>CM056092.1:5618333-8427500 GCA_002259235.3 Caenorhabditis latens | reverse complement strand
TATTGCCAGGGGTTGGAAGTGAATTCAATTATTCTGAAAGATGACGATTATTCGGTTGTGAAAGAGACAAAATACACGTCGAAGAATGGGGGAGGACATGGTAAGTAATCTAGCGTCACTTTCCGAGTTTTCATATGACAAGAAACCTAAATAGTAGCAGTAAATACGGAGAGATGCGTAATTATTTTTTAACAAAGGTATAAACTAAATTGTTTCTCTCTCACCCCATTTGTCTAAGTTTACCCGTGCCAGTTCGATTAAATCAGGACATTACTCTGTTTTTAATTTCAGACGACGAACATATTCACGAGATTGAACGTCTCGCGGTCAACGGAAACTTCCTTGTCGCCTCAATTAGCGATGGACGTGTTCTTCAATGGTCCAATCTGAAGACGGCCGGAGTTTCGGACACCCACCACCGTATTCATTGGCATAAAGTTGGGAGTCATGTTGCTGTTACTCAATTTGGAAATGTTTTGTCGGCTGGTGCTGAATGTGTACTGGCTCGCCATTCAAAAGGACAAAAAGAGCCAACTCTTTTGCCGCGATTGCCTGCTCCAGTCACTGGACTCGTTCTTTCCGATGATTCGTCTACTTGTGCACTTATTATGGGTAAGCAGTAAAAAAATTATTATGGCATTGAAACACAAAAATTGTTCCAGAAACAGTTTTTGTGTATACTCAATGACCGAAAATTATATGTCTCAAATACTGTATGATGTGATGATATTGAGTTACACTCACTGTTTGTTCTTCTCTGTTTAGTTTTTTTACTAGATACTTATTCGTGAGAAACAGTGATCCTTGGTTATCAAGTGATCTTCTACTCTTTTCCCGGGAAATACCATCCCTCAAAATTTATTACTCAAGAAAACCATTCAAACTGGGAAAAGAAATTTTAGAAAAATGGTTCAACAACACGTTAACGTTTGAAATTTTTTCAGAAGACAACTCGATCCACACCGTCCTTCTTTCAACAATGGCTATCAAATCATCACTTTCAACACTCGAATATTGTCCGAGATCGCTGAACACTGTATTCTGCAGGTTTGTAATTAATTTATTAAAATGTGTACTATTATTCTTTGGAACTTCCGAACATTCTTTTATGGGATTTCGGAAACGATAGAATGTCTTGTGAATGATATCTTTTAGTGATCCACTTCGTCCCAAGGACGTTGCTATGAATGGTAAACCGGGTACCATTCAATGGTTCGACCCAGTCACCGTGACAACTCAATCCAAAATGCACGTCACACTCGAAAATGCAATTGATGGAGACATGACTACTCGAGGAATTCGATCAGCTTTTCGTGATGTTCTCACAGTTTCATTCACACCAACACTGGCAGCTACAATTGAAAAGTTCATTAACTATGACGGAGAGAACCATCTTAGATTCTGGCAACGTATTGGAAACGCGACAAAGACGAAGTTGGTAGCAAGCATTGCCGTACCGAATGATGTCGTTTTTGTGGCAACTTGCCAGACAAGCGCTGCTTCGAATTTTGTGGTAAGGGAACTGATTTCGCTTTGACGTGCACGGTACTTGAATATCAATAAAATGAGATACTGGCAGAGACCGGTTCGATTCTTTCTATTACATACGATTGTTTCAGAACACCATTGTCACTGCTTCTACGAGTGGAGCGATCAGCGTCTGGGATTACAGCGAAAAGGATGTTCGGGAAGATTTGGAACGTAGTCGAAACTGGCAAGAAGCAGAGATCCGTTCTATTTCCAATATTCAAGCCGATGGAAAATTTGTCAGTGCTCACGGGCAACACGCTGTTCTTTGGAATGTTAAAAATGTAAGGAAGAATATTCTTTTTTGTGCTGATTTCGGTTTATTCTCAAAAGCAATTTTATGTTTCTACTTTTCAGTTTAAATTCCAATAATCCTTTTTTCAGATGAAAATAATCGACGTTTTGAGCTGTGAAGACGATATTCAGAAAGTTGAATTTGCTGCGGATGGACGACATCTAATCGTCTCGACTAAGAAAGGAGTCGTCTGCTGGGATACCCTCTGCCTTCTTGTCGTTTGGCGCATTCAACAATCCGTTGGAATCCTCGTTAACTCTGTCGGTTGTTTTGCTATTGATGGTACACAAGTAATGAGATTCGATGCGGAAAACGGACGTGTTCTGGAAACGATGCAATTCTCGGCGCCTGTTGATGAGCTAATTGTCATTGAGCAAAGAAAAGCGATACTTGTTTATGTGGCCAAAACAGCGAAGGTATGAAAGATGAAAAACAACTAAATTAAGAAGTGAGATGATTTTATAAGTCAAAAATATAACATTTTTATACATCTTTACTCGAAATTGGTTTTCAAGCCGGTACGGTGCATACCTGCATTTTGTAAAGTTAGATTTTCACTAAAAAAAAACGCAAAATTTCTGCGTTCGGGGGGAATCGAACCCCCGTCGAATGCTTGGAAGGCATCCATGCTGACCATTACACCACGAACGCTCACATGTGTTTCTATAAATAATGCGAAATAAGAGAAAATAGAAGACAAGAGGATATTATCGGGTTTGGCGGCGGTCAAACCCGTTTTATGATAATGACCGTAGTCTTTCATAAACGATACATGGGTTGTGTAGTATTCTTCTCTTTCGCAACATATAAGAGGAACGGTGTGAGCGTTCGTGGACAGCATGGATGCCTTCCAAGCATTCGACGGTGGTTCGATGCTTATTGTCTGTGAGTTCATCTGAAAAAGTGAACACGGTTTCAACATCATGAATAACTAGTAAGACCAGAGACCTCCGGAAGTTTTCCTTGAAATGCAATTTAATGTTAAATATTTCAGGGAATCCTATGTAACCGTCCGGCACTTATTAAAAACAGTGGAAAAGGATCAGAAGTAATCGATCTAAAGACTCCATTCAATCAACTAGCTCGTATCTCTTCTTCTACTTCGAAGTCCATATCATCATCTGATCAACAATTCGTTCGCCAACCACGTCCGGAAGCCGCGCGTCTATTTTCCGGACCCGTCCATCAACTGCCTCCAATCTCGTTCATCGCTCCATTGTTTATTGAAAAATCTTTACTTCCACCTCCTACTCGGCCATGATTCTGATTCGATTTTAGCCTTCTGAATCATCTTTTGTTGTTTTATTGTTTTCTCTTCTTTATATTTCCCTCCTATTGTTATCACACATTGTTATTTTTTTTTTTTTTCATTTTTTTGTTCGCCTCCATGTTGTTGATTTTTTTCTTCTTCAGCTTATGAACCATTTTTATAGCAGTTCTTCAATCGTTTTCAGTTTTTTTTAGGTGAAATCCGAGCTTTAAACAGCCTTGTTCACTGTTGACGAAAATCACAGCCGGGGTTTAACCATCTTGGGGGGTTTTTTCAAGATTTGTGAGAGCTCACAGTTCATCTCAAAAGTTGCAAACCGTTGAGCCACAGGAGCAGCGAAAAGTCAATAGGTCAATAATACAGGTTTTGTGTTGTGTTTTTCTATTTCCATTTTCTCTCAAGTGTCAATTCTCTCTCTCTCTCTTATTTTCTTTCCCTAAAAAAACAGCGAGACGTTCTGGAATGTTCTGTGCTCTAGCTCTAGTTTCGAAATCCATATCCCCCTAGTCACTGGCTCCGCCCATTTCGGGCGGGATGACTCGTCCACCCACACGCGCAAAAATCAACACTAACCTAATAGAAATAGTATAGAAAAGACTAGGAGACGCAGAGAAAAGAAATGGAATATAAAGCTCAGTGAGCACATCCGAGACCTGAGCAACAAGACATACAAATATTCAATTTTAGAAAACCTTTGAATTCTCAATTTTCATTTCTTCAATTAGTGTAATTTACTGCTTCTCGAAGTTCACATTTCAGCCTCTCAAAACTTCAAAATGTCTCAAAGTTATCACCGCCCAAGACCAGCTGGAATGGCCGGAGCCATTTTGGATAAGCAAGCGAATAAGTTTAATGATGTCGAAGCTGGATATTTGTTGGAATGGATCAAGGTAAATGATTTGGAACTAGTGACTACTACTCAAAGTTTTTCAGTCTTACATTTATGTTGGTACTCATTTTACTGTGATCTGATTCTTTTTGTCTCATTTTGATAGAAATCTCAATGAGTCTCAGGGTGCCAATCTAGAAACCATGTTAAATCACCATCTCAATGAAAACGTAATTGTGAATTTTATGAAATTCTATTTGTGAATTTTTCAGTCCGGATTTCCACAATCTACTGTAGATGTCCTCTAGTTTCACTTCTCCTCATCTAGAAAATAAAAATGATATCACTCTTCAATTTTCTCAATAAATACCACAAATCAATTCTCTATTTGCAGGATCTGACAAAAGAGGAATTCGACTGCGAACCGTCTCGCGACAACTTTCGTGAGCAACTAAAAGACGGCTCAAGACTGTGCAAGTGAGTGTATTTCCTTTTGTTTGTTGGTGATGGGAGATAACGAAAAATGGGATGAATAAGTCAATAGATATAGGGAAGAAGAAGAGGAATGGGCGAGAGAAAACGAACGTTTTTTGAGAAACTGTTGTTGATATTTTGATGTTTCGCGAAAAAGTTTCTAGAAGAGGAGATATGACACGTAGCAGAAAAAGTTGAGATTTTTGAACAGAATGGGGGAAACAGTTGGACAAAGAGATACACTGAAAGACATCTTTCCAGATTGGTCAACGCTATCAAAGAGGGAAGTGTCAAGAAAATCATGAAGCCAATTTCCAACTTCAACTGTCTCGAGAACATCAATCAATTCACAAATGCTGCCAGAAAGTTGGGAGTCAAGGACGAGGAGGTTCGTCTTTTTTCATTCTTTTTTTTTGAATTTCATCAATTTTCAGACATTCCAATCGGTGGATTTGTTCGATGGACGCGACTTGTTCTCAGTTACTGTGACCCTTCAAAGTTTGGCTAGAAAGGTAAGGAGGCAGGTATTCGGAGATAGATCGAAACTGTATTATTTTCAGGTCGAAAAACTTGGAATCGCTCCACCAAAACAAGTGTCCAAAGATCAAATTGTCAACATGTAAATGGATTGTCGATTCCCGGAGTATAACCTTTTTTCATCTAATTTTCCAATGTTTTCTTGTGGTTTTATTCACTTTCTGCTGCCCTTCTTTTCTCAAGTGACGTTTTCTTGAAATATTAAACTATAAATGGAGTAATAAATGTTATTTATTTTCTGTGCAAAATATAGTGTAATTGTCGACAGGTCTCCATGGTTAAGGATCCTCACTGGTACACCGTCTCCCAAACCAAAATCCGACACTTGTTCAAGTTTTTGACATAATCCTTCCCCTAATCTGATATGTTAGGAAACTCCATTTCTCCTTCTGAAGTCTTCCTGATCAATTGAACAAGATACATTAGCTGATTTCCGTAGAAATCAAAGGGCAGGATACAGAACTTGATTTCCACCTATCCATTACGTAACACCCTTTTTCGATAAGGAGAAACTCTAGTCAGAAACATAAATAGAGAAAACTATTTGTTTATTTCATTCTGAAAGGAGATATGTATTTTATTTCGCTTATTGTAATCTTCAAACCAATTCAAACGTGCATCCCGACTCAAAATGTCGAACGTGAGTTGCTAGAAAACAATATCTGAGATCAAAATTTCTTCATTTTTTTCAGCTGTGGATCCATTCCGTAAGTGATCTTTCGAGCTCTATGTTTGTCGACATATTTTCCATTTGAATTCCAGCTTGCAAGGTTCGTTCAAAAATCTACGATGCCACGTGCCAAGGAGCAGGGCTTCCAAGTCCGACCAATTATTGTCTGAGAGCTGCAGATGTACCAGTTACATATACAGTAGGAACACCTCCATCGAACTTCGGAGATCAATCAGATATATGCTAGTATGTTCTCTCGGAGAACTCCAATTCATACTCCTCAATACTCATTTACAGTACTTATCTGGATTGTCGTGCTGGAACAGTGGAACAGTTTGATTCCATAGGAGGGCAAACTTCAATACCTGGGAACTCTGATGGTACACCAACGTTTGCATTCTGTTACGAAGCTGGAGCAAATGCAGGAAAATGGTTTTCTTATGCTGATGGTCATGATGACGAAATGAGTGGAATGAGGTGTAAAAATCAATAAAACATCCGTGATTCTACTTGACAGAATTTTTCTTTTTTCTACAAAACTTTAAACTCGTAGCAAAAAGTCAGATACACTTTAAAATCGTTCAAGTTTCTAATGGTTTCTAATGATTTTAAGTTGATTTTCGGAACGGAGACGGTATTCACAAACACGAGAAATGACTTGAAGTCTTTATTCGAATTATATTCGGAAATCGAGAAATTTTGAATTTAATTAATGAAAGCCGTGAAATGCTTTCCGCCGTTTCCGAGACTGATCTCGATGGAGTCTCCACCTTCGCGTTGGAACTCGACGAAAGTAGAGTTATCGACGACAGTTGGTCTGAAACAAGTAGAAGTTACTTCTCTGAAGTTAAAATATTAGAAACTTACTTTTGATCAGTCAATCCGTTGACGATCGAATTGAAGTTCAACTTGTTCGCTTCGTTGACATGAACCGAGAGATACATGAACTTTGGATACGCTCCCGATTTCCAGGCCTCCAAATACTTCTTGATGTCCTCGTTCTTGAGAGTCGAATGGTATAAAATGATCGAATCGCAGTTCATTGCCATCAAATGCTTCCCAGTGAACCATTGAGCATGTTGAAGCTGCATCTTGAAAATGTTGACTGGCATGTCACCAGTGAAATTGATTGGACGCCACCCTTCAGAAGGCTCCAGAAGAGAAGTGAAGTTTGCAGAGACTTTCGAAAGGAAGTCATCAGAGAAAATAACAGTGGCCAATTTATCAGCGTAGTCTGGCTCTGCTCCGACCAGATTGAAATTCTCCAGGTTGACGTTGCAGTTTTCAAGCCAAGAGAGACATTCGGTAGCTGGATTTTCAGCACTGATCAAGATCTGATCGAGTTGCCCAACTCCGAGAGTTTTCACAAAGTTTTTTCCGACATTCATGGTTCCTTCAAGCTTTTCGCCAGCTGGCCAGTAAGTGTTAATCGCCTTCGCCTCATCAGTAGAAACCGGAACTTCTCTGTCACAGAATGTTCTCTTTTTGTTCTCCTTATCCATCTTCATATTATTGTCTTCCTCCTTTACATAGAACTTGCAGACACCCTTGATTTCAACCCAATTCCTTTGGAAATCGACTGCAACCTTGAATGTTTTGTTGGCCTTTTCGAAAGACTTAAGAACTTCCTTGGTTCTCGAAGAGCATTGGAGAAGCTCGAAACTGAAATGAAGAGAATATTGAACATGAAGTTCGAATGAGAGGTGTAAACTTACAGATCAATTGGACAGAGCCCTCCGAGAACTTGACGTAACGGGACGGCTGGGAGAGAAAGAATAGGGAAAGTAGCCATTTTCCTGAAATAGAAAATGATTGTATTGATTAGTGAAGAAGAAGAAAACGAAGGAAGTTGTAAAGGACAAGAGAGAATCAATAGTAGGACTTATGAGATACAGAAGACAAACGATTGTTCACTAGGAGGATGACTTGTAATGGGCAAACAAGATGATGACAGTTGCTCTAATTGCTCTACACATCAACTCAGATTAGCAGTACTGTAATAATTGAACAATGAGAGACAACGTGTAAATCTATGAAGCGAACATCTGTACCCAATACAAATATTTGATAGTAAGGACAGCCTCTGGGAATCTCAGCTGTTGGGAAGACGTAGTCTTTAAAATGGACTGTCAAATGAACTAAATTTGGTGAATGCATTATTCTTTTTTCTGATAGGGATAGTAATTTCTCAATGCTGAATATGTACTACCACAAATAACTCTAGAGGATGAATGAAGACTAAGCGGGACTCTGGGGATCCTAATCCTACTGATTTTCTAGTCATTGATTTTTTGAGTCAGAAGAGTGACTTAGGGAGGAGGAGGAGGTTGAAATAGACATATATCTGGAGACGGGAACTGGAGAAAGTGGGACTACCGACTAGACAGAACAATCGAAGACGGTAGACAACTCTCTGTTAATGGAGAAATCTAGTCTTCTGGAGTCAGTCAGAGATGGAAACCAGAAAAGACGAGAAGAGGAGATGGGGAATGAGGAATGAGGAATGACACAACCTAGATCTACCTACTCCTCTCCGTCCTGCCGGACCCCGCCTCCTTCCCCTATGTACTCCGACTCTGCCTACAAATACCCCCAGAAGGTTCTGACTCGAGAATCTTATCTCACCCAGAGTCAATAAAACGTCATGAACATCTGGTTCTCGTTCTCAAGAAGACTGACTGGTGCTAATGGGGGTCAAATCGGCTAGTGAGATCTGCACTGAACAAAGAAAATGCGGTTTTATGACTAGTACACTATAGGTCATCTGTCATTTGTGTCATTTTGAGATTAATTTTCTTCACATTCACTGTCGTTTCAGTCGTCGTCGGGAGAAATGAGGTCATGGGAAAATGGTTCTATTACGGAGTAGGGGATTCACCACGGGAACTTACAATTCAAGTTTTATCAGTACTTATAGAAAACTATCGAAGTAATTTGGAAGGTCTTCATGTTGGATGAGATCGCAAGATCCAATATTTGAAACTTATATCCAATTCTAATAAATGAGACTTTGAGAAGCTTGTATACAAAAGAAAAATAAAGATTATGCAGAACTTCAGAAAACAGCTTTCAAACTCTAGATCCACTCGACTATCTACATCACGTTCTACTGTTACCTTGATCTTTTGAATGTCTTCTGACGACGTTCTCCTGATATTCGATAAACTTTGGAGACATACTACAGACAGAGAAGTTTTCAATGCAGGATGATACATATCAGTTATATTAAGAATCTGAATTCAGGTCTTCAAAAGATTTTCGACCTGAAAAAGTTGATTTCAACGGTTTATGTTACAGAGTTATTTAGGAAACCTGAATTCCGTGAGTCTATCAAACATTTCCTTCAGAAGTTAGGAAAGTACGAAGTGCCAATTGGAAGGCAACGTAACAGTTTTCTCAAATTTCAAACGGAACATTAGTAAATCTGAAGGCAATGATTATCGGTAGCGTCGTAAAGCATTATCGACAAATATTTCATAACAGAATACGGTCTGATATATTTGAAAAACTACGAGACCTTCTACACTCCATGTGCTTGTGAAAACTGCCTAAACCCACGTTTTGATACCTGTGAAATGCGCCAACATACAAGTTTTGGAGGATGTAAATAGTGTTTGAATCAAGAAAACAGTTTAGAAATTCAATTTTATTGACGAAAGCAATGAGATAGAAATAACAGATGATTTATTCTTTGTTGTTAAATAAAATAAGATTATGATCGTCTTTCGCGACAAAAAGCTTCGTGCCGTCTTCTCGTTCGATTTCAAAGCAGTTTTCTAGTTGCATGTTCCTGAAAACTTATGATTTTATGAGAGCAAAACTTGAAATCAACTCAAATCGGAGTCTATTCTTTTGAACTGAATACAAGTAAACGCCCACAGATCTACTGGTCTACTGTTAAATCTACTTATGAAAATCATGAAAAGTTAAGATATTCTCGTGATAAACTCACATATTGTTTCGATGAATCCAGAACTTTTTATTCGGTTTCCTTGGAATTTTTCCGAGTATTACATCGAAATCAATAACATTTCCATATATATTGATCTTAACCAAATTGCATCCTTCCATCCATTTGACCAAGAATTCATTCCAATCACTATCAGTCACGTGCACAACGTGATGTAATCTGACTTGTTTACACTTCAAAAGCAACATCAGATCCTTCAATCTTATCCATTCAGCATGATCAATCTCCAAATATTCCTTCGGATACGGTCTTTGATGGTCATAAGTAAATTTTTCGAATGAACCGCCCGTGATAATTAGTCTTGGAGTATCACTCAGTCTATTCATCATGGCCGAATATAAAGACATATCCAGAAAAACTGAAGTGATTTCAAATTTGAAAATTGGAACTTTCAAATGATTCCGAAATTTGAGAATGTTATCGAATAGTTTGTAGGTCGTTCCGAATCCGTATTTATTTTCTACGTGAAACGAGAGATTCTTGATTCGAAATGCTTCACAAATGGCTTTTGCCAGGAACTGATGAGTTTCTATCTGATGCTTCCAAATGAAATTTATAAAATCACCACCATCTCTGATCGGAATCCTATATTTTCCGACTTTCCACGTGTTCGTTGGCTGTCGATGGTATTCAGAATTCACAGTAATCGAAAGATATTTTGAGTCAGTTTTCTTGTACTTCAATTCCATGCTCCCCCAATGATTTTTTACGACATTCATTTGAAGATACATCTGTTTTCGAAGGCAATTTTGGGATTTTTTGGAAGTCAACGTCAGGGCGAATCTGAAAATATGAGAATAGATTATAGGCAATTTCAACTGGAACGAATACGGAGGTCTGGTCCAGTATTCACCCTATAAATCATCATCTCGATTAGGTTAGGCCTTTTCGTCTTTTTCTTTTTTCAACGATCTACTTTTCAATGTTATTTCTACTTGTTCCATTCTCTTCGTGTATCAATTTTCATAATGTATAAAACTCACACATCAACAGATCTCATTTCTTTCAGAATATCATAAAATGGTATTGCTGGTAGACTGAATAATCGGAAAGGCTTGACAGGAAGAGGCGCTACAGCTTCCATTCTATTAAATATCCGGCAGGAAAGTAACAGAATTCAATATTTAAAGAATTGCGGACGAAAGCAGAATGTATTGATTTCGAGGAAGAAGAGAAGGAAAGAGCGTGTCAGAGAAAAATGGAGAGAAGCCAGACGAACAGACAGTGTTCACCTGTTCAGAAGGAAAGACGAGGTGCTGTTCTACTCGCCATCTCATCAAACATCTACTTCTCCAATGGTCAGAACGGAATGCAGCTTATCGTTTTCTGAAGTCAAACAAGACAAGTCATGTGTTGTGGTTATGAGAATAAACTTTACTTACATTCTGAAAAAACAACACTTTAAAAATCAATCATTCTCTAAAAACATATGGCAATTGAATAAAAATGCACACGAAAAAGAGGAAAAGACTAGTTAGGAAACGCAATTTGACAAGAAAATCTCAATGGGAATATGGCAATTTTTGACTGGGAATTTCTGAAAACATGAACTGAAAAAAGGGTTAGTATCGGGGGTGAATCTAAAAAAAAACTACGAAATACTAATGGAATAAAATTGAAAATACTGAAAAAATGGGGGAAAGTGAACGATTTCAAGCTGGGAAGAGTTTGAGGCATTAAATAAAAAAAGGGGGTGACCTGTTTGTCTAACTACAATAATCTACTGACTGTGAAGAAATACTACGTGAGTCTCCTTCTGCTCTGAGTTCATTCATGTCTCTGAAAGGATTCTTCGGCTCCTCTTTCAATTTGATATCTCATCATTTCGGAAATTTTCCGGGCTCGTTCTTCGGCTTCTTCCTTCTCTTTTTCGATTTCTAGAAGACGTCGCTCTTCGGCTTCTGCCGCTTTTTGACGTTGGATTTCTGAATAAGGAATTATGAATCACTCGAAAACCAGAAATTGAGCATTGAGGAGTTTTGAACATATTAAGGTTGAAAAATTCAACACTTTCGATTTTCTTACCAAGATCTTTCAGCCGTTTCTCCTCTTCCCGCTTGACTCTGGAGACGATTGCAGCAATAAGAGCAGCTCCACGACCAGATCCATCTCCAGTTTGAACGATTTTGAACTAAAATTTTGAAATTTTGAACAATATTTGTTTTAAATGGGATTATTTGACTAAAACTTACATCAAGACCAGGGTCTAAAAGTTCTCGAATCTTCTCACAGACCCAATGATTGAAGAAAGGGTGATATTTGTATGTGGATCCATCAATGGCGACCAGCATATTCGGTCGGCGAACACGATTCAAAACACAAGCGATTGCTGCTGCTGCCAAATTAGCACTCCTTCTGGATACAACAACGCAGACTTCACGAAGTAATAGCATATCACTGAATGTTGCTCCTTCGATACCCAATTCATCCATGATTTGTCGAGTATTACTGTACACACCACAATCATCACTGGAAATTATTACAAAGGAAGATTTGTGGACCTATGTGGCAAACTTACTGTAAAATTTCAGAAATATATTTAGTTGGGAATGTATTTCTTGTTCGGAGCATTTTCGATCCCTGTCCGTTGAATAGTACCTTATTCTCGCATAATCTCTCCAAAACTAAGCGAACGAGTTCTCCCATACACATTCCGGCGATTAATTTATCGAGGCTGAAATTAATAAGAAATTATAAAATTGATCACAAAGAAAATGATAGTTTCTCAATAATATCCTTAAATTATCTTATAATAGAATCAAGATATGTTCAAAGAAATGATAAACTGACTAATGACTGAAACTCACGAATTAACTCCTGGATGGTCTGACTTTGAGTCAACAATTTTATCATATCTTGTGAAAATATAATCGGCTTCTCCGTTATCACCGAATCCTCCCCATTCTGTATCAATAATCATCGATTTATGATTGTAATCTTCGGTGGCGTTTGCCAATCCATGAACAATCTTTTTGGACGATTCCATGTAAGAAGCGTTTGTTCCAGTACCTGAAAATTGTAATTTGATATTTTCATGCAACAAAAGTAATCTTACCAATAATAACACCAATATCACAATGTCCACCAGCTTCATATGCTGCTGCAACCATTGTTCCAACAGTATCATTGATCAGTGCAACTATATTCACTTTTACACGACCATCACGCTTTATGGCATCTTCTAGAAGTTGAACAACGTCTTCACCGACACATCCTGTAGCTGTTACTCCTTTAGTCCATCTAAGTAATGTTGCAGATCGAAGACCAGTTTGATCACATGGATATGAAAAAGTGAATCCAACTGGGAGGCATTCATCAGCTAATTCTCTCTCAATTAGAAAATCACAAAGAGCTTTTGCAATGTAGTCGAAGAGCTGGAATTATCTTTTGTATTATTAAAACTATAATTTCAATAAATCCTTACTTTTTCTCCGGTTCCATGCATCGCCGCGTTTGGCATTCTTGTGTTGAATTGTTTTGTGCGCATAGGCTCACCGGGTTCTAGCTCCATGAGCATTACACGCAAGTTAGTACCTCCTAAGTCCATAGCGACGAACTTTCCACGTTCTGGAAAAAACAATAAATGTGCAAAAAATAAAAAAAGGACTAGCGAATTGAGAAAATCACTTTGCAAGAAAATTCAAAGAGTTTCATAGTCTCATGTACTTACCTTTTCCGTTTGGCAGTTCTGGAACAAAAGAAGGCAACATGGCAATCGTAGATCTCTCTAGACCAGATTCAAGACCTCGATCCATATTATCTGACATATGTGACATCATTCTTCGTAGTGTTGTGTTAGAGAGTTTGAATTCGGCCATTACTGATTCTAACTGAAAATGTTGATTTTTTATTGTCTTTATTGCATAGTGTTTCAGATAGATGTTAGCTTTTCGTTGGTGAACAAGGTTTTAGTGAATTTTTGCGTCTCCTGGAGTTTTATTAGAATCTTCCTTTTTCCGCTAGACAAAATATCTATTTTACTGCTGAGTGAATCGGTGGAAGTTTTAGTTTTGTTTAAAGCATTCTACAGTTTTAAAAACGTTCATTATTTGAGAAAACATTTCAAATAAATCTCATATTTCTTACCGATATCGACTCCTCATTCAACTTGGAGGCCATTTTTGCGAGAGGTGTCGCCGGCCCATTCCTCGGACTCTTTTTTCCTTTTGATGCTTGCGACCGCCATAATCTGAAAGTTTAATTTCTTTATAGCAACTGATGGGCCAAAATTGATAGAAAAATGAGCCGTTTTCAACTTTTTCAGAAACTTACCGATACTGAATGCCGAGTTCGATGATACCCAGCATTTTTGTAGGTTTTCAAACTGAAATAAAGAAGATTGTTAGATGATAATGACGAACGATCGAGAAGAAAATCATTGTTTTTGAACAATCATTGTTTTTTAACAAAATAATAAAAACTTAAAACCACGAGGGTTTCTCGACACAAATTGTCAATATTTTTGAGCGAAGATTTGACGAGAAGACTGGAGAAACAAGACGCAGACACTGCTGGCGCCTTCGTTTTCTTTTTTGCGCTTTGAAAATTGAAGATAGAAGTTTTGTTGTCTCCAGAGAAAAAGTGCAAAAACAAGAAAGTGTGCGGCAGTATTGCGAAAACCACATACGCAGCCTTGCCTGCGTACTCTCCGCCCCCTCTCGCTCACACTGCGTCTCATCTCTCTTTCCCATACTTGTCAAATCACGGGCCAGCCCGCGGGCCGGCCCGGGCCGGCCCGTGTGAGCCCGGCCCGGGCTGGCCCGGCCGGGCCGGGCCGGGCCCGCTGAAAATTTCAGGGCCCGGGCCGGCCCGCAGGGCCCGCAGCAAAAAATTATTTTTGAAAAATAGAATTGAAAGTCTTGGAAATTAAATGTTTTCTTCGGTTTATACTAAATCGAGGTCGGGGAATTCGCTGAGACTATTTTCAGAAGCCTCCAGCAAGTTCTTGATCCAGATTCTGATCATCGGCTGATCATCACAGAGACTTTGAGAGGCTCAAAGTCTATAGTGACAAAATAAGGCGAGGGCTGAAGAAGACCCAAATGGGCCCTATGGGATCTAAAAATGGTACCATCTTGTTTGCAAGGGTCGAATATCTGAAAATTAAAAAAATCTTCGGCTGATCAGTTACAGTCAAGATGAGCCGAAATTTAATTTTCAGACATTTTAGTAATTCGACCCTAGCAAACAAGATGGTACTTATTCTGACAATTTCCGTTTTCAGTTGTAGTCTTTTTATAATTTCTAATCAATTATATGTTTGCCATAAAGAAGTAAACGAAAAAACAATGGGAAAACGACGAAAAATTTTTTTCTACATTTTGACGGGCCGAACGGGCCGAGCGGGCCGGGCCGGGCCAGCCCGCACTACGGGCCGGGCCGGGCCGGGCCGGGCCGGGCCGGAGGACTTTTTTTGCGGGCCCGGCCCGGCCCGGCCCGGCCCGGCCCGTGACAAGTATGCTCTTTCCCATTCATTCAGACCTGCATTTCACATCGACTGTCAATATCCATTGACTATTGATTGTTTTTGTCTGTTTATCGCATAATTGTGGAATTTCGAAAACTTATTGCGAAAGGATTGAAAAGTGAAGGAATGAACGTTGTTTTACAGCAGCCCATGAGCTCTCAGCCCTACACTGCCGGTCTTCATCAATCCAGTACTCAGAGGTATGTTTTTATTTTAACAATGCTGAAAATCTTATAACTTTGTGTTTTCTGAGTTAAAAAATATTTAAATATCAAAATTCCCTCTAATGAAACTCCTAACGGTTACGCTTTTGCTTTAGTAAAAACAAATTAACAAAAAACGAAAAAAATTTGTTGATTTTCTGGAATAACTAATTCGATCAATAAATTTTGCGAAAATCCCAAAGTATTCCATGTACAGTCATCGCCAAGCGGCTCCGAAGCGGCCTTTACCCAACTATGCCGATGAGCCGCCAAAAAGGTATTATGAATAAGAAAAGAAATTAAAAATTTTAGTCAAGATTTATATATTTCGTGAAGTAACTGATATTCTAAAATTCTTTTCATAATCTAAAAATTTGGATGAGTTTTACGAAGAAATACTAAAGCAATAATTTCAAAACTTCTGCCTTCACCTTTTCGCCGATTTGCTGAGTAGTCTTTTTCTTCTTTTCTCGAGAAAATATTTTCAAAGCCAGATGCATTTTGATACACGAAAAGGTGAACAATAAAGTTTCAATTTCAGAGCGCTTATCGGTCAAAACGGTCAAAACACACCTTCGGGTGGCGGGACGCCAAACAGCACCGGAAACGCTGACGTGGATGTAAAACAACAACTACTTAACTATCAAAAAATATTCGATCATGCCGCATATCCATTCATTAACGATGTTTCTGCCTACGAGAAGTTAAGTAAAATTGGACAGGGAACGTTCGGGTGAGTATTATTCATCATTTTTGAAGAGCAATTTATTCACCCTTTCTCATTGTACTTTTTTTCAGAGAAGTATTTAAAGCACGATGTAAAACAACGGGTCGAATGGTAGCCCTTAAAAAGATTTTGATGGAAAACGAAAAAGAAGGTTTCCCTATAACAGCATTAAGAGAAGTAAAAATGTTGGAACAACTCAAACATCAGAATATTACCGACTTAATTGAAGTTTGCAGTGCAAAGAGTGAGTTTTTGATTTTCTTTTTTCAAAGTAGCGAACTTTTTTGAAATATTTCGTTAAATTCAATTTAAAACCAATCTTTATCTAAAAAGTTTAGCAGGTTCATCGTCGACGTCTAAAGATCGAACGACGTTCTATCTTGTGTTCGCATTCTGTGAACACGATCTGGCTGGTCTGTTATCAAATCCAAAAGTAAAAATGTCGTTGGTTCATATCAAAACAATGATGAAGCATTTAATAACTGGATTGAATAAATTGCACCGGAGTAAAATTCTACACAGAGATATGAAGGCAGCGAATGTATTGATATCAAAAGAAGGAGTACTCAAGTTAGCAGATTTCGGATTGGCGAGGCCGTTTGTGCAGAGAGAAAGTGAGTTTTCTGATTTCATACTTTTCGATATTGGTTTCAATTCCTTTCCTGTACATCCATACCTTCAGACCCAAACCATCCCCGACCTCTTTACACAAATCGTGTTGTTACTCTTTGGTATCGTCCGCCAGAACTTCTTCTCGGTGATCGTGCATATGGTACGAAAATTGATGTGTGGGGCGCTGGATGTATTATGGCTGAAATGTGGACACGGCAACCGATTATGCAAGGAGATACCGAGCAGAAGCAACTCACGCTTATCTCAGCTCTCTGTGGATCAATTAATCCAGAGGTAGGAAACAAACATTGAAAAAACTAGAAATTACTGATAACAAATTGCGTAGCCATTCTCTTGTCAAAGGGAAGGAAATCGGAAAAATTTAACAAAATTATAAAAAATAATTTAAATATTTATTGCAGGTTTGGCCAAACTGTGTGAAAATGCCGCTCTACTCTGCTATGTCTGCCGAACCAAACTCAGCTCTCCCACAAGGAAAAGGAAGATGCTTGAAGTTAAAAATACGGCATCTCATGAAGTTTGATTCAGCAGACGGAAAACCACAATCGGTGAGCATCATTAAATATTCGAAAATTGTTACAGTACTTCAACAATTAGTTGCATGTACATTAAGAAAAATTCTTTGTCTCCGTTATAATTAGTTGAATTTCCAGGATCCATATGGAAAGAAAACGAATGACCAAGTACCATCGGTGAGTTTTAAACTACTTGAAAGATTTTTTGCTCACTCCTTTCCCTGTTTTTATTCAAAGTTTCTAATTAATTCAATTTTCAGGACGACGACGCAATGAATCTTCTCGAAAACTTGCTGGCAATCGATCCAGATAGACGACCGACAGCCGATGAAGCAGAAGATGATATTTGGTTTTACAAGGATCCAGTACCTCGAGCAAATGTCGGAGATTTGATGGATACCATACCGGTAAGAGCATTTCATATCATCTGTACAAAAAACTATTCTTGCTTATTCTATAAAGACTTTCATAAATTTCCAGACATCCCAATTCGAGTATACAGTTGGGAAAGGAGCACACGCCGGGCGCGGACGTCATCACAATAATCCACAACGACCTCATCAAGCTCCTCGGCAATCGAATGCAATTCCAGCTGGTCAATATCGTGATACGATATTCTGAAAATAATTTGTTTTTACTCACTTTTGTTTCTAATTCTTCTTCTTTCTCTACACTGTTTTTTTGGGTTTAAAAAATTAATTTAAAAAATATAATTTCTTTCCCTTCAAATCCATTCCTTCTTTTTCATTTTTTTTCACCAAAGTTTTATCATCTGTCATACCGAAAATAGCTATTTCATCCATTAATTTTAGTATTAATATAATCATTTCGTCCCTTTTTTCGCAATTGTTTCACAATGTTAAATATTTTTTTCACTTCCTTTTTTCTTTTTTTCTTTCTTTTTTCTTCATTCTCTTGTCCCATTGTAATGAAAAACACCGGAACCCCTGAAAATGTTGTGGTTCTGTGTTTTTGATAGCTTCTCCCATTTATTGTCCCCGAAGTTACTAGTAATGAAAATAATGAAATGAAAAAAGCGGAAAAATAAAATTCTTATCGGTTTCTTTTTCTCTGCAATTCAGTAAACTGTAATCAGAACACAATGTTGAAAAGGAATGATAACCATAGTTTTATTAAATTCGACGAATTCATAAAAGTCTTAATTTCTCATAGGTATGCATCGAATGTGTCATAGGACAAACAAGCAACCTTCTCAATTTTAACTTTATTCCAATCCGTTGTCGTTGCAGAAATTCTATAAAAATATGATACAGAATGCCACAGAATCATAACGTTTAACTCACTCATCTTCATCACATTTTGCCAAATACTGTATATTATATCCAGCTGTCAATACAGCTCCGTCATAGACTTTAGACTGTATTTCTACTGTTTTATTCGGAATTTCTGCGATAAGTGCATGTTCTTGACCATTATTTGAACAGCTTATTTTGACGTATCGCTTTCCGTTTCTCTCTAAATATCTGAAATCATAAAAAAATGAGATAGAATCTCTTCTTTAAGAAGCTACTTACGAATACGTTGGTTCGCGATTGACATGGTAGTCTCTGTATGTTTCAAACACAAAATGTCTCAACTTCTTACACTTTTTCTTTGGACGACGATGTTCTCGAGAATCAGAATAGACTTCGTAGAGGGCTTCTGAAGGTGGGCCATAGCCCAGAGCATTTTGCCCGTACCCACCATACCCTGATGCGATTCCACAGAAAACAGTGAGGAATAGGAAAATGATCATTGTGATGGAAGATGTTACTGTAGAGTTCATCGTCTCTTTTATGTCAAGTTTTGTTTACATTTTGATTGGGAAACAAACTTTTTAATCTCGTCAAGATTGGCTCAAAAAATGAATCATTGGGACATTGAAACGTGATGTTTCTGATTAAATATTCGACCGTTGATCTTGGAAACAAAACAAAATGGGTGCAATAAATAGGGGTGGATGGAAGACTAGACACGATTCAGAGACAATGATATTCTCCTTGTTTGTTGCTATGTCGGTCGCTGGGATTCTTGTTGGAGGGCATAAGGTAATCATCTTTTCAGTATGACTTTAATCTTTCAGAACAACTCCGAAAAACCGTGATCACACTCTGAATGAAATAAAATATTTTCAGCCCGATTATCGAAAACTCAAAGATATTGAAAGAACCGAAGTTTTCAAAGCGGACGTCAAGTAAGGAAGGAAGGGAAACAGACAGGAACTCAATTCCATTTTCCAGATATTATCGTGATAAATCGGATGTCTTCGCTGTGATAACTTGTAAACCTAATCCAATCGAGAACAAGCCAACGTGGATAATGGTGAAAACTGGGGAATTGCAGAATCCAAATATTGAAAATGGAGTTGTTGGACTGATACCTCTTTCTGGTGGAATTAATATCACTTACGCAGCAAAATACGATGGAAATGGAGAGTATAGAGCACACGATTTCTTGGAATATAAATTGAGGAAGTTCAAGCATGTTGGATGTTATTTCGGAACGGAGGGTGTACAAGTTATTGTTTGAATTGTGCTCATTCTCTTCAATATTCATGTTTTGTTCTGAAAATATACATTTCTCAACTTATCGTTCACAATATTCTAGGAGTTTGTTCCAAAAAACGAAGAGAGTACAGAACACTTTGATCTCCTTCGGTTATTCCATTCAGTATCAATCATTTTCAATTTACCCGTTTTCAAACTCATATTTCAGGCAGAGTCAGCTTAAAGTTTTGGAAAGCCAACGATTAGTGATGTTACAAGATATCTATCGAACAGAAGGCGAGTAGTCCTGGAGGTACCCCAGACTAACATACAACTACAGAAAGAGGAGCCCGAAGATCGCTGAAAAATTATCCGGGAAAGAGATAAGAAAAACTAATTCACAAGTGCATTCTGAACTAGTCAACCACTTTGAAGATACAAAGTGACAGAGACTTCTCATGCCATCACAGAATTTGTAGACAGAACTCTCGCAGTCAACATAATTGAACTTTACAATTTACTGTGTGCCAACTTCCAAAAGTTCTTCAATTCACGCCACCACTAAAAAACTTTTTCACAACCATCTCTCCAAACAATACAAACCCACATGTCCGAATAACTGCGCTCCGATTCCAAATCCAGAAACTACGGAGACATTATAATCCCACAAAGGGCAATATCACATCTAATATGCTTATAGACGTTGACTCCACAATAGTCAAAGTCCTTATAACAGGAAGTTCACTATACCATGACGTGGTTCCTGAAGAACAGAAGAATTCTACCGTCAAACTGCTTCCTAAAAAGACTACTCAATCAATTCTCTCGCGCATCGTACTCTAGTCTTCTCAGGAATAATCTCCTAAAGAATCACATGCTACTCGAGCAATTCCAGGAAGAGGCACTCAACTCGTCTTGCAGGAATTTCTAATATTCTTTGGCAAATTCGGAAAAATCTTCCAAATTTACTGTTGCGCTCTGACAGACCCAAAACAAAGAATTTGTTGATTGCCATCAGTAAAGAAAGAGATACTCGGCTACTTTCCGCTACAGTTGCGCAGCACTAACGCAGCAGTTATTCGTAGAGTTTACTCCTGCTGCGTCAGAGGTGCACAAGTGTTGCATGAAAGCTGTATAGTTGCTGCATATTTGCTGCCGACGTGCTGCATGCGATCATTGCTTCTCGTTTCTAATTAGTATAGTTAATTTATGAATATAATAACAGGTATAACCAATCATATTTATTTTGAGAAACGAATTTTTTTTTCAAAGTGAAAGCAAAAACAAAAAAACTTAGAAGCATTATTTAAATTCCATGAAGGCCAACAATCGGTGAAAGTCTCCAAGTTCCTTCTGTCTGAAGCCTCAAAAATCCAAATTTTTATCGAATATGTTGATCAGCTACATTATTGCACTTTTTCTGATGGTCTGAAAGTTAAGAACAAAAGTAAAGAAAAAGGGTTTACTTCAAAACTACCAACCGTCCTTTTTACTTCCGATTTGCTCTTCTGTGACTCGTTTTTGGTATCCAGACATATCCTTCTTCTGAAAAATTATATTTTTAAAAATAGAATGGAAATAAATGGAAAAAATTATTAAACTTGTCAAATAGACGAGAAATAAACATAGGAAAAAATGAAAAATTCAGCCAAAGTCCAATTTGCATTGGAGCGAATATACAGTTGCTGCGCAACTGTTGTGAGATTGTTGCACAACTGGTGCGCACCCCAAAAACAAGGGAGCCACCAGTCGCAATACCGTGAATGCTGCATAACTGTTGCAGATGCGCTGATTTGTCGTTATTGCGGTGGAACTGTAGCAATCTTGTCGCGTAACTGTTGCAAAAGCTGTGAAAGCTGCGCAACTGTAGCGGAGAGTAGCCGAGTATGCAATATTTTATTGAATTCCAGAAATTCAGAAAAATCGTTATGGCTTATAGTTCGGCATCAAACGTCATGTATGATATGCAACCAACCATTTCGACTTTAATTCTTCTCCAATCAGTTGTCATCGCCCAAATACTGTAAAAAGGATGTCAGAATGTCATTGGTTCATAGTCTACAACTCACTCATCTCCATCACATTTCGCCAAATACTGTATATTATATCCAGCAGTCAATACAGCAGCATCATAAACTGGAGAATAAATTTCCACGTCTTTTTCAGTATTATCTGTAACCAGTGCATGCGATTGACTATCATTCGGACAGCTTATCTTGACGTATTGTTTTCCGTCTTTTTCCAAGTATCTGGAATGAACTGAGAGAGTTGTTTAACCAGTGAGTAAGAACTCAACTTACGAATACGTTGGTTCCCGATTGACTTGATTGTCTCTATCAGTTTCAAACACAAAATGTCTCAACTTCTTACACTTTTTCTTTGGACGACGATGTTCTCGAGAATCAGAATAGACTTCGTAGAGGGCTTCTGAAGGTGGGCCATAGCCCAGAGCATTTTGCCCGTACCCACCATACCCTGATGCGATTCCACAGAAAACAGTGAGGAATAGGAAAATGATCATTGTGATGGAAGATGTTACTGTAGAGTTCATCGTCTCTTTTATGTCAAGTTTTGTTTACATTTTGATTGGGAAACAAACTTTTTAATCTCGTCAAGATTGGCTCAAAAATGAATCATTGGGACATTGAAACGTGATGTTTCTGATTAAATATTCGACCGTTGATCTTGGAAACAAAACAAAATGGGTGCAATAAATAGGGGTGGATGGAAGACTAGACACGATTCAGAGACAATGATATTCTCCTTGTTTGTTGCTATGTCGGTCGCTGGGATTCTTGTTGGAGGGCATAAGGTAATCATCTTTTCAGTATGACTTTAATCTTTCAGAACAACTCCGAAAAACCGTGATCACACTCTGAATGAAATAAAATATTTTCAGCCCGATTATCGAAAACTCAAAGATATTGAAAGAACCGAAGTTTTCAAAGCGGACGTCAAGTAAGGAAGGAAGGGAAACAGACAGGAACTCAATTCCATTTTCCAGATATTATCGTGATAAATCGGATGTCTTCGCTGTGATAACTTGTAAACCTAATCCAATCGAGAACAAGCCAACGTGGATAATGGTGAAAACTGGGGAATTGCAGAATCCAAATATTGAAAATGGAGTTGTTGGACTGATACCTCTTTCTGGTGGAATTAATATCACTTACGCAGCAAAATACGATGGAAATGGAGAGTATAGAGCACACGATTTCTTGGAATATAAATTGAGGAAGTTCAAGCATGTTGGATGTTATTTCGGAACGGAGGGTGTACAAGTTATTGTTTGAAATGTGCTCATTCTCTTCAATATTCATGTTTTGTTCTGAAAATATACATTTCTCAACTTATCGTTCACAATATTCTAATAATTTGATTCTGAAAAACTGTGAGAATTGTTGAATTCCCTGGGTATGACATGTAATCTAAATTACTGTCTGCCCATCACTTTTCAAAACTCCAACTCCAAACTATATTTGTGTTCATATCGCTCAAAAACCAACGCCACAAAATATTGTGTCCTATAATGACAAACAGAAATGGACACAATGTGTCTGCGTGGTCTGTTACTATGTCTCCGTCTCCCAGGTTTCACTCATTTCTCTCTTCTCCAAGCGAGCGAGGAAAAGATATATAAACAACTAAAAGTTTTAGTTACTTCAAGAACGTCTTCTGTCGTTTAACTCTTGATTCGAAATGTCGTCTTCCCCAAAAAGTGTTGTCGTGACTGGAGCCAATCGTGGCATTGGATTGACGATTGTGAAGGAACTGGTCAAGGATAAAAACATTCAACATATTATTGCCACTGCGAGAGAGGTCGAGAACGCTACGGTTAGTTATCTAAACCTGAATTCGGATTTAAATTGGAAGCAAGTGGTTTCAACATTAAAGCTCAAATCATGTTGAATCTAGACCATAGATATATAGATCAGTTCTTTAGATTTCCATAATATAAATCAAAGTTTTGCTGACTTATTTAATCAAAGAGAAGTTCATTTTCCAGGAACTGAAATCAATCAATGATCCCCGTCTTCACATTCTTCCACTTGACGTCGTTTGTGACAAATCTATCGACACCTTCGTATCAAAAGTCACGGATATTGTGGGAGCCGATGGTCTGAACTTGCTTGTTAACAATGCAGGAGCTGCATTCGAATACAGAACTAAAATGGTTGGTCTTGCTCTTTGTTTTTATAAAATTCTACGTCTTCGGAAAGAATCAGAAACATCAACCAACCTCCACACTTTTCAGGAACCAAACCGAGCTACTCTTATCAAACAATTCGATGTCAACACCATCAGTTTAGTTATCATCACTCAAAAATTCCTCCCACTTCTCCGGAAATCGGCTTCCAAAGTTTCCGGAGACAAATTGTCGATCTCTCGGTCAGCTGTAGTCAATATTTCATCCGGTCTCGCATCTGTTTCTCAGAATAATTATGGATCAGACATCATTCCGATGCTCGCTTATTCAATGAGCAAATCAGCAGTCAACCAATTCAATAAGATATTTTCAACTGATGTAAAAGATGATCATATTCTTACTGTGGCCTTTGAACCTGGATGGATTCAAACCAATTTGGGAGGACCACACGCTCCATTAAAGGTATTCAAAGCTATGGGTAAAGTAGAGAATTAACTGAATATTTCAGCTTGAGGACGCCATTCCAGTGCTAGTTTCCAGTTTCTACAAGTTGGATAACACCCATCATGGTGGATATTTCGAGAGAGATTTGACTACTCGTCCATATTAATTTTTCGGTCAAAAAAGTGATATTTATTTGTATCTAACCATTTGCGGATCCATTCTGAAAAATAAATTCTGATTTATTATTTTCCAAGAGAAACAATTAGAACGAAATTGGAATCAAAGTAAAGACCATGGTGGTGATTTTGAAGTTTGTAAAAGCTATCAATCAGTGATGATATGGATTCATCCACCTGGAATTTCCGAAGAGTTTTTAGAGTCGTGTGAGAATTCTTACCGTGATTGCAGCAGCGGGCCCTCCTACATCAGTTTGAACCCATCCTGGACAAAAACTGACACCCAAAAAATGTTAATTTTTCATTTTTTTAGTTATTGACCCCAGCAGGGATGAAATTATAATAACAGCTGAACGAGAAAGTTGGTCTCCCGTAACTTTTGAAGCTGATTTTTGGAGAAGTGGACTTTTGAGTTAAATGATAATTGTTTGTTTTGTCGCAAATCACAGAATAAACAGAAATTTTAAAAATTAAAAAAATTTTATTGGTTAAATACAAAAAATCAAAAAAAGAAGCACCTAAAATCAGGCGTTGAGTTCGCATTTCTTCTGCACCGCCATCGTTCGCCGAAGAGTGAATACGGTGAGAGCAGTGACTAAAGTGAGCATTAAAAATGACAAAATGAAGAAGATTTGGATTCTCGATTGGTTGAGACAGATGACGGAAGCAGTCTGTTGTCCTTGGAGGATTGCGAGATGAGAGTGAGATGGAATGTCTGAAAATGGGAATGATCAGGACGTCGTTGGCATCGATAAGTTTGACTGTAGAATTGGACTTTGCTCACCCTCATTATCATTGTCTTGTTTCTCTTCCAACTCAAATACAGTAATCTTATTGGCTGCCAAATCCATGGTATCTGCTAAATGGACCCAATTAACTGTAGTTCTGTTAGAAAGTCTGTCTCCAGATGCTCGACGAGCTCTCCTATTGTTGAATTGATTGTTGTTGTTCGAGAGACTGCTAAATGATCCAGATGGACCACATCTTGGAGGCTGGAATCATTTTTATGTTGCTAGTTCACCATTCTGATTGATTTTAATTTACCGTCTTTCCATCACACATTCCTTCCGTATTCATGCATGTACTCACTGCACATTGGAAATATGTTGAGATCTTGTCAGCGAATTTGAACACGTTCACTTGGGCGTATGCTACATTGTTGTCTTTATTGTAGGTCAAATCTGGCAGAATGAGTGGATCAATGGCACAACCGTGCTCATCAAGCAGTGGTTTCCTCTCATCTCCATTTCCATCGTCAACGAAGCAAGAGTGGACAAGCATGGAGAACATGTCTGAAAATGTTTATTACTTTGGATTTTCTCTCATCTACATTGATTTCAGAACTCACCACTTTCGCAGTTCCACACATGATACACTGTTTCCCCAACCTTTGAATACTCTACAATTGGTCCAGTGACCGAGTCACGACGTACAGAATAAGTACAGAGAGGCATACGAGCGGTGTCGATGAGGTCAGTTGTCGGCAGCATACTGTAGTTAGGGAATAGAAAAAAGGTTGGGGAGAAACAATTAAAAAACGTAGACTAGATATCAGAAGTTGGAAAAACTGATTTTCCAAAGAAGAACTTAACTTGGAATCATTGAGCTAAAGTGCTTACCTGACATCAAATTTGTTGGTAACCACTTTGTCAGCCTCCATATAGAAACAAGTACATCTGTAGGCTCGATCAACTTTAGTGATGAATGTTGAGTGGAATGAAATAATGATTGTCATCGACATTTCCATTCCACGTTTCTCGGGTCCCAACTGTAAAATCCCATGCGGGTTACTGTAGTTCTCGTTTTGAGGAGACTCACCATTCTCTGTCTTCTCATATTGCATGCTCCATTCTCTAGTTCGAATGTTACATCTTTCGCTTGATTCGTGACAAAATCTCGGACACAGTTTTGCTGGAATACGCTCGGATATTTTCAGATATGAGTTTGTCCGATTATTGTACTAACCTTATCAACCATTCCTTTCACAAATATCCTTCCATGGAACGGCCTTTGTGTTTTGAATGTGAGCTTTACCCGATCTTCCATACAATCCACAAGAGGCAATTCTAGAATAGAATCAGATGAGAACTACAGTAATCTTGAATACAGAAGGTCAGGAAAGTTACAAACCCCAGTAAATCTACAGTATACCTACAGTAACCCATACCTGCAATTCCATTATCCAATGTTGGTGGGTCGGCAGCCCCCGTCAAACGAATGAAGGCCAATAATACTAACAATAGAATCATAATTTGAATGAATGGGGACAATTTACAAAATGAACACCGTTTACCTCACTTCTCTGATTCATTTTATATATTCACCTCAAGACTCCGCCCCCTTTTTCTTGTATCTTCTTGTCGAGACTTCCACTTCACCTTGAGCCATCCCTCCCGAAATATGTATATGATGCACTTGTGTAATCGAGAAGGAAGAAGTTTTGAAGGTTGATGTGGACGAAATGTGAAAAATGAACAAGTGAAAAACAGAGGGACAGTAGTATGACATGAAGGAAATGTGTCTAGGTTAGCATAGGCTATATATCAAAGAAAATGACTTAGATTCAGATGACCGTTAGCATTGAATGAGTAAGAATTGTTTGTAGGCGTAGAAGTCAGATGCCAGAGCTGTGAGGTTTTGTGCAGGCTAAGTTAGGAGGATGGAACTGAGTATAAGATCAGTTTGAAATCCTCTTCCGAATTTTTGAGTTCATAACAACACTCCACTCTCAGAAGTTACTTTCAAATTTTTGGGTGTAACCGTGACTGAATCAATCGCTCAAAAGACGCGACAGCCCCTTGGCTTCTCAGCGAATCTGACACAACTTTCGCGTGAACCCGATAATTTAAAAATGATCACTCTGTTTATTTTGAGCTTTCAACCCGTACCTAACCTAATTTCTAGTACTTCAATGTCGACCAATGATTGATGAACATCTGACCAATAGTCCTAATGAAGGTGAAATTTGTGTTATCCAAACAAATACTTGTATCTACTTTTTCCCGGATTCATTGCAACATCCTTCCTCTTTCTTTCGAGATTTCTCTCTTCCTGTTCCATGCAAAACGTCTGACCTACTATGGTCTCCTCCCCATGGGGTCCGTTTGTATCTCAATAGATTTGAATTAGTGTCATATTTATGAGTAAGGAAGAGAAGAAGAAAGCGTGTCCTTCCTTTTTGTTTACTTTACCTATCTCCTTACTCCCGGTGTATGGTGGCGCATCACACACATACATACACTTTGGCCAAGGATAAGTAGAGAATTGGGGAGGAATTGAATTCTTGAAACTTACTTATTCAAAAGGTTAAAGGGTAGGTATAGTGGGAGAAAGGGTAAAATGAAACAACTTTGTTTTGGTCTGGATCTAAATGTTGATGACTAGACACTCGCAGACCAAAGAGGTCAAAATCATTGCGGTTGAAGTTTGTAGAGACTTTCAAGTCAATTGTGTTCACGTGTGGTCTTCGTTCGATATCAGGAAATGAAACCTCAGAATTAGTTGCTCGTGCTCAATTTCAAAGTTTTAAAATCACACCTTGTACAATATCTTCTAGATCAATAATATTTTGAGTAGCATGGAGACTTTTAGTGACCGTAGCTTATCGTGGTACACCAAATTTCTCTACAATGTTGTATTTATATCGAACCACCTGATGATCTTCATTAAAAACAACTGTCGGATAAACTTCAAGGACCGACTTGATCAAAAACACGATTCATATGGCGCCATGAGAGCTCGAACGAGTTTTGTGACTTCATAGTTATCACTGCGATGACTCATCAACTTCTACGCACCTGAAACCAGCTCACCTTACTCTGTTCTCACATGATTTCACGTGATTTTCATTTTCAATGGTCCCCTCTGAGGTCAATGTCCTTCGTTGAGATGACTCATTGACGCCTGGAACTCTTCAATCGAACCGCCTGTGAACTCGATGGCATGATAATGAAAAATAGAGAGAGGTGAAGAGAATCAGAGAGAAGTGTAAGAAATAAGAAACAGCTGTTGTGTTGATGGCATCATGATCTCTTCTTTAAAATGGGGTCCCTCCGAAGATTCTTTCTAAGTGCTCAACTTCACTCTCGTCTCAAAAACAACACAAGAAATGCGTTCAGCTCTTCTACTTTTCCCTATTCTATATTTAGCCCAAGGTGAGTAAAAACTAAGTTTTCTATAATTTATTAAAATGTAATCCAACATCTTTTCTCAACCTTTAAGTGTTTCAGGATACGTCTTTGACTGTTTGGACGACTGTGAATGTGACACTGAAGACGAAGTGATCCACTGTCACAATGGTGACCGTACTCAACTTCGACTTCCAGGTGGAACTCGTCTCCGTGGATTTCCAGTTATTGGGTTGACTTACAACAAGATTGTAACTCTTCCAGACGAGGCGACTCTTTTGGCAAAGTTCCCTGATTTGAAGGTAACATTCTGTCAGATAACTCAGATTTAGATCAAATCCAGTTTCTATTTTTGTCTTATTTTAAACAAAACTATCAGTTCAAGGTTCCAATTTTCTCCTTCCAGGTTGTCGACGTCGAACGCAATCCAGATTTCGACTGCACCACTGTTGAAAACTACGAACACATCAAAATCGTTTCCGACTGCTTCAAAAACATCACTGAAATCTCAAAAGTCCCAAAATTGTTCCGCCCAACCAAGGAGTGTGACGTGTCATGCCAAGCTTCTAAACATTACGCAAAACTTCATGAATACGTTCTTTCATTGTGGGAAATTCTCAAGGACAAATACGATAACTTCGATTTGGATGTGAGTTTTCATGCAAGTCTGAATGTCAGATTTGCAATAACACTCTGTGAAAACTTCTACAATTCCATATTTTCAGTCAACCCTCCGTGATATTCAAGAGTTTTTCACAATGGTCGTGAAGAAGATCAATAATGTTGGAAGGGATATCAATAATCGTTTAGAAGCAGCCAAAGCACAGAGAAATCATCCAAAACAAGTCACTCCAATGCCAGAACCAAATGAAGTTTCGATTACTTTGACCGAAGATGAAACTGGAATCTAATTAATTTCTTAATTAAAATGTTTCGATGAGTTTGCAAATATAATGATCTGATAATGAAAAATTTGTTTGAAATACTTTATCTTCAATTTAAATTAATATCTTTGAGCCACTCACTGTAGCAAGGTACAGAAACGTGCAATAAACAAAGTCTTTCAATAGCAACTGATTCGGTTTTCTGAACTTTTCTAAACTTTTCAGTTCCTACATCCTTCTAACAAGATTGTCATGAGCTCTGTTTGACGTCAAAAACTTTTAAAAAAAAAACAAAAATTGAGTCAAAACACATTAAAAACAATGAGAAATAGGTTACTTAAAAACAGCTGTTCGTCGAAAAAATGAAAAAAATGGAGGCTATTTTCCTTCGGTTCACACAACTCGTCACAATAAAAAATGTGTCAGATTTTATGGATTCTCTGGATTTTTTCATTATTTTTGTTTATTCAAGGTTTCTAATTACTATTTAATAGCCATTGTTCGAACTTTTGGTTTTCAGGTCATGTATTTGATTGTCTGGGAAAGTGCAAGTGTTATCCAGAATACAGAATAATACAGTGCCCAACTGGTCTGCGAAATCAATTGGGATTGACTTCGAAGGCCGATATCGAAGGGTTTCAAGTGAACGAAAAGGTGAGATTTTGGGTTTAATTGGTCTCTCTTTGACGACTAAACACATCCATTTTATATCTGACATGTTTCTTTCCGTTACAGAAGTCAACTCAGGAATTTCAAGAATTTAAAGTGGTCCCTGAAGGAACTTTCAAAGTTCCAACAACTATTGCACCAAAGAGAAGAGGAAAAGGAAGCAGAAGGCCAAGAAGAGATTTGGAGGTATCGATAGGGAATCAGACAGACACTGAACTTTTATATGATTCCAGGATGGATGGCATCGATTCAAAATGTGGTTGATTGATTTTCAAAGGAAAATTCAGAATATGAATCGGCGACATTGATTGAAAGAAACTTTCAGTAGATATTCATTCATAAACATTTTGAAAATTACTTTATTAAGCATGAAAGCGGAATAGTTTGCTTGATTCTTTAGAAATCTCTTGAGTAGAACATTGAACGGGATATCTGAAAAGATGGGTCCTGTGGTGAAAATCCAATAAAAATCGAATTCATTTGACCGATTCACAACAGTAATACCTTTTCAAAAAACCCATTTTTAATTGGTTCAGACACCATTTCATAATCATTTGAGTCCATTTGAATGCAATATTCTTTGTCTTTTCCACCATCTTGTCTATCTATTGGCTCAGCTGATTTCGACGATTTTCCTGATGTTTTCGAAGATTTTTTCGATTCATTTTTAGATGATTTGCGGGAAACTGAAGATTTTCCAGATTTTCCAGACTTTGCAGATTTCTTTGATTCCCCTGCCACATCAGATTGTAGTTCCGGTTTCTTAGAGTCCGTCGCTTCATTTCTGTTTGCAGTTTTAGCTGATCTCTGGATGAATGATGGTAGATCAGTGTGTAATCCACTCTCAACTGTTGAATGATTCTCATTTTCAGGCGGATCATCTTTAGCGACATCATCTTTTTTCATCGGATCACATGTCGGCTTTTTAGGAGATCCTCCATCCTGCTCAACTACTACTTGAACTGTATGGGTGCATGGCATTTCTCCTGGAAAGAAAACATTGCGTATACCTTTTCTTTCCCTTCAGAATACGATATAACCAGATCCCTACTCCATGAAAACGTTGATCATGAACATACTTCTTAAGAAGAGGAGCGAGGAAACTATCCAGACCATACAACTCAAGCAACAAATTAAACTTCCACCAACAATTAACCACCAGAACCACTGAAAAATAAAACTTTTTCTATTTAAAAGTTTCTATTTCGAAACTAACCGAGGGCCAATTGATAAGAGTTTGCTCATTGATGAAGACGTTTTTGCCAACAATATGAGTCAGAACCAACGGTTTCACTGTACTATTCAACAATTTCATCCTTTTTTCAGTGAGAAATAGAATATTGAAACATCAAAGTGTTCCAGAATAGTCACACGTGATTCCCAACGTGGCAACCTTTCTCACGTCGAAGGTTAAAGTCAAGCCCCGCCCCTATATAAACTGATAACTACGCTTCATTGTTCATTGGTTTTCGTTCATTTTCCGTTTAAAATGAGTTCGAAATTACCATCGAAGTCTGTAGCTACTGCAGCTGTCACTCAATCCATTCGGTCTGCTTCTAAGAGTATTCAGACTTCGACTGAACTTGTCTGGACCTATATTAGAGGTACAAACATCGAAATTCAAGAGAGTAGAGACAACAATTCTCCAGAGGTAGGTCAAAACTACTATTATTTTAACTCACCGAAACAAATGTATTACTTTTCAGTGGTTCTGGTGGTTGATTGCTGCTGGATGCATGATATGTTGTATAAGTTGTATGGCATGGGTCGTTTGTGCTTTGTTCTTCTTCAAAAGTAAGTTCAGAAATGAATAATGAATACGACGTTCAATCAGCCGAATTGATGTGTTTCAGGAGAGAAACCATGTACTCATACTGTCCACGTTGTCGTTGATCATGAAGCAGGTTCTCCTCGAAAACAAACAAGATCTCCGAAGAAAGAAGAAGAAGTCGTTCCAGATGGACCATCTCCAAATGAGAATCCTCCAACAGATGGAAATGGATCATTCACTAATCCACTGACCCCAGATTTCGCCAGATCATCGAAACGATCATCGAGAAAAGAAGGGGGAGCTCCGAAGAAACCGGAGCCACTTCCTGATGCGGCAGGAGGATCGAAGAAGTCTGCAAAGTCTGGAAAGTCTGGAAAATCTTCTGGATCCAGAAAATCTTCCAAAAATGGATCAAAAAGGTCATCGAAGAAATCCCAAAAGTCGTCGAAATCGGCTGAACCAATAGATAGACAAGATGGTGGAAAAGACGAGGAATATTGTATTGAAATGGATTCAAATGACATTGAATTGGGGTCGGAACCAACCAAATATGGATTCTTTCAAAAGGTATTGTTGTTTTGAATCAGCCCGAAACCCTGTTCAAACTTCAGATATCCCGTTCAATGTTCCAGTCAAAAGGCTGCTAGTAATCCGGAAATTGAATTGTAATTGTGTGAATAAAGCATTTTTGATGAATCAATTGAGTTCCAATATCTGGTTCAGTTAAACCCTGTTTTTTCTTAAGAAACATCAGTGACAGATCTGGTTCAAAACTCACATAAACCTCACTTGTTTGAAACAAAGTATTGCAAAAAACTAGGAAAATAATCACTGAAGCGAGCCCGCTAATCTCGTGAAGTTTGGAACGGATGTTTCTTAAAACAAAAATTAAACTCTTCGGTAATTCAAGTTTTGTGATGAACAATGAAAATATAATTCAACATATCTTCTTTGGGCTAAAAATATATAATTTTTGGAATGAAGATTGCAACGTTTAAAAAAAAAATTACATTTCGAAAATGCATTAGCCAGTCTGTCGGTTTGTCTAATATATTCGCAACATAATATGTTATTTTGAGGATCATCATTGAAAAAAATAGAAAAAACGAAGCTTTCTAATTAAATATAAGCTAGGATGCCATTAGTCAAATTGAGAATTCATTGAAATTGTAATGATATCATTGTGCATGAAGTCGTGACCAAAACAATAGAATATCCATCGAGGTGAGAAGAAATACGGGATGTCCTCTTTTTTCTTCCCCTTCTATTCTTTGTTGTTCAATTTGTTTTTGCCATTTGATTTTTTTCTTCTGTAAATTAGAAACGGAAGGATTTTGTTGTAGAGCCTTTAGAATTAGGTCTTTCTTTCTTTCTTTCTTTATGCCTCTTTCATGAAGTCTGATTTTTTCTGGGCACAGAATCACAGTTAATTAACTATAAAATCACAGACAGCACCTCATTTTTCTTCCTTCTTATTTATTTCGCCTCTCTTTTGAGATTTTCATCAATTCCGCCTTCAACTTCCAGATATCAAGTGCAGGACCTCTGAATCCTTCTTTTATGAAATCGATGTCGTCATCAAAAGCAACAAGGGATCTCCCACGCTTCTCCTAATTATTGTCTTCCGTCTTCTCCAGAATCTTCTCCTTTTTCCAAGGGTTTCCCCCTCAAGAAGACGTGTCGGAGATTCATAGATTCTCTCTTTTTATTTGAGAAAAACAAGAAAAAGAATAAGAAGAAATCCTTAGAAGACGCCAGGTGAATACTATTCCAAGTTATCTGTTCAGAAGTCCCTCAGCCCAGAATTCAAAAAATCTTCATAAATATGCTGAGTTCTTCAGAAGACGTGATCACTCATCTGAATCTTCTGAATCTAGTATGAAATATGGGAAAACGACCGATGTATGGGTGAGTCCACTTCTTTTTTTATCCTTTTCCGAATTTCAAGAACATGAAGTCAACCGAAAATTCATGTGAAACGTGTCTAGAAAACGGACACAGATGACCAATTTTCATAGTTTTTAGTCTTAGACCAAATATTCTTTGAAATTATTCTAGTTCCGGCTACAGTCTTGACTCATTATTTTTGAGTTTCCAAGAACGTCCAGTCTTTTACGAGTACAAGTTTTCTAACCTTCACGAAAGGACATCAATTAGATCAAATCTGTACTTGTATTTTCAAAAACAAGCCCATTCTGAACTCAACTGAATTCATTCTCTTTTTCAGAATGGATATCTTCAATCGCTCCGAATACATCTCTTACGACTTTCAGTGGACTTCGTGGACTTTCCCCAACATAACTGTTCTAGTTGGCCCATTTTATCTGCTTCCAACATTATATATTGTTGGAAAAATGGCAAAAATATTTTATGAATCCAGTCGGATGAGTTCTATATCCATACAAAAACATCTGTTTCTGGCATTTCTATTGATGCAGACTGCGGTGAGTTCAAATGCAGTGGGAAACGAAATCTGTTGTTTTATTTCCAGAACTTTTCCTACATTCTCACTGACTTTTTGGTTCTTCGTATTCCAGCCACTGGTATTTTGACTTCAATTTGTGCTCGGACTGAACCAAATCAACTTCTGAAAATCCCATATCTTGTAGCTTTCATTTCGAGTTATTTATCTATGTTGTTTCCAGTCATTTTTTGTGCAAACCGTGCTATTATTGTGTTTTTCCCGAAGAATCATAATGAGGTAAGTGGATATTCTGAATCTAAAAATGAGGACAAACGTTCCTTCTTTTCAGATTTGCCCTCGTTTCATGAAAATCTCTCTCCCAGCTACAGTAATCCTTCCATGTTGTTTCACATTTTTCATGGTTCCTGCAGTAGGTCATTGTACTCAACTAACTGCACCATATCCAATGGGGGCCGTCATGTTTACATTGGATCTGAAAGTGGTGAGTGTGGTGGGATAACTTCTATCCAGTTTGGACGTAAATGGCTTTTCCAAAGCATAGAAAACAATGTATGTATTTTTCAGCCAATAAACGAGTACACTCACTTGCTCACCTCATTTCTATGCACGTTGTTCACTTTCACTACCAATATTACTATGTTGATCAAAGTCAGACACATCTTATTCTATAAAAAGTTAGTTTGTTTCAGAAAAATCTCTGAATAACTTTACATTTTTCAGATCTCTAAACCGAAATGTAAACAAAAACTACAAAGCTGAATTGTCACTGACCATCACTATGATTTCTCTATTCGTTCCGTTTCTGATCAACGGGATCATTGCCGTGAGTTTTTGAAAATTCTATTTCAGACTTATAATTAGAAATAAGTGAAGTGGAAGCACTGTCGGATGAAGATTGATCAGTCACGTAATGATTATGTAGGCTAGAAAGAGAGAAGTGTCAGGTAGAGACTAGGAAGTCAAAAATCATAATCTTATGAACAACGTTGACTTCCTAGTAGACAAGGATATCCGGACAAACAGATTATTATGATACAAATCAAGGAGAAGTAAACATGTTCATTTTTCAGGTGCTCTCTCTTCGAAATCCATCTTTAATCGGGTACATTCTGTCGATTCGCCCGATCGCTATAGACACAGCTACAGTATTCGAGCCATGGGCGTTCTATCTTACTCATCCGATGTTTGGAAAATACAAAAGAAAAACGACAGTATCCAGTTCACCAATCGCAATGGTTGTATCGTCATCGTTTAACAGCAGATAAATTTATTTTGATCTTTTTCTATTCATCTGATGCCTTTTCCTGAATAAAAAGTAAAGAATTATCTGGGAAACTAATTAGACTGTTCAACTGATAAACATTTGTAAAATTTTTAAATTACTAAACATTCGAATCAGGGATGTCCAAGAAAATTTGTTTTCTGAAAAGAAATATTATTTTATCAGATCTGTTCTGTTGCTCAAAAGCAAAAGTTACAAGAACTAATACGACTATTTCATGTTTATAATTATTTCAAGTCTCAACACATGACATAGGTCGATATGAAAAAAAAAAACAATATTTTTTCAGAGTTTTCAGATGCAATTAACATAAATTTGAAAGGCAATCCCACAAATGTTGTTCTTCATAAACAACAACTACTCGGATATTTTGATCTAATTTTACTTTGATTTTATGGTGGATTCTTTTTCTAAAAAAAATTAAGAACTCTCTTTTAATGAGCATATCTGTAAAGGCTTTTTCAGCATGGTTCTTTTCACTCTCACGTATTTTCTTCACTCTCAACAGTCTCTTTTCGTTATGTGGCCAACGAGAGAACAGAAACCAAACAGAGACCATTGGTCTTCGGCCACAGCGGTCTTAGGCCATGATGTCCACGGCCACAATGGTGAGTGACTGACATTTGGTCGATGTTCGTATTGATTTTAAGAACTATTATTTTTCAACGCAATATCTGATTTTCAGTCTCATTTATCATGTTTTGAATGTTCCTTTCACGCTGAAAATTCAAAGTAGAGTTATGATCCTAGTACACGAAACCTACTAACTGATATCAATGCGACCCAAATAAGAGATGAAATTCTGAGAAAAGTCGAGTGAAATAGCGTTGAGATCAGGGGATACACAGATAAAATCGTGGCGCTGGTATTTTTTGCTGCGTCACTGTCTCTTTCTTACTAATTATATTTTTGATCTACTCGCCTTTCTCATTATTTGGACGCACTTGTCGAACTTTAATGTCACCAAAATTAATCTCAATTTTCTTGTCTCCTGAACCTATTTTCCCTTTATAAACTTCCTATTTCCAGAATGAAGTTCATTCTTTTTGTCTCCGCTCTGATCGCAGCTTGCACTGCATCCAGTCTGGAATTCCTGGCTCTTCCATCTTCATTGAAGCTTCCAGAGACTGATGCTACAATCAAGACCACTAAAATCTCTACTCTCAACGAGAATATTCTTGGACTCTCAGCTAGACAAGTCGATGGTGAGTTGAATCCCTTTACTTGAAACTAAATTAAACACTTTTATCTCCCAGGATTCCCAGTCTCAATTGACTTGTTCTCTCGTCCTCGTGCCCTTGCTGTGGTCAGTGTCATCGGAACCGACAACTTGAATTTGGGAGGATCAACCTACTCGACCAAGTCAGATGGCGTCGAGACTGTTGGATTCGAACAAGATATGGCTCTTATCTTCGGAGCTGATCGTGAATCCGTCCAAGTTTCTGCCGGAGGAATCACTGGATCCCGACTTGCTCTTTCCGCCAAACAAGAAGTTGTTGATGCTTCAGTAATCAAAACTCAGAGAGCTACACTCAGAAGTGAATTGGAAGCTGTCTATCAACTTGCTGCTGCTATCAAGACTGCTGGTATTCAAATGGATAACAATGCTGATGTTTTCCGGTGAGTTCTACATCAAAATTCAGTTAGAATTCCTTGAAATCATTCAAACTAATTTACATTATAGTGTCTAATTCTTCCAAAACTTAATTTGACTATTTAGTGTCACCATCACCGGACTCGTTGGAATCACTGATGAATCTCAAAAGCAAGAAGCCGTCGCTGACGTCAAGGCCGCTATTCAAGCTCTCACAGCCGCTATCAACAACTCTTATGGAGGACAAGCTGTCGTTGAGCTTTTGACTTTTGATGCTGAAACTGGATCAGCTGAGATTACATCAGAAAACCGCGAGATTCCATCTGATTCTCACAACATTCAGAAGAGAGATGTTTCTATTCAATCTTTCAAGGATTCTCTTAATACTGCTCGTAAAGGATACCAAGTGACCGTTCCAGTCTCTTCGGATTATCCAGCCATTTTCGCCATTTTCCTTGGATTGGTTGTTATCTTAGTTATTGTAAGTTATTTGAAAAATAATGGATAGAAAAGAAAACCATCATTTATTCCAGGCGCTGATCTATATTGTCGTCGGAATGGCATCAATTGATCCAGAGAAAGATTCGATCATCTACCGTATGACAACAACCAGAATGAAGAAAGACTAAAGCTGTATAATACTTCTCGTATTATTCATTCTGTCTCCACATTCCACGATTCCTATCACTTCCCTTTGAAATTAGTTTGTCTTTTTAACATTGCTCACAATAAAATTTTATTTCGAAAAACCGAACTTTTAAACTCTTTTTAAAAATAGGTTGAGTGATATAAAATTAGCAGGTCATGTGATCTGACATTTGCGAGAAGAAGTTGAATGACTCCGAGAGCATCGAGACGCAGGTAAAAAATTCAGATAAAATCAAAAGTTATGCTATGAAGCAATTATCAGGATCATTGTAATTGATAGAATTCCTTTCGGAATTTGAATGATATTTTTGGCATAAAAATGATGATCTGAAATAAGTTGAATGGAGCGAACGTGATAAAAAAAACTATTTACAGTGATTTTCTTCTTCGAACTACTCTATCATAGCTTTCATCAATTCTTCTGGGTTTTCAGAGACACGCCATGACGTCACAGCCGATGTTATACGAGTGATTGACAAGAAACTAGGGTAACTGGAATGGAAAGTATCCCAAAATATCTGGTCATACTGTTAGTCTACTTTTGTATAAAACATTTCGAAATTTCCAGTAGAATATGCACATTTTGCAAAGGACAAAGTTATCAGGGAAACAATAAAAAGGAATGAAATTCCATTGAATTGACAAGGAAAATTGTCCAACTACCGAGGCAGAAGACATTTTCTGGTTGTGATGAGTTGAATATTTCTCCTGAGAATATAATTTAACTGTGCTGTTCAATATTTTATTTCCTTTTTCAGACTGAACCTTCAAAAACAAAAATCTTAGTTGGGGAACTTTCAGGTTATATGTTGCTGCTTCAATATAAATTTTGGAGCAACTATAAAACGTTCTCTTTATCAAACTGAAATTTTGAATTTATTTCAATTCTAAAATAACATGTTTCCAGCTAACTCAATTCATTTCTTTTCGGATGATTATTATTATAGCATTTATTGAATTTCAGTGAGAACACGCAAAGTTCATTTCTATGGAACTCATTTCCAGTTGTATCTAAACAAACCTATTAGCTGCTGCTGTCTATCCTATGTTTTGTTCCTTTTCTATATTTCTGTCTTCATGAATGCATACGTAACAGCATGTCAAGGGTAAACATTCGATTATCCGAAGTATCTGAAATTGAAAAAAAGTCGGGTACACAAAGACATGCTCATGAACAATCAAACTTTCCAGTTATTAATTAATACTTCAAATTTCCAATGGAGAATCAAACTGGTTCCATACTACACTGGAAAAAGTTTGAGCTCCCAGATTTTTTGTTCGTGAGAGTTTCACATAATAAACTTTTAAAAAGAGATCGAGCGAGACGGATTGTTAGCATTTTCATAAACTTTCATTGAAAAGCCAGAGTAATGAAAAGTTATACCGACAGTCGTTCAGATATGAAAACATGATAAAGATAAAAACTGTGATTAGTGAAAACAGGAAGTCTGGCCATCTACATATCGTACAATCTAACAAGGGAAGTCTTTGGAGACGCGGCTTTCAAACGACCTATAAATTTGGTCATAGGTACTTTCGACTACGTAAAGTCCATTTCTGCAGTCAAAACCTGCTAAATGTCTCTGTGAGCCGAGTTATGAGCTCTCAAACTTTTCATATGATTAGGCTCTTTCGCGTGGAATCCCACATCGGCGAATAGTGTACGCAAAAGTGTTCTCCTTTTTCCAGCGTTCGAGTGGTGCAGTGGTAGAGGGTCGGTGTTGGGGGAAGTAAGGCTATGGTTCGGCCCCGACCCACTTTTTTCTTTTTTTTGCTTCTTTATTTTATCGTTTTCTCACTTCTTCAGTAACTGCAGTAAACTTTGTGCTGATTTTTCTAGCAATGGGGAAACTATCTCTGTGAATATTTTTTAATGTCAATTTTACGGTTTTTTTTATCCAGCGATGCCGAATATTTTTAGAAAATTCACAGAGATAGTAGAAAAATCAGCACAAAGTTTACTGCAGTTACTGAAGAAGTGAGAAAACGATAAAATAAAGAAGCAAAAAAAGAAAAAAGTGGGTCGGGGCCGAACCATAGCCTTACTTCCCCCAACACCGACCCTCTACCACTGCACCACTCGAACGCTGGAAAAAGGAGAACACTTTTGCGTACACTATTCGCCGATGTGGGATTCCACGCGAAAGAGCCTAATCATATGAAAAGTTTGAGAGCTCATAACTCGGCTCACAGAGATATTTAGCAGGTTTTGACTGCAGAAATGGACTTTACGTAGTCGAAAATACCTATGACCAAATTTATAGGTCGTTTGAAAGCTGCGTCTCCAAAGACTTCCCTTGTAAACTTTTTCGGATGAAGCAATTACTGATAGTCCGAGATGGATAAACATGCGGTTTTTGTTCCAAAACTACAGTAATCTCTGAAAAAGTTTCTTCAGGAGAATGACGTTTAATAAGACAGCAAACTCTTCACTTTTCTATTTTTTAATTTCGTTCAAAGAGTAACAACTTCAAACTTCTCAACTCCCTTACTCTCCGAGATACATAACTTCTAGCTTCGCATGTTTCCACAGTCTTCTGGTTTCTTCAGAGTTTCCATGTACCCGATTGTTTTTGCTCCTGAATCTCCAGTGAGCTTCTCGAATATCACATCCAACTCTTCTTATTCTTCTTCTTCCCGCATCGTCTCCCCGTATTCCGTATCAAATTTAACGACCTCTCCTCCCTCTATCAAACACCTCAATGCAAAAGCCGTTCCTTTTCTTTCTCTCACTTTTTTCCAACCACCCACACACATAATCATCAAAGATGAAATATAATGTACATAAAGTGAAAACACGGACGGGCGGGGTGTCCCTCCTCCCGGCCATCCCGTCGTACTTCTCCTCCCTCAAACACTCCCAAAATGACAAGAGAGCATTGCAATCGAGGAGTTTCTGATGTCGCCGTCGCGTGAGACAAATGTCGAGAGAGTGTGCGAAGTGGTTGAAACGCAGATACCCGCGACGCGCGACGGCGACGCGTCGCGGTCGCCGACAGGACATACAGCCGGTTTTCTCCGCGTTTTGCCACGTTTTTTGAGGCTTCTGGTTCTGATTGATTAAGTACTGAACATTGGATAGTTTTTATGAAGTTAGAGAGCATGTTTCACGCAGCAATTCCAATTGAGGAACTGATAATAGGCCTATTCGCAGGTCTGTACTTTTGGCGAATTTTTCTATTTCTTATTTTTCTCCACCAGTTTTCATCTGATTCTGTTGATTTTGGTACCAATTTAAAGGCCAAAACTTTCTCTATCTTACCAACTATTTGAACCTTCATTTATTCCGCAAAAAAGTTGGCTAATACAACCCAATATCAGCCCCGTGCATTGTGGAAGCGATGCCTCGGCCATGGCCGAACTCGCAAAAGGAATTCGGCCAGCGGGCGGGGCAGTGAGGCTCGGCGATTTTAGGCCCCATGGAATATTTGAAAATCCTAACTTGAAAGAAAAAATAAATTAAAAAACACGAACAGTTGATTAATTGTATCTGAGAACACATAATAACATTCTATGTCTACAGTTCCTAAAACTTCTGAATACATCTTATAGACCGGATTGGTTTGGCAATTTTTCTAAATTTTTGCAACTTTCTTGCAATGTTTTTCGCAGACATTGAAAAACATCCTGAGCAGCTCTCTCTCTCTGTTTATTTTGATTAGCGACCATTATAACATGGCCTAAATCGCGATTCTCACTAGGCCAGCGACTTGGTTTAGAGACTTTGGAATATATGAAATGGGAAGAACTCGAAAGAATCAGGAAAAAACTTGAGAAATCACAATAAAAAGAATTAGTCTATTTCATGTTTAGTACATTAGAAAGAACTCACAAACGTTTGCCTTCTCATGTTTATTCAGACTCGACCCAATTTCAGACTCTCTTGTTTCAGAAAATGGCATCCTGGACGGATCCATCTCGACAGTATCTCATCACTTCTATTCGAGAGAGACCAGTGATTTGGGATAAAAGTTATTTTGGGGATTCCAATTATCGGGCAATGAAAGTGAGTTGAGAGGTAGAATCTTTTTTGACGGGTTACTGTAGGTACTCAAATTTGAGTAACAAAAATTCCTATTATACTGAGAATATTTTCTGAATTCATAGATCAAATCTGATATGAACTATAGTGATACTGATTAATTTCAATAATTTCCAGATTGCCGCATTCGATGAAGTGACTCGTTCTCTCAACTCAATGTTTCCAACAAAGTTCACGTGGGAAGACGTCAGATCTCAATGGAAAAATCTGAAAGATACGTTTGTCCGAAAGTTGAGATGGGTTCATGAGGGAAAATACATGGAGGATGCAATGAAGGAACCAACTTGGAAATTCTACAGAATGTTGACTTTTCTTGATGATAAAGAAGCGAAGAGACTAGGAGACTCATGTGATCATACCTATGAACTGGCTCCAGCAACAGCGTCTGGGAATTGTGGTGGACTTGGGCAAAGGTTTGTTAGAAACTGTGGGGATTGTGAGCAAATACAAAAGTGTTCGTTTTCAGACAACAACATCAACAAATATCTTACGAGCCAACATCCAGCGAAGAGCAAATGCTCCAAATGTTTGGAAGTCCACCTGTTCTCACTCAACAACAACAAGGAATGCATTCTAATTCTCAAATGTCTAACTGCTCATCTTCTGGGTCAGCCATGCCGTCATCCACATCTACAATAGTGACGTCATCAACCGGATCAAAACGTGGTGTGCATTACAGTCCGACAAGGAGTCAAAATGGATCATCTAGTAGTGGTGTTGAAGAAGAATTAGAAGATGATGATGAACAACCAGAGAGAAAAAAGGTGTTTAAAGACTGTATTATTGTTTCAACCTAATATTTCCAGCCCTATCGCCGCCAAGTGTCTTCAATTCCCCCAATGCAAGTAATAACAACTACTGCATCTCCGACTCATCAAGATGAATTTGATCATTTTGGAGCCATGGTGGCCGCAAAACTAAGGAGGTAAAAATATGATAAACAGTTAACAACTAATCATTTCTATTTCCAGATTATGCTCTGAACAAGGAATAATGGACGCAGAACGAGTCCAACGACGAGTTTATGATGCATTATTCCGAGAAGATTAGATTCAGCTTTATTAGAATATTTCATTCGATTTTATTGACTAGAAACTGCAATCCGAGAAGCCAAACCACCCCGATTTCAACGCCATTTCGATTAATTTTAATTCTGTGATTTCACAATTTTCTCATATTTTTATTTGATTTTCAATAAATTGCACGCATAATTTTTGATTTTATACTTTTGTTTTCAGTTCTTGGGTTTGGTCCCTGTAATTTCATTTTTCACAGTTTCAATCAGACTGTCTCATAACTGTTCTTATTCTCAGACATTTCATAAAATGACAAACAAACTATCAACAGCATGGACCGAGGCAGTAGAATCTGGTCTTGTGGATTTAGCTGCACAGTCTAGACCGTTGTGGACTGTAAGAGAAGAAAAGGATATTGGAGATAATGAAATGGTGGGTCTAGTAGGAAGAGATAGACTGAATTCAAATGTTTACAGATGGAACTTCTCCGTATCAGGGAATCACTCAATGCACAATTCGACAGATCATTCACTGGTAAGAATTAAGAAAAACTCAGTTTCAAAGACAGTTTTCAAATTTTTCCAGCTGAAATGATTGGGAAGAAATGGATGGAGATACGACTTCTCTTCGATCTCAAATACGCTATGAATGGATATAGTATGGAGGATCGTGGGGTAAATATTGAATTCGCATGAATATTGTCTAAATTTCGCGGAAAACTGGAGTAATTTATTTTCAGCACCACATCCGTCGTGACGGAAGTCTGAAAGATGACTTGACCGAGAGCTGGAAGTTGTTCACTAAGCTCGAGTTTCTTATCGACCCGAATGCTGGAAAGAAAAAAGTTACAAAAAAATAAATTGTATATTTAACGTTTTTTTGATTTATATGTACGGATATTTACTTGGTTCTTCTTTCTGTTGTATTTTTGTCTGTGATCTCCAAAACTCTTGTGCTATTTCACTTCAAGAATGGATATGAATATATTATATTTTGCCCTTTATAATCACATTTTGCACAAAATCGATGGAGTTTCAAAGATGATTATGAACAGTGGTCAGATGCAAGCAACGTCTGTTATTAGACGTGAATGCCTACTGCTCTTTCTCTCGAAATACACCTTTTTGAATCAAAATGTCGAATTTATCTTCAATGGAAAATGCCTCGAAAACTTGGTCTCTATAATTATGTCTCACTCTGCATAATCCATCTCGTTTCTCTAAGTTGAAAATTTTCAAAAATTAAAGCTCAGAACTATACTTTCCCTTCGTCATGAACATGTCAATTATTTCGAAATCTTCCATGAAATCTAATGTGAAAATCGAAAAAGAAACTTCATTTTTCGACAACGATTATGTTATTGGTTCGATTGTTGCCGTCTTCCTCTGTTTGTATTTTATCAAACTAATCAAAAATCAAAGAAGTCAGTTTACTCATTTCTGGTGCTACCATGTTTGTATGTATGGATTCATTATCTCGACTGGAGTGTTTTATACGATCTCAATAATAAAATTACGAAATCTTACTGTTGTGCTTTTCATATTAATATGCTACAAATTTATTGTTGATTCTCTTAATTTCGTCTTTTGTGTTACAGTTTTCCTTCAGTTTTTCATATTATGTTTTAATTTGAAAAAAAGACTGGCCAATCTGATCTCGTGCATTTTTATACTAGTCAGTGTTTTAATGCAGTTTTATTTTAAATCGAGTGAGTTTCAGGGAGACCTTGAACCTGTGAATTTAAGTCATTGCATAGTATGAAAACCCAATGCTTTCATTTTTTTAAAACAATTTTTACAGGCGTAATTGTCTTTCAGTTCAATGAATTTCAAATCGAATTTGAAGTTTTTTACGGTATTCTAAAAGTCGCAACCGTGGTCATATTGTTGCTATTACTATTCAGATGGTATTGTTCAAGTATTCCAGTGACCCATCGGAGTTTATGTATATTTCTGAACTGTTTGATGATTACTTCATTTTCATTGGTTGGTATGTAGAGTTCGCTTTATTACTCAATCCCTCCATTTTCTTACAGATTTCTCAGAGTTATTCAATTATTCATATTCTTTTGAATAATTCAGATGAAGTGTATGTTACTGTTGATGATTACGAATGCAATTTCTACTACCTTCCCTTTTTATGGATTTTGTGCGTTTATTTGTGTTACACTTCTACAGTGAGAGCATGGATTCAAAAGCAAGAGGCTAAGTAAAAAAAATGGATTCTTCTTGTGATTTCATGAGTGTTTTGAATAAACAAACGAGTTTATCCGGTTCTAACCTTTAACAGTTTTATGGGAAAATACAATTATCTAAGATTTCACAACTTGTTTCATTTCAGTTCTTCACTGAAGTATATTTCCAGCTGATAACAGTTTAGATGAAATTTTCTATGATAGATGCAATGAATGCGGTGATTAGCACACTGATGTTTCTGTTTTTCATTAACATTTCATTATAATTATGTGTTGAATTAATCAAATCCACCTCCTATCTCCACCTGACATATTTCATTCTCAATTCAAAAGAGACGTTTATGCGTTTTATCTGTTGACTTTCGAGAGCAGATTCCACTCGAATATTCTCAAAATGCTCCTTTTTCTTTCCCTCGTCCTTTTGTTCACGGTTCCCATCAGCGCTCAATCGGGAAATGGAACATGTGAGGAAGGATGGAAATGGTTTCACAGAACAGGAGGTGGCTGGTGTATGAAGGTGAGTGCGATGCTTTGATTCCTCTATAAATATGTGAAGTTGAGTTGTTCACTGGATCTTATAGTTGGTTCCATGCAGCCGGTTTGTGTCAAACTCAAGGAGCTCGTCTATCAGGAATCGGAGGGGATACCGGAGTAAACCCTCAGCAAAGAATTGAGCTACAGTGGATAAAAGGTGAGAAATCGACGTCGCAATGTGAAAATTGATATAATCTAGACACTCTTCTCAATCTGACCTCCCACATAACTGATGTTCAACCCAACGTTTGGATCGGTGCAAGACGCAAACCTGAATGCATGTATAAACAGTTGAATGTAGCTGTATTATGTATTCCAGTACTTGCATTTGAGTGGACTGATGGTAAAACAATTGGAGTCAATGGTTTCCAATGGGCACCTGGAGAGCCTAACAATGTTGGGTAAGGCCGATTTCCCCCCTCTATGTATATCTCTGTTTCACTCTTTTAGCGGAATCGAGGATTGTGGAGCACTACGTACTGATATGAACAAGTCGAATGATTTTGAGTGAGTTTCGAAAAATCATTTGAGAAGAGTAACTTTGTATTTTCAGCTGTTATTCAACGCACAATACGCGTGGCTATGTTTGCGGAAAACCTCAAATTGATCCTTGATTTATTCATCAAAACGGTGTAATTAATTTCTCGATAAATGATTGGAACATAACTAAAGCTATCATAATACTTTTTAAAAACTCGATGGGAATTCATAATCAAATTACTTTGAAGAATATAATCGTTTTTATTTAAAACTGCCTACTATTTCAGTTGAAGAAGAAAATTCGGGAATATTTACTTTTCGTCCCCCCCCTATATTGAAGAATGACCCCCAAAAGGGACCTGGGAAAAGCCCCCACCTGATTGATTATTGACCCCCACCCATTGAACATTAGCCCCCCCCTCCTTTCTCTTTTTCACTTATACGCCTGAACCATTGAGTCCAACATAATTCAACTATACCCAAATCTTCAGGCTTAGGAAAAAGGACCCGGAAAGATATTTTCGGCATAATTTATATTTACGATGTTCAAGCTTGTAGTCTGAAAACGGGCTTCCATATGTTTCATTCGCAGTGTGGAGGTTCAATTGTGGGGGCCTGATGTTCTATGATGGGGGTCTGTTGTTAAATAATGGGGGTTTTAAAGTCATTAACGAGGGACTGATATTCAACAATGGGGGCCTAATAATCCATAGTGGGGGACCGATGTTCAATGGTGGGGGGCTATCAGTAAATGATTCTAGCTAAAGATAAACAGTGAGCATCACAATTCCTCTCTCGGTGGGGGGCTCTAGGGGGGTGGGGGCGATAAGTCATGAATACCAGGTTCTTGACCAATCGTCCCCCACTTTGTACTGGTGGGGGGTCATTGTTTCACACAGAAATAGAAGTAGAGCCCCCCGCCGTGAGGAAAAAGCCCCCACCTGTTTTGTACTGGGTGGGGGGCTCTTCCAAGGTAAATTTCAACGTGGGGGACTCTATTGATGTGGGGGGCGATAAGTAAAGAATCCCGAAAATTCTACAAGGAAATAATGTAAAAGAGGGGTTAAATTTAAAATGCATCAGATAACATTTTGATTTTTTCTCCAATATAATTATGGACAGTGCTCAACCATTTGCTTTTGTTATCGAGAAGAATTCCCAACCTATCGCTGATTTTTTTTACTGAAAATTTCTGGATTATTTGAAAACCAAAAACTTGAAGACGTTTCTTACATTTCTTCATTATCTCATCATCAATAAGTTCTCCCTCCTCGACTTTTTCTATCAATATCTTCAAAATAATATTGAAGTTTCTTCTAATCTTTTCGTTTTGTTCTGAACTTTCAGATAACATTGAAACCTTGTTCAGCTGTTCCTCGGAATCAGTAAGAGTAGTCAAAATGAAAGAGTTCGAAACTTGGTGACTCAGATATTTCCCGGAGGTGTAACCAGAGGTTTCAGATAACTGAAAATAGAATGAACGTTGGTTTTAGGAATATTTTCATCAAACCTCATGACTCGAAACTCCGAGAAATATAATCAGAAAAATCAGAAAATGTAGATTTTCACGACTCATGGCTTTCGATTAGTGCTCTTATTCGGGGATATATTCAAATGGATCACACGTTTGTGTCCCAAGCTGACAAAGGAAAAAGTCATGAAGGGATTTCTGAATGGAATGTCTAGACAATTTAACAATGGAGACTCTTGTATACTGTAGGCGACTGAAGAGTTTAGAGATCGAAGTTCATGACTATTGAGTTCCTATAACTAAAAGGAAAAATCTCTGGAGGAAGCCTGAATTAATTGATTACTTTCTTATTGTCTCAAACTCGGCTTGTTCTTTGTGTTTTAGGGACCTATCAGTTGCCATTACTTCAACCCTTCAGAGAGCCAAATTCATTTCAGTCTGAATATTTCTTCCTGAAAAGTGAAGGTGCTGTTAAATTGTTGAAATAAATTTTATTCATATAAAGCATGCAATTTTGAAATTAATCAACAACACTGTTTTCCACAGTAGCCGGTGTCATTTGTAATTCCGGATTCACAGAAGATGATGAGGGCTTCTTTCGTTTTTTTGTGTTTTTGAATCCACTTTTGAACTGGTGGAGATGAACATATGTAAGTTGATACAACCCAGAGAAATGGGACGTAGAATATATTGAAAATGTATTTCTCCGAAGTGATAAATATATCAGAAGAGCCATTTATAATATGTTCTTTAAAGATGAAAACTAGATGAGTTCCCTGGAAATGATAAAAATAAAATAAATCTCTGGAATTTCTTTTCTCACCAATACAATCAAAACAACAAAAAGACCATGAATATACTCGGATATTGAACTTCTTGTTAGTTTTATACCCATGAATTTCCATCTCGGAGGGATGAGAATCAATAAAATAAAATTGATGACGCAGAATACTGTCTCCAGAAAATCAAGGTTTATTCTCAGTTCATTGAAATCTAGCACGACAATCCCTGAATAACTCTTCCTAGTTTTCCATTTTTAAATTCTCCAAATAAACTCACAAGATCTGCCGAAGAAACATAAAATAAGAGTGAATCCAGTTGCAACAATATATCCCAATTTCAAGAAAACATCCCTGACATCAACAAAAGTATATATTAATTGAAAGAATGGGATGACTAAAACCCAGAAAGTTGGACTAGAAACGAAAAAACCGCCTATGAAAAAAACGAATTTGAATATAATGATTTTTGGTCCCCATAATATTCGAATCAAGATACTGAGAATGGGGAAAAGCGAGCAGTACATGAAAAGATGAGGCATATCGAAATGAGAGAATTCGTCTGCCTGAAATTGGGAAGTTCTTTCTGAAATAAAGTTTGAAATAATCACTTTTCTTTTGGCAATTTTGTAGATATAAAGAATAATCATGACCACTGAAAATAGAAGATGGTATGGTGCGATTTCATAATTGTTTACGAATTCTGCGACAGAATCGGTTTCAGAAAAATTATAACGGCTTGAAAGCAGAGTGATATTCATTTTATTGCAGTAAAGGAAAGAGAGAACTGTTGATATTCAACAGGAAGTTAATGGAATGAAGTAAACTGGAAATATCAGGTGAGAGGTTTTTCTTGCAATAAGTAGTTTAATATTAATGGAAAACATTTATTCCGTTCACAGAACAGGTGATACGGGGATTTAGACATAGAAGAAATAGAATTAATTGGTTTTTGGAATAAAATAACTAATATTGTGAAAAGGTCGATTCGATCTTTTAAGCTTCCCAGATGAAGTGTCAATTGATTTTCTCGTTACAGTAACCACGAGGAAAGCAGACAGATTATTTTTTATAGGTGGAATCGTTCATTTTGTGTTTTTAAAAAAGGTTTTTTCTTCAGTTTCAAAACGTTCCAAAATAATCTACTCAAAACTCCGAAACCCCAGTGATTAGATTGTCTGGAATTCAATTATTCGTTACTCTTGTAATTCGGAATGAAAGAAAATCCTATATCAAGAAAGTTTACAAAGAATTGGAAGTACTTGCAGAATAAACATTTATTATAAACTCTCGGATCCCATTTTTAATTAAAAATTTGAAAACAGATGTGCCATCGATATTCACATGAGAACATGTCGTTTTTTGATGACGCGTTTTACTGTAGTCTGAAAACGAAAAAACAGTCTTTTCGAACTCGGAATATTTTTCTCGACAAACCTCTTCACTCTCCGCCGACGCAACTTCAGTGGATACTTGCTCTACTGAGACTTCATTTGAAACATTGTTGCCAACATCAGTTTCTGGAGATTCCACTGAATTACTATCAGTGACCTGGAATCAGATCTTGCACAAAATTCCACAGAAATGTCAACAAACCTGACACAAAACACTTGTAAAAACCAAAAAGAGCGTGAAAAATAAAAAGAGTTGAGTTTTCATTTCGTGCCACCTGAATATATTAAATGCCCTCTCCTGACGTGTCCCTTTTATGCATTCTTTCGGAGAGTTTTCAATTTGACTTTTTGGTTTGTATTCATGCAGTTGTTTACTGGAAACTGGTTTGAAACCGATGGTATTATTGAGCTCAATGAAACAAACATCGATTCCAAACATCAAAATATACTGTAAGTTTACAGGAAGAGTGTAGGTTTCTGATTCAATGTTTGATTGACTCTCGAACGGAAAAAATCAGTCACTTGACTTGATTCGAAGATACGTCAGAATAGACACCGGTCAGTGGCAGTGTGATTTTGGTTTCATATTGGTTTTCACTAGTACTTATCTAGTGTGATAAACTGGTTATTTTGTCGAAAAGGGTGCGATAGTTGATACTTGAAAAGAAACGGAGAATGTTGGTGATCAGAGTTAGATGAGTTACATTGAATATTTGGTATGTGCCGCTCGGAAACGATCACGAACAAAGTAGAAGGGGAAGAGTTTCAGTGAGTTGAAAAATGAACAACTAGATGTAAAATAGGAGTTAGGAGGCATCAGAAACTAAAAAAAGAGAGATCAAAACTTCAACCATTTTGCTTTTCTTCCGCGTATATCAAGTAATATCTTCACACCGAACTATGATGTTTTGAACTCTGAACAAATTGATATTGAAAGTGATGGATTGAATTTAAAATTGGGGTTTAGTGGATGATGGTTATCTTATCTTATCAGTTCGTATAAAAAGAACATTTGAATCAAAAATGAAAGCGAATCAAAAATGAAGGCCTCTATCGTATTCTTCGCTGTTGCTTTTCTGGCAGTTTTTCAAAAAATTGTAAGTTATTTAGAGTTAATTCGGTTTATAAAGTATAAGAAATATACTTTTTCTAATATATCTTCAAAGTTTCTAAAACTTGATAGCTTTTTCAGTATATTCCAGTTATCACATTTTTTTCAGGATGGAAAAATGACGAAGGAAGAAATGACGGAGTATCCTAACATTTTTGAATTTGGATTGCCCGGAGTGAAACCCCAAGAATTCAGGATGTTTCAAAAGGAAGAGGTACTGTTGATAGGCTCAAAAAATATATGTCATTTAATTCAGAGATCCGACTCGATGCACGGAAAATTCACGTACACTGATATATTTGGAAAACTAATACAAGTTATCTATACAGCAGACGAAAGTGGTGAGACTGAATCCTGACTTTTCAGTCAAGAAAGGTTATTTTTTAGGTTTCCCACCACACCATACCGTATAGATCTCGTCTTCGGTGTTCATTACAGCACGAGTTTCTATCGTTCTACACTCATTGAAATAAAAAGTGAAGAATTATGATTTTCCGGAGAATTCATTAATAAAACAACTGTGGCAAAATATACATGATTACTGTATTTTATGGTTGACTTCTTCTGGCGTCACTGTTTCGATTTGAAGTTGAAGGAGGAACTATTCGGCTCGAATTCTGAAAATCAAAAAGTATTTGGGTACTTCTTCTCATCGAGACCCTACCGTTCTTGTTAGTTTCATAATCCGTGAAATATGTTTGTGGTGGATCAGTGGAGAAAGATACTCGTCTCTTTGCTCTCTTCAAATTAGCCTGAAACAGAAGAATGACATTTAGAAAAAAGAAAATCTTGCAATTGTTGGAGAATTGATTTGGTCACTATCAACTTGCATAAACATCCGTACCATTCTACCTATATATATTCAAGGTACCATAGACAGAGGAAACTTCGTTCCACAGCTATTGAAAACATAAAGATAAAATTCCATTACCTCATATTCATTTTTCTGAAATCTTGTAACCAGATTGTCCGAAGAAGTTTCATAAGCAAACTGGTAATTTTCAGCACCTTCCATTATTTTCTGAATAAAAAGTATTTAGAAAAACAACGATCAAGTCTCGGTGGCTTAAACAACTTTTAATTTGAATTAGAGCCAAACTTATTACTTATCAAACAAAATTCAAAAGTGAAAAGTAAAAGATAAAAGGTAATAGATAGTCACATTATGTTATTGGGTCTGCCATATGACTCCTGATCAGAAAGTAACTGATAAGGGAGTTGTTTGAAATGATGTTTCATTGTTATTTTATTTGTTTGAAACAGAACCAGTTGATTCCCAAAAATATTATTTCAGACAGGTCTCCTGACCACAGGTCACCTCCAGAGACCAATAATCATGTCTCCAAAGGCATACGGTGTATTATGAGATCTGTCTTAGAGATAAACATTTCAATCTACACTTTATTGTAAACGTGACATCTAAGGGATTTAAAATAACATCTGATATCTATATGGACTTTGATCTTTCAGGTATTTTTCTATTAGACAAGTACACAGTCTTCTGGAATACGGTTTATTTTGTGGAATAATTGAAATATGAAGGAGAAAATCAGTATTGAAAACAAATTGTTCAGCTTACTGCTGTTGCTTCCATTGGCTCGAAACACCCTGAAATTATCAGAATTATAGAAATATCAAGTGAGGGTTATTTTATTCAACTTACTTCTGATCTATGTTGAGGCTCTGAATTGGAGTCAACCCCCTCGATCAAGTGTTGAATTCCGTTTTTCGGCTGGAAAAAATATGTTTTGTTTATAGAATGAAAGTTGATTCACCTTGGCATAGATGGAGACGGCAAGAACCAAGAAAATCAAAAACAGAAGATGTAGTCTCATGTCTCCGGTTCCTTTTCGGTACGTTTACTTCTCGATGTTTACTGTTTTCCCTTTTATACAAATTGATAAGATACGGAGAAGTGGTACTAACCTATCCGTTTTTACACGAACTGCTTTCTCAGTGTCTCTTGTTTTATCACAATATTTCTGCCATATCAAATCAGAACCCATTACTATTCGGTCTTGAAGTTTTGTTCAAAACCAGTTTTCAATTTTGAAACAATTACTGATTGTCGTTTACGGTCAAAATGAATTTTGTCTGAACTTTAGTTCTACGTGAGGATACACAATACAACATCAAGGGTGTGTTGACTATGACCCTTTATAGAAGTATCATGATTTATCTAAAACTGATCTAAGTTCTTTGTAGACGTTCAATATGCCAGATAATCTTGATAGATCTAAGACCGATAACATTCGTAGTCTCAGATTTCTGAGAAAAAGTTCTTTCCGTAATGAAGATGAGGACGTCTGTAGATTGAGTGATTAATCTAGACGACAAATCTATGCTTCTGGAAACAGTTTGTAACAGAAAACAAGAAAACATGGCGTTAGAAATAAATCCAAGAAAAATGAAGCATTCAGTTTTTCAGTAGGAAACTCTCATAAACTGTTTAGAACCACCAAAGAAGAACATCCCAACAAATTTGAAAAATTGTTTTTCAATATTCAAAGCAATTACCCAGTTTATCACTGAAATGATTTGTAGCATTTACTAAGTCAAAATAATAATTTTTGCTCAATTCTGAATGAGGTCGTTGGAAGAAACTAGTTAAAGATATGATTGCAAACGAATCAAACAAAAATGCTACTAGAAACGACAGAATGTGCAAAGATAACAAAAAAGGGTCTAAGATAAAAACTAAACCGAAAAAAGCGGGAGAAGTCTTCGTCGTCGGCGTTCCATACCAAGTTTCAGAGAGATCAGTCTCAATTAAACCCAGCCAGACTGATGCTTTCGAACGTTCTCCAACCCGTTTCTTCTCTATTTTTTCATTAAAATTTTTGCAGTAGATCCGTTTTCCAGATTATTCTGCCAAAAATTCCTGTATAAAAATCGGGCCGTTCGGTTTCAGAGATTCTCTGTTTCGGCGATTTACAATAATAGAGACTGATGGCATCGCCAGCGCCAAAGTATTTCTGGATTTTTGTGACGTTTTCGATCTCATTAAGTGTCTACGGGTTCTTCTATTTTCAAAGTCATTATACAATTTATGTAGATGGAAAAGTTGTCAATTTCACGGGAGGTTTGAATTGTTTTATCGATTTTATATTTAAAGTACTTTGATTACAGTGGAAGACTTTATTCAACCGTTCATAAGTTATTATCCTGAATTTTTCGTAAGTTTTTTATTAAGAAAATGTTTTTTCTCTTCCAGGAAACTACAGTTTCCTTGTCAGTGGTCACTCTTTGACTTAGATCTGTTCCAGGTTGCTCCAGATAACAAATTAATTTCATGTGGAATACCAAAATCAATGTCTCAATTGACAATCAATATAATGTGTTTATTGTATGATGAAGACAGTTTTTCAGCTGAAAGTAACAGTTTGAACGACACTTGGGTAACTAAACGGTAAGGGAATCAAACACAGAAACATGAATTTTCAGAAATGTTTAGTTTTCATAAGCACGTAGTTATGTTCAACATGTTTTGCAATACCTGAAAAAAACTAATAGGTAGTATCATTTAAGAGAATGTTTACAAGAAAACGAGTTCCGGAACCCGACATCTCTACTATTAAATGACAACGAGACTGTACGGTTTGCTTTTATTCGAGACCCGATCCAAAGATTCGTCTCATTGTATTTGGATAAGTGTATTCAGTGAGTTTTGAACTCGCAAAATCCAAATTTCATTTATTTCCAGTACGAAATTTTGTTTTGACTGTGACACCAACATGAGATGTTTTGTACAAAGAATATATGATACGTTGAAAAATATTCAGAACTATCGACATGGATTCCAGAAATCTGATATCATGGCACAACATGCAGCTCCTCTTTCATGGTGAAAAAATCTATCAGATACCTGGAAAGAAAACTCTGAAGTAGTTTTTCAGGATGTGCAATTTCGATCGAGAGCTAGAAAAGTGGCATTTGCTGATGATGGGCTCAGATTTTGTAGAAAGGAAATCTTCGATTTTACATCTAGCCAATATTTTGAAAAGACAAGGATTCAATGAAAGTTTAGTGGAGAAAATTCAACAGGATACTTTAGGTAGGCATTTTTGATTTTGAAACACTCGTGACTTTCATTTTCAGCTGGTGAAACTGCTCACTCAACCCATACTTCTTCTCATCGTGACGAAGCTGAACGACAAGTACGTGAAGACCTATTCATCAGAGATTTACTACACAAAATATACTTCTTCGATTACGTGGTATTCCCCTTCAAAAGGGATTCTTTAGACGCAAAGTATCGGACAAATTTTTGGAGTATTCCGGAGTAATTCTGTTACTGTGGAGACGGGTGCTCAATGTCTGGGAAAGAGTTGACAACAGTTACTCGATTGTTATTCTGAGCTTGTTTTTATGACAGTTTCAATATCTCTTTGTGTGTGAGTTATTCAATTGTGACACTGTTTCTGTACAGATACATAGAAATACTAAACATTTTGTTTGGAAAATTATTTTATCACCTTGAACTTATACAGTGTATAAAAGTTAAACTATGGACCAATCAGAAACTTTTTTAGGCAGTATTGACTTTGGAAATTGAACATAAACATTCTATTATTTACAAAATGGTCTCCACAAAATATTCCGTATTGTTTCTCTTCGATAAGCCGTTTCACAAAGTGCATAAACTTTATCTTGTGTTCAGAAGTATCAGGGTTGCGGTGTATCTGGAAAAATATTATGAAAGATAGTTGTTCATCGAGAATGAGAACCTCCATGTTAATCTGACAAACTTCAATTTGATTCTTTTCAAATCTTCCATTTCTGTAAAAGATGTCGAAAAATCCGTCATCAAACTCTTCACCATCCCCGTCAAACCACAAGTGATCAACTCTCTGGAATAAGAAGAATGAGTTTTCGTTTTGAGTTTAAAGTATGACAGACTTTAACTTTCACCAACTGATTAAAATAATAGATTATATCCAAATAGATCACATTGGTCTTCTGTGTCTTCCCGTCTGAAAATTGAAATATTCAATGTATAAGCAATGAAGAATTGTTTCATACTGAATACCTTTCATCAAAATCATGTTATCTGAAATTCGTGGATTCATTCCAATTCGTGCTGGGAAAAAATCGCCGAGTTGAGAGTATAATTTTTCTTTTTCATGAAAGTTCGGATCCACTCCATAGAATTGAACATCATGACCGATTTTCTGCATTTTCTGTTTGAAAATCTAGTGTTTTTTCTAGTGCTGGAGACTCGGATATCTTACCCTTTTAAAACTTTTTTCAACTTGAACATCTCGTCCGATTCCGATTGAAAATAAGTTGTTGGATTCAAGGTTAAGTCGAAATGGAGCCTAGAAATAGAATAACTTTATGTGAGAAAAATGAAAAATTGGCAACTCACAACTTTCGGAAATATAACACTTTTCACTCTCTCATATTTCTTCAAATTGACAATTCCAAGCTTCTCAACATGAGCCCATGAATCACATTTCTGTGAAACTCCCTCGAAAAGCTGCCAGAACTTTTCCGGATCCTCTATCCTCAATAAGTTCTCTGAGAAACAAGAATGCCAGGTATTGAAGATTTCAGAATACTTTGGACGGAGGAATATAGTATTCAGATCGAAAGAGTCTTCTTCGGCTTCTATCAGGTCGTAATAGCATTCCTGGAAAACTCAGAATATGTACGTCTTGCATTGAACATAGACTTCAAAAAAAAAATCGACTAACCACAAAATATAATCTAAACAAATTGAAGAAAGTGAAGACGATAAGTGAAGTTAGGAAAACTTTGCAGGTAATATTCATCTTCGGAAATTCAAAAGTTGAAATATCGTCTTTATCGTTGTTGAATGAAAAAAAGATATCCATCGGTGGGAGACGGTGACGTTGTAACGAACGTGTATGTAGTCTGTTTGTCACTTCCACAGGTGTCTTTCTATTTCACTGTTTCCTCTGTTTTTGAGATTGAGAACGCCGCAGTTGAGATTCGAAAGACATACACATGGTTATTCTTTTTAAATCTATGCCTTGTGGTTGATAAATATTAATAAATGTTGCTGCATAAGCATTGCGTATTTCAATATTTCAGAATCTCGAACTGGTTTCGGCTTTCGCAAATAAAGTAGATTCTTATCTTTTCAAGTTTTTCGTGCGTACAGTATTTCTTTCCCCATTCATACTACAGAAACAATCATGTGAATGGAACATTTATTCATTGATACAATTGTATTTATCAATCTAAAAATGAATGTTTTCCTAATCTTACTATTCCTATGAACATGTCTGTTCTCTTGTTTTCAGATTGCAATGAATGCTTCAAACTTTTGAACTTTTTCTTCCGATAAAATGAGGTTTTTTTTTTCAAAAGTCGATCATGGACAGTTTTACAGAAAAAAACAGAAAAGAAGTGCAAATACAAAAGAAACCAAGGTAACATCAGTGGATGCAAAATAAAAATTGAACAGTTACTTGGAAGAAACAATTCACCCAGGACTGCAGTTCAATCATATCAACTATCGAATATTTCAATTGTTCTCCTGATCTCATGATATTTTGCGAGTAAGGGTCTGCTGGGTGACGGTAGCGATTGCCAAAAGAAATGGTCAAAAACTAATTTCTAGGATGTGTTCTCCAATACACATGTTCTCGAAAGCCTTCTGCTCTATAATCCATGTTTTACACAGATAGTAACCAGAACGGATGGCTGAAAAAGTCAAAAGGAATGTGAAAATCGGCAAGATGAAAGTATGTGGATCAATGCCCGATGTCAATGTGAAGACACATATAATTTACGACCACGGGTGAACTGACTTGTCCTCTCTGAAAGAGCACTATGAGACAGTAACCTATTTGTATTCTTTCACAGTTTCCCATTGGTCTCTTGTGATCTTCCAACGTTTTTTTCTGGAGATAATTGAGTACGTTTTTTGAAAAGACGAATGTTTTTTCTAGCTCTATTCGGCACATACACAGTATTTTACTGTTTTGGTTTTCAGAAAATGCCGTCAGCACTCCACGTCAAGAGAGCTCCACGGGGAGTTCCAAAAGCACAGAGGGACACAGTCGTCAAGAACCCAAAGTTCGTGGCCATGGAGAAGGATCACATGATGGAATTGAGCCATTTATTTGTGAGTTATTTTAGAAAAATTACATTTGTCTCTTTTTTGAGACATTTTATACTGGAGATGAATGAAGTCCGTTTGGTTGTAAAAGTTTCATGATGTTCGAAACATCTAGTAACAACCCATTCTTTCCTGAGTAAATGATCAGTTTCATTTGTTTCAGGCTCAAAGAAATGAGAGCAGAGGTGAACAACGAGACAAGATCCAGGAGGTGATCAACTTGAAAGTAGCCTCGTGGAACGATAATGTTCTGCTAGGCGAAACCAAGTTCGATCTCCATGGAATGACTCCAGATGCGGCTGTCGACTTTGTTTTGGAGAAAATAAAAAAGAAGGGGAACTATGGAGGTCAGTTTGTGTTTCATTTCTAAAACTAGAAGAGACGGTTTCAGTTTCAGAATCTATGTCGATCTTTGTTGTACAACTGTATCAGTTTTAGGATAACCAATGTATTATTTCAGAGTTCACTCTCATCACCGGCCGCGGGAAACACTCGACGAGAGGGATTCCTAGAATCAAGATGCTGTTAGTTGACAAGTTCACTTCCAGAAGCAGATGCTCGATCATAGAAGAGCTTGGAAATCCTGGACGGCTGGTATTGAATCTCTGGTAAAAAGATTATCTCTCCTGTTATTTGTTGATGTTTTCCGGTTTTTTTTCTGCGGGTACAATTGTATATTTTTTGTTGAATTTCTTAAAACTATTGCTCTTGGTAATAAATCATATGTATCACAATCAGATTCTGGAAAATTGCAACTTAATGTTTACAATTGGGGAATTTTAGGCGAGGGTTGGGAAGGAGTAGACCGAGAGTGAGGTGGAAGAAGTGGGAGTGTGGGTGAGGATGAAGTAGGGCAAGATGCCCATTTGTAGGGCAATTCGCCCACTTTTTAAACATGCGCTCTACCGACAACCAAGAAACACTCACTTATTTCTAATTATTTTAATACTTTTTTTTCATCATTTAATTATCAGTACAGTATACAATTGAATTTCGAATCACCTGGAAAAGATGCCATTCGAAAGAAAAAGGAAGATTTGTAAGTATCAAAATTAAAGAATGTCAAAAAAGAGTTTTGAAGACTTCGGAGCACCGTTTGACGGTAACGACACAGAAGAAGAAGAGGAGAGAGTGGCAGGCGAAGAAGAGAGTTGTGATGTGGATACGACTGTACCAGAAGAAAACAGAGAAGGCTATGATGATGATGATGATGAAGCTGTATTTGAAACTTCAGAACATCGTGAAAAAGAAGAAAATTATACGAATGACCAATGTAGGCTGACAATAACATAAAATGGCGAAACTGCCCAAAACGGTGGGCGGATTGCCCAAAATTCCCTGAGCACGTTTCGTGGGGCTATTCGACCATTCAACATAAACTATTTCTCGATAGGCTACGTGTACCGATTTCGTTATGATTGTGGAGCCAACATCATGAAGAGAGAGGAGCTTTTTGAAATATTGTTTTTCAATTGTTTTGATCTGAAACTCCATGTGAAACATAACATGGTAGCTTCTCCCGACAGAAAACACACGAATATTATATGAACAAGGAAGCTTGAATTTATTTTGTCTATCTTTATTAGATCGGATTCGTTCTTCAAAAAATCTCAGTTCAAATTCCACATCGAACACTCCGAATGATCAATTGTTCTAAATCTGATTCATATCTGTCTTCAGAATTTCTATTCAAAACATTCCATGTTATCGAGTGTTTGGTACAATGGTAGAAAAATGAAAAAAGTCAGTTCTGTCCCTTATTTGCCTTTCACAACCATTGTAAGTCTCATAAAAAAGTGTTCCGTTACTATTGTTTTATTCAAACTCCCACTAATTTGGCTAACAACGACACTCCGCTATCCCGCTTTTGCGTGTTGTTTATCGTAAATCGACACCATTTTATTTACGTATTTGGCCAATTTCAGTTTTTGTACATTGATTTTCAGACTTAATAAAGATGGGAAAACACGAAAAAGGAAGTTCAAAAGATTTGGCAAATCGAACAAAATCAAAAGGATTGCAGAAGCTGAAATGGTAAGACTTTGTCAGTGAAAAAAGTGTAATTGCTCAATAAAGGATACATTTTCTTAGCTAAGATCTTAGTATATATACTTTCCAAGTAAAAATAACATATTAGAAACATTTCACCAAAATTTGTTCTTCAAAACGTGTGAAATTCTATAAAAGATCTCAAAATATGCAGAAGTCTGTACTGAATCTCGTAAACTTCTCATTTCTTCCAGGTTCTGTCAAATGTGTCAAAAACAGTGTCGTGATGCAAACGGATTCAAATGTCATTTAACTTCGGAAGCACATCAACGTCAATTACTCCTCTTTGCTGAAAATTCGAATTCTTATTTACGCCAGTTTTCGAATGATTTTGAGAAGAATTTCATGCAGTTATTACGGACCTCCTATGGAACAAAACGTGTCAGAGCGAACGAAGTTTATAATGTTTATATTAAAGATAAGGTGAGAACAAGTAACACTTTTGAAAACATTCAGTTTTGAAAGCAAAATTTGCTCCTTTTGCTTTTGCGATTAGCTCTGCCAAAAATTCATTTGCATGTAAAAACGAAGTTATCTTAAATTCCATAGTTACCTAATTCTTATTGTTCTCTAGTTTTCTTTTTTTAAATCAAATTTTCAGGGTCACGTTCACATGAACTCAACTGTTTGGCACTCTCTAACTGGCTTCGTTCAATATCTCGGTTCTTCTGGTAAATGTAAGATCGATGAAGGTGACAAAGGATGGTATATTGCATATATTGATCAGGAAGCCGTAATTCGAAAAGAAGAAGATCAAAGAAAACAACAACAAGAACGAGATGATGAAGAAAGGCACATGCAAATTGTAGAAGAAATGGTTGCACGTGGAAAAGAATTAGCCGGTGGAGAAGTTGATGAATATGAAGCGACAGAGCTCGTCCGTGACACTCCGGACCAAAAAATTCAGTTAGATTTGGGATTTTCTGAAAAGAAACCGATCACTTCTACCGTTTTCACTTCTAAAAACACTTCAATTTTCGATCTGAAACCGGTCAAAAAAGAAGATCCGGATGGACCCGGACCATCAGGATCATCTGGATCATCTAACAGAAAACGATCACGATCAAGGAGTCCAGGACCTTCGAAAAGCTTGAAATCATCCAAAAAATCAGCACTTGACGAAATTAAAGAAATGGAAGAACGAAAAAAAGAAAGAAAAAATCGGAAGGATTATTGGATGACAGAGGGTATTGTTGTAAAGGTAATAATTAAAAATTATTTTCATAATTTCTGTTTAAAAACGGAGTATCTCAAAATATCTTTTTTTTTTAATCTTTTACAGGTAATCACAAAATCACTTGGCTCTAATTATTACAAAGCGAAAGGAGTTGTGAAAAAGATGATCGACGACTATACGGCTCAAGTGAAACTGGACGACGGTACAGTAGTGAAACTGGATCAGGAACACGTGGAAACGGTGATTCCTTCGATTGGAAGACAAATGTTGGTGGTTAATGGAGCATATCGAGGAGCAGAAACGGTGAGAATAATGCACTGGTTGAAATATTTTTAAAAAAAGTATTTAAGAATATAATTGTTAACTGCCAGATAAGCCATTTCTAATTCTTATTTTATTTTTCAGACGCTTGAATCGATCGACGAAAAACGATTCTCCCTCCGACTGAAAATCGCCGCTGGACCGACACGAGGCCGTGTGATCGAAGTTCCTTATGAAGATGCAAGCAAATTGGCTTGAAATAATAAGATTTTCTTGTGATTTAAATAATAAAGAAATAATTATTTTCTAAAACAAAACTCCCGTCAAAAATGGTTCATTTTGAATGAAAATACACTAAAAATTGAGTAAAATGAGGGAGTAAGATAATGGCACAGGAACTCGTTATTTTCAAGAGTTAGATATATTTCAAGCTGGAAGCGAGGATTTGATGAGGGTGCGTGGACTATCCGGATGTAGATGTGGCATTGTTCAGGGTTTTGACGTGAGACTCGTAGTCGTAGTCGTCCTTCTCGACAATACTCTGAAAATTGAAATATTGGAGCTGAACTGGCGAAACAGACTAGAAAACTGAAACTTTAAAAGTTGTAATCAGGGGGATACCACATAGAATCAGAAATCGAGAATCAGATAACATTCATCTTACTGTAAGAACAAAACTAGAGTTTGAAGGCTTGAGAGAGTCTGAAAAGACGGCTAGTTCTGAAAAGTCGGGGTACTGTACCTCTTCTGTTGTCGTCGTGGCATTAGGGGCGGAAGCCAAGTAGGCATCTTCTCCAAAAGTGCGGACCAAATCACAGAATAATGGAGCCGACTCGTCGTGACACGATTTGGAACTTCGGGAACGACGCTGAAAATAATATTACAGATTTATTAGGCCGAGAGAAGAAAGAATTCACCTCAAGACACGAACAAAACGAGTCATCGCAGAACTTTTGTCCTGATTGTGCATCGTAACAATTGTCGTGTTCATAGCAGCAACTGTTCATGTGATCTACAGAATATTATGGGTTACTGTAGCTGGGTTACTGTAGAATTACTGTACCTCGAAGATTTGGACACTTTGAAAGAATCTCGCCTTCGCTGATCGACTTGGTGAACTCGTCTGTTCCGCACTCCCACGGGGCATTTTTTCGAACTAAAAAATCTTTTTAATTTTAGAAAAAGCTAATATGAAAAATCATCAGAAGAATGCACGTACCTTCTGGTAACTTTGCTCTCCGAATCTCTGGAGAAATCGTAGTTGTCGTCGTCGATGGTGTCGATGACTTCGTCGTAGTCGTTGAGGTTCCAGAAGTGACGACCAGAAGCCACGTAGCAATCAAAAGAGGTCCACGCATTCCTGAATACGAGAAATTAGTTTCGAAAACAACTCATAGGGACAAAATAGAGAGGGATAGTTGACAAAATGTTTTGGTGATTTCAAGAAGGAAAATTCATATTTAGAGCTCAGAAACTCGCAGAAGAGACTATTTCTCAGGTTAGAACCTAATCCCGTCTCTTTCCTGACTTTCAATTTGAAAAAAAACAGTTAATACAACAATAAAACATCAAAATTGTCGTGAACAGACGTAGTCTACAATGAAAAAAGTGTAACAAAATTTAAAGAAACTGGTTTTTTTTCGATTCCATTCTTAGGTCGATCTCTTGGCAGAAAAAGAAGAAAAAATAAGATGGTAAGGTGAAGAAATGACGTCAGAATTGGGCGAAATTCTCGAAAGTTATCGGTGAAAACCGATAAAATAAGGAGATAACCAAGACGATTTCAATTCCGAAATTTACATAAAAAGAGAGAAACTGAAATCACTAATACAACTAGGCCGACAGCTACTGAAAATCCAAAGCAAAATTGCCAAAAAATGACCGAAAAACTGAGGTTCCAGTTGACAGAAATCGTATAATTGACGTGTTTGGGTATGCAAGAACTGGTAGGTCAAATGTGAAACTTTTGGATAGTTTTTCAGGATTCGTAGGCAAAAGGTCAAAAATCTATGGGAAAAAAGAAAAAACGCGGGTCTAGGTTGTTGTGAAACTGTATATTAAATTGATGAAAGAGTGGAAGATATACATCGAAAAGGTACAATAACAACTATAAAAGTACGGATATAAAAATATATGTGTTCACACTTTTTGTGGTGTTTTCTGGGACGTCGATGATACAGTCAAACTTGTGGATGAGTGATTTATGGATTCAGATGTTTTGTGCTCTTCGCTGAAGCAAACCAAAGTCTATTTTTGTTTAATTTCTGCAAAAAGACCTCATGTTGTTCTATTCCTATCACCTATCCTTTCCTATCACCTATCCATGTTCACTGTCATAAGCATACCGTTCAAAAAGTCTCTCTCAACATCAAAAGGCGGTTGACCGCCAGACTCATTAATCATATCACACACAAAATGATATTGTATACCTTTAGATGAAGAAGGCGAAGAAGAAGATGAAGAAGGCGCTAAAGGCAGATGGATTTGGGAATGCATATGGATCTACACATCATTCACACATGCTTCTTATCACTTTGGTTTTATGGGCATTTAATAATAATTTATTGTTTTCTGCTAATCAAGAACTCTTAATATTCTTTTGGGGTAAACTTTTTCTACTGTAATTTTACAGACTCTGAATCCAATTCATGCATCCACGAATGGCAATTTTTAATCTTGTCATATTCTTTTTGTTATTTTTCATGCCACATTTTGTTATGGTTTTTCCACTGACGTCATGTTTTGTATATCAGCATTTTTGTATACGGAAGTTTTAGGAGCGAGATCAAAGTCTTTGGATAGAATAGTTGTCAAAAAACCATAAAGCTGAATCCCAAAGTTTATCAAGTTCGAGAGTCTCAAACGAGAAGGTTCAAACGGTGTTGCTTCGTAATTCAAAATCTAATTAGCACAGTTCCAATTGAGTCTACAAACTACATTATGTTAGCCATGAAGCCATCTTGCCAATTTTCTCGCATTAGCCATTAGTCACTTTTAAAATACACTCACATTAACACAGAAGAGTCGAATGAAAATCAAAACATTTGGCAAGTTGAGGCCTAAAAATGATTTTGCAATCGAAACTTTTGAAAAAGTCTGACTTAAAGTCAGCTGAATTTTGAATAAAAATCTTGAAGTTTATTGACAATACAAGCGAATAATTTACATATGAAAAACGATCAGGTCGAGGTATTTCTTTCGAGCTTTAATCTTTCAATAGGGAAGAAACAGGAATCAAAAATCTCGGTCAAATGTTTCAGTTCTTAAACATCTAGTTCTAAACGACAAAAAAAACGGCAAGAAAATGATACACATGTTATCTAGAAGTTCTAAAACTCAGCAGACATTCGGACACTTGTACGTTGGGACAGACATAAAGCCGGCCAAAGTTTCGTAGTTTCTAGGCTGTGATTTATTTCCGAAGTTCCTTTTTAAGTGATTCCCCTCCTTGATCTCCAGTGATAAAGATCACCTTCAATCTATTTCCTAACAAATTCATCAATCCATCTTCTCATCCGATCAAAAGTTTCTTCTTTTTTTCATCGTGTGTGGCGACTTGTCCTTTTTTATGCCACCTACTAATCATCTAGCTTCCAAGACATATCTCACTCAGACTCCCAGACACTCTTATCCTGTAAGCAAATGGAATGTCCGTTCTTTTCGAAACAACGGCAAATTAGTGTAATCCCATTATATCCACCTGTTGGCCAGTCTGGGACCACCCATGGGGAAAATTTTCTGGATGAAAAAAGAGTAAAAAGAGAAAAAGTTGACGTTGGATTATATAAAAGTGTTTGGGATAAAATACATTTTATTTTGTTTCTCTCCTCTGGGCAGACTAGAATGCAATCATTTCCCAATCCATGCGCTCAGTTTCAGCCAAAACTATTTTCATCCATCTAGTTTTGACAAACTTTGGATGATGATCTTTCTATCAGCACTTCTAGTATTACCAAGCTACTCTATTAGAACTCATCCAGCCACGCTCCTCATCTCATTTCATGAGAATAAAGATCAAAAAGTGAATATACAACCATAGAGAACAACCTAGATTAGTCAGTCTTTATGTACTTTTCCACGCCTGGCTGATGGACGGAAAAGGTTAATTATCGTTTTCCTCTTCTTTTTATCAGTTTTTTTGCAATGATCTTTTTCCCTTATCTTTTCCGTTTTCTCCCGTGCTAGTTTTATCTTATCACTGGAAGTATCCGCATCATTTTTTGACCGGCTTTATCAGGTTTTTTGCACTTTGACAAATCGAACTTATTACGCCTTGAACTATTTCCAGTCTTCAGATAACTGTTTTCGTGAAATATTCATAATTTCAGAGTTTCTTTGCCATGCGGCACTGTCTAAATGTCTTGCTAAGGTCTCTCCCAATTTTTCTTGTGGCGGACGCTTTTCGAGAATCTCCAGATGCTTCGAGTCACTTGAAATCACTTCTTGGCGATAAAACTCCAGTGATAAATACCACGCAGGACTCCGTTCTAGAATTGTCTAATCATTGGATAGATCAAGCAATTTCAGCCCTGATTGCTACAGTAGCCAATGAAAAGTAAGTCAAGAAATGTTTTTAGTGAAACCCCTCCCGCTCGAAACATGTAATAGCACCATATTTTCCTTTTTCAGAATCTCGACCATCACTCATCTGGAAACTCGTTTTCATGAGAAATGCGTCAAAAACATCAAGTCTATAGAAGCTCACGCGAAGTGTGTTAGTGATCTACTTCATGTATCGCGTGCTCAAAATGCACGCCAGAGAGGAGCACAAATTCTGGTGAAGAAATTCTCTGAAACTGCCTCGGCAAGCGACTGGGTTGGTTCATTTCGAATCAGAAAAAAGAGACAGACTCAAATAGTGAATAGAAGTGGATACAGTTTGAAGAGTTCCAAAGATGATATCTCACCGTTTATATTGATAACAAAACAGATCACGAAGTCGATAAGAGCATTGAAAAACAAGAAAGAGGAGAGAGGGTGAGTGATTCATCCAACAGATTATTTTTTGAATCCCAAGTTTTCAGATGGCGTCAAATCATGGTCGACGTCAAGAAAACCGGCGAAGTTATTGAAAAACGGAAGAAGGTTAAAGAGATGATTGGGAAAAGTGCACGGTCGAGAAGTGCTAAACCAAAAAAGTTGTTTTTGAGTCCGAGGAAACCATTGGCTGTAACTGGAAATTTTACATTTCAAATCTCATTCGATTTTGTTTCAGAACAACGATTACGAAGCATTGGATGACCCAATTCAAATGACAAATAAAATAATTGAAACATCTTCGGAATCAGACAAGAAAATGGATGCGGAAGGACTTCTGAAACGATTTCAGGATCATCCAGAAGAGATTTTGAATGATGATGCACAAAGTCTTCTGAATATGACGGGTCAGGAAACTGAAGCGGTTTTAAGAATTAAACTGATCAGAGAGGGTATGTGTGTGTGTGTCTAGCTAGACTAATTTTTCAAGTTTTTATTTCCAGCAGTGAAGTTGGGTTTGAGTCTCGGCGGTCAAAACGTGTCTGGATTTGATCAGAAAAGTATGAAGTTCGCTTCACCCAGATTCTTCGCGATTGCTCCAGAAGAACACAAAAAGGAAAATGACACAGTGAGTTTTATTGGACAATATGATATCAGTGAACTAACTTGTTCGTTTTTCCAGATCAATATTCTCTCTCCATCTTTATTTTCCCTTCATGACGAAGGATCTCCAGATGAGCAGAAGACGTCATTAGTAAAGCTTCTAGGAGACAAAGAAGGGATAGACAAAGACTCTTTTATGGATTTACTTACGGAACTCACTGGAGTGGCGGATACTGTAGATGATGCAGCTCAAAAGGCATCGAGAGAATCAGAAGGAACTCTGATCAATGTGAAAGGAGAAGAGATAAATGTGAGCAGAGAAAACTTGACGAAAGTTTATGGAGAAGAGAACTATCGGAAAATGAAGGTATTGGAGAAACTGCATGGAATGTATACAGACGAACAAGTAAGTATGGTAAAAGATGGGAACAATTCTTAAAGGAATAGCGGAATATCCAATTTTCCAGATGAATCATTTCAATAAATCTGGATATGCAATCATGACTGACAAGCAACGAGAAATGGTTTATGGAAATGGAGCACCATTCGAGAACAAGCTCACTTTGGAAGCAGGAAGAAATCTGACAATGCCGAAAGCTAAAAAGGCACTGCATACGGTACTGAGAAATATCATTATCACCGAGTTTCTTTTTTTTTACTCAGATCATCCAAGAAATCGGAAAAGGGAATATCAAAGTTGGGAAATATGAAAAAAGAATGAAAGATATTGTTGGCTCTCCGATTCTATTCTCCAGTATCATTGCGTCTCCAGCTACTGCATCACAGGCCTTAATTGCCTCACCAGTGTTGTTCACACCTCTTGTCTTATCTCCAGCTATCTATGGATCTGTTATTTTATCTCCTTGGGTAAGTGAGAAATAGAACAACTTCTACTGTATATCACATCTCCAGGTGTTCGTCCCTGTCATCCTCGGTCCTCGTATCCTGTCTCCAATCATCGTATCTCCTGCCATTTTCTCTCCAATCGTCCTGTCTCCTCTGGCTCTCGACCCTCTTGTTCTTGTCCCAGGTGTTGCAAATCCAGTCGTTCTCTCTCCTTTCATCCTTACTCCATTCATACTATCACCCCAAGTCATGACTCCAATCATCCTTTCTCCATTTGCCCTCTCCCCTTTCATCTTGACTCCAACTGCTTTATCTCCGTTGATTTTGAGTCCATTTGTGTTATCCCCAAGTGTATTATCTCCTAGTTTTGTCACTGCTGTAATCATGTCTCCATATGCATTATCTCCCAGTGTTCTCTCACCGCCGACAATGATTTCGGTGTTCGCCTCGCCTAGTATTCTATCTTAGACTCAGACCGACTATTCTAGTCTAGACTTTTATGAAACCCAGTTTTCTTTCATTTTCTCCAGATATCACACATTCTGACACCCAGTGCAATCCATCAATGAATCAATAATTTTTAAATCTTGTTCGGAGAATCAAGCTGTCCACCATCAGGAATTTTTTTTTTGAAAAAACGCGTTTTATTCACAATCAGAATTGAAAGACAACAAAGTAAAAACCCAGACAGCAACCGAGATTTTGAAATAGAACTATATAAAGACATAAAACATTTTCAGATTTTTTTCAACCGCTCCATTGTAGCATCCAACTTATCGATTGACTCCTCATCCAGTTGTCGATAGTACCAGTCACGTTTTTTGACGACAGAACGGAGAAGCTGAAAACTTTTTTTCAGTAAGGAATTCAAATGCAAAATGTCACTAGTTAAACCCTACAATTAGAACTGCAATGTTCAAGTCATATTCTCCAATTTAGATTTCAATCCGAGTTACACTGAAACTTCAAAATAACATACCAGGATACAGGCCTTCGCCTTTTCCGCTCTCTCCTCGGCTGCTACGTCTACGCCAATCCTGTGTGCACTAATATTTGCAAACTTGAGCAGACGATCGGTCAAATTATCAGATATTGCAGCGAGACCCTCCAGAGCAATAGATCGATTTCTGTCGTCAATACTAATGATGTTATCTGAAAGTGGATGGTTGTCTGGAACCACAACATAATTTATTTCTACTCACCTACTAAAACTCCCAAATATTCATGACAAGTGTCCAAAGTCCATCCATTAGATCTACTCAAAATCCTAGTAGCAGTGAGAACCATCTCTTCATCCTCCCCAATTTTGATTCTACGAGATGTAGCGATTCGAAGACGTCTCATGTCTGGACAAGACTAGTTTAGAAAAAGTGAAGTTTTCTGACTGTTCAAAACAATGTTCTACAAACTCACTTTTCGTGTCCCTCTTTGCCAGAATACCGATCTCGTTTACAACTTCAATGCAATCATTCCACAAATCAGAAGAGCAAGGAGTAGGAGGTGTGACTGCTTTTGGCTTTTTGGGAGCACTTGATCCAGCTAACATCTTCTTCGTCGGACTGGAAGGAGTTGCTGTTATAGAAGACGTTGACGGAACTTTTTTGATAGTGCTGAGTGCGGCCGGGGACGGTCGACGATTACGAAGAGTCATAGGGATAGGTGGAGAAGTTGGGAGATGATCCACACTTGGACTTCTAGGTCGACCGAGGTAAGTGATTGTGATTGGCTCTTGATTTTGATTGTGGCTTCGCCTGGAAGTTATTTCAGGTTTTATGGGATTCAAGTTCATCACGTTTTCTAAGCTCTTACCTTCTTCTATCCAACGATTCGTCTCCTTTTCTTCTTACTTTTGTTGAGTTAGATCTTCGACGGACAGCTGTTGAGGACTGTTGAGGAAAATTTGATGACAGTCGACTTAATTCGTAGACACTCACACTGGCCAGAGCCATTGTGAGAAATCTGAAATTCGGAGGTTCATAAACTCACATGAAGCTTCAACATTCAAAAAGAAAACAAAAATGTAAACGGTCTCAACAGGTAATTCCTAACTTTGGAAGAGATAATCCAGTCTAGTTTGTCGTAGATCGCGTGAGAACTCCTTCTCAAAAAACGTCCTTTTGAATACATGTAAAAAGTATAGGACAACTTTTTTATGGCTCAATTGTGTCTTGCAAACCCAAACTTTTCTGAAGACATAAACGATAGTGGGAGACATAAGAGAAACGGAAGACGTCAATTTTCTTTCTCTTTCTCCTCTCTTTCTCGATGGCCTTCTTTAAGAAGAGCCCTCTCGAAAAGGCTTAACAGACACGAAGCGACACGGGGTGAATGAGGGAGAGACAGAGAGAAATTGAGGTTATTAGAGAGGGGAAAGGGGAACATTCGGAGTCATGACAACCATATGAAAGCTCTTATTTTTGGTTCACTGGTCAGTTGGAAAGGATAACGTTCGGGGGAGAAATATGCTTGGGAAAATGTTATTACATCAGGGAATATCAAAAGAAAATTGATATAGCTATTCGTTGGAAAATTTGGATATCCGGAAGCTAGACACATTTCAATGTTTTCTGATCATTTAATTGTCAGTTTTTATGTTCATTCGAATATCTGAAGCTGAGTCCAGATTCATGTTGCCTCTCAAATCCTTTCAAATCTCATGAACTAGGAGGCCTTCGTGTTGGTTCCTTATCACTAATTCATATATTGCCACACTCAAAGATTTCAAATATTTATTTTTGAATTCTCTCTTTTCTCCAGTGAAGCCATGGGAAGGAGAAACCTGCAAAATGCGAAAAATGACCCAGATAATCTATTTTACATGAGAAGGGAAAAACGACTGAAAGACTTGTACAATTTTCAAAAATGCAATAATTTGGAAAATAGAAAATGAGGAATGAAAACAAGTTATATCACAGAGGTAGGGAGGGGCACCAAAAATGGGATTTCTAAACTTTTTTGAGTAGTTCTAAAATTGGATCCAATTTAAAAATGGACTCCTCGTCGAGTTGTTTATACAGCCAGTCACGTTTCTTCACCAATTCGCGGAGGTGCTGAAAATAGTTTATAGAGTTTAGAGAGAGAGAGAGAGATGGAGGTCAAAATATATTTGTAGCAAAACTATTTCAAAGCTTCAGATTTCATTTACTCACCTGAACACAAACTTTAGCTTTTTCGGAACGCTCCTCGGCAGCTATATCAACACCGATTTTGTGAGAATTGATGCTGGAAAACTTGATCAATCGTTCAGTCAACGTGTCGGCTATGGTTGCGAGACCCTCTTGTGCAATTGCTCGATTTGTACTGTCCACACTGGCAAGATTATCTGGAAATAACAAAGACTCCTTTTTTAATATACGAGAGTCTGTTGACAACAGGAGAAGGATTTTAGGTTCAACTGACTAGAGTTAGCAAGCTAATTACCTATTATAACTGGCAAATATGCATGACACGTATTCAAAGACCAATCATTTCTTCTGTTCAGAATTCTGGTAGCTGTAAGAACCAACTGCTCATCCGCGCACACTTCTGGAGGCACATCTGCATTACTCTGTCTTCTTGATGTCAATAATTTCAACCGTCGAATATCTGAAATTGAAAACTTGAGTAGACGAATTGAAATTCGCTTTACTCACTCCTATTCTCTTTCTTCGCTACCACCCCAATATCTTGAACTGTTTCTATACAAGAACCCCATGCTCCTTTCGGATTTGAAGACGTTGATGTCACTGACGATGAGGAGTTCTGCTTCTTGACAGGAGCCCCTGATGTCGACAACTTTTTTGCTGGGGATGAGGTTATCGCATAGATTGAAGGAGGAGATGTCTTCTTGGCAACTGATGGAGAAGGACGACGGTTTCGGGATGTTGACGACGTTACCGAATTCGCTACGTCACCTTCACTGGGTGTTCGTGGCCGACCCAAGTAGGTGATGGTGATGGGTTCTTGGTTTCGACTGAAAGAATCAAGAGTTTTACGCAAAATTCAGTAATTGTAAAAACTCACCGACTCGACGTTGATCTTTTCTTTGGTCCCCGTTCACTGAGTAATGATTGTGTTGATCCGGCAATACTCTTTGTCGTCCTCAAATCTGACATCGAAGGCGATGGATTCGCTCCATTCCCAACTCCTCCTCGATTGTACCCACTCAATGATGGCCTACTAGACACTATAACACTTTTTGCAGTTCCAAAAGTTGGTCGAGTAGTTGGTGGTTTTGTGGAGACTGGGGTTACAGATCGAGATGTGGATGTTTTTGTGTTGAGAGTTTTAGAGGATGACGACGTGGTTGACTTTGAAGAACTAGAGACTGGAGATTTCGGGAATTTTTGGGATGTTGAGCGTTGCTTGACGGGTGCCGGCTAGAAATGATACAGTTAAATTTAGAAATATAATCATGTTTTTTGAAATCTTACCTTTGCAGGACTAGCAGGACTTGAATGACTACTTCCATTGCTACTATTCACTGGAGATGCTGATGTTTCTGTCTCTTCTGATGACATCATCGGAGATCGCGGAGCCAACTCGGATAGCTCAGGAAGAGGTTGTGACTGAAAATGTTTTATACAAATTTATATACAAAATGTATAAACAAATGTTCTTACCTCTTCAATCGGCGAAAGATCAGCTGTGTCGACATCCTCATCCTCTTCATAAATACTTCCACACAATTCATGACTCGGTGAGTAGGAAAGAAGCTCCTCGATAGCATATGACCTCATTTCGAGACGTTCTGTATTCTCTCCAATGCAAATAAAGTCTAAATCGAGACCGTTGGCATTAACGTTGACGACCTGGAAACACAAAAATTTGAATATCATTGAAGAAAGAAAAGAATAATAGAGATTATTATCCAGGAGAAATCTCCGACAAAAATCAGAATATGCGAATGGAAAAAAGTCATCAATCATAAGCCTCGAGGTGTTGAATATTGAGAGAGACAGAAGATCTAACTAGGATGTTTCAGTTTTTGAAAGCATGAATTGTATGTGATTCTGAGCTTTGTATGCTCATTTCACTTACCTTCTCCACATTTTTCAACGGTACAGTAGTCAAAACATCACAACATGGCTCCCAGGTGAGTAAATTTATAGAATCGTTTGTAGCTGCTATCATGACGTGAGCTGGAAACGATATTTTTAAGTTTTAAATTGATCAAAATCAGTTTTTGGAACTTACTATCGAATGCACTGGCTTGAATATCATCTAAAAATGGATCTGATTGTGAAATAAGCTCGAAAGATTCCAAACAGAAGAATCGTACTATCCTATCATGACCAACTGCTGAGAGGAGGACGTCGCTCGGATGAAGTTCTAATGAATGACCCTGAAAACGACAAGAAATTCAGTCTGAAAAACAGTAAAGAAAACTTACGGAACAATTGAATTGTTTTATGTATTCCCGTTGTCTTGCATCAAATATTTGTATCGTTTCATCGGTTCCAACGGCTACGTAATGATCACCAGGTGACAAAGCAAGACTTCGAACAACACCAGATGACTTGGATCCGAAGATCTGAAACTATTTTTGTTAATTCTGTTTTAATATTTCAGCCATTAGTCTTTCAGTCTCTAACCAACCTTTGACTGGTGCATTCTCGTATCCCATTGTGTCCAACTGCAGTCTGATGAACCGGTATACCAGCAATAAGGACTGAATTTGCTGGCAGCCACCGAAGTGATTGGAAGTGTGTGTCCCGTTAGATTTCGTACTTCCCTCCCCGTCATAATATCTGCAACTTTTAGAATCGAATTCGTTGCAACTCCAATCGTTCGTTCATCCGTGGAGAGTTGAAGGCATTCTATTGGGAACTCGCACAGCGTCGATGTACTTGGAAGCTGAAATTGATTATTTCGAACAGAATCTGATGTTCTGGAAGTGTGTTTTTCAATCTTCCCATTTCGCTGTTTTCAGTTTCCCCCAATTATTCCGTGAGATACTTTTTCTACATTTTCAAAAGCCCATCTCTTAAAAATTCCCCCGATTCCACTCATAAATAATCCTCTTTGTACTTAACGAGCCGTCAATAATCCCCGCCTTTCGCTGCTTATCGAACCGTATTCCTCTTCTGTGTATGTGTCTGAGTCTCTTGTCTCTTGTCTCTTTTAACACCCAAACGAGATTCTCCAATTCGATAAGTTTTGATCCGGAATTGTGTGTATCCTCCCGAGGAAAAGAGATGAGAGGGGTGTCTCCGGGGAGAAAGTGTGAAAGGGTTCCATATCTAGATGATTGATCTTTTTGGAAGAAGGCGTGAAATGAATGAGAGATTTTGTTGAAATATCGCTTTGCTTTTTCAAGATTTTTGAGGGATTGAAAGTGCTTTTTATCAGATATTGCTCTAAAGTTTCGATGTTCAAAAATCAGTTTCAGGGAGCTAAGAAACTTGAATAAAAAAAAAGGATCATGTCAGTAATGAAAGATAAAAAATATCTGCATCTGTATAGTTTTTAGATATCAGAATCATAAAAGTTAGAAAGTTTCATTTTTGTTTATCCCCATTCTCTTTCCTATTGTCGACCAAGAGCTTAACGGAGTCCTCTCCACATACTTAATGACCCAAACAATGAAGAGACTCAATGAATAATTGCTATCTGTTTGAGAGAGAAGATGTGCAACATGTGGTCCTCATCCACAAAGGCAGATGGTCCCTATCGGACACCACTGACCAAAAGAAAAGGAGAAACATACCGGCTCGTAACAATTTTCCAACGGGAGCACTTCATATGGACCTGCACAGATGACGGAGCGGTGGCGACGCGAGAGAACTGCCGAATGGACTGTGGAGTGCGGTAGCGCCGATACCACTGAAAATTATTATTTTGATATATCCAAAATTCGAAGATACTGTAGGTGTACTGTAGAAATCCATTTCCTTTCTCAACTCTCTAGTCGGGAATCCAATCACCCTTAACTTTTTGTAAAGCTTAAACCCAACTAAACCCATTTCATCATTATCCTATCCCTATCTCGTCATCAACGTTTCGGGAAAAGGGACAAAGAAAAAGTAATTACATTTTCGTGTGGTGCCTCGCAGCCGCCTGGAAATGGGAAATTGCATGTGTTCTCTTGCGGAAGAGCCGTTAAAACTAAAGTACAAACGTAGCTTCTGGAGCATTCTACGTCGTTTTTGGGTTCCCAAGGGAATGGTTTCGATGTTCAAAGTGACAAGTTAGATACGGAAATTTCGGAGGGACATGACGTTTTGTTAGTATTCCATTGAACTGGTCAAGGATATTCAGGACTTTTCTGATATGACCTGGTTAACTTTGTCTAGATCGAGTCAGCTAGTTCTGTTAATGTTTGGTCTATTATTCTATAACATTTTAACAATTCATAAAAGAAGCTAGACTCAAAAATTCTAACCTTCCTGAATTGATTTATTTTCTTATAGGAAATGACCTCCAGTTCATTATCAATACATATAAAAACAGTACAATTTTTATCACCTTCCCCTCAAAAGGTCATCATACAATAAAGATAAGATAATCGACTCACCTTCAATTTTCATGTTTTGAACAACATGTGAGACTATACATGGAATATAAGACACTGAAAAATATACATGAAATTAGCTGAAATTTTCAAAGAAATACTGGATGACAACTCGATTGAAAATTAGTTGAAATCTAGATTTTCGAACTACGAAAAACTAGAAGAAGTGGAGAAAAAAATAGAGAAAATGGGCGGGGGAAGGAAATTGAATTTTAGAAAAAGAGAAGGAGATGCTGAGCTTTTCCATAGAAGAAGAAGAGGCAAAATCTAGTTATTTTTGGGATAGGGGAGAAAAAGTGTGTCTGTGTGGTGTCTATATGTGTTTTTGTTCCCCCCAATGTTTTTCAATTAAAATTCGACGAAATCGGGACCAGGAACACTATGAAATACATGGAAAATGGAAAAAAACTGGAACAAAAACAGAGAAAAGCGAAAGAAGAAAATAAAAATAGGAGTTTCTCGAAAGTTTTTATAGGATTTGTAAATGAGATTTTAGGTTCAATTGAGTTCTAGTTTCAGCTTACAATTAGAATAAGTATTTTTTCGAGAAAGCGAATAACTCAGCTCAGGCATTTGTCAAGATAAAAATGTTTCACTTGATATTTTCTGAAAACTACTGTCCAAATCCGAATAAAAACGTTCGAAAATGATATATCTCCACAAAAAAAACGAGAAACAAAAATCAATTTCTGAAATGTGGATTCTCAAAAAAAAAATCGACCATTCTTTTTTCGGTAGCTTCCATACCAGCTAACAGGAAAACGAGGAAAAGCCGATTCGAAAAAAAACAAGAGGGAAGGATGTGCAAAGACACAGAGCAAATAAAGAGTTTGCTAGGGAGCAAAATTGAAAGAAAAAACGTAAAAAACGGAACAAGGTTTCCATGTTTGCCAATGACTTTCCACTCCTTATCAGGAAATAAAATTTGAATTTTACAAAGAAAAGTGAAATAAGAAGGTGATAAATGTCATTTTCGTGTGGTTTTGGCATTTTAAAACTTAGGAAGACTCTTTTTTGTACTATTTATGGGAGGAATCTTTTTTTCGAACTTAGACCTAGTGGGGAGACATCTGGTAGCATTTGTAATTGAAGAATGAACTGTATTGGTTCTAAGTACCAAAAAGGATAAGATCAGAAGTATTTTGTTCATTTCCAGATTTTTAATCAAGTAGGAATAAGTTCATGAGATCTTTTCAGAAAAATCTAGGATCAAACAGAAAAGTTTAAGGCTTTCCGAGAGACTGAAATTAACAGAACTACCTGGAATATGAAAAGCTGAAAATCCTCAATATGAAAAATTCTAGATTCCTAAAGAGCCCCTATAATGGTCAGCAATGATCCAAATTGTCAACAAACAGTAAACCGTAAAAATGAAAAATGTTTATTGGTGACATTGTACTAATGGATGACAATTCCGTCACCACAACCACCGTCTAAAAGTGGCCCTTCTCCTTCTCCTCTCTTCTGTATTTCCGATGACACTGTTCACCCGCAAATGAGAAATTATATGAATTGAAGAGAGTTCCAGACACATTATGCTAATGTTCCGACCCCGCGCGGCAAACGCAAGGCGGGGGTCGGAAAAAGAAACGGACGACAAGATAGAGGAAAACGAAGAGGCATTTGAAATTCCGATCTCTCTCATTCTGCGTCTCTTTTTCTATTATCTCTACTTCTTCGTTTCGCCTCCTTTTGTTGTATGTTTGCGCAGCTGAAGAACGCTATCCTCAGAATAATTGAGCCCATTGCTACTACTAGATTTGGTACTTATTTGGATAGCACTAGTTTCACATGTAACAGGTGAAAATTAAGCTTTTGGGAGGTCGAAAACATCAAAGAACATGAAAAAAGACTGGAGTTGCCACCTCGCAGACGTGCGCTTCTCAGTTTCTGGATTTGGCAATGACATACGGTTTTTAAACAAAATTGTATTTGAATGCTGTGAAAAGTGGGGTTGGGTGTAGTGGTACAACTCAAACAAATACAAAGATCAATTTCAGAAGTAGCTGAAAAATTGTCTATTTACTCAGTGTGAGTTTTTTTTTCTATTTTTTTGCGGAATTTTTTTCTTTCGAAGTCATAAATCATTCTTCCAGTAAAAATCTGATCCGGTTCCTCAATTCTTGACGTCTTCTTGTCTAGAACGACAAAAAGCAAATCTCGAATAAAAAAAGAAGAAAAAAGTTGTTCCCCATGGGAATTCAAGAGAGAGTTGGAGTGACAAATGACCCTTTCGGGGGAAAAAGAAAAAGACGAAGAAGGAAAAGAAGAAGAAGCACGTTTTGTTTTTAGCTTTTTTCCCATGATTTTTCACTCTTTTTCCACTTCGAAAAAGTTTTTTTCTTTTTTTGGGAAGTCAGTTGACATGGGAAGGTTGACCTAAAGAAATTTCGGAAAAAGTTGGAAAAAAAGGGTAAAACATTGATCCCAGAGGGGTTGAACGACTGTTGTGAGACGAAAAGTCAAGAAAAAAGAATAAAATGGTTCCATGGGGAAATGAATTTATCGAGTGTTCGCACGACAATTTTAGGACATTCTGTGAACCATATACTTCACAGAAGACTGAAAAATTCGGATTCACCCAATGGGAATTTCTTTTTTCTGGAGTCTCTCGTCATTGAAAAACCCATTAAAACTGCCAGGAAGAGTGTGAAAAGAGAGAAAACCAGTCTCTCTATAGACAGTGTCATTCATTTCTTTTTCAATTGCCATACTCTTTTTCCAAGGCCAACACAACACAAAAATGAACAAATAATAATTTGAAAGAAAGGATCATGTAAAACAGAAAACAGAAACATACTAAAATTGGAGGGATATATAAAGATAAACCGCTTCGACCGGGGGCCCCCGTCAAACAGCGAAAAGGAAAGGAAAAGGACGGAAAAAGACAAAATTGCCAACCAAAAGAGTAGAGAAATAGTTGGAGAGTCAAGAGGGTGCACAGAGAAAACTATTGAAGAAAGAAGAGCAAGAGAGCATTAGAAATGATAGAGACTCAGAGAGGAGAAGAGCCCCATGTGGGGAAGAAGAAGGACTTAATCATTGGGTGTGGATTGGGTCAGCAATGAACTTGTTAATATGGTGTTTGACAACATCAGAAATTATACAAAACCAAATGTGATCTCCTGAAGAATGGATTACTGTAATGAGCAATTGAGCCCGAAGTTTCTTGAAGCAATACTAATGTAGGTAGTTGCTAAGTTATAGCCGTATCAGCTCTGGGTGACATGAACTTATTGCTTGAATTCGATTATCTTTGTGACTGAAAATTTTTGTTTTGCCCTACGAGGTCAAAGCTTCAGTTGCATTTTGCACCAAGCCCTTTGTGAACATTTCCAGCTTTTTAAACCCATTTGTTCTCACATAAAAAGTTCCAATGTTGACCAAAAAGTGTGCAAACATCAATCTATCACTATTTGTTTTGTTATTCTGATAGATAACATTTTATAAATATTGCATGTATTATGTACTTTTTTTCCTTTTTATTTTTTTTTCTGCTTGCTGTGAAAAGCACAAAGATACAAAAAACATCAGATGAACAGTGGAGAAAATAAAAGCAACTGACATACACTTCTTGACGTAGGAATCCGCTGAAAAACAAAGAAAAATCTGTCTCTGAAAAAAAAACGGAGAAACGGGCGAACAAAAGAGCTCAGAAGAAAACGAGAAAATTGGCGTGAAATTTGATACATTTCCAGGTTCAAAGTGTCGAATTTCCACTACTTATTTACCCCTATAGACAAGTGTGTGTATCTGTCCAGATTGTGGATATTCACGCTTTTCGGAATCTGGGGGTATTTTAGATGTGCCGTATGGATGAAAAGCTTACGGCTTGAAGGACACTATTCGTACTGTATTTTTGGTGGTACTATAAGTTAGTACTGTAAAAATAAGAAATGATACAGATTAGACCTCAGTTGGAACGGGAATTACAACAAAAAAGGCGGGTTTGATCAGTAGTTCTGAGATTTTAGCATGAATTTGCTGTATATTTGGGTTTCTAATTTGAACAGTGTCTTTAGAAACATCAAACTCTTGGTGGTATCACGTTTTTATGTCGATGTAAATGTATCAATAAATAAGTTTGAATCTTCTCGTTTTTCCATTTAACTTCTATTCTTTGTACTTTATGAACAGGAAAAAGACAAACACATAAACGGACACATATACAGACGTGGACAAACATGAGCAAAACTTTATTGTTAAATAATATTGAAAATTATGGAATATTTTTCATAATTGAATAAACCTTTAATTGAAATTACCACTTGAGAATCTTTCTCTTACAGTGCAACTATCATGGAACATTCATTAATCAATGTATCATTGTATATTTATAACCCTGTGGAAGAGGAACCCTATAACCGGTGGGAACATGGGGATCAAATGCAGGTTAATGGGACTTAAAACTGGAGAATTTATAAGGATTCATTCAAAAACCTGAATGAATGGGCAAACGAATCCATCCGGCAGCATATTCTTAGATAGCCTACTGCTCCTCACATGGAAGAACCCTATAACCGGTGGGAACATGGGGATCGAATGCAAAATAATGGGACTTAAAACTGGAGAATTTATAAGGATTCATTCAGAAACCTGAATGAATGGGCAAACGAATCCATCCGGCAGCATATTCTTAGATAGCCTACTGCTCCTCACATGGAAGAACCCTATAACCGGTGGGAACATGGGGATCGAATGCAAAATAATGGGACTTAAAACTGGAGAATTTATAAGGATTCATTCAGAAACCTGAATGAATGGGCAAACGAATCCATCCGGCAGCATATTCTTAGATAGCCTACTGCTCCTCACATGGAAGAACCCTATAACCGGTGGGAACATGGGGATCGAATGCAAGATAATGGGACTTAAAACTGGAGAATTTATAAGGATTCAATCAGAAACCTGAATGAATGGGCAAACGAATCCATCCGGCAGCATATTCTTAGATAGCCTACTGCTCCTCACATGGAAGAACCCTATAACCGGTGAGAACATGGGGATCGAATGCAAGATAATGGGACTTAAAACTGGAGAATTTATAAGGATTCAATCAGAAACCTGAATGAATGGGCAAACGAATCCATCCGGCAGCATATTCTTAGATAGCCTACTGCTCCTCACATGGAAGAACCCTATAACCGGTGGGAACATGGGGATCGAATGCAAGATAATGGGACTTAAAACTGGAGAATTTATAAGGATTCATTCAGAAACCTGAATGAATGGGCAAACGAATCCATCCGGCAGCATATTCTTAGATAGCCTACTGCTCCTCACATGGAAGAACCCTATAACCGGTGGGAACATGGGGATCAAATGCAGGTTAATGGGACTTAAAACTGGAGAATTTATAAGGATTCATTCAGAAACCTGAATGAATGGGCAAACGAATCCATCCGGCAGCATATTCTTAGATAGCCTACTGCTCCTCACATGGAAGAACCCTATAACCGGTGGGAACATGGGGATCGAATGCAGGTTAATGGGACTTAAAACTGGAAAATTTATAAGGATTCATTCAGAAACCTGAATGAATGGGCAAACGAATCCATCCGGCAGCATATTCTTAGATAGCCTACTGCTCCTCACATGGAAGAACCCTATAACCGGTGGGAACATGGGGATCGAATGCAAAATAATGGGACTTAAAACTGGAAAATTTATAAGGATTCATTCAGAAACCTGAATGAATGGGCAAACGAATCCATCCGGCAGCATATTCTTAGATAGCCTACTGCTCCTCACATGAAAGAACCCTATAACCGGTGGGAACATGGGGATCGAATGCAGGTTAATGGGACTTAAAAACTGGAGAATTCATAAGGATTCAATCAGAAACCTGAATGAATGGGCAAACGAATCCATCCGGCAGCATATTCTTAGATAGCCTACTGCTCCTCACATGGAAGAACCCTATAACCGGTGGGAACATGGGGATCGAATGCAGGTTAATGGGACTTAAAAACTGGAGAATTTATGAGGATTCAATCAGAAACCTGAATGAATGGGCAAACGAATCCATCCGGCAGCATATTCTTAGATAGCCTACTGCTCCTCACATGAAAGAACCCTATAACCGGTGGGAACATGGGGATCGAATGCAGGTTAATGGGACTTAAAAACTGGAGAATTTATGAGGATTCAATCAGAAACCTGAATGAATGGGCAAACGAATCCATCCGGCAGCATATTCTTAGATAGCCTACTGCTCCTCACATGGAAGAACCCTATAACCGGTGGGAACATGGGGATCGAATGCTGGTTAATGGGACTTAAAAACTGGAGAATTTATGAGGATTCAATCAGAAACCTGAATGAATGGGCAAACGAATCCATCCGGCAGCATATTCTTAGATAGCCTACTGCTCCTCACATGGAAGAACCCTATAACCGGTGGGAACATGGGGATCGAATGCAGGTTAATGGGACTTAAAACTGGACAATTTATAAGGATTCAATCAGAAACCTGAATGAATGGGCAAACGAATCCATCCGGCAGCATATTCTTAGATAGCCTACTGCTCCTCACATGAAAGAACCCTATAACCGGTGGGAACATGGGGATCGAATGCAGGTTAATGGGACTTAAAAACTGGAGAATTTATGAGGATTCAATCAGAAACCTGAATGAATGGGCAAACGAATCCATCCGGCAGCATATTCTTAGATAGCCTACTGCTCCTCACATGGAAGAACCCTATAACCGGTGGGAACATGGGGATCGAATGCAGGTTAATGGGACTTAAAAACTGGAGAATTTATGAGGATTCAATCAGAAACCGTATTGAATGGCTTACACGAACTAAACTGTCTGACTTTGCTACTTACGCCGAAATGAGGAACCTATGAAAATTGTTGTGCGTCGATGAAGAGTCATTGTGTAGATGTTCACTTGAAAGAGTGAGAATCATAATTTTGTATTCCACGTAATCCGCGAAGAATACCGCCCGAAAACGTGGGTTTCGTGGCTGCGCGGAATTGTTTCCATGCACGTTGCAACGTGGCGCCACGCGTACCTGAATAAAAATTACACCACGAAAGGTCACGTTAAAATTAGTTTTCACGTAAACTTTTCATTGAAGAGAGGAGGCCGACAAGGAACCGTTGTATATAACAAAATTTGGATTTTCAGTGTTTTGTTTATATTTTCTATTCGACAATCCAGAATACTACTGAACAAATACAGATTTCACGTCGATTAATTAGCCCTATGATTCAGTTTGTATTTGATTAGTATAGTTTCAATTGAAATTTTCGTAGAGTACTTTAGACGAACAGAAAATCACTTCCTCTGAAAATGTCTGGATATGAGATATTTCTATCAGCGATTTTTCTTTGTTTTATGCATGTTGGATTCCAAAAATTCAAGATATAGATTTTCCAGAAAGATAAATACTCCGAGAGTGATTGTTCTGTTACCGTATGTCTACTTTCCGGTTGCAAAACGCCCACTTCCCAATTTCTTGTGTCTTTTCATATTTTCACGACTCATTCACGTTCTTCATCCTTCATTCTAACCCGGACTAAAAAAACTTCCCATAAATCCAGTCTGAACTAAAAATAGCCCGCCACAAAATGATCATTGACGCCGTTCGCGAAGAAATTCTGCGTCTCTTCGTCTATATTGTTATCTCATTTGTATTACGATCTAAAAGTGTACAATTACTTTTTTTCAGACTGGGAATTAGAAAAAAGAAACTTTGATAAGAATGATAGAGAAAAAGTGCGTGAACATTTTTAGTACTAGTAGTAATTGTGACATCATGATCATAGTAGAGAAACGATTCACGTGAAACTGAAATGTTTTCAGGTCAAGGAGAGAATGAACTTTGAATTTGAGTTCAAATTAACATTTAGTTTCAGATGGAGAAAAATCTTTCCTCTGGAATGTTTCAACCTACCAGATCGTCTGCAATTTCCAAGAGAACTTGTATTGTTTCAAAGAAAATTTGAAATATTGCAACACAATAAAGTGAACTGTGCCATTAGACTACTGTATATCATCTGAGGTACAGTAATCCACTACTTCAATCCTCCATCCCTTGCAGACATTCACAGACCGATTATCGAACTCGTCTTTGACTGAAAACTTCCTTTTTATCCATGAAAATAGATAGTATTAGCACAAGAATTCCGAATCGAAAGGATAATATATAGCAGAATGTAAAAATGAATGTTACAAGTAGCAGTAGTTCACATCTTCAGTTTTCCCGTTTCCCAAGCCAAGAGCATACTAGATCCCCAATTCGGGGCCGAAGTACAAACAAAGAGAAAGGACAAAGTCCATTCAGCTCTGAGATCTTTGCAAATCATTTGCATAATGATCTTTGATCGGTGACGCTTAAAGATCACTGTTCTCTCCTTTCTTTCCTATCAGTATCCTTTCATCTAGTTGTGTATGTACAGATTCCGTGAATCTCTGCGTCTCCATCCCTTTCTATACTATCTCATTCTAAGCGACTTTTAAAGATGTCCACGTGAAGATGGCTGGTATCACTTATCAGTGATCTTTCCCAAGAGAGACAGTGTCATTCTGATTGATACTGATACCAATCTGATGGGGGCGGGGCTTATGATTTTTGAAGACGCGGAAACCAAAAAGTATAAAAGATCAGAAGAAGAAACGTCACACATCGAGTTTCTGTACAATCATCGAGTCTATTCATAACCGAACATGCCTTGCCAAAGCTTCGATTATTCCTCTATTGGTTTCAACAATAATTCTGGAGAGATTTATGGAGATCGTCGAAAGAAAGTAGCTATTGTCGGAGGTGGAAATTGGGGATCCGCAATTGCTTGTGTTGTTGGAAAGACTGTCAAAGCTCAGAGTGATGTTTTCCAGCCAACTGTGAACATGTGGTGTAGAGATTCTAGAGTAAGTTATTTTCTAAAATAACAATCTGATTCTATTCTGAGTGTTCACAATATTGATTCTTTAATTCATTTCAGAAGCCAGGAGACACTTCGTCATCAATTGCGGACATCATCAATTACACTCACGAAAACCCGAAATATCTTCCAGGACGTCGTATTCCTGAAAATGTCATTGCCACGTCTTCTCTCCGTGACGCCTGTGAATCTGCTCATATTCTGATTCTAGTTGTTCCTCATCAAGGAATTCCACAAATCTGCTCTGAACTGCGTGGAAAACTTCAAGAAGGAGCTCATGCTGTGTCTCTCACTAAAGGGATTTCATCTACTTCAGAAAACGGCGTCGTCAAAATGCAATTGATTTCCGAAGATATTGAGAAAGCCCTTGGAGTCGAGTGCAGTGTACTGATGGGAGCAAATCTGGCCGGAGAGGTTGCTGATGGAAAGTTTTGTGAAGCGACGATTGGATGCAAAAGTCTGGAGAATGGAGAAGAACTGAAAACGTTGTTTGATACTCCAAACTTCAGAATTCGAGTAACAACTGACTATGAAGCTGTCGAACTCTGTGGAGCTCTTAAGGTATGTTTTACAAGAATGAATAAACCTATAAGATCTAAATTAATTCGTTTTTCAGAACATTGTCGCATGTGCTGCTGGATTTGCTGACGGTCTCGGTTGGGCATATAACGTGAAATCTGCAATTATCCGGTTGGGTCTTTTGGAAACGAAGAAGTTTGTGGAACACTTTTATCCTTCTTCCGTCGGTCACACTTATTTCGAATCCTGTGGAGTGGCTGATCTTATCACTACTTGCTATGGCGGCAGAAATAGAAAAGTGGCAGAGGCATTCATTAAAAGTGATAAGGTAAGGGTGAAAGAAAAAGGATAGGCAAACATGATAAGGTTCAAGGCGTTGAAAAACTTTAATTTTCGGCTGAAAATTCGAATGAAACGTCTGAAAAATGGGAGAGTTGCAAAGTTTTGAAGTTTAAACTGAAAGTTTCATTTTATTATCAGTTGAAGGTGATAATAGAATGTACTTTCGAATGTTATCTTCTCAAAACCTAAATTTTTATCCCCGTAACATAATCAATTTCATTCAAAATTTGGAAAAAATCCAAAATCGGTTCCTTGTTGGCTCATCAACTTCATCCAACTACAGTAACACAACTCTCAATTTTCAGTCTCTTCAAGTCGTCGAACAAGAATTGCTCAAAGGACAAAGTGCTCAAGGACCACCAACCGCGCAGGATGTTTTTGAAATGCTGGAAATCCATAACCTCACTGAGAAGTTCCCAATTTTCACTTCAGTTCACAAGGTTTTCGTTGGAGAGCACGGGGAGACAGAGCTGTACGACTCATTGAGAAACCACCCGGAGTACGATTAACTTATTTATTTTATATAGCATTTCATGACAAATTTGACAAGTTGAAATTTTTATTTCGACGCTTTCATCAGAATTTGTACATATATTGATCTCCGGAACTGGTATTTTGTGAATAAAACTGTTTTTATCGATAATTGACGTGTTCTTTAAAAGTTTTATATATTAAAATGATGCATTTGATGTGCTCTGTAAGAATATCACAGCCAATTCTATTGAAATAATAGAATTTGGCTAGGAAAGTCCAAATATTCGCAAAAACTACAGTAGTGATAGAAAGTGCGCTCTGATAGACAGAAAAGAGAGTGAGTGCGGTATTGAGAGGCGACCGAGAATGTATTTCTTTAACTTTCTGTTTTTTTGTATTTTTCTTTTTTTTTCAGTTCAATTTTTTTCAAACTAACATGTTTCTTTTTTTCAGGGTAAAATGAAGTTGCCGGCGTTCAAAAAAGAAGGAATGACTCGAAAAGAGCAAAGAAAATCGGCTAAACAACTGAAAAAGATGCAAGCAAAAGCGTTCGCCCAAAGAACTCCGGTAAGAACTAAAATTTTGGTATTACTTAAAAATATAATTTTTTTTAGATAGAACAAGTTATGCGAGAAACGATGGGAATGACGAAAGAAGACAAGAAAAAACGAAAAAGAAAAAGACAGCAAGAGGCTAAAAAGGATGCTCGAAAAATTGAATTCTTACAAAGAAAAAATAGAAATGACAGCGAGAACGAAGATTCTGACAAAGATTTCGATGATTCTGAAGACGAAGACGAGGTTTCTATTTTCCGAAATTTGCATTAATAGTAATTATTTTACAGAATCCGTCAAAGAAATCGAAAACTAGGGGTGGAATTGTAGAAGTCACTGTCAACAAAGGAAAAAGGAAGTATGGAGATGAGAGTGAAGATAGTGATGAAGATTTGACGTATGAAAAATATTTGGAGGAAGTTAAGGTAAGATTTGGATTTCTGTACAAAATGAGCAAAATAGTTCATAGTATCGAACAGATTAGCTTCTTACAAAAAAGGCATTATAGACACTTAATTTTCTGAAAACAGGTTTGATATCAAAATTCACAGTTCTCAAAAAATGTAAACTTTAAAATTTTCACTTTAAGTCAGCCACCCAAAAACGTCGTCAAAATCAACAAGACGGAATCGAAGATGATGATGCAGCTATTCGAAAATATGGTGTACTGTTAGGTGTAAATGAAGAGAAAAAGGAAAGAGATGGCAAAATGAAAGTGCCAAAGTCGATGAAGAGTGATGGATTGGATTGTGAGTTTTTTTGTGCTCAGATATTTATTCAGAAAACTGATCAGTTTTGAACCGACATTTGAAAAAACTACATAGTCATGACCTGTCATCACATAATTCCCTGATAAGGTTTCGGTTTTCAGTACTTCTTGATTTCTGTGATTCGGAACGCCGTAAAGAACTAATGGAAGATGAATTAGAAGATGACGTCGAAGATGAAGATGGATTCGAGGATGAAGAGCAATCAGATGTTGAAGAAGAACTTGATTTATCAGAAGGAGAAAATGAAGACGATAATGATGAAAGTATGATCGATGAAATGGTTTCTGATGAAGAATTAGAAGATGAAGAAGATGGAGAAGGTATTGAAAGTTCAGAAGATGAATCTGAGATTCTTCCTTCAAAACCTGAAGAAGCTGAAGATATTTACGGTCGAAAAATCAATAAATCCACTGGCGAACTTATCAAGTTTGACCCGGCAGCCGCTCGTAGAAAGCTTGACGAATTGGACGCAGCCACGTCTTCAACAAACGAACAGAAGGCTCGTGTAGATCGTGCTGTTAATAGTATTATCAACAAATTATCAGATGCAATGTTGATCAAATCACAGCAAGGAATCGCAGAGCTGTGGACAACTAGCTCTAAAAATGGTTGGTTTTTCAATGATCAGAACTTATAGATTTGTGATTCCTCTTTTTCCAGATGTCAAAAGTGCACTCTACAAATTTCTGTCGAAGGCTCTTCTGGCCCCTTTCCGTCTTCAAGATTCACTTCTCACCACATACGGCGCATTTATAGCAATGTGTCATACAATGATAAGCAATGAGATTTGTAAGTTGAAATAAACGGAATAAAATGAACTAACCTAACATTTTGTAATTCATAATTTTTTTTAGCCGCTCACTTTGTCGAGTGTTTCCTTTGTGATCTGGTCAAATCAATGGAAGAAGAAGAGGAAGTTGATGATAAATCTATGGAAAATCGGGTTGTTTTTACCGCTTTTTTAGTTGTCTTCAGGGTAATAGTCACTCGATTGGAAATGCAGAATGAAATTTTTCTTTAGATTCTTCAACCATCAATCCTCATTGAGATTATCGATAAATTCGCCGCTCATCTCAATTTGACAAATCTTTTTGCAATTCGTACAATTGTGGCTTGTGAGTTAAATATTTATCTTTTGAAAATATCCATTGTGCTCTTTTTCTGTCCAAATAACAGTTCATTTCTTACGCTATTTATTTACTTCAGACGCTTACAAATCGCTGAAAAAGACTTCGTGGCCTCTGGTAACATCAAAAATTGATGAAATCGCCATCGAGTTCCAACAAAAACCGATCTCCGCATTGCCACGCGCCAAATTCCTGATAGAAGAAGTAATCTCACTCAAAAAATCACCGCCAAAAGCAATTGATTATGAAGTTGTGGAGAGACAAGTCAAAGTATTACATGGAGTTACTAAAAGTAGGCTTTTAAAAAGAAAATGAACTACTCAGTACATGTTTTTCAGAAAAAGGAAGCTCAGCGTCCTCGGATTCCAAAGAGTTATCGATGACACTCAACGATTTGTTGCACGCCGAAGAACGAGGAAGATGGTAAAATTTGAAAACATTTCTTTGTTTTATTAACTTCTCAATCTGGAAATTAATAACTTGCAAGTCTAAAAATGCTTCAGGTGGATCATCGGTTCCGCCTTCCGTCTCCCTGAACAGGGTGGTTACGGTCTCTTAGCTTCTGCAGCTTCTGGACAAAAGAAGGCGTCTACTTTCCCTCCAGAAGTTGTCAGTCTTGCAACTAAAGCTGGCATGAATTCGGAAGTTCGACGACATATTTTCTGCAGTGTTGGTAAGCACCGATCACCACATTTTGGCTAAAATCCATTATTCGAATTTTTCAGCCACCGCCGATGACGAAGACGATGCGTTTGAACGTCTTCTGAAACTTCAATTGAAAGGAGAAAAAGAACGCGAATTGGTTCATGTTTTGATTGCGATGATGATGAAAGAGAAGACATTCAATGCTTTTTATGCAGCACTGTTGCAGAGATTTTGTGAATTCAATAAGAGATTTGTGGTAAGGTTTTCCTCATTTTCATTTAGAAAATTTAACTTGCATCAAACATCGCACATTTTCCACAAAGGGCACAAAAGATTGTTCAAAAAATATCGAAATGGTTTGAATACGTAGTTAACACATCCCAACCATAGTTTAACTTGAACAAGTTTTCTAGAATTTTCAGATAATTAAGACTTGCTTTCAGATTACTCTTCAATTCGCTTTATGGGATCGTCTCCGTGAATGTGACAAGCTGAAACCGTACCAGAGAACATCAATTGCTCAATTACTACAACATTTGATTGCAAATGAAGTCATGTCGATTACAGTACTCAAGGTATGCGAACTCATTTCTTATATTTTAAATGTATTTCTCTGTTTTCAATAGTTTTCAAAAATTTCCATTTTTCAGACTGTCGAATGGGCAACAAGATCATCCTCTCTCACTGTTATACTCAAAAAGTTGTTCCTCGGACTTGCCAAATCCCCAGAATCAGTGCTGAAACGTGTGTTCGAGCCAGTGGTAAACCCTCAGAAAAGAGCGAAATTCGAATTACTGTCAGAGGTAAACTTTCTAGGCTCTTCGGTGGTTTTAAACTCAATTGGCTTTACAGGGAATGCGTGTATTCTGGCACATGAACCTAAAGGATTCGGATGCTTATCAGAAAGTAGATCAATGGATTATGGAGAGTGGATATGATTAAATTATTGTTTCCTTGTTTTTTGTTGTTGTTTTCCGAACTTCTAAGATTTAGCATGTTGTTGATTTTAATCTGTTTCTTTATTTGTTGTTGAAATTTTAAAAACATCTTTTTTATAAATTCCAATGTTTTTGGAATTCCAGACACACAAACATAATCCCTAATCCTCTTATAAAAACATATGTTGCATTATTTCTTCAGCCGTCACTATTATTACTAATAATTAGATTAATAAGCGCCACGTACACATAACCATAACAAAAAGGGCGGCTTAGTGAATTGCGCAATATAATTACAAAGAAGTCAGAAAAGAGAGCATGTGAACAATTAGGAAAGGTCGAAAATGTAAAAGATGAGAGAACGAGAAGGTGCTCTTTTTCATATGTTCCAAGTCCGTGCCGCGATTTTCGTATTTTGTTTGTTGAAATTTTTAGTACTTACGGAGTTCTCATTGGCCTTTGTTCCCTGTTCGGATTGGAATTAAATGTCTTATTTGTACTATTTTCTGATGCAACTTCTGCTCAAGTTTCAATGAGATTGATTTTTTTGAAGTTCTCTTCAGTAAACTCTGCCATTTTCTTTCAAATTTTGAAGTATCCTAACGGACACCATCGTTCTCCTCCTTTCGAAAACCCCAAACTGCGAAATTTACCTTCAAACTTCTGAAGTTCTGAAGACAAGCCATCTCTTTACTTGCCAACATAATGTGGGCGGAGCCTCATCTCATAGTAAACATAGCGGGCGGCGGAACCCGGGAGGTGTCGGTTGCTGCTGGGAATGGCGCGCAGGCGGAAAGAGTTTGTAGTCGCCTCTATGAAGATAAACACCGATCCATCGAGTGACAACTTGCTGATAGATGTACGTCAGTCGGAGAGGTCTATCAAATGAATGAATTGATAAATAAAAAGTTTTGGAAAAGTTGGAATTATTTATAGTTAGACCAGCCTGGCTGCCGCGCCTTCGGCGCTTCATCCGGCTGGCCTCTTCTTATTTTCCTAATCACCCCTTCACGAAATTGTTCACGTGGCCGAGTGGTTAACGCTCACGCCTGTCGCTGAAAGGGCGAGGGTTCGACTTTTGCCTATGGCGCGCTCTCCCCTTTATTTCTCAAAAATCTTGCGGAAATCCTGAAAAACAGACAGACAAATCCACAGACAGCGCCCACACGCGTTTTATATATAAGAATGATACTGTTAAAAGTGTAAATGATGTGAGTTGTTTATTCAAATCTCTTTTCTTTAGATTATGCTTGTTGATGAGTTTAACAAGATTAGATGACAAAGAGATGAAGGGCTCGTGAAGGTGACTTTTAATATTTTTTCAACAGAGTGAAAAGGGGAAAATCCTACGCTAAATGTTAATCCTTATCCCTCGGCGAATATACATTCGCCTTTTTTGAGAATAGTTTCGTTTTTATCTTCTCTTCGAGTTATTCCAGAGAGTAGTTCTTCATTGCATTATTTTATTTCGTTTGAATACCCAGATTTACTAATTTCGCATTCTTCCTATCTTTACCACTGCATGCCCAGAGGCCCTGCATGAAAAATAACTTTCTTAAGCTTTCAACAAGTGTTTCAAATTTTCCGAAAATAAAATACTCTTCTCCAGAATGATGACCCAATCTTCAATCATCAATTCATTCAATTTCGACAAGTATCATATTCCAAACCAATATGTTCAATGGTATGAATTGGAACCAACTTTTGGAGTTTATCCAACTCCAAACCCAAGTCCACCATCTTCTGGAAAATGGAGTTGTTCGTCGGAAAATGAACAACTTCAACAAGATGGAGATCAGAAGAAGAAAAAGATACGGTAGGTTGGGGCAACGATATATGAACTGACACAATCATAAATTTTTTTCTGCATATGTTTCAATTTCCATCTCATTTCCAGATCAACATCTGCATACGCTTTGTTTTTTCGTGAGAAACAAGGAACGGAGAAACGGGCGGCTCCATACGCGAGTTTCGGTCAAATCTCTCAAAGCATTGCTCGTCAATGGGAGGCATTGAGTGACGTTGAGAAGAAGGTGAGATTCTGAATCTTTCTTTTTCAGGAGACTGGGAGTTGAAAATGAGGTGCAGCTAGTTTTGAGCCTAAAAATAGTTCTTTTTCTATCTCTATTTATAAAACTTTATCTTTTTTGGGCTTCAAATTGTAGTTATCAAGGGAACAGAATACCTCTTTTTGTACGAATTATCATCTATTTCAGACGATTAAAAGCGAAATATCAACAACTTTACAGAAATTAGTAGTCTATTTATAATATGTCTGTTGGTTTTCTGGCTTCTGAATATGAACAAGAAGTTGTTAGATTAATAAATCCAAAACTACGGTTATAGTTCATAGGAAGGTAATGAGAAACACAAATTCGACATTCTATTCAGATGTACAAACAACGTTGCGAAAAGAACCGAAAGAACAGTATTGCCAGTGCCGTCGAAGAGAAAGCTCGTCAACTCATGATGACAACATCGAAACAACAGTAATCTACAGTAATCTACAGTGATTTTAGTAAAGATCTCTACTTTAACCTCTAATTATTCATGTCATCATGTAAATCTTTGTTAACCTCGAAGAAGTAGTCGAATAAATTATAAACCAAGTTTTATACTACACAAGCAAGACAGAAAACTCCTTCAAAAGTGGTTTTTTAAAAATTTCGATGCAGTTTCATAGAAGTTTGAACTCCGATAAAAGGATTTAAAATATAACATTTTTCTATGATAAAATGAGTTCTATCTGAACGGAGATTTCATAAACCTCAGAGTCTGTGTTTATTTTTTTGATCTACGTCTTTCAACTACTTCCGCATTAAATATGAAACCAAACAAACAGAAGATTTGTTATCTGTAAACAATATACATATCTGCATCTGAAATACAATTCAAATCTGTTGTCTGAAATAGAAATGGATTATAACTGAAGTACTAATCCAGTCTCTTATTAGTCTGTTGACGCACGTAAAACACAGAGAACGACGAACGACGGAACAGAAGAAAAAGAAAATGAATGATCACATCAAGAGTCTTCCGACTTTTGAGTCTAAAAACGGAGTGTTGAATCCTAAATACAGCACAGAAACGTATCGCAAAAATTAAACTGATGGAACCCGAGAAAACCCTATCCATTTTGAAAGCCATTTTTTTTGAAGCAAGAACAACGAAAATATTCGTGAAACATCTGACTGGACTCAATATTTTTTTGACTTTCCGAAAAATGAAAAGATGAAAATGGACACTCGGAGAGACCAATAAATAATAATGCGTTTTGTTTTTAATAATTTTGTCCATTGAATTAAAAAAATCATGAAGGTTTTATTCCGCAAACATATCCTTTCCAACATCCACCGGATGGTTCTGTCGGACTGTTTCCTCTGAAAACGGATATTTGTAGAGAATAGATTCTGTTCTCATATCTTACGCAGTATCATCCATTCCATACGTGGATTCTGTGTTAACTCTCAAGGCTATTGCATCACCGGGAGATGTCAAACCATTAGGATTACCAGATAACCAAACATATCCTTGTGGTGGGTAAGATAGAGTTGGATCCAAAAAACTAAACGCCTGGAAATAAGATTTTGTGCTCTTTTACAAACCATTCTGAAATCTTACAGATATAGTGTTACATGGACTCGTCGTGACTCCTGTGCAACTCGAATTCCTGAGACCATCTAACCAGATTCCAGTGAAATTATACTTAACATCGCCAACTAAGTTGGACGTCACATTTTGATATATGGGAATGGTTAAGGCTGGAAAAGAAGGTCTCAAAAGACAATTTCTTGTTGATCTCAAGTAATTTCTAACGAATCATAAAAGTGACTGACCGCTTATATAATCATACTCTGCTTGATTATCTACACCACTCAATTGACTTGCAGAATAGTTTGTAGAACACATTTTTATAGCAACAGTTCGATTACAACAAGCATAGTGTTCAATAACCTAAAAATACATTCTCGAAATCTTCTGAAACTACAGTAATCCAACAAACCTGCATACACCACAAGCCATTTGGTCTGACGAATAATGTGAAATTAGTGGGACAAGTAAGAGTTGTTGAAACGAATGTCCAAGTAGGGTCATTGTATGAAACACTGTAGTTTTGATACGTGGTATTGGTGATATAAATCCCCTGAGAAAACAGAAACACATTGACGTTTTGTCATAACGTTTGGGTTACCTCCTCTGTCCCTGAATCGTCTGCTGGACAAGTTTCTGTCGTGGAATTGTCCATGAGAATTTTTATAGCGATTCTCGATGTTTCAACTCTTTTAGCTGTTTTAATACTTCCAACTTCAAACATTTGACAGTTGTTATCGTACACTGCCTGAAAGTCACTCGCTCTGAATTTTTTGTAAAATATTCAGCTTACTACACAAGATCCGAGATCGTAACAATACTGAACACATTCATCCCATGTTGCAGTTGACGCAAGCGGGTGACTGGAATCACCGAAGGAAATAGGCTCGCCGTTTGTAACCATCATTTTAACTACGGAGAACGTCTGTAAAGAGGAGATAAATATCAACTATGAAGACTCATTTCCTTATGATTTAGACAGTGTCGTAGCCCCATAATTGAAACTAACCTGCTTTACCATCAATAACGAAACAAAAGTAAGTGTCAGAAGCATGTTGTGAACAAATGTGAAAAGAAGAGAACAAGAATATTATTCTGTCGGAAACCGAAGAAAAACATGTGAATGAAATCTCATGAAACTATGGAAACATATGAATTTGATGGTGGGAGTGCGCGATCGGAGCGGCGGAAATGAGACGATATATGGAAAAAGGTTTGTTTCGATGAGAATGAGAAAAAACAACACATGAAATGAGACAATGAAACGTTTTCGATGTTTGATTCGGTCACTTCTTTTGGTTTTGCATTCAGACATGAATTGTGAGAGAAAAATTTTCGAAGTTCTGTGGATGAGATGGTGAAATCACAATCCCCAGTTAATCTGAAAATCGAGAACACCCGAAGAAAACATTCCTTCAAGTGTCTCTTTCATTCTAAACATATCGAAGTTCGTGATTTTTAAAAAACAATCAGGTAAGATAATACAGGTCACAAAAATCCAATGTTGAGATGTATACATCAATCAATCTACCCATTCAATGAATAACAAACAGATATTTTAATACCCGACTTGTCAATCTCTTCGACTTTTTAATTTCCGATATTTGTCTGTCTTCTTGCCATTTTCCAAACTTCCGGCAGAAAAATAGAAGAAAATCTTGAAAATTAATGTGACACGGAACAGAAAAAATAACGACGGAGTACGAGAAAACCTCGATTTTCTGTCCATCCTTTTCTTTCCCTTTTCTCTTTAGTAATACATTTTTGGATCTGTATTATATTTTCGGATTGACTTCTCCAAAATTAATGAATTCATTTAAAGTTTTCATGTTTTATTCTTTCTAGTAAAGAACATTTAATGGTTTTTACACTGTTTTTTTACAGATGTCTTCAGAATCCTTACTGTTGGCGTTGCTCTTCAGTTACACCTGTCAACAATTGATGAATATTTTAGCCCCGATTATCTTCGAGACAACCGAAATGTCTGTCAACAAACATCATTTGTCGAATTTCGATTCTATTTTCCTTTTAACTATTTGCTTCGCTTCTCACTCTCAATTTTGCTTGAAAAAATCAGTGAATTTATTCTGGCTTGGACTTGGCGGGATCTGCCACGTAGCGTTCTGTTGGATGGTACTTCAAGTAAGTCTGACCAGATCTTACTGTTGTCATTTTATTTACCACGGAAACCTTTCAAGATAAAACAAATTATGATTTTCAAAAAGTTTTCCTATTTATAAATCAAGCATAATCAATTTTCAGATCAAATCTATTATTCTCCTTTATTGCTTATCTTTTTTCATTGCTATTGGACCAGTTCATTCGATTTGTCTCATTTTCGAAGAAGAAATCGCGCAGCAGAAATACTCGAGAATCATGTCATCTGCTATAGTACTTTTGGGTGCTACGGTGAGTTTTCTTCAATAAAACTCTATTTTATAAACTTTTTCGTTTTCAGATATATTATCAACCAGCTTCATTTTTCTCTACTCTCATATTACTGACATCCGCTTTCTTTCTTCAAATTATTGACGACTCGTTTCAACTGGCCGGTGATTATCAGAGAATCGATGAAACTCGTAGAAGACGTTCAAATGAAATCAAGATCCCGCCCTATCCGAAGTCGAAAGTGTCAAGAGTCAGATATCATTTGCGATGTCTTCAGGAGAGTTCAGTATAAAATGCATTATTTCAATGCTTTCAAATAGCTTATTGTTTATTAAACGAATTCTGTGCTCTTTTCAAATTGCAAAATGAATCGTATTAACAAGTATTTATAAAAGTGAGGAAATCGTTGTTTCAAAACAAGTATTCGGAACAAAAAAACACTTTTAGACCAACTCTTCTGGTTTTTTCGGATTTGATTCAGGATCTTGTGATTCTGGATTTTTGGAGTTTGACTTCAAAGTCTTCACTTTTGGGGCTGGATCCTTCTTCACAGTTTTAGGATTCTTCATTTTCGAAATGGGAACTTTCTTCGACGACGGTGATTCTTTCTTTGAGGATGCCGGATCTTTTACCTCTGAACTCTTCTTCTTCTTTTTCGATACCGGATCCTTCATCTTAGACTCGCTTCCAGACCCTGCTGACTTCTTTCCCTTACTCTTCTTCTTCCCCTTTCTCTTGTTTCTTCCCCGTTTCTTCATTGTCTGAGTCGTCCGAACATTCACAACTGCCGGAGAAGGTGGCGGAGAAGAATTCAGACAAAAGATGAGCACTGCAATTCCGAACATGACAAAAGCTACGACCACAATACCTCCTCCAATCAGCAACAGATTGATCTTTCCCTTTTTAGTTGCACTCTTTTCAGTAGCTTGTACAACTGCATTTGTAACTACTGATAGGACAACAGCCGGCGTCTCGTCTTTCTCGTTTTTCTTGTTCTTTTTGCAGAGATCTTCTGTAAATGAAAAAGTGTGTCATGTGATATGAGACGAAGTCTAAAAGAGTACAAACCGACATATTTCAAGTTACAGAACTCAGCAACAATTGGACTGACCAAACCTTCACAGTTTTCTGAAATTAAATATTTATGTCATTTTCTCCCACTTCCATTTCTAAATTGTTTGTAATACCTTTAGTAAATTTATTAGCCGACATGCAAGCATCTGTTAAAGCCACGTCTCCAGTACCACAATGTCCTGAACACGCAACAATAAGACTGATTTTAAATTTTTTTTTCCGAGTTTCATAACAACTTACTAGGTTTTGTAGTGCATAGTTTATACAAATATCTCGACCTGAACATTGTCATTTTTAATGAAAAAGCAATTTGCTTTCTTACGCTTTTTTGACGTGGAAATCCTTCTTCAACTCCTTGAAAGCATTTTTTTTACTTTTACCTGGAATTTCATAGACATACTCAAAGATTTCTTCCTCGGTTTTCGTAAATTCACAAACAGTCTTCATTCCCGACCATTCTAGAAGGCCAACATTGTCACTTATAGAATAACACTCTATCATTTTCACACTGAACTTCTTGAGTGAAATCGTAATAGCGTACAGTTGAGTTAATTTTATTAGGGAAAGTTTAGTGGATTGGACCAGAACGGTCAATACAACAAACACGTTTTCCTGCGAATTTTAGACGATTAAAGGCAACAGAACACTGGTTTTCGCTCTCACATTTTCATGAGGACTCTCTTCACACTCACTATGAATTGTTGCGATTGATGATGAACCCAAATTTCAGAAAATAGGTTTCCAGAACTGGGGGTCTCTTTAAAATAAACGTATTTTTTGAGAAAACGGATCTGAAGAGTTGAAACTGATGAAGTCATTCGGAACATTGTGTTCATATCATACGAACTATTGAAAACAAAAACTTTGATAAAAATCCAAAAAACCCGAACAAACAAAACCAAACCAGTCCAGTCCGGTCTGTGACCGGAACGGTTTAGTGGAATGAACTTAGCCTGTTCCACTAGACTAAAATCACTTCTATAAAAGAAGATGTATCAGTGGTGGAAACAGTTTAGTCTCAATTCAAACAAACGCAATGGGTTTCTCGAAATGGTTAGGACAGCTCACCGATACAGAAGAGGAGACTTTGCAGTGAGTTGAATGATGAGCGACTTTGTATTGAAAAGATTTCATTCAGAAAGTTGGAAAAAGACTTCGAAATCAAAGACGCGTAAGACACAGTTTTCAAAATAATTTGGGATCTCCACGTGCATTATATTTGATCCCCACTGCTCTTTGAAATGTATTTTATGTTCCCATCTTTCTGGTGCATTTTTGAAAACGATATAATAAAGCTCAAAATTAAGAGCTCTATAAAATCATCACGTTTTGAAGAAACTTGAAAAGTTCTATCTTTTCATTCTCACAGAATCAAATCTGATCGAAATCTGAAAAATACTTTTTCTTGAGTAGAGTACAAGATATTAAAAATGAGTTTCCGGTCCATGTTCTGTGATCACTGTTACTACGGTCATTGAATTAACAGTATGAAAAATAATCATATTTTAGGTTATGGTACCTTTCTAAGTTGTGCATATCACGAAAAGGTGAGTGCAAGATGTTACTCAGACTTACTTTTTGTCTGTTCTCAGAGTTTTGCGGTAGTGGAAGAAAAGCATTACAGATGACTTGTAAAAAAACCGGAACTTTTGGAGAAGGTGCAACCATATTTTCATCGACTACAGAACAATTAATTTTTCAGAACACTGTAAAGGTATTGTTGATCAAGTTATCTCCAAGTTTTGTGATGATAATAAAGACAGTAAGCTACTTTATGCAATTCTTTCAAATGTAAATATGATTTTCAGCGGATATTTGCAAAAACGAATCACCCGAGAAGGGCATCACCGGAGGAAGTTTGGCAGATGCGGTGACAAAAGCGGCCGAGGCAACAACAAAAGGGAATATGAATATGATGCTGATTGGAGGCGTCGTTGCTGTGATCCTCTTCCTTGTTATTGGTGTCGGACTCTATTTTTTCTGCATGAACAGCTCTTCTCCACCACCTCCACCAGCTGCAGCCGGGAATACGAGAAGTACTCAATCTGCTCCTAAGAAGAGAAGAAAGAAGCATAGAAAGAAGAAGACGAAGAAGGAGACAACCTCCGGAGCTGAGTCGACAACGAAGTCACCTGTCTCAAAAGCAAAGAAGCCGGAAGACATTGTGTGAACTCCTGATGTCAATGGAATTTTAAACTTTTACTCGTGAATTATTTCTTTATTTTCCCGTATTTTTTTTCGCAAACGGGCTCATCCATTTTTGATCGACTTTTTTGCAACTGAATAAAGGCGTTTCTACTTTAGAACTCAGCTTGTCATGAATAAAAAGTGGAGTTCCTCAAGGCTCTGTCCTTCGGTCTCTAGTGTTTCTTTTATCCATCAATGATGTTGCCGACAACTTAAAATTGAAATTCTTGATGTTTGTCGTAAACTATTCTCATCTCAAGCTAGTCAGCTACAAGGAAACCTATCTACTATTTCTGAGTGGTGTTCCAAATGACGATTGACTTTTGCACCTAAAAAATGTGAAGTCATTGAATTTAGATACTCAACTCGTAAACTGAAGCAAATATATTGCCACATGTTTCCATGTCTGCCATGAGTCCAACATATACGTGATTCAAGTGTACACTTCTGACGATCTATCATTTTCTTATTATTTTGATATTATCCTAAGAGATCGCACTTCCGATTGAACATGTTGTTCAACATTCTCCGGTGCTCGACTATAGATTTTTTATAACCAGTCATTATGATTTTCGTCGTAAATCCTCTCTAAAAGTGTCTAGTTAAAAAGTACATGCGTCTTGCTCTAAAAATTAGAAAAATAATGTTTATGAAATAAGAAAGAAAATAATGAAATACCCGGATTGAAGATTTCAAGCCAACGTTATTACCCTTAACAATGAAATGACTAGTTTTCAAAGAAAAGAAAAACAACGAATCAAGACATTTTGACGCCATGCAACACATTATGATCCGTCACTTTCTTCTCCAGATTATTCTTTTTCGACATTTTGGTAGCTAAGAGAAGAATCAAAGATACAGTGAAGAGTTCGGAAAGAGTCCAGACATCGAAGACATCTGACATCGAATTGACTTCAGCGAGTACGGTTCCAGCACGGACACACAGTAGATTGTAGGGGAAAAGACCTGAAAATGGGAGGTTAGGAAGAAAAAAATTGAGATGATTAGGAGTAAATAGAGGCGATACTTACCAACAAACACTGAACTGGCATGATAACGAAGTGGTACATCTAGAAAAGGACTGGAAATGTTGAGTAACCAGTGGGGAGTGAATGGGAATACTCTGGCAGAAAGCAGGAAAACCCAAAGACGATCACGTTCAGCGTTTACCTGAAAATGGATATGACTTCAGAAATGGGGTTGCACTTTCAATCCGGTTAAAAAAAAAACTCACCAAACATCTCAAATTCTCAATTCGTGTTTTCAGAAATCTTTCGACAATTGGTGAAGCGAAGAGAGCAGAAAGACAGAAACAAAATGATGCTCCGATGGAATTGAGAGTACAAACGAGAGCAACTCCACGAAGAGTTCCGAATAGAGCACCTGCCAGGAGATTCTGAAAAATACAGTTTAGAAATCAAAGTTATGAGATTATTCAAGAATATTTCTCGATACAGATGAAATTTCACAAAAAAGAGAGATAATTTCCGAATTTGAAGAGGAAATAATGATCCCAAGGGGTTTCAGAAAACTAAAAACGGTTACCATGAAAAATGATCCAGGAATTGCAAACGTCTGCTTGTAGAGGTAGGCAGTGGAGAAGAGAAGAAACGTGTAGAGAGCATGAGATTCTCTGAAAAAGTTATATGAAATTCAGAAACGAAAGGAATTTTTGGTAGACGGTAATTGTTATGTTGGACATATTCAGTTCGCTTTTTGAACTAGAATTATATATATATATATTTTTACTTTTATATAACTTTTATTTTTATGAAACTTTTCATTAAAAATTAGGAAATTAGTTTTTCTTCTGAAACTTTGTGGAACTCACTCATATCTTCCTAAACTCGAGCTCAAATCTCTCAAACCGTCCAAATCACGTGGGAATCTTGGTCGTTGAGCACCCTAAAACAAATAAAAATACGCGTATTTCTCGAAATCATTCAAAAAAGTAAACCTCAGGAAGTGGTCCGTAACTCCAAACAGCAAAAAGAAGCAGTGTAGAGACCAGAAATACCAAGAGTAAACCGAAAATTCGTAACATTGCCTTGAAAAAATCGCAGGAAACAATGAGAAAAATCGGTGAGCAAAAAAGAGATAACGGCAATTGACATGTACACGTGGCACTTTTTTGGAAAACTTCCAAAACAATACTGAACAGATTTTCCATAATAAGGGTAACACGTTATTCAAAAATTCTAGAATTTTTTCCCAAATTAAATTTATTGAAACACCAAAAACTACTCCCAAAAGCAAGTTCTACATCGAAAACCACTTGAAAAATACAAAGAAAAAGTGAATGAAAATTAGTCAAATCTACCAGAAAACAGTTGAAAAAACAGTAGAAAATCTAAAAACATCGAAAAAATCGATGATTGGTCGACTAATACAAGTGTGACCAACAACTAGAGGTGGAGGAAAAAGGGTTGTTGTAATACATAATACACACAAAAAGATGGACGAGAATAGATAAGAATTAGCATAAACGAGTAAAATGAAACAGAAAAAAAGGATCCCCGTCCACAAATCTTTCAGATGAAATCAGAAGATTCGCTGGGAAAATGAAGATTTTTAGGGTATGAGACCCTTCAAAAATGGTGTTAATTGGTTTGGAAATTTTACGCTGAAAAATTATATTTCTAGCGAAAAATGAATTAATCGGAGCGCTCGCCGTCGTCCTCGTCGCTCGATGATGTTAAATCTTGTGGGGCCTTTCGCACGAAATGTGCGTAGACCAGTGTTTCCGTCTGGAAAATACAAACAATATTTGGATTTTCTTGGATCTCCGTTTCGAGACAGATTCAGTTCTAATAGACTCCTTTTACTCACTTCAAGTCTCACAAACTGAACATTTGTTCGTCTGTAACCTGGCAATTCACGATCCCAAAGTTGTTGTTGGGCATCTTTTCCCTTGATCGAGATGTCATTGGCAAAAACAGTCATCAAGATCTTATTGGGTCTGAAAATGATTATATTCGAACTGCTAACATATACAATCCAATACCTGAAGCATTGCAAAACCTTGCGAGTCTGCGAATACAGACAGACCAGATCTTGATTAGTTTCGAATGATGCGAAACTGAATTCCTTTTCCGGTGTGACGTGGATTGTTGCATATTGGTCAGTGTCATTCATATATGCATTCATACTGTAGCCGCATGGATCGAAAAGTTCATCATGAACGTCTGCACCTGCAGGAATGATCTTGTCGATTCCGGCACGCTGAAATGCAATTGTTATAGATAAGAAACCAAACTCCACTAGGTTTTGATACAACATTATTCTTATAAAAGCTCTTCGTAGTTTTTCTGAAACTAACCATGAAACAATCATTGCCGTCAACCGCAAAGTCCCTCGTGAATTTGTGCAGAACCTCCTCATCCAAGTCGCTCATCAAGATCTCCAAAGTGTGATCTGGCTGTTTATGAGCTGGGAATTCAACCTCACGATGGAAAGTATAGAGATACCATCTGTCCTGTTTCAACGATCCAAGACAGTAGGCGTGACCATCTTCGAAGAAAGAATCCAGATACTCCACTTCAGCGTCGAAATTTTTGTGAAGACTCGGTTGAAGGTCCGGTCTCAAAAAGTTCTTTCTGGAGTAGTAAACCGATTGAACTTGATCCAATCCAGCATAAGTACCAGCCAATTGCATGATAACTGGGAGAGCGGCCAGAAGACGAGTGGTTCCACATGTTTTTAGAATCACTCGGTTATCCGAAATGAAGAGAGATGACTCACTCAGAACATAGGAATCGATGGATTCATTGTGCTTTGAATGCAAGATTTTGCATCGAGCAATATCAAGCATAGCATCAATCTGATCCCTTGGAATAGATCTGAGTGATCCAGCACCTTCTGGACCTGTCTTGCTGGAACAGAACCAAAGTTCTAGAAGTTTCTCAGCTCCTTCGAAGAAATATTCCTCATCTGGAGCCTTGACTGGATGAGTTTGGACAGCGAAGTTCTCGCAGGTTGCAGTTGCAGACGACATCGTTTGTGAGACGAAAGGAAACGGAAACAAAAGAAAATGAGTTGTAGTTAACCAATACAATGAAGACTCTCTAACTGTGGACCCGCTAGGGAGGACGACGGTAGAGGACGAGGATTCGGGTCTTACGGTCTGGACCCATACACCTCGTGGGATATCAGCGGAAACGGGCTCGCTTGTCGGCAAACACCGCGGCGGACGATGAGGTTACTGTAGGGTTGTCTCTGCAAAAGAAGACTGTTCTGTGTGTCGAGTTTCCAGTATTTGTCTTTCTGTGTATCTGAGTATCCGGATGTCCAACTAACCTGGCGACAGAAGTGTCCGAAGGTGGACGCGGTGGTGGCGACTCGTCGGGAGAACGGGCGACGCTCACTGTACGGATTTTGGCTGGGTAAGGTGACCCTGAAAGTTCTCAATTGCATTTCTTGTCAGACAAGAAAATCGGGGGACTACTTTGGAGATCGACACGATCACAAATCCTTACCTGAGTTAGCTGCGGCGCTCCTTGGGAACGGCTCACAGCACCCACAAGTCTTCCGGGGAGCAAAAAAGTGCTCGAAAGAAAAAGAGAGTAGATGGGGTGTCGAAAACTTCTTCACAAAGTTTTCTGTAGGTACCTGGAACAAATAATCGTGAAAAACGAAGGTTTTTTTTTGAGGAAATATAAAGAAAAAACAAGAAAAAGTTCGTGAGTTTCCGGTGTAGAACTCGTTGGACCCAAGAGCAAAAAGGGAGGAAATGAGCCAGAAAAGGAGCACACAACCATCTTAGACAACCTTCAGTGCATACAACTGAAGGTTTGAACGGGACAAATGTGATAACATTGACAGATTGATAAGATTGCACACAGAAAGTGGGCGGGGCTAAAGGTGACATGGCGCATCTGGAATTTGAATTTAATGGCATTGTCGAGCAGTGTTATCGAATTATCGGGAAGAAGTTTTGCCGAAATTTTCCGAATCATTGATACATTTTCTGGTGGTATGATTGTTTGATGCAGTGTACAAAATTGCACTTGATACTTTCAAAATGTTAATGGACTTTGGAATTGTATACAAATAAAAAAGAGAAAACTGAGAAAACATTCCGAGTTGATTTTGGTAACTTTCGTATAATCCTCATTTCAGTCTTTTATAACATTTAAATTTGAACGGGACTGGCATGATTCATATAAGAGATCATACGTCAAAAATGTTTCATCAATGAACTGATTTATCATTTCATTTGGATATGATTATGCTTTAAATTCAGGCAGCTATGAGTCTGAAAGTTCGTGAGCATACACTTCACTCACTCAGTATTTCCAAATCCAGGAAGAGTGAATTGAAATGAAAACCGAAACCGAATATCCTCGATGCCTCTGAAACCTTTAAAACTCAAAATCAATGAGGAGCCGCCTAGTCCTTCAGTCGTTTTTTTTTCTATTGGAGGCCTCTCTCTTCGCTTCCTTTTTACTTCAAACCGAACGACGAGTCAACAACATTTCCTCTTTATTTTTTTTCTGAAGATCTCTGACTGTCTGCGTTTGCTCAAAAGTACCTACTCCTTCTTTGAAAGTTATCCAGAGAAGAGAGAGAGCCAACACAAAAAAAAAGGTCCCCTGAGTGAGAACAAACATAACAATTGGCTCCATTTCTCCTTTGAAAATCGAGCACTGAAGGGATTCTGAAAAAACAAATCTCCGGATGTCTCATTTCATCAAACCCTCTGTGCCCTCTGCTGAAAGATAATGACGTGTCGACTGGAAGGAGACTCTTATCAGTTTAAAATGCTCTCGCTCTCTGATGGCTTGTGGGGTCGACTGGACTGTAATGTAGCACATGAAATGCACACCGAATCGGTAGAGGTCGTTATCAAAATGTCACTACAGACTATAGGACAACCGATGTATTTGATGGGAAATGTAAACATAAGTGGGTGAGAGCAGCAACCATTTTGTTGGTGTCACCCAGCACAACTGTATACTTTTTGAGAAAATAGTTGGTTTTTTGGATGATAATGATGTGATGATAACAAGAAATAAGTTTATTGGTTGAAACGGATGAAGACTGTGGACAGTTAGTTGTGAAACGATAGGACGGAAGCTGATTGGGGACCGAAACAATTATGAACTGGGAACCATCAGATTTATAGCTCAGGGTATTCGGAGTCATGATAAGATAAAATCTATGTCAGAAAAAAGGTCCAAGACATAAAAGTGATCATTAAAGGTTAATGAACTAGACAAACAGTATGCTATCACAAGAAACAAAAGATCATGATGGGGGTTCTAATGATAATTGGTAAGAGAAGTGGCATGTTCAATCAAGTAGGTAAAAGGGGACTTGTATCATTTCCATTTTTAAACAGATTGGGATTCTACGTTCACAAAAATGCTATCCGCGAGCCCGGTTTTCCTTATTCTCCTCTGCTTCCTCCTCGTCATCGTCATCCTCTCCTTGTCTTTCGACAATTAGTCTTTTCACATAATTGTGGTAACTTATGTACACTTTTGACATTCGAGAAATACTCATGAAAAACTCTTCCATACGTTCCAGCATTTCGATCATTGTCTTTGCTTTAAATACTCTGTCTGCAGCAATGGCGTCGGCTTTCAAGGCATTTTCTGAAAATATTCCATTTTATGAATCAAGGCAAGGAGTTTGAGGAAAGCTTTGAGGACGAAATTTAGGTTCTGGGAAGTAAGAAGTCTGAAAATAAACATGCGTCAAGACTTACCGAGATCTTCCCACGTGGCATCTCGATTCTCGAAATCCTCATCATCAAAGTACGAAGGCTCTACTTCTAGTGGTTCCAAAGCTTGGTTGGACATTGCTGAACTGAAATACAAAAACATAGCATTTTAGAGAAAAAAATCTCAAAAATTGAATCAGTCACAATGAAAAATAGTATAGAGGCAACGAGAGAGTGGAAGAGATACAGAGAGACAAGAAGAGGAGCTGAGACAGTGTTGATTGACGCTGATGAAACAGAGGAAATGAGAAAAAGAATAGAAGAAAAAGAAGAAGATGAAAAGAGAAAAGAACTCTCACATCTGTTGTGAGTATGTCGTCAGGAGCCGAGAGGGAGCCAGCGGACACTTTGATTTTAGTTGATGAATCGAGAAGAGTGAGGAGCTGGACCTCTTTTCGTTAATGTTCAAAACAAGCGAAAAGAGAAAATAAGAGATAAAGTGTGTACGCGCCCAATATGAACTAGAAGGACAGAGAAACATGAAGGCGAGCGGCCCGACGACAAGAGTCTGTGTGCAGCGGACAGCTTGAGAAGGTGTCCCTTCGGCTCCCTTGCCCTTGCGCCACGAAAAGGCGAGACAATTTGGACAAGGACATGGCTCCGTGGCACTGGGCTCTATCCTGCGTGCATCAAAGGAGCAGAGGAAAATGACGTTGTTTCTCTGCAATTTTAAAGGAAAGAAGTGAAAGACACTTCGCATTGAAATGACATAGGCTCGAAGGTTTTCTCGGAAAGAATGTGCTGAGGTATCAGGCATCAGAGATATAGGTTACATACGATGAATGTGATTTTTAGATTAGAAGATTCATCGTACTAATACCGTGAATATTGAAAAGACGTGGCTGGAGGTGTACACCATAACTATGAAAAAACAGGACAATATCTCAAATTTATGGATTTTCAGTGGTAGTACTCACTACCAAAAAGAAGTTGGAGATACACATTCTTCAATCAATCAGACGTGTTTTGACTGCATATTTGATAAACATGAAAACATAAATTTTGTTTTGGTACGGATGAATGAAATAAAATAAATCATAAGAAGTAATCTGACTGAAAACTACTAAAAATCGGGGAACTTAATTATTATTGAGAAATGTATTCTTCTAGGTTGTATCGGTTGGAAACCAGCACTGATTACAAGTTCCCATAGATTCCGAAGGAGTCGGTATGTTCTTCAAAATCGGAACACCGGTTTCTCGTGATCCAAGAAAATTTTAGGCTACGTGTTCTAATCAATCAATGCGAACGCAACAAATTCCAATGAAACGTGTTTGTTGTAATCTATCCACGATGTCTTCATTATTCTAGACGATTGTATTCTTATACTCTGCTATTTATTGATTGTTTCAGTTAACAATACGTCCCCTTCCGCTCTCTTTTCTCACACGTTCTGCCCTTCTCAATTGAAAATATCATCATCTCCATAGCTCCGTGTGCCCTTTACATCCTCCAGCCCACGCTTCTCAACCTCGTCATTTTTCCATTTTCCATGGTCTATCACATGTTTTCATTTCATAACCACGCCCATTTCTAGCCCGTATCTCTCCTTTGTTGCTTCTAATCTTTTCACTTTCAGAATCACAACTGATAATCCTTTTTCCCTTTTTCCCTTCAGCTGTTGCACTTTTTATGTACTAATCTTTCAGAACATTTGGGACATTATAATGGGAAATGAAGCCTCCTGACAAGGAAATCAAGACAGCCAAACGCAAGACAACTCATCCTTCCGTCCAGAAAAAGAGAAGATTGAAAAGGTGAGTTTTAGCTGAAAGATCTTCAGCAATAGCTTAAAGCTGTATTTTGCAGAATCAGCGTAAACGTTTGATCAATAAATGGTGTCGGTCCCTGCAGAAGAACGCAGGAAACTCGGAGAATGGAACTCAGAAGAACTCTTGATCTACGCTTTGGAAAGTTCGTCTCAAGTAACAATTGATATAATTATTTCTCTACTTTTATTTTGAAACTTTCTTGTTCTAATACAAATTTAACTCCCTCAATACTCCTTCAATATTCACTCTCTATTTTTGGGTTTCGAGATGTTCTCTATTCATTTTGCACTTCTGCAAATTATTGAATAACTAACCTCTTGAAACTTTTCGATACAACCGACCTCCCTTTCACGATCCACATATATTTAATCCATACCTTGATTCTATCAATGTACCTCCTATAATCTCTCATTCCTAATGTCACCTACTAAATCTTTTCTCAGCTATTTTCAAACAAGAAGTTCAAATAAATGCATACTATCAAATGCTACCATTGTACTGTTTTCAGGAAGATACCTTTTTCGAGTTCCAGGATTCATGATTTTTTTTTCAAATTTGACGAGTTCCTTATTTCGCGCAAACACGATTCTGGATCAAAATTGGAGATTCAAAATTTTGAAGTCAACTCCAAAAGTTGTTTTCCCACGAATCCGATCAAGACAATTGAGTATCGCTCAAGTGACTATGGAAATAGTGGAAACTGGAGAATGGAAATCGTAGTCGTTTTCTGACGTTTTGCTTATCGATTCTTCAATGAACAAAGCATTTTTCAGCTGGGAAAAGACATCAAAAGTTATAAGAATGATATCATGTTTCAGATAAATAACGGGTTGGATGTGAAAAAATAGAAATTCTGAGAAAATGACGTCAACCGTCACACGGGAATGAATTCGTGTGTTGTGGAGTACTCATTTTTTCAGAATCCTTATAAATAGGTTATGATTCAGAGGAAGCAATATCATCGTATGCTAAACTGAATTACAAAATCTGTGTAACAGATTGACAAAAGCTGATTATCCAGATTCTCACGTGAACCTTCTTTTTCTTTATCTTTCCCTATCATCAATTCTCTGTTGGCTCGTTATTTTCCCAATTATTTCCAACTCATTTCCCATTTTCCAAATATTTATCGTTCTCAAGATTATAAAATACTTGAAGAAGCGGCATGAAAAGACAAAAAATGACTGACTTCGAATCGAACGGTTTCAATAACCTCCGCTCTGCAGCTTCTTCGGATAATCTCAGTCTCAAGAACTGGGCGTTTCCCACTGGAGAGAAATCGAAGAAAACATCTGAATCCACTTCTGATACTTCAAGAATGAATTCTTCATCTTCTGATCATTTGAGTATCAGCAAATGGAAGAATCCTCTGAAAGAATCGGAAGAATCTTCAAAGTCCTCTTTTTCTGATTCTTCAACTTCAACTTCTTCCGGAAGAAGCCGAGTACCGTAAGTTTCTTTTTCAACTTACTCAAGAAATTCAATATTTCGATTCAAGCTCGCAATCGGGTAAAGCCATAATCATTTCTTTTTTGGGTTTTCTCTTTTCATAGAGTTTCAGGAAAACTATTCATTTTACGTGAACTCCCGTATCCTTTATCTTTTTTCTTTCATCAACTGTCATCCGTCTGTTTCAAACCCTCCAAACTATTTCCCATTTTTCAAACATTAATAGTTCTCAATATAAAAATAAACTTGAAGAAGCGGAATGAAGCAAATGGATGCAATTGAATCTGACGGATATCGTATTCATGCTGATGTTTCTACCGATCATCTCAGCCTCAGAAATTGGGGACGCCCGGTCGAATCAGAGTCGGCAGAATCTTCTGGGTCTTCTGATTCTGCATCTTCCGGATCGTCTTCTTCCGGATCAACATCTTCCGGAACAGGAGATTTACTTTCTCACTCTTCAGTTTCAACGGATTTGAAGTATGTTGAAACTCTGTATTACACAATTCCAACACTCCCTCAAAGATACACTACCCAGATCTCAATACCCCAAGTTTCAAATGAGAAGATACACCTAATTTCAGTTCAAGTGGATTCCGAAGTCTTCATTCGGCCGTCTCTGCCGATCATCTCAGTCTCAGAAACTGGGGATGTTCGGTGGAATCTGAATCGAAAGAATCGTCTGAAACTGCTTCTGACACTTCGAAAAGTAGCGTTTCTTCTGATCCTCTGAGTCTGAGCAAATGGAAAGCTCCCGCGGAAGAACCGAAAGAGTCTCCAGCTATCGAAACCCAAGATCTTGATTTTTTGATTCCTCCATTCATCCGAACTTTTTGCAATCCGAAACCGATGGCAGCTGAACTTCGTGTCACTTATGATGCTCCTACTTCTCAGTGAGTTTTTAGATGATTTGTACCTCGGGGCTAGGCAACTCTGTAATAGTTAACGTCAATCTTCTCATTCAGATGCACCTATACCTATTCGATCCTTTGCGTTGAAGACGATAACCCGAAAAAGAAATCTGAAGAAGTGAAGAGTTTGGAGAAGCCAGAATTAAAGAAGAAGATCTCCACTAGCACTTTTGGTAGGTTTTGATCACTTTACTGATACAAAAGTGTTTCCTCTCTAACGGGTTTCTCGGTTTTCAGCTGTGACTCCATCACCGGTCAGTGCTATATGCGATGGTCCATGCAAGAAAGAATTTCCGTCAAACTTATTGAATACTATTGGAAGGTGAAAAACACTCCGGGCTCTTGACTTCTGTATAATAATGTTCAGATGTGGCCACTATCTCTGCACCGCCTGTTACGGAATTGTCAAAAACAACGACGGGACAAATGGATGCAGTTCTCTTTCGTGTTTCTGGAAAGGAGCGAGTCGTGAAGAGAGTAAGAAGAACTACGAGAGAGATGTTTGTCGGAAACAAAGAGCAAAAGCAACTGATATGAATGCTCGTGGAATCGATGTAAAACCTGCGTCGGCAGCAAGTTCTGGCATTGACATGAGGTGAGCATTTGAATAGTAACTAACAGCAAGCAATGAGTTTTGTGTTTTTTCTCAAATTTTGAAAGCTGAAATCATTTCACTTTTCAGCTCCTATCGTCCCACTTTTAGCAAAACTCATTCGGAAACCAATATGTCATCGTATTCTCCGTCTGAAAGTCTCTGTATCATTCCATCTGTTCGCAAGCCACCGAAGCTTGATTCCAAAGTTTACACAAGATTGGTTATCGTCGAGCCACATTCAACCTATGGAATGACTCAGTGAGTTCTACAACACCTTTTTCAGAAATATAAAGAGACGTTTTCAATATTCCAGTGTCTATTGCAATTCGAAACTCTTGCCTTCTACTAACCTATTGACTGCCCTCAAAACAATGTTGAACCGAAAACTGAAACCGACTTCAGACTACATTTTGAGTGGACATTTGTATTATGGACTGATGAATGAAGCTAGAGTTCTTGGAATGCGTAAGATCAAACAGTCGAGATATGAAGATTTGACTGTGGCGGATATTCCGAAAATGTATGTTTTTGAATGAGAAAAAGGCGGTTTCAGTGAACTTTTTCAGTAACAATCGTCTTGTTTTGATTATGGATTTGGGTTATTATGTGGAGAAAGGAGTGAAGATTTACATGGAATAGAAGTCTCGTCGAATGAAGATTTTATTGAGAATTGATGAATGAATTGTACTGAAAATTTTCTGATCATTTTGATTATTTCTGTCGCCTCTGGATTAAAAATAATATTTCTTTCTAATTTCACACCTAAACAGCGGTTCTCTGATTGATATTCAGTTCTACTAAAATCCATTAATTTTCGAATAATCACTTTTATCTTGAACTGAGCAAAGATGAGACTGTCCTCTTGAAAATTCATAAACAACTAGAGGATGCTTCGGACTATTCAAGTGGAAAAAATGAAACTACATTCTTCTTCGATGCACGTGTTTGGCACATGAAAAATCCGTTGAATTCTTGACTCTATGTGACAAAAGCCATTCTCGTGATAACGGAATTTATCATTTTTATATTCAGATTTTCAAAACATAAAAAGTACATGCTCTGCAACTCTTTCATCCGTGAAAGATTACTTGGTGCCAGTTACGGCTTGGTTTTGAGTTAGACTGATAGACGAGCAGAGTCGAGTGACACATTGAAGGCACTTGGGGATGTTTGGAGCCATTTGATGCAAATAATTTGCAGTCTTACTACAGTATCCTAACATCAGAATTCTCACTAACATTATCGGGTTTTGAGTAAACACCTATTACAATTACAGGGCTGCTTTCGAAGAAATTTCTGAAATTCTATAATTTGAGAACTTACAAGGTCTATAATTTTGAATGAAAAATTCAACATTTTCAAAGTCAAAGTTACCCTCAGAATAGTAAAATCATATTTCAAACAAACTAAGGGTTTTGGATTCAGAATCGGATTCCGAATCTCAGAGACAGAATGATACATTCAAGGGACGACAAATGAATGATTTTCAAGGAATTGGGCTCAGGCGCAGGCTTCTGCCTGCGCCATTTGGGCTGAGGCGCGGTCACCAAAATTTTATTTCCGTGTTTTTATGACTGCATCGGATAGTCCTTCGAAAATGAGGAAATATACCCTTTTTAGTTTTTCGAAAAAATTAGGCCCCGCCCACTTATATCGATTTGAAAAAATCGATAATTCACTAAAACTTTTGTAACTTTTTTTGGAGTGGAGCTTTCGGGGACTTTTTTTTTGATTGTATGTAGAATTGAGAGCTCTATCAGAAAAAAGTAAATACGTTGCAAAAAAAAATCGATAATCAATCGATAATTTTTTTTCTCAAAAAGTGACCAACTTTCTCTGGTCAAACCTTTTGAGACATATATCATTGGAAAGGTAATAAAAAGTTCTAACTAATGGTGAAGTTTCAAAAAAAAGTCATGTCTGTATTTCGAGAAAAATCGATAATTGATTTTTGAAAATTAAAACTGCCATAACTTTTTACTGATTAGAGTTAGAAAAAAAGTGTCTTCGTGTTTGAATAGACAATCAAGAGTTTGTACCGAGCCTATAAAGACTTTTTGAAAATATCAATTTTTGGAGCCGGTAGGTGCTCCGGAAAAAAGTCGAAAAAAAATCTATCCGAGCGATTCGAACGAGACCACTACCAATCGATAGAGCATAAAAAAGTAGCTCGAAAAACATATACCACTAGTCCATACAATTGGCCAATTTTTTGGAAAAAATTTTCAAACTTTTTTTTTTGAAAATTTTTCAAAAATTTTTTTGTTATTGATTTTTTGAGGGGGTCACGGTAGATTTTTGTAGTTCAAAATAATTTGTCCCCCTAGACAATTTTATGGGCTATATTTTACAATTTATTTTGTCCCGATACCTCCGACCGGAGCCGAGATCGAAGCGAGATAAGGTCATGGCTCAAAAAAAATCGGAATTTCAAAATGGGAATTTTGGAATTTTCTCAACGCCATATTATTCAGCGTGCTTTGTTTAGTCGATCTATCAGAAAAAATTCCAAAATTTCGACTGGGAAAATTTTTTTTGGACTTGTAAAATTTTTGAAAATTTTGAAAATTTTGGTTTTTTTGAAATTTCACACAAAGTTTTGTAGGTATGGTTCTTGAACTTTTTTGTCTTCCTAGAATATTTCAAGGGCTATCAGATGCACTTTAGATTGTCCCGATACCACTGACCCGTGCCGAGATCAAAGCGAGATAAGGTCATGACTCAAAAAAAATCGGATTTTCAAAATGGGAATTTCTGAATTTTCTCAACGCCATATTATTTAGCGTGCTTTGTTTAGTCGAACTGTCAAAAAAAATTCCAAAATTTGGACCCGGAAAATTTTTTTTTTGGACTTGTAAAATTTTTCAACATTTTCAAAATTTTGGTTTTTTCGAAATTTCACACACAGTTTTGTAAGTATGGTTTTCGAACTTTTTACTCTTCCTAGAATATTTTAAGGGCTATCAGATGCACTTTAGATTGTCCCGGTACCACTGACCGGAGCCGAGATCAAAGCGAGATAAGGTCAAAATCTGGAAAAAGTCGAAAATTCAAAGTTGGAATTTTGAAGATTTTTTGACGCCATGTTTTTCAGCGTCTTCAATTTAGTTGAACTGTCTATTTTTTTTCTCAGAACTGTTCACCCAGACGACCCATTTTCACATTATTAAAAGTGTGAACGGCTGGCACTATGGAGAGAGGGGGGAAGGTCAGGTCATCAATCATTTTAACAACACGACCTGTCACTTTGTGTGGGAAAAATGACAATATGACTACCACATCAATCATTCCCACCGGAACACCTGTCACTCAGATAATAGCTTCAATTTGAAAAGAAGTCATTAATAACCACAGTTGAAAGAGTAGTAGTGGCGCGAAGCGCTGCTACTCGGATTGCGTTTACGGTGACGCTGAGCGGAGCGAAGCGTCACCGTGAAGGCTACAAATACAAAACATACGACTCTTTTTTTCACTTTTTCACCATTTTTTTACTTTTTTATTACTTTTTCACCATTTTTACAACCAATTGTCTTATTTTCTCACTTTTTCTCGCACTTTTACACACTTTTACACACTTTTTTCCACTTTTCTAGTTTCGGAACGAAACAAAACTTGATTTGGGCTCAACCAACCCATATATAAAGCTCGCTTCGCTCGCTTTCTCCGACGCCATGAAAGACAGAAAATTCCTTGAAAAGCTCGGACGCCATGAAAGACAGAAAATTCAAAAATTAGCTCAGACGCCATGAAAGTTAGTAAATTCCTACATAGCTCAGACGCCATGAAAGTTAGAAAATTCTTTTTCTCTACTCTTGTATGAAATTTCACAAAAAATTGCCCAAATTCGGCGAGCTTTTCTCTGGGACAGTCGTTTTTATTTCGACTAAACGTGTTTTGTTCGTTAAACACTTGTATGCATTTATCTATTGATTTATGGAATATTGGTCAGTGTAATAAAGAAATCTTAGTGAAAAAAGACACAGGTGTTACTATAAATAATGTTTTAAACGGAAACTAGAAGTTTTAAAGCTTCAAACTTTGATCAACCTGTGAATTTATACTTTCCGCAAAAACATCACGTTTTTGTTAAAAATTCAATATAAAACATACAATTGCGTTTTGTTTGAAACAATAGTATAAGAAATTATTGAAATGTTGTAATGAAGGCGCGGAGCGCCTTCATTATGACACTTTTAATGACTTCTTATACTATTGTTTTGAACGAAAGGCTACAAACATGAATGAGTCTATTAAATTCGGAAATTGGGTTGAATAGTCAGGTTTTGGGCAAAAACGGTGTATATTATCGCAATTTAATTGTTTTTTGAACACCGCGAGCCGAATTTGGGCAATTTTTTGTGAAATTTCATACAAGAGTAGAGAAAAAGAATTTTCTAACTTTCATGGCGTCTGAGCTATGTAGGAATTTACTAACTTTCATGGCGTCTGAGCTAATTTTTGAATTTTCTGTCTTTCATGGCGTCCGAGCTTTTCAAGGAATTTTCTGTCTTTCATGGCGTCGGAGAAAGCGAGCGAAGCGAGCTTTATATATGGGTTGGTTGAGCCCAAATCAAGTTTTGTTTCGTTCCGAAACTAGAAAAGTGGAAAAAAGTGTGTAATTAGAATTAGTCTGGTCAAAATGGAGAAAAACAACAAGAAGATCTTAACACAGATACATTCTCATAAAATGTAGCATCCTTCTTCTAAATAGCATAATCTCTTTTTTTGACGTCATGTAATTCAGAACATTATGGTGACCAAGCTCTCCTACCCTAGCCTCTTCTAGCCTTTCCATATAGATAACTAATGAAAATTCGCTTCAAAACTTTATCGAAACTTCTCTGAAATCGAAAAATGGTGAACTGCTGTTGTATGTGTCTTCTCATTTTCATTTGTCCTGTAAGTTGATCCGTTGTTTCAGCTTCTAGAATCTATACTGAAACTTGCTGGAAAATAGATGAAGATAATCTTTTTCTGATTTCTGTTGATTTCAGCCCGTCGCAGTCTTCATTAAGAACGACAACCAATGCAACGGACAAGTCTGGCTCAACGTTGTTCTCTGTTGTCTCTTCATTTTTCCTGGACTCATTCATGCAATCGCTGTTTGTTGTTGCTGTGATAAATAAGGGTTTTCTTATCAATAAACTCGTTATTATTTTAATTTGCTATTAGAAGCTTTCCTGAAAGTGCAGTAGGATTTTTCGTTGTTCAAACTCTTCTCATAGCAACTTTTCTTCTTTTTGCAGTACTCATACGATTTCTGATTCTCATTTTGTATTTTGGCTCAGTAAATATCATATGATAGAATTCGTGATTATCAACAGATTTTCTGAGCAAAATATTCCCAAAAGACATAATTAGCTGGGTAATCGGTCATGCGGAAACCACGGGAAAAAGTGGTAAACAAGGTGAAGAACTTGGATCCAGGAAGTACTTGAGTTCAAGAGTTTGAAGACTTTCAGAGAACTGAAAACTATGGAAAATAATTGGAATTCAGATTAAAAAGTCAGGAAATCCGAAGAGTTTGAGTGATTCAAAAAAAGAAGTTTGAAAGAAGATGAATAATTTCGGTGGTCTCTACGCATTCGCTATGTTCTCTTTTTTATAACAGAAGAGCTTTCGAGTGCTCATTCCAGATTCCGACCACTTAAAGAACTGAAGTTCAAAGCTATTATATTGAATTATTCACAACTGTTGGTTGAGAACTTTTGACCGTTTTTCTTTGTATAGAAGACATATCTGAAAAAGTGCTCTGAAAATCAAAATTTTCATAAAAACTGAATTAAGTAAGAGTGAGAAAAACTTATTACCTCATGATAATGCAGTTCATTTATGCATCCGTTCTCATAAACATCTTTTCCAATTCGTATTACTCTATAAATTTGAATTGACAAATTCTGAGAAACTTCTGAGAATTTCAAACATGTCAATTAGAAACTAACCTTCAATTTAGTATCGGACATTCAGCAAAGTTTTTAAACAGAAAGTGCATCTGGGAAGTATAACATCACTTATCGAAAGCAACAATTAGCATAGAATTTCTAGAAAAATCGAAAAAAATCTGTAATAACCACCGACTAGCAAGAGTTTGAAGCCACCTATCTCGACTGTCTTCAAAGTTATGTAAATGCTTTCAACTAAAAATAAATGAATCAGGATTTGATCGATTCTTGAAGTTCATTATATTTTTTATCTTGTCTGTGAATTCAGAAGATCAAGACACATCATCCTGTTTTCCCACACTTTGATTTCCCTAAATCGTTATATTTTTCGACTCGGAAATTGTACTCTTTTTCCAGTCGTCACGTGAGAATCTGGTTCCAATATGATGTATCACTTATTTGTCTTTCTCTCGTGTCTCTTAACTTTTCAGAAATCACTTTCCAAAAAGTAGGCGGAGTTTTATTCGGTCCTTTATCCTATAATTACTCAAAACTCCTCCCACTTTTCAACTTCTCGTCAGTATGCTCCGCCCATCCCGGTATAAAAGTTGACTGAGTCGTCGGAAATTCACTTTTCGAGCAGCCTTCTCGAAAAAACCTCAATCCTTTTCTTATGGGGGCGTTCTTCCTCTTTTTTGTGATCTTCGCTGTCTTCATCATTCCTGGGACCGATGGAAATATCCACCAGCCACTCTCGCAACCAAGATCAATGCAAGACGAGATCAAAACGTACCATGACTTGATGGCTGCAATCAAGAAACTTCAAGATGAGGACATGCTCCAAGTCATCCAGAACATGCCCATCCAGCATCAACCACGTGGATTCATCGATCAACCAGAAGATCAGCGGCTTTGTGGACGTAAGATGGCCGAAAAAATTGCAACTCTCTGCACCGGAACCTGCACAACAGGACAAGGTAAATGTCAAAATACTGAAATTCTAGAAATCTAAATCTTTTAATTTCCAGACGTTGCCTCGTACATGTGCTTCTTCGGTTTGACCGACGCTGAAGTCGTCCAACACTGTTGCCCCTCCTCCTTCCGCCCGGCACAACCAAAATCGTTTGTCTTCTGAAGTCAACACGTGATTGATGCTTTGGGCCCGTCTTCGTCAACTTCTAATCTTCTCTAACTATAATCCAAAATTTCAAACATTTTATCTATTTCATGACTTGTGTTATTCAAAGCACTGATGGATCGTCAATTTTGTTGAATAAAAAAGTGACTCGGGGAAGGTTGTATTTTGGCAGGAAAGTGGGGGTTCATTTCAGGAAAATTCTGAATATGACATGCTCGTATTTACAGATACAGAAGGGTTATAGACATAGGGAATTGGAGAGTTTAAAGAAACGGACAGCAGACTATTCAGAGATCTGTTTATTTCTGGGCTAGAACAGATCTGTTTATTTCTGGGTTGGAACTGAACGTCTCAGTTCTTTGAAAAATAAAGCACCTTCTAATGATTTCTCGACTACTTTGGGTGTAAACTCCATTTTGAGCATGCACTAGTGATTATTTTCTTTTTTTCGCGGGTCAAAACAATATCTGGGAAAATAGAAGTTATGACTAATAAGTTGGTATCATGTTGTTAAGAGAAAATTGTTCGAAGTTTGACAAACAACAGGAAAAAGATGCTCGAGAAACAAATGTTCTAGTTTCTTTTTCCCGAATCAAAAATCATCAATCAGCTCATTCCTTTGACAACCGAGAGAAACATCATACTTTTAAAAACTAATTTCCGTTTTTCCAACAATTTCAATCCGGATGTCTCTTCCTATTTCAAAATGTAAATTAAATGTAGAAAATGTTTAACTGAAAGAGGTATTCACGGAAGCAATCTACATTGCTGCAATCTACATAGGACGGAAGGTCATTATAATTGGTTTAATTATGAAAGCTGAGTGAAGTTCCTTTCATTTTGGTTTCATACTTATTTTTCAATCAGTTTCATTAATCCTATTCGAGAAAGTTCTATCAGTTTACTACCAACTATCAACTCAAACTCCAAAACATCTTTATTTCTTCACTATAATGGTCATGAATCTACCTAAAACCTCTCTGATTATCCTACCCTCCACTCCCTAACCGTCTTCCGAGTATCAGGTATCTCGAAACATTGAAGTTTAGTCCTCGTTGAGAGAGCGAACTCTCAGTCTCCATAGACCTAACTGTGTTTAGATACATTCTGCACGGGCTTCGTTCGGGACCCGGCCACCCTTACCGAAGTAAAGTAAAAGGAGAGAGTATCGGAATCTGGAGACTCAAACAATCAGAAAACAACAGAGCCTTCTCATTTTACACCTTCTTTTCTCTCTCCTTCCCTCCCTGATTTTCTCTGCTCAGTCCACTTTTCCAATCTCCTTCAGTTCTCTTCTTTTTGAATGCTCCTCGATTACCCTTGTTGCGAGTTTCGTGATTTGTTTCAAAAGTGAGAAAAAGAAGAAAAAGGGAACGAAAACTCTTTACGTGACATGATGGAGAGGAGAACCTCCAACGATGAGAAGAGATGGGGGCACGGGGTTTTAAGGTGACGCACGGGTAGGGAGCGATGGGATACCTCATGGAACGAAAACGGAAAGGTTACTAATGAAAGACACAAACGGGGGGGTTGGATTGGCCAAGATGGATATGAATATGTATTCAGAATATACATTTTGGATAGGGTTCTATAAAGATTTTAGGTCATGTTATGATCTATCGACATGGACGATACATAGGTGAAAACGAGAAGTTTAGGTATCAAAACATAGAAAATTAAGGACGGAGAAAAATAGTCAGAAATGAATTCTTTCAACCTATTAATAACGCGAAAATGTTGGAGTTCATTCAAGAAATAAAAAACTTGCTAAAATTTCAACAAAGTTCTGTTTGTGTCGATTTTGAAGTTTTGCTAACCCGCGGTAACCGTATTTCAACAGAAATGTTTATTCATATTATAAAAAAAGGAACTAAAAAGTTACAAATAAATTAAATTAAAAGAAATATATAAAAACAAGACCTAATTATTCCATGAGAGTAGCTTTCACGATATTTCTACGGGTTCCTGAAAAATTATTATTATTATTCCGAATTAGGAGATGAAGCAATGTTTTTTTAAATCAGATTTTTTTTTCGAATCGACCATTTGTGGAAAAAAACCAAAAAACTCACGGTGGTCTAGAGTTTGCTTCTACAAACTGCAAAAACTCCTCCCTCGTCGTCAACACAGACGGAGAGCCCGTTGATAGTGGCCCTCCTGAGACGATGACGAGAAGAACGATCATAAGGATCAAGAAGATTGGAGAGAACATTCTGAAAAAGAACGAGTTGAGCCACGAGATAGTTATACGTATTTTGTGGATGAAGAGATCTTTTTTTGGTCTCAATTCTTTAGAAAAATCCTTTTTTAAATGATTTTGAACTTCATCCTCCTGTTGGAAGAATGGTTCATTCGAACTAAAAGGTACTCTTTGAAAGAATAGCATTAAGCAATAAGTTTGGAAAAAATACGTTTTTATTTGAAAATAAAAAATTTCTATCATTTTTTCGATGTCTAATCCTCTCATCTATTGTATGAAAACTCCACCTTCTTTTACAACAATCGAAACGGCAGCTGCCACTTAGATAAACTCTGCACAATCAAAAAATAAGTTGAGAAAAAAAAGCAGTAAACGAAAATGCGAGAGCGACGTATCCATTGTTAAAAAGAGAAAACGAATTCTTCTTGGACAAGGATTTCCTTTTTTTTAAATTAGATTTCAGACAAAAACAAAACGAAAATGGACCAAATTGATTCCCGAAATGCAGTTTCTAACTAGATAGAAAAACATTCAAAAACTTCTGATCGTGAAATATTGGAATTAGTGGAAACCCACCGTGTTTGTGAACAGGGTTGTATTGAGATTCGAAGACTTTGAGCAAAGTTTATTTCAACGATTGAATGAGTCATTGACAAAACTGCATTATTTGTTCAGTAATAATTTCTGAAGTTCTGACTTTAGGTTTTTACTAGACTCAGAGCCCGTAGATTTAGGGCAAAACTAATTTTCCTAGATTCCATTTCATTGTTCAACTGATTCGAGGTATCAGATCATCATCACTCCTCCACTATATTTGTTGTCTCTCTGAGTAATATTTTCAAAATATAATTTACCTATTCAATCCATTTTGACCGACAATCTATTCATTTCTGTTCGAATTCCAGGAACGTTGTTTTTCGCTTTATCCATCGGTCTTCAGTTATTTTTTGAAACTCCCAGTTGGAATCAGAAATGGTGTTGTTTCTCGTAAATCACTATTTTCGACTTTCGAAACTCCTTTATCCGTTCTCTTCCATTTTCAACATCCAATTCAATCAACTCTTTCGTATTTTCAACCTTCATTCCATTCTTCGCTTTTCTGAGAACTATTTTTCTCCAGGGAGACTGCTCCACACTACTGTATCTCATCATCTCGAGATTGGTGGAGTTTTGAAGATTCTGAAATGAATAGAGAATTAGCGACGAAGAAAGGGGTATTTAATAGAGAAATGTCTCGGGTATAACATGTGTATGAGTGGGGGAGTATAGTAAAGAGAATGGTGAAGCAGGGTGGCAGCAGGATAAGTCTGCGAGATGAATGCATTGGACGAATATTCGGAGCTGAGTGGACAGGGGTAGAAGAGGAACGGAGAACGCATATTTGCCTCCTAGTGGATGCTTCTGCCGGGCATTTCTAGGACACATTATGTTGGTTGGGTGGACTGGCGGAGTATCGTATGCTCTATTGTAAATTGGGGAAGGATGACCATTCTGCCAACCGTCTGAATTGGCAGCTCGACGGCGCCATGGGGAACAGCATGACAAAAAATAATAGGTATAGTATTGTAGGGAAGACAGTCTCTCGAGGAGGTGTGACTTTAAGTATCTAGTCTTATAGTATGAAGTCTTTTGACTGATTGCTCATAAGAGAAAGCTCGAATGAAAATGATTGCTCCTAGTCAGTGGTACTCCTGAGTAGTCAAATATGCAAGAAAATCTGGGAGAAATGAAGAAAACCGTCTAGTCGAATCTTTTTATATCCAGCTGAAAATGGGCGGAGCATGTGTAGAAGATTGTGGGTGGAGCTTCGTTGTTTGGACATCTTGTTAAGAAATATAAGAGACGAGAGATACCGTAGTCATTGGCTTTGTAGGATATCCCTTCAAAGAATGATCAACGAGAGATATTTGAGAAAAATATTGATAAAACATAAGAGGCACAGAGTACCGTAGTTTCCTATTCTGACTTGCATCCAAACGCTGTAATTGCGAAAACGCGCGGTCGCCACACGACTGTTAGCTATCTAAACGTCTAAATAACTGAATATCACATTTATGAAGTAATGATTTTTGAAATTTGATTATATTTTATGATACTGAATTGTAAAGTAATCATTCAGTATAGTATTACTGTGGTCAAGGAGCACGAACAAGTGAAAAATAAGGCTGGCCTGTCGGATAACCCTCATTATCATAATTCACCTTTCTTTTTCATGACGATAATAAGAATATCAAATGGAAGAAATCAATCAAAATGATATCAGGTTGAACATGCAGAAACCACAATTTCATCAGACCAAAGCTGGAATCTCTTGATTATCGATCAACGCTTACGTTGTTCCTGAATTCGTAAGGAAAACAAGCTGGTAGATTTCCACACAGTATACATACTTCAACAACTAAATTTTCAGAGCATAGAAGAGAATCAAAATATACGTTTATCATACTCAGAGACTGTGTAATCATAACTTATTGTTGTCTCTCACTGAGCTCAAAGTAATGGTCGGAGAACGAAACAGGGAACAAGAAGCACACAAAATTCCGGCAGACTCGTAGAAAAAAAGTCACAAAGAATGAGCTGGATTGTCAACAACTTTCCCTTGACTCCACCCATTTTACAACTAATGTCATGCCAACTGACACACGAGAAGAAGCTGTGGGAGGTGGAGCCCTACGCTTTCATTGGCCAGACCTCCGTGTTAGCTATCGTAGTCCCGAGTAGGAGCAGGATGAGTTGCAAACAGAAAGCGAGTATTTCATGAAGAAAATGATGGAAGGTGTCCGAGTTGAACATAAACTTTTCAAGTTTCTTCTCTACTAGCAACATATTTTAGCCGTTTGTCAATTGGAGCCAATCTATTTTGTAGCTATTAGTAAAAAGTAGTTGAGTAAACCTAACCTCTTATGGAACCACACCTTTATTTCCTAATATTCAGCAAGAAATGAGCCACGACGAGTATACTACATCTGGTCGTATGCTATCCTTCTACCAGAATATCGCAGCGCAACTGTCGTATTCGTCTTCCGTCTGTCTGTACGGGGGGCTCGAGTATACGTCGACCATCGGGCCAAATTTTTGGGAGAAGTTGGTATTTTCATTCAATTTCATTTTCATTTTTGTTGTTTTCATATTTCGTTTTGTTCTACATCAAATTCTGATAACATTTCAATTTGGACTGTTGTTTCCAAATTAACGAAATCTACAACACATCTAGCTAACTGCTTCTCTAAATAAAAAAGAACACGAACGATCTGGTCGTGAACGAAAAGAAATGAATGATCTTGAGCGTATCGTGTACAAATATGAGATTGAAAAATTGGTATTATGTTTTACTCACCTCTGTTCAAATGTACATAAATTTTAATAACTGCGAGATCAACTGCAAAGGCAATCCACATGACCTCAAATATTTCGCAACAAATCTGCTCGAGCTCCTTTCGTTTTCTCTTCTCAAGTCACATGTACGAAATCTCGAAAGTCAATATCTAGATGCAATCTCTTTAACTAAAAATAAAAACCAGGTTGACAGGGCAACTTTGCAGTATCCACACACCACAGTAGGTCAGTGAACCTTTTTGCTACTTTCTCTCCGTTATTGACCCGGTAGTGAGATTTGCGAACTGGCGCTTTCATGGTTTTCTAGAAATGATTGAGAAGATGATCACTTATGAAAAATGTAAGTCAGAGAAGGCAAAGAGCCCTTTTGGTGAAGAATGCTATTTTTCCTGACTGTGGAATTTATTAAAGATACTCAATGTTTCATGGATAACGCTACCAGAGTTCACTGGGTATCATTTAAACATTACCGACATATAATCTACGTGTAGTTAGCAGAACCGACTGTTGCCAAAGAACGGCTTCCATTCATCGTGGAGACCTCCATTAATGACGGCAGCTGCCAGGTCGGACAGTTGGCAAAAAGACCACCCAGTTGGCAGAAGGACCACCCAGTTGGCAGAAGACCACCCAGTCTGCAGCTTTCCGTTGGACCCTTTGATTCTCCCCTCGCACATAAATATATTCGGAAGAAGACCACCCAGGAGGTCCTTTGCCCTGAGCTTCCACTATTCGCCCTCTCCAATTGTACAATCCATCCAATACAGAATGAGCATCTGCCTTCCTCGTTGCTCATTTCTTAATTATCCACCAGGTCTCCGTACTCCAGCGTCTACGGAGTGTCCTACACAGAATTAACAAGAGATCGTTCACGACACGCAGGTCCTTTGGATATTGCATTATCGCTCCAAAACGGCAGGAATTTCAATTATTCTTGGTGAATCTGGCGCGTTTATTTAGAATTTTGGTAGTTTTAATTGAGTGGAAACCAATCCTCGGCTGGTCGAAGCCACGAAAAAGTAATGAGAATCCATGAAAGCTGCTATTTTAAATGCAGGAATTTTCTAAACTTAATAGCTACCAAATGAAAGCATCTCGAATACTTTCTAATTCATTTCTTATTTCTCCGTTCATAATTTATTTCTAATCACTTGACAAATCACATCTTGAGGTGCCATGTTTTCATGAGCTCCAAAATTTGACTTGTGATTCAAAGTGTGTAATCAACCAGAAAGTTGTAATTATTTAACCTTCTTTAGTTTTTTGATCTTCCTGAAATTATCGTAGATTTCTAGAAAGAAGTAATGCTAGAGATGAATGCGTCAATCTCAAAGCTCAATTACTCCTCCTGTATAAATTTATAGCTGGCGCATCTCATTTTCCCAATCTCAATTCCTTTATCAGACTGTCAAGTTCTCCACGAAGACCCATGACCCTCATTTATCTCTCCCCCCTCTCTGACAATTTTTTCTCTTTTATCCTTCCCATCTGGAATGCCATTGTAGCCAATGTTAGTAGTTTCCTCTCCCCCTCCCAATTTGAACATCTTCTTGACTCTGCCATTACCCGGTTTTAATTAATTATCTCATCTGGTCATTTTGTTAAATACATATCATTCTTCTCTCATTTAATTCCCCTTCTTACGGTTATCTCTTCCCCCTTGCCAATTTGTCTGTCTACCCGCCTTTTTATATTTATTCTCATTCCCCGTTTCCTATGTATCGTGTCATCCCTATTTTCTACTCGAAACTGTCTCGTGAGGGATCGTTTCTAGTCTTTTGTTATCTATTTTGGTTTTCTTTTAGTCTCAATAAAATTAAATTGAATTAATCATGTGAGATTAGAGAGACGATTACATCTTATGCGTTTCCGTTTGGATTTCAGCATTCAATATTATTATAGACACTCATAATGTCGGCTGAAAACCTTAAGAAGATTAGACATGATTTTTTGGATTTCGATTAAGAGACCTAAAATAATGCAAATAAGAATATAATCGTCTGATTTTTTTTTCAAAACATCACAAAGATTAGTATGACTCGATACGTGTCAAATACAGGTTCAAAATTGAATTAATCAATATTTTGAAGCCATTTTGAAGTGATATCCCATCGGTTGGGCAGATTTTCAAGATTTTTAAAATTTTGAAGTAATTATTCAAGCTTTATCTCTTCAGGTGCATTCCCAAACAAATGAAAAAATCTCACCAGAATAGAGCGTTGCTAAATGATGATTTCGAATCCATCTGAAACTTTCCAAGGAATTTTGCTTGAATATACAAAATAATAGGTTAGCAAGAACGTTTTTGGCCTTGACTCAAGTGGTTTTTACTCAGACAGAAAGCATGCCAAGTACCAAAGATAGTAACCATCCTAGACCACAACTTTCTCCAATTTACTGGGCACGCTCATTATTCCCTTCTGCCAAAACTCCGCTCCATTCAAGCCAAAATAAACTTGAATCCATTTCTCGCCTTGACTTCAAGTTTGCAATTCCTATCCTGCTATATGGGATTTATCTGAACACATGATAATCTGTTAGAGGAAGTTCAGAGCTATATGATGTGTGAATAAGAATCATTTGACAAAAGGGTGTGAGAATATACTTCGTAGGTTTGGCAACTAGCAGAGATGCAACACTATGGAGGTTTCAGACTTTTGGACAGGGTTGAGCTGAGGATTCGCATCTAGTTTTGATTTTTTGCACATGAAAGGAACAGCAGTGGAAGATTATATTTCTGCATTTTCCAACCACCAGATGAAGTCCATTCTTTTTTTTTAGGTATAATTCCCTTTTGATGATGTCTACCAGCGTTCGATAAACGTCAAATGTTCATAAATGAATAATGGGCGGAGCAACCATTCTGAACGATAGATCAAGAGAGTTCAGACATTTTGGGTACACGTGTTCTGAAGTTTTGTATGGGCGGAGCTCGAAAGTAGGCGTTTCCATGATACAGTCAGGAAAACGTGCGGATTAAAAATGGTATAAAATGGGGGAGGAAGTTCTATTAAAATCAATTAACAGATTCCTTATCGTCTTCGGCACTCTGGGATCTTCCCACTTGCTTTCGAAGATCTCTCGCAGTTGCAGTCTTCACTGCTCAAGATGAATTCGATCAAGATCGCAATCCTTCTTCTGGTTTTTCTCTGCTCCATCGCCGCAGTCTCCGTAAACAAATACTGCACCCAAAAAGCCACCTTGATGGTTTTCTCAACTTGTGGCTCGTCCTGTAAGAATGCAAATGGTAAGTAATCATATCTCAAACCAATTACTTTTTTAATAATATCATTATTACCGGTCTCGTCTCCGCATGCAGTACCGCTGCCGGACGGATCACTCTTGATCAAATCATTGCGATATGCTGTCCAACTACCACCCATCTTGTCCAATGATCCCCAGAAGTCTTCAAGTTCAACATTCTTTTTGATTTTTTTCGATTGTGGTATTTTATTTGTCTCAAATAAAATGTTCAATTGAAAGACATGTTTTGTTTCTTTCTAAATTTCAGTGGACTTCGGCAATTTTCTCAAAATTTTTTTCTCCTTGGCTTCTAACAATCTGGGATGTTCAGATCTTCCTCTTCTCCGATAATCTCTACTTGGAGGAATCTGAAACGGAGATGAATCATGTCCAGAATGATGGTCGTCCGATGATGATGTCATCACTCCCACCTAGTAGCCAGCTATCTGAATAAAACAATGAGGAAATAAATATTTCAAGTCAGAAAACCGTTGATTCATGAAAATTCCTTCGGAAGGATCGCAACATCATGTTTAGAGAATACAACTTTGAATGGACGAACTGTTCTGTTGAAGGCATTGTGAGTCTTAGAAATTAATTCGAAAGGACTCCAGATAACTTCATTCATCCGAATATCTGAACCTCCTGCAGGAAAAAAACATGCTGAAATATTTCTCTCACTCTCCATGGACGAATCTCCTAACTTTCTATATTCGATGGAAATCTAATTCTGTCTGAATGTCACTGTGTTTGTTCAGACTTTTTCTGAACAAATCATGCAAAATTCTAGTGAGGAAAGCTCCCTTTCAGACGTTCAAAGCATTTTATTATCTGAACTAAAAAAGGCGGAGCTAGCTTGCCATTAGTAGAGTTTTCCTAGTAAAACAACCAAAAAGATATTAGTGGAAAACTTTGAATGACAAAGAATGGCCTCGCGAAAATTCGGGGATCAAAATTTTACAAAAATAAATAGAGGTTATAGTCAGTGTACGTTGGTTAGTTGTTTCAATCTTGAAGAATCAGAAATTTGTCGGCTAGATTCTGCGACAGTCGTGGGGAATTTTTGTTCTCAACGCAGCTGTTGGACATGAGAATGTTTGTCTTTGAGATGTGGACAAAGAAGTAAGCTGAAGGACGGTGTTTATCCAGAGAGACAGATACAAGACAAAGTTTTTTCTTCGAGTACAAAGTTTGGGGAAAATTAGAGAAATTCGGATTTTTCTAAAACGATGCCATGGAAATGAAGACAAAACGGTTTAGAAATCTCAATTTGGGGTTCATGTCTTTACTATAGTATAGCACTTTTCATTTTCAACTGAAACTGATTCAACCATCGTTTATGTTTTTACATTTCGAAGTCTGCTTATATCGAAATTTGAAAAATTATCAAATGGTGTCTACAGAACTGTTGGTTTGATTTTCCTTCCTATGGTTTTCTGATGACTCAACCCCGTGATGTTTATGTATTTCATTTCCAGGAGAAATTGTTTGGGTAGTACTTCTTTCTTCTCTTTCATTCATCTTCCTTCGCCTTTCTTTAACTTCAGAATCCGATTTCCTGCCCTACCGTAATACATTTCCGGATAAAGACATGGAGATCTCAAAAATCTTTGCTCCACATCTATCTCTCTAACGTAGAATAATAAACAAGGTCTGACATCTCTTTTTTCATTTCTTCGAGAGGATTACGTAGTTCATGTCTTATTTATGTCTTTCTCGACATGTCAAGTTTGCTAAAGGTGTAGCACAGATAAAAAATAGAGTGAAAGGATCTTTTTGAGATAAACCGTATTTTGAGGGAACCAAGTCTTCCCATTTTCACAAATTCTAGATTTTCAGCATCGAATTATTATTGTCCCAGAATCGAAAAGCGAGTTTCTTGAACTTCAGGGAGAGTTCGATAGTTAAAGTGACTAAGTTGATGTCCCCTTCAAATTATATCCAGAAGCCTTTTTTTGTATTTTTGTCTATCTGAACCAAAAGAAAATATACGCTATGACTTTTAGCAGGCTGTCAATCTAGTTTGTTTCCAAGAGTTGGTTTGGTCACCTGAAACGTTGAAACGTCAGATGTTCCCCACTTTTCCAAAACACAACACAGAACTTTGACTCATTCGTGTTTTCTTCGACAACACGTGTCTTCCCAACTCTTTTTTTCAAATCTCTCTCACTTTTTCCTGAAACATGTGGCAAACGGAATGTAGATAAACCAAAGTGTTCATTCTCATACTTCAAAACATTTTTTATATTCAACTATTTTTACGACAGAAAAAATACTGATGGAGTCAGAAGAGAAAATTGACATTCAAAGAAATACGGATTGAATATTTGAATTGGGAGATAAAGCAGAAAAAAACATCCTTAATTGCAGCAGGCAGCTGCGATGTCGTCTCTCGGCATTTGAATTTGGCAAGCGTCCTTGAAGAAATCTGAAAAAAAAAAGCTTTTAGTTTCGTATCATTTGATACTCTGAAAAGAAGTTCAGATACAGAACTCCAGACTCAGATTCAAAGGTAGACTAGTTGTTTCTGAATAAACACACAAACTCAACATTTACATCTCGAAGTTTATCTTTTGAAGTCTATATTCTGAACCTGAAGTCTTCTCACTATCATAAATCACTTACCTAGAAAAGCCGACTTGCATTCGCAGAATGTAGAAGCATACATTTTTAAGTGATCCTCACATCTTGTTTCAGCATGAATTTGTACAAAAAGCAATGCACAGAGCATGACGATGAAAATCTTTCGGAGCATCTTCATTTCGGAGAGAAGAACTCTCAGAAACTGATAAGTTAGGTGACAAGTTTCGTGTTCGGTTCTCATGATCTTCCATACTTTTGACTCCGCCCCGCCAAGTGTTTGCGTCAGTTTAGATCGATGGTCTGTATGGGTCAAGGAACGGCAAGAAATTCGAGAAGACGAGTGAACCGAGAGGGAAAATGACATCTAAATTCCTGTGATGAAAGATGTTTGCTCTGTTCAATTGAAAAAGTTTCCGGTATTCGGAAAAAGATTTTTGGAATGTTCCTTGTATTCAGATTCCCAGTAGACGTCACGAGACGGAGAAACAACTTCCTGGTCAAACATGAAAATTTTCTGAAAGCTTCCTAATAAACATTGGTCCCGCAAACCAGTCTGAAAGCATCGTTGATGACACGGGACTTCAGAAAACGTCACAGCGTCGAGGTTTTGAACAAAGATTTCTGAACTTGTCAATTTTCAGATTGTTGTAAACATTAATATCATGTTGTATTTATTGGTTTCCTGAGAACGTTCAAAAAATCTTGTTTAGAAGGATTCAGAAGACGTCATTTCGTCTCTGTAATATGATTTGACAACTGCTAGAACTCATAAATCTGATGATGTTTACAACAGAGTAACATACAATTTTGAATATCTGTTCTACGCCAGTCAAACAAAACTTGCTGCTTTCACATCCTCTCGAGATTCCCTCATCCAAGTTTCCCAGAACTTTTTACACCGCCCGCATTCACTTTCCCTCCGTGCCAAACTTTGCTCCCCGTCAAAAAGAGTTTCTTCTCTTCTTATTTTCTTTTATTTACTGCATTTCCGTTGCAGAGAAACGTTTTCTTTTCATTCTCTCGAGTAAGTTTAGAGACGCAGCATATCGTGGAGGTCCGGCGTCCTTCAGTCCATCCGTCCCGGCTCCCCATCTTCCCGATGCTCCACGTAGAAATAGTATGGGAGAAGACAATCTGTTCATGCTCACTGAGATTTTCCGTCGGGTGGAGCAAACGAAATAAAAAGATGTGGAGAAAAAAGAGAGAACATTACTAATGAGATTTTCTCTTTTTTTTCTTTTCATTCAGAAAGAATAAACATTCAACAAGAAGAATTCATTGCAGGACGGAGAGAAAACGTAGAATTATGGGGATCCGGGGGCTGACGAAAAGGGGAAAAACGAAGCGATGAATTCAGTCGAACTGCTCTGGACAGCATGCTTGAATAATTCTCATTTCTGACATTTGTTCGTTGCAAGCAAGCTGGGCGAAATCTGGAAACAGTACAGTTTTGAATGTGCATAAAAGGGGAGCGAAACTATGGATCCTATAGTTTAGAAAATGTAATAGGAAGTTCAAGGAAGAAGGATGATTCAGAATGCTACAATCTCTCTATCAAACCAACCTTGGTAGTCTTCTGTTGAGCACTTTCCACACTTGGAAATCATGAACTCCTCGACTTTCAAGACACAATTGTCTTCGATATTAGCATGGACCGAATCCGGAAGACTGAAGAGAGCCAGAGCGAAGAAGAATAGAACAGTGAACTTGAAGAAGAGCATTTTCGGCAGAATGGGAACTTTTATTCCAATCGCAAAACGAATGGTGCTACCTGGATTTTCTGAATATATAACGTTCGACAAAACCACGCCCATTTTGACTCTGGAGATTCAATCTGGGTGTGGCGTTCAGAAATATGAAGTTCCAACGACTCCGCCCTTCTGCTGGGACTTCTAATGAAATGCTCAGAAAACGTAATTCGTTAAGTTCCATAGTTAAGAAATCAAGGAAATCAGCTCAGATTACACCTAAAATGCTTCAAATAGTTTGACAACATGAGAAGATTTCCGTTTCTTGGCTTACTCATGTCACATGAAATCGTAAACAAGCGGGGTTATTTGTATGCGAAAACCACAAAATTGGTCAGAAGACAGCGATTTTGTGTCGAATGAGTCAGAAGATGTCACGCACGTCAGTAAGGTTTCTGGATCCTTGTTACATATTTCGAAAAAGACAAAATAATAAATACTTCGCCAAGGTACTCTACTTATTTCAGAAAACTGTAAGACCTTACTAACTCGAGCACTCCAACGAAGTAGCCTTGATTCTTTCCGTTTATTTTTTGTCGTTCTCCTGGAATCCGTATGTGAGTGTCCTCGTATTTCCCATGTTTATCTCGTCCGTGTCACATGAAACAATTATTTCTTCGTGTCGTGCGCGTCGCACTGCGTAGAAGCCCATAATCGAAGACGTTTTATTTTTCTACAATAACCGAAAACCAGAGTTCAACTCCAAGAATGAATAATAATAGACAACAAGAGGCTAACGTCAGTAGACTGAACTTATAATTATCATCTCAATTATTTGAAAATCGAAAATCATCGTCTGCTAAATCTTTTTTGAGATTTCCTTCTTCATTCCCAAAATGTCAAATCTTGACATTTCTGTCTCATTTGAAACAAGGTGATTCATTTTTTGTTCCTTTATGCTCTCGACGAGGATTTATTCTTGTCTTCTCGTGCAGAAATATTCATTTTTGAGCTGGCTATAAGAGCAGGAGACTCAGAGATTCTATCCTTTTTTGAGAGGCTTTGAATACCTGGAGGTCTGGCTTTCTTTCGAGAGAAAATTGGTCATAATCTCCTGTCTCGAGTTTCTTAGTCCATGTTAACATCGTTCCGTCTGTGAAACAGAATTTCATTTTCGATCTGAAAGCTGAACAAAAAAAACAAAAAATTTCCCAACATTAACTATTTATTACGGGTTTGATTTTGGAATGAACGAATTGAAGAAAACGAGTAAATGGTTAAATTAAGTTCGATAAAAACTACAACTAGAGAGAATAGTATTGGGATTCAGAGAGATGAATGAGTAGATGAGAATTCCAGATGAGAGATTCGGATTGATGAAGAAGAAGAGTCAGTGGACGGGAGTCAGGGTACAACGGTCAGACAGAAGGAAGATCAGCAATTGGTATTATGGGCAAATTTGACTGATGAAGGTGTCAAGGTCGACTTGGTTAAGGCAGGCGCTTTGAATGATTTCTGAAATGAAAGAATGAACGATTGGAAGAGTTTAGAAATCAATTTTGAAAAAGGAGAAGTAAAAACTGACCTTCGACATTATCAGCAACCAAGTGAGGCCCATCACAGACGGATCTTGCGTACGATGCCAATTTCTTCATACATTTCTTCTGGTGAATATTTGCAATTGATGCACTCGAGAAGCTGCTCAAAAGAGCGAGAATAACAAGGAGAAGGATGAGAGAAGACTTGAACATGATTGTAGACTCGGAAGAACACGATTGGTGTTTATGAACGTTTATCAGTGAGCTCAACTCTTTTATACATTTTCAGACTCCGCCCCTCCCCTTTTCGCGCCCTTGGCATCTGGCGCGGTTGTTGTCTGCGTCTCAAATGATAGGAATAAGTGGATAAATCTGAAATATCAGAAGAAGTGGAACCGCCCATGTTTGTGGTGCATTGCGTCAGATGCGTCATAGAGAGATCAGAGAACTGTAGGAAGTGAATGATATAATGATTGTTTCGGATTGCCAGTAATTGGGAACCTGTTGATTCCGAATTTAGACATATGTTTCAAACTATATAGGAGATCAGGTTCAGAAGATTTTCGAAACAACTTTTCAGATAAATACTGTGAGTTAACGTTCCTAGTCAGTGTAAAGAAATGACGAAATCAGTTTAAACTGATAGTCATTTATACTATTCACGTCAACTAGTCGAAAGGAAATGATTATCGATATAGTCATAATCATTTTAGAAATGGCGAAAACGATAGTCGATTCAACTGTTTCGTCAAAACTTAAAAATAATAGTCTAAATAGTACAAACGTAAATAGCCGAAACGTGAGTATTCAGAGAAGGAAAAATGAAGAATTTCAGAATATTTTTAAAATGAAAACTCATTTTCTTAGTCATTTACGTCGTTTTAATAATTGTTTTATATCGGAATTAAAGGGGGACTGCGCTATTCGAAATGAAAATTTATTTTTACATGAATCGACGCAGAGTTCAGGCTGGACAAAAAAATTCTCTTGAAGGTAGGTCCGGAAATTTGATTCAAGAGAGTTATGAGCTGTCAAAGTTGTCAAATCGCCCCTTTATGGTACACTTTTCCGTTGAATTTTTCATTGAATTTTCCCATGGTGCACGTGAAAAAATAATATATTTCTAATAAAAACGTCATTCTTTTTTATAAATATAGTTTTATTGGAGGAACTGAAAAATCTAAATATGTTTTCTCGATATTTGACCTGGATGTAACCTTCTGAAAAACGCTTACCAGTTTGATTTACTGTGAGACTCCAGAGATTATGCAGTAGAGAGCATAAAATCTCGATTCTCTCCATTTTTCCGGTTTGCTTTTTTTCCCGAACTTTTTTTCAGTTTTTCAATTCATCGACCATATTTTTTTGTATACAAATCAGTGGTTCACAATCGAAAAAAAAGTTCGGGAAAAAAAGCAAACCGGAAAAATGGAGAGAATCGAGATTTTATGCTCTCTACTGCATAATCTCTGGAGTCTCACAGTAAATCAAACTGGTAAGCGTTTTTCAGAAGGTTACATCCAGGTCAAATATCGAGAAAACATATTTAGATTTTTCAGTTCCTCCAATAAAACTATATTTATAAAAAGAATGACGTTTTTATTAGAAATATATTATTTTTTCACGTGCACCATGGGAAAATTCAATGAAAAATTCAACGGAAAAGTGTACCATAAAGGGGCGATTTGACAACTTTGACAGCTCATAACTCTCTTGAATCAAATTTCCTGACCTACCTTCAAGAGAATTTTTTTGTCCAGCCTGAACTCTGCGTCGATTCATGTAAAAATAAATTTTCATTTCGAATAGCGCAGTCCCCCTTTAATCATTTACGTCGTTTTCATAGTTGTGTTTTCATTTCCGATAGTCAAATTACACTGTATTTAAAAAATTATGATATTTTGATTATCATTTTACGTCATTAATCGCGTGACGAAAAATGACTAACTAATGATTAGGAACTCTACTGTGAGTGTAACAGTTTTCTCCAAACTTTCGCAAAGTGTTTTTGTAAAACTTGCTTAATCTAGGATCCTGATAAATTTATAACTGGTACATACTCAATTTTTTGATGTTTCGTCGTTTTACTTGATGGATTGGTTCCTGGCACTGGAGTCCACTCTTATCACTAATCGGACTTCTAATAAGGATTTATCAAGTCCTTCAATCTGTTTCACTTTTTCTCTTCGGGTTGGTTTTTGTCTAATCCGGATAAATAATAATTTGTTGTTTGAGGTTTGAGGACTTCTGAAATAAGAGAGGAACTCGACTTTTTAACGAAACTAGTTTGATGATTGCTTTTTCTGACATTCGAGGCTTCATGAAGGTCTTTCTGACGACACTTTTCTTGCACGAGACACGATGCGTTTGTTGAGGAAATGTGATAGAGGTCAAGAATAATGAATGTATACATTCAGAGATCTCTTGTGGAAGCTTTGAGAAGCATTAAATTCAGAATTATTTCACCAATTGCTTGTCCGGAAACCCAACGTTCGATTGTTTCACATTCCGGTGTCGAACAAAAGAATTCTTCAGTATTTTCTGAACACTCTAACGTCACACCGTCCATCTGAAACGCTGATCACAAGTTTCAATTCCCACATGAATAATTAGGAAACGCAAACTATTTTTGAATCCTCCATAGAAATTCGAAAATACAAAAGCGAATATAAAAAGAACCTAATTAGCAGACTTGTCACGGGCCGGGCCGGGCCGGGCCAAAATCAGGAAAAATCTCGGCCCGGCCCGGCCCGGCCCGGCCCGTAGCCCGGCCCGGCCCGCTCGGCCCGGGTTGAAAAATGTTTGAAAAAATTTCGAATTTTTGAATTTTTTGGAATTTTTTTTTGAATTTTTTCGAAAAAAGTATAGTTTTCGAATAAAAATTCAAATATGAATTAAAATGTGAATGTGTACAATAATTTAAGCATTTTTACTCTATTGTTTCGGAAAATTTCAAAAAAAATCGCTAAAAAATGGGTACCCATTTTTGAATCCGGGCCGACGGGCCGGGCCGGGCCGACTTGGCCCGGCGGGCCGGCCCGGGTTTTGACAAGTCTGCTAATTAGTTCGACTAGCCAGATACGTAGGAGTATTTTAAAATCAAAGAAAGAAGGTAAACAAGTTTAATTGGGATGGATTCCAATTGAATGGATTCTTTGAAATTCAGAAGTTTGAACTCGATTCCGGAAAGAAGAGTACAGATCATGATTATGTGGGATGTGATGAGGGCGGAGTCGATGATGATGAACATGGTTTAAAAATGATACGTTCAAACCGGAATTTCAAGGATGGCAAACCAGTAGTCAAGTTTTTAGCCTACCATAACACACGACGACAATTTTTAATAAGATTCGAATTGTCTCCAACCTTCTCCAAGTCAATATCATTTCAACCCCTTTAGGTTAAGCTCAGACGGTTGACCATAGAGTGGGATCCGATCCAGAAAAAAGTAGTTGAGCCAAATTAATTCGAAATAATATATTTTGTTCTTTATTTTCTCAAGTTCCCATATAAAAGTTTTGTGTTGTCAAAAAACCGTATTTCGAGACTGAGAATCCAGAATTTTCTGTATTTCCGAAGGGTTCTCATCAACGTCTAAGCAATAAAATTAGTTACTGTTCTCTTTTTTTCAATTTCCCGTAATTCTCTTCAAATCCAATTTCTGCAAAACATGTGCTCATTTTCAATTCTTGCACTGTTCTCTGAGCTTTCCCCGGCCTTCTCTTGAATTCAACGGACCCGACGGAGCACTCCTCTGTTCCAATTGTCTTGATGATACGGCCCACACGTTTTTCCATTTGTTTAATGTATTTTGACGAGTGTTGACGGAGGGGACCCGTCCAGTGCGTCGGCGTGAAGGACATCGTTCTGTGTGATGCTCTTTTTCTTTTTTTCAACAAAAAATCCCATTCTTCTTTGCTCTCTAGGAGTCAAGAAGATGAAAGTGACCACTCGACTATTCTCTCTCAAAAGTGAAAACAACTTTTCATTTCTTTTAGCTTTACACACTTTCTATGCACGTATTCCCAATGAACTATGTGCTAGGAAGGGAACATATATCATGTGGATGCCGAGAACGTTGGCATAAAATTCTTGGAAGCGGTTAGGTAGAGAACGAAGCGGTAAAACGAGCTCAGTGCCAATGAATCCCTCACTTCTCTTCTTCTGACTACAGATGAGCTTTGAACCAACACTCAGTTTTCCAGTTACAATAAGTTCAAGAGTCCCTACGTTCTTTTCACTTTCATTTTCTCTCAATACGACTGAAAATAGGTAATGACTACTCATTGACATCATTCCATTTCCAAAGGATCTAATATCCTTATAACGTCTCCAATTAGTGAAAAAGTGTCACAATTCAGTTGTCATCGCTTTGGTCATATTTCATGTACCGTACTCATATTAGTTATTTATGTCACGTCAAAGATCTCTCGCTTGCTCATACATATGATTACTAATACCTCGATAACCTTATTGAAAACTTAGTATTCGATTTCAAATGTCACACATATCATAATCTCTAAACATACTTTTTGATGTTAGAATCGAGAAGAAGGAAGTTAGAAAAAGATTCAGCAACGGAGGAAGAACATTGTAAAGACTGAAGTTTAGGAGGGGTTCTAGACCAACACTATTCAGTTCCTCATGCACAAATGGACTAATCTTTTTGTTGTCCTTGTTTGACCTTCATATCTTCTAGGATTAGGTCATCAACAAATTGTTTATTCATGCATTCTTCTTCTTGACATTTTAGCTTCTAATCCTCATTTCCGTTCCTCAAAAGCACGAAACAAACAAAACGATTAGTACTCTTCAAGTCAGTTATTTCTAGATGTATACTCTTCTGCGTCACAAGAATCACAGGTTTTTGATGTTTATTAGTTGTTTCATGAATATTAAATTCATGATTCCGGAAGTGCGTAATTAGGAATCCAGAAGAAGAATAAAAGGGAAAGATTCTAGTTTCTAAATAATGATTTTCAGATGGAGAATATCTCAGACTACTCATCTTTACATGACTCACACCGTAGTGACTATTTCTGTCTACAGTAATCTGACTCTCTCAATCATGTTTCCAATTTCTTTTTCTATTTTAGAAGCTTCCTCTGCTTTTTCCATTTTGTTTTTCATTTTCTAATTGGAAACATGATATTCCATTTATACGCAACTTGACCTCTTCTTTTACTAATGATGACTAGAATCTCAGAATCAAATTACAGAACTGAGACAATCTTAATATAGGACTTTTTATTCATTTTCAGTTCTGAGTGACTCCGAAAGTGGTGAGTCGGTGAAAATGCTCAGTTCAATCTACAATATGATTCGCCACGACAAAAAGAATAGACGTTCTCTTCGGTCTTTTCTTCCAGTTCACTTTCGTAATCTTCTCGTAGTTTTTGACCTCCCCGAATCATATGGCTCTAACATGTTAGCCGTCCCATCATTTCCTTCCGACCAATTATTTTCCCATTTCCATAGTATACATACACTATGAGATTGCTCATCCTTTCTGCACTCGTCCAGACGGAAGTGGTTGATGCCTGGCACCGGCGGGCTCCGCTTCTTCTACTCGGAGCCAAAGACCATTGAAGCTATTGGATATCAGGACTACGAGTTTAAACTAGTCTCAAAACTCTTTCTGTTAGGAGATAGAAGGAGTTAGATGATCATCGAAGTGAATGTTAATCCTGTTGAAATAATTTTCTCCATTTCCTATATTTTCTGAATTCGTGATTTCCGGCGGAACTAATTGTTTTTGGATTATCAGATGGATGAAATCATGAACACTTTCAGTTAAGACCTTTGTGGAATATTGGGGATCAGAGATCCAAGCATCCAAGTATTGAGTAAAATGAAACCTATTCCTATCGAAAGATTCACAATATCTAATGACGTGTATCACGTCATCTGAGATATTTGAGTCACATTCGTCGTCTACGTCTTTTTCAGCATACAAATAATTGTTTACCGGTAAAATGCGTAAGTCGAGAATTGTAGGGTAGGCGAGGAATAATATTTACGAAGTAGATTCTTGACGCTGACATAGAGACGGTTTGTATTCAGAACAAATGTTAGGGACTGAAAGTTCGGGGAGAAGAATGGAGATCAGACGATCTTCCCAACGTCTTCCCAGTAAATGAATATCTTATAAGAATCTAGATGATTGTCATGTGACATGCTTATTACAATCCAGTTTTCTCAGTACAATCATCATAATTAGTCTGGAACTTTCGAATTATGAAATGGCTTTCTAAATATGAAGAACCTTTCAAATGTCTTTCTAGAAATCGGAACTGTCCTCCTGATTAAATGAACTTTTGCCCTTCTCTTCATTTTTCGCTCAAATTGACTCATGTTTTCTTAAACTTTGGTGCAACTTTCTTGTTATTTTTCTCACCTGTTTTTTATTTTTCATGTTTTTCTATTCCTGCAGACTTCTTCTTTTTGATTACATTTTTCTTCTGACACCTGCGACATTTAATACGAATTATCATGTTTGTTATAATAAGTATTCGATTCGGAAAAGGGCGGAGTCTATTTTCAGTGGAATAGATGGTTCTTATGGGTATATAATTAGAAGATTCCTAGTTCTGATTGCCTGAATTTGGAATTTATTTTGATTTCTCTCGTCTCCTCTCTCAAATGATTTTAAAAAACTTTGCCTTTTATAACTGAATTTTACAGTAATCATGTCACGCATTGTCTTCGTCTTCGTTCTCGTTGCTCTCTTCGTCTCTGGATTCTGTGAGCACAAGCCAGTTGAGCTCATTAGATCCTGTGGACGTGCTCTCGCTCACAGGATCGATCGAGTTTGTGGCCTCGGAACCTGCATGGCCGAGTTCGGTGAGTATATGGTTTTTTTCTAGATGGTTTTGATTTAAATGCTGAGTACTAGAGTTCTTACGGTCAACTCCATTCATTTTTCAGATTTCTCCACCTTGGCTTGTACCACCGGCGTATCGGACTCCCAAGTCTCGGAGCTTTGTTGCCCAACTCAATGATTCGGACCCTTTTCACAACTCCATCCACCACTTCTCAACGTCTTGAACACCATCCACTTCTCAATAATTCCGACAACAATTCTGCAATCCGTTTTCATTGTCCATTTTCCCAGCTTTCCGATTTCAAATGTTTTCCACGCTGTCTCTCTCTCTCTCTCACTGCTTCTCTTTCTTCTCTTCTCCAAAAAACGATCTGAAATACCATTGTTCGAAGCTCGAGGAAAATAAATCCATCTAATTTGTTTGACAATGTTATAATGTTTGAGAAACGTTAATTTCAGATATTTTAGATGCACAACGTTTCAGGTTTATTACGTGTATCCTTTTTCAGAGCAAGTAGTTCGAAAATCTACAAGCGTTCTGTCGACCATAAGTCAACGACTGAGGAGTTCAGAGAATGGACAAGATGTTCGCATAGCATATACCAGTGATGTTCGGACAGTTACAGACATTTTCTAGAACATATTGGTTATTCTCAAAGCATGATGATGATTCAGATGTGTAATTTCTCAATTTAGAATATTTTCTCAAATGACGCAGAAACAATCATATCTGATTGTATCGTGGGAACCTATTGAATGAGTGAACTGGTAAACAAGATGATGTTTTTGAAGTTTCTTTGTTTCTTGAATATTGTAATGAAAACTATGAGGGAACAATCGCATAACGCCAGAAAAGTGTTGGTTGTTCCAGATAGGCCAAGCTTAACAGTTTTCAGATTGATCCGCTCTCAATGTTCTTTCAGAAATCTTGTAATATTCTAGAATTTTTCCAAATGTAATCTTTTTGATCTCCATAACTTCTGATATCCATTTTTTCTACAAATGACGAGTTTTGTCTCCAGTAATATGTTTTCCCATTCTAAACTGTCAACATAGTCTCGTGTCTCCGATCCCACGAGTGTGGGAAATTACATGTTTGTTCTGATTTTCAGGATACGAATAATATTAAGAAAAATAGCTTTTTTATGAACGATTGACCGAAGGGATTGTACTTTGTTCAAAATTTTCAAAAAACGTTTCTGAAACAGAATGAGTGAGTGCAATTGCAAAGGTTAAATCAGAAGAAAACCTGACTGAATTATCATTTTTGTCGACTAATACAGTTTTGCACACCGTGTATTCAAAGACCATTTTTGGCAGCAAGTCAAGTCTCTGAAGTGTTTGAAAACCTTTATGATTTTAGCGTCACAGACGCCCCTGACTTCAGTAGCAGTACTGTTATAGTTTCTGATCATCCTGCCACCTCCTGAATTGTGATTTGTGAATTTATTCTGAATCATGAATCAGAAATCTAGCTTACATTTTGCCTAATCTGAAGCTAATCTGATCACACTTCTGTAATCTTGTTATACTAATTAGAGTTGGCTTCATCTCTGATTTGAATACATTTTTAAGCTTGTTAGTATTAGGATTACTGAAACTATTTGTTATCAGAACAACATAAGAAGTGCTTATCTTGATACAAATAAACAAAAACGACTAATACGGATCAGATTACTGACTCCGTGGGCACCAGAAGCTAACAAGATTATAAAATAAAGTGTTGACGGGAGTATTTTCTCATAGAAGTGTCAAAAAGAGAATAGGGGTTTTGAGAATTATGGTGAGAAGACTTGTTATGTTAATCGAACTGTAATTTAAATCAGCTTTGTAAATGCACTTCTAAACAACTTCAGTGTTTGTAAACTCAGAAAATTCATTTAATTACTTTTAAAATGTTGAAATTTTCTTCTCAATAATGCGGCATTTGCATCTGAAAAATATTTAATAATGTTGTAATATCAGTTTCTGGACTGAAGTGGTATGTCTTTCGGTTTTTTAATCTACATATTCGCATGTTTTACATTGTATGTTGTTTAGAGGATGGCCCTTCTTCTCTTGAGTTCTAGCAACTAATGTTCTCCCACAGATTCAAAAAGTTCCACTTGAAAATGTTCTTGATCTTGAATAATTGGTCGAGATCTTTATTGTTTAAGAACTTTTAAGTTCTTTGGATTTTCAGCACATCTCTCTTTGAGTACGTGCGTCAATGCATGAATACGTCTAAGAGATCAAAAAAGAAATAAAAAAGAGACTAAAGGTTTCTCAGTTTGTGCTCTTTGGAGAATGTGTATGTCTATATTCGGAATGAAGAAGTTGTTTACTTCTTTTTGCAGAAAAGTGCTTGAAAGTGTTTGGACTCAAGGAGGAAGTACAAACTAGATTCGAGCTATGGGTTGGAGGGCAGTACAATATGAAATAACTATTGGAATTAATGAAAACGGTTTTCAAAATGAAGTTACAACAATGCGAACTGTAAGAAAAGAAAAGTAGAAAAACAATTTAGTGTTCTCGAAAGAAGTCGATTGAATGAGTTCTAGTCTCATTTCTTCTCGATCTATTTCAATTTTTCCTGATCTCTAGTATTTCTTCTCGATCTTCTGCATCTACATTTAGCAAGTTCTTCAGCTCTTCCAGATGTTTCTGTTCTTTTCTTGATCTCTTACCTTCTTTTTTCATGTTTGTTGTTATATATCGTTTTTAAAATTCCATTTGTTTTTCGTTCAATTTCCAGTTGCAGACAAACTAGAAAAGTTTAAACAAGTTTTGCCGACATATGTAAAAGTGTGCTGTTTGACAAGGAAGTGAAAGTTCTCAAGCTTTCTGAAATTACAGTAAGACAAACGAAATGATTTCTGAATTCTGAACGGTGAACGTCAAAGATCCGAAGTGATTTCCGGTTGATCCGTTAGATGGCGTACCTGAGTTTTGAACACTGAAATAAACAATTTCCGATTTCTATTCGCTTGTGAAAAGACTTTCAAAACGTTTTGATTTTAAGTTATTTCCAGTGTATGTTATCACTTCCGTTAAAGAGAAATCATGAATTTAACTGATCAGGTTTTTTGATTTATTCGAATGTTTGAAAATATTAGGGTAACGTTGGTTATTGATGTGACAGGGACTTGAATGCTCCTGGAAAGCTTTAAAATATATTGACTGGTACCTAAAATTTTCCATTTCATATAAGAATGCAACAAAGAAAATAGGTTTACTTCTCCAAAATTATCATCATCACAAAGAAAACTGGCAATTTTTCACAATAAATGTAAAATAAATAATAAAATATTTTTCGAAATTTGCTCTCTATTCCATTATCCATTCCTAGACATACAGTTGTTCAGAACTTGTCGCAGTTGTCCGGAATGATGCATGTTGAATAAATCAGAGGATCCTCCGACGAACTGTCCACATACGAATACGTATGGGAATGTGGCTTGACGTGTCACTTTCAGAAGGTCCACTTGGAGTTGTCGTTGCCAATCTTCGTCCCCTACTAGTTCTGAAAAAAATGAACCTTAAAATACCGTCTGCAAAATAATTAGCAACTTACCCAAGAAATGCGACGGAACATCTCCATATGTCGTTGCCAAAAGATGTTTGGCTCGTTGACATGGAACACATTGAATCAGTGTATACATCATAACTGGATATCTACGGGCCTGAATAATGCAATCTTCAATAAGAAGTTATTCAATTGGACTCTAGTTTTCCCAAATTTCCACTCCTACCTGTCGATTGATATATCCCACGTAGGAGTATCCAAATGGCTGCGGATTTGGATTCGGCCGATATTGACCGTATCCTCCATAGTTTCCCTGAGGCCTCGGATAGAACTGTGGTTTTGCTGCTTTCTGGAGTGCATACATTTCTTCATCTTCTTCAGGATTTTGATTCGGATTCTGATTCTTATTCTGAAGATGTGACGTCACGAAATCAGTGTTACTACCGTAGTACTCAGCGGATACTCCAATAGACGGTTCTGATTGGAAGATGGCACCTGGAATCGACCAAAAGAAATTATGTTTCAACAATTTTTGAAAACAGAGCGTGTATGCGATCTAGAATCCCTGCACATAGCCATCCTACCAAACTGGTCCTAACCTCCTCAGTACCGCTTTTCGTGACCTCTTTTTGAAATAGGATATTCCTATAAATCTCGAAAAGTGTCGTCTAATGGTAAATATGGATACTCTGCATAACAAAAGTGTTATATTTATGTACTTAAGGGACACATGTCGCAGCTTTTTCACTCTGTTTGATCAGATCGTTAGTTGACCAGTGAGGAAATACAGTACTAGATGGGGTACTTCTTTCTTACTGTATCTCACTTGGTTCTGTGACTGGGTTGAATTTCGAATCAGTTTCAAGACAGAGTAGTTTTTCAAAAACTCACCAACAGCTGTTGTTGGTCCCTGATGATTTGTTGTGAGGTCTGCACTGAGTAAACTGTTTGCTAGAATAGGTAATAGAGATGTAAGTAGAATGTGATGATGGTGCATTTGTTTCGGCGTCGATCTGAAAATGACAGTGGTTCTAATTCAAGGAAACTAAAGATTTTGATGAGAGTGAAAACGAATAGAGCGATTTTTAACCAGATTTTCACTGTAGCTTGTAAAACATACGGTAACAAATCTATCAAATTCAACTTGAAACAAAATCTACAAACTGAGAGGGGATAAAAGATGGTCATTGTTGAGTTGAGACATAGCGATAATTCAAAGCAGAAAGAGAAATATAGGACATAGAAAACATTCTGAAATCCAAAAATACTGATTTTTCACGTGAGTCTAATAAAATATTCAACACAAACTCTTAAAGAAGTGTCCAATCATAAAAGCCATACAGACAAACAGACAGACAGTCATCTTCAATTCAATCCAAAAATGGTCTTATCAGAAAAATGATTTATGTGAAAAGTGCCAGTCGGAGCCCCCGAGCAGAAGCCATTTCTCGAGTTTTTCGTTGTCCCCGGGAGGGCCGCTCAAGTCGGAAACGGATATGTCAAAACGATGTCGGGGTGTCTCTATTTGATAAACACAACATACACAAACATAAGATTAGGCTCCACCCATTTCTTCGCCAATTAATTTGAACTTTCTTCTCGGTCTGATCTACCGAGGGATATCTCGGAAATCTTACGGAGACCCCCCGAGAGCTCTCGGAGCAAAAAGGAAGAGACGCAGAGTGTAAAAACAAGCAAAACCGTATTTGTTTGCGTTTCCGAACCGTGTTTTTTTCTTGTCAGCTTTTCCTCTACTTGCCCGTTTTTGAAAAAAACACGGAAATTTTGGAGAGAAGTTTATGAGAGAAGGGAAATCAAGCGAATTTCGGCTTGAGCCAAAAACTTGAGAGCATGATGAAAACTTGATCTTTTGAAGAGATCAGTAGTCGAAAGGGAAGCTTTTATAATAGATGTTCTTGGTGTATACACATACAGTATACATAGACATACATACAGACAAACATGTTCTCTGGACTGGTTCGTGTAGATGATTCACGTGAGAAAAACCACCTATTCATCATCATTCCAATGGTTATAAGTGAGCAGAGTACTTGAACAAAAAACGAGTTAGGTCATGGAATATGTGAGCTGCATCTCTGGGGTGACGTACGCGCTTTTCGCGAAAGTGATGAACTCTTTCAACTATTCTGCTGGAATGACGTGAATTGGGTGGCTCAATTCTGAACCTTGAAAAAAACAGTTCGAGAAATCCGATAGTAGTTCTATAGAAACACCGAAATACCAATTCGTTCAGTCTATCATATTTTTTCCGAAGACTGTAGATTAATTTAGCCGAATTACAGTAACCTGGAGTCACTAGTATCCGGTTGGAACGGGGGTTTCTCTCGCTTTATTGTTGTCGAATCGTTATAAAAAGTTGGTTTATGGAAAAAAAACAATACTGCTTACCAGGAAATGTAAGTTTTGACATTATATTCTTTAAAAAACAGCGGGGTATCTGAAATCACAGTTACCAGAACATATTATTTCGCTCTCTTTCCTTATAGTTTCAATTCTTAAAATGGTAAAAATGACGATACATTTATTTCAGGGAATCAGTGAAACTACATATAAAAACGTATGTTAAATAGTATAAAATTAATGAAACAAAGTTCCTTTTTTTCAGAAGAAATTCCAAATTTTGTGAGTTTCGTGATACAAAGACACTCGAGAATACTGTAGTTTCAGATCTCATTACCTCCTACTTGTCTGTAATTGAAATGTCATCATTAATTCAAAAAGGGCTTCAACGCGAACAAGAAAAGACTTTTGTAATAGAGATGTTCAAGCGGTTGTTGAGGAATACCGAAAAGAACGATTATAAGTGTCATTAAAAGTGTCGAATCTATTTTATCAAGTACTTGTAAACTCGTGTTTAACTGTGCGAGTCCAATCATATTATCCTTACATTTCTTTCTGAACTGGCGAAATCACGAAAGTCTTTATTAGGTGAATCTTTGGCAGAAACCACGAGTAACTTTTTTTTAGGATGCAAGAATAATGCATATGAAACACGAATATTTAAAATGGGGGGCCAAATACTTTGAAAGAGCACACTAGAAATAAATAAGTGATAATTAGCTAGAAGAACATATGGAAACGAAAAAGAAACCCAGTGAAGAATAATGAAACACAAAAAGCAAAAGAGGACAGACGAAACGGCCAATTAGGATAGAAATAAATTAGAGGAGAACTTTACAAACGAAAAATGACATTTCAAGTTAAAAAAAAATACCTATCACAACAAGAAAAGTTATTAGGAAATGACTGTATGGTTGAGAAAGATTTTATTCCTCATCAGAATCATCGTCTTCCGTGTAGTCGTCCTCACTAGATACAACAGCTTCATCATCGTCCTCGTCCACATAGTCGTCGTGTTTGATTTCTACGAACTTAGCCTCCTTCACGTCGATCTGAAAATTAATAGGTATAAACTGATTCTGAATATAGAGCGTAAAAACAATTTAGTTCCCGGAAAGTTCAGTTTGCAATTCCAGACAAAAAAAACACGTATGCGTCTTGTTTTTGGACTTTCCCCTTTTATTTACCTTGAAATCGACACTATATTCTGCATCCATATACGAATCCGATTTGACCGATAGGTTGTACGTGTAGATTCCTTTGTGTGGAGGAGCAGCGAACCGAATGTCAATCTGCAAGATAAAATGGATATTTTTAATCAAGCTAAAATTCTATAATTGTTTTCATAGAACAACACTATATATATATAAATCAGAAGCTTACCGTTTGCTCATCAACCAACGTCTTCACTAATTGAGGGAATGTCAGCAATTGTCGCGTCTTTTCTTTCTTATCCACATAAGCTACAGTAATCCACCACCATTCGAACTTTTCTACTGGATAGAAAGGAGCGTGGACCGTATGTGTTTGTGTGTTTTTGGTTTCAAAAATGGATTTTTTGTTATTCTCGACGTCATCTTCCCATTCCGAATCCGTATCAGCTCCTCCTTTTCCAGCTTGCTCTTTCTCGGATTCCGAGTTGCCAGAAGCATCTTCGTCATCTGATCCAACATCCGATGCCTCAGAGTTTTTCTCTTCATCCTCCTCCTCATCTTCAGCCTTCACAAGTGCTTGAGTTTCAGAGACAGCTGCCGCAGAAGAAGTTGGAGATCCTGGTGTAGCCTTCTTTTGGAACTTATTTTGTCCTTTTCCTGCTTGTGGCTTCTTTTTCTTCTTGTTCTGCTTATTTTTTGTCCACAATTTCTTGGTACCTTTTTTCGCATCATCTTCTTGATTGTCTTCTCCTTGATTTTCTCCATTTTCTCCTTCGTTATTATCATCATCTTCATTTTCACCACTGTATGCCTTGTATTGATCAGCAAGTTCAGCATCTTGTGGATCGATCAGACTGCTACGTTTCATTGTGACTTTGAGAGTAACAACGCATCCAGCTGTCAACTCATGTTTATCATCTTCTCCTTCGACAACAGTCTTAGTCTCGATGTGAAGACGTGGCATTAATGACAATACAACCATCACATCACGATACTCCTCATCAGTAAGGGAACGGAGGACAGCACGACGATTTTCAGAAGCCATAATAGCGAGATCATGGCACGAGAAAATGCGTTTCTGAAAAACTAGACTTTCGAGGTTTCATCAATCGGGAAACGAACCTTTCTTAAATGTTGCAAATTGTAATCAGTAAGATGTGGCAATTGTAGGAGAGGGCTATTCTTTTGCCAAAGCGCCTGAACGAACATTGGTTGAAGTCGGAGCAAATTATCGAATGTCTCGATGGAGATTTTAGTATGTTGAGAATAGCTCATCAAATTTTGTGAGCAGTTAACCATTTCTTCAACGAATCGAAGAATGCGGGTGATAATATAGCTGAAAAACAAGACTGTATTCAGAATAACCAAACTTTGCTTACTCTTGATCTTGATCCAAAGCATCTCCAGCGGATTCCAACGGTAATCTCGACAAATAAGCATGAAGAAGAACTCGAGCTTTCAAAGCGTATGGCTGACTCAATGGCTGCTCTTTTCCTTTGTCAGTGACTCCAGTAAGAGATCTCATGAGACGTGGAACCTCGACATCATCCGATTCTCGTTCAATGATTTCTTTGTTGTATTGTTTACTGAACTCGAATGATCCAGACAATACGGCGATCATTCCTAAAAGTGCACACATGAATAAAGTTTAATACATTCCTATCTTCTAATTCTAAAATTTCTAAAAGGTAAGACTGAGGAATTTTTTTCGAAAACTTACTTCCAATTTCCATTCTTGGTGTACGATTGATGAAGTAATAGAACATTCGGGTCGTGTCAAGAAGAACTTTGTCAGCACTGTATTTGATTGAACTGTACCACCACATACCCTGAAATTTTTCTGATTCAATTTTTCTTGAATATTTTGTAACATTTTAATTGCGAATTTAAGCAATACTTCGAGAATTTCGCTGTTCAGAAGACAAAACACGCCTCAAAGGCAACAAAATAGATTCGAACTCACCACTGCGACAGGCATAATAACCATGAAGATCAGTCCATAAAATGCCAATACCCAGAGGCCATATTCTTTACTAACAAGCCATTTTGGGAGAGCGATTCCGAAAGTAGTAGCTGTTGGACCGTCTGGATTTCCGTACTTTTCCCAATTTTCGCGTGCTTCCTTGTCAGTCAGGGCTTGATGAGCTTTAGCAATTTTATCGAAAAATTGGGCATCTCCTCCACGATCTGGATGGTGAATCTGAATAAAAAATGTTTCAATCGGAATGCTGATCTTTTTGTGTGTTTTCAGGATGAAAATTATGTCAATTTGTGACTAGATACGGAAAAATGCCTAAACTCAGAAATCATGCAAAACCTCAGGTACCTTTGACAAATCTCTCCATGCTTTCTTGATTGCTTTCTCATCAGCACCCTGATCAAGTCCTAAAATTTGATATGGGTCGTAATCTTTGTGAGTCTGTTCGATTTCAGTGGTTTTCTTGACAATGAAAGCGAAAATTGCCCAGGCAACGACAAGAACCTGTAAAATAAGTTTTTAAATGCATAATTATGATTTTGCCCGAGTGTCTGTTCACAAATCGCTGGGAATCAAGTTTTAAAGTGAATAATCAATATCCGCAAGTTCAAGCACGTGTTCTCTACTTATCGCTCTTTTCTCGGATTAACTGCTTCAAAATCGATATTTTAACTCTGAAAAATTAACGCACCACGATAGTGATAATTTTCTTGGTACGTCTCCATGGTTTGTTAGCAGCTTTCAATCGTCTTTTTCTGTCGCAACCATCGCATTGGCACTCGTGTTCGTTGATCACGTGAACTGCTTCTGAAATACACAAATTTCAGTTAAAAGAGTACACAAAATCAAACACACCTGGTTTCGTACCACCTGGAAGGCACAGATAAGTGGCCGGGAATAAAATAATCGCGTAGAATGCAACTAATACATAGTAAAATGTGTTGCCGACTTCATCGTACTCAAACGATGCTCGACCCATTTTTCGAGATTAATTACTGCAAAAATGATTGGATTTAAAAAAAAAAGAGCAATTAATTTACAGAATCGAAAACGATTTTTCAAAGAAAGACTGAAAAGAGTAGAATTATCATATGAAAGTTCCAAAAAACACTGAAAAATTCGGCGATGACGTGACACTACACTTTGCAGTGTGTTGGAGAACCATGCGGCAACCTTGCAAAAACCACGTGCCAACCTTGCAAAGGGCGGAGTTTCGGTTGAAAAAATGTTTAGCATGTTTTTTCGTAATCAAAATCCGATATTTTAATGATTATGTTATTCAAATATTAATTATTGAGTTAAAAAATATATTATTGATGTATTTAATGATTTCTCGCAGATTGCTGAAAAATAAAAGAATCTCCAACTCTGTGTGCCAAAGCAGCAAAAACCTCGTGCCCGGTCTGCTTAAATGGGTGGAGTCACCGCCTTTATTACTATTTTTTCAAAAACAAAATAAATGCTTTGAATCTTTATTTTTATTGTCTTCACGGAAAAATTATTATTTTTAAGATGTCCGTCCGTCTCGCCGGCACTGCTCTCCGCGAGATCCGCATCCACGTGTGTCAAAAGAGCCCTGCATCAGCCGGAGTTCGCGCGTTCATCGAAAACGACTATGTTGGCATCAAGAAGGCTAATCCACAGTTCCCTATTTTAATCCGTGAAGCGTCAGGCATCGTTCCAAGGTTTTGACTCACAAAATATTGCCACTAATATTATTTCTTCAGAGTTTTCGCCAGATATGAGCACGGAGTTGAACGAGTTGCTACTTTGGAGGATTTATCCAGAGAAAATGTACGTTCAAAATATTTAAAATTCAGAAAACAAGCTTATAATATTTCAGGTTAAATCGACGATTGCTCAATTGGCAGCTCAGAAATAATTTCTTGAGAGTGGATGATAGAAACCCCTTATTGTTTTTGTGTAGAAATTTTCAAAATAAATCATATTAGCTCTTCTTTTTATTCATTTCGAATTAAAACAATATTTGATCGTTTTTACGGCCGTTTCACTTATTTTCACCCAATAGAAACCAGGTTTCAAAAGGTTTTCGATTTTCAGGTAGTTTAGATGCTGGACCTGGCAGATCTACTTGGTGACGTCCCGTCTAAGATCTTATGGGTGAGTAGTTTTAATTTGCCCAGAAATAACAATGAATCACGTTGAAATTGATATAACCGGTTCGAAATGATAAACATCGGCAAAAAAAGACGATATTCCTCATTTTCTTTCGATTATTCTTGTCATTTTGTCAAATTGTGGCGTGAATGGAAACTTCAAGCTTTTCGCACGATGAATTTGCCAAAAATCAAAAATGGTTCGGGATGAAGCCACCGGCTAGTCAAATAGTTTACTCGTGTCTTTTCGTATGTTTAGATTACAATAATCATTGCAACAATTTTAATCTCTTCTCTTTCAGGTGATAATCTCGTTTGGGTTTTTTCGCGCCCTTCAATTCATCGTCCGATGGTATTTATTCGGCAAGTGGACATGGCCTAACTTCAACTTTTTCGGACTTCGGCGGCGAATTCGTCGGAATCGTGGAGGAACGGAAGTCGTGGAAACGGGAACAACAACAGCTGAAACCGTAGAAGAGGCCGTAGTAGAGAATGAACAAGAACCGGACAGTAGAGATCTGTCTGTAAGTAAAATCTGGAATGTCGGATGATCATAAGCACTAATACTTTTTTCAGGCAGTTCCACCGAACAAAAAATGGCGTATTTCAAATGAATGTGTTTCTTTGATTCATTCTGTTATCTCTGGGTTATGGGCCGCGTATGCTCTTCTCTATTACGATAAACTCATCAAAGATCTTGTCGAGTTCCGGTGTGAAGCTGGTACTAACTTGGTCAGTGTTTTTTTTAAGTTACATATCTTAGTGTCAGTTTTTTAGATTCTCATGTCAACTGGATACCTTCTTCATGACCTCATCGATCTCCTCATCAATGAACAATCTGCTAGAATTATCGAACTTCTCTTCCATCATGTCGTTGTCCTTTCAGCTTTCGCTGTTACTATGGTAAACAGTTTTGAAAGACGCTGTACTCGATTGCGATATTTCAGTTTACCCAACGTTATCTTGGCGTCGTCGTTTTTGGATTGCTCATGGAGCTCAATTCGATCTTCTTACACTCAAGAAGTCTTCTGAACCTCTATGGTGTTGACAAGAAAAGTACGTCATTCCGCATCGTGGCTCTTCTCAACATGGTCACATTATTCGCTTTCCGGTTATGTGTTTCTGCCTATTTGCTCTATTTCGTGGTAAGTTAGAAACATCCGTGAAAATTTACGAGCTCACTCTTCTTCAGATTATTTCAATTCCGGACGTTCCATGGTATCAATCACTCATCAACGGATTAGTTATTCTATCACTGGCGTCTACTAACACAGTACTCACTTACCGTCTGTTAGCTGCTGATGGGCTTTTAGGTGAGTTCCCCTAATTTTGTACGAATTTGTAGTTTCGATTTTGTTCAAAATCTTCAATGTAATCTGGGCAAAAAGCGGTTTTTCAGACTCGCAACAGTTTTTCGGTGACAGAAATGATACTGTAGAAAAAAGCGAAAAGAATTGAACTTTTAAAGTTGTTTTTGTGTTTTCTGAATGAATATTTTTACTTTCTGTTTATAAAAGACCATCACCTTTTCAGGTTCTCGGCGTCAAAGACGAACACCTGCAGCCACAGGAGAAACTCATGTTGAAACAATCGAAAGTGGACCGCTGCGGACTCTTGATGATGAGGTGGGAAGAATATTTCATGTAACTCTAATTTTGAAAACCCTTACTTTGTTTTTTTCTGAGATTTCATCAACCGTTTGATCAATTTTCTTTATCATTTTTTTTTCAGGATCATCACACAATTGGAGTGCAAACAATCAGTGAAACGGTCGTTGAAGATGCCACTCAAACTGTTTGATTCGGTTTCCTTAGTCATTTTCGTTGTTGATTCATTGCTTGTGCTCCAATTTCTGTAATTTCAAATCATTTTTACGGAAACAGTTGAAAGAGATCCATGTTCCCTCAAAAATGATAGAAACGCATGTACCATTTTTCCTCTGCTTATCCGTTTTTGTCTTTGTCATTTTTTTTATCCGCTTCATTTTCTGTACTTACCGTGACCCTTCACTTATTCTCCGCTGAATTTTCACTCATTTTCACCACAACTTTCTCATATTTTCCATGCCGAAACGCTTCACAAACCAAAGATGATATTATTCCAAGACATTCTTGCTTTTTCTCCCCATTTCCTCGATGATATCAGTATTTCCCACAATTTTCGAGCTATTTATTATTAATTTATTCCAGTTTCTGATACAAAGAGTATTAAAGCTTAAAACTTTTGGAACATGTATCTCAGGGATTTTCGGAAAAACGATATTTTCTCACCGTAATCCCGGTGTTTTCATATTTTCCAGTGTTTCACGTACTCACCTACAACAGCGTTTTTGAACTATACATGATTACTTGATTTTCAGTCCCTCAAAATCACGAAAATGAGTGGAAAAAGGAAACGAACACATCAAGATTCAACAGATTCACCATTCAGAACGCGAGGAGGACCATCAGAATCTACAAATCAGATAATACCGGAGGTGGATAAAAGATATGTTGTCGAGAAAGTTCAACCCGGAAAAGTTGACAAGGTGAACGTTTTTCGATTTTTTAAAAATGTTTTCGCGCTTAGATTGGCCTATAACTTCAATTATTTCATTATTCTTCAGCTGACAGCCGTGATACTTCACACGGAACTACGGGCACAAGTTCCACGTGTTTTATTAGATGATGACGATGAGACAGATGAGATGAAGGAAGAAAAAGAGATGATGTTCTACGTGCATTATGAAAAGTTGGATCGACGAAACGATGAATGGGTTACTCTGGACCGGTACGAAATAAATTTAGAGCACGATGTCGCTCATGAAACAGTAGTTTCTGTATTCATATATGAAACAGATATTTTCCAGAATTCTAGTGAATGAAGTGGTTGAACCCCTCGTTCCGAATACAATAATCATACCGGATGACGTTAAAATTGAAGGAGTCCCAATGATCACACCATCTGGCGCATTGACAAGAAGTCAACGAAAAAATCTGGAAGAATATACACATTTGAAAACGGATGCTGCTAATATGGATGCTACAACGGCAAGGTTGGAGAAGGAACATGAAGAGGTGAGAGAGATTGAAATGAGATCTCCGTTTCCATATCTTGTGATTCATTTTTAAATGTTTCCAATATTTCAGCGAACAAAAATAAAAAATATTCCTCGAATCACGATAGGAGCTTACACAATAAACTCGTGGTATTATTCACCATTCCCGCCGTATTGCGAGAATCATGAGATATTCATGTGCGAGTACTGTCTACTCTACACACCACACAAGTCTCGATTCAAGAAACATCTGATGGTGAGTATCTGAGCACTTCTCGAATCAGTCTAGAGAAGCGGATGTTCCTATAAAATTCTAAATAAATCCATTCTCAGACATGCAAAACTCGTCAACCTCCCGGCAACGAAATCTATCGGAAAGATAATATATCTGTGTACGAAGTGGATGGAAGTGGGCAAAAGGTTTGCTTTATATAAACGTTTTTACATTTTCATATATGACGACCATAGTTATTATTGGGTCAACTTTCAGCAAGAAATTTTGAACCTATCAGTGTTTTTCTTGTTTCAGCTATACTGTCAATGTTTGTGTCTACTCTCAAAACTGTTCATGGATCACAAAACACTATACTTCGATGTCGACGACTTCATGTTTTATGTGCTTTGCGAGGTGAGTATTGAGATTTATTAAATTGATTGAACTATGAATTTCATTTCAGACAGACTCATCGGGTGCTCACATTGTTGGATACTTCTCCCGAGAGGTCGAATCGGCTAACAACTTGGCGTGTATAATGGTTTTTCCTCCGTTCCAGAAACACGGATACGGAAAACTACTGATTCAGCTCAGTGAGTTGCGAAGCTTAAATTAATCAGAAGTTATTATGCGCGGAGTGGCTGAAAACTATTCTTCTGCAAAACAGTGTTTCTGCTCCCATTCATAGACGTCTTCTAGTTTTGATTTTTCAGGTTATGAGCTATCGAAAAGAGAAGGTTATATTGGAACACCGGAAAAACCACTTTCTGATCTGGGAAAAGTATCTTATCGGAGTTATTGGTGGTGGGTTCTGATGAAATCATTCCATCGACATCAAGGACATACTGTGACCGCTTCCTTCTTGTCGAATGAATCGGGAATTGCAGTGGACGATATTGTTTCGACATTGTCGACGATGCGAATGGCCAGACAGTATAAAGGTATTATTAAGTTTCCTTGTATTCGAATGTATACCTGAAATAACTTTCTGTGCAACAGTCATTTTTTCAACAATCATTCTCGTTTTACAGAACCAGAGTTTCTTCCCAATGAATGGTATGTTCGTCTACATGGAAAAATACTGAATCATTGTATGGCCAACGACTACGGTAGACCACCAATTCTCCTACTAGACCGGTCCAAAGTCCGTTGGGCTCCCGAAAGAACCCGTGAAGAGGTCAGCAGACTGAATAAAATGTCAATGTCTACGCGACGAGCATCAAAATCCCAAACAGTAACACCACTTCCGACGCCACCGATCGATTTAACAAGTGGAAAGACAGGTATATTTATTCTCTTGTCAACGGAAAGCTCATCATTTCGAGAACCGCCGTTCCAAAAAGTAGAGAAACAAGAAGTAGTATAGAATTTTGAAACACTGAAAACTTTACATTCCTGAGAGTCTTGCTTAATATGTATCTGGAGATTCAATCGATTTCAAGTTCTCCTTTTTCAGATTATTTCATGGACACGGCTGGCCCAAGTACCTCTAATTCTTCGTTCCACAACGATTGATCTGTTTAAACATCTCAAACAATCTACATGTGTTCTTAAATTTTTCATCGGCGTTTTTTATGTGGAAGAAAATGAACAAGAATACAGGAGGCATCATTTTGTTCAGAATAATGTCCTATTTTTACCAATTCACCTGTGTCTCCCCAAACAGAATCTCAATCATTCCATCACTCGATGCTTTATTCATATTAATTTTTCTAATTCCTCTACCGTAGCCCCCATTTCTTCCCACTCCAAATGATTTTGATCACATTCATTTTCTTACAATTCTCTCGAATTCTCACTCTTCCCTATTTTTCACTTTTCATGTCCGTTTTTTGCTAGTGAACGTTTTAAAACATGTCGAATAATTTTTCTTTTTTCTTTTCAAACTTACAATTTCAGTGTCGTAAAAACGTTCTGTCAATAGAGGCAACAATGTTAAGTGCCCCGAATATCGAGATCAATAATGGATATTGAGTCTCTCCAGCAACTTATCTTGACTGTATTCGAATTAGGATTTTTGGAGCACAAAATGTTTTGTAGTTTGTCTAAGATTTCATTCTAATCGAACCGGAGTTAAACATTTGAATTTTGAAGCCGGGGATTTCCAGATCAGATTTTTTTATGAAAATAATCAAGTAAATTCTCTAAGAAAATTGTTTAATTATTCAATAATTTTATCAAATCAACATTTCACAGAAGAGAGGGATCCGGAGATCAACGAGAATAAGTTAGTTTCGAAGAAAACTGAAAGCTTGACGTGTTAGAGGATACATCTGAAAATGAGTCAACAGTTGACTCATTTCGAGTTGTTTTGAAAAACTTCTTGGCAGGATAAAGCTGGGGGTTAGAATTTACAACAAAACGAGAAGATGAGCAGAAGAAAGGGGCGGGATCTAGAACATTGGCTTGTTGACAGTGACGATAGTTGGCTGATGGAGTTGTCGAGGCTCATCGTCTTCACGTTCAGAGTGAATGTGCTCCTGGAAATATGTTTCAAGAATTATTGAGACCACAGGCTAGAACTCACAATGAAATGAATTCCAACGTGGGCTTGCCAGGCGTTGAACAGCATAAAAACAGTCAAGAATGTGTACATTGCCAGAGATTGAAGATAAAAGGCAGCGTTCTTGTCATTGTGCATGGCTGAAAATAGGTGGATATGAGGGATAGGAGTGAAGAAAACTCACTGTCAAACATCCAGTTTGAGATCATCAGAATGTAGAATGGTTTGAAGAAAAAGTAGAAACTGAAGATTAGAAGAGCATAACAGGAAAGGATCACGTGGAACATCTGTAATGATGAAGTTGGTTGGATATGAGATTAAATGAGATTTTCAGGAATTCAAGTGAAAGGAAAAACTAACCGAAATGGCGATAACAGGCCATACGAATCGATGTTTTTTGGATACAATTGCAATGACTGTCAAGACAGAAACTGAAGTTGGAACCAATAAAACAAACATTGCTTTCTTGAATTTCAGATACAGTAATCCAACGAGAACTAAAATTACGACGATTCCAATTGCAGCGATTGCTTTCATTGTGTGCTGAAAATGCAATCATAATTTAGGAATGTACCGGAATCAAAAACTCACGTTAATGTGAAGTTTGCCGAAAACGAATCTCGGGGTAGTGGTGTATGGACGCTTCTCACGCATCTGAGAAGACGAGGTGTCTTGTATCATCACCATTCTTTTTGAGAGACTGAAAATATGAAGATTTCAGAAAATAGAGTAAAAAGGTTGGATGAAGAAGATTTTATAAGAATTGAAATGAATGAGTACAGTATTCGTTACTGATAGAATAATAGTTCTCTCATTATTTTCTCCCTTTTACACAAAATAATGATGTCTGAAGAGAATGATAAGTGGGGCAATGCAAAAAAAGAAGAAGGATAGAAGTTTTTGCAGAAAGAAATGTCTAGAAGATAGTGTCTACCATTTAAGAAGTGTAATAATATCTGTAGTTTTTCATAGTTTTTTAAAACCCAATTCTCTCTGCGAAGACTCAAAATACGTGAGATATAGATGATTCATTGTCAGAGACTTCCGATGAAATTGACTGTGTGTGTTTTTGGTATCCGTGAATTGCCAGTTTGAAAAAAATCTGTTTATTTTTAATGATTGGCTTAATCGAATTCGTAGAAAAGTGTTATAGGAATGAAACTTTGGAAGTTGAATTTTATACGCGATTAGGGTTCGGAAAGACCGAATAAGAAAAAAGTGGGGATACATAGGTCAAGAATGTACTTGAAGCCAGGTAGCCAAGTTATTTTTTTCCTTCTAACTCGGCGCGACATCGGCGAAAGAATTTTAACTTTCTAAGCGAATCCTAGATTAGGTTCAGGTTAGTCTAGATTCAGTTATACTTGAAATCGAATACTGAGCTTTATAGAAAAAAGTAAACAGTTACATTAACAGATAATTACTGATGAGAAGTCGAAATGTTCGATTTCATAGGAAATAAAAAGAAGGAAAAGAAGAGGAAGACCACCTGCTTCGTCCGGTTGCTTCTTCTCACTTAATCAAGATCTTTCTCAGTCCTTTTAAGATACTTGAAAACGGGAGGAAAACCGAATAGAATTGCAATTTCGGAATATCTAATCTTTCACCTTCATCTCCTTTTTCCTCCAACCGTACCGCCCACTTTTTGCTTTTCCACCGCCCGTTTTTTGCAAAGAATTGAATGAGAATATGCATATAACAGGCGGTTTGGCGGGAATATCAAAGAGAATCAAAAGAAATAATATCGGGGAAAAAATTAAATGGTGATTGCATATATCAATCATTGGGGCCTATCAATATGAAAAGAGAATTATGATGTTTGTAACAGGAAAAGATTTTCGGGAGATCAGAAATATATGGAATGTGGGATATGTTGAAGAATGGATTGTTGTATGGAACATGGTTGAACAGATCCATAAATTTTAAGAAAATAAATAATGGTAATCATCTCATTCAGGCTTTACAACTAAACCCAGTTTATATTTCAACCATGTGTAAAGTTACAGATTTTTATCTCGAAATTTTTGAGATTCAGTTTTTTTAAATTCGAAAAGGTAGATGAAAAATGAGGAGATTATAATCAACAATGGGTGTAGTTTCAAGTGAAACGGAGAAATATGTACAACCATCTCTCGCCAGGCGTCAGAATTAAACCAAATTTATGTTGGATAATTGACTATTTCTGAAAATTCAAGCTTGCACTCTAATAAAAAACGAAAACAGCAGAGTCCACACAGTCTTAAATGAATAAATCATCGTAAAACTGTGTGTTCCGGTACTTTCTAAACTAAACAATGAAGAAAAGAGGATGAGATTCTAATCTGAAGCTAGAACTGGAACTTCTTTTGTCAATTCGATTGACAAAAACAGCTAGAAAAAACAACAAACGATCAGCATTCTACATACAAAAATTACTAGATGTTTGGAGCCATTTTCCAGGAGATATCAAACTTTTTCTTAGACGTCATAGCAGATTTCTCAGCTTCCCACTGATCAATTTCTGTCTCACCAATTGTTACGAACGTATTCTCATGGTACTCATCTAGACGTATTTCTCACGTACTTTGTATTGAATGGCATGCTTGATTAGTCATATCAAATCTCACTTTTTATCACTTTCAATGACAGTCTGTGTGTCTGTGTATCCATCCATCCATTCTCTATCTTTTGTTTGATTAAGTTGCCATGTTTTCGTGATGACACAATCTTTTACCTCTCTATGTTTTCGTCTTCAGCTTCTCTCTTCCTACAAGAAGATCAAAACTCGTCCAATTTGGACCCAAAATCCAATTACGGATTAGACCACCGAAAACTGGTCCTTTTTCCCATGCGTCTAGGGACAAGGCAAAATGGATAAGGGCAGAAAATTATAGTGATGTTGTAACGGTTTTCCGTTCAAAGAGACTGGAAAAGTTGAAGAAAGAAATAAAAAAGGACGGGAAATCTGTCTAGATCAACCACAATGTACAGGGACAGATAGAACTCGTCAAGAAAGAACAAATACTCCAAAAACAGACAAATATTCCATTGTTCTCTTCTTTTTTACACAGCTATAAAGTAGAGACATCTAACGAGATTAACATTACAATCACACCCAAGAATCGAGAAAATTAGGCTTAACAGAGCGAGTGTAAGAATGTAAAAATTCACAGTTTTCTGCAAAAACCCGTTCATAAATGGGTTACGTCACAACGCTTGATCTCCGAACCAATAATGAGTGAAACTTCCGGTTCAAAGGACAGACGAGATGAGAAACTTGGAACTGGAGAGAGCAAATTGCTTAACTGTGAGTTGCCTAGGGAACGTCTTTCAATCCCAAACTAGTCAAATACCAGCTCACAGAAATAGAAATTAGACTGAAAAGGTAGACACTGAAATTATAAAAAGAGAACAATCTACCACAAAAAGCCCGAACGAAAGGGAATGTCTTTTCATTTGGTGTGACCACATTAGTCTGACAAAAAGTAGTAACATTTGGTCAAGGGGGATGAGAGAAACATGGTATACACCCCCATATCCACCACAACAAGAAAAAAGACATTTGGATATTGGGGAATACATTTAGTGATGAAGAAAACAAGTTAGAGAAGTAACCACAAATGAATGTGTTCGAAAAGTATAAATATTCATTCAGAAGAACCATTTGAAGATGGGAAAAAATTGAAAAATAGTTTTTCGACATTCGCCATTATGTGGCGGGGTTGAACCAATGACACGTCGATGAAAACTGAACTGACTAAACAATTGGAGATTGATAATTCGAACTCCCGGTTCCAATTTTATAAAGTCCCCCACTGGATCTACATCCTAACTAAATGGTGTTCCTAGAGACAGTCTGAAGATTGAACAAATTAATGAACACAGGTCTGGAAGACATAAGAAGATTCGTCAAATATTGGGAAATGGATTGTAAAAATGTCTCAAAAGGCCTTTTTCAACCGAAACCACTAAACGAAAGTTGCCTTTCTTTCCATTCTTTCCGCGAAAGAACGGCTAAGTGTCTCCTCCCATTGACCGATTCGGGCGACGATTTAGTCAGGAAAATAGGAGGAAAACGAGGGACTGAACGTGTTGAATGCAAATCCATAATAAAAAGGGAGATCGAAGATGCTATCCGAGATTCGGATCACCAAGGATTATATGAGGTGGAAACCCTCTGTCCCCACCCGTCCCCATTGCTTTGTGAGGTGTGGAAATGTGAATATCCGTTTCGAGAATGACTATATCTAAAATACCAAAAGATTTGACCCAGGCAGGGCTCGAACCTGCAATCTTCTGATTAGAAGTCAGACGCCTTATCCATTAGGCCACAAGGCCACGGTCGTGCAGGATCACCGAGAGCATTTCTGTGCGTTGTGTATAAATCAGAGGGAATGAACACGAGAAATTAATACTATTAAAATTCGGAGAGCAGAAAACTTGGAACTTCCGAAAGTCTTTTGTTGTTCAAGAGGTAGATACAGATAGCACAGAAAAAGGAATAAGAGAAAGAAACGAACAATTGTAACGAAAAGTGAAAGCTTATTTCCTTGTTTATTCTTTTTTTTCTTTACGTCATTTTCTCATGTAGGAGGTCTAAAAGTGCTTGTTTTATGACTATCAAAGGATGCTTGAGAATGAGAAAGTCAGAAGATAATAGAGGAAAAGAATCTGTTTTATCTGCCACACATAATCACTTTTTATTACTTCCCATTTTTTACAAAACAATGTTCCAACAAAGTAAATTTCTTACTGTAGGAAATATTATCGGCATTGAGAACTTTGCATGGACCATCAAATCCACGGTAACTATCAGTTGAGCTGTTTGTATAATGGACCTCCCACGAAGAAAACTTGTCTATTCACGAATGCAAAAAATGCATTAAATTGCATTCGTGAATAGAATTAAATTGCATTAAATGGTACAAGTTTTCTTCGTGGCTAGGTCCATAAGGGTTTCAAGGTCAAAGAATCAGTATACAGAAAGGCTTTCATAGTAAAGTTCTCATTATACCTGAAAGGAATTTGTTTTTTTTTTCTCCTTGATTCAAAAGTATTGAATAGCAAGAAATAATACAATTTATCTAAAGCGTGCTCGAAAAATGTATGGCCGAATAAAGTAACAAAAGATGGGATTAAATGTTTAGTAAACTGACTGAAAATTGCAAACTCAAACTAATTGAATCGATTAAAGTTATTTTTTGGAACCTCGAATGCTTTTCAATCAGATAGAGGAAGTTATCCGTTCCAACTTATGAAGTACTATTTAAATTCAAGTTATTCTACAGATTTATTGAATTTTCAGATTGTAATTCCACAGATTCCCTAAAACGCCTATCAATCTTCTCCATTAGCTTTCACCAACGAATGATAACATTCAGAAGCAATAACTGACAGTGACACATATGAAAGATGCAGCAAAACACAACATCTTTGCAAAATAATTCTTCAAATCAGCCATTTATTCAATATAATAGAATCAAATTCGAAAATTCAGAAGTATTTGTAGTTATTTGCAGTTACGAAATAGAATCTGGATTTGAGGAATGCTATTGAAGCTGTGGGATTGAATCAGATTTGGAAGGAGAACGTGACATTGAAGATTACAAAATCAACGGTAATACAGCTACACATATAATGAAATATCTGGACAATTGAAATGAGAATCTGGCTGATATTAATAAGGAAGCATTCAAAAAAAGAAGAAATGAATCCAATTATCGAAAAAAAGAGGATGAATTCGGGAATGAGAAATGCAAAGAATCAGAAGCTAAAGAAAAGAAAAGAAGAAGCTAACGGGAAGAAAAGAAAGGGAAAGGGACAAGGCGGCCAGTGTTATCTCTTTTTCTCATTCCATTCCGAAACCTGATGAATCTGAATGATCCAAAGAAGTAGTAGATTGAAGACGTCAACAGAGAATCAGACAGTGAGATGAATGAAGCTGAAATGAATAGAAATGATTAATTACGTCCACTGTCTCAGTTCATGGCTTGTCACTTTTCGGATGGATATGGTGGGAAACGTGATGACCTCACGGGATAGAGAGAGACTAGACTATAGACATGGTGATATCTGGACATCTGGATAAGTTGATACGTGAACACAAATTGTTTGGATCATGGGTGTCTAGAAGTCTAGGTGGAATGAAATTGAATATTGGAACATATGTTTGACAACAATCTAAACCCCCGGAAACGAACTAGAAAAACCTAGAACAGGGGTTAAAAAAGTACATACATTACAGTATATTTCAAGTAGCCAATAAAAACAGTTCTTTGTTCGTTTCCCAGGAACTTTCACATGTGATCATCACTCTTCGACAGAATCATTTCCTGTCATTAGTACACTATAACTTTCTCTATCACTCTTTTTCTCTATTTGGAAGGTCATCACTTTGCAGTTTCTCATGATTTTATTCTTGAAGTATCAGATAATCTTTATGTTTAATGTCTAGAGACAGATAGACCTTTGTACCTCAATTTTCAAACTTCACTGTTTTTTTTTCCGTATCTCTGTAATCTGAAGCAGTGGTTGGGCCAGTTTCTAGTCTGTCCGTGAATCTGATGCCCACTTGCTAAACCTTTGGAAAATCTTTTCATTTTCAAAGCACAATTCTAGAAATACCAGAAGCTAATCCTGGTTCCCTCCCTCACGGCTGGCTTACTGTGTGATTAAAGATCATTTTGAGGAATTGCATTTCTTCATTTCTTTCTTCCTTTCGTGACCGAAATGAGATCTGAATTCAAGTGAGCCACAGTTGGCCATTAAGTTAGCTTCACTTCAAAAAACAAGCCGGTTTCTTTTCGCTTGTTGCCAGGCTCCCACCCGTGTCACTTTTTTCCACTTTCACTCTTTTCATCCTGAACTTTCAAAGTTTTAATTCATGCAACAATCGCTATTCATATTCAAATGTATCACCAAAGTCTGCGTCTCCCATCATTCTCCTCTATCTCACTCATATTTTTTCTCCTTGTTTGATTGTCCACCTCCCTTCCGATCTCGACAACTGATACGCGACCGGTGCACACAAGTGAGCGCTTACAATTGAGCAGAAAGAAGGAAAGAGAAAACTGTTTTTCTTTCTTTGTTTCTCTAATCCTCTCTTTTCTCGATTCTCTCTTCATCTTGCTTCCTACTGTTGTTCTTTCATTTCCTTTTGTGTTCACCCGTTATGCAAACATACATATTAAAAGGTATTCAGAAGAGTTTGTATCGATTGAATAGGTTTCACACCGAATACTGGGTAGATTCAGAGCTTTTACTGTTGAATGGACCATTCATTTCAATCTAGACAGAATCCGTTCGATCCTACTGTTCCCATCTTCTATCTATCATTTTTATTTCTCTGAACTCATATCTTTTGAATCACCTTCTTTCGCTAACAGTCAAGGAAAAAACAGTTCGCAATGGAAATAAAATAGTTATAATTGATGTTCGGAAGGCGGCATCCGAAATAATGACTCTCCGTACTTTTTCTGTCGCACGTTTCTCTTTTTGATTCGTTTTTGATGTATTTCATGAATGGTCATTTCACAATTTTTGAAAGTTTCCTGTTCTGCACTCTTTTTTACAATTTATCGAAACAGAATTGGAGAATTTAGTTTGATCAAAAAAAATTTTACGCGAAATAAATAAATAGTACGGTACGGGCTGAGATCGTCGTGGCAAGACCCGTATATTTTTCCAGATTACGCTCCTTTTATTTTTATTTACTGTATTTTTCCTGTGGATTGTTCTTCATTGAGTTATTGAGAATATTATGGTTTTTTCAGCTCTAAAAATGGGATTTCCGCGGACAAAATGGAAAATTCTCCGGATTATCTACTTGTTCATTTTCTTCTATGTTATTTATAAAACACTAATATTCATTCATGTTTTATATGTGAGTTTTTTATTGTTGATTTGTTGATAATCCTGAGAGATAGTGGAAACCCACATACTTGGTGATTTCTAATCAATTCAGAAGACAGAGAAAAATTATATTATTCTGGTTTTATCAGAAAACTTCCAAAAAATATACCGTCTTTTTGTCAAAACGCATAATTCCTCTTCAGCTCAACCACCAGCTCGGCGCTCCTCTCGACTTCAGCGAAATGATGTCTGAAAAGGACCCGAAAAAGATTTTGGACGATTTTATAAAATTCAAGAATAATTACATTCCATTTGATTTTCATCAAATTGCCATGCAAAACGAGAAAATGATACAACTTCATCGAAAAGAGTTCATTCGTCATAGTATCGGGTCACAAATCATTATTGCTGGTGGAAAATAAAGAAATTCTTTTTTCTTCAAAACAATTATATCACAAAAGAAAAATCACAATCACAACGTTCATCGATAACCCGTTTTGTTGTTCGGTTAGTCAAAAATATGCACATAAAAATATTTTGAATCACAGATTTAAAGATAAAGAAACAAATGAGAAAACTAAAAATGGAAGACTAGTAGCTAGTAGCTGGACATGAGCATTGGCATTGTTGTTTTGTCAATAAATATACATTATTGGTGAAGAGGCTCTGAAAACGTAACTTTCGATTCTAATAGATAATTGTTACAACTTCAGGAAAAGTTACTTTCTTATAATAAAGCACAGACTTTCAAATAACTCACCCCTGTTACAGTATTTACAAAATTGTGTTCGACATAATACATGACTCGATTGTCAATATCCGCCTCGCCGAAATATTCGAACCCGTGGTCCTGAAAATAACTGGTTCTCTTGAAAACGTATATTTCCAAGCTACCTGTAGCACAGCTGGCGCCATTCTAGAACTACACTGCTTCGTGAAATCTCTTTCTGAGACTACTGTAGCCATGTCGACATCGATTGCTTTTGTCCAGGCAAATCTACAGTTAAATTATAAAACACCGATTCAACAGCATCTGCAGAAAACACATACTTAAAATTGTTTTCCTGCTCGTTTCCGACGTATTGTACTAGTCTGACGGGTGTGTTTTGCATGTCGGATGATGACAAATTGTATATCCGTCGATCTTTTATGAAACTTCCATCCAATTTTCCCTGTGCATTCTGGAATATTGCACCCCAATGAGGTGGTTGGCCGCGTGGCGCCCTGAAAATATCACAATTAAAAAAGTTGCTTCAACATGAGAGCGACAAACCACAAAGCAATATACTGAAGTTGAGGAATATTGTTCCCACGTTGCAATGGCCGATTCAGTGGAATGATGGCAGTGGGTGGGATGAGTGGTTTCAAGTAAGAGAAGACTGAGAAAAACGGACGATCCAGAATTCCATTGTACTGAAAATTTGATTTCCGTAAAGCACGAAACGAATGGTACGAATTCTCAAAATGTATTTTACGGTTTTTTTCAAATTTGAACGGGGGACTTGGCCTAATTAAAAACAGAACATGCTGTTTAGACAAAAAAATAATTTAAACAACGAAAAAGTTTCAGAACTTGTATTAAATTTCGAGGAACATGCCGTAAAATGTAAACTGGGTCTTGCAGCGATTTCAATGCTCGCATTAATTTCGTGTTTATTCTTGAAACTGTTCCTGACTGAAAATAATTGAAACTTGGAAAGACGAAACTATAGCGAACTTCATAACGAAAAAATAAAATAGTAATCTTTTGAACATTTGATTTTTAATGACAATGTGCAGAACCAAGTTTTGAAGTAAAAAAAATCTCACAAAAGTGTTCGTCGCCCGTTTTGTAACCGTTTTCTGAGTAGTTGATCGTAAAAAGTCGATTTCTGATGATAGTGGTGGCAAGTCGTTTGACCAAATCGCCTTAAAATGAAAAAAATAACAAAATTCAAATGTCGATACAGTAACCCTACAGTATCTTCTTGTCCACTTCCACTGCCTTCAGTTATGTTTACAGGTCTGAAAAACTGTTTTGTGGGTGCTTTTTGGAAGGGAAAAGCTATTCTAATAAAAAAAACTCACATAAAATCCTCATTTCCAGATGTTAGACAAATGTGCCACGTCACCAATACGGTGACGATTGCACCGCAGATCATGTGCCGTCTATTTTGATCTGAAATATTCAAAGTTTGTGAGAGCATAACGAGAGTAGTCTGAAAACGACGAAATCAAGACGGACGCAACTTTATTTCTGACGAAAAACAGAAATTCTCGAGTTGTTAGTAAAATACGGTAATGAAAAATATTTTCAGAGAAATTTTCAAAATTGATTCCAGAAAAATCAATAACGAGAACATGTCGTTTCAGTGTCAGAACAAATCAAAAAAGCCTGCGAATACTCGAAAATAATCCGATTTGAAAACTGGTTTCCTATTGGTTTGTCATCGGTTATACCTATTGTTTGGTAGGTCATAAAGCAGAAAAGTATTCTAAAAATAATACTGAAACAAGGAAGACTTTCAGACTCTTTGGTATTGAATGGTATAGATAAGGTGTGTATTATGACAGAAAAGGGAACAAATAAAACTCTAAACTGGATAGAAACAATGTTAGTTCACCTGCATGCTTCTTCATAAAAACTAGCTAAAATCGTATCGAAATTCACCTCGAATTTTCCGAAAGACTCGATAAAAACATCTCCTAAATAGTTGGAACATGATTTATTTTTGAAAGGAATCAAAGTGGATTTGCAAACAATTTTCAAATAGAAATAGAAAAACAACAGAAGTAGTCGGATCATCACGTCATTAACAGTTACAGTAGTCAATCGTATGACAATTTTCTTCTTAAAAATACCAGAGAGTTCAAAAATTGTCTATTGAACAAAGAAAATAGGTGAGCATTCATCGATTTGCAACTTTTTGAAGACATTCTATTTATTTTAGAAAACACGTAACCCTGACAATAATCCATAAAGTAAACAGGAGGTAAATAATGACTCGAAACTTCAAAAATTGATTCTAGAGATGGGAAAACTATCAAAAGAAGCTTGTATGAACCAGATATTCGAAAAAAAAAATTACACAGCTTGATTGGATTAGAGATGAGTCAATTGAAAAGAATCATTAAAACCGTTTTTATTTATAATAGACGCGCAGACATGTTTCGAAAACAGTTTAAGGTGTCGATGTGACTACACTTGACCAAGATTATTCAGATTTTTGATCTACTTTACTGACCGGGTGGATTGACTTGTACGCCTAATTTTATCTGTTGCTTTGATTGAGTCTGGTAATACCTGAATATTTGGGGTGATAATTACAGTATTTTGAGAAAGTTGTAACTGGCGATATTCATTAGAAATATTAATTCCAGAACGATGAAAACTTGATAGAGAAAATCAGGAGACAGAAGAGAATCAAAGAATGAATAGAGATAACGGTAAAAGAGGCAGAGTATGACTGATCTTGATAAGGAAATATTAGAATGCGTTGACATCTTCTTCGGGAATGAGAATGAAGTTGTAAATCTCATTGTCAATGAGAGTATATCCAATAGGCAAAAGATGAGGTCATCGGGAATTTTACGGGTGGGAGGACAAAAAGGAATTCATAGAGGAGAGTTAGGTGAAAACATTATATTCCAGGTTCCTTTTCCAAGTTTCAGGACAATTGAAAACAATTCAGAAGATGAGTAGGATCATGTTCAAAATATTGTGGGAACGTGTCAATGTCAGTAAGCATTCCGAGCGGCAAAGTGAATACCGTTGTCGGTGTCAGAAAAGAAGGAGACGGTAAACGAAAACAAACTAAAGAGGAAGAGTGTTAAGCTTTTATGTATACATTTATGTACATATGTATTGACAAGAGAAAACGAGAAAAGAGTTGGCATCAGATGGGGGCGGAAAAAATGACAATAGATATGGAGGGGCAGGTCGAAATTCAGAGTTTTTATTATGCTTTCCTTTTTTGAACGGAAAGAATTTTTGAAAACGAAAAACAGAACATAATAAAACAAGAACGGTTTTAAATGTAGCTAGAAGTTGAGTTTAGAGATTTAAAAAAGCTAAATGGATATAAACGATTCGGTTGTCATCGTTTTGCTTTTTAAGGATTTTTCAGATCCTGCAGTAGCATGTCAGATGCAATATTAGAATATCGTAATCGAATCTCATTTTCTCAAAATCATTCAAGTTCCAGGATCAGGTTACTGTAGTTACTACACTCGAAAAGTATCGGGAGGAGACTTTTTGAATCCATCTCTTCGGAGAACTCTCTGACTTCAAAAATGACAATTTCCGGGTATCCAATTCATTTCTTTATAGTCAAAATCAAATATGTTATTTATATGAAACATTTTCTATCTTTTATATAGTGCGCAATGCGAAGTAGAGTGAAAGAGCGGCGCACCGCGGCGGAACCGTCTTGTATATTGATAAAAACGGAGACGTTGCAAATGTTATGACGGAGATTAAAAATTTTGGTTGCATGATTCATTCGGAACAAACGGAAAAGGAAATACGGTCAAAATATGCAGATTTTTCGATCGGAAACACAAACATTGAACATTGACGTCATCGGGATTCATCTGAAAGAATGGAAGAAGTATTTGTTCTTTTCAGTCTTTGTCTATTTCTTGTCGGACTTCATTGATCAACTCCAGATTTCTGAAAATTACAGTATACTGCAGTGTGAAGCTTGAAAATACCATTTTTAAACTCCCTCGAATTTTCAGTATGTGTGGATTTACGATAAACAACACGCATGTCGTTATTTCGGAATGTCGTTGAAAGAAGTTTTCGTCATTTCTCGATTAATTTTCCACGATTTCAAGGCTTATTCCAAACACTTTAGTCATGTCGCTAGTGAAACAAGTTTCAAAAATAAGTATAAGTATTCCCTGCAGAAATATTCACACCTCTTGCCATTCTCTCGCACCGGTTAGTATTTTTTCTGAAATTATACAAATCAAACTTCAAAAATGCATTTTTTCAGGTTCCTCTCACTTATACCAGCTACTCGGCACCAGAACACGATCGAAACTCTCCATTAATCATTGTTCATGGATTATTCGGCCAAAAACAAAACTGGAATTCTGTGGGAAAGGCGTTGCATAAAAAGCTGGAAGCTCCCGTCTACGCCGTTGATGTTCGAAATCATGGAGCGTCACCACATACAGAAACTATGACATACACAGAAATGGCTGAAGATTTGGTGGAATTTATTGATAAAGTTAAAGAAGAGACAAAGAAAAAGCGGGTTAACCTCTTAGGACATTCGATGGGCGGAAAGATTGTGATGAGAATGGCGATTGATTCGAAATGGAGTGATCGAATCGAAAAGTTGATTGTAGAAGATGTGTCGCCGAAAGGATATTCTAGAAGACATGTTGGTAAGTTCAAGTAAATCAGAATGAGTTGATCTGAAAGTATAGATACGGGTTTTTCAGAGTTCCGTGAGTTGATCAAAACGATGCGAAAAGTTAATCTTCAACGAACACGGAAAGAGATTCTCACAGATTTGGAATCTGCAATTCCTGATCTTTCAATGCGTCAATTCATCCTCACAAACCTTCAGCCATCATCCAAAAATAAGGATGAAATGGAATGGAAAGTCAATATGAATACTATTGATAGTCACGTTGAAGAATTATTGGGGTAGGTAAATTCTTGTGTTTCTTGTGTAAGATACTTGTAACTCTTGAAAGATTTGAGAGGCTTTTGTATCTTCAGATATACTCTTCCCGTTGGCAGCTACCGTGGTCCAACTCTCTTCCTTCATGGTGCCAAATCAGGATATGTCCCGGATAGTCATAAACCAGATATCAAATTTCTGTTCCCACAGGTTTGTCACTTAGAAATTATAATTTGTAATTATTTCTTAACTTCCAGGTCCAATTCGATGCGATTCCTGATGCTGGTCACTGGGTTCATGCCGACAAACCACAACTTTTCATCGAATCTGTCTATAAATTTTTGAAAGTGTAGAAAAACAAGAAAGTATTAGGAAATATAGGAACTGTGATTAATTTACTAGAAAAATAAAATTGTTGCACTGGAGTAAATTGTTATTTTGCAGACTGGGGACATTTGAACTCCTTTTCAGATAATAATTTAGATTAAAATCTCTTAATTTCGTCAATATCATACAGATTTCCATTTAATTTGGCCGACATTCTTCTCAACAATGTGCACTTTTTCCGTTGAAAAACTTTCTGCAGGACAAAACACGAAAGGACAAAAAAGGAAGTTTCTTTCCCATCGCATTCTTTTTGATTTCCGGTCACGGAGACAAGTGTTGGAGCACTATTCAGATCTCATTTATTCATCGAAAAATTCTTTTTTTTTTAGCTCGAAGAGGGGAGAAAAACTTCTCCTCTCACGCATTCTAACATTTGTTTCAGAGAAAAAAAAACGAAGAGGATAGATCATTAAAGGTAGCCATTCTTTAGAGACTTCAATATTCGGATTAACTACTGTAACTACCGTATCAAAAATTAATGTCCTAAATTTGTATAGTTTCACATATTATCGTGAAAACACATATTGGAGAATCGCCAATTTGTTCATCTTTTCCATTTCGTTTCCGTTTCACTAATTTAGAATTCTATCCCAATTTTCTCTGCGTATATCGATTCATGCAGTCTATAGTGTGTCCCAATGGTCACATTAAAAGACACAAAAATAGAGAAAAGTCTTGTTTAGAGTAGAAATACTTTTGTGCTCTCCATTTTTTGGGAAATAGAAGAATCAGTCATCCGAATGACATTCAATTGGATGAGAAATGATGATGAAGAGAGGAAGATGAAGAAGACGTCAAACCGAATTTTGATGGAGTCTTCCTTCTTTCGATTAACGAGCACATCTCATTTGATACTGCTCAGGATCATACTTTCATGTCAGTCTTCATAACTTTTCTGAACCTGATTTGCTTAGTAAGCAGTATACAAAAGATGTCAGAAATAAGCGAACGTGGTCCATAAAGTGTGTGTAAATGTCAATCTCCACACAAAGCATGTCAGAAAAATGGTTGTCACTCGCGGGGATTGTTCCCATTCTTTTCATCCATCCGTTCCTCTTCATTTTCTCTCGACTCCCCTCCGTTTAGTGCTTCTTTCTCTTTTCATTTCTATTCAAACCTCCGTTTTCTCTGTCTCTTCCCAACAACACATGTCCCGTCTTAAGAGGGACCATTAGAGAGAGAATAGACGCAGATATGTCTCTCTCTCTCCCCACCTTCTTGGCTTTTCTTCCTCCTGGAGCACAAAAAAAGATAGAGATGAAGCTCTTCTTGGAAGGAGAAGAAGGACTTCTCCAATTACTCTTTCTTCTTCTTTTTCTTCATTCTGGAGACATATGTCACATGTCTTCTGAATTCATTCCACCAGGTCATAACGTTTCTTATTCAGACAAGTTGCATATGTATTTTTATTACTTTTTCTTTGGTATCAACCCTCTCGAAACCTTTTTATTCCCAATTTGCGCTTGCTGTCCAACCTGGCTTCTAAATATCCATTTTAGACATTTTCTACGGATTCTTTTGTCCTCGAACGAGATATTCTGATCGAAAATAATAGATTTTTATTTGAGGGCTTCCTGGTGTCTTCTTCAGTTCTACGATTATGCATATTGTTGAACAAATTCCCAACCTTGTCATATTTCAACGCTAAAAACTATGTACTGTTAACACCGTTTCGTTCTTGGAACTTGCAGTTTTTCAGAGACCAATTTCCTCCTTCCATATCATATTTTGGAATCCTTTTTCGTCATTTCCCATTTTCTAGGTGATCAAAAAGTACATTCCGTTCATGAATATTCATGAAAAAGAATAAAGAATGACTTCGAAAATATTTCTTCCTTTTCTCTATTTTCCTTTTTTTTAGATCTTCCGGATCCCTAAAAACTTCTTGGCACCTCTCAAGAAGCTCTGAATAATTGAATAGTTTTGTGTGAGCCAAAGAAAGAAAAACATACTTTCCGTGCTCTTTTTTCGTTCTCCAAATGAGTGAGAAGGGCTTCTTCTCGAGATTTCAAAGTAGAAAATTTGGGAAGAAGAGAAGCCATTCAAATCGTTGAAAAGATAAATTCCGTCTTCTCTTCCTCATTTCCGTTCTTCTTTTTTTCGATCCCTTGACAATTCCTTCTTCTTCTTTTTCTCTTTTGCTCCGTTCCATTTCGAAGTTTTTTTCCATTTTGGAGGACCCTATTTCAGAGAAAAACAGGCAAAAAAGAAGAATAGATATCAAATATTCTGGTGAAGAAAGGGGATGGAATTGTGGTAGTTTTTCGTTTTTTTTCCTCTTTTTCTGAAATTCGCGAAAACATTTTAATATGAAGTGAATTGTTCCAAAGATTCAAAACAGCTCTCATTCACAAACTAGGTTTATTTCTTTGATCTGTAGATTTTCAATTACTCTACATCATATGTCCTACTATTTCAAACTCCTAAACATCATTAACTCTCTATTATGGACTCGATAAGTCCCTGAACAGCTTCATACCGTTTTCAACTTTTTAACGTTTTCTTATACTCACTTTCATTTTGTCAGTTTTCACTTTCCAGAATCCAGTATCGGAATGTTGGCGGCTCGTGGTGTCTCATTGGGTCTTGGTAAAATCAATTTGTCCGATTTGAACCAATTACCACAGGATCGGTGAGTTTCTTTTTAATTTACAATGAGAAGATAAACTAGAAAAACGAAAAAATCATTGTGAATTTAATTGAAAAAAACTATTTTTCAAGATTCTAGATCACAAAAGTTTCCTTAATCAGACCACCACCGAAATCTACGTAACTGCTTATTTTCTACCCTCGAATTCAATTATTTTCCAACGTCTCAATCTCAAAAAATCCAAAAAGCAAATAAAATTTAATAATATCTTAATAGGTACTTTTACGGCTATATTTACTCTTTTCACATAGCTTTTTCTTTCTCTTTTTTCTGACTTTGGTTTTTATGATCATGTTTTGGTAGAAAACTTCTAAAGGTTTTGGGTGTTATTCATTCTTATGTATGTCTTAAAAAAGCCAGTATGTTGGCAAAGAGCTAATGAATTCCCAAAATGCGATTGTTCTCCGAAGTTAACTAAAGTGTAAGTCAGATATATTTGTTGAAGGGTAAAATCAGATTTATTGAAGTGAGATTTCTTTCTGAGCTAGTTATATCCAATAGTAGACTAGCACGAAGGGCTTTAAAGGAAAGTGGAGCAGATAAACTTGAGAATCTAGATACAAAAAGTTAACCTACCCGATTACTTTTTCCTCTCAAATTCAATTTGTTCCCACCGTCCGGGCTGGAAAAAACGGTTAGTCGGAATAGAGAACGAGACGACTCCTAGGTAATGAGAAGATTTTCGAATAAGAAATTTCGTTCCCTTTCTATTTACAAACTGAATTTCAGATAATTATTTTTTCAGGAAATTTCTAATAATTTCTCCGCGCATAAGGCCCCCAAAAGACATTTTTTCAAATCCTACCCTATTTCGAACTCGTTTTTTTTTCAGAATACTTGCTGCTCAATACAAAAAATCACAAGATGCCAAAAACAAGAAGCCAAAAATTATTATCAAAAAGAAAGCGGATGCCAAGGTCAGTTGGTTTCTCTTGAAGTTTTTTGATTCGAAGGCCCTCAAATTGTACAAAGTCACGAGAAGAGACCAAAATAATTGGATCGAATTGAAAAGGGGGAATTGTTGCAAAATGAACAAAAAATAGAATAAAATTGGGCTCTCCAATTGTATTGAAAACTGAAGAGAAGACGGACGGAACAAGGAGAAACTCAAGAAAAAAGTTATTGAACTCAATTCTTCAAGAGAATTAAATAGAAATGTTTCCGCACCGAGTTTGAAGCTTTCTGCCACTGCTACATCACGATAAGGCCGTAAGATTTGGATTGACATAATTCTACCTGACGTTTAGTTGTAGTGAAATATGCATTTTAGAGAAAAGCAAACAGACTTTTCAATTTTTGTAAATCAAGAGTTGTTATATTTTGAGATACACTAAAATTAGTTTAGTGGCATCAAACTTAGCCGTCATGAAATTTGGCAACATTTCTACATGAAAAGTTGAGAAAATCTTGAGATCTTAGCAACGGTGAATTTGAAACTCAAGCACCTTTGAGAAGTACAGCACCACCTCAAAAAGTTCAATAGAGCAGATTTTCACATGTATTTATTTCTTTTTTCTTTCTTTTATTCCACTTCTTCTCTACTCAATTCCACTTCAAAACCTTCTTCTTTTCCTTCTTTTTAATCCTTCTCCTATTCCATTCCAAATGCAAATAAGTCCCCGATCTGAAAGTCTCTAGAGACATTCCAAGACCGGATACATATATAAATTCAATATGTCTTTTTCATTTCTAGAATACTTTTTTCGGAATGGAAGTGAGATCTGAAGCAGAGTGAGGTGGTTTTTGTTGCTCATGGAGCAATACCGGAAATCTAGAGGAGTCTCCTTCACATTCCATCCCCACTTTCTTCATCTTGGTTCTCTTTTTCACCGCATTTTTCCATTTTTCCAAGGAGAGGTTACTCGGCGGAACGTCTTCAAGAACTCTATTTGAATTCTTGACTCACTCTTTTTGCAAGGAATCTTACCAACCCTCAGAAGACATTTCAGAAAGTTTCGATCGTTTTCTGGCAAGAGATGACCCAGAGTGAGACGCAAGATTCTCAACTATTATTTGACTTTTTTTCGAAAATGGTATCTTTCTGATTTCACGAGTACTGTCAATTTTCACTTTATGAATCGTACCTTTTTTATAACACTTTGAATTTTATGAAATGCTTCAAAATGAACAAAGTTACAACGTTTCAAAGCGACTCGACTTAAAAATTGTCTAACTTTCTGGAAACGGAGTTGTTGAACGTAAAACATACCGTTTAGTTAGCTTTAGTTCCTGTCTCGATTAGATTTATTTTACGTCAAATAATCGTTGAGAATTTCGAGTTTCACTCTGGATAATGTTCTTGTGAGTTCAAATCTCAAAGTTTCCTTTTCTGTAACGTCATCCAAAACACTCATTTTCTCCCCTGAATAATTTTAATACTTTCTGCAAAAACGACATCTGAACCGTCTTCTAAATTATTCAGAAGACGTGGCATATCAATTTTCAATAGAGGTGGGCGTCGAGAAACAATTTCTGACAAGTCTGAATTTCCTTTCCTAGTTTTCAGCCTTCTGGAGCATTCAGAAGACGTGTCATGTCTATTTTTAGTAATGAACGCCTACAAAGTTAGAAGATTTAGAATTCAGAAGATGTTGATGGTTGTCATATCAACATCATCATCTGTTCTTCTTATTCTAAATAATTCGAAATGCATAGAACATATCTTTTTGCTTTTTCTATCTGTTTCTGGTCCTCTTTTTCCTTTTTTATTCTCAAGAAATGACACAAAAATGAGCAAAGAAGAGGCATCTAACAAGCGTTTTAACAGGAATCTTCTTAGTACATCTCCTCATTTTTGCGGTCACATGAAGATATTTTTGGCATTTTTATTTTTTAGAATTTTTTTTTTTTTTTTTAGAATTCAAGTTTTGATCAAATAAAATTTGGAAGATCAGAAGCAATCAACCAAAAATCTTGGTTTGTAATTAATGTTTTATCCCTCAAATAGTGGGAGAAGAACACTTGTATTCTCCTTAATTGAACTGAAGCATGTTTGCAACAGTGTCCATCTCATTATCTTCTTTTTTGCAATACCCAAGCTCCCTAATTCCATTTTCTTCACCTCTCTCTTTTTCCATTTCTCTTCTATAGATCCAATTAATTAAAGTATACCACTACTGCTAGGAGGTGTTTGTGTGTTCTTAGCATTTCCATCTGTTTTTTCTTTTTCTGTACGCTTGTCCTGCTACGAAACGTCTAGACAAAGTTACGGTAATTGCAAAACACTAAGTGATTACCCGTAAGAAATTCTGTCAAATAATGGGTTGATCACCAAATCTAATCTCGAACTTCTCTATACAGCACTTCTACTTAACCTCCATTTTTCATTCGTTCGTAATCTCAAAGATTGATTTTAAAGTCACCTAAATCATATACAAATTGATGCCGACACGGAATTGTCAATATTCGAGAGTTGCAACATATGATCAACAAGAAGGACAACCTCCGACACTTGTAGATAGAACATATACGTCCAAGTTTCGTCATGATAAGGTAAACATTGGAAACAGGGGGAAAGGATCATGAGAGAGCTTCTCAATGTCCGGACAGATTGAGAAAGGAGTGTCAGGGAGACAGGAACGTGTTACAGTGACAATACCACAGTTGTATCTAAAAAAGGAAAAATAGAAACACTACAATCCTTGTTCGTCTTAAAAATTTTAAAGGTTTACAGTAAACACCTGCTGATCTGATATTCTTGCAAAGGGCCAAAATTGTTGAAATTTGGAATATAACTCGTGAGAAAACTGTTCCCAAAGTAAGTAGCGTAACAACAGCATCGCGGCGTCGGGTGAATGCCGGAAATACCTTTCTGTAATACCTAAATATCTTCTAAATAGAGTCGGATGAATTTCAGTTTCAAAAATTCAAGGTTTCCTTGATTTAGTTTTTCCAAAAACAATTTCGCTCCTTCTCATTTTTCGATTTTATCGAAATATAAAATGTCTAGATGTTAACTTCCTGTCATTCTATTTTGAAAACTCTTTACTGTCGAACAATCCAATACTACATTATTCGTTGTCTTCTTCCTTTTTTAAAGCTTCTCAGCAGAAGAAAACAAAATTTTCTCAATTAGCACTCTTCCTCTTCATCCATTCCAAATGACTGTTTTGCGTGTCTTTTCTCTTTTCTTTGAACCCAAAAAACCAATAATTTGTCTGCTAATTCACTTTCTTCTAATTACTTCTTTTTCTTCTTTTTCTTAAAACTCCACCTCTTTTTCTCTTATTTTTACTATAGTCTTGTGCTCTATTGCTCTACGGAGTTCTCTCTTCGAACACCCACTTGGGTAATCATTGAAACTGAAGGAGGGAACAGAAAAGTACGATCCTCTTGTTTGTTTTGACTCTTCTTCTTCTTCTTCTTTTACTCTTCTTCTCATTTTCTCAGGTAACTGAACATAAAAGAGAGTTTATGAGAATTAGAGAAGAAAAGTGAGCTCAAAACGACAGAGTTGGCGACACTCTTTTCTTTGTACTTTAGCTGAAATTCTAAAATTTTATTCGAACTTTTTTTATTCGAAAAACGAAACGAAGGTTTTTTTAAATTACAAAAAACTAATATCAAAGTGGATTAACTACTTATTTTATTGTACTCACTTGAATCAAGTATCACCAAATCTTTGAGCTCAGCTCAAAAAATGGTTAGCTTGAGAGCTCGGCGTGTCTTTTTGGCCTCGTATTATGCAGCGAATAAGAGGGTAAGTTTTCAGTTTTACCTATTTGATATTTAGGGCCTGTCTGAATTTTGAGAACATGTTGATTACTGAGAAAAGAATACATATGGAAGTTAAACTTTCCACATTCAAAGAAGCGGGAGCATCCGTTTTATACCACGCTTCTGATAAGTTTCCAAACCTCAATAGATGTAATACGTATCTTGAAAACCTTCTAATCTCATCACCGATTGACTCCTCATCTTCTTTTTTTCTGATTGGGAATGTCTTATGAAAGAAGGAAATCACCATGACAACTCTTTTTTCTTCTTCCTCATCATCATCATCTTTTTTTTCTATTTCTTCATTCACACTTTCATATTTCTCTTCTTCTTCTTCTTCTTCTTCTGCTTCGTTTTTCCTTTTTCTTCCTCCCCCACCTCCCCCTTTTCCCTTTTTTCCTTCCTGTCAGTTGGGGACCAATTTTAGATTTTGTGTGGAAACAAGAAGAGTAGCCAACTAGCCTTCAACTAGCCGTCTGTCAGATAATATTAGATGTATGCTAGAAAATGGAAAGAGTTTCGCATTCTGGTAAGTTTCTCTCTCTTTCTCTCTTGCCATTCTCATTATTATCAGTTCGTGGCAATTTCAGAATTCCTGTGAGAATCACACTAACTGGTCTCACATTATTCTCTTGGAACTTCTGAATATAGAATAGTTTTTTTTTTAGTTTTGTACTTAATTAGTCTGGTTTTTCATAGATGGGATTGATATTTTGATTTTTTTTTGCTGTACTCCATCTTCTTTCGAAAAAGGCTCAGTTTCAAGCCCAGATTCTAGGAGTGAAATTTATCTGAAATACTTGAGTTTCATCCCACGTTTCGAATCAATTTTAGTCATTTGCCCACGAATCGAAAAAGTCGAAAAGTCGTCGTTACTCTAAATTCTAATCCTTTTTTCTCCTTCCACCAGAAACATTTTCTCCCTCGTTTTCTTTTTTAGTTTCTCCTATTGCCTCAGGGTCCCCCCCAGATTATCCTTCCGTCTATTTATCATTTTGTGGAAAGAAAAAGAAACGAAAAGAGACACAGACATGGCTACAAACTGTAGTCCAGACCTCATTTGTGGGCCCCATTTTTCCGTATTTCCACCAAAAAAACGGGAGAAAAAACAAATTTTTGGAGAAGAAAATTGGATTCTGAAGAAGATTCTGGACTCATCTGAAACCATTATTCTCTTCTTTTCTTTCAATATATTCTCCCTCTGATTGTTTCATTTGTGTCATTTTCAAGTAGTTGGCACTTGACACTGCAATATTTCTCTGACCCAAACCAGGTTTCTCTGTTCTTTGCACAAAGAGCATTTCTACCATTTGGCTCAGTGAGAGCTCAAAATAACTGTCTTTATTCTCATCCTATATTGTATTGAACTGGAAAAGTGAAATTATGGAAAAAGTAGGTTTGACCTTTTTTAAAAACTCTGAAACATAGGTTTCAGAGAAAAAGAAAAAGATCTGAAACTCGCGAGAGCTGATATTCAAATAGTGGAGAAAGTGTTAAAAAGTTAAACTGATTTTCGAAATACCGCAAAGAGTTGTTCGGTTTCTAAAATCAAGTTCAAGGGATTCATATCCAGTTATTTTCAAGACTGACATGATTTAATTTTCAGACAGTATGGGCAGCATGTCGGGCAGTGATATTCGGATGCATTATCATTGTTGTTGGATTGGCAATGACTGTTTTAGGATATTTTGACAAGTATTTTTCAGAGGTTCGTAATTTTTCTTAAAATTCTGATCCAACCAGTTTTCATATTTTCAGAAAATTGAAATAATTGATGGAAATGAGCATGTTACATATGATCGAATGATACAATATCAGTTGAAAAGTATGCAGGTGAGCACTTTATTCTCGAATGTTTCAAAAAGAACTATCAAAATTTCAGTATCTTGGTCCAATTCTGATGGGAATTGGTTCATTTATTCTGATAATTGCATGTGTTGTGACATTGGAAAGTCGGGATAAACATGCTCAAATAATTACTGAAGAATCAATTCTACAAAAAAGAAGACGTCTGATTTCTGAAGAAGAAAAAGCAGAACATAATGATGTTTTCATTAATGATGATGAGGATAAGGAACCTTATTTCGGCGATGGAAGGTTCGTTGACTTTATTACTGTTGAATAATTCGTTTTTATTTTTCAAATTTATTTCACTCAACATAATTGTTTATAATTTCAGAAGATTCGTGACTCTAGATGCGAATCGATTGGCTCCGTTGGCTGATGTGGACTCTCTAACTGATATTTCATTGACACATCGAGGGGGATCAGAATCTAGATTACGTGAGTTTAAAGTCTCTAAACGAACACCATCAAATATTTTAATTATTCAGAATCAGAAGACGTGACGATACCTCCAGAATCATCAGAACTATCCAAACCTGATCGATTTTTCCAAGAATGTGAAGTATTAGACGATGATAACGAACCAACGTCGTCTAGTCTTCTGAATCCAGCAACGACAACCGAAGAGTTAGAAGACTTGCCAAGTCAAAATGATCCCACGAAGGAAGATGCCACAAAGTCAGAAGATATCGAGGTTTCAGATGACAAAAGGAATTCTGAAAACGCCACGTCACCAGAATCTCCGAAGCCAAAGCTTCGACTGGAAATTTTGGCGTCAGAAATGGAATAGCTTTTATTAAAACTTTTTTGATTTAGGATATCAATTTCTTCCCTTATATTTTCTCATGCCTTTCTCTGGAAACGGGTACTCCTTTTGAAATTCTCTTCATAATCATGGATTACTGTCATCTTGTCTTTTTGTTTGAGTTGTTGACTCCTATTCTTTATGTATATCTCGAAAAGAATACAATTTACATGTTCTTGATGCGCTAACATGATGGTCTGCGCCCACAAAAAATGATAAGGAGAATCAACTTTCATTATAACGATTGTAACAAAAAATCAACAAAAAATTTCATGGATTAAGAAGAATTACTCGGCGGCAGTTGGAACGGCTTGAAGTGTTCCTCGAATGAATGTGGGCAGAACTCGCTTGATACGTGGCTTCTTTCCTCGCCATGCCGGACGAGTACGCATTCCATCTCCGAATAAAGAGAAGAGGCGATCACCAATGATGAAACGAAACACGCTTCCCTTTTTGGGAATCACTAAAAAAGGCAATCTGGGTGTTAATAACAGAAGCAGAGCTGAAACATACCAACAAACCGATCATCTTGAGTGACCATTTGAAATGTGTGCCTTGTCTCCAAGACTACGATTCCGCTGATTCCAATCTGAAAAACAGCGGTATATTTCTATACTAGAAGCCAATTTTGACGGTTCATTCGGTTCAGAATCTGTCTAAATCTGAGATTGCTTTATCTGACTTCTCCCACCTGTGTCGGATTTTCCGCCAACCAAATGGTCAAAAGCGCTCCGTGATAATCGGTTTTTTGAATAGTTTTGTCAATTTTTGCACTGGCGAAATGATTGTGAAGACGTTCACGGAAGTACTTTTGCCAGTCTGTATTCATAGGGACGATGTCTGCGAATCTGGAAGAAAAGTTGGAATGAGATAGCAATTTTAGCTTATTGTCACTCGCTTGAACGCCTTCTTATCCTCTTTCGTCAGTCTACCGCGTATCAGATTCGTCTTTTCCGTTTTTCCGAGCTTTCGTTTGAATTTCGTCGTGTCATTACCGTCCAAATGTAAAATTCCGAGACGATCATTTCCCGAAGAAGTGGATTCTCCAAGCTCGCCGATTCGAATTTCTGATTTACTCATGCTGAATAACTGTAAAATTATCAAGGCCTGCGTTCCCAGTCGGCATTTTTTTATAGCTGTCTGCGTCTGGTCATACTTGCACGATGATTCAATCTTAACCTATGCAAACGCGCTTTGTTGAGACTACATTTTGGTAATATTATTTGACGCCTAAATTGCAATTTTTCAATATTTTTTGTTTTTCCAAAAAATTGGCCTTTCTCGATTATATATCTCCTGAAACCTATTTTTTGTCAAAGTTTTTCAGTTTGAACAAAAAAATTTAGGTAAGCGATTGTTCTCAATAAAGCGCGTTTGCATAGGTTCACTTTGAATCACCGTGTACTTGCAAAATATCGCCCCGGCCCGGCTCGGCCCGGAGTCAAAAAATGAGCACAATTTTTTCACAAAATTTTTCGAAATTTTTGAAAATTTTCATCAAAAATAGTCAAAAATCCCATGTAAACTTGAGTTTTATCGGTATGTAAAAACATGGTCGAAAATTCGACTTTTTTGCGAAAAAATCGAAAAAATTTTCAAAAAATTCAAATTTTCAAATTTTTGTACTGTGACCCGGGCCGACCCGGGCCGGTGAAAATTCTCAGATCGGCCCGGCCCGGCCCGTTGCAAGTATGCGTCTGGTCAATTTACGAAATATGTTTTGCTTAAAAACAACTTCTGAAGATCACTGAAGACTGTCAAAAAGTATGCCATGATTTCCCAAAGAAGAACCGTTTCATTTACAGTGGACGAATAATACGACCGAAATCTAGAAAACAATTACCGAATATTTTAAAAATTAATAACTATCACAAACAACCGAGAAAATTTGACAAACATCGTTAGAAGATACGAGAGAAATAAAATAGAGCATTTGGCACTCATTACAATTACGGGGACTACCGATAAAGGTAGGAGAAGGAGCTTCTAAGTTTTGAATTTGGTAAGGGATCGAGAGAGGAAAAAGGAGAAATGTCAGTAGGAAACCGTAGCGAAAACGAGAGAAACTGTAGATTAAATTATTTGAATGAAGGGCGAGTGCACTCTACAGCAATTTGAAGAATTGAGAACTAATGAGTATTAAAACGAGCGGGGAAATATAATATCACATGATTTGAAAATACAGGATTAAAATATTTTTTGGAGGAGAAGAGGAATTCCTTGTTTCATGAAGCGTATGTTCGCTTTGAAATTCGAAGACACCGATGCATTATGATTGAGCAGTGGTTGCTTCTTGTCGATTATTCGCTGTATTTTCATCAATTGGGTTACCGACTTTCAGAGTCTTATTAATATCTTTCAATCGCTTTCTTAGCTGGCTTCTGGTCTCCGAAACAGAAATAGACGGTGGCGGTGGAATGATATCTTCTGAATCCTCTGGAGGCGGGGGCGGGGGTGGCGGGTTCACGTCTTCCATACCATCATCGTCAGTGGCTTTTGCAAGCGGAGATTCGGATGCCGATTTGGGTGACAAGACCGCATCATCTTCAGGGGATTTCGATGGTGATCGAGATGGAATTGGAGTATGACTTTCTGGAGATTTTTGTGGAGTTGGAGATCGCTGATGAAGTGGAGAATCCATCGATGAACTTTTAGAGGAGATCTTTTTCGCTGCCGCTGGAGGCATTTCTTCGTCCTCATCTGAACTGATTTTCTCTTCTCGTGTCAATGTTTGACGATAACGTGATGGCAGTTTCGTAGAAGAATCTGGAACAAAACGAAGATGAAATGAATGGAATCAGGTTGCCAACCAAACTGCCTTTTTTGAAAACACTTTCTTACTTACCGGAACTGTCTGATCTGCTTGATCTCGATCGACTTCTACTAGATGATCTTGAGCTAGAACTTCTCGAAGAAACACTTTCTTTCGATGCTGATCTTCTACTTCTTTTTCTACTTTTTCTTTTTGATTTTGAATCATTCGAAAACGTTGACGCACTATCATCACTGTCCGATATTGTTTGTGCACGATCTTCTCGTCTTTTTCGTTTTTTCGAGTCCCTTTTCTCCTCCTTTCGACGTTTTGATGATGATGACATCGGAGGAGTTTCAGATCTTGGACGTGATCGTTTTTTGGAATGTTTCGATGATTTTTGGGAGGAAGAAGATCTGTTAAGAAACGCTGGTTGCGCTCCGAAAGATCCATTTCTTTTGTAAGCTGAAGAACTTCCACTGGATCCTCCTCGCTTCGGAATCTTATAGGAATGGATATCTCCTGTCAAAATATGCTCTTTTTGATCTCTGTCTCTTGATTCTCTCTTCTTCTTTTGGAACATTTTTTGATGGCCAGGAGGATACGGTGGTGGTGAACGACTTCTTGAGCGACGTGTTGGTGACGAAGAAACTGGCGCTTTTCGTTTCATATGGCGTCTTCGTTTTACTGATGATCTCTCTGATGATGAGGAATATGTGCGACTTCCAGAGTGACTTCTGGAGCGAGAGCGACGACGGGCACGACGTTTTTTAGCAGAAGAACTACCATCAGAAGAGTCGGAAGAAATACTTCGAGCACCAGGTATTGTGGATCTGCAATATTTTTTAATAAGGAAGCTACGAAATAAGAAAATTAAAATATTCTATTGAAGATACTTACCTCGAACTATTAGACGACGCCGAAGAAGACCGCTTCGCGTGTTTCATCATTGGAATTGGTTTCGGTGGCTTCTTTTGGAATGCCTCTTCATCTGAATCACTGGAAATATCCTCCGCCTTGAATCTTCTCGGCGAATAACTCATTCCACGTGGCGGTGGGGACTTTGATGTACAGTTTCTGATAAGAGGAGGTGGTTGAATCAATGGTCCTCCTCCACGCTGGCTATTGGTTCTGCCACGTGGTGGAAACATTGGGATGTCTTTTTGATAGTTTTGAGTGTTTCCCGAATCTCGTTTGAATCGATTTTGATGAAGTTGTTGAGTCGGATGACGCTGTGATGGATATATGACTTGAGGTCCAAGATCTAGAAATTTGACAAATTGAAAAATTGAGCAAATAGTCACTACGTTCACTCAAGACTTGCTGATGAAGTAATCTTTCAGTTTCACATCGATTTACCTTTTGCCGGAGGCCTGTGTGTTCGGATATCCAGAAGCGACGGGATCGCTCGTTTGTCGTTAATTCCTTCATTTGGTGACGGTGTCTCTCGCTCAGCATCTGGATCTGTAAAATGTATGTTCATAATTTTTCGTAAACTTTGATTCAGTTAAAAAAAAACCACAGAAAAAATCCGCTTTAAACAAAATCTCACCATCCTGATATTTCATCACTTTTTTCGCTTCGGAAAGGACGCTATCAAAATTGAGATTATCATTTGATTCTTCTCGCCGGGCATAGTACGGTTGATTCCTTATTGGAGGGAGAGCACCACGTGCCAACGGACGGGTTAAGCGGTTCTAGAAGATGAAAAACTGGATAAAAAGTATAGAGACTAAATTCAAGTGAAAGTTCATGCTGAAACGACGAAAACTACACAAGTGCTCGAAGAACTTCGAGAAGAATCGAAACTCCGCAGAATTTCCGAAATGAACCACAGTTTAAATGACGAAAAATGTTCAAAACTCATGCTGAATTTTGGAGTCGGAATGTGGCTAATATCACAGAGACGAACGACATCAACTCACATCATTCAAACTCGAACAAACCTCTATCGGTTTTCGGACTCCGGTGCCAGTAGGAGCAGTTATTGGAGCTGAAAAAATTTAAATGTTTTGATGAAAGATTAAAACATATTGGCAACATCAATACATTTTTTTATTGTTCGGATTTTTTTTATTGATTCTCACCTCTTTTTGATGGTTCAGCTTTTCCTTCATCATCACTACTTTCCAGTTCTCCATCTTCTAATTCGCCATCTTCCAGCTCTCCTTCTTCTTCTTCTTTCTCCTTTTCATCTTTTTTTTCTTCTTCTTTTTCAACTTCTCCGTCATTATCTTCATTATATTCATCCTCTTCTTCTGGATCCTCACTATAGTCCAATGCATCCGCATCTATTATATCTGGAGAAGAGCAGCGTGTAGATGGTGGTTTTTCAGAGACGGTGGTTGTGGGAGCATCTGTGGCGGTAACATCTTTCTCTTCACCATCTCCTTCTTCATCATCTTCTTCTTCTGTAACCACATATGTCGATAAGCTATCATAAGCATTATTTATGTGGCTTTCAACAAATAACACACAAAAAACTTACCAACTTGTTCAATTTGTCCCAAAAGAGAATCCTCGTCATCCATTATCTCTGAAAAAGGAAACCGTCAGTTTTTTCGAGAAAATACTGAACGATTTTGGTGAGGATTCCAGTATTGGCCGATTAATCGATAATTGAATGAACATAACTCAACCTTTCGTCTTATGTGAAAACAACCCGAAGAAGAAGAAGAACGTATTTCTCGAAAAAAGTGTTTGGTGAAGAAGTGAAAATTGGGGTCATAATTCAGTATGGGAGTATGGGGCCTTGGGGAATTTTAGATAAGATGTGAATTTAGATGTGAAATAATATCGTAAATAATAATATTATAACCGATCGATATTGTAAATCGGGTTTTGGCTAGGACGGGACGAATGTTGCCGTGTTCTTGCAGTACTGGTGAGCGCCAGGACACTTGGGGCGAGAGATATACAGAACACGTGTTAAAACAAAAGAGAGAGCGAGAGAATTTGATGAGAATCGATGTGTACGCAAACACCGTAGGCATTGAAACATCAAATTTGACGAGCAATCGGAATGGATTCCAGATTATTGACGCGTATATGGGAGCTGTTATCGCGAGGAAAATCAAGCGAATTGAGAACAGATTCTATCAAATTCTACGGGTGAAAACGCGAAAATTGTGGTCATCCTGGTCGAATAGACGGAAACTCATAAAGAAGCTCTACTTGACGGAAAACTGTTCCCAAAGCTTCGAAGAACTTCATTTTTCGAGGAAATCTTCAATGAAGTTTAAATTTGCTAAAAAGTTTTCTAAACAAATTTTAACTCATGAAACTGTCTTCTGCTGATCTATTAGACGTTTGATTTCGAGTTACCTTTCGAGAAGAAAATTTCCTAAAAAGCTCTAATTTTCTGGTTCATTTTTGGTTTAAAATTTCATTCAAACTTCTTCAATATTCTTATTTTTCATACGAAAAACAAATAATATTTCAAAGCATTATTATTAGAAAAATTATTTTTGAAATCTGCAGAAATCTTCATTCAGATACTTGTCTAGAGTTTTCTTATATAAAAAAAAAACTTTGAAAATCTAATTAATGTATGAAATAACACAGGAAAGTGCAACTAACTTTTGTAAAACGAACGATGGAAATTGACCGCCTATGAACACGCACATCGGTTGGCTACGGAAAGGGAAAAGATGAACACATTCCGCCCCGCAATACACAAACAAAAAGCGACCATTCCGTTTTCTGTCTTTTTTATAGTGTGGAGCGAAGGAGAAATAGAAAACTCTGAGAAGCAACACTTTTTTGGGGATGAATTTATGAGGTTTAGAATTGTCTTTATAGTTGTATATTTTTTGAAGCAAACATTCGAGAAAAGAGACATAAAATCTTTATTCAATATAGTTGAAATTTCAAACTGACAGAGACTCTGACAGTTTAACCCGTTTTCAAATAATAATATTTTCCAGAATTAAACGGGTTCTCCATTGCTGCTCACACTATAATTAATACTCGTCTCCTTGATGGTGTTATCGACAAGACGACAGCAACATCGATAGGAAATTCCAACAATAATTGAGTATAGTATTAGAATTATATCTGAAAAACAATTTAATGATTTGTATGATTGAAAGTAGACAAATAACTCACCTATCACAAACGCTACTAATAAAAATTCGAACAAGGAATCTGACGTCATCTCATCAATCAAAAAGTACATTATACTTGACATAAAAGCAATGGTCAGGCTGAAAAATACATTTTTTAGGTTTGATGATGAATATTCACATACCTGGTAACAAATCCGACAACTAGAAATAGGAAATCGAAAACTATATGAAGTACGAAAAGACTCCATCTTGGTACACAGATTCCCATAATGAATAGAACAGAGGAAAATAGCTGAAAGTGTTTTTTATTCAGATTGTAAGTGAATATTTTTCAAGTCTCACCACAAAAAGACACCATACGTCGAAAGCCATTCGAGCGAGGCATGTAGACGATTCCTTCAGTTTGGCGATTTCCATCTGAAAAATCGAAAAGTAATGTTGTTTTGGCTAAATAATGAATAGGTCTTACTTCTAAATGTAATGGATCATAAGGTCTAGTTGTTGTCTCCTGTTGATCCTGTCCCATGAATGCGTTCCTGAACATCGGAGTCACATCTTTCACGTATATTGTCTCAGTATCAGCATCATTGACTTCCACATAATACGGTGCTTCAGAAGATGGCGGAATAAAATGGAAATTCGGAACGTTTGGTGAAGAAGTAGACGTAGTTGGGGCGGATGGAAGATGGACGTGGTATGGAGCTGACACTTCGGAATGAGAAGACTTCCCAGAATGAGATGGTTGAAGATCAGAAGTGAGAATAGACGGAGTGTATGCTTCAAACTCTTCTTTCTTCTGATCCCATTCGTGTTTACTCATACCTCCCTGAAAATTAATCTATAGATAGTCAACAGATTCGATCAATCCATCATATCAGTGCTGATTTATTTTATCTATTCGATAATCTAATGCTTACTGGAAGTGGTTTTTCTGTTGTAGTCGTGGTTGTTGATGACGTCACCAACTTCGGAGCGCCTTCTGAATCCGTCGTTTTAAACTTGACATCTTCTCCCCGATTCGTATCTTCCTCTACCATTTTCGTTTGTTCTGTTGTCTTCGGAGCCAAGAATGTAGTATATTTCAATTCATCCATATCCCACATCATTCGAGTACTTTCAGAAATCTTCAAATTCTCTTTTTCTTCTTCAGACGTCAGTGCTCTCATCGTAGTTGTTGAAGGCTTTTTACTCGCTTTTTGCATTGGATATCCTCTAATTTGTCCCTGATTTGAGAACATTGGATCCTGGGGATCCACCACTCCATTTATCCAACTGGATTTCGGGTTTGGAGTCGTGGGACCCATGCTTGACGATTTTCCGACAAGATGACGTGGCTGTTTGGTGACTTCTTCTCCTGGTGACGTCTTCTGTTTCTTCAATTTCTTCAATCCTTTTCCTTTCGGTTTCTTAGTTGTAGTCGTCGAAGATTCTGATGACGTGGTGTTAACTTCAGTCTTCGGATTTTCTGTAGCTGCTAATTTCTTCGCCTTTTTCAATCCTTTTCCCTTCTTTTTCTTTTTCTTCTCTTCCTTTGCTTCTTCGTCTTTTTTAAGCTCTTTAAGTAGGTCAAACTGTTCTTCTTCTTCACCCCCATGCCTTGATTTGATCTTTGAAACGTAGATTCTCGGAGCGTTGGCAATATCAATTTCAATGAACTGTTCTTCATCGGATCCTACTTTTTCAACACGGTTTCTGATGGTTTTCATTCTGAAAAATGATGCCATTAAAATATTTCAGACTGAGCCTTTTTTTAGAATCCTCACTTGACAACCCCAGTCTCTTCTCCAGATAATTGAACAATTTGAGTATTTGTCAATGTGACCATCGTTGTCATTGGCAGATCATCTTCATCTTCTCCAACGTCTGGTATAAGATTACTATCAATTCTTCGCTGAAAATTTGGTGGAAGAGGTCCAAAATCTAATCGAGGGTCTATTTTCGGAGGATGTATATCAGTGGAAGTCGATGTTGATCTACCGTATAGCGGCTTCTTTTTCTTTTTCTCTTTGTTAATGACGTCAGTTTTTGAATTGTCATCATCGTCGTCATCTGGAGTTTTAGAGAATTTCCTGGGATCCGATTTCTCACTGAAAGGAAATAAATTGTTTCAGTACCTTTTTGCAGACAAAACTCACTATGGTGCCATTCGTTTTTTTCTCATCATTGGTTCGGCATCTCCTTCTCCTGCATAATCATAGTCACTCTCATCATCTCCACCATTCAATTTTCTGTTCAGTTTTTTTGGATTCGAGTTTTCCGAGTAACCATTTCTGAAAATAGGAACATTTCAATTAATGTGAGATTATGAAATCAACGCACAAATTAACCCATCGTTTCTTTCTGATCATTGGTTCAGCATCTCCTTCTCCTGCATAATCGTAATCACCCTCACCATCTCCATCATTCCAGTTTTTGTTCAGTTTTTTTGGATTCGAGTTTTGGGAGAAGCCGTAGCTGAACATAAGAACACTCCAATTAATCTGTCATTTTGAAATGAACTCACAAATTTATCCATCGCTTTGTCCGATACATATTATCTACAATTTGGCCTCCACCACCCCATGCGGAACATCGAAAATCGAATGTTTCATATTCTCGAATTATCCAAAATGAGATGAAAAGGCATTTGATTAGAATGATAAGCACCAGAACGACAGTAAGTGGACATCCGAAGAATTGACCACTTTTTCTGAAAATGGAATTTTAAATTTAGGAAAAACTTCCCGAAAGATTCGGGTATTTACCTTGCATTTTCTCTGAGTATAGCTCCTGCTTTGAGATCAATAACTTGTTGTTTTCCAATCGGTGTCGTCGGAAGTATTGACGATGATGTCGACATCATTTTCAGAAGATGTCGGAGAAGTACTTCAAACAAATGAGATCATGGATGGGCCTGGAAAATAATAATTGAAGAGAGATAAGGTAGATACATGAGAGATTCAAACATAGAAAATTGAAAGGGAATAAGGGAAGAGATGAAATAAAAGTAGTTTTATGAATATGTCGAGATTTTTTCAACAGAGAACCTCAGAAAATCAGAAAAAAAAACTAATAAATCTTGTGAGAACCAATCCTTTTTCACGCTCATCAAATAAAGTTAATCCACTTGGAACTAAACAAAAAAAAAGAGAAAAATGGGAGAAGAAAGGAAAAGTATAAAGTTAAGCATCAAGATAATGCTCCTTCTTTTTTATCCTTTCCTCCTAAAATTGCTCCCAACTCTCTTTTTTTTCGTGTCAACCATAAAATGGGCGGTCTTTTGTCAGTGTAATCAGATGGATTACTTCTTTGGTTTACATATAAATGGTAACATGTATACAGTTAATGGATTGGCCAAGGAATGAGATCTTCTCTGAAGATTTGAAATTTCCAAAACACAAAAAACACATTTTCATCACGTCACCTCAATCATCAGAATTGACACCCGACATCGGCTAGGCCCCAAAAAAAAACAAAACCAGAATAGATGTGAACTAAAAAACTTTGCTCCCTCATTTTTTGGAGCATTTTCACTGGGAGAGCTGTTCTTGTAAAGAAAAAGGAGCAGCTAAAATAGAGAGAAGATGCTCTTTTTCCTTCCCCTCAGGGCTCAAAACTTGTTGGTGTGTTCACTCTTTTTTCTTCTTTTCTCTTTCTGTTTCTGCTCCCAACATATCATTTTTCATTTATGCCAATTCAAGAATATGTGCTACTTTTACAGAACTTACTTTTCAAAAACTTTTGATTTTGACAGAAGAAAAATATATGTTCTTTGAAATGCTAAACATAAAGAGAAACAGTTTTTAGTTTCTCGTCATTTCAAAAAATTTCAAATTGCATGATGATTCGGAGGGATTATAGACTTCAGTCAGACAGGCTAGACGGCTCTCAACTTCAATTTTCTGACCCAAGAGAACAATTAAAATGAACGTTGCAAAAAACAAAATAAAAACAACAACATCAAGTTGTGAATTTGGAAAAGTGTCAAAGTTGATCGAGCTCAAATGGATTCTCCGAAGCGGGAAAACTGCTGAAAAACAGGAAATAAGCCGGTTTTTCGTTTGCAAGAATCGAGAGAAAAAGAGGAAAAAGAGGAGAAGAAGAAGAGTAAATTAGCGATAAATTGAATTAAGAGAAGTTGAACACTGGAGAAGAGAAAAGTACAAAAAAAGTTATTAATGTTTAGGTTTATAAAGGGAATATTGAAAGAGAACATGGACACTTCCGTGTCTGAAAATATTGTATACGGAAATATGAAAATATGGGCTCTCTGTCATAATAATAATAATCATCATAACAGAACAAAACACAGTCAACAGAACATATTTGTATCATCAAAGATTTCAAACTTCTGATCATCGTTCTTCTATTAATTTTTTCTAGCATTGGAAAGTTAAAATCTTTTTCGAGTATCTATGTTCCAGCAGCGTGGCGCGTTGGGTCCACAACCCAGAGGTCGGTGGATTGAAACCACTCGCTGCTAGACTTATTCTTATCCTTTTGATAAAGACAAGTTGATAGACAGCGTAGAAACACGTAATGTCTCAGAAATTGAAGATTGAACACAAAAGTAAAGAAGAGAACAAAGAGAAGAACCTAATGAGATGAGAACGAAAACGAAATCAGAAACTGCGGAAACTAGTCAGGTAATGAGGGAATTAAGTATCTCCATTTCCATCTGTAAGTATCTTAGAAAGCCAAAACACTTGAAGAAGAGGGACCTAAACGAATCCCCTTTACCCTAAATATATATATGAGACTAACAATACTAATAAAGCTTTTCGCTCATGAAAAAGAAGAGGAGGTTACCTAATTTGGACGGGAAAAAGGTAAAACTAGAGAGATGGAGAGACGAGAAAATGAAGTGATGCGTGAAACCACACAACTTTAACCCATTGTTTCCATATTTTTCACTTAAAACATCAAGTCTCGTAAATAAAAATAAGGAGGGTAAGAGGTTAGAGTTCGTCGAGAAACTTGCTTCATTGGGATTGGAGTATGATGTTGGTGGGGGCTTGGAATCAAGGGGCGGAGCTTCGGAAAGAGATACAGATGCTTCATGGAACTGTGAATGTCATTTTTCTGAAGAAGAGAAGAGAAATAGAAGGTTAGAGTCATACTCAGAAAAAGCAAAACTCCTAAAAATAACGTTTTCTGGAAGTCAAACTTTGCTAGTTCTTCTTTTTTTATTTCGTTTCAATAGCTTTCTCCCACCAACCATTTTTCCATTTAAAATAGTCGTCCGGAAGTGCTTGCGGACGGCTGAGAAAAAGGGAAGAATTGTATGTTTTGTGTCAACAACTAAACAAGATTCGCGTCACTGGCACCCCACTGGGGGGTCAGACGTTTTTTTTGTTCGCGAAGTTTGGAAAAGTTTGAACTGATGTACAATTGGATATTGGTCTAATTGGAACACACCACTCTTGTTCCTTGTCTCTAAATGAAAAAGAAACGGTCTAGCAGTTAATGGTTTTCCGATCCAAGAACCTTTAGGTTATCAGAACGCTGTCCCCGAACTTTTCAAAGAACTTCACCAGCTCCGAGAATCGTGGCATGCAGATCAAGATGAAAAAAATTTCATATTTTGAAGTTTCTGTATGTTACCTTCTCGTATGAGCTCCTTCAAAAAATTGAACAATTTCGGAAAGTGAATCGAATGATATTCAAAAAGCAACTGGATGTTATTTTCCTCCATTTCCAACAAAAGGCATTGTGGTCGGGCTGTCCGACTCCAAAAACGGACAGAACAAAATGCGATTTGCATTACAAAATTAAGCAATTTTGTCGTTTTTTTCTGTTGACTGGCTATCATTTGGAGTCGTTTTCTGTTGGATTGACTTCAAAAATTCCCCCTAAAAACAATTTTTAGGGCCTGAAACTGACAAAAGACGAAGAAAAAGACCAGAGGTAAAGTTTTGAAACAAAAACTTTTTTCTTCTTTTTTTTCTCAAAATAGGATGAAAAGTAAAAGGAGAAGTAAGGAATATTTGATGAGAAGTGAGGATATGAAAGTGAGATGAAGCGGAAAGATGAGTTTATTATTGGAAGAGAAAGAGATGAACCAGCAGGAAAGGAAGTACATCAAAAAGTTTTAGAGGTTGAGTGCCAATTTTAGTGGGTTAAGGAAAGGGTCGAATGGGAGGTGACGTCAGATTTGGGTTACGCACGTTCGCAGTTCAAAAGTTTAGGCTCTAGAATTTAAAATGATTTGGAATTGAGAGAATGTTTCAGTTACAAGTCAACAAAAAAGGTGACCGAATTCTCCCATCCACCCGGATATTCCCACACTAAACATTTTTCTGTTGACTCCTCCTGACATATCATTTGTAATCTCATAGATTTCCTGGGATCTGAGTCATGGGAAAGTCTAAAAGTTATAGAAAGTATTTTCCGGCTTTCTCTCAGAACATTTAAACTTGCTTCATCTGGTCCTCTCAGGGTATGGTAGCGAGTCGAAATGATTGAAAACATTTTTCATAACAGTAGCACTAGAAACTTATCGAATTGTAAGAAATAAGTGAAATGTACACAAATGTTGCATATTCATATAGTAGAAGAAACCAGAATAAGACGAAAAGGAAGATTGAGAGAAAAGAAGTAGAAGACCAAACAAAACGACACAAAGCACCGTGAGAACGAGATATTGAAATATTTCAATTTCATTTATTTTCAAACTCAACTTTTCTAGTAAAATGTTTCTTAAGAAATCAGTTCACCAGTTAGGAGAGGAGAGAACTTTTGATCAAGTACGAGTACGTTAAAAATACCTGATGTGCAGTTGAAGCAGATGAGGTTATCCAGAATGAACAAACCAACTTGCTATCAAAAAGCGAAATTCTAGTGTAGAACCTATTTGACAACTCCAAAAACGAAACTTGACAATTTCGACATTGAAAACGTATGAAAAAACGTGATGAAGGATCTCAAATTTCTCAAAAAACTCTCGTTTTTACAAAAAAATGTGACGAAAATGTCAAAAAACGCCACAAAAAACTACAAAAACACATTAAAAACTATGAAAATATCAAATTTCGGCAACCAGGAAACTTGATCCTATCCTCTCGAAACTTGGCCATTTTTGGTCCTTTTTTTTTTTTCTATTTTTTTGGAAAAGGGAAGTTTTAGTTTTTGAGATTTCAGTCGTACCCCCAGGCGATAAAAAAGCTTTTAAAGATTTAGAAATTTGGAGAAGAATAGGAAAAAGTAAAGAAAAAAAGTTTTTGGAGAAGAAGAAGAAGATGAAGAACAAAGGAAAATTGGGAGAAAAAGTTGCGAAATTTAAAAAGAAAAGAAGGGCTAAAGAGCACCTGCCTTCCCTTTTGAAGGTGTGCTCAGCAGTGTTTAAGTGTATAGGTCAAGAAGTGAGGGACCAGAAGAAAAGAAGGAAGAAACATACATTTTTAAGCGAACAGAACACACAACTGAATGGAGAAAAGGCGAAGGATCGGTCTGAAGAGTCTCAGTCTGGCTTTGGAGTCAAATGTTTGGACGTTTTGGCAGAAGATACTGTAGCCAAAGGACCGCTACGGTCCGAGTTAATCATTCTATATGTAAGACTCTAGATGTGAGGAACTGGGAGTTTTAGAATAATAAAACCGTAAAAAGAGAAAAGAAATATTTCAGGGGGTTCCACTGATGTTGAGCTGAGGATAGATCGAGACACTTCCACATTTTCTGACACTGCATTTCATATGTCAGTCTTATACCGATTTCTGCCATTTCGAATCCTCCAAATTTACGAATAACTTCTAGAAAAACGGAAAAATGTGACTATAGTCTGAACAACTACTCCCACCCTCTCAAAAGAACTCTTCAAACTTTGAAATCCGCCTTCTTTCTTCTAGAAAAAAGATATCAATTACACGAAAAGAGAAGATACAAAAGTTAGTTTACTCGAGACTTTTCTTCTTATTTTCTTTTTTATTCCAATAAATTGGATATGCCATGGGAAAAGCTTAAAAGAGGGACACAGGAAGAAACGGAGGAGTTGGTTTTGAATTTCTCCGATCTTTTTAGTTTTGTGTGCTGGCATCGAATACGGGAAGCGCTCTCGAGAATCCATATTATGCCGGTTTCGAGTGGAAACGTATCGGATAACAAATAAATGTGCGGGAAAAGAATTGTGACTTTTTGAGACTGTAATTGTTTTCTAGAAGAAAAGAAATGAATCCAGACATATCTGGAGCTAACTTCTATTCGTTTTGAAACATTTTGCAGGAAAAAAGACACAAATGATGTGAAAAATCTATGCAAAACGTTGTCTCCCTTTAATAATAACAATGTGTCCAAAAGAAAGAATGGAGAGAATGCAATTTGCACCTTCTCCTCTGGTGGCTACTCTTTTGGAGTCACAACTGACCAGCACAATAGAATGATTTTAGGAGAGATATATTGAAAAGGAAGAGCAACACGGTGCAGCTGAGCTAACAGTATTCGATATGAGGTCAAAGGAAATGGTAAAGAAAATATAAGTGAGTTTCGGATGACCTAGGTTTATACAGCCAAAATGTTAGGTACGGTTTCAAAAAAGGCACACTCAACAACTGCGAAAATAAAAGAAAAGTCAGTAAAAACTTTTTCGGTCATTACTTCCTGAAATAAATTAAATGAATACCCTGACTGTTATATAGTCACATCCATTTTGAAACTCTGAAAACTTTTGAAAAATCTGAATGTTCCTCACAGTTCTATTACATTAGAATTGTACCTAGTCAGTGATTTCGGTCGGATTCGACGGTCTACAATAAAAATAGCATTGAGCATCAGAAATTTGAGCCATTTCTAGAAATATTAAGACAATAAAGAAATCGTCTCCGTGAAAATAAACGCCTTTGCAGAAGCTATTAAACGACATCCTCTCCCCCTTCTCCTTCGTCTTCTGCCCAAACGGAAACCGCTAATTGTTGGCTCAGACCTCCGACGTACATCCTTATAGCATCAGACTGACTTTTTACACGAAATTCAGAAAAGGCTGTTGACTCACCTTGTCTGGATGAGAAACAGCGATTACAGTATGATACTCTCTGATATTGAGATGTCAGCCTGAATAGGAGGTTCAAAAAGACAATACAATAAATACTTGGTTTATCCTAGACAAAAACTGATACATGGTTGTCTAAACATGGAATTCTTCGGGAATTCTCTTATGAAAGAATGTGAAAGATGTTGAGTAACTAACTTATAACAAAGCTAATAAGGAATGCTTAGAGGCTGAATTAACGCTTCACGGAACATTTTAAATGAGCGGAATAAGAGAGAAACAAGCTCATTAACGATTGTATTTTTCTTAATTTTTGAGGTTTTGAAATTATTAAAACAACGAGATCCGGATGTTCGTGTGACAGAGAGTTCTGATTTCTATGATTTCCGTATTTCTTTTTAATTTTCATTTTTGAAACTTTCGTTCTTGTACACATTATTGGCAAACAGTGCATACATAAATCACCAATTTTGGTTGTTGGATCGAGAACTGTTAAAGTTCCAAAAAACAAAGTGCGTTCCAGAGATTCACTCAGAAAACTGAACTGTGAAGGAATGTGAGAAAAACCTTCAAGAGTTCCTCGAAATTGTAGATAAGAACGTTTTGAATGATGGACATGGCTTCGTTTTTTCAAATATTTCTGAAGATGGAGAATGTTAAATATAAATGTTTCCAATAAATTATTGTCTGTTTAGCCTTGTTGTCTTTCATTTCATAACACTTCTGAGTATAGATCATCAGTTGAAATGGCAACATCCTATAGGAACTTGAATATATGTTTCTTCCACGTACTTTGCTCGAAATCTGAGTTAATTCTGATAGCAAATGTCAATCAAAATATATTTGATTATAAAATTTACTTTCAGTTCGAGGAAGTATTCACTGGTCTTGATTACATTTCGTGTCTATAACATGGTCTACGTAATATTTTAAATTTCATTAGGCTTCAGCAGCATGCAAATTGACTTCTACACGTTTCGATATATTTTGCTCTCACATTTTTGTTCTATCAACATTTTCAGTCTATACTCTTTGAATGTTCGGTCCTCCATGTCCTGAAACAGTTCCTGTGTATTATATTGTGACATTACATACTCTCGCTATTGTGTCTATTCCAATCAACATGATTGGATTCTATTTGGTGTGGTATCAATCTCCAAAACTCAAAGGATACAAATATTGTCTTTGTTACTTACAGGTAGGGATTGAAACTGAAATGCTGTTCCTGAACCAATTTCTTCTTTCCAGCTCGCCAGTTTCCTAACGGAATGTCACATGTCTCTGATCTGTCCCGGTTACTACTTCTTCATAATTATCGCTGGATACAACACGGGTTTCGAAATCATCAGTCCTCATTTGAGTATGACAATCTACGTTTTCATTTTTGCATTTGAAATTCCATCCACTTTATTATGCTTCATTTTCAGGCACAATGCTGCGGAAAATATCAGTCGGGTACTGTATTTCTTTTTTTATTACTGAAGTATAAGTTTTTAATTTTAGATTAATTCTCGAAAACTATATTTGGAGAAAATTATGTTGGTTCTCGCTCACATATTCCCTTTCGCATCTGCCTTTGCTATGTGGAAGTCCAGATTGCCAGATCAATTGAAACGAGATTACGTGAGAGATGTAGGTCAAAACTGATTCATTATCATATCAAGACTATTTTGTTTTCCAGAACTGGCCGCAGTGCATGGATTGGCTGAGGTTGAACGCTTTCGAAGTTTATGACTACAAACTGAATCCGTGGTTAGCAGTTGTTGGCATTGGTGCGGTTCTGTTTGTGTTTTTGGTTTATACGTAAGTGACTTGTTGTATTCACTTCATGCCAAATAATTTTCGAACAGTTCAGATATGGTCTAACTCTTGGTATCCATACAATGACAATCCTACAGAAACATCAGAGTTCAATGTCTCGTCAAACATATCAAATGCATAAATCTGCTTTGTTCAGTCTAATTATGCAATCGCTGATTCCTGGAGCATTGATAGTCATCCCGTTGGGTGTTTGCATGTTTGTGGTTGTTACTGGGGCAGTTGGGTTGCAAGGTATTTGATTTTCAGAGTTTAAATAATCATAACTCTAATTCTTGCAGAATTGGCCACTGATACGATGTTTTTAGTCGGATCTCATTCAATGTGTCTGTGTATTGTAATGATATCAAGTAGTGCAAAATATCGACGACTTCTAAAAGAGAAGACAATAGCGTTTTTTGGGTTTGTCTTAAATTGATGGCGTTGCACTAAACATGTATTTTTACAGGTTCATGACAAACAAAAAAGTTTCGACTGAGCAGAGCCAACGTGGAAACAGTCTCTTTGTAATCCAGAGTTCAGGAGCGTAATTTTATAGATGATCTTTTTATTATAACGAATTCCGATATCATAAATATTCTATTAAGAACATTATTCCCTATAGAAACTATTCAAGTCCCTTCTACATTCTGAATTACCAAAAATTGATTTGCCTCGTGTTTTGATGAATTTTTCTGAAAATGTGTTGTTTATTGCAAAAATCAGTTCCTATCAAGCAGATGATTTTTCCCCGTCCTCGTGAAGCAAATGATTGGAACTTTTAAATCAGACTTATATGAATCATTCATTTCAAAACAAAAAAAATCCTATTGTTTCATTGAAAGTAAGAAAAATTCAGACTAGCAAAAAATACATGGCAAAAAAGACAAAACTTTACTTTCACTTGAAAACGAAAAAAAAAAGTTATGCTTATCTTATTGCTTTGATGTCAGAGTCTAACAAACGCTATTCAAAAGCAACCAAGAGGATCATTTATTATATTGATTTCTTATCAACTTGTAGTACTTTGGATGACGACAAAACTGATGGAACGTTGACTTGGACGAACTGAGTTTCCATTTATTGGATCACTTGGTGGTTTTAATCTAAAACTAGAATTCAAATTTTGATCAAAGTGGAGAACTTACCTCAGTGCTCTCATTATACTTTCTTTCAGAACTCGTCGATATCTTGGATTACTCAAAATCATGACTGAAGAAGAGCAAGTTGAATGAGACCCAACCAGGAACATTGTATCTGTTGCGAATTCTGAAATTATAATGAGATAGGAATGAACGATAATAATTTCGATCAACTCTTCCCACCTTGCAATGAAATAGAACTGGTCACAACTACGAACATACAGATTCCGAATGGAACAACAATTAGAATTCCGGGAATCAATAGTTGCATTAATAGACTGAAAAGAAACATTTTGTGCATTTGATATGTCTGACGAGACATCGATTTTTGGTGTTTTTGTAATATCAAGATTGTGTGGAAGCCAAGAGTTAGACCGTATCTGAAAACTCTTGATATTTGTTCAGATAGTGAAGAGAAATAGAGATTGAGCAGCTCAACAGACTCCCAAATATTCTTACGTGTAGACTAATAAAACAAAAGAAAGAGCTCCAATTCCAACAACTGCTAACCACGGATTCAATTTATAATCGTAAACTTCAAATGCCTCAAAACGCATCCAATACATACATTCTGGCCAATTCTGCAGGCAAAAATAATTCAGAATGATATTTAAGATTAACATATTTCGTCTACCTCACTCATGAAGTCATATTTCTGTTGATAAGTCAATCTAGATTTCCACATTGAAAAAGCAGTTGCAAATGGAAATAAATGACATAAAAGTAAACAAAATTTTTCCATATACTTTTTACTGGGGACCGTCTGAACTTTGAAATTGTTTGTGTTTAGTCGTGACATTTCTTAAACAAACCCGACTGATTTCTTCAGCTGCATTGTGTCTGAAAACGAAACATAATAGTGCAGATGGAAGCTCAAATGCCAAAATAAATACCCAAATAGTCATACTCAAGTGAGAACTCATCAATTCTGCGCCCGTATTGTATCCTCCAATCATTGGGAAGAAATAATATCCGGGAGAGATTAGAGACATATGGAGTTCTGAGATAAAGCTCACGAGCTGCAAAACTAATTGTTTTTAATTTTTTAGAAACAACGTTTCAGTGTTAATCAAAAGCAACGGGAAACTTGTACAACTACAGTACCGACTCACCTGCAAGTAACAGAGGCAATATTTGTAACCTTTCATTTTTGGAGATTGATACCATACTAGATAGAAGCCGACAATGTTAACTGGAACAGATAATGCAGCAATAACATGTAAAGTCACAGTATAATATTTAGGTATTGTTGTCGGACATGGAGTGAGGGACATTTATTCAAAAATACACTGATTTCTGAGTCGTAAAATTTTCCAGTGGAATTGATTACGCAAGTGTAGTACTGGATTCTGGGATTTCAAACAGGTGAAAATGAAAAGAGAAAATATTTTTCCAAATTTTTCACAGGTTTTGTTCAATAATTTATATTCTTTTGTACGCACTGTCCAACAAAGATGAATAAAAACAAAACATATTCGAATGGGAAACCCAGAAACTATCAAAAAGCCGGAAAAGGAAGTTTCCGCGTTCTCCATTCTGCGGATGTATTGCCCAATTGAGACAAAAGTAAAGTATTTATTGATTAAATTCAACTCGAATATATTTACGACGAAATAATCCATCTGTTTCAAACAATTTCAAAAAGGATTCTTTATCTATATGTGCTAGAACACTGGTCCATTCGATCATGATATTGTTTGAAGACTGATCATCTGGACAGTCTTTGTTCATTTCTTTGAAGTAGCTGTCAGCTTCAAAATTCATTTCCAAGATTTTAGATGTTGTAGGCATTAGGATGAAAGGAATCTCATGAATTCGAACGTATCGAATATTTGATTTGATCTTGAAAACAATAGTTGTATTCGATGAATTGGTGATTTCTAGACGGTTCACGTTGACTCTATCAAACGGAGCATTGAAAACTATTTTTGATTTGGGTCTTGTGTTTATTGTCGAAGGAACTTCTGTTAGATTAATTGTGGAGAGTATTTCTTTAGTTGTTTGTGTCATCTTGTCCTCAGTTTTCGACAATGTAGCCATTTCTTGAGCAGGGTTTCTAGTTGTATTGAAAATTAACTCAGGACTGCGAAGAATCATATTCCTCGCTTTACGCAGTGCGGTTATTGAAGCGATTGGCATGTTCCGAGTCGACAAGGCTTCGAGGTTTAATGAAGTTGATCGCATACTAGTATTTCCAGCAGTTTCACATGGTTGGGTCGATGAAGTAGAGGCTATGATTCCCAAGCGGTTTAATATAAAGGAAGAAAACCAAGCCTCTTTCTGCTCAACTTCAATAACAGTCCACGAATCATCTGATTTCTTCTTTGTGAACACAAAACAATCTCCGTTTTTCTTCAACGTTTTTGAAACCAATCCAAGAAATCCTTGTAGTTTTTCCTCACATTTTTCAACTTTCCAGTCAGCGTTTCTTGGTAAAGGCTCATTCTTGTACAACTTGTTCTTTGGATTGTTGACAGCTGTAGCTGCTTTCATTGGCATTGTTTCAACTTCTAGTTTGTTTATCTGAAGTTTGTATCAAAAATGTGTTTTAAACAATTTCGGAACCTTACCTCATATAGAGAATAGGCTGGAAGGTTGAACGGAGGCAATGTCTTGTAATCATTCGGACATTTTCCTGTCCTGGAACCAACTATTATTGTTGGAACTTTGCTGAAAACTGATTGCCAGTAATATGAGCAACTTCTGTTTTTCCAGAAGTAGTCGTTCAATCCACCACTGAGAACTTTCAATTCATAATGTTGATTCAAATCTGAAATTGAAAAAAAGGACTTTATTATGTTTTTCTATCCGTTGAACATACCATCAATTGCATCAATTTCCCCAGAATACATCACTTTGAACTTTCCATCTGAATCAACGTCTTTCGGTATTTCAGCAATGAACACAGCCTTTCGAACTTCTTCATCTTCTTTAATGATCTCATCTACCGTTGTTTTTGTCATAAAATGTTCAAATACTTTCCCAAAATTAGCGTTTTGAGTGAAATTTTCACTTGATTTCAGCATGAAGATGACAGCGCCCAATTGAACAATTTGAATTTCAATATTATCGATATCATCCGATGCGATACATTTCAGAAGTTGCTTGTTTGTCACAAAGTTTGGTTTCTCTCCATTTGGCCATCCTTTTTGTCTGATATATTCTAGAAGTGACTCCATTTTCAATTCGCCTGCTCCAGAATCTGTGACTTCAATATTCAGATTCAGATGAGGCACTTTCAACGCTGGAATATCAAAGTACCGCCTGTTTCCATTGAGTCTGTTGGGAAGAAGACCACGGGTCACTCTCCTAAAGTCGTCAAATTATTAAAGAAGTTTAACCTTAAATGTTTCTTTTTTTATGAGCCATTTTAAAACCAACGCAGCAAAGTTTGGGAAATCTGCTGCCCGATCACCATTTTGGGAAAGAATTATGCTTGTGTCGGACACACAAATTGTAGAAATATCAGAGATCTTTCATCGTATTTCAGAGACGCCGAAAATTGAGAAAAAAAGTTCCGTGGTTCGGGTACTTCAATAACTCACATTTCTTTGTCTCGATGATAATAATCAATAACTCTCACAATGATTTTAGTGTTTTCCATAGTGAAGAATGTGAGTTATCAGTTGAATCTGTACTGTTATATATACAAAGGTAGTCGTCTTATCAGTCTTATTTGCTCATTCTTAATTTTAAACATTTCATAATAAATTCATCCTAGAACAAAACAGGAATTCACTCATTATATTCAATCATTATCGTTTTACGACGAAATATTCCATCTTCTTCCAATAGTTCTTCTGGGGATTTTCCTTTAGTTTTATCAGTAGAATTTGCCCATTCAATGACAATCCTATCCATATCAATATTCGTTTGTTCGGCATCAAATGGATTATATTCAACTTTCAAAGTGATCGTTTCTTGAGGATTCAAAAGTCCTGAATTTGAGACGATTGAGATTTTCTTCGATTTATTTTTGACTATAAATGCAATCCGATGATCCGATTGGTTTGTGATTTTGAGCCGATTTGAGAGTATTTCATCGTATGGAGAATTGAAAACTATCTTGGATTTGGGTTGCACTTGCAGAAGTCCAGGAATCAAAGTGAGGTCATCTTCAAAAGCTGGGACCTGTTGGGTTGATGGTTTGGTTGCGATTTCTCCGGTTCTTTCGATAGAGTTTTGATCTTCAGAAGTTTTGAGAGGTATCGACTGTTCGAAAGTGAGATTTGTACAAGAAATCTTCTTTGGATCAACGCTCTTGTCTTCTTTTGAACTTTTACCAAGTGGCTCTACTTTGATTTTAATTGGAGTTATGTGGGTGGCTGCGGTGATACCCATATCAGTTGTTTGTTGATTTTCAAGTAGTGTCGCGCTTGTGAGACCTGTTTCCCTGTCATCGCAGGCCTGAGAGGTATCCTTATCCATTTTGAGTAAAACCTCGTTCAGAGTAACTTGAATCTTTTTGCTCGAATCGATGTTTTGAGAAGTTTGAAGACTATTCATGACTTCCTTGACAAGTTCAAAATATGGTAAAACAGTTGTACCGTCTTTGTTTATAATCCATTCCTTGCTTTCCTCATTTTTCGTGAATAAGAAAAACTCGCCATCTTCTTTCACATTATTATGAACCAGTTGCAAAAAGTCTTGAATGTTTTTTTTCAGATTTTTGAACGGTCCACTGTGGCTCTCTTGGAATGGGTACATTTTTGAAAATGGGGTTCTTTTCATTGTTTGTAGCACGTTCTACTTCAGATGGTATATTCAATGTTCGAAGGGATCGAATCTGAAATTGTTAATAATGTTTTTCTGTATAATAACAACCTCACCTGATATAGTGAGTACGGCGGATAGTTTCTCGGCGGATTGCAATAAGATGATTCACTGGATCCAGTTCGAGAGCCAATGATTATAGTAGAGATGTTGCTGAATATTGCTTGCCAGTAAGCAACGCAACTCGGTTTCGTCCAAAAGGCAAAAGTCATTCCATGTTTCTGCGTTTTCAATTCCAAATGTTGATTTTTATCTGAAATCATCTCAGGTGTTGTTAATTCTTATAAATGTGAACTCACCATCAATTGCATCGATTTCTCCAGAATACATCACTTTAAACTTCTCGGAATTCTCATCGAAACTGGTTGGAATATCAGCTATGAATACTGCTTTTCTAACAGTTCCATCTCCTCCAATATCTTGATTTTCCAGCGGATTTTCAGCGGTCAAAAAATGTTCAAAAACAGCTCCGAGATTATGACAGAAATCGCGTTCAACTGAAGTCTTAATCATGAATATGATACCAGCCATTCGAACAACTTGAACTTCGATATTTTCGTCATCCTCAGCGGCAATAAATTTCAAAAGATTCTTATTCGTAACAAAATCTGGTCGGTCCTTTGGTTTCCATGGCCTTTGTTTAATATATTCCAGAAGAGATTCCATTTTATGTTCTCCTGCTCCAGAATCCGCAACTTCGATATCCATTTTTACGAACGGGATATGGTCTCTCTTATCATCAATATATCTACTGTTATTATTCAATCGCTTCGGCAATAAATCAAGTGTCACTTTCCTGAAAATTCAATGAATATTTTAGAAAATAGTTATAGACAAAACCAAATAAATTGGCAAGAGTAGACTCATGACATCTGATAAATGAATGAACTCACATATTCTTATCACGATGATAATGGCCGATAGTTTTGACTTTAATCTTAGTGTTTTGCATGCTGAAATTCATTAAATAAAAATATTCAATTGGTGAAAATAAAAAATGAAAGAAGCGAATGAATTGAAAGAGGATGCAGAGAAAAAGAGAAATGAGCAAGGGACCCAGAATCTAGAAGAGAGATAAGAGACGTTGAATTGTTCGGCATGTGAAGACTTTGGGAGATGATACCTGCAGTGATTATCTTTGAGGAATCTTAGAACTCTATATTACTCTTTTGCAGATTCACGGAAACGAAATGAGTTAATGAAAGAAAACCAGTTCATTAGGGACAATTGTTCTTCTATGTATAATGTTGCGACATTTCTCCCCCATATCCTCTCTTCTCCTTGATTGATTAATAGATTGGCTCGTCGTCCACGACAGGAAGATCATTGATTATGTTGGTTGCTTTAAACAGATACACCTTCTGAAAAATGTTTATGTTTTCCTATTTCTCGAATTTGCTCCAATGATTCGAAAAGGGGAGTTTTTCTTGGTTTTGGGACTTAACATTGCTTACTGTCTCGACTGCTTCACAAGATACGTTCTTTCCAGAGTTGGCTATCCTGTATCCAGTGGAAGAAATCATCCAATTGAACTAAACTGGTTTATTGAATTTTCGAAGCCACCGCCTCTCTCTTATCCGTTGTCTGAAACAGGGTCACTTCCGATGAGGATTGCTTTGTTTTCACTAAAAACTCAAATGATTCGTCATGGCTTGGGAAGCGAGATGAAGATGGATTTGTTTCGGAACTCTGTGAAGTGATTCGAAAGGAAATTTGCACCGAGTGACTCATAATTCTGAATTCCAATAGACATTCTTCAATTGTTCCATAGGATCTCTTACTTTTTCTTATCACCTTTTGAATCATGTACTTATATCATTCTTATCCTCTACATATAATTACTGGGTCTTTTCTTTCTACCGTTTTTGCAAATATAACTCCAAAAACTAAAAATAAATCGAAGTTCTATCTTGAAAACACTGACTCCTGTAAATTGTTAAAGAAGTTGAAACTCTGGAAGAACACTCCGTTGTACTTCCAGGTTGCTTTGTTGAGAAACAGTAGATACCAAAAAAAACGCATACAAACACTAAAGTGAACGATGTGCGACTTTCTAAAAATGTTCAGACTGACTGTACTTTCTTAAAACAGAAGTATGCCCATTGAGAAATCCATAATTGGAAAAAGTTTATTTATTGAGTCAAACTCGAATATAATCAAGAAAAAAAATCATATGTTAAACATTTAAACAATTTCTTTTAACATTAAAAAATAAATATGTAAAGGCTCTTAGTGTTTATTTGTGTTAGTTCTTCTGAACGAATCGATAAATAGCATACGGTCCGAACGTTCCAGTGCTTTTGAAGTCTTTTGCAGTTTCAGAGGAGCCGATGTTTTCTCACGAGTTGAAGACACTGAGCTTGTTGAAAATTCTCGATTCTGATCATGTACAATGTCTGATTTTTGAGTTGAAAATAGGGTCATTTCATTTTTTAAATGCCCGGAAATAAAAAGAAAAAACGGAGAATCTTCCTGTTCAACATCATGAATTGTCCACGAATTATCCGATTTCTTCTTTGAAAAAACAAAACAATCTCCGTTTCTCGTCACCATTTTTGAAACCGATTGGAGAAACTTCTGAAGTCTTTCCTCACATTTTTCAACTTTCCAGTCAGCGTTTCTTGGTAAAGGCTCCTTCTTGTACAACTTGTTCTTTTTATTGTTGACAGCTGTAGCTGCTTTCATTGGCATTGTTTCAACTTCTAGTTTGTTTACCTGAAGTTTGTATCAAAGATGTGATTTAAACAATTTCGGAACCTTACCTCATATAGAGAATAGGCTGGAAGGTTGAACGGAGGCAATGTCTTGTAATCATTCGGACATTTTCCTGTCCTGGAACCAACTATTATTGTTGGAACTTTGCTGAAAACTGATTGCCAGTAATATGAGCAACTTCTGTTTTTCCAGAAGTAGTCGTTCAATCCACCATTGAGAACTTTCAATTCATAATGTTGATTCAAATCTGAAATTGAAAAAGATGGCATTATTATGTTTTTCTATCCGTTGAAAATACCATCAATTGCATCAATTTCCCCAGAATACATCACTTTGAACTTTCCATCTGAGCCAGCGTCTTTCGGTATTTCAGCAATGAACACAGCCTTTCGAACTTCTTCATCTTCTTTAATGATCTCATCTACCGTTGTTTTTGTCATAAAATGTTCAAATACTTTCCCAAAATTAACGTTTTGAGTGAAATTTTCACTTGATTTCAGCATGAAGATGACAGCGCCCAATTGAACAATTTGAATTTCAATATTATCGATATCATCCGATGCGATACATTTCAGAAGTTGCTTGTTTGTCACAAAGTTTGGTTTCTCTCCATTTGGCCATCCTTTTTGTCTGATATATTCTAGAAGTGACTCCATTTTCAATTCGCCTGCTCCAGAATCTGTGACTTCAATATTCAGATTCAGGTGAGGCACTTTCAGTCTAGGATTATCAAAAAAACATCGGTTGACATTGAGGGATTTTGGTAGTAGTTCAGGTATCACGCTCCTAAAAAATATATGTTTTTAATTTGTTTTTTAATAACTCACATTTGCTTATTTCTGTGATAATAATCAACAACTTTAACATCAATTTTAGTGGTTTCCATAGCGAGGAATATACGTTATTAGTAGAATATTAGCTGATGAATACACTAGAGAGCGAACCTTGTCTGACTCAAACTGAAGAATCGATGGTCAGAAAAGAATATTGATTTGAGATTTGTGGTGATGGTCCTCTACAGAAAATACACAGTACTCATTCTGGAGAACTACAAATGACAGCTGTAGGCAAGGAAATAATAGATGTCATCTTTTCAAATGGTGGGTATCGACTGGTCAAATGAGATGTGGGAAACTTTATAAAAATTCGAAAACTTGAAGTACAATATAAAACATTCAATAAACTGAATGGTTCATTTCATTTTCCATTGAAAATTCCAAGAATCAATGGGATATTTTCAGTCATGACAGCAAAAAAGAACGGACGATCAACAAGAAATGGTAATGGGATTCTTTCACTGGGTCGTTGAGTAAATCCAGAAGAAGATCTTTTAGCGATGATTCGACATTTTCCTATGTCTTCCACTGTTTTGTCAGTGAATTTGAATTCTTGAAAATTGAAAATCCGTGACGAATATTTTAGACCTTTAGAAGTTTTGGGGACTTTGAAAACCGGAATTTGGAAGTTGATATACATAAAATTGAGGTCACGAAGAAGGTTTTGAAATATGTCCGTTTCTAATTTCTGGAATAAAATAATGTAAAACAGCATGATTTTCATTCACAAACCTCTAAACTTTCTGATAAAGACTTGTTTTCTTTTGGAAGGAAAATTACAAAAGAAAGATAATTCTCAGCCATTGGAATAGATAACACCTGAATTACTTTAATTTCATTTATCGAGAAATTGAACTCACTTTGAAATCTTCATCTTCTGTCGACATGTTCTCTTGTTGCTCAGAGGAAATTTGAAAGTTTTGATCTAATTGCATGGAAATGAATTCCAGTTGTTTGATGATGTCTTTGTCAATATGAAACTGCTTCTTACGGTGAACAGAGAATGGATACCTCCATGTTGTAGTGGACAAATTCTGAAAATAACTTTTTTTTTAGTGATGTGATCTTAAATGAAGATGGCCAATTAGATCAATTAACAAACAAGAGACTAATTTCAATTTTTATTATTTCATCGAAGTCGGAAACTCAAATTTTCAGTGACCTCTGGATGTTCTAAACTTTATTATACATTCAACAATCTCAGAAAATATAGTCTTTAGTAGTTGTCAGTATTTTGAAAACTCACCATTTCCTCCAACTTTGACTCCAACGTTTCCAGTTTTTCTTTGAAATCACCTTCATCAAAATCAGGATTTACTTGAAAAATATCAGTTGGTAGAAGTTCATTTGATTCCAGGGAATCATTAATAAATGACAGAGAGACTTCAATCGGAGAGAAGAAAACAGAAGTCTGCACTCCGATTTTCCGTAGAAAATTGAGACCAACTGTAGTTAAAACAGAAGGGAGTTGGGATGCCATTGAGCGACCGAATGGGGAATTAGTAAAGAGAAAAAGTGGAATTGAGTTGAGATTTTATAGGTGAATCTGACGATATCCGCCCACTTTACGAAATTAAGATGAGCTACCGTGCAATTAACAAATAGCAAAGTAAACATTCGCCGAATGGAGCCATGAGGAAGAAAGAAGCGAATTTCTGTGAAAATCATCCCGATTAAATAAAAAATTCTTCTCCTATGACAAGTTTCCAATTTTATTTCTCAGAGTTCATTACGATACACATACTTATGAAATGTAGAATCCGGACACAGAGTTTCGAACAAAAATTTTATAGAGAGTAATATTCAATCGGGTCAAATTCAAAAGATGCGTGCTCCCTTTTTCCGTTTTAAATTGACTAAAATGGTCATGATTTGTCGGCTGTTCTTGAGGAATAATATAACTGCTGAGTTTGAGAAGCACGGACAGAAACAGTCAGATTCACAGCCTTCGGTGTCTTTTCCTTTTGTTTCAGAGTTTCTGTTCGTTGATACAAATAAATATTTATCCAAATAGTTCGATAAATAGGAAAGACAATTATACAGATCACAAAAATAAATCAAAAGTATCACAAATATGAATGAGACCAAATACGGGAGTTGTCATGGGAATCATCTCGGTAATAAAAATAATGATAAGTGTGCAGAGAATGTACAGAAAAATAACAGAAACAGCAACAAGAAACCTAAAGAAAAATGATTGGTGATTAGTAGATTTACATATAAATTAGAGCAGAATGTACAAAATTTACAGTATAACAAATAAATAAAAAATAGGAGTTTCAGTTCTCGTTGCCACTGAAAACTCCCATTGTCAATGGTGTTGTTCCATTCATGATAGCGAACAAGAACGGACGGTTGGCATCAAAATTGAATGGTATAGTCTCGCATGGCTTCTTGATCATTCCACGTGGACTCCGAGTAGTCACTTTACAATCCTCAATACTTCTCACATTCTGACTGGTCAATCTGAATTTCAGCCGATGATGAAATGGACGACGAAGTCCTAGAATTCGAGAAGTTGGAATGTTGGAACTGATCTTGAAAACTGGAATTTTGAAATGAACGAAACCAGGAGCAAGCTCTTGAACCAATGTTTTGAATCGAGAAGAATCGAGCTTCTGCAATTTCATTCCGAAAGTTCTAGTATTATATGTCGTTTCAAACCTTCAAACTCTTCCGCAATGGTTCATTGTGTTTCGGCAAAAACATAACAAAAGACATCGATTTCTCACACATTGGGATACCGAGAACCCGAAATGTGTCGTCTTCTGTCCATTTATTCTCTTCTTGATCGCAAGAGATTTGCCAGTTCTGCTTTTTATTCATCGAAATGAATCTCATTGGTTTAGAATTCGATTCAGATAGATGAAATTTTTTTAGCTGGTTCACTGAGAATGGATACCTCCAGATTGGAGAAGTCAAGTTCTATAAAATAACTTTCAGTTTCCAAAAAATATGATTTCCTGCCCCATCTCACCTCGTTCTCTAAACTTGAAGTGAGTTCTTCCAAATGTTCCATGACTTCTGACATCTTAAAAGGTGGAGATCCATCAATTAGATCAGGTGACAAAGGAGTGTTGAAATCAATCGAATAGTTTGTCAACGACGAGAAAACAAGCACTGATGAGAATACAACTGACTGGTGAACTCCGATCTTTTTCAAAAAATTCAAACCTACAGTTGTAATAATTTCAGAGAATTGACTTTCCATAAGTACAATTAAGTACTGAGGTTTTTGCACTCTACCGAAATAGTGCTTTTATACTCCATCCCTCCCATTAACACTTTCTTGAACCTGTTTTCTTTGTCATTCAACAAATTCGTTGCTCACAATAATCTCTTAGTTTGGCGTCTTACTGGTACATCTCCACCCCCAGGCAACCTTTAGAGATGTTCAGCAATGTTGGACAAAAAATAGACGAACTCGTGGGAAAACAGTCAAATGATTCATAAAAACACACAGAAAGCGCAAATTGTTAGCTTGGAGAAACAGTATTTCGCAAGAACTTTCCAGTTTGAATGACCAGAGAAAGACCAGAAAAGTTGTAAGACTCGGAAAATAACCCCAGGGAAAATGGTCGAGCAGGCATTGATTTGTGTGTTCTGAATGATCTGAACCTTTGAAGGTGATGGAGAGAAAACAAATTTATTACATGGTAATAAAGTATGGGATCGGTCATCGTAATCCCACTTTTGGATAGAAGTTGGTTCCTATCTGATCAATTTGACTGTTTTGTTAGGTTGAATTGTCTGGAACTCGGATTACCGTAAAAACTGTATTATAACGGCATCTGTAATAGAACGGCACATGCATGATAACGGCACCCCACCTATACTCGGAATTCAAGAATATGATTATCCTGGTGTTATTTTATTTGTTCTGAAGCAGTGTAATTAGCACTTCTAGTTCAGTAAATAGAACGTCCAAAAACTTTTCCGTTTAATTTTAATGAGTTTCTGAAACCACAAAATTCCTCTGGGAGGCAGTTTAAAAATAAAAATACATGCCGTTATAATAAGGTTTTTTCAGTATATATTAGTTTCAGACATTGTGCATTCTTGACTCTCTGTACAATCTCTCTTGTTATGCTGTATATCTATATGAGTTCAACATCCCAAACAAAAATACAAATATTAATAAGTTATTTTTCCTTTTTCAGACTTTGGGGCACTCGTAACATTCAGGATATACATATTTTACCTGTGGGACTCGACATATTTTGATACTCTTCAACAAAAACACAGACATCCTTTTGATTTTACATGATGTTCTGATATTTATTTCCTTTAAAAAAATATAACTCATTGATCTTGCATGATTAGTCATCATTCACACTAATAACATTTTCTTCCTCTGAAATTAGAGCTAGCATTATCATTGGTTAAAAGACATGAATATTTTGAAGTACTTGAATAGATTCTGTCAAATCTCCACTTGGAAAGTTTTCTTAAGTTTTTGAGTATCAAAAAATAAATGGGCGTGACTCTGTCTGGGTGGAGGTTTTCCCCTCCCGGCCGTTCTTTTATACCATTCTTTGTTTACCTTTCATCTGTTTGCAATTCACTTGTGTTCAAAAAATCCTTTTGTTTACAGGTTGTTCAAAAAAGTTTTGAGAAACTCGAGGATTACTCATTTCTCATTGTTTTCATATTATGAAATACGCCGAAAACAGAAGATTACCTATCTATCGAAAATATCTCGTGATGATGAGTTAGCGTCGAGGGAGATGGAACATGGGAATTAAGATTGAAAAGAAAAGGGCTTGAAACACTTTGAGAATACAGTCGTGTTTATGGAACGATATGAAAGAATCATTATTCATACAGTAACCGGTGTTTAGATTTATGTGCAGTTCTTCGATCCAACAACTGCTCGATAAAGTTCGATTTCGATCAGAAAGAGCAAATTGTCTTTGGAATACGCTCTTGTTATTTTCCATGTTCTTTCTCTTCTTTTCATTATATTTCTCTGTTGTGATTCATTTCATAATTGATCTGAACCGTTCACCCCCTTCTCTTTCTCTTCTCAATTCTTCTTCTTTTAGTGATAAAACATGTACTTTTCCTTTTATCTTTGTGGTTGCCCCCTTTCCGACTTCGTCTCTTCCCATTTCTATCTCTTATTACCATTCAATCATTCCCTCTCTTCTTCTCTTTTGTTCGTTTCTCTTCAATTCAAAAAACGTGCAGCTGTCAATCATGAAAACCACGGTTCATGTAGAAACTATCGGATATTTTTGTGCTGGAAACACCGAGAAGTGAGTTGATCCTTTAGAAAAATAAGGGGAATTAAAGAGGAAAATAAGACAATTTTACGTTATCATCTGACAACACAACCTGTATGGGTGGTCTTAAAAAATTAAATGAAGGTTTAGGTTTTTGATAAGTTTTTCAACGTCGTGAAAACACTGTTTCAATGTCTAAATGGGAGATAAACATTTAGATTGTTGAACAGAACTCTTTGAAAGATACAAAAGTTTTTCTATATGGCCTTGTTTTGAAGTTCAAATTGTATTGAGAAAAATAAGAGGAAAATGTTTCTTTGTCTGACGCAGATTCTTGTCGTTGTCTTCTTTCAACTGATGACTAATTGTTAGAAATTTTTTGGGAGGGTTAACATCTCGGCAGTCGTGTGGCAACTTTAGGCATATCTCTTGAAACAAAAAACCCTTCTTTCAGCATCACTACCTGCCCTGATTCAATGAATGGAAATCAGAAGTATATTACGAATACTAATCAAACAGTTCCATATATCAATCTAAATCAGGATGTTCCGTTGTGTTCTGAAGATAAGAACAATTTTAAAAGTCTTCTGAATCACATTTGCCGAAAAGGATGGCCGAAATCGGAGAGACCGGATGTTGTGACGGATCAAAAAGTACTCAGTTCAGTGGCTGCTGGAGCCGATACTCCGATCAAATTCACAAGAATAGCGGATATTATTTTTATGTGGATTGAAACGGAGAATGAGGATGCCACTCAACAGAATTATGAAGCAGTTTTCAAGAACTTCTTCACCAAAAATACTGAAGAAGAAGCTGCAAAATGCTCTAAAAAGGCAATATTTCAGTCTAGAATCGCTGGAGTTCCGTTTTCGAATATTCTCTATTCGGGAGAGGTTGATGCGATAGATGGTCAGTGCATTCCGACAGTACACATTTGATTGTCTTTATTTTCAGCCAACAACCAACACTACAATTTCAAAGTCATCCGATCCGCAACGAACACTTTGAACTTTTGGGAAAAGAAGAGTGCCCAGTTCTTCTGGGATTCTGTCTTCGGAAATATTGCTACTTTGGTTGTGGGAACGAGGACTGGAGAGAAAGAAACTGATCCAAAAACAAGAGATCCTCTTTTCTATCCGGAATTGTCAATTTACAAAGTGAGTCAAACTCCAGGAAAGCTTTGACTACGACTCAAAGTTACTCATGACATCAGACTCAGGCTAAACTAATTCTGACAGTGCCCCTGAATTACCCGAGATTAGAAAATTTCTGTAGCACTGATTACCACGAACTCCCATGAAAAGTACGGGATGTGGAACCCCGTACTCTTTGATAGATTTTGCCAACACTTTTTTCAAACATTTTTTATTTTAAAATACACTATTTAATTCACATTTGTTGAATGTCACTATGGCTTGATATGGGATTGACGAGAGACGAATTGATCCATCGGATGATGATGAATGAAGGAAAGAAGAAGACGTCGATTGTTGATCCCAATCCAAAACTACTTCTTATCGACTGACAAGTCCTCGTAGACTGATTCTTTCTTCTCTCCGCCGCCTTTCTTTCCTCCACAATATAGGGCAATTGCCGGCAAGACGGTGATGGCAAGTACCTGAAAACAAACGGCATTAGAACGAAGGAATATCTTCTTGAATCTCTAGAAGATACACGGAAATTTCGAAACTTACGATTGAGAAAAGCATGATGAGATCGACTCCGAACTCGTTGATAGTTGGAATAACTGACTTTTTTTCCCGACATTCCATCTTTTATTACCATCAAACCAGATAAAAAGGTCACGGGGGTGGGGTCGCATGGGGAACCATGACGTAATCAGAACAGATATTCTTGATTTAAACGTGGAGCAGTGACTTTTTCTGACTTGATAAATATCACGAATGAAACTCGTGTCACGGGAACTTTATTTCTTCAAAACTGAAATTCCAAGATCCGAGAAATCATACAATCTACAAATTTTTGTAAAATTTTGATTTTCAGCTCGAGAAGTTCAATCAAGAAAGTCTTCCACAGCAAGTAGCTAAATTTGCGGATCGTCCACGAAGCACATTTCAATCTTGGTCAATTATTGATGGAGAGACGAGACTCAAAGAATTTTTCAAACTGATCAAGAGTACTGTAACAACAAATGGAGACTGTTTTGTGTATTCTCAAAAAGAAGAAAAATGGACAGTTGAGAAGTTGAATGATGAAGGCGATGAGGCTCTGGATATCATACTTCAAAGCATTCCTAACTAATTCAATCTCTTTCTCACGTATTCCCCTAACATTTCATGTTTCTTACCATTTTGAATTTAAGTCGACTTTCTACGTCTTTTCAGTTCCTATTCTGGTTCGCTTTTATGTACTGCGTTGAGCACAATTTTTCCGGTTCCCATCTTTCTGAAATTAGGTTTCTTGATTTTTCAATTACTTTTCAGAAGATATTCATGTTTTTTTTTCCAAATGAAGGCAGTAAACATTCTCAAAATAAGTTTATTGCATCTGAATTCCGCATTCATGAAAGAATGAAGCAACGGTTTTCGGAAACAAGAAAATAACAACTATTTCAAATCAGAGTAAGAAGAATAAGTGAAACATTGGAAGAGATGGAATTTATAATTTAAAGATAGATTTTTAAGACGACCTCAAAAAGATAAATCAGAACAAAAGGAAGTACAAAGAAGAAGTTATTAGAAATCATTCTCGCGGAATACATCGAACAGCAAGATCTTGAAACTCTTCGTTTCCTTCTCTGTCTTTTTCAACAACCCATTCGGAATCATCACTATTTCTCGAGATAATGTAATTATGACCTTCAGTTGTCACAATGTTGTCAATGAACATCAAAAGATCTCGAATGTTGTTCTCTCCATCTGAAACAGTCCACGCTTCGAATGGATTTCTTTTTGCAGCTTCCACTGGAAAACACTCCTTTTCCAGGCGTTCAACCTTAATCAAATTAATAGAAAATACTTGCATTCACTTAATTAAACTAACTTTGTATACAGATTTCTCCGGAATTCTATGTGGACTTCTTGTTTTTGGATCGTTTTGTACATTATGAGTCCTTGCTCCGAGTATAATGTATCGTGCTTTTCCGAAAACAGATTTCCAGTAACAACGACAACTGTTGTTTTTCCAGAAGTATGGATTTGCAGTCCCCCGTGAAGCAACTCGGAAATCATAATGATGGTTTTGGTCTGAAATTAGCAAAAAAAAAAAAAAAAAAAAAAGCAGCAAAAAAAAAAAATTCATAATCGAATCAAAATTATTTTCGTATCAATCTATTTATATTTCTGCATTTGTATCTTTGATTCAGTAGTTTCATTTCCCTAGATCTGATTAATCTCTTCTTTTCTGCCCAAACTCACCGTCAACTGCTGGAACTTCTCCAGAATACAGTATGTTCCAACTGCCATTCAGATATGGAACAGTTGCTCGGAACACTGCTTTCGTACTAGTTTCATCTACTTCCAACAGTTCTTCATCGTCATTTCGAGTGAAAAAGTGTCGAAAAATCAATCCGAAATTTCCATTTCTATCACTCATTGGAAAATTATAAGGTCCTTCGTGATACTTCAATAAATAGTTCACTCCGAACAAGCGCTTTGCTTGCATTCTTATATCTGGACGTTTATGAGCAACAGAAACGAGAGTGGATTTACTGGTGACAATGTCCGGTTTAACACTATTCGGCCATCCTTTGAGACGAATGAAATCAAGAAGTGATTCAAGTTTGACATCTCCTATTCCAGGATCTTTGACTTCAACGTTCAGATTCAAATACGGAAATTTCAAAGAGGGGTTCTCGAAATATTGTCGATTATTGTTGAGTTTCTTAGGAGTTAGACCGACATTGGCTGTCCTAAAAATAAGGTATTGATAAATGATAATGTAGAGAAACTGGGAAAGGTACATTTATTACAGATAGATGAACTCACATGTCCGCTTTTTGATGGTAATATCCAACAGTTTCCACTTTGATTTTAGTTTCCATTTCTTCTCGTTTAAAAGTTGAAACAGCTTCTTCTTCTACTAAAGAATAAAACCTTGCTGGCGAAAGAAGACAAAACAAATATAACTGAGCAATGGTACACAAAGCATTCAATGATTCATCAGATATTGAAACATATTTCTTCGAGCGATTTTCATTGCGCGAATCCAAGTTCTCTAAAAATCAAAAAAGAAGAAGAAGAGGTAGGGGTTTTAGATTTGTCATAGCTACCGTACTTCTACAGTAATCTATCTCCCCGGTTTACTTTTAAGTCTGATACAGAGCTAAAAAAATCATGACTACCGAGTTAGTTAGATTTAAAGTAAATCTGCAGTTTTTCAATTACTGTATTCACAGTAATCATTCAGTGATTTATATTTAGTCAGTTCTGTATCAAGGACCTGAAAAGTTCCCTTGTCACCCCAATATTTAATTCAAAATTTTTAATGAGAAAGAAATCGTTTTGAGAGAAAAGAACGAGAAACAATGTTTCAGTGGAATGTTGATAACTGAAAACTGGGAAAGAATTCATTTGAGCTCTACATTTTCTCATGATCTCTATCTTTGTTTCAATTGTTAGGTGTCAAATGCGTTTTATCTGACTTTACATTAATCTTCACTTCACAACGATGACCCCCTTGTCAGTAGATTAAATGTGTATGTATCTCTCTCTTCCTTTTTTCAACCATATTTCGCAATATGCCTGACAAAGTAAGATGAGATGAGATAGGAAATATTGCAACGAATTTCTAAAGATTTCTCCATCACGCCAATTGTGTTTAGACTCACTTCTCTATTTTTGAGTCTCTTCTCATTCCGAAATATCACCTGCTTCTTAGAAAATTGTTTTAAAATTTCTGAAAATGCCCAATTTCAATTATCAGGACGCCTAGAAATTCTATTGGCACTAACTTATGAGGTGTTTGAAATAATTCGAAATCTAATATATGAGAGTTTGATCAATTGAGACTCTCTCGTCACGCATGATAATCCATTAGATTAGGATTTCTCAAAAAATCAACAATTTATTAAATCTAGAATACAATAATAACACGTATTGATGAGAGCAAGAAATTGTGAGAGATCAATTAAATAGATGGTATATTTTTGCGGATCAAATCCCGAAATTCAGCGATTGCCACGTCATCCCGTTTGAAATTCCATTTGAGACTTCCAGGAACTCTGGAGAAAACATAACAGTCACCACTCCTCTTCACGTTGGTTTTGACTGATTGAAGGAAGTTCTGAAGATTCTTCTTTCCATCGGAAACAGTCCAAAGGGGACGTCTATCTGGGTATGTGACTTCTGAAGGCATTTCATCACGAATGATTTGTTTTATCTGGAAGAAACATTTGGAGGAAAGCTCTGATATGAGATTGGAACAGGAACTCAGAATACCTATATATTTACTCACCTCATAAACGGAATGTTTCGGATATGTCAAGAATCGGCTCTTCTTATATGCAGTCTCGCCAGTTCTCGAGCCGATAATAAGTGTAGGAGATCCTCCGAAAAACGATTTCCAGAATAGCCGACAACTGTTCTCAATCCAAAAGAAATCATTTTCTGGTCCTCCGTAGGTCACATCCAATTCATAATGACGAAGATTTCCATTCGGAGTACGTTTGACTGCATCAACTTCTCCAGAATATAAAATATTGAACATTTTCTTTTCTCCATTCAAAATAGTTGCCTTGAAAACTCCTTTGTAAGCAGATCCGTCATTCAGAACAACATCGTTTCCCGATTTCTTGGTCATAAAGTGATTAAAAATAACGTTATGATTTGCTTTTACTGGATCCTCCTTGTCAACTTTCAACACGAAAAAGACTCCTCCGACACGACAGACATGAATCAAATGAGTTTCTAAAGAAGCGACAGATTTCAAAAGATCCTTCGTGGTTACGAAATCTGGCACAACTCCGCCAACCCAGCCATTTTGATTGATATAGTCGATTAGAGATTCCATTTTCAGTTCCTTCGATTTGAGTATCGGAAGTTTGATATTGAGCTTGCACAATGGAAGTTTTCGGATACTGTGTTCTAGATATTCCGTGTAACCGTTGAGTTCTTTGGGATAGATTCCGCAGTCCGAGACAGGGGTTGCATTCCTGGAAAACACAAGGTAGGTAAGTGTTTTTATTGGTTACAATGAAGACAAGTTGTCACAACAAAAAGACTTACAAATTCGCATCACGAAGATAGTAATCGACATTTTCGATTCGGATCTTGGTATCCATAATTGAAGAAATCAACTGAACTGATGCTTTGAATAAGAAGCTTCCCTTGAATGAAATAACTAGCTATTTCGAACTCTTTTATACCCGTCCAAAGTGTGTGGAAATCGGGTGAACGCCCCGCCCCTTCTTTTGAAATGTTTCAACATTTGACATAAGAATAAGAAACGTTTGAAACGAATCACATCATTGAGAATTTAGTTAGGAATATTGCTTATTTCGAACAACTCCAGAACTCATAATATTCAAATCTGGGAGAAATGTTGAAGTTGTGGGCAGATTCTTACAGAATCTAAACAAGGGAAACTTTCCGTGATTGATCAAATGAAAAGAGTTGCAACTAGTTGATTTGGGCTGGTTGATGGCTTCTTGGGAAATTGTATTTTCAGATGGAGAATATATTGTCAGATGAGCTTAATTAGTGGAAGATAGCAGATTCCAGCGTTCATTTCGCTCTGATTTATTTATTTTTCTTTGATTTTACGCGACCAGCAGGTGTTCTAGGATGTTCTGAACATGTTCTGAATTCTTTTCTTTAATAATACAGTAGTCTTTAAAGGCGCAACACAAAAATTATTGCTTGAGTCTCGGCATGACATTTTTGTTTTTTAAGCGCTCAATTGACTTTTTTTCTTCAACCGTGCGTTGAATGATTTATCACAATTTCTTGTGTTCCGATTCCGTCTTTTTGTCATAAATAACTTTTTTCCTTTTTTAGGTGTCATGACACTCACATCGGTGGCCGCTGGTAGACAATTCGGTCGAGAAACAACAAAAGTCGTATCGAAAGCTCACGAAAAATACAACTTGATGGATTGGCTCGTCAAAATTTAGAGTAGCGAAGGGTAATATTAATAATTCAGCTCTCAATTGCTTTCAACACGCACTTCAGATTTATATTCTGTTTGCACTCTGCAAGTAACTGCTGATTCAGAAAACCGAAAAAATTCAAAAGGAAGGAGCATATGGAAGACACAATTGTTTGATAAAAGATGAGAAAAAGGACGACACACCCTTTTTCTAATGTGTCCACTACCATATAAAACAGGCGAAGAACTACAAAATCGGGAGGTAACGTAGGAGAAAGTTCTGTAGATGCTCAAGAACCTAGGAGTGACGAAAATGAAACAGGAAAAATCCTAAGGAAACTAGGGAAGATGGAAAGTATCATGTCGGAGAGGAGCAAGGTGGAAGTGGATCGGGGAATCCAAGCGGCGACGAGGGCGATCCTAATGAGAATGAAGCAGATGGAGAGTTTACAGAAGATAGTTCTTCTGATAGTTCCTCCGATAGTTCATCTGACAGTCCTGAAGATATACGTGAAAAGGAAGACACCGTCATCGCCAAGAGCTTATCATCTCCTGACGAATAACCATTGTCAAGAAACGATGAAGCTCTTTTCAACTACGTAGGCCGCAGAGAAGAGAAGGATACAAACGCAACATCAGAAGTTCTCGATTTATCGGTAAAATCTGGATGTTAGTTACAACCCAATATAATTTACCTTTTTCAGATCCGGCAACAGCTATCGAATACTGACTTCTCTTGTCCAAGTAATCAAGAGGAAGATGCGGGATTAGAAGGGATATCTTCAGAAGCACCAGTCCATCTTTCGTGACTGTGATGAAGACAATTACGACGAATCAACAACGCAGCACCATCGTTCATTATTCTTTTTTTTACCCATTTTTCATTGATTAATCGTCTGTAATTTGTATCAAATCATTTTTGACTTCTTAATTTGTTTTGATGTGATATTGATGGAAATGTTGTGGCTCTGAAGAATACTGGTACATTTTGTTCCGTTTTCAAAAGTAGTTTGATCCTCTGCATATATTTGTTCCTATTGGTTCTTCATTTTATATCTAGACACTTATTTTCAGAACAAATGATCCTCCTATCATTACCAGTTGCGGGTGACTCACATCTACGGAATGTCACTCATATGAATCAGATTGTGGATAATGACAGGTAAGCTACTCATCAGGGATTGTAGAAAAATATATCATTTTTTCTAACTGAAAGTTAACACCGAATTGTGCGTGTTTGCAGGTCCCTCGCGTCGTTATCTACACTTTCAAAATCTATGAGAATTCAAAGTATTAATAATCTCGGTTCGAAATTTTGTCGATCGGTCGAAAGAACTGCACTGAAAGAACCAGAAGACAGTGGAGGAGCACCTAGGCGAAACGATGAAGGAGGGAATATGCCAGAAGAGTTACCTGAAGAAGATATAGATAATCAGGATGAAAACGATCAAGAAAGAGAAGGTGGACAAGGAAATGACGGTGGTGACGAAGGAGAGGGCGGAAATAATGAACAAGTTCCTGGAAATGGAGACGAGGGCTCCGATTCAGATAGCGATAATGATTTAAATTATGATGGCGATAATGAAACAGAAGACAGTGCTTCGTCTGACGATGAAGAAAATGACAATGATGAAGAAGATGAAGACGTAGTACACCAGCCAGCCCCACAAGCAAATATCGAACAAATAGAACGATACATTGGATTACCTCATAATAATAGAAACCGACGTAGAGAAGCACCATATGATCTTCCGGATATTGTTGTTAATAAAAGGCGGAGTAGATATTCGACGGATACAGATTCTTCGACAGAAGCCCGACGTAAACGAAAACGCCGTTGTTCTAGTGCGTACGACATAAATGAACAAATTAAACGACGCCGGGATGATGATGATGATAACAACCGACCACCAACTCCCAGACCCAGATTTGTACCAGTAAACTTCTAGTTGGATCGTGCGCTGGAACTATTGATTTATTTTATCAGTATTTGTGTATCTTGTTATTTCGTTTATTTCAATGTAAATGTGTTCTAATATTTTCATGTAATAATTTTTAACATTTCTGATACTATGAAATACTTTCAATACTTAAAACTTCCGACAGTGAATAAATCTATTCATTCCATACTGTACACTGGGCTACACCAAATATCTGCATTCCGGATCTCACAGTTTGATCAAACTCTGATATCTTGTGTTCCCTCAATCATTCGTTGACTTTTTAAAATTGAACTAAGATCGCAGGACTTGGTTCTAAAACAATTCATCGGTTTATTATTTTTTGAAATATTATACAAGCAATAAAAACACGTAAAATGAAAAGTATTTGTAATTATAAATTATCTGGAGGCAAGGTTGACGCGAAGTTGTCTTCCATTGAAGTCGGCTCCATTGAGTTGCTCGCAAGCTTTCTGAGCTGAAGCTTCATCAGCGAACTCGACAAACGCGAATCCTCTTGGACGCCCAGTCTCGCGGTCACAGACGATTCTGGAAGACGTTTGTTTGAGGAATATTGAAAGATCATTCACAAGATTCTTTTTAGATGCTGTGAAATCTGCACAAGAATTTTATTTCCAACGGGCGCATATATCGTCAGGTGAATACTACTACCATATTATGAAGCACCGAAAAGACAAACGTAATAGCAATACATCTTTGTATTTAATCCATAACTTTCCACTCACTTGACGTTGGTAACTTGTCCGACCGAGCTGAAATAATCTCCGAGCTCCTGTTCCGTAGTTTGGTAGGCAGCGTTTCCGACTGAAATGTGGCTATTAGCGAAAAATTAAGAACACGCAAACACTGCAGATGAATCATCCCAGGGTCAGAGTTTAGTTTTGCGCAAAACTATAAGAAACTGACCGTAGACAGAAAATCCTCGACTAGACATTTCGATTTTAGGATGAACGATGAGACGTGTTCGAAAGTTTGTGGTTGCCTCGAAATCTCGATATGGGTAACCGTGCCTCAAAACAGGTGTGGACGAGCCGCAGTTGCGTATTAGACTCCGCCCTCAATTTAAAATCCTCTTTTCTAGTTCTGATAGTGAATGCTTCCGGGAGATTAATAGGAAGGGTAGAGCGAGAACGATACTGAGATGGAGAATAATAGTAATTATAGAACTTGAATAGATTAAATTCTCCTATTCTAGCTTTGAGTATTCGGATTTTAGGCTAAATGTCGATGAATCGATAAAGTCTCAATATGGAATGGAATGGTAAATGTCATATGTTGAATCTCGTTTTTAAAATCTCGCATTAAACTTCTGACCCAATATTTATGTTTTAATTTTAAGAAAACGTCAAAGTTGAGATTCATGAGAAGGGTGTCAGAAGAATAAGATTATTTCACAGTTGAACAGATTTCGTTGACAAATTAATCACACAAGTTATTCAAAATCGACTTGCATGACGATCGGAGCATGGTCACTTCCCTTCACGTCGGTCATAATGTCGCTCCGTTTAACCTGAAACGTTGAGATGAATTGGTACGAGACGAAGAGAATTACTTATATTATTTTGATTGTTTTAAAAGAGTAACAGTAAAGAAAGCTTAAAAGCAGTAACAGTAATAACGGATCTCAGACCAAAATGTCGGTTCCCAACTCAGATAGTTGATTTAAGACACTTTTTCTCACATTTTTCATAATCCGATTGCTGACGACGTAGTAGTCCAATCTCCACCCAACATCTTTTTCTCTTGAGTTGGCTAAATAACTCCAGAAAGAGTATTTCTTCGATTCTGGATGCAACTGACGGAATGTATCAGTGAATCCCATATTCAGCATATCCATGAACCATCCTCTCTCTTGATCTGTGAATCCAGCTGTCTTGTTTCGATTACTTTCAGGATTTTTGAGATCAATTTCGTTGTGAGCGACGTTCAAATCTCCTCCGTAGATTACCGGCTTCTTTTCGTTCATTTCTCTCATTTTCTCTGTCAAAAGTTTTTCCCATCTTCCGCGTTTCTCAAGATTGACAAGTTTTGCTCCGGAGTTTGGAACGTAGGAGCCAATGAAGAAAAAATTGGAGAATTCGGCAATGATGAGACGTCCAGCTGAATCGAATTCAGGATCGCCTATTCCTTTATGAATTTTCAATGGGACAGTTTTGCTGAACATTCCTACTCCTGCGTATCCGCCGTTTTTTTCTGTGGAGATAACCAGTGTCTTCGCGTAGTCCTGAAAAGAAAAAAGATTTCTTCCACGCAGTTTACATATCGTTTATAAGAGTCGGTATGCAAACAAATGGCATAATCGAGACTTACCTTAAAGTTTTCCTCAATCTCTGGTGGCCACTCCTTGCACTTTGTTTCTCCTAGGAAAACAATATCCGGTTGCTCATTGAGAATCTCCTTGAAATCATTCTTTTTAACACATGCTCGTAAGCCAGCGACATTCCAACAGATGAATTTCCAATTTTTTTGACTTCCGTCGTCTTGTGGAGTTAGCTTTTTAACTTTCTTCGTGAAGATTGAAGCTAGTTTAGCAGAATCTGTTGAATCTATTTTTCGTTTTGACATATTTGCAAGTCGGTTAATTGTTGTTCTGATCAGCTGAAACTAGACGAATCGATAAGGTTTTGGATTCTGAATTTCGTGAGCTAGTCAGCATTTCACTACGTAGATAATATGCATAGCGAGAAAAAAAATCATAAAAACCGTACCACTAATTTAGTTCGTTTTTGGGGGCGGCCACTCAAATTTTGGAATTTTGAGCCAGATTTTTGGCTCAAAGTGAGTGGCTGAAGGCGTGTGAGTGGCATTTTTTGTTACCTAACCTTTCTCTTAGGCTTAGGTTTCTTAAAATTCGGAAAAAATTGACAAAAAACGATTAATTTGTCAATTTTTGTCGTTTTTGTCAATTTTTTTCCGAATTTCCAAGAAACCTAAGCGCTTAGGTTTCTTGGAAATTCGGAAAAAATTGACAAAAAACGATTAATTTGTCAATTTTTGTCGTTTTTGTCAATTTTTTTCCGAATTTCCAAGAAACCTAAGCCACAGGGTCTAGGGGTGAGTACTGAAATCGTTCGCGCTCCACTAGACATTGGCGGCAAATTCAAATTTTAATTTTTCAAATTCGCTGTTTCACTGTGGCGTTTTGATACGCAGCTTAATCGACCACGTTTTGAGCCGATTTATGTCCGTTTTCCCGCATTTTTGGCCAGTTTTTCTACCGTCGCGCGTCTTTTCGGGATCAACTCTATTAAATAAATAAAAAATAAAAAATTTATTTTGAATTTCGCGCTAAAATTTCAGCTGATTTCAGCGGAGCGCGTTTATTTTTACTACTCATCCCGAGACCCTGTGCTAAGCCTAAGAGAATGGTAAAAAGTGGTCCCTCACAAGAATCACACAGATTTCGTAAGCTTTGTCCCTCTTTCAGAACACTGATTCAAAGTCCCCAAAAAAATTTTTTGAGTGGCCCCCCCCAACTAACTTAGCGCCTAAATTTGTCATCGCCAAGTTTCAAAGTAGCATTCAAGCCGGATGTAGACAACCTGTAGCTGTTGATTTTGGTAAGATTGATTGTATATTAACAGAAGACAAACAAGTTTAACGGTTTATTATTCTTCGAGATCTTACAAACAATAAAAAACGCGACATGGAATGTGTGGAATGGAATCTACTTGTTGTTAGCAAGGTTGACGCGGAGTTGTCTTCCATTGAAATCGGCTCCGTTGAGTTCTTGGACAGCCTTTTGAGCTCCGGCCTCATCAGCGAACTCGACGAATGCGAATCCTCTTGGTCGCCCAGTCTCGCGGTCATAGACGATTCTAAAATTTGGAATAGATTACGAGAATATCATTTCTAATGTACTTAACACAACTCATAAAATTCAAGTCGGAAAACACCTTTTTTTTTTGGAAATGGACAGCTTGATAATAATGTGTAGGTAAAAACACTAGTGAGAAAAAACCAGCTTTAATAGCCTTACCTGACGTTTGTCACATTTCCAACATTGCTGAAGAAATTTCCGATTTCTTCCTCGGTAGTTTGGAATGGAGCATTTCCGACTGAAAAAAATTATTTATCGAAAAATCGATAACTAGGATTTTTTCAAACAAGTTGAGGTGCTTGGAACAAGCTGTGGTCTACCAGTTACAGGAATCGCTCACTATAGAAAGTAAACTCACGACACATTTTTTTCTGAACTCAAAAATTTTTAGGCCAGAATTTTTAAATTCTGATTTTAATAACAACTGAGACTTCAGCATTTCTAATTAATACTATTTATAAATTCAAACGTAAACTAACCGTAGACAGAGTATCCTTGACCAGACATTTCGATTTTGGGACGAACGATGAGCCTAGAGTTCAAATGTTAGTCACTGCCTCTCAAAAATAAAAGCGTGCGGCCGCTGCGGAAACAACTGCCGCAGCTGCAAATTAATCTCCGCCTCCTTATCGAACCTGCCTCACCACGTTCAGAACGCTCTAGAATGTCACATTTCGACATTTCAGCTGAAAATTTGTCATTTTGAAATATTGCGCATAGTCGCTCGCTAGTTTTGATAACGTTGGGTGTTTTACCGGTTTTGATTCTGTGAATTCGCAAAACTATGTCGGTCTCGAAATTGTGCACCGTCTGTAATGCTTATGCTTAATGATCCCAATTCTTCCACTTTTCCGTTTGAACTTGCTCTTTTTATAGCTTGATGTTCAATCTTCAAAATCGAATCAATGGCAACGACGACGATCGTCACTATCTCGAAACACGTATAGCCGTTCGTGACAAGCTTCTTGCTCAAGGTAACGTCCTTTTAGAACATCTTGTTACCCAATCAAGGGATTATATTCTTTTCATAAACTTTCAATTGAATGTTTTCAGAAATGAAGGATCTCGAAAGCAGTCTCCGAAACCAGCGTCTATGGAATCTTCAAGTTCCATCGACATCGAAGTTGCATGAGTTGGATTTAACAGTGACCCCACAGGAAGGAATTTATAAGGGAGGAGTGTTCCGTTTCAAAATCACGGTTCCACCAGAGTACAATAATATGCCACCTGTTGTCAAGTGCCTCACAAAAGTCTGGCATCCAAATATTAACGAAGACGGCTCGATCTGTTTGTCGATTCTTCGACAAAATTCATTGGATCAGTTCGGATGGCGACCAACCCGAAATCTCCTCGAAGTTGTTCACGGACTCGTCGCTCTATTCACTGACCTAATTGACTTCGACGATGCCCTCAATATCCAGGCCGCTCAACAATGGACTCAAAATCGCGAAGCATTTAAGCACCGTGCTCGTGAATACATCCAGAGATACTGCTGATTACTATCAATATTCTTTTCAAATTTATAGTATACGTGCCTTTTTGTATCTTCAATCTAATTTTCATCCCAATTCATCTTCTTTTCTTCGGTTCTCTCATGAAAGTTATATAAATTTGTTTGAAATTTATAATTGATTTTCCAGCTACATGGTTTTACATGGCTTTCTAAACTCCAGAAGCACGGAGTTTCTGGGACGAACAGAATTCCGCAACGAAGTCGAACTAGTAGAGAAACTAAAAAAGTGGTAGGCTCCTGACTCGACTGGACTGGTTTTAATACTTAAAAAAGCGGGGGACTCCTGTGAACATCTTTTTAATGACTTGCATGAAATTCAGAAATCTGATAAGGTACCCGGACTGGAACGCACTTGAAAAGGTTAGGCTACAGACCTCTGAAGAAATGTTCTCTAGCAAATTTTTACTTGTCTGCGAATCCTTGTAACAAAACAAAATAATTGATTATGTTGATGCACTCAATCGACGAAGGGCGGAAGATGAAGTCAAAGTCACCGTTTTCCTCATTCAATGTTTCGAGATTGCTTGTTTTATTTAGAGCGTAAAACATAAAGAATAATTTAATTGATAAAAATGTGAATCAGTTTTAGCGAAAACATGAAAATTCGGATCAGATTTAATATGAGAATTGCGAGAACTTTACAATTTTGAGAACCTTCAGATTGGCTTAATCTTAAAGTGAAGTCCGATGAGAGAGAAGACGAGGCACTTGAGATCCTGAACCAGATAGTAGAATGAGCGGAGACCGTCTGGGTCCTTTGAGTTGTTGACATCAGCTAACGCGCCGATTTTTCCAGTTGTGAACGAAATGTGCTCGTTTTTGTAGAGAATTTCGAGCTCTTGTCGTCCAATCTTGTCAGGCTCAGGCCAGTTTTCGTCGTCTTCCTGCATGATCTCCGAGTCTTCGATGATGCGTTTTAACTCGTTGAGCACAGACTCCGAGACGGTAGCCTCCTTGCGGATCATTGTATCGTTCTTGTAGTTCGAGTTATTCGCGTAGCGAAGAGCACCATTTGGGCGGAATTCGAACTCAAGGAACTCGTGACCGAACTTTCCCTGAGAAATAACGGTAATTAATTCAAAAGCAGAATAGTTTTTTCAAATCCAAACCTTATGTCCAACGTAGTACCGCACGTAAAAATCGGCGGATTTCTCATCGTCAGCACTCATTCCTAAAAAATACAGAATTTCAATAGTCAATGACAAAAATTAAATATTTAACGAGTGAAAATCGCTCTTTTAAGACAGATCATTTTAAGAAACTCATACGAACCTTTTTTCAAAAGAAAATCGATAAAAATTGCACAAAACGCAGAAAAAAGTAGGTGCCGGCAGGAAAAGAGAAAATTCGAAATTCTAATGGCAGTGCAATTGCGCGGGACGGTGTTCGCACAAGTGCTCAGGCATCACAATTGACGACAGTTGGAGTTGAAGAGTTATGAGAATCATATTCGGGGGATTTTGGTATAGTGATCGGAAGTTATAATGAGATTCAAGAAAATTTTAAAAATTATGTTTGCTTTTAAAAACATCGAAATATACAAAGTTAGCTTCCAGTGATAGTGTGTGAATTAGAAAAGGAAAGTAGTATGAAATTAACCAGAAAATAAAATTGTTAGGCAAACAAGAAGAATTTATCTTTCACACATCATCTTCCTCTCCAATTCGTGTCTTTTTGAAACCTTCCACTTCTGCAGTGGTCATGTTTCGCTGCCGCTTGTTGGATTGAATGTTTCTCGAAGTTGGCTCCCGAGCATCGTAGAATTCTGAAGAGTTTTCCACTCTAACATCTTCATCGAAACGTGACTCTCGTATCTGAAAATGTGAAGATTGACTTCTTTAACAGGAATGTGCTTACGTCATCGTTCTGGTGATCTCTTCGAAGACTCTGATCGAAAGTCTTGACAACGGCATCAGAAGTGATTGAAGTGGAATGCATTTGAACTGAAGGGACATGAGGGAGTTGTTTCAAATTTTCTAAAAGAGAGACGATCGTCTGATCAATGAATTCTGGAGTATTGAAATTGATAAGAGTTGTGAGTGGTTTTATATGAAGTTTGTAGTCTGGGATGAAGTATTCGAAGTAATCGTTCACGGGAAGATCTGAAAAACAATAATTGAGCATCGGTCATTTAAATTAATTAACGATTACAGTAAAAAATACGCTCTTAATGTTTCTTTCACCCCGTGACCTCTTCATTATTCCTTGTGCGTTAGTATTTAACAAACCATTAGGAAAGTTCGGTTATTCTGATAATTGACAAATCTTGAATCAATCTCGCTATTTCTATCGTAAGTTTTATAAACAAGTCGGCTGATACGGACTACATCTAGTTTGTTGACTTTCAAAGCAAAACACTGCTACAAGATTCTCCACAGTCTTACATCAAAAGCCCATCGCTATATTATTTATTTTCATGTACTTGCCATCATGGTCTTGCCGGCAATCGCCCTATATTGCGGAGGAAAGAAAGGTGGTGCACAGAAAAAAGAATCAGTCTACGAGGACTTGTCAGTCGATAAGAAGTAATTGTGGACTAGGAACAACAATTGACGATGTCTTCATTTAAGTGTTCATTTTTAAACAATGAATAAAGTTGTCAGTCATTCGTCGTCAAATCTGATCCTTGACTAAAACTGAATACTATGAAATGATAGTGTATTTTAGAAAGAAGGTATTTTAAAAGTAATTCGAAATTTTAGCGAAATTTTGTTTTAGCGAAATTTTGTTTTTGCCAATTTGACACAGTTGACCAGTGATTATTTCTTTTTACTATTATCATATTTCTATTCAAAAAATAGTAATTACCATCAGCAACATCCAAATTCAAAGCAATCGACGTTTCGTACACCCAGCATCTTGAAACGTTTCGAATTGTATATCCACCTCCACCTACAAGCAACAGAGGAACGTTGAAACTTTTCATGTATTCCACGCATTTTCCATGTCCATATGTAGTCAAATTGAATACTCCAAGTCTATCTCCAGCCAAGGAATCCGCTCCGCATTGCAGTACAACTGCTTCTGGTTGAAACCGTGCCATCACTTCCCTCATTACTGTTTGGAAAATTCTTTCGTATGTAAAATCATCAACACCATCTCGGAGCGGAACGTTCAATGCGTAATATTTGCCGTGTCCAGCTCCAACGTCTGAAAAAAGGTTGTAATAACTCCAAGTCTGGAAACTCGCTTCCAAAAAGTATTTTACCTTTTAAATCCCCTGTTCCTGGGAAATATTCTCCATGTTTATGAAACGAAACCGTCATTACTCTATCAGTTGTATAAAACGCCTCTTCAACTCCATCACCATGATGAACATCAATATCTATGTACAGAACTCTTTTGTGAACTTTTAACAATTCGAGAATTGCTAGAACGATATCATTCGAATAGCAGAATCCTGAAGCTTCTGACTTCTTTGCATGATGAAGTCCACCCATCCAATTAATTGCAATATCTGACTCTTTTCTGTTCAGTTGGGCTGCAGCAGCAAGGGATCCTCCACATGATAGTTGACAAAATTCATACATTCCATCGAATACTGGACAGTCTTCACCAACTGAGAAACGTGTCATTTGATCAGTGAGAGTTGAAATATTGTCAGACTTCACTTGTCGAAGAAAATTGATGTAATCATCCGAGTGGTAACGAGTCATTTCGTAGAACGAAGCTGGCGCAGGCCGCTGAAAAATTTTTTTGGTCAGAAAAACAGCAGTTCTTGGTTTTTCCTGCCTCACCATCACATTTAAAGCCCGATACAATCCATAATTGACAATCAGACTGTGTGTCATTCTGACTCGATGTGGTTTCATCGGGTGTCCCTGTCCGTAATAGAAATTTCCGAAATCTCCATCGTAATAATACGAGACACGTGGTTTTGAGTGTTGAAGTGAAGTGGGCATCTCGATATTAGTGCTGAAATTGCATTAAAGGATAAGTTATATATATATATATATATATTTTTTTTTTGTAAGAATAATGCACTCCGTATTTTTAATCTGTAAAATGAGGAAAATATTTGAAAAAATACCGAACATAAAGCGGTCTAAATAACTACAGAGAGTTTTAAGAATGGGTTCGTAGGAACCAGAGAAAAGACAAAGCATTCATATAAATAATTTAAGTTAAATTAATAAAATATTTCTGCATTATTTAAATAAATATATCAAGTGACTTTCAGCGGGAAACTTTGATGGAGAGCGACGATTCTGACTAGAAAGAGATAAACCTTATTTCTTGAATCATTTTACAGGCGAGAAAAAAACAGGCATTCCGAAATTCACCATCGCGCCATATGGCGGGAACCGAAATGATGGTGTGGACTAGCTTTTGCATCGTAGCCTTTTCTAGGTCATCCTTATTCCTTCGTTTTTTCTAGGGGTCCTCGAAAAGAAATTCAATTGATCAAAGGGGTCCCGCAAGATTGGATTATGGTTTCGGGATTTCATTTTACCTGTCTATCCTGTCAGAAAATCTAATCAACACCAAAAAGTTTCCCAATGAAAGATTTGAAAGCTCAATGAAGAATCAATAAAACATGGTCAGAGAAAGGAAAGAAGAGAATCATCGCAAATCAACCGATAAAGAAAATCCATCAATAAAATTATAAAAACTCAAAATATACATCAAGAAATCCATAAACTGAAAAAAAACTGAGAAAATCAGGCGTTTCGATTGACTAATTTTGTCACGAAACCGTCCAAAACAGGTCGAAGAGGCTGAATAACATCCGGAATTTCGGCTATACTTTTCTTGATTTCACCAGAAAAATGTTGTTCGAACCGACGAAATTCCTCTCTCAATTGCAACTCATCATAGATTTTCTTGATTTTTTCTATTTTTTCCGGATCAGAAGTTCCGAAACTTTGCTTGAAATCAGTAATGAGATGAGCAGATTTCTGTGGAGTAGAGTGCATTTTTTGGAGAGCACGAACGGCAAGCCACGTACATTTTCCGTCCTGAAAATTAATAATCAGTACATAGTTTTTTTTTCAATGCAAAAATTACCTGTATATCAGTTCCAATCTTTCCAGTAATCGTTGGATCTCCATAAACATCCAAAAAGTCGTCCTGCGATTGAAACAAGAATCCTATTTGATATGCGGCTTTTTTTACGGCACCATGATAAGCAAGTACATCAGAAATGATAAGAGCCATTTGAAGAGGATGGAATACTGTATAATGAGATGTCTTGTTCTCAACCATCAATTCGTAACGATCCCAGGTGAATGAAGCAATTTGATTGACGGATGATGTATCCAGGAACTGAAAGATATTACATATTTTTTGTTTCAATCAGATAGAGTAAAATGAAGTTATGTTAGATGATTTTACATTCCGAGTGCTTCTATGGACTTTTATTCCACACAAATGATTTTCCTCACGTGAAAATACAAAACACATGTACATTTCTGTTTTTCATAAAGCCTGGACCGTGACCTCACCCCATTACCCCTGTTTCATACTCTCTGTTGATTATAAAAGTATTGAAAACTAGAGAAAAATCAGTTATTCAGACAATCAACGAATCTTGACACGATCTCATCATGATGATCTCAATCGTAAGTTTTAGTCGTGAAACAGTTAATAAGAATCTTGAGATTAGATTGCGTTTTTATGAGTAGTTTTCTGAGTCTACTGCTAAAACTCTAATGATGAGTTACTAAAACAGTTTGATATTAGGTACTTGCCATCACCGTCTTGCCAGCAATTGCTCTATTCTGCGGAGGAAAGAAAGGAAGCGCTGAGAAGAAAGAATCAGTCTACGAAGACTTGTCAGTCGATAAGAAGTAGTTTTGGATTGATACCAACAAACCGACGACATCTTCATTTATTTTTCATCTTCAATCGATGAATCGGTTCGTCTGTCGTCAATCTCAAATCCACCCTCAACTAAATTCAACAGAAGTGAACTAAGTGTTGTATTTTAAAATGAAAATTATTAATTTAATTATAACTTTTATGTTTATGTGACATTTCTGGCTCGGCCCTCGTCGTCTCACCTGTCCAATCAATGTTTTTTGTTTCGACTTCCGATAAGCTTCACACAATCTGTCAAGATTGACATGTCCAGGTAGAGCGAGTCTAAGAATATCTTCAACGAATGAGTCCATTATGAAGGCGTCATTAATAGCCGACATCCCTACACCTTCTCTCCGAAACCAACACTGTTTTCCACGACGTGTCTCGGAATTGTCCATGATGTCGTCGGCGATCAGATAGAAACTTTGAATCTGAGATAAAGAGAAATAAATTATTTGAATAAGAAAGAAAGCGGCGCAGTTCAAATCTACATTATTCTTTTTTTAAAAGAAACTTACAATTTCCAGCGTCGCAGCTGCTTCACAAACCGCCTGTAACTCTTGTGTTTCATCTCGTAAATGCGGCTGTAGTGCTCGTATTGTGTCGACGCAAAGCGATGCTCGTGAGTATTTCCCACCGATTACAGTGTTGTCAAATAACTAAAAACTGTAGTTACTCATCCGACATCATTTCCGTGTTTTCCTTCAATACTCACATTTCTACACCTATATTGAACTAAATCGTATTCCATTCCATCGGCTGGCAATTTCGCCGAAACTACCCCCACAAACTTCTTTTTCACTTCGCCAAGCGCTTTTTCCACCAGCTTTCTACTGGCGAACATATTTGATGCTGAAATTCAAACATGAATATTTGAGAAAAAGTGTAATTGAACAAAAACTATTTCTAGTTTTTCAGAAACTGCTTCAAAATTGATATTTAAATGGGTGAGAAATGTGCGGGGAATACAAGCAATACGTGAAGCAATATGACGCATAAGATCACTCAATTTGATTGCGAAATAGTCAGACTCGATGGGGGCGGAGCTACCACAAACATTGGAAAGAAATTGAAAGTGAGAATAAAAAGACGAAATACATTTTTATTTCCGAAAAATTATTGAAAGTTTAGAAAATTGGCTCACAACTGTGGTACTTCGTCCTATTTGAAAGTTGAAAAACCGTATCCAACTTTTTCGGGGGAAAATGCAATATTTACACATGAATGGTGAATGAAAGTGAGAATAAATTATGAATAAAATTACACAAGCTTATTTAAAAATGTAAAAGGTTTTTGGTTTTGAAAATTGTTTGAAAAATACTGTTTTAGGAAGGAGGTAGTTATTAATCCCATTCGTCATCATCAGCCCCTTCATCACTACTTGAACTATCAGTTCCAGTTCCAAACACTTGTTCCATTCGTCTTTTCAAAACAGCTGTCACGTCGTTCTCACAAGCACGGTTATCAGCCGCTTGTTCCTCAGCTCTTTGAGTTTTTCTCAGTTCTTTTCCAGAACGAATTTCATCTAACAAGTCTTTTGGTTGTGAAGGATTAGAAGTACTGGCTTCACCGCCCGCGGAAATCTGAAAATAATGGTTCATTTCTGTTGTAGATTTGGTTGTGTATATGAATGAAGTTTTGAAAAGTTACAAAAATTGAATGCTCAAAGCCACAATAAACAACAAAAGGTTCTAAAAAATAGTTGGTTAGGAGACACATAGTACCTTTGGAACCGGTGCTGCAAACGTTGCTGCAACAGTGTTGCTGATCGGTGGCGGAGGTGGTGGCGGAGGAGGCGGCGGCGGAATCTGAATGGGGTAAATTTTTAGGAAAAAAAGCGAATAAAATGGACAACAAAGTGAGAGAAACATAAGGAAAATGATAAGGTAAAAAATGGACCATCTCTACTTTACTACCATGATTGCGATAGCGAAAGTCAAAAAACTATATTTCAGCTTTAATTTTTGGAAACAGAAACTCACATTGGTGGGAGGTGCAGCACTTGTTTCGACAAATTGTATCGTCGAAGGATTTTCAGTGGGAAGCTGATGAGCAATAGACGTATGCATTACAAGAGAAGGTGGTGGCGGTGGTAGATCATCCTCATCATCATCAATCGATAACATTGACATATCCGGGGGAGGAAGATTATCTAAATTGACTGAAGAAGCAGAAGGAGGTGCTTCTGATGGTCGTTTGATAATCGGAGATCCTCGATTATTGTGAACGGTGGAGGATGGACCACGTTGTTGATTTGGATGCACATTCTGTTGTGGATGATGATGCATTGTCATTCCAAGAGGTGCCGTCATATTGAGATTAGCAGGGTGCTGAAATTATGAAGGATGAAACAAAGAAAGTACGGATGGTACTATCCGGAACTGTAGCTATAAATAAGAAAACATACCTGATTTTGATTTTTAAAATTAAGTTGAAGCCCAAGTGCTTGAGGTGCTTGATATTCTTCTGGAAACGAGAAAACCTCATTTTGTTGATTGATTCTCGATCCACTGATTTGCCGATTTCTGTGTTGCATATCATTATACATTGTTGTTCCAAGTGGTCCATTTCCCTGGGATGGTTGCTTTCTTCGTTTCTTTGGGCTTTTACTTCCATCATTTGGACTTTTCACTCGCTTCGGCCGCTCCGCTACTTCCTTCAGCGTCTCTTTCTTCCAACGTTCAAAGAAAAATGATGGATTCGTGTAGAGCAATAACGCGGGCGTCTGAGAATCTCTGAAAAAAAATCATTGAAAGTGCATGGATTCGCATTTGAAAAAGTCATTTTAACCACTACTTTTCAAACAAATCAGTTGTTTTAAAAGTTTTTTTTTTCTCCTGAGTCTCCGAAACGGCATGTTCTTTTAGTCAAACACTAGGTATGATATTGAACCCGAGAACAATTCTCCGGCTATCAAACTGATACTAATTCAATTTTTTCAAGTTTTTCTCTGCGAACTTTCAGAAGAGGGGCCGAGATTACAGATTTTTCCGAAGCTCGCATGTAAATCAGTATTCATCAAACCCTCAATGTCGTACCTGAACTGGTTCAATGCATTCAAATCAGGTGGCTTATCACAAATCTCGTATTGTTCTGCTAATGCGGTTGGTAGAGTGCTTCTGTCCAAAATATGTTGATCAACAAGCATTGAACTTTTGAACGCCTTCCGCATATTTGCCTCATTCAGGGAAGCTGTAATAATATTGATTTACAGAGTTTTGAGTATTGGATCAATTTTATTCAGATCTGGACATACATTCTCTACAGTTCAACTTGAGTGTTATATTTTTTAGCCAGGTGTATTAAGATAAATAATTTTTCAACAAACCTTGATCAGTAGTTGCATCTAACTGCTCAACTTTTGAGTGCAATCGATCGATTCGCTGCTGAAGAGTGCTGGTTTTGTGATGAATAACCATTGCACCATGATAGATATCGCCAAAGATGTTTTCAGCATGCTTACTAAAAAGGCTTGATTATTCTCGTATGTTTGTACTAAGTTCTAACCTCAAAGAGCTCAATTGATGAATAAGATTGGCGATTGTTCCATTGGCAGTGCATTGAAGTTCATCGCGATTAATTGAAGGCGGGATTGTACCTCTACTTATATTAACCGGCGAAATCGCCCGCTTTGTTAAAGGCATTGCTGAAAAAAGGAAAGTGGTGAACCGACCAAACAGGGGAAAGAAATAGTAAATACCAAAACTAGGTTTCTGAGAAACCTTTGTTAAAAAAAGAAAATCTTGCTTCAAATGTTTCAATTTTTCTTTTAATTCAAATTTATATGAATCAGTGAAAAACACGATTGATTGATTATTTTTAGAAACAACAGGTTGCATTTTTCTATCAAAATCAATAGAAACATATTTGAATTAGTGCGAGTTGGATCGACAAAAATGTAAATATCTGACTCATGTCTCTCCCTCGTAAATCTACACAGAAACGACCGTATAGCTGCGTTGTCTCGTCGAGACCCACAACGCGACCACTACAACGATTTTAGGACTGCCAAATTCGTGCGAATCTCCTTCGTCTTCCACGCGGATACTAACCCCTATTTTCGGTCCCTTTTTCCAAAAATCCCAGAAACTACGATGGCATCCCAAGGATTCTCCGTTTACGGTAAGTGAAAAATGTAAAGAATGATCTTTCGACAAAAACCACCACTAATTTCGATGCCAAATTGTGCTCTAAATTAACCTCGGAACTCTTGTTTTTTCTCATGTTTCATTCGAAAAGAAAAGATGCAGGCAACTGCTACAATTGTCTTCTTAGTGTGCTTCCGATCGGCCTTCGTTCTCTATGGTTCATTCGTGTTCCTTGAAAACAAATACCGATATTTCAGGTAGTCCAAACTCGTATAGTAAATGCGGTAGCTAACTGAGGCGGAAACTCGCGGGAACCACCACCCACTATAACACCGATCGACACCTCCAGGAATGACGGATGAAACTACCGGTTGGACACGTGGCGCCCACTGAGAAAGTAATAATGGTGATGAGACTTTATCAGAACTCGGTCTCCTTAGTCTAGGCTAGAGTAGGGTGCATTTGCTCTGTAAGCGTGCATTGTGAGAGTTTTGTAACTTTATATCGTTACTTCCTTTCTCATTTCTTCAAATAATCGTTTATTTTGCAGTCGGAAATGTCCCATACCAGGGAACCGAAGAAGAGATCGGAAACTATTTCAGCACTGTCGGAATCGTCAACAACGTCAGGTTAGCTCTATTAAACAATTCAACTTATGATGATCCGATTCCAGAATCGTCTACGATCGTGAGACTGGACGCCCAAGAGGATTCGCTTTCGTCGAGTACAGCGAGGAGGCCGGAGCTCAAAGAGCCGTCGAAGAACTCAACGGAGCTGCTTTCAATGGACGCAATCTCCGTGTCAACTACGCCAACAAGTAAATAACCCGGATAATTGACTCAAAGAGATTTGCACTTGTGATATACATTCCACCTAAATATATTTCGTGCACGCTTGTTATTTTTTAAATCCCATCCCCAACGTAAATAATAATAAATCTCTAATGTATTTTATAATCGTGTCATTTCATGTTTCATAGATAGCTGAGCTAAACTGAGCAGGTGAGAGGAGTATATATTGTGGTTCCGGGATAATCCACTCAAATTCAAACGGTGGTAGGATTATGGAAGAAATGAAGGAAGCACCTCGCAGGATTGGATTAGGCAGGTGCTATAGAAATTCGAAAGACCATAACAATCCAAAATTCAATAGAAAACTCCCTACACGGAAAATAAGTGACTAGTATATTTAGTAACAGACGAATTCAGAGAGCTGGCAGTTGTTAAAGAGCCAAAATGTGGTAGAAACCTGTCAACATTAACAAGCCTTAAAACTCGATTGATATGGGAATCGGATAAAATTTACTGGAAATAAACACTGCTGAAAATCTGAATTTTGACCAGATTCTGTAGTTGGGTATGGTAGTTCCCGAAATGCTCACGTTTAGTTCACTTTATATCTTGTTTCTGGCAAAGCGTTTGCAAAACAAAATCCCATGGTTTTTATTATCGTTTCCGGAAAATATGAGTTTCTGAGAGTGTTCTGCTTCAGTGTGTTGTGAAATAATTTTATTTCTGAAATAACTTCAAAATGGAAGCAGTCGTCAGTCCTTCTTCTCTGAATAACAAAAATTCGCGTTTCGTAAAAATCGAAAAAAAAAACATTTAAATTTGTGGGTGGAGCCTAATACGCAACTGCGGCGCAGTTTACATCGCATGCCGCATAGCTACCCATATTCGGAGGATCTCACAAACTTTTGAAGACAACTCATCTTTCGTCCCAAAATCGAAATGTCTGGTTCAGGATTCTCTGTCTACGGTAAGAATTTTTAGGTGAAATTTGTTGTAGCATTTCTAGTAATTTTTGTATGTGAAGCAATTCCGAGTAAAAGTAGAAATGATAATGGCCTAAAAATTTTTTCCACAACTTTATTCACAATTTTTCAGTTGGAAACGCCACGTACCAAACCACGGAGCAAGAGCTCGGAGACTACTTCAGCACCGTCGGACAAGTCACCAACGTCAGGTAATTATATTTCTTTCCGTCTAACAATTTCAGCTTTTATTCAAATTTGAATTATATTTCTTCATTGCAGAATCGTCTGCGATCGCGAGACCGGACGTCCAAGAGGATTCGCTTTCGTCGAGTTCGCTGATGAGGCCGGAGCTCAGAGAGCCTGCGATCAACTCAACGGAGTCGACTTCAACGGAAGACAACTTCGTGTCAACCTTGCCACCAGATAAACATTTTCATTGAGTAACTTTCATTTTACGTGTTTTTTTATTGCTTGTAAGATCTCTAAGAATAATAAACCAATGAATAGTTTGTTCAGAACTTTCATGTTTCCCGAGAATCCATTGCAAAAAATGACGGTTCAGTATTAGGTAATACAACAAAGTACGTGAATATGGACGGAACTGTATTGGTTAGTAAGAGCCGGTAGGTCTCATCCTACTAAGATTGCATTCGGTTATTTGTCGAAGTATTCTACCTGGTGCCTTTCAATAGAGGAAATACATCACCATCGAACAAACAAATCCGAGAATGTCAGTACATTTTCAGTTAATCAGAATTTTAAATTTGAAGTCCTCAACACTAATGAACACCGTAGGGTTGAAATAAAAACATTTATAAATAAAGTCCAACAAGAAACAAATCCGAGAATGTAATGTAAATGTGATGTGTTCATTTCAGATTGTTTGGGTACAATTGGGAGAGATCAAAAAGAAATGTTATTATTCAAAATCATTGAAACCAAGAGAAATCGGGAAACGGTAGACATTGCAATGCATTGAACCTGTATTTTCTATGAAAAATAACGACTGAACAACTTCATGTTGTAATTATCATCCGGCAGTTTGTCCATGACCTTCGGAAGAATCTGTGAATTCAATACCAGGAGAACTGGATCGATTACATCAATGAAACTAGGTCTTTTCTCCTCAGCCATTTCAATTTTATGTTCATTTTCCAAAGGACGATTTTCCTTTCCTGGAGAGTTAGATTGTAAGTTTTCTTGAATTTCGGATTCTTTGATAGCTACTGTTGCTTCTTGTCTTTCTGAAAGAAATATTAAGTTTGAAAAGCTCGTGATTGCAGCTCAGGTTTTACTGGCATCTTCTTCGAAAATTATCTTTCTGACAGAGGAACTACCTAATCTCTTACCTTTTTTCGTATACTGTTTGAACTTTTCGTACAATTCTGGATCGATCTTCTTTGGATCGGCATTACATGGAGCGTAGCACAGTTTTTCGTAAAAGAACTCGCTCATATCACAGATATCGAACATTTTTGCAACAAGGAAATCTTGGCAATGCATGTCACAGATAATCTGGAAAATTTCGGTTTGAAAAACAGGAAAAATGATTCAAAGTTAAGTTACCTCAATCTCTGTGTGAAGGGAAAGAACACGCTGGATTCGTTGATCAGCTTCCTTCATATTTCTGTTTTTGTACCAGGTTCTCAGGCGGGCAATTGCCCAATTTCGACGAGACTCCATCACTTTGACTGTTTCCTTCGTTACGTGTTCGTTGTCTGGAGAAAAGAGTTAATTACTAGTAAAACCAATATTTTATTTTTTGATTACTGGTTTATATCCCTCACTCGAGAGAAACAAATTACTGTCTATGAAAACTTACTCGAAGCACTCCACAATAACATACTGTGAAGGAAAACAATCTCTGCGTCTTGAATTTTCATTGCAACGAACTGATCAATTACATTATTCCAGAATCGAGTGAATGTTTCAGAAAATAGCCTGAAATAATCACTTTGATTCCCGAAACCGTATTTTTTTTAACTTACGCCACTTTGGCTGCAATCTGCTGTTCATCATCATCTTGTTGCTCAAATCCAGTTCGATCACTTGGAACATATGTATAGTTGTTCATAACGAACTCTCTTCGGGAACACTGAAATAAGACTACATAATAACAATAAAGAACGGGTGAAACTTACATGATCTGGATATTTCGAAGCACTGTAGAAGTGGTCTAAGCTAAGTTTTCGGACCGAATATCTTGTGAGAAGTACTGATTTGTCTTCACTTGGAAGTTCTCCATACGGTTTCTGCTTGTCAATCCAATAAATCAACCCAGCGAATTCCACTTCGGATAGTTGTTTGACATCGGATGGTTCCATTTTTCGAAGCTTCGGTCCTTTTTCGTGCTCATCCAAGAATTCATCGATATTCGAGAATGAGAGTTGCATCATTCGTTGGTGCACTTTGTAGGCGTGCACCATTTCATTGAACTCTGCTTGTTCCTCTGTTTTGGGTGTGCAGTGGAGAGGTGACCGTGATATATCATTGCCGATTTCAATCTTCACTTCTTCGTTGTATCGCTTCCTTGATTTTGAGGGAAATTCAAGTTTCACTTGCTTGTTAATCAATTCGTCCTTAGAAATGGTATCACCGTTTCTCTTCATTCCTGCAAAAGCAAATAATTCAAGGTGGGAATTCATTGAACGGTGATTGAAAAAATTGAAGAAAATAACATTCTAGTTGAGAGGCAAGGATGCAGTTGTAACATGAGTTATGCATTAGTATTACTGTAGTTACAGTTTTCAGAGGAAAAAAGCGAGAAAGAATTCTAACTGAAAAAGGAAGAGTGAATGAATAGATACACAATAATGAGAAGAGACTAATAATGTCTTCTGAATGAATGAGACAACCATCTGACCTATCGTATCTCGACTCTTCTGACAGTAATATCTAATCTTCTTGCAACTGTGTTTATTTATGTGATCGATTTACAACCCTGCTGCTCAAATAATGAATCCATCATTTCTAGAATTTTCTAATCTAATCTACTAAACTTTTATTAGTTATAGTTTATGTTGAATATTCGGTACTTTCTTAACAAATAAGTTAATAGAAGGGATGCTGAGACTATCATATTAGAATCAAGTGAAATTGATGTGAGAATTTGATGAGAAGTACTGGGAAAATCCATTTTTCCTCAAAAATTCTTTGAATAATATGGGGACTCCATATGTTCCGAAGTGTGAGTCTTTGTTTGGAGAATCATGTAAATACGACAGACTTATGGGTTTATGCGCACTGAAGAAAATTATGATGTTTTTCGAATTAATCTACAGTTACAAAACTCTGGAATCTGTGTAGTTAGGAAATTACTAGATAATCGAAGCTAGTTTGAATATGGATTAAATATGGATTATGACTGTAAATGTGTAATACTTCCAATGACGTACCAGACTTTCGGAGGACAAAAAGAAGATCACTTTTATTATGGAAACAATTATGGAAACAAGTTAGAAAAATTACTTGATATGTGAATGATGGTACAAAAAAGAAGTTTGGAATGACTATTCCATCGCGTATGTGAAATTTCCCCCGTGACTTTTCTTCCATTCAAAAAATTGCTGCATATGGCGTCTATGAAAACTAGTTTCAGTGAATCCAACATTGAAAACTTTCAACAAGAAATCCATGAACTTTTGAGCCGTAACGATAGTGTCGTCTGTAATAGTTGTAAGTTCTCTAGATGAGAAGCAACAATTCGAACTGTATTTTCCGAAATGAATTGTATTTTTGAATGAGATCTCCGGATGCGATGTAATGATATAACTGCATTGTTCGTCAAACGAAATACCGCAAGAATATAAGGGTGTTACCCAGCTCTCGCTATGATCGAATTTCCAACAAAGATTAGACAGCATATTCGAAAATGAATCGACAAGAGTCAGTGAAAATCAATGAGAATGGACCTCCTGTCCGTAATACCAAAAGATACTGTGGAAGGATTATACAGTATAACAAAACGGATGAAGAATTCAGAACTAGAAACTTTACTCATATCAATGAAATTTCTGAATTGGATTATGTACTCCGGAATCGGAGAAGTGGAGATGGATTTACATAGAAAGGTATAACAACTATTTCAATCTGGAACTGTTTATGCCATTTCCATGTTTTGAATTGATGTTTGTGGAATGCTTCATTGGATGTTAATGCGAGATCTACATTTTATTTGTCTACGAGGCACATGCCACTCAAAGAATATTATTTCGAAAATTGATCGGAATTCGAATAAAGTTAATTTTATATTGATAATTTAGTTAACTGCTTTAAGGTATTGTTCCGTGAATTTCAGATGAGCCATTTTGACATCATTGTCGAACATTTTCTTCTCCATAAAATAGTTCATCATGACTTGATGAACAAACAAATACTGATGCTCTGTCTGAAACATTTGTTGACTTTTCGAATTGATATTGGAATAAAACCTGGATAGAATTGTTTCTTTGTTCGCGTATCTTCTGAAGAATCTTGTCACTTTCTTCAATCGGTTGCTGTGACATCAATTGATCCATTATGTATTCAATCATGACAACTGAACCAGTTCGACCAATTCCCGCAGAGCAATGAACAACTATCGGGCTCCTGGAAGAAAACAGTTGTGAGTTGGAATGTCTAAAAAAAATAATGTTTTACTTGGAACCCCTCGTTTTAGCCAACAACTCGCAAACAGCCAAATCAGCAGGTGGAACACCACGATCCGGCCAATCAATCCAATGATAATGAGTTGTTTTCAGTGTTCCCCCAGGACCTTCGATATTCAACACAGTCTCCATAACCTTCGCATCACTTTTCTTCTCCCATTTCATCTGAAATTTCATAAATTCTGATATTTTTTCAGACTGCTTCGTAACGTACCTTATTGCTGGACTCAAACTTCACAGTAATTTTCTGTCCTTTCTCCTCGAATTCCATTGTTTTTTCTTTCGATGGATAGTACTCAAAACACTTTTTGGCACCTTTTTCAGTTAGATTGCACAGCATAAAAATGGCTTCTACTTTATCCTGTAACATACTTTCAGATTCAAGATCCTTGAACCAATCCTACCTGCAAACACATGAACCAAAAGTCAGCACAAGTCTTCTCCAACGGTGCCTGAGTGCATATGAATCGTTTCGGATTGGTTGGAACTGCAACATAATTTGCATGAATGTAATCATGAGACCACGGTTTTCCCAATTTCACTCGATTATTATCCAGACATCCCACGTCTTTGTATCGATTCTTCCCCAGTTCCTGGGCAGCTTTGAATGATTTCATCTTCTCAAAATCATTGAATCTCTTCATAGCTTTGAATTCTTCTTTCAAGCCTGAAGGGTTCTTTTCGAGAACTTGTTTGACAAATCCGACAATCTGAAACAGACTGTTTGTTAGACTGTCTGTATATCCCGATGTCCAACCTGTTTCCTTTGAATTTTCTTTTCCTTATTATCATTTACCGACTCTTCCATCGCCTGACTCGCTTGCTGAGTTTCTCTCTCAGATTTCGATTTCGTTCTCAACTTTTTCTTCGAGGTCTCTTTTTCTTTGTCCTTGATCAGCGCCTTGTCTTTTTCTTTGCTGTTCCGAGGAACTGTGATGGTGTTTTTACCTTTTCTGCGTACTGAAATACCGATTTGAGAAAATAAAGAATAATCTGCATGTCTCTGCCACATGAACCCGAACACTCACTAAACATCTGCATTGAAAATTGGTTAGTGTATCTTTCGGACTTTTTGAAATTGGAAATAAACTAATCTGAAGCAAAGAACCCGTCTTTATAACTAATCAACTAGGTTGTCACGTGGGCACTTTAGATCGAAAGTCAGATGTGGATACAATCCCTGTCGTGTTTGGATATTTACAAATCGGAAGACTCACAATGAAGAAAATTCATAATTCCGAAATATCCAATGATTTGATTTGGAACTGATTGTCAGATGAGAAAGAAAATGAGAAGTTTTGTCTGAAACTTGCTCTGTTTACTTTTTCCTTAATACGTGGAAAGCCTAAACGTGAATAAATAAGTAATTATGAGGACAGATTTGTCCACGCAGAAAGTGTCTGTATTTGTAGTCTTGAAATGGAGAACTATACGGAGAAACACATTTATTGTGATAATTGAAAAATGGACGAGAACAGAGAGAGAGAGAGAGAGAGGATAGGTCATATATTACTGAGAATTAGGGTAATGTGGGTATAGGAATGGGGTATTTCCCTGAGGTTGTGCCTGTTGATTGTACAGATTCTGATGGTAAACTGGTGTATAAAATGTTGGTAGAAACATCCGATATGGATAGTTATTGTATGGGAACATTTGGGGAATCCAGTTGTTTGGGAAAAGTGGATTGGCTTGCTGTCCGTTTCCAAAGATTTGTTGAGAAATCTGAGTAGAAGATGGGTGATTTCTAGAAGGATTTGCATTGAAACCAGTCAACGGAATGGGATGACTTGGAGGTGGGATAGCAGATGAGAAGGCATATCCAGATTGATTCGAAGAGGCTGGTGAGTTTTCATTTTCAGAGCTTCCTCGACTATCAGAATAGTTTGTTTCAGATGTCTTCTTTGGTTCAGTCAATCTCTTCTTCCCTTTTTTGGAATGGATAGATGAATACTTGTTTATGGATGACTTGACTTCGGCTAGTTCTTTATTCTGAAAAATCCAGTAAAAAAAATAATTTTGCACTGAAATTGTTGTGAGAACCATCGCTCCAGAACGACATTCGAACAACAAGAGTTAGAATGAGTGAATCAAAAAAAACAACTTACATTGTATCTTGTGGTCGCTATGAACTGCAAACAACTGAACTTGAATTCACTTCTATCTTCTGGCAGTGTTGGTCCGATTGGATTTTGATGAACTTTGGTAATGATTAGAATTGGCTCATATTTGACATAACTTTTGAGAAAGATCTGAAATATTTCAATAGAAATTAATCGAGTTTTCTATAAATCATTAAGTATCCAAACTTACCAAATTCTCATGACAATTCCATTCCTTGTTTGTCACTTTGAAATCGAGAGTAATCGGTTCATTCATCCAATGTTTCCCCAGTCTCGTCCCCAAATTAATTATGTTTTCGATTCTTCGTATTGGATCCGAGAGCTCAATTTCAGATTCAACCCACTGGCTTGTTTTGTATGACATTCTGAAAAAGGCTTCGTTTGCAAGATAAGAAAAAAGATGATTGAGAAAAACTTACTTTCTTAAAGGAGAAATTACCACGATGATGTGATAGTTGGTGTATTTATCCAAAGAAACATTGAAAACTGGTTGTGGAAAGAAGTTTCTTCCTTGGTTCATCACAAGTTGCTCCAATGGAAATCTCTCCATTTTTTGGAATGTTTCCATATTTTTGAGAGAGACGGTGATCGGAGTGATTGGCATGGTAGTAGAAAAGTAAAATGAAGAGAAAATGGATCTGATTCGGAATTATTCTGACATCGTCCGTCCCGCCCCCTACCCAGAAGTTGTAAACTTAGTTGAGTATACCATTCAATCAACTCAGGTTGCCTGGATACTGTACCCATTCTGAAGTATACTGTCCTAAGTGTGTAAATAGTCTGATTTAGGGAATGTGCCATCGGAGAGTATACTGTGAGTATACTGTTGACAGTTCATATTTTATTATTGGGAAGCAGTAAAACGTATATTCACTCACAGCTATGGACTCCACCCATTTCTTCTCGGGGATGTTTTCTTTAAAAAATTAGATACATTTTATGACATTTCTAACTGCATAAACATGAATTCTATATTTTGAAAAGTGATTGAATCTAGTTGTATGTAGTCTGCTCAATAAAGAAGCCTAATGAAAGAACTAAAATTCCTCAGAACTTCAAAAACAAACCTTCATTCACTAAAAGCTGAAATCAGCTTCCAATGAATATTTGTCAAACTTCCTGCTCTCATCTCTTTTTTTTCAACCTTATCAAACTCGAATTCTCAATCTAAATTTGATCACAGAGCATTTTAGTAATAACTCAATTCTGTATTGAGTTTGATTTTCCTACGCGGTTTCTTTATTTGAAAAGAGATGTATATCGTATTTCGACTTCAATTATCCCCCCTTCTAAGAATCTGGTTCGCTTCACGTGACACACAAAAAATAATTGCTATTGCTCGTTGTGGCCGGCTGCCAATGTAAATATCACCTGCCCCTCCTGCATCGCTTTCTCTCTTTTCTCTTCCACATTTCCCAGTCGTTTCCTTTCATTCCCTTCTATTTTCACCATGACGACGAAGCCTCTTCCAATTCTTTTATTCCCGACACTGGTACAGAAACATGTAATTCAAGTAATGGACCCATTCAATCAGTGAGTTGAGATTTTGAAATTCCTAATTTTTCATCAAATAATTAATTTAAGGATGGACCTCTCAAAATGTTCGATTCGATGCAAAAACACTGTCAGATCAAGTTGTAAAAATCAATGGTCAGTAGTGATCAAAATCAGAAATCATATAAATATCAAGCTTTACAAAAAGAATGATAGCTCAAAATACTGGAATATAATTATAACGGATAAAAACTCAGAAATTCCGGAAGTTTCTCCAGAATTCCAAGAAATGACAAGAATTATTCAATCTGATGATGAAATTTCGAAAATGGAAGAGACCTTATCTTCTCATCATGATATTTTGAAGTTACACAGCATTGCTATGGCCTTTCTTGAGTTCGGAAAACATCAAAATGAGATCGAAAGAGTGCTGAAGTTCCTGAATACTGACTTGCCTAAAATTGAGATGATGTATCTGGGGATAAAAGATCCCGTTCGAAATCTAACTGCTTCTGAATACAAATGTCTTCTCGAGAACACGTCTTCGATTGAGAATATTCACATTGAAACAGAAATCGAAAATCCGGATAAATTGCCTCTGACACTCAATGTGAACATGTTTTCAAACTATTCTCGTTGGATTAAGTTGGAAGATATTCAGAGTTTGAATTGTGCTGCTTTGATGTTGAAGTGCACTCTATTCACAAACGATAACTTCGTGGAATTCGTAAGATTTTGGTTGAACGGAGGAATTCCACGTGTCAGAGAATTCATATTTCAAATGGAAAATATCGACTATGAGTACATTGGAAGGTCGTTGGGAGCAGAGGTCAGAGATCCAGATCAAGTCAGAACCTTTACCGAGTGAGTATTTGATGTATAATTATATAATTCCAATGAGATTTATTACAATACATTTTCAGTTATTTCGGAATGGAAGCAAAAGTGTTTGGTGGCTTCGATATTCGTCGGGAATCAGATCAAATGCTTGCAACAATCTATTTGGATGTTAATTGTTCTTGTGGAAGTTGTTTGGCTTTTGTAGTTTGGACAGATCGCGTTTATCATTTCTCTCCATTGTGTACTGCATTATCAATCAAGGAATTGCTTAAAAAATATGGTTCAACAGGACGTTTGGCTGAGTTGAACCCACCTGCAAATCAAATTTAATTGAATTTTTTATTCACTCATCTATATACATATTTCAACATTTTCCCATACTATTCTGTTGCATAACGAATTTCGCATAACTTTTTTAAACATCTCCAAATCCATAACCAAAATTTGATACATTGGGAGTTTTTCTAAAAATAAATTATTTCTTGCCTTCAAGTTCACTACCTTTCCGACAGACCATATTCACAACATCTGGAAGAAAACTTCATATTAACCAACATGTTTTATCTTCAGGATTACTACCTTATCATCCGAAAATCCTTTAGAAAATTCAGAGATCACACGTGGATATCTTCCATTCTTGTCAGTGAAAACGAAAGAAATGACGTTTGTAGAATCCTGATCAGTATGATTGTCAGTAGTTAACTACGCTTTTCAGATGGACATTCTGACTTTAAAAGCAGCAAGGAAGGTAGCAGACTTTGGGATAATGCGGGTGAGTTTATGCATAAAAGAGTTGATAGGGAAGAAACATTCAGTTTCATTTTTCGTATTTAAGTTTTGGAATTTGGTGCACTAGTCTTTCCATTTTGAAGACTAAAGCAGATGGGGACATCTGGAAAACCTGCATCTGCCAGCTCATCGAATCGCTTCGATATCTCATTATCCACATCACGAAACTGCGTTTTTTCTCCACATAATCCTCTAATGGTTCTTAATGTTGTTGGCCATCCACCTCGGTGCACCGTGGCAAGGAAAATGTCCTCTTCGCCTTTTTTATTTTGGAGGCCAACTGACCATCTGCCACATTTTTCTTTCTATTTTATACTCCCGACAGATTCAATTCGCACTTTGTTTTCTTTCTATTTTTATTCTTCTTCAACTATTTTTTCCCTATTTTTTTGCTCATTGAACTCGCTCCCTTCTCCGTAGTCGACCAAAAAAACAAAACAAACAAAAAAGAGGTCCACATCGATTTTCTTGGGTTTTCCTTAAAGTACCAAAGTTTTTTTTCAGATGAATTTTGTTCTTCTTTGTGATACTTCTTGATTTGATAAGAATCCAATACATTTCCTGGTATTTTGATCTCTTATCATCCAGTTTTGCCTCTTCGATTCCCCTCATTTCGGCTGCTTTTTGTATTGCAGCAAACGCGCCCCGTCGTACTCGCTCATTTTTTTTGCATGATATTTATCCAATTTTTAACGGTTTTATGCTGGTTTTCGGCAGTTTTTCATCAGTTTTTCGTGAAATTAATTCATTTTTGCTGTTCCTGAAAGCAATAGCTCCAAAATAAGACCAAAACCTCCAAACTTTGTCATAGAATCTTCTGGAAGCTGGCGATTTCGCAATAGTTTTGTCATGTGGGATAGCACGAGTGGTGATTGATTACATCTTGTTTTGCCAAAATTTCGGAATACTTTCCAAGGTAGCATTTATCAGTGAATGTATGTGGGCTGAGAAGGGTATAGATATTGAAAAGCGAATTAATTTTCCGAAAATGGAAAATGAGCACATAGCAAATTTTGCTGTCCATGTTTACATTCTTGTTCAGAAGTGACGAGTTCGTAATGTCTGATTCCTGAAAACATGGAGATGTTATCGACTATTTCTTCCGAATGAGACCCAGACAGAACAACTAAATACAAATCAGTATCCGTACTGGAACGATTTATAAATTCTTTTTTACTAAAACGATGTGTCACAATATTATTACAAACAATCATATCTCGAGATTCTTGTGCCAAAAATCACTGTTAACTGGAGAAGTGTTTTTTGGCAGGGTTCATTTGAAGTCTTTGAATGGAAAGCAATCTATTTTAAAAGTTTTTTGAACCATTTTTGTCTCACAAGGGAAGTACACGACGGACCGAGTTGAACTTTTTCTATAAATTTGACCATAGATACTTTCGACCCTGCTGATTCCAAATCTGCAATAAAAATCTGCTAAATGCTTACGTAAACCAAGTTATGACCCGTCAAACTTTTCAATTTGTTCACGTTCTTAACCTTTTCACGTTTTCATCGACACTTGTACTGTAGAAGCGCAAGTTTGACGGGTCATAACTCGGTCCACATCAGCATTTAGCAGATTTTAATTGCAGATTTGGAACCAGCAGGGTCGAAAGTATCTATGGTCAAATTTATAGAAAAAGTTCAACTCGGTCCGTCGTGTACTTCCCTTGTCAAAACTTTATAAAAAGACACTTTTCAAGTATATTTAGTTAAAATTGCCTACTTTCAACGTTTTTGTTGTATAAAATTGAATTCTATCTCATATCCTAGTTAATAATCAATGATCACACTTTCCCGTAGAATCATAAAATGTGTAACATTTCGGACTCCATCTGTCCAGCTCCACATCAAAAGACCATCAGAATAGAGGGGGACTTCGAATTATTCATCAGGGGATACTATCTAATGCATTCGTTTGGTTCTCCTCTACTCATCCTTATCCCATCGCTCTCCGATTCTTCTCCGATCTCAAGAAACATTCCGAATTTCTTCCCCGAAATTCTCGGTAGAGAGACCACAAGATCATTGGAACTCAAGAGAGTCTAGACAGTGAGAAAGCGGCCACCAATTGCACTTGCTCTCTTCTCCTCTAAGAAAAAGAGAGAAATAGCTCCAATAGTTTCTCCGGAAATCCCTCAACCCACACACTCCCGGTGTGTGAGGAGTAGAAGATAGAGCTCCAAAGGGTTCAATTATATCTGAAGCGAACCTTTCACACTTTCTGTTGCATTCCATTCTTTAAAAAATTGCTAGTATTATTCCGAATTTTTTCCAATCTGGAGGAAGCGAATATGTATCCGACCATTAATAAACCGAGGTATGATTTCATTATGGCATGGCTTCTTAAGAACAGTACAGAAAATATCAATTTTTCGTTTTAGAACATTCAAAAGAGCTAATAGTTGTTTCTATGTGTAGTTGATCTGGAACAGTTGCTGTGTCTGAAAATCTTGTTGAAGATTCTAAAGATTCAATGAAGCCCTGAGGTGACGAAAGTTTCGAAGAATATTCCGCATCATATTTAGCATTTGTTTTTCTGAATGATACTTAATAGGATAAGTCTATTCTGCAATTCGATTGAGTAGAGATTTTTTGGAAGTCGGATTTTCGAGAAAAATAAGAGATAAAGTGGCAGGAGCTGAAGAACTGGAGAAGAGCAATAGAGCAGTTGTTCTTGATTTTTGAACTTCAGTTCCGAGAGTTTTGAAAAGCGTTAAGTTTCATTATCGAGAATCTCTTCATAAAACAGACGTCGTAAAAAAGTGTGTGATTCAAAAAACTAATTGAACAACTCTCTGTATTCTGCCGATTACTTCACGTTTTGATTGTCTTATAGATTCAGAAATTTAGATTTTCTTCTCAACACTCTCACCAATCCTTCGTTCTTCAGATATCGTGTATTCTCAGTGGTTCGTAAAATGAACCCAAATCAACCATCACAACAACAACAGTTAATGCGTGTACCGAAACAAGAAATGTCTCGTCGTTATGTTCAACAGACTCCACCAAATCGACCATCCAATCAGCGGAGTAATGGACATTCGGGAGATAGAGGAAGCAAAAATGGAAAATCGGGAGTGTCTTCATCGTCGGTGATGATAGAAGAAGTTCCAAATAATGCCTATTTGGACAGTTTGGTTAGTTAAAAAAAGATGTTTAAAGATAAAAATCTAGACTCAAATATGCAGGACAACATTTTAAATGATATTTTTCAGAACAATCATTCGAATGGTCAATATAAAGTGGACGAAGACAAATTGCCTGTGTTTCTCATAAAGCTTTGGAATATTGTCGAAGATTCGAATCTGCAAGCAATTGTTCATTGGGATGATTCCGGTGCAAGTTTCCATATTTCTGATCCATATTCTTTCTGTCGGAATGTTCTTCCTCACTTCTTCAAGCATAACAATTTGAATAGTTTGATCAGACAATTGAATATGTGTAAGTTACTTTCTCAAAATTCGTTATTCGGGACAGAAAAGTTTTTCAGACATTCTCCCGATGTTTTTGTTAACTGTATAACTTACAACTCTGTATTTTAACTTTTTCAGATGGCTTCCGAAAAATGACTCCCCTCTCACAAGGTGGTTTGACACGTACGGAATCAGACCAAGATCATTTGGAATTCAGTCATCCATGTTTCGTTCAAGGTCGACCTGAATTATTATCTCAAATCAAGAGGAAGGTGAGAGAAGTGCAAAAGGTTCAGTTTTACTCTACACTTTTTTCTTTTTTCTGATTTTTTGGAATTATGTAGTTATGAATGGATATGGTTTTTGAAGAGAAACTTAATTGAGACTAATTTCTAAGATTTTATAGATTGAGTTTAACAGACTTGTCACGGGCCGGGCCGGGCCGGGCCGGGCCAAAATCAGGAAAAATCTCGGCCCGGCCCGGCCCGGCCCGTAGCCCGGCCCGGCCCGCTCGGCCCGGTTTGAAACATTTTTTGAAAAAATTTTGAATTTTTGAATTTTTTTGGAATTTTTTTGAAATTTTTCGAAAAAAGTATAGTTTCGAATAAAAATTCAAAATTGAATAAAAATGTGATTTTGTACAATAATTTAAGCATTTTTACTCTATTTTTTCGAAAAATTCCAAAAAAAAAATCGGTAAAAAATAGGTACCCATTTTTGAATCCGGGCCGACGGGCCGGGCCGGGCCGAGCAAAATTACGGCCCGGCCCGGCCCGGCCCGGGTTTTGACAAGTCTGGAGTTTAATATTTTTATCGCTCTTTCGAAAATTACATGCTTTAAGCGCGTTGTCCCAGTATAAGTAGTTTCTAAAAACCATCACCATCACTACTCCACTGTTTTTCATCATTCTATTTCCTCTTATCTTCCAGCAATCAACGAAGGTGACGGAGGACAAACAAGTCAGCGAACAGACACAGCAAAGTTTGGACATTGTAATGGCAGAAATGAGAGCAATGAGAGAAAAAGCTAAGAACATGGAGGATAAGATGAATAAGCTGACAAAGTGAGTTGATTTTCGTTCGAAACTCTACTGAAGTTTTGTAACGTCATTCTATTTTATACTTAACCAGCCTGTCTTCCCCGCCTTCGGCGGTTAAGCCGGCTGGCCTCTTCTCAATTACGTGGCAACCCTTTTTCAAACGTGCCCGCTGGCTCTGTTTCTCTTCTCTTTCCAAAACCGTTGCGGACATCGCCTCAGACAACGCCCAATTGTCTTTTATATATAAGAATGATTTTTAGGGAGAATCGAGATATGTGGAGTCAAATGGGATCAATGCGGCAACAGCACGCCAGACAGCAGCAATATTTCAAAAAATTGTTGCACTTCTTGGTCTCTGTCATGCAGCCCGGGTTGTCGAAGCGTGTGGCGAAAAGGTAAAAAATATTTCGTTAATCAAAATATATAATGTAAAACCAACATTTTCGGATTAATTTATTTTTTCAACGGAATGCAAACCTTTTCTAAAATGTGATTATTTCAGAGGTGTACTTGGAATAGATTTTGGTGCGAATAGTAACCCGAATGGAGGAGGTCCAAACTCAAAACGACCTAGGATGAATTCAGAGGAAGGACCATACAAAGATGTATGTGAATTACTTGAATCCCTTCAACGAGAATCTCAAGAACCATTCACACGTCGTTTCACAAACAATGACCATGAAGGACCACTGATCTCAGAAGTCACAGATGAATTCGGGAATTCTCCAGCTGGAAGAGGAGCAGGGTGTGACATGTTTTCAGATCCGTTCTGTACGGAAAGACCTCCAAGTAGCCGTTATTCGGATGCACCCAGTTCCAGAGAGCAATCACCTCATCCGATTATTTCTCAACCATCTAGTAGTCAGAATATGAACGGAACGAATGGAAATCTTGATCATAAACCACATGAGATGTATATGGGATCCGGTGCACTGACACATGAGAATATTCATCGAGCAGCTGCTGGTGGGAAGAGAGATTATCAAGGACATCAGATGACATCTCCTGTCGGTGATAATGCGAATGGTCAATCAACATCATCTGTTTCTGGAAAGATTGGACAGAAGAGGCCTCCATATAAGCAAGCCACTAGACACATGGGTCAAAATCAGGTAATTTCAGAAAATTTTCCAAAAAATCATCTTCCCATTTCCAGGTCTCTCAAGACTATCAAGGTCCATCCAACTACGGCTATGTTCAAAACAACATTCCTGCTCAATTGACTTATCAACCAACCCAACAACAGTCTCAAAACGCTCAAAAGTTGATGGCAATCGAAGATCAACAATCAATGGATCCACACCAGAATCTATACTCTCCAACTCTTGGTCTTTCGCCATCATTTGATCGTCAATTATCTCAAGAACTTCAAGAATATTTGACTGGAATGGATACATCAATGGATACTCTCCGTGATATGGTTACGAAGCATAACTGGGATTCATTTGGGGATAATCTTCCGTTGGATGATGATGAAGATGAGCAATTGTATCATCACCAACAAGATAATGGAACACAAAATGGACAATCAGGATCTCAAGAACAGTACCAACAGTACCCATTGGCATTGAAGAATGTTCCAGAGAGCTCATTCTACGATGAAGCTGGAGATCTTTTGGATCCACTTCTCACTGATAATCAGTTCCCTGAAAGTGGTTTCCAAGTTCCGGTAAGTTAGGAATAGATAACGGATACGAGTTCTAGTAAGTTTGTAAATTTTTTGTAAACGTTTAACTAAATTTAACTCGAGTTGAAAAAGCATAACTCAAGATATCTTTAACCTTCGTTGCCAGTATTTTCAGGATGCAAACTACATGCCATTGGCTGATGAAGAGATCTTCCCACATTCACCGGTCCTCCGTACCCCAAGTCCGTCGGATACAAACTTGGCTTGAAACCATAATAGTTTTAATTAACGTTTTCATTATCTTCTATTTTTATCCACGTTCGTTCTTCTTGACCCACCCTGTTAGAGGTACTCTGCTACTGCTGAATATTAGTTTCATTCTTTATTTTATTTAATTTCAGTTTTTACAGTTTGTTTCTCAATCCCTTCCAACATCCCTCATTTTCTCGATTCCTTCCTTCTCTTCTGATTTATTCCAGCCGTTTAAATCCTGCAACCTTATTTTTCTTGTTTCTTTTTTCCTGCGTGTTCTATCCACTCCCCTACGATGTTTCTACTGGATTATCATAACTGGACTTTTTGCTACCACTTCTCTCTAAAACCTCAAATATAACTAGATGAAATAACTTTTTATTTGTATTTTTTTTAGATTTCTCAATTTCAGAAGAAAGTCTTAATATTCATTCGATGGTAAAACATTTTCAGATTTCTTTCAGAATGCCGAGATGCAAGCTGAGAGCTCGGTGAAGTTTTCAAATGTCAAAAAAACCGTCTGTCATCAGTAGTTTGATTTTCAACTTACACTATAATAACTACGATTCATCGTGCTCCTGAAAGAGTTTTATACTGAAAATGTGATATCTTTCCACCTTTTTCAATGGATAGATTTATCACAACTACAGTAATCTAGATATCTGACAAGCGCATGCTACTTGATGCTTCTCTATGCGTCTGCCAAGGAAAGTAATCTAACATTAGTAAAAGTTCAAACAGCATTTCGTCATTCCCTTCTTGCTGTTCTTTCTCTCTATGCCTCTCTAACCCTATCAGCTGTCTATTCCAGTCTCTGCGTCTCTCGTCTTCACATACTCTCTCGTCTCTTCTCATTTCTCGTCTCCCTTTAAACAGATGTGAAACAGAAGAAAATTGGAGAGGACGTGAGAGAGAGTTGACAGAGAAATAGAGGGTGTTAGACCGAAAAAGATTTGCGCACTTCCCTTCAGCCAACCCCAACCAGCACTTCTTCTTCTCCAAATTTTCGGCTTTTTTATTCGAAAATCTTATCTTGTTGTTGATTATTCTGGACGACACGAGCAGTTTTCATTTCATTTCATTCATGTTCCTTTTTGTTTCAAAATCTTGTTTTTTGGAGATGACTGTACCGTATTTTTTGCAAACTCTCTTCTTGGATTTCTCACTTTTTTATTTTGAACTTTAAGATTTCTCATTTATAAATATCTCGACCATATAATCACTGTTTCCATATTATATTTTACCAGAAATCAATCTGTTTCGATTATTTTCAAATCACTGTCTGGTCTTTTTTGAAAGCTCGAAACTGAAGTTATCAGATTGGATAAAATGCTACGGATATAGTTTCTTCTCATTGAATTCATCATTGTTTCTGATAGATGTAATTCTGGGCAGTCCCTCTCCTCCTTTTCGCTGTTATCTTCTGCCGTCATCTTGCACCGTTTTCGACCAGGAAAGATAGTTTTCGTCGGTGTTCGCGGCATTTGGCCCGCATTCTATATTCGGATCACTTTCGATTATTCTTACACTTTTTGAATAATATTTGCTCTTTCTCACTATATTTCATGTAGTTATTCTACTTTTCTGTTATGCTCCGGATCTTTTTTACTGCTTTTTTATCTGAACGTTTTCCCTTGCTTTCTTATTTTGATTTTTTAGAAAATAATTGAGTCAAGATTACTGAAAAAGAAATCATTCAGAAAAAAATATACATATAAATAAATTTTATCAAATGGACTGTAACCAACAAGATTTTGCCAAAAGTCTATAACTCTTTGAAACATAATTCGAGGAAAAGGCTGAAATTTTAAAAATGTCTTCTCCGTCTTCTGATTTTCCTGGGAACATTCATACCAGCTCGTTTTTTCCTGATATATGATTTCGAATTCATAGAAATAATACATAACGTCTAATGAGATCTTTCATAATTTTCTACAAAAATCACATTTTTGGCCACCTTGTTAAAGAAGTTTTTTATCATTTTTCCTCATTTCATTTTCACTGCTCGTTCTCTCTCTCCCTTGTTAAACTGAACCCTTCCAGATTCTGATTTCCTCATATAGCATACAAATCTGTTTATTTCGAAATGTTTCATAGCACCTTTCCCCTTTTTTCTCTATCCCAGTGTTCCACTCTCTTTCTCTCTCTCTTTTTTCCTTTTCTTCGTTCCTTAAGTACATAAGTGATGCGTGTGGATTGACCGTGCCGTCCATCTTCTTCTTTTCCGCTTTTCTTCAATTTTTTCAAGCTTTTGGATTTCATGGATGGAAATCCAGAGACAGTTTTCCCCGGAAAACTTGATTATTCCGAGTTATTGGTTGAAGTTTGTTGTTTAAGTGAAGAAGAAAGTAAGAAATGATGCAACCATATTTCGTTAAGGATATTGCTTTCAATTTTCTGAATAAGTTTTCCAAATGCCTCGTGAGAATACGATCAACCAGCAGACATCGATTTTGAACTTTGTCCGTTCCGTTGTCAACCTGGAGCCTTTTCGGAATTCAATACTTTTGAAGACTTATTGCTCCTTTTGGTATAGAATAAGACTTTTTATTTTTAATGTGTCAGAAATAGTTTGATATTCTGGAAAACTGCTGAATATGTTGAATTTTCCTCAGAAAATCCTGATTTCTTGATACTCTCTCCATCCTTTCCATTTCGTACCAACCATAACCTTTTCTGAAAATTTCGAAATTTCCTCTCAACAATTTCTTCCAATTTCTCTTCTAAAAGTATACCTTATTTTCTCTCGTTTTCGTCAAAAAGGGTATTTAAATGGAAAAAGAAAAACCCTTCTCTCCTCTTACCTTTCTCCATTTCCTTCCGGAACTTTCTACTCACTTTTTCCTTTTTCTTGCCTGCTTTTTCAAGCTTCCAATCTCTCCTCTTTTCCAGGATTTTCACGTGACTTATCCAACTGGTCTTGCAGTCTTTAGTCTTATCTAATTTGAATTAATTTTGATCCCTGTACTCTCAAAGACACTAAAAAAACTATTTTTCATAAGAGTTTGGTTTGGAATCATGCCGGATTTGCGTCATGTCATCCGGCACATATATAGAAATAGAAAGAGAGAGAGATAGGCCAAACAACAGGAAGAACATAGAGTAGTTTACTATTTTTGGGTTATCAATTCAGTAAACTTGCATCTTTTCAGAAGAGGAAATGAAGAGGAGCTTTCAGGTGACAGTCATCGATTGAGTTGGAATTTTATCCTGTATCTAAACCTTTTTGTAAAATTGAGAATTCTAGGCCTTTCTTCAGTCTCCTTTCAGTTAACACTCTTTTATAGATTTATGAAGGTGAGCCAGAGGTTTCTCAAATCCAATTTGAACCTATTCTTAATGTAAGTATTCTAAAAAAGTCTACACAGTCGTCCTGAATCTGAAAGTTATGATTATTTCTCTTTTCTTTCGAAATGCCTGAAACTTCTAATATCTGCTTCCAAAAACTTGTGAACATTGGGCTTCATCCTCCCCTTTTTCCTATCCGCGTGAGTGTTGAGGACCGCCGCGAACTTAGAAATAGAATGTAGAATACGCAGAGTTCAGAGATAGAAAGTAAACAGAAAATACGTCACAGTTTGAAGAAATAAAAAGGGATGAGCATAGTAAGTTAGAAATAGAGGAGGAAAAAGAACGCATCTAACTATTTTCGTTTCGTTCTGGTTTCAGTAATTCTAGGCGTTAATCCAATTGGTGGTAAACCTAAAAGCTGACTGTTGACCTTTTGAAAATAAAACTAACATCAGTTTGATTGAAATGACATGACATCATTTTCAATTCGAAAAGGCACTCCGCGCGGCACTGTCGGCGGTCAATTATGACGTAGTGCAAGGATAGTTATTATGATTTCATTTTTTTCTGTGCATGGGAAGACCGGGCCGCACACACGCGGCGACCACGCCCACTCCCATTTTAACGCTGCGTTCCATTTTTGAACACTGTCGCAAAAAATGGGCGTGGCCGCCGCGTGTGTGCGGCGCGGTCTTCTCATGCACAGAAAAAATTGAATTCATAATATTTGAAGAAAAAAGACACCGTTTGTGACGAAATATTACAGAAAGTCCAGATCCCTACCAAGATTATTAGATTTCTTATAGTGAGCTGGTACAGTACAGTTTTTACTCTAGAATCTAAATCTAGATCCCTGAATGCATTTCATTCCAATTCCTGATTTATTTTTCTATCTGGAAGACTGGATTAATCCCAAAAAAGACCAAATCATGAGATTAGTCCTTTTTTTCCTTCCAACCACAATCATCTGATAGTGATTATTTTGGAAGCTTATCCGTTTCCCATCACTTTTTTCCAGAATCTGGACAATTTTGACATTCTTCATTATCACGTTTCCTTATTATCTCCCCATATGCCCTGTCCAATTCTCCAAAGCAAAAAAAAATAACAAAATAACAAGAAACTTTTTTCTTTCTAGGTCACGCATACATTAGCCGGACACCTCAATGTTATCTCTTCTCTTTTCTTAAAAATACGTCATCAGAATCTACGTTTTCTTCTTATTTCTCTCATGATGCTCGGTCCCGTACACACGTGTTTTGCCACCCCTTTCCGATATTTTCCTCCACGAGAATTTCTCTCTTTGGTTGAGCAGATTAGGGCAGATGAAGAAGTATAAAATGATGAGCAGTCCATTTGCAATATTGCTTTTTTTGACGTAGTAAACGGATAGGAAACGAGAACTTTGAAGTTGTTTCGTAGTGTACAGAAAAAGAAGAAAACGGAATGTCTTGGGCAGGATTTAGATGATGAAGAGTAGTTTGTTTGAGTGAATCTCTCAGTGTTAAAATAAGTTCTCAGTTCTTTTCTGATTCTGAAATTGGCCAGTCTTACTTTAAGGCTACCGTAATCCAAGGTCAGAAACGTTCTGAGACTTGAAATGGTACTATGTTTAAAACATCATAAGTTTAAAGGAGGACAGAAGTCATATTTTTTTATTTGAGATTCTGATACTTCAGAAAATTCTGAACAACTTTCATCATTGAAGCATATGCTGAAAATCGCTCTAAACACCCTAAATTCACGTTTTCCCGGCTCAAAAGGAGCTTTCGTGGAAGAGTTTTCCCACGCGAATTTTTGCCCCCGTGTAGTCCTCTCGGACAATATTATTTCTTTTTATTTCTCGATTTCTCGTTTTCTTGCATTTTTCAACAAATTTTCATGTTTTTTTCAACTTATATCGTAAAAAAAAGGAGAAAAAACATGAAAATTTGTTGAAAAATGCAAGAAAACGAAAAATCGAGAAATAAAAAGAAATAATATTGTCCGAGAGGACTACACGGGGGCAAAAATTCGCGTGGGAAAACTCTTCCACGAAAGCTCCTTTTGAGCCGGGAAAACGTGAATTTAGGGTGTTTAGAGCGATTTTCAGCATATGCTTCAATGATGAAAGTTGTTCAGAATTTTCTGAAGTATCAGAATCTCAAATAAAAAAATATGACTTCTGTCCTCCTTTATTCTTATTTATTTATTCATTCTTTATTTATTCTATATCTTCAACTCCTTTCCGTCTTTTTGTCCAACAAAATCAGAACTCATGGCTGAATTGAACCAACTTTCTCATGCTTTTCTCTTTTTTGTGTCGTCGTGTCAACTGATTTGTCCCGGTGAGCTCATAAATTCTGTCTCTCTTTCCAATTCCATGATCTACCATAAAACCAAAAAGTTAATCCCACTCAGCCAAAGTAAATCAACACAAAAAGTGAACGCCAACCGCCGATTTAACGAGATTCAACAAATCAGAAACTTGGCATACTGCCAACTTTTCATCGCATCTTTTTCTCTCTTTTTTCCGATTTTCGATCCATTTCTATCTCTTTTCCTCTTTCTATTGGATATCAATTATTGACTTTTTCGTTCTGATCAAATCCATTTTGTCTTCTTACTTTCAGTTTTTTTCTTTCTGATACATATTCATATATTCAAGCGTCATCAGAATCCCTCATTTCAACTTTTTTGTCGTTTTCTATTTCTGCCAAAAAAGCGAAATAGAATCCAGAGATAAAAAGAGAAACCAGAAGTCAGAGATTGACAAAAGCAGAGTGTCGCAGGTATTGAAAGAAATTTGGGAAAAAAGGACAGAGGTATATAGGAAATGTGTCTCGTAGAGAGCGGTTGATGCCCGAAACACATTGACATAGCATATAGAGAAAGGGGCAGACGATTAACGGAGGGCACGAAGAAAGCATCACTTTTTGACTTTTTTGTTTGGTTCTATACTTTTGTTCGTTTCCACGAATTGATGGAAGGAATACTGTAGTTTCAGAGCATAATGAAATACATCTGTAGATGGTCAGGAAAATGGTTGACTTAATTTTTCTCTGCTCGTTTACGACTAGGCTGTTGTATTAGCATGCGCAACAATGCCACGTTTTCTACAACTGCGCCCTACTGGAACGGAACGAAGTTGCGGCGGAGCACATTTGTCAAAACAGTGTCTTGTTAATAAACCTGTCTAGGAATTAGTTCCAAAGTTATATTTTAGGTATAACTGTTTCCAACTTGAACAAATTATTATGAATAGTTCCCTGAAAAAGTCATGATCAGCTATCTAGTAGGAAACTTATTAGTTCCTCCGAATTAAGAGGGTCAGAAGCCGAAAAAAACATACGCAATCTTCAAATTTGTCCAAATACAACCTAGAATTGTAGAGATGTAAAAAAGAGAGTATGTGGGTGGTGACACAATCAGATATTCGAATGATAAAATTATCTTAAAATAATAAAAATGTCATTTTGCATCTTCATGCAGGTCTACAATTGTTGCCTGTTATCTCCATAACTTCCATCTGTGTGTCTGTTTTTCCATATGATATCCCCTTCTTCATATCCACGCACTTTTCATTCCCCGTGTTTCCCATACTTTCCCACGATCTCCTTTAATTTTTTTTCTGCAAATCTCATTCCCTCACCGAGCTCACAGAGCATTTCTCACATCACTGATCCCTGTCGACACGTGGTTATGACAATAGGAAAGGAACAAAAAAACGTTTTGATTCTTCTGCTTATCTCATTCATTTTCTGAATGAACACGTATTCAATCGGAGGATTTGATAAAGGATCAGATTAAACAGCTTCCATCATGAAGTAGTTCATTGTGTTGAATGAGTTAGGTCATTATGACGACGTGTCAACACTGATGACGTTGTAGAGGCGAGAGAGGGGATAGGCTTCTTCGAATAATTAGTACGAAAACTGAAACCCTTTTTCTGGAAATGTCAAAAATAGTTCAATTTAAATTTAGTTTTGACGACGAAGACGTATCTGTTACTGGATTTTCAAACTACAGTATCAATATTTTTGATGGAGGATGGTTTTTTCAAGTTACTCTCCTTACCTGATTTTTTGATCAAATCCTCATTTCCTGCAGTTCTCAGAATTTCCGGTTCTCACCCTTCTTCTCATAGTCAACACGAAAATTCTTTCCATTCTAGAAGAAAGTTTTGGGTTCAAGCTTTTTCAAACAGAAATCTTGTAATCTATAATTCAGAAATCACCATCAATTCTTGGTAATTCGAAACCTTTCTATAACTGTGTTTCAATATTATTTTTTGCAAATCCATTGAACTTCTCGGATTCTGCTATGTGAATCCTAGAACACTCAGTAATCCCAAGAACATAGTCTCCCCTCAATTGACTACTGTAATCTGTCTCTATTCTCTCGCTCATAAAGTACATCGGAACTCTTGCTCCTTCTCTCAATTATACCCTCTTCTTCTTTTCTTTCCCCCAACTGCAAATCGAATTATACTTGCCTTATTCCTGCTGAAAAAGATGAATAATCACTTCCAACACCCCCGAAAAACATTCTTTTAGTAATATCCGGCCATTTTTCTGTGACGGAAATTGAAAAATGTAACAGTTTAATTTGAAAAAGTGTTGCCATTTTTCAAATAGTCGAATTCTGGTATAAGTCTCAACGTCATGCAAATCGCTTGATATCTATATCTCGTGTGAGCTCAGACAACACAGTCTCCGCCCACTTTTTTTGGATGAGTTGCCAGGCTTATCTTGGCTCTTTTTTCTCTGTTACAGCTCCCCGAGCTCCCAGTTTTTCTCTTTTTTCTTTCTTCTCATGTTTACTAGATAAATGAAGATTTCTCAAAAAGAGAAGAAGAATACTTTTTTGATTAATTAACTCGGTATAGGCAATGTATTATTTGTGGGTGGTTTCCGACAAAAAAACCAAAGCTGTTCTTGTTTCTTTTTCATGTCTAGGTGTTTCTATGTTCTGTATGATGTTACTTGGAGTTAAAATACTTATTTTCTTTCCTCCTATATCTCATTCGAGTCTCAACAAGCTAGTCTCCGATCTCGAGACGATTACAATTAAAATCTGATCGGAATCAAGGCCTTTTCTACTCTGAAATTGCTTAGAATATGTTCCAATTGACGTCTTCAAACGCTGCATATCTCATCTTCTTGTTCTTCTGAATGTCGTCACAATGAATATATCTCAATCCCAAAGGACATCCGGATTTGTGTACTTCTAGCGGAAAATCACTTTCTGACGTCGTCTAGCCGTCGCTTTTTCTATTCTTGTCATCTAGAAGCGCTTTTAATGTTCATTGTAGATCAACTGTTTCGAGTATTCCAGTACATTTAATGCTCCCTTTGACGTATTTTTAATGCACGGTGACTCTTTTTCGTTTACATAAAAGTCCAGCCTGCTTCTGGTCCGTTTTCCTCTGAAGCCATATTTCTTCAAAGAAAACCTCCAAAAACTTGTCTTCTACACAAGACTCCGTTATAAGGTTTCCTCCACCACTCCTGACTTGTTTTTTTCTTTTATTATCCGTTCTTTGATTCTTAATTCTTTCTTTTCTTAATTTGGATAATTTGCAGTTCTTGGGTTGATTCCTTGCAATGATATCAATTGAAAATCACATGCATCAGCAGCAATCAGTTGGACCAACACAGATGAATTTACAAGGAATGAATAGTGGTGAACATCCGGGAATGATCGGAAGAGGGTGAGTCATCGAACAGGAAACGATTCGAAGGGGAGAGTCTAGAGTTTGGAGTCTGATCATGGGACAGGCACGGTTGGAAACTCCTTTTGGCCGTGCCATTTTGATTTTTCCAAAAACTGAGATCCTATCATATGGACTCTAGCTTTACAGTCCGAATCAGCTGAACTCTGTCTGTGTTACGGCTCAGCGAAGTGTGTTGTTCTTCAGCTCCAGCTATCACAAGGAAGTAGTGCGATATCGGCAGAAAGCAAGACATTTCGCCAAGCCATAACTCCCCCTTGGCTAACATTTTTTTTAGAGAGACTAGCCTATCAAAAAACTATCAAATTCTGAAATTCGCGACCTAGCGGAGTTTCGTTATTAGCTAGACGGTGATAGTTTCACTCAGATTTTTAAAATCGGATAATCTCTCGACTCTAATCGATCAGAAAAGATACGAAACCAAATGTTCTCGTGTCTTTATCCTAATCTACCGTACTCCATCAATCTATATTTTATCCTCTTATCCTTTTTCCAAGTAGCTCTCTTTCATCAAATCATCCCTCTATTTCAGAATATCAAATGAGCTTCCAACTGCTTATGTGACGTCAACTCCACTTCCTTTAGCCAAAGCGCAACAACAGCATCAACTTCATCAAATGCAGCAACAGCATCAGCATCAACAGCAGCAACAACAACATCATAATCAGCCTCATCACAATCCAGGAGGCGCGCCGAGAATGATGAGTGAAGAGGATAAAGCGTGAGTTTCTGTACATATTTCTCACATGTGCTTTGAAACTTTTCTCCTTCACTTTCACTATTTCTGAATACTGCAATTAGATAGGAGTTGAGTAAATAACGGATAGCAGTGAATGTCAGCTAATGATAATGTTGGAAGGAGTCATAGAAACCAAGTATATGCAGACTCTCTTTCGAAGGTCGATCACATTTTGAGTGACAGTAAGATTTGTGCACAATAATGTAAAACAAAACAACTGGAGAATTCAAGAATCATGAAGTTTAAATTTGGTTTGATTCGCTCTAGTTGTTTTTAGTGATCACCCAGTGTGCAGAAGTTCTTGCAGAGTTCAAACAGCCATTTCAATGTCCATATTTTCAGAGAAAACGAAAAGAATGCAATCATCTCCTCTCTATTCGAGGAGATACGTTTAGAAGCCACACTTTTTGGTGGAAGTAATAGTTCACTTGATGTCAAACAAGACGTTTCGGATGATGGTGATCAGCCGACTGAACTTTCAGAAACTGCCCCTTCATCTGGAGTAAATAAAAAACTAAAGAAACGGTAAGCACGAGATTCAGAAGTCATTCCAACAAGGTACCGTTTTCAGCAAAAGTGAACTGGCATTGGAAATGACTGCAGATGACGTGGATGACATACTTGGAGAGTCTGGTTCCTCTAACTTCAATCCAAAGAACCCATTCGGACCATCTCCGTCAGGTCTCTCAAATGGATATGCTGATTTGGGATCTCCTGGATCGTCTTCATTTAACTCTTCCAGTCAGAAATCTTCTCCTCCACTTTCGAAATATTCACAAAATAATCAAGGACAAAGAAACTCGCCGCCAGTTCAAGGATTTCCGAATATGTCTCCATACATGACACCTCAGATGAATTCACCACTTCATCCACAGCTCCAACAACAGAATTCAGTGGCCTCTTCCCCTCCAGTAGCAATGCACTCACCAGGGGTAAGTAACCAAAAAATAAATATCGCTCGAGACGTTGTGAAGCGTTCAATGGATTTTAGATCTTGCTTGAAAAAAAGATATCTTTCTATATTTTGTACTTTGTATCGTTAAGCCAATTGCCCTCCAATTGTAGTTATACTGTTCGTCCGCTTTCCCAGAAACGATAAAGTAGTTTTTGCACTAAAAATGTATAATGCCGACAACAAAATTGATATTCTCCCCTGTGTGATCTGAAGAATTTCTTGTTTTTGGAGTTGCTCGTGATAGATTCCAAGTAGCTCACAGCTCACATATATGTAGTGGCTTCTGACTTCTTTTTTCCTCTTTTCTTTTCCTCTAATCACTAGATTTTTGGCTCAAATAGAGGGAAATGGGAGTTAGGGATTACACATCTAACTCACTCATGCGCAATTTTCATTATGTTATCTTTTTTCGTATAGATCAGTTAAGTCTGACTTCTTCTAACATTTTTAAAATTCTCTATTGAAAAGTCCTTCTTTTTTGAATATGTTCACTCCATTTTATCCTCATTTCTTTCAGCAAGTTCCCGATTTCAAGCCGACAATTATCAACGGTCATGTTATGAATCCCCTCGCTGGACATCCTCCTCTCCCACATCATCATCATCTTCCACATCACACTCGATTCCTTCAACATCAGCAAAGTGCTCCAAATCTTCGTTTGAATACTCCAGAAGATGCTGCATCTCAACAACAACAACAACAACAACAAGCTCAACAACATCAACAGCAAGCCCCACAACTCTTCCCTTATCACATCGGACCAATGACTACAATGGTGATAAATGGACAAACTGTTCCATTCGACAGATCTTTGATTGAGGAGTTCGAAATGTGTGTTCGTTCGGTTTTAATGGCTTCTCACCGTGTTTATTGTCGTCATGTTTATCGTCAATTGACGGCCGAAGTATCCGAATTATATGCCCGTGTGGCGAAGAATCAGGTACCAAAGAAGGCGGTGAAGAAGATTATTGCTGCAAGACAACCAGCTACTCATGGAGAAAGAATGGAGTTGGAGAGACAATGTAAGTTACTATCGAAGTGTTTCTTTGAAATATGTTTATCGCTAATTTCAGTCAAATGCCTCTCAGATGGTCTAGAGTCCCGTCAATCCGCCCAACTCTACGAATCGATTCTCAACTTTTTATACAAAATGCGAGTGGCAATTCCAGATGCTTCACAATAAAATCAATCTCTCACTCATTTTCGTCAAAACTGCTGGCAGTTTATTTCCAAATTCCTCCATTCTCAACATCCACTTCAGTTCATTTCTTCTAAGATCTCAAACCCAAAAATTGCTTCTTTTTTCTCAAAAACTCAAAAAATCTCGTCTCACATAAGCAGGAAATCTAGAGTAATCTAGTTTCCTATTCCTTCAAAAAACCCTAGTCCGATCAAAAATAGTCATAAAGACCCCCTTCCGTCGCGGTCTCGTTCACCTTGTGATTTCCATTTTTCCCATAAAATCAAAGCTCTCCCTTCAATAAATAAAATGAGCAATTTCTTCTAATCACTCCAAATATTTTATTCAATCTTTATTTTTATTGTATTCTCGGTGGTGACCGTTCCAGAACTTTTCCATTTCAAAACTGTCCCATTCCAGAACGTTTTGATCTTTTCCAGATAAGGAAAGTGGTAGAAAAAGTGTTGCTCGGTGAGTGCAGGTTGAAATAAATCTCTGAAACGGGACAGTTCTGAAATGTAAAAGTCCTGGAAATCTATACTACCGTATCTCTATTCAAACGAAAATTTTCTCAATGTATAAATATTTATATTTCTTATCTTTTGCTCAGAATTTCAGGAAATTTCAGTTGTCTGCAGCTGAGATTTCAATACTCTACGAAATAGCCGTTAGTTTTAGGTGGTTTCGGGAATAACCAATTCCACGCAGATGGTCGGAACTCATAAATATCAGGAATCAATGTTTTCGTATGCCAAACAAGAACTTCTCGATCGTTCTGAAAGTGAATCAATAGTCATATGTTTCAACGATTTCTTCGAAATACCGAACCTTTTTCTCGAACCCAAATGGTTCAACATCTTCTCTTTTCAAGCCCAAATCAGCCAATAAACATGATTCCAAGGCTCCTGTTCCACTTGGACAGGAACTTCTGAATACTGCGTCTGACTCGAGAATCAATTGGAGATCAACAGCAAATCCAGCCATATCAATCGCGAAGTATCGATCCGGACTCCATTCAACATCAAAACCAACAACTTTTTGGTTTGAAACTCGTGGAGATTCTACTAGGCTACCAGCTACATGGCCTATAAAGAGTGAGATCAATCAACATCAGCCATATTTTCATAAGATCTGATCAAATGTTTGCTGAATAACATACCAACTCCCCACATTCCAATCTTCTTCACGTTTCGAATATATTCTTCAAAAAGTCTGAGATCATATGCGTTATCATCATCTCCGAAATACACCACCCCATTTTGGGACCTCATAAAACTTGTGTAGTTCTCTCTGATGTATTTCAATGCCATCGTCCGTTGATACCATCCACGATTTGGGTAGTTCGGAGGGGATGGATGAGCCATGTAAGTGAAGTTTAGATGGGTTCTTTCTAAGATTTTGTGAACGACTGGAACTGTTTCTTGTCCATCTTCTATCACTATCCAATATAAATTTAAAAGATGAGATAACGTATTAGCCAATCTGAAAGTCCGGGAGTACTTGGTGCACGTCTGACGAGTTTACCTTGTGAAATCAGCAATTCTTGTTAATCGTTTGTAGGTCGGGGTGACGACTATTATTGTCTTCAATGTTGATGACCCTTCTGTAGAAGTTCTGAAGGGTGAAACAGTTACATACAGTCAAGTGTCAATCTATGAGAATCCGGATCGACAAAACAGACAGAATTCCCTCATACCTCGGTTCTTGTTCATCTATTTCATCGTTTTCAGATTCTGTCAATGCGATAGGTTTTACTGTTGAAACTTTCTTTTGAAATGTTTCTTTCGTGTGAATTTTTGACAAATCTCTGCATTATATACTGACAAACCGAATGACAAATTTTATCAACTTACAAAATCAAAGGAATCGTCCAAGCTATGAGAATCAACAGTGAGCACAAAACAATAATTAAAAGTCCAAATTTATGAAACTTAAATAAAGAAAACATCATTTCAAATTATGAGACCAATCGAAAGAGAAGTTAAAGTGAATCTACTCAAGAAACACTTTCATCTCACCGAAAACTGGATACGGAAGAATGAATTCTATCTAAATGTTCAATCTTCTTGGAAAAATGATTGGTTTATTGGCAGGAAGATAGAAGGCTGTCAGAAAGGGCGTGGTGCAATTTTATACCGGAGTTCCCAGCATGGAATAGTTTCGCTTCTTCAGGCGGCGTCTCAGACTAGTCGATGTGCAGAAGCTTGCCAGGAGCCTCGCCTTTTCAACCCATTTATTTTCCTGAATTAAAAAAAGTTTTTTTATTCGATGAATTTGTAAATTGCAAAAAAAGGAATTTTTAAAAAGACGCGAACACAGAAATCCATGGAAAAATAAATTTGGACAGAAGAAATAAGACAGCGAAAGTATCGAGTTATCACATTTACAAGAAAGAAGAAAATGAAAGTTGCTGAAAATGGTAAGACAAAAAGACAGACAGGCAGACAGAAAAGTTACATAATTTGATTGAGAAAATGGGATTGATGATACTAGCGGCATTGGGGAAACTTTGGAAACGAAATGGGGTAAGAAGAGATCATTGGGTGGTGGTTAGTGATAGTTGTTATAAAACTTGATTGAGGATACTGTAGTTCATAGAATGGTTAATTTTAGTATATTTCCTAGTTCAATTTGGTTGCCCACTTCAGATCGTCTTCACGTGGTTGCATTCCTGTAGCAGCCGTCACAACCCATTCGAGTTTACGCCAGAATCCTAAAATATAATTATTTTTTGTCAGGACATTTCAATATTCTCTTTTTGTTCAGAATATCATATTTTCATACAAAACTCACCAATATATTCCAAAGGCCAATTGAGCCATCCAGTGGTGATACAGTAATAACAAGCGTGCGGGGAGATGTGGTGAATCTAGAATTAATGTTTATTTGAGTTGTTTTTTTCTCCGACTAAGTGTGATTTGACATTTTTCGAAAAAAAGGATGAACTCACTTTGTGGTGACTTCTTGGCAGAATAATGTGAGCTTTTTGGAGGAAGACGACCCATTTCGAAAGTCCGAAGTAGGTGTGAGACCACTTGTGAATCTGTAAGAAAGAGAAATTGGAGGCGTTTGATTGAATGTTCTGAAAACAATCACACAATCGAATGTCCGGAAGAGCACATTCTGTGAGTACCACTTACCTGATTAGTCAATGCCACATAGATTCCCAACAAGAGGATGTACCAATGGAAAGATGCCCATTGAGTCAATTCAGCTCTTTCATAAGTTAGTTGTTGATATAAAATCAATCCAAGTGGTACAATACAAAGCATAAAATTATCTCCGTTCACTTCAACGAAATCATGTCGAGTGATTGCAGTTGGATCGACGTGATGTTCACGGAATGGTCGAATAAATGAGCGTCCGAACCACGTTTCGACACTTCCGAATGTATCAGCACCCCAGTGAACAAGGCCAGAGAGGAAATCAGCAGTCATCACACCGAGGACTGCATAGAATACCACGGACTCTGAAAAACAATGAAGATGCTTAGTGAGGTGAAATAAAATTTCTGGGGGAGGGTTTCTGCGAGCGCTTTAAAGAACTTACTCCAAATCGAAGTTTCCCAACTAACGAGTAAATTGACAAATACGGTAATGAAGAAGAAGATGGCGAAAATCAGGGAAACTTCTTCTTGCAGTCGTTTTTCTGAAATAAAGATAGTTCCAATTCGTTCATACATTTTTATTAGATTGTTTTTCTATTTATTACAATTCCCGGTCCCCCGTCTCACAACTTTCAAAGTTCTTTCTCTTGAGTTCTTCTTTGCCCCTTCTCTTTTCCAGACACTATCATTATAAGACATATGGCCTGATAGGGCATTCATTCTTTACTTTCTACCCGAAAATGGTGTGATAAGTCGAGAACTCTCATTGAATTAAACAAAACTGACCTTTGCTATACATTGATGCTAATTTCATCGCACCAGCATGTTGTGGACCCCATCGAGGTCCTTTGAAACCCAAATCACACTGGACAACATTTCCATTTGGATCGTCTTCAAGCATAGAGGGAAGTGTTGCGATATCTACTTCTTCATCCAATGTTGGGGCTGGATCCGGAGATTTAAATCTGTAATTTTTGAAATTTTAGATGAGGAACTAGGTCCGAAAACTCATAACAATTAGTTTAAAATATTATCATTACCTTTCTTCTTCCTTCTTGAGGCATTCATTCTCGTCAGGCATCATTGTTGTAGTAAGTGTTGTTGTAGATGTTGAAGATGAGCTGGAGGATGATGTTGCCGCCGAACTGGCTGTCATTTTTCTGGAAAAGAATGAATATGAGAAGCATCCAAGTTTGATACAGTTAATCGGGGAAAAAGAACACGGAACATTAGAAAAGATGAGAATCAAAAATAACATGGCTTGTCTTCAACAGCTTAGAAGCTACAGAAAGGTCTGCATTTATTCAGACTATTCTGACAATCAAAGTATATGAGAAAATCTCGTTGTCTTCGAGCTAAAAGGGGTGAGAGAATGACAGAATAATTGGCATCGTTTGTCCCCAATAATGCTTTTCTTCTGTGACGCATTTCCTCTTTTCAGGGGAATAGTATTATTTTTCAGAAAACAGATTTCTTGGGACAACTTATTTTGAGATAAGATGTTGAAATATCAACTTTTGAGAAACATATCAGAACAATGTATATTTCGATTTTTATCAGAGCTTATCGGATATAAAACTGATGCTACAGAATTAAACTGCCAAAAAAAATCAGATGAATGTTCAAAGAAGATGGACAGAAAGTGTTATCAATGGGAAATTTGAAAAATTGACATTTTCCAAGAGAAACATCGAAAATGAAAGCGAAAGTAAAATTCAAGAAATCTTAGATTGACATTATGAGAGGCTAGAAAGAAAATTGAATGGGTTTGTGGTGGTTTTATGAGGCAAAACTTCTATAGAAACAGTCACCTTTGAATACTGAAATTTTTTTGTTGCAAACTTGCGGGAAATAAGAGGGAAAGAACTTAAAAATTGAGACAGTGCTGTCACGAAGCCTTATGCAAATTGATAATAAAACAGAAACTATAATAGACCAGGAGAAAAATTTGGTAACCGAGCATCATCGTTCAGTTTCAGACTACAGAAGTTAATTCCTACATCAGAAACGGGTCAAACTAGAGAATACGTGTAAAGAGTTGTGCTACCCTATACAAGAAACTGCCTCTCTGTGGCAATATTTCGCCGATTCTTCTTTTCCAAAAATGATTATCAGTGCACTCTGCGTCTCTTTCAATGCTGGAATCTCTCTTTTTTCTGACTCTATTGTATACAAAAATGGAAGAAGAAGAGGCGAAAAATGATGATTGATATAATAAATTGATAAAATCAGTTCGTTTTGCCCTGCGTTTCCGAGGGGTAAAGAATACGATTAAACGGGAGAGAAAACCGGAGAGAAAATATGCAAACTATCACGGAATTTCCGAACTTTCGTGTTTTCAATAGTTTCAGTTACGGACGTATTAAAACAGAAGTTCAGACAAAAAGAGATTGCCTATTCCTTAGGAAAGAATAATAGTTTTCAACTTGTTCCCTCTAGATTCCATTCCTGAACTTTCAATTACTGATAAACAAAATGAATAGAAGTGAGAGCAAGAACAGAGAACACACTCATAAACATTTCAGTGAAATTTCAATGTTTTCGATGTGATTAGCTGAAACGTAAACTAATCTTGTAAAATAGTATTTTAAAGATAGAAAAGTAGCATAACTTTCGAAAAATCACGTTCGTCAATAGTCCAACTCTACTGCAATGTTCGAAGTGTTGATGTTCTGATATCTTTACGGACCAACTTACGGGAAAAGGAATAATCAATTTACAGGATGGTGTAGGACCTCAAAAACAAAATTCATTCAAGTTCAGTTCCTGTTCTTCTTTTTATTAGTTTTAATATTTTCGTCATCTCATATTTTTGTTACAATGTGACACCTGTTTGTCCTCCTCTTTCTCCTCCTAGACATGACAAGACTCCCTCATAAAAACACGAAAATAAACAAGGCATCTTATTGAGATGAAAATGAAAGTGTCATGTCATCATCCTGCTCATCTCTTTTTTAAAAAGTGACACTTCTTAAAATGAAAATCAGCAGTAAATGTTGCAAATTCGCATAAAATCTGTGTTAGATTAAAAATTGATGATTAAGTCAAACGTCAAAAATTTCAAAGAAACAGCTGAACAATTGCTGAAGAGAGTAACGTTGCAGTCAATTGAAAGTCATTAGTCAGTCGAAAATGACAAAATTGAATATTTTCGATCGACAGATGAGCGGAGTGACCAATCAAAAGGTAAATGTAAAATGTAGCGAGCCGGAAAAACTAAAAAATTATTAATTTCCTGAATAAGTACTATACGGATTCTGAGAGAGTAGAAATATTTGTAAATGGAAACCGCTAGTCTAGTAGAAATTGATAAATGAAGCGATTTATCAACGGATTTTACACGACAAAAAGAAGATACCGAGAGAAAAGGACATATTGGCTGAATGCCAAAAACATATTTATTGTCAGAAAAAAGAGATCCGTCTTCCGCGCAGATTCGTCGATGAGAAAAAGACAATATAAGAAAAAGTTGATAAACCAAAAACCATAGGACGATCGAGAATCAGCGTGAGGCGTGTCCAGATGAAAAAAATTTTAAGAAACCTTCCAAAAAGTTAGTTTTTCAATAAATCATAACAATTTAAAAAGAAAAAAAACAGTAAAAACAAAGGCTAAGAAAGACTTCGACAAAAAAGAGAAATTACTGTATTCCCGTTGGGACCCAGCTGACAAAAGTAACCATTGCGTCTTCTATGTCAGTTTACGAGCAAGTTTTGTATTTTTTTTGCCATTTTAAAACCGCAAACGACAGATCTCAATGAAAAAAAAGATGCAGACTTAAAAATGAACTTAAAAATCTAAATTTCCGGAGCTCACCACTAAAAGTTGTTAAAAACAGGTGGTCGTTTTTTCCCACACTCAATGTCTCAAAGTACACCTCCGATCACCAGCCTATTAAAATGTGATAAGCGCCATGAAAGTAGGCGGAGCCAGAGAGAAAATTGGGCGTGACTTCAGGAGAAGTGTGTCAAAATTGTCAAAAAACATGCAAAATGATCAGTTTTTTCGCGGGAAGCAACTTGAAAATCAACTGTTTTGTTTGATCATTGATCCCAAAATAATGAAATGAGTAGTAAAAACTGGTGACTTACGAGAGGCAATGATGGGAGATGACTATGAGAAAAATAATATAACACAGATGAGACAAATAATAAAAAGTCTCTGGGAGAGAGAGAATGGGAAGTGCTCTCCGCTCCACTACAATGTGTAGTTGACCATTCTATCACTAAAATGTTTTGTTTGTTGTTTGGAATGATCTTACTGATTAGTTAGTTAATGTGATTAGAATGAGAAAAAAGGAAACTGAAGAATATTTCGAGGAATTTATACCTGGATCATGTCAAAGATTTATTTCTAGGATATTTCATCATTGACATTCTGACTCCACCCCTTTTCAAGTTGGCTATGTGCACAAAGAAAAAGAAAACAATCCTCTTGCTTATGTTGTCTCAATGACAAAAACGGGTCCGCCCCTGAACCACGGCCGTGAGAATCCGTGAAAATCACGTGACATTAGTCTCATTTTTACAAGTGATTTGTCAGAAAAAAGCAAACATAGCAGCAAAGAACATCCGAGAATTCGAGGGGTCTCTAGTGGTTTTAGTAGTCTACAAAGATTTGATTAGGATACTCTGACTTTTGGAAAAAATTGCAGGTGTGAGATTTGATTAACTTTTCCAACTAATGCTCAATTGTAGCCAACTATCACAGATATCTGATAAGAGTGCAACAAAGCGGGATACTCAGCCAGTATAATCTATTCAGAAAACCTAAACTTCTAATTTGAAGTGTAGAGCAATACAAGAACACATTGAACATGTGGCGGTGGGGTGGTTTCGATATGAAAAGAGAAACGACTTGGACCAGGAAATCTTGATCAAAAAGAAAAAGGGGGAGGAGATGAAAGACTCTTTTTCTTTGTCTCAGATATGGGATGAGAAGGAAAAAGAAAACAGTTGGTCGGAAAAATCATAGAGAAAAAGTAGGAGAAGAAATGAGAGAAACTATGAAAATGATAGAGTCCCAGAGAGCAAAGGGATCCTCAATTCAGGGTACACTTGAACCATATTCCGATGTTTCTGGGTGGCTATACGGTCAGGAAGTGGTAGAATACAGTGTGACTACAGTAGGGATATTTTCCGACGTTGCAGAAAGTTACTATAAAATTGAAAATTCTAATTTTTATGTTGATCAAAAACAGTTTTATGATCATCTCTCTCTCACTCTCTCTCCCTTTCACAACATCAAGTTTTCCATATTCAATTGGAATATTCAATCCGATTAAAAGTTGTTCGAGATTCGAAGAGAACATTGAATTGAAAACATACAACTATTGCCATACTATGATGAAACGAAAAGTCAGGATAGTCATGGGGTACATTGTGGGAAAAAAGAATATGCAAATCATGACAATCGGCATGGAAAAGTGGGTGTTTCGTTGCTTTTTTGTCCAAAAATAACAAAGGTAGTCAGGACTACGTGAGAATGAAAAAGAGAAGAGATACAAGTTACAAATGTCAATTTTATGGGGCTTTTGTAACGGGAAATGGAAAGAGATCTTCTTCAAGTACTGCATCAAACTCATGAACTCTTTTGATTTCAGAAGATGTCATGGATTGATCTTACATTTTTTCCATTCTGGCTTCTCTCATAATACATCGAAAATTGATTTGTCAGATTCTGTTTCTGAGTTTCCCTTAGTTTCAAAGAAACCAAAAACCTACCTGCTCAGTCACAATTTATGCTTTTTCTAACTTCCAATACTGGCTAAAAACTATATTCTGCGAATTTGCACCTGGTGTTCAAAGTGCAGTTTCCTATTTTCTGACTCAACAACGATTCATTGCACTTTCACTTCTTCCTTCAGATTTTTATTCCATATTCTGAGATCAAGATTGAAAATGCGACAATTCGAGAGAAACACTTGAATAGGGCAATGTCCTAATAGATCGAAAGCATGATGCTCAATATGAAGATTAGCACGTTGAGATTAGGATATCCAAGAATAGAAGAAGGAGAAGGAGAACATAATGATGTAATAATCTCCAGGATACTTTGATGAAACTTTCTATTGAAATCTGGGACAGAAAAGGATATCCTGACTAGTCTTATCTGTCCATCTGTTGTGTACATTCTTTTCACGAAGGATAATAGATTTATGAATCAACGGTGAAGCTGAGAGAAGTTGAGTTTAATTACGAAGAAAATCATATCATTTTTGCACAATAAAACTACATAGGAATCAATTTGGAAAACCAGAAAGTGCAGACATCCATTGCACATTTTCTAAATAGTGCAGAATACGAGTCAATGTGTGTTCTGAGACCGGATCCATGTACTCTGACCCCTTTTCGTCACCAATAGCAACCCAATTTGCTCCGAGGGGATATTTGAGTCCAAGAGAGGGAGGAATGAATAGAGAAAGACTAATTCATTCCGACTTGCACATTCTAAATTAGTTAGGCATAGTAAGAAACACTTTTTCCAAGATTTTTGAGCCGGAAACATGTACATCAGATTTTATTTTTAAAAAGAAGGAAAAGGACAAATTGGAACTGCATTATGGAAGTTTGGGAAATATTCGGACATCCGGACATCCTTAAACAAGGGGAGAATGTTCAAAAAGGGACACGGAACGGGAACTCATCGAGCATGAGCAACACAACAAAATAAGTCGGCTCTTCTGAAGACGAAAAATAAAAGAAAAAGAGGGAAGAAATTGGAAACAGACGAGCGAATGAGGATGAGACCCCTGAAACGAAATTGATATATTGGATGGATACGGGTTGATTGTCTTTTTTGTTTTCTCGGAATGTTTGTGCTTATTTCTATTGCAGTGAATGATTCATGGGGTCCAAATTCTAGTGAATTTCGAGGAAGAATCTCTAAAACTGAGTTTTAAAAACTGTGCCTGATAATGAAGTGACACAAAAGTTTGTGACTTTTCTTCTTTTTTTCTGAATAGTTCAAACAGAGTCAATGTATTTGTCAATATGATATATTCGTTCTGAACGTCGGAATGACGTTTTTCCCTCAAGTTTTGAGTAAATAAAACAGGAAACGTGGGCAGTTAAAGATCAACCGAACATTGAATTGATCTACTTCAGAATTGATTGAGAATGGCATTCTTTCATCAAACATTCCTCAGATTGAAGTTTCGAGTTATGTTCTACATGAACTCTATAAATGTTTAATGGGAATTTCTGGAGCCTTTTCGAATTGAAGAAGCCTTTTGGATCTTAATAGGTATCAACTAGGTTCCAAAGACTGAAAGCCTGATGTTTGAATAAGGAGTAGAGTTCGAAATAGCCCGATTACTAATAAAACATTCCAGTCAAGGCATTAGACTACAACAAATTTAATTATCATTAGAGTTGGATGAATCGAGATTTCTCATCCGAGAAATTATAGCAGAAAAACTACAAAAACTACAAAAAGAGAGTCTGAACAACTACAAAAATCACTTTCAAAATTGGGAAAAAGAAAATGGGATTCTGAATTTTATTTTAATTTTTAGGGAAGTTTAAGAAATGCCATTGGAGGTTTTGAGTGTAGCTACCAGTAACTGATGATATGTTCTTTTAAACACTTCTAGCAAAAAATTCTTTTTTTTCAAATATTTTAAAATCTGGCAATTCATATTCAATTCATGTTTATTTTAGAAGAAAAATCTCTTCTTTTCCTTTTTTGGATTAAAAATTTATGAAAATCTCGTTTATTTTTAGTCGTTTTCTTTGCTTTTTAAATAGAATTTTTTCACATTTTTTGTTTTTTTTTTCAATGTTTTGGAGGCGACAATTCAGAGTAATCATTGATGAGATCTTCATGGATTTTTTTCAAGAAAAATAAAATTTATTGGGTTTTATCAAGAAAGTGAATCTAAGTTTGGTCTGTGTTGAGAATCGAAAAAATACGAAAAACAAGTGAATAGCTCAATTCTGAACATCTCATAGTCAGCATCTCTCTTATAAACAAATCTGTAATTTTTTGTGTTTCCAGAAAAGTTTGGAAATTCGAAATAGTTTCTCAATTTTAAACAAAATTTCGACCCATTTTCATTATGGAAATGTATAACCCAATCCACCAATGATCACAAATAACTAAGAAAAGAAAACTCATTTTACTGAATAAAAAAGAAGAAAAGTCTAGAAGATGTGTTAAGGTGCAAATGAAGATAGATTAGAGATAGAGAGACACCGAGAAGTTAGAGAATTCGAAAATGAGAAAAAGAAAAAAGAAGAAGACGAAGGAACCACCTAATGAGATGAGTTTCTTCTTCCTTTTCTCCCATTTCCTACACTTCTTCGGATTGCTTTCGTTTTCAGTAAATGGAAGTCTGTTGAAAAACGGAAGGACTAGAAATAACGAAAAGAAGTTCGGCTGTTGTAGAATAGTAGTGAACTTCGCATTCAGGTAATGTCCATTAACACAGTTTCGGCTCACTGTTGAAGAATAAACAATCCTCGTTCTGCTCCTTCCGGATGAGCCTTTGAAACCAATGCACAGAGATTTGTAGAAGATTCATCAACCTGATGCATTGTTCTCTAAACTTTCAACAAAAAACATAAATATCAACAAGAGCAATGTTCATCGAGTTGGAATATGAGATATTATAATTAACTGGGTGAGATAAAAAATAGGAGAGGCAAGTTTCAAAATGTTCAAATCTTTGAAAGGCGGGAAATCGGGTAAAAATGATGACAAGATTTCTGAGATTCTGTGTAAAATGGTGCCCGTACACTCGAAATATGGAAAGATTTTTTCGGGAGTTAACTTTTTCTAAATAAAAATAAAGAAACAATTGAGGAACAGTTATTAGATATTAGCAACAAAATAAAGCAACTTCATGCTGACGAATGAAACTAGATTTCAGCACCCGAAACGGACACTTTTTCGCCTTTTTGATGACGTTGGCTGACTGTCTCCATTCTCGGTTTTTTCGTTGCTGGCCTGGTTTCGATCGCTGGCGACGTCGACGCGCGACTTCCGTCTGAAATCGACTGGAAATATTTAGTTGGATAGTTGAGAGAAATGACTTCGTTTTGAACAGTACGTCTGTGTGACCTAATTTACAAGCTTCAAACAAAACTTACTTGACTTCCCATTAGCAGTCTTCTTCTTTTCATCTGCAGATCGCTTTCTTGTTATTTCAGTTGTTTCTTCTTCCTCATCAATCACCTCTTCTTTGATGAACTTTTCTTCTACACCTTCTCCATTATCTTCGATTTCTTCCCCCATTCTAGCAACGATTCGTCGAAGGGAACGATCTGATTCATCAAAAACTATCTGTATTTGACTACGCGCAACACTTGGATTCATTGATGAGTACTTCGGTTCTTGGGATACAACACGGTAGAACTGCTCGAATTCACGAAGTTCTTCAACACTGTCTCTTTTCTGAAATAGGGAAATGTTGTTAGAATTCTACTTCTCCAAAATAGTTATCCCTGGCAAGAAAACTAGTATTATTTAAAACAAAACTTACCTTCTGTTCAATTTTATTGTTGATTTGTGGGATAGTCTTCTTAGATTTCATAATCATCTGACCTATCCTTTCCTTCTGTTCTTCAGTTAACTCTGCATCATATTCTTTCGAAAAGCTCTCCAGTCCATCAACATATTTTGCTACGTGATCCCTCCATGAAATCAAATACTCCAGAATACGTGTCGTGTTTTTGGCTATCTGTTCGTATTCTGTTATTTTTTCTTCAGAACTCAGACTGTTATCCGGGAAGATGTGATCGAGAAGTTTGGCAGCTGGAGGTTTTGGAAAATCGGGAAGAAATGGAAAAATTTGAATACTCGATACACTTTCACTGATGACTTGGAGTAGAGTTGCTGAAAAGGGTCTTCCTGGTTATTTCTTAAATCAATTTATTAGAATTTTCGCTTTAGAAAAAAAAGTAGAAATCTAAACGGTTTTTAAACGCATGCTTTAAAAAACATTTGGAGTTTTAGACGTTATTCTAAGAAAAGCTTGTTTTATTTCCTAGTTTTATAAGTTTGTGAACTGTTTTCTTCATGGAATCAATTTTCAAAGCATTCACTTACTGATTGGTATTTTTTTAATCATCGGCACAAGTAGCAACACATTTTTCTCCAGCTCTCTAATCAATTCTTCGTGATTTTCTTCAAATTCCGGAGACAATTCTTTCAACTTCTCAAGGGAACACTCCAAGTATTCCTCTGACACGTTTGCTTCGTTCTAAAATCATATGAACATCAATTTACAAGTGTACCTTCAAATGGCTTACTGAAAAATATCGTTTGATTTCCCATGGCGAGATTTTAATAGGGTTTTTCTGTAAATACTCTCGGATTGTCTGCTCAGGCGTCATTTTTTCCACTGAAAACAATTTTTAGGTTTCAACAAAAATTATTTTCGTGAAAACTAACCTGAAGTACTCGTTGTATCCATTTAAATCCACTTAATGAGAGAAAAAACGCGAAAATTAACTTAATGTGGTGCTGCGCGCCTTGTTGCGAAAGTCGCGTGCCCGCGTTGCAACTAGAAGACTCCACCCACTTTTCAGTAGCTTCTCAAACACTTTTCAGCTTGAAATACAGAGCTCTGCAAAGAAAGCTGAAAATGAAAATTTAAGAAACATCACTAAGTGCTTCTGAGCATTAGATTGGAAGAAACATCTAGTAATTGTAAAAACCTAGAACTAATTATTGCTATCCTTGTAATGAAATGAAAAACAGCATTTGATAGCAACTCGTCAGTTTTAACTTAAAGAAGAAGAGTAGAAGAAAACAGAAAATTAAAAACTTCTCGAAACTCCGGTTGCCATGACAACGTATGAGCTTACGAGATGAAATTGTACTTTCGAAAATAAAACATTCAAATTACTGATGTATTAGGGATGTGGGATACATCAAATATCAAGAAAAGGGAATTCACAGAGAATTAATTTATTCGAGTTATTTGTTATGCCAAGTATTACAGAAGATTCTTGAGTTCTCACAATTATACAATCATCAGCTGCTTCTGATCCTTCTCCTCCTTTCTCTATGCATTCTCTCTAGATTTCCCTTCCCTAGATGCTCCTTCTTTTGATTTTCCTTCACGTGATTCCTTCTTATCAATTGATTTACGAAGCCTCTCTTGATACTTTTTACGAAATTTTTGAATCGAAAGAATCGGACGACGCCTCTTAAACAGAGAAAAGTAATAAATGGCAAATCAACAGAAAAAAGCTGAAACTTACATCATAACTAATACTGAAAGTACTCTCCGTGTTGAATGAAATTGATGTCACCACACAAGTTTTCTCTTTTTCTTTCTCTTCTTCCTCTTCTTTCGACGCTTTTTGAAAATGAGTATCCACCTCTTTTCGACGGAGTTCTTCTATGGGGGTCTGATCGTGAGGACCTGTTAATCGTGAGGATCGCTCAATGGCTGCTGAAATTTAGGATGAATGAGTAGTTGCAGAGAACTCAACAGATTACTGTACATTTACTCATAAATAGGAGATTTTTCAGTGTGTAGTATTTAATCGAATTCAGACGAGAATATCGTTCTGATCGTTTCTCAAGTTCTTTGAAAGTTCCGAATGGATTGAGTTCGTCAGGGCTGAAACAACTCTGTTCTATTGAAAATACTAAATTCAACGTACCTAAATTGAAATTTTCCGTTATCAAAAGATCCATTCATATATTCTTCAATCATTGGTACCCATTGTTTTCCATCATCCAGTTCCAATTCAGAATCCTCCAATGCTTCTTGTAATTGTGGAGTTTTTGTCTTCACTCCGTTAGCCGAATAAACCTCTTCTTGAAGTTCAAACTCCATCCATACCGGTTCTCCACTCGGTTTGAATATTGTCGTGTCAAGTGGGCGTGGTTTACGGGGTAGGCGGGGCCCTTTCCGAGGCACTTTGGGTTTGGAAATCCAACCTCTATCAGGCATTACTTCCAAATTCTGGAATATTACAATTCGTAATGTCAAGTATTCTGAATTATCTTACCTGATCCCGTTTCTGATCTCCAGCTTTCCGTGTTCTCTGTGCGTCCATCATCCTCTTGAAAAACAATTGTGCCAGATGCATATTGAATTTTTTCTCTTCCTTTTCCGTGGCCTCCTCTTTCTCTTTTTCAGTTTTTTCAGCGGCTGTTTGATCTACAGTTCTTTCCGTTCTTTTCTCTTTTTCTTTCTTTTCCTTCGCCTCGTCTTCTTCTTCTATTGCAATTCTTCTTGATTTCGGTTTAGATTTCGGCTTCATTTCCTGACAAGCTGCCAGATTTGGACTCCGAGTATCTTCTTTTGACAAATCAGATGATTTTGCATTAGTCGACACATTCGATGTTTCATCGTTGTAGTCTTTATCTGGACTTCCTTTACTATGATTCTTGTCACTAGACTGAAAGAAAATGGTTGTTTCGTCTTCTTTAACTATATCTTTCTTATCATTATTACCTTATTATTATCCGTCGAAGTGGTAGTTGAAGAGGATTTGATCTTTTTTCCTTTCGGTTTCTCTTTCTCATTTTCAGCTGTCTTCTCTCCTTTCGGTCTTCGTTTCGTTTGTCTCTGTGTTCCTTTTCCTTTTTTTCTCGCTTGACCCGTCGATTTATTCCTCTCACAGTTCGATCCTGATTCTTTGCTTCCCGAGTTTCTCATTTAGGAACGATAGGAACTGATCGCCGATAAATGGAAGGGTGGAATGAGAAGTTGAGGAAAGATTGAAGGGCTGGGTATGAGATTTTCAAGTTTTGGGGGAAGAAGCAAAGATCACGTGGAAATGAAAGCGTTGACATCCAACTTAATAATTTTCAGTGAATTCAAGTTAACTTCTGATACTTTTCAGAATACTTCTGATGTATTCGGATCTACGGTTCAAACTTTTTTGTGTTTCTACGTGGACAGGTTTCTAGTTTTTCGTTTTTCTCTGTATTATCAATCTGTAATTCAAACTTCAACAATTAAAAACTTGATATATTTTTTGAAAAAAGAGCACCATCAGGAAAAAATAATACTGGAAAGAACGGAAGAAGAGGGAGAAATGAAAGAACTGGAATGATTTTGTCTGGAAGTTTTTGAGAGTGAAAGATATGTGGTCTAAAGGGTCTACAATGTAAAGAGAGGGCGAAGTCTATGTCATATTATATACTGTATCTATAGCAGGAGCTTTCGTGTCTTGAAACAGAGTTTTCAGTTGAGAAACACTCCAATTTATCTCCAAAGGATCCATTCCGACGCAGGCTTCAATGCCTCCATTTGCAAAACGACGAGGTGTTTTGACAGAAGATGGTCGGGAACTGAAATGGGATCACTGTATGTATGGAATACTGTAGTACGGTACTCACGCATAAATTTGTTTGTTATTGTTGTTGTTATTTGTCAGACCTCGTTGAGATGACGACCTTTGGAGTTCTGGTTTTTTGATTGGGGCCTTGTAGAAATCTGAAATATTTATATACTCATCTGATGCAAGTTCACACACTCACCATCAGGCACGAAACAATGCTCTTCTCGATCCTTCTGCATAATTGATCCACCGTAACTTCTCGGCATTATCGGACTATTTGTCAAACTCTTTGTCATGTCACTTCTGAATCGAGATGACGTCGACATCGATGGCTCCGGAGGTACCGTCGTCTCGTTTGAAGATGCCAGAATAATTGAATTTTGGCGGAGAGCATTCAAACGATCATTTATAGTTTTTAGACTGGGTTCTTGTGAAAATGGAGCCACTTGAACAGTTGGTTTGGAGGACGGTTGGTTGTATTCATCTTTTAGGAAATATGGACGTGGGTGGGGATCCGATGGAATTGTTGAAGACGATGACGTGGATGAAGACGATGATGACGAAGATGATGATGATGTTGATTTGTACGTCTGAAACTAATCAGAACGTTGAAAACTTATATCTGTGAGTATCCTCACCTCCGTCAACATTGCTACACTACTACTCTTGAATGCCGGGAATCTGGAGTCCGACACTGAAATATTTGGCAGTCCACAATCTGACGTCTGAGTAGCTTCTTCTCTCGATTCTTTCCTCATCGGTGTCCCTGCATTCATACTTTTTGGAGGAGTTGGGGTAACAGCATCACTCGGTTCTCGACTGTGATGGTACGATAGGAATTCTGCGGAATTCTTTCGTGCCACTTCTTCCAGTGAACTCTTTCGAACACTCGGACGTTGGTGATGATGGAATTTCATAGCTTCGAAATCGAGTTTTACGGTTCCTTCTTTGTTTCTGAAGTATTAAAAGTAGGGAAAAATAGGTTCATGGATTGTTCTCACCTATGTTGTGCCTCTGTTCTCTGGAAATGTATTCTTTTCAAACATGGGGATCTTGGAGTTTCCTTATTCAATCCCTTATCCACGTCATCTGATGACGTCTTCAATGTTTCTGATACGAATGAAGTCCTCACAAAACAAGAAGACGTAGAGGTGGAAGACGTGGATCGTTGTGGTCGATAGCTCCTCAATTCGTCTTCTTCATCTTCATCATATTCAGATTCAGAAGACGAGAATAGGAGACGTTCGTCATGAATTGGAGGCTCGGAAATTTCTGAGATGGTCTCCAGATGAACAGAGTTTCCACGTGGCTCATCAGGTAAGTCGGACTCGGCAAGAGAAGACTGAGAGGTAGCGTCGTCGGCCTCTGAATCTAAGAAATTGAAACTGTCTGAAAAGTTAAAAACAAACCATTCAACTCCTCAATAATCGGGGTTTTCTGAGAACTTCCTCCGTCGTCTGAATGTGATGAACTGGGCGCAGGAGAGCAGATCATATTTGAATTATGATCAACCATTGGAGAACTCATTATAGCAAATACATTATCGGTAGAGAATCCAGGCATCACTTGAGCAGCATTCGAAATCAGAAACTCTACGAGTGGAGGGATCTTTTTTCCGCCTTCCATAGGATCCGGACTTTCCAAAAAACTGGGTGCGAGGCAGACCGAAAGAGACGATGCATTCATTTTTGATGTGGGCGAGTTGGAAATTTTGTTCAACAATTTCAGAACATTGGCCAATAAAATACTGTGAGATGTTGGAAGATGAGAAAGAAGTGCCCGGCAAGAAGTTATTTTTCTCTCAAACTCGGATTCATCAGAAATTTCTCTCATCCACAGTTCGTAGTTTCCGGATAAAAGTATTTTTCCAGGAATACTTCTCAGATATTCTTTCAGGATTGATGCAAGAACATGTGTGTTGTATTTATGGAAATCCGGGACAACTCCTTTATTCAATTCACTTTTTAATTCTTTGAAAGTGCTTTGTTTTGGAGATTTTCGGAAGATTCCTTCTGCATCAAAACCGTCCATTCTGAGATGATCCACTATTGTCATGATGGGTTGAGGAGGGGTTGGACCGTTCAGTTCCTTGCCGAAGATTGAACGGGAATCGGTTCGAGTCAATACTTTCTTTCTGAAACAAATTGTATTCGAACGCATTCTTTACAGTTCTCAGGTTTTCTATATTCGTCTGTCATCATGAACTCACTTGATACTATTAACAATTTGTTTGGCAGAAGGACCAGAAGCCGATTTGATAGTTGAGAGAATCAGACGACAATTGGCAATTGGACACGTGTCAAGTGATTGTTTCTGACTCTCAGAAAGTCGTGTTCCTTGTCGTTCGATTTCACTCATTATGGCAACATACACGTTCTCAGGTCCTTGGAGTTGTCTATGCGAGTTGTCACCTGGGAATGGAAATACATAGATATGTCTCTGATTGATTTAAGATATTTTCATTGACTTCTTTGCATCAAACTCACCAACAGACAACGTCAGCTGATATGAAGTGTGAGGTAGACCAAGGTCTCCAGCAGTGTCAACTACGATTTCTCCTGACTTTTTACCGTTGTCAACTCGTCGACGAATCGTCTGAAACAACACAGAGTAAATCAAAAACTCCTTCAAAAATCAAAGATACCTGTTTTCTTCCTCGAACATTGATATCCATAGAAATGGTGGTGAAAAGTGGGCGGAGACATTGTTGAACACAACATGACAGTAGTTCAAACCACTCGTCTTTCTCTTCAGTATTTCTGAAATTTAAAGGGTTTACAGTACGTTTCAAGTATGATAATTTACCTGAAATGCACCAAATAGTTAGTAAACGGCCAACCGATCAGAAATGAATCAGCGGTATTCGAAGAAGCAATCCAAACTTTTTCCAGACGGAGTTTCTCTTTCAATTTGTAAGAACACGCTCCTCTGAAAGAATGATCAATTATGGGAATTCGATGGCACTAAGTCTGGATGCTTTGCTTCCCGGATATTCAAATATTTTTAATGTTGTTCTTTACTTTTGCGATTTTGGAACATTATTTTGTCTATTTCTGGTTAACAAATCTGCAAAAAAACTCACTTTTGCTTTGAAATTATCAATGTTTCATGATACAAGAAGAAATATCGATGATGAGAGAGAAGTGTTGACAAGGAAGTTAATTGGACAGATCCCTCTTTTAACGGCTTTTTTCCATTCGTGGGATAATCCTGGAAAAGAGAAAACTTCAATGGTTTCACCATGACAAACTAACCGTTTCCACGTTGAGACTTGTCGATGACGAATTACTACTTATCATGATGATTCACCGTTTCCAGCAGCCATATGTATTCGTTAAACTTCAGAAATCAGGCAAGAAGAACTATAAGAACTTTTGAAAGAATTCAAATTCAAATTCAGAAGACAATTAAGAAGACGTCGGCCACCACTATTCTGAAGAGGACAAAATGAGGCAAAAATACAGCTTAAGCGGTGGGAAGAGAGGCTTAGTGATGGTGATGCGAGAGGGGCAATTAGTCAGGTAGAGACGGTTTTGTGACTAATATGCAAATGTAAGAGGAGGAAAGAAAAAAGAGAAAAAGGAAGGAATAAGAAACACAAACCAAGGTCATTCTCTGGATTCGAATGAGAAGGGTTTTGTGGTTTTGCGCGAAAAAAGAAGTGGGGGAAATCGGGGGAATTTGGTTTCTAATATTCAGATTGAGTTTAGTTTTTCAAATGTTTTCAATTATACGTTGGCTTTTCTGACATGATCGAATCAATATCGAAATGTTTTGAGAGGATGGGAAACATGAAAATTTGAGCAATATATCTTTTCTGAACTATCTTTTTTTCAGGACTGTCTCCGATCAAAATTGACTCTTACCAGAACTTTTCAGAATTGAATAAGACGTGGAAAAATGAACAGATTTTTGTTTTCACTCTTTGGTTTCCTCGCGTGAAAATGAGTTTTGAAGATAAAATTTTGTAAAAGGGACAGTTTAAAAAAGTAACTGTTCTGAAAAGAAACAGTTCTGGAATGGGAAAAATCTGCACAGACATGAAATTTGAAACTGAAAGTTCTGATGGATACAAAAATGAAAAGTTCATTCGAAACCAAAAAGTGACAGAGGGAAATAACAGAAATCTGAAAATGTAGTATGATTGGGTGACATTCGGACATCTAGACAAACAGGCAGACAGACAGACATAGAGGGGTTTCGATAATCAAACTCCGATCAACAAGCTGATGACATTCAGAAATTAGAACCACACAGAAGGATAGTTGGACTGAAAAAAAAAACGCTGGGAATACATTGTAAGCGAAATTGTCCATAATGGAGGGGATTAATGTTCTTGAAACTTGGAAGTTTCTAGAAATGGGAGAGATGTATCAATGAACAAAGTACCCAGTTCAAGAATCCTTGAGACAAGAATAATAAGTAGCTATGAGAAGAAGTAGAAGCTTCATCTCTTCTCCTTCTTCTAAATGTATAAACGTAAAACACATTCGAGATGGGACGATGGGGAGTGGCAATTCAAAGTTGCGCAAGAAGCGACAGGGGGAGAGAAAGTGAAACAATTCATATCGGGCCGAGACGTCGAACCCTCTCCGAATGATTTCAGGATCAGATATAGGTGATAAGAGACTACTCGGATTGAAGAGACGCAGAGACATCAACTGGGGTTGTTGTTGTTATTGGTGGGGACTTATGTACGGGAGGAACAGTTTGATAAGGGCAAAGGAAACCTGATTTCGGATTTTGAATTTAGGATTCTGAATTTCGATTTTGAACCCAAATTTCCGAATTTTCACGTCGTCTTCAAAGTGTTAACCACAACAACAACAAGATTCGCTTGCGGGAAAATAAGTGAATGAAATGAAACGATGTCAAAAGTCGGATGGTCGAATAGTTTTGAGGAGGGAGGCCAGGATCAAAAGCGAAAAGGGCAAGATGAGGGAAATGAGGCGAAGAAGTGTGGTGTTTTTTGTGTTTTCCGAGAGAAATAGAGGAGAGAAGGTGATGACTAAACGGATGTGAATGACTAGACTCAAACCACAACACTCACTTCTCGATTCATTTCGCATAGTTTCTTTTATTTTACAATTTGAGTGGACTCTTACTAGACGGGTAGTACAAAGACCTCTCAGAAAGACATGCAACTGAATGATAGTTAGTGTTAGAAAGTATCTAAAAGGTAGTCTCCTACAGTGTCATTTAAAAAAAAGATTGTGCATAATGATGTGATCTGAAACTTGTCTGTCTCCAGGCAAACAAGAATAAAGCGAGAAGCTCCCATCTAGAATCACGAATCTGTATACCGATACGGACTAGGAAACAATCAAGATAACTATGAATCAGTTATTCTAAAGCACGGAGAGCCACAAACTACTTTTCCAAAAGTCAGAAAACGATCGAATGTGCACGATAAACTCAAACGAAAACGTCACTTTTCGCAACGTCTCAATTGTTTTGAAACTGAAAACAAAACAAAATCCCATCTTGTAGCTGCAATATCAATCAAAACTGATCACACGAAAATCATTTTTACTAGGAAAGAAATACTATTTATAAATATTTATAAATATGTATAAATACATATAAAAGTCGTTGAGAAGAGTGGGACGTGACTCAAGAGTTTATGGGTATCGTTTTGAGGGAAAGGGCTGCTGACTAGAGAGTTGACCTGTGTTTGGATAGAGAAGACGAGATGAAATAGTATTGGAATCAAGCGAGACTGAGAGAAAAATAGAATGGCTGAGATGGTGTCAAACACAAATATCATAAATGGTTATAAGCATTCGTAGAAGGTAGGAAAGAGGAGAAAGTTATTTGATTTGCGGAGTTTGAGGTGTTCTTGTTATGAGGAAAATATTTGTGGTGGGAGAAAAAGTACTAACGAATTACTAGGAATCATCATCGAAATTTCTGACAGAACGAATTGTGACAGGTTTCAACGGTGAACACAAAATGTTCTGAAACTTTTTTATTCCCGTGATTGACCTACAGGAATAATAATTTCTCTGCGAATTTCAAATCACGAAAAAAGTTCAAAACAGTTTTATTCCTAATAGAGTTAGTGTAAAAATTCGAAAATTGAGGAAGAAAAAATGACGAATCCAGATAGAATGCTCAATATGAGTCATGGACAATCGGCACTCCACAGAATCATTGAATTCTCCCCATTTCTCGATTGAATAGTCTCTGTTGCTCATGCACACAAGCACAAGTGAAAAGAGGTTCAGGTTATTCGGTTGTGTGTGTATCGCCCGGAATCGCCCGGAGAGCACAGAAAAAAGAGCTCTTTTCTCAATTGCTCTTTCTCTTTTACCCTGTTTTGGGAATAGAGAGGAGAACTGTTGGCTCTTCTCGGGAGCTCTCGATTTGATTGAGGTGTGAGTTGCAATATATTGAGGAGACAGACAGATAGGCAGAGAAAGACTGGGAGTCATCTGTTGGTCAGAGACTCTATAGAGTAGTAAGCTATTACTTCCGAAAGTTCCGAAAGTTCAATCCGATCCGCCCTGGTCTTATCTGAATGAAACTTACCACGTGAAATGTATGAATGGTCATCAGTCTTATTAGCTCTAGTTGAGCAGATGTGGTATGGGAAAGAACACACAATCGAGAACTTGCAAACACACATCTGATTAGTATAGAAATTAAAAAATTAAAAAAGAAAAAGCGGAAAGAAAAAGAAAAACACAATTGACAACAATTGAAATGTCGCCGAGAAAATGACCACTTGATCATTTTTCGGTTTTCAATGAGAGAAGTGGACGAGAGTGTTTTCGCATCAAGTGAGCACATAGGGTGGGATGGAAACAAAAAGATTCACAAAAAGATAACTGCCTGTTTGGAATTTAAAAAACAAAAAAAATCAAGGAGTTAATAGCAAATCGCTATCACATTCAGCATGTCAACTGTTTTGGACCCTTGAATAATCGAAAAATTACCAGTAATACTCAACATCTGAAAACTTTCAAACTTGATTAGAAGCTTGATGTATTCGTCTAACAGATTTCTATTCAAACCTAGACACCTTTTCGTTTCTCGGACAAAAAAGCCCAAAAAAAAACAAAAAATCAGCAGTAGTGTAGGGGCGGCTGACTGCCAAAAGTAGGAAATGTTTGTTCAGTATATAACAGATCAAATTGAATAAGACTAGGGGAGAAGAGGAGAAGGGGTCTATAGAAAATGGTATGACTGGGTTGGTTGGAATATAATAGAAGCAGAAGCTATCCTTCTCTCCTATACAGTTATGAAGCAGCAGCCACTGGAGACCAGTAGTTCCTTTTTGGAAGACTTTGGTCGTTTATGAAAAGGAATGGAGTGAAGAAGTAGACTAATTGGAAAGTTTTTTATCTCTTACTGAAAATATCTAGAGCAATTTTGGAACCGAAATGTCTATTTGATTTCCCCTAATACTCCACCACCCAAGTCTTATAAACACGCCCACGCATTCTGAAATATCTTCAATATGTGAGGCACGAAATATGTGGAAATTCAAAATAAATAAACAGAGTTTCGTAGATGATGGAATTCATATTCAAACTGATGAAAGAGAAAGTTTGAAAATAAATGTTTATTTCAACCTAAAAATGTAGACGTCAGGAATCATGAGGATGAAATTGGAAACTCCGTTCACAAGTATGTATGCACACACACTGGCTCAAAAAATACATAAGTACAATCAAACCTAAATACAATCGGATTCTCTCTAGATGAAGAGCGAGAAAAGAAAGAGAGAACGAATGATTTCATGCGTTTTGCTTAAAAAAGAAAGTGGAAGAAGAACGGATGCGGCGAGAAAGATTAAATCAGCCATATAAATGTATGAATTATCCATATATACAAATTCTCTCTCGGAAAACTATTTCCCTCCTCTAGTCTCATCTCATTCCGTCAAAAACTATTATGGAAAGAAGCTACTTCTCTTTTCAATTCAAATCCATCTCCAACTGTTTTGAACGCGTTTCTTCTGATTTGAATATGTTACGGTTTAGGAGAAGAAGGAGTGATGGATTCTATTAGAAGATGGAATTGAAATAGAGTGAAGTGGTGTTATGTTGAAGATTTTTTTTTAAACATTTTCAAATTTGCTTAAGTAAGACTATGATATACATCATGCAAATTAGATGGATATATTAAAAAATGTGGCCTAAAAAAAAACCGAAAACTTGAACCCGCAGTTCAGATGCCTGAATCCCTATAAAATATAGATCAACCACTGGAATACGAAGTTCCCAAGATTCGAAAAGTAACGGAATACAAAATCTTCTGAAGGCGAAAAAGTAGGCACAGAAACAAAACGAAATGGAAAATAATAGGAGGGTTAAGAGAGATGAAATCTGGTATTAACCTAGATGAACGAGAGAACAGAGCGAATTGAGGATACCCCTCAGTCGGAAAAGAATAAAAAGCACGAGAAAAGAGGAATTGTGTGAATCTTGGAATGAGAATACGGTAGTAGCATTATTAATAATCAAGGGTCCGTTATCCGATTCATATTACTTCATTTTATTAACACAGAGTTGGTGATTTTGATCTCAGGGCAACTGTATTCAATGAAATACATACATATGTACAGACAAGCACAGATTTCCATGATTTATTTCATTTTCATGCGCGTTCGGTCATGAGATCGGGACCCACAGAGCAATCACTTAAGCCAAAATTTTTTTGAGATCTCACCTCCTTTAAGCTGATGATGAGACTGTTTTGTAGAGTCAAGGTATTTTTGAACAGGCATTATGCTATAGTTGCTATGGTTAGTTTTTCTCTCTTTTCCAATGCCAAGTGATGTAATTTGTTTCTTGATTTCCACGTGAGTTTTCTCAAAAAAATATCATGAAAGTGAACAAGAAATTCTTTTTAAAACGTGACCACTGAATTGATACAATCAACATAACCTTTGAAACGTGCCAAAAAAATGGAGCATCTTGATAAGAGAATATATAAAAGATGCAGAGTTCAATCGATATCTTCAGTTTATCACCTTTTCCCTCGTGTTTTGGTTCTCTCGCCGGCTCAACTGACTTCTTATCCCAATAAGAAGACCACCAGAAGACTCGCTTGAAGACCGATCCATATTGGACACCCAAACCAACGACAACAACCAGAAGAATGAAGATGATGCGCTGGAATCGTATCTTGCCGATACTTCTCGGCGTAATGCTCATTTCAAAAGGTATGTAGCTGGGAGTCTTCTCAGGAGTCTGTTGTTTCCTATCATTCCTGTCCAACATAAAGATTCCATATCTCAATCGCTTGAAACCTTCGTTCTTCTTGCTCACATCGTCTGAGTTTTCAATCATTTTAATTATAGGCTCTGTGAATGGCCAAGACCAAGATGATGATGATGACTGGGGTGGATTCGGTGGAGACGAAGATGGAACTACTCCAAGAGACGGAGATCCGGATGCACGCTACCACGGATCGGTAGAAGAAACTACACAATTCGACTACGGAAGTCATAATTCGTTGTTTGAAACTACAGAGTCTGACAACGTAGATCGTTCTTCGGTGGAGGAAACTACAGAATATAGTGTGGATGCTTATACTGATGACGACGAGGATGATGATGACGTGCCAACTACTGAAGAACCCGTAACTCGTAAGTTCTGTCTCTGGATAACAGCGAAATTTTTAATTTTATTTAGTTGACTCACAAGACTCTGTACAGTATACCGAGACACCGGAAGTCATCGATTACACTTCTGCCGAAACAGAGGACCCAGAGATCCAGTTTGGAGGATACAGTACAGAAGATCCACTTGGTGCGATTCCGACTGCCCCCAAGGAACCTGTCGATCAGGTCACGGATGCTTCTGAGGAGGGTATGTGAAAAACAGTAGATATCACTTGTTTCTCGATTGGTCGGCTTTAATTTACTTTCAGAAACAACTGTGGAACCCAATCAACCTACTCCTTGGGGCTTCCCATGGGGCACGGATGCCCCTGCGGGTGATAAAACGGAAGGTATGTGAAAAACAGTTGATATCACTGTTTCCTCAGTGGATCAGCTTTAACATATTTCCAGAAACAACTGTAGAACCAATTCAAACTACTGCAAAGTTTCCTTGGCCCGTATTCGGCACGAATGCTCCTGAGGGAACTACAACGGAAGGTATGTGAAAAACAGCAGATCTTACTTCTTGCTCAATGGATCATCTCTAATTGATTTCCAGAAACCTCTGAGGAACCAACTGTAGAAACCAGTACTGATGATATGGATCCTGCAGGAACAGGTGGAAAAGGAACTGACAACACAGATCAATACGGAAACCTCATCACAAGTACTGAAGTTTCCGTTGATCAACCCACTACTGTTGATAACCCGCAAGTTAACCAAAGAGGTGGACCTCGTCAGCCCAATCCAATTGAGCCTGCCGTTTTGGATAGCTTGCCAGTGAAGTCAAAGGTAATATCATAAGCAACAATAAATATAATGAAACGTATTTTCAGACTAATCTTTCTCTTGACACACTCCCTGATGGAAGACCTATCAAAGATCTCGGAGAAGAATTCGAAGTGGTCGGAGCTGGCGGAGTAGCAGGAGGAGATTTCAGCAAGATTATTGCCAACAAGCACGGATTCTACGTCTTGCATCCTGTTCAGACCAAGGCCCAGGATATCATCTTCGATCCTTACACAATTGGACAGGTCCTCGGATACCTTTATGAGGTGAGAACGCTATCTTCGACTAGACTATATTTTCATATATTTCAGTTCAATGAGTTTCAAGGACAAAGGCCAAAGGACGGTTGGACTGCTGAGTTGATGGGCTACAAGATTCCACAATTGATCAAAAAGAAACGTTCGGCTGGAGTTCGTCGCGCAACTTTGGTTTTCAAAAAGAAGCCAGAGGTTGTCGCTAAAGAGGAGAAAGAATACTGGAAACAGTTCATCGCATCCATTTAATTCCACAAGCACTCTAGAAGCAAGCAACTTCAAGCTCCAGTTTAGAACTTTCTCTTTTTGTATTGTCTGTAGTAGGATAAAAGTTTGGAAATGAAAAAGGATTCGTCACTTCTCACTCATTGATTTCATCTAGTGAAAACGAACCAACGTTATCTTATATGGAATTCAGACGCAATCAGACTTAGAACAGAACACACAAACGAACCAAAAATCGAGGAACGAAAAAAGAAAAACAGAAAATATCCGAAGACCAAAGAAAAAGAGGATCAGAGAAATTCAAATGGAAAAGGAAAAAATAGAGGACCCAAAAAAGATTTTGGGTAAAGTTTTCAAAAAAGAAATTCAAATATATATCTGGTCAAATAATTTGCTTGACCTCTCGAATTGCCCAGCAATGTCTGACCGAAATAGAAACTCGATGCCTCTTTTTTGATTTTTTCAATAACATCCGCAAGAGAAATCTTTGTAGACTTCTGAATGATTTTTAACAGTTTTCGCGGGGAAGTAGATAAGATCTTCAGAGTCCGAGAAATCAAAAATAGCTGATTGTATCGGAAAAGAATGACCCACCCAATAATGGTCCGTTCTCTAAAAATGTATCATTCATGCGTACTTTGCTATAGTTTTGTGTTTTTCCCATCAAAAGTATCTTCGCGTTGCTCGTTCAGTAAACATTCAGACAATGAAATAGCCCCTATTCAGTTCCAGTTTGATCAAAATCTTACCCGTCTTTTCGCTATTATTGATAAAAGTAGTTTCTGAATTTTCTCTATTAGAACGGCATGTCGGTAATCTGTGAAACAGTTCTATGTGAAAAAAAAAATTTAAGAGAAGTGATTAAATATTCATTTATACACTTGAAATGTATAACAACCAGACTCATATTTCCTCCAAAGAATACATCAAAACAGTTCTCCTCATAGTACTTTCCGTGGGCTCAGTGGCTTGCTTTGCTGAAAAAAGTATTCGTGTCTCGATTTAACAACAAGTTTTCAATGCGAGAAAGATGAAATGCACGATGCTTTCATGTTTGATTTTGGATTGAACACCTTCAAGCAGTCGTTATATTTCGATGTGAGTGGATAGGATGAGCTCAATTCGGGTGCAGTTTCAGAAGTCTCCTTCATTTTCTTTCTTTTCATTTCCAATGCATCCACACTGGCAACCGTATTGATATCTCTTGACAAATGGATACTTTTCTCATCCATTCCCATTTTAAACTTTCTGCTGACTTCTGTATTGATACTAGTTCCGCGAAGAGATTTCGGACCGCCCATTTTGTCTCGAACAGTCAAGATGACTTTTCTGAAAGTGGATATGATATTCAAGATTGATTGAGAGTCTGATATATTCTTCAACTCACAAATCTTCCTCATCCTGGAAAATATCATTTATCAGAATAGCTTTCATCGTGTCGAAATCATTTTTCTGTTTCTCTAATCCTTCGACAATAATTTTATCACTATAATCATCTTGTTTACTAGATTCTCCGACTAATTCAATCGACTGAATGACCAATAAGAAGTGGACTAACGATGATATCATACAAACTGTTGAAATCCCAAATACTCTAGCAAAGAACGATCTGAAGAAGAGTAATTCATCTCGGTTTGGTCAGATGTCTTACCTGTTTGAATTCTCATTGGAGTGTAAGTAGAATGAAAAATGGAAGAAAAGGAAAACGTATTGAATTAACAAGAATATCGATGTGTTAAGATTATACTGTAGCCGAACCAAGTTTTGAGCAAAAAGGAAAAGAATGCACTGGAAACAAGTCCCATTATGACAGTTCTGCATTTCAGAACAAAGGCATACCTCAGCGAAACAAATGCCTCCAAATGTGATCAGCACTTGAGTTTTCCCAAAAAATAATTGATAACTGAATGAAAAGAAAATGTACGTGACAAGCGCGAATTGAAGTATAGAAATCACTCGGTAAGTCAAGAAATAGAAACTGAAAGTGAGGATTATTATCAGTGTTTCTCTGTTTCTGGCTCACTCAATGTCCGATTTCTTTTTCTCATTTTTCTTATCCGAATCTTCTGAAGTTGTGTAGATTATTTTTGTAGTCTGGTCCTCTTTTCTATCGGTTTGAGTGAAATTTGAAACCTTTGAACTTGAAGATTGTCGGAACGCTTTAGAGGCTTTTTTGAGATTCGGAGATTTTGATTCCTGAATTGATCTGGAATATTCTCTTCAAAATGTTCATTTTCCAGAGTATGTCAGCAGATTCACAAGCTAAAATTCGATTTGGGCCGCCCATATATCTCACAAATGATTTTTAAAAAAAGTCTGATTTTGATCAGAACGTTTTTTAAAATCAGGTTAGGATGAGGTCTAAATGTTGGTTCAACGTACGATTTTGAATTGTTGCGTCTATTTTCTGAGGAGACAAGTTGACTGGTTTGGTTAGAAGGCATTTCTTCCCATTTCTGAGGGGAAAATAAGAAAGCGATGAACTTCGAAATTAAGTTTTAAAGTTTCCACGTTTATTTGATATTTGTGTCTGATCTGCTTTTCAGATTTCTGTCTCAACAGGAGAAGCATAAAGTTTATCTGAAAATTATTGAATTCGAAACATTTTTGTATTAAAGAAAAAAAGAAACACCCAGCGGAAAAATTAAAAGGGAAACAAAAACAATGAGCCGAAAGAAGGAATTATTTCCAGAAAAAAAACATTTTGCTCCATACAATAAAATCTCTTTGGAAGCGGGACCGAACAGTAACAAAAAAATTTTCTAATAATCCGCAATATCCTGCGAGTGATAGTAATCCTCCTTCAGTCGGTTGACATGAGATGGAATGATGCATGAAGTGTTGGACACGAAAAGAGTAACAAGATCAGATTGTAGACAATCGAATGCAGGATGAAGGCAATCCACGTGTCCGGTCATTTGGGCTGACAAATCGAATGGAAGAGTGTTTGAACGGAATGAATGGAGAGAATCCGGATCACTCATGAAAAAGGGACATAACTTGTAGAATGGAGCCAAAACGTAGACTGGGATACAGTGGCGTTTGGCAAGAAGAGCGATTTGATGTCCTCCGGCTAAAAATCAGTATGTTGCAAGCCTTTTTGGAAATAAAAACTGTTTTCGCTTTGTATCACGAAAGCGATTTTTACCTGGAACCAAACAAGATCCATCTGGAAAATATGCGGCAGCTACAAGAACTACTTTCGACGTCTCCGGCATTCGAGAAGCAACTTCATATAGTTCGATTGGGGTAACAAAATCTGGAGCCGATTCAAGTTGTTCCTCTTCATCCACAATGTCAATTACACGATGCTTACGTCCTGATTTCACAGCATGTGTGAGAAAAGCGTGCATAGTTTTCGAAGTTGCAAGAGAATGAACCATCACAATATCGTTATTGAACAAGAGTTCAGTTGACTGAGAAGCAATACATTCACGTGATGATTCGATTTCTGTCGTCAGCTGGAATGTCGTTGATATTAGTTTTCTATGGCAATGAAACTAATATCAATATTATCTTCTTCTATATTTTTAAGGTTGTTAAACCTAAGTCAGAATTCTTAATCTCATTGAAATATAGCTTAATTACCTTACCTCTTTGATAGAAGCTTGCAAATCTTTGCGAATCTTCTTCATATCAGCAGTTCTCAATCTTTCTGTTGTCTCATCATCATCTCTCCACAACGTATACAATGGTTCGGGTTCCCCACCACCTCTTTTTTGAAGTACTTCGTCTCGTGCAAGTTTTGAAATCATCAATCCTATATTAATGATAATCAGTTCTGATCTCTCAGCCGCGTGCAATCGTTTACAATGATTTGCCAATGAAACTTGCAAATCGGTCATTGTCTTTGGATTTTCACGAAAGATGATCTTTCTAATCAGATTCACAGTCATTATTGCAATAGAAGACGAGGAGTCACGTGGGAACCTGAAAATCAATTAAAATGTTAGCTGCTATCGATCGCTTAAAAATAAGACACCAAAATATCACTTTTCATAGGACAAAGTTTCGTTGCGCGTTTCATTTTAAGTTCCATAGTCTCTGTCTATTGGTCAACAAACCATGGTGAGCTTTAGGTTACGAGAAAGCATTTTAAGATTTTTAAACTTTGATAAAAACCTTCTTATAACACTTAAATCTTCAATCAATACGCAATAAGGGTTTATTGATGATTGAGTTGGTTTTGCAATTTTTCTTGAGAACTAGTCAACTTCAATGAAACTCACTTCTTCCGCAACGTGAAAATGAATTCCCGCTTCAGATTGTCAATTTCGGTAGTTGAGTTCATCTGAAAAGAACGAAAATTAAAAGGAATAGTTGGAAAATGGATTATGATATCATAATTATGATGAACAAAACAAAACTCTTGTAACAAAATTGAAATTTTATTGAAATAAAAACTGATCAAGTGCATTTTCAAAAGGTTCATATATTTTTTTCCGATTAAAACTCAAAGAACAACAACAAAATCAAGGGAAATCTATTCAAAATTGAACAAGAAGTTATTTCACAAGTACAGATGCAAACATGCTCCATCGCACTTATTCAAAATACTCTGCGTCTCTTCGTCCCGTATGCTGCCTAAATCCCGTTTTAATTCAGATTTCTTCAAGTTCAGTAAACTTAAGCTCGATTGATTTCCACATATCCGCACTAAAAATGAAGCAGAAAAGAATTAAAGATGAAACATCTGAAGGTAGTAAAGAAAATTAGTATTATCAACTAGTTTAAATTGATCGTTTTACAGGGCAAGACGAGAAACGATTCTGTGAGGCTGGTCCCAGCGATCAAATGGCAGGCGTTCCGACAGATGGATCAGTGCAACTCACTCCAATTGGTATTATAAGAGACTTGCATAAAAAATAAAACCATTGGCAAAGTTATAGAGATTCTTGAATGCGAACTTCAACAACAACATCTGAATGTTCAACAAATAGGACGGATCATTGCAGATGGAATGCTCGAAAAAACATTAAATGATGCGATGCTCAAAGAACTTACGAGAAAATATGCAAAAAATATGCATTCGATGGCAAATATCAATATATGGAGTCTATCCGACGATTTGAGTAAAGGAGCTATTGATAGCCGTCTTGTTGTTATTGGAAATGCATTTCTGGTGAGACTTTTTGATTAAAAAAAGCAAGTTTCTTACTGATCCTTCACTTCTACCAATTTTTAAAAATACCGAACGACTTTCAGTGGAACCTTCTCAAAGCATCAATGTCAACAGTACGGGATAAATTCGAGCATTATCACTTCAAGATGACAACGTTGGCAGCTACAACCGCATCACTTTCATCGAATACTCCAATTGAATTCTTGACGACACGTGTTAGAAGTGGAGAACATGTTGTGGAAGATGATAGTATTTTCAAGGGAATGGATTTATTAGACGTCTATAATTCAGTTGTTTTCCGAAAAACTGGAGATTTGCAAAGCAGGGCAAAGCAGTTCATTAAATGCTATTTGGCTATTGTAAGTATCTCAATCGCTGAACAGATAAAATTTCTTTAAATGTTGCCTAGTTTTAGTACTGGAATTTTATTGATCGTATCTTTCTCATTTAGATCCTAATTTTCAGGCAACACAACCAAAATGTGCTATTTGGCATTATAGTCTCCGCCAAAGTGGTGCATCTCACAAGAAATGGCTTCAAAATATCCCTGACCATGTTTTGGCTACATTGCTACGTAAGAAAGTTTTAAATTGTGGCTGTTTTCTAAAATGAAAATTAAGATTTCCTTCTGTCGCTGGCTGGATTGGGAAGTGTAGAATTGGAACAAGAAGAAGAAGAAGGACGAGAGGAAAGAGGAAGGTGAAAACTGTTTTCTTTAATTATATATAAGCATTTTAGAACGAGATTTTTCAGATTCTTCATGTCACTCGGTGATTCAACTGATGTACGTGAAGCAACGTTTGCTAGTTTGAAATTGTCAAGAGAACAATTGGTGTCTAAATTTCGGCAGTGTATTACTGATGCCTTGTATGTTTTTCTCAACATTCAGAATACTGTTGGCAAGTTCATGCAAGTTACTGAGTTTGTCTATCTAAATTCACAACGATATAGTAACCATATATTCTTCTACATGTATGGCTCACTTAAGTAGCAAAAAATAAAACAACATTTTTTCTCTTTATATCCTGAAATGTCTTCTTTTTTCCAGAAATGAGACTCGTGAAATGCCATACAACACTGTCACTCGTGACCTCATGGCGCCACCAGTAAGTGTTCACTCACTTTCAGTGAGAAAGTTGTTGAGTTAATTCGAACTCAATGCCAAGTTTATCTATTTTCTATATGATATTTCACAATGACACGATTTCATTTTCAGCGCGGAAAACCAATCGACAACCATCATTGTGTGACATGGCGTCAATATGAAAGTCTCATTCGGCGATGTGAAACGGATCCGTCAAAAGAGAATATAGAGGCGAAGCAAGATTTGGAGTAAGTTGGAAATAGAAAATGGTGAACTAATTTTTTTAACAGCTACAAATTGATGCTCACCTTTCACCATCGTGGCGAAGAGGATGAAGTGGACATTGATGTGGAAGATGTAAAATGATTCAAGATCTCATCGTTATTCTATGAAACCTTATCAACATGTCACTTTATTTGTTTATTTGGAAATTAAAATAATAATACGAGTTAACAGTTGTTTTAAATTGTTGTATTTTTTGAAGTTCTAGAGACAGCTTTTGTCCAATTAATAGTTCATGTTCTTCAATCTTCTCCCACCAATCTATCAAAAATGTCTTTTCCGTTGGCAGTTTTGATGATTTTTAAGGCTTTCCTGAAAAAAACCGAATGATTTTGATCTGTTCAGAATAATCTAGTTTCATAGTGGTGGAGTCTATCTGAGACTCTTCTTTATGGATAGATAGTAAGCAGAGAAATTAAAAGAAAATACTAACTATAAGGGAAACATTCTCTTTTCCGGAAAAGAGAATGAACTATTACTGTTTCATGCGGAAACTTAAATGCAAAAAGTAAAGTGTAAAAGTAGGTTTCGTATTCAATATTTTGCGGTGGATACCCATGTGAACAGATAAGAGGAATTTTGGTGATTATTTTCTCTTTCGGTCCGATTGGAATGAACCACCAGAACCAGAAATGAACTGTAATGTTATCTTTTCGAGGAAGCGGGCATTTCGAATTTTCATTTCATTGTGAGCAAAATCAAATATAGGAATACAATAAATTAGAGATTAGACCATTTGGATGGGTCAGGACGAATAAATTTTTTAGGTTGTTGTCCGTAATGCAGTCCCTCTTCTCTCAACGCTTTCATTTCGGATTTTGAATACTTCATGACATTCGGAAGAGGTGGTCCTTTCATTAGTTTCTTTTCAATTAGAGTTGGATCAGTCTGTTGAATAATCTTCTTTCCTTCACTGAAAATATATTTTTAAAAAATTTGGACGTAGCAGGTAGGATTGTCTTCATTGGGAAATTAAAATTTATCTGAGTGGATGTGGGGAAAATCGAAATGCCTATCACCACAGAAGCAGTATTTCATTTGCACTCACTTCAAATATTTCTTGAACATCGCCGTCTGAATGATGCACCTTCCCATATTTTCTTTGTCTATAACGTCTTCAATAACAACTCGGGTTCTCCGTCTTCTAAATAACACTCTTGTTTAGCAAAGACATTCAATTCACCACACAAACCTTCCTTTAGGTATTAAAGCTCCTTTTCCAATAGAGATTTTATATGTTTGGAAATCCAAGTTGGCATAGAAATCGAGGAAAAGAAGGAACAAAGTTCCTACACTCACTTCACAATAATTGCTATCTCTCCAACGTTTAACATCTGCAAAATGTCTTGAGTGTGGAATAAAAAGCCTAACTAGTAAGTTTTGTAATAATTTTCGAACTGATTGAAAAGTTGTTTGTAAAACACAGAAAAGATTTCCATAATCGTAGTAAAATAGAGCTGAAGACAAACAATAGTTGGCTAACTACCTGCATCTGGAACGCCATATGATCCATTTTCTCCTCCGTTTACTCGTTCCCAAGTACTGCGATTTTCCCCGAGGCGATCTGAGTACAATTGTCAGATAGTTTCCATTAATTTTACACAAACCTTTGTGTTTATTGTGGACGTCAGGGAGTAAACCGAGTTGTTTCATAAAGAAAATAACCAAAAGAACGTTAGTACAAGAGTTCGGAAAAACTGTTCTATAGTAATCCTCGTTTTCGTCAGTTTTCTTGGATTTAAACCAATATTTGACATAAGCAGCAAGGAGGATGAACTTACGGTTATATCTGAAGGGATTGTACATGCTTCAGAGCACTGTTTCTTGTTTTTGTAGACTCACTTTTCATATGCATCAATGAATTTGGAAGCAAGATATTGAGCAGAGACCACAAAAGTCATTGAGATACTGATGTCCAAGTCAATCCCATCAACGTTTCCAGTAATAATCGGAACTCTTGCTCCATCAATGTGGCACATGTCTTCCATTTTTCTTCCTCTCAACATTTTTCCCGACTTAATTTTTTTATAGATTTTAGACAATATTTCGTTACTCCGCTCTTTAATTTCATCTTTTCGTCTTTTACCGAGAGGAGGATAAACGCAAATTGTCATATCGAGGTCCCCTTCTTTCATACCTAGACCAGATGCAGAACTACCAAATGGGACAACTGCTTTAATTTCGTATTGAATTCCACTGATCTGAAAAAAGCCAATGTTGTTATCAATGATTAACTCAAAGGTAAAAAGAAGGAATCAGATAAACTTACAGGTTTATTAAAGACATGCTCGGTTAGATATCCTTCAATCTCCTCTAGAATTCCCATTTTCTTGTCAAACTCCTCATTGCTCTGGAAACATTTTCTATCCAAGACTCAGTAAGGATTAAAAGAAGTTTATGTTAGTTGAAATTTCAATTCATGTGTTAAATTCAAACTGAAATAATGTTTTTAAAAAGACTAACCTGCCTATTATCATTGTAATATTTTTCAATGACATTGCTGAACTTCTTCAGTGATCGATCCCATTTCTTGACTAACGGTTCATTTGGATCCTGTGAATCGTCATCCTCTGGACGTCCGATAGCTCTGAGCCTCTCCTCAATTCTAGACTTGGCAGACATCCGCGGATAAAAAACCGTATAATTTTTCAGGATGTGGAAGAATTTCGAATGTCAAATAGTGTCCTAAACTCGTATTTTCTTCGGAAAATTCTCGATCTTTGGTGGGCGGAGTCTATCTGTGTCTCTTCAGAAAGAACGAGTTCTTCTTTAAGAGTGAGCAAGGCGTACGAGACATTCACTGAAAAGAAGAAGAAGAAGAGACAAACGATGAATGAAAAGAATAGGGAAGATGCATAGACGAAAAAGAAAAGACTAGAGTACACTCAATTTGAAGAATTATTTTATTTACGGGTAAAATGCTGAAAATTATTCATGAGTGGGTCAGGTAACGATCATATGCTAGTGTTTTATTAGTGGAAACAGCTTCAACATCCCTATCCACACAGGACAAGACAACTTAAATAAATCAAATACGTTGCTTCCTGAACATCAAAAAGGAAATCGTATACTGGATACATGGAAAAATTAAATTTGTATTATAATCAAACTGATTTCTAAGAAAACTTCTATTTCAAATAACATTAATATAGACATCTGGACAATCAAAAGTACAGACATACATTCAGACAGAGCCTCTGTTTTCTCAGAACTCAGATTTCAACTTGAATGCAGAGTAATACCTTTTGTTTTCATTAATCATGTCCCATTTTTCTGATATGTCAAATTAAAAACAAAACAAAACACGTGTCAGAATGAGAAGTAAAATTTGAAAACAAGAAAAACATATTTCTAGCCAAAGAACCGACGCGTCGTTTCATTTTAACCAAATCTAATGGGCCAATACTACCTATTCGTCAATCCCAACCAAACCGAATACTTGAATTTTCAGTATCGTTTCGATTATTTCTCAATTTATGCAATATTAAGTGCTGTCTACAGTATCCCATCATTCATAATTACAATGAAGATGATTAAATTCTATATTTTCAATTTCAAAACCGGCTCAGAAATAATAAAATCTGAAGTTTTCGGTTCATTTTTAATAATGCAGTTTTCCTTATTATTCAGTTTAGTCTCAGAATTTTTGATATTTCGAATACCAGTTACCTCGGTTTTGACGCCTTGGTGTGCATCTGGAAATCGTGAAAATGTTATAAAATATTGGATATTCCTTTATTTCTTCAGTTTTGCAACCAGAGAGCTGTCTACAGTGTTCTTCTTTTTATTGAGGGCTTTATACCTTTTCAATAAAGAGGTAAATCAGGTTTTGTTGTGAGAATATACGTGTAAAATAATGGAAAATCATACAAAGATCATCTTTTCAGAATCTTGCAAGAATAGTGTTCCGCATGTCGCCTATTCTTTTATTCTTATGGTCATTTGCACTTTCCTTTCCTAGACTTGCAGATTCTAGTGCATGTGTACAGTTACCGTATCCTTATTCTTTTGGGTCATTGGGAATAAGTGCTGATATCGAAACAGAGACTGTTGTGAGTTGAAACAATTATGTGTGTACATGAAAATTAAACATTTCAGTCGATACCTCGAAGAGTTGGACATTTTGTTCTAGCTGTGATATTCTTAGTGCTAGTTATACTCAATGTGATGGTTTTTATGAAGATCCGAGAGCGAAAAGAATTGTAAATTTTGTTGAGAGAAAGCTACAACAATACATTTTTTAGAGCATCCTCTCTCAACCGAAACTACGATGTGAAAGCTGAGAGAACTCTTAAAGCTACCATGATGCTTGTCATTACCCCAATAATTATAACGTATTTAATGATTATAGGCGAAACGTTTGCATATGATGTGGCATGTATTTTGGATACCTTGTTTCAGATTTTTCTGGATGCCAGGGCACATGTGGTTACTCTATACTTTTATTTTACTCATCCAATGTTTAAAAAGAAATAAAACATTGGTTCAAAAAGATTGATCCTCATCGATCATTCGTAAATAATCGTTCTTCCTTAACTCTGAAAAACAAAATAAGCTTGACACCTTTTATATTAAAAATGAAATCGTGGTGAGACTCTAAACAGCAATTTTCAAGATGCGCCTTTAATTTTATTACTGTTTTTTCTGTATTTGTTTGTTCAATCTGTCACATTATTTATTACCAGTCGGTTCACGTCGCCTGACGGCGACTAAACCTCCTTTTCTACACCACAATTTGAAGAAATGAATTCATTTGAAGAATGAAAAAGTTTTATAATTATTTTCCCCGTGAACTCCTATTTCCCTATTTCGGAAACGAAAGCCACTAAAAGGCTTGAAAACCACGTTTTTTCACCTAGTGACCTAGTCGAGATTTATTCTAATTTAAAAAAATGGACGGGCATCATTAAGAGAAAATTTCTGATCTTTTGGTCCAAATTTGAAGAAAATCGGTTCAGTAGGAAGGGCGGTAGGATCGGCGACAGACACACAAACATACAGAATCTGGTGTTTGTTAATAGTAAAGATGCTGCGTCCAAAGTAACTTTTCCGCGGAAAATCCGCGCGGAAAAACCGTCCAAAGTAACCATTTCCTTCCCTCGTTTTCCTCTGCGCCTTTAAGCTAATCGCGGCGAGACCAGCGCTTTTTCTAGGAGGGAAAGTTAAATTTTCGAAATTAAACTTTTTTTTGAAATTCCCTCCTAAAAATACGGTGGTCTCGCCGCGATTAGCTTAAAGGCGCAGAGGAAAACGAGGAAAGGAAATGGTTACTTTGGACGGTTTTTCCGCGCGGATTTTCCGCGGAAAAGTTACTTTGGACGCAGCATTATAATTAATTAACCTTTCAAATAAATTCCTAGAATCCTTTTCGCTATAATGAAATTTCAAAACACCTCTGTTTTCCTATATTTCAAAAAATGCTTGACTTTTTCAGTGAAAACCGAAAATATGGGTTTCGGAGAAAAGAAACAAGGAGTAATCTCCGGTTCGATAACCTGGAAGAATAAGGAATACATAGAAATCTTTGACAAAGATTATAAATACATTTATGGAGAAGTCGACGATCTTTTCGTGAGTGAAAAATCAATTTATTCGAAATTGCACCGTCAAATTGTCTTTCTAATGAATTGGTATTGTTATATCGTTTTTCATTTTGTCAAAAATCGACGTTGAATTCACGAAGAATCAAAATTCTGATTTTTTATTACAAACTCTTCATATTCTTTTGTTTCCAGATCGCACATGGCGCTTGGGTTGAATATAACGTCGTCGATGCTCCAGCTGATCACCCGAAAAATTGTTTCAAGGAAGCAAGAAATGTGGATATGGAAGTGAAGTGCTCTAATGCGCCGACAACTGATGAGTTCGGAAAGAAAAAGATGGATGTTCGAGATTTCAATAAAGTCGACTTCTTTCAATATCTTACAGAAGAAGGATTGTTGACGGTAAGACCAGAGATGAATGTTCCATTAAAATGCTTAGATAGTCATGTGCTAGATGTCTACAACCGAATATCAAGTATGAGTGTTAGTTTTTTCTAGCACAAGTCAACGATTCGCCGTAATATCAACACTGGAAATTACTTCAACAATTATTACGGCGATGTGATTATGTCAAAGGATTCACGCAATCGTCTGCTCCAATTTTCAATCAATACAGTGGATGTCATTTTGAATTTGATTCCATCTCACTGTTACACTGGAAGTGGGCCACATTGGGAAGTGACACATTTCATCAACCAAGGAAAGCCGTACAGCATAAATGGATATGTAAGTTTCTATTTTGAGAAAAAGTTGTTCCTTTCCTTTCTAATCTGACTGTTCTTCACTTTCAGCTCTCCATTCTCGGACTTGTGCTCCGTGGACCCGGTGGCGTTGTCCGAAATAGGCGTGATGTCATCATCCCACCTGACTCGCTTCGTCTGAAAGACGACAAGCGTAACATGCAAACCACCTCCAATTCGAGTTGGGAAGAATCTGTCAATTCGTCTCGAGAAAAAGAAGATTTCGTCGGGACAACAATGCAACGAGGGATCGGTTTACATAAAGAATCTAATTCATCGAGAACGGTGACTCCTTCCGAGGAAGTCGGCGGATCCCGATCTCTTGAACTATCAACTCCAGGAAGTACTGCATTCTCTCAGAAGACATCGAGCGGATTCACCCATGACATCAGAGATTCGGAGAGAACACCAACTTCGCCTGGTCTAGGTGACAAAAGTTTCGGATCTTTCGGAGTTGCTTCTAAAGTCACTTCGTCTCAAAGAAATCACAGTCCACAGATTTGTCCTGTTGAAACGCGTTCATCAGGTTTCGGAACATCCTTTGGAACACAAGATTCTGACGTTTTCCCATCTGAAAGCCAACAACGAGGATTCCGAGCAAGCTTAGGAAGTTTTGGTGCGTCTTCCGGATCATTTGGATCCAGGAACACTCGCGGATTGTCACTTGGATCATTCAGAGCCCCTCCAACAGAATCGTCAGTGAAATTTCCAAGTACTCCAGTGTCTGACGAGGATTATGAGGTTCCAGAATTAGCTTCTGAAGCTCCAAGTTTTCAAAGTTTCGAGCACATCAATGAAAAAGAACAAAAAGAAAAACATATTCCGGAGTCTCCAGTTTCGAATGAAGACGATTATTGGGGGGAGATTTCTGATTTTCGTCGGACAACACGCCCTCCATCCAGTAATAGAAGTCACTTGCTTCCGCCACGAGCCGTCAAACCTGGTCTTTCTCGATTTAGCAATGCGCAATTCTAGGTTTTGGTGTTTCTAGCATTATGTTCCGTTACTTTTACTTGTTTTTAAGTATCATCTTGTTCTCATTCCCAGTTATTCTTTCAAACTTTACTTCATCACGTTATTCATAATATGTTACAAAGTCTTGTTTTCAATCCTCCTAAGAATTCAAAACTTATTGTTTCCCTAATTATCATAGTACAAGTTTTTGTAGTATTTTTTGTAGTACCTGCTAATTCACATCCGCAAAATGTTATGTTCTGTTTGTGTTTACTAGTTTTGCTGTAGCCAACAGCTGTTAATTCATTCTCACAAATCACCCAATAGAATCCCATTTCCTTTCAGACTTCTGTCGTTTTCTTCCAATGCATGTTTTTTTAAAAATTCAAATACAACCTTCCGAAAGATTTATTCGAAATTATAACTCTCTTTCATTTTCTTATCAAATCTAGAACTTCTCAATTTGTTCCAGGAATTTGGGTAATAATCAATTAGTCTCATTTCAGCGAACATTTGATCTGGTACTTCTTTTGGGTCTCTGAAATTATCCTATAGTTGTTCGAACAATAATTCAGCGAAGCTGCCGTACCGGTAGTAAATTTCAGCGGTATCATTCGCTAGGTAACCCAACCACCATCCAAATGAACTTGTTGAAGCAGTCAGTAAAATGGAATCGCAGAAATTTCTGGAGAAGGCCACGTCATCGATTGGGGAGAGACCGAGAGTAAGAAGAGCCTAAAGCTTTGTTTCTAATGTTTTATTTTATTTAATCCTTACAGTGTAATCTATAGAATCCGTGGGAAAAATTGAATCCGAGGAGTCATTGAACTTGGAAAAATAGTTTGACTTTCCAATTTTGTCTGAAAATGTATCCAACACTTTGTATCGAAATATTTCACAGGTTCTCCTCACCGTGAAATAAGGTTTGAGACCAAATCGGATCATTTCCTAGAACCACAACTGTGACACGTTTAGATGGAGTTTTGTCTGAAAGTTTAAAGTGTGCGGGGCTTCCAAAGGTGAAGCTTACATTTCGAAACGAGGTAATCTGTGGCTCTTCGTGTAAAAATAGGATCAGAAGGCTTCGAAAGCCCAGAATCTTGAATCATCGGTTGTTTTGTATGAACGCAAATTCTGAAGAAAAAATGTATTCATGAATTCAGAATCTTGTTCTAAATAAATGCAAAGTTTGAATTGTTTCTCACATAAAATCATCTCGGAAGTCTGCTGGAAGCATCAGTTCCGCTCGAAGTGCACTATCGGGGGGCGGAGTCAAAGCCATGCGGATTTCTGATTGAAAATCATGGAAATATTTGAAACTCTGAAATGATAACCTCGTGTTAACAAGATAAGGTAGGGAAACAAACATACCTGAAAATAGACACCATTGAGTAACAAATGCTGCTGTTCTATTGATTTCAGATTTCTGGGATCCTCGAATTTACAGCAGAATCGAATGTTTAGGTTGACATTGATTGCGGCAGAATCCTGAACAAAGTCATATTTTTGATGACAATTAATTTATTATCTGAATCAGTTGATCCAAGATTTAAAAAAAACTCACTTCCACATCTGTCATCTCAAACATTGACCCGAAAACCGGGAAGTGTTGAGTGACTGCATTAGTTACCGTATTCCAAACTCCGCCCCCTCTATTAATAGTTGGCACCCTGCCAAGTTGTTTCGATATTCCAAAAAGAGCGGATAATTCGAATAGAATTTGCCCCAAGCCCATGCTCTTTTTGGCAGTGAACATTGAAATTTGAAGAGTTTTTCGATTATCTGGAAGAGGCATGTCCAGAGAGAGTGGTCCAGGAAGTGGGAATGGCGCATCTTTCAGATCCTAAAGATAATTTAACGACATTTTCGGTATATTTTTCCATCCAGAACCTCACCTGAAGTCGGAATCCATTTAACATTATTTCCCCAGTGTCTTCAATATTTTCTATTGATTTTGAATCTTTCAAACAATTTTCCCATTTATAACTTTTTGAAATCAGAAGATAAACTATTATGCAGAATCCTGAGAAATGCCAGAGATTTATCAAAACTGTATTGAATTATTTCATGCTTACCAAACATTAAGACAAACATGAAATTGACAAAATTACTCCTGGAAGAACGCATTTTATAAAGAAAATATTGAGAATTAACAGAAATAATTATAATTTTGGATATCTCACAAAGACGAATCGGACACATTAACTATTGGTTTAGCTGTATTTGGGAATGAATGTCCTCTACTGATGGATATGTCGAGGAGGAGCAAATGCATCCAATTGATAGATGGACATCCGGACATGCAGGAAACAGACAGACATGTTTTTCTTGTTGTTGATCCAGACTTCGATCCGGTACTCTATAATCCTATAATACATCTTTAGATCTGTTCATAAAACGAACTTTTTATGGTATACTACGTATATATGTACTGAGTAATCCCCTCTATAGAGGGAGGCCAACTGGTATAACGTATAAATATCTATTTCCGCTTTGAATGCATTCTTGTCAAATTTTACCCAAAAATAGGTTTCAGTATTTGCAAGTTTTGAAACAAGTTGACTATTTAAAATCTGTGAAAAAATGGGTCATAGCTTCTAAATGTCTGTTTTTGTTGTTGAGAAGATTGACTGTTTTCCCAGTGTCTTCACACGAAACTTCTCTATATTTCCAGTTTCCTAAAACCAGATTTAATATAAATAAATGCTCAATGAGCACAACTCAAAACCTGTACAGTAGTAATGTTCCCCACTATATCTCAACTCATAACCTCTGTCTCTCTTTCTTTATTTATTTGCCACTTTGCGGACAGTCGTGGGAGGGAAGAAAGTAAATACAGTTGACTTCTTTCAACTTTTCTTTTATTTATTATTATTATTACTACCTAAGATTACTTCCTCTTGTTTGGACATTTACTCTAGAGTTACTGATTTTTGGTGTTCTTCAGAAATCCAGAAGTGATAGGATTAATTGAAAACAACTTTTAGTTTCTGCCATGTTTCAAGGATGCTCTGTTTTTAAGTTCTCCAAATTTCTTTCAGTTTTTTGATTTCTATCAAATGTTTATTGTTTGAATAATATCTTCTAGTACTGTCTTTCTTATGTCATCCATTTCAAGAATTATATATATCATGTAAAGAGTGTCCCTGGAAGTAGGCCTTTCGGTAGTGAGATGTCTCTAATTTATCTAGTGCTATTTCGGCATTTTTGTTGAATATTAACTTCCAAGAGAGCTCTTCAGTCATCTACAGCAAAAATGGCCAGCCACAATTGATAGAAGAGTTCGTGACTCTTCTTCCGCCCCTAGAATTAGTCTCTTCGATCAGAATATTTTCTAATGTTTCTCAGTTGTCTTACTATAAATCCAGAACGCCTCCTATCTGTTTTCTTCCAAAAAAAAGTTATAAAACTCCATAAATATATCCATTTTCCCAGAAGAATCATGCATATCGAAGAACAAATATCAGATGACGGATCAGGGGAACAAGTCGAAAATTTCTATCCGAAACAAGTGATTTGGGGACAAAAAGTGATAACTCTGGACACTTTTTATGCATCACAATGCAGAGGAATCACCAAAATTGTTTGCATTGTGAGTTGATTGTTTTCATGTATTGGTATCTATTCGAGCACAGTGATAGATCTTTTTGACACTAGTCTTGTGCAGTTGAAATGAAAAAGACTCAATACTGCTTTTATCAGAAAACTTTCTTTCAGGCTATGTGTTTCTTCGCTATCGTATTGGTCTGTGGAAGTCAACCTGTAAACGATGAAAGAGGCCCCGCACTCTTTTTCTGTTTTCTTGGAATTCTTGTCAGTTTTGGAGTTTTGCTGGAATATACTTTCATGCTCAATACACATATTACAGCAACATGCGGATTCATTATGGTAAGGGTCGCAAATTTTGGCAAGGAGGCTGGATACAGTAACCCACAACTACTGAATGAAAACGGTATTATTTTTCAGGAAGCTATACTTTATGTGACTGTCTCCGTAGGACTCCTGGTATCCGGGATATTAATGTGGGTCTTCTGTGCTGCACACTGGGCAGATATGAATCCTGATTGGGCAACCATGCCAGCCTTGGCTACGGTAATTAAAAATGCTAAAAATTCAGTAATCGTTTATTTTTTTGTTTCTAGGCCTCACTATTCTTGTGCGCTGCTCTGTATTTTGTTGAAGTTTGCATTTTGCTCAATGATGCACGTCGATGCAGCTGGAGACCTCCACAACCCACGTCTTCCGTTCTTCCACATTAAATCTGCAGTTTTTTTGAGTTGCAGAGAATTGCTTCCACCATTGTCTTTCTTCTTCTACCTCAATTATTTTTTCTATGAAAAAATTAATGCTAATAAAACTCTCCTTTTGGAAAAGCAAGAAAAGAAACAAAAACTACGGAAGAGTGGATATGTAATTTGAAAACTTTACTTATTGTATTTAAGTTACCGTAAGAAACATGAAATCGAGCTCTTACGCTGAACTCTCAGCCCCCTGAATTGATGCAGACTCAAAAAAGAAAGAAACTTATGCACCAGCCTAATAACAACGTTCTTCTTCTTCTTGCCAGCTGCTCATCTCCCCCGTTAGGCTCCTAGGCGTCCTTCACTTTCACCGTACCCCAAAGCGACCTTCTCCTTGCTTATTCTTCCGATCCTCTGAATTTTTTCTTCTCTCTCACACAACCCGTCCCCACATTGAATACATTTATATCCCTCTCTTTTTCTATTCGCTCGACGTCTTCTGGAGCACTCTATGTGCAGATGAACGCCATCTGTTCTGAAGGCCGACCGCTTCGCTACCGCACCGCGCGATGAAGGAACAGTGGCATTGTATGCTTAGCTAGACGAGGCGCAGACGAGGAGAGTTAAAGGGAGGACACCGAATTTGCAAAAGATATCTCGCCACGAAAACGCTCGCTGCTTCGATTTTTGCATTTGCCGCCGTTCGATTCGAATTTGAAGATGTTCTTCTTTTTTTAGACCGCTTAGCTTGTTTTTCTCGTGTTTTTCATTATTCAGAAAGTGAAACCTATCGATTTTCCATGTATTCGACTCAAAAACTATAGTATTTTTGTGAAAAACGTTGAAAAACAGTAGGATTTACGTAAAATCTTCATGCTAATGTCAATCTTTTCAAATCTTCAACTTACTGCTCAAGTTTCAGTGTCACTGATTAAGCTCGAGTAATTCCAATTTTACAGATCATTTAGAACCTGTGTTGATTCTATTCACATCGAAAATTCTTCTTAATTTGTGGGAAATAGGCTGTACTGTCTTATTCAAAATTCACCTGTTTTTTTGTATTTCATATTTTTTTCAATTGTCTTCCAGTTCTTTGATTTTAAAGATTCTTCTTTCATGTTTATTTCCCAAATTCTAGATTTTCTGCACTGTTTAATTTTTTTCAGTTCTTCCGCAATGAGTGAGGAAGTCAAACAAGAAGTCAAACAGGAGGCGGAAGAGGTAAAGGTTGCCGCTGCCGCTGCCGTCGCAGAAGCAAAAACGGAAGAGGTTGCTCCGGCTCCCGAAGAAACACCAACTGATACTGCTGTAGCTACAACTGAAGTCACCTCCGACGCCACTACTGAAACCGCTACTAATGGAGCCAAACCAGCTGAAAATGGAAGCTCCGGCGAACCAAGTGTAAGAAAAACAAATATATTTTTTTAGTTTATTTTTTTTTTAGAAATATGCCGACACGGAGAACTACAAAAAGTTGATTGGTTTGAAAATGAAGCCAGCCATTGCCGACGTTATCTGTGAAATATATGAGTCAGGCTTACTATCCCCGGAAGATCTCGACGATCGAGCTGTCGACATCATAAACTCGGTGAACCTTGAACAGGCCAAATTCATTTTCTCCGAAATTAAAAGTTCGGAGTTGTTCGGTGTGACTACCAAATCTCTCTACGTCACATCGCTGATTCGCTCATTCAAAGATCGTTGTCGTCAACAGGGAGCCAATGCAGTGACTTCTGGAAAACTAATCAATGGTCCTGAATTGGAATCATTGAAGAAGTTGCTCGCAGACACCGGCTATCAACTGGAAGTCACGATCGGCCAGAGAAAAGTTGGCGGTCCACCACCAGATTGGGACGGACCTATCACTGGGCCAGCTGGTTCAGGGCATGAGGTAATAACGAGGATAAACTTGCAAAACCGCCTGAACTTATTTTAGATACAATTCAAATGATTGAAAAAAATTAATTTTTTTATGTTTTTTATTCAGATCTACGTCGGCCACATCCCAACTGACCTCTTTGAGGACACCCTCGTTCCCCTTTTTGCCGAATCCGGTAAGATCTGGGATTTCCGTCTGATGATGGATCCAATGACCGGTGCCTCCCGTGGATACGCTTTCGTTACCTATTGTGAGAAAGAACACGCAACAAATGCTGCTAAAAAGGTTGGTTTCGGCTATTAGGGTGTTAATTTGTTTTCTAGGCTTTCTATAGTATTGGATATACATATCAAAATTATTGTATGCGTTGTGTATGCATTTTGGTGGATATATAAGTCCCCAGAAAAGAGAAAACTTCTAAAAACAAACCAACGCATTCTATTTTTCAACATTTCATTTCCTTTAGTTTGACGGCCACGAAATTTCGACTGGAAAACCACTCAAAGTGAACGTTTCGATCGCTAACACTCGCCTTTTTCTGGGAAATATTCCGAAGACGAAATCTAAAGACGAAATTCTTGAAGAGCTCAAGTCTCATGCAGGTATAGCCCCACTTTTCGATAATTTTTCAAAATGATTTCCAGCCAAAAACCAATAAAGAAAAGATTAAAAAAGACACCTAAATATGTCTTTATGGCGAAGAAAATCAGTTTTCTATTGTGATGTGGTCTTGGATTATGTTATTTTTATGATATCTCATAGTATCATAACCGTTTCTGTCTTATATGCGTATTCTTTCCAGCAGACAACAAGCATGTTTTGTATAAGTTCATTTCAGAATTCTTGTTTGTTTCAGAGGGCGTAACCGACGTTATTGTCTATTCGGTTCCTGATAACGAGAAGATACGTAATCGTGGATTCTGTTTCGTCGATTTCATCGATCACAAAACTGCATCCGATATCAAGAGAAAGATTGCACAACACAAGGTAAAAATCGAATTTTTAAAAAGTCGCGCAGCTTTCAATTTGTAAGCGTCTCATACAAATTAGTTTTCCTATTGTTATGTCAAACTATCATTTATGCGCTAATCATTTCTGAGACAAAAAATTTACTTATTTCGATATTCTACAAAATTTCTTTCCAGATCCGTCCATTCAACGCGGATGTATACGTCGATTGGGCTGAGCAGCAAGAGGAACCAGATGAGGATACGATGTCTAAAGTGAAAGTGCTTTACATTCGTAACATCAAAGAGGCTGTAACTGAGGAAAAGTTGACAGAGTTGTTCAAAGAGTATGCCAGTTTGGATCGTGTTAAAAAAGTCAAAGACTACGCATTCATTCATTTCAACGAACGTGATGATTGCATAAAAGCAATGGAACAATGGAATGGAAAAGAGTTGGAGGGTACTGTTGTTGAAGCTTCCCTCGCCAAACCTCCACAAGAGAAGAAAAAGAAACCAGCAATGCGTGGGCGTGGGTTCGGTGGAGGATCCGGTGGTGGAAATCAAGGAGGACGCGGTGGAAATCATCATCGCGGAGGCGGTGGTGGAAATTACGGAAATCATGGAAACCATGGGAACCAAGGAAATCAAGGCGGATACTATCCTAATCAGTACGGGTTGGTTTTACTACAAATTAGCACGGAAAGCTAACTCTGATTCTGGTTTAAAAAAACTAAAAACAACAATTGAGTTGACAAATTTAGTAAAGTTTAGTAAAAATAGTACATTTGTGTATCAATCCTAGGGAATAACAACTCCTCTTTTCAATAATTTATATTTCCAGTTTCAACAACGGATACGACATGCCAATGCCATGGGGAGGAGGCTACGGTGGTGACATGGGATACGGAGGATACAACGGTGGTGGTTATGGAGGGCCTGGAGCGTACGGAGATTTCGGAGGAGGTTATGGCGGACCAGCAGGATTTAATGGAGGTGGATTCAGAGGCGGGCCACGCGGATCACCGAGAGGTGGTGGATTCCGTGGATCTCCTGGTCGCGGTGGAATGTAAGTTTCTATGCAATGGACTTTGCACATATACAGACAGACAATTGGAAAATATTAAAAGAATATGTGTTTTGAACGAGAATAGGTTTGATTCTGAGTTCACGTACTTGGTAGACAGTGCTAGACAGTTATTTATTGGAGACATGCAAGTTTTGAATGTACTGAAGTAAAAATTGTTTTTTCATCACTCTAATTGCTTTCATTGAATTCAGGGCAAACAGACGGGGGCGCGGAAAACGGCCAGGAGACGGACGTGGAGGACCAGCATCCAAGCGAGATAATGGAAAGCCAGATTTCACCGCTGATGTCAACATGAGCACCTTTTAAATATTTTTCTTCTCTCCGTGTGCAGCTCACTTTTCTCTTTTAAATTATTTGTTTTTGTCCCATTATTCATCTTCACCCCGAAAATTTCTGCATTTGTAACAAAAATTGCAGAGTTGATATACATATACTATATTTCTTAATTTAATTATCTTTTCCCGCTCTTCCTTCACCTACACCAATATACTGTTTTCTCCAACTCTCACGACCTCAACAAAAACCATTCAAACAACGTTTTTTGTTGTATTTTCATTTTTGGCAAATACTTTGGAAAAAGTTTGGTTTTTAACGTATCTCTGTTTCTCTACACCCTTCAACTGAAACCCCATCGTCCCCTCATTTTTCTTTTGAAACCGTTTTATTTCCCTTTCTTCGTCTCAAATATTTAGTGTATTTATTTTCACCTTTTGCTGTGAAAACGTACACAGATTTTTAATAAAAAAACCAAAAAATCCAATAATGTACAATTCATTCTCTGGTTTTTTAGTTGCCCAAATTTTATTTCTTCTTTAGTTTCAGCGTAATTACATACTCTAAACACTATTAGCTGTTCAGGGGGTCAGTGGTGTCTCCGATGTGCGACGAGAAGAAAAAAAAGCGGTAGGAAAATCGAATCGTGAAAGATTCCTATTCTCAGTTTGTTGTATTTTCAGCGGCATTTTCAGATGCAGTGTTTCTTCGTTCTCGTCATGGCGGCGGTCTTCGACTAGTGGAAGGTAGTTGAGCATCACGGGGGCTACAATTGGATGAAGATAAGAATGATAATGGGTTAATTGAAAGCGGAAACAGGCAATGAAAAATGAATGGAAGGGGGCTGGAGAACATGATAAAACTGAAAATTGGAAAACAATGAAACAAAGAAACATTCCAATTTGGAGTTACTGGGTTCAAAAATAAGAAGCAAAAATGTACCTTAATTTTTTGTGTCAAAAGTCAGATATTTTGTTACGCTGCAAAAATGCAAATCTAAATCGCCTTTTCGTTTCAAAAACCCACAGGAACCAACCAAAAAAGGCTCCGGCGAAAAGCAATTATCGCCTTTTTCCTCTTTCGTCGTCTTTTCGCTTCGTCGTTCCACTTCATCAGTTCTTCTTTCTTCGTCTTTTTTCGGGTTTCCTATTTTTTTTCTAGTTTTCTTGGATAAAAATGTCTTGAAACTCTTGATACACTTTTTAATTCCATCGAAGACCGAACCGAAGTGATCCACAGTGATTATTTCATTGACGGAATGATAAATCTGAATCATACGACGTGGAGCATCTTAAGAAATGAACGATTCAGATTGAAACATTTCTAAACAGAATTGTATCTCATGATTCAGGAAAACCTCCGAATGCATTGACAAATACGATATATCCCTTCCGCAGTGGCGACAATCCTCTTGACTTAATCTTCGATATGGTAATATAATTTGGAATTACTGGTCTGACGATGACGAATTTCAGTAGGACACCAGAAAAGTCTTCATCAGATATCAAGCGGTTATTTTCCTCTTTGAACTTCGGTAAATCAAAAAAAAAGAAGCAGGTACTCTGGTTCACTAGCTACATGAAATGTTCAGAGCTCTTTTACGCCCACTTTTGTCTTGTATGTATTTTTATTTTTATGGGTTTTTTCAGTTCTCCGAGTTCCTCTGTATAAGTTATTCTGAATTCAAAGTTCCGCTTTCTTTCTTATTCAGAAGTTGATCCTCCGTTCCCATCCGCACTTCCTTCTACTTTTTCATTTTCATTTTCTTTCTTCTCATTTCATCAAGTGCTGCTGACTCCTTTTTCTCTATTTTTCTCTGGCTCCTTGGCTCCCAGAGCCCACCCATTTTGAGTCCTCTTCTCAACACACCGAGAGGAGGTTGCTGAAAAAGAAAAAGAGCACCCTGCATTGTTGTTCTGCTCTTTTCTAGGTTCTATTGCTCTCATTTAAAAGACCTCTTCCCCTTCCTCTTCATTAGAATATCAAAATATTCTCTATCCTATAATCTGAATCATATGTGCTGTTTATTCATAAGAACGTTCTGGAGACGATTGTGGGATACGATCATCAATCGGAGAAGAGGGAGATATGAAAAGTAGGTATCTATTGTAAAAGCCAAAAAAGTTGTTAGTTTCTCCCTTGTTGTCTTAAATTCCTGTCAGCCTGCTCAGAAGTTTCAGGTTTTCTAAACAAGTTCTAACTTTTGACAAAGTTTCTCCCGAGCTGATAATATCTGATTATCCTGTGTTGAATTTAAACAACTTGAAATTGGTGTCGGAAACTATCATGATTACGGGATTATAAAGTTTATGGGTCTCTCAAATTGTGAACTTTCGCAAATGTAGGAGTTCTGTCGTAATGAGTTCTTTTTCCAAACAATCAGTGCTTCTCGAATTGTACGGGGACATTTTTCATGATAGGCTTGATTCCCTGGATACAGCATTTCAGATTGTGTGGCTCAGTTTAGATGTTATCACTAACCATAAAATCAATTTCAGCCTCATTTCAAGTTCGTTTTTCACTACCTTTCCACCTGGACTCCAGAATTCTCCACGTCACTTCTTCTTCATATTGGTTGCTCCTAGAGACGGGTTGTTCTCTTTTCACTATTCGGTTTTTCAAAACTCAAGAGCATTTTCAGTTGACAAGTAGTCAGTCTGAAGTATTTTTTTTCATGTTTTGTGTTTCTCATATCGCGAATGTTGTGAAGAATTGAAATTTGTAAAATGGTGACGCCTGAAGAACTGGGAAACAGCGAGTGACGTTGGTGGATTGTATCATTCTGACCGTCTGCAGCAAAAAAACTTGTCTGAGTTTGTGTTTTGAAGAAGTGGAAGATGGTAGAACATACTTGAAGTCTATACGGGCCGACGGTAGCAAAGCAGGGCTGTTATCTTATTAGATTCACTTTAGTTAGATTGCTCCACAAACGTTTGACAGTCCTCTGCTGTATTCTTAGAACAACTCGCTCAATTATTAAAAGTTATAGTCAGTTTTGAAGTAGAAGACGCTTCAAAATAAATAAAGAAGATTACAGATGCCGCATCTTTTCTCCTAATTGCAGTAGATATCTCACTCGTATCAAATCAAAATTTGTCCCAGTAAAGTTCCCGAACAGATTGAAACACATAATCTCTGTCAACATTTTTCATTTCGATCGCCTCCATGAGTCGTAAAAACCTGTACAGTACTGAACATGGCAAACCTAAAAAGAGAGAAACAATCACAGAAACAATTCATCTTTTCCCATCTCGATTTGATCTATTCCTCTCATTTGAGAAGATCATCATCATTGTCTGCGTTTCTCACTCTTTACATTCTTTTGTCTCTCTCCCCTTTATAACAAATCTATCACACGAAACAGTTTTCGAAATCAACATTTTTGAAAATTCACCCTTTTGTGGTGGACTTCCAAAAAAAAAAAGAAACACGGAAAATTCACGTGGTGACCTTTAGATGACCTATTGCCCGAACGTGGGGACCACCCAGTGCCAATAATTGTGTACACGTGTCACTTAAATTCAGCCATGTGGATCGAGATGATCAACTGTATTTTTTGCCGTCAGAAAAAACGAGGGTTAGTTTCTATTCTTCGTTGTTCTGTGTCTCTCCAATCTGTGTACTCTAACTACTTCTCTCCCATCTGACGTCTTCAATCACTGTCTAACATCTAATCAATTCTGATTATAATCAATTTTCTTTCACTGTCCAAGTTCTGAATGCAAAAATTAAAACAATGACGTACGTTCTCCAAAATGAAACACCTTTCACATTATCGAAATATTTTATCGTTATTCAGTATTTCACAATCACGAGCATCCACGTCATCTGCTACCACGACGTCTTCCATCTTCACACCGGCGTTCGCCTTGAACCACCAGCACCAACCCAACAATGCCACGACCTCTGCCTCAACGTCTTCCGAAGTTATGGTGCCACCAGCATCAGCTCCGCCCAGAATTTCAATATATCACAAAATGGTGAAAAGCAAATCCAAATTCCGGCAATGCGATGTTTGTGAGCGATTTTTCATTTTCGATTTTGTGCGCAGACAGCAGTTGGATGATGTGTTTGCATGTAATGTGTGTGGGTGAGTTAAAATAATGAATCCTCAGATAGGTTTACTACTTTTTGAGTGTAGCCAGCAATTATCCTCATAGTTAGTTCTGTGACGGATTGGAGAATAAATATGTTCAGTACGGAACTAATTTTCACACTTTTGCAGAATACGTGTACACGAAGGATGCTTGGAAAGGCTGAAAAATGATTGCAAGATGACGAAACAAATAATGGGTGGAATACTGGAGAATGCAGTCATTCAAAGTAATAAAAAACAATGGGAAGAGCCGGCACCATCACCAACCCCACCGCCACCAACATTATCACTACAACAAGTATTAATCACTTCCCCAACTGATTCATCCCTTGCAACCACATCAAACACTTCTCCGAATGATTTTAACTATGAAAGTAAGTCTGAGGAAATTAGGCAAAAACTCGTAACCGATATTTGCTTCGTATTAAAGTCTGGCGGTGGGACTGTTTAAATAGCTTTTTGTTTAAATTTCTCTATCGCGGTTTAGTTTTATTTTTTTTTAATGTATTGCAAATATTATATCCATAATCTCTGACTGGTAAAACTGGTGTCTCTTTACAGGAAATGTACATACTAATAACACAAATCCAATGATGACAATGACAGCATCAACACTAGATGACATTGCAACAATATATTCGGAAAATTTGGATTCAGAGAATACAGATTACGAACGGGATCTGATGCAATGGAGAGATATTACTATTCAATTATCAGACGTTCACGTAAAAACCAGAATTGGTGATGGTAGATTTGGAACTGTTCATTTGGCCGAATACCATGGTGATGCAGCCGTCAAGTTTGTAAATATGAGCTATGTGAAAGATGTAGATAGAAAAATCGAAGTGTTCACACAGGAAATTGTGAGTGCTTACAAGGTAAGAAGTACTTTTTGTTGAACTAGAGAGAATATTCTGGATTTCTTTTTTCCTTTATCATATATTTATTTTTCAGAACTCTCGTCACGATCACATTGCTTTGTTTTATGGATACGTGGCCGATCCCCCGACGAATACATATGCAATTGTGACGAACTTCTACCACAACAAAACCTTGTATCATCTTATTCATGAACAAACTTCTGACGATTTCGATCAATCATGGATATTCCAAGTTTCACTTCAAATCTGTCAAGCAATGTCATATTTACACAAGAAGAAGATTCTCCACAGAGATCTACGATCTAAGAATATTCTTCTGGATAATCCAAATCGCGTCGTCGTTGCTGATTTCGCTCTGATGAAGTTGGAGAGACTGTCCAATCCAAAAAGAGATTATACTCTCTGCATTCCACAACATTGGTTAGATTATTTAGCACCTGAAGTTGCTGGAAATTTGATGTTGGATTGGAGAGGAGAAGTTATGTTTGAGCATGAGCTGCTATTCACATCAGAGTCGGATGTATATTCATTCGGGTGAGTTTAAAGGCGGATGACAAGTCGAGCTTTTTTCGTTATCAGTGTTTGAAAGAGTTGATATTATTTCAGTACAATCTTCTTCGAACTTCTATTGCGTAAAATGCCAACAGGATACGATTCATGGGAACAGAAGCTATACGCAAAGATGTGTGGACAGAAGGCAGCACTTCAACGACTTGATACACAACTTCAGAAAGTTGATTCCAAATTCCATGACCTTCTAATGAGTTGCTGGTCAAATCATCCGGAAAAACGACCCACTTTTACCCATATTGTCAAAAGAATAACTTCAATGATGCCTCGTAAGGAATCGAATAAACAGAAGCGTCGAAGTACCGCTCACGAAAATCCATTGTTTTAGACAATAATATATTTATATGCACACAAGAGTTACTCTCCTTTTTCTCTAGAATTTATCTTGTTTCATAATCATATCATAGTTTTATCCCTCCCTTTTTATCCGTTTTTTCGAAAAATTCATGTTTTTCCTTCTGAAATTCTCAGAATCATACATTTTTACCCGCGTTTCTTCCACGATTTTCCCCGAAAAAATTTCATAATGTGTATTTACATCTACCCAAAATTAATCCAAAACATACAGTATTACTGTTAATTTTACATTTCCCAACCCGTTCCAACATCATTTCCTGTGCCATTTAGACGACGAGTTTTATATGTCCCTGCAAGATTCAAATTCCCGCCAAAAAAGATTCCCCACCATCTATTAATTCCAATTTTATCTTATGATTTATTTATACGTTTTCCTGCTCCCACTGCTTGCCTCTTAGTCAATGACCGATTTAGTTGCATTTTTGCCACGTAGGAAATAACTTCCAGTTTTCCTATCTTCCAAATAAAATTTTAAGATATTTCCTTTCTGTTCACAATTTTCTAACTCAAATTCACTCGTTTTCACTGCGGAAACAATTTCTTTTGCGATTTGTCGTGGAATAGATATCTACATAATGTATTTCAGCCTTACCCAATTTCTCTCATTCTCCAGTCGCTACTGAAGTTTTCTTTCAGATGAAATCCATTCGTACCACAAACATAACGACCGCCAAAGCTGAAATACAGAAACCACCTCGTCACGTCATTCTGGGTAAGAGAAAACGACGTGGAAATGTCCGTGATGCCGACGTTTTCTATGATTTCCTCGCTTCGTTTTGCCACGTGGCAATGGAAAGATGCTCTCCGAACACGGAAGATTGGAACAGAATGAAGTTTGGAGCAGACTATGAACATATGAAATGTCCTGATGAACAATTCGAGCGGCATGTTGAAGAAAATTGTCAGTTGGCGGAAAAATATATCACATCGGGAAGATTATTAGCCTTTGAAGGTGAAATTATGAAAATGTGAAAATAGTTAATAAATACTTTCAGTGTGCATGGTAACCCCCACAGAAAATCAACTCATCGGATTTCGAATCACATTCAGCCAAATGGATTATCCTGAATGGTAAATTTGTTTTTGAGGAAATCATGAATATCTCGATTTTCAGTCGCCGAATCCGTAACCTCTACGAAAGATTTTCAATAATTCTGGAAAATATTAGAACGATGGAAATCACGGAACATGTGGATTCAATTATGAACTCATGTAGTAAGTTTCTCAATAAGTTATTTGGTAGTCCTATTCTCGAATCATTATATATGAGAAACAAGAAATACAAAAATATACAACGAGAAAGCAAACTATTTTCTAGAATACCGTCCTCGAATTCGTTTGCTCACTCGTGTTCGTGCAGCTTCGAAGCGGAAAAAAGACAATTCAAGACCAGGAGATTTGAAAATTTCAGTGCCGATTGCAGATTCGCTCCCGTTGGTTCAAAATTTATTAACTTTTTATGCCTTTATGTGATTAGTTCGTTCTGAAACTTGTTGTATGTGCCTGTAAGTCTGAAAATAAAGAAAACAAAATATTTCGATCACAAATCGTTTATTATAATATTCTTTTAAAGTGAGTTTTTGATCTTTTTTCTTTCTCATTTTCTCTCAACATTCAGTTTTTTTTCTCTTTTCAGCCTAATGAGAGCATTCAAGAGAGACTAAATTTAGAGAGAAAATGCTCACTTTTTTGTGATCATTGTTTTTTTAAAGATTTCAGTGGTAAAAAATCGCAATCCGGATGACATTTGGATGCGCAAAAAACGCTAAAATCTTGAGAATTCGAAGGAAAAAAACTGTAAGTTCTCGGGAAATCGCAATTCATAAGAATTGATTCTTTTCCCAAAAAACTTCCAGTTTTGTACAAAAACGGGGAGAAAAACAGAACAACTTGTAGACAAAAAATGGGGAGAGGAATGCGAAAACCTTGGAGATCGAGGTTCGACTCGCGCAAATTTAAAAATTAAGGCTTCTTGAAGAGGATAAGGAAAATGGGATAAATGGAGGGTAGTAATTTTGGGATTGCTTGGAATTATTGAACAGGACAGGGTGAATATACTACTTTTCGGGACATAGTGAGGCTCGAAATCTGATTTTGTATCCGATCCTTCACACATTAATTCCAAACAATTTCAGTGAAAATGAGACTAGAGAGGATAAATGGAATATATGGGGCAGGGAAAGGCAACGTGGAAAAGAAAATAGCCGGGATAGCAAGAAATCTAACCAAAACGAAAACTATATGAATAAAAATGGGGATTACGTAATTAATTTCTGAGGAGAGATTACAGTAGGACTGATTATATAGGATAGAGATTACTGTAAATGATATATGAACATTATATAATATGACGAGAAGAGATGAGAGTGTGTTTGGGTGCTAAGAAAAAAGAAATAGAGAAATCAGACAAAGAGAATAGTACAAATCAGCACAAAAAGGTACGAGTGTGGTTGAAAATAACCTGAATAGGTAAATTTTCAGAAATCGAGTGGACGAGGACCCCCATCTTTTCCAGTCAGTTTCCTTCAAATTTTTGAAAAACTTGAAGACTTGGACCCGAAAAAATGGAAAATCAAACAGATGAAATGAGCAAAATGGAAAAGTACGACCCGGCCAAAATCAATTTTTGAAGTTGGGAACGTACATTTGAGGGAACTTTTCGAATTTCGCACCAGAAGTTTCAGGACACTTGGCGTAATTCGAAAAGTTCGAAAAGTAAAAAAAAAAAGAAAAAAAGAGGAGTGAGGAACAATCCAATATGTACAGGAAAATCATCACGGACAGAGAATGGAAAGGGCCTATGTCTTCAAAAAGATATATGAACCTTGTAACAAAAACGTTACAAGAATATGCAATATTACTCCATATCTTTTTGAAGACATAAAAAATCTAACAAAAGTTCAAAGGAAACTAACAGAAAAAACGGGAGGGACCTAGCATTTATCGATTTGTGAGATGAATTGTGGGTGGGAGAGAGATACCTGTATTTGTATTATTAGTTACCGAAATTTTTGATTGATGAAAATGCGCTCGATGGCACGAAAATTAAAATGCCATAAAGTATATTTTCAAGGATAAATGACGATAATCTGGGGATTCATTGAAGGGAAAGGGGCCTATCTATACACAGAGTATGATTCAGAATTTCTATTTTAGCACACGGGGAGATGAGATGAGAGGAGAACTGGGATCAGATCCCCACTAATGAAAACGGGAAAAAAAACCAATGAATTTTTGAAAGGAAAAACATGAAAACAATACAAGTTTTTCCTGTCAAAAAACAACAAAATACAAACAAAATATTGCAAGAAAGGAGAAGCCAGAATTGTGATTAAATTGATTGGAGAGACGAATATGATTATAAGTTTTGCAAATTTGAAAATTTTGTGAGATAAGTTAGAAAATTCGAAACAATGCCGTAATCAACTTCGGAAACGTTTTCGGAACTTTCTAATTAATCTCTCAAAATTTGATCATCTTTTGGGGACAACTACGCGGAAGCAATAGCGGCAATCAGCTGAAGAGGACACACGCGAACGCCTCCCGCTTTCGCTCCGATCGAACGAAGATCCGACGGTCCGCTGGATTTCTCATAACGACTCAAAGAGGATGGAGAAGACTCCATGATTCCAGATGAAGAGAGGGATGAGGTAGATGATGAAGCGGATGAGGTATTCGAAATGGATGAGGATGGGCGGGATTCCTGATCAACAGGAACTTGCAACTGAAATTACAGAAGGAATAGTTGGTTTGATTCAAATGTCAAACGAATAAAGTAAAAATGCATAAACTAGAGTTAATCACAGGAAGTATTACTTGTGAGAAAGAGTTATTTTTAAAGAACATAATGTATTACCTGATTAAGCCAATCAGCCGGCGGCAACGGAACATTTCTAGCCGATGGTGATGAGCAAACCGACGATGAGGCGAATGGATTCAACGATTGGGGGCTCGATGATTGAGCCTTTCGTTGACGTGACAATCCTCCGTTTGGTGTACGTTGTCCATGATGACGTGGATTTCCAGAAGACTTCGGTGTCGTTGGTGGGATAGTAGAGCCACTGCCACTGGCACGAGATGACGACGTTGGAGTATTCATTTTGAATAGGTGAGGGGGTGTAAATATGGATGAAGTTATCAAAGTAGATAGATCGTTGTTTAATGAGATTTTTTTGGAGTTTTTGATCTTACAGAACTACACCGGGGGTAACCCGAAGGTTATGATGCTATAGACCGTTGGATCTGAAAATAAAACTGATTTGAAAAAAGAGCAACTAGAAAAGGTTGAAACCAGACGAATCTATTAACTTATTAATTTAAACTGAGGAAGAATTAGGTTGGAACAAATTTAGAGAATATAAAGATGACAAAGTTAAATCAGAAAACTTGTATTTCTTAAAACAAAAGTCATTAAACCTTTAATTTAATTTTGTGAAACTTAAATCTAAAGATATTTGATTTTGGGCCGAAATTATATTTTCCATGAACTGCGCGTAAATTGTCACACATTGTACGTGGACTTGTTGCAAGTGCGGAGAGTGCATCAAATCAGACGATCAATTTATCAATTTAAATACTCGTCAATAAAATGTACACAATTTGTTAAACAAATTTTAAATTGCGTTTTGAGTCGGATTTCGAGAGAGAGAGAGAGATTCGAAAGATTTTCAAATCGATCAGCTAAAGATTTTAAAAAACTGAAGCGAATCACGGTAATACATTTGACTGGGTCAGTTGAGTAATAGTTATTGATCGGGCACGATTATATTTTGTATAACATTTTGCAGCTGATCGCGATTATCGTTCAAGAAATGTTTTTAATGCAAAAAACGAGTATGAAAGTAGAAGTTATATTGCTTGATCAAAGATAGTTGCAAAACAAACACATTCACTCCCAATGAAAACATGAGTGAAAGTAAAATGAAAAATAAAAACAATTGCAAAAACTGTAGTAATAATACGTGATCTAGAGTAATCTTGCGAAACAAACATGTGACGACAGACTATTGCGAAACCAGTTAATATATAGCGACTAAATTCTCATGAAACCCAGTCAGCGATTTCTTTTAACAGATGGATGACAATGTGAAGATCTACATTTTGCTCCTGGGATGGTGTCACCGATACCCAAAAAAAAGCGGTCGATATATCAATAGAGAAACGGCAGCAACAGAAAACCTGTAGTCACGAGGGGTAGACGAGGCAGCCGCGACGCAAAACGCGTCGCGTATGACAAGACATATTGCTGGAGTAGGAGAGTCGAGAGAAAGGCGCTTCATCGTATGAGAGAAAGAAGAAGACCGGGCGGTCTCTATGGGCCAAGGGCAAAGAAGATGGAGAAAGTTAGAGAGAATAGAAATTGACGATAGTCAGCAGAGAAATAGAAAGAGGGGAGCGAGCGCCACCATGACGTATCACATGGCAGAAAGAAGAAAGAGTGGGAGAGAAAACCGATGGAAAACAAAATATGTGCGGTTTTCAGGTGGCAAATAACACGTAGACATTTTCAATAAACACCTTATGACCCTGATCACAACTTGAACTTTTCCAGTACCATCCCGAATGTACGATGGCCTCGTTACCTCCAAAAGCATCATATGAGAAAACGCAATCGTACTCTTTCATGCTCTCACTATCATCACTAACAGGTCTTGGCAAGTTGCCAAGAAATGGATTCACGGTCACCTGATTGTTTCATCAGGTGATTCTCGAAATGGGAATTAAATGAAAGTTTGCGGGAGTATTGACAAAGTTTGGCGGTCGGTGGAGGTTGTTTGGGTCTGAAGAAGTTTCAGAAGGGAAATCGATGAGGCTCCAGATGTAGAACAAATTGCTTGGAACTATAATACTTTGTTAAAAAACTCGGAACCCCATTTTTATCTGAAGCCTAAAACAGTCTGGAAATAAGGTACCGTATTCTACCGTAGTTCATTCAATTCCATTCGGATAATTATACGTCTGCATATCTAAATGTGTATATTCAAATATCAGAAACCAGTGTTAAAATCATCACAACAAACAAATCTGAAATATAGAAAATTCCAACATTTATAAAAAGCCAACCATCGCTTTCCGTTCACTTTTCCTTCTTCCTCCTTCTTTCTTCCTCCTTTTTCCATATCAATACAAAAACATTCAAATGCATTCCGAAACATTCAATGACCCAAATGATAACAAAATCATATTTTCTGATCCCTATTTCTACTTGAAACATATAATTTTCATTTTACTTGCCCTCGTATTTCAACGAACTAACATACAAGCCGTGCTCACTCTTCTCATGGAAAATATTTCGCGTGCAATGTTCAGAGATGGTTACCACATTGTCGAAACTAGAGAAAACAATATTGTTTTGATGAGAGGTAATTTTTATTTTTGGAAAGGAGAAGAAGAAGAACTGACTCGTTTCTTTTTATCAAGTTGCAAGTTTTCAGGTCTTCAAACCGTATACAATCAGAATGGAAGTGAATTCACTCTCATTAATGGAATGACTAGAGTGGACGCTAATAGCGAGGAAGAAGAGGAAGATGATGATGAAGAAGAAGAAAGTGATGAAGACGAATGATGGACTAGAACAATCAGGAGACGAGGACACCTTTCAAAATTGTAATCTGTATGTCTGTACATTCTCTCATAAAACTATTCATTTCAAATACAATTAATGTTCTTCTTATTGGAAAGTTCTGGGTTAATCATTAGCCAAGTCTGGAGGAAGATGATGCAGTTGAAGAAATAGAATCCGAAGTGGCTTCTGGAGAAAACGGTTTTTCAGTAGAGGCACTGGATTTGACAACAGAAGACGTTGAAATTCCCGACGATGTCTTTGTACTTTGAGCAGACGAAATCAAGTCATAGAAGTTCTGGAATAACGTGTTCTTGTTGAAAAAGTTAAATTTAGTATAATATTACTTTATTGGCAGCAGCATCTCTGAAAGTACTCAAATCTTTGGCCAGTTGTTTCGCCTCTTCCATCAATTTCGGATTTTTCGACTGAAGTCCATAAAGACCTTCGATCGCTCCTCGGAATACTTGTTCGATCTGAAAAACAGGAAGGGTTTCTGCTGTCACCTATTACATCATGAATCAGTTCTTCCCATAAGGCGAAGCACTCTACTCACCGATAACTCATCCGTTCCGACCGCCTCCATCGCCTCTTTCTCTTTATTCTCCACACGACGAACCATTTCGATAACTTGGTCTTTCAAATCATCCAAATCAACATTCTTCTCATAATTCATGTAAGATTTGTTCATTTGGATCACCGATTCTTTAAGAATATTCACCTTCTTCTCCAAACATTGGACATCTTTCACCATCAGAGTGGACGACAGCTAAAAGTGAATATTAAATGAGAGTCTGTCTGTTCATCTGTTTTGCATCCAGATGTCCTCCCTTATTACCGCGTGATCAGCCATCGCCTTGGCCGCTGCCACTTTTCTATCCATCCAACGTGTATTTCCAATTCTTTCTTTATCAATGTGTTGTTCCAATTCCTTCAACATTCCCTTGAATCTCTCCATATCCTCAGAAATCGAAATATGCATATCGCGGATATCCAGTGTCACGTGACGACGAACAATGTCTCCGTCTCGAATCAATTCGATCGCTTTCTCTGTTGCATTCAGACTACGTGCAATGTAATCTTGAGTCGTGTTCTAAAATACATTCTATTGCTTGTCGGAAATAGATTCCAAACTGCTGAAACAGACAAACTCACATTCTTGACTTCCATTGTTGCTATCACTTCTCTTGTCGAGATAAAACAAATCTGAAAAGTGGGGAATAAAAATTCTTCTCCCTCCTCGCATTTTACGGCACTTTGAACACGTGGCACATGTGGATTAAAAAGTTCAGTGCTCAGGGTCACGGAAAAAGTGAATTTTTCTGAAATCACATAACACCGCTCTGATATTCTTTTTCAGACGTTCTTGCAAAGTTTAAGCTTCCATTTTTCGAATGAATTCTTCCAAACGATTTCTGTATTTGACAAAAATATCTGAAAAGTTTACATCTCTAGATTATTTTGGAAATGTTTCTCTTTATCTCCATTATCCAGCAATAAATTTATTACTATGAACCAAAAAGCTCCTGAAAAACACGCCTTGAATAAATAAAACAAACAGAAACCAGTATGTAGAAGACTTGAAAAATATGAGAAACAACAATTATTAAATTTTAAAAAAAAAGCTCCAAAGCAGAATAAATTACAACTCGTCATGCTCCTCATTCAACTTCAACTGCTGCCTCACAATCTGAATGAACTGCTCCTTGTGCTGTGTTCCAATACCGTAACCCATAACATCTTGTCGAGACCATCCACTCTTTCCGTAATACAAACGAATTGTCGGGTAAGCTCTGACTTGGGCTCCCTGACAAACTCCAGGCCATTGATCACAATCCACTTTGGCGAAATTAACTTTTCCTTCCAATTCTTTGGCGATTTGATCATAAACTGGAGCGAATTGAATGCAATGTCCACACCATGGAGCGAAGAAATCAACAATCCAAGGTTCGGTAGAATCCAGAACAGTCGTATGGAAATCATTGCCAAGAGTGACCACTTCAGTTGGAAGGAAATTATAAACCCATCTTTGGATGGAGTCAGAGTTTCGCCACATGTGATTGGGATAGTCACTGAAAAATAGAATGATTGAAGAGGAAGAGGAGAGAATGAAAACTCACTAAAATGCTGCTCTTCTTGGCTGCTTCGTTTTCTTTGCTGGGAACATTCTAACAGTTGGATAACTGTTAATTTGAGTTTTTGTACAGAATTGTGCGTATTTCTGACAATCAATCGAAGCAACATGTGCATTATCATCGAATGATTGAATGGCTCTTGCTGCTTTTTGAAGTTCTGGAGCCAACTGTTGACATGGTCCACACCAAGGAGCAAAGAAGTCAACTAGCCACGTTTCTTCATCTTTTCGATTCACAACTAACTCTTCGAATTGCTCTGGACTCATTTCCATAACAGATGGGTTCATTGCATTATCCAAGAATTCCAAAATGTATTCAACATTATGATATCCAACCATTTTATGTGTTTTTCCATCTGGAGTATAGACAATGCTGGTTGGATAACTTTGAACTCCGGCTGTCTGGCAAAGATCTTTATACTTGACACAGTCGAGAGATCCGATGGCTACAGTATGAAGAATGGAGTCTTCTGAAGTGGAAGTGTGGAATCGACGGTACTCTCCAAGAAGTTTCATGCATGGCGGACACCACTGAAAGTTATTTTTTCCAAAATATGGATTATTAGGATTGTACTCACCGGCGCAAAATAGTCAATGATATAGAATTCTCCTCCACTGATCGCATATTCATAAGAATCTCGATTCAAAACGTGGATATGAGAGTTCGAAGCTTCTCGAATGAAAGTGCTTGCAGCGTGGAAATCTTTTGCTCCAGCATAATCAATTTCATATCCTCCAGTTGTTTTGAATACAATAAACTGTGGAAGTTTAGTTTTATCCACAAGCTCATCACAAATTTCTGATGATTTTGAGCAGTCGAAAGAGAAAATTTGATTTTGAACGAGAGCTGGGAGACGTCGGAAGTCCTTCTTCTCGGATGCTTGACGCTCATTTGCCAACATCCAAACAGCTATCGCCTCATCTGGATCGTTCCCTTCTGCAATGAAATCTCATATATAGTTTGAATCCAAAAACAAAGTATGAGCTTTACAAAATGCCACTTCTTCTAGAAGACTAACTCACCCAACAATCTCTGCAAACTCTCAGGTTCAATCATCGGTAATTCATCCAAGTACTCAATAACTTTTTTTGAAATCTCTTGAGCATCCATACTCTCAATATTGATTTGACTCTTCTTCTCCAATTTTCTAGCTGGGAACCACATGACTCCAGACGACGAGTCGAATTTAGAGCACAAAGTTTCTTCAGAATTACAGTCTATCGTTGCTACGTTCGCAAGTCCGTCAAGCATTGAGGAGAGTTTTCGTCTGAAAAAAATAATGATTGTTTAAATTTCTTTTGCTTCTGATGAAGTCACCTCGTATTTGAACTCAAACATTCTATGTTATCCCCTCCACACATATCAACAATCCAAGGTAATCTGTTATACGGCTCCCAGTCTTCACTCAACGCTTTCCAGTTCTCAGAGTTCAAATGAAGAACTTCTGATTTCAGTCTCTGAATCACAAAGTCCACCATTAATTCGACGTCACGATGCCCTTGATAGAATTCTCCAGTTGGGTAGAATACGAGAGATGGATAAGCATTGACACGTTGGGATTGACATAATTGTGGATCTTCGGCACAGTTGACAGCTCCCACACGGATAGTTCCTTCTATTTCTCGAGCGAATTTACGCCACTGAAAGTCAATGTTACAGTAAATTCCATCAAAATAGTTTTGTGTCTTACCGTTGGCGCCAATTGATGACAATGAGAACAATAAGTTGAATAGAAATTAATAAACCAAATCTCATTTGAGTCAGAAACCATCCTTTGGAAATCCGCACGATTCAGAGTGACGATCTCTTGATCTTCATCATAAATTCCGAAATTATCATTATAAAACTGCCAACTTTGATAATTATTTCCACCCTGGAATCCATCTTCCAGCCCTTTTTCTCCGAATTGATCGTATTTTTTTCGCAGATTTTCGTCTTTCAAAACTTCGTAGGCTTTATTGATTTTTACGAATTCATCATGAGCATTCGGGTCGTCCTAAAATATAATAGATTAAACCTGAGAATATTCATCTGACTAGACCTACCGTATTCCTGTCTGGATGTTTTTTGATAGCCAATTTCTTGAAAGCCTTTCGAATTGTTCGATCATCTGCATCTCGATCAACTCCTAATAACTCGTAATAATCTTCAGCAAAAACTAAATAACACGTGATGAGAACACATAACAGTAGAATTGCCCGCATTTTCTGAAATTTTTGAGATATTCAAAAGTCTCAAGAGTTATGATATAATCGAGAAAAAGAAGCAGACGTAGGAATGCTTTGTGCCTGAAAAACGAACGAAACAAGACTATGAAGCTCTCAAAATGAACAATTACTATCCCTAAATATCTCTCAAGACAGTTAGTACACGTCGTCAAAAAAAGACATAGTTACGGAAGAAGAGATGAAAAAGAGATGAAGAGAAAATGAATGGAGTGGATAGATGTATTGTTGACCCACAAGAATAGGCTTTTTGTGGAAAAAACGTTGCTTTGTGTAGCAGAGTTTATGGAAATTCTGTGTGGGGAAAAAAAGTTGCGAAATGAGAGGTTGTGAAGTGATCTAGGGGAAACCATCTGTGTATGCAGACACTCAGACTAGCTTGAAGAGAAAGATCTGTGATGACGAGGACATCTGGAAAACATACAGACAGATAGCTGTCAAATGTTTCAATAAACAGAATAGGAAATAGAAAGAATGTTTCATCTGAAATCTTTCTGATAATCGACTATTTTGTCACTTTTAAAGAATTTGTAGCTTCATTGAATCTTGAAATGTATTGAGTTTTCAATTGAAATCCAATTAGTTGTCAAAAATCAATACAACTGGACAACAGCGGCTAGTAAGAGAGTAATATGTGTTGAGGAATGACTGGTAGATGTGCAAATATCTCGATCCTTTTGCGAAGGGTCAGACGAAATACTGTATGAAATGAAGAGATTTAGGGAAATGAGGGAAACTGTCCGAAACGTATTTGTGTTCCACGGAGCCAACGAGCCGGCGACTTTTGGTTTGGTTTGAACTGCAAAGTTAAGACTTTGGTGAGCTGGGAGTACTGTATGTTGAACTGCAAACAAATTGGAAGCTCGATAATTTTCAGAAAAAAACGATTTTTGAAAAGGGGTCAAAGTTGTAATATTTTTGAATATAGAGAGTGTTTATAGCTTCTGACCATGTTCTGAAAGTTGTAATGAAATAACATCAGAGCATTCTGATCTTGAACTTTGTTTTGAACCAATACAAACTTAGACGCTGTTTGTACTTATTTACCACTGACGCTGTGAATTTCAGCATAATTTGATCTCCCTAAATTTTTTTTAGATAGCTGAAAAATCTTATTTTTATTCGGTCCAACTTCAAGTTAGTAGCTTTCCAAGGTCAATCCTCGAAATCAAAGTGATTTCTTAAGAAGAAAAGAAGATTTCTTTATTTGAAACGTCTCATCTTTCAGTGTCTACCAATTCATCATCATTACTCAAACAAAAAACGAAAGAATCAAAAGTCGAAGAAATGACAAAAATAAACAATTTCACTCAAAAAATCCGATACTCAGTTCACTCCACTTCGGATACAAAAATACAGAAAAACTTCTCCAGAAACGAGAGAGTATCAGAGAAAGAGAGATTCAGTGAAGTTGAGAAATCAAAAGATTCTCAATGAGAGATGAGTCAGATGTCTCCGGGTAAAGTGACCCCTCCGTTAAAAAAGTGGGTCTTTTCTCTCTTCAATCGGATGCCTTCTTGTACATCTGCGTCTCTCAAACTCCCATGTTATTCTGATCTTTGGAGAATACCTTTGAATGAATACAACGAGAACAAAAAAAGAGACGGGAGGGAAGAGAATGGATACTTCAACTTTGTGGTGGAGAACCGACGATCGATCTGTTTTTCTGTTCCGACGGTTTTGGATTTCTTGTAATTTTCACTTGTTATGCGGACTGTGTTTGGGTAGATTTACGGGAACTGATGTCGATTTACGACGTAGCTTCAAAACTTAAACAGAATACAATTTTCAGTTGGGTAATGTTGCTTTTATAAATTATGTAGTATGAGATTCGGGCTATCCATATTCCCATACTCATCATCTCCTCCATTAACCATAATTTCTCCGCAATCGACACTTTTTGTTGCTACGTACCACTTCTTCCCTTTCTCGAATTCCCATAAATTGTCACTCAATTAGAACATGTATTATTTGTTACTCATGTTCTCACTTATTTCTCTTCCCTCCTGAGACCACTCGATACAGTAATGAGGACCTTCTCTCTTTTGAGCACACATAGGTCCAACTCTTTTTTCGAGACTAACACTTTTGAGAATGATTTAAACAAAATGAAGTTTTTTCGAATCTCCGAAGTTTGGTTCAAATGTTTTGGTCTAAACGCTTCCAAGCTCTTTGAGCACTCTGTGAGCCGTGGACTCGTTGAATGATGTATTTGAAGTAGAGTCCCGAGTTGAGATGAATTGGATGGAACTTGGATGACAAAGTGGAAAAATCTAATTTGATTTATTTTCAACCCATTTCACTTCATTCTCTTTTCTTTTATTAAGTTGTCTGTGTCTCTCTCTTTTCAGAAAAAGAGTTATTTCTCTCACGTGGTCAACCACCTATTTTCCCAGATTTTTGACTTCTAAACAACTCTACCAGAAGTTCTTCTTGGTATCTTGAATCTGTTTTTAGTTTTCAGCGGTTTGAATCGAATGAAGATTAATTTAACTTTGATCCGGTTTTGGAGCCGAAAGCCAAACCACCGAATATTGTATAGAAACATTGACCCGGTGATCTATTTTCGTGATGACATCACACCCCGTGAGAAACTAAAAGGAACATAAATATTGTTGTGCAACACTGATGATGACAAAATTTATGTCTTCTTTCTGCTTCTTCTTTCGTTGAGATTACATAATTACCATAAGCACAAGGCAGTCCCTACCGTATAATTAAGAGCGGCTAGAGGACATGCTCGCTGGGTTGAAGTGTCGCAGGTGTTGTCGAGGTTAAGCCTAATCGGTTCACCCAGAAAGCCTGTGATGTCATTACGGTACATTCAAGCGGTGAATCCTGCATTGAGCTAACCATTTTCTTCTTCTGTTTTGAACATCTTTGTCGATCGGTTCGTTTATTTCCAGTACTTCACTTTTTTCTCTTTTGACCTCCTTTTAAATCATTCAACCTTTTCCATTTTTGTGTCTCCAAATAATCAATCAGATGAATCATCATCGATAACAACACACATACATACCCTCTTCAACCTTGGTCACTTTTCTCTATTTTCTCTCTTTTTCGGACAGTAATTTGTGTAGAACGACGAGAGAGTGAGAGACGCAGACAATCAGGAACCAACATAGAATAGAATCCTGCCTCATCTTCTCCAGTTTTCCATTGTGTTCTTGTTTTTGTTTTCAGATATTTTTAACGGATTAGTCATACATAGTGATGGGAATATGGGGTGATCCTATCGGATTTCGTCATTTCTCGATAGTACGTGCAGTACAGTCCACATTTGTGATCAGACTGATAAATGAAGGTTTTGGAGCGAGTTTCAATCCTATTCGGAAACATTCTCGACAATTTTTTATACGTTAACTTGACTTTTCAAGAAAATGTTCAAGAACTTTCACTTCATCAAGCGAGAAGATGGGATTATTCACTAGTGAAGCCATGAAACCCTTCTCGGAGTAGGCGTGTCATGAATGTGGGCGGAGTTTCATATTCTATGCACTGAAGTTTCTATTGTAAAAGCAACCAAGTGTATTTTTCTATTCAACACTTTTCGGAAATTCGGAAGTTGTGAGTGTTCAAAATAATGAACCTAGTAATCCCCTTTCCCTTTTCACACCAACCTCAATTTATCCTCTTCTCTCCCTTCACCTTTTCCTCATTTTTCTATTGAATACGTGTTCTTTTGCAATATTATCCCCGCTGCAGCGCACTGAATGAGCCAACTTCACAGTTTTATTTATTTTTTCAATTTCATTATCTTGATATGAATGATTTTAATAATAATTTGAATTGACAATACCGGTCCTACTTTCCCAAAAAACCGTACTGGTTTTTCTCAAAGCTTTTGAATATGTATTTTAAGCTTTTCACGTTGTCAGGAGAATTGGTGCTCCCCTTTCAAAAACGCTTTGTAACTTTATCTTACCCATAGGTCCGAATCTCAGTATAATTTTCCCCTCTCTCTCATCCAAACGCATGTGTTCCTTTTAATTCCGTCCATTCCTTTCATTTCAACAGCTTTTGAATGAAAAAGAAGAAAAGAGAATTCCTCCAGTATCTCTGCGTCTCTCCCATTCACCATACTCTTCCGTACTCTCTCGCCTCTCTCTTCTTGTCAAAACATTTTTCAACATATGACTAATGGTCTTGTGCTTTTTCAATACTTTTTATTTTTCTCAATTTTTTGTCACATTTTGGTACTCAAAACTGTTTCATTTCGATAGTTTTCAATTTTTCGATTTATTTGCCGTCCAGCACTGACCTTTCGTTAGAAATTTAGCTTTTTCTCTAGAGAAAGAATGTTATAGTACTTTTTAAAACGAAAACCTTCAGAAAAACACATCTTTCCTGATGCATTCACAAGCTTCCTCCGACTTTTCTCTTTATCTTCAGAATAATTTTCGAAACTAGTTTCATCAAATTACTCAAAAACTGCCAAATTTTCTAAAGCAAAGGTTTTTCACAATCATTTTTGTGAACTCTCTCAAAAATATTACTTTTTATGATGTTCCGCTCCGATTATGACTTTAATAACGATAGAGAAAATGGTTTTCTGCACTTTTTAGTGACGCCAGTACTGATATCTTGCTCCATTATTACCGTCACTTTCCGTTCCATCTCATCTGTCTCATCAAATAAATAAACAAAACAGGGAATCGGTTCTGACCATCTGTGTGACCACAACCATCCCGCTACTTTCTATTTCTCGTGAAAGATGAGAGTAAAGAGACAAACTTGTGGTAGTGTTATCGGTCGGGTCGCCCAGTCGCCCTGTTTTCTTCTTTTCAAGTACTTTTAGTTTAGTATTGTGGTTTGTGGTAGTTTTGTTTGAATAGGAAAAGAGGGAACGGGCTGGACACGGTTCGGACTGTTTTTCTTCTTCGTTTTAAGTTTCCGGTTTACTTTTTTTGTAGAATTTCAATTTCAGAAGGTCAATGTGTGTTTCGTGTACGTAGAAAAAATCAAGTGTTCTTCACTCAAAAGTCGTATTCTCCACTGAATTTTAATAGGAAACATTTTATAATAAAGTAAGATCTTGGAGAAAGGTATAAATAGCTAGAAATGCAGAATATTCATTTCAATTCTTTTGGACACTAGATCTTTCTCCGTTTTCGTTTTTGCTACGACCTATAGGTACACAATTCCCCCGCTAATCTTATCTTACCGGCCAAGATCGGTACCTCTACTGCCAAGATTTGTCAAATTGTGTAACTCTCAACATGTTCACATTACTACTGACAGAACAGATTGGTCACCAGTGATAAGATATTTACGGACTACTAATGATGATGATCCTGATCGGAATTCATTCGGGGCACCGTTTTAAATACGCATGATAGGAGGCACACCCATTTTAGATGTAGTTCGAATTCCGCAACTTCAATTTATTTGATTTTAGTTACAATATTATCTCAATGTCCAATTCAGATTTGTCCGAAATCTAACATTCAAACTTGTAATAGTAAGTCTTCTAACCTAAATATCCATCAAAATGTGCATTTTTTCTCTCGTATTGCTCATCTCTCCCATCGATTTCCGTTTTATTTTCTTCCCATCAACATTTTCTCCTCTTCCGATAAAACACATTCTTTTTCTTATCACCAAACCATCAGAGTTTCATTGTCAATATGCTTTTTTTCTATGAGGCTGCGCCTCTCAAATATCTCTCTGGTCTCGGCTATCTTCAAAACTCTGCTTCTCTCTTCTCTCATCTCACCTTGAAATCAGATGCTGTTTAGGTCTGAAAGTGAACTATTTCGTTAAGGCCATAACGAAGAACAAGTTGAACGAAAAATACAGGCCGTTTACCTTTAGATATTTCGTTTCCATTTCTGTCACTTTATAATCTCTCATCCGCCTGACGCCATCATCTTATCCCCTTTTCTTCGAGGAGGGACCATAAAGGTGCGACTGTCATCTTATATTGCGAAAAACGGGCGGTATCCTTTTAGACGATTTTCTTTGATATTTGATCGCACACACTGACTGACACCCTCCAACTGACCGATTGAGTGGTGGAGAAAGAGAAAGGATTAACAGGTGGATGGTCGTTTAGGACAACTTGAAATACTTCTACTAAATTTGTGATCTATCCAATTGTAACTATGTTAGTTAAACGCCGTCTGCTCATTTTACTTCCTATTCTTTCAATTTCCTGATTTAACTTCTTATTTCACATGTAACAATTCTCATACTCAATCGCACCCACTGAAACCTCAGAAAAGTAATTTTTATTTCAGCCGGTAATGCGCCTCATTCTTTCGATTGTTCTACTTGCTTCGTTGCAAGTAGTTCACATCGATACACGAGCTCCCACTTTTCCCGATAAATTACATACATCAACGACATCAGAAGAGCCACGAGGAGATCATGTATGTACAGTAAAAACGATGTGAGTTTTTTTATTCGAAAATTTTGAAAAAAGTAACTGGGATACGTGATCCTTCAATTTGGAATACGTTTTTTTTCCAAATTTACACAGCCCCTTTTGACTCGATATTTGTATAAGCCTAGAGTGATTTGAATAGGCGATAGTTATTTTATTGTATTTATTCTCGGAAATAGGCATTTGTTGGAATAGGATTTGTTACGTTCCGACAACTAAAAGAAACATGTGGCATGCCAAATATTAACTCAAAAGATTAGGCAGACCACAAAAAAGTTCTTTCGGGATATATAGTTGAATTTATTAAAAGTGGACTCCAAGCTTAAAACTACTTTATTATTTTAAACTTGGAGTCCAACTTTAAATTGTGAGTCTCAAATCCAAACTCAGCTGCTTTCAGTGTCGATGACTACGAACTGCGAAAAGTAATCCACAATGTTGTATATAACGATACGGAACAATGTCTCAACCCTCTCACTGGATTCCAATGTGTTGTTGAAAAGTAAGTTCACCTGTCATTTTTGTCATTATATCTGTCCTGAATTCAGACGTGGACAAAAAGCTTCATATCAACGACAACTGGTAAAGAAAGAGAAATATGTGAAGCAGTGTTGTGAAGGATATTATCAAACGAAAGAGCATTTCTGTTTGCCAGATTGTAATCCACCATGTAAAAAAGGAAAATGTATTGAGCCGGGAAAGTGTGAATGCGATCCTGGGTTCGGTGGCAAATATTGTGCCAGTTGTGAGTCGTTTTAACCTGAATATTAGCATTATTTAAAAAAATATTGATTAAATTTTCCAGTTTAAAAATCAGTTTGAGCGTTTTAAAATATAATCTTGTTTTTTCAGCATGTGCTCCCGGCACATGGGGTCTTGGGTGCTCGAAAAAATGCGACTGTGAAAACGGAGCCAACTGTGATCCAGAGCTCGGTGATTGTATTTGTTCATCCGGATTCCGTGGAAAACGTTGTGAGGAAGAATGTCCAGATGATAAATGGGGACCAAACTGTCTCAAATCGTGTCCATGCCAAAACGGTGGAAAGTGCAATAAAGAAGGAAAATGCGTCTGTGCCGACGGATGGGGTGGAGAATTCTGTCTCAATAAGTGCGAAGAAGTGAGTAAGAAAAATAAAAATCTGTAGGAAAAAGTCATAAATGTTCCTTTACATTTTCATTATTTCTTCAAATTTCAGGGTAAATTCGGGGCGGACTGCAAATTCGAATGCACGTGTCAAAATGGAGCCACTTGTGACAACACAAATGGAAAGTGTCTTTGTAAATCTGGATATCATGGGGCGTTATGTGAACATGAATGCTCTGTGGGATTCTACGGAGCCGGATGTACAGAAAAGTGTCAATGTTTGAATAATCAAGATTGCGATAGTGTCACTGGAGAATGCAAATGTATCGGATGGACTGGAAAACAGTGTGATATTGGATGTGCACGTGGAAGATTCGGGCTTCAATGTAAACAGAAATGCACGTGTCCTGGATTGGAATTCCAGGTGAGAAAAATACGTAGATAAAAATGTTTCTCGAATAAGAATGTTCTAGATTCTGTTCAAAATAATCTAAAATGCCAATCTTGTTATTTTTATGGAGAAATCAAATATAAATTTCGAAGGCTGTTTATGTTAACATCAACTCAAGTTTCAGGACTCAAATGCCTCCTGCGATGCTAAAACCGGTGATTGTCAGTGCGAGTCCGGGTACAAAGGTCCGAAATGTGACGAACGAAAGTGTGAACCAGATCAGTACGGTGCGGATTGCTCGAAACAATGCACATGCATCATGTTGAATACTGTAATGTGTGCACCAAACACTGGATTCTGTCGATGCAAACCTGGATTCTATGGTGATAACTGTGAGCTCGCCTGTTCCAAAGACTCTTATGGACCAAACTGTGAAAAACAAGCGAATTGTGATTGGGATCACGCCTCTGAATGTGACCCAAGTAGTGGAAAATGTGTATGCAAAGCTGGAAGAACTGGAGCCAATTGCTCAGAGCCGTGCCCCATCGATTTCTACGGACCAAACTGTTCTCAACAGTGTCAATGTAATAACAGGGGTGTTGGATGCAACGGATCTGATGGAAAATGTCAATGTGATCCTGGATGGACTGGACACAGATGTGAACTACACTGCCCTGCAGATACTTTCGGAGCTAACTGCGAGAAAAGATGTCAGTGTCCTAAGAGTGTTGGATGCAACCCAGTCACCGGAGAGTGCACGTGTCCACCGGGACTCCAAGGTGCTAAATGTGATATATCATGTCCTGGAGGATCATACGGACCAGGATGCAAATTACACTGTAAGTGTGTCAATGGAAAATGTGATCCCAAATCCGGAGAATGCAAGTGTTCGGAAGGATTCTCTGGAGCAGATTGCTCTACCACGTGTCCTCAAGGAAAATATGGGGATTCTTGTGAACTATCATGCACTGGATCATGCAAAGATGCTCATTGCTCCAAACAAACCGGCAAGTGCATTTGTCCGCTTGGAACGAAAGGAGTGTCTTGTGATCAATCATGTGAAGCGAACACTTTTGGATACCAATGCCAACAGACTGTGACACCATCCCAATGTGCATCAACTGACCCAAAGAACGGAGTCTGCTTAGCGTGTCCTCCAGGATCTTCTGGAATTCAATGTGAACACAACTGCCCGACTGGTCTGTTCGGTGCCCAGTGTGCTCAAGAATGCACATGCGCAGACGGTCATGGCTGTGATCCAACCACTGGAGAATGTATCTGCGAACCTGGTTACCATGGATCTACCTGTTCCGAAAAGTGTCCAGAAGGAAAGTTCGGTTACGAGTGTACACAGGATTGTCCTAAATGTGGACCTGGATCGACTTGCGATCATATCAATGGACAATGTGTGTGTCCCGCTGGACTCGAAGGTGCTCTCTGTACGAGACCATGTTCTGCAGGATTTTGGGGAAACAGTTGTCGACAAGTATGTAGATGTACATCTGAGTTCAAACAGTGTAACGCACAGACTGGGGAATGCAGTTGTCCGGCAGGTAAGCTTGGAAAAATTAAGCAGTTGTTGAAAGATATTTCTCGAAAAACCGTGTTTTCTATACTTCTATATTTTCAGGATTCCAAGGAGATCGATGTGACAAACCATGTGAAGACGGTTACTATGGACCAGATTGCATCAAGAAGTGTAAATGTCAAGGAACCGCCACTGCTTCGTGCAATCGAGTGTCTGGAGCCTGTCACTGTCATCCAGGATTCACCGGAGAGTTTTGTCATGCATGTAAGTTAAACAATTCAGAATAGAGAAAACTTAAACTTTTGTCTTTTCAGTGTGTCCCGAGTCTACATTTGGCTTGAAATGTTCTAAAGAATGCCCCAAAGACGGATGCGGTGATGGATACGAATGTGATGCAGCTATCGGATGCTGCCACGTGGATCAAATGAGTTGTGGTAAAGCGAAACAAGAATTTGAAGCTTTGAACGGTGGTGGAAAGTCATCTGGTGCCACGTGGTTCTTCATTCTTCTGATTATTGCATTGTGTGGAGTACTCGGATTGGTTGCATTATTCTACAGAAATAAGTATCAAAAGGAAAAGGATCCAGATATGCCAACTGTTTCGTAAGTTTGGTTTTGAGTGGATGAACTGAAAAACAAATCCAACTGAAAAAAACAGATCCATATGTTTCTTAATGCATCTCATACTATTATTTCAGGTTCCATAAAGCTCCGAACGCTGATGACAATCGTGAATTCCAGAATCCTCTTTATTCTCGTCAATCTGTTTTCCCAAATACTGGAGCATTCGGAACATCCGAAAATAATACAGGAAATCCGACAGGATTACTGACATTGGAAGAAGAAGAACTTGAGAATAAGAAGATTCACGGTGGAAGAAGTGGCAATCGAAATAGTGAGTTTTTGTTTTTTGGAAACATTTCGATGGTGTTTCCGAATTCTTACAAGTATTACATATCACATGAATATACAATCTAATTATTTTTCTTGTTTTCCAGACGACTACGCTTCCCTTGACGAAGTCGCTGGAGAAGGACCATCGACATCATCTGGAATCAATAGCAGAAGAGGTGTGGATTCATCATCCGATGAACATCATCGACGTCCTCTTCTACATCCAGAAGAGGACGATGAAGATTTCGACGAACCGTACGAGAACCAGAATCCGTCGGCGACACAACGAACAACTGATGGTTTATGATTTTTTTTCTTTTGGAATTTTTTTTTCAATCCCAAAATTTTTGTTACATGTTTTTACAATCTCTCATATTGCATGTTTCCCACCTCCCCTGCCTGAACCCCTTCCCTGCATGAGTTTTATGTTTCTTTTGCCATATATCCGGGTTAGAGATTCTCCGTTTTCGAAATGTTCTTTGTTCTATTAGTTATCATTTAGTCAGCAAAAAAGGAGAATGCTAAGCCCAGTGTTCCATTCTCTTTCCCGGTGCTTTCTTTCCCGGTGCCTTGTCTTGCCCCACCCCTTTTCCCTCTTCTATCATGTGGTTGTTCTGTGGTGTCGTCTGGTAATGGTTCTTCGTTTAAGCGGGAAGTTTGAAATCCTCAAAGTTCTGGTGTTTGTTTGTCCTGATTTTCTCAAATCTCTATTCTATCATCTCATTCCGATTGTTGTGTTGTTGTGTGGCCGGTCTGAAATATTCCGGTTCGCGTGCGGTAAGTCTATCTTCACCTATTTTGTCCTTTCGGGCTAAAAATTCTGAGAGATTAATAGATGACTGAAATAGTCACGGAAACTCTATTTAGATTCCCAAAGTTTCTTTGACAACTCACAGCAACCCTGTATACAGTAATCCACATCACGCTGTTGTAACTTGTTGTGTGTACTAGCTAGTTTGTACTGTTGTCGTGTTTCTGATTACACCCAACTATCACCTCTGTTACCACATCTTGTAAGTGTTCAGACAAAAAATCAGGGAATCTGACAACAAAAAGGCAAAGTAGTAACGTAAAAAACAATGCAAAGAATCTTTAGCAAAGACGACAAAACAGATAGATAATTTCTCCCCACTCCTTTCTCTAAAAAATGATATACAAGCTTCCAAAGAACCGTACCAACTAATTTGTTTCCAGAAAATCCATACGCTCACATCTCCTCGCCAGACCCTATTTCTCAAAATTCTGCGAATTCGAAGCGAGCTCAGGATAATTTATATACCTAAAAAGTTCCTTTCCTTTTTTCTCTCCCCATTCCCATCATTTTTACGGTGTAATTTGAAGACATTTTTGACCCCTCAAAAATCTGGCATTTTTACAATTCCCGCCCTTTTCTCACGAACCGGTGCTTCATTTTTTAATAGAATTTTACTAATTTTTTTGATTCCTGTACTATGTTTCTGTAAATTTTTCTCTCACCTCTCACCTCTTCAAACATTTTGTGCTTTATTTACGGATAGTCTCACTATAATTATATGTGTTCATGTGTATTTCTTTGATCGAAACTGTTTTCATGATGAATGCGATTGTAATATTTCTATTCTTGCTTCTGATTCACACGAATTGGTTATTCGGCTGACTTCTTTTGTACATATTACAACACTGTGAAATCAGAAAGTTTAGTAGAACATGTGAAAAATTTATTGAAAAATTTATTCCGGAAACACTCATTTGTAGTTCAAATCTCATATAACAACATTGATTTCAGCCAACGATATGTGAGATGCTGTTGTATCACTGCTAGCTCTTCTTTGAACAGAATTCGTGGATACTGTCTCCATCTGGAAATCTGGAATATCAGAAGATGTTATCTCTTGATTCTGAATCCATTTCTGAATTGGAGTCCAATTGCAGAAGTAGACTGATAGAATCCATGTGTAGGGAAGATAGTACATGTAAATCGCACAATAAACGGAAGAAATCGTCGAATCGTGTTTGTTTTTGAGAATATCGACTAGTATTACAACGGATTGAGTTATCTGGAAACAGATTATAGTGCGTCTAGTGGTGAAAAACTCACCGAAAAGATCGAGATGATAACGATTGAATGGAAAATAACACAGAATTTCTGCTGATCTATTTTGAAACTTTTATTAATCCATCGAAAGAAAAGAGCCATCAGAAGGAAAACTGTTGTCATGTGGATGATATTGTCCATGACTTCAATATGGATAACGACATGGAATATTTCAAAAACAATTACATCTGAAAATAGGTATTTTGTGAGTATCTTATGGCCATCTCGAGAAAAAAAAACTCACGGAAAAGCGTTGAAAACTTTGCAATCAGGAACAACGGAACAGTGAATAATGCAAATTTTCGAACGTTTCGAATACCGAAAAGCATGACCGAAAGTTCCAGAAATACCAGAATCATCATTATGAAATGTTGTAATAAAAAGACGATCATATAGGAGAAAACAAACATTTTCGATACAAAATTTTTTGCAGGAACGAAGATGTGAATAATGGAGAATACGATAGAAATAATGGAGCAGTACATGAATTTATGAAATTTCGAGAGATCCGAAAATTGATAAAACTGGTGTTTAATGATTTTATAGGCGTAAAATCCCAAGAAAGCAAGTATGAGAAGAAAGGGATAAATGAATTTTTCATAGTTCTTAAGGAGGACGGATTCTTCAAAAAGATTATCTGTCCGAGTTTTGTTGTCTGAATATTGAGAGAGTATGTATACTCTCATGTTGACACTGAAGAATTCGGAGAGAAGTTTAGTTCAGTTGGCTTGTTTGAAGAGTTAAAATGTATTTATGAATTCAAAAGAACAGGTGAAACATCTTGGAAAGTATACGTTGTCATGGTGACATTGCAGGTGATTCCCATGAATAATTATCTGAAACTACAGTATCCTTTCCGATTTTTTCCCCACTTTTTTCGATAAAAAAGAGTTTTCTGAAAGGAAAAAAAATCTAATTCGTTTATTGTTAATTATATCTCTGAAAAAGTGAAACTAGAAACACTTTTCGATACGTCATAGATATCCAACCGAAAAAACGCATAAGTGATCAGAACGATGTTTTCTTGAACGTGGTGATCAAATGCATGCTACAATCGTATTATTTGGTCTGTTTCCAATCAAATACGTCACCTTTACTTCCAGTTTTCATCACTATTCAATTATTACTTTGACTGAAAAAAACTGAAAAAAACAATTTATTATCAAAATATTATACCTCAAGATTTATTTCATTAATGGATAAGTATGAAACTGTAGTCTCAATACTCGCTCTTCTCATATTCATTGTTTCATTTCCAGTTGATACAACAGCCAATTGAATGGCTGGGGGCTCAGGTGAAATTGATTTTGGAATCCATTTGTGCATATATTCAGAATATGCAACAAAGACAGACGGAATCCAGATGAAAGGGAGAAACTGCGTGTAAATGTATTGATTGGTTGTGCTGATTCGTTTTCCAGATGGATTGCTCAAGATGCTTTGGGTAATTATGGAAAGAAATGAAACCTGAAAATGTTCCGATAGAGATTGTTCAATGCGATATACTTACCACGATGAAAATGTGTATGACGGATGCATTGAGAAATACACTAAATTTCTCTTGATTCATTCTTAATCCTCCGAGTTGCCATTTCAGTAAAATCAAGAGGAATAGAAAAAGACAAATCACAAAAAACATAACTTCAAGGAATGGAAGTTCGATTTTGAGATGGAATGTTTCGAGAACGAGAACTTCTGAAAAGAAAAGTTTTGAAACAAGCAGGGGAGATATTCGACGCCAGTTACCAGAACTCGAGAGAGTCTTGACGATGATTAGAACTGGGATAGCCGTACAAGGACATTTGGAGGTTTTTCTCAATTTGAAACCATAAAGTAGAGAAATCAACTGAACTGTGCAGAATGCCTGGACCAGAAACGTTTGAGGAAGATTGATAAAAACAAAATAGAGCCAACAGAAATTCAAGAAAAGATTTGATGTTTCTGTGGCAGTGTGGATAAGACGAATGAGAGAGAAGAAAAAGTTCAGAATTGAGAGATACATTACGATACGAAATGAATGAAAATGAGCGAATTGGTCGGCCTGAAATATCATTTACTTTCAACGAAATCTTTCTTCCAAATCATTGTAATTATTACTTTGAATTCTTCAATTTCCGTTTGGAATATGGTTGGAAGATTGATCAACATACCTGTTTCTTCACTATCTTATATAAATACATTCCGAAAAACGGAAATATAAAAAAGACTGAAAATCCGACCGATTGAAACAGTTCATGAGGTGTAGACATCTCGAAATATCCATTTGTTTCATTTATTGAAGTTTCGTTGTTCCAGAAGACTGATTTGATACGAAGTTTCATATCTACACTGAGCAAGATCAAATGAGAATAAACTTTTCAAAAAGAAGTATGACATTTCAAAAGCAGGTGAAACATTTATTATTGATGAGAGTTTTTCTTGAATTTACACATGTTTCATGCAGAATTGAAAATACACGCGTGGACAGTGAACATTTGAAACATGGATGTTACGAATGGAGAGTGGTTTGAAGAAAAAGATAATTAATTCCTGTTTCACTTTGGTCTGTATCAGATAACAATGAATTCAATTGTTCATATCGAAGAGATCCAGAGAACAGAGAGCCGGAAAAGGGGAGAACGGTTAACTCTGTTTGGAGCCGAACCATAATTGTATATTGAAATTCGTATAGATATGAATAATGTGTCATTACTATTCAGGCAGAAAATTTCAGAATTTCAAGTCAAAAACTGCGGTTTCACACAATTATGAATCAACAGGGCACTAATGACTCCGAACAAGCGATAAAATGCTTCCGTTTGCTCATTTCCCTTTGACTAATTACACATGTGAACATAAAAATTGGAGTGAGCTGAGGAAAACACGTGTCGAGTTCTCTTTCTCTTCCCTCTGCCAATAATTTCATCTCGGAACACCGCTTTCTCAATCTTGGTTCTACCTGCTCATTAGCTTCAGAACTGATTCCAGATTCGTCAACAGAAGGTTTTTCGAATTGAAACAATAACAAGCCTCAAGACATTTCAATTATTTCAGAAAAGTTTCTGAATTATTTGATTAGATTATTCAGAACCTTTCCACATTGCAAAATGAGAAACATTGAACAATTTTCCAGAATTACTTGAAATTTCTCTTCTCTGCTTCTTCTCCTCCAAAGCCTTCAAGTGCATCCAATATTTTATATATTTCTCCATAAAATGGAGTGCATTTTTTGGTTGCCTCCAGGTAGAAAAGGGAACAGAGTGAAGTGTTATCACCTACTTTTTTCCTCCATTTTTCTCTATTCCTCTTTCATATTCCTAGTTTTCATCCAACGCAACTCACCTCACCTCCTCGATTCTTTTATTCTCCGTCGACTAAAACTACACATTATTATTAATTTGGTCGACTGCATGTGATTCGATTTTCTGTTCTTTTGCGAACTTTTTGAGAACAAAAAGTGCAAAAAAAGAAGAAAAAAAGAGTTAAAAATGGAATCAACAGCGCTAATGAGACGTCGATTGTTGGAGGAAGAAGAGGTGAGATTTCGAGAATTTAAAGTAAATTGGTTTATGTCCAGGGAGTAGTTATAAGAAGCCAAAAATAAATCAGAAAACTCTTCTTTTTTTGGAAATCAATTTCAGGAATCAGATTTTGTATCAAGTAATAATTTATAATCCATAAAGTTTGGATTCCACATCAGAAATATATTTTCTTGGGAAGAAAAGGTGGTTTCTGGGCTCTTGTAGACCTCGTTATTATGGTAACAGATTCAAAACCGCTCGAACTTTCTCTTCTGAAACCTGGAATTATCTGAAAACTGCTCAACTGATTATAGCCGTCCGTGGCACTTCTTAACGTCAGTGCCCACTTTTCCATTCGAATTCTTAGAATGTTGACAGATCGAACATTCACACTTCACCCAACTAACACATAAAATTAAAAAAGAAAACAAATATCTCTCCTTCCAGATAAAAACCAAAACCAATTCCTTAGGCACTCCCGTCGTTTTTCGTTTTTTCTTGAGTGGTTTTCCTTTTTTTCGTCCCTCATGAATTATTCAAGTTTCCTCTTTTCTTGCTTTTCTCACTCTTTCCTTTTTTGTGAATGTGTGTGCTAGTCTTCAATTTATTTTCTTTTTCACCAATTTCTCTGCTTTTTTCCAATTTTCTCTCCGTTTTCTATTTGTATTGGTTACAAGAGATTAGGTTTAGACGAGGGGAATATTCCGGAAAAATTAGTTAGGTTTTTAGGTAAAAAATTAGATAAAAAGAGACAGTTGAGTCTCTCAACTAATTTTAAAAATTTCGAATGAATCTTAACCTACAGTAACCTAAATTTGAGTGGGAAGCATATTACGAGCATGGTTTCTCTTTTAAAAGTTCAGTCAGCTGTAATAAACTACAACGAAACATTTGTGATCAGCTGAAAATTTTTTCGCAGGCTCTCTCATAAGAGGCTGAATGAATGATCGAAAATCTACAAGTTCAAAGTGTGATCAACCGAAAACTCGCGAGCCAAAAGGTTATTCTCGGAATAGTTTTGGATTTTCGTGATGATTTTCATTTCGAAATTGAAAATTCTTTTCCATATTCCAAATTGAAAAAGTCGCATAATTTTTAGCTTCAGTGTCATTAGTCACATCTGTGAATGGCGTCGAGTAAAATTCTACGTCCCAAAACAATAAATTCCTCTCAAATTTCCACTTTTACTCATCAAATCCGTGTACTTTTTTCATGTTTCCCTTGAGAAATCTGACACATTTTTCTCTTTTTCCTCCTCCTTTTTCATCTGTCAACTAGTTTCTCCCTACCGATAATTGTCCTTTCTCTGCTTTTTCGTGTAGCAGTCAACAGTGAGAAAATGGACAACTATCTGAAAAAAGAATGAGAAGACTACGACGATAATTATTTGTCTTTTTTTATTTGAATGGCTTCTTCTTGTGGTTTTTGACACTTTTATTCGATCAGAAATTAGAAGATAATAGTGAGAAGGATATATTTCTGATTTATAGAGATTCTTTGGCAATGTTTTAGAATTTGTCTGCAATAATTTCCAGATGTCAATATCTTATATCTTGGAATTACCACAAGTTCTCTTTTAATATTAAGATTATTATTTAGAAAAAAGTATTACAAAAGCAAAAAAAGGCTCAAATGATCAAACATTTATTTAAATCTTGGAATTATTAGGATACCGTAAAAACTGAATTTTAACGGCATGATCCCGATGAGTCTAATCAGGTATAGCGAACTAACAAAATGATAGTCATAGACTACGATATCTAGGTATCTAGGTTGTACAACTGACTTATGTCAAAAAATCTGGGAAAAGTCTAAGAAAAGAAGTGAGAAACGAAATTTCAACCACAAGAAACCACTGCGCGGCGCGAAAACTTTCACCACTTTTATCTCTAAAAATCTGAGATTTCCGTACTATTTTTCTATTTTTTTCTTTTGATCAATATGTTTGATGAGATGATGATTGATTACACTTTGCGGCGCAAGATGGAAGGGTAGGTCTACCGCGCAATCCCTATAAGCTTCTTCTTTTTCTTTTCTTATTTCAATTCTTTTCGCACCCTTTTTCGAAACTTGGTTGAGCAGAAGGAGAAGAATGATAGTATGAAATTGAAAGTGATTCTTCCTGGATAGTTTTTCTTTCTGGATAATTGTGTTTATCGAATCAATATAACTGATTTACCTGAACGAATTGTTCTCTGTCTAACTCACTCGCACACCAAAATGATGTTATATTTCGTTATTCTTCAGTGGAAAGAGTTTTAAAATTTTGAGACAGGCTTCAGTTCTGATGATTCATATACAATTTTATCCTGCTTGTAACTATGGAGATCTCCCCTTATTGCGTTGTTGGTTGTGATTTTCTAAAAAAAACATATAATCTGAGAGACTAAAATAAAAAAAAAATGAAGAACAACTGAGAAAACTGTATGATTCCATTGGAAGCAAGTCGATCGATCTCGATAGATCATGATCTCGTTGATCAGTTTTTTTAAAACCCACTCAGCATTACTGTAAATCCAGCCAAAGTCCTACGAAATCTACTGATTCATCTGATGAAAAGTTGAAAATACGGCACTCACATTTGAGCCAAAAACCTAGGAAAAACACAATTTCGTTTTTTTGGGCAAGCTTCAAAAAATTTATTCAATTTCGTTCCATTCCGTTATCCTCTCTCCTTCTTTCTCCCAACTTCTCCATTTCTTTTTTCAAAAAATATCCCTTTCTTTGTCTGAATCTCTCATTCCCATCATACTCCCTATCTCATTTTTTCGTTTTTTTTGTCAATTTTATGTTGTGGAAAATAGGTAGAAAGAGTGTTGAAAACTCGTTTTCCCCACTCTACTTCTCTGAAATCTCCACTATTTGAGTACTATTTTTTAGTCAGGTGTCTAAAGATGATCTGACTGCAAAATGACATGGTTTCCTATTTTTGGGTATAGATGACAGATAATTTGAAATTTAAATCACCCTCCGCAAAGTTGGAATTTTATATTTAGAATTGTATAGTTTGTCCATTCTAGAAGTTTAACGTGTTCTATTTTCTTCTATTTTGAGGATTCCTTTTTATTGAAACTAGGTTTCAAGGGGATCCACCCATAGAACTCAAACTATAGTAGTACAATTGATTTTCAAAGATTTCAGATAACTTTTAAATGAAATAAGACTCAAATTGCCATCTCTAATATTTTCATTTCAATTTTTCTCACAATTTTTCCTTGTCAATGATTGTGTTTATTTGTATTAGAGGGCGCAGTTTTGTGGAGTATGTCACTGGTGGAAAAGAAAACAAATAATGGAACTTATTGAGAGAGAGATGGAGAGTTTAGTTAGCGACCAGGAGGCACTCAATGGCAATTTTTATATTTCAATTTTCAAAACTTTATACGTTTTTTCGATTCATTTTATTTACTTTTGGTTTGGAAGTGTTGAAAAAACTTCCGGTTTCTCTCCAGCAATTTCAGTTTTTTTTCTTTTTAGTAGAAGAAGTGCTATTTTTTTCAAAAAGCAGACCATTACGACTGTCTGTTACTCCAAAGTGTTCTGATGAAAGCTTCAGCTACAGGAGCTTTTTTCTAGTTTTAGAGGAAAATCTTTGCAGAATTTTAAGGAGAAAACATTCTTTTTATTGCAACCAAACTTTTCATTTTGAATTCTCCTCATATCCGCTTCATTTGAAATAGGTCACACACCGTATACTCGATTTCTAATTTCCGACCAAAAAGTTTCCAACAAATTTATTTATTTACAGATAACGATAGATGAGGAGACGGAGAGGTGTAGAGACGAAAATCGACACGAAGTACACGTGAATCGTGAGTTTTCCAAATTTTTCTGAAATTATGGCAATACTGTAGTTTCTAGTTTCTAGTTCATGACTGACGATAAAATGAAACGTTTGAAGTTATGCAAATTGTGATTCTTCCCTTGATTGTATGTTTTAAAAGTGAATCAGGATTTCTAGAAAACGTTTAAAATGAGATGCAGCTTACAGTTTTGACGCTCAACTTTAGGATTATCGAAATTTGTCAGTCACTTTTTCTTCAATGAGATCCGTAAAAAGTAGGTGTCATTTCAGATTGAGGAATAGAAAAGACTACAGTAACCCAAAATCAAAAATACAAATGTTAGTTAAAATCAGACAAGGAGTCACTACTTGGAACAATAAAAAGTTTAATCCTAAGCCGTGAAAAGTTCATATAATTAGAATTTCAAAAATAGCTGAAAAGTGGCGTTTTCTCACCTGAATCCTCATCATAAACTTTACTTTTACCCTTTTTTTCTCATAAATTGTAAATGTAATGTCTCGAGAGAAATGTGCCTGTTTCCACCTGTTCCTTCTATACACATTGACCAAAAACTAATGAGTCATACAACTGTGTGCAGAAGAAGAAATTGTTGTAAAACTAAAACCATTTCGTTTCATTTGCCACATAGGTGTTTTCAATCATCTATAGTAATATTTGTAGCTTTCATTTTTCTGTGCGTATTTTTAAATTCAAGAGTGTTTCGGATAAATTGCTTTCCTCAACTCTGTTTCATTTCCAGAATGCGTAATGAGCTCACCTGTCACTTCACCATCAACATCATCAGCTTCTCCATCAGACAGTGCAGAAATTGTTCCGAGAGCTCAAGAATATCACTATTCTGAACCACATCAGCCCCCAGGTCCAAAACAAAAGAAATATCAGACACATGCGGGAAGGAATCGATTTGGATGTGGTGGTAGGCTGGTCTGTTCTAGAAGTCATGGAGCATTTGTGGTTACTGTATTCTTGATGATTGCCACGTTGACACTGTATTTCGTGTTTGAGTGAGTTATAGGTCAAGGAATCAGAAGAAACACAATGAATTGGTTTTCAGTGCTCCATTTTTATGGGGCTACTCTCCAGCTATTCCGATAGTTGCAGCCGTATTCTCAATCACAGTAATATCTAATTTCGTGGCAACTTCATTCACGGATCCTGGTATTTTGCCACGTGTAGAAAACATTGAAATTATTGAAATGGACAGACAAATGGGAATGACTAATGGACATACTAGTGAGTTTTCGAAAACCTGCTTTTCTGAAAATGTTTTTTTTTTCTGAAAACAACAATTGTGTTCAGACGACCCAAGTGTACAACGTCCACGATTCCGTGACGTCATCATAAACGGAGAGCACGTGAAGATGAAGTACTGTACAACATGTCGATTATACAGGCCTCCAAGATGTTCTCATTGTGCGATATGTGATAATTGTGTTCTGATGTTCGACCATCATTGTAAGTTGACTAGTCTATCCAAACTGACTACTAAGAATCAAAACTTCAGGTCCATGGGTTGGCAACTGTATTGGTCTTCGAAACTACACATACTTCTACCGATTCGTATTTTGTCTCTCCATTCTCGTAATATATCTTTTCGCGTGTGCCGTGACCCATATGAGTTTGTGTAAGTTATCAGTTGTGCCCCTATGAACTACTCGGAATGTTTTCAGTGGCTCAACAAATGCCATTCGGTGAGGTAATGCGAAAAACACCGGGATCTGTCGTCGTCATTGTTGTGTGTTTTCTAACCACTTGGTGAGTTCATATACACAAACTATTAGAAATGAAGAAATGAAGACAAGTAAAATAAAGTCCAAAACTATAATTTTCTTTTCAGGTCAATTATCGGCCTTGCATGCTTCCACACCTATCTTTTATGTGCAGATTTGACGACGAATGAAGATGTAAGTGCAATAATGCTCAGAATTTTCAAACGTCACTCGTTTATTTTTTCAGCTAAAAGGTCTCTACCGTAAGAAACATCGTCCAACACCTCCATCTTCGAATGCGTCCGTAAACCCAGGAAATCCAACGAAAAATCCATTTTATACGGGATGTCTAAAAAGTTTTGCTGGTAGATTGTTCAAATCACGTTTTCCAAGGTTAGAACTACAACAATTATGTTAAAACATTTTTTAAACTAAAATTTTGCAGTGTGCTTGATGCGACTGGATTCGTAGATCATCAACCAACGATAGAAATCCGAGTTCCTATTGAACATTTCACAGAAAAACCAGGAACGAATGGTGAAAAGTCTTCGGATAATACGAAAAAACAGCCAACGGAAAATGTGTAGTTTGTAATTTTGAATTGCTACCGGTTCTCTTTCTCTGGATGACGAAATTTAAAAAGTTTAAAACGGGTTTTCAAATTGCTCATTTTGCTTTGGAAAAGTTGAATAAAATTTTTTTTTTCTTTTGGAAATGAGTAGTGTTTCTACAGATTTCAGACATGTTCATTCCAAAAAATATTTATTTAAATACACGACTATAGCCTATATCACATAGGAATTGTTTCACAAAACTTTGAACTTGAAGAAGGTTTTGAAGAGGATTTCTGCTCTTTTCCCGTCGCTTCGCTGAATCGTTTTCTCATCTCCGTTGCGAGTAGCTTTACTGAAACAGAAAATTTCATTCAAAAATATCATCCAGTCTTAACATTGATTGTTAGTTTAAATTATAATAAGTTACTTACACGATCGTTAAATCCATGGATTTGAAACTTTCGTAGACTTCATTTCTCCATAAATAAGACATATCAATATCTCTCTGTTCCCAGACATGTGGAACCTGCACATAAAAACTTGCCAGGTTTTCGAATCCTCCTTCTGACCAAACTCTAATGAAATCCGAAAAATCTTTCTGTGTGATATGGTTCATTCTTCCGAGAATCAGTTCTTCACATTTCATGTTCAACACTGAAGAAAACTTGAGCCAATCGACGTTTCCAAGTTTCATGATGCTGTGCTTCAGTTGAAAATCTTCCGGACCTTTCTTGATTTTTGGGCGGGTCAGATATAAAGTCAAAAAGTCAATTTCCATTGTTTCGAGAAGAGTTCTTGTCTGTTCAACTGTCAGATCTTGATTATTGAGTTGCAATTCGGAGAATCGCTTGGTGTTTTTGAATATCGGGGAATCGAATAAATTAAATTCAGAATGAAGACCATACTCTGCTATTTTGAAAATGACAAGCAGATGCTCCGTAAGATCTTCTAAAATAGAAATGTTATCTTCTTCGCTTTTCTCAGATTTCAAGTTGAAAGTCTTTTTGGATGCTTTGAATGGAATCTTCCTATTCTTCAGTTTTATGGTCTTGTTATGTGGTGGAACTTGAGTAATTTGAAAGTTCATTTTGAATTTTCGATCGGTGCGATCTTTTGAAATTACTTCAATCACTTTGAGATTGTTCATGACTGTCCAAGAGAATTTGTCAGCTTCCAATAAGCCAAAAGCAGAGTATTTGATATGCTTGGACATAAATGTCAAGAAGATTCTGGAAATTGATAAGTTTAGAGTACATGACATATTTGTTTGTTTTTGAATACTGTCTTTGAGAAACTCACAGTTCCATCGGATCCATATAATCGAGAACTTGTTTTCGAGCCACGTGTGGGAGCTTCCACAGAAGGAATGGTTTCGTTGTCATTTCCTCTTTGAAAGTTTTGGTGATAACTCAAAAGAAGCAGCAGAAAATGGGATAACTTTGATTATTAATAGTGAAAGATCTCGCCTATGGAGATCCTTCAAAGAAGGGGCAGATGGCGGGAAACTCAATGGAGCGCACATTCTATTTCTCACGTCATCTGGGCAGTGTGTCTTTCCTCTAATTAATACTGGTAGGGAATGGTGTCGATCTGCGTGTCTTTTTGTTTGTGCAACATGTTGGCGACAACCACGATAGTCTTTTTTTGACATTGAGGAATTCTTGCACAGAATGAGTAGTATTTCTGGATATAGCAGATGGTTTGACTGTGAATTCTCGAGTATATTGAAGGTGAACATGATGAGTATACACAGTTTAATAAAACAGGATTTTCATTCATTGAAATTATTAATTAGCAATTAATATTTAATTCAAAGTTCACAGATTCTTGACCTTTCGCGAGTTGAAGCGTAGCACTTTTTCTATTAGCTCCACCGATTTTGAATGCTTTTTCCATCAGAATTCAAAACATTTATGTTTTCTAAACTTGACCATAATCCTTCCAATACATCTATCATGTTCAAGGCTGAAGTCTCCCAGTAGAAACAGCATCTCTCCATTTTTCGATGTGATCTACCTTCTTTCCACATTTTCAGAAATGTATTCAAATCTCTACTAGAAAGAGTTGAATCGAAGAATGCAGCTCTGTTGAAATCGAAAGCCATCAACTGTTCAATTTTGACCCATTGAGCTCCACAAATGGTTAACAATTTACATTCGAGTCTTTCAAATTGAATGCTATGAATGTTAGTTGATGACTGAACAACAATTCTCAAAAGTGCTTTTGATATTTCGAATCAAACGTACCAATTTTTCTGCCAGGTTAGTAGTAATACTGATATATGGAGAGGCCTTCCAGTTGAGAAAATCAACCAGCAGGTTCAAATTTTCATCAGTCAACCTTTCCGTATTGACACGAATTTGTGGTTCTGATGAACTTCTGGAAATTTTGAACATGGTCGATAAATAAGAGTGACGGAGATGTAACAACGAGGTATTGTCGTATGAGAGGAATGGAGCATAGGGCGTTCATTGCATTCTCCAGATGGCACAACGTGATAGACAGAGGCGCAGATGGAGCAGTGACGGTCAACTGGTATTAGGAAACTACTTATTTTTTAGTTTAAGTTCTATGAAACTATTTCATGTTTACTGCCTAAATTCAAATAAGATGACTTATTTATTGAAATTGAAATTCGAGCGATACGTCAAAAATACATTACAATGCATACTAATTAGTATGGGGTTGGAGTTAAGTCTCTTTGATAGTATCCGCCATGATGAGAGTTATCCAACTTGTAGAAACTGGACACCAATACCGGAACGGCTTCTTCGAGCTGGAATTGTTTCCGTGTAAAATTATAGTGAAAAAATCAGAAGGAGCAAAATTCTAGTCCCCAACTCACCGTCAATGAGGCGTCTGGTCCTCCGAGATTAGTTTTAATCCATCCAGGAGCAAAACTGACACTCAGAATATGATCGTCTTTCACATCGATTGAAAACGTCTTATTGAACTGATTGACTGCTGTTTTGCTCATTGAATAAGCGAGCATTGGAATTAAATCAGATCCATAATTGTTTTGAGACACTGATGCAAGTCCAGAAGAGATTTGGATTACAGCCGAACGAGAAATTGATAGTTTTTCTCCGGATACTTTGGATGCAGATTTACGGAGAAGTGGAAGGAACTTCTGGGTTAGAATCACTAGACTGATAGTGTTGACATCGAATTGTTTGGCCAGTGTAGCACGATTTGGTTCCTGAGAAAAGAAACAACATTGTACACTGATTTAATTCAAGTATAGGATCTTTAATAAGTCTACTTTTTTTTAACTGAATGAACTGAAAAACTCACAATTTTAGTTCTGTATTCGAATGCAGCTCCAGCATTGTTCACGAGAAGGTTGAGACCGTCTGATCCCACTATATCGGCGACTTTGGCTACGAAAGTGTCGATAGATTTATCGCAAACAACATCGAAAGGTAGAATATGAAGACGAGAGTCATTGATAGATTTCAGATCCTGGAATAAGAGGATGAATACTTGTTGAATGCATCATCAAGCTGCACTGAATTCGGATCAAATCTATTCTGACTGATCATGTATCAACTGAACAATTTATTAGTATAATTTCAGATCAAACTCACTTCAGCCTTCTGCACATCTCTTGCAGTTGCGATGAGATGATGGATATTCTTATCCTTGGTCAGTTCTCTCACAATAGTCAATCCAATACCACGATTGGCTCCAGTTACAACAACACTCTTTGGGGATGATGACATTTTCTCTGAAAAGAAGAAATGTCAGTTAAAACGGAAAAACGGAGAAAAATAGAATTAGAAACTTAGGTTGAGTATTTTATATACCTTCGCTTATACTGACCAGACACTTCTAGACCCAATAGAGGTAAGAGAGACGCAGACTCTTCTCGTTGTCACAATTTTCTCTATTTGTTTTCTGTCGGGTTAATTGTATATCGATATGAACACAAATATAGTTTGGAGTTAGAATTTCGAACACAACTTTTCATTTCCTTCTATTGCTTTTCTCATAGGAAAGAGTCCAGTCTGGTGCGTCTTTGGTGCACTATTACAACATAGAAGGCTTAAATTCAGTTACTATTCATTTCAAACTTATATTTCGTATGTTTTATTAGGAAATGAAGCTATTGAGTACAAAATGCACAACATAAAACAAAACAACAGACTGGATATTCAACTTTCAGACTGACTGGAATCTATCAAGGCAATCGTCGGTAACCATCCGTTTATCAATCCTGAAACATTGAGTTTACTGTTCCTTTTAATTCAGATATATGCCTACTCTTGACAACAGGTATGTCATTTTCCATGTCTTCGTTTGGGGGAATTTTATCTAAACTAGGAGTTTCTAAATCTTTTTAACGTCCGGGCACCAATAGATACTCGAGTCTGAAAGTCTCCGGGAGAGTTTCCAGCCTGCCAATTTCTAATAAACGAATCCAAATCCTAATTACTCAGACAACAGTTTGCCAATGATAAACAATTAAACAGCTTGAAAACAGCTTGAAGAGAGTCCAGATCCAGTTGCCAATCAGTCTATCTTGTTAGGAACACTGGATTGTTAGGAGCACCGAAAGACATGATTTTACAACCGACAATGTCCGATAAGTATTCGCTAATTGTCACAATTCCAACAGAACAATGATCCCAGAAAATAACCATTTTTTCAACACACGCAATTTTCTCCAGTGCCAAACGGTGAAAGGTGTTTCCTGGCCACAATCTAACAAGAACAAATATTGGTTGTTTCAAAAATCTGTTCCCTGATCAGCCTTGTAGAAACTCCTGGATATCCAAATGCTTCTGACAATGCACTTTCTAATTCTATTGGAATAATCTGAACATACATGCATACTGTAGGCGTGACAAGAAGCATTCTGATCAATGCTTGTTCCTTGTTTTATCAGCTTCTGCTTTCGAGAAACGCATGAAAACATGCACCTGTCTCATTAATAACTTTTTTTCATTTGCCTCATTAATAACTGTTATGCAAAGAATAGCTGAAAAACAATGAACACATACTTCATTATCAAAAATCACAAATGCTAGAAATTGACTTCACCGAGCCGAGATGGCTCATTAACTGGTACCATTTTATCGGTGGGTTGTCAATGATTTTGAACTCCTTTGGGATATATTTACTGATTTATCATACACATAAACTGGGTAGTTTCCGGTATTATCTGTTGGCTTTTTTGGTAAGTAAACTGCTTCAAAAAGTAACAGAGTGAAGAGTAATCAGTGCAGGTCAGTTGTACTCTCGCAGATATACAAACAACCTATTTCTGTCAATTCATACCGTTGTACCCTATGATTGCTGGGTATACTGTGGGCGTACTCTCTAGATATCTAGGCTTACAGGCCCATCCTTCATTGGTATGTTGTCAGGAATCTTTGTGTATAAAAACACATTTTTGAGGCTCTTACTCTTACTTTCACTGTAATTCAAATCGAAAGTCTTCTACTTTGTTTCGAGAAAAAGCACCAGTCAATTGCGGAAGTTACTAAAACTCACATCGTACCCAAACCTATAAGATACATAGTTTATTTTGTTTGGTTAATCACCCCATTCAATGTATTTTTCTGGTTTTCTACTTTGGCGATGTCGGAAGAAGAGAAGTTTGATTATATCATGAGCGCAGCTCCACAGTACCTTCCTAACTTTATGGCTCTCCCAAACTTCAACATTTATTTGAAAACTACCAGTTTTATTTTATTCTTTTCTGTTGTCTTATCCAGCGGAATTGTGCTGAATATACTGATGATCACGAGTGCAATTGATATCTTTTATTTGATGGCTAAACTAAAATCTAAAATCTCTCCAGTCACATATCAGAAACATCGGGAAGCTGTTATAAGTATAATGGTGCAGTTTGGATCTTCAACAATTTGTTTTGTGCCTCCACTCTTGATGGTAGTTATAGTAATAGCACACGTAGATCAGGCTCAAAGTGAGTAACAAATTCGAAACCAAAAATCGTAGTTTATGAGTTTTCAGTTCTAATCGAAGTTGTCACTGCCTGGTTTGTAAGTCATTCTGTAGTCAACATGATCAGCCTACTCATTTTCTTTCCCCCTTACCGGTCTTCTGTGTCGACAATTTTCAAAAGGCGAGTGAGAGCATATGAGATATCGAACAGAACTCCATTTTCAGAAACAAATCGTCACAACCTTTGGTTTCACCTGTCATTATTTCTGTGTCATGAGGAAAGTGAGAGAACAGTTTAACTGTTTTATTTCTCAGAAAATCTAGACATGAATATACATTATGAAAATTAGAATACATATTAAGACAAGAAGAATATGGCTACCAACTCTAAATCTTGAATACCTACTAAAGAAAAGGGGCAATCTTAAATATAGAAATATCTAGTTGTAATTCATAACCAGAATCAAATGAACTATTCAACTTCGAATTCAAATTTTCTCAAATAAAATGAAAGTCGTGCCGACTTTCCACTTGACTGTTTGATATCTCTGATATTTGGTTTTGTGTTGTGTTTCGGATGATCAGGTCTGAAATTATCATAAATTTTAGATGTTCAGACATTGCAACGGTATTAACATGTATTCACTTTGAAATTTTAGAAAAATAATTGAAAAGAGAACTCACGAAAATTCAATCATGAACTGTTTGAATTTTGAAAATATGAAATCTTCGTCGAACACGTCATTCCTTATTTCCACAGAGAAAAATTGCAGATTTTCCAGATTTCCATCTAACCAATTTCTCACGAAATTCTCAATATCCTCGGAGCTGACTATTGATACAGTAATCCATACTTTTTCACACTTCATATCAAAATAACTATCGAAATGGATTGATAGAGAATAATCCAATTGCATTGTTGAATGTTTCAGCTTAAATTTAGAAGTTGTTGGATGTATTTCAGGTTTCAGTCTCAATTCCAGTTGATTCACTGTAATCTCATCTAACAAAAACGTTAGTTCTTTCGATGTTGCAGAAGTATCGATTTCATTCTGATAGTATACAAAATCACGGAACTTTTTAGTGTGTTTCCATATGAAATTGCTCATAATACTTTTCAGTGAAACTTGAATTGCTCGGAAACTGTAATCATTGAATCGCATTATTTCATGGAAATGTTGAGTGAGCCTTTTCACAACAAGTTCTTGATCAGAGTACGTTTTACCAGAGAATAAGGAGAAATTCGTTCTATTTGACTTCTGGCCGTGAACAGGATTTCCATCAATTTCCCAACTTGAGAAAGCTTCTTCTGAATATTCGATCTTGGCAATCAGTGTGAAGTTGATTGAGTTTTCGGAAAATTGAATAACAATTTTTATAGAGTTGCATGGTGGATTGTGAAGAAGAAGGAGGAAATGAGAAGCACGGAGCTTTGATAAACTGACTGTCTCCTTGATGGATCGGTAGATGAATGTGAGTTCGATTCTGGAAAAGTTTGAAGTTTGAATTATTCTTGCTTCTCACAGTTACAGATATTCAAAGGTGCACCATGGTTCATTCACTAATACTTGTTCAGGTGACATTATCTCGTTTTAGACTGCTCATGTATTCGTGTTAATTAAGAAAAATGTTCTCGTGTGATTGGATGTAAACTCACACTTGCTCTGGATCCATCAACTGAAACACCAATGTTCGTGGAACGCCCGGAAGTTGGAATAATGGAAATTTTGACATTTTGACATTTGTATGATGGAAACATTAAAACAATCAGAAATCAGACGATTGAGAAGAATAGTCGGATCGCATGTTTATGTATGTTGAAAGTGGGCAATCTGCTTCGTTTCGGCCACCAGACGAGGGCAAGTGAGGGCAAGGGAGGGCAGTGGTCAAGCAAACATGTGACCCCTAGAATGAGAGGGAAAAGATAATGAAGAGGTGGCATACTTGTATGAGAAAGGGAACACGTCTAGTCGTCTGCGTACCCTCTCTCATCTTGTATTGATTTGATGAAGATACACCTTCCTTTCTCCATCAGAATTTTCACTGATCGCGTACAAATTTCTTCTTTTTGTCTCTCACTTTTTGAAAGGTTTTTAGGACTGCGTTAACTTATTAGACGCATTATGCTTCATAATTAGCAAGAGCATTCAAATTAAGTGAAAAAAACCCCGGTAGCTCTGATAGTCTTGGAGTAACCCTCGAAAACTGCAATTTTCAACGTTTTCTGACCTCAAGACGCAATCACAAACGCCGTCTTTTTCAACTGCTCGCTGCTATGATTTGTGAAAAAAGACCCTCCCACAGATGATATTTTATTGAAACGTAATAGGCATTATTCCTTCTTTCGAACTTACCATGTTCTTAAAGTGTGGTAATGATGAACCTTTTCTCCTTCATTCCGGTTTGTTGTACTTTCAAAGTTGCAATTCGTATTTCTTTAAGGTTCCAATGGATCTCAAAAAAGACCCAAAAAAGTTACCACTGCTGAAACTTCCATTTCTGGCTCAACGACTTGTATTGTTTCAGACTGAACCAATTGAGATGTGAGTTATTATTCTCTTCTCCTTGATTTTTCACATATCCATTACTTTTCAGCGTGGAGATGAGTTTCTTATCAAAGCGATTGAAAAGGACTATACAAAGTTCAAGACCTCGATTGGAGTTTATCAATTACTACTTCACCATTCCTGAAAAAATGAATATCAGCGTTCAGAGTTCTTTGAGCAATCAAAATCAAGTTCTGTTCAATTTCAAAAAAGAACTGGAAAACGGTCAAAAGAGGATGATGAATGGAAAAGAGACACTTTTGAGAAGAGATCGAGAGTCTTTCACTTTGAAATGCGAACAAAACGTACAGAAAAGTGCTGAAAAGTGCGAATTCTTGATTCAATACCTGAAAGATTTGTTCACAGTCAACAACACATGCTTGCAATGTTATTTGATTTTTCCAAAATTTTCCTTCTATGAACGAATCAAGCCTAACCAAGTGGAACTCAAAAAAGTTCATTTGAGTGTTGAAGATGGAAGAAAGTTGTTAGGAGATCATACATTGAAACGGTTGAAGTTGGATGAATCGAAAGTTCTAACCGATGGAAAGCAACATTTCCAGTTGAATGTTCGAGCACTATTCATTCTTCAAAAAAATGAGTGGCTTGCCTTTTCATCATTCCTAACAATGAAATGTGAAGTTATTTGTTTGACTCTCAACACGGCGCCTATCGACCCGACCGATTTGTCCTCTCTTGTCCTAGCTTGGTACAATGGAAAACTGGAAAATCTCAAGATATTCGAGATGACTCTAGACTGCGAAGCCATGGAAGAATCGTTTAGAAACCAGGTGTTTGCCATTCTAGATGGAGCAAATGTTGTGTAAGTGTTACAGTTACTCTTACTAAAATAGTTCAAATTTTTGAATGAAGATCCTGTTGATCGATTTCCAAATTGATGTGTTCACATACATAGCCGTCTTTAAAACTGTTAATAACCTTATTTTCAGATCTATTGACCAACCGAAAGGGAGAAAAATCATAAGAAAAGATGAGGAGAAAGCTGGGATGTATTTCTACAACTATTTTCATTTCCGGAAGGTTTTGAAATAATTGCGAGCTTAACAATATTCTTAGTCTGATATCACCTAATTTCGCATATGTTTGTCTAATTGTTTGTTCGATGAAAACTTTTATAATCATGATTGGTTTTGTTTAATAGAAGTTAATGTTTGTTTATTGAATATATGGAAGTATGGAAAAGAAAGAAATAAAGTAAACAACAAAAAAAGAATGCCCACTCAATGGGTAGAATTTTCAAGTTTAGTTTTGACCTTTTTTGGTTCAACCCGAATATTAATTGATGGCTGGAATTATCTTGATGCTGTTTTGTTCAACTTGACTCATGCGGACTGCTTCAATTGTAACTAGAATTCAAACATGTTGTGAGAAAACTGAGGAGAAAACTCTCTTCATTCATCTCGACTCCCAGTTAATAACAAAACAAATTCCTAAAAAAAATTGATGCCGCGATCCAAGACGACAGAATTTGAAAAAAGATTGTCATTAGATTGAAAACTCGCAAGAAACAAACTATAGTTTTTTGACAAAGATTTTTAGTTTGAAAAGACTCCAGTTTTTACAAAAGCAGTGACTAGCGCCCCCCGCCTGCCGGCGGGATTCGCTATGCTTCCCGGGTCTTCAAGAGTTTCAGGGCCTGCGGCCCTGGGCCGGAGTAAAACCGGGCCTTCGGCCCTGTTGTCAGTAATGCTTCCCGGGTCCTATTCCACAGGTTTTTCCAAAAACGGGAACGAAATCACTGCCTGCTTACCCATAGGTTGAGAAAATGAAAATGAATTTGTCTTGGTTTGTGCATCTGAATTTAAGAAGATATCTGATTCAAAAATAGTAAGCCACTCACAATTCATCGTCAATTCCATAACTTTTATCACTGTTAATTTTGAACATGAGACAATCCTTTGTAGTACCATCAGGTTGATTGGAGTTCCAGAGAAATCCGGTTGGTTCAGAAGACAATGTCGGATCAGAGAATGTGAATGCCTGAAAAGAGAAGAATCTGTTTAATGTTGTCTTTGACAAACTGAACTTACACTTAATCCAGAACATGTTGGGTTCCCAACGCATTCAGGTTTCCGAACGCCATCAATCCATGCCGCACTCTCGTCAGTAATCTGAAAATGATCTTCTGAATGAAACAGGTTACGGTAGCAACACTCACGTCAATCAAACATATGGAGAAGACAATAATGAAAGAGGTAATGCAAGAGAACATGACAATCCAAAAACAAATGGGAAAAAGAGAGTGAAGTGACAAATATTCTATAGGCGCATTAATGCAGCAACTATGGAAACAGAACGAAATGAATCGGGAAAGAAAAAAAAGATTGTTTTGATGTTCTGAACTTTGTTTCTTTCCACCGAATAAGCACACTAGAAACAACGGAAAAATGTGCATCATAAATCTTGGAACAATGATTTTGTACGGTTGACACAGTGTGCTAACGAGCAAAAGTATACATTTTGAAAATTGAAGCAATTATAAACTCGCATTACGTGTAAAAAGCTAACATTTTGAACTCAAAAAATTCCACTCACTACAACGTTTTTTTCAGAATTCATTCACAAACTCCATGCTGAATTTGTTGAGTTTCTGATGCAAATTGTTCGAAAGATTGTACCATTTTCTAATTTCCTGTACGCCATAATTCGTACTATTATTCTACTGTTTTGTCGAGATGTTCATCAGCTGATATGTTTTTCATTTGTTACGGGAAACGTCGTCTAGACAATACATTGGTACAGGAAATTAGATATCTATACGATAGTCTGTTTAAAGATTTCAGAGAAAGTCGTCAGGTGTCTTGTTCTAGAAGAAAACCATCAAACGTGGTCACATTTAAAACGTGATTTGTCTAGATGTGCCTATCAGAACTATTCATTTCCAGAAGGTTATGTTCTCTGAAAAAAAAACAGATTTCTTTGTATTCACAGATCTTTTTCCTTTCAAGACCTTTTTCAGTTGTCTTTTTTCCTTTTTTTACTGGAGCAATGTATCTTTTTTCCAATTCGACTCCAAAGTTACTTTCGCTTCACAGAATTCGTGTTTTTTTTCTCGATGTGGAGGAAAATAAAATTTATTTCCATCATGTTTTTGTTCAATTTAGAACCAACCTTGTTATTTTTTCAAATTTCTATGCTATTTTCCGAATTGTGGTTCGCAAAGATCAATTTGATCCTTTTGGTATCTTCTATTATTTATAAAAGACCAGGCAATTTTTTGTTGTACTAAATCTTCAATGGATGAAACAGAAAACCAGGAAGATATTCTGTCGTCAAAAGATTTTTGGATTAGCAGATAATAGAAATATGCGTAATAGACATGAGTAAAACACATTCTGGATTTAGGGAGATTAGGTATAAAGGATTGTAGTAGTCCAAATGTCACTAACATCCATATTCGTGGATTTCCTGCATTTCTGAATTTTCCGAACATTTTTTCAAGGATTTGACAATATTCGGGTCTAAATTTTGCAACGACTTTCTTAAAACGCTTCATTTCATTCATATGTTTGCCTTCAACCACAATATTCGGGTCTCTTTCAGTATGGTCTTCCCAACTGACTCGTTTACTGTCATTTGTTCTTTTCTTTCCGTAATCTCTTTCATTCAATTTAAATATGAAGTTTTGCACGTTTGAAATTCTCGATTCCTCAGTGAATAAATTATTTTCTCTGAAATTCTGAAATGGGTATCTAACAAATTGAAAAGCTTCGCCTCTAGAAATTTTCATCTTCTTCTTCTTTTTCTTATATTTTTCAGACATTCCCATTTTTTCCTCCTCTTCAACCTCCCCATATCCTTCAATTAATACTGCTCTTTAATCCTCTATTTCATAAAAATTGCATATTTTTATCCATTTTCTCAAATTTTTGTTTTGACCGTAAAAACGGTTGGTCAGCAGAGTATTCACGAGGTTTAGGAATTTTTCAGGGAGAAAATAGGCGGGGCTTCAGGACTATAAGGGGCGGAGTCTAAATGATCAGCCGTGTTAATCTGAGATTTGAGAGTTCAACTTTACTTTTCCAAACGGAGATTTATTTGTTTCCTAGATTTCGGTTATTGTTTGAAAAACTTTCCTCACCAGTGTAGTGAACTGAGATTTTATTTGTTTTCTAGATTTCGAATATTGCTTTAAAACTTTGTGATTAAATTCAGCAACTGAGATTTTATGAATTAGCACAGATCTGAAGAAGAAAATTCAGAATCTCTCTATTTCCTAATTACAAACTTCGAGACTCCGTGTTTCAGATAATTAAACTTTTTATATCAATTCTTCCAAGTGAATTTTGAAAGTCTTAAAATTTTTAGTTTTCATTTTGTGAAATGCAATCAACTAGAGAAAAAGTTGGCATTTCCGGGTTTGTTGCAATTTCACCTGCACAATAAACGTTTCAAAATTTCAATTATTTTCCAGATGCTGTAAAAAGTCAACTTTCTAAACACTGATTCCGGGCAACTTAAAGGAGGACAGAAGTCATATTTTTTTATTTGAGATTCTGATACTTCAGAAAATTCTGAACAACTTTCATCATTGAAGCATATGCTGAAAATCGCTCTAAACACCCTAAATTCACGTTTTCCCGGCTCAAAAGGAGCTTTCGTGGAAGAGTTTTCCCACGCGAATTTTTGCCCCCGTGTAGTCCTCTCGGACAATATTATTTCTTTTTATTTCTCGATTTTTCTCCTTTTTTTCCTTTTTATTTCTCCTTTTTTGTTTTGTTTTTGTTTTTTCTCCTTTTTTTACGATATAAGTTGAAAAAAACATGAAAATTTGTTGAAAAATGCAAGAAAACGAGAAATCGAGAAATAAAAAGAAATAATATTGTCCGAGAGGACTACACGGGGGCAAAAATTCGCGTGGGAATGTTCAGAATTTTCTGAAGTATCAGAATCTCAAATAAAAAAATATGACTTCTGTCCTCCTTTAAGTTGCCCGGAATCAGTGTTTAGAAAGTTGACTTTTTACAGCATAATCAAATGTCATAAGGAGTCCAGAAATCCACTGGCCTGAAAAGAAAAAAGCAAATTGAAGTAATTGTATCTGTTCTGAATAACGTACAATGCTGAAGTTAGTCTGATCTGAATGGTCTCTGTATTGTTATCCGAGAACTCATATTCATAAGTCATTTCATAAACACCTGCGGTAAGTCCAACATCAAACATCATAATTGTTTCGGATATCTGGAATTCATATTATTTCAATATGTCATGCATAGTTTTCACCCAAAGATCCGCTAGTTCAGTCTCATGAAAACTAGTCGTATTCGTGTTCTTGTTATGCCAAGTCAACTTGAATCGTTGAAATGAATCAAGAGGTCCTGAAAATAATTGTTCAACTATATAAATGGTGTGGTTCTACCATGATCCTGGAGTGTCACCAAAAATATGTAGCTGAATTTGCTAGAAATGGTCATTCTTGCTACTTCTATTGAACCTGTTCCAGAAACTTTTGCATTGGTGGCGTAGTATACATATGGAGTGTATAGTGTTGGCATACCAAACGAAGTCTACAAAATGTTGGTTTCTCAAATTTTTGAACCGTTTATACATCTATACCTGCCCGAAATATTGGTCATACGAGAATCCACAAGCTCCATTTGTTTCTGAAGCAATGTTGTAGAGTTTTTCAGGATGTTGACCACCTCCAAAGGAGTTTGTGAAGCAACGACAGATATAGTTACGTGGTTTCCTTGAAGGTCGGTTACGATTTGATTGAAACTGACGTCATCTGGATATCTTTTTGCCAGAACCAGGATTGTTGCACCACACACAGGAACATCACCGTTCTGCAGAAATCGTTCAAAAACACGAAAAATATCACTTCCTGTACTCGAATCAATAAAACTTAAAGATGGATTTGGAAGATGTGAGGCAACTGATGAGAACATTTCACTGAAACTTATTCCTTCTGACTGTTTTTTGGATTTGTATGTCTTATAAGACAAGATCTTACCTAACATTTGAATGATAGAAAATAGGATCTTCCAGTTGGAGATCAAATCGAATATTTGCAAATTTAATATACCTGCCATCAGGTTTATTTGTAGAAAACAAGCCTTGAAACTTTGTAACCACACTAGAATCTAAATCGTTTGAATATGCAAACAATGCAGTTGTCGGAGTTTTTGGAGAACATGGAGATGAGTCTGAAAAGAACTAGAGAAGTTGAATAATTTGAACGGAAATATCTGAAAAAGTATTAGATTGGGTTGAGTGATTCTTGTGTCGTAGTTTCAGGAATATTAGATTGAAAATTCAAAATAATTCAAACCCATTCAGACTGCTGAACGTTGAGTGGTCACTCCCAAATCAATTTAACACAATTTTATGATTCGCATGTGATCTGTATTGCAGTGCACTTGTTGTTTTCTTTCTAATTTGACAATGAAATCATTTGACTTTTCAAACTGATAAAAGTGAATAATCAGAAAAGTTTTTTTGTGGAGCATCAACAACCATGTTGAAGGAGGTGAATGGGACATGGACTATTATTGGAAGTAAAACTCGACATAAACATTTGGACAGAACTACCTGGAAGCTCCACAACTCGTTTCAATGAAATGAGAACAATGATTCATGACGAATATAATTAGGATGAATATGAAGCTGTCCAAAAGTCAAATGAAGACGATGTGAAAGAAGAAATCTCATTCGATCACGAGGAAAATGATATAGTAAATCAAAAATCAAAATGTATTGTATGCGAACTACTTCTTATTTTTGTAGTTTTTGTATAGGAGAAATGTATGTAGTTGATATGAGAGTGTCACACGAGTCCAAACGTTTCATCCTACGACTCTAAACTTTTGAAAGTTCAAAAGTTTTAAATATTCTGGTAATAAACTTTGACTCTCACTCTTCTCACTTTCATTTCTCGTGAGGCCAATAGGAACCCTGCAGATGTAAGTTTACTAAACGACATTGTCTTGAAACAGTGCAATGATTTCAAAATCCAGTGGAATTATGAGAATTCCATATGCCGCCCACATAGACTCGCCCAATGGCAAATGATATGGACAAGACCAGGAGTCCAACAGCGCGACGGAACCGACTTCATGACTCCTGTTTGTGTTGATTTTTGCGAGTTTGAAAATTAAAAAAAAAATTCACTTTTATTTTTTATTTCAGCTCAAAGACTGTATTCAATTTGAAGTGGTGAAATGTGATGCGTGATCTAATAAAGAGTATATATTTAATTTGTTATTTAATTTTCATTACGACTGAACAAATCATGATTGTTGAAGATCGCTTAGATTGGTTCTTATTGGATAGAAAGAAAGGATTCTAATTCTTGGTATTCCGATATCTCTCATTATCTACATCACCTGCTCGCCTCACAACATCAGTCGTGAGAATATACTTTTTTCGTGGAGCTTTCAGTTCACAGAAATATGTTTTACGTATTGTACAAATCCAAATATCGCGAAACGGTGGGATTACGGTAAGCACTGGTGTGATCCAAGTGAGAATTCCCTTTGGTTGAAACATGTTGTAGATCAGTCTGTATATTTTTCATTGAACTGAATTTCAAACAATTTTTAATAGAATATCAAAATTTCCCGAATTATTTTAATCGCGAAACTTTACTTCACCCAAACAAAACACTCCCCAATTTAATTTCGAAATATTGACTTCTTCCAATTTTCGGGCCTAGGACCACTCATAACCAGATTTATGTTCTAAACAAATTCTTATTGTTCTCAAGTGTATAGACATACTTTGTTCTCTTAACGTCGAAAGTTTCCATAGTATCCTGGAAACCAAACTTATGCTGGATATTTTTTCTTTGTTCTTTTTTCACATGGCCCTACGGAAATTTCCGAAACCTCTATATTTTTCCTTGAAGCAGTTTCCATCAAAATGCTGTATTGGGCCTATTTCAGTATTTTCTTATCTTATGTGTTATCCGTCACTAACAATAAAACAATCGTACTGGTGTGGGGAGTTCTCGATGAGCCATATTCTCCACATAAGACTGTTAGCGATTGGAACGCCTGTGTTATGCAGTGCTTGCAGGATGGCAAATGTGTTGTAAGTATAGTTATTTTATAATGATTTTCTCTTTTCTCGGTTTTCCAGGTGATTCATAAGGTTAGTGATAACAGCTGTCTGATTTTTCATTTGGGAAATATAACTTCGGTACAAAAAACGAATGGCTCATCGGGTCAGATTGTTGGTTTCAAAGTAATATAGTAAACCAAATTTCCTTTCAAGATGTGAATTTCAGAGGACTATGAACTCATGCCCGGTGAACATCGATGCTCCCTTGTTTGGACAGCAATCCGTTCCGGTAACGTCTCCATATCCAATCATTCAATCTCTACTTAAATTTTAGGAAAACGTTACTCAGAATAGTTTCACCTATAAGTATGAAATCAGTAGAATAGAGACAAATGGCTCAGTCACCTGGAAGTTTGAGTTTAACAACAGTGCTCAGTGTCAAGAAGATTATTTTCCATTGATCAGAGGACAAAATCAAGTTTGCATTTCTGTAAGGTACTTCTCACAGTTTCGATCGCAAACAATAATTCAGGTCAGACTATTCGAAAGTCCAAATTTCTGCCAAAATCATAACTATGCCATGGAGATATGTAAATCTAGTGGAGCTACTGGCTTATCTGGATCATTCACATTCGATGAAGGCAAACAGATTGCTGGTGATTTCTTGAAACACAATAAAAATATCGTTTATATGCAAAATACTATTTTATAGCACTTGCTGATAGTAAATCTAAAACGGAACCAGCCGGTTCATACTCTCAAATCAACTTCTGGATAGACGGTAATCGAACCGCAGTGAATGAATTCTCACTAAACGACGACACTCTCAATGGAACCACAGGATACAAATGGGCAGAGGCGCCAGCAGCCGTACCACTATCCAGTTCATGTGTTTTTCTGGGAACACAGCGCGAGTTTATTGGGTTAGTGTATATACATCAGTGAGTTCTTTAAAGTTATTTTTTTATGAGTACCGATTAATATTCAGATGCACCATTACCTCATCTCCCGGAGTATTCTGTCAACGTGGCGCTATTTGTCGTACCGAACCTCTTTTCTTTCATTAAATGAAAAATTATTTATCTTGATTTTCTATTTGCCTATGACTCGACTACCAACATACAATTTTAAAAAAATTATTCAAAAAGTTCCTTTTGTTCCTTGGTGATGAAAAATGAAAAAAGAAGAAGAATGTAGAGAAAACTGAAGAGGAAAATGTTGAAAACTAATGCGGTGGGGGAAGTTTTCTGATAATCAGAAAACTGTTATTACTCGGGATGTCCATATGCGGGATCAGCTGGTTAGAGGAGCACGTCTATTGTATACAAAACGGACAAATGTCCGAATTGGGATGAAATAGAGCTGCAGGTCAAGATCAACGTTATGGGTTAGCGCAGTCATAAAAATTGAAAAACTGAAGAGGAAGAGGTTGAGAACAAATGCGGTGTGGAGAAACTTTCGGTTAAGAGAAAACCAGTGTCTGCGGAAAAGTGATTTATCGGATCCAATGTAATCACATTGATTAACAAGACTGAGTTTTGAAATGGAATGGTGAAAATACAGTAGTGTGTGTAAAGGGATCATAGTATAAGCTTCTTGATGGTGGGATCTAACTTATAGTGGATGGAAACTAGAGCCCATTTAATACACGCTCTAATTGAACTCGACTTGACTGCAATAACATGTACCGTATAGTCCAAAGTTATACTAACCATGAGTGAACGGAGGGATCAAAATGAAGTGTATGTAGGAAGAAAAACTCGTTTTCCCTGTGCGAAAATATTTACATAAAAGAAGATAAGACGCTGGTTCATTCCACTTCCACAACTAACACCGTATTATTCTGAAGCGCACCATTTCCACACTTCAAAGATTGAAGTCAAATGTGCCCTCATTTTTACTGCACGTTTACACGATTTCTCATACCATTTTCTGTTTTAATGTTTTCGATTGTTTCCAACTTCCACCTACATTTTTCAAATGTTCAACGAATCAAGAATTTTATGAAAATACCCAATTAACCTTTTGATTTGCACAAGCATCTCCAATCCGACTGATCTGTCAGTTACAGATGTTCTTCGTTGAAAACTCCACATATTGAAATGGAAAACAAATTTTCAATTGAAAATGAAAGTTTTTTATTACCCTTTAGTGTAAATGAAAATGCAATTCAGATTTTATTAAGAATAAAACACTTTTCATTGAATTTCACAGCCTTTTCAAAATCAAATTATTCACCTAACTTTGGGCACTTCCCCACAAAGATACCCTGACAAACGTATCTTTGGAATCGTTGAGTTTCTCATTGTGCATCTGAATTTAAGAAGATATGTGACTGAACAGTAGTAAGCCACTCACAATTCATCGTCAATTCCATAACTTTTATCACTGTTAATTTTGAACATGAGACAATCCCTTGTAGTACCATCAGGTTGATTGGAATTCCAGAGAAATCCAGTTGGTTCAGAAGATAAGGTAGGATCAGAGAATGTGAATGCCTGAAAAGAAAATCATCTATTTAGTGTTGCCTTCGACAAACGGAACTCACACTCAATCCAGAACATGTTGTGTTTCCAACGCATTCAGGTTTCCGAATGCCATCAGTCCATGCCGCAGTCTCGTATATGTTGTTTTTAACTAAAGACTCGTATCCGTGATTTTTAGCCATTTCTGAAAATTTCGAATTTTTAACTAAGATTTGTTCTTCTTCGCAGCAGGCGTTCTACTCACCTGTCACCGCTTGAAATTCTTCGGGCGTTTCAATTCCACTCAGAACACCAGACCACTTTACAGAACAGTTATATGCAGCTTCTTCTTGAGTAGTTTAGGCGGCTCCAGTGTTGAGCAACTAGAAAATAATAGTTTTTACAGTAATTGATAAAGTCACCAACATAAAAACACCAAGGTCCTTTCGGCCTGATAGACATTTTATAACCTCCAGATGCACACATAGTTACTCCAGTTGAATTGAAATTCCACATTAGATTATCTGGATCATAATTGATAGAGTAACCATGATAGGACTGCCTTCGAAGAGTATCATTGTATCCAAGTACATAACCCTGACACTCAGTATTAAACAAGTCTCTCCTTTATGGAAATTCTTACTCCTCCAGATAATGTATCATTTGCCGGACAAGTCGACGAATTATCTCTGTTCAATTTGAAAGCAACTTTTACTTCAGAACTGTATCGCCGTTTCACTGATTGAAGATCTCCGATTTTGAATAATTGACAAGTAGTGTCAGATCCATTGTTGAAAATAACCTATAAATACACACAGAAAAGTACTTGATAACGCTTTTTCCTTCCTGACCATACACAATTCGTCATTTACACAGTAATCCAAACATGCATCCCAATCGAAAGTCAACGAACTATAACTACTGTAAGACACGGGGGAACCATTGGTCACAATTACAGTGCTACTATCAGTAATCTGAAAATTATCTTCTGAATGAAACAGGTTACGGTAGCAACACTCACGTCAATCAAACATATGGAGAAGACAATAATGAAAGAGGTAATGCAAGAGAACATGACAATCCAAAAACAAATGGGAAAAAGAGAGTGAAGTGACAAATATTCTATAGGCGCATTAATGCAGCAACTATGGAAACAGAACGAAATGAATCGGGAAAGAAAAAAAAGATTGTTTTGATGTTCTGAACTTTGTTTCTTTCCACCGAATAAGCACACTAGAAACAACGGAAAAATGTGCATCATAAATCTTGGAACAATGATTTTGTACGGTTGGCACAGTGTGCTAACGAGCAAAAGTATACATTTTGAAAATTGAAGCAATTATAAACTCGCATTACGTGTAAAAAGCTAACATTTTGAACTCAAAAAATTCCACTCACTACAACGTTTTTTCAGAATTCATTCACAAACTCCATGCTGAATTTGTTGAGTTTCTGATGCAAATTGTTCGAAAGATTGTACCATTTTCTAATTTCCTGGACGTCGTAATTTGTACTATTATTCCACTGTTTTGTCGAGATGTTCATCAGCTGATATGTCTTTTATTTGTTACGGGAAACGTCGTCTAGACAATAGATTGGTACAGGAAATTAGATCTCTATACGATAGTCTGTTTCAAGATTTCAGAGAAAATCGTCAGGTGTCTCGTATTGTTCTAGAAGAAAACTATCAAGCATGGTCATATTTAAAACGTGGTTTGTCTAGATGTGCCTATCAGAACTATTCATTTCCAGAAGGTAATGTTCTCTGAAAAAAACAGCTCTTTGCATTCACAGATCTTTTTCCTTTCAAGACCTTTTTCAGTGGTCTTTTTTCCTTTTTTTACTGGAGCAATGTATCTTTTTTCCAATTCGACTCCAAAGTTTCTTTCGCTTCACAGAGTTCGTGTTTTTTTCTCGATGTGGAGGAAAATAAAATTTATTTCCATCATGTTTTTGTTCAATTTAGAACAAACCTTGTTATTTTTTTTCAAATTTCAATGCTATTTTCCGAATTGTGGTTCGCAAAGATCAATTTGATCCTTTTGGTATCTTCTATTATTTATAAGACCAGACAATTTTTTGTTATACTAAATCTTCAATGGATGAAACAGAAAACCAGGAAGAAATTCTGTCGTCAAAAGATGTTTGGATTAGCAGATAATAGAAATATGCGTAATAGACATGAGTAAAACACATTCTGGATTTAGGGAGATTATGTATAAAGGATTATAGTACTCCAAATGTCACTAACATTCATATTTGTGAATTTCCTGCATTTCTGAAATTTCCGAACATTTTTTCAAGGAATTGACAATACATTTGTTTTCTAAATTTTTCAAAACCTTCCTAGAAATGCTTCATTTCATTGATATTTTCGTCTTTGACCAATTTTCGGATCTCTTTCAGTATGGTCTTCCCAACTGACGCGTTTACTGTCATTTGTTCTTTTCTTTCCTCCCAGATGTACCCGTAATTCGATCCTTGAATCAAATTCATGCTCATGACAGGATTAATCTAGAAAAAAAGATTACGCAGAAAGATAATGGTTTCAAAACTCTCAGTAATCTGTTTCATTCAATTGAAATATGAAGTTTTGCACGTATGAAATTCTCGATTCCTCAATGAATAAATTATTTTCTCTGAAATTCTGAAATGGGTATCAAACAAATTGAAAAGCTTCGCCTCTAGAAATTTTCATCTTCTTTTTCTTTTCTTATATTTTTCAGACATTTCCATTTTTTCCTCCTCTTCAACCTCCCCATATCCTTCAATTAATACTGCTCTTTAATCCTCTATTTCATAAAAATTACGTATTTTTACCCGTTTTCTTAAAATTTTGTTTGACCATAAAAAACAATTGGTTAGCAGAGTATTCACGAGGTTTAGGAAATTTCAGCGAGAAAATAGGCGGGGCTTCAGGACTATGAGGGGCGGAGTCTAAATTATGTATCAGTCGTGTTAATCTGAGATTTGAGAGTTCAACTTTACTTTTCCAAACGGAGATCTTTTTTGTTTTCTAGATTTCGATTATTGTTTGAAAAACTTTGCTCACCAGTGTAGTGAACTGAGATTTTATTTGTTTTCTAGATTTCGAATATTGCTTTAAAACTTTGTGATTAAATTCAGCAACTGAGATTTTATGAATTAGCACAGATCTGAAGAAGAAAATTCAGAATCTCTCTCTATTTCCTAATTACAAACTTCGAGACTCCGTGTTTCAGATAATTAAACTTTTTATATCAATTCTTCCAAGTGAATTTTGAAAGTCTTAAAATTTTTAGTTTTCATTTTGTGAAATGCAATCAACTAGAGAAAAAGTTGGCATTTCCGGGTTTGTTGCAATTTCACCTGCACAATAAACGTTTCAAAATTTCAATTATTTTCCAGTCTGCTCCACTTAAAGGAGGTGAGAACTCAAAAAAAATATTGGCTCAAAATTCGGTAAGTGATTGCTATGTGGGACCCGAACACATGACCGAACGCGCATGGGTACAAAACCGCAACCGGCTGAGCTACACGGTCGAGAACGCAGCCGCCCACTCGGGGCTGTGATAAATGTGGGTGCTTCTCAATCACAATTTCGATCACAATTTTTTTGCGTTCTCACCTCCTTTAACAAACAAATTTCGGTTTTATTCTCAAAGATCGGGCTCAAATTGAGATTTTGTACTTAAATTCTCAAGATAGCAAGCTTCGTGAGTGTGTTTCTCAGCACTGTTGTGCTTCCTGAACTACAGATAGGATTGTTATCTTCCAGTACGAATATCTGAGCTCAATACCACCGGCTGCTCCCTTTTCCAGACAGATTCTACAACTTTCCGGGTTTTCTGATCCTTCAAATATAATCTCGGTTAAAATTTCTACTAGATGTTTTTGAAAATCCCTCTTTTCAACCGACTGAATAACCAAATCGACACTTTTTGTATTTGCAAACTCACAACTCACAACAGAATTACCTTTCTTTTTGTGCAAAAAGAAGTGTCAACTGACGTAAGAACAGTGGACATCACTAGACATTTATATTGTGAAAAGGTGGTATTAGTTATAGAAAATATGAGAGTGGCTATTTGTTTTCGGACCTTTTTTCCTGCAGAAACCGCAATGAGAGCAAATTGTGATCTAAGAGTTATAAGAATAGCACTGGAAATCGTCTTTTCAGATTCAAAATCTTGATGTCTGATGTTCTCTTCTCTTTAAAAAAGTTCTGTGCTGTAGTTTTTTTTTTTTTTGCTACTTGAAGAAATAGGTGAATCTTAAAATTGTTTTCAATATAAAACTTTTGAAAACTGATAGATAACTATGAACCTGTACTTTGAAATAAAAAACAAATTGTTTCTCTTTTCAACCATACGTATACAGATTCGCACAAGTATCAACTCTCTCAAAGTATCAACTCTCTCATCACTTTCCCCCTCCTTTAGCTCAAAAATCAAGTTTTCATTCAGATGATATAGACATGAATAGAACAAAAAGCTTATTCTTGGTCTGTACTCTGATCTGTATATCGGTAACATCAATAACAAATAGATCGGTTTTAGATTCCTTCGTCTGCAATAATGCCGGGAACAAAAAGTGGGCGGAGCCTTGAGTGTGTGGGAGTTAATCCCTGTTTTGCTGAAATCAACTGACAAATGTTATAAATATAAGTTCGGTTTTTACCTAAACTTTCACCAAGCACTTGTTTCTTCTTGACTCAGATTTCAGTTACATAGATCTCTAGAGTCTTCCTGTCAAAACTATCTATCGATATTCAAGTGAAGTTCAAATTTGCATTGATCCCTCCCCTCGATTAGTACCTTTTCGGATCTCTAGATTGAACTTCTTCTAAAATCAGAAGTACAAAAAAAGAGACTTCTAATAACAATATTGCGACACTCTGCATCACTTTTCTCGTTTCCCACAGAGCTTAGTAGACATTCATCGTCTATCCTTCTAAAAATGCACGTCCCGTTGTTGAGCTCAATTCTTGGGTTCTAGGATTCAGAGTTCATATCTTAAAATTCCGTGATGGGAGTTCTCTGAAGTTCTTTTTTTAACAATATGAAAGATAGTGACGGTAAATATTACATCGTAGACGCAATCTAAAAGGGGGTTTGAACATTTTTTATCCTCCAATTCTTTTTCTGTCTGACATAAATTACTTCATATTTTCTTATCTTTTGAGTATACTTCGTAACCAAGGAAGGGCACTCTCGATTTCAAATTTGCATTTCTCGCAGCAGAAGGAATGAGTACTCTATGATTACTGGTTTCGAAAAATCAGTAAAATAAATTATAGATGTCTCAATGCAGCCTCCGCTTTGATATTCAAGTGGTCTTTTAAATGTTTTCGAAATTCGGAAGTCTGGGAGAATTCAGAAAATTTGCAAGGAAAGGTTCGAGTGATCACAAATCTCAATTAGTTCAACCTACACACAATTCGGTGTGGGTATCGGAGGGTGACTCCACCCACAGTGAACTGAGAGGTTCAAGTAATTTCTCTTAGTTTTGACCTGGTAGATAGTCGAAGAAGTCCACAAGAACGTAAGTCCCTCTCAATTGAAAACCATATCATCATTTCCCTAAAATGTTGTTTTGCAAATTTTTCAAAATTTCCGCTTCTTGATTCTACTACTCTCATATTTCGCATATCTTATGTGATCAGACAAAGATCTCACAAATAGAAATGACTCAAGATTTTGTACTCATCTTGTGATTCAAAGATGTCATTTTGTTTGCAAAAAGCACGAAAAGTCAAGAGACAAGAAGTCACATTGAAGTACGTTTTTCGAATTTTTCAGAAACGAGTTGTTTGATGAAATACTCAGTGATGGGTTGATGTAGAGGATGTTAGTAATGTGTGACTGCTAGAATTGTTTACCTAGAAAATCCAAACAGAGTTTTTATCAAAACCGTTGAACATAAAACTCCAGTGGTACAGTAGTCACCTATCGCTGTCAGTGAGGAGTTCTTATGTAAATTGCCGCAATATGCTCTTTTCTATCTTCAACAACTGTTGAAAATTACTCCCGGCAATCACCTTTGTGGTCAAAAGGTAACATCGTCTGATTCATGTTTTTTGTGCATTCAAGGGAACTGGTCAGCCGAAAAATTTCTAAGTAAACAAGTCAACAATCTCAGGCACCAGATCAGCATCGTTTCTATCTTTCATTCAGTTCACGGTCGATGCACCATGTTTCAGCTCTTACACAAAAACATAGAAAGACAGATAATTGTTTCTGAAAAAGACTAGACATTTCTGAATCATCTATTAGTTTTTCTCCTTTTCATTTACATCATCAGTACTCGAATGTCTGTTCAAAAATGCATGCATATATCATCTTCTTTCATTTGACATTTTTATCTCTTTTGCCAAAGAATATTCACCGCGAACTTTCGTTTCGGTTCATTCCATCAAGTTCTAAATATTGGTTTGCACCGTTTTAAGATTCGAAATTGTGATGAATTTTCGAGTTTTTGTGAAATTCTGAAAGCGTGACCATCACTTTCCATTTTTTGGACACCAGACAAATCTCATTACCCAGTCCGTCCGTCGAACCCACCCGTTTTTGATGTTTTCCTTTTCACCTCAAATCCAAGAATAGGTAATCAGATGTTTTAATAAAATATTGGCTTTGGTCCAAAATCCACATTTTTGATTTTTGTTGAATTTACTTTGTCAAAAGAATAAATTAATTGAGGGAATGTAGGCGTAGGAACGGGATGAGGAGAGGAGAGAAGGGTATCCTCTTCTTTTTCTAAAGGCTACCAATCATTATTTGAGTGGAGTATTCCTTGGTCTGTTGATTTCTATTTTGCTTAATTGTTTCTATTGCCAGGAACGACGCAGGACCAGAAAAAGTTATTCTTCCCTATCCTGATTTGTATGTATACCTTCGATACATAGCTATATTCATAAAAAACCCGGTGCTGGGCTGCCGAGAATATTTCAAGAAGTTCGAATAATCTGCAGAAGAATTTGTACTTATGAGGTAAAAGTATCGGACTTTTTATTTTCAGTTTCGTTTCTGGTGATTCGCCGTTTACAAATTGTTTCCATGACAGAGGTTTTGTTTCACTATTAGTCACTAATGTCAAACAACTGTTGTCTTCACTTTCTTGTCAATTTCTGATTATTTCCTTCACAAAATCGAGGTAATCTTAGAAATTCAAACATCATTCTGACATATTTCATCAATGAATACACCTCCGAAAAGCTCATACATCTTAGATAAAACTAACAATTAGAAATGATTGGAATAGTACTAAAAACAGCACTTTCCTCCAATTATTCCAAATTTGAAAACAACTTGAAGAGACACGTTTAAGAAACATTCCAGGTTTGCGAGTATAAATAGCCGTATCATAGTTTTAAAACACTTTTGTAGGCTGCAAATGTCTTCTGCATGCATTTCTTCTTAGAACCGAATAGTAATTTGAATACTCGAAAACCTAGTCCAAAGTCCACCGAGGTGTCATTTATTGAAATCCAAAATGTCAACATATCAAATAAAATCTTGGCAGACCAGTCCTTCTTCTATCTACTCCAGCTGCACAAACACAAATAAATTTCGAACTTACTCCCGAAAAAGTTGAGAAACAAAACAGGGGCAAGGTCTTTGAGGTCTTATTTTAATCCTTTTTCCCCTCCTCAAGTTTTCGAAAAATCCCAGTAATTACCCGCCTACAACCTCTTGCATTTTATGCATTACATGCATTTCAGAAAAACTAAAAATAAGAAATTTCTCAGTTTTTTTTTGAATTTTCTCTTCTGCAAACCAACCGGAAACTGTTCGTTTTTTGTTCAATGTGTCGTTTTGACATCTGAAATGAGGGAACCCATTTTGAGTTTATTGTGATCTTGAAAAATCTCAATTTAAAAAAAAAGTTTGAATCAAAGTTTAAATGTTTTGCTAATATGATCCAAAGCCATTTGACGTTCCAACTTTTCTTCTAATTCAGTCCAACAGATCGTTTAGAACTCCTTTGTTTCAAAATCTGAAAATGACGTTTTTTTACTTTTCTGAGCTCTGGTCAACTTGAAAACACTCAATTGGAAACTTCAGAAGCACATTTATTGGTTTTGCAGAATTTTTAAATGTAGGATAGAAACAGTATCTTGAAAACATTTTAAGACAGTCTGTTTCACTTATACGGATTGTTTACAATTAAAAAAACATCAGTTATACTGGCAGTTAATAAATGATATATTTCAATTTCCGAGTGAAATGTCTTCATTGTTTTTGCATTGTTTATATCACTTATCTTCAGCATCTTCCAACATTTCATCTCTTCAAAATGACGTTTTTTATTCTTTGCTCTTTTCTAGTTCATCCATTTCCATTCTTCTTTGCTTCAAGTTCCTTCCACATTTTCCATATTCTAAATTAATTTGTCTTCACTCAAAACGTCTTCAAATCCATCGTCTGAATATCAACTAAGTGCCATTTCTTTTTTTCGTGGTACCTTTCTTTTTTATTTTTCTTCTTTTCCAGAAATAACAAGGGAATTGAAGAGATGTTGATGATGAGCAATAAGAAATGGAGCATCAGTAGTCGAATTGACGATTCTTCTTCCTCTTCGACGTCTCCTTTTTCTTCTTCAACTCAAGCGACTCCACACGAATTCTTCTCGAGAATGCCAGCGTCTATTCGAGAGGTCTGTTTCAATTCTTGCAGATTTTGAAACCAATTTTTGTAATCAGAAATCCATTCAAAATTCTTGCTGAAATAATAAAAACTGAAGGGAGATCCACCGTCACTTCCTGTTTTTTTTATTTTCTTCTTCCTATTTTCTTTTCACGACTCCTCTACTATAATTTAGTCTCTCTACGAGATTCATGAACCCTATATATTTTTTAACTTGAGAATTCAAACATACTGTAATTATCGTCTAGACAAGTTTATAGTTTTTAACTTTCAGTACTTCATACCGAAAGTCAGAAACTCAAGAATACAATTTTTGTTTGAGTTTGAGTATTTTCATGCCTGATCGAATTCTGCTAGAAAATAGTTAATTGAAAAATCAGTACACTTCGAATTCTCCCATTATGAATAATTTTATCTGAGAAACCTGTTCAATTGAATAATCTGAAACTCTGAAGAGACCAACGTTGATTTGTTTTTGAATCCAGATGTCACAGGGTTCGGTACCAAAATAGCAAATCTCTATTCTTTTTTTTCCTTTTTCATTTTCTTTTTTTAGAAATGGAACTCACATTTTCCAGATTCCTTGACTCAATGTGGGCGTTTTTGTGTTGGAACCCCCCTGTTATGTCTGTCACTCCGAATTCGAAAATTAAAATAAAATAGAAATTTTTATAGAGGTACGATGGGTTCTTTTCGAGGAAAATTAGGCACAAATTTTGGGGATAAACAGAAAATAACATGTGGTACGGGAGGAATTTATTTTAGGTTTTTCTGGATTTTGAGCATTTGAATTTCGCATTTAAATTCTTGCAAATTTTAAATATTCGAAGAATTTCGGCACAACAGACTTTGCTTGTTTGCATCCGAAATCAAGTCAGACTGTATCCAGGACACTGAATAGTAAGCACCCTAGTAGTTCAAAATAACAGAAAAAGAAGGGAGACTTGTGCTCATGTGCTCTGATCCGTCATCTTTCTCTTCCATAAATACGGAAATTCTTGAAATTTGAATTCGTTCACATTACTCCAGCAGTTTTACGGCTTCATTATTTAAAGGTTTCTTTTGATTGAATTTTCGTTTTCATTCTTACTTCAACTTCCCACTTTCCTGTTCCCCGACTTTTAGATTTCTTTATTTCAAAATCCCGAGATTTTATTCGATTTCTAGTGCCCTTCCTGCGAAAAGAGCTAAAAATGTTATCAGAAATGCACTTGTTGAAACTTGAAAATTAATTATAAGGCTTCATGATCAGCTTCACTAAAGTTTCGAAAACATTGCCAAAAGGACAAAAATGACGTTTTTCTGTTGGGCTCGACCAGATCTATCAGAAACACTTTGCATTCTTCGAAATTCAAATTTAGTACTTGAAATTTCACAAAATCAATGCAATTCGGAAACAGTTCAAAGAGTACGTAGAGCTCAGATTCTCTAGTGCTCCAATTTTCAGTCCTCCTATCCCAAGTATAATATATTTCCCATCTCTGAGTCACAGCCTCGCTGAATTTTCTGAAAATGTCATTTTTTCTGTTTTTAAAGCGACCCAAAGAATTCAGGAGACTCCCGAAAAAACAAACAGAAAAGCATAGAAAGAAAAAGAAACAGGAAGAATATCTCCATCACTATTTGGTCCTTCGAAAAAAAAAACATTCATCTCTATTATTTTTTGGAACCATATTTCGTTCTTTTTTCCCCTTATTTCAGCTGCCAATAGTAATGACGATTTTCAAATGTTACCATATTGTTTTTCATTTTGCGAGCAGACCGAGTTCATTTTTGTTTTTCAGTCTTTCAGAAAGGTTTGTTCTGATTAAAGAAGACATTTTTGACTTTTTGAGCTTTGACAGTGTTGAAAATGTTTTTGTCAAACAAGTCTACAAACGGTTGCAAGGCTTTCTAGACATGTGACCATCTCAAAATAGATCGCCAAATCATATAAGTACTTAGACACCCCACACAAACTACAACTATCTCGCCCTCTTCATTTAATGACGATAATCAAAATGAGACACGTCATCCATTCTGCTTGAACTAGCCCTCCTTCTTCTCCTCTTTTCAGTCTAAAATCTAATCCGTTTAGTCATTTTTCTTTTCATTCATTGTCTGTTAAATGAACATCTTCCATAATATCCAACTGATCATAAGATTTTCTGCTAAGAGATAAAGCATTTGGGTTTTTTTGATTTTTGAACAATCAACTGGAAAGTTTCCAGCTTATTAATCGAAAGGAGATGAAAAAAGACCTTTCTAATTCTTGGTTTTCCTCTTTATTTCTTTTTCTGAACGATCCTGACTAATTCGTTTAGTTTTGAGAATTCTCTGAGATCAAGAGAAAATGAGGAAGTAGGAAGTGGAAAACTGAAAGAAAAATAACATTTTGCATTCCTTTACTAAATCGAGCACTTGGACCTTCTGTTATTTGATTGCCTATGATCCGTGTGTTGCCACATTTTCCTTGATTTCCACTCATCGTGACCTCTAATTCATCAACTCTGCCACGTCACCTCATTCCGCCTCTTTTTCGGAAGTGGATCCTCTCTTCAGAACATCCTTCTTCCGTTAATTAAAGTGGTATGACAAAAAGAAGAAAGAGAAAGAGAGATAGGCATCCGAATAACAATGAATCCATCCAATTTCATTCGTTCTGGGGGACATGGAGACATAGCACAAAACATGAATTCCAAGAGAGCCTTTCCTTCATTTTTATTATTATAAATTTTATGATGTTTTTTGGCCAGCTACGACCATCTTTTCAATTCTTGAATTTTTGAATTTCCGTATTTTCGAATTTTGGATTTCTATGCAGATCCAGTTATGAGTAAGGCCTAGATGCATATGATAGGGATCGAAAACTATGTCCGGTTGTCACAAGTAACTCACAATCTTGTGACAGCATGCCAAGGGTTTTCAAGAAGTACGGAAAAGTTCAGACCAGAATGTTTCGTTTCTGGGTCATCGTTCTACAGGGCTTGGAGGTTTCGGGATCTATTTTTTCGGTTTGAGTGCCATGTCCCGTTTTTCTAGTTTTGAAGTATTCTATTCGAATCATCGTGACGTTATATCAAACATATATCTTCGTTTGAATATCCTTTCTACACGTCCAAAGTCTGAAATATGAGTACAGATCACAAAAACAGGAAACTGTCTACATAGTATATTAATTATTTTTCTCTCCTTTTCCTACGCGAATACCCTTTTCACTTCATCTCCTTCTTATGAATGTGATCACATATTTCATAAAGTTATTTTAATGAAAAAGGGCGGAGCCAATATGGTGGGAAGCCATCGTAAAACACGTCAGAAACGGAAGAGGTGGGGTAAAATTAAAGGCAAATTTTTATAAATTCCGGAGGTATGGAGAGAAGCTATACATTTGTTAGTATTGTTTCCGGGTTTTGGGTCACCTTTTTTCATTAGTAAATACCATGAAGCTCATTCATAAGTTTTCTCTACTCGGCCGTTTTTTCTTGTTTGTATCCTCTAACTATTCCTTCAACAAGTCTAATCAAGCAATGTTCCTGCAAATTATTATCACTCTCCGCAATATGTTTTTACACCCACTAACTGAATTTGTTGATATAATCAACCTTTTTTCTTCAACTTTTCTAGCAAACCAAAAGCCATTCAATGTGAAAATTTGATTATTTGTAAGTAACATTTTTCTCTGAAAAACAAGTCTCTTGAGTAGAAAAAGTAGAAACGCCAACTGCTCTGGAACTCTTCTAATGTCGATCGCTTTTCATTTGGATGTTTTTTTTTCTGAACCTAAACACTTTTTTGAAGAAAAATCAGAATATATCAACTCGAGTTTAGTTGATTCAATCCGAACCTATTTTTTCTGAAAGGAAACTCGAATTTCGTTCATAAGTTTCCATGAGAAAATGTTCGTTTTCTTAGTCAGCATATCACCTGATCACTAGCTGATCACTACTATACAACTTCCGTGGGAACACGTCAAGGCTCCCTGATTTTCTCATTTCCTACTCAATGACTAACTACTGCAATGTTTTCTATAACATGTTTTCTTGCAGATGTTCGAGCAACAAGCGATAAATAACTCCGACCCCCAGGTGAGTCGAGGAGAAGAGGTGGATGTCATGGATGTGGTCCCTTTTTTGATCTAACAGAACCTCTACATATAAGTGATAATGAACTTTCAGCCAATGGAGCCTCCATCTCTGGAAATTATGCTCCTTCACCATCTAATGATCATTCTGATCACACTGTTCGGTAACTCTCTTCTGATTTATGTCATCTACAAAAACAACAAAGTTCTACGACGGAAACGAGTCACTCCTGTACAAGTAAGAACGATCTTCAACAATTTTTTAACCTAAATCACCGTAGAATATTCTGATTTCCATGTTAATTCCAGATGCTAATGCTTCACATGTGTGCTGCTGATATTCTCTTCGCCCTGATCTCTGTCGGTCCCACCATGGCTATCACCGCAACTGTGCCAGTCTTCTACGGTCCTAACTGGTTATGCAAGTTCACCAAATTCCTCCAAGTGATTCCAATGTACGCTTCCTCGTTCCTTCTTGTCGCTATCAGTGCTGATCGGTATCAGGTTAGTCGGAAATACATCGTGATCGATTCTTATCGAAGGTCTTTCAGGCCATCTGTCGTCCTCTCGCCTCAATGAAGTCCTCTGCTTACAACCGTCCAGCCCTGTACTCCGCTATGGCTTGGACTGCAGCTATTCTTTTCAGTACTCCTCAACTTTATCTCTTTGAAAAACGAGATGGTGACTGTCATGAAAACTACACAGAGCCTTACCAATACCCGCTCTACGTCTGCTTGTTCAACTCAGTCGTCTGGCTTCTTCCCAGTGCAATCGCTGGTTATTTGTACTTTTGTGTCTGTAAAGCTGTCTGGAAGAGTACCTCATTCAGTAGCTCTCTCAGAAATAACATGAAAGAGAAAATGGAACATTTGAAACTAACTGAGAAGAACGGTGGAATGCAGGCACATCATAAAGGTTAGTTGGATTGACAGGCTCTGCAGTGTCCTTATTTTATTCGTTCAGGTGCCACTATGCAATGTGTAGAATTGGATCGTCGACGTGTCCAAACCGTGAAACTAACATTGACAATCGTAGCTGCTAACTTTGTGCTCTGGGCTCCATTCTGTATAACATCAGTCATCGATGCTCTTTGGCCATCAGCTATTAGTAAGTTCTTCGACCTCCCATATGCTTCTACAGTAACCCAACTCAACTCTTCAGATTCCACATTTGCCACGTATATCATGTTCTTCGGTAATCTCAACAGTTGCATGAATCCATGGCTTTGGTTCCACTTCAATCGAAATCAACTCCGCCGAGCCTGTCCGTGCCGGAAATCATCAGAACCACTGATTCAATCGTTAGTTTATGTACATGTGATGACCAGTGAGCACAGCGATTTTTGATTCTTTTCTTTCAATTTTTCCAATCTTTTATCACCCATTCCTGTCCACGTGTACGGTTTCTTTTTCTCGGCACCGATTTTTTTTTTCATTTTTCCAGACTGATTTTTCTCTTCATCTCACAATCGTTCTTGCGGGTTTTTTGATTTTTTTCTTTGTATTTTCACTATTTTCGTACAGTTTTTGTGTGATCTATCAAGAATATATCTATCTGTAACATGTATCTGATTCGGGAAGTGTGTAATTTGGACTGTGGAGACTGTGACATCTGTGAAAACTGTTAACATGAGTCATCGTTATTAACCTGGTCCGTGGATGTGCTGTGTAACAAATAGGTGAGAAAATTGACCTCTGATTCTTACTATTCTTACTGGCATTCGAAACTTCGGGCATCAATTAAGTGTTCAAAACTTAAAAAGAGGAAAAATGAGCATTTAAAACAAGACTACGGACAACCTTGAGTTTCTCTAATTCCCAACTATTCGATCTCAAATCGTTGTATGATCTTTTAATGTCCATACCAAACCCATCTCGTTCCGAATCTCTTGTGAGTGCGACCTGATCTATTTTAGAACTTCCTCCGATCCAAACGTGTATGTATCTTGTATTATGATGCCAACGCATACATATTTATTCTATTTTCGGAGCACCCGCAAACCAATTATTCCTTAAAATCTGACAAGCACATCAAGTTGACATTCAACCACATTACGCACTTCCTGTAGTTGACAAACTATACTTTTTCTTGTCAATTTTGTGTCAATTTTGTGCCATTTTTGTGCATTTCTTACGGAAAATAATGACATTTTGTGTTCAAAAAACTTCTTTTCCAGTCGTCGAAATGGTGTGGAAGGAGATCAGGCACAAACCGAGTGCACTATGGAAATGGCAGTTAATTCTGAATCGAATCGGTCATTTTGAAGTTTTGTCCGAATATCCATGTGATAAAAAATCTGTGTTCTATTTTTCTCTTAATTATTTTTTTCTTGTAATTCAAATAAATCTTTGAAACAAAATCATCGTTTATTGTAGATGAGTAAAACTGAATCCATTCAGGAGAGCGAATAATCTCATACACACACATGGGGGGACAGAAAGAAAGGACAGAGGAAAGAATAGTGAAAAGAGAGAGAGCGAGAAGAAGAATGGATTTTCGATGTTATTTTTCAATGATTTTCATGGATTCAGTTAACAGAGCGAGTTGAAGAAGACTCGGGAGAGGAGAGAATCAACCGAATCTTGGCTTCTGGATGCCGTCGATGGTGCGAAGGAATCCGGACATGTCCTCGAATCCTTCGAGTGGAGCACGACGCTCCTTGGCTGGCAGGAAGCGTCTGAAAAGCAAAAGAATTTAGAAATGTACTTAAAACTGGTTCATTTGGGTCACTCATTTGATTCACTGTTAACTTTGTGAAAAGTGAGCGATTGTCTGCTTTGAAAAACTTAGATGAGAATTAAAAAGAGTTTATGGATTTTATGTTCTCGAAATGTTCCGAAATTCTGAATAATCTGCTGGAAATAACAGAATTTTCCCCAAAACTTACTTGATGAACTCGAGCTCGTTGTTACGAGCCTGGCGAGCCAACTCGGCAGCCGATCCGTCGCTGAAGGTGGCGAGACGTGGCTCGACGGAGTAAGCGGCGACGCTTTGGCTGGTGGAGATGGCGATGAACGCGATGGCGGCGACGATGATGAGAAGACGCATGTTATGGTGTCAGGGGGACCCTGAAAACTGGGATAATTTGATAAGGTAATGAAAAGATGTTGTGGAGAAGGTAAATTAAGAGAGGATAATGTAAATGAGTGTCGTGAAACTGGTGACCATAAAATAAGATGAAAACCTAGTAGAAACTAACAAAGGAAAATCTAGAGGATTCATGAGACTCCCGATTTGCTCAGTAAAAAAATTGATTTCATTTTAGGACTTGTTAATAGAAGGAAGACTGTTTCTTGGATCTTCTCATCTCCTTTTTGAATAATTAAATGGTTTTATCAGTTCTAGATAATTCTAGATTCAAATAATCTTCTCATTCAGATGATAAAGTCTTCATTCCAGGTGGGAGCTCAACGAAACCCAAAATCTGGGCTCGGAGCTCTGGTATATGAAATTCTAGATATCAACAAAACCACGGAAGGATCGGATTTCAAGAGAATTTCAGATTTTCCCAGAATTTTTTGATTCTTTCGCTCTACGAAACCCTTCAGAAAAGGCTCGGAACTCGAGAAGACAATAATACCTTCTCCTCGTGGCCCTTTTATACCATTCAACTTCGTCACTATGGCTTTTTTTCCAAACACGCACATATCCAGGAAACAATTACCTGGGGGCGGAGCTTGGCTCCGAAGGAATGTCGCAAATCTCAATCAAGTCGGTGACAAGTCGGAGAGAGAGAAGGTAATTGCTCTGTATGTTATGAGCTTGTAATGGGTTGTGCAATGGAGACGTTGAGAGAATGGAGAGCAGGGACCAAGACAAAAAACAGCAGTAATACGAAAGTGGTCCGGAAAAGTGGGTGGATAGAATTGAGATTTGAGGTCATCAGGTGATGACGAAATTCCTGAATTTGGATGGTCCGTAGCTTCTGTGTCTATTGTTTCAGTGATCGGGATCTTTGAGATCAACTCCGTTCCGGTGACACGACCGGAACCGAGATCACGCGATTTCTCGGAAAAATTGGTAATCAGTATCACGAAAGTCGTTAGAAAAATACGAATTAGGTGTGATCGGGTTTAAATTAAAAATAGTATTCGGAACAAAGTTCATTTCGGAAAAATCAGAAGATCAAGTCATATCAAGAGAGTATGGTGAAAATGGTTTTGAATGTATCCATTACAGAAAAGGAGAGGAAAATTTCTGCAATCGGAATGGGGACTTCAAATAGAACAAGGTATACCTATAGTCTTTAAAAACCGTCACCTTGGTTTGAAATTCAAACATTGAGTGTATTCCGCGACATGGTTTAATGAAAAATATGTCAGAACCTGGGAAACAGTCAACCTTTCGAAAATTTGAATTTTCCAACCGTCTTACTGTTCAGATTATATCCGTATCAAATAAAAGCGGCACCAATTAATTCCGATTTTAATTTTCAGACAACACACTTTTCTTGTACCTTGAATTTCTCCTTGTACATTGGATTTTCTTGTCAAGAGTTAAGAAATTGTTCGTTCTCTTTCTTCTCATTTCTTTCCGTCCCTCAGTTCTTTCGTGTCTCAACCGTATCCCTGTTGTTCTTCTCATTCACAAACCTGTGAAATGGGCGGTGCTAATTACTCTAAGACCTTCTAATAATACCCTAATTGTTGTCTTTTCACCTTCCTTATCTAGCAGTTTCATCTCTTCAATCATTTTTTACTGAAATAATGAAGAGAAAATGTGTGACTTTCTCGGAACTTCTAGATCGGAAACTTGATATGACAACCATAAAAGGAGACACTGAACAACTCGAAGTTTTCACTTTAAACTTCCTGAAAAGTTGTCTCAAACAATGGACGATGATGCTGAACAAGATATTTTGGGTCGAATGTCAATGACTCCATTCGAAGAGAAGCTGTTCGGTCTCGTTGAAAGAAGTGACATGGATACAGTAATCCCACCGTTGAGACAGGTACGGTAGACTACTGTAGTTGTAAGAAAAGAAGTATATGTTTCAGCGAGAAATGTGTCCAGTCTGTCGTCGAATGTTTCCAAGTGTTCATCATCGTGCCTGGCACCAATTCATTCATTTAGAATCATACACTGGATTTCTGGATAAAAATTATGGAACAGGAGACTTGCCGTTTTTCAATTTTGTGAGTAACCGTGAATCAGCAACTAGAACTTGATTAATTCAGTTTGTACCATGCCCGAACTCTGATTGCTCTCTCAAATTCATTGATTTCACTGATGCGAAGTTTCATTATCTCTTGGAACATCAATGCTGTCAATTGTTTTGTTGCGGCTTTCGCTTTTCCGATTATTCAATGGCATTGCACCATTTGATAGAAGCTGAACATAGGGAAACACGAGCACCTTATCGTAGACATAAACATGTCCTTAATGTAAGATTCTCTACTTCAAACTGAACTCACTCACAATATTAAATTCCAGCTTCATCCCCTATACGTCTGTAAATGCTGTGATAAAATGTGGCCGACCCGTATGGAGTATACTTCTCATTTACAAGGAAAACATAACATGTGTCCGGATCCAATGTGCAAACATTTATTCAATGACAACGAGAAAACAATCACTCATTTCTTCGAACATCACTACGTGAGTCTGTCTGTATTTCTGTTTGTCCGAATGATCATTTGTTTCAGAAACACTTGTTCATGGATGGTCGTTACATCCTCCTCAACTACAATATCTTCTTGAAATACGACAAGACGCAAGAGGAACGATCAATAGTAAGTGAAGTATGTAACCTAATCTCGAGAAGTTTCTCCATGTTACAGGGTACCTATCACTGTGAAAATTGTTATCGGAGATTCAAACAACGATCTGATCTTCATGATCACGTGGAAGCAAGCGATTGTGTAGCTATTGACAGAAAGGTTCTGTGTGTGTATTATGGACATTCAGATACAGATATTTGCAGACGTTCCCACCAGCGGTTCCCTGTAAATGTGGTTATCAATTCGTTTACTGTTACCATCAACGTGATATTCTGCTCAGATATCTTCCGATATTTCGAGAAGCGTTGGAACATATCGCAAGAGAGGCACCGTATAGTGAAATGCCTGAAGATGTGGTGAGCGAGAACATCCGGTTATTCGGAAATCGTATTTTCTTCATTTTCAGATTCAAATCTATCACACAATGCTTCGAGTCCTTGCTGATGTGAATTACCGTTTGAACAATGAAAAATATTACTATTATCAGAGGACAAACTCTTCGAAGCATTCTACTAAGTTCTCTCCTAAACAAGTTTCAAAAATCTTGATAGGTGCTGTCGAATATTTTGTTAAAATTATGTAGTGTTGCTTATTGTTAATGAAGTAGTGACAGTGGTGATATGTGGACATCTAGATAAACAGACACACAGAACGACAAACATCTGGATGAACGAAACAGTCTGCACTGGCAGACAAGCAGAAATTGAATTTTTGAGATTTCTAAACTCAAAAAAAACTAAATTTGAGAATTTCCGACACACAGACAGACGTTTCTAGAGCATTTCTTCTCGAATGACCATTGGTCCCTGCAAGTCAAGGGAGCTGAGAAACACATGAGCTGCTCCGCTTTCTCTGCTTCTCTGCACTCTCTTCTACCTCTAATTTTGAGTTTCTGTGTCGTCTCTAACTGGTCACATCTTCTGAATTCCCTTCTTTTGTTTATTAATTTCTCTAATTGTTTACAAAAATCGAGGTTTTTAAATCTCAATCCCTTCAAAAAATGAGTTCTGATGCTGTTCCGTGGATGTCCAGAGACACGACAATTCGAGGTGTCGGAATCGTGTTATCGATGTTTTTTATTTGCTTATTTTTCGTAAGTTTTTTAAAATTTCGATATTAGAAACCGAAATGAACATCTATATGTATGTTACAGTTTTCCAACATTTGTTCCTTTTTCAGATCTATCTCTGCGTTGAAGGAATGTCCAAAAAGCGTCGATCGACCCCGAAGCCGCCAGTATTCGATTCAGATGACGAGAACATGGAAATCCTGAGAAGAACTTCTGAATTGCCTGATTTGACACCTCCACCTGCTTATGAAGTGCTCAAAGAGCCACCACCACCTTCTTATAATTCTGTTTTGCGAAATATTGGTGGAAATGAAATGTAAGCTACGAAATTTTGTTCGAAGAATGAGGTTTTCCAGTTAAATATTAGAAATCAGACATTGAGGATTCTACATTTATATACTTTAAATTAAAATAATAAAATAAAAAGAATCTAAATTAGATGGATTAACACAAAATGCAGGAGATGTGACAGTGAGATCAGTAGCTAGAAAACTGGATGACCATTATTATATAGATGAAAACAGAAAACGATTGAGTAATTTATTTAAGGGTCTTGTGAAATTTCTTGCACAGCCTTGAACAACTGCTCCTTTTCTCCGGGATCTGTTTTTCGATTTGGTTTGTGTACTGTAGGCGTGGAGGAACCACCTGCCGGATTCGGCTTCGGGCGGGGCTTTTTAGAAGTTGAAGAACTTGGTCCACCTAGGCCACCAGAACTGCTTCGCTGATAATTTTGATTATTTTTTTCTTGTTGAGTCCGACGTTGTTGGAAAGCAATCTGACGGGTAAGAGGATGAAGAACACGTGGCACTGGGATACTGAAGATGAGTCGGAGTGAAGCTATTTCGATTATGGAACCGTCTGAAAAATATTGAATGTAACTCTACTCCAGTTTATGATTCTTTTTAGTCCAATTGTATTTGTTTTCCAAATGTTCTTACGTTTCAAAGAAGTAGAAACCATCTGTGGAAGAGGTTTGCTGTCCACATACATAGGACGTTGTCCAATGTTTTCAATACTGAATTCTCCGTCTGCCACATTGCAAATGACTGCTTGTTGGCGAGAGACCTGCAAATATTGAAATTGCTCTGTATAAATTTTTTAAATATTGGAACTTCGTCTGTATAGATTTCATGTAAATTAAAATATGCTTCAAGTAGACTCGAGATAGCTTAAAAACCTTTGCTGCAGGGCCTTCCTTCGACAAGTCGATATCCACTTTATCATACATAGAAGCTCTTCCCATCACAACCATTTTTCCAGTCATTGCATATTGTAGGAATTGTCCATGTATTATGGCAATAGCGTTATCTGGAACTGTTGCACTTGTCTGGAAACGACTTTGAATTCCGCGGAAAGCTGGGCGTCGGGCAATGGCGTAGTAACGGGCACGACACGATCTGATAAATTGAAATTAAAATAAAATAGATATAAAGAAACAAGAAAACTCTAAAATGTATGTAGTTTTTCTATTTTCTATTCGGATGTCTAAGAACTCAATCAACAAAGCATTCGGTAATTTTGTTCGCAGTTACATTTTTTAATTATTTGATACTTGAATATTGAGAAAAATGATTATCAACGTTTCGGAAAATTCACCATTTAAATCTATTTATTGTGAACTTATTTGTTCTATGATAAACCATCGAAAACTTACTGCATAGGCACATTAATGTCGAAATCCACATGAAGAGTTTCCTTATTCGATTCCAATGCTTCGTAACTATTCTTTTCGGACTCTTTCGAAGTGTCACGATATCCTTTTATGCGACGAAAGTGATCAGAAAGAACTTGTGGCGTACGTGATTGGTGGAAGGTTGATCTGAAAAGGCTTGAAATGAAAATGAAAAAAGAAGAAAGTGCAGTGAATGGGTGAGTTTTAGTACAAATTTTGAGGGAAAAAACAAAAATTAAATAGCTTCCATACAATATTTTCCGTCGAAAATGATCGGAAAGGACTTGAGATGTGCGTGATATGTGGAATGTGCCGCTGAAAAACAGTAATAATATATAATGGAAAAATTGTCAAGTCTCTTTAAGCTCTAATGAAATCTCTGATTTCTAATTTTTTAGTTCAATCAAGTTTTTCAAGGCCAAGCATTCACAGATTCAGCGATTTTTCAGAGGTTTTCTTACCGATTATCATCCAAAATTGTCTTAAAATGATCGATTGTGAGAATTGTGTGATTATCCGGATCATTTTTATCATTTCTCTGGCTTTTCAGACGTTTTTCTGCCGAATCCATCAAACAACGCTCCTCGTTTCGGGTGAATGGTGTACGAGATTCGATATGAAGTCTTTGTCTTTCTGTCATTCCCGATATTCGTTTTCGAGCTAACTCCGACAACTTTTCATCATACATTAACTGGCAGAATCTCTCTTCTAAATCAGAATATGAGAATTTTCGAGAAAATGGAAGGCTGTTGTGAATGAAGCGAAGGCATGAAACGTGTGAAACCGCTGTGATCAGAGAGAGATCATCAGACGCTGTCCATATTTTCATTGGGTCAGACTCAGTGATCGATGGCTCGCGGTGAGATGTTTTCTGAAAAAAAAAAAGACTGTGATGACACACACGAATATTTTTTAGCTGATCTTCGCTTTTTTTTTCAGAATTATTTAATGATATACCGGTTAATAATTCATTTTTCTCAGAGTAAGTAATTAACTTTAGATAATGTTCATTTTATTTGTTTTTACTATCTCAAACTGCGAAATTAGGAAATTGCAGGATTGACATTCACTATTATATACGAATTTGAAAAAATCAGATGTTGTCATATTGTAATATTTCTCATTTTGTGAATGAAAAATTAAATATCTCCATTTACGTACATTTCTGTTTCTTTCCATATCGACTCGCTTTTTCTGTGAATCTGTTATTTCTGAAGATTCTCCACGTTCAAGTCTATCGCTTTCTTCCAAGCTTTGATTACTTATCGATGAACTTTCCCGTTGATGGGGAGTGTGAAGAGAGGTTGAAGTAGAAGTGCAAGGTTTAGAGTCTTCCAAGACCTGAAATTTAGTTTGAGAGAAATAACAGACACTTTAAACTCATACGTCAATATCCTTTTCTATTTTCCATCTTTTTCTATCAGCTAATGAATCAGGACGAGCGAGAAATCTGGAACAATTCAATATGATTTTGAGCAAAATTTAGAAATCTAGTTTAGGTTCCTACTCTGTATTGTCGATTTTTCTTTTTCTAGACATTTCCGCATTGATATGCTGATCTTCTATACGTTTTTCATCTTTCAATACGTCTGATTTCTTCGTTGAGCTTGGAAAATCAGTACTTCTACTCATCGACGCCACAGCATCGATAGTCGAATCTAGTTTATCGCCCATCTGTAATAAAAATAATAGTTTTGGTACCAAAAAAACGCAAATTTTATGATGAACACAGATAAATTTGTAGTTTTCAAAAATACTATCAAAATTTACAGGTTTTTAAGCTGAAAATCAGCTTGAAATTTTTGAAATTAAAGGGACACGCGTGCAAGTGCGCTCCAATGCCAACATACACCGTACCCCCGACAACCTGCATTCCCTCAACCGCCCATCGAGGAGAGCCGCCTTACTGCAGCGCCGGTTTTACTTTTGCTTTTGGAATTTCTTTTCCGAGCAGACCCGTAGAAGATGTTCGCCAAACGTGCCGTATCAGCTCTTACCAACGCCGTCAAGGTAATTTTTATTTAATATGCTGTAAAATTTAATCCGGGAGACGGAATTTTAGGCTCAACACGGTAAATTAATATTTCTTGATACTACAGTAAATTAATATTTCTTGATACTACAGAATATTTAAAGTGAAAATTGGTATTTTTAGTTGTCTTAAATTTTTTACTAATATGGATTTTTTGAAGTATGATTTTTCTCTTCGAATGCAAGACACAAAAAAAATTATATAAGGAGGTTTTTACATTAAAATTTTTTGTAGGTCCAAAATGCCGGAATTGCCACCACCGCCCGCGGAATGGCTGCTTCTGGATCTGAGGTCTCCAAGATTCTCGAGGAGAGAATTCTCGGAACCGAGACTGGAATCAATCTTGAGGAGACCGGAAAGGTAAATTTTTATTTCACCAAAATCAGACGAGAAAGCTTTTCTTTTAGGTCCTCTCCATTGGAGACGGTATCGCTCGTGTTTACGGATTGAAGAACATCCAAGCAGAAGAAATGGTTGAGTTCGACTCTGGAATCAAGGGAATGGCCATGAACTTGGACGTTGACAATGTCGGAGTTGTCGTCTTCGGTAACGATAAGGTCATCAGAGAAGGAGATATTGTCAAGCGTACCGGAGCTATCGTCGACGTTCCAGTCGGAGATGGACTTCTCGGACGTGTCGTCGATGCTCTCGGAAACCCAATCGACGGAAAGGGACCAATCAACTCTGCCAAGAGATCTCGTGTCGAAGTTAAGGCTCCAGGAATTATCCCACGTCTTTCTGTCCGCGAACCTATGCTTACTGGAGTTAAGGCTGTCGACTCTCTTGTCCCAATCGGACGTGGACAACGTGAATTGATCATCGGAGATCGTCAAACCGGGTATGAATGAGCTTTCTAAAAACCAATTGAGTGTGTGTTTTTTTTTCAGAAAGACCGCTATTGCCATCGACACTATCATCAACCAGAAGCGTTTCAACGACGCCGGAGATGACAAGAAGAAGCTTTTCTGCATCTACGTTGCCGTCGGACAGAAGAGATCCACTGTCGCCCAGATTGTCAAGCGTCTTACCGATGCCGGAGCTATGGACTACACCATCGTCGTCTCCGCTACTGCCTCTGACGCCGCCCCACTCCAGTTCTTGGCTCCATACTCTGGATGTGCCATGGGAGAGTTCTTCCGTGACAACGGAAAGCACGCTCTCATTATCTTCGACGATTTGTCCAAACAAGCTGTTGCCTACCGTCAAATGTCTCTTCTTCTCCGTCGTCCACCAGGTCGTGAGGCTTACCCAGGAGATGTATTCTATCTTCACTCTCGTCTCCTCGAACGTGCCGCCAAGATGAACAACTCCCTCGGAGGAGGATCTCTCACCGCTCTCCCAGTCATTGAGACCCAAGCCGGAGATGTGTCTGCTTACATTCCAACCAACGTCATTTCCATCACTGACGGACAAATCTTTTTGGAGACTGAACTCTTCTACAAGGGAGTCCGACCAGCTATCAATGTCGGTTTGTCTGTATCCCGTGTCGGATCTGCTGCCCAAACCAAAGCCATGAAGCAAGTTGCCGGATCCATGAAGCTCGAGTTGGCTCAATACCGTGAGGTCGCTGCCTTCGCCCAATTCGGATCTGATCTCGATGCTGCTACCCAACAGCTTTTGAACAGAGGTGTCCGTCTTACTGAGCTCCTTAAGCAAGGACAATATGTGCCTATGGGAATTGAAGAGCAAGTATGTTTACTAAAAATTAGTTTATGTTTGTATCATTAATTTCTACTTTTAGGTCGGAGTCATCTACGCTGGAGTTAAGGGATACCTCGACAAAATCGACCCATCCGCCATCACCAAGTTCGAGAAAGAATTCTTGGCTCACCTCCGTTCATCTCAGCAAGCTCTCCTCAAGGTTATCCGCGAAGAAGGACAAATCTCTCCACAAACCGATGCTCAACTTAAGGATGTCGTTACCAACTTCTTGGCTACCTTCAAGCCATAAAGCACCAAATAAGGCGTAACTCTATGTGTAGAATTGTTGTTTTATGTTTTTGCTGAGCACACCCATTTTAGTTTCGAAATAAAGAATAATTATAAAAAAAGGTGGCGTTTTTTGAATTTTTCCTCCCCTTGGATTGTGTTTTTTGTATTGTTTTCCCCTCATCATCCCAAGAAGCCTAAATTTCTTTTTTCTCTTGCTGACTCGAGCGATAAATAAAAAACTCCCGTCTTGGTTTACTTTTTTTTCTTTGAGTTTCAGACAATTGATGATTAAAAATTTCAATTCCGCAACGGAATATCACCGCTCTTCGTTTTGTAGTCCGCCAGTGACCTTCCATCGCAAAGTCCGCAAACACGGCAGCGCATAAATACACACGCTTCATTGTTCTTCAGAACTTTGCAGGTAATCGGGGCTGCAGAAATGTCGCATCAGGAGCAACAAGAGCAAGAAATCGAAGCTCTAGAAGCGATTTATTCAGAAGAAGAAATCCATGTAGCGTGTCGTGATTATCCAGACATCGAACTGAGCATTGAACTCAAATCGAATCAGGTATGTTTTTTTGTATTCTAAAGAAATATTCAAAAAAACACAAAAGCGAACGATATCAACTTCCTGTGTGAGTTTTTGCTAAAAACATTTTTTTTACCAATGAACAAATGAATAATGCCTACTTTTCTTCAGTACGACGATCCGACAGATGACGATTTCGACGTATCGCTAGGCATAGAATTTCCAGAAAAATACCCGGATGAGGTAAGGTTTTGTATTTACAAGAAAGAACAAGAAAAACTCAATTTCATTATGAATTTATTTACTGCCCTTATACTTCGAAAGATATAATACATAGAATTCATCATAATTTGCTGAAATAGCTCGAACGATGCAAAAAACTTCGACATGTTTCAAATTATTGAACTGAAACCAGATTGAAATTTGATTTGGTTCAATGTGTGCCTGTAATGAAAGAGTGCTTTCTGACTACATAGCTCTGAGGAGCATCAGAAAATTACAGAGGCGTCGGTTCACAGGCAATCGGGGATTTGTACTGATATTAAGCATTCAAATATTTTAAGAGACAATCTCTGACTGGCTCGAGGAGCCTACAGGCCATGTCACACATTGGCCAAACTTGTCCGTTCTAGCTGTTTTTTGATATCTTAGTACCCTGAGTATTCTAAGAATGTTATGCTATATTCCATTAGGCTCCGCCCCTGTGACCTACCGAAACAATCGATTGAAGTTGAAAAAGGAGATATTTTCATTCGAAGGATAGGATCAAATTCTTTTCAGAAATTAATTTCCAGTCCTGATTTGTGTTTTTTTATCAGTTAACTAATTTCTAGTTATTCTGCTTTTTACTACTTTTCAAGAAACATTTTCAATTTGTCATGTTTTTCGGATATTTCGGTTAGTCGAGGTTCTGCGGTCGACTAATGTGAAACATGGTCAGCAGGCCTGTGCTGCTAGTCTCTTAATATCTTATTATTATTCTTTCAGATTCCAAAAATCACATTATCCGGTATTGAAGATGCATTCACTGAGGAACGAATCGCCGAGTCGATTCAAAAACTTCAATCGGTAGCTGAAGAAAATCTTGGGATGGTTATGGTGTTTGCAATCGTATCTGCTCTTCAAGACGAAATTGGCGAGCTTGTTGAAGTAAAGAAAAAGGCGAAAGAAGAAATCAAAGAGATTGAAAAGGAGAAAAAAGAAGCAGAGAGTCGGAAGAAATTCGAGGGTGAGAGAGTAGGAAATATCCCGTAGAAAAAAAATCTGAAAACGGTGTAATTATTAAAAAATCTTTGGAATTCTGAAGTTTTTCGTGTAAAATTCCCAGTCAGTTCAGCACTCTCGCATCAAGCATCCATCTAAATTATTTCTTATTTTACAGGAACGGTCGTAACTCCTGAATCATTCCGTGCATGGAAAGAAAAGTTCGATGCTGAGCGGAAAGCAGAAATCGACTTGGCTGAAAAGGAGAGATTGGCAAATCTGGCCGGCCGTTTGACAGGTCGACAATTATTCCTTCGTGACGCTACACTTAATTTATCCGATGTTACTTTGATTGGAGCACAGGATGAAGTGGAAATCGATGAGAGTCTCTTCGATAATGAGGTATAGAAAAAAGTATTCAAGAGGATTAAAAATATCTTATGTGAAAAAATAAGGATCGCAATGGCTGAGCTCTTGAATTTAAACTTTCTCCAATTCGGACGAATTTGTATTGGCTTATAATTCCCAATTCAGTTTTTTCTCTGATTTCCCGATTATTCTTTGGAAAGATAAAAAAATAACATATTTAGGAAAGTATTTAAGGAACGGTTCATTCTAAGTATATTTTTCAGGAACTCGAAGGACTTGATATGGATTCCGAAGAGGACGACGAATAGCCTTTGTACTTCTTTTCAGAGTTTTTGTTTAATTTAATTTATATGTTTAGTCACATCGTTTCCCCTGTTCTTTTCGTTTTGTTCTTCCCCTTCTCCCATCTTTTTATGGGTTTATTCCCTTTTTCTCCTCCGTTTTCCCATTCGTTCCCCGAAAAAATTTCCATATTTTTTGTTGAATTTCATTTTCCCGTTTGCTCCCCCATTTCTCTTTTGGTATAAACCGTTGACACTGTTTTATTGATTTTCTCCTTTTTGTTGAGTTTTTTCTTGCTGTTTACCTACTCGTTCAGCTTGTATACTTTTTATAACGTTTCACCCCCGTACTTTCTCTCAGTGTTCTTCGTTCTTTTTCTAATATATTTTAGCCGTTGGAATATTTTCAGCAGTATTCTGAGTTCTCAGTACTATAATTTTAACCGCTTTGAAACGTTATGGAAATTCATGACTCACCACATTCTTCCTGTCTATGTTTGATGAGTCATGTCGCAAATTTCTTAATTTGACTGGAGTTTTTGATTTTCAGCCAATCTGAAGTTTTTTTTTTTTTCAGTTAGCTGTCCTGCAAAAATACTGATGTCTGTTGAAGTTCAGAACTTCCAATGTACAATAGGGCTAACTCATTCTCACTTGTTGTTCTCTTTTCTCTCTGATTGCAATCATACTTCTCAATTTTCAGCCACTTTATATATTCACAATTGTTTTCCGGCGGACACTTTTTCGTCTCCAAATTTTTGGAGCCGCTCACCACACGAGATTTAAGGGACTCTGAGTTTTAACTGTAAGTTTTGTGCTTAGATGTAAGCTATTCATACTGATTTTTAAGTTGCTCATATAGAAACAATATTACTGTATTTTTAGATGTCATACAATGGGTACGGTAATCACAATCATCATCCACCCTCTTCCACATTACAAGTGAAGTCAAAGTTTGATTCAGAATGGCGACGTTTTTCGATTCCGTTGTCAAATGGTGTAACATATGATGGATTCAGAAGGTTGGATGAGTTGAACTATTAAGAAACAAGACGTTTATGTGAATTTCTCATTATTTTCAGCCTTGTTGAAAAGCTGCATCATTTGGAGAGTGTTCAATTCACATTGTGCTACAATTCAGTCAGTGGAGACCTGTTGCCAATCACAAATGATGACGTAAGTACTAGAAATGAAAGAGAAACTAATCTCGTATTTTTTTCCAGAATCTTCGAAAATCATTCGAGTCCGCCCGCCCATTGCTGCGCCTCCTTATCCAACGACGTGGCGAATCATGGGAAGAAAAATACGGATACGGTACCGATTCGGATAAACGATGGAAAGGAATTTCATCACTCATGCAACAGAAACCACCGAAGCGGAGCTATTCGATTTCAAATCCTGAAGATTTTCGACAAGTTTCCGCCATCATTGATGTCGATATTGTTCCAGAAGCACATCGAAGAGTTCGATTGTGCAAACATGGGCAGGAAAGACCACTTGGATTTTATATTCGGTACGTTCGGAGTTAGAAATCTCGAAAAGTAATATTTCGAAATCTGAAAAACTCAATCTTAGTCTGTTTTCATTCTTCTAGAAGAATAGAAGAAACTGATTTATGAAGAAGTATTTCAGCGACGGAACTTCTGTGAGAGTGACCGAACGAGGTGTCGTTAAAGTGTCAGGAATCTTCATTTCACGTCTTGTCGATGGAGGACTCGCTGAATCCACAGGACTACTGGGTGTCAATGATGAGGTATGTCTATCTTGTATCTGTGTATCCTGATGTCCAGATTTCTTCAAATGGAATATTACTGCTCATTCCTGATTTTTTCAGGTTCTCGAAGTGAATGGAATCGAAGTACTTGGAAAAACATTGGATCAAGTTACAGACATGATGGTTGCCAATGCACATAATTTGATTATAACTGGTAAGAAATTAAAGCTCTGCATTAGCGGAAATTGTTCTCAAGAGCGTATGTATTTTAAACTGATTGTCGCAGACATCCTGAGTGTGAAATCATACTTCTTACTCTAAATCCAATCAGTTCCAGCTTAACTCTTCTATTTATTTCAGTAAAACCCGCCAATCAACGAAACACGTTATCACGTGGACCATCACAACAAGGAACACCGAATCCAAGTGTTGATACAACTGGATCATCAGCCACTGGTGGTATATCAAGACCAATGAAAATGAACGGAAGTTCGGATGGTAGTTATCATCCAAAACAACACGATCCAAACGATTCGGATTCTGGAGATTCGGATCGATAAATCTTCTATATTCTTTTTAATTGAGAGGACTGTATACTTCTGGAGTGGAAAATTCGAGTAAAAAAACCCTGTGTTTGATATTTTGAAAACATTGAAACATTTAGAAACTTCAAAGATCGTTATTCTTTTTTACTCGAATTTGTCCAATTTTAGTAATTTTCAGTCCCTCAATCCATATACGACTCTTCCCCAAATCGCAAAATGTGTCTATTTATAAAATTATTTGTCTCACACACCCCTTACGAATCTAATTTATTTATTTTCATTCTCCCCATTTTCCCCCATTTTTTTCCTACCAAAATCAAATTTTCTGGCTCTTTTTCACTTCTCCCCAAACACCAAATTGTGCCTTTTCCACTTCTTCCCAAATAAGCCCCGCCCACTTTTTCGTGATAATATGTGATTTTTATGGTTCTTACTCCCCGTCCCAAGTTCTATCATATGTGCTTTTTTCACTGCTCATTTTCACTTTTTGACAATCCTTTTTTGACTACAGTATACTCTTGACCCACTCACTGTAACTTCAGAATTCGAAATTCTTGATCAAGCAAAAAGTATGATTTATTTTTTTTCGTTCTACCAATTTTAGAATTATTTTTGTAAAGGAGATCGGTTAGACAGACGCTTTCAGGAGGTCCTGGAAGTTTTCACTACCAACATTTTTACACACTCTCGGAGGGTCATTTCCTGTGAAGAAATGAGGAGAAGGAGACACATGTCAGTCAGTTTGTCAAAATTTGCAACACGTTGGTCGTAAACACAGAAAAGAGGAGAAGAAGTCGAGAACACTCACAAATCCCCTCTCTATCTCTTTTCTCTAATCTCTCTTATTTCTCTCTTTTTTTCGTGGACCCCTTCAACACCAACCACATAGACACATACACATATTTCCTGGTTTTCATAAATTTTTGAGAAGCATTACTTTTTAGTTTCTTCTTCTTTTTTTTCTATTCTTTGTATTATTTTTGGCACTAGACATACAACTTTTGCCCTTTCTTTCTTCTTCTTAGAGCGTTGGGGAAATCGTATTTTAGGCGTCAAAAAATTTTGGAGAAGCACTTTTGAAAAAATATTTTCTTATTAGAATAATTCTAAAATCTTCAAAATTCAATTTTCTAAATTAGAATCTGATTGGAAACACTATGTTTTCAAGCTGAAATCTTTCTGATATCGAGAAATTCGTCTGAAATCGAATTAATTCTCAGGTATTTTTGGGCCACATGGCTCACAAAATGGGCTATGTGGCCCAACCAAATGGGCAGTATGGCCCGCCCTACGCGGGCCATCATGCCCATATTCTGGGCCACATGGCCCATTTCGTGTTCAAACGCGAGCCGTTCAGCTCCCTTTGCTCCTTCCCATGCATCACAATAAATTTTGTACTTTACTACTATTTATTTGTTAAATTTAAGCAAAAAATAATTATATAAGTAATTATGGGAAGTAATAGGATAAAATGAGCTATAACTGGTCAAAATATAATATGGGAAGTAGGAATACATATATAATACAGGAGAAGGTAAAAATACAAATTACAAATATACAAACTAAAACAAAAAATCTAAAGTAAATGCGAAAATGAACAGAGACGAGAAGTGGAAGAGCGTAGTTAATGATGATGCTCGTATTGTTGAGTTTATTTCTTGTTTCGCTGAAATTTCACAAATATTAAAAATAAAAAAAGAATAGTATCTTACCTGTTTGATCGACGGATTTGTGTAGATTCTTCATTATCTTCTGTTTGAATAAGTAGAATTATATATAAGGACGATAAAATTGAAAAAGAAACGAGATAAATATGAAAAATCGTGGCGAAAAATCAGAGTGTGCAGTAGAGCGCGATTTCTCAACTTGTGCCCACTCCGTGCCCATGCTGCGCCCAATCATCCTCACCAAGCGCCCAACCTGTGCCCACATCCACCAAGTATTTTCTATTTCTCCACCTGTGGCCCAACCTGTGCCCAACCTGTGCCCACTGGGCCATGTGGCCCTTTTTGTGGGCACTGTGCTCTATTCACGGGCCACATGGCCCAATCACAAGTTTTGTTGCCCCACCCTTGCCCAAAAATACCTGAATTCAGATGACTTCTGAACCATAGTCTCGATATCCAGTTGTATATTTTGTTCAGATTCTTTGAACCTTTTTTTCTCAGATTTTTCACTTTTCTATTCAATTCTTTAAGTAACTGGTCAGTGATCATAAGAATGATTACTGAGAATTGAAAGTTGCGAAAGACTAGAATCTATTGAGTCGTCAGAATAAGAAAATTGCAAAATCTTAACCCGGTTACACTCGACACTTTCATTATCAGCTTCAACAGAACGATCCTTGGTGTGATAAAAAATTTTTCGGTAATTCTTGCTCGAAACTGTTAGTATCGTTAACCAATTGAGTTTGAAGTTCTAGACGTAGTAGATGCTTCAGAAATCTGACTAATCTCTTGTATCATTTCAGAGATTTATCGAATATAATAATTAGGCCCGGAAGATCCTTGACCATCAACTCATTTCTCCGGACCCAGTCGTTATATTTCTACCACTTTCTGGATCTCTCATCCATCTCTTTCTCTCAATATCTTTCTTGACTTTTCCACTCTTCTTCATTCAACAAAAGTCAATTGGCACCCCCTCCCCCCTATCTCTTAAAAGTGTACAATGTGGCACTAGGGAGGTGGTCCACCCCCAAAGCACATTGGAGGCTTTTGGAAGAGAGAAGGGGAGCTCAATGTGCACAGAGGAAAGGGAGCACATCAACTCTCTCATAGTGTGAGGAGGAGCTGGCGGCCTTCAGAAGCAAAAAGAAGAAGCCGGGAGAAGAAAAGAAGGGGTTCGTAAATCGATGCACTTCCTTCAACATTCTGCGCTTCTTTCAATTTCATACTATTCCGATCACTTATTTTTTGGCTCCTCTTTTCTCCAACCCCATAAGGCATGGGAAAAGCAAAAAGAGGCATCTAAACCACTCGTTTCAATGAGCTTCTGTGTGCATTTCATGTGGGAGCAGAAGGGGGGCGGAGCTTCAGACGCTTGTCACCTTTTCTCGGAACGACAGCTTTTTTTTTCGGAATTTTCAGATTTTGAGATTCAGGTACTTTGAAATATACCGATCTCCCAGGAGGGTAATTAAGAAGGATACTGTAATATGTCTTTTTCAATTTGAGAATTTTCTGACTATGTGAAATTTTAGAAAACTAATTGAAATCATTAACCATCTTTCAGAATCTGAAAGTGAGATTGTGATTTCATTTTTTCAAAATTTCGAGTTGCATTTCCTGTGAAACAAACATTTGGCGTCATATATTTGAGAGACGAGGTTTGATTGCTAACTCCAGTTGACCGTAATCTCTTTTCCCAATCGAAGAGCTGAAAGTTTATTGCTATGAAGCGCTGGATATGTGATTTACATCATCTAAAAATAATATCGTCATGAATTATCAGATTCTAAGAACTCTCAATAAGTTTTCCTACAACTCAACTCATTCCTGAATTTCAGTGTCGAATGTTGTCTCGTGGCCTAAAAACTACAAGAACAACAACAATTCAGTTATGATCCCTCTCGACTCGTCTCATTTCTAAACCTCAAAACAAAAGGTTTTGAGTACGAAAAACATACATCCTTCTGCGTCTCAACTCCCAACCAATTGTCTGAGAAAAAGAAGAAGACAAAACGGGTCGACTCTTTTTAGTCACCCTCCATCTTGTCCCCTTCCCATCCTCTTTTTTCGTCCCTTTGGCTGGTTTTGGGAGAGAGAGAGACGGCGACCCCCACGACGCCATTTAATGGATTTGTTTGCATTTCGTTGTGCATGTTTGCAGCAGGCTCCAGCTTCAATACTCTCTTCCGCCACTTTTTACACAATGCTCTTTTCTTTTTCTACTTTTATGACCTACTTTTGATCTGGTTTGAGAACTGAGTGAGAACTAGTGAGGTTTCATTCTAGGTCCTTCTAGATTGAGTTTATCTCTGATTCTTTAGTGAATGGAGAACATACCGATAGCTATCAAATAATCGTTTTAGTTTTTATACATGTCTGATAGCATTATTATAATAGTTTTTATATTTGTCTGATAAACTATGTTTTTGTTGACAAGAGATGGAAAAGTTATATAAGATAGATATGGTTCTGTAAAACTGCTTTCGGCAACTTTCAAACTGATTATTTCAACATTGTCCTAAATCGAACCTGTTGGTTTCAGACGATATACTACTTTTTGAAATGAGCTTCTGCCAATACACGTCTTACTGTATTACTGAATGTATTGATTACCGTATTAATTATCCAATACCTCGCTCCCTCTCTTTAAATCCGAAGCTTTCCAAAAGTCTCCTGGAGTTGAGTGATGTATAAACCTCATTTCCTCTCTGAGATACCGGAAGAAAAGAGAAATTTGATCCAATAAAGCTACTTGACCCTCCTTCCTCTTTACCTTAACCCATACCAGTTTTCATTATTCTCCTATGAGTTTTAAATTATTTAGACAGGAATTTACTCAGAAACCTCTCGGAATACTGTTTCTCATTGAACAGAAGTATATGCTATATCTCTCTTGAAGCCTAACAATTGGTTCTGAACATGTTTGACTATCTGGTATTGAACTTCCTGTTCTCTATTCGTAAATCAATTCAATTCCACACATTAACCTTTCATTAACCGTTTCCATTGTTTCAATGTGAGAGGAGGTGCCTCTTTTTCACTTTATCTCTCTTTCTCCATCTCTTTTCCTCCACAGTTTCGCGCAGTTAATAAAGATGTTCCGCCCGTAAGTCTTTCTCTCATTTTTCACTTCTCTCTCCCTGCGTCTCTTCGTCTCCTACACTATTTCTCTCTAATTCTCTAAAACGTTTCCATTCTATGGATGTGGATTGTATTGCCCAGTCATTTATACTTTTCTACATTGTCGAAATGAGTCTTTTTGCGTGTTTCAGGAGGTTTGTTTACACGGTTGATGACTCAATTTTCTTGATTAAAGCATTTTAAAAGTCTTGTGATATACAAACTGTTTCCGTTCCTCCTCTTCCGTCTAATATTCTGAACCCTTCTAATACTTGTATAGATAATCAACTCTGAAAGGACACATTTTTTTCAGAAAAATGCCACTTGGAAAGTTGGACCTAGTCGAGGAGGAATATATCGCTGAAAGTGGAGATCACACTCCAGAAGCATCCAGACCAGTAGATAATGGAGATGCTGTAGTTGGTGAGACTTTATTCATGTCATCAAGTATTTGAACCAATTAAATTTTCAGAAAACACAAACGGTCATTCGAACGGAGAATCGAGAGTTCGAAAGAATGAACCAAGAGTTCCGGATATGCAGTTGGGAAGTAAGTTGCTTTGTTTCTCAAACTGCCAGAGAGTTTTCTAGTCCAGAAAGAGGTTCATTGCAAAAAGATAAAGGGTTCAATTAAGCAATTATTTCGAAACTTTCTTGGATTACAGAAAAGCTCTACAGTCTTGGTTCTATGTTCTAAACTCAAATTGTGGTTGTTTCAGAATGTCGATACGTGAGGTTACATGATAATGTGAACTACGTAGCCGCAGCAATTATCTTGAGAAATCAGGGAGACGATACCGAGGTACAGTATCTCTTCGTACTCCAAAGTTTACTGGAAAATCTTTAGGTGCTATTGATTCAAGAAGCTAAAAAGAGTTGTCGAGGCAAATGGTATATGCCTGCAGGACGGGTGGAAGCCGGTGAAACGATAGAAGAATCTGTAGTGAGAGAAGTGAAAGAAGAGACTGGATACAACTGTTGCGTCATTGAATTACTGTCACTTCAAGTACAGGGATCAGGATGGTATCGATACGCATTCTTTTGTGAAATCACTGGTAGGTCAGAGACGTGTTTCAGTTTACTAACAACTTGAAAATAGAATAAAAATATATTCAAAAATTTCAGGAGGTGATCTGAAAACCCAGCCGGATCAAGAATCTCTAGCAGCCGAATGGTACAATATTAAAGATGTGAAAGCGAACAAAGTTCAGTTGAGGTGAGTTGTACTTTAACTATAAGCATTTTCATTCTCATTATTGTTTTCAGAGGTCGAGACTTCATCCGACTCATCGATGAAGCCGTCACTTATCGAAGTCACGGACCAGTTGAGTCAATTCCACGCGTTTTACCGATCAGTCAGAATGTCGCCGGACTGTTTTTGGAATTCATGATTGTCAAACACTCTAGAGATGGGTAAGTCAACAAAGACTTATTTTCAACACTATCAGTTTCTTGTTTCTAATTCAGGCTTCGAACGGAAGTACTGGTTCACAAATCTATCAAAGATGAGACGTATCTACTAGAAGAGGAACAACCATTTCCAACAGTTGAATTTGGATTCGAATACTTTTTTGCAATGGTTGTATCGAAATGTTATAGGGTAAGATCTGAAAATCTGGTCTCTTTCCATCCTTTCATTTTCAGCATCTTCTGGAAGAAGGGGCCAATGTTGTATTCACTCCATCACACGTGACAAGGATAAAATGTCATCCGAAACCAATGGAAAGTCTGGCTCACGGAGTCTCAGTTCGAGTGTACTGTCAACACAAACAATCAGCCACAAAAGCCATTATCAGGAGTCCAAGGTTAGCTTTTCATGAATTAAACTAGGATCTATGATAAAATGAGGTCGTTGCTATCGATTGGATAATTACACGTTGGAATTTATTTTCAGATATCACTGGATTACTGTAGATTCATTGGAAACTCGCCAACGATTTCACATGGAACAAAAACAATTTCGGCCGTCACTGCACATGCTTTAATCATGCTTCATTTTTTCCGTTATGGAAATAAAACTTTTTTCTTTGATACAACTAAAATAATTATTTATTAGATAAGACTCGGACAGCATTGAAAAAAAACAGAAGTGTTGATCCTCTACTTACGTTCGTTGGCAAACGCATCTTCTGGATGACCGATCATGCTGAAACAATACATTTTGGAGAAGAATTTTCAATTTTAACTCACAAATCTTGAGCGAATAGTCTCTGAGAAATCTTGCTCTCTTCGAGTTTTTTGATTTCTTCCGGAGAAACAGAAAAGTCGAAAATATCAAAGTTTTCTTTGATGCGACTTTCGTTCACTGATTTCGGAATAATTGCGATTCCTCGGTCAACGACATAACGAAGAAGAACTTGAGCGGGTGTCTTGTTATACTTCTTGGCAATTGAGAGGACCTTGGCGTCCTGAAGTTCAGAAGGAGCTGGAGCCCATTCGAGCTTCCTGAAAATATTTATATAAATAGTAATATAAAGTATAAGTTTAAAACATACGCTCCATTCGGAAGTTTGAAGTTAACACGTCCAGGACTTCCAAGAGTTGCATAAGAAGTGACCGATACGTTATGAGATTTGCAGAAATCCACATGATCATGTTGTGAGAAATACAAGTGAAGCTCCACTTGTGAGTTGTGAACTGGAGTCACTCCGAGAGCAAGAGCCCGACCGATTTGTTCATTATTCCAGTTGGAAACTCCAACTGCTTTCGTGAGCCCCGCCTTATAAACCGCGTCAAATTGACGCCAGATATCTTCAACTGGGGAAGCGATTTGCTGACTCATATCATCGTTGGTAGCTGCTGGCATATGAGCAAGATAAAGGTTCACATACTCAAGTTGAAGTTTTTGAAGAGATTCCTTTAATGCTGATTCGAGTTTTCCAGGAGCGATTTGGTTGGTCCAGGCCTGATGAATTTATTTTAAAAACTGTATTAATGGCGAAAAAAATCTTATAAACCTACTTTAGTGGTGATGAACAGATCATCTCTCTTAACAACTCCTTCTTCAATCAATTGTTTAATTGCAGTTCCAATTGCTTCTTCATTGTGATATCCAGATGCAGTATCAATGAGACGATATCCAGATTTTACTGCTGCTTTTACAGCAGCAATCACTTCTTCGGGGCTTGATTGCCAAGTTCCAAGTCCCACAACGGGCATTTTGACTCCATTCGAAAGAGTTATCGTTTGAGTAGAAGGAGACATTTCTGAAAGGTTATGATTTTTAAACCTCTGCAGTTCTCCTTTCTACTTTTAAAAGTTCAAGTTTACGTTTCAATTTATTGTTGATGATAGATAATTCTGACAAAAGAGAAAGAAGTTTCAGAGGTTAGAGAAGAGAAATAAAATAAAATAAAACAGTTCTATTGAAAAAGTGAAATGGCAACGAAATTCAATGAAAACTGTTTTAGGAATGCTATTAGCCTTGAGAAAGTTAAATGTCAATGACCAAAAGTCAACATTTTATCAATAGAATTTTTCCGATAAGACACAGTTGAGATGACAAACAAAATTTTGTCATTCTTTAACAGTTCAGAAAAACAAAATTTTATACGTATTTAGTTTGGTTTTTGGAAGCTCTCTGGATAAACATTCAGCATAACACTCTTTTAACCTGCTAGAGACTTCACTGGACAAAAAAGAAAGAGTTTATTAGCAAATTTTTAACAAAAATACGAAGGACTTCAGGAATCTGTGATCCGTTCGCTGTAATTCATAGAAACGACTGTGTGTCTTATTCATTTCTCACTTTTCCAATTTCTTCTTGAGAGAAGAATATCGTATCAACACATACACGCATTCATGTTATTCCATCTCCACCCATTCTCCTGCCGAATTTGTGTTGTTCTCTCAAAAAGAGGCAAAGCCATTTCACTTCTTTTCAGATGAAGAAAACTACGAAAACGAAGAAAAGACTGAGGGCATAATCAATCCTACTTCTTCTGTTTTTTTCTGCCCTTTGTTCTCTTTCTTTCTCTTCTCTTCTCGAAAACTCCGTTTTTAAATGGGCTACACTATTTCGTAAGCCTAGTGAATGTCTTCTTGGTAGATCCAAAGGAAATTCGGTCGGTTTTCTGATTGTTTTTCCGTCATTGTTCTCTTCGAAATGCACTACTGGCACGGTGCCTGTCACTCCCGTTGTTAGAAGTCTTGCGTCGCCTCTCTCTAACTGCGTTTTGTCTGCTTCCTCTCATCTTTCCGTTCTTCCTATTCCATCGATATCATTCACTCCCCTTCCAAATGTGAAAAGGACTGCTCCGTGTTCTTTTTTCTCTCCTCCATCTGCTGCATCTCCCTCGTAAACGAAATGTGTAGTGTGTTCTCTTCTTCTCTTCTCCGTTTTCTTTTTCTTCTTTTCAGCCATTCATTTCGTGGTTTTCCGATGGAGACACCTTCTTTCTTCTCATTTCTTTCCTTCTATCATATTTATACAGTCGATATAGCAAAGATGGTAGATACGGAGTAGTTGTCTACTTTTTCTTCTTCCTATTCCCCTTCCCTTTCATAGTTTTTTAAGAGTTAAAAATGGTCATCTGAAATAGGCTGGTTCCTTTTAAACACGACATCAGATGCTTGATGATCTCGAACGCGACGCGGGCGCGTTGCGTACCTAGTCACAAGACAGCTCAGCTTCCAAAGAGACTAAACTATTGGAGAAGAGTTGTAATATATTATCCAGGTTATATGTTTGTCTTTCACAAATTATAATTATTTGCTTTTAGCAGACTATTCGTTCCACTCAGATTCATCCAGCCTTGTTCTCTTCTTCTGATATCTTATTGAGGTCTCACTATTGAATATTTGCAGGTGAGACTGCCACGAGTGCAAAGGAAAGATGTAAAAGGCAGATGGCTTTTGATTCTTCGTTGAAGTTAATCACAAAGGTAAGTTAACACAAACCAAAAAACCTTTGGGTGTTAGTTGTTTCCCGCTGCTTCTCTTTTTATACTGTATTTTTTTTTCCTATTTTCAGAACAACTGCCTCGATACCTCACGTCTCACCTTCTAACAAGGGATTATTCCACCAAACAAAAAATTCAAAAATCCAAAAAAAAATCTTGTGGAAATCTGGATCGGCTCGAACTCATGAACAATTTTGATGCTTGAACAATGACATTGAATATATGGAATCTGGATATATTTTGTTGAATCATTGGACACGACTTTCTCGAACCTTGGACCTTGGACACTTGGATATCAATTACTTTGCCTAATGAAACTGAATTCTTGATCATACTGTCGACATGGAAAATATTTGGATGAATTGAATACACTGGATCGAATTTTTAAACTGGAATGATGCATCAGCTGGAATCAAATTGAAACTGAAATTAACTTGGAACTGAAACACATTTGGAATTGGATGGATTCAACCACGGCACTGGCAGACGGGCGACTCATTCCCAGCAGTTTTAGGAATTCCATCGTTATCTATACGAATGTGAAAATCCCTGCTGGATCCATTGATGTTCGCTCTCTGTTGCCTACTGGAGATGAAGTAAAACTACTTCTGAAGGTGAGTATTAGAAGAATAAAACTAATTAATTGATAGTTAAAAAAAATAAAATAATAAATACAAATTATTTCAGATAACAAATTGACACTCATCACCTCGCCACCACCACCACTCCCCCTTGAGCAACAATCTGCTCACACACTCCAGAGACCACCACTTGTCTCAATATGTAACAGTCATTCTGACAAATAAAATCATAAAATATTTCTTCCAGGTCAACATACGACTATCTGGTCACCTTAAGTCAACATAACGTGCATACTAATAAACAACGAAGAAATGAGAAAAATCATCGAAAACGGTATTATACGCATACTTTTCAACTTTCGATAACCAATTCATTTATTTTCCAGATGGATTACACTAAATGACAAAATGATTTTGAACCCCTCCTCCTCCTCCCTGAAGAATGGAATTAAATGGCTCTCTGCCTGGTAAGAAATTCTGTATTACCTTGAGAACTCCACCCTCTTTTAGATTATCTAAAGAACTGAGGAGAATTTGACCTCAAAATGTTAATATAAACTATAGAGACAAAACAATTTCATTATATTTTTACAGATCAGCAAGCCGTGTATCTACAATTCTCTCACGAAAACTGCAAGGTGGAACTAAGATGAAGCTGAAACCACATACAACTCCTGGATACATTGGAAAACTCAAAACGACAAGTCAACATACCGCTGAATACTGATGGATATGATTTCATTGTTTTTTAAATGTTGTTTTAATTGGAAACTTGAATCTTTTGTTGAAAAACGCAACGCTGTGGAATCAAATAAATTATTGAAACGGAACCTTTATAAACTTCTAGTTTAACAAACATAAAAGATCGAGCTACACGCAGATATCATATCATTCAAACCACTATCTGTAGTGCCAATTTAAGAACCCATCTTGTTGCTTAATGGTGATGAATACTGGGCATACTCTTATTTCTCGAAGGGGCAGAAACATCTGAAACATGATGAGATTGATCTCGTCTTGCAGCACGGAACTGTCTTCATTCGTGTGCACACTTCGTCTTCTCTTCATTCACTCACATCCCCATTCACGTCTTCTACCTCCTTTGTGGACCTATTTTTTCAGAATTCGCTTCTCGTTATGTAGTGAAAGAACAAGTTGAGTCTTGAAGGCTGCTAGAATTCTATTATCTTTTGTAGAGTTAACTTGTCAATAAGGAAAGATGAATGCTGTGGAACGGTCAATGGCAATGAGTTTTTAAGCTTTTCAAAATTCATTACATAATAAGAAATTAAGGGATCCGAGCTCTTAAGATATTCCTTTGCAATTTTCAATTGTATCTTGCATCAAAAAACCTAAAATCTGAGCAGTTCGGATTAAAAGCAAACAACTATTCGATTATTCCTATTTCTACTTCTTCCTCTTCTTCCTCTTCTCCTTTACAACTATTCATCAATTTCATTAGTTATCGGTGAATATGAGAGAGTGCAGAGAACGAATGCTTGCAACACGAATCAGATCGAAAATCTCGCCTCTTCCCCCCTCTTCTCTCTTTCTCTCTTTTTCTCTATTTCCTATTTTTCTCCGTTCCGTTATTCAAATGGAATATTGATTATATCAATGTCAGTTCCGTTCCCTCTTCTTGATTTACCAGTAGTCAATGTTCGAGATGTTCTCGAAATGTTGGATGTGTCCGATTTGTAAGTTTTCCGACCAGGATCATAAGATGATTCTCAAAAAGAAAAGAAATGATTCATTTTTGATTTCAGACTCAAAATATCGAGTTGTGAGAAGTTAATTCAAAATGAAGCTAAAAGTATGAATCAAATAAAATCGTTCTCCAGCTTGAAGATTTCTCAGAAAGAAGAAATGAGTGCAGACGAAGTGTGAGTTGATTTTATACCAATACATCAGTGACGTGGCGTTTTTAAAATAGAACATTTATTTCAAAATGAGGCTAATATTTGATCCCATCACAACCGAACAATAATTTCCTTCAGATTCGAGCTACTTCAACTTCAGTTGCTCAATGATTTCAACAAATTTCACCGTATGAATAGAATATCTTTCGGCTTGAAATTCTCCACTGATATAGGAATTGAAATTGTTCTGAAGGACGAAAAAACACTGAAATGGAACATTTACGTGGAATTCATTGGTGAAATGGATAACTACAGTGGGATGCGGACTACTGTAGAAGTCGAAAATCGAAGGATTCCGGGAATTCTGATAAGCAAAAGGAATTTGTACACTTTTTGGAATGATAGAATTGCCGGATTGAAGACTTTGGTGGCGTGGATGATTAGAACATATCACATTCGTTTTGAAACGTTTCATTTGATATTTGGAACCCAATCGGAATACTCTGAAGAATTGAAATCTATTGTGAATTTCGTGAATTATCGACAGAATTCGTATAATAATTTGGTGATTGATGAGAATGGAGGACTGATTGACGAGGAAGATATCAAGTTCGTTATGTACAATGTGACCGCGTTTCGTAAATATACACATCTGGGTCCTCGTTCCGATCGGAGACGCTACTATTTCCCGTTTCGAACTGAAAGTCTGCTGGTTAGTCACGCTCATTGGTTCACTTGGGAACAGTTGTTCTTCTCGCATTGTGCTACAATAAATATTGTGGATTCACCGATTCGCAACGAAGAGTTGAAAGGTTTTGTTTCGCTTTGGTTGGATGGATACTTTCCGAGACTGAAACATCTGACAGTCAAGACTAAAAATATTATGGTTTTGATTATATTGTTTGGTAATGGTATCAGAAGAGGCTATATTCGAGATGGAGTTTATATGTCGTGAGTCTTTTTGTATTTATGAATATAAACAAGGCCGGCAGTTAAAGAATCTTGACAGTCACGGACTCCTCCATACAGAGACTCAAACCATTAATTTTACATTTTTTTCAGAAGCAACAACAAGCTCATCCCGATTCCAGTTGGAGTTATTATTGAAAATGAGGACGCAACTCGTGCAGCTACAATAATATTTCCACAGCAGAATCCACCGGGTTCCAGAAAACTAATGGCGTTCGAGATGGTAGTCTGGCCAGATTATGATGGTTTTAGTTATGATCGGAATGAGGTCATTCCTCCCGGTATGTAGTTTTTTCTTAACTTGTCTAGTGTTCATGTCATTTCCATTTTTTGGTCCACTGTTTTTAAGATCTCGTGAAATTAATAGTTTAGCTGAATTGGGTGTTTTCTTCGGTTTTTATTGTTTTTCTTATCTCACAAACATTTACTGGTTACCGGAATAACAACATACCACCAGGTTACAATAATACTCAGTTTGTTATTTTTGTTTTTCGAAAAAATTTTCTTTTTTCTTTTCCAGAATTTTTTTCTTTTCCAAAATTGTAAACTACGGTAGTTTGAAAGGAGCACGCTTGTTTATTCAGTTTAGGTTTCACCACGATTTCTACGTAACTTTGACAAATTAATTTTCATTCATTTGTTCCGTTTTTTGGTTTGCTACTTTTTGTTATTTGATTTCTAATGAAGTTTTTATAATTTTAAAAAAATTTTCTTTGAGGTTTTTCGTCGTTCCGCTATTTATAACTCTGCAATTATTTTGATATGATTGTAAAAACTCTTACTGTAGATTTAAAGGAACATATATACATTTCACCTTTGGGACTTCTCGATCGAGTTCGTCAGATGCATTTTTGTTAGAGTGGAGAATACGTTCTTAACTGAATTTTCCTTCACGTATTTTTTCTGAAATAATCTTTACCTTCATCCTCGTCTCCAAGGTTTTCTCGTCCTCCTCTCCTTAAAAGCGAGAGATCGTATAAAACGAAGAGGAGCAGGCAGTAAGAGAGTGTGTCCGCCAGTAGCCACGATATCCATCTGCGTGCACTCATTTATCGAATTTCTTCCGCTTTTTCTTCAAATTTTGTTCCGATTTTGAAGACGTCTCTCTTGAAACCGATGACACGTGGATTCTAGCTGAATATCTAGAAGAAAATCGACAAAATGGCGACTTCTGCCATGTTTATACTGGATTTGAAGGGAAAAGTATGTTTTAAATCGTACAAAGGTATTATCAGTTATGAAATTTGGAAATATTACAGACAATCATTTCCCGAAACTATCGAGGTGATGTAGACATGACGGCGATCGATAAATTCATCACTCTTCTTATGGAGAAGGAGGAAGAAGGGTCGGCGGCACCAGTGTTGACTTATCAGGACACGAATTTCGTATTCATCAAGCATACCAATATATATTGTTAGTTTTATTTCGTTGCAGAGATAAAAAATAATGAGTTTGGATGAGTGATCAGCATGTTAAAGTGGAAGTTAAAGAGATATCAGTGGTTTAGACCAGAAGTAGATTTTTTTTCCTAACTGATTGCACAAATAGTTTCGATATATATAAAATATCGCCGATTTTATATTAAAACATCCGAAAGGAGTCGGAGAATCTAAAAATTTAGTAAAATTCGAAATTTCGGGACTTATTTTGTTGGAATCCTGGCCCTAATTTCGAATTTCATCATCCATTCTATGAGAGACTATTTTTCGAGGGAAACGCCACATTTCCCTTGAAATATTCTTCGAAATTTGTCAATCTCTGATTCCATTCACAACATGTATTCATAGCCCCTCAAATTAATCTTCTTTCAGTGGTATCAGCATGCCGTTCGAATGTCAACGTAACAATGATTCTTTCATTTCTATACAAATGTGTCGAAGTTTTCTCCGAATATTTCAAAGATGTTGAAGAGGAATCGATTCGGGATAACTTTGTTGTAATTTACGAGTTACTTGATGAAATGATGGATTTCGGATTTCCCCAGACTACTGAAAGCCGTATATTGCAAGAGTAAGTGAAGAAAAATATCTAGAATACTGAAAATGTGAGAATTTCGTTTTTTTTAAGTTTCAAGTCCGAATTAAAAAAAAACATTTCCATATTTGCGATTTTCAGATACATTACTCAAGAAGGCCAAAAGCTCGTGTCTGCACCACGGCCACCAATGGCTGTGACAAATGCAGTTTCATGGAGATCCGAGGGAATAAAGTATCGAAAAAACGAAGTATTTTTGGATGTTATTGAAAGTGTCAACATGTTGGCATCAGCTAACGGAACAGTGCTTCAATCTGAAATTGTTGGAAGTGTCAAAATGAGAGTTTATTTGACTGGAATGCCCGAGCTACGGCTTGGATTGAATGATAAAGTGCTGTTCGAAGGAAGTGGGAGTGAGTGTTTGTTCTTTTTGCCGCATGAAGCTAATGGCGTTTTTTTCAGTAAAATACACATTTTTCAGGAGGGAAAAGCAAGTCTGTGGAGTTGGAAGACGTCAAGTTCCATCAATGTGTTCGCTTGTCTCGATTCGATACCGATCGGACGATCTCCTTCATTCCGCCGGATGGAGCATTCGAGTTAATGAGTTATAGGTAAGTGTTCGTTTTTCAAGCGTTTAGCCATGCCATATGTTCATTTCTATAATCAAATTTTCAGATTGACGACCGTTGTGAAGCCATTGATCTGGATTGAGACAAGTATTGAACGACATAGTCACTCGAGAGTTTCATTCATTATCAAGGTAAGTCATAGGATAGTATCATGTCGACCTCCTCCATTATTTTTCATGATTCATTCATTTACAGGCCAAGTCTCAATTCAAACGCCGCTCGACAGCTAATAATGTAGAGATTATCATTCCGGTTCCATCAGATGCCGACTCTCCGAAATTCAAGACGAGCATCGGTTCCGTGAAATATACACCAGAACAAAGTGCATTTGTGTGGACGATTAAAAGTTTCCCTGGTAAGGATAGACGGTATTTTAACATAAATGATACACTTGGAATAATTTTTCTCAAACCGAGCATCACTTTATATTTCAGGCGGAAAAGAATATCTTCTCACAGCGCACCTGTCTCTCCCGTCTGTAATGAGTGAAGAATCAGAAGGACGACCACCCATCAAAGTGAAATTCGAAATTCCGTATTTTACCACTTCTGGAATTCAGGTAACAGAATCTGGACGTCATATATAAATACAAACTCCGTTTTCCAGGTTCGCTACCTCAAAATTATTGAAAAAAGTGGTTATCAAGCACTCCCATGGGTTCGATATATCACTCAGAACGGAGAATACGAGATGAGAATGAAGTAATCTGGAAGAAGAATTGAAATATGTTTATAATGTTTTGTTCTCAATCAAATCGCATGTTCTTTATTTATCTCTATTTATTTCATCCATCCCCGTCTAATGTTTCATCAAAAACCTTAATCATGTTCAAAGAGAGTCTCCCCAATCATCTAACTTTTCTCTCTCTGGAATCTTCAGATTTCTGAGAATCCAAGATCAAACTATAATCTGCTCCTTAACTCATGCTTCTCTATTTTAATGTTCTTTTCTTCGGAGCAACACATGTTGTGCTTTCTTCTATTTCTCATTGACCCCGAAATTTTTTTTCTTGATTTTCGCTGATTTTTGTGGCTTTTTATTTCTATTTTCCCCCTTTCATCATTGATTTTTCTTTTTTAAACCTTAATTCAGAGTTGTGAAAAATTCCAGTTTCCCGATATTTTCCTCCTTTCCCAGAAAAACTTCTCAAATAATTGCATAATTTTCAATGGATGTAACGTGTTCTCACTCTTCATAATGTTCTGTTGTCGTCTCAAAATTTCTTAAAATGATCCTCAACTGTTTCCCATCCTTCAAAATAAAATAATTATTATTCAACAGATCCTTTACTCTACATAGTTTCACTTTTCAGGTAATATCTACCATGAATATGCCTGTTTACATAACAAACAACTCGAATTTTTCGATTGTTTTAATTGAATCGTTCAAAAAAGAATTATTTAGCTCTGAAAATGTACCGAATTGTTCCAACTATTTTCCGAAGAAATTTTAAAATAATTTCGTTTACGCGACAATGTTCCACAAATGGCGAAGGATCGTCTGTGAATTCAATCGAGGCGAATCGAATAATGGAACAAATTGTAGAAGATCTGAAAGTAAAAAAAAGGAAAAGTTTCGAATTATTATAATTTATTTCAGAAAAACGGCACGCAATTCGTCATTCCTGGAAGAGATTCGTTTGCGAGACAGGAGTCAGCAAAAGTTTTCGAAAAACTTGTGGAAAACGGTAGGGACATCCTGCGTTCAGATACACAGACAGATAGACGAATGTGTTTGTTTGCAGGCGTAAAATCTGAATTCCTTCTGGATGCAAACACGAAAAATGCTTCACTGTTCCGTATTGTTGTCTCACAACCTGCCGTCTCTTTAGAAGTGAGTACTCTCTTGTCGAATACCGTAGCTTATCGCTAAGAAAAAAGTGGCTGGGGATGGTGGAGAAGAAGATATAGAGATATGATTCATCTTTCAATTCATTTGATATTTGATAACTTGCAGGTCATTGAGACGCTCGTCAACGTCGGATATGTCACTTTCGAAGATGCCATTCGACTTTTGGCACTGTAAGTTTTGGGGCTAATGATTCAGAAGTATATTCTTATAAGTGTATTACGAGCAGTACTCAATAAGTAGGTTCCCAGGCTGTACTGTCTTAAAATTAGATCTATTGAGTCATGATCCATGGGTGATAATTTGTAAAAAGAAAAAAAAACTGGAGTTTGAAACTGAGAAAAATAAGATTTAAAAATAATGATTTCCGAACTTCGAATAGAACTCTAGGCGTTCATTCCCTTCCCGTTTACTAGACAAAATTAGCCACAATTTTTATAGTTTTTACTCAAGTCCATCTTCTTTCTCTTCAATTTTTCACCCGATAAAACAGTTCATTCACCCAAACAATGACCTTCGTTTTGGTTTTCAAACATCATCTTAACAGTAATATTTGTCAATTCTCATGTACGTCAATCATGGTTTTCACTATTTCACACCTATCTTCTAACACCTAAACGAAGACATTCTTCTCATTAAAACGGCAAAATGAGAGAAAATATAAAGAGAGAAGTTTCACTTTCTTCTGCTTGATTCACCCACTTCATCATTTTCTCGCAATGTTGATGTTCCGTTATGGAGGGATATTTCACACATGATGTTGATATTAATTGTTCAAAAATCCTTTCACCCTTTCAATTTATACTTTTTACTAGCTGAAAATCACGCATTGTCACATACTTTCAGGTCATCCAGTAATTGAAACAAAATATATCTTGCAGTTTCCCCGACGACCTTCTCCGACATGGTGCCACGAACATCACCAAAAACATTGAAGCATTGTCAGCATGTGGAATCTCAACACCTCGTTCGATTGCATCGGCAATCAGAAGATGTCCTCCATTGCTGTTCGCCAGAGATCCTCAAGAAATGCAACGGTTGGCTCATGAAATTGGAGAATTCTTTTCGAGAAAACAGGTAAGTTTTTACAGATTTTCAGAGATTCCCCCAGCTCAGATTTGGTTTGCAAAATATTTATAACATAGGCATCGTTGACCATACTTTTCATAGAACTGGAATAGCTTACACGTTTCTCAAAAAAGATTAAAGACCTTCTTGGCAAAAGGTTAATCCTAATGGATTGGATATGTATATACATTTCGTAAAGGTTTCCTAATCTTGATCTCTCCTGTCACACCTTTTTTCTACAAAAAGATATTAATTACATCCCGAATTATATTTTTGTGAGCACACTTGATGCGACGATCTTAGCGTGTAGTAGAATTACAGTATCCTGGAAGAGCTGGCACCGCCCATATACTAGTCATGTTCATTTCGATTTCTTCTAGGCCGGTCACCTCATCTCACGTTGTCCACAAATTCTGCTGAAACCAATCGAAGAGATCGAGGACAAATACGAATACATCTTTTATCAGGTAAGCATCAAGAATTCGAAAATCAGAGCGATCTGTTGAATGCAGTAGTTTGAACTACAGTAATCGTAATTCTAGTCTACTGTAGTTTTTTAGATCTTATTTTTCAGATGGGTGTCGAATCAGAAGACGTTGCAGAATGTGTTGGATGGATCGATGATTTGTCGTTGGACGATTTAGTAGATCGTCACAAGTTCCTTCTGGCCACTGGAAAATTCGCAACGCCCGATCCAAAGAGGCCACAAATTCGATTGGAAAATCCGAAATTGCAAAGAATTTTGGATAGTAATGAAGAGGATTTTGCAACAAATGTGAGTAGATCATTTCTATGAACAGAAATCAGGAGGCATTTTATTGTATTGACATTCAACATACATTTTCAGGTAGCTCGTGTCACAATGGAAGAATGGGTTGTCTTCAAAGCACTACGCGTCAAAGAGACTATCAATGAGCAAAAGGTGAGTCAATAGTTCAGATATTGTTTAGAATCACAGACAATCGAGTCTTGCAACCAAAATTGAAATCTCAGAAAAGTATATGAATCCTTTTGCAGGAACGCAAATTCGATCGCGTGAAGCCATCAAAACGGAAGGCGTATGAGCGTCGTCACAAAGAGAAACAAGAGCTCGCTGAACACATTTTTGATGTTTCGGCTGTTGGAAATTGACGGATTCTAATAGATTTCTAGTCTTTGTCTGTTATTTTTTCATAGTTTTCTGTCTACTTTCATAGATTTATTTTTTTCTGTTCCATGTTCCTCTATTCTATACACAGTTGTTTGATGTTCTCATTTTTTTACACCTACTTTTGTTATTCTTTATTCTTTTCTTTGTGTTTAAGTTTATTCTGTTGAAAATGACTTATTTATATATTTCCTTTTCTATTCTTCATTTCTCATCAACAGGATTCAAATATTCCTGATATTCTTATCTATTCTTATTTTATTTTATTTTTTCGAATATTGAACTCCCCAATTTTTTTCTGCAGAAACCAACGAAAATGCACAACTAACACCGACTCGTTTGAGACAATTTTTTATTCACAAATCTTGAAATATTCTTCATCTGGGGCAAGTTCGAGCCTGTCAGTCTGTCCGATTTCTAATTCCTCCTAATTTCAGAAATGTTCACCTATGAGGATCAGAGAAGCATATTACCGAATTTCAATGAAATAGCCTGGTTCGAGGAATTGATGATGAATCAGCAGTATCAGCAATTTGTGAGTTGGAGGCTTTTGGATAGAAAGACTGACATTCATAGAGTGATTTGAGTTATTTTTACTGAAAGCTATTCGTAAAGTGTTACAGCTCTGATATGGTTACTGTATGTGGGTATTTATTACTGTACAATGAATAACGAAACTCCGTAATACGAAAAAAGAACTCATCGGAGTATACACGAATACAGAATTTCGACTGGATATGGCCCATTCAACCCTTTCCATTTTCTGTCTTGGAGTTCTATCTTTGACCTTATTTGTGATTCTCTCTCTCAATGCTACCCTATTCACAAAATTCAGAACTTCTCTCTTTCTTTGGACTCCCGAAAAGAAAACTTTTTCTTCGTTCCTTTTTTCTCCCGTTTTCTTTTTCTCAATAAGAAACATTGTGTGTGAAAAAAGGGGCAAAGAAAAAATGGAACGAGTTCTCCTTTTTTCTCATTTTTTTGTCCTCTCCTATTCGTTTTTCCTTCCTTTTTTGCAAGAAGAGAGAAATTTGTGCTCTTTTTTGAAATAGGAATGGACTTTTTTCACATCTTTTTTTTCTGAAGAAGACAAGGCCTCCATGACGAGATAAGTCTCCAAAAAGACCGCCCATATTTTTTGCTTGGAAAATGTTTGTTTCCGTCTGTTTGTAAGTTGGATCACTACCAGAAAAGTCATACTGATACGTAGTATTGAATCACTACATAACATAGATTTTAGTTACAGTAATCTAGAAAATTTAGGCCAAACCTACCGCCCAAACAAATCTGCATCTTCCTTCCTTTAGTTGGTCCATCCTGAATATAGTCTAGATAGAACATCGTAATTCTAATCCTAGACCTCGTAATTCGATAAACTTCCTCTTTTTGGCGTTCGATCTTTTGAGCACATATTTCTTCCTTTCGAATTGAAACATTTCGTCGTCCCGGGAAGCACAAACTTTTTCCGCATTTTTTTGCTCTTCTCATTTTGCCTCTGAAGCCACCACCACCACTAGCACTTCCTGTCCCTTTTCCTCTCTTCTAGGAAAAAAATGGAAAAGAAAAAAGAGACGGAGAGCCAACACAGAAAAGAGCAAAAAACGGGAGGAGTCCCTGGCGCCAGAGGACGCCGTCGCCGCGCGGAGTCCTCAGAACCACTGGATCTGTTGGAGCCCTTGGCAGTTGCAAAATGAGCACTCATGGAGGCATGAAGGAAGATGGGCGGCCGTCTTCATGCACACATATTCCTTTTTCTGAACGAAGGGCGCCTGGCGCCCGCCTAGGCTCCGTATGTGTGCCCTTTTTTCCCGGAGACCGCCTCCTGGAGAGTGTCCCACTTCAAGAATAACCAAGAAGAAGAAGAAGAGGATTCTGCCACCACTTCTTCTTCATTTCCTCCCGTCACTCCGTTTTTTGTCCCTCCGAGAGACTAATGAATGTGATGGTGTCATTTGATGAGCTCCTCTGAAGACATAATCCCAAAAAAGAGCGCAGCTACCGTATGTCGACTGATTTGGTCACGAATTCCAGACTGGGTGGTCTGAAAAGACATTCCTCGGAAGTAAAGCTGCTTCATCGTGTCTGTTTCTGGGACTCTGGTAGATTGTAAGTTTTAGGATCTAGGACTTTAACTACGGTATCACATTATTAAAACTAGAAATCAAAGACATAGTTTGCTAACCGGGTGGTTTTTGGAATATCTCGTTTAACTACAGTATGCTTAATTTCCAGAATAAGGTTCTAGACATGTCTGTAAAGACTACCCAGATTGAAGTATCACAAGTTTAGTTCTAAAACTAGACTTTTCGTATCCTGAAATATGATATGGTGTGTTCAAGCAGACAAATCAGTAACAAAGATTATGGTACGATGCTAGTTTCCTGAGGACTTTTAATTTCATTTTGAAACTAAAGTTTTACAATTTAGTTTTCACTCTCAACTTCCTTTACACTTCGTGTTTAAACGGATATTGGAATTATTTCCGGCTCAATCTCCTACGGACATAGACTGCGGCCACTCCCTGTGATTTCCGCTATACCTACATTGATATTTTCTGGCAACGGAGGAGCACAAAGTACTAACCCTCTAGAAGAACTATTGACTTGTAGTGAAGTCTAGATGGTTCTGATTGTACTCTTGACAATTGTATTCTTGATTTTCAGTGAAAACTGATTTTAAGAATTATGTTATCTTGGAGAGCGATCAACAGTAGTTCCAGAAAGACATATTGTTCAAAATCTATAAATAGAAAAGCTGCTCTTTACTTCTTCTTCTTTCGGAAGCCAATTATAATTTTACACTTCGGAAAAAGGCGTGGAAAAAAAGAAAAAAGTGGCAATTCGAGACACTATGACTGACCTTTTATTCCTCTTCCGTAGTACTTGGTGCTATTTGAAACAACTAATACAACCTAGTATTTATGAAGAATGACATCTAGGAATTTGCTGAAAACTTTATCTGATCAGCTCATTTTTTGAAGCAGAGAGTTTAAGCGAGTTCGGGGCGACGTGGGTGATCTTTAAGCATAAACTTTCTTTCCAAATAGGAGACGTTTGTTTTAGGTGGCAGCCAATGTATTCAGCCTGAGAGCCTGAGATATTATTTTTAAGAAAAAGATTATTGTAGTCTCAGTTCCCTACTCCCCCTTAACTTCAAAATCTCTTTTCCCACAACTCAGAATTTTCTCTATCTTCATTTTTTCCGCTCGTGATGTAAATCAAATTATGGGGTTACTCAATGCATGAAAATGTTCAAATTATACATCTTATTCATAACTTTTTCACAAGAAAAAGTGTGGAAAGGACAGGTGTTCAAAAGTTGAAGTAAGGTGATGAGAGAGTTGTGTCGGGCGGAAAAGACGAGATCAAAGAGAGAAATTTCGAGTAGAAAAAAGTAATTTCTAGTCAAATCTGTAGTGGAAATCACGAAACACTATTGTTAAGATCAATCTGTTAGGACCACCATGCGAGTTTAATTGAAAACCGAGAAAAATAATCGAGGAGGACCATAGCTAGTGTCCTGTTTCAAGGCATAGCTCTATATCAGAACAGTAGGTTACTGTAGAAGACATGCATCCATATACTGAAGCAGTAAAGTTCCGGTGACATCTATAGGAAATCTATTAAATCAGATGATTCAAATGTTATACAGTAGATAAATTGTACCCTGAAAAGTCATGTTTTCACATTCATTGTTATGCAGTTTGCCACTCTTTGAAATTCATCAATCGTGGAATTGATTCTGTGTTTTTATGTGTTCATTCAAGTTTCTTGAATACTTTTTCTGAAAATTCCCATCGAAAACTATTTTTTAGAAACACCGTTTCTTTTTCTTTCCGTTGTGTTTCGACCGGAGAGTTTTTATGTGTATAGGCACATATAAAGTATCACAACTGGCTTCCTACTTCTCTTTTTCTCTTTTTTCGATTATTAACCGGAAATCGAAGACTTTTGGATGTATTCATATATCCAATCAATTTGGAATTTCAACATTTCTCAGACTTGTCAAAACCCGGGCCGGCCCGCCGGGCCGTGATTTTGCTCGGCCCGGCCCGGCCCGTCGGCCCGGATTCAAAAATGGGTACCCATTTTTTACCGATTTTTTTTTGAAATTTTTCGAAAAAGTAGAGTAAAAATGCTTAAATTATTGTACAAATTCACATTTTTATTCAATTTTGAATTTTTATTCGAAAGCTATACTTTTTTCGAAAAATTTCAAAAATATTCCAAAAAAATTCAAAAATTCAAAATTTTTTCAAAAAATGTTTCAAACCGGGCCGAGCGGGCCGGGCCGGGCCGGGCCGAGATTTTTCCTGATTTTGGCCCGGCCCGGCCCGTGACAAGTCTGACATTTCTCCTTTTTCTACCACCCAACACTTATTTTCTACGTTGACATTTTCACTTTCTATATCATTTTTATTGGATGACAGTTCTTTTTTTTGTCCAATTTTCCACTTAAGATTCAACTGATAAGGAACAGATGCTGATAACTGAACAAAAAATATTTTCTGTGCCCACGAAACTGAAGAAGAAATAATTTCTTTCCTAGGGCAGTGTACAGTTTTTGATTTTTTGAACGACTTTTTTTTTCTCCTGTTTCTAGTTTGAACTTTTCAAATCATTACTGAGAAATTCTAGATATCTGAAGAAGACCACCTGGTCAACTTTAACTAGGGGGTATCTGAGATGGCCCTTTTCTGACCACCAGCGGAGCTCATATAGTGCCAATTCTTCGTGACGTCATTTCTCCTTTTCCTATAATATCATGCAGAGAAACATCTAGAAATCTTTTTTTCAAAGTATACCCACTAATTTTTCGGGGAAAAAACCCAGAATCGAACACCTGACATTCCAAAAAATTCTGAAAATTTCAAAATTAGAGGGTCTGAATCTTGTAGATACTAATGGGCGGAGCCTATTTTAGGCCGTATAAAAAGAGGAGTACTTCTGAGATTTCCAGAATTTTTCAACTTTGGTCCGACCCCTCCCTCTATAATCCGAATCCCTCAAGTCTTCAAAAATTTACAAAACTTTCACCTAGTTTTTCACGTGGAAATTAATAAACCCGCCAAAGAAAAACTCAGTTTTTTGGTTGAGTTTTTTTTTCTTTTTCTTTTTTTCTTACGAAATGATGACAACACGAGGCATCAGAAAAAAAATCCACGTTGGACTCTGACATAAAAAAAAGATGGACGGATCAGACGGGATCAGTTATCAAGCTCTTGGTCAGTTTTTACTATTTCTTTTTCTCTCGAATGGATTTTTTCTTTTTTTTGTTCTATTTTTTCTACGTCCCATTTCATAGGATGCGTTCAAGTTGAGAAGGATTTTTCTAATCAGAATTCTTAGATTTTTGTTATAAACTATCTCCTGTCCCACAATAATGAAGAACCTAAGATTTGGGATTTTAATTGAAATCCACGAATAGAGAAACATACTGAATCTAATCTCCGTTTCACGATCTAATAGTTGACGGAGCGTTTTCAGACCTTTCTGAAACTCAAATAATAATTAATATAACAACAAATAAAGAAGAAATTTTAATTTTTAGCAGCAACACCATCACCAGCCGCCTACTGCTCCAATGAATTCATCGTCTGATTCCGTCACGACACCACCTCCTCCGACATCGTCTTCCTCGTCTTCTGGAGGCAATTCTGGAAGTTCTGGAGGATCAGAAGACGCCAACGTCAACACATCAAAACCATCACCATTGATGGACCATCGTACTGTACGAGAGGCATTGATGAGTACAACTCAGTCAATGGTTAAGAGGGAATTGGCATCACCATCGTTCTCTCCGATGCCAATGGGATTTGATGGTGAGTTGGAAATCAGGATATTCAGATATACCGAGGGACTACTCAGGAGTTAGGAGTAGGGATAAATTCGAGAATCTAGGCAAATAGAAGACAATATTTTTAGTATCTCCTATTTAGAATTCACCTACTTCTATGGTTAGAGATGAAGATAGACTCATCTTTCGACTTCTAACAATCCTACATCTGTAGAATCTGATGGACGGTCGTTTGTAGGATTTCTAAGCCCCGCCCATTTTCTTATTGACCCTTAGAAGCTGCAAAGAACGCAATGAAGAAAAGTGTACATGTGTGGTCCCTCTCTCTCTCTTTCCAAATCATGAAGACAGAGAGAGAAATAGGAGATTCAGACAATCCACAGAACGAGGGAAAAAAGAGTGCTGGCCTTCTTGTTCCTCTCCTCCCTAGTTTTCTACTGCTTCCTCCTCTTTTTCCCCTCCAGCAGGCCGGGGGGTCGTGTTCCATTCTATGTCTCTCTCCATATATCTGCGTCTCCACTCGCTCCCATATTCCTTTCATTTTCTACAGCCTCCCATGGCGCTCTCCTCGCGCGGCGTCCCGTCGCCCGCGTCCCCGGCGCCGCTCTTCTGTCGTTCCTCTCCTCCCTTCGTTTTTTGCTGATGCCGTGTGTTGCGCGCGCACGCACATTTACACGCACCGCCGTTTTTTTTGAAGACCACCCACTGATCGGCGTGAAGGAATTTTTTTCTGATTTCCGTGGGAAAAATATTATTGAGAGGGTGTGTCGATTTACGAGAGACTCGGGCAGATTTACGAGCGTTGCGTGAGATTACGAATGATGAACGTGAATTCCTTAGATCGAGTGTTTGAGAATACTGTAAACCTGAAGAATTTTATCCTTTCAAAAAAAGTTCTGATAAAAAAGGGCGGAGTGCTGCTTGTGTTTCTAGATGTTGTTTACTGTGCCATATTCTTGAGATAGTAGGAGCATCACAAGTTTCCAGATTTCTGAACACAGACTTCAAGGAAAAAAAAACAAAATGATCGTTTGTTCATCTTAGTGAATCTTTGTTCCAGTGTGATACGATTCACTGGATTAGCAAGTCTCTAATGTTGATTTATGTAGTCATGGAGTAGATTCACGAGAGGATTAGTGACGAGATACAGTAATCCACTACTAATTTTGAGAATAACAGAAATATGACTAGATGTGCAGTACTAGATCCTTGCAGGATTGACCCATGAGAAATTACTTGCTCTGAAAATGAATACGATTACAAGTTTCTAGATCTCTTCATCTTTTGTATTGCTTCTTCCTAACTCCAGTTATTTCCTGTTCCATGAATTTTTTTCTATATTTCTCTATACCAATTGTGTCTTCACCAAACAATGACAATACATTCTGAAATTTCCCTGAAATTAAAAATTTCATTATCAGTAATTTGCAGTAACATCAGACGGTCTCTCGGCGTTGTCCGTCGTCGGCACCATGATGATGAAGGAGGCGAATGGTGCTGCTGGAAACGGTATCGGAGTTGGTGGAGATGGACAACAAGGATTCGGAGATTTCAATTATATGAATATGATGCAGCCGATTCATTTAGGTGTGTAGTTTGGAGATTTGGATGCATAGACAAACTGACAGACTGAAAACTGTATCTAAACTTTTACACTTTTGAAGTAGCTGACTTTTTTGGTTATTGAGTTTCAATAACTGGATCCAACTTTCAGCAGCTATCGGTCGTCACGGTTCTCATGGATCAGAACGTCATCTATCCACGGAGAGTGCAATTACCCAAGCACCAGCTTCTGTTCAATCCACAAAACGATCACGATCGACACACGATGGATTGATGAAATGTCAATTTTGCCCGAAGAAAGTGAACAGTGAAGCAGCGGTAAGTAAAGAGACATCGGGAGATGTAGAGTCCGAAATTGAATTTTCATCGAATTTCAAAAGTTTTCATCTATAATTATATCATTATTATAGCTAGAACGTCACATGGTTGAGTGTCGAATGATCCGTCCACACGAATGTGATCGGTGTTTCAAACGATTCAAAGCTCGCGGTGGACTTCAACAACACATGAGAATTCATAACAATGAGAAGGCGTACGTGTGTCAATACTGTGCTAAAAGTTTCACACAGAAAAGTCATTTGGATCAGCATGAACGAATTCATACAGGTGAATGCTGAAATAGTTATTTTTTCGTGTCACTAGGTTCTGAAGATTTACTTGACATTTTCTGAAAATCTGAATCTGCAATTCTCATAATTCTAGGTATCAAACCATTCCTTTGTGCATTCTGTGGACGTGCATTCCGTCAACGTTCTCAACAAATTGGACACGAATCAACTCATCTCAACCACTTCTCATCTTCATCGGCTCAACAAACTCCTGGCCAGACGACACCATCATCGTCGTCGTCCACTTCTTCAGGATCATCTGGAGAGAAACGAGATGACGTCATTGGAGGAGGAGGAGGGCAGAATGGAGGGCAGAGTTCTGGTAAGCAGTTACTTGATTTTTGAGAAATATTTCAGTTATGGAAAGCAGGCTAAAATTTATGAAAAGAAATCCAATAAGACGTTTTTTAATTACAGGTCAACAGCAACAACAACAACAACAAATGTTATTGCACCCAACACCACCAACTCCATCACCAGAACAACAGAATCAACTGAATATGGCAGCTGTTGTAATGCAACAAATGCATCATCATGCTCGTCAGCACACCGAACTCTCCTCACTTCTTGCATTGAATCATGACTTCGTTCATCAGAATGCTGGTCAAAACGGCGGACCACACCATCAATTCGGTCAATCAACTGCTGAAGCTACAGCCAATGGAATGAGAATGCTCAGCCATATCGCCTCCTGAAATTTATTTCTGTTTCCTCCCTTCTTTTGTTCACAATTTCTATGTTTTTCTATCCAATTTTTGGCAAGCTTTGGCATCTCAAAATCTGCTCATTTCGATAGTTTGTTTGAACCAATCTATCTGAAATTGAACATTTGGATAAAATCCAACGTCTTAGGTTCTTTATCTGAATGAACAAATAGAGATGCCAAAATTTTCCTTTTTCTTAGAATGGTTGTTTTCTGCATTTTTTTCAAAAAAATTGTTTTTTGAGGAAAAATGCATTTTTCACCTAATTTACCGCATTTTTCCCAATTTCTGACTGCTGGCAGTCTCTGAATATGTCTCCAATTCTATCCACTTTTCTTCTATTTTTTCTAAAAATACTACAAAAATCACTTCATTTCGCTAGCCTAGTTTCTTCCCCATTTTTGTCTCACAAAATTTTTCAAATCCTAATTTATTTATTGACGTTCACCCGAAGCCCCGCCCCCCTTTTCCAGGTCCAACCAAAATGTTATTATTTTCCGATTTTCCTCCGGTTTCCTGTTTTTGTCCCGGTTTAGTGTTTAGTAACCCCAACAAGTTTTCTATGTAATTTTTCCAAAACAGTGCCAATTTTTAGTCTCTTCTTCTGTCTCCGGTCCCACCATTACTCCCCTGCAAACTCCGCCCACCCAAAAAATTGACTTTTCGAGGATTTTTATGAAAAGCTCAGTCTCTTGCGTTCAACGTAATAAAAACAATTGATCCGTCATTTCTTTTGAACCTGTTTTTTCTTCAAAATTCGGAACAAAACTATTGAAACATCAAATGGAACATTTTTTATTTCACGTGCAACACCTTTCCTACTTTGAAACCGGCTGAGAACTTCGAGTGAAAAAAGTTTGTAGTTTCACATTCAATAATAATTTTTTTTTACATCAAAAACTTAAATACACCATGTCACTAACCAATTCGAGACTTGTTATGGCTCTTAAAGAGAAGGGGTAAATAAAAATGGGGATGAAAGCTACAGTAACCAATAGATATCACAGATGAAAACAAGAAATAGAGAGAAGAGAAGTTATGCTAATCACGAGTATTTTTGATTCAATTGAAAAGAAAACGTGAAAAAATATAATTACTTTTTTATGCAGAAAAATAAATAATTAGTGGTCCAATCTCTCACGAATGTGAGATAATCATCCAGCTGACGATGAAATAGAAGAGAAACACTGGGTAGATGACGAGTAAACGCTTCTTATCCGGTTGACATCCTCCCAAGAATCCCATTGCAGCTGAAACGTGAAGTTTCGAATAATTATGAAAAACTAGAATGAATAAATTCCCTGAAAATTATTTACCATAAGTGGACCAAACGAATCCGATGGAAGTGATTAGAAGTCGGAGAGGGAATGCGATTCCGTGAAGGAAAAGTGAGCAAAGAACTGCGGCAGCAAATGGTGGAAGAAGGCAATAGCCAATGACACACAGTGATTGGAAGAATGAACTGGAAATCACATTTTTCAGGTTGAAAGTTTTTATATGTATGTAACAAATAGTTTTTAAAATTTCTTTTCATTTTACTATGAAGAATTTGAAAAATAATTCCGCACTTTCTGTTGTATCTATCAAAACTCTGAGATTCGAGCAAAAAACCGGTGAAGTCTGTGGATTTTTTACAGTAATGAAAACTCACATGTTTCCTCCTAATAATTTGATATTTGCCGTCACAATGACTGAACCGAAGAACGTAATTGTGAAGACTTGAGTGAATTGTGGAGCTGATTCTGTGCCTCCATTGTGTTGGAGGAGGCTGGAAAAATATTTATTCTAGGTAACGTTCGGTGCTTTTAGAATAAATTGATCTTTAATGCCTGAACGATCCAGACAAACACCTTGAAGTGACTTTGACTTTCCATGTGTTCTCGTGGTTTCAAAAAGTTATAAAAACTCACAGTGCTAATCCAACACAAATGAAAAGTGGTCCCCAGAGATCCCAATCACGAAGAAGTTGCTGTTTATCTCCATGTGGCAAGATGACATGACTGAATTTTGCACCGACAGTAAGCACGTCACGTTTCTGAAAAACAATTTTAAAAACCCCAATTTGTCGAAAATTCTTTCGATCAGTAATTAACATGCTATAGAAAGGAACGATTTATAGGTTTCATTCGCATTACAAATCAAAAAACTTACCACAGTATCCCAAACTGGTTCTTCCAATGTATCGAATTCAGCATCTAAATCCACCTCTTGCATGGGACCCCGCCGATTCGATGAGCTTTTCGGGGCACTCATTCCGGCGATATTTCCGCTCAAATTTGCTGTCTGTTCAGCGGCCATTTCTCTTTCCAGCTGAATTGTTAAAAGTTACTGAGAAACTAAAAAGATTACGAGACTTTATGGGAGCTATCGATTTGTTGAGATGAATTTGTGGCAAAAACTTGCAATTTTGACTCAGAACCGCCCATTTTATCGTTGATTTTGTTGAGAAATGAACAATTCACGTGTCATTTTCATACTTTTCAAATTTTTTTCGTTCCATTATTCTATTATTATCACGCTGACTCACCATGTCAATGTCGACGGAGGCGTTGCCGAAGGAATTCATGTCTTCCGGCGGTTTTTGGTGAATTTCGGGAAACGAAATAATTTTGAATCGCTCTGTAATCAGATTTTTATTAATTTCGAACAACAAATAGCAAGAATGCATGTAAAATGAGCAAAAATTAAGGAATTTATCGATTTCACTGTGGAAAACGTGGAAAATACACAACAACGACACTCCGGTATCCCTCTTGAAAATAAGCGCGAATTTAAAATTTTGAAGGTTTTTTTGTTTCCGTTTAATTCTGTGCATGTGCAGAAACTGATCTAATATTAGTAACTTTACGCAAATATAAACGAATAACTGCTAAAATAATTCAAAACACTTGGGAAGAATCGTTTGAACGCAACTTTACTGGAAATATGAGCTCATATGGTTTACAAGATGTTGTTTCATGATTAGCTGCAACATTTTATCATAGAAAAACATCTCAGAAAGTAATTTTCTTTAAAATTTTCTTTCCTATCGAATTTTGTCGACTTTTAATGAAAAGTTTTCAGTACTACGATGCTCCGATATTTCGCCATTTTTACGCGCGAAAACACTCCGTTTAAACTTTCGTGTTATTTCACTGAAATTTCTATATTTTTCTGTTTTCAGCACGAAACCATGCTTTTCGCAGCCGGTCCCAACACAATCAGTGATAATCGGCACATGCGTTTGCAAATTGCCAATAATCAGCAGAGCATCAAGGTTGAAACCGACTTTATTGAATTTAGGAACAAAACTTCTTACAGAACATAACATCAAATACGCTAGAAATCCCAGGCTATCTTCAGCTTTATCAAACACCTCCGGGAGAAAACATTTCTCTCACAGAGTTCGATGAGATCGCTATGGAACGGCTGAAATTGTTGAAGAATTTCGAGAATTGTAAGGATAGTCATCCGATGCATACTGAAGAATTCAAGAATAAGTTCAGGAAAACATGTGATAAAATCAAGTTGATTGGTACGCCAGCAAACTTCAAAAGACTCTGTTTTATTTTACTTAACTAATTTTATTTACAGTCTTCCCAGAACAAAAACCTTCTTCTTCCGAGGACACCGCGGAACTATGGCGTCGTGACAACATCGGGCACTTTATCCTTCGCCTAGCCTTTTGTAGAACACCCGAAAATCAGAAATGGCTGACACAAATCGAAGGAGATTTTCTCCGTTTTCGTCTGAGACAGGAACGAGAAGTAGTAGTGGATTCTTCACTTTCAGCCGTCAATTTTCCAATTCATAAATTGAGTTCAGAGGAGAAAAAAGAAATGGAAGAAGACTTGGAACGTGCCTGTCAAGTTCTTTCAGTTGACATGAAAATTAAAGCATTCTACAAAGTCGATTTCATCGATGCAATTGAATTGATTCGGCGTGGATCTGTTCATTTGAAAAAAGGATTCGCCTATTTTCCATTCGAAGACCTTGTTACTATTCTGGTGTCCAAAATGAAGAACACGATGATGGCTGCAATGGCGGTAAGAAATATACTTCACCTGTTTTTCAGATTTATATTATACTAATTTTACAAACTGGTTTGTTCAGCGCGCATTCAAACACTTGGCAATTCTTGAAGAAGAGGGACGTCTTCTGCCACGTCTGGCTCGTCTCTCGAACAATGCGTACAGTGGAAAAGATTATAATGGAGAACAAGCAGATGGATCTATAATTATCACACGTCATATGATTGATAAGCTGGCTGTTCGGTCATTTGCACCATGTATGAAGCAAATGCATAAAAATCTTCGATTAAATCATCATTTGAAATATGGTGCGAGACGACAATATGGATTGTTTTTGAAAGGTATGCAAAAATCTCTCGTTTTCTCTTATAATACAGGCTTAATTTTTCTTTAAAACAGCAAGTTAAAATAAAAAATATATTTTAGGAATTGGCCTCTCGCTGGAAGAAGCGATCGCAATGATGCGTGACGAGTTCACCAAAAAGATTCCATCTGATAAGTTTGATAAGGAATACTCCTATAATAGTCGATACATGTACGGAAAAGAAGGTCGACGCGTTCCACAAACAGCAATGAGTTGTGCCACTATCATTCTGAACAACCCTCCATCGGCTACCGATTGTCACGGCTGTCCGTTTAGACATTCTGAAAAACAAGTACTCAAACAGAAGTTAGCCGGTGAAAGTATACTCAAAAAAGATCAAGTTGACCTTGTAAGTATGCGATACGGTCATCTCAATATGAGATGACCCAGACAGAGAGTTTCAGAAATAATCACCTTTCTTTCAGATCGTTGACTTAGCAGAATCGAACCAATACGATAAAGCATGTACCCGGTATTTTGAGTTTACCCATCATTTGGAGGAGGGTGGTCTCGGGCAGCGTATCACTCACCCCAACCAATATTATGAAGAGTCTCAAAAGGTAAATTATATGCTAAAAATCTGAAAATTATCGGTGACTATTTTTCTCACAGTTGTGGTTGTTTTGCAGATTATCGCCGATCGAATCGCAGCAAAGCACACGTCCGACTCACAGACATCACAGAAATCTGAACCGAAAGAAGAACAAATGGATACTCAATAATTGTTTTACGATTGATAAATATGCATCTAACTTTTTCTCACTTTTCACTTTTAACTTGACGTTCGATACTCTCTATTTTTACGTCAATAAATTTGTGCTATAATTTTAAGGTACATGTCTGATTTTGGATTTTTATCGTCTTCGTAGCAAAACTCGCGATGTTTACTGTCTAAATCGAGTATTTCTGTTGAAGTCAGCTTAACATTACAGTAGCCTTCGGGATACTTGTACAACAATGTACGCACTTCTTGTCCCAATTTACAATCTTCCTTAGCTGGAAAGTAAAATTTTACAACAGATTTTCCTTGGTTTCCTCATTTTTCTCTGAAACCCTCTGAAACCATTTCTTCAAAAGATAAGTGGAGTTCAGGACGTTTTCTCCGCACCACCCGAACTGTCACGTTGTAAGATGTTCCAAAGTTCAAAGCCCATAGGCCACCCACTATTGTTTTTCTCCCCCATCACTTTAATATATACTTTTCTCCTTCTCTATAGGAGAGACTCCGAATGATTCTTCGTTCTCCTCCGTTCTCTGCACTCTCTCCTCCTCACAATACTGAATTATTTCACTCTCGTTGTCTGTGTTTCCTTTGTCAATTGTGCTCTCTCGTTCACTCCGACTTCTTCTCCTCACTTTCATTTCCTCACTTTCTCGACCTAAAATTTTTTGAGATTTTGCCACGTTTCAATCGATTTTCAAGTTTTTTTGATGCCGGCATTGTTTTCCGGCGATACGGTTTGGGTCCTAACGCGAAAATTCTGGAAAATTTTGACTCCAGCCGATCCTGTCGTTGCCGATCCTAGATGCTTACTGTAAAGTTTGTAGATGTTTCAGATGATCTTTAGCTTGAATTGTATCTTCTTTTCAAGTAAATATAGACAAACTCACTGGACGAATTGATTCTCAGATTAATTTCATTTTATTTTGCAATATTTCTCCCAAATTTTCCTAGAGGTTTTTGATAGTCCACAACAATTTTGACATATATTTTTTGAAAGAAAACATAAACAGATTTCTATATACTAAAATACCGATTACTAAGCATAATTTTTTTTGATGTTTTGACGCATAGTGGAATGAGTAATGCAGAATATTTTTTCAAAAATTTTAGAAAAGTCATGAGAACCTGAGGGAAAGTTCTTTGTTTTCAATCCGTGAACATTCGTTTAGATTTCTAGTTCAACTTTGGTTTCAGAAGCCATGGTTTCAGAAGCTAGTTGTAAAAATGAATTATTTCTTCTATAATAACTAAAGAATTCCTGTTTTTATTTAATCTTTTCGGTAGGAAATTCATTATGTGGCTTACATTTTTCGTAAACTGCCTTGAAATCTCATGTCAGTTTTTTCTTCTCGCTGTAATTGAAGTTTATGATGAATTGTTTTAGTTGTTACGAATGTTTCTATTTACAGGCGTTCCCACAAAATGCGTTCAAAAAGATCAGATTCATCTGCTGGAGGCAGTAGCTCATCAACATCTAGAATTCCTGATCCCGAAGAAGAATCGGAAGACAATGTGACGAATATGAATGAAGATGAAATGAATCGAACTCCAGAAGAAAATAAAAATCCATCAAAAATTAAAAGCCCGCCAAAAGTAGAAGTGACCGAAAAAGTGATCCGCGCTGAGAAATCTTGTTCATTCACTCCTCCACCAGCCCTTTCACCAGCTTATTCAATTCAAGAACAGAAAGAACAAACTCCGGTGGAAAGTGAACAAGTAAATGTGAAAATGGAAGTGGACAGTGATGAGCATGAAGAGGAACAAGAGATGCAAATATCGAGCAGTCCGAAAAAACAAGTGAAGAAGAATGAAGAGGAGGTGAAACCAAAAATGAAGTATAAGGTAGGCAAGGTCCAACTTAATATTTGAGTGCAATTGAAATATTGCTAAAAAGAAATCATCTAATATTTTCAGAAGAAAAGTGACAAAGACAAGGATGGTGTTCCATTCCTCGATCCGAATGCTCCAAAACGTAATCGCTCGGCCTACGTTCATTTCATAATTCATCGTCGCTCTTCATATTCGAAAGCTACAATGTCTCAAAGAGATATTAATATTTCATTGGCTGCTGATTGGCAAAAACTGACAGCAGAAGAGAGAATTCCATTCCATAAAAAAGCGGAAGAAGAAAAAGAAAAGTATCTAGAATTGATGGAAGAGTACAAAAAGACTGATTCACATAGAGAGTTTGTGGGTAAGTTCAAATGAAAACTTCCGAGTTTTTCTTAAAATAGAATTTCTTAAATTTTCAGAGAAGCGCTCGAAATTTCTCACAAATCAGAAGCATTCTCCTCTGAAAAAGAAGCAACGCAAACGAAAGCACGGCGATCAAGAATCTGAGGACGAAGAAGTTGTTCAAATGGCATTCCCAAAGCCTCAGGTCTTCTGTCCACTTCTAAATAAACCACAACAGACATCAGCATCGTCTTCAAATGCTACGTCATCATCTTCTTCCAGTCTACAGTATTCCGGACCAATCTTCACTCCAGAATTTATGAGTTACAATAAGACAAGGGATTCATACAGAAGACAGTTGGCTGTGGAGAGGTCAAATGTAGAGCATGAGTTGGAAGCATTACTTCAATACGATATGGATGTTAGAATTCAGAAACGTAGGTTCTTCACATTTTCAAAATCTGATCCTTTATTATAAATGTCCTTTTTTCAGAAGAAGAACGAATCAAAAGTGTGGATGAGAAAGTCGAGGAAACAATGGAGAAAATGAGAGCAATGTTCAGTAGTGTCCCTGCAGCAAAAGGTATGGAAGAATGGATGGATAGCAGAAGAAAACTTTCCATTACAGATCACCTTGATTCGATCGATTCTCTTAATGATTGGCTCACCACACTTACCCGTGCCGGTCAGAACAGTCCATCAAAAAAAGGAGTCAAAGAGACTATCAACAAAAACGGCAAAGCGATTATTGCATTGAGAAAATGAGGATTTTAAAGTTTGCCTTAACACTTTTTCTTATTAATCATGTCTTTCCACTCACAACAATTCTCTCACCCAGTTTCCCTCAACTTTCTACCCTTTTTCCTCCGATCTTTACTCCATTTACGGTTCGATTTCGGTTTTTTCAAAAAGCTATCATAATTTTTCTTCCTGAAATTCTCCAACAGCTCACTTTCTTCTGTCAAAAATGTCGCCAATTGTTCTTTTCTTCCTCTACTTCGTTCTGAAAGTCAGAGTTCTTTCCACCGATCAGTACGCCCGCTACGGTTTTTTGCATTATTTTTCTCAAACCCTTCCTCCATTTTTTAGGTCTTTCCCACTTCCCTATTTTTCAGGTTTCTACGATTCCTGCTCCTTTTCCTAATTTCCTTTTTCGTTGTTTTACCCTGTTCTATTGTGTTTTTTGTGATTTGATTCAATTTGGTCATCGATAAATTCTTGTGGCACCGTTTCAAACATCAAAAACCGGTTAGTTTTATCATTACACATCAAAATGATAAATCTCTTATTGAATGATGTTATCATCCTTGGCCATAGAATAGAACATTCCTCGAGGATTCAATATAAGATTTCTGGGGGAATCGAATTCGACAACTCGTCCTTTATCGAGGACGAGAATCCGATCACTTGACATTATCTGAAAATTATTTCCATGTATCCGAATGTCCAGATGTGCTCACCGTATTCAATCGATGAGCAATTGTAATTACTGTACAATCCTTGAATTGTTCTTGAATTGTTCTCTGAATGAGACTATCTGTTCCCACGTCAACTGCCGCTGCCGCCTCATCCAACACTAAAATTTTTGTTTTTCGGAGTAGAGCTCGAGCCAAACACATCAATTGACGTTGACCGACACTGAAAATGATTCTGTGGAAATCTGGATACACAGAAATACAGACGGTCATACCTCACATTCTCTCCTCCTTCACTAATCTGAAAATCAAGTCCTCCTGGCAAAATCTCCACAAAATGAGCCAAGTGAGCATTTCGAAGAGCCTCCCAGATTTGAGCGTTCGCTGAAATTTAAAGTTCCAAAATCAAACAGAACCAGTAAAATAAAGAAAGTAACTCACAAAATGTTGAAAATGGATCAAGATTCATCCGTAAACTACCCGAGAAACATACTGGATCTTGTGGAACGATAGTGAGACGAGAACGAAGATCCTCCAGATTCAAATCAGAAATATCGATTCCATCGACTTCAATTGATCCTTCATCTGCTTCAACGATCCGGAATAATGCAAGTGTCAATGAACTCTTTCCAGCTCCAGTTCTCCCAACGATTCCTACTTTTTCTCCTGATTTGATATGAGCTGAAATTTCATGAAGCACAAAATCAAGCCCTTGACGGTATCGGATACTGAGGTTTTTGATATGAATCTCTCCCTTTTCTGGCCAAGATTCAGAGATGGATAGGTTTTCAGATTCCATGTCTTCATTTCGAATATTCATATAATTCTTTATTCTTTCAATGCTCACAGTGAGACTCTCGAGCTCACCCATTGCTCGAACATTCCATTGTAGACTATGGGTCACCTGAATTTTTAGATTTTCAGTGTCAGGTCTAGTCTTCAAATTCACTTACACTCAATGCATAAGTAACAGATAAAGCAACAATACCAGATGACATTTCATAAGAGTCACGGAAGTATACAGCTGCTCCAGCTGTGAACAGAACAATCAAATTACCGATGGATTCAAGACGAACTGCCAACCATCTGTAATTGAGGTCTATTATGGATGTTTGTCCAGATGTCCAAACTCACCGATTAGCTGTAACCATCAGAAAGTAAGCTCTCAGTTGATCGTCGACTATTTTTTGAGAGTGAAGAATGAATCTATTCATAGAATTGAAAGCACGAATAGAGGAGGCTCCCTGTATAGATTCCTGAAATTCTAAATTGGTAACGAGATGTATGACCAAACTGAAATCAAAGACCTGAAAGTAGGAAATAATCGGTGAACGTAAAGCAGATTCCAGTCGTTTCAATTGTCGAGATGTGCTGATAAAATATCTCTGAAATTATTTCAAAGTTTCTATTTCTCAGTTGTTTTCAGATTAAACCATAACATAGAAATATCCAACTGTCAGAACACCAATCAAGAATCCAGAAGATGGAACAGTCCATATGATTACAGACACTTTGGATATCAGAAATATCGACTGTTTGATAATTTCTTGAATCTCTGACGGTAACAAACGCTCTGCAGATTCGATATCCTGTAGGAATCAAGAATTAGAAACAAAAATTCAGAAAATAGAAAACTCTACTTTTCCAAGAAGATTCAACAGTCTTCCAATTGGTGTTACATCGAAAAAAGACATGGGAGATCTCAAAATGTTCCCCAGTAACCTTGCATACAGTACTCTCCCAAATTCAACCGTCCCTTGAATCCAAATAACTGCAGCAACTGCCATAGCGATGGCTGAAACTCGAATTTTATAAAGAAACGATAACGTAGAACTCACATTTTCCAATACACAACGATGTATAGCCAAGTAGTTTAATTTTTGTATCAGTCTCATCTGCTTCAGACATTTCTGTTAAACATTTGTTGGCCCAAACATCTATAACACTTGTAGCTACACAAGCAACTAGGAAAGTTGAAAAAGTAAGAAATCCGATTGATTGCACGAAGTCAAAATAAAATGAAGACTTTACACTTCCTGACTCGATAGTCTCTTTCTCGATCAAGCGATAAGATTCATCGTTTTCAAGATTTTCGTTTTCATATAATTCGTCATCTCTTTTTTGTGACAGGTTGAGCTCCAAGTTCACTTCCACTCTATCAAATGTTTCATAATCTTCTCCAACTACGTCATCGTTCTCTTCTACTAAATACTCATCCAAGATTTTCGAAAATGCTCCATTATTCTCTAAAAGTTCTTGATATGTTCCCTTCTCACTTATCGATCCATTATTCAATACGATCACTTGATCACAATATTTCAAATATGTCAATCCATGAGTTACCAGAATACGTGTCTTTGAAGAAAGACAACCGGTTTCAGAGGCTGAAAAACAGATAGTCCGAGTCTTTATTTCAATGAAAAACTTACAAATAACATTATCCCAAATATGTTTTCCAACATGTGAGTCAACTGCTGAAAGTGGATCATCCATCAACACAATATCCGCATCATGATAAACTGCTCTCGCCAGAGAGACTCTTTGCTTTTGACCCCCGGATAAATTGATTCCCTTCTCTCCGATTTCCGTTCTATCACCGGCTGGCAATGACTTCAAATCTTCCACTAATGCACAATTCCTGATCGCTTCTTCATAATTAGTGCTATTCATTGGATGACCGAACAAAATATTATCCTTCAACCTCAGGTTCTGAATCCACGATTGCTGAGGGACGTAAGCGATGGAACCGTTGACTTCGACCACTCCAGATTGCCTCTTCATATCTCCTGTTAATATGTGTTGTCCTCTAATTTTCTTTTCATGAACTCACCTAAAATCGCCTGAAGCAAACTAGATTTTCCGGATCCAACAGTTCCAACAATTGCAACCAGCTGACCACGTTTAATGTTAAATGTGATATCACGAAGAGTTGGACTCTCATCTGAATTCCAACTGAATTCTCCGTTCTTTATACTTATTGCAGAATCTGGAAATATAATAAATGAATCTCAATTCTTTTTTTAAAACAAACCTACCTTTCTCTTCACAGTTCTCTTCGATCGGATCGACTTCTTCAGCTGCGAAGAACGATTTGAGTCTATTATTGACAACACTGAACTCAATAGCCTGTCCATACATATAGCCCATTCTGGCAACTGGAATTCGAATGATTGCGAAGAGTGATATGACGACGAACGTCAGTTCTGGGGTCAATTTATTATTCTCGGGATCCAGAAAGACGAAAGTTGTGAAGGTGACTGCGGAGGCCTGAAAAAGAAACGGCATGTGGGCATCTGGAAAAGAAAATTACCAAAAAGGAAGTAGCATCCCAAAGAAAGTAACTACAACAACTGACAAATTCCTTCTTTTTAATAAGAGCGAGTCCCTTTTCTCGTATTGTCAAAATCATATTTTCCTTACTTTTCTCCCATGAATACATCTTCAAAACCTTGATTCCATTCAACACTTCTGATTCCATTTTCGTCTGCTCATCTTGATTCTTTGCTAGTTCTGAAGCCACTTTCCTGGAGTGTTCAGAGATAAATTTGTTCATTTGAATACTAGCAAAAAGCACAAGTAGGCCGAAAAATGCAGAGATTCCAAGAAGATTCCAGATTAAGTAAATGGAAACGGTGATCTGGAATGAAGATACTCGGATTCTGTTGATGTGTTCATCCGGATATCCAACTGACCTGCATAGGCTCCGCCCAAAACTTCATACTGTTCAATGCGATTAATTCCACTTTAGGGACATCTCCATTCACTAAATTCATGATTTCTCCAGAACCAAACTCTTTTTTTGCTTCATTCGATAATTTCAGGGCCTTTGTATAAATTGCATTTGTTAAACAAGATCTAACGTTAATTTGTAAACGATATACAACATCCCATGATTGATGAACAAATATTGTGACAATATTCGATGTTATAAACATTAGAAATGCAATAACATATCCTTTCCAAGTTGGTTCATCTGGATTTCCCATGAATTGAATCAACATTTTCAGAAGTATTGGCGGAAAGAATTCTGTCAAACCACAGATTAATTGAAATAATGCACCAATCAGGATTTGAGTTTTCAGAGTTTTCAGAAGAGGAAGAAAGAACGAGTTTTGACCATTTTGATACTTTTGAAATAATGGAATCAAGTTCTCAGATTTATCTCTTTCATTCAATTCCCATAAATCTTCATATTCGAGAGGCTTCTTGTTTCCGAGTTCTGTGAGAGGGGTGAACCAACTGAATGTGATCCGAGAGAGAAATGATGCATTGTTTTCTGGACAGGTTTTTTTCTGGAAATTGTTTGTTGAAATCTGTTTTGAATTCCAAGAGTCATTTTTCAGGTATGAAGAACGTGATAGATCAAAACCAAAACGAACCATTATTTAAAAGAACGACGTTAAGTGTTCAAGAAATAAATTATTTCTCTGATTTTTAGAAGCAAAACAAACAAACGTGAGGATTTAATTAAAAAAAATAGAATCAAGATTAAATTCACGGGTTTTTCTGGGAAAAAAATTTTTGCAAGTTGCAAACATCCACCTCGATCTCTCCAGGAGTTGTCTCTAATTTTCCATCTTCGAACTTCTAAATTCGTGTCAATTTTCAATCTCTTCACATGCCTTGTCCATCATAATTTCATCTATAATGTCAGAGACCAATTCCTTGAATTCTTCGAGTTATGATCCATTAAAAAGAGTCATTTCAACGAATCATAATCCATAAAACACTTGAAATGACGCACTTCTTGCTGAGGACGTTGATGTTGTTCTCTGATTTCATCAATGAGTTCTCACTTCAAACATCTGCCGATCATACTCCGGAAAACGCGTAAGAAACGAACAAAGCACATTTCTCTCTCTCACTTCGTAATCAGATCTTCTTATCAATCAGTTGTTTTTAATGGGTTGGTCACAGAGAACGTTTTGCAAAAGTATTTTTGTGTAGTAAATGGTGATCAGAGAATGCTCCAATCATCACTCCAACTAAATGGAATATGGATTATTTTCAATTCAAGACGAGACTGTTCCGAATAGTTCGTTGCTTCAAAGAAAAGTTACACAAGTTTCACAAAATGAAGAAGAGGAAAAGATACGAAGTGTGGAAATACATTTCAAAGGAAACTATAAAGACTATGAAAAGGGTTTAGAAACTTTTGTATCTCATTGAAATACAAAATAATATAAAAATCGGAATAGCGGATATGAAGAAATCCAGAGAACGTAGGATTCATTCTTTCTCGTGAAGTTCTGTTGTTTTGAGTTTTCGAGTCTCCCATCTTCCTTTTGAGTTTGTTTTTCTGTTTTTCTGTGCTTGAATATATAAAAACATGACGTATATTTATTATGAACAGTTAAAGTTTGCAAAATTAAAAAAAGAACAAGAATGAATGGGTACCCGAGACAAAGAAATCCCGAGGTATCAAGGGAACAAAAGAAGGAATCGAATCGATGTACAGTATTACATGATTTGGAAAAATGGAATGACAATTAGGGTAATTTCAACAAAAACTGGAATCAAGAGAGAATATGTACAGAAATCTTTGAAACTCCATTAATTTTTCGACTAATGCCTGCGAGTATGGCAATGTGAAATGTGGAGGAATTCTTGTTGAGTCAAACGGATTTCCAGATCATCGAAGACGTTGAAGAAAAGGATTCCGACTCCGTCGAGGTTGCGAGAGACTTGGGAATGGGCGATTTCACTGGAAAAAGAGAAATTAAGAAGGGTTCATGGCTGTCTGTGTGTCCGGATACCCAGATGTTCGAATATCCATATAATTAGATTGAAAAGTCTCTTACCTTCCATTTTCCATTGTGCAAACAGTGAATTTCCATACTCCGTGACCGCATCCATTCTGGATTGGAGTGAATACTTGTGAGATTTCTCCAGTGGATGGTGAGAAATGAAGGACTCCTTGTTCTCCAGTTGGGACTTCAATACGGACGAAGAAAGCTTGACTGGCATTTACACATGAGCAATTGATTTCAATTTGTGCTGCATCAGCAAGACAAGTCTCTTGAAGTTCAGTCAATTTGTGTGAGAGATTTGATGAATTACGACGGAGAGATCCACGGAGGCCGTTGATGGAATTGTGAGCGACAGCGTCATTCTCGATCTGAAAATATGATTAATAAGGATTTTGGAGGAGAAAAACTATTTTCAGATAATTTTCTATTAAAAGAACTCCGAAATATGATTTGAATTGGAGTGCTGACCTTTGGATTATACTCGCTTTGACACGAAGAAGATGCGGCGAAGCATCCGTTTCCGAATTCGGTTGTAGTTGGCTTTGAAACAACGAACATTTTGAGGTAGCGACTGAAAATATGAAGAAATGAGATTTTTGAAAAAAGAACAAGAGATAGAGATGAAAGGAAAAGAATGTGAAGTATGCATGACTATAGAAGTGTTATGCCTTGAACCTAAATACAAAAACAAATTCTGAATAGATTTGAGAAAACAGGAAACGGAAGAATGCACACCATCCTCGACGGCATGAAAAATACAGAATGAGTTCTCTCCGGCTAAGAATCGGCGGGAAAGACGAAGCCCCGCCTCTCCTATTCCCCTGACACGCCCACTTTTTTTCGTCGCACACCCTAATTCTCTTCTCCATCTCTCTTCCCGTGGTCTCCCGTTCCATGGGAATGAAACAGATGGGGAGCGAGAGAGACGCAGACAGACACACAGACAGACAACATCTGTGCCACGTGTATAGAGTTTCTTTTTGTTGACGTGTATACTTGTGTTGAAATTTCTCCAATGTGTGTATGCTGCTGACCGCGCGTTGAAAATAGTGGCTCAAACACCATAGCTCAGGATTATGGACACTTGGGTGGAGAGGGTGAAGGGGGTGTGAGAAAATAAAAGAGAGAGAAGCTGTTCTGGAAGCTTCTGAAACTCCGAACCCTGAATTCTCTGGTCTATGATGTATTAGCCTATGATGATGATGGTGCACCAAGTGTAGTGAAAGTAGCAGATCCCTATTTTGTGATTCATTGGTCTCTGAGACTCATAGATTAGGTAAACGAAGGCGAGTCTAGGGGGATCGGGGTTCAAGGAGATGAAAATAATTAGACAGAAAGGGATAGATAGACTTCGAGACATTTGCACTCGACGTTATAATTATAAGTTTGAGCAGACAATTCTAGTTTGGTCTGGCAGTGAAAATACTTGAAAATGAGAGCTGTTGGCTTCACTATAGTCAAGGCAACCATGTTTTAGAACTTGAAACTTCAACAAGAAAACAACAAGACTTCGTTTGAATCTTTCAAAAGAAGAATGCTATAGCTCACAGAGAGAATATTTCTCCAAAACGTTCTTTCATTCTGATAACCCAGAGATTCTGAGAACAGCAGGTCAGACAGTAGTTGATTCTGAGAACATTGTTATTGCTGTGAACGTGAAGGCGTTTTCTGCTAATTTGTTTAGTTACAAGAAATAGAGTGCTTTCTGAAAACACTTCTAGGAACTGAAAAAGGCGTGTAAGGACGGAAGAATGACGTTTTAGAGTTGAAATATGAAAACAATCCGGACATCCGTGCTCACGGGAATACAGAAAGTTCAGAGAGAAAGTAGTTCTCGAAAAAAAAACTGAAAAAAGAAAAGAAAGTGAAACTCGTAAAAACTCAAAAACCAATCGGTCTTCTTAACTTTAAGAAACCAATTGGTTCCTTAGACATTGTGCTGTTTATTTACAGTCATCACATCTAGAGAAATTTCGAAAAAAGAAGAAGAAGGGGCAGAGTGAATCCAAAACATGTGCTCCACTTCTTGTTCTCTGGTCAAAAAAACAATCACACGCCCATGCGTCGGGTGCCGGTCACTTGCCCTCTTCCTTCTGATTCCTTCTGATTTCAAACGGGACAAATCATTTGATTATCTTTGTCTTGTATTAGTATTAGTCATCGTGGCATTAGCAATGAGCAGTAAGAAAGAAAAAAAAAATAGAAAAAGACTGACAACAAGGAAACGGAACAAATTTGGAGCTCCCCCTCTACAGCCATTCGGCTTGGGAAAAATATAGGAAAAAATAAAGGAAAAAAGAGAGATAGAGAAGAGAAAAAAGTCGGAAGTAAACATGTGTGCGGTTGCATGTGAATGTCACAACAGACGAGGAACACCCCCGTTTTGTGAATGTGACGAGGGAGTTAGAGCTGCTGTGAGCACATGTTTTTCTTGTTGGAAACGGGATTACTGACTAGGAGAAAATAAGTTATTTCAGAGAACAGTGCTAGGGAGGAAAGCTTTCAAGAAGTCAGAGGAGTTCTCAGAGTTTTCTTAAGCTTTCAGTGATTCTGAGTAACTATAAAAGGATTTCTTGATTCACACAACTAGAGGAACTTCTTCTGAGAATAAGGCTAAATAACGCTTCAAAATTTGTAGTGAATTTGAAGATGGTGGGTCAGTAGATTTCAGATGGTGCGAGTCAGCTGATCACGTTTTTGGACAGCAAATCGTTAGACCATGGGTTCAATAGGCTCAGTGCATAGCGTCATGATACAGAAATAGCTGATTAGACACTCGAAATTTCTGAAAGCTAGGATGTTCTTTTCTGACTTGAGTACTGATCTCTAGAATAGAGCAGTCGAACAATGAGTGACAAAACAAGACTCAATCCAAATCAACAGAGAGTACAACTCTTTTTGACCTGTTCTTACATTTAGTGCACCCTCACTCCCTTTCTTTTTATCATTATTGTCGTTTTCTTTTTTCAGAATTCACTTTGCTTATTTTTGAGAGGAATTTCATAACGGTGGAACATGATCAAATAGTACACTTTTATGTCTTAAACGAGTTGTGTCTTAAGTGATCATCAGTACTGTAGTGTTTACATCAACAGTTGAAAAACGCTGACAAAAAACAACACGGAACACCTACTTTTGATGTCTTAGAGATGGTGCAGGTATGCTAGAAATGGAGTGAAATGTTTCAGATTATTCTGGAAAACTGGAATATGACGTGGGAGAAAGGAGACCCAGAATACCTAATCTTTTGTTAGAAAGTTTCCTAAATAGTACCTTTTTCCTCATGTATGTTTTGCTCATTCTAAATTTCTCAGGTCTTATTAAACATGAGTCACTTCTTATGATGTAAACATCCGGGGCAAACTTTAAAATGATGCAAAAACCTTGAGGAAAGAGGGAACAGGTGATATTTGAAGCAGAATAAAAACGGAAGGGGCACAAAGTAAAAAGAAGAAAAAATAGAGAACAGATAATCAAGAGGAGAAGGAAAAGTGATTGATAAGAAAAGAAAAACGTATAGTGTAATATTATAGAGGAAAAGTGTTCTGTTATCTTTCAATTTGTCCTCCGGAAAAGACAAAAATAACTCTTTGTTTAAAGTATTTTCGAATTTTCTGATGTTTGTCTTTTTTGGCGGGAAGTAACTAGTTCGAAAGTAACTAAAGTATTAGATCGGAACAAATTTAACAACTACGCTCCACTGAAACTACGAAGAAATGCGGGGAATATGAAGAGGCGCAGACGAAAAACAACATTTTTACGGTTTAGGATTTCCGTGAAGCAAAAAGATCAGAGACTGGGTAACATAGTTGCAAGAAAAGCTATAGTTGGGACTTTGAAATTTATCTGTTTTCATTAAAAATTGAATTGGTCGAAAACTATAAACTAAAGAAAAGAAAAGTTCAAAATCATCCAATTCGACCAATTGTTGATCAACTTCTAGCTAGAACTACAGCACAAAAAACTCAAAATAAAGTATGACTGGGATGAAATCCTCCCACTTTCTTCTAGATTTTCCCCCAAAAAATCATCTGTTTCAACAACAGTAGACCGATCAAAATATCAATGAATAGTTGAAGAAAAACTACGAGAACACAACAAACACCGATGCCATCGTCATTTTTATTTAGCAAACAAACAAACAGAATGTCTCAAGAATGAGTAGACGTAGATAGAAAAAGAAAAGGGAAATTGAACTTTTCTGAATTAAAAACCACACATCACAGGCCACTCTTTTGTCATGATCTTGGTGTCAAAAGTCATCTGGCATTGGGAAAAAATCTCGTGAAACCGGGAACTATAGGAATTTAGAAAATAGGAAAAGAGGAACTATAAAGTTCAGTTTTATATAGGAAATGCCTAAAATAGAAACAAAAAGTGGCAATGTTATCTAAAAATAGTCAGAAGAGTATCATAAATTGTTCTATTCACACAAGGAACAGGAAAGATTCTTTTGACTTTTGAAAAGCAAAACAACATTACGAAGAATTTCGAAACTCTCTCTCTCTCCCATTCTTTTTTCTTTCACTTTCTATTTCTGTCCTCGTTCTCTCTCTCTCTTCTTGCATGTGTTCTCCGTTACTCTTGAGGGAAAACATTGGGAAGGTTAGACGGCTAGAGTCAGTGAGTGGTACAGTGGGGTACGTGCCCTTGTACCCCTGGCACCCGTGGCACCCTTCGATGCTAGACATTAGGGGGGACACTATTTACGAAATGGGGGGAACTTATTTTTTGGAGGGATGTTTTGACAGATGGTTCTATTCGGAGTCCATTCATTTTAGGCAGACGAGGGACTGGCTCATGACGTTCTGGGTCGAAGGATGCCTGTACAGATGTGAGGATTTCAAGAACTTATATTGATCTGACTATCCTTTTTTCGAGCTGGAAGTCTGGACAATAAATCGACTGAGTTCTACAGGTTAACTATAAACCTTCTTTCGTGCATGGGGATCTTTACAAATTGAAAAACCTTTTGAATGCGTTTTCTTTATATCCAGAATTGACTTCACTCCCTTCAGAGGCAATGGTGCAGATATTTTCTTCGCAAGAATTTTCCCAGAAAACAGCTTTATAAATTATTCAATATTGTCTTGCACGATGCCATCCAGTGCCAGACGCATGCATTCATTCAGAAAACGGCTAAATGCGAATTGAAACTAAAAATGGACTAACAATTTGGTTAATTGTTTTCTAAGTTTAGATTTTCTGCTTTAAAAACTTCAACTATTCCTAGATTTTCAAGTTAGGTGCATCGCCTTAGATTCTGAAGATTTTTCAGCCAAATTCAGTTTTGAAAAACGTTCTTCGTTTTTTTGCAGACTGCTATATGCAGAAAACGCGTCTTAGGCGCGACAGCCAATTCGTGCCAACCCGTGTCATCATATTTCTGGAAAAATTGTCTAACTTCTCAAAAAATATCGAAATCCTGTTAAAACATCAAAAACTAAGCTGTTGTTTTGTTATCAAAAACTTCCATCTATGTTGATGTAAATACCAAAGTGATCGCTTACGGAACTTGTCTACACAAATTTGTACAGGGAAGTTTTATATTTGAACTAGGCGTCAGGCTCAAGCATGAAATTTTCATGTCGAGGGACCGAGTTCAAGCTTAAAAAGAAGGGTTTTCAACTAGGTCTTGACTTGAGTTCTTCTTTCTTCTCTCTCTCTTCTATCTGACTGTAGTTTGTACTTGTTTTTTCCTAAGATTCCCTAATTCATCTTCTCTGAAATTAATCGTCGTAATTTCTAAAAGTCACGTTCTAATTTCTTCTTGTTTTTCCTCGAATTCCTGTTATAGTTCATGAGTTCTTTCCTTTGTTTCTTGGCTGTCTCAACTTTCTTGGACGTCACGTGAGACATTTTTGGAAGACGATTTTTTGATGTTTTGATCTTTCAATACGATTCGAAAAATATTTTTAACATTTTCGACATATCCAGACACATGTTTTAGGGGCAATACTGTTAATTGCAGGGGTTGACAGGGCAAGCTGAATAAAGTTTGTAGGCGGAAAAAGCTAGTCAAACACAGATGGAATTATTTTTGTTAGCTGCTTTTGGTTTTGCACATGCTGGAATGTTCGGGAAAGTTCTGTGTCAAGTCTAGATGTTGAACTAGATCAGTATGGAAGGCTTGAGACTAGCAAAATATAAATTTTCTTCATTTGTCATGAAACATCACCAAAAATCTCGAGAAAAAAACAGAAATAGATCCTACGTGAAACTATATTGCACTCACTTCCTATCACAAATTCCAACATGATAAACTTGCAGACTGATGGAGAATAAATCAACGTCTAACTGCCTATTTATGTGTCATTTCCTCTGATGACAGCAGCATATTTGGGTTAGAAGGTTTTCAGGTCTTCTCATGAAGAATGCAATCAATCAGACGATGTTTATTAGTATAAACGTACAAGATGGACTGTCTAATTAGATCCGGATGAAGGGATTTCCCACTAGGAGTATAGAGCAATTGTAAGGGTTCAGCCTTGGTTCTAGCAGCAAAAACTTCAATTCAATCACTGCACTGACAAATGCACAAACCACTTTTTCTGTTTTCTGATTCTTTCAGTTTCCGGTCTGTATTTTTTATTATGTAAAGATGAATTCCTCGATTTGCTTTCACGATAAGCAACTCTATTTTCGGTCATTTTTCTTTTCTCACTTTCCAAATTCCTTTCTATTTCAGGAAAACTTTTTTCGATAAGACAAAGAAGTCGTCGACATTTGAACTTTTGGAGGGAAAGGGGCGGAGGAGGTGATTAATTTCCCTCACATTTTCATTCACGAGGAACTAAAAAAGTTATTAGGGGAAGTATCAAATGACGACATTTGAGGAGTGTTATGGTCAGGAAGTGTGATGTGAGAAACTTTTAATTTTTAGGAAAAGGACAGGGACGGATTTAGGTAAAGGTAGGGGGAACTGTCCTGACCTTTAAGGAAAAACAAAACAATTACAGCTGTAAAGCTCAGAATCCTTCCCACCTGACTCATTAGAGTCCAAGCAGAGTTCTGGTCTAAAGTCCATTCTGTCTTAACTGTTCACTAATTGATCTTAATTCTAAGTCTTGTGTCAAATTGACCGAATCGAACTTTGAGAGACAACTCGTAAATGTTTATAGAATGACAAAACCCTAGACAGTAGTATCAATTTGACACCCGTACTTTTTCACGTGTTATGCCACTCTTACTCACTACGAAATGTTATGTTTACACTACAATCAGGTGGGAAGAATTAAATGTATACAAGGTGGTGACGTAGAGGAAAAATGAACATTGTAGCCGAGTTTTGGGTTACACAGTTCACACTAGTATTCTAATTGATATCTAGAAGAACATGCTAGGGATCAAATTTGAAATGAAACTGAAAAACCCATGCTCCTACTTCTCTTTTCCCAACTTACAGTACTCCGGACATTTCTTCTTCTTCCTTTTGCAGATGCAACCAAAAAATAAAAGAGAATCTGTCAAACTGTCATTTTTCCATTTTATAGGCACCTTTTTCAGAAGCCGGAAAAGCCATAAACCCCCGCAGAATATGAATGACAATCATAAAATTTTTTTGCAGAATCTACTACTATCTGTGTCACGAATTGAAATCAGAAAATCATTTCTGTTCATGTGAATCTTCCGTGATTGAAGAGAATCATGAAGACAAATTGCAGCTCTCATCGAAAACCATTTGAGAAACCTAACACAAATAGAATCCTCCACACTACGGGAGTGGACAAACCGATATACAGACCTTTATTTCTCCTAACACTGAGAAACTTCACGTGAAATTCTCCAAGTTCTCGAAACCAACAAACCATAAACAAACACGTGGCGAACAAGAGAAAAACCGGAAGAATCTAGAATTATGGGTACAGAGAATGCGTAAGCAGATCGGCTGGTACACCAGTTGTATTTGCATATTTATGAATTCAAAACCAAAATGTAGTCGTCGTTCAAGTCAGAAGTTTTAGGCTTCGTTGAGGGAGAATGATGATTCTGGAATTCTGAAGTCAGATGGATGGAATCCATCCGATGGATTCTGGAGTTTTACGTGATGTAGATGACTTGGTCTGTCGATGGATAAGGACATTTAAATGGAAACATCTGGAATTCAATGATTTGGCAGATGTTTGTTGGGAATGTAGGGAGTTGACTGCTAGTTGAGTTCAAACCTTCTCTAAAAGATTGAAAGCTGATATAACAGACATCTGGACAAACATACAGACAGACAGATATCACTACATTATCACCTGATTCTTCTTATTTCTCGGTTCCATTCGTTGTATTTCAATGACAAGTTTCATTTTCCCTTTGCTATCACATTAAATGTATCGAAAGACTGTAAAAACAGTTGACTTTTAGTTGGGGAATTCCCCTCTAGTTCTTATCACTTGTCACACCATCCAATCATTAAATTGGAACTAGTTATAGTGTGAAAAATGGAATGACACGGTCATGTCGAACATAAAAAATAGAATGTATAAGGGGGTCATATGTACCCAGTTCAGACAGGAAAGGAAAAAGTACTATGGAAATAAAATTGAGGGGTTTCCAGAAACTCAAAAAAGGATATGCTTTGATTCTGAGGAACTGTCAGTTCATATTCAGATGCACGTTTTCTGTTTGTTTAAAGACCCAGATAATTTATTTTCTTCGCGATTCAGATTAGATTTCTCTAGATAGCATATTCATTGTTTCTTTAATTTCCTATGCTGAAGGAATCTCCCGATTCTTTGCTATCATAAAACCCAGTGTTCTGTTTTCTATCTTCTTTAAACTTTCGTCTTCATTCTGCAAAAACATCCAAATAGACATAAAAATGGGGAATCCCCTTTTCCAAAGTCACGCTATCGCATTGATAGTATCAACCCATTTGAAATCAATTAAAAACTGGATACATCAGTTGCAACAAAGTCTCGGCCGGAACACAGAAAAACAGAAAACTAGTGATATTGACTCAAAATGAGACGGACTGGAAGGAAAAATCAGAAGATTATTGGAAGATACGGTACATGTGTACCTGAATGAGAAAGAGAGAATGAAGAAGTGGTTGAAGGGTATTGGGGGATTCCCCAGAAAGAAAAAGAAATTTAGTCAGAGAGGGACATTCAGAGGACTCAAAGTAAAATAGTCAGAAAGTGGAAATGATGACACTCTTTCTGATCTGAAGTGGAACAAATTTTGGGAATACTCGTGAAAAGAACCGTACAAACAGATTGTAACATTAAAACCTGGTCCAAAGCAAGGTTTTCGGAATAACCTGCTACGAAAATTATTGAAAATTACCTTATTTCCAACATGTTCTTTTGACGAGTAATCTCGGTTACTTTCAAATCAATTTTCAGCTTCACGATTGCTTGCTATTTTATTTTTTTGTCGACAAATCTACTTATTTTTGAAAATGCCTGGTAACACTAGAACGATCTTTGCATTTCCAAATTTCTCAGTCACCTCGAACCACCGTTTTCCATCACCACGCGACCACAAGAAACCCGTAAAACAGTACAAGGAATTCCCCCAGTCTTCTGTTTTTGATAACACTCGTAAACTGGATGTCGATGGCCGATCGCAGACTGTTATTCGGGAAATAAAATGGAAAACCGAGAAAAAAGAAGAATTTGGAATCTTTATGGTTCTTTTGATCGTGACTGACATCTTGGGTACTACTGTACTCAATTAGGAAAATCCTAACAGAAACAAGAAGAACATAGTGTAGTTTTGGATTGTGAGGGACTTTTCAAGTGATACGAGAATATTATTTTGATGAGTTGAAACATCCAGAAAACGTTTGATATAATTGGCATCAACTACTCTGAAAACTCCAAGTAGTTTGGACGGAAACTAAATGTCAATGGGATTTTAAGGTATTATCATAGTGTGCAACAAGCTATAAATATATACAGTACTGGCCATAAAGAATGCGACAATTGCTGTTTTTAGTTGAAAATGGTCAACTTTGTGAGTGTGACACGGCCTACCTGATAGTCTCACAATATTGATTGTTTATGGTCCATACAGATCACAAATAGAGCTTCATTTTTGTAGTTGGCAACTTTTTTGTACGGGCACATTCTAAGAAGTTACAGGCAGTCAAATAATTTTTCTCATTTTTAACCCTTTTTCAGTGCTAAATGGAGAAAATTTTGAGTTTTTTATATTGACGGCCTGTAACTTCTTAGGATGTGCCCGTACAAAAAAGTTGCCAACTACAAAAATGTAGCTGAACTTGTGATCTACACACTCCATAAACAATCATTATTGTGAGACTATCAGAAAGACCGTGTCACACTCACAAAGTTGACCATTTTCAACTTAAAACAGCAATTGTCGCATTCTTTATGGCCAGTATATATTTTAAAAAACTATTAAATCCTACTCTGAAATTTCAGCATTCTTCTCGATTCAGGTTAAGGCTCGGGGTCAAGGTCAGTGCCAGTTTTCGTTTTATGAACTGAAATAACGAAATCTCAAAGTAAGCCTTTTCTCTTGAAAATGAAAATTTAGTATCCTGTTGTGTCGCATTTCCATCTTCTAGAAACAAACCGTCCATTCCTTAAAAAACCCAACACAAAACTTGCTTTCTTCGAAATTTCAGATAAACAAAAAACATTATATATTATATGATGTTTTGAGTTCTACCTCAAGCATTTGTACCCCCCCAACAAATAAACATCAAGTATTCAACTGGACTCTGAATCTCTTTGTACATATCTGGACACTTTCGAAGAGCTTAGCCTAAAGTATGCAACTTGAAACTTGGTTCACATTAACCCGTTTTCTTGCAACTTTCCGTGACTCACCATCTCATTATTTTCTTTCTTTGAGTTCTCATGTGTTTTCTCACTTCCTATACTTATATCCCCCTCATGACTGATAACAACTGTCTCTCCACCCACCCTCTTGCATCTTTTCATCCCTTTTTGCTCTTCCAATTCTCAGAAATCTTTACACATTTATGTCGACGGGATGGCAGGAGAGTGTCACTTGGCTGCCTAACGTCCTGTTATTTTTCAAACTTTTTTCTATTGCGAAATGTATTTTCTGATAGTGAGCAGATTTGTTTGAGTCCACTACTGATAAGTGGATAACTCAGGTAATTTCCGGGGAGTTAGCCGACGAAAACGGGAGTTAGCCGCGCGATTCAGGGTCGGTCCCAAAAGCTTTTGGGACCGACCCCGAATCGCGCGGCTAATTCCCGTTTTGATCGGCTAACTCCCGTTTTCATCAACTAACTCCCGTTTTCCGCGGCTAGCTGCCGGCAGCCAGGCGCCCACGCCTCCCCCAGTTTTTGCCATAAGCGCCCCGTAAGTGCCCCGAATTGACCCCAAATGTGGATTCATTTTTCACCAATATGGTTACATTTATTGATTATAATGATAACATGAACAAAAAGAGCGTAGAACAAACTTTAGAACAATTGAAAGAAAGATAGTACGGTATGACATGGTGGTGAGTGGGATCGGGAGAGAGTGCTCAGTGCTGACTCAGGTATTTTTGGGCAAGGGTGGGGCAGCGAAACTTTCAATTGGGCCATGTGGCCCGTGAATAGGGCACAGTGCTTACAAAAAGGGCCACATGGCCCAGTGGGCACAGGTTGGGCACAGGTTGGGCCACAGGTTGAGAGATAGGAAATACTTGGTGGATGTGGGCACAGGTTGGGCGCTTGGTGAGGATGAATGGGCGCAGCATGGGCACGGAGTGGGCACAAGTTGAGAAATCGCGCTCTACTGCACACTCTGATTTTTCGCCACGATTTTTCATATTTATTTCGTTTCTTTTTCAATTTTATCGTCTTTTATATAATGCTACTTATTTCGCACAGATATTGAAAAAATTTAAACTCGACTTAACAGGTAAGGCAGTATTTATTTATTTATTTTTGTTTAATTTTGGTGTAATTTCAGCTGAACAAAAAATGGCTTCAACAGCACAATAATCGTCATCAGCTACGCTCTCCAGCTGTTCATTGTCTTCTATCTTTAATTTTTTTGCATTTAATCGTTGTAATTGTATATTTGTAGTTTTGTATATTTTCAGTTTTTTTTCCTTTCCTGTATCCCTATTCTCCATGTTCTAGTTTGACCAATTATAGCTTATGTTATCCTATTACTTCCCATAATTACTTATATAATTATTTTTTGCTTAAATTTTACAAATAAATAGTAGAAAAGTACAAAAATGTATAATCTGGTTAATTATTGTGATGCATGGGAAGAAGCAAAGGGAGCTGAATGCCGCGCGTTTGAACACGAAATGGGCCATGTGGCCCAGTATATGGGCATGATGGCCCGCGTAGGGCGGGCCATACTGCCCATTTGGGTGGGCCACATGGCCCATTTTGCGAGCCATGTGGCCCAAAAATACCTGAGGATAATCGTGCTGATAATCGTTTTCTCCATCATTTCTGTGACGTTTCGACGCGTGCTAAAAAATAATAATATTTCTAGGACGGTAGTTCAGAAACGTACAAATTCTGACTTGAAGTTCGAAGTGAAGTTGAATCTTCAGGAACCGACCAGGTTGCAGCTTGAACAACGGTGGGAATCCATCATCTTGCTCCAATTCTTAAAACGATTTTCGTATTTTAAAAGACTATGTTTCAATTACCTTTTCGGAAACTCGATCAGGAGAAGCTCCTTGGGACGTTCATTCTTCTATCTGAAAAACGAAATCACGTTGGAACATAACAAAAATCGTTCGCAAAATCTATTAAAACATGTAAAAATCATAAAAATAGAATTAATATTTGCAATCATGTTTGAAAAACGGGTCAGCACTTTCCTTTGCGCACGCCGTTTAGGTCCCGACTACGCCCCGCCTGCACGCCACATAGGTGCCGACTAGGTCCCTCCGAAAACGCCAGATCCGCCCCGACTGAGCCCGAAGGCGGCATCCACTGTTCGCTCGTTGCCTAAACGCCATGTATGCCCCCAACTGCTCCCGATGTGGCTAACTCCCGTTTTCATCGGCTAACTCCCGTTTCACACGGCTAACTCCCGTTTCACACGGCTAACTCCCGTTTCACATGGCTATCTCCCATTTCACATGGCTAACTCCCAGATAGCTACCAGATAGGTCCCAACCTCGCGCCAGAAATTTCCTGAGAAAGGGAGTTATTACTGATAATCTGGGGGTGATCTGTTTGTTTCTTTTTGGCAGTTTTTGGGGACAAATAGATTAGGATGGAGCGAAAGAAGAGGAAAAATTGAGATAGAAGGATTAAAAATTGAAAAGATGAAAGAAAAGGAGGTGGGGGTGGATTGAGGATTTATCAGGAATCCCATTTCCAGGCGAGTTTATAAGGAAATCGGGAGAGGGATTTTTGTAATTCTCAAGATCAGTTTTGTTTGTTCAAACTCTCTTTTTCACCGCCTTGTAGGTGTAGGTTAAACTATTTATGGTTTTCGGGACACAACGTTATCAACTTATCTTGATGCCCAATATGCCCACGCGCGTCTGATAGATCTTTTCACGCTTCTGTAAACATTTTCCTGTGACTCCTATCAAACTAAAACACAAGTTTCACATTTCCTTGCTACAAACATTAGTTGGACACTTTTTTCTTTTCCTCAAATCAGCTCAATTTTCTGGAATTTTTGAGTAGCCGGCATGTTTCTTGATCTCATTACTTTCCATCCAAAAGAAAATACTTGCCATGAAATACGAAATTCAATATTAAAACTTCAAGAGGTTGATACTCGGTGCTCAATATCAATTAGCTTGTTGAATGATTGTATTCGATTTTAATGTTATGCAGATTTTTAAGAATAGGGAAGTTCACTAGTCAAATAAGTATAAAAATGTACCCCAGACTCGAATTGGATGTCGACTCCAAATCCGTTTTTATAATCTTCATCTGATCGGGATGAAACAAAACCCATTCTAAATAATCCTAATCTCAAAATTGTTCCTCGTATTGTATTACTTAGCTGGTAGGATTTTCTAGCTTTCAGAGATCTCTAGATTCCAGATTTCGATTATTGTAACAGACGGATCTGTCTCATATGTGCTCACTACCATGTGCTTCATATAATTATTCCATTGAAACCAGTTACTCTTGATGAATTTCTTTCGCTCTAACTCTATCTGTCTGTGTATCAGTTTGTCCTAATTCCCACAACAAAAACCTCAGTTTGTCTTTGAATACATAATACACTCTGTTGAAAACTCAAAAAATTCTACAAAATGAAACATAATCCCAGTTGGTCATTCATGCGTTTAGTATAGTTTAATCCCCTCTCTTCTCATTTTTTCTACTCGTATTATCCTCCATTCTACTCATATCAATCTGAACTGATTTCGTAATAATTTCAACTTTGCTTCTCTCTCTTTCCTTCAATTTCTTCTCTTTTCCTAACACTGCGGTAGTTGCTTCTTAAGCAAACCGGTTCCTTCATCCTCTCGGTTTTTCCTATTTCATCCTATCGTAGTTTTTCGAAAAACTGTCTTTGTGTCTCAGAGGAAAAAGAGGAAGATATCATCTATCTTCGAATACACATTCATCAGCTGGATTCGAAGTAAAAGAATACATTTTGGAGGGAAAAATAGAATGATGAGATGACAGGTTGAACAAGATAGGGAAGGAGAGAAGGTGGCACCGGAAAGTACCATGCGTCATGATGAGATACTCTTGTTTTCCTTCGGTTTTCAAGATTTTGGAAGAGATTTGAAATGAGAGTACCGCCTTCTTCCGATACTCAAGTCGTGTAGGTCATTTATGCATGAGTTCATCTGGAGAGTCTACTGTAGTCCATCTGTAAGTCCACATGAATTCGAGATCTGACTATCACTGGAAACTGTTCTTTTCTTCTTTCTTTGTTCCTATTTTTTAATGTTTTATCACGCTTTTTAGAGTATATAATAAAACAAGCAGTTCTATGTTGTCTGGAATCAGGTTTGATCAGATGGTCTGTTAAGGAACATCACACGGCTAGCTTCTCGACCTGAACCGGCACTGTAACAATATGATAGGCCTTATGACTGAGCGCATTGTTGGATGTCATTCGACACTATGAAATGGAAAAATAATAGTTTCAATTGACTAGAATCATCCAAACAGAGAACTTGCTCAACTTTTTTGGTTGATTAGTTTTTGTTTTTTATTGTTCAATTTTCAATCTGACAACATTCAGCTGCCTTTCAGTTCACAACTGTCCGCCTATAGAAAATTTTTCTATTTCAACTTTTTCGTTTGCATCACAATCATAAACCTCTTGTTGATATTCGTTTAATCTATAACATTAATATATCTGTATGTCAAGATATGCAACTTATTGATCAGACTCACAACAAACCGTAACCAGTCCGAGAACCAAACTTGTACATCCGTCTATTTCCAATTCATTCCATTTCCGCCCGTTTTGCCATCCATCAACCCTCTGACCTTGCTGACGGCTCTCCGAATAGTTTGTTTAGCTGTTCCTTTTCATTTCTCCGTCTCTAAAAACAACATTATCTTCACAAATAGCTGCACACCAAACGGTAAATTCCGATAGATGTAAAACTTGGAAACATGCCAAAACTCTTTGAAAAAGAGGTTAACCAGAGAGTCAGAGAAAAATGAGTTTGATGGTCAGAGAGGCAGAGAATCGGAGAGGTTTAAAGAAAAAGAAGAGTGCGGCGTTTTCCCTCTTCACCCAGCGCCGCTCCATCATTCCGTCATGTTTCTCCATTTCTCGTCCTCATTTTTTTCTCATCGTTCTCCTCCATTCGAAACGTCTTCTGGTCCCTTCTCCCATCATGAAAATGGAACCAGAAGACGTTGGTAGAAGGAGAAGCCACGACGACAAAAAAAAGAAGACGACACTTTTTGGTGGTCATTTTCTTCTTATTTTGGGTGGGGATACAAACACATCGATGAGAATTCCCTTCTTCTTTTTCTCTCATTTCTCTCTTTTTGACGGGAGCTCTTTTGGGAAAGTGGACGGCTCACTTTCTCTTGTTTTATGGTGTTTTTGGTGACTTTTTTGGGCTTAAAAGTTGAATTCAAGATCAAAATGTCACCTCTCTGTCATTGATTTGTATAGAAATCACAATAAATGTTGATATTCAACAGAAAACTCAACGGAAAGTATGATTTATGCACTTTCGAAAGACTGAAAACTTGAAAGAATATTGATTTATTCTCTCTCTAATTTCGAACATTAGTTGTATGAGCATCAGGATAATTTAAGCATCACTGACCCAATGTAATGTGAACTTTTTCACTTTTCCAATTTTTCAAGTGTTAGCTTGATATTTTGAGTATATTTTCTCCCGTGTTTCTGGTTTTTGATGTTTTTGGAAATCGAAAACCAAACATATTTTTGAGTTTACGAGCATTCAGAACAGTTTTGATGCATCAATTTTTACATATTTGAAAGAACATTGACGAGTTTAGAGATTGACGATTTTATTTCCCAACCTTTTTACTTGAATTCGCAGTCTTGTCAGAGTTGGTCTCTTTCTTTCTTTGAACTCTTGGTAAATGGTTTTTCTAATCATAATGGCAATCACTTGAACACTTTTCGAACTCTTCAAAATAGTGAGAAGTAAACTAAATATTTGTTTTCTTCGAGCTTTCCAACTTCTGACGTGAAGCGAAGAAGGCCAACGATCAACAGTATTCACGTGAACTCTTGTCTTCTGTCTGTTCGTGTGTCTGCATGTCCGAATCTCCGACTCAACTCTACTTCTCTGTTCCCTCTCACTACTCCACACTCTTTTTCATAACATTTCAACCTGTCTCTTCCTTTTCAATAGAAAATCACAAATTGAATTGATGAGTAATTCAAACACAGACACACACTCACTCACATACACTAGCGTGTTCTTCTTTTCCATCTTCCTTCTTTTCTTTTCTCTTTTCCAATTTTCTACAACAAACAGGTGATCGTCTCAAAAAGTTGGCGGAGCTAGAGGAGCAGAGAAAATGAGAAACGAGAAATTTTGTTCTAGAACAAATTAAATTTATGATGTGGCTAATTTTGTCGGATTCTGAAAAAAAGAAACGATGGTTTATGATTGAAAAATGAGAAAGAAAAATACAACAAAAAAACGAACAACTGAACTTTCAAGGAGCACCTTTAATGGTCCCAAATAAATCCAGATCTACTGATAGTCACTGTTTTGATTTAGGAATCCAAACGCCCGGAATCCTGTTGTCCGGACATCTATTCAGCTACCTGTTGCCATTACCCTCTTTCACCTATACTTAATGTCATCTATAACTTCATTTCGTTCCCATTGAAGCAGAACAAATTGAATGTAGTATTGTTCGTCGTTTTCTCCTATTTTTATCTCATACGTGACGCACAAGAAGTTGAGTGATGACGTAGTGACTCTTCGTTCTTGAGCAATTATAGGTTACCGCTCTGAAAGTTGAGATGAGAAGATGTAAATAGGATAAAGAAAGTGTCAGTTTTCACATACGTGTTATGCTTCTCTTCTTATCCGCTTTCGGCTTATCTTTGCCAATCAGAACATCCTATAGTCAGAATAGGTCTTGATCAACTACCAATCCCCTATAACTTTTTGTCCCCTTATTATCTTCTCTACCACCCTCACCTTATTCCAAAACCTTTTTTCCAGGTCCCCCACCCCCACAATTATGAACCCTTTTTCTTTTTATTCCCCGTCCCGTTTTCCTCCAATTTTCCGGTCGTTTCTTTCATTTTTCTTTTCCTTTTCTCCAGTTTTTTTTTTCCTTTCAAGGCAGCTTTTTGAGCTCTACTCAGACGATTCAGAGCTCTTCAGATGGAGACGTTTGTGTCAGAAGAGAGCTTTTTTCTTATTCAGACGGAGTGGTTGGTAGCGTGTAGCATGGCAACGAAGCACGCTTGAACGCTTTGCCCTGAGAGATGTTGGCCCCTTCTCAATCGTTGGGAGGTCGGTGCTTGGAAGTGAATGGCTCCGTGAAAAAAAGTGTGGGAGAGCTCTGCAATTTTTGGAGTTTTCGAAGCAGCATAATGGGGTTCTGATACTTTGCTGGAGTTTGGTTATTGTCTTGAACATACATTGCTTGGTCATGAGAAGTATGTGGAATGAACCTCAATTTGTAAATGTCTGTACGTCTAAAGGTCGCCTCAACCTACAGTAATAGACATGCGAGATCTCAAACATTGTATCTTTCTTGAGTTGATGCCTGCATCAAATTAACTGACCACTCAACCTGATATTTGAAATCCAGACACCATTTGTTCTAGCCTCCACCCCGAATCGTTCACAATTCGTTTTCTCAAATTCTTCTCTTTTTTCTTCTCCTTTTCCAAATGTTCTTCTTTTCCATTCCATTTACCGCCCGTCCTTTTTCTCATCCACTCGCCGTCCTCTTCATTGAATCACGTCATCTTTTCCTCTCTTTGAATTGATTTGTCCTCGATTCTGTCGGCGATGTAGTCGTCCCTCATCGACAGAAAACATATACAGATCACACTATTTTCTTTTTGAACATTGATTTTTTTTGAAAGTTCCCAGCTTTTTGAGAATTGATTATAGTTTTAGAGAGATATAACCTCAAAAAGTTGGAAATTTGGGACGGTGGTTTCTGTTCCGACTCACAACTCTCTGAGCATTGTTGTCTGGTTTCAATTTATTGTTCAATCGTATATTTCCTCTCTAATTTCAGAACGTTACATACTTTTTTCAATTCTTGATTATATTTCAGAATGACATCTACCACAATGCTAACCACTCTCGACTTGGTCACACCAACATCAGGTATGTTGTCTCTTGCCCTTTGCTCGATCTCATATGTTTTTAATCTTATGCATATCTCTGCTTCTCTATTCCTCTCTTCTTCAAGAAAGACCTCCTCGCAGGAAGCAAATCGACGTCGCGTAAGCCACGTGGAACTTTTTGCGGGGTCGGTAGGCAGGCAGAGAGGAAGGGTGTGTACACATAACACTGAGTGGCCGTACACTCTACGTTTGGACAGTTTTCGGTGATAAGGAATCAAAGAAAAGTGTCTAGCTTCTCGGTATTTTTCGAAAAGTTACGAACTCAATTTTAGATGGATCTTGTGGAGAACAACTGAACTCACTCATTGGATATCATTGAGTCATTTTTGTGGAATCGTTTTGCAATTTAAATTAAAAAAGACAAAAAATAATTTGGCTTTAAGAATACTTTATTTTTTCACAGCTTGATTCCTCATCGTTTGCATATTCCTAAACAATTCATTTCATTCCAAACCTTGATCTTTAAAACTTTCTTAAAATATGTGAAACTCTGGTAAACAAAAATAATTGAATTCTATCCACATTCTGTTTCCTCAGTTTCCCTATTCCAGCCTAATCCTCAAGCTCTCCCTGTCTGCGTCTCTCTCATTTTCTCTCTATTATTCGACTTGCTCAGAAATGGGGTGAATGGCACACATACTTCTATTTTTGTGTGTCCCTCTTGTGCTCCTTTGACGTCATCATTCTCTTCGGAATCAGTGAGACAGAGAAAAAAAGAGTCAGTAGGGACCCTCCGACCCGTTGAGCTAGTGAGTCAGAGTAGCTCATGGATGGAAAAGCACAAAGAGCAGTTACGAAATCTCCAGGAGAATACGAAAATGTTAAAATATGGGAAGGCTAGGTAAAATGAGGATTGCGGGCTGACATGAAGCATAATAATTTGGACTTTGAATGCAGAGACGTCAAGATTACAGTGCATTCTTACCGTAGTTGGAATAGAACTTCATGTCAATTTTTGTTTGTTTCAGTTTTAAACTCCATTCCAAAAGTCTTAAAATAAACTGTGCCTTCGAGTACCTGTCCCGGACACGGAGCAGATAGGAAGTGATAACTGATATATCATTGAAAACGAGGAAGCGCATACATTTTGTGATGACTCCAAAAAGAGATAGGAAGGAATTTAGAAAAATAGTAGGTAGAATGTATGAGACGAAGAACTTCAGTCCTGTACGTATGATAAACATAATGTTTTAAGCATAAAAAGTGGTCACGGGGTTTTTGGTATGAGATGGCACTGGCTCTGACGGAACAATATGAATTTAGAAATGATAAGGGATACAGTAATACGCTTGCTATAAAAGAGAAGAGGAAACAGTGATACTGTATCTTATTTCATTTTTCACTCAGATGGTTTGGTAGATTTTTGCTCCAATGACTAGATGAGTTTACTTCATTCCAAATATTTTGTAGCTGCACATACCGAAGCGCGTGTTGATGGCCTGGATAAAAAATAAGGCATCACGTTTAAAAATGAGTTGTAGTCTGAAAAATAGAATGTCGAATGAAATCGGGAAGGCTCCGGAAAACAAGAATCAAACGTATATTATCATCTTGTTTTCTTTCATATCGTACTTTCTGTCATCGTTTTTCCACCATCCAAAAAGTTACTTCTTATCAGCTCAAACAGCTCTTCCAACTTGTTGCTCTCTACATTTGCTCACCTTAAAACTATTTGACTCCATACATTTTTCACCCATTTCCTATTATCACCCTCAGACCATGTGACGCTTTTTGACCACACCTCCTTTACTTTTTTCCTATCATATAGAATCAGTCATTCCAACGAAAACTTTCTGCAGCGAGAGGTGAAGGGAGACCCGGGTCTTATCACTTGAAAACATCGTCACTTTTCTCTACATATTACCGAATTATTGCACAATATTACTATTTGGATCAAATGTTTTTCAAAAATAGGCCATTGTACCGTCGTATCGAACCACTCAAAGGTACCGATACATATTCACCTGATTCTTGCTTGCTAGGGAATCTTTAACATGAAATTGATTGCCTCATACATGGACATCATCAAATAAACGCAAAACTAAAAATGTTGTGAGAGAAATCAGGCTAGATATTAGAGCAATCGTTGCATTCTCCAACTATTCCTTTAGGATGGTGCTGGTAACCTCATGGTACCTGAACTTCGGTTCTATTTTCTGTCGTTCTAAACCTCAGTTTGTTAGTCAACATACCTATCTGCCACTAGGAGGTCAAAGTGGTCTCCGCCGTCGGTGGCGCCATATTTAACTGACTCATACTCACATGAGAGACTCAGACGTTTCTGTCAAAAATGAAGCGACAGTTTTTGTTTTTTGTACTCATTCTCTCTTTTGCTTTCTTGGATTCTGTTGTATTCACATTGCAAGAGATTCAAGTAATAAATAAATCGTTTTTCAGAAGACCCAGGACCAATCCAGGCAGCACCACAAGGTGGGGCCGTTGCCTCCACTTCAGATTTCTCTACTGTAGTTTTGAGTTCGGATGGGTCGGAGTTAGTTACTCAAAGTGCTCCAAACACTCCAATACAACACAGAGAATTGGCGAACGCTGAATTTGGAAACAAAGAAGGTAGGTCACTGGGATACGGGCCCAAACTTTGGAAATACACCTAGGAAGTGCTAACTTACACAAACATAAATCTATGAGCTTCCAATTTCAAATAGCTTTTTCATGGTGCATCAAGAGACTGGGACATATTCGTTCCATGCCGCGATTACGAGAACCTGACGCATTTTAAGCAAATCCTCTGAAAATACAGAAAGAGTACATATTTCTTGTTTCCTATCTTCTTTTCCTACTGCTTGTTTCCCATCACCAACGTCACTTTTCGTCCTAGCTTCTCTGCCTATCTCTCACTTTTCCATGATATTTCTTATCTCTTTTCTTTTTTCTCTTGGCGACTGTATATTGATTCCGCGAAAAAACGAAGCGTCTTTTTTGCATCTTCTCGTGGTTTTCCACTTTTCAGTTTTTGAAGAAAACATAATACTTTCTTGTTTGTTTCAGTTGGTAGCTCCAACGGTTACACTTCAGCGCGAAGTGGTTGAAAATTTTCCAAGCTAACCCAAATCGCCCCGAATTTCTCTAATAACTCCCAAATTTTCAGCCACTCCAGACGCTAACAACATGATGGCTGCCACTGGAAACGCCTCGAAACCAAGCCTTAACAACTTCTACGCGGATGGATTCGGACAGCTTCGTGAAGGACTTTTCTCGTGTTTCAGACCGGTTTTGGGATATTTTGGAGGAAAACCTCCTGCCGAAATGTGAGTTTTTAAAAATGTTCAGACAGAAAATAATTTTGTTGATTTAAGCAAAAAATCGGAAGACGAAGAATGGGAAATTCCATTTGATGCGATTTCTGAATTGGAATGGCTCGGATCAGGATCTCAAGGAGCAGTGTTCCGGGGACAATATGAGAATCGTACTGTAGCTGTGAAGAAAGTGAATCAACTCAAAGAGACAGAAATCAAACATCTTCGTCATCTCCGTCACCAGAATATCATCGAGTTCTTGGGAGTTTGTTCGAAGAGTCCATGCTACTGCATCGTAATGGAATATTGCTCGAAAGGACAACTGTGTACTGTACTCAAAACAAAGAATACAATCACTCGTGAACTTTTTTCTCAATGGGTCAAAGAAATTGCTGATGGAATGCATTATCTCCATCAAAACAAAGTGATCCATCGAGATTTGAAATCACCAAATATTTTGATCTCTGCTGAAGATTCAATCAAGATTTGTGATTTTGGTACTTCCCATTTGCAGAAGAAAAATGATAGTACGATGATGTCATTCTGTGGAACAGTCAGGTATGTGACGTCTTAAATAAGTGATTGAGACTGTCAACAGTTTCCGTTTTTTTAATTTAAAATGTCTTGTTTCAGTTGGATGGCCCCAGAAATGATCAAAAAGGAGCCATGCAATGAGAAAGTGGATGTCTACTCCTTTGGTGTTGTTCTCTGGGAAATGCTTACTCGTGAGACACCTTATGCAAATATCGCTCAAATGGCAATCATCTTTGGTGTTGGAACAAAGTGAGTTTTGATTTCCAGCCTCTCTTTTCTGAATTCTTGAATTTAAATTGAGTCCAATCCATTTTCAGCATACTGAGTCTCCCAATGCCAGAAGAAGCTCCACGTGGATTAGTCCTTCTTATCAAACAATGTCTATCACAAAAGGGAAGAAATCGCCCATCATTCTCCCATATTCGTCAGCACTGGGAGATTTTCAAGCCAGAATTGTTCGAGATGACTGAAGAGGAATGGCAGGTCGCATGGGACTCTTATAGAGAATTCGCCAAGGCAATCCAGTATCCATCTACTGTAACCAAGGATCACGGAGGACCAAAAAGTGCATTTGCTATGGAAGAAGAGATTCAAAGGAAGAGACATGAACAGTTGAATCACATCAAGGATATCCGTCACATGTATGAAGCAAAACTGAAGCGAACCAACAAAATGTATGACAAACTCCAAGGATGCTTCACCGAGCTCAAGCTGAAAGAACACGAGCTGGCTGAATGGGAACGTGATTTAGCGGAACGAGAACACATGCATATCCATACTAGTCCACGAGCCATGTCGAATGCTCCAAGACCACATCTACGTGGAAATTGCTATCCAAATGAAGGTTATGAAGAGATGTCATCCGATGAGGACGGCCAATGTCCACCATGTCGTGGAAGTCCATACAGAAACTCCAACACTAGCACGTCTTCTGGAGCACAAAGTTCTCCATTCTCAAGACAATCTTCATGCAGAAGTAGTGCTGGACAACAGACAAGAAGAAGTGAGGGAGCTAATGCGCAGAGTGAGTTTTCATTTATTTCGAACGCTTCTCAGTTTATAGAATTTTCAGAAATCCTTCGGAACGATGCCATGCGTCATTCTTCGTCTTATTGGGAGACACTGGGAGGAACACGTGGATCCCCAGCTCGTGGATCTGGATTCTCTCAAGATTCTGGAATGTGGAGTGCCGGAGCAAGTTCAATGGCTATCAATGGAGCTGGTGGAGTTCAAGGAGGAGTGCCGGTAAGTTAACATAAGCTGTTTTTGGGAGTAAATCAACTTTATTTTCCCAATATTTAGGTCACCTACGCCCAAACAATCTATCGAAACGGCGAGGGACGTTGGTCGGATGGTCGAATTGCTTCACGTCGTCGTGTTTCTTCATCAGCTAACAAATCGGCTGTACCGCCCGTCTTCTTCACACGAGACAGTCCATCTCGTGTTCCACACGGTGTGATCAATTACTCCTCTCGTATGTGCATGATATTCTTTTAATTTCTTTCCTTTCCCCCTGATAGACCTATTTAGTTTGCATGAACATCTTTGGGCGAGGTTCTAATCAAAATGATAGGTGTCTGATTAGTTCTAAAAACAGTAGTTCTTAATTTTAGTTTCAAAGGATTCCCAGCTTTTAGTTTGAACGACAGCACTATTTTGACCAGTTTCTCTATAACTTTCCACCACAACTCACTTTTCCCAGAACTTAATTTAATTTTCAAAATTATGACTATCATATATTTTCAGCTCGAAGCAGTTCCAAACTCAATCGATCATCTTATCCATCTCGAAATGCACCACATCAACTAGAAGATGCCTGCTGCTGTAACCATGGACGTGTTCCACGTGCCAAATCAATCGCAGTTGCAATGCCAACACGTGGCAGATCTCCGACTCCATACGACAATGAAACCGGGGAGACTCAAGAGAATATGGAAGAGAGTTTCGTTGCTCAGCTTCCGGAATCAACTTCATACGAGGAGGCTCTGAAATCAATTGGAGAGGCTGATGACGTGGAAATGACAACCAGTGTTAATCCAATCTATGCATCACCAATCACTACCTACAGTAATCCATGTCATGTGGTTTTCAACCCAGAGGAAGAGAATGCAAATGATGTTGACTTGACTTCTTCGATGGATTCAAGAAGGTCCAGAGCAGATGATGCAGATGTTGAGTCATCAGAAGACGAGGGAAATGGGAATAATATTCTGAATACTTCAATGGAATCGGAGGAATTGAGATATCGAATTGACACGTCACAGAGTACAATGATGAGCTCTTTGGAAAGAAGTTTGGAGATTGGAGCAACAAGATCTGATGGATTAAGTGATAATGAAAGAAGAGTTCAAGCTGTCAAGCATAGTATCAAGACTCATAGAAGAACTTCATCGGTAAGAGAATTCTAGATTTGTTTTTAATAATATTATTTGTTTGTTTTTAGAATCCACAAGCCATAATCCATCAAAGAATCGAAGAATACTCTTCATCTGCCACCGACGATAGTGATGATGCTGGAGCCGTCAGAATCTAAGCTCCGCCCTATTTTTCCTGTAGTTTGTAGTTGATACAGTACCCCCACAAAACTCCTACAACCATTCGTTTAATCTCATTTCCACGTACATTCCACCCAATTTTTGAATGTCCAAGCTCTATTTTTGCCATCCTACAACACAACTTACTTACCGTAATCTGTCCTTTCCCAGGTAGCTCAGCCCACTTTTTCTCCTTAGACAAGTAGTTGAATCCCAGTGAAAACCGGTATAATTCAAAAGAAAGTTAATCATTATTTTTGATTGTGTAAAGCTGAAAACATATTTTTATATATCGATTTTATTTTTCTTTATTGTATATTTCAGTATTGTCGATTTCCTTAATTGTTTATTTTTGAATATTTTATTTGAATTTGAGGAAAAAAAAACAGAATTTTGGAAAAGAAAAAAGAAAATCCAAAAAAATTAAATCAATTAATAAACCCATTATATTTGGACTCCTTGTGCGTTTTGGTCAAATCTGAAAAGTGAAAAATGCGGATTTGTGAAATGTAAAAAGATGGAAATCTGAACAAGACAGACCTACCTCAAGGTACAATATGATGGAGGGAGATACAAACTTTCTTCGTGTTCTTCGTAATCCGGAGGATTCTCCATCACAATTACTACTGGAAGATGAGGGGGCGGAGCTTCAGAAGATTCTTGATGACCCAGATTTTGTGGTCGCTCAGAAGTTCTTTTGGGCTCGATTTCGTGTTCAGGATACTTTCTTTTTCGATTGAAACAAGATTTGAGACATCCGATGAAGGCGGTGGCAATTATCTGGAAAGAAACCAGTATTGAGATGATTGTCCGTCTGTATGTCTGATTGTCCTCACCATAATAACCAAAAGCATCATTGCTCCATCCAAAATATCACAAAACCATCCGGTACATCCGAATTCTGATCCGCCGGAACCTCCTCGACGATTGGAATTTATTAGTAGAGCACTACCTCCTCCCATTCTGATATTTTACTTGCTAATTCTACAAAAAGTAAATCACAACAAAAAAGAAGCAAGTGTATTTTTAGTTTTTCTTCACTTTAAAAATCTAGAAATCCTTACAAAAACAGAGAAAAACTCATAAAAAAGAACCAAAAATCGAGTAAAATGGGGAGCTGCTCCATAACAAAAACCCGTTCAAAAATGTATGAAAAAAATGAAAGTGTTTCCCTCTAAAAGTTTTGGTGACGTCCAGAGACACCCACGGATTCTGGAGACCTAGAAGACGTGCAGAAAAAGGAAAAGATGGAGATGTGGAGATCGAAAATGTTTATTTTTTGAAAATATTTTTCAATACATGACAGCATTTGCAGGGTTTGCATATGGGTTTGTCGAATCTGAAAGTGTTACTTTTCAAAACGAAAATGATTATCAAGGTTTCAAAAATCAAAGAAAATTGATCTTACTTTAATGATGAATACGGTGGTGGCATTTGACTTTCTATACTTTCGTCCGATGACGTGGCTTCAGATGATTCTGATATCCTTGATGTTCTAGTTGTAGATGACGTTGATTTGAAGCAACCGTAGAAGAACAGGATTATCTGATAAAGGAAGTTGTATGTTTTTGGGATAACATTTCAGTTATTAATTGTTTCATTCCGGTTTGAATCAGGAGCATTTTCAGTGATGTTTGTTTAATTATGTAAGTCACAAAACTCGCTTCATGAATATTTTTCGAAAAAAAAGAATGTTCTGTCAGGAATATCACATTATTGAATACAAACAATTTATGAATTGGGCTTCCGGAAACTTAGACAGACCATGTTCAGTTACATGAACTTGCAGAAATATAAAGAACAACAAACCGTAACGAAAACTCCAACTGCAACGCCGAGAAAAAAGATGCCAAACTGTTTGAGTTGATACAATCCTCCAAAGTTTTCTAATTGCATTTTTAGCAAAAAATAAGTGGACAATAAATGGTCTATCGCCTTGAAGGGGTCGATTAGTGTAAGGAAAATCGAAAGTTGTATAGGGTGGACATCAGGAGGAAGGAGACAGAAAAAGGCCAAATTGGTCAAACGAGAATGACGTTATTTGATCTTGTATGCTTGTTCTTTTTGGTCGTCTTACGTTTTTGATGCGATCAAAAGCTGATGAATACAGAAATTATCAACAGGAAACATAAAGGTTTCAGAATGAAATTAACATTGGATTGAATTATTTCAAACTTTCAAGCAGACAACGCTTTTGTATTCTGAATTTTGCTTTTTTAGCAGGATTCAAATCGTAGCCTCTTTTTCACTAAAACTAAATGTAACAACAAAAAATCATTCCAAACTTGATTTTTCATCAAAATACGACAAATTTGAAGAATCAATTTTGTATTTAGTAAGCACAGAACGAACAATCGAGAGAAAGTTTATTGCGAAAAGAAGAGCATACTTGGAATCTCATAAAGTTCTAAATCCTTCTCTCACTCTTATCTCCTCCATTCTCTCCCTTCTCCGACGTTCCAAATCAACTCCTTCGATTCGATCGTACTCTTCCATATTGTTGTTGAATAACCAAAAACTTGCAAAGAAAACCTGAAATGGCAAAGGAAATCCGTTGTGTTTTGGACAATTAAAATATTACCGCCAATCCGAGAATGAAATTCAAAAAAGTGTGAATAACGTTCAATATCCAATAAATGATCATTTCTGAAATTGAGTATTCCATTCGAAATCGACAATGATCAAGAAAGAACAAAATGCTGACATATGTGTGTATGTCAACTGAGAGAAACGAAACAAAGGTAGTGATTATTCTATCCATATTCTCACGTTGTGAGAGCTAATTCGTGGTTATGAAAAAGGAAAGAAAATTATGTGCACTTGCTTTAGTGTACAAATCGTGGGGAGTGTTGTGGTTTCTGATTATCTGATAATATTTTAAAGCTCAGTAAGAGTTTGGTAACAATAACTTGATAATGGGAGATTCCTAATTATCAATAGATTCCAGAGCCAATGGTGTTCTCAGGGGCAAAGGCTCTGATGTGGTTAAAATTGGAATATGATGATCAAAACAACTGAAATTCTGAATTAAAATGAGAGATCTTTTGAAACTATCAATCGATTGTTTGTTCGAATGGAAGGTGAAGCGATATGAAATAATAAACAAAGTTTATTTCACGAAATGATGGTTGTGTTCATCATAAAATGACGAATTTCAATCAGAATCACTGCTTGAATCGTCATCGGTGTAGACGTACTGAGCACCCTTCTTATTAACACCGTTTGGATTCATCGCTCTGTCCAACATTTCCGTGTTTCTCATGAACTCCTGATGACGTCTTCTGAATGCACGATTGATAACGTACCGGACAAATAGCTGAAAAAACCTTTATTGTAGAAAAAATAACAGTTCTGTTCACTTACGATAATCATTGCACCAATCCAGGTGTATCCGATACCAAAGGGCAAATTGAGCTTTTCATACAGAGTAGTCATATCTGGAAACAAAAAGAAATGGGAAAGTAAAAATGACTATAAGAAGACTGTAAGGAAGGATTCAAATGAATGAAGTTTATAACTTCATCAGAAACAAGATTATCGGAAGATATAAAAAAATATACTAGAGAGCCGAAAGGAAAGAGAGTCTTTGGGGATTTGATAATTATTAGTTTGTCTCTCAAATATTTTCCTCCTCTTCTCTCAAAAACAAACTTACTTTCCCAAAAGTTGTGTATAACTTCATCGAAACTACGAGAAGAACAAATATATCAAAAAAGGGAAACGACAATGATTATTGTAGGTATACTCTTTTTCAAAACAAGGTTGAAGTTTACATTTAAAAAATAGAATTTCATTCTCAAAAGTCGGAAACGTAGCTCTTTGCAAGTTTCTTTCCTGATTCCACCTCCTAAACTTCTTTTTTTTGGAAATTACGAAAATTTGTGTCGAAGCAAAGAAAAGAAACTATTAAACAAATATGTAGACCTTCGGTGTTCGTGACCGCTATGGTCACTATGATAAAGTCGAGATTCACATGAACCGAATTACCATAAAAGAGGAATACAAAAGAGAAAAAAGTATTGCTGAGCGCATCTTGTATTTATTCGTAGGAGCGCGGCACAGCATGTTGTTGATCAAAGGAAATTCAGACAGTCTTCTGAAAACTGCTGCCAACGAGGAAAGAATTGCATGTTAAATATCAATCATTGTAAACCAAACGGCAAATTGAGTTTTAAAACTTTGAAGCTTCCAGCTTTTCAGGGAAATACTGTAATTGAAACATATGTGATTCGATTTTTCCAAGAGATATGTCGGGTGTGCTCAAGTTTCTCGAACTGCATTTTACAAGTCTACCGACACAGCAAATTTTGAAGCAAATGTGAGATTTAAACAAGTTTCAACGAATAGTCTAACAAAAAGATAGAGAAGTTCCGCAAAGGCAAGATGCTGCGAAAACTTAGATTCATGTTGGTGAGCTCAGGTTCTAATAAAAGTGTGCATCAATTACAGTTCTGACGGTAATCCCATCTTTTGATGTTTCAAACTGTTCTAAATGTGCCTTCTCACAGATTGGTGATCAAAAATCTCGCAAAAAATTAGAATACCCAGAGGAAATGAACGTACATCATTGTCTGGATACAAATTACATCGTCTGTATAACCAGAATTATTGAACTTTCCAAATCAGAATCTCTCCTAGTCACTTCCTCCCCGATTCTTAATATTCCATCTGTTTTTCTTTACCAGTTCTCTATTTGTCTCGATCAACTCTTACTCCTTTCACCCTGAAAAGGCCAGCACCAAAACTTAATTCCAGCTTTCGAACAGAAATATACGTATGTAATTCAAAATTCCGTTTTCAGATTTCTGATTTGTTCTATTCATTCTCAAACTTCGAAATGACTGTTTCCTTCGAGTATTTTAGTTTCTTCGCCATTTTCAGTGCTCTTTATAGTATCCCGCCTGTTATAATTACCTTCAAAATGTTTGTTTTTTACTTCAAAAAACGAAAGACTCTCAATCCTAACACTATTCATCCGGCGTTATATCAGCAGTTCCTGATAATGCAATTCCTGAATATTTTCCACGTCATCACAAGTTTTCTGACCACCAGAATACCAGACGGTGCACTTCTCGATATGACTTCTATATGCTATATGAATAATTTATTGCGATTTCTGATGTTTTTCAATCATGCGGTTGTTTATGCTAAAAATTTCTCAACTATTTCATTTTGTCTCATTCGAGTTTTCTTTCTTTTTACGGAAACTGGAAAGGATGTAAGTCTGCGTGTCTGTTTGTCCAGATATTTTTTTCGAAAACTCTTATTTTCAGACATCATTCATCAATTACATCACTATTTTAAATTTCCCAATTTCTTTTCTTCTGGGTCTCCCTACATACTTCATGAATTTTACGTGCATTGTGCCATTCGATTCGAAGTTTCCAACAGGATCTTTTATGATAATTTCAGATATTGAGAATGCTAATATGGTTGGTTTTTCTTTATTGTGTGAGAAAATTCAATAAAATTTTCAGAATACAAGCAGAATTATTGAAGTTTTAATTTATCCATTTTTCATTATTATGATACTCATACTCAATATATTCATGTTTTGGAAGCTGTGGCAGAGTCGTAAACTGTGAGTACCGTACCCCTCCCTACATTACAATTTTATTTTCAGAAGTACCGTAGTCCGCAGAAAATACGATCGAAATGCGGAGAAAAGTCTCACAATTACGATGGCTCTGATCCTTCTACCTGTCATTATCAACTCATCAATTGCCATTTTGAGCATTTTAAATCATTTTAATTTCGTCCTTTATGTGATCAGACCATGGTTTATAGACGCGCGCGCTCACATAATTGTATGTTATTTCTATTTCACTCATCCAATTTTTAGAAGAAGATTAGTCAGCGGTGGAAGGGTAAAGACAGTGAAGAGCAGAGAAACCAGATAATAGGTTTTTGAATAAAACTCTTTTTTTTAAGCGTTTGATTAAAATCGTATTAATTCCATATGAGTCTTTGAGTCCTCAACCGGTGGTAAAGACACAAAAAACCTCATTCATTAAAAATGAATCATTCCAGACATCATCCCAATTATTCTCAGCTGCTTTCTATTATGAACAGATGTTTGTTTTCTTCTTTTTCGTCTTCTTCCGAGGGCATATCGACCGTCAATGCGCACCCGCCACTTGGCCCTCTTCTCTTCTCTTTCTCTTCAACATCACGGGACCTCTTCTAACTTCTCTCCGTCTCTATTAGTCGACTCTCCGGCCTCTCGTTCTCTTTCTTCTTTTTTGCCTCGGATTAGAATGGTCCATTCCGTTCGCTCTCTCTCGCGCACACACACACCATTCCGTCTGGTTTCCTACCTTTTCTCTCATTTTCTTAGACCATCAATTAGTTTGGGAAAAGTTCTTTCAATTTATGTTTAGATTTCAACAAAGTTTATCCTTTTGGAACAACTAATTTTGAGACAAAGAACTCAAAACATGCAGCAAATTGTCACTTGAATATTTGTTTTTCATCTGAATTATAGTTCAAGTTGTCACTTCTTTCATTTCAAGCATAGCTCTGACTTAGTCGACGAATAACCTGTTAATACGAATCCAGAATCTCGTGAACTCGAGAAAAATCGGTTTTTTATACGTCAATGAGAGCAGTCGATGTTGTCCTCCACAGGCGTTGGGCTGTCGTTTTTTTGATGAGACAGTATTACCTAATGGTAGGTTTGCTTCGGGTGAGAATGGTCCTTACCGTCCTCTCTTCCTTCGCGCACACACTGTTCCATCTTGCTACGTACCTCTTCCTCTTCTTTTCAAATCGCAGTGACGTCTTCTCTTTTTCCTAGTTCAATTGACTAGGAAGAGTTTTAAATAATGTCAAAGAATACTTTTTGTAAGTCCAGTGTGGAGATTTGTTTGTATTAAAGTTTAGAAAGAAACCTGTAGATTAAACGATTAACTTGTAGTCCAACTTTGAACTACAATGATGATACAGTATGAGGATATTTCATATTCTAAAAATACCGTAGTTTAGTCTTGTATTACTCTAGAGTCCCGTAGACCCACAAAGATCCTACGAAAAGGTACAGATATCGGCAGCAATCGGGGGTTGTGCGTTGCCTCCATGCAATTAGCCAGGTGGCACTGTCGTTTTTAGTGGGACGTAATACCTAATGCACGGATTAGAATGGCCCTCTTTTTTCTCGCGCACACACTTCCCCACCTTATTATCTATTCCTGTTTCAGACGACTAGTACGAAGGTTAGATTGTTCTCAGAGACAGCTTTCGTGATTGGACTTTTCAGATTTTTCAACAACCATTTGTTCAAACGACCACTTAGTTAGATTAAATCTTTTTTTAACTCAGGATTACTACTCTATTTTCATTTCTCTTGTTGTACTTTATTGCTCGTATAATATGAAGCATGAGTCCTATCTTCCTTCTTGTCAAACTTCCTCTAAAATCGTCGAATTCTCCTTTTTTTCCTAGAATCACGTAGACTCCAGAAGGTTGACAGAGAAAAAGATAAAAATCTTATGAGCAGTCCGGGAGATTTCTGCACTAGCGACTAACCTATTAGAGAGGCAGGACCGTTGTTCTTGATGAGACACAGTCTACCTCATGTAGAGGGTTTGTGTACATAAGGACACACCACCGGCCGGTGCATATGTTTTGAGTCTTTCACATAGAACCAAAACATTCATTTTCAGGCAAAAATGCTGTAATTGTATTTGTTCAGTAAGCGTCTTGTGATAGTTGTCAAAAACATAGTACTGGGTTACAACTCTCCGGTTTTGCATTTTACTTTTTTATCTGCTTGTATTTTTCCCTTCAGTCTACTCTCATGCGTAACTAAACAATCCTTTTCTTCAGGTATCAAGCCCATTCAATGATAATGAGTATCCCATCTGCCATCTCAAACAGGGGCGGTATCTTCGAAGCACCCGTCAAAATCGTCGATGAACTTGTGAAACACCGACGAATGGCAAAAGGATACGAAGAGACACGTCATCCACACGTTCCGAAGATTCTGAAGAAGACTGTAGACTTCCAAGAAATCAAAAAAACTTATGGCTACATCGGAGTAACTGTAGGAGCGGCAGGAATGGAACACGCGAGCAAAGAATGTCTCGATTGGATTCAAAAATTTGTTGGAGAGAGATACAAAGCCATCTCCGATTCGATCGAGATTCCACAGAACGCCATTGCCGTTTCCATGGCCGGATCGAATTTCGAAGTAGGATCAAGCTGCCAAGAGTTCCGTGCTATACGTTGTTATAAAGCAGGAGTACCAGGAGAGAAAGGCTTCTTCAGCTACAAGCGACTGTCCAAAAACCTACAAATCACAATTTACAATGATGAGCTCGGAAACCAATTCTTAGCTGGATGCTGCTTCTACCCAACTGCCGCTGGAAAAATCGTCACTTGTATGGTTGATCAGAAGACGCTCTTTTACAATGAACTTGCGAAAATGGAACCATTCCCATTGGCTAATCGTGCTCACAATTTCTACTACAAAAACCGCGGAAAATACGGTAGATACTGTAGCATTGCTCAATGTCGAGTCCTCGTTTGGACAGGAAAACCAGATGGACAGATTGTTCATGAACTGTACGATCCATTCTTCAACGAGATAACTTACAAGGGATGTGCAGAGTGTGCTCAGGACTTCAAGAACTACAAGTTTGAAGAGCCAGAGGCGAAGAAGGAGGAGGAAGAGAAGGCGGAGCCAAAGAAAGCGGAGACGAAGAAGACAGAGACGGAGAAGGGGGAGCCAAAGAAGGAGGAACCAAAAAAGGAGGAGCCGAAAAAGATTGAGCAAGTAGCTGAGAAGTCGAAGAGTACCGAGGAAAAACAAGTGGCAAACGATGAAAAAGACGGTATGAATGATCAAACGCATAATTACTGAAATAGCTGTTCTGAACATAACAGTAGACAAGCAAGTACTACTGTAGTTCTAGACATGAGGACTGTTAGACTTATAGTCTACAACATTTTAGGCTAGACATTCTGACTTTTCTGTGCGAATTCTAACCACACCATGGATACTGAACATTTTTATATTCCAGATGATCTTCCGGATGACTTCGATGCACTCGACGATATTTCCAACTTCGATGCCATTTCTATTCACTAATTGATTCAAACTGTTTCGTCTCGTATCCTTTCCATTTTTCCATTCTCTCAAATGCCATTTTGTAATTAAAAACATCTTACGTTAATTCATTTATATCTGAACAAAAGAACATCAATAAATTTTTTATACATAACTGATTTCAACTTTCCAGCAGATTAAATTATAAGAAACGATTTATTACTCAATTAGTTTTCTTAACTTTGGAAACCAACCGAATTGGTGAATAAAGAAGGGCAGTTTTTACAATAATTAGAAATACGAAAGTGGGTACAAAGTATAACGAAAACTTGTATAAATAGACATCGTAGTTGTATCGTTGATACCATGGCATCTTCACACTGTATGGAGTCATATGGTGGAATGGACCGTATCTGGAAATACATTCCTGGTTGATTCAGTTTTTGAAGTGGTAACTCACTTTCCAACAAATTCTACATATTTGACCACCAGTTCCTTTGGTTTCGTTGGCTGATTTTTTATCACATCCGCCACTTTTTCTGCTGATAATCGATAGCTTTCGTTGTTCAGAATTTCAAAAAATGCGTTTTTCAGCTTTGAAAGGTCTCCGAGATCGCTTTTGTGAAGAGTAATTGTCATTCCAAGTCGGTTCAACATGTGACTATTTCTCGTTTGATCCCAGAAGATTGGCACCTGAAAGAGATAAAGTTCCAATCATCAAAAAAAATCAGAGTTTCCATTTTCAATTCAAAAAACCACTAACCATAATAGCTGGTTTCCCTAAGAATGAAGCTTCGACAGTGCTTCCAAGTCCTCCATGTCCTAAAAACGCAGTGAGGCGATTGTCATCTGAAAAATGAATTCTAATAACCGAACCCTATTGCTAACTTACTCAGAAGGGCAGTTTGTGGAGCCCATTTTACGAATATCACATTCTCAACTCCATCAGCAAAACTGACGTCATCTGATTCATACTTCCAGATGAATGTAACATTTGGCATTGACTTGAAAACATGAATCAAGTTTTTCTTGTATTCTTGGGGCATTTCAGTTGACTTTGCCAGAGATCCAAACGACAGAAACATGTTTTTATCTCGTTTATCTAATATCACATCCCAGTCCGAGCTCAACTTTTCTGATTGTATTTTTTCGATATCCACTGAAATTCCTCCAATGTCTATTGTTTTTTGAATGGAAGGTCGAGGAAAATCAATGTATGGAATCGAATTCGCAAAATGAAGAGAAGTATCAGGAATCAGTTCCTCCCAATTCGGAAAATCGTCTCCTAGAAAGCTTCTGAATACTTTCGCTTCATCATCGAACATTTCCTTGTAAATTTGAAGCATTAGATTGTAGATTTCGTTGTTTTCAAAGCGGTTGGCAAAGTCCATCCGATCCCCCGTGACTCCAGAAAACACAGCTGAAATATTCAATTTTAAGATTTGGAAATTTTTCATAATTGAAGTTTCAATACTCAATTTACCAACCTGGAACATAACTAGTATCTCCTGGCTCCCCCATCGCAGCCATCACAATATCATAGTTAGGACAAGAGCTCGCAATTACAACCTTCTCAATTCCTAGATGTCGGAACAGAGCCAATCCATTTGACATGACTGGTTCAGCAATTGCGACATCGTATTCTCGAGATCTTAATTGTTCAATAATTTCTTTGTTTCGGAACAAATTTCCAGTGAGCAGAACGACTTGTTCGTAAAATGTTTCAAACAACATTCGTCCATTCTGTGACGTCACATCCATTGTCCAGAACTTTCCGGTAATTTTGTCAATTGAAATCTTCTTTTCCTTCATTATTTCATCTTGCTAAAAAACTCAGAGTTTTCAAAAATCAAGATTCGAAGGAAAAGTATAATAATCCATGTTTTACTAACACATGTTGCCTCACCTCCAGCTTTATAACATCTTTCGTCAGCTTGACTCCCAAATGATTTTCTCTAGATTCATCTAGAATTGGTACAAAAAATGTGACATTGTGTCCAGCTTCAGTCAATGTATCCGCTAATCTAGCCATATAATTGGTGTGACTTGCAGCAAATGCAGGAGAATATACAAGAATTTTCAGAGGTGCAGTAGGATTGTAACAAAATAAAAGTAATATCGATTGTAAGAAAATCTTAAAATTGTTCATACTGATTGTTCTAAAAGAGAGATCTGATAGAATGACTGTTTTATGTTTACTTTTGATTTCCTTATATATTAAAACAGTGTTTTGTTCTTTGATACATCTTTTTTATGAAGTTGATAGTGAGTGCAGTGGGCGGAGACTAAAGAGATCAAAATGATAATGATGACAATTCGTACAGTATTCGATTCCGACTATAGGATACATTTCTTCATTTTTTGATTTTATAACTGTCATTAATTCAACAGCTATGATTTGAAAAACATTTTATTACTCAGTCTTTCTTAACAATTTACAAACTGGACAACTATAAAGTGAATGTAATACAAACTATCAATATTCAAGCAGGTAGCACATACTTAAAAGATTCATAAAGACTATACTATTAAATTTCCAGGGTACTGTACCCGTTCTTCAGGCATTTCACGTGATAAGAAGGTGCAAGAGATCAAAGTGATAGGAACAAAATGAAGAATGATGACAATTCATCAGACAACATGGAAATATGATAAAGAACACTTTATCGCAAAGATTTTTCATATCAGACTCTGATTTCTACTATTTAGAACAAATTAGAGAAAACTTCAAACAATGATGACAAATCGTTCATTGGGCTCAATGAAACAGTATCTGACAAAGATGAGAGACGGAAATAGAAAATCGAGAAAGTGTACCTACGTTTTGAGTAAGAGATTTACATTATTCTCTAGGTGAGCATCTTTAGAATGTGACTTGACACCTTGGGGCGACGGTGGGTCCCAGTCAAGAGTATGACAGTAATAGATATTGGCACTATCAGATTAATTCACGCAAATAACCAAAGATCACTTGTAATTGTAGTTTTCTCCAGAACTACCATAGTTGGCAGGAAAGTTGCTGGATTTGTCTGTGATTGCACTTTCGGCATGTCTTGTACTTCTCGAGGTCTCACATTCAGATTTCTTGTGTCTCTTTTGAAAACATAGAAAGCCTCCCTTTTTCGTCAACGAGCGCTCTTCTTGGTCTTTGTACTGATAGCAAACGGTACCCAATTGCTTCGATGAAAAGCAGAAAAAATATCTGTTCGTTTATGGATTCATTTAAATTGTCTTGTGCGAAGAACTGATTCATGTTCTTACGGAAAATTTATTGTTTTCTCTTTTTCTGTCACATCTTCAGATACCCATAAATCCTTTTCTCTTTTCGTTTTTGTTCATTTTCTCTTCTGCCCTTTCCTTTTTTCTTCTCCATCTTCTCGATTGTTCTCCTTTTCTCTTTTCATTCCCCCTTTTTTCGTTTTCCCGCGTTGGCAGATGTTTTGCAGTATCTGTGTCTATTCTAAATGCCTTATCTCTCTTTTCTTTTCGTTTTGTCGACTGCGGAGTGGAGGTAGCACCAGCAGTCGTTCTTCCTTCAAACTGTCTCGCTTGTTTCCGTTTTTTTCTGTCACAGTCGCCCGCTTCATTCTTCAAGAATAATCAATTAAATTCTGGTATTTCTAATGAAGGAAACACTTTCTCAAACTTTTCGGGTTTGATTTCATACATTATCGATTTTCTCTCGAAACAAAACACTGAATAGATTTTCCAAATATTCGACGTTCTAGAAAATTCAGTATGAGTCATACTCTATTGCTCGCCTCTCCCATTTTTCTCTCATTCTTCTCGCCCTTCCTATCTCTCTCCTTCGTGAACACTGGTGTCTGTCATTCTCTCTTCCGCTTCACACCGCCGCTATCAGTCTGTTCCGATAATTTTTTTATTCCGAATTCGTTCACTTTTCGTAAAACCTTTGTTAGTTTATCGCCAAACAACAGCTATATTTTCAAAAATTTAATTGTAAGACGAAAATGAAAAGATTGTATTCTCCGCTTTTTCTGAAGCTCTCTGAAAAATATTTTTCTTTTTTACTCTGCCTCTCTGCTACTATTGATATCTCCTTTTTCTCTTTTTTTTCGCTATTTTCAACTATTTATTTAGCAGTTACATCAGTTTTGGTTCAAAATTTTTTAGCTAATTTAAGAAAAAACAGAATTTTTCCTTTCAATTTTTTGAAACCGCTCCATTTCGTTTTCCATATTGCTTAATTTTTCATTACTCGTCAAATAACAAATATTCTTTAATGGTTTTCAGATCACATCAACTTCTATTACAATCCTCTCTTCTCGATCAGCTCGTCACATCAGTTCGATAGATTTGTAGGCTCTAGCGATAGGTAAGACTTATTCCATGCTCATCTTTCTATCTTCCACTATACCAGGGAAGAACACTTCTCTGAAAAAATCGAATAAAACTAATCTCGATTTTCAGAATTTGTTGCAAACGAGTGCCAGTAGCGAGCCCCTGTGTATGGTACTTGACCGAGCTTTTCCGGATTGCACCAGGATCAGGAGGTAGGCAAACTTTGCAAAACATTAAACTCTATGCATTCTTGCAGGTATGGCTCACCAGACGCCACACTCAAATGTTCTTCAGAGGAGTATAGCCGTGGACAACGCGGAACCAATGAGAGATTTCGATCACCAAAAAATCCGAAACATGGATGATTCTAATGATAGTCAAATGAATGATGATCCGTTCCAAGGACAGGCGTATCCAGTTTGGAATCAACAGGGACATAACATACAGATGGAAAATCTAAACGTTGATCAACATTATGTTCCAAGAGGTCGTTCTTTTGAAGACGTAGCTTACGAGCATGCTCATATGGTCAAGGATCTGGAATATTCCGAAATCGGTTACGATCAATTGCCAAATCAAATGATCTCTAATGTATACTCCAACAATCCATACAGCGATCACAATACCTTTCAATCATTAAACTCCAGCCACGATTTTAATAATCTTTCGAGTTCTGAAGATGGAAGTTTTGATGAAGTCGTTCAAAAAGAGACGAAGAATTCGTATGAGCAGCATTTGAGTGGAATACTTTCCGAAGAGCAGATGCCTTCTTCTCCACAACAAGATTCGGATGAGGACTATGAACCAGAGCAGAAACAAGATCTGTCACAGGAGACAGTTCCTCGCAGAAGCGATATCAAAACTCGAACATCAAAACGAGTCAGAGTAGCCGATCCTGATTACAACGAAGAATCGGATGAAGATGAGGACGAGGACATCAAGCCAGACAAAAAAGAACTTCAGAAACAAATGAAACGTGGCACTTGGAAACCGGAAACAATCGCCCGCCCCTACACTCTCAAGAAAGCTAAGGACAGGGAGGATCCCTTGTATCAGCTACGGCGTGCAAAAAACAATGATTCAGTTAGAAAGAGCCGCAATAAGAAGAAGGAAGAGGAGCTCGCCAGAGAAGAAAAATATGAACAAATTCAAGAAGAAAATGTCGCACTGAAGAATCGTGTTGCGGAATTGGAGAGAAAACTTAAAAATTGTCATTGTCAGAAGTGAGTTTTTTTTCTCAAAAATCACAAGAGTGTTACTATTTTGAAGTTTATTCTGACTTTCAAGCAACGTTGGTAAAAAATACTGTTATTTTTTCAGAGAAACGGCGCGTAAACCAGGGAAACGATGCTGAAACTGCTCAATGAAACATATAGAAGACTGATCTTCTTTATCTCCCCTCACAATTCAAGTAAAATCTACTTGTTCATACGCTCACATTCACTCGTTTTGCCATCAGTTTCCACATGTAAGCATGCTTTTTTATTACCTATTATGTACTTTTTTTGACTGACACTTGACTCCTTTTGAACGTTTCTAGGTATTCATTATGATTCCAACACTTTGTTTTTTTTTACTAATTGCTCCTCAATTATTTGAACTCGTTCATCACAAAAAGTGTCAGAATGGTTTTTCTTTATTTGTATCAACCCTCAGATATCCTTCTTGTTACATTGTCCGCATATTACCTCTCTTTCTTTTCCCTTCACACCCGTCGCAAGCACTTCCTTTATTAATTTGTATACCTCCACACCCATAGTCCACATTGCTTCAAATATTGCTTGGCTCGATGTAAGGTGACGTTCACCTTCGACTGGCTCATGTGCCTCCCACCCGTTCATCACAAAACTTTGTATTTCAAAAATTCCACTTGATTAATATTTATAGGTTTAAGCCTACATTGGCTCTTCAGATTTATTGCATCTTTTTTGTTCCTATGGTCATTGTTCAAATGTTTTTATGTTTTGTTAAATACACTCTGAAATTTCCACTTTTCCAATTTTTATCATCTTCCATCGCTTTTGAAAAGCAAATTTTTCCCGTGAATATAATCTCTCCCCGTGCTTCAACTGCTTTATTCATTTTTTTTTGTTGTCTGATTTGACTTGAAATCCCAACTGGAATCTTATCGTGAGTTTTACGGTTGACAATCCCATTTTTCAGACCTAATTTATTTTCTTTGTATTACTTCACTCTATTCTTACTTTGTATAAAATAATTTTAATACATAATTCGTTATATAATGAAAAAATAATGGTTTTATTAGGAAAGAAAGGCAATGTTAATTCAAGAATAAAATCAATGGTAAGGATGATTCATATTTACGAGTCAATGGGCATCAATACCAAATATTGAGAGTTCAAAAAACCATGAAAGCTTATCTTGCAACTATTGAAAATTATCTAGCTATTCAACATGAGATTCCCCAGTTGTCTCCTCGTGTTGCATTTCAAAAAAGTACTTCATATCTGGCGGAGAAGAGTTGGAACGTTTGAGAACAGGAAGTCGTTGACGAATGAGTTTCAAACGTTTCTCTCGGGTTGCTTCTGTAAAAATAATATTATATTCGTAGTGGATATTTTAAAAACAAATGTACTTTTTTACACATTCTTACTGATAAGGACATACTTTTTCTCAATTCGTTCGCTTTTTTCTTTGCTATCAAATCCTCAAAACACTCTTGACATTTCGCACGGTGATACGAGCACTGCCAATGATCAAACTCCAGGTGAGAACCCGCTCCTTTCTCTTCATCACATTCCACAATTACTCTCTTCTTCACTTTTTCACAATAACGTCCATAATTCACTGTTATATCAACGTTTTCGTTCTCTTCTCGAGGATATTTCTCTCCAATTATAAGTGAACAGTTTATCAAAGCTCTATCGTTTTTCATCATCTTCCCTTGACCTGATAATTCGGGGTAATAAGTAATTCCAGCCAGATACTCAACTCCGTATTCGTTGAGAAAAGTGACTTGAACATTTTCAGATAGTCTCTGATAGGTATAAAAAGCACCGGAAGAAATTTCATGATCAGAGTCCGGATAGAATTCTCCACAAGATTCTGATTCTCCCACTGCGAAATTGATCATTGCCAGAGAAACGCAAACCACATTCTTTGATTTCAATAAGTTATCCAGTTTCTCAGATTCCGATTTCGAAATCTCAGGAAACCATCCATTGAGACAAGTCTTGATCATCCGAAGACTTGCAGAACTGACAATTTGCATGTCTTCTGGAGCAAGTTGGAATCCAATAATACGATCTTCTTGGAGATTTTCGATTATTTCAAAATTAACAGCTTTATCGAGAATATCAGGAACATAAGGTTCTGTAGTTTTAGGATATCCTTTTATTATTTGTGTCTTTTGAGCTGAAATTGAAAATAATTATGTGAAAGATCAGTATGATTTTATTCAACTCACCTTTCAATGGATCTATCCATTTGTAGTTTTTTGCTTCTTCAGTACATTCTCTGCATTTCGTATACTTGTATGGATTGTATTTATGATGATATTCCATATGAAATGCGTAGCCACTTGTCAAATATATTACAGTTCTTCTTCCCGTTTTCGAGCAAATTCGAGTGTAAAAAGAGTCTCGAGCACTCGATGGATATGGTTCACTAGAGCACCAAACCATAATGATCACAGCCTTATCTCTATTCAAATTTTCAATATTTTCAATAGACTCCGGATAATAAGTAAATCCAGCTGTATATTCGATGCCATTTTCATTGTAATAAGTAATTTGAATATTATCAGTAATCCTCTGATAAGAGTAAAACGAGTCAGAAGGGGTTTCATATTGACTATCCAACATAAATTCGTGGCATTTGTCACCACAATGAAAATTGTTCATCGGCATTGAAACCGCAACAGTAGTAGCTGGTAAAGGTCCTTGAAGCTCGTTCAAGACATCTTCATGATTTACAAATCTCATTCGAAGTTGTTCTCGAATCATTTCGAGACTTTTTCCATTTACTGGTTTAGAACCTTTGGTGAATCGTAGAAGTTCTGTTCCATCGGAAAATGATATGGTTATGCTTCTTCTTCCATTTAAATCGGATAGAGAATTCGGAACAAAAGGAACGTTGGTGATTTCATGCTCATGAAGAGGTTCTTCCGGCTCGGAGTAGCAGAATGGGAAACAGAGCATTTCGCAAAGTGACATATTTTTGGTATCCGGTTTGATCTCAGGAGTTGGACAAAAGATCCAACGAGACATTCTTGCTTTGCGGGGGGAACGTCTGGAAGTTTCAGTAACTTAATAGACACTACTGAACAGTAAAGAAAGAAAAGAAAATGAGATTGGAATAAGCAAAATGAAAAACTAAAAAAGTGAGAAGTGAGGCTGAAAAATCTGAAACTGGAAACCTGTAAAGCGTATATGAACTAATCGGTTACCATGGTATTTTCTCTCTTCTTTTGTGGGAAAAAAATGAAATATAAGTAGATTCAGAGAGGAGCAGAAACTGGATTATCTCACAGCTCATTCAAGCAAAAGCGCACATTTTGTTATTTTTAATCCAGTTATTATGTTTCTATTTTGAGAAAAATTCTGAGAAAATCACATAGAAGTTTGGTGATGTAATCATAAACTTTATTTTTCGATAATATGGTTTTAGGAGATTAAAAGATAGATGAAAAGTTGAAACATCGAAAAAAGAAAAAAGAATAGTCATATTTCAAGAAACACAAGAGATTTGGGCTATAATAGCGACATGATAAGAATTGAACCCATAGAAACAGAGATATTTGGAAAAAACAAAACAATAGAAGTAAGTTGAATTCTATTGAAGAATTGAATATTGTGAAAAGGAAATGAAAGAAACAGATTATATGCTTAGCCAATCACTTCTGCATCGATGTCTGATCCGAAATCAGACGAAGCATCTTCAAATTGATCATACTCATTCAGAAGACTTCCGACAGACGACACCGGCGTTGAAGCGCGTTCCTGACTATCCTCTGCTGCTTCAGATTCTTCCAGATCTTCAGAATCGAGTGTGGCTGTGTTGAGAGATGACATATCTACTTCTGCCAGCTCAGGGCGATCCAATTCCGCAACCCTCTCGCTCAGATCAGAACCTGACAGAATAGGAGTCTCTGTTTGTTGGACTCCTGAGGTAGCAGCTACGGACGAAGTGGATGCTTCTGAAAACAAAAATTAAAAAAATTTACATATTGTGATTTGAATTATGGCATAGAAAACGAAAGATATTGAACTCACCTTCTTTTGGTCCATTCCATTTATACGTCACCGAATCCACGAGACATTCTTCACACGGTGTCCTCACGTAGGTATTCCAGAAATGATCGTACTCCAGATGTCTGACATATTTCCCACTGCAGTCCAAAGTGACTCTCTTCTTGGCAATACTACAGTATCTGCCATACCCCTTGTACATAATTTTCTTGTAAGACTTTTCCCGATCTTGTAATGGGAACGGCTCACTGGATGCACGAGCAAGATGGATCGCTGCCCGGTCATTCTCAAAGCATTTCGCCTTTCCGGACAGTACTGGGTAATAGCAGATACCTGCCAAAAAGCATTCTTCTTTCTCATTGTAGTAGGTTGCTTGGATGTTTGGAGAGAGCTTCTGGTAGGTCAAAAACCCGGTTTTTAAACCGAGAGCTGGAGTGAACTTTTGGCAAGATTTGCCTACTTGGAAGTTGAACTCCGAGAAAGACACTGCAATAGTGTTTTTGGGAAAAGGTGCTTCCAATTCTTTCTGGATGTCTGGATAGTGAATGAACAGGGAGAGCAACATCTCCCGAATGAACTCCAAACTTTTTGGATTTACTCTACCAAATCCTTCGGGAGCGAAAGTCAAACTGATTCGTTGACCTCCTTTAGTAGACTCGAGCGCCTTGAAATCGGATGCATTTTCCAGAATCTTGAACATCCTTGGAATCTTTCGCATCTTGTACCCGTGGTCCATGTGATACTTCTTTGGTCCACTGTCAAAGTATTCGGTGATCCCATTGGCAACAGTCGAGATGAGGTGCATGGTGACTGTGTTCTGTAAGGTGAAGTGAAATGAGAACAGGGTGATGAGTAGTACAAATGAACAGAGAGAGCATACACGAAAACTGGAAAATCTATCTTTTGTGGAACGAGAAAGTTCCCAATTGGAAATAAACAAAAAGGAGGAAAGTGGTTCGATATTAGTCATTCAGGACAAAGTGTAAATATGGAGATTCAGAGCTTAACCTGGCAGACGATAAATCAGAACTAAAGTCATTAACTTTGATAACTAAACTCAAAGATGAGATCGACGAAAACAACGAGAATCGATTTGAGTAGAGATTGTGTCCCAACGAACGACATTTGAACGTCTCTCCTCTCGCTCTCATCGCAAATAGTGGAGCTAATGCCGTTTCTTTGCCACGTCATCGAGATAAGACAAGAGAAAGACAATGAGAATTGAGAGATCCCAGGTGTGATGTACATCCTAGGCAAATAGAAGTGGTCCTGCCACGTCAGCAAGGAAGAGAAGAGATCAATGTAATGTGTGCAGAAAGAGGCTATGTTCTTGCCAGAGAGATCAGCGAGTTTGATGAAACGACGATAGAAAATAAGAGTTGTTCATAGTGTATTCCAGGCCTAGACGAACAATCTGCAAAGTTGCACGGGATATGAAGTTTCGAAGGCTATAACTTCGAAAACGTGAAATTACTTTTCACAGAAATGAATCTTGGATTGGCAGAATTCAGAGTTTAGAGTTCTGTACAACGTGAACATTTTGAAGAATCTTTTCCCAGAACTCTCCGATATCTTAAATTTATTTGCTTCAACGGTTTCAATTGCTTTTTGCCAACCATTTGCCCATATGAAGTCAACTACATAATCATCGGGATCATCTAACAGTTCCCCATGAATAACTTCAATTCAGATTTAATCTTTCGAAAGTTGGTTCACATCCCCTTTCTCAAATGTTCTCAACTCACTCCTGTTTTCCAACAAACCGAAAACTTGTGAGGCTCTGTTATGCATGCATCACCGTCTCTAAATACCCTCTTATTAGACGTTGAATTTCGAAAAGAGGGGGGTCGTCATGGTGATTCGGGTACGTTATTTACGTTGTTTTCAGATTCTGCCGTTTACTGGTTTTCGTCTCTTTTTGAAGCATATTTCAGCTGCTGAAGTCTCAAAGATCCACCTTTACACCTACAGACTAATATAGCTTTTCAAAACGAAATTGAAAAATTTTCTGACAGTGTTATGATTCCAACTGTTCTTCCTATTAAAAAATGAGTTTTCTATCCAGTATTTTCTGTTATCAGAACTCTAAAACTAAAGATGACATCAACATTTTCTGTTGTTCATGCTGCTATTCCAGTCAAAAAATTGGAGATGTTCCGAGAAAAGAGAATCTCATCACTTCTTACCCAATTATCCCAAAAATACTAGAGACAACATCCACTACGTTTCAAGTTCTTGTGTCACCAATGCGTCATAAACTTGGATTCACTTATGCATCAGAAGGCTCGAAGCTTGCTAATTTCAAAAGTTTAGAACTGATTCGAAAAAGTCTTTTGAAATGGGAAACTTATTACCCAGAACTTTTGACCCAACTTCAGAATCCGTTTCCGAGAAACACTGTAGCAATTACTGTGTGTAAACCAAACTTTGGAATTGGAAACTCTTGTCAAGAGATCTATTTGGTTGAGAAGGATTCTCCAGAATTGATTGAAACACAATCAGATGCGTTCAGTTATCAACAACTTACTGAAAATGTGCATGCAACATATTTCAATCAAGACGGAATTCAATTCCTTGCCGGTTTATGCTACTATCCATTTTCATCGAATTCAAAGAGTCTGAAAAACGACGAAACAGCCATCTTCCTGGCACTTGCCGCCGCAGAACCATATCCCTTATCGAATAGGAATACTTCTGAAAACAGAGTCCATTATAATGTTTACGGAAGGTATTGCTCAAAAGTTGGAAAACGAGTTGCTGTTCATTGCAAAGATTCTATTTTCCACATTGAAGCGGAAACAGAATCCAGAAGGAACTCCCAGTTATTCAAGTATGTTTCCTGTGAAGAGTGCTCGGAGGAAGCGAAGAACTACAGATGGGAGGACCCTGTATTAGGTTAGTTGAAGTTAGAGACGATTTATGAGAAACTTTATTTTTGTTTTCTATAATTTTTGTAGTGTACACGGGTCAAACAACTACGTTATTATGCTCGTAAAAATCGTTTTTTTTTTCAGTTCAAAAAGAGAAAATAGTCGATGGATATCCGATAACTGATGAGCCATATGTTCCAACAGTTATGAACTATTTATATATGAACTGCACTCTCAAAAACAACAAAAACTCGCCATGCATTCATGTTCAGTTTGCTGAAGAATCAAAAGTATTGAGTAGTCGAAAAAGTCTGGATATGGTCAGAGAGCTTCTTTTGGATCAATTTGATGATGATCTGGAAGGAATTGATTATCTCATTGAGCCTCTTCCACGGAACACCATTGCGGTTTCTTTCGGCTGCAAAGGCTTTCATTTCAACAGAAAGACTTTCGAGTTATCTCCATCGGAAATAACAGAAAACGCCAATGATGTTCATCTTACTTATCAACAATTGTCTGAAAATGTTCAAGTTACTTATCATAATGAAAATGGAATTCGATACTTGGCTGGAATCTCTTACTATCCTGCACAAATTGGGAAATCTGAACTCATTGAGAATGATTATGCCCTGATGTTTTTGGCCGACTTAACCCGAGAGCCATATCCGACGTTCAGAGAGAAGAATTACTTTATTAAATTAATGAATGCATTGATCAATGGAAGTTGTGGAACATATTGTGAGCAATCAGACAAAAGAGTGGCTGTTGATTGTATAAGAGAATACGGACACATCGATTACGATCATGTCAACAATGAATATCTTGTCACTCCGTGTCGAGAATGTATGAATCATTTTCAAAATCGCCTTCTGGAGTTATGTGAGTTACTCATACCTACACTATGAGAAACTATGTTTCCCTATATTTCTCAGATCGAAACCCCCATCTTCAGGATCAAATAAAATCTCAGAAGAACGAGGAAACGTTGAAAAGTTTCAAAAAGTACTGGAAGAAGATGAAACCTGAAGTTATGAAATACTTAAAAACACTTACTGTTAATTACTCGATCGAAAACAATAGTTACGAAGGTGAAGAAGAACTTGATGATGCTTCAGAAAACATATTGATTGAACTATTCAAAGTAAGACTACTGTTGACACTTTGAGTGTAATACTTATTTCTTTTCAGTACGCCAAGATATATGATAAATATTGTTTGAAAGGAACCACGCCTCCCCCTCCGACATGCTCATTTATGCAAGATATTCCAGAATTTGTTGTAGAATTCTTCGTGAATATCAGTTACATAAAAGACAATTTCTCGGATATGGAGAACGAAAACTAGTGAATCTTCTTCGAGTTCAGGATTTTTCACTTTCAAATTTGTTACTCACTTGTCGAGTGTCGATTTTGAATATATGTAGTATGTTCTGTGAGCACAAAGTTTTTTTCAGATGATCCATTCGATACAATCTGTTGCGAATATTTCAATTCAAAAATCCCAAGAACTATTGCCTCTCCATAATCATCACCCTAGACACCCCTTATCGTTTTCTTCATTCCGAATATAACACGTTTTTCACAATCCACGTTCCGTATTCGTTCTCAAACCTATACCCTTTATCTCAACAATATTTTTAAAATTCATTTATATTTTATTTCAATAAAAACTTATCACTGAGAAATAATTTCAAGATCACAAAATATGAATGATTTTACAAATACAAGATTGAGGTGATGTGATCCTCTTCAATGAGAGAAAAGATTCGATTCGAGAGTGTCGGGCGCAACTTTTGTTGAAGTGTTGTCATCTGGAAAAAATACAATTTCATTTATTCAGTACCTAAGATGAACGAATGAAAATCATTTGTGTGTCAATCAAACAACAAACAAACCTTTTTTCTGATCTGTCCATTTGTAAGTGAATCCATCAATAAGGCATTCTTCACACTTCGTCGAGACATACATTCTTGAATTGATATCCCATTCCCAGTGTCTTCGGATAGTGTCGTTTTCTCCACTGCACTCAACGACTACTCGTTTTCCAGCTGTTTTGCAGTCCCGTCCATACTTTTTGTTGTCGATCATGTTGGAGGACACTTCTCTGTTTTGTAACGGATACGGTTCAGCTTTCATGTCAGCTTCAACAATTACTGCTTGATCATTCAGTAGATCTTCGTATTTTCCATTGATGACTGGATAATAGCAGATGCCGGCGAGGTATCGAACTCCACCTTCAGTGTAATAGGTGGCTTGGACATTTTCAGTAAGTTTCTGATAACTCAAACTGTCCTTATCAGGGATTTCAAGTTGTCCGGATGGCGAAAACTCCTGACAATATTGACCAATGCAAAAGTTCTTCTCGGACATTGACACTGCGATGAGATTTCTTGGTAACGGCGATCCAAACTCTTTTTGAATACTTGTATCATTCTTGAACCAGGACAAACATACTCCTCGAATCATTTCCAGACTAGTTTCCGTCACCAGTTTTGATCCCTCTGGAGCATAGTTGAATGATAAAACAGCTTCATTCCCTGATTTTATGAACTTGCGATTGACAGTATTCTTCAGAATTCCCGGTACGAATGGATCCACTGTGACTGGATACTCATTGTTCTCTACTTGTCTTGCTGTCTCCCAGCTTCTGATGACCGCTGTGTACATCCCTGGTGGCTTCATTTTCTGAAATTTTGATATTTAAAACTTCATGAGATCAAGACAAAAGAGAGAGAGAGAGAGAGAGAGAGAGAGAGAGAGAGATCAGTTAGTATGTATCTAAAAATGACGTGTATCTAGATACATCTGCAAGCCCATTTCGCTCATCAAAACCATCATTTAAAGAGAAAACCATTTAATTGTTTCCCACCCAAAAAACGCCAGCAGGTGAGAAAAAGGAATGTACATATGTCCACTTCTTCTGACAACCAATCATACAGTTGGTCGATGTTTGCTACGTCGAAATACATCGGATGAGGAAGATGAAGATGGTGAGAGACAGACACACAATTGATGATGGCGTGCTGAGATAGGAACCCTCTGGTCTCCTTCTGCAGGTTGACAGCAGACGAGGACGACGTGCGCTCATTTTCTCTTTGGTTCTCAACAAATACGACGAACCTTTTGCCACAACAAAATAGCATGTAGACAGTTTGAACATCGATGTAACGTTGAGTTTCCTTTTTCACCTTGATCATCCGTTTTGAAATCACACAGCTTCTTCTTCGGAGTCTAAGTTGTCAAAATCAAAGTTGTTGTCCTATTTTGCTGTAACTGAACAAACTGTATTTGGTAGCCAAGATAACCTTTTATTAGACTAGGATGTGTTAATTCCAACATTTCTCAAAAAATTCTCTAACTTTCCTCTTGATGGTTTCCCCCCTCACTGTGCATGGATGTACGTTCGGCGTTAGGATACCTACGTCTCTCCTATGTTAGTACTCTATTATTTTTATGAAAGATGTATTCGCACATCGGCCTTGCTTTCCATACTCATTTTGACGACGCTGATCTTTCTCTCGTTATTACTTTTGTTCCGTTTATAGTAGTCTAATTTCATTTCATCTCTCTCATTCCAGCAATTCGAACCAAAATGTTACGGTACGTTGCCTACCATGCACAAAGAGAGGAAAAGAAAAGAGAAATGGACAAAGGTTACCCGATAACCCCAACGCCACGTGAGCCTCACTTCATGCATCTTGCGGAGGACAGACAAATGTTCACCCTCTCCAAGCATCCGAATCCTATGCTGAAACTCACTTATGCGGCTGTAGGAACCGACATCGCCAACGCAGAAAGCTTGGAGATGATCCGAAAGAAACTGTTAATTTGGTTTAACAAATATCCAGAAGTTAAGAAAGAAATTGAAAATCCGTTCCCGAATAACACTCTTGCTGTTTCATTTTCTCAAATGAACTTCCAAGTCGGAGACGGTCCTCAAGAGTTCCGACCATTTGATTGCTTCACAGAATCACCGAATGCGTATTACAATTACCAAAAGGTATCTGATAGCCTTCACAGGACTTTATATAACGAGAAGGGGATTGAGTATTTGGCCGGAATAACATTCTATCCAGCTCCACAAGGATCTCCAAAGTTTTTGAATACCAACGAATTCCTGCTTTCTTGGATTCAATGTTCTGCTGAGTCCTACCCACAATGTGATCGAAAGATGAGACCACATTACATAAACTACAATCAATACGGAAGATATTGCAATGAAGCCGGGAAGAGGGTCCTCGTGCTGTTCGATTCAGTCGATGGTACTGTTTACCATAAGCAATTCAATCATACAAAAAATAAATACGTGAGGACGCCGTGCGCTGAGTGCAAAATCGATCATACTGATTACAAATGGATAGAACCAAAAAAAGGTGAGCTTTTTCGATAACGTGGGTGCATCGGTTAGTTACAAATACATATGATTCATTAAAATTATACAGGATACTCTCAAATTAGAACGTTTGTTTACAGAAGGAGCAGTGACTCCTGCCTCAGAAATTGCTGTCGAATCTTCTCAACCCAAACCTTGCGAAGATCTCGTGCCGACCGCAAAGAAACTATCACCCCTTGATATTCTGGAGTCCGCAGGAATCACTCTTCAATTGCTTCTCAAGTTGAACAATTTGGACCAAAACACAAAGATATCCATGGTACACAAAAATACGAAAGAGGTTCTTGCTGAAAAGAAGAAACCAGAAATCAGTGGACTTTTGCTCTTCGTCATGCTTAACCCGGATTGGGAAATCGACACCGATAATGAAATTCTACTCAATCAGAATTCGAATGCTTTGATACCGGAAGAGGTTGTTCTTCATATGTGTCATAGATCAACTGGAGTGGAATTGGATAATGCTGAACTCCCAAAAGTTTCTGATCTTGCCAAATGGCTTGATGAAAACCCAGAATACAACGTCCATCAAAAGCATGCTCTGATCGCTAAGTTGACACTCGGATGCGAGTATGAAGATCGAATTGGATTGGATTCATCGGTCTTTCCGGTTTTGGATGAGATTTCAGAAGCTGGAAGCGATGAAGTTGCGGAGTCAGTGACAAACTCGACATCAGAATCAGAATCATCAGTGTCAGATTTTGAAGAAGAGGACGAGGTGTCTGGAAGTGGTAAGTTTGAGTTTTTTTTTAATGTAAATGGAATACCGTGTACCGAGGGCCAGATGTCTTCTGTACCGACATCTCTAAGTTCTGTTTGACATTATTTTGTCCTCATCCGTGCTTCTAAAACTTATTTTCAGAATATTCTTCTCGATGGGACAATCAAGAAGAGCAGAGCAATCTTCAAACCAATGAAGAAACTAACAAAAAGACGGACGAGACTCCACTGGAATCCAACGAGAACTCAACTGGTTCAGTGTCATCTGCATCTTCTCATGAGAGTCTTCTCGAGGATCTAGAACTCAGCGACGGAGAAAGTGTCTCCGAAGATGACTTCGAATTGGTTTAATCTAATTTTTATCTCGTGATACTTCCTCATTCTTTTGTTATATCCTATGCTTATTTTAATTTTTCAAAATCTGATCTGAATCAAACAAAAACTATTTTTCCTATGTTGCTCATAATAAAACTGTAAAATAAGCTCTGACACTTTCTTCAACTTTTAGGAATAAATATCGCGTCCTGAAACAAATTGATGTCCAGTTTGTGTTCTACTTGGGATTTCGTCACACTACCTAACTAGAGACGCTTCTGAACTATGAGAAAGTTCTACATTACCACTATGTCCATTGCAAATTAACTCTTCCGAACAACTCAACAGATTATGCAACAGATGGAACCGACGTCTTACTCTCCCGTAATCTAAGATCCATCCCTCAATAGAGGTATTACGCCGCGAATTAATGGGGTACTTCCACGTCTTCGAGATAAAGAAAGGGCAGATGGTAGGTAAATCCTGCAGTGGCTTGTCGGTAGAAGTAGTAATTACAAAGATGAATAATCCGGTAAATAGTGAATGACGTGTCAAAAACATCTGCTGCATTGTCACAATCCGATCGCAAACAGTCATATACTGTGTCTACTCGAACAGTTGGGGGACCTCCAGGTGACCAACGCATTCTTGTATCTCGGCATCCGAACAAGAAAGTGGGGACTAAGATTCATAGCAGTACTGTCAACGTTTTACTCTCTTTTGGGGATAGTATTTCATTTTCCCTAAAACTGGTTTGCTTCCAGAGGTCGTGATCGTCTTCTTGAAATGAAACAGCTATCCGGTATGGAAGAAGTAATGCTTCAGCGTAGACCAGATACAACGATTGGTTTTTACATCGAAACCATAGTTGTCCGGAATCCGGATTCCGGAAATTCCGGATTCCGGAATTCCGGGTTTTTTTGACATTCCGGTTCCGGATTCCGGGTTCCGGAAAATTCAAAATTTGATTCCGGTTCCGGGTTCCGGATTCCGGAAAATGAAATTTTTCATTCCGGTTCCGGATTCCGGATTCCGGTTTTTTGAGTTTTTTTTCCGCAATCCTGAAGATGAAATTTTAAAATTTTTTTCGAGTTTTAAAGACAACTGCATTACTTCTTTTTCGGTTTTGAACCCCAAAAATAGTTTTGAACTTTATATATCATTGAAAACACTCGAAAAATGACTTGGCTTTGCAAATTTATCGAATTATTCCGGATTCCGGATTCCGGAAAATTCCGGAATTCCGGGTTTTTTCGTCATTCCGGTTCCGGGTTCCGGATTCCGGAAAATCGAAAATCTCATTCCGGTTCCGGATTCCGGATTCCGGAAAATCGAAAAACTCATTCCGGTTCCGGATTCCGAATTCCGGAAAATTAAAAATTTGATTCCGGTTCCGGATTCCGGATTCCGGTTTTTCGGAAAATGCCATTCCGTACAACTATGATCGAAACTGTGATGTTCATGAAGAAAATACTTTAGGTTCCGGATAATAGTTTCCGGATAATAGGTAGATAACAGTTGGTTCTTCCAGAAGATTTTCAATAACATAAAACCTATAATTCTTGAATAGTTTGAATAACATTACTAGGAATTCAGTCAAAGCCTTTTATGTCTTTGGACCAAAGAACAAACATCTTAAAAGGTTCATATTTTTTGCTGTTTGGAAGAATTCTCGTTTCCTTCTTTTCCTTGTTTCCCATAACCTTTTTCTCACTGTCTCCACTATTTGCTGACGTGGCAGGAGAGCCGATTAACCCCTCTTTCCACAGACTTTCTGCTGCGAGGACAATTATTTATGTTACCATCTGCTCGATTCTCTTCTCGATATGTCACACATCACTCATTTTACATGTTCAGTTTTCGCGCTCTCTGTCTTTCTCTCTCCTTTCTTTTTTACAGCACTCAATGATTTTTAGTGATTTTTCCATTCTTCATTTCTTTCAGAGCCACCTAAACGATGCAGAACTTGGTCTCTAAGTTAACAAGTTATCTAATGGAACCAGTTCGTTTAGCCGAGGACCACTTCCACTACAGCCAAATTGTTCGTGGATATCCAGTCACTCGTCATCCGTTTTACCCAAAAATTCTTGAAAATGCAGTCGACTGGAAAACTTACAAAGACTTTGGAGTTCCAATTCTCGGATTGACTTTAGCTGAGGAAGGAGCGGAACTTGTGAGCATTCAAAACCTGAATCATATCAGAAAAAATATTCTGACGATGATGGAAGATGATGCAGACATCCAAGGAGTCATAAAAGTATTGAAAGATCGTTTCCCAAACAATACGCTTGCAGTCTCGATGGCATTGAATAATTTCCAATTGGGAAGATCTTGTCAAGAATTTCTTCCAGTCTCAGAATTCAAGATTCCCAATGAGGCGTACTTCACTTATCAGAAGATATCTGAAAGACTCCAAGTCACATACTACAATGAAAATGGAAACGAGTTCACAGCGGGAATCTGTTTGTATCCAGTATCTCCTGGAACGAACACTCTCAAAGAGGATACTCGCGTACTTTACGACGTCTTAGACTCGATGGAACCATTTCCACTGGGAGATAGAAAAAAACAATGGAATTACATTGAAGAGAAAATCTACGGACGAAGATGTGGATTAGCAGGAAGACGGGTTGTTGTCTACTGTGGAAACCAAAATGGAAAGATGTATCATCACAAATTCGATGACACCGACGGAAGTTATGTCAATGAGTACTGCAAGGAATGCACTGACGAAGCGAAGAATTATAAATGGGAGGAGCCAAAAGGTGATTTTCAAACTCCACTTTTTGTGGAAGCACTCGCCGATTAAAAGCGCAATAACTATTGAAACACGCTTAGTTAGAAAACTGACCAATTAATAACAAAACAAAAATATTTCAGAAAAATCTGTTGAAGTTCCGTTTGTAGCCGCACCATCACCCAACGATTCAGAAGTCTCACTTGCTACGAAATCTTCTGACCAAAATGAGACATCAAAATTGGAAAGGACTGAAAAATTGACGAAAGATCACAAAGACCTAACTGTTCAAAAAGAGATCGAAGCCGAAACATCCTCAAAGAAAGCGGAAGACACCAAGTTTCCAGAAGACTATCTATTGGAATCCGATGCATTCCCCACCGAACGTCTGCCATGCGACGATGAAATCAACGAGAGGAAGGACGATACTCCAGAGATCGACTCCGAGTTCGATGCTGAATTGGTCAATTAATGATACATGTCTATTCATTTCTTATTAAATACTTTTAATCACTTTTGGCTATCTTTATTTTTGATAAAAATTTACGAGAAAACTTGTACCAAAACAGTAAATTCATTAATAAGATAAAACATAAAATATTAATTTCAGACAAATGAGTGTTTTTGATTTTAGGTGGAAACGAACCAAGCAGAACTTGGGCATTGGTGTGAAAATGTACGGGAATTGACACAATCGATGAGTGGAGAGAGGGAACTTTGACCGGAAAAGCAGAGATTTCGATTGTTTGAGATGGTTATTGAATTGAATATTGAAGATATAACAAAGGAAAATCTGGTGGAAAAGGAAGACTACTTTTTTTACTTAAATTGGCGACAGTACTTTGATCATTGCGAGCACAAACAACACGAGAATGAGGAGAAGAATGCAGATGATAATTTTCCATTTGTAGCTTTTTCGACGCAACTGTACGGCTTCTTTCACATTTCTTTCAGCTCTGCCAGCGTATTCTGTTGCATTGCATACACTTGTTTCGATTCGATCGATTGTTTCACCTGAAAAAAGTTTAGTAAAATTACAAACTACTTTTGTTCACTAGAATGCAACATCAAACAAAACTCAACAAATTCTTCATAAACAAAATTTTCGAAAAACATCACTTTTTGCATGTACGGATATCTCACCTTGATGTTGGATCATACTATGCAAATCCTCGAATAACTCGGCCACTTCTTGAATCTGTTTTTCAATAATCATAATATCAGTTGCCCGGTTCTTGACATCATCAAAAAGTGACTTTTTCTGTTCTGTTCCCATCGTGATATTTCGTGTTAATGTGAATAAACTTCCATTTTCGATGGCATAATCAATTTGATCATCTGTGACTTCGATATTTTGTTTTCGTAGATAAGCGGCCACCTTTAGTCCGGCTCTATTTTTGTATTCGGTATGATCTTCACTGAACTTTGCCATGATTGTTTCGAATGAAGCGACAAGAGCGCGAACCTGGAAAATTGAATTTTTTTAGAACTCGAGAGTTTGCAAATTTACCTGTTCATGCCTTGCTCTGCCGGTTCCAAAAGTGTTTTCGGGATAGTTTTTCAAGTCCTCTGTTGCTTCACGAAGACGTTGACGAACAACTCGTGCTTGACGAATGAATTGATCACCATGCTCATTCACTCGACGACATTTCAATTGATCTGCACAACCGGATGCTAATGAGTCTTCCTGAAAGAAAATTATAGTTCGAAAAGTAAATTTGATTTTTCAATTCAATTTTTTCGACGTGAAAAGACCACTTCAAAAAGTTGTTATATAAATGACTGATTTTAAAAAGAAACTTTCTTAAAGTACAAGAAGTGCAAGTAATTGTTGTTGTCAGCACTAATTCAAAAAAACGAGCAGAATTTATTTTCTAGATACATTTCCTATAATAATTTTTTGTTTTTCGTATTATTTGTACCAGTTGTAAAAAATAATCACCTGCTCTTTCCGAATTGTCTCTCGATCCATATTTAATGTCATCAGAACATGTCGTATCTCATCAACATTCTCCAAAAACTGCTCTAGACTATTATCCGGAATCTAAACAATTTTCTTCATGAACATCACAGTTTCGAGGTAAAAACCAACCGTTGTTTCTGGTCTACGCTGAAGCATTCCTTCTTCCATACCAGATAGCTGTTTCATTTCTAGAAGACGATCACGACCCGTCATTTCTGAATATAAAAACACTTTTTAGAGAAGATAACAAAAAATAAAACAGCTTGTGCAAATTCAACCGAAAACTTTCATGAAAGAAAACCTCAGCAAGTTTTAAAAAACGTCGAATAAACATAGCGCGCTGCGAAATTCCGGAGTGTCGTAGCTCCAAGTTTGTGAAAAATTTTGTAAGTCGAAATTCGAGTTTTCGGAATGTTTCGGCAGTTATGTTTTCTTCCTCGTCGTAAGTGAATTCAGCCGACAGCCGAATTCATCGATGCGGAACTATCACTGGTGTTTGATTTGGTCAACCGAGGTAACGTCGGTAATATTCCGTTTATTCATTTGAGCGGAACATAAAACTGCCAGATGAGACGAGAATGTCGTAATCTTATGATTCCATAATATTGTAAATGAAAGCAGCTCTTGTTATTCTAACTTCTTTCAATTTACGAGTTGATACAGTTTAGTTCGATAATTAATCGAGCTGCCGAGGTGGTGCTCGCTTTTGGAACTCGACAAAATAGAACTGTTACAAAATGGAACCGTTACAAAATGGAACTGTAAAATATAGAACTGCTACAATACGGAACTCGGTAAAATGGAACTGAACAAAATGGAACTGCTACAAAATGGAACTCTTGTTCGATTGGAGCGCGTTTGCATTATTTTCTCTTTTGAGAGGATTTCACTTTTATCGTTTTACCAGCAATTTTTGAGCCGAAGTATAATTTTCCATTAAATTGTTCACGAATAAAGTACGTTTTCCAGTAAATAATAATTTTTTCTAAGTTTGCCTAGAAAAATGGCTTGAAATACTCTCAAAAGAGAAAATAATGCAAACGCGCTCCAATCGAACAAGAGTTCCATTTTGTAGCAGTTCCATTTTGTAGCAGTTCCATTTTGTTCAGTTCCATTTTACCGAGTTCCGAATTGTAGCAGTTCTATATTTTACAGTTCCATTTTGTAACGGTTCCAATTTGTAACAGTTCTATTTTGTCGAGTTCCAAAAGCGAGCACCACCCTGTTTTCTCCTATTTTCGTTCCGCGATTGGAGTCTCTCAGTCTCTCCCCGATTTTCGTGGGTTCCCGGAATTTTCTTAATTTCTGAACGGGTGATTTGCTGAGAGAAGGTATTTTTATTGAAAGTTTGATTGAAAAATTATTTTTTCGAAATTCGTCGCGAGAGTAAAAGAGTAAAAGTGTATATGTAATGAAGAACGAAAAGAATGTATCCGATGCCAACCAAAAGAACAGTTCCATTCATAAAGCAGTTCAGATTTCGCTGGCTTCGAGTTTCCGCCACGATTTGTTCCGAAGATTTCATCCAACTCTCGATAGAAATCATTTTAGACGATGTAGTAGTTGGACGTTATATCTGCAACAGTCATCCTTGTGTTTATTCATACCGGTTGGAAAGCTACTCCTACCATAAATAGAACTCCATTGGAGTGGAGAGCTTAATGACTTTGGGACTCACCTTGAACCGGAATACTGTATTTTATAGTTTTTGTGTCTAGTTGTTCTTTGGTTTGTGAATCTTTGGTCTGTGAAGATGGCGTCCCGATTTGGATTATGAAGGAAACCTGAAAGAAAAAATAAAATATTTAAAAAAAAAACGGATGGAACACTAGCACCATGTTTTATAGTTAACATTACACATTTTCTTGATGTTCAGACTATCATTTTTATTTACAAAAACCCAGTTTTCTATCTTTTGCGTGTGTGGTGTTTGGAAAAGAAAAGTCTCACATTTTCCAGTCGACATCTTGAAACACCTTTTTTTCATCCAAAAAACAAGTAACTTACGCCGTTTTCTATTGCAAAAAATAAGGATGGAATAACTAGAAATGGTAGAAATGTGAAAAATATATCGTTGAAATTGTCTGAATTCAAATAGTCAGAATCGAAAAACATGGAAGAGTTGGCAAAGAATAGAGAAATAGGTTGGGGGCGAGAGTCGAGGGAGCGTAAACAATCCGGTTATAATCTCTGTCGGTTTTGATTTTATTAAAGGGACAGGGTCATGAGGGGAGACCTGTGTTGTTATTCCAATTAGGCTTATTTCCCATTTCACCTGGTGGCAAAAATGTGATAAATCAGGTGTAAGATGAGGGGAGAGATAGAGAAATTTCAGTTTGGTTCAGTGGTCAAACGAGTTACTGAGAAAGATCAAAGGGAGTAATGAGTTGGTTTTGCAGTACTCATATGAGACGGGGATTTATAGTATTTGATTCGGAAGCAGCATGAAAATAGCGTTCGACTGAGAGAAACTGTTCTGAGTTTCAAGGATTCACTTTTTAGTTTCTGTGATTAGATTATTACCCATGAATGATAGAAGTCTCAAGACTGATTGTTTCAGAATCTTCTGTTTTTCAGGAAAGTGAGCCTCGTCTTCCTGTAATTTTTTTCTCTTTTGAAATATAGTTGTTTTCCTTCAAGTTCGTTTCGACAAGTTATTCTGCTCCGGTACGTGGGATTCTCATGAAGACTTTGTTGTTTTTCAGCTGTTCTTTCTTATTTCCACAATATTTCAGGAAAGAGATCTGCACTTGAATTTGAATTTCTGAATGTTGACATGGCATTACTTGAGAATGTCGCATATGTTATCTAAAACTGGTTCATTGAAATGAAATACATATTTCCTGAGTTCATATTAAATTTAACACAATAAAGAAGATTCTGAAAGCTCACGAATTTTTCAAATGATATTTTCTGAACACGTGACTTCACCTACAGTAACCTACAGTAATCACAGTTTCGAGGAGTTTACAAATAAAGAAAAATAATTAGGAGGTGGTAATTCATCTATTCTAGATATGATATCTGTACGGACTGATCCAAAAACTGATGCATACGGCGGCGGGTCTTCTGGAGTCGTCACGTCATCTGAATTCTCGTCTTCAGAGTTTTCATCGGAAGTTGATACTTCAAGAGGAGGAGCAGTTGGTGCAATAGGTGGAAGAAGTGGTGGTGGACGACGTCTACCACGTGGTGAGATGAATCTTTTCACTCCGGGACCTGAGATAATAAAGGATAGCTTTTTAAATCAGTTGTTTTTTTTGTCTCGTAGTGATTGATGTCTACTCGAACGTAACATAAACGTCTTCAGAATTTGGGTTACTGTAGTTTTCGATCATTATGTTTCCAACTTTCAGACTTGAAAACTCACCGATTAAATCAAAAATCATTTCCTCCGGCAGCTCTCCGAAAAACCATGGCTCATTCGGAATCCTCATATAAATACAAATTCCAGCCAAGCAAGTACATCTTCGATTATGATAGAATGTAGCCTGCACCCGCCCAGTGACCATTTTATAAGTGTAATGAAATTCTGATAATATCGTAGGGCAGGGACAGTAAGGAGCCGGTGGCATACATTGAAATTCATGAAATCTTGCACCCGTCATCGAGCACCACGTGGGAATACATACGGCTACAGTAGTCTCTGGCACGTGGATTGTTGGATTCTCAAGTAGTTTCCGAAGAAGACGTTGAACTTTTTGACGGTCTTGATTATAAGCTTGAGCTGATTTTCGAGAACTCGAGAGCCGATAATTTTGTGCTCCACAGAAAAAAGTGTGAGTTTGGCTTCGGAGTGTGTGGAGACCGGGAATTTTCTCGAATTGATAAAGGATGTTGGGCACTTTCCGTTCACGACGAAGTTTCAGTTGGTGATAGATTTGGTGGAGAATCTGAAAGAAATACAAGTTTTTGTATCTATTTTGAACTCGAACTTTCATTTTGGATTACTGTAGTTTTCCCTCGATTCACAAATTTCATGACAAATTCTTTTGTTTCGACCGGATATGAAACAGAGATTCGATTTCTTCAGAATTTCCGAGAACCCACAACCAGAAATCATAAAACACAAAAGAAAGAAAGAACAGAATTCTTGGTTTTCATTTGTAGTTGTTTATCATATCAAATGAATACTCGTCTGATTATATTCAGAATATGTCTGTCACAAAAATAGAATCTTGTGACGCAGGTATCTACGAACGAAGTTGTCAGAAAATCTGAGTAGCCAGAAAAATACATTTCCTTTTTCAACTTTCTACAAGTACTCGAATCATCAGAATAGTAGAAACAAGTCTGTCTGTGTCTGTTTGCCTGATTTCGGAAAAGACTGAAATAAATATAAAACTCACCAAATAAATAACGAACATAAGGATTCCTAAAAAGATATGAAAGCATGTTATTTCCACGGAAGCAATTATCATTTCTGCAAGAATTTATGGTTCTATTTTTGAAAAAAAGAAAAAGAAAGCAATACTTTATAAATAAAAGGAAAGGACGCTCTTACAAAAAGACCTATGAATCCATTGGAATTTATCAGGAGCTTAAATAGTCAGAATCGAACGGAAGAAAAAATAGAGAAAAAGGAATTTCAAAAATTATGAAACTTGGAAGTATTCCAACTTTTACAAAAAATGGGCGTGGTCTCACTTAAAATGACTTTTTAGAATACTAAAAAAGTTCAAAAGTCATCAAAATCTCGTCTATATAATCTCGTAGTAGTCTAGCAGAAAAAAAGAAGCGTAAAAATCTCTTTCTTCTTTTTTTTGCCACTTCTTTTTGCATATCACCGAAAAGGCGTGGGTCCGTCCCAAGGGCAAAGAGCACAAAGGGTTTGTGAAATAGTATATGAAATGGGTGAGACAGATACAGATAAAAGTAGAGAAAAAAGAAAAAAGAGAGAATGAGAAATATCTCAGTTTCGAAATGGGAAACAGCTCGAAAAATGGGAAATCCCATATATTTCGAAAATTTAAAATGACGACAAAAGCAAATTGAAATGAATATGAATGATAAAACTGGTTGAAATCTAAGTCAGACAGGATCGCTTCGATCAGTCACAATGCTTTCTTTCTGGTCCACAGTGGACGTGTTCGTCTTTCACAATGAAAATTTTACAGCAGACATCAAACACTGGTGAAAAAAGATGATAGGAGTACCTAGGATTCATTTCATCAAATAAATGAAAATGGAGCATAAATGAAATTTTCGGAAAGAAAATCTAATCTACTTTTATTAAAAATTCAATTTAAATCTCACGAAATTCAATCAAAAAGTCATTTTTCTCATAAATTTAACTGACTCTTCTTTGAGTTTTTCATTTTTTCATTTTTGAAAGGCAAAATTGAGTGAAAAAACGTCGAGACAAAAGGATAGTTGAGCAAGAATATGAGAAATAGCCACTTCTCTTTTTTCTTCTTTTTTTGCTCACTTATATCTATGTGTGTGTCTGTCTAAATCTGATTTTGATATCACACATAGGATTAGTGGATGAATCGGATTAGTTGGCATTGAGAGGGAGGAAAAAAGAAGAAAAACGGATACACTTGAGAAGCAAAAAATAAAAAGAAAACGAGAAAAATCAGGAAAGATTTTCAAAGTGCCGGATTTCCTAATCGAGAAATTTCTTTGCGAATGAGAAACTAGAAAACATTTCAAATTCTTGGAAGTTATAGGGGGAAATGATTGTAACGGAACGGAACGATCATCTGAATCAACTTATTTCTAGAATCAAGGAAAACGCAAGTGTTTCCTACTTTTCAAACTTCAGTATCCTTCTAGAATGTTTACAACAACTGAATGGCGTTGTCAATGAAATCAACTTGCTTTTTTCTGTGATTTTTGTGGAGCTAAATAGCTCAGTTTCGTTTACAAGACGACACCCTACAAGATAATTTTTAGCTAAATTACTCCTGAAGACATGATGTATATATGGTGTAATTATTCCTTTTTTGGTCCAAAATCTGACCTTCAGAGACTGAATTTAAATCTGTCTCATTATGATTTTACACAACTCAAAATCCACAGAAAATGCTTTCATGAAGAAAATATTTTATTGACTTTTATATTGATATAGAAAATTACTAAAAGATCATCCATGAGATGGTGTGAGATTGCACTGAAACTCAATCACTTCCTTGCCGGTGGTTCTAACAGCGTAATTTTGAGCGAGTGTCTGGAAAAGATGGATGAAAAATGATAAAAACTTCTTTCAAGTCAAACCTTGAAAGTGACGTCAAGAGCAGGCGAGAATGATCCATCGATGTAGATGAACAGTGATTGATCGGATTTTAAACTGTATTCTTTGTGAATTCTCTGTAAAATGTTTACAGTATTAACTTGCTCCTTCTCCGAAATTTACCTTTAGAAACATTGCAACAGTGTCCGTTTCCTTAACTTCATATTCTTTATTTTTGATGTCAGTTGTCGCACTATGCAGGCGAAGTGTCAATGTTTTAGTAGGAATTTTTTGTTTGGGTTTCGTGGATTGAGACATTTTCTGAAAAATAAGTATTTTTGAAGAGATTTTAAAAATATATTTCCGCCGTTCTGCTCCAATAATACAATGACGGAGATGGATTGACCATCTGGTAGAAATCGATTCTGTTGGTAGATGACATTCTTCTTCTGGGAAGAAATCGTCAACATGACAAGTTGATGCTGTAGAAAACTTTCTAAAAATTATAGACGTAACATTTCCTGAACTTCTTCGATCCTGCCTGCCCCCATTTTAAAGTAAAATGAATTCTTAAAGTTCCGCCAATCTTGAATCATTTCCATTTTATATTTGAACTGTGAGTACAATTTGACAAAATGTCGGTCTCTTCCGGAAGTAAAGAGAGTAAAGACAAGTGAGTTGGGTTTTCCGGACACAAATAGTGCATTCTTTCCAGAAAAAAGAAAAACACAGTGAACAAGATTTCGAGAATGAATCAAGTTGAAGAGGGCAGTGGAAAGAAAAAAGAGACGACATCGACAGGAAGTAGTGAATCGAAGAATGCTAGTATGAAAGATGAAACGTTTGATAAGGCAAGAGGAGCAGTGAAGAATACAATTGGATGGATGGTACAGACACAATCGGTAAATGTTCTTCTTCAGAATCTCGTGTAGCTCCAGACTCTGTTTTCAGAAACAATCGGGTCTACTTGGCTTTTTCAAAGCTGCAACATTCGAACGCAATCCCCCGGAAAACCACAAAACGTACGCATTTCAAGCAAATCGAGAGAAGAATCGAAATCCAGATTTCCCGTTGTACGATCATTCGAGAGTTCGCTTAAAATGTGAAGCTGAATCTGATAACAACTACGTTAATGCCACGAATATAACATGTCAACCGTGTGATCGGAAATGGGTTGTAGCCCAACATCCGATGGAGAAATACTATGAAGGCATGCACAATTAATCCAATAACTGTTCAACTTTTTAGAATTTTTAGATTTCTGGAGAATGGTATTCTACCAAGAAATCGACGTCATCTTTGCTATTTTCTCCCCGGATGAACAACTTCCAGTGTATTTCCCAACAGAACAAGGCAAATTCTTTAATCACGGACAATTCTTTGTGCATTGTTGGAAACTGTCACCTCCGTCTGGAAAGTATCAGGCTACAAACTACACAATCGAGGTGTTACCTGCAGGATGTTCGAATGCCAGATATACGACTATCCTTCATTATTCTCACTGGCCGAAAGGACATGTAGCACCAAGTCCAAAAGTTATTTTGAAGGGAATTCAAGCACTGGATCCAGCTGAAAAAGTAACGAAGAGCAAATGTTTGATTCATTCAGCAGAAGGAATCAATCGAGCGATGAGCTTTGTAATGGTAGATTATGTTGTTGAACTGATGTTCCGGAATAATACTGTAGATGTAAAGATAACAAATTTAGTAGGGGGCATATTCATTTCCTACTTTCCAGATTCCTGAGCTGATCACTCAATTACGAAGTCAACGTGGCGGTGCATTCCAGAACCGAATCTTCTGTTTGTATGCTCTCTATGTGGCAATTGACTATGTCAAAATCCGTCTGACAAAATTCAAAAATGCGCCTGAAGTCCTTCTGGAGATCACTAATTTGCAGAAAGCAATGAAGAAAGAATTCTCTGGAGTCACACCGCGAGAGCTGGGTTCATCGAAAAAGGGAGCAACAATTGACGCAACTATTGAATAAATTTTTATTTTTCTGTTTTGGAGGTATAAAGTGAGAACAACATTTGATGCACACTTTAATTTTTATTGATTGAGCATTCTGTTTTAGATTTCCAAAAAGAGAAAACAGATTATTTTATTGAACTTGACAAGTTTCTTCTTGCTCCGTCCGAAGGTAAACAGTGCTGACCTATACTAATCCAAATAGATTTACCTCCGTCTTCGATTGGCCAGCTTGAGAGTTTCGAAACAAGGTCTACCGTTATTTAGAGTCACTATCACACGTCTAAAACATCAGAATGGCTAGTTTACCTCATGTCAAAAGATTTTAAATTACGGTTCTTTCCAGAAATCTCTGCTGCTCCTTGTGTCATTTTTCGTCATTGCGTGCTATTGTTTTGACGATGAAAATATCAATTCTATTCTTGGTAAGATTTTCTCCAACTGCAGTTCAGAAAAACAATTTCTGGAGCTTTTTTTCAGAAAATATGAAAAACCTACAGAATGATCCAGAAGCTATGAATAAGATGTCAGAAAAGTTGATCAAACACATAAGTAAGAATCAGAAAAAGGTAAATTTTAATGAATTCTGATGAAAAAAAAACAATCAACTTTTCCAGGGTAAACATCCTGACATGTTTCCAGTAGCAGGAACTATTATAAGGTGAGATTCAGATAACAGTGCTCACCAAACCGTAAGATTTTTCAGAAATGCCCCTATCAATCGTGACGTGGATTCCCTATGAAGTGGATAAAACTCTTCGAACACCATCTTCAGAACACTTCTAAACATTCTTTTTATTTATAAACTTTCATTTTTAATGTTTTTATCTGTAGCATCTTCTTTGGCTTTCGTTTTCATTTGGCAAATACTCATTTACTACCCACTCATTTACTACCAATTGCTCATTTACTACTTTACTCATTTACTACCACTACTCTTTTACTGGTATTTACTCATATACTACCGTTTGCTCATTTACTACTTTTACTCATTTACTACTTTTTACTCATTTACTACTTTATAGCCATACTCTGGGATTCACTTTTCACCATTCTCTTAGGCTTAGGTTTCTTAGAAATTCGGAAAACAGTTGACAAATACGGTTAATAACCGGTTTTGATAATTTTTCCGGATTTCTAAGAAGCCTAAGCCTAAGAGAATGGTGAAAAGTGAAGTAGTAAATGAGCAGTATGGTAGTAAAAGAGTAATGGTAGTAAATGAGCAAATGGTAGTAAATGAGTTAATGGTAGTAAATGAGTAAAAGTAGTAAATGAGTAAGGTAGTAAATGAGCAATTGGTAGTAAATGAGTAGGTAGTAAATGAGTATTTGCCTTTTCATTTTGAGTCTTGTACCCAATAAAGTGATTATTGAAGAAAATAAAATACATTTTATCAAACTTTTCCAGTTCTCTTTTCTCACGTTTTCAAAACACTTCATGATTCATCCGGAAATTCTCAATGAATCACCAGTATTGAAGAAATCCAAGAAACCCAACTCCATGCCGCAGTTTTGCAAAAACCGAACGCGCGCGTTGCAAGATGCCTCATCACTGAGTCCCGCCCTCGTTCTCAAATATTTCATTTTCCGCACAACTGATTACTTGAATAAAGGTCAAACTATTACTGACAAAATCTAGCAACTTTTTCCATCAGTTTCTGTATATTTCAGTCACTTATATTTTTTGTTCAAAAATTATTTTCTTCTTACTGTCCGATTATTGATTTTTTGAATGGAATGTCAAGATTTGATTGTTTTATTATAATGCTCAAATTTTAATTCAATTTTTTGGCGTTCATCACTAATATATAGTCTATCACTAAGTTTTGATGACAAATTTTCTGTTTTCAGAATGACCGAACCCCAAGATACTGTGTCGACCCCAAATTCTGACAAAATTAGAACGATTCGTGCGTATTACAAGTTGTGTCAAAAGCCAGAAAATCGCTGTATTGTTTTAAAAGTGAGTGTTTTATTCAACATTTCTGTGGAACAGAATTACTTCCAGGACAAAACTTTCTTCAACACACTCCCAACGCTACTCAAAGACGACAGTTCAGACGTTATTCGATACACAGTAAAGGTTAGAATTTTATACATGATTCAGCATCAACTCTCAAAGTATTTTCCCATCAACATTTTATCAGAGTTGTAGTAATTTTGAAATTTGTTTCAATCTTTCAGATTCTCGTCCTGCTCACCGAACAATCTGAGAACATCGAACAACTTCTGAAATCCGCAGAACTGTTGCCATCTTTAACAGAAGCTTGTGAAAACATCACGAATCCGAGTGTAAACTACAATCTCGTTCTCATCTCCAGTCGTATTCGAGCAGTCAAAAATTCATTAGAAGCAAGAAAAGCAGCGGCCGCCGAGAAAGAGCCATTAGCAGACGCAGTGAAAGAGCTTGATAAGGGCGGCACTCTCCATCGAAAGTTCGTGGGACGAAAATCGAAACAAATTATGATGGAATTCGATGCGGATGAGTTTGACGAGCAGAAGAAACGAGAAGTGGAGAAAAATCTTCTAAAGAAGAAAGGAGTGATCAGTGTCTATATAACAGAAAATAACGGAATCCCACGTGCAGTTCTCCGAACAATTCCCTCAATTGAGGCTAAAGAAATTGCTGTGGTTGTATTCAGTGCTGGCCTGGAATACGCCGCGCAAATACTAAAAATGGAAGACGGCGGAGAAGAGAAATTTGAGATGTATGCTTCGGAAATTCAGAAAGGAGGAGGTCCGAAAGATTATCCGGAATATCTAGATGATGAAATGCTTCACGTAGATCCGGCAAGCTGTGTGATAACTAACGAAATGGCTAGTCATGGTGCTGGACAAGAAGGCGGATGGTTTAGTTCGATCACATCTTTTGTGAAAACTTCATTCTGGTAAATAGAGAAAAACCATGGTCTATTATTTCCCTGTTTCATCAGAACCAGAAAAGCCATAAAGTTTTCCATGGAATTTCAAAACGCAAATCTATTATCATTCTTCTTTCTTCAAAAAAATGTATTAAATTTTCCTACGGTTTTTCTCATTGTTACTTTCTCCTTATCTCGTTCTTGTTCTCATTATTATCATGATTCTCTCAAATTTTGTTTTTTTTTACGAGATCTCCCCTACCCATATCGATGAAATCTCCCTCGTGAACATAAATCGTTTTGTTTATAATTTTCATTCATTATTCGATGTTTTTCAATTTTTCTAGCTGTTTCTATGCAGCGTCTTGTATTTGTAGTGGCTTCACGAGTCAACCAATTTTTAATCAACAGTTTTATTTCAGTGACTGCTACGATGATGCTTCATCAAACAACCAATTCGTATTCTATGTACACCGGTAAGGATTTGTTCCAAATAGGCATCTTAATTAGAATGCAAAGTTCATCTTATTTCCACCTACCTAACTATATAATTTGCTCAATAATATCTGATTTTTGAAGTTCCAAATTTCAGATCATGAAATCGAGACTCGTACTTCTCGTATTCGTGCTGCTATGTTCCCCGATTGGACACCTCCAACATCCGCTGCTGAAGCGACGAACTCTTCATCGAGTATCGTCGAATTGATGCATATGCCAACTCAGCAACTCAAGCAATCTGTTATGGATTTGCTCACCTATGAGGGATCGAATGATATGTCTGGAATGTCACTTCCAGATTTGGTAAAACTTATGTGTGATCATGATGAATCTGTGGTTGCAAGAGCTGTTCATCGAGCTTACATGCTGTCAAGAGAGGATCCTAACTTCTTCAATACACCTGGATTTGATCATAGAGCGTTCATCGAGGCTTTGATGCATGCGTCAAAGTGAGTGAACATCCTCATAGTTGATACGAACTTCTAGATATCCGGGAAATTACAACAAGAAAAACATACAAACTTTTCAGTAGCTCCAATGTGAACGTTCGCCGTAACGCTATCGGAGCTCTTTCTCATATGTCTGAGCAACGTGGTGGACCGCTTCTTATCTTCAGAAGTGGAGGACTCGCAGAAATTATTCGGATGCTGTATGATTCGTTAGAGGTACGAAACAGTATTCTTGATGTTCGCTAATACATATAATTCAGAGTGTTGTTCATTATGCTGTCACCACACTTCGCAATCTTCTGATGCACGTTTCCGAGTCTAGAGGCCAGGCAAGAGCTCTAAATGCAGTGGAAGCGCTCACTCCCCATCTTCACAAGACGAATCCGAAACTTCTGGCTCAAGTCGCTGATGGGTTGTATTTCTTGTTGATTGGTAATTCTAGAACCTTCTCACACTTTTCCTTAACTTATCCTCTTTCTAGATGATGCTCAATCAAAGATCTCCTTTTTGTCTCTTCTTGGACCTCAAATTCTTGTTTCCATTCTTCGTGAATATTCGGATCACCGAAAACTGATCTACACTGTTGTTCGATGCATCCGTTCATTGTCAGTGTGCCCTAGCAATAAGCCAGCACTTATTAGTCTCGGTATAATTCATTCAACCAGTAGAACGTACACACAGTCTCAATTTTTCAGGATGTCTCCCGGCTCTGTACGCTGAGCTTTGTGCGGCTAAAGATGAGCGTTCGCAGACTGCCATCCTAGTCGCAATGAGAAACCTATCGGATTCAGCAACAAATGAGGAGAATCTAACCCAACTAATTATCAAACTTCTGGAAATCATTCGCACTGCAAACGACGGAATGACTGCTTGTGCATGCGGAACTCTGAGTAATTTGACATGTAACAATACTCGAAACAAGCAAACTGTCTGTTCGCACGGAGGAATTGATGCACTTGTTACTGCGATCGGTCGTTTCCCGGATGTCGAAGAAGTGACTGAACCAGCTCTTTGTGCATTAAGACATTGTACGGCAAGACACTCATTGGCAGAAGAAGCGCAAAGTGAATTGAGAATCTGTCATGCTTTCCCAGGTACGTTATAGGAAAAATATTGGAGGGCTGCGTAGCTCAATTCAGACATTGTATTCTGAATAAATATTTCTACTTCATCCTCATCAGTTAACACAATTGTTGATTTACAGTCATTCTGGATCAATTGGCCACCCTTCGTACTCCTGTTATCAAGGCAGCTCTGGGTGTCATCAGAAATTGTGCTCTCCTCCAAACTAACCTCATCGAGTTGACTCAAGAACAAACTGGAGGTGGTCATACTGCGGTATCTCTTACGATGGATATTCTTCGAAGAGCTATAACAGCAATCGAAGAGAATCCAGATATCGCTGTTGACGGAGTACCAATGTGGGGAGTCATTGAAGGGTCTGTTTCGGCTCTTCATCAATTGGCCAATCATCCAGCTGTCGCTGCGGCCTGTTGTGATGATATGGGACAGGTGGGAAATCCAGAATTCCCACCATTCCTTGACCTACTTCATCGTCTTCTATCTCATCCAAAATTGAATTCAATGGAAGACGAAGTGCTCGAGCGAGAGATTCTTGGACTTCTGTATCAGTTAAGTAAGCGTCCGGATGGAGCAAGAGCTGTGGAATCAACTGGAGTTACTGTCCTGCTCATGGAATCGCGTGGATCGCAGTACAAATCAGTCGTCACTTACGCAAATGGGGTTCTCAATAACTTGAAAAGAGGAGATGCTGCTGGAATGATGAATATGTCTAATGTAAGTTTGAACATTTATTCGAAACTTGAAATTTGCACTACAAAATTCTGAAAAAAAATTCGAAAAAAAACTCTTTCAGTCTTACGAATATGAGATGAGCGGTGGAGGAAACGATTGGCAACGTGATGGGCTCGAAAGAGAGTTGTTCGCTGAAATGTATCCAACAAATGATGGTGGTCACTCAGAGTCTATCAATGTCGCTTTGAATAACTCCCAAATGCGTCCAAACCATAATTGGTATGATACCGATTTGTAATATTCTGTAAACTGCATAATCTGAAATTGTATCTGAGAAAACTGAGTAATAATCTTCTATGTACCCTTTATATGTACTTATCAAACCTTTTGGGATAATTATGTACTTGCATTTATTGGTTTTGGGCTCTGAAATTCTGAAACACTTTCTAATAAATATGTATTAATCGAGACTCTTTTTGTTGTTGTTGATAACTCGTATTTTTTCTTGGTTACTTCGCCTTGTTCTACCTTTCTTTGTTTCCAGATTTTCAGCGTATTGACGACATTCGCAGTGATGTTTTGATGAAAAGTATTATTTTTTACTTTAATAGGTTTTTTTTCCAGATGAGTCTCTGTTTAGAGAAGCAGAAAATTCGATGTGGAATGATAAGTCGTGTCGCTCGTCACATCGCTATCGATGAGAACAGCGGTAAAATAGCTGTTGTAAGAAAGTCGAGGTATGTTGTGGTGAACTGGGTTCTTCTCAATGAGTTTTAAGATGGAAATCAGAAAATTTCAGATCATCTGAAACGCACGACTACATTGAATTCTACAATATCTTGAGTAGCTGGTTGGCTGTCCCTGAACTCACTGTGTGCCCTGAAAATGGATCAATTGAGAATTTGTTATTTGTGGAGCATGGAGAATTGATGACAGCTCACGCAAACGGATCTGTATGCTTCATTGATCCGCATAATAACGGACGAGTCAAAAGAATCCAAATATCTGCATCGACAATCTGGGCAGCTTGTAAACATGATGCTTCGAAATCGAGTATTGCAATGATTTCCCATTCATCTGTTCTTTATTTCTTCGATGTCACCTCAAAAATGATTACATCATCGATTTCACTGGGTGTCGAGAGCCGTCTGTTCGATGTCTCCAGTAATGGATCACTCGTCGCCATCGGATCTGTTGACGGCATCATTCTAGCAGGTAATTTTCAACATTCAAAGAAAATGGAGATGCATGCAAGCAGATCTTAAGTATTGTTAAAATAATAATTTTAACCCCTTTTTCAGGAGATGGAAGAGTACAACAAACTCTTAAACTTGATCGACAAAATCGTCGTGATCCAACTATTGCGTGGTCCGTTCTCTTTGTTAAGCCAAGTCTTCTAGCATGCGGAGATTCTCGTGGAACTGTATCACTGTGGAATCCAACTGATGGCTCACTGGTTCAGTCTATTTCCTGTCTCCAATCTCATATTCTGTCTATGGTTGCAATGGATGATGGAACATTGAATGTCGCTGGTGTTGATCCGAGAATCACAGAACTTAAACAGACTCCTGGAGGTCATTTTGAAATCACTAACAGGAGAAATGGACCCACTCGAGATATTCGTTCAATGGCTGTCTACGAGAATACAGTATACGCTGCTGGAGAAGATTTCGATATATTTGTTTGCAAGAATGGTTGCCGAAAGTTGTTGTTCCATCAACAGAAAAATATTATCGTCGCGCAGGACATCATCGCAAGTGCTGGAGAGAATTATATTGATGTCTTCTGGAAGGAACAAGGAGAAGATGAACCAACTGAAGGATCAACTGTTCTTCAACAGCATTATGAAATGATCCATCTCGCCAAAATTTTTACTCCAAAGAAGAGAATTATTACTTGTTGGTAAGTTTCCACATCTGTTTTTACTAGGCTCTCAATCATCTATTCTAGGTCAATCTCTCCATGTGGTCAATATATTGTAATCGGAACATGCCACGACACAACCATTTACAAAATTACACCAACGGCTCGTAAATTGAGCAAGAAAGTGTTGAAAACAGCAACTTTAGATGTGATCGCCACTTCATTCTGCATCGCAAAAAATAATAGATTGTTTGTCGCTCGAAATGATTTTGAAATCGCCGAATTCGATGTGACCGAAGAGAATTGCAAAGAAATAAAAGTGCTGATCAATCAAAGTAAGCTTAGTGATGTTTTCTTGCAACTAGATCAACTTCTAAAATTAGTACATATTTACTGTTAACATGAGTATCCATAATTGCAGATGATTGTGGAAGTGTTACTCGAATGTGTGCATCACCATGTGGAGATCATCTCGCTGTGCTCACAACTCGTTCTCAAGTCTTCTCTATCAATGTGGAAAGCGGCGATTCCCGTCTGATGAAAGTGGATCTTCCAATCGATCTGACACTCACTTCAACATCTGCTTTCATTCTTTCTACCGTAACATCATCAGATTCAAACCAAGATACTAAAAAGATTATGCATGAAGTTGGATTATCCAATGGACTCATTAAAAGATCCGCTTCATCCCATCAACTCCGAATGATTCCAACCAGTCCGAAGTCATCAATTCCGGGTCAACCGATTTATTTGATGGGGGTCAATAACTCGAAGATTATGGCAGTTTCATATGATGGACATTGGTCGATTCTGGATGTTGTAAGTTGCTAAAAAGTTTAATGCAATATACTTTGCGTTCGGAAAGGGATGTACTTGATTTACTTTTTTTCAGGATGCTGGTACCGTAGTTTCTGCACAAGATGGCCCGTTGAAAGCGAATAAGAAAAAGGTTCTCAATGGTGCTGATAGTTGTCCATTGTTGTTTAGTGGAATTCGATTGAGAGACGAGACAAATGAGCAAAATGGAACTGATCACTCGGGTTCTCCATCAAAAAGAACAAGAAGAGCTTCCGTCCGAAATGGCACAGAACCGTTCCAATCCATGAATAGTCGTGTTATTCAATTAGAAGTTTCTGGTGATGAGATTCCAAAAACAGCTGGTTTCAAGCTGAAGAAGTTTGGAATGCAGTAATAGTTAGAAGATGTCGTAAGATCTCCAGATTAATCACATTCATTGTTGTTGATTTGTTTTCTTTTTTTATAATTGTTCTTTTTTCAAATTGTTTCTGTTTTGTTCGTTATCTACTCCTTGTTATGAAATTTGTTACTATATAATCACTAAGTTCACATTTTCATAACTTCCACCCCTTGACTAGTAGGATTCTGGAGGGAGAATAGGACGAGCAGGGGTAGAAGAATAATTGGATTGGCTGCGCGCGGCGCACTCTTCGCCTAAAGTGAATAAGTGGAGGAAAGAAGAGTCCATTGGGGAAAAAGTAGGAGGAAGAAAAAGAACGGAGAGAAGATGGGCACCATCTAAACTACCAATTAGGGCGAGAGGCGGTGAGTGAATAGGGAACTGAGTTTTCCAAAAAGATGAGAAAGTGTACAGTTGTGAAGGGAATGGTAAAAATGGGAGAGATTTCACAGCACCTGGATTCAGATTACGGTATCAATGTTGTAGGTCTCCAAGAGATCAGGGATAGAGATCGTCGTTTCGAAATTCAAGTAATATCAGTATATCTTTGTAGACTTTCTCTGTATGAACTTTATGCCTAAAATAAGGAAAGAGACGAAACGAGAGACTGTGTCTGGAATTTGTTTTAATTTAAACCAGCTGAGCCCCACCAATTCGGGCGTTATGGATGTTTACGAGAAATGAGAAGAATGAAGAACACACTGAAAGTTCTGGAGTGAAACACTGCGATAGTTCATTTTCAGAGCGGAATCTTTTGGAAAATCATACATCGAAAGATGGAACGTTTTCAATTTCTCGGTTTTCTCCTACTATTCCTTCATCATCATCTCTCATTTCTCTTTTTCGTCGTCTTCGTGCTCCTGGTTAACAGAAAAGGACCAGCCATTCCATCCATTTCGGGCGGTCCTTCGTCCGCTTCGAGCTCTCAATTTTCTCTTCTTTTCCTTCTTCACATTCTGCCTTCAGAATAAGAAGAAGTGAGTAGAAAGAAGAAAAAGATGTGCACAAACACATTCTCCTTCTTCTTTTTTCTTCTTTTTCTCCATAAAGTCGCAACTGGATAAGTGGACAAAAAGAAGAAAAGGAAGAGCAGATACATCGATTTTTCAATGGATTTTATTCATTTTGAGGACCTTTTTTATTTGTTCATTCGGAAACTCAAGTATCATTTTATATATGTTGCAGATGGTAAAATGATCGAGTATATACTCATCGTCTTTCACATCATCATACTGGTTCAATGTTCATACTGTCCTATAAAACATATTCATTCGTCAACTCCAACGACAGGTAATTCACAGAAATAAACTGGATGAACACACATAGAGACAAATTATCCTGACAACCCAAACATCTGGATGAAAACTTTTTTTGAATCAATAGTTCCACCAGTTAAAAAACTACAGTAACCTTCAAAAATATTGCTTCTTTTTATATTTCTCAGGGAAACATTGGTAATTCAGAAAGTTTGTCACGATATATTTTTCGGTGGTTTCTAAGAAGTAGATACAAGTTTTCTAGATTTCAATTTTATAGTTGGAATCATTTGAAAAATGAGAAAATGGACTCTTGGTTCACCTTCTACATTGGTTCACCTTCTACGTCTTCTGCTTTTGATTTTCCTGGAAATGTTTTCAACTAATTGGAATTTTCCAAAAAGCTAGAAGTCGGATTTTGATTATTTTAGATTCTGAATTATAGTTTAAACTTAAAAAACACAACAATTGAAATTTCAGGATTCATCGAATCCCCCGGCTATCCATCTGCCTATTCAGCTCCTCTTGATTGTGTTTTTAACATCACAACAGCTGCATCCAATGTCATTCAACTATCATTCGTCACATTCGATTTGGCGTCTAAAAACCAATTGAGTGATCAATGTCTTGATAGCTACCTCCTTGTGGTAGTCGTCGATAGACACGGTAGACAACATGTCGGAGAAAGATTATGTGGAACTACAGTACCCTCTTCTATCAATACAATGCAATCGTGGATGCAAGTACAGTTTGTGACGACTTCAGCAAATAATAAGCATCGAGGATTTAGGATTCAGTATAGAATACTTTCAGAAGGTAAGTGAGAGAGGAAAGTCTGTTTTGAGGAGAAGAAAGTTTTCAGCAGCAATACAAGAACCAATATCAACGCTAGGAGAACCTATTTTCAGTGGATGTGGTGGGCATTCAACACCTGGACAACTTTCAGGTAAACGACTTCTTCAATCAAAAAAGTTCCAAGACTCGTTTAGATTCAGTTCGAAGTTTATCTGATTTCAGGTGAAATCCTGTCTCCCGGCTATCCAAATACATATCCAAAGAATTCGACGTGTAACTGGTTGATTCGGGTCGAAGCCCGTCAGAGAATATATATTCGAATAGTTCATTTACATCTTGCTCCGACAATTGCTGAGTGTGAACGGGCGTCTCTGACAATAATTGATGGATACAAACATGAAAACTATGGAACTGATCGAAAAGAATCAGTATCGGAGACGTCTGAAGCAAAGTTCTGTGGAAGTCAACTATATTATTCAGAAGAAGGAATGAAGAGTTATTTATCGAGTGCAAATCGGATTGTTGTCAGATTGGTAACACAAGAAGGGCCAGCTACATCAATGATTGGAGAGGAAAGAATTGGATTTAAAATTGTTTGGACAGCAGTTGAAGGGCTGATTGGAGAAAATGGAATAGATGATGGAATAGTTGGAGGAAATGGAGGTGCTGAAGCATGTAAAGATCAATTCGTTTGTCATGGTGGACAAGTTTGTGTTGAACAGGTAGGCTCCAATTCATCTTTGGACTCATGGAATCTAGGAGAGTGTTGAGTTCAGTAATTATTTCGTATATTCTATGAGGTTCATGTCAGAAAAACAACAAAAATACTAATTTTCAGGGACATGGAATCTGTGCATCTCGTTCTCGTCTCTGTATTCACAGCTCTCTCGTTTGTGATGGAATTCACAACTGTGTTGAGGGAGACTTCTCTGATGAGCAACATTGTGAGTATTTTATGCATTACTCTATCAAAAACAGAAATCAGAAACATGAGATAAAATACAGTTTGCTTGAAAAAACCATCAAACCCGTTCTATCTTCTCAACTCAACCTCGAACATTTTCAGGTTACTCTCGAGAAATAATAACATCTGCTGCCCTCGGATTCTCTCTAATCGTTTTAACAATGCTTGTCCTTGTATGTTGTGATCAATTCAGGAAGCGACGACGTCTTCGAGTATTGATAAGAGAAAGAAGAGCAACGGAGAATGGGAAATGTAATAATAATAACAATAATAGTGCTACAACACGAGTACAGCCGAACCGGTGACTAGTAGAGAGCGAGTTGTAAGATTCTTTCATTGGGATTGAAATGTGACTTTGCTGCATTGGAACTCATGAAGTTTCATACAGTAATCTCTCAAGCCAATTCGATAAGATAGTTTCAGAAGTAAATAGCAATTCGTTGAACTGATCGAACAGATTGGTTCAATCGAATTGACTCCTGTTTAGACTGCATCTTGCAACTCGCTCTATATCTAGTTTTTTGTTAGATTTTATATGAATTTTATGAAAAATTATCGGAGTTTCATTGTCATCGCCTTCATCCATTTTTCTTCTTGTATGTTTTCTTTGATTTTTAATAAAAACTAATTTTCAGCATAGTTCATACTATCTTTTTAATATCAATGTGCAGGTCTGTATTATACGAGATTTCCGAAAATGGGTACGAAATGATTATCTTACAGTTAAATAGGGCTCTTACTCTAAACGCGTACCGTATCCCTCCGGCCCATGTGTCTCCCTATTCAATGAGTTGGAAGGCAACAACACTTCAAATCTCCATAGATGTTGTGTCTGATAGTCTCCCAGTAAGTACTCGCATTGATGACCTGTTTTCCGGTATACAACCTGTCATAGAATGAATTATGTCTCCTGTTGAAAAAACAATACGGAAAATCGTCAAACCCTGCGGCCCTGTTGCAAAAATTGTGCGCGCACTTTGCAAGTAGGCGGGGTTTCCATTTTGTCATCTTTTCTCACATTTTCAAATCGTTCTAACTCTTTTTTTTTCAGCTGAGAAGTGCTTTTTCAATATTTTTCTTCTCAAAATGCAACAGTATCTCTTTTAGGTAACTGAATTATCTGAAAAACAGTTTTATCTCTTTAGTAGTCTAAAGTCGATCGATTTTTGGTCGATTACCACTTTTCTCATCACTGGTTTCTGAAGCTTTCATTAGCTTTTTGTTTCTCAAACTCATATAATCGAGTTCACTCTAGACTTTAATTTTCTTATAATTTGCTAGAAACCAGTTCTTAGCATGAGTTTATGAATTGATGTTTCGGGAATTTTCTAGCGCTTTCTCGTTCTTTCTCAAAGTTTCCCTTCTTCGATTTCTTCTATACTTCGCTCTCCTGTTTTTAATTCAGTACTGTGCTAAAGCTTCATATCAGTTGCTTCGTCAAAAAATTCTCTCGATTTCCAGCGACTATGTCATCTCGAGGCGTTCGAGCTGCGGGTACCGACGGAACCGACTTCCAGAATCGTCAGAGGATCGCTCAACACTATCAAGAAAGCGTACAGTACAAATCAATCCTTAAATGGTTCTTCGTACCACACTTCTTAATTCTGGTGTTCATGTGGCTGAAAGTTGGCAGCGAGTTTCTGCGTTCCAATTTTGGATGGAAGAGCGCATTTTTTGAAAGACTCGACATGCCATCAGCGTATCCATGGGAGTATGTTTGGTGTCTCTCGTTCGTTCCAGTCGTGCTGGCTCTCGCTTCGTTTCAGAGAAATAAAGTAAGTTAAAGATAGTACTATTATATTTCTGTAAGTAATAAATCCTCGACTTCCAGCTTAAAATTCTCCACTATGCCTACTACGCTGAATTCATTTTCGGAATCTTCCCATGCATGATTGGACTCGGTGGACAGCTTCCAGAATTAATGGAGTATGCTCAAGACATGGAAGGCAGTAATACGCCAACATTCAAAGGAATCTTCCCAATGGTAATCATCTGGTACATTTTCTTTGCCGTCGCTCTCCAAATTCACGGATTCTCTATGTACTTCATGCACCATCTTTCTTCCGCTTGGGCTCCGGTCAAACGGGATTAATTTAATATTTGAATCATTCCATTTTCCAATTTCCTATGTTCGTTCTTGTTGAATTGTATCTTTTTGTTGATAGATTTTCGATGCCTCTCAACTAGTCTTTTGCCTTCTAATAATTCCATATCTTTATTGAAAGTTTAATATTTTGACTATGTATTGCTCTACGTCTCATATACCGGTCACTGCCCGCCAGTTCCGTGGATATCTATTTAACTAGGTGTTTGTGCATTTTTTGGTGTACTAGTCAACTGGTTTACAGAATGTGGGGCGAGACTTTCGACGATTTCGAAAATGAAGAATGCGAATTGGCAGTTGCCAAGCAAAATCTCATAAACGAGCCTGTCAGTGCCGATTTCACTTTCCCCAAGCTTCCACTGGGAATTCAGGTAAGAGAATCGGGAAGCTAGCATGAAGTAAGCGTATGAATAATTTTGCAGCCCGTCGATTTCATGAAAACTCACTTCGCTGAAACCGCTGGAAAATCCATGCAATTCCGTAAAGGAACAACCACTCTCGCTTTTGTCTATGAGCCAGCTACTCCAAATGACAAGGGTGGAATCATCGTTGCCGTCGATTCTCGTGCTTCCAGTGGAGAATACATCTCGTCGAAGTCCGTGATGAAGATCTTGGATATCGGAGATCGCATGGTTGCTACTATGGCCGGTGGAGCCGCCGATTGCCAATTCTGGACTCGCACTGTTGCCAAATACTGCACTTTGTACGAACTTCGCGAGAAAACCTCTATCACTGTGAGCGCTGCCAGCAAGTATTTTGCTAACGTTCTTTATGGATACCGAGGACAAGGATTGTCTGTAGGATCAATGGTCGCTGGATACGACAAGAAGGGACCACAAATTTTCAAGGTCGACTCGGAAGGAGATCGGTGCCAGCTCAAGGTGTGCTCCGTTGGATCTGGATCACTCAACGCTTATGGTATCCTCGACAATCATTACAAACCAAAAATGACTGACGAGGAAGCTAGAAATCTTGGTCTCCGTGCTATCATGCATGCCACATACCGTGATTCTGGATCTGGAGGAGTTTGCAATTGTAAGTGAATTTATTCTATCTGGCTAACTCGTTTCCACTTTGATATCAATTCTCATTTCCTTTTTTCAGTGTGTCATATCACTCCAACAGAAAAGATTCGCCTTCCACCTATGGACGTCAGCAAGTTGTGGTATGAGTTTTCTGAGGAGCTCGGCAGAGATATCGCCTACAACCCAGTGGAGTAATAACATCATGATTTTTCTTTATTTTATTTTTACATGTATTTGATCCCGATTTATTACCCATCGCCCACTTCCCCACATATGTGGAATGTCCAATACTTTTTTATTGTCAATTAATTTATTCTTGAGAACAATGCGTCTTGGTTTTCGATATTTGGCAAACAGATGTATTTAAGAATTAAAGCGAAATGTGCCGACTGGCTGTCGACGGCGCTGCAGTAAGAGCAACTCCATTTCCATTTCTCCATGCGGGACCAACTCGAGTCGCAGCTGAAATTACAGAAAAATGAGAGGTCTGGCGGTGTTAGGAAACTCACAAGACATGGACGGAGCCACTGAAGCACTTTCAATCAATTCGATTTGTTGCTCCCTTCGTCTTGGAAGCATCGGACGTCGGCTATCTCTAGCTCCGCCTACTTTGTTATAGATGACAACACTTGATCGATCAAACTGTGGTTCTTTTTGCATTGTAGCCATAAAATAGCAGAATGCAGTGAGAACGACTCCCACAAATATACCAACACAAACCAATAGAGTAAAGAGAAGAACTGGGTAATCACTAGGCCCCGAAGTAGAGGGACTGGGCTGAAATTAAGAACTTGAAATATTATGGACCAGTTCACGAATAATATCTTGTGAATATTTAACATTTTTATGGCATAAAATTGTCGTAAAAATGTATTAAATATTTAGCACAAGTCATGGTTTGTGAATCGGTTCATTAATAGTTTACTAAACCATCGAAGAGTATCATGGTAGCAAAAACTTACTGTAGAAGGTTGCACTTTTTTGGGAGGTGGAGGTGGCTGCATAGCCGCAGAAGCCATCCGGTCCCCTGGTCCAACTGCCTTCCAATAGAACTCCTTATTTGTTATTTTTTCCTGAAATTTGGTTTTGTTTTGATACTTTACCTTGCAAAACCGCTCAAATACGAATCCCTAATTCGATTATTTCCTATTTTCCGTTCAAATTATTATATTTCATTAAAAATACTCACTTTCAGTCTAGGATCTGCATCTTTTCCCATACTAGATATAATTTCAGCTGCGAGTTTCGGCGTCATTTCTTTGCCACCTCGAATTTCATAGTAGTTGTTACCGTACTCGCTGTTTTGGACCGCCTGAAATTTAATTTAACTTTTTTGAAACTTGAGAGAAGCATATTTAGACATACACTGTATGTTGTATTTTCCGGATCATCCAGATCTGGTTTCTGTGAAAGACGAACTCGGAAAACATGAACGGAGCAGTCTGAAAATTAATTATAAAACATACATGTTAGAAATCATCAGAATATTCCTTTTTAGAATGAGTAAGTCAAAATATACTTTTGCTTCGCTATTCAGAGTTTTTTAATTGTTCAGCTTTCACCTATACTAGTCTTCTATCTAGAACGGATACATAATTTTTTGGATTCTTCCTAAAGTTTTCTAATGATGTATGTGTTCTATGAGTCTAGAATCTACCAGTATCAGGTAAAAGGTATTTATCTATCTCACCGAAAAGGACGAGATTATTTTTTAAATCTCAATTGAATATAAGAGTTGATACAGATTTGATCTATATATCCTGCCTGATTGGAGACTGGAGATTTTCCAAGTAACCATGGCAGATTTTCAAAGATTTTTCAAGTTTCATGAAAAACTAGAACCCCAACATCTTACAGTATCTCATTTCATTTCCGACCTACGAAGAAACCTTACCATTTGGGGGTTGACACTGAGGAATAACAACAGAAAGAGCCGAGAGAACAGCTGTGAATAGCAGTAACCACATTTTGGATATTCTTTAGACACTCTTGTTACATATCATCGGAAACAACGCTTCATCTTTCGGTTCTCAGAATAATCTGTTTTTTCAAGTCCAATAAAAACAAAAAATAACAAAAATTGTGATTGGAGAAAATATAAGAGAAGACAGTTTTCTTTCGCAAGGGGGAGGTGACATTGATAAGGAAATCATCGAAGAGAGGAGAAATAGAAAGGGAGATGGAGAGACGCAGAGATGGAAAGATCATTATGAGACTGTTGAAGAAGAAGAAGAAAAAGAAGAAGATGAAGAAGTTGTAGTAATTGACAAGAAGAAATTGAAAGATCTGTTTGATAGAAAAAAGAGAAATCGTCTAGTTTTGATGAAGACAAACGACACTTTGGGTGTCACGAGGACATTGTTGAAACATGCAGACATTCGGACGGACTGCCATACAGATGGATATTCACTGGAAGATAAACAGGAAAAATATTATTTTCCTATGAGTCATTATTACATCAATCATTTCTCTTATGAAAACATAAGAAACATGAAAAATGGGGCATGACTGACATACTGAATGTGTCATAATGTCATCTGATTATCCCAAATTGACTAAAACATCTGAAAAGAACCAATAACTACATAGTTCCCCCAGACTTGGAAGCGTAACTGAAACTTTTAGAAAACCAGGAGCTCGCACTATTTTGAACTGAAAATCATCATCTTAAAAAGAAATAGTGTTCCGAGTCTTTTTTTGAAAAGAAAATAATACGATCCATGACTATCTTCTTCCTACTAAAGGAATAGTTCTGTGTGTGTGTGTCCGTCCGACGCTTCCCCCTGAATAACTTTTTTCTCTCTGAACCGTTTCAAAAGATGTCTGGGGGTATACCCATGAACCTCCGAGCGCTTCAATTTTTTGGACCCCGAGTGTCGAATTACTGTAGGATTACTGTAGCTACTGTAACCCAAAAAAATGAAAAAGTGTTCCAAACAGAACGAGGGGAGACGAGACTGGGGTGGTAACAACCTGGACACCTTAGTATGACATCCAAAAAAAATTGGGCGGTTACTGTAAGATTACGGTAGTTACAGAGTTTGGGACACTTTGCAGATTTTCTACTGCCATAGCCCTAACCCAAAAATCGGAAAAGCAGGTTCAAACTGAAAATACTGGGCCTTGACTTTGGTAGTGACACCCTTGGCACCTATAAAACAAAATTTCAAAACATTTTAGACAGTTTGGCCGCAAGATCCAGAAATGCCCAGAAGTTTCCAGAATGTTCCAGAAACTTCTATAAAAATAGATTTGGAGACTTCCAGAAATTTTCAGAAATTTATAGGCACTTCCAGAAAATTCCAAAACCTTCCAGAAATTTCGGAACATATCTGAATACCGGAAAGCGTGAGAAAAACGCGGCGAAGCCGCGCCAGCTCTGCTGGTGAATTCTATGTGCAAATGTCGTTTCGTTGTGTGTCTCATTAAAATAATTGTTGAAGTTAAACAAAGTTTATTGCAGTTCAATCGAGTTGTGTTGCATATTTACATGAGAGCTAATCAGAAAGAAAACTGAAAATTTCATGACCTAATGAATGTAAAAATGTAAATTATTACATGTGAGTTGAGGTGTTGTAGTGGTCAGAAGTAAGAAGAAGAAAAAGAAAGAAGAATGATTCTGAACTGTGGTGGAATCCAGTTTTAGATTAATGCCTTGTTTTCTCTCCTGAGACTTCTGTGATTTCAGTAATGGCAATATATGGTACAAATTAAATTCGAAATTTACAAAAAAAGGAAATTCAAAAAATTCAAACATCTTCTTCTTCCTCGTCTCCTAATTCATCGTCATCTTCTTCCATAACCATTCCATTATCTACTTCTCTTACTGGTTCTGGTGCAGGTTCTGGTGCTTCAGATGCTTCTTGTTCCATTGGTTCATCTGAATACTCAATCGGTTTCTCCGGGAATTTCAGCTCGTCAAGTACCTGAAAGCAATCAATTCTGTGTCTGTCTGTGTGTCTGTAATACCATATTTCTCATGAAATAAATAGAAGCAGGCACTCCATCTCTCGAGGATAAATCATAATGAATTCCTTTCCAAGCCAAGAATAATCCACGTAACTCTGAGTAGATCTTTCGAGTTTCCTTTTCTGGAAATCTCAAGTTCAATGAAAAAAAAAGAACAAATAGTTTACCTTCGGCTTTCTCAACTTTCTCAACTTCTTTTTCCTTCTTTTCCTTGTTTTTTCCATCTTTCTTTTTCTCTTTTTCTTTCTCATTAACTGGTTTCGATGGTTTCGAAGGTGTTGACGGTGCATAATTATTGATCGTTTCTTTGATCACATTTGAAATATATCTTCTATCTGATGCTTTCAATGGATATTGTTCCACTGGATTGGGACTCAACACCATCATCATTGAAGCCTGAACAATGCAATTAGTTTTCCGTTTATATGAGAACCCACTAACTTCCAAAATTTGTCTATCCTTTTTAGTCAATTGGTTTTCAACTGATCCTGCAAGACGCATAATTTCTCGTCCCAATTTAATGATGTATGCCAATTTCCCGTATTCTTCAGACGTGTACAATTCCACATACATTCGTTTGGTTATGTTGAGTCCATCTGAAAAAGTTATTTGCATTCTATGTTCCGTAGTTTTTCAGATTCCTGGACGTTGATTTGTATTTATTCAGAAAGAAGGAAACATTGATACTCTCCCAGACACAATTCTATCGCACATGCTAAATTCTGTAACTTACCAATGCTAATCATCTCTTCTCCAGTATCCTCATCTGTGTAGAATCGATCAATGTTTGAATTCTTTATACAAAGATCTTCAGTTGCTCTCAAAATGATGACTATTTAGTAAATCAGAATTTTCTTTCAAAACTTACTTTGCATCAGTTCTTCTAACTGGTGGCGGCGTGTGAACTTTCGGATTTGACTGCTTTTTCTGTGATTCTCTTGTTCTTTTCGTTGATTTACAATGATTTCCTTTCAATAGTTTCTGTGGTTTCGCACGAATTTCAGTTGGAGAAATTGGTCTATTTTGATGTTCACCGATTGAAGAACGGAAACTTGGAGGTGCTTTTTGCATCGTGTTGGCCAAATCAATGTATCGGAGACAGAGGAAAATAAGCTGAACTCTGTTTTGATTCTGAAGACATCCGGGGAAATATTCCAGAAGTTTCTCTTGAATTACAGCTCCATTAGTGGCATTCATAATCATATCGATTATTTCTGGAAAAAGGAAATGAGATGAAGAGGAAGAAGACATCTAGACAAACCTTTTCTTTTTCTAACAAATTCATGATCAATTGGTCTATCCAATTTGGCAACTTTCGAGAAACTTTTTAACGTCTCCATTGCTCCAGTATGTGCAAGAAATGAAGCAACTACTCTGTCCATATGATTTCCAAAGTTTGGAGGCACTTTCACATCTTCTAACATTCGAATCTTCTTATTATTCAAGATCTGAAATGTAATACGTGGAGATGACTCGGATGTAGTACTTACATCTCTGTATCCGTCAAAATCAAACATGAATTCAGCTTGTCCAAAGTTGGCAACAAGCCTTTCTCCGGGAGTTTTCAATCCAACAGTCGGATACAAATCTTCTAATTCTCCAGGTTTACACTCGAGTGCCACTCCCAAATGTTTTCCATTTTTTGTGAAAAACACCATATTCAAAGTGGTATCAATTCCGCATCCTATCACATCACCAGTTCCAAATTTCGGTCCGTAAGAAGTTCCATGTCCACAAGCAGAGAAGAAGTTGCCATCATCTCCATGATAACCATAACAATGAGGATCCCATCCGGGCATTCGATTCAATTCTCCTCCTTGTTTACTCAGTCCAACACCCATACATCCACGATGCCCATGAAGAATACTGACTTCGAAATAATATGTGCCAACACTGGCAGGAATATGAAAATCAGCACGAACAACTCCAGATGGATCTTTATCTCCTTGGATACTGGCATCTGGAATATTCACTTCTGAGTTAATCAGTTTATTTCCTTTTTTGAATTTTGAATGATCCAGATCACAATCATTACAGTAATCCAATTCGTCTGTTATTACTAGAAAACCTCGTCTTTTAGATAAGGATTACTTTTCCAAAAATTTTAACACTTTCTTTTTTCGATATCTCAGAAGTCCCGTTATCAAGTCAACTGTTTCATAACTTACTTCTCTTAAAATTCACAGAAAACCCGTTTGGGTTTAATTCCAAGTAAGAAGAAGCCTGAGTAGCATCCCATCTTCTGGGAAGTCGTACATCCTGAATTTGTTCAATCGAATCTAGAAATCTCAACAAAAAAACTAAAAACTTACATTTTCTCTTTCTCTAACATGTGGATACAATATTCTCAGTGTTTCATTGAATTCGTGAGGTGTTAACTGAAATTTATTGATTCATTTGTTATCTGTATTCTCTAATTGAAAATATGTAGTTCAAAATCTAACATGTTTCTCAAGATCCTCTTTTTGTTTTGATGGTGGTACTGCCTGCATTATTGTGCTGTATGTTCCTCTGCTTCAGTTAGTTTATAATATGCAGAAAATACAGGAAATATCTACAGATTCAGGCAATGCTTCTGGTTCCGGATCGATTCAGCACGAGGAACGCACCCATATGTCTGCGTCTCCTCCCCGAGTACGCTGTCTTTCACAATACTCGATGGAGCTTGCTTGCATTGAGAGTACTGAATTATTTTTAAATTTCAGTTTTTCCAGTCTCCCTTCGTCCATTTTCTCTAATTTTATTTTATTTTCATAAGAAAGTCTAGAGGAAACTTTGACAAATCTTTTGAGTATATTGCGGTTCCGTAGAAGTTTGAATGAGCTCCGAACTATCACGAATAGCAAATTAAACTCCTAATTTTGTACTTTTCAGGTAAAAATCTAAGTAACAAAGTTAGAAAGTTGGAAAGTTATCGAGCGATATCAGATGTCCGAGTTGTACAGTAATAAAAAAATTCTGGCTCCGATGGTGCGGGCTGGAAGGACGCCACTACGATTGTTATGTCTGAAATACGGTGCAGACTTGTGTTATACAGAGGAAATTGTAGATAAAAAACTGATTGAATCGACCAGAGTGATAAACGGTATTTCTTTTACTTTGTGTATAATTATTGTATCAATGAATTTCAGAAGCTCTTGGGACAATTGACTATCGAAATGGCGACGACATCATCTTGCGATTGGCTCCGGAAGAAAAAGGACGGTGTATTCTTCAAATTGGAACAAATTCTGGAGAAAAAGCTGCGAAAATTGCTGAAATTGTGTAAGTAATGTTCTGAATTTCGAAAACTATAAAACCATCTTTATAGAAAAGAAAAAACTGAGTTTAAAAGTGGATTTTCAGTGGTGATGATGTTGCTGGAATCGACGTGAACATGGGTTGCCCAAAACCTTTTTCAATTCACTGTGGAATGGGTGCCGCATTATTAACCCAAACCGAAAAGATTATTGATATTCTGAAATCTCTGAAAACTGCTGCGAAAGTACCAGTGACCTGCAAGATTCGTGTGCTAGATAATCCCGAAGATACACTCAAACTAGTCAGAGAAATTGAGAAATGCGGAGTTTCAGCGTTAGGAGTACATGGAAGACGACGAGATGAACGACAGCCGGATCAGTGTAGAATTGAAGAGATTCGTGATGTTTCCCGCATTATTACTTCTATTCCAATTATTGCAAAGTAAGTATTTTCTGGAAATTTGAATCAGTGTTCTGTTAACTGTAGATAACCCCAAAACTACTTTCAACAAAGTTATCTGTATCATTCTAAACGATACATTTTTAGTGGTTTCTCCGGTGAAATCGAACAGTTCTCAGATATTGAGAAATGGAGATCCGCAACTGAAACTAGCAGTATAATGATTGCTCGAAAAGCTCTCTCCACTCCTTCCATATTCCGTGAAGATGGTGTTTTGGATAAATTTGAAGACATCGAGAACTTTCTGGAATTAGCATGCCAATATGACGAATCTTATACAATGACAAAGTACGTAGTCCAACGAATTCTTGGAAGCGACCAGGAGCATGATCCACGAGGAAAGGCTACGGTAGCTGCTGGAAGTGTGTTACAGATTTGTAAAGCGTTTGGAAAAGAAGAGGTTTTTAATGTGAGTTCGTACGATCATAATTCTTAACCGGAAATACGAGTATACGAAAACTAATCCAGTTTTTATATTTTGATAATCGAATTTTCAGAAATGGAACGAGGATCGTAAAAAGAAGCAGAGTAAAAAGAGAGCAAGAGTTGACGACGATGGTGTCTATAATATTGAAGTTTCTTTTCCACTGTAAGTTTGCCTTTTTCCTTCCCGACTGTTTATAAATTGAAAGCGACACCCAGTAATCATTCGATTCACTTTTGATATTTTAGAAAACGTCTCAAAAATTCGGTCGGATTCTCACCAACTCCCAAGATGGTCCTCCACGATTACTGCGTAGAAACGAAAACACCTAAAGCCACGTATGAAGTTGTACGTTCTTTCAATAAAATTGGTATTTGTATATTTTATTTCTATTTTCAGATCAAAAGAGACGATAAGAGATTTGTAGCAACAGCAACTATTGGTGAAAAGAAGTTCCGTTCAGGAATTGGTCAACCAAACGTTCGGATGGCTGAACAAGTGGCTGCACTAGCAGCTCTTCATGGAATGAATATTAGAAATCGTCTAGATGGAAACTGGGAAGAAGACTAATTTGCAATATCAAGATTTTTCTTTTTATTGCCCCTGACACTGGTTTTGTTATTTGTTTTTCTTTACTGTTTTTGCTGTTTTGCGATATTGTTACTTTCGATGGAGATAAAAATCTGTACTTTACTCACTTCTGTAAAATATCTTGTCATAGACACCGGAATTTATAATTCCAAGCTGAATAAGCAGAACCTCAAAAAACTCTTTCACATGCGGCAAGCTTGCGAAGAGGCGCGCCGCAGTTGCAAAAAGAGGCGGAGCTTCAGCATTCGAATTTTTTCGGGCCTTTTTGACTAATTTTCAGGTTTCTCCAAAAAATATTGCATGAAGTGTTCCTCATTCTCCCATTAGCCATCCGTAGATATATTTTTAATTTTTAAACTATTTTCGCCGTTTAAGTTGTGTTTCTTCTGTGCCCGTACTTTATTTTCTTAAATCAAATACTTTTATGATGAAGAAGTATATCCAAACGTTAAATTTTCTTATCAGTTTCTTCGTTACAGGTAAAAAAATGACTGGAATGGATACAGAAGTCGACTATGGCGATGCGGACAAGTACGTCAATGACGAATCGATTGAAATGGCTTGGGCAATCAAAGCGGGTGAACGATCTGAAATTCACATGAATCTGATAATGAGATGTGATACACGAGTACTCCGTTTGAACAAACATCAAGACATAATTCTCCCGGCATTCCGTAAATCGTTCCCAGATTTGGATGTTGAAGAAGTCACGGCGAGCTTGTTGAAGGATGGTGGAGCGAAGGAGACGTGGAGAGAATATTGTGAACAGTTCAAGGATATTGTCGAAGACTATTCAATGGGAACGCTTATGAGGTGTCACGCAGCCAAACCGTATAGTCCGGATAACACTGTGGTTGTTCCAAGAGTGAGTGAATATAGTATTAACAATCGCAAAACCGGCTACCAGCTTAAAATAAACAGAAACACTGTATTCTCAAATGTTTTCTTGTTTTAGATCATCTTCCTAGCAGTGGAAATGGCAAGAAACGTTGAAGGTGTGAACGAACGAAACAAGGCCGCCTATACAGAAGCCTACAAAACAGCCGCTGCTTCTCAACAATGATATCTCGTTCCCAATAATTTGTTGCACACTAATTTCATTTTTTCACTGTTACTTGTTCTTTTTCACCCGTTCTTATTTGTGTCTCCGATTCATTTTGTCGTCATTCAGTAGTTTTTCGATTCATAAACCGTTCATTTTTCTTGAATTTCTGGGACTTTGCTTGTTAAAGAGTAAACCTTCTCTTCTTAGTATTTGGACTTTCAACTTTCTGCTCACAATTTCACTTTTCATCTGAACTGCTAGCTTTTTCGGGTTTTTGAGATGACCGCAAAAAAAGAAGGGAAGCTTTGAAATAATCAGTTATCGTCACCCAAATAATATTTCTTGTTTTCCTTATTCTTTTGCGAACGCTGTTCATTTAGTGCTCCTTTTCTGAGACCCCACAAATTCCGAGGAAAAAAAACTCCTGGGAAACGAACTCCTGGGAAAAAGGCGGGGCTAAGCGCGCTGATTGGCTGCAAAATGCTAATTAGCAAGATTGCGCAACTGATTAGCCAATCAGCGCGCTTGGCCCCGCCTTTTTCCCAGGAGTTCGTTTCCCAGGAGTTTTTTTCCTCGGAATTTGTGGGGTCTCCCTTTTCTACGTTTAGCATACAATCGCGCTCTACTGTTGCACGTCTTCTGTCTTCTGTACCTTTGTTCAGATGCCCACTGTCGACAGTACTGTCACACACATCCCTACTGTCGCGCACACAGACACATCTTTTTTGAACGTCTATTATCGATTTGCCTTCTTTTTGGTTCTTTTCCACTCTTTAAGTTTCATATATTTAATCTCATTCGTTTTCAGATGTCTCTCTTCGGATCTAATACACCTGCTGCGAGCAGTACAACACCGCTTTTCGGAACATCAACAGCTTCAAAACCCGCGGGAGGAGGTCTATTCGGAGCAGCTCCAGCAGCTGCCACAACGACATCTACCGTACCACTATTCGGATCCACAACAACGACTTCTACAGCTGGAGGTGGTCTATTCGGAAGCAAGCCAGCCGCCACAACAGCTCAAGCTACAGGAGGACTTTTCGGTTCGACGACTACAACTACAGCTCCAGCGTCGGGAGGACTATTTGGCTCCACATCTACGACTACAGCTGCATCAGCTTCTGGAGGACTTTTTGGTTCGGCAACTACAGTACCTGCTACCACAGGGGAGGGCTTTTTGGTTCAACAACTACAGCGCCTGCGGCCACTGGTGGAGGACTGTTCGGAGCCAAACCAGCCACTACAGGTGCCACAACGTGAGTAATTCTTTATGGACGCAGATGCGCAGACAATATAATTATTTCCTATATAAATCCTCTTTTTTCCTTCATTCCTCATCTTAATTACTTTCAGACTCGGTGGTGGATTGTTCGGATCTTCAACAACATCGGCTGCTCCGACAACTACTACTTTCGGCGCACCACCAGTTTCAAACACAATTTGTGAGTTTAAATCGAGATGACTATTCAGTTCTCTCTCGGCTGAAATTATGAGATTTTTCGCATATAAAAACTTAGTTCAATTTTTCTGTTTCAGTGGGACTTGGAGGAATTCAACAACAGAGCAGTAGCGGTAGCACTAATACAACCGGAGCCACAACATCATCTCTCTCTGGGACGGGTGATAAAGATACAACAAAAGACAGTGAATGGCAGCAAACACAAACATTTATCCGTGATATGATTCCACTTATTGAAGAAAAATTGAAGAAGAATCGAGAATTGATGGAAGAAACCGAGAATATGGCAGTTGATAGTGTATCAATTGACGAAATGATTGATAAAACACGTGGGTGGATCAATGAAGTCAAAAGAGATGTATGCACTGCTACTATCTCATCTCACGATGTGGCGAAATTGGTTGCGCACGATAAGCATTTGGCAGATACTGCGAGACGAGTACAGGATCAATCGAGTACAGCCAATCAGTCAATGCATGCGGAGCTTATCAAAAAGTTCGTTATCAAAGATCCTTATCCGATTTCAACCCATTGTAGATCTAAAATGTTTTTAATCAGCTGAATTTCAGGCATCTTGGAGAACGAATTCAAGGGTACGATTTAGAAATCCGAGGTCTTCAAACACGTGTCAACAAAATGCGTACTCGTTTCGAGAAACTTTTAAAAGGAGAACCACATCTGACTTTTGATGAACTAGTTGAGGAATTCATGAAGTGTGATACAGTTGTCTCCAATGGAACTTTTGATGTTGAAGCGCTCGGAAGAGATATTGAAGAAGTTCGTGATCTTTTGATTGAACAAGGATATACTCAATTGAGAAAGTGGAATACAACTGTTAATCATGCTGATCCTGTATCAGCTATCAGCGAAGGTGCTGAATTCTTCCCATCACAATCTAGTCTTGCTATCATTGGAAGTGCACTGAGGGCACCAGCACCCGCTGTTGCACCAGCTGTTGGAGGTCTCGGGCTATCTACGGGAACCAGCTTATTCGGAAACACAGGTTAGTTTTGGGAGGTTTCGCTGATATCTTCGTCGATGCTATGGTTTATCTCAAGTTCCAAAATATATAATTGTTCAGGTGGCTCATCATTGTTCGGTTCAACTACAACAAAACCAGCTTTCTCAGGAGGATCTCTTTTCGGGTCTGCTACCACCACAGCACCAACAACAGGAACAACTGCTACAACAAGTTCCCTGTTCGGTGCGAAACCAGCAACGACTACACCATTCGCATCAACTGTCGCCAACAATTCATGTGGAGTTCTCTTCAGTTCGAAAAAGTAACTATTTGAAACCTCTAACCAAAGATACAGGTTCTATGATCTACAATAATATCTTATCCTGTTTTATGCTTTTTTCTTAACTGTTTTCTTTTCTGGAAATTTTCTTCGTTTTGTTGTATTTTGAGAACAATTCAATAAAATTATCTGACCTCAGCAATGCTTTATCCGGAATAATTTCATTTAGGGACCATGAAAACCACCAAATGATCATTTACAAACATAAATAACTTGATAGACGAGCGATAGAAGCTTAATTAAAGAAATAAAAACAAAAAAGAACCAAAAGCGAATAAATTAATTCAGTGAACTATTTCTTCTTTCCCTTCGAAGCCGTAAAAGCATCTTTGACCAGTTTCTCCCGAGTTTTATCAGCGAAATCTGCACGAACTCCATCGAAAAGTCTGGAAAAAGTATTGTATTTATTAATGTTAATAATTTAAGCTTTTAAGTAGATCATTTCTTAGTTGATGGTGGATCTCATCCATTCACTTACCCATTAATAACTCCAACGACAGCATTTTTCAAATCACCGGGATGAAGTGGGAACTCTGGATTGGTTCCAGTGACGAACTCATGCTCCAGTTCACTGTAGTTTGATACTGACACGTCCCCACCGTTATCAGCGGAACGTGGAATATTCAAAGAACATCCGTTAAGAAGTGGGAAGACAATGAGCTCGGCAAGCTGCATTGCGACGTTTCCATCGAGATTTCCCGGTTCGCAGAAACTTCTGCAAATTTTGGGTTGAATTCGAGAGGAACTAGGAGAGTAAAAGTACATTACCTTGCAATCTTTGTCTTTGTCTGCTTCGGTGTATCCAGTGGATCCAACAAGAAATCCAGAACAGAACAGCTCATTTTTTGTCCATTGCATCCTGGAACCGTTGGAATGACCAAATGAGAGATGGCAGGATATCCGAAATAACGAAGAAGTCGAGACGACAAATCAGCAAATACGGTAGAATCATTTCCAACGATCAGAAGATCCGGACGATGAATGTGAGCATTTAGAGAATAAATTAGAGGAACAAGATTTCCTGAAAGAGCACTTCCTTCACAGATTGTTGTTTCGTCACGCGTCACTGCTGATGCCATTTTGTAGAAGTCCAGAACGTAATCTCTGAAAATGAGAGTTCGGTCAATTAGATTATTTACTGAAACGAGTTTTCTGGTTTGACTCTTTAACCCGACCATCTGTCTCTGTTAATCTACGATTTATCAACCTACTTATCGAAGTATTTCTCGTGCTCCGCAGCAATTTTCACTTCGATAATATCTTCTAACTTCAGACGTCTGATCAGTGACAGGAACATCTCCCGATAGTAAATTCCTCTTGCTTCAATCGTTCCCCATGAGACTTTTTCGTTATCCAGAAACGCTTCAATATCGGACACGAGAATGGTTCCTTTGACAGGGACTCCAGAATCGTGGAGTGATTTGATCTTCAGAAGAGGTGCCACGAATCCAAGATGGAATTTGCCTTTTCCGTGAGCGACGAACATGATTTTTAGTGGATTGGAGGAGCTGACAGTTGGAAGAATTCGTTCAAGCTCATCTGGAATCAGGAGCTCGGCTCCGAGAGCGTCCTTCCAAGCTTTCTGTTCAGTACTCAATTCTGGGATCGGTGAGGATTTTGGAGCTTCAGAGAAGACATCTTCAACAGTACAGTAACCCTTCTCTTTGGCATCTTTCACAACGTCATTATCACATCTGGTTCTGACTTTTTCCAAAAGATTCACCAAGAAGTCGGCAAGGAATGTTTTCAGGGAAGTCTCGTCGAGTTTTCCATCCAAATATGCCGTTTTCAAAGACTCGAAATTGAAAAATTGTTGATTAGAAATTTCGATAGCGTTCGGTGACACGATTGGGAATAGAACAAAATTATAGAATGAGAGTACACCGTTATCAGGTTGGTCTCTAGAACAGGCAGCTCCCATGATTTTAGTTCGTACTCTATCTGGTTCATCCAATACATCAATCTTCGAGTCCTCTTCTGAACTTGACATTTTCGTTCCTGTCAATCCAGGAACCATTGGATTCATCAAGTGCCAACGTTTTCCTAATTTCAGTTTTGGGAGTTGTTCTTCGGCAAGAATGAAGATTTTTCGTTGATCAACGCCTCCAAATTGGCCATCAACCTTCAGATATTGCTCGTCGAGAGCTTGAAGAAGCGGATAAAGGAGACCAGATAGAAGCGGAGATGATACTTGTTTCACCACTTCTGCGCCAGCTTTGAGAGCATCACGTTGAGAAACTTGAGCGCTGAGACGGAGGACATCATCCGTGTATTCTCTAAAAGAAAACAAGATATTCATTTTAACTTGACACAAATCACGTACCTTGACAACTGATACTCAGTTCCTTTCTTGAAGTACAATTGTTCAATTGGAACATCCAAAGATTGAAGAAGTGCCTTGATAACACATTCATAATAGACAACACGACTTTTCAAAAGTTCCCATGAACTTTTCATATTATCCAGATATGCATGAAGATCAGCAAAGAGAATTGTCACTTTCAGCCCAGCCTGGAGGAAGTCAGCAATCTTTCTCATTGGAACCAAATATCCAACATGTGGTTTTCCAGTTGTTGCAGTTCCCCAATAAACATGTGCAACTTTTCCATCAGTTTCCAATTGTTTTGTCAGTTTATCAACTCCAAGAGATTCCTGAATAGAATAAAGAATAACTGAGGAAACAGAGTTTCTGGCTTATGGATTGCGAAGGGTTAGACAAATTTAGTTTTTATACCTGAAGATTACGGAGAATCAAATCTCTCGTTTCCTTCGTTTTCTCAGAAATCTCTTCAACTTTCGGTGCTTCCTTGCCGCTCATATCGATATCGTCGTTTTCCAGTTACACTCTCTAGAAAAAGGAGTTAATGCCTGAAAGAATAAAATCAAAATCAAAGATAGGAGTACCATGACTCGAACAGGACAGTTTGAAATAAATTGAAAGAGAAAAATGATACCCGCAATTCATATTTTCTGTAAGGCACGCACAATATAATTAACAAAAACTCCGAGAACAAAATGGAAACAAAAAACAACAGAAAACTATCTATGCAAAACTACAAATCAAAAGTTTATATGAATTATAAACTTGAAAATCCTATTTTAAGTATTATTTTTGAATTCTTTCGATGAAAACTCCTCGATCCTTGCCCAATTTTCCGCCACTGTAGCATCCAAATTTCGCATCTGCTAGACTTCGTTCCTCTGGTTTTATTCCCAATCTGAAGAAAAATCGAAGTTTTTCACACAGCTCTGTATAATTGCTTACTTGTCTAAACAAAATGCAGCCATTCTTGGAGTGATTGGTTGTAGAAGAATAGAAACAACTCGAATTGTTTCGTAAGTCACATAAAGTACACTTTCCAAACGCTTTGAATCAGTCTCTTTCCACGGTTGGCTCAATTGGAACACTCGATTTGCTTCTTTCATAACCAGCATTAAGTGCTCGATTACTTTATAATACATCATCTCATTGTATAGTTCAATACACTTCTCGTAACTTTCTTCCAACATCTCCATCAGTTTTTCCGTATCTTCTTTAACTTTAGTTTCCAATGATTCAACTTTTGGATACTCTCCAGATTTATTGATCTTCGCTACAGTACTCCGGTTAACAAGATTTCCAACATTGTTCACCATATCACTGTTGATCATTTCCAGACAGCTACTCCAGCTGAAACCTGAATTATTCAAACATGAGTGAGTCATCATATCACAGTAACTTACTGCAATCACTACTTGGATTTCCTTGTTTCAGCAGAAAATAACGGAGACCTTCTGAAGTGAATTTATCTATTACCTCGTTCGGGTTCACAACATTTCATAGGCTCTTTGACATTTTTACATTATCTACCAGCCAATGACCATGGATGAAAACTTTTTCGGGAGTGATAAATTAGCTGCCATAAGGAAAGCGGGCCAGTAGAATAGATGGAATCTGGAATCAAAAATTCTTATTGAATCATTGAGTTTCTTTTTTGTCAGAAGATGAAAGGTTTATGAATGTGGTTGTTATTTACTTTGTGATATCTTTTCCGATGATTTGACAAGTTGGTGGCCAAACAAATTGTTTTTGAGGATAACCGGAGACTGTCAGGTAATTAACAAGAGCATCCAACCAAACGTAGATCTGTAAAAGGTGCCTTCAAATATTCGATAAGTAAGTTTTTTATATCATGTCCAGTTTTTTGGAAATGTAATTTACGTTTATAAGTTCTTTTTTGGAAAGTCAAAAGTACTCAAGTCAGAAAAAACTCACTGTTTGCGAAGGATCGTCGGGTACAGGAATTCCCCATGATAATCGACTTCTTGTCCTTGAAATCGACAAATCATCTTCCATCGTCAAACTATCCAATGCTAATGTTTTATACTTGACCGGATACACAACATCTGTTTTCTCAATCCATTCCTTCACTTTTTCTCGAAATTCCGACAATCGAAACATATAATTTTCTTCCTCGATCCATTCAACTGGTTGTGATGTCGTTTTCAATACCATCTTGTCATTCTTCTTCTCCACTTCATTTTCCGGAATAAAACATTCATCGGTAATACTATAATAGCCGGAGTAGCTACTTTTATAGATAAATCCATTGCTTGAAAGTGTCTTCCAAAAGTAGTACTGTCACACACATCCCTACTGTCGCGCACACAGACACATCTTTTTTGAACGTCTATTATCGATTTGCCTTCTTTTTGGTTCTTTTCCACTCTTTAAGTTTCATATATTTAATCTCATTCGTTTTCAGATGTCTCTCTTCGGATCTAATACACCTGCTGCGAGCAGTACAACACCGCTTTTCGGAACATCAACAGCTTCAAAACCCGCGGGAGGAGGTCTATTCGGAGCAGCTCCAGCAGCTGCCACAACGACATCTACCGTACCACTATTCGGATCCACAACAACGACTTCTACAGCTGGAGGTGGTCTATTCGGAAGCAAGCCAGCCGCCACAACAGCTCAAGCTACAGGAGGACTTTTCGGTTCGACGACTACAACTACAGCTCCAGCGTCGGGAGGACTATTTGGCTCCACATCTACGACTACAGCTGCATCAGCTTCTGGAGGACTTTTTGGTTCGGCAACTACAGTACCTGCTACCACAGGGGGAGGGCTTTTTGGTTCAACAACTACAGCGCCTGCGGCCACTGGTGGAGGACTGTTCGGAGCCAAACCAGCCACTACAGGTGCCACAACGTGAGTAATTCTTTATGGACGCAGATGCGCAGACAATATAATTATTTCCTATATAAATCCTCTTTTTCCTTCATTCCTCATCTTAATTACTTTCAGACTCGGTGGTGGATTGTTCGGATCTTCAACAACATCGGCTGCTCCGACAACTACTACTTTCGGCGCACCACCAGTTTCAAACACAATTTGTGAGTTTAAATCGAGATGACTATTCAGTTCTCTCTCGGCTGAAATTATGAGATTTTTCGCATATAAAAACTTAGTTCAATTTTTCTGTTTCAGTGGGACTTGGAGGAATTCAACAACAGAGCAGTAGCGGTAGCACTAATACAACCGGAGCCACAACATCATCTCTCTCTGGGACGGGTGATAAAGATACAACAAAAGACAGTGAATGGCAGCAAACACAAACATTTATCCGTGATATGATTCCACTTATTGAAGAAAAATTGAAGAAGAATCGAGAATTGATGGAAGAAACCGAGAATATGGCAGTTGATAGTGTATCAATTGACGAAATGATTGATAAAACACGTGGGTGGATCAATGAAGTCAAAAGAGATGTATGCACTGCTACTATCTCATCTCACGATGTGGCGAAATTGGTTGCGCACGATAAGCATTTGGCAGATACTGCGAGACGAGTACAGGATCAATCGAGTACAGCCAATCAGTCAATGCATGCGGAGCTTATCAAAAAGTTCGTTATCAAAGATCCTTATCCGATTTCAACCCATTGTAGATCTAAAATGTTTTTAATCAGCTGAATTTCAGGCATCTTGGAGAACGAATTCAAGGGTACGATTTAGAAATCCGAGGTCTTCAAACACGTGTCAACAAAATGCGTACTCGTTTCGAGAAACTTTTAAAAGGAGAACCACATCTGACTTTTGATGAACTAGTTGAGGAATTCATGAAGTGTGATACAGTTGTCTCCAATGGAACTTTTGATGTTGAAGCGCTCGGAAGAGATATTGAAGAAGTTCGTGATCTTTTGATTGAACAAGGATATACTCAATTGAGAAAGTGGAATACAACTGTTAATCATGCTGATCCTGTATCAGCTATCAGCGAAGGTGCTGAATTCTTCCCATCACAATCTAGTCTTGCTATCATTGGAAGTGCACTGAGGGCACCAGCACCCGCTGTTGCACCAGCTGTTGGAGGTCTCGGGCTATCTACGGGAACCAGCTTATTCGGAAACACAGGTTAGTTTTGGGAGGTTTCGCTGATATCTTCGTCGATGCTATGGTTTATCTCAAGTTCCAAAATATATAATTGTTCAGGTGGCTCATCATTGTTCGGTTCAACTACAACAAAACCAGCTTTCTCAGGAGGATCTCTTTTCGGGTCTGCTACCACCACAGCACCAACAACAGGAACAACTGCTACAACAAGTTCCCTGTTCGGTGCGAAACCAGCAACGACTACACCATTCGCATCAACTGTCGCCAACAATTCATGTGGAGTTCTCTTCAGTTCGAAAAAGTAACTATTTGAAACCTCTAACCAAAGATACAGGTTCTATGATCTACAATAATATCTTATCCTGTTTTATGCTTTTTTCTTAACTGTTTTCTTTTCTGGAAATTTTCTTCGTTTTGTTGTATTTTGAGAACAATTCAATAAAATTATCTGACCTCAGCAATGCTTTATCCGGAATAATTTCATTTAGGGACCATGAAAACCACCAAATGATCATTTACAAACATAAATAACTTGATAGACGAGCGATAGAAGCTTAATTAAAGAAATAAAAACAAAAAAGAACCAAAAGCGAATAAATTAATTCAGTGAACTATTTCTTCTTTCCCTTCGAAGCCGTAAAAGCATCTTTGACCAGTTTCTCCCGAGTTTTATCAGCGAAATCTGCACGAACTCCATCGAAAAGTCTGGAAAAAGTATTGTATTTATTAATGTTAATAATTTAAGCTTTTAAGTAGATCATTTCTTAGTTGATGGTGGATCTCATCCATTCACTTACCCATTAATAACTCCAACGACAGCATTTTTCAAATCACCGGGATGAAGTGGGAACTCTGGATTGGTTCCAGTGACGAACTCATGCTCCAGTTCACTGTAGTTTGATACTGACACGTCCCCACCGTTATCAGCGGAACGTGGAATATTCAAAGAACATCCGTTAAGAAGTGGGAAGACAATGAGCTCGGCAAGCTGCATTGCGACGTTTCCATCGAGATTTCCCGGTTCGCAGAAACTTCTGCAAATTTTGGGTTGAATTCGAGAGGAACTAGGAGAGTAAAAGTACATTACCTTGCAATCTTTGTCTTTGTCTGCTTCGGTGTATCCAGTGGATCCAACAAGAAATCCAGAACAGAACAGCTCATTTTTTGTCCATTGCATCCTGGAACCGTTGGAATGACCAAATGAGAGATGGCAGGATATCCGAAATAACGAAGAAGTCGAGACGACAAATCAGCAAATACGGTAGAATCATTTCCAACGATCAGAAGATCCGGACGATGAATGTGAGCATTTAGAGAATAAATTAGAGGAACAAGATTTCCTGAAAGAGCACTTCCTTCACAGATTGTTGTTTCGTCACGCGTCACTGCTGATGCCATTTTGTAGAAGTCCAGAACGTAATCTCTGAAAATGAGAGTTCGGTCAATTAGATTATTTACTGAAACGAGTTTTCTGGTTTGACTCTTTAACCCGACCATCTGTCTCTGTTAATCTACGATTTATCAACCTACTTATCGAAGTATTTCTCGTGCTCCGCAGCAATTTTCACTTCGATAATATCTTCTAACTTCAGACGTCTGATCAGTGACAGGAACATCTCCCGATAGTAAATTCCTCTTGCTTCAATCGTTCCCCATGAGACTTTTTCGTTATCCAGAAACGCTTCAATATCGGACACGAGAATGGTTCCTTTGACAGGGACTCCAGAATCGTGGAGTGATTTGATCTTCAGAAGAGGTGCCACGAATCCAAGATGGAATTTGCCTTTTCCGTGAGCGACGAACATGATTTTTAGTGGATTGGAGGAGCTGACAGTTGGAAGAATTCGTTCAAGCTCATCTGGAATCAGGAGCTCGGCTCCGAGAGCGTCCTTCCAAGCTTTCTGTTCAGTACTCAATTCTGGGATCGGTGAGGATTTTGGAGCTTCAGAGAAGACATCTTCAACAGTACAGTAACCCTTCTCTTTGGCATCTTTCACAACGTCATTATCACATCTGGTTCTGACTTTTTCCAAAAGATTCACCAAGAAGTCGGCAAGGAATGTTTTCAGGGAAGTCTCGTCGAGTTTTCCATCCAAATATGCCGTTTTCAAAGACTCGAAATTGAAAAATTGTTGATTAGAAATTTCGATAGCGTTCGGTGACACGATTGGGAATAGAACAAAATTATAGAATGAGAGTACACCGTTATCAGGTTGGTCTCTAGAACAGGCAGCTCCCATGATTTTAGTTCGTACTCTATCTGGTTCATCCAATACATCAATCTTCGAGTCCTCTTCTGAACTTGACATTTTCGTTCCTGTCAATCCAGGAACCATTGGATTCATCAAGTGCCAACGTTTTCCTAATTTCAGTTTTGGGAGTTGTTCTTCGGCAAGAATGAAGATTTTTCGTTGATCAACGCCTCCAAATTGGCCATCAACCTTCAGATATTGCTCGTCGAGAGCTTGAAGAAGCGGATAAAGGAGACCAGATAGAAGCGGAGATGATACTTGTTTCACCACTTCTGCGCCAGCTTTGAGAGCATCACGTTGAGAAACTTGAGCGCTGAGACGGAGGACATCATCCGTGTATTCTCTAAAAGAAAACAAGATATTCATTTTAACTTGACACAAATCACGTACCTTGACAACTGATACTCAGTTCCTTTCTTGAAGTACAATTGTTCAATTGGAACATCCAAAGATTGAAGAAGTGCCTTGATAACACATTCATAATAGACAACACGACTTTTCAAAAGTTCCCATGAACTTTTCATATTATCCAGATATGCATGAAGATCAGCAAAGAGAATTGTCACTTTCAGCCCAGCCTGGAGGAAGTCAGCAATCTTTCTCATTGGAACCAAATATCCAACATGTGGTTTTCCAGTTGTTGCAGTTCCCCAATAAACATGTGCAACTTTTCCATCAGTTTCCAATTGTTTTGTCAGTTTATCAACTCCAAGAGATTCCTGAATAGAATAAAGAATAACTGAGGAAACAGAGTTTCTGGCTTATGGATTGCGAAGGGTTAGACAAATTTAGTTTTTATACCTGAAGATTACGGAGAATCAAATCTCTCGTTTCCTTCGTTTTCTCAGAAATCTCTTCAACTTTCGGTGCTTCCTTGCCGCTCATATCGATATCGTCGTTTTCCAGTTACACTCTCTAGAAAAAGGAGTTAATGCCTGAAAGAATAAAATCAAAATCAAAGATAGGAGTACCATGACTCGAACAGGACAGTTTGAAATAAATTGAAAGAGAAAAATGATACCCGCAATTCATATTTTCTGTAAGGCACGCACAATATAATTAACAAAAACTCCGAGAACAAAATGGAAACAAAAAACAACAGAAAACTATCTATGCAAAACTACAAATCAAAAGTTTATATGAATTATAAACTTGAAAATCCTATTTTAAGTATTATTTTTGAATTCTTTCGATGAAAACTCCTCGATCCTTGCCCAATTTTCCGCCACTGTAGCATCCAAATTTCGCATCTGCTAGACTTCGTTCCTCTGGTTTTATTCCCAATCTGAAGAAAAATCGAAGTTTTTCACACAGCTCTGTATAATTGCTTACTTGTCTAAACAAAATGCAGCCATTCTTGGAGTGATTGGTTGTAGAAGAATAGAAACAACTCGAATTGTTTCGTAAGTCACATAAAGTACACTTTCCAAACGCTTTGAATCAGTCTCTTTCCACGGTTGGCTCAATTGGAACACTCGATTTGCTTCTTTCATAACCAGCATTAAGTGCTCGATTACTTTATAATACATCATCTCATTGTATAGTTCAATACACTTCTCGTAACTTTCTTCCAACATCTCCATCAGTTTTTCCGTATCTTCTTTAACTTTAGTTTCCAATGATTCAACTTTTGGATACTCTCCAGATTTATTGATCTTCGCTACAGTACTCCGGTTAACAAGATTTCCAACATTGTTCACCATATCACTGTTGATCATTTCCAGACAGCTACTCCAGCTGAAACCTGAATTATTCAAACATGAGTGAGTCATCATATCACAGTAACTTACTGCAATCACTACTTGGATTTCCTTGTTTCAGCAGAAAATAACGGAGACCTTCTGAAGTGAATTTATCTATTACCTCGTTCGGGTTCACAACATTTCCTAGGCTCTTTGACATTTTTACATTATCTACCAGCCAATGACCATGGATGAAAACTTTTTTCGGGAGTGATAAATTAGCTGCCATAAGGAAAGCGGGCCAGTAGAATAGATGGAATCTGGAATCAAAAATTCTTATTGAATCATTGAGTTTCTTTTTTGTCAGAAGATGAAAGGTTTATGAATGTGGTTGTTATTTACTTTGTGATATCTTTTCCGATGATTTGACAAGTTGGTGGCCAAACAAATTGTTTTTGAGGATAACCGGAGACTGTCAGGTAATTAACAAGAGCATCCAACCAAACGTAGATCTGTAAAAGGTGCCTTCAAATATTCGATAAGTAAGTTTTTTATATCATGTCCAGTTTTTTTGGAAATGTAATTTACGTTTATAAGTTCTTTTTTGGAAAGTCAAAAGTACTCAAGTCAGAAAAAAAACTCACTGTTTGCGAAGGATCGTCGGGTACAGGAATTCCCCATGATAATCGACTTCTTGTCCTTGAAATCGACAAATCATCTTCCATCGTCAAACTATCCAATGCTAATGTTTTATACTTGACCGGATACACAACATCTGTTTTCTCAATCCATTCCTTCACTTTTTCTCGAAATTCCGACAATCGAAACATATAATTTTCTTCCTCGATCCATTCAACTGGTTGTGATGTCGTTTTCAATACCATCTTGTCATTCTTCTTCTCCACTTCATTTTCCGGAATAAAACATTCATCGGTAATACTATAATAGCCGGAGTAGCTACTTTTATAGATAAATCCATTGCTTGAAAGTGTCTTCCAAAACGTTTGAACGGCTTCTGAATGTTTCGAGTCAGTGGTTCGTATGAAGTGTGTGTGGGATAGATTCAGGTTTTCAAACAGATTCGAGAACTTTGACGAGACTTGATCGCAGAACTCTTTCGGCGTCTTTTTGGCCAGTTGAGATGCTTGATAAATCTAAAACTAGCTAAAATTGAACTCATTGAGAAGCCGACGGAGAAGCCACACCCATTCATTGAAAAATACTAACCTTGCTACCATGTTCATCAGTTCCAATAGAGAACAAAGCTCTTGAATCCGAATTCTGATTATTGCTATTTTTTAAAACATTCCATCGATGAGCAGTATCACACAAAACTGCAGTGTAGGCGTGGCCGATATGGGGTTCTGAAATGAAAGAGATTAGGAAATGTTGCGAAATAACCAAAGCCCACCTTACCCGCATTGGCGTAGAAAATAGGAGAAGTTACAAATGTGTGGGAGTTTCTGATGAGACATCGAGATCGAATCATTGAACTTTTTGTTGAAAATTTAGAGAAATAGGGAACTTTTCTCTGTCGCCTCTCAAAACAGTGCAGTGTTTTACACGGTTCAGTGAAGCGTGCTTGCACTGTTTGCTTTTTGCGGGGAGACCCCACAAATTCCGAGGAAGAAAAACTCCTGGGAAACGAACTCCTGGGAAAAAGGCGGGGCCAAGCGCGCTGATTGGCTAATCAGTTGCGCAATCTTGCTAATTAGCATTTTGCAGCCAATCAGCGCGCTTAGCCCCGCCTTTTTCCCAGGAGTTCGTTTCCCAGGAGTTTTTTTTCCTCGGAATTTGTGGGGTCTCTTTGCGGGAAAATTTGTATACACCCAAGTAAAGTGAACAGGTCCATCAGAAGACTTGACAGTACTCTTTTTGCTTCTTGAAAAATCATAACATTTATTGGATCGAAAATGAAGTGACTAAACAGTCCCAGCCAACAAATAGTAACAGGATAATTGGGTCAACAAAAAAGAGTAACATAAAACCATTATTTTGAAAAGAAAAAATTCAGAGATTCATATTTTTGACAACAAGTTTACTGAGTACTGCAAACAGTAATCCAGCTTCTCCACCCGTGAAAGCGACAGGAAATTCTGAGTTTGTTGTAGCATCGACACAGTTCAATGACTCAATTCGCTGATCCCGACAAGATAGTTCAACTCGTTTCGGTTCGAATGGTTCATCAAATGCAACTTCCAACCACATCTTTTGGCATACTTCATCGTGGTTCACGAGACTTTCTTCGAGTGGTTCTTTCTGCTTTTCAGATGACGTGGAAGCAGATGTTTCAGATTCTTCCATTTTAGGGACAATCAAGTCTTCTTCCTTCAAGACCCGACGTCGTTTCAATGTCATCAGATTTCTATTTGCGAAAAATGGAAGATGATTGTTTTTGAGAAGACGTCCGGATGCAGAAGCCAGAAGTCTACCATCGACTCCAGATGAAAGAAGGGTTCCAAGTGGAGCACACATGGCGACATCCCATGTCATCAATTGATGACTGAAAGTATTATCATTTACAAACGGGCTTACAAAATGTATCTTACGTATTTCCAGTTGGAATAAGAATAAGATTCATTGAATCTAAATCCATGTTGATATAAGAAACACCAGTCGCTTGAGTATACGGGAACGATGTGTATTCACTTTGAAATGTGAAGAAACTGTGGACGATACGAGAATCGGTGTGGACGCGAGCACCTGGAACACTGGTAATTCATCTGAGTAAGGGATTGAAGAACTCACCAGCAGTCTTCATTGTATTCTCTTCTAACTTCACATCCCACGAGTCAATATTCACAACTTTCACTAATCTCTCTTTGAATCCAACAACTAGATGATCATAATTCAAGAAAGAGATATCAGTTGGAGGTGACAGCCAACTTTCATCTAAATGTATTCTTGGTTCATTCAATTCTCCATCTAAATTCCAAATCGCAATTGCTCCAAGCCCGGTTATTCCAGCCAAATTGCCACCTCCGCTGTGTGCAGACCAGGAAATTTTCACAATTGGAACGATAGATTCATCGAATTTAATTGGGATGATCATTTCTTCTCCTTCAATTTTGACTGTGGCATTCAAGAAATCGTCTTCAGAAGTCTGGGAAGAAGATTCAGGAGACTTTGGGAGGGTTAAGATTAGATGAGGCTCCACGCTTGTAACAACTGACACATTTTCAGACGATGAAGAGCTGTAAAGGTTTAATTATTCATTGACCATGTACTCGATTTCTCGCCTTTCCGCTTTTAAAATAGCCTCATCAATCCTATAAATCAACACTTTTCCAATCGATGTTGCAAATGCAACGAATCCAATTAATCCTGCTTCCGTTGAATCATATTTCTGAAGCCACGTCATCGATAAAATAGTTCCATGATGTGGAATGTGTAACAGGAACCATAATTCCATTTGACTTTTTTGATCAATCAAAGGGTCTTCAGTGATAAGACGATGTTTCCAAAACTGCACTACGCTTGAATCCGATTCGAAATTTGTCTCGTTGGCAAATGTAGTCACACAGATGACGTCATCTCCTTCTTTAGTTTTTCCGGGGGCTACTTGTATCCCGTTGATTGGTGCTCCACAATAGGCTACAGTTGTATTCAAGTCTGATTCAGAGTCTTTTTTTTCCAAATATACACTTTCTCTAGTATTCAATCGAATTCCAGGTGGTATTGTACTTTGAAGTCCTTCTGATTTTCCTGTACAAATTGTGACAGACTGGCGATTTTGGAAAATGCGATAAAATTGGCTGGATTCATCTAGTAATTCTGGTGTCCATTCAGCAGATGGAATGTTTTGAAGACGATTCGAAAAAGCAACAGTATCTGATTCCAACTTCCAGTTTTCGAATATTGTACGACAGGCTTCCTCATAATTCTGTTGATCTGCTCTTGTAACAATTCCATTAAACGAGCGATTTACTGTTGATTTACGGAAACGGAACAGTGTCGATCCGTCTTTTCGGGCAGTGACACGAGGCGCTCCGCCAACTGTACGACGACGCTTTGTGGATGGAGTAGCTGCGTCTGGATTATCGTCAATATTGTGCAAGAAACTGTAAAAAAATCGTTTATGGGGGAGATTCACAAATTATTTTAACTTAGAAACTGTGATAGTTACCTCAACACAGCCGCTTCCATTTTTGAATCGATCAATTTTGTCTCCGTCTGTTTTCCGCATTCCAACAGATGAGCTTCTGCATCTGGACGTTTCGCTTCGAATCCACATCGGTAGCATTTCCACGGCTGGTCCTGAAAATATTACATTTTATAGCAATAAACTTCAAAGAACTTCTGAAACAATACCGCTTCTTCGACTTGACATCTATCAATATGATATAGTAATCCATGAGTATGACTATAAATTCTTCCACACAGAAAGCATGCAACTTTTCCATTACCAGCAGCCAAAGCTTCTTTGACGTACAAATTCTTTGGTTTTTTGTCCAATTTTCTGAATTCGTCTGGTCGATCCTACAAAAAAAACTCTCGGGTCTATTTATTTTACTCTCATATAGTTACCGAAAATGTCCAATAACCAGCTCTTACACACGAATCCAAATGATTGATTAAACTCTTTGCTGTTTTAAAGCTTTTACTACATCCATGTGAGAAGCACTTGTAATTTGTTCCAACAATTTTTTCCAATGTCTCCTCTTGTTGAGCAACTTTCAGCCAAAGAATAGGCGAATTTCGATACTTTTCAACGTCTTCGTCTACTTCGACATCTGTTAAGCTACACTTTTTCAAGTGAAAAAGAATTCCACTCGAGGTTGCGTATTCTCTGGAACAGACCATGCATCGAACTAATTCACCATTTTTTCCGGCAACCGCTTTTGTCATAAATCGGGAAACTTCTTCTGGTGCAATTGTGGCAAAGAAATCTTCTTTTGTCTGAAAATTTAATAATTTGAAAAATTAACTTAATCCGACTTAGGGGATTCATTTTGATAACATAATTATTTTTCAGAACTATCAGTTTAGAATTTCCGGTTCTACTAACCACGAAAGTATCAAACTTCTGCGCACACTCCTCAACTGTCAATCCTTCTTGTTGAAACGAGAAAAAATGCTTCTGATTTGTGTCTATATCTGCTTCTGAAGTCTCAGCTCCTCCAATCAATAACTCATTTTTCGCCAATTTTTTCTCCTGAACGGGTGACGACGTCGCCGGTTGTGGTGTTTGGCGGGTTTGACTGCGCCGCGTCGGAGGTACCATTTTCTTTAAAACAAAAAAGTGTTTTTTAAAAACTATTCCGAAGCTCAAATTGTATTTTCACGATGCGAAAATATAAAACATGGGCACAGAAAACCAAAAATGTCTATGATTCTTTAATCTCGAAGTGATTTCATTCGTTATGAACAGGATAATAAAAGGAATATATGGGAAACGAAATGGCAAGAGATAACACAAAAAGGTGGGGAATATTGCGTCGAATTTCAGATAAATTGAGCACTTTTACGAGAAAAAAAAAGAAAATATCAGGTTAAAAACAATAAGCAAAATATTATGTTTGTAATATTAAAATGAATCGGTCGATCGTTGGTGGGAAGAAAACAAGAAAATATGCCGGAATGGTGTGGGAATAGAGAATGAGATAGACACAAGGAGAGGAGGGAATAGAGAAGCAGACAGTTGGAAGAGGGCAAGTACTCCTGTCCTCAGTGAACATTTACATCTGGAGCCAATCCTTTGATACGAATATCTGATAGAACCTTCTCGGGAATGGTGTGTGTTTTGGTGGGTGATTGAAGAGTTTCCCGTTGGTTTGTGAACAGATTCATTTGTTCCTGAAAATTGAGAAGTATTAATGTTTTGTCGTGGAATAATTATAACGACATAAAAAGGCCGGACGACGGGAATAACTAGCCAAATAATTTAATTTCTTACTTTGTAATGATGAATTATGTCTTGATCAGCTGGACAACTCTCAATGAATGCAGCAGTGCGGTAAGCAGTGAGAATGTAATTCCACAAATGTGTGAAATTGTGTGGAATATCGAATCCGAGCAGAGAAAGGCCAATGATGCGAATATGATGAAGACGTGGCATCAATTCACAGTCGTATTCAGTCATACTATTGCCAAGCAAATAGCGAGTCTTTCTCTCGGATAACAGCTGAAAATAAATCGATGAATTTCTGAGTTTCGTGCTGCGTGGGGTTATTTCGCCTTTTTCCAACTGTCTTTGACATGTTCAAAAGTATTTAGTATCGACGCTCGTTACGCTTACCTGATCGATATTCGAAAGCTGCTCACAGACACGATTGTAGTGCACTTTGATTTGTGCAGGTAAATCCTCTACCCGCGATGGCTCCTTTTTTCCTTTGTCGAATTCAACTTTGGCCCTGAGGAAGAGCTTGAAATTCTGCAAAATTAAAATTGTTATTTTTAATCTTGATATTTTAATAAGACAATTTGTAAAACTTTCAAAACCTTACTCTGTATAAATTCTCTATTCTTTTCTCAGCAGATGGATCCTTTTCGAATAGTGGAACATTGTATTCTTTTGCCAAATGGAAGATTCTTCCCTCGATCTCTCGATTATCAGTATATGTCAATTCTTTCTCTTCCTCAATCATGATTGGTGGCTGTGCACCGAGAAAGTTCTTTTTGAATGCTTCGGAATTCACATTCACTGTTTTCACTTCGACACGGGCCACACCGATTTCATACAATGCGTACAGCTCCATCCAGAATTCCTGACAGAAAAGATCGGCACCAATACGCCGTGCATCAATCCCTGATGCTTTGACATACAATTCGAGAAGAGGTTTCGACTGTGTATCACCGCCATTTGACTGAATTTGATAAGCATCTGCCATGTCTGGAAATGGGAGAATTAGAGAGTGACATAAGGGAAAGAAAAGAAAATAACAAAGTAACGTAAAGCAAAAACGGTTAAATGAGAATTTTTGAAGAAGGTTTCTAATTATTGCGCTGAATTGCCCCATAGCGATCACAATTTCAACGAATAGTTTGAGCTATTTGGTTCTCAAGTCCATTTTTAGTATTCGCTTCCCTCGATGAAAAACGAAACCACGGATCTTGGCGAGCTACAAAATTAATGAATAAAATCAGAATAAAGCGATATTATTTTTCAGACATGAAACTAATTCAAAGCTGTAGAATTAACACAGAAAGCAATGCTCAATTCTAAATTTAGACTTAAATAAACGGATAAAACGATGATGAAGATATTGAAATGTATACAGTGAAAAGTCACATGAAACAGTCAAAAATTCCTAAATTAGAAAAAAATTGCGAAACTCGATTTTTAGTGGACGAAACAGAAACACCTGATGTCCGTTTTTGGGATGAGAGAAGAGAGAAGACATAGATAATCGGTGCGTGTGTGAACACACCTCCTACATCCAATTTAGAAGAAATCTCGCAGTGGGAGACAGGGAACGACGAGAAAGATACAAACACAGATACATACTAACATATAATACAATCATAAAAATCTGTATATGACTGTGGTGTACCTGTGGGAACTAGAGAAAGAGACGGCGTCGTCATGTAATCGGAAACGAATCACACGCGGCAGCAAAACGGTTTACGCGATGCGATTTATTCATAATAGTATGCGTTGTGTGTGTCGATGGTGGTGATGACGACGTCTTCTAAAACTGGATGCCGTCACCACCACAGAATGAAAAGCGATTTGTCAAAATTTTCGAGAAGAAGAGACATGAAATGAAATCTAATAGGGGGGAAAGCGCAAGAATTAAAACGATTGGAAAGGGAAACGCCATAGCTATCCATAGTATGTGGAAACACCCGAATATCTTTATATCTCTTCGGCTAATTCAAAACGTGTAAAGTGGTAATTAGTTAGTGATTAAGAAACTAAGTAGTCTGCAATGAAAACAAAAGACGACAGAAAAACATCACGAAATCGCAAAAAAGGAAAATCCCAGCCAAGTCAGAAGTTTTGGAAATCTTCAAGAAGATTAACTCAAAAATTCAGCACTTCGCGCCTTCAAAATTCAAAAAATTCCTAGCGTACGTAAACACAGTTACGCAACAACGCAGAATTTTCTCTGCGTCTCTTCGATTTGTGTTATCTCTCTCATACAGTTTCTGAGAAGTATAGTGTTGAAAATCGCACTTTTTCGGAGAATGAACTAATTTTCAGTCAACACAAAGAATCCTTTTTTGTTAATAAAAGTTAGCTACAGCTTAATTCAAAGCCGTTCCAGAAACCGGAAGTTACTCATTTTCTGTTTAATAGTAAGGTGTGTTTTGCCTGTAAATTAGAATATGGCAAAACATTGAATGAGAAACTGTGAAACTGGGCTTGAAGGCTCAGTCTGGCATATCACAAAAAAGGTTTTTCTGTACCGTTTGATAGCAGTCTAAAAGGAACGTATCACACAAAAAAGCGGAAAACGGCGCGGGGGGACATACACTAATTAGACAACCGAATCACATCCACTTGGGCGGCCGATCGATTTGTTTCTCTTTTCACAAAAAAGTCATGGAAACAGAAAATGAGAAGTAATTTCTCTTTCTCTCCTTCAGATCTAACTTGCCCCGGAATCGTGTGAAGAGGGGGAGGAAGCGCATGAAACAATGCGTATAGGAGACCCCGGGGGTAGGTTGATTCTCGTCAAGAGTGTAAGCTGTGAGGGATAATAACTTGTTCAAATAATGAGTGAAAACGGACAAAAAGTGTGCTTTCGAACGGCCGGCTGGGTGGTGATGACCTGAGGAGACTTTTAGTGATTAGCCTAGAGGCAGAAGACCGGAAATGATGGATTTGAAAAGTTTGAACATCTTGAGCAGGAACTACGCTCCGCCCATTTTTGCCACTACCATTCGTTAGGATAAGTTTGACCCAGACAGTTCAATCGTAACCTACATACTCTTCATATTGCAGAAGTTAAAAAAGCGAAGGCCACGCCCATTTGTTGCAGCAGTATTGGAAATAATAGTTGATTTAAATATAAGTGGAGCTTCGAAAACTATTTTTACTTGATATAGGTTGAGAAATTTATACATGAAACCATTAAATATGAGAAACATCCCAAAAAAAGGGAAATTCCATTCGATTGAATCAGTGCAGTGCCTGAACAAACATATCAAATGTAGGCGGTTTTTAATGATAAACAACTCTTTTTTCTAAAGTTCCCGTCATTTATGATAGTATGAAAAAGGCGAAAGAAAACTTTTTATTCCATTTTTTTCCCGCTAAATAAAATGCAACGGATGCCTTCGATGGAATCTCGGTCACTCAACAGATCTGATCTCTTTTTAGACGGCGATTGAAATTCAAGATAATTCTTCACACATTGGTGACCCCTCTCCCACACTCGAATTCTCTCAAACATTAAAAGTTTTATCTTGAATTGGACGGAACGGATCAAGTAAACATGTAATGGATGGGTAGCATGGTCGCCCGGTATAGTTATGAAAAGAGTGGCTTAGGTTTATGATGAGGGAGGAGATCAGAACTCGGAAACTATCCAACTTAGTAGAAAAGAAGCGAAAACTAGGGAGAAAGGGATACAGAGAGTACTGTATCACTCGCTAGGTACTGTAGCAGTCACAGCTACAGTAATCTCGCGCAAGTTTTTTCGAATTTAACAAGATGACAAAACACATCAATATTTTACAGAATATATTGCAGATAGGCCTAATTCCACTGAACTTCTAAAGTTTTCGATTGAGTGAATCTCCTTTGAATTCCAAAAGTAAACACGTGTTACTGTGTATTCCAATAAAAAAATCACAAGTAAATCGAATAGAACATAAAGAAATATGGCCACTTGACATATCGGAAAGCGTGGAAAAGTGTTGAAAATCCTTTTTCTTCTTCGAGAGAGAGAGGGAAACTGGACAGAAAGGGTGTCTATCCACCGATAAAATCAGTGCATTTTCCTTTTTTCTGTCCATTCTCAATTTACACCCCGAGAAAAAAACTTCAACAACTAAAACTAGCACCAACTCCGGTTATGGTAATCGAGAGCCGATCGAGAAAAAAGTAAGTGAAGAGAGAGAGAAACAGTGGGCGTGGTTTGTCGGTTTTTGTTGATATAATAATAAATACAACCGTTTAGTTATTCATGAATAGGGAGAGAGTGAGTATGCATGTATGTGGAAAGGGGGCTCATATTGCATTTGCATCAAATTGTTAGGAAGGGACAACAGAAGAGAACATACAAAAGGTACATGTATTTGATTGTACGTCTACTGAACATGATTTCCTTTGTGAGTTTTTTATTGATAAATCATAGTGATTAAGACGAAGTGTTGGAGGGAAATGAAAAATAGAGAGGGAAGAATTATCTAGGTTCGTATTGATGATCTAGGAAAGAAGAAGTGCATGACTACATTATTTCAAGATTTTTACACAGACGGATAGGTTTAGAAACTCCCCTTTTCGAAATTCATAGAGTCATGATACTTGCCGAAAGACAATCAACAAGTTTATTTATGAGCTCACAATAATCGGCAAACTCTTCTCAAATAGACGGGAAGATGTGTGACTGACAATCTGTGAGCTCTGGGTTCGAGTTCACTCACTGGTAAGTGTTTTTCGAGCAACATAGAAAAACACGAAGAAAAACATGGTTAAGTCGAAAAAAAAGGTGACGGTTAAGGAAGAAAGAGCCGAGTGAAATTAGAACAGTTGGATGTTCAAATAAAGAGAGAAGAGCGTCACCGACCGACGTTGCTCTCTGTTTGTTTTGCTCGATTTCTTCGATTTCGGTCGACGTTCCACCTGCTCTCTCTGCCGTCTCAACCCATTTCTCTCTATACGAGTTTTTTCGACGATTCGATCAAATTTTGACAAATGGCTAGTGGACTGCACGATTATAGAGGGGAAACGTGCTCTGTTGACACATGTTTGGCAAGGTGCCAACCTAGAACTAGACAAGAAGCTGGTGAGCTCAAGAGCAGATTAGAGGAGAGAGTGTAGATTGATCATATGATATGGGTACTGAAGATAGGAGTACGGTAGCGGATGTATTCTAGAAGAATATCTGAAAACAAAAGAGAGCTACAGTAACCAATCCATCAGACCTTTGAGTATTCAAAGATGTCAAAATTCTTTTATATAGTTATGAATTTTGGTTTAGTATCAGTACCTCTGGACTACAGTAAGAAATGTTTTGTTCATGAGTTTTTAGTTTTTTACTGTAACTTTCATTATTCTCTGATGCCATTTCATGTTTTGGGCTTCCTATTCCAGTAAGTACAGCAATATTTCTGAGATTTTTAACTTTTCGGTTTTTCGAAAGAGCACTATTTAGAATTGACAACCAATCTGCAAAAAAGACCTTTCAGAGAATCTGTTTTGATAGTGTTCCAGTAATAATCTATTAGGTTTCAGATAAAAATCTTCTTCTTAGCTTATTTTGATAGTAGAAAGAAAAACGGAAAACTGAACATGCTGTGATTCTTCACCATTCCATGTTTCATATCCTTGAACATGTGTCTGATTCTCAAATTTGGGAACTAGACGTATCTGAATCCTATCATCAAGATTCTGATCAACTATCTTATCAGTTCATCTTTCCCGTTTAGAACCGTCTTCATACCAACATCTCGGTCTCTCCAACCCCCTTTACTCCATCCCTAAGCCCTTCTTCCCTCCATCTAATCCTCCATCTCTTCGGACCCTCTTCTGCATAAACATAGGGTCGTGGAATACGATGCTTGCGTACTTCTCTCATTGTCTGCGTATGCACAAGATGTAAACGAACCGACGACATGTGGTTATTTAAACTTACAAGTCAAGGTTAACAGAGGAAAACGGAAAACTTTTAGGACGAACTTTTTCAAACTTTTATTGATTTATTCCTTCTCAAAACTCTTTTCCGTAGCTATAAACTTCGCTTGATATGTAAAAGTTTATATTTTAACATTGAATTTGGATTATTGGATTTATACATTTTGAGTTGGAGCCGGAGTTACAAGATGATATGTATATCGTTTGAAAACTAAAGTCGTACTGAAAAAAGACTATTGGAACGTTTTACTATTTAATCTAGGAGTATTTGATTTGAATCAATTAATGTGCATTGACAATTTACAATTCTATGAACTATTTTTGTTTTAATTGTGTAGATTTTCAGATTTTCAAATTGTACAAAATAAGGAAAATTTAAGTCTTGAAAAAGTATTTTTTACACTCTCTGACTCCGCCTCTTTTCTGACTTTTCTTGATTTCATTGAGTTCACTTGAAACTGGATATGATAATTTTTTAGAAGCTGATAGATATAAATATTGTTTTCTTGAACCAATCTTACTATTAGATTTTTTTGTGAATTTTAAACCAATTTGAATTAAAACATTTCTGATTTTCAGTCTAAATATGTCGAGTTCCGAAGATCCGTGGTACAAAACTTCAATTTCAAGCACATCATCATGTATAGAAGAAGAGCACGAGCCTGTTGATCAGGATGAAGAAGAGGTGAGTCTTTTTAAAAAAATGTTTTGGTAAACTTTAAAAAGAAATGTTTTAAAAGTAGGAGGTTGTGCTGTTGGTTCTAAATAATTCTTAAAATAACTACGGTAGTTTGACTACTGTACCCATGCTGTGTTTTGTCTGAAAAACGAGAGAAGTTTCTATGGCAATGAAACTTTCGAACTTGGCATAAATAATCATAAGAACCAATTGGAAGTTTTTGTGTATATTTCTCTTGAATCTGTGTAAAAATGTTTTTCGAAAAACCGAATCTTCTGAAAATGGGTACAACTGTCATCAGGTATACACATACAGTAAATTTTTCAAAGTTATTTGGTTTTTTCTTAGAGTCGAATTATTTATTTTTTTGTACAAAACGATAACAAATCTTTAAAAACTTGCTGTTTGGACATCTGGAAATACCAAATTTCAAACAGAAAGAAACTTCCCGAAAAAAGAAAAATGACCCAGCAGAGCCGAAAAAAAAACTAATTTTACACCGAGTTCCGCAAAAACATCGAAACTAATGACCCCAATCTGTCGTGCAGGTCAAAAAATGAAGAAAGAAAATGGCAAAAAAGAGACACCACTCGTCTTTTTCTACTCCATCCTCTCCCACTTTTTCTCTCGTTTTTCAACAGAGTGTAAATGAGAAATGTGTGCTTTTTCTTCTCTTCCCGAGGGAATCTTCAACTGAAAGAGAGAGAGAAAAGGGACCCGTTTAAACGCATTGATATCATGCGTGCTGTTGTATTGTGCGCACTTCGTTTTGTCTTTTCGCAACTTTTTGCTTTTTGATGTCATTTGGAAATAATTTTAATCAACTCAAGCTTTCAAAAATGAAAAGAAACGAAATTAGACATCAAGATTTTGATCCCTAGACCCCCTAGGAAGACAACCCCCAGTGCCACGCCCCCCTAAATTCTAATCAAAAGTTCTAAAAACCAGTTGACAAATACTATATTTTCAGATGTACAATCCAAGTGGATGCACGTGGCAGTTGCTCTCCGTCTCATTACACAGAGTATGTCCTTTTTCTCTTCTTTTTTTTCCTTTTTGGTCCTAAAACGTTTCCGAAAAAGGAAGACTTTCAACCCAACAAATGTTTTTTTGGATGAAATGAAATCTGAAGGAAACCTGTTTCTCTTTTTTCTAGAAAACGAAATGATTTATACACATTTGACAAGTATTGTCTGCGTATGTGTCTACCTACCCGTAACAGTACTTTTATAGGTTTTCTGCCTTCTCCTTTCTTTTGATATCTTCTCATAATGAATAGGTTTAATTTGATTTATATAAATTAAAAAAAGAATGTAATACTTTACCATTAACCGATTAGTCATTTTTGGGTTCTTCTATATTTTTTGAAAATGAAAAAGTCAGCTCTCAGGTCAGGGTCTCATCTAGAAACTAAACAAATTGATTTTAAAACTATCAGTTCCTTTTTGACCTTGGCCACGCCCACTTCTGAAGGATTTTGTAACGATTTAATATTCGCTTTCAAAATACTTCCAGATCTATTCAAAATTATTCGGTTTGGTAGCATTTATGCATCAAAATTAATTTACAGTAATCTTTTCCTCGCACACTCCCAATTAATAACACAGTCTCCTGATCTGAAATCTACAAAGTCTTATGTCCCTAATCAATCGTGAATGCAGTAAGACAAGTGATACCGTAAGTCATACTGTATCTCGTGATAGCAATCTAAAAACTGAAATTTGTTCGAAATGTTTATTGGGTTTCTTTTCCTAACTTAGCGTGTTCCAATCCAAATTGTTGCCAATCGTTATAATATAATGTTTCGCCACCAATCAAAATCTCTGAAAGTTTGTTCAGAAACTTTTCTTGCTTGAAACACGACACTCTTTTCAGGTCACAGAACTGTCTACTTCAAAGCCTGTGATACCTATTATCAGAGCCTTCCTGCTGAGAATCCCTAGTTTTCAACAAGTCAAAAGCTCCTCCTAGTCTCGATTCTTCTAGTTTCCACACTGCTCATTCTCTTTCTCTCTCCGTATGTCTCATTATTAAGACACAATCTCTTTCTCTTCCTCTACTTTTCCTCTTCAGTTGACTTGATAGTAAGAATGATTCTTTGTGGATAGAAACAGAGAGAGCCAATGGCCATTTCTCTCTCTATCTTCTCTCCGAGAACAGCTGCCACCTTCTCGTTCGTCTTCGGGATAGAGATGGAGGTCCCGGGAGTAGCCGCTTACTACACAGAGCAGGAGGAGAAGAAAGAGCATAGCATCACTCACTCATCACAACCACCTCTTTTCTCGTTCACACAAACTTTCCCTCTTCTTCTTCTTCTTCTTCTTCTTCTGCATTCTCTTCTTTCCATCCAACATTGATTCATCCGAATGATTTACTATTGAAACTAGGAGTCCTTCCTGCTTGTGATTTGAGTCCTCTCATACTCAAAATCACTTATTTTTATTGAATTTTGAGATGCGTCTAGGAGATTTACAGATATGAAAGAATTTTGGTTTTCATATGTTATCATAGAAAAAAGACGGAAAGGTGGTAATTAGTTTTCATCCAAAACTCTGTATACACTAGTCAATGTACGAATCCCTTTCATGGTTCCAATTCTAGAAAATCTGAATTCTTTTCGAAATCTGACAACAAAACTGTATCAGTTGACTCTGGAAACCGAACTCCGACATTCGTAGAGGTCTTTGTCCGAATAAGCGTTACCTGACAGAGCGATAGTTCGGAAACAGGGCAATGCCAAGAAGGACACGTTAACCAATAAAGTTTCTGAAAGAGAGCCAAAAACAAAAAACGCTTCCCCTCTTATAATCTCCAAAGGCAACACACATATAGAGTTCCATTCCGGAAATTTGAAAATCTCTTTCCTCCCATCATATCCGGATTTCCTCTTGCTCTCTCCCTCTCCCACTCGTTGACTATTTTATCCAACTTGGATTGATGCCAAACAAAATTTTCTTATGTGATGTTGATATAATAAAATTATATCAATACGGGCGGTGCGCTGGCCGTAGACCGCCGATGGATGGGCAACAATGCATATATCATAAACGCTTCGTTTTTCCGTTTTTCTCCTCCCTCAAGTTTTTCTTCCATCCGTTTTTTATGGAAAAAATGTCATCAGTTTCTATAAATGTATAAGGAACTAGTCAGAATCTACCAAAAGGGCTGAAATAATTTCCAGTTCTCCACTAAACTCTGCCCTGTGTAGAAAGTAACTCAGAGGTTTATATTCTGCAAAATGTCATTTTTTTTTCTTGATTTTCAAAGTTCTTCTCGCATAAAATGTGATCCTCTACCACCACGGCAAACAAAAAAGTGTAAAATATGTGTGCATCGTTCGTAACCCCTTGTTAGCCATAGTAGTATTTCCCCCTAAAAAGAAAGAGACGATGTTCTTTTCGAAAGAGAGAAAGAGAGCCTTCTCCCATTGCAACACCACCCACAAACACAATGGATGGCTTATGAAACTATGAGAAAAACGATGAATTGGCTGCTGGGGAATTGGGGAAAACGAGACCAAAAAGGGAGGGGACCAAAAGGGAAAAGAGCACCAAGTTTTGCATATCACCCCTCGTTTTCTTATTTTTAGGAATAGAAATGTGTAGCTTGACCGAGAAAAAGAGAAAGGGATGGAGTGTCCGTTTCTTTGTCTCTCTCTCTGAGTGTTCACTATCCGAGTCAAACCGGATAAAATAAGGGAATGGAGCTAAAGTGTTTTTGGTCTGTATCACCTCTTTTTTCTATACTCATTTCTCACTTTTCACTCTTGACCCGATTTTTTTGTTTTAAGTTTTGATATAAGTAGTGTAACAGCAGTTAGTTTTGAGTCAGTAGACAATGAAATTGTTTTTGTTTTCTGATAAAAATACGAACTTTCGAAATGTGTAAAAGATAGATTGCCCTCTGATAACACTTTTTGTATAGGATAAATCGAGGACTTTATTTCTGAAGTTGGTAGTTTTACAGTAGTGGATCTTCCCCGAAAGAAGTATACTATCTTTCCAATTTTCTCGAAAAGTAATACTTAACTTCAAATAAAAGAAACTGTTTAGGGAATCTACGTACAAGAAAGTACAAAAATTAAAATGAACTACGATAACCACAAATGGCATTCTCAAGCAAATTATGGCACTTTGACTAAAAAGTAACAACTGATAGAATATCGAACCCAATGAGTCCTAATTTTCCTTCTTCCCCTTACTTTCAATCATTTCTCTCCCCAGTCTTCTCAATAACTAAATTCTTTTCAGGCTGCCAATCTCGGGTTCGGCATAGCGATATCAGGTGGTCGCGACAATCCACATTTCACTTCTGGAGATCCTGTCGTCGTCATTTCTGACGTCGTGCCAAACGGACCAGCTTGGGGACTTCTCCAGTAAGATTTTTGTTCATTTTATTTGGAACAACACTGAAAACGACTATTTTTCAGAGTAAATGATAGAATACTATCGGCGAACAACGTGTCATTCGAGAACATTGATTATAGTAGTGCCGTCGATATAATCAAAAATAAAGATCACATTGATATGGTATGTTTTATTTTTAAATGTAATGTCTAGATATATTTTTTACAGATAGTGAAGCGGCGAGTAGCAGTACCAATGTTAGAATACGAGCAAAGAACACTCAAGTTTACGTTATCAAAGTCTCGTAAAAAGGATGATTTTGGGATAGTTGTTGGATGCAAATTCTACATAAAAGAGATCAGAAATCCGAAGTTAGCTGAAAAAGATCCAGGATTGAAAGAAGGAGATTCTGTATTACGGATAAACGGACAGAGTTTGGAGGGAGCTTCACTAGAAGAAGTGAATAAATGGTTGGAAAGATCAAGAGATAAATTGTGTCTTGTTATTCAAAGAGATGTTCGAAGAGGTACTTCAAGATGGCCATCACAGAATACGGTATATGAGAGAGTTGGGAGTGTAGCAGCCACTCCAAGGCATTCTCCTAGTCCAATGTTGCCGCATATGCCCATTACTCAGAGGTAACTTTCAGAAATCATATCAAGTTGAAAACATCTCAAGTCTATTTCAGAAACTCGCACGAATACGTGAATTCTCCACGTCATCGATCAGATGGGAGTGTGGAAAGACGTGTCTCCTCACCTGCGAATTCTCAGTTATCAAACTTCAATGGAATGAATACTTCTCAAATCACAACTCAAGAATATGATTGTTATACTCGTCAACCATCAAGATCGATTGATGCTAATGGCGTTGCAAATATCATGTTTAGAAAGGTATGCGGGCATCCGTATGCACAGACAGACAGACAGAGATTGCTCAACAACCCCCTAATTTCGAATTTCGGCTGCAAGATAATTGAAGGTTTTCTTGTTTTCAGGTTGGCGGAAGTGTGGGAGTACGAGTAATTGGTGGGAACGAAGTGGGTATTTTCGTATCAGCAGTGGCCGCCGACTCACCTGCATCCCTCCACGGAGTCAGCTGTGGAGATAGAATTCTGGAAGTGAATGGAAGAAATATGAGAGGAGTGACGAGAGAATCAGCAGTTCAATTACTTCTCGGTTTGGATGATAGAGTTTCTCTGAAATTGGAACACGCTAGACAAGATTTCGAGCATGTCCGGGCTAATCAGTTGGGAGATAATTTCTATATCAGATCTCATTTTTCAAGAGAGAAAAGAGATAAGACAAGTCTGTTGGAGCTGAGTATCAATGAGGGTGACATCTTCCATGTCACTGATACATTATTCGGTGGAACAGTCGGATTATGGCAAGCAGCGAGAGTGTATTCATCATCTGAAAACAAAGGAGAACCAGTGAAAGGAGTGATTCCAAATCAAACAACTGCTGAGACAATTGCCAAGGAATGGAGAGTTTACGTGGAACAGAAACAAGCAAAATCAAGTGGTAGCGGCACTTTGCTCAGAAGGAAATTCGAGTCACGACGCACGAAATCACTTCCGAAAAACATGATTTGTGACCCAACGGAACTGAATCTGCCACTTCCAGCGTACGAACGAGTGGCCTTGAATACTCCTTCATTCCATAGACCTGTTGTTTTATTCGGTCCTCTTGCTGATATTGCCAGACATCAACTTCTGAATCAATTCTCCGCGAGGTTTGGATCTCCAGAATCTGATGGAGGAGTCATTAGACTCAGCTCAGTTGATCATGTGATTGCATCAATGAAACATTGTGTTCTGGATATCTCGATTGAGTCAGTGGAACGTCTTCAATTGGCTCAATATGCTCCTATCGTTGTGTTTTTGGATGTTGATGGAAGATCAAAGATCCGAGAGATTCGAAAAAAGTGCAATGCTCCCCACCTTTCATCAAGAAAGTTGTCAGAAAGTGCGAATCAAATCAAGAAACATCACTCTCATCTACTGTCAGCTACAATTGATGCAACTCACGAGACTGGATGGTTTGATGCGTTGAGAGAACTCATTGTTCACTTACAACAACGACGTCTTTGGATGCCTGAATTCCCACCGAATCTCCCATTGGAAGACGTTCTTCTGTTCCCTCTTCCGAAGTATGAAGGTGATGTGGATTCATTGAAAAGTGAATATGTTGAGTATAACAACGAAGGAAGTCTTCCAAGGAAACCGGAAAAAAACAATAAATACAATTGGGACAGCAATGGACCTCCGGGCCCTGGAGACTTGCCAAGTGAAATGAGAGAGTACTCAACTATGCCGAGACCTCATCATCCGCTGACTACTCCACAAGATTTCGGAGCCGTTAGGAATCGTCAGTCATCGAATTCTCAGTCCACACTTTCCACATTTGTCACGACGGCGTCTTCATCGAACCCTCAGAATCCTCAAAATCTGCAGAATCCGCAGAATCCTCAGCGACCTCTTCTGACTCCAACAAGAGATGAATCCACGTCACGAACAACTACACCACATGGATATTATCATGTTAAGCAGGTTAGTAACACTCTTATTACTCTTGTTTTCAATTTTTTCTGTATAGTGATTGTGATTGTGAACGTGATTTTTCAGCTACTGGACGATGATTCCCTCTATCAAGATGCTCGTCTTGCCAATGAAATAGCAAATGCAAGGTTGCGAGAAGAAGCGAAACTTCGAGAAGAACGAGTTCAGAGGCAAAGAATCGAGGTGTCATATTGTCTTTTTTCTTTCGATTCGAATTTACAAAATTCCAAAATACCGAAATTAAACCATCTAATTTTCAGCTATCTCCATCAAACCTTCCTCATCGTCTCGACAACACCACACCCAATAATTTCGACTTTTCTAGTTGTGAGTTTTATTCAGTGCAAGAAGAGAAAACAGACTCATAATCTTATTTTCAGTACCAGTGAACGGTGGTCCATCTTCAATGACAACAAATCCGTCATCTCTCAACAATACTCGATACCATCCCCTCACACCTTCAAGTATGACGTCATCATCATCTGGAGCATCCCGTACGAATCAACAACAACAACCGAACACACAGACTCCGCCCCCTCCAAGACCTCCTCCAGTTCATCCGAACCCATATTCTCAAAGTTATATCAGGAATAAATGGAACAATGACGGAGCAATTGATGCAAGAGGAGGAGCTGATGAAAGTCCCCAACCACCGGCAATTCCAGCGAGAACAAATGGAAGTGCCTCTCCTGCAAATGCTAGTATTTCATTGACTGTCTCGAATGTTCCTACTGGATCTTCTATGTTAGTTATTCCTCTATGAAATCATTGAATACAAGGAAATTATTCATTTTCAGAGCCTCAAAATCTCCGACTCCTCGTTTAGATGAAAACGAGAACGGTCAGAAATCAGAGGAAGAAGAACCGACAGTAGTTGAAGAGAGTACAGCATTGATTGGATCAAAAGGAGGTGTTATACGATGTGAGAAGTCGAATGTTGAGTTGAGGATACCTCCAGGAGCAATTAATGACGGCGAGGAACATGAAATATACGTGAAAGTTTGTCGAGAAGGAGATTCATCACCAATCGATAGATCAAAAGGAGAAACATTGTTGTCTCCGTTAGTCATGTGTGGACCACAAGGTTTGTTCACTTCGCTTGGTTTCATTCGTTATCAGAATCAACTTTCAGGTCTAAAATTCGAGAAACAATGTGAACTTCGAATGCCACATACCGGACCAATAAGTGCAGATTCAGATGGACAATGGTCATTTTCACTGAAAACTGGAGAGGGAGGTGAATGGAAACATATGGAGATTGAGCAGCAGGCAACCAATGCGAATCATGATCAATTTCTTACTGTACCTATTACTCATTTCTAGATCTTTTCTTCTTGTTATTTTTTTGCAAATCTCTTTGGAGAAAACTAATATTGAAATTCAAAACTTTAAAAACAGCATTATAATTTTCAAAATACTGGTTTTGTTCTCATTCATTGCATCTGCTTGTCCACCGTTTTATAGTCACAAACATAATTTTTGTTTAACTTCTCTGCATTTTATGATTGTTTTTTTTTCAGAAATTTATGATAAATTTTGAATTTTAAATAATTGCATATATTTATTCGATTCAAGAGAAAAAAAACAGAACAGAACAGCAGGAAACAATAAAAATCAACAAAAAACGACGAATTGTAGCACCTAGCAACTGACTATTATAAATATCTAGAAAGCAGTCTGAAAACTTCAGCAAAAATCTAAACTAATACAGAAAAGTACAATTACAAAACGCATTCACCGAAAAACCTAAAAATAATAAATCAACTGAAGAAATATACAGAATCCTTGACTTTTTCAATATCCAATTCTCCTTGTTCAACTTTAGCAGTGAACATATTGGTATACTTCTCAAACTCTGAAGATGGCAGAATCTTCTGTATTCTTGGGGTCAAATAAGTCGTTTTGAACCACTCGGAGCATTGCTGAACTATCGGTTGAGAATGAAGTGACACAAATTGTTGACGGCAGATTGCATTCATTTCATCAACTGAATTTGCGTGGGTCCAGAAACAATCGTGGACGGCGGCGAATGTTATTCCTCTGAAAACATCAAAAAATTTGATTTTGAAACTTCAGAGTACTTACCTATGAGCACAATTCAAAGAAGTAAGCATCATGTGAGTGGAATCCAAGGAATGCACGAAATTCGGTGGGAATGCATCAACTTGTTTCATTGGAATCGGAACCAAAACCAATTTTGATTTTCTTTCAGTGAGTTTACAGTATGGTTGAACAACTGGAAGTCCCAATGGTGTAATCCATTCAACTGTTTTCATTAAATCACTTGATCCTTTCGCAATCAAACGGAACCAATCTTTTAGTGCCATAGAACTTGTGAAAGCATCGTTCAAACTGGCAAATGTCTTTCGAGCGAGATAACGGGCGAATATGGCTGCCTGAAATAACAAAAAAAAACGAAATTGATAAACTCATTTGTAATCCTAACTAACATCTTCTCCGGGAATATCCAATGCTTTGAGTTGTCTCTTAATCTGAAGAACTGCTCCATACATTGTCACACCATAAACTGTCGTCATCACTGTCTGTTTGATTACTTTTCGTGGAACATTCTGTGGAAGAGCATCACGAAGTTTGAGTGCAACGTCACGATCCTCTCCGTTCGATTCTTCGTCTTGCTTTCTTTTTTGTTCTACCCTGAAATAAGTGATCATCTACCTTTCTGAGAATGAGAGGAGCAATTACCTCTGAGCAACATCAGAGTATACATCATTGGGAGTATCCGACTGTGTGAGATTCACTTGAACACCTCCTTCATTATCTCTTCCCAATGCAGCATAATGTTGTAATCCATTACAACTTCCGTCTTGATGAACTGGCAATTGACTTTGGAATGATGCTACGTCACTACCGTATCTCATTGCTTGTTCGATTTCAACACATGCCGCGAGCGTCTGCCATGGCTCATCTGATGACATCCACCATTTTTCTCCACCAAGAGGGTCACGAGCAGAATCCAGAATCATGGGAAGAAGACGTTCGGCTTCCACCATTCTGTCAGTTACACTTGACCGTTTCATAGTTCCAGTCAAATTGATACAATGCAGTTTCAGCCAGTCGAATCCTTTCGATCCGAGTGGCTGGCTTTTGGCAAACTTCAGAATACAACGATTCACGTCATCACCCATGTGTGAGAGATATGGGGAAAGTGGGTAAACACGACCTCGGAAATCCATGTTGTGGGGGAAGAAGAGGGTTTGACCACGGAAATGATCAGCGAGGACAACACGATAGAGCATCCAACACCACAAGGAATTACTTTCATTTCTGAAAAATGAATTTAATGTTACCTGTGCATCCGGATGTCCACATACCTCATCTTAATCGCCTCTGCTTTTCTTTTTGCATATCCCCTAAATTTCTCCACGTCAATGTCTTCTTTTTTCACTTTTCCAAATTCTGTCACAAAATCTGGAACATCAAAAGTGTCTTGTCTCATCGGAATTCCCAATTTCTCCAAAAGTTCTTCTGAATCTTTTCGATTCGACTTGTTGAAAACAGTCTTCAAAGTATCCAACATAGGTTCATTGATAACCCACGGAGTTGATCCCAACTGATTTAATGCATCGAAAACAGGTCTGCCTTGTGATGGCGATGTTATCCTTTGTCTCATTTCATCATTCAGACGTACTGATTTGAATTCCATCATATTTCGGATAATATCTTGACCAACTGTGTATAACGGACCACCCGTTCCTCTATCAATCCATGGCCGCGGAGGAACTGTCATTGGCAGATTCGAAGTGGAAAATACGATGAAATCGAATGGATTCTTATCGAACATCGCCATTAACTTCGAGTTGATTGAAAGCATTCTGGAGAGTGATAAGCGACAATCAGTTGATAGTTTTGACTCTTCTTCTATTGAAATTGAACGATATGAGAAGGCTCGTTGCCACGTTACTGAAACTTCGGGAGCGTTAACTTTGAGAAAATCTGCAAAAATCCTTACTTTTTCCAGAATCTTTCGCCTCAACTGGGAAGAGACACGCATCGAAAAGAACGTTAATGATGACATTGCACACTTGATTTCTCGTTTCAGCATCCATATTTCCCAAATTAAATTGGAAATTCGATGCGAGATTCTGCGTTTTGCATGCTTTATCCCACCATTCCCTATGTGTATTCTGACGTGAAACTTCTGAATCGGCTGTGAAATATTCAATGTAATTATCGAAGACCCGTTTCCAAATCTCGTTTTCATTGAATCCCATTTCTTTTTTGAAGACATTTCCGAGTTCTTTCAGTATTGGATCAATGACATCAAATTGAAATTGAGTTGCTCCAATCAGATTTTGTCCTTGAGAGCAGGCAGCCATTGCAGTAAAATAAAGAGTTTCTACAAGCTTCTCTCGTGGAAGCAGTTCGAGACATGTTGACACTGAAATAAAATACATTTGGAATACAAACATCTAAAACTGTCCTTACCCAACGGATGAGTATCGTTGGGATCGATCTTCTTCAATCCATCAGCAATTTTTCTTCTCCAACTCCATTGATCAATCAATTCCTCTCCAGATACATCACTTTTTTCTCTTTCAACACTATTCTTCACTTGTATCCACATTGAAGACTCCAATTTCAGATGATCTTCGAACAACTGTTTATACTTCTTCTTCTCTATATTATTAACTTGAAATGGATTCTGATGATAATCTTCCGAAGGACAATTCCTCTGAAGGGGTGAAACTAACTCCAAATCTTCAGAATACCGTGTTCCTTGCAGTTTCTTCCCAGCTGGAATATAGAAACTTCTCATCATATTCAACTCTTTTCTAATCGTTTTCTGATCTTCTGAGCTTATAAAAATCTCAAATTGTTGATCTTCCGAAATATTAATTGATTTAGCAGCAAATTGTCTCATTTTCTGTTCCATCGAATCGAATAAATCGTCAATAACTTTTGAATTCTTCGAGTCGAACGACCGTTGATCTTTCCATTTTCTTGAGTTATTCAATAAAAGAAGAGCCATTAGATATGTTGTATTACTCTCATTTCTTTTCAGAGATCTCCACAAATCTGAAATTCCAATGAACAATGAAAGTGATTGATTCGATTCAATTGATTCCACTTTTTTCAATACTTTTTCCATTTTCTTATTGAGAACGAGAAGGCAAATGGGAACAATCTGAAATAATGGAACTGAAACTATTCTCATCTTTTGGATAGCACACCTCAGGTGATAATCGACTTCTTAATTGATTTTCAGTCAATCGTATGAGTGATTGTACATCATCCTTAAGAGTGAATCGGACAATATCAGCCATCGCATGCTGATCAACTCGCTGTTTCCATAATTTTCTCTTTTTCTGTTTGTGCTCTATCTCAAGAATTTTCAGTATTTCTGCTTTCCAGTCATCGTTTTTTGTTTCTTTTTTCTGTAATCCACTTGTTGTTGTTGGACTGATCGAAACATTAGCAACTGCCGAGGATGCTGAAAACTTGAAGATTCTTAGAATGGAAAAAAAACATCCCCGAAATCTAAGTGCTGATTAGACTCCGTGCATTTTCAATAGTAATTGAAGAAGCTAGCTTTTTTCAAAAAACGTACCCAGCCTACGTTGTGATTGAATACTGATTATCCGTTCTAGTGTTCGTTTCATGTGAAGATCTGACTGAAACTGTAATCGTTGTACTTTTTTTCGACGTTTCAGCTCCTGACCATTTCGGATCAGACCGGAATACTCTCTTTTCATTACATAGATAGGACCTCTTGAATCACATTGAATCAAAATTAATGGTGTTTTGTTTTGGAAGACAACATCGAAGTATAGAAAATAAACTTATTATTCTTATATCTGCAAGTGCGAATAACAAGAAAACTACTGGAATTTTCTCGTTAAATAGTAATAAAATAATCATATGAATCATTGTGGAAAGAAAATCAATCAGAAATCTAGGGGACGGGGTTTGAATTTTGGGAAATGGGACGGAACTTCAATATGACTATACAAGAAAAATGGATGTTTTTTTGGGAAAAAGTCCAAAAATTTCCAGAAAAATCAAAACCAGGTGAAACTCGTGTAGTAAGGAAAAGGAAGAGATGGGTTCACAAGTAGTGATGGCCAAGATTTATAGAAGAAATTTAGAATAAACGGGGCTGAAAATATTTAAATCAAAGGACCGGATTCTGGAGGACGAAGACAAAAACAGTGAAGAAAAAGGAGGACACGTGGGGAAAATAAGGGATGTCACATAAAAAGACTGGGATTGTTTTGGGAATATTCAACTATCTCATATCAATAAAATTTCATGAAAAGGGCGGAGTATGTACTCAAAATTCATGTTTTGCTTCTTTTTTTGGAGAAGAATACATAGGCTACGCCCACTTTCAGTCATGCCATCGATGAAATAAAAAGGGACGAAATGTACAAAAAAAGCAAGAAACCCATGGAGAAGGAATTATTGAGAAGAAAAAAAAGAAATTGGTGTCAAATTGTGAAAAGTGTAAATATGAAATGGGGTTGAGGGAACCTATTTTTTCAGCTTTTTAGTTTCAGTTTTTGTTGCCAAACTGGCCAATACCGGAGACCATTCACCGTTTTGCGACGAGGACATTGGAAGTGGTTGGGGTCTGAAAGTAGGGAATTAAAATACATTGAAGTTAGTCTATTTTTTAAACTCATATTCGTAAAACATTGATAATCTATTACAAAGTAAGTAAAACATAAAATATAACTGAAACAGACGTTTACGATTTTGTTAGAGTTAATGATAAGCTTATTTTTTTGTCTGAGTGAAAACAAAACTGGTTTAAGAGATGATAATTCTTGTTTTGATGAGAGCCATCAGATTTGACTGATCTTCTGAATGACAGTAAGAACTATAATTAGGCGTGATGTTAGAAAAATAGACGACGACGAGGAATTAATAAAATTGCATCATCATCACACATATATTATATTTTTGTACACATATATTTTTCAACATACCACATATGTGACATCCGCTTCGATCCTAAATTAACTGTTTCTCAATGATACATATATTAATTTCTATTAAACTTTTCTGAAAATTTTCGATCTGAAAACTTGGAACTTACGTTTTATAAGTGGGGGAAGAGACATTGGAGTGAGAAGAAATGGATCTTGTATGCAATGGAGTCACTGGCGCCTGTTGTTCCATGGAGCGTGATTGTAATGCAGCCCATTTAGACTGAATCTCCTGCTCCTGGGCTTCAACTGCTTTCTGTTTCTCCTGAAGTTCTTCTTTTTCAGCCAACATCTGTCGTTGCATTTCACGAATTTCTTTCTCCTTCTTCCGTAACATTTCCATTGATTCATCAACTGCTGTCGCTGTCGATGACATCATCGCACCACCACCTCGAACTCTTTCAAGTAATGCACATCTCGATTTCGTGCTGAAAAGATATAGAGTGAAATTCAGAAGATTATATCGAAGACATGCTTGAGAAAGTCAGTCAAAGCAATGAAAACTTACAGCGCGTTATCGTTTCTCAACAAATGGTTCTCTCGCCTCAATGATATTACTTCTTTTATGAGTTTTGTCGATGCTCTACGTGCTCTCATTGTCTGGCGAATCGGAAGTTCCGCAATCATTGATCCATATGCCTTACGATCGAGTTCAGCATTATCGTGTCCTCTTGCAGATAACATTTGCGATGAGGCTACATCGTCGTCATCTAATTCCACTTCATCAACAATTGCACGATCAGTTGCAGATGATGACGTCGGATGATTGGATGCGGAGCCGCCTTCAGAATTCATTCGGGGTACTGTCGTGTGACGACGAATTCCGTTGTTTTCTGAAAATTAAAAATTATAAGTGAAGTATTAACTAGGATATAAATCTGAATTCGATAAAAGACAAGTGCAGCACACAACAACTAAACACGTTTTAAACTCACTTGAATCGTTGATTCCGTTGGATCCCAGTGGTTGTGATGTTCCATGGAATGTTTGAATTCTACGTGGTTTCGTTCTTCCGTTTCCAGCGACTGAATCTCCAGAATCAGACTCTTCTGATAAATCGCTTGATTTCTCAAGAACGTCTGAAGCATCGGCTTTCTCGTCGAAATACGACCAGAGATCAGCATCACGAGACTCGCTCATCCGTTCAACCACTGAAAAAATTTATTTGGAATTATTAGCCGAGCATTTAAGTTACAACCGCGCCCCACGTCAAACGAGAGAGTATCGGCGAGAGACGCAGAGTTTTTTCTGGCGCGAAACAGATTTTCACCATTTTTGATCTATTTTCACAAGTTGTTTAAATTTTTTTTGCCAAATTCCGAGAGAAAATAATGGAAAATAGGTCAAAAACTGTGAAAATATTTTTCGCGCCACAACAAAACTCTGCGTCTCTCGCCGATACTCTCTCGTTTGCGGCGGAGCGCAGTTGTAAGAAGGGGTGGGCCGCTAATAATACTGGAGAAAACACAGAACTCACATCTATTCAATGGAATCACCCTGCTCCGTCTCAACTCTCGAAATCTTGACTTGACAGCCTCTCGAATTCTATTTGAAATGTCCGTTCGACTCTTGAATGGCAACTTGGATACATGATCCCTCAAATCATCGAAAAAGTTGAGACGAGTTTCTAGATATTTGGATAGTGCCTCTTCTTCCGGTAACCGTGAATCAAAGAGTTCCTCCAATCGTTTCAACCATTTATCTTCAAGCTCTTGTTGTGCAGCTACTCGATCTTTAAGAACGCCATCAGCATCACCAGTAGTAATTCGAATTCCTTCCGGTGGTACATTCTTTGGTGCTGCCTCTAGATGAGCAACCCATTTCTTCCGATCAGTGGAGGTATTGAATGATATCTCGAAAAGAACTGGTTTAGCTCCCGAAATTAACATAATCGAGTGTCCACGGGCAGCTGTTCGGATGAGAAGGGATTGTACTGGCATTGCACCTTGATCATGCATAAACACCAACTGACGGGAGCTTTTACGAATCAAAATTACTATAATATCATCGAAAAGCACTATCCAGCATTGATCTTTCTTATCAGTAGTCTTTCCGGATGAGGACGATGAATGCGTTCCACCGCCTGATCCCACGAGATTCGGAATTTTGATGAGAGCTTCTCCGAGATGAACCAACTTCCGATTTGTAGCGGAGTTCAATGATTCCAGCTGGAAAATAATGGTTTTGTTGCAATTTCGACTATGATTATCACTAAAATACATAAAAACTAAAACTCACATCAAAGTTGTAACGAATTGTCCCGTTTGGAACCGAAGGATCTGATACATACAAGTTAGTTGTAGACGATGAATCAATTTGAACTTTAATCTCCTCCCATTTCATTGACATATGAGCCATTGAAAGATTCTCATCAATTTTATGTGCGAACTTCCGAGCAGTTTCCAGAGCCAATTTCGTCAAATCATGATATTCACTAAACGGTTGCTCGTTCTTCAATATCGTCTCCAGAAGAAGCGAATATTTCGTGGCTCGTCCAATAATTTTGGTGATCAGTGGACGGAAGTCGTAGTGTTTATAAAATGGCTCTTCAACATAAGTCCGTTTGAAAAATTCAGCGAATTTAGCATTTTTATTCATCAAATGATGATATAAAACGTCAGATCTTTCTTTCGCAACTCCGAAATCTGTATAAGCGTCACAACATAACTTCGTATGTTGGCCACCATCGATTGCCAATTCTTCACTAATTATATCGGATATGGTACCAACTTCATAATTCTCCTGGATGCGAGCAGTGATTCTTTCGAGAACATTTAGATGGAAGATAAGTAATGGTTCAAGCACATCTGGTATAAGTATATCCATATCTTGCTTACTTATTATACTTTCATCAAGCATTCGACGACGATATCCTTGCAGAAGGAATGCGATATTTGCGCAGTGACGCTTTTCCATTAGATACAATTCTGAAAATACATTAATTTAAATTCAGAGAAGGAAATGTTCAAAGTGATAAGCAAATGTAGTCTTCATACAATTCGAAAACTTCTGGCTTTAGCACGGTGCTCTAATGTTAAGCTTGTTTTTCTGCTTTCAGACATATAAATACATATCTCAACTACAAACTTCTTCAACAGATAAAACTCACCAAAAATAGCGTCTTGCTTCTTGACCTGCTTTGTGGATAACGTGTTGTGTCGATACTTTTCATGCCACGATTGATACTCTTCTGCACCGAATAAGTCGTGTTTACCGTATAGACGATCTCTGAAAGATATTTAATGGTTGGAATGGCGAACTTTGAGAAACGGGAAAAGCAGGCCAACAAACTGGGCTATTTGGCTTTTGAATAGTTTGAAAAACTTACAACTGAGAATACAAATTATTCATTGAATTTGTAGCACCATTTGAACTCGACGAAGATGCATGGCTATGGTCTGATGGTGATACCATCCGGGAGATATGATCCGGAAGACCTGAAAATTGAAAAACTTTTGTATGGATACACATTTAAAAAATTTTGGACGACACCAAAGACATTCCAGCCTTGGCATAAATCTCTGGAAATTTCAGTTCTCAACGTGCCCTCAGCATCAGCATCGATAAAATCAATGGGTGTTTCATTTGATTCGGATACTGAAATGTTCAATCGCTTATGCTCGAGACTAATTGGAGAATACATTGGATCCTCCATTTCCAGAGCTCCTTCAACAATTCGAGTTAGCATTTCTGAGGAATGAAATTTATATTAGAGATGGATTTCGAAGTTAATACCATCATCGTCCAAGTCGACAATAAGTCCATATTTATCAGCAATAGCTCGGCACTCTGCATGATAACTGGTCTCCGGAAGAAACAGGTCAAGAAGTTGAGATTCAGAATGAAACCAACTTCTTTGTTGTTTTGAAATTTCAGATGTCACTGATTCGAATGAACTGATAGTAAGGGAACATTCACGTTTCTTCTTCCGATATCCAGCAGTTGCTTTAGATAATGTTCTAGTGAGTATAGATACAACACTGGAAGTTTCTGCTTTTTCGCCTAGAATCCCATTAATCTTTCTGCTAAACCAGGCGGAGAAATCCGAAGTAGTTTTTCCACTACTACCGAAGCTTCTCGGCGACAACGAAAGCGTATCCGATTCAGCATCACTTCTCATATTGAATATAGTAGAAGGTGAACGAGGACTTTGAAAAGACGGGGAAATATTAGGGAATGATACACGACGGGTAGTAGCAGAATGAGTATTAGAATTGCTAGAATTCACAATATGTGAATTTGAATTCGAATTCGGTATTTTGGAATTCTCTGAATTCAATGATGTAGTGAATTGAGTGTCGCAACAAATCGATTGGCTCGATTCAGTGGTCGGTAGAGGAGTATTAGCATTCGAAGTAGTTGATGATGTGGTGGTGCCTGAACTCTGACGTCGTCGTTGTCCTCGTCTCTCAACAATTCTTGTCCACTTCTCGTTTAGACCCATTTTTCGTTTAATCGATCAGACGTTGGTGTCTTCGAATGGAAGGAAAACAACAATTTCAGCACATAATCACCGTCTTTAAAACGAGAAGATAGACTATACTGAAAGAAAAAACAACGAATTCTCATGAGACGGTAGTATACAAGAGAAGGAAGTATAACAAAATCGAGGATTTATAAGAAAGGAACGTGGCAACTAAACCCCGAGATACTTTAAAAAAAACACTTGATATTATCGTGAGTTACAAGACGGAGAGACTTGTGGCATTGTGAGAAACATTAATTTGTTTCTTGTTGATTGATTAGGTAATAGAAATAAATAAAAACACTAGTGTTAGGAAGTCAAAACGAGGGGCATCTCAAATTGAAATTGGTAGTGAACTATTCATAAGCAATGTGTTCTGATACTAGAGTTCGAAAAATTCAATGTGTTCCATAGTGTATTTGAATGGTAAATTGTCAACCCATTTCTCGAATGTCATGAGTTTTTTGATAAACCCGCTTAGCATAAATATTCAATCATGTTTTTCTCCTCTTCCTAGTTGAAATGTTTTAACACAAAGTTCAGTTCAGTGAGTGCTCCTGTCACAATTTACATACTATCTTCTGGTCGTAAAGTTGAGGTGAAATAGAAAAGAGGAAGGCAAAGAAGTTTAGTTGTGGAAATAGAGACATTTGTAGTTCCAAAACTAGCCCTACTTTGAGAAAAAAAGTGACTCAATGTTCAAATATAGTGCGGAAGGAAGGAAGGAAAAAGAGCTATTCTCAAATAACCGGAGACTCGGTCACTTAATATATTACATCTGGTTTAAAATTGTTGCCCAGCTGAAAATAGTGAAGAAAATTCACTTACAATTTCGAAAAATTTGGCCTTATTAGAACATTCATTGAAAAATGAGAAAACGATCTTATAGATTGTTCGGAAACTAAAATCTTTTTTACAAGTAACCAATAAGATCAACTTTAGGGAAAGACAAGTGATGACTCAAAAATAACAAGCATTTGCTTGTTGTGAAATCTCAAATCTTCAACTGATAAAAACAGAAAGAGAGTGCGCAAGAGAGTAAAGGAGGGAACAGTTGATAGTCAACCTTTAGCTCTTTTGACTCTTTACTTTTTGAAGAGAGGTGTCAAGTGGAAACTAGTTGAGCAAAATGATAGTAGAAACGGGCACTTTCGCTCTTTTTCGAAAGAAAAAGTTTATGTTTTTTCTGAGAAGAAAGTATGCGAGTCCTTTTGAGAGGAAATGACATTTCTCTTTCTGAGTTAGTGATCATTGATGAGAAACTGAAAGAGACCTTCAATTAAACCTCACATTTTGGGCGTTTTTGAAGAAAATAAATTATACGTTTCAATTTCTTTACTCAACTTTTTAAACTTCTATTTTTGAGCCAAACTGTCACATGACTGGTGGGCGGAGTTTGAGAAATCAAAAGGAATGAACCAATGGTATCAGTCTGGTTGGCTTCCGCATAAACTTCGACATGAGCAATTGAAGAAATTCAAAACCTCCGGTTCGTAGAAAAAGGGTAACCATGCAAAAATAATCAGACAGGAAAGAAACTTACTAGCTCTTCGATCTCTTGTTGTACAAATTGTAAGATGAGTAGAGAATATGCTTTGGCAAGCTTGGCCGGCACGGAAACTACCGTTGCTACCACAAGCTTTCATTTCGGTAAGATTAGAAGTAATAGACGAGCCGACGTCCGAGAACTTTCGACCTGTACGCCTAGCGAGAGCTGCCGTTGATAGCAATGAACTCATTATGCTTATCAGGAGACTCTTCCAACGAATCTGTCTTGAATGAAGCTTGAAGTTCACCAATAATATAAAGCTCCGCAGTAGAACCAGCTGAGGTTGTGAATGATTCGATGGGAATTATCGTCGGAGGGAAAACAAAACAAAGAATAATAGAAAACCACACGACGTCATATGAATGATTCAGTATCAGATTGGTAGAATCAGTTTTAGAAATACACTTTTCCCGAACTCCCAGACAAATTTTATTTCAGCCTACCGTCAAGTGAGGCAGAATCGAATGGAGTTGTCGGGTCGTTGGGTCCACCACTCATCGGAAGAATTGTAGCAGAGGTACTGCGTCTCTGAAAAAAACGATAGATAGACAAATTGTATCTGAAAGATTTCTCTTCTGACACATAAACACTAAAAATCGTATGAATGGCTAGAACATTGGCAGACGCTGTCTCTGGAAGTGAGACAAAAATAAACGAAGAAAAGTTTTTCAAGCAATCATTTAAAACATTAAGGATATTTGAACTGGAAAGAATTTAGATGAAATTGCGTGAACAGCTTCTGGAAAGAATTCTGATCCCTAGTTGCGCATTTTAAACACGTTCATAATCTAGTAAACAATAAACATCAAAATATATACCCGAAATTCGAATACTCTAGACTTCATGATGAACAAGAACAATCTTCTGAACTGTTTCACATGGTTTTTCTCACCTCCAAAAAACCATGAGACAATTTTTTTTTTCGATTTTTCAATTAAAAATCACTTCTTTTCGTCCGTCATTTTTCAGATCAATGATAGATAAATAGAAATACAAAAACACGTATCTAAAAGATAGCGAAGACGATAGAAAGTTTTTCTATTTCTCTGTCTCTCTCTAAGCTTTCAGTTTCCTCTCCCAAAAAATTTAGCGCGCGATTCAGTAAAACGAAGAAGAAGACGGCGAAATGGTGATATTGAGTAACCTAGAATTATCAGTAAAGAAGAGAAAAACGAAAGAATAGAAGTTGGAAAACTTCTTAATCAGAAAGTATATGTAATCAGAGGCAAATTTGAGTATTACTAACGTTTGTTGCTCCAACTGAAAGTGATCCGCCACCACTCATTTGTCGACTTGTCGTTGACCTTTGATCTAAATCCGATATGATGTCTGCTAGATTTGGACGACTGGCGGTGGGCTGAAAAGTTTAAACTAGATCAATTGTTAAAAAACGAGAAAGTTAGTTTTCCTCATGAATTCGGAGGCTATGCAAACTATTTCAATTTGCTTCCTCGATTCGTTCAACATACCTTCTTCCGGAACAAATTTCCGAACGTGAATGTATCTGATCCTGATTTTTCTTTTTTGTTCTTTCCGATTCTGTAAAAATGACACATTACTAGAAGAGCAATTAATAATAACATGAATCAAAACATTCCAGTACCAAAGTTTAGTCAACTTTTAGAAATAAGGGACCACACAATTAAAATAAAACAAAAACTATAAGAAACACTGCACACGCATTTTAAAGCATATAAGCATACCCGCCAGAGCCATCGGGCTACAGGGCCGAGATGTTACTCACGATGACAACGACAGAAAAGACAGTGATGATGACGAGGACAAGAAAGAAGCTGTGGTGGTGGCGTTGGCCGATGGAAAGTATGCGTCATCACCTTCTTCATCGTCCCCAGAAGAAGTTACCGTATGCAATATAGACGTGCACATCCAACTACTGTAGTTTTATACATATTCGCAAAAAATTCGAGAAACAGAAGTACAAGTTAGGATCGAGAAGTACAAGGAAGTTCAAGTAGACAAAAAGTCAATAGTCCCGCAGTTAAGTTTCGCATAATCAATTTGTCCCAAAAACTATCATCGAAAAATTCACACATGCCTTTCGGTGTAACTAACACTAAATGAAAAACTGAGTTATCGAATCACATAGCAACACTCAACCATCTTTATGTCTGTGTGGTTCCCCTGGATACATTTCTCGTGAATACAAAACTTTCAGAAAATTATTTTCGTTCTCGTTATTATGTCAACTCTTCTATATATATTCTCACCGAGCTGCCGTGAGCAACTGATATTCTACATGTTTGATTTTCAAATAATTTGGGGTTGAAACAGTATACAGAAATGACACAGAACATGGACAGATACACATACACATACATATATACACATACAAAACTGTTTCTGTGCGCATTTTTTTGCATCAAAACTTGTGTTTTTCTCGAAGTGTTCGTAAAAGTACCTTTGCTTCTTTAAACTCTTCGGTCTTGGTCTAAGATGTGCTTGTGCGGATGCGAAAAACGATGAAGACGCATTAGAAGCTCTCCGTTTCAACGACCCAGTACGTAATCCGCCATCTTCTGTTCCAAGTGTCGTTGTTGACACAGATCCACGTTTCATAATCTTTCGAAGACTTCTTCGAACAAAAGAGTTGTTCGGATTACCCGTCTGACTTTTTGAAGCCGGTGACGAGTGATCAGTATTGATTGAAGAAGAAATCGAAAAACGATTATTATTACAAATTTCGGAAAGTGGCATGAGGTCTTCGGTGACTTCAGAGGTGGCTAGAAGTGCCGGTGGTGATGGAAGATTGTGATATTGTAGAAGACGTGGACGAATTGGTGTAGTATATAGTGGAGAAGTGCTATCTGGACTAGTTGTTGTTCCATCCGTTTCAGTTTCTCCTCCGGTTGGCAATTCGACCGAAATCAGTCTGAAAACGGACACAACTGGGAAAAACAAAGGGGACAGGAAAGGAAAAGAAAAATAGAAGTGCTCTACATTATATTGTTAAACTAAAAATTTAGTATACCATCACCGAAAAAACATAACATTACACAAAAAGGAAACATTCCACTTGCATCACAAAATTCAAAAAGCAAAGAGCTCGTCTTAGACTCTTGTTTTCAATTCGGATAACTAAATAATTCTAACTTTTTTTTCCAACATACCTCTGAGACCCTCCGGATATGACTCCAGATGCTCCACTTATTGTTCCAGATCCATCGAATGGTGACCGTGGGACAGCGTCTCTCGTTGGAAGTGATTGTGGAGAATACATCTACAAACATGTTTGCACTTCATTAAATGAACAGCTGGTGCAGTTTTGGATGAAAAAACCATAAAAAGAGAGACCACTATTCACATTACAACACCTGCCAACTCACATTCGGGGTCATGATCATGACCTTTGGAAGAATAGAGAACTCTTAAAAAGAGCTTGTCGTGTTTAATTTCAGTACTTACGATGTCTTCATACATATTATTCTGGGTATTCGGTTCGATTAACCATTATGGTTTTTAACAGTCATGTCAGTAAATTTAATAATTGATCCCACAGACCCCTACACACCGTGTGTCCCACCATTCCAAACGGTGGCATTTTATCCTTCCACGATTGATCACTTGCTTTGTAGGGTGATGAACGGGATGATGAAGCAGCGGATGCTGCAGACACCTTTCGATGTATTCGGACTGGGGGCGGCTCGGATGATGAGATTGATGGCAAATTTGCGTCTGAAATTGAACTATTTTTATTGGAGTTTTCAAAAGAAGACTATAACTTTCATGTATATAGAGTAAAAACCTGGTTAACTGGAAACATCTAGGAAAGAACAAAAAGGAATGACCATACACTCATATTGGTATGTTTCTTTTTGTGTCAGTGTTCCCCTCCGGAGGTGTGGTAATGTCTAGTATCAACAAGAAAGACGGTGAAGAAATCTATACGGTCTCTGAAGAAAGAAAAATGTATGTATTCGGTAGTGCCGATGGTGTCTCCTGGTTTGTACAGAAAGCAGCCAAGGCACAACAACATGATCTAAGCTGCGGAATGGGAGAGCGGAGCGTAGGCATGTTGCATAAAGAGGAAGGAAGAAGGAGAGATACATACATATGGTATACAGACATACAAACAAACAATCAAAAAGGCGAATAATAAGGAGAAATGTGAAAGAGGGAGAAGCTTAGGTTGTATCGTAGATGAAGTTTCGAAACTTTAGTTTTCTTTTTGAAAGGTAATTTCTCTACACTAGTTTCACAAAAAAACATAAGCTACAGTTCTGCAGAGTTTTGAGATATAAATTTATGAATACTCACGATTATCATAATGGCGCAATGATTGATTGACCTTCGATGCACCAGCATATCTGTATCTTTCATCAGCTCCTCCTTTATCCAAAATCAACATTTCATTATCTTTCGAATATCCATCAACATCATTGTCTTCATCTTCTGAATCCTCTTGTTCGTCTGGTTCTCCTTGGAATACTACCATCGCGCTTTTGCATCGCCCTTTTTTCAAATTTTGAGACGACACAGAACGCTTTTCAAACTGTAAATCAATTTCATTCATAATTAAAAAAAAATAAAACTCACCGAATTACGTCCAATCTTATCCATATTTTCCATTTCTTCACTTCGTTTGAGTCGTGTAATTTCAGTAACATCATCACTAACAACTCTTCGATGCTCAATATTATTATTGATAAAAGAGTTTGTTGATGGTGCACTTTTACAATGAAACATTGGGTAAGTGTGCTCCACAACTTCACGATGACGATCAATTGCAGATGGAAGGGGTCCAACTGACGAAGCGTGTGGATTTTGATGATTCAATTGATAATTGTACGGAATGTGAATGGATTGTTCGTGTTCTGATTCTTCACTAATTGCTGGAAGTTCCGAATGTTTCCGATCGTCTGACGAATGTCCGCGGCTTGACGAATCTAATGGATTCGTGTTTTCTAAAATTAAAAAAAACAGTTGTTTTTTTTGTTCAAAAAATCGTATATGAATGAAATATTATTATATGTAAATACTTATTATTAAACTATTTTTGTTAAGTTTAAATAATAATTATTATTCTTTAAGAATGAATTTGAGACAGAAACTGTCAAAACGAAATAAAATCATAGATGTTCTCGATAAAAAAAACGAAACGAACTATGATTCATCACCATTTGTGTTTTTATTTTCCTTGTATTTCTCTACTTTTTTCTTTCATATTTTCCTACCCCCTATGATTATACCCGGGCACATAACCGTCTCTGTTATATAACAAAACATTGTCTGTTTTAGCTGAAATATTCTTCTTCTCTATAAAAAACAGAAAGGATGACGTGGCATCTTAAGGGACCGCGCAAGCGAAGAAAGAAAAGGACGGAAACGAAAAGAATAAATGTGTGTTTGAATGTATATACATGCAAATAGGTGTCGTTTTTTCATCAATGCACACAGAACATTTAGAGAAAGAAGACGATAGAGAGATAGAGACATTATAAGAAAGACAGTATGCATAAATCATCGTGTTCACTGAACTATGTTAGTGATCTTTGTAGAATTATTTTAATAATCTTACTTCGAAACGGAATAAAATGGAAACGCACTCATATCAAATTGAGGTTTTCAGATGAGAATTCTCAAGAAACGACAAGAAATAATTTCGAAACCTGCTATAAAAGAAGGCGTGGTTTAGAGAATGAGTCTCGCGCAATGTAGTTTTTAGAAATGAATGGGAAACATAGAGATAAATGCTCGAGTTTAGATTTTATGTGGACATAAATTAGGTAATAAATCGTTATATAAGTATTTCTATTACTGGTCAGCACTATTTTCTAATAAACTAACCATTCGAATACGACAGAGCAATATTTCCAGCACCGACGGGATCATAAGAGGCGAATGAGACAGCTGGATAGGAGAATGAGTCCGGTGATGAAATATCCTGAAATATGCACGTTTATAATAAGAAAACGACAGTATAGAAAAGTTTTTTCCTCAGATTTTATAATTTGAATAAATAAACAATCACAAACCGTTGGAATTCGATCAGGAGATGAAGGAGATGTATTGTTGTCATCCATTATATCCATTTCATCTCTCATCATTAGCAGTCCGGCACCAATTCCACTGTCTGTTAGACCGTTTCCCCCTTTCGAAACCTGAAGAATGAATGGTGGTAATTGGAAAATTTTAATTTGGGAAATGAAAGGAATTGGTTATTTACCAAAGTGTCATAGCTTCCATTACGCATGGAATCGTTTCCATCTTGAATCGTGGCCGATAAAAGATCACCTTAAAAATAAATTTTAGAACCGAAAAAAGTTTAGAATACCAACCCAAGCTGCGGCTTCGATCACCGTTGGTGTTGGCATTTTGTACATCCGACTGGTGATGTTGAGCACATTCTGATAAAGAATCCAATGAATTTGCAATACTTCTCGGTGAGACTGGATGAGTCGACCCGTTTTTGACAATTCCCTCCTCAATAATCATTGGTGGAGTTGGTGTAGTCGATGGTGGATATTGCCATGAACTATTCGTTGATGACACTGAAAATAATTATTGAGATGTTTGAATTTGGAAAACTATCGGGAACTGTACCTGGAAGGAAAAGAGATTCAATAAAAGAGAAAGTTGTTGGTTTTTGTTCCTCCGGAATGAGTGGAATACCCGGAGAGCTTGGCGAATATCGTTGATATTCGTTGGTGACGTACAAAGCCGATGGCGATGATGTCGAAGATGAATACGACGTCACCAAGTTGTAATCGTATAGGGGTGATTCACTGAAATAGAAACGGTAATTGAGAATAATGGAATGAAATAATCAATAATTATGACAGAAACAAGAAAAGAAAACAGAAACAACAGGCAGCAGCTTTGGGTCATTCATCTCATCTGACGAGACGATTTTCGGGGAAAAGAAGAGACCACGGGATGGAAAAAGAAGAACACATTAAGAGAAAGAAAGAAGGAACGATGGCGATGATGATGATTCAATTTTCAATCTTTCAAGCGGAAATTGGAAATTGAAAATCAGCTGAGAAATCCGGGTTTCAAATTCCCACAAGAAAAATCATAAACACACCAGCATCGAAATTCAGTGATTTTTGATATCTTATATTTCAGAAACCATGCCGAAAACATCTAGTTTATTGATAGTTTGTAGAGAAAAAGTTTATCTGTGAATTTTCAGCATCTTTCAACATTGAAAAACCTAATTTCAAAAAGTTCTGGTTGGCGGCTGTCAATTTTAATTCGCAAAGAATGCGCGGCGCCGTTGCAATCGGACGCCGCCCACTTCCGTATGCGAAGAAAACTTACTGTCACCAAGTTTTGATTTTTAGATTTTTTTTAAATTTTAATTTAAAAAAAAATTTTTTAGGTTTCTGAGGATGTGTTTCACAACAAAATATATTTTACTTCAACGTTTAGGGAAGAATGAATTTCCTCCATTCGAAAAGCACAATCGGTTTATCGAGAACATTCTGAAACTCTTCAGACTTTTAAGTCTGGAGTTAAGAATAAATTCTCTCCAAATCAATTTGAAGCAGTGAAAACAGCAAATTGAGCGGAAAAGTCGAAACTAATTACTACCTAACCAATTAGCGGTTGAGGGTCAGCCATTGACACTTTAGAACTTTTACTTTAAAACTGAAACTAGATACATGTCTTCTTCGAAATCACTCGATAGACAGACAAAAGGGAAAAGATCTTAAGAAAGTGACGAACAAGAGGTAAATGGGGGTTTACGAGCCGATGGGGACGGGAAGAAGAAGCACAAAAAATGAGGAGCAGCTGCGGCAGATGATCAGAAGAGGGAGCAGTAAAAGTAGAGAGAGAAGAATTATTAGTAGCACTCACGGATCTTTTCTTTGAGGGTTCGAACGAACGATGGATGGTGATTATGATCTCCGAAGGAGGAAGAAGAAGAAGGGTGTCGCTTTTATTTATGAGTTCGAATAGGAAATTGGGGCACAAACTGACTTGCAAAAATAAATATTGAAGTGCGGAAAAAGTGAACTAATCGTTAGAACTGAAAGTGATCCAGAAAGAAATAACCATGCTAAGAAGTAAACATATAGAAGGCATCTAAACAGAAATGAAAACGACTATCTAATCCGGACTGGCCTGGATTGAATTGCAAGAATTCGTTGATAACTATATACATGTTTGGATTCACTCTTCAACTACTGTCTATACCGTCTTGTCCTTGACAACGTCTTTCTCTCTCTTTCTTTCCACAAATAAAAACTTTCACTCGTTTACCAAATCAAATCAAATTAGTCATCACTAGTCAGTCAGGACACCGTCTTCACCTACTTATCTCTCCTTTTTCGGCATTTCTACTTAAAAAGAGCCGAACAGTAAATATAAAAAGAAGGTGGGTGATTGTGAACTTTTAGATAGGGTTGAAGAAACACTGATTTCAAAATAACAAAAAATTTTATTGATTGCGAAGGACGGTTTAAAAGTAGGTTGGCGAATGAATTGACCCAAAAAGCGGAAATATGAAAGATTTACAAAATATCGACATTTTTTCTAGTACTTAACCAGTCTTTGAGCTTTAGAAACTGTTTCTTATTAGAACAAATGGTTTGAATATTGAACAGAGTGTATCGATGAATCATGAATGGCGGAAAATTGGTCTACAGAAATTTTGTTTTGCGCGATGTTTCATATTTAAAAATCTACAAATACTTAAAAAAAAATAGCTTTTTCGAAAAAATGACAAATGAATATTTCAGAACTCCCGTAAATCAACACAAAATTCAAAGGGAGCTAGCTTGCGTGACTAGATCGGTCTCGGCACGAACCAAAAGTTCTTACTGTAACTGTAATAATTTTCACTTTTAGCCAAGCCGCTATACAAAAAAATAAACCATTTTCTGTGAAACCAGTTTGATTTGAAAAATGAATTTCAGAAAAAATACAGTTCAATAAACTTAAAAGAGGAGCCTTTTGAAGAACAATAAAACACAGGAATTTCGGAAAAGTGTCATCTATATATTTTTCTTCTGAAGAATTTTCCATACGTTTTTCGTTTTTTGCGCTCGCTGACCATCCATCCTCTTCTGTCACCGTTTTGTGTCATTTAGACATTTTACATTCTGCCGCCCGACAATTTCGGAATTCAAATAAAAAGGTAGCCAGGTGAAAATGCGAATAGGTAATACGAAATTGGCAACATTTAGACAATGTTAGTTCCAAAAAGGTTAAGAATTTGAAAAAAAAAAATTTTCCAAACCGTTGAAAAACAAGAAAAGTGTAAAAAGGGAGTATATACAGAGAAAAAAGAACAAGGAAACAGAGATAAGGAGGAACGAGTTGTATTGGATGGGTGGTTTGTGTATAGGAAGGGAGTGAAATAGTATTAAAGGACATGAGGCGCAGCATGATGGACAAGGAGGTCTCTCTGGGAGATTGAACACACAAAAGACTGAAGAAAAGGAGGAAAATGGTGACCTTAGTACCAGCTCAACACGTACCTCTCTTTCTACAGACTAACAGGAGGTAATTGGAGAAGGTGTGGATAGTTTCGAAGGTAGTCAAACAGTTGTCTGTAGTGAAACAAGGGCGTTGACGACTAGAAAAACTAGACGATGAAGCTTCAGGGATTTTGGAATCTTGAGGATTTTCTTACTGTAATATCTCTTCATAAAATACAGAAAAGCTAAAAATCACAATTTGAAGATAAGACCTCCGAATACAAAAAAAGTGTAGTAAAATTTGTTGAGAAAATGTCAAAAACGTTTCTGTTCTCATTAGAATTGCGACCAAAGTATCGTAGAACTTTCGCATAAAAAACAACGAAGGAAAATTCCAGATTACCGTTGATCACCTCACTTAAACAAGAGAAACCGAAAAGAAGAAGAAGAAATTTGTAATTAGAGAAATACAGAAAAACGACTAGAAAAACTGGTGGAGGGATGACTGACACATGCAGGAAAAAGATAAAATGAAAGTAGATGGGAGAATTAGGAGAAAGAAGACAACGAAGTAGAATCACCATATAATTCTGATGATTATGAAGATGACGTGGCATTCAGAATGAGAACTTGTTTCACTTATTGTTTTCAGGCAATTAAAGATAATTACTTCAGAATATTGTTCCCAAATCACTTTCAAATATCTATGGACCTACCCACGAAGAAAACTTGCCTACCCACGAACGCAAAATAATGCATTTTTATGGCACAAAAATGCAAAAAAATGCTTTAAATTGCATTCGTGAATGGAATTAAATTGCATTAAATGGTAAAAGTTTGCTTCGCGGGTAGATCCACTAATGTTCTGAGAATAACAAGCTTCTTGCTGAATTCATGTCCACGTGGAAATCAAATCTGAATAACACGAAGAAGATGCTCTGGTTACTACAACACCAGCAGAAAGTATTGCATATTTGTTTGACGATTAGCATGTTTGCAGTTGTGGTGCAGTATCGCCCGTCTCTGTGCTCAGAGTCCCGTGAGCCTCCCGGTAAGCAGACGACCGACCTGACCGTTTTTTGTTCAGGTTCTCACTGGAGAGTTGACAGTTCTTTCGTGCCAATGAGCAGAGAAAAATGCGACCGGATTGATTCAAAACGAACGGAAATTTGAGCGTGCGAACTTTTGATTTGACGGACGGAAAGCGGTTCCTGAGCCGTGATTTCTCCGCGCAATCACTCGTAATCGGACACTTTGTCACACAAATAACGACACGTGGAAAAAAAATTGGGTTCAAGAGAAGGGATCACTGGGTTTAAGTGGAAAGGAAAGTCATGAAATTACTATAAAATCAAATGGGAATTCAGAAACGTTTTTTCAGTCTGATTTAATGTAGAAATATTTCCACAAAGTACTGTAACTACCGTAAGACTCATAGCCAGCATGACAATGTACTGACAGCAGAGAAAATTGATATTCTTTTGAATAAATGAAAAAGGAATAAAAAAGAAAAAGTTATCAGAAACTTACGTGCTCAATGCAAATGAAACACCTCTTGGGGGCTCATACGGTTCCGGCGGAGGGCTGGATGGTAAGGGCGGTTTCTCTTCTTCGTTCATTTCTGAACTGAAAAATAAAGCAATTTCCGGTCATTTTATTCCTCAATAAAAAAGAGTCCATAAACAATTTAATAGACGAGTGGGCACCAAAAAACCAAAAATAAAAAGCGAGAAAATAAACGAGAGACAGTGTATAAAGCAGGGCACGCCAATCAATTGTATGACATTTACATGGCTCTTTTATTCAGTGATAAGGCATTGAGGGAATATGTAAACGAGAGGGTAAAAGGGAGGTTGTCTTGTATCATGTCATTGATTTTCAGCGGTAAAGAAGGAAAAGAGAGAAAAAGAGGTGAAGAGGAAGAAAATGTGATTTAGAGTCAAAGATGGGTTACGAGGGTTGCAAAATCAGGAAACATAGTTTGTGACAGCACAAAGAAGAAATGAAAAGTGATAATTGACAGTTTCTCTTAACCTGAATCAGGGTGGGGAATAGGGATGAAGAAAGTAAGATTTTCGAAAGTGGTGATTCTGATTCTGAATCCGAAATCCCAGTTAGAATTTCCAAATTAATGCGCACCCACATAACGACACATAATAAAATTAGAGATTCACAAAACATGTAGAGAAAAAGAAATGGAGACAAATATACCGGATCATTCACACACGAAATCAGTCTCGGGTGGGCCGATTTGAAAGAAACAAGGATAAGGAGAAAATGAGAAGAAGGGAGGCGAGAAAAGAGAAGAAACTGTCATTTTCTAATGATTGTGTTGGAATGAGGGAGTGAGTGTGTGACGTTTTGTTTGTTTTGCAAATGTGTTCTTATTGCCTTCTTGTTTAAGAAAATTCAGAAGTTCTTTTTATCAAATTACACTTTACCTGTGATCTAGGGACGTGTTCAATTACTCCGATACGGCTATCACAACACTAGTTTCATTTTCTCGATCTGTCTACTCAACTGTATTTCAGATTTTATTTCAAGAGAAATCTAAGAAAGTTAAATGCTTTTCTCGTTGTAGGAGACACTGATGCTCGAAAATCACTTCCTGGGCAGTATTGAATCGTGGCAGGGTCACAAAGATAAGAAGAAGAAGAAGAAGGTTGAGAGCGTCGACTTATCAGAGGATCATTTTATCATTATTTTTTAAAATTATATTCTGTCTTCAAATTAGAGTGTACAAGTTGTGTGTATCCCATCTTTATTGCACCGTTTATCAACCCCAAGCGATTTTCTTCCATGGAGCAGGAGGCAGAACAACATCATCAATGCTCATGGGTTTCCCAGAGCTACCGAAAAAAAACGATGCGTCTGAGATTTTTGCTGGGTAATGTTTGTTTTTTTATACTACATGGGTGGACTCGGATTATGCACCCATATCTATATGATCTTATCTCTGGTTTTAACTTTCTTTTAGAACTTCATCTGCTTTTCAGTTCATTTAAAAAAGCGTAATTACCGTAAAAACTGTATTAGAACGACACCTTTAGTAGAACGACACCTCTAATAGAACGACACCCATCAATACTCAGGATTCATGAATATTAGTATCCCAGTGTATTTTCTTGGTTCTGATTAGAAACAGCGTGAATAGTAACTTCTAGATCAACAAATAGAACTTTCAAAAAAGTTTTTCCGTTTAACTTTAATGAGTTTTTAAAACCACAATATTTTTCTGAAAAGCGGTTGAAAAATAGAGCGACATGTCGCTCTAATACAGTTTTTACGGTACATTGTTTCCGATAACAAGCAGCAGATTCTGAATCCAAACGTTGTCCTAAATAAACCTAAACTTTTTAAAATTGTTCCGGAAGACTAGATGTTATTGTGAGACGAAGTGCATACTTTTTGAATCTGAAGTGTTCATAAGAAAAAGTTTTGTTCACGTATCTGCTAGCTGATGACTTGATTCTAGTTGTTATCAGTGCCGCGGAGTCTATATGATTTTTTATACTAGTTTCTTCCGTCTCCCCCATTTTTAGTCCCAGTTTTTCTTCAGTTTCCCAATCCGAGAGATTTCCAATCAAAAATTTATTATCCGAGAAGAAAAAAAGAAAAGGCTGCCGGCTCTTGTAAATTGCAATGAAGCAGATTTGCACATAAAAAGTTAAAAGAAAAAGAGAAATAGATGATGTTTTTTTTTGATAAGCTTCTCATTTCTGAAGGAGAATTGGTGCAGTTTGACGAGTAGTAAAACGTGGAAGCTTTTATAGAGAAAATGAAGAAAAAAAAGGAAAAAAGGGGGAAAGTTTGAGTTGTTCTTATATTGAAGGGGGTGTTGTTTGATGGTGTTTAGGGGGGATTGGGGCAAAAAATACAAGTAGGCATGAAAGAGGAGGAACGGACAATATAGAGAATAGATGGAATTAATATCCGGAGAGCTCCTGGAAGGTGGAGTCGAGCTCCTCGGAGATGGTCTTGTAACGTTCCTTCTCGTGCACCAATTCGTCTGAAATCAAATGATTGAAGGTTTGAACAGAGAATCAGATGATGTAGAAGTGAGAGGAAATGGGGATGGTTGCAGTATTCAAACTGAGAGAGTCAATGACTTTTGAGTACTGGCTACCGTAGTGATTGATGCTCTCAGTGAGAAGGTGATCGACGGGAATAACCATACCATGACCGATACTTTCAGAACCGAACACAGTACGATGCCGCCTGTTTCTATAGGAGTGGGAGTGAAACGAGACAAGAACAGAAACATTCAAAAACTTACATAGAAATTTATTTAGGAAGTCTCACAGCAGGAAGTTAGATAACATTTATCAAGAGTTTATACACACACTTTTGTTTTTGAAGAAGGGATAGAATACATTCAAACTGAATTGAGCTCTTGAACCATATGGTCAAGCTCGTCTTGCAATTGACGTGCTTTGCGGATTTCCGCGTCACGATCCTCTGAAATCAGTTGTTATTCAAGAGAAAAGAAATCACTCGTTAATTAAATCGTGCATTATATATACTATATAACATTCCACATATACATATATCATTCTAGAAACATTCTACATTCTTATCAACCATGCATTTTCATTCTACCGTACTATTTATGATCCTTGGATCTCCTGGACGGTTTGTTCGATCTCTTCAGTCAAGTTTCGGACACGCTCCTTCTCGAGGAGAAGTTCATCTGAGATGGATACACATAGAAACACACGCTTTGGACATTGGACTAGACTGTTTACAGTTTTACACAAATTCACTTTAAGACTCAATTAAAACAACAAGAATAATTGCTCGGAACCAATCGTCCGGATCAACGCACATTTATATGAAACTGAATTACACAAAGACATCTTACACCCCCATGATTACTACTATCACCATTAAGCTATTCACTAGTATCCCGAACTCACCTTCGAGTCTGTCGACCTCCTTCTGGAGCTTTTGAACGGAGCGCTCAGCGAACTCAGCGCGGGTCTCAGCCTGAAAATATCACAGTATACAACTGGTTCGGTTTCCACGTGGATTCACAAGAACGTCACTTATAGAAAAGTCGAAAGAAGACAAAAGACAACTAGACAGACACTACATAAAGTAAGACAAATAGATGACCTCCTTCAGTCTGGATGAGACGGTACGGATCTGCTCCTCGTATGAGTCCTCACGTTGGAGGGCCTTCTCCTCAGAAACTTCAAGAGATTTCAAGTTGTTTCCGACGACGCGGAGCTCCTCCTCAAGTTCGACGATCTTGCTGAAAATTGGGACAACGACGGTTTGAAAGGGAAGAGAAAATAAGAGAGAAACGGGGGCCAATTTAGATTGAAAGTGAGTCATGCAAAGCATTGTTATAGAATACAAAATGGTAATTGATTGATTGAAAACCTCTCTCCGAGATTCTACAGCGCATTTCATGACTACAGAATTCTCATGATCTTGTTGTTGGAGTTGATCTAAAAGATCTTGTGCATCCCGAAGATTTACTGCTAACCCGCGCATTTGAATTTCAGCCAAATGAGATTTCCTAAAGATGTTAGCATCAAAAAGTCACTCAAAAAAATGAGATATAAGGAAATACAAAGTTTGAAGCGTAGTGTTAGAGCGTTTCAATTAGTTAGAAATATATCAAAAGGAGTCCATAAGGAGAGTAGGATTGAAGAGAGTAGACGGTTTTTTGACTTTCAGACATCTGATACCTCCTTCAGTCTGAAATCGAGCTGACGAATCTGCTCAGCGAAGATATCCTCCTTCTCAAGTGCCTTTTCTTCCGAAAGTTCGAGAGATTTCAAGTTATTTCCGACGACGCGCAACTCCTCTTCAAGCTCCACGATTTTGCTTAATGGGTTTGTTGGGTGAGATTTAATTTATAGCGAAAATGAAACCAGCGATTGGTTAGAGAGGTTAAGAAGCGTAAAAGAAAATAAGAAAGGGTTTGGGATCGGGGGAAAGGGGGTACTGTAACGTCAGCAACCGCGCCCCAACAGAAAATCAAAAATATCTCCTTTGGTTCATTGGAGCGCGATTGCAGACTACAGTAAGTCGAAGGGAGTCTGCAATATATTCTCAAACTCACTTCTCTCCGGCCTCAGCACGCTCCTCAGCTCTCTCAAGATCAGCCTCAACCATGGCGAGTTTACGGGCGACCTGGAATCATACTGTAATTATTTGAGTCCCGGAAATCCGTCAGTTAATATCATCCATTAGTATTGTTTAGGGAATGAGTGATCAATAATACATGCTAATTGTAATTTGGCACCCTTAGATAACCTCATCGTATTTGCGGTCAGCCTCCTCAGCGAGGAGTTGAGCCTCCTTAAGTTGGGCCTCGACAGTGTTGGCACGCTCTTCATCCTGAAGGGAGCGGTTCTCCATAACCTTGCGGACGCTGGAACATTATTACCATAGGATTGATCTATGTGAAGAATCGCCTTTCACAGGATCTGTGCTACCGTAAACTTCCAGTGTTCTAGGAGAGGACAGGACAATAGCATTTGAACATAAATTAAGCCATTTTGGAGTAATTAGAGAACAGATAATAAGATGATTAAAGAAGTTTTGGGGGTTAGTAGAACGTATTTTAAGATTTGATTTCAATCTGAAAATGCGCTCTAACATAAAGAAAAAGAAGAAGCCTGTACCTCTTCTGCTTTGTTTTCAGTCTCATGCAATATTGATTGACATTCTCTCAACTTCCTTTCCAATTCTCCACATCTGTCATCATCTAACTCGATTTGATTGCTCAACGCTTTTCGTGACCTATAAAAGTATTAGATCTCAGCAAAAAACTTCAAATTATTAGACAGATTTGGGGGGAAATACATTCAGGATACATGACACAAGACAACAAGAACACGCGCATTCCATTCGATGAAACCCGGACCTCTTCGTATTTACGGTCAGCATCCTCGGCGATAACCTTGGCCTCATCGACTTGAGTTTCGAGGAAGTTGGCGCGTTCCTCGTCCTGTTGGGAGCGGGTTTCCATCGATTTACGCGCACTAAAACATATAGAAATAGGACGAATACACATGGACATTTTTGACGACACAACACAGTTTTCTTTTCTTTTCGAGCACTGGCAGTTTTCAGGCGGCATAGATTCGGTGTCCGGGCTAATCCGAATCTTGCCTACCGCTCAGACTCGTCAACATTGTGGGTAGCCTCCTCGAGCTTCTCAGTGGCGATCTTCAGACGCTCCTCGGCTCTTTCGAGTTCCTCTTCAAGAAGAGTCATACGACGGTTCAAAGAGGCAACCTCAGCTTCAGCCTGTAATGGACACAAATGCGGAAATGATTAAAAACGAACCGGTCAGCCTCATCGGCAGCTTTGGTGGCTTGTTCAAGTTTTGATGTGGCAACTTTCAGACGATCTTCGGTTCTTTCCAAGTCCTCCTCCACAAGCACAATACGACGGTTCAAGGCAGCGACCTCAGCTTCAGCCTACAATATCCTTATCCCTTCATTCTAAGAAAACAAATACTTCCACGAAATCAGAGTGTGGGGAAGCCACTTTATGAGTTTTATTGACTTAGTGCCGCTCCCGCGCAAAAATTTTTGTGCGCAACTTCTTGTTACACTAGGAATTAGAATTATGACAGTATATTTAGCGGATTATTCAAAAAACTGAACCCGCAGTGAATTTGGTAGAAATCGATTTATTGAAATATGAATTTGAAAAAAACTTCTGATTCGAAAGTTGTTAAAAGAAGTTTTCAAAGAATGCAATCACGGATTAGTCAGCTAATATTCTGTTTTTTGGTATGATACAGCTGAGCCAAGAGTTATAATGTTTCAGATTTTCATAAAACTATGAAAACAAAACTTGGTTTTCAATTAATAAAAGTCTGAATCAGAATAGGAAATTCTATGAGTCAGTGGAGTTCGCCACTGTAAAATGACTCATTTATGATTGGAGATTCAAAGCGGGGGCGGCTGGAAATACTGTAGTCTATCCTAATTTAATTAATTATGTTAATTATAGAATCCCATAATTTGACATACATCTTCACGCTTCTTACGCTCCTCTTCGAGCTGTCTTTTGACCTCATCGGCCTCGTCCTTGGCGGCCTCAGCCTCCTCACGGGCCTGACGCATCTTCTTCTTGAGGACATCAAGAAGCGACGTCTGCTGAGCTCCCTCCTTGTTTACCTTCGACATTCTGAAGACGAACGGAATTCAGAAGACTACGAAGGATTCAGATGAACAACGATGAACGATTTCAAAGAAAATGAGGAAAAATGGCAACTAGATAAAAGATAAAAGATAAAAGGTAAGAGTAGGTAAAAGTAGAAATGAAGGATTCACTTCGTTTTCTGTCAAGTAGTCCTCACTCAACTGAGTGTCTTATGCAATGAAAGTATACTGACTGGGTAAAATTGGGAGGGCGCCACCCCCCTCTTGCTCCTCGACAAACAGAGAAAAGATGGGGAGAAAAAAACGGGCGGAGGAGCTGAAATAGAAGGTGAATTGAAGAGTTTTTCGACTGTACGGAGCAATGAAATAGTGTATAAGATGATGGAGACATCTAGACTGATAGTGATGATGACAGTACTTGAGATGGGTTGAGGAGGAGGACGAAAAGGAAAAGCGTGGATGGAACAAGGAGAAAAAGAAGAAGAAATGAACACACGGAGGTGGTAAATTGGCAAACTATTTTTCATTACTCTGTTACCACTGGAACATTATTAGACTTTCTAAAAAAAGTGGCGGCGGAGAGTAAAGAAACTGGAATTGCATAGTATCGAAAATTGAATTAAAAGAAGAGAGCTAGATACTGTTTCAGCAGGAATTCAGAAGGCTAATTCTTATAAATCCACTTCTCCAAAATCTCTACTAGCTGTACCATCAAAAAGATACTTATAAGTAAACGTTTTCTAGACATCTCAAGGTTTTCTAGTGTCTCAAAGTAACGAAAAATGTACATGAGACTCATCTGGAATGCCTCCCGAAAAGAAAGTAATCCAATACTACATCTCTCGTTTTGTTACTACTAAAGGAAGTGGAAAAAGCTCTTGATTTGAAGAAGAAAAGAAGAAAAAAGAGGAATGAAAAGGGTCCAAGAATGTGCATATTGTGAAGACTAAGAGATCCAGAGACCCAGAGATGAGACCCAGAGATGTTTTGTTACTACTAAAGGAAGTGGAAAAAGCTCTTGATTTGAAGAAGAAAAGAAGAAAAAGAGGAATGAAAAGGGTCCAAGAATGTGCATATTGTGAAGACTAAGAGATCCAGAGACCCAGAGATGGAAACGGACAGAAACGTCCCAAATTCGGAGTGGCACGTGGCTTGATGAATTGCTTCTTGCAACTGACAAGCGAAAATTTCGAAAATTTAGGAGGCAACATTTGCAACGGTTTCTCTCTCGGAGATGATGATCTGTTCAGATTGCCATCTAGGTTCTTTTCTATTTTCTCTCAAGTGTTTTGACCGGAAGAAGAAGGGAAATATGGGCGGTACATACGTGTTCACTATTAACAATAGACACATTCGAGTGTTTATCCGAATTACATGTTCCTGCCGTCTCGGTCTTTTCTTCTTCTCAATTCCCTTATGTATGCCTTCTGTATACAGAAGTGAGGCGCCCCTATTTCCATTGAAATTGTGGTTGTAGGTAGAGAAACCGGCCCAACCTTCTCTTCTCCTCGTCTTCCTGTATTGTGTTGGGGTATGTACCGGGAAAAAGGTGTCTAATTGGTAGGTGAGCATGTGACGACTTCTTTTCTTCCTGACGCTTTTTCCTGACTTTTTCTGTTGACAGTTCAATGGCATTTCTATTCGAAAAGGGGTGTTCAATTAGAACTTCAGAACCAACGAAAAAGAAGAAGAAGAAGAAGGTTTGACACCAAAATAGAGTTGACACCTGGTACGAGAAGCTGAAACCTTTCTAAAAGAGCAAAGAATTCTAATTTCTCATTTCCCATTTTCAGAAAACTGTTTTTGATCTATGTATCCCATCCATCTGATTTCAAGTGACATGCCATTTGCCTCTCTTCTACTTTTTCTCTTTTTTTGTTTCTTCGCCGATGCCGCGGCAAGTCAGCAACAGATCACAGAGCTTCTCCTCGAAGAAATGCGGGGGAGAGGCTATGCTCCCGGCGTGGTGCTCAGTGAGCTCCCGGGAAGAAACAAGAGGCGGGAAAAGTGAGAGAGTGAGAGAGACAAAATGGTGTGTGGAAGTTTGTTGTAAAGCAAACAGCTTCTCTCTCGTTGTAATCAGTTGGAGGTAGGGAGAGAGAGTGGGACAAGGAGCTCTTTTGAAGATAGAGACCGAGAGAATAGACAATAGAAGAGAAGGACGATTTCGAATGGCGCGGCACTCTCTTCCTTCACATACACTCGAAGTTTATCTTCTTTTTCGCTCCGTTTCTCATTTTCGGTGGAATTGGGAAAAGTGAGGAGAGGAGGGATGAGAGGAAGAGAAAACTTAACGGATAGGATTGGATTTAGGTGGGAAGAAGTTGGCAAAAATGACTGAACTGGAAAAGGGAACAGTTGGCGAAACGGGGTTTCCGGGAAAGTCCCTGCTGGAGGAAACCCGATGTTCGATGAGTTTCAACATCTGGTAACAGACCTTTCTGATCTGGATATCCCTACTGGTTACTGTAGAAATTCTAACCTAGAACCTAGATTTCAGACCATTCTCAAGATTGAAACATCAGAACCCTATCTCTAGTGTTCCTAATTTTCTAGAACACATTACGATGCTAATCAGAATCTTCCAGAAGAGAAATACAGGAAGTTGTTGCATAATTCCATCACTGATCAAGTTTGGGCGTGCCGCCTAAGAGACCTAGACGAACAGATTACGGAATTCCATGAAACTCAGTTGATAGCCAAAAGATCTCCCCTTCGATTCTACCGTAATTCATTTTTTTTTGTTCTGATGAGAAAAAAGTGAATGTTGAATCATCATTCAATTGAATGTACAGTCACAAAATGTACATCTATATATACAAAATATATACAAAAGAGGAGAAACAATATATGGAAGATTGAAAACAATAGAGAAAGGGAGAAAGGGGAGAAAAAAGAAGAAGCAGAAACGAAACGAAAACGAGGAAAAACCGCGGATCATCATCATCAACGTCACTAGTCGTACATATATAGAAGGGAGAAAAAGGACAGATATACAGAGTGTGGAATGAAAACTAGCTGCCCCCTCAATCCTCTCACACTGACTAATTAACGGATTAATTGACTTTTGTGTCGTGTAGTCTATCTATGTAAGTCAGTACTTGGATTCACTAAAATGAAAAAAAAATCAGAAAAAAACCCATACAAACCAGCTAACGGTAGCAGTGGCAACTAATAACGCAGTAGCCCCAGATTTTCAAACAAACCTTGATCGTATTGTATTGTGCTTGTGAAAGAATAGACCTGTATTTGAAAGAACCTGAATATGAACAAGCGGACCAAAGGTCCCTACAGTCCCTATCACGTACCTCTTGGACGGTCTTCTCCTTCTCCTCGAGCTTGGAAGTGGCAGCAGAGAGATCTTCCTGTAAATACAGATATTTTTATTTGTCAATACTGAAGGCATACTGTACCTGAGCCTTGTCCAAATCGTCTCCGGTTTGAGTCATCTTCTTCTGGGTGTCTCTGAGCTCCTCCTCGCATCTTTCGAGCTTCTCGGTAATCTGACGGACCTTCTCTTCAGCGGCATCGGCACGATCGAGAGCGTTGTCCTGGAAATAGGCAAGATTAGGGTTTGGGGTTACGGTACTTTTGGAAGGATTGGGAAAATGAATGGTGATTAGGGGAAATGTTAAACAACTATATCTATGAATTGGTACTGTATCTATATTTTGAAGTAGAGTACGGTAGTTATCAGTAGATTGTTTTAAGTTGAACATCAAGGTAGATACAGTACCGTATTCTTTTCTTAATGACTCTGTGCCATTTTCAAAGAATCGGAAGTTCCATATACAGTAGCGGTCATAGGTGAGTATACCTGCATACTTTCATGTGTAACTCAGCTGAATCGTGTCCGTTTTGCATAAACTTTTTTTTGAAAGATAGCTGAAATATCCAGTAACAAGAATATAAGTTTTTTGAAAAAACTTCAGTTCTGATTTTTTTCAATAATTGATTTTTCCTGATCGTGATTTGAAAATTCGAAAAAAAACTTTTTATTTTTCTCTTGGAGTTATTCAGTTTTTAATGTCAAAATGATGCAAAATGCTTAAATAAACAAAAAACTTTGTTGAATTAGTTTCTGAAACCCTCAGCATCGTGCTAGAGCTCCAGAAGTCAAAAGTAACGTCGTCGGGAAAGTCATCATAACTCATCAAGAAACGCTTCAACCTAGTCAAAAAATGTACCAAAAGATGTGTCTTGAGTTTTTCTATAAACTAACATCAAAAAGTTACATTTTTAGAAAAAATAATTTTTCAATTTTTTTTCACTCAAAAGTTATTTTATTCCCATTTTTTTCCTAATTTTCGATATTTTCTGGGCATAACACGAACATACTTATCAAAAACTGCATACAAAGTGTCTTTTCACAAATGATGAAACACATTGATGTATTCCTTGTTCGTGTTATGCCCAGAAAATATCGAAAATTAGGAAAAAAATGGGAATAAAATAACTTTTGAGTGAAAAAAATTGAAAAATTATTTTTTCTAAAATTATTAGTTTTTAATGTTAATTTGTAGAAAAACTCAAGACACATCTTTTGGTACATTTTTTGACTAGTTTGGAGCGTTTCTTGATGAGTTATAATGACTTTCCCGACGACGTTACTTTGACTTCTGGAGCTCTAGCACGATGCTGAGGGTTTCAGAAACCAATTCAACAAAATTTTTGTTTATTTAAGCATTTTCCATCATTTTGACATCAAAAACTCAATAACTCCAAGAGAAAAATAAAAAGTTTTTTTTCGAATTTTTAAATCACGATCAGGAAAAATCAATTATTGAAAAATCAGAACTGAAGTTTTTTAAAAAACTTATATTCTTGTTACTGGATATTTCAGCTATCTTTCAAAAAAAAGTTTATGCAAAACGGACACGATTGAGCTGAGTTACACATAAAAGTATGCAGGTATACTCACCTATGACCGCTACTGTATGTATTGAAATCGTCTAGGTCAAGCTCAAATTTATGGAAAACTGACGATTCAAAAAGGTGGCAGCGTCGAGACCATGAGTATAAACTCATGAGATTCTTCCACCAACTCTTGACTAAAAACGAGATTACTAATTCCAAAAAGAAGCTAGTGAACTACTTTTTAAAGCAAGGAACTAAGAAAAGAATAAGAATTTTCAAAAAAGAAAAAATAGAAAAATAGTAAACCTTCTCGATCTTCATGGCCTGCATCTTCTTCTTAATGGCGTCCATTTTTGGTAGTTTGTTTTGTGTTCTTGAAACACACGGAGTGACGACGATTCAAATTGGAGGGGAGAATGAATTCCCTTGGCCTCTGTCGCCTTCTTCCCGATGCGCCCGGGTTCCCGTGGCTCCGCCCATTTTCTTCTTCTTCGAGCCCCCGCTTCTCTGTCGCCTCGTCTTTCCGCCTCTATCGATACATCTCCTGGAGACACTCCTTTCTCATTTCCAGGCATCATCAGTGGGGGTGTTGAGAGATAGAATGTGGAATGAGGAGAGTGCAGACAATGGACGGGATCCCGTCCACCCACCCCGATGGGAAGAAGAAGAGCACAACACGAGCACATTACAGCATTCAAGAGTCAACGGTGGATTGTTGGGATATTGAGGAGGAAGAAGAGAAATGAAGAGCAAGGATTTGTTGAATGGCAATGGACTCTACTCGGGATTTTTGAGAATTTGAGGTCTTTGATATAGAGAAAGAAAGAAAAACATAATTAGTTGGGGGAAAGAAATTGTGGTTTTGGTCGCGGACATCCGGATAAGCAGACATACGAACAGAATGAATGAACACGAGTTTGGATGGAATGTGAAGAATACCTTGATTTGTATGTCCTGATGTACATAAATGTGATACGGGGTTTATATGTCGATACATGGTACTGTAATAGATTACATCGACGGTTCTCGGACTAACAGACACACCGACAGATGAGAATGCTAGTCAGGCTGCTCACACTCTTTTTGTTTCAAAATTTGAAAAAATAATTCTCAGCAGAAGAATTCAGATAAATGCGTATGGTTTTTTGCGATAAACCGTAAACTTATTAGATACAGTCGATTTCGCAAGCCTCGAAGCATCTGAAAATCCTGAAAACTGACTATCTCATTTCCGTGATGATCTATCTGAAATTTCTAGATTCTGAGTTTTTTTTTCGTCCCAGAGGTGATAATAATTGGAAATGAACCAAAACTGATTTTAACTTAATCTGAATCTTCTCGCAGGACGACTCATAGATATAATTTCGAAAGGAAGAATTCTCAAAGATTAAAATGTTTTTTGTTGTTTTCAGTGTGCTGAAATATTTTAATCGATTCCTGAAAATTGCATCTCCAGAACACTCTGAACAATCTGAATAAATGTCCCCTCAAGAAACTGATCATCATAAGTTTACAGTATTCTAAGAAATGAAAGATACATTTTTGACACACCTTCATCTGAAGTCTCTAATTTCAGAATACCCACCACCAACATAATAATTCTTGAACCATCATCACCTCTAAACCACCTCGATAAAAAGTAAACCAATTGTTGCCCTTGTCTCTCACTCTCTTTCATTCTGCCAACTGAGTTATTCGACAACTGTTTCCTGCTTCCTTCAAAATGTTATGTTGTTGCCACGCTCTCTATCTGATATTGAGAAGAAGAAAAGAAAAAAGTAGAAACAAACGAAACTCTGATGTCAAAAGTATGATCATTGAGTTTTCAAAATTTGAAGAGTAAAAAGAAAAAATTGGTTCGTTTCTGGGAACTATTGGATCGTGGAATTAATTGATCTGAAAGAAAATTATGAGTTTATTTACTTTTCCAGAGGATTTTCTGAAGAAACGTTTCAGATCTATAATATTTTTGGTGATAGAATCTGGTTAGCAACTTTATTTTTAATCCTGTGAATCTATTAAATCTCTCACTATTAGGACTTTTCAGATAGGCCCAATTACGATTACAAAGTAGTTCAAATTGGCCATTTTGACGGTCTCATTACTTGTGGAACCCCGAAGTCTCGGTTGTGGCAGGATGAATAACAGATTAAATCTAACTGATCTTCTACCGATCAGAGCGAACAGAAACGCGCCATAGGTACACCAGTCATTCTCGATTCATTACATCAGGTTTAACTTCGAGGATGACATTCTTTTTACGCCTCTTCAATCCCACGAATACCGTAAAACCTCTAATAGAGGTGCCCCCAGATGCAAGAGTTTGGTAATGAATCTCAACTGTCTTGAGATTTATCAAATTTTTTCCAACTGAAGAAATATTTTATAAGTATTCAGCTATGTTTTGTCTGTTGGCAACTTTCTGATATCTCCTTTGAGAAAAAAGATGTACTGCGTTCAATAGGGTTTCCTGGGGGCACATCAATTATATGTTTTACGGTTTGTTTCCTCCTCATTATCTGTCTGTTTATCTCTATATCCAGATGTCCCAGTTCTCTTTCATTAGCACGAACACACAAGATCACACATATGTTTTTTTCCAGATTCCAAATGTTGTACACTTTTGAATTCCTTCTTCCACTACTAGTGCACACCTCATTTCTCGCTAAAGCTTCTTCTTCTTCTTCTTTTGCTTCGTTTGAGTTCTTCAGCCTTCTTGTGTAATGTGTGGAGAGCACATCTTGTCTCGACTCCTTCGGGGTTTATTAGAGAATCAGAGATTGGGTTCTGAAGCTTTCAAACTGGGGAGGCTTCAGAAAAGAAAGGAGCAAAGAAGAACTGCGGAGGAGGGTAGAGTGCTCTTACGATATATTATTGTCAGCTGTTCCACGTGTTTTTTTCGGTTTTTCGTTATTTTCTTTCTCTGAAACACGTCATTGGCTTCTGTAATGTTTCGAAAAGATGGTGACACATCTGAAAATGGCTAAAAAGAAGAAAACAATATGACACACATTTTCATACATCTATTGTTTCTATTTTAGAAGAAAAGATGAGACAATTTTTGTATTGGAAGATGAAAATAGGAGAAAGAGGAAACAATATTTTCAAAAATGATATAGTTGGAAAAAAGCAAAGCAATATGAAGGGGTTTTATGTGGATTACAGTACCAGTTAAAACTTTGCCTGTTTTTAGTTGTTGAAAATGACCAATTTTGAGAGTGTGTCATGGTAATACTAATTGTCCCATCAAGTAAATTCTCAATGAGTCATACAGATTAAAAGTAGAACTCCATTTTTGTAGCTGAAAACTTTTTTGTCAGGGCACTATCTAGAGAGTTACGGTCATTTAAAGACGACACCTCAAAAAGCGCACTATTTTGCACTGAAATTGGTCGATTTAAGGAAGAAATAACTTTGTCGATACGTAACTTATAGAAGGGACTATACAAAGAATTTTTCACTTCTATCATTCGTATATTTGATAAGAGACAACGACGGAGTAAGAGCTTCCATAGAATTCTCACCACCCTTCTTCACTTTTGTTGTCTGGAAACCTTTTGAAAATTAGAAATACTCACCAGGAAATCTACTTGAATACCCAAGGAGAAATAGCAAAGTAGTTAATTTTCGATATTAAAAACATTGATATGTTGTCTTCTTTCATTCTCATTTTTTTCTTGTCAAACTTGTTTATAAGCATCTTGATTTCAATAAGGTTTTTTCAAACTAAATTTTTTGATTTGCACCTGTTTTATTGTAAATGATGTACACTTTAAAATTTGTCTTCGAATTAACTTAAAATTAATTTAAAAAATGATATATCACAGATTGAAAACATCAAAGCAAGGGTGAGAGGGGCAATATTAAAACAATTAGCACTATATTCTTAAAATATTTCAAACATGAGCAACTTCTTCATCGTCTTTTTGTTTTTCGTCATCTGAAGGATCTGCATACGGAGCGAGACTTGGAAATTGTTCGATAAGACGAATCAGTTCCCCCTCTTCGCCATAGAGAATTTTATCGCACACTGGGAGGACCTGAAAGTTTAGATAATTCATGAATCCCGTATCTGGATGTCTAATATCTCTTACCATGGTAAGAATGAAAGTTGTAGAATATGCAAAAACAGCTCCGTCTCGAATATTATCTGACAAATGTTGAAGATACATTTTCCACAGTTCATCGGCATACACTTCACATAGAACTTGAATTGGGGATCTGAAATTTTATAATTAGGCTTACAAGAGAGAAAAGACAGCTCTTACAATCGGAGAGGCGCCAAATCCTTAGAAAGTGTGTGAGCAACTCTTGCAAAGTGTACTACGTTTTGGGAAACATTCAGAGAACTTTTCGTCTCATCGTTGGCAGAAATCGCCCATTCCACATTAATTCCTACATCTGACAACTCTTCAACAAGTCTATTCAACGCGGATTCAGAATCCAGCACATATGGTCGCCACTTTTCTTCCGAAATTCTCATCTTAACAGCGTCACAAATATTCTCGAAATTTCCCTGAAGTGCTCGTTCCAATGGAGTACTCAATAATCGGTTGACTTCAAAATTTAGATGAACACCAATTGCCGTTAAATCTTCCATTGTATGCATTACATTCTTCCATGTATATGCAATAACTGCAATTGCAGGTGCCACTTCGATCACATGTCTTCTGATTAGATTCAGCAATGTACTCAATTCATATGAACACCATTGAAGTACTTGACAGTAGTATTGCGGCATTGAGCGGAACTCGTTAGCAATGTCTGACACTGCATTTCCGTACAGAGTGCACAATTGTTTGACATATGATATTGGTTCCTCGGATACGGTGACGTCGCGCATAGCGTTACGTTGCATTGCACTTCGTCGCCTTAAATATACATCTGTTGCATAAGTTCCACGTCCTAGTTGGGTCAGAAGAGTTCGAGCTTTTTTCATTGCTCGCGGTCCTCCGTGAACTGCACCAGGGCGGCTGACGTCATCACTGAGAAGTTGAACAATCTGGAAAGGAAAAATTTATGAATATAAATGTTTTGAAAGCAGCAGATTGAGTCTAGAGTTTCTGTAACCTACCGTATTTTCTCTCATTTGAAGTTGAATATCAATAACTGCATCTTTAGTTGGACATTGTTTCCATTCATGAATCAATTCAACAGCTTGATCCAAATCCCTATGAGCAATACAATCATCCAATTCAGCGGGCAATTCAGAGAGCCAGGAAATATCATTATCATCTGAATACTTCATAATTTTTTCATAACGGGAAAAATTGTGCTGAAACTCACTTCTCTCCTCATCCCCAACATCTTCGTCTTCTTCTTGAAAAGTTGATTTCTCTTCGATTACTGTAGCCGCCACTGCTGCTGCTTTTCTCTCCTTAACAGTTTGTCGTTTTCCTCGAATTGTTGCCTGTCGAACGAGACTTCCTTTATGAAGAATTTCTCGTTTTGCCTGTTCTAATTCATCGAACCATAACGTTCGAATTCTGGCACTTTCACATAAGTAACAACGCGATTCGGGGAAAATTAATAATTTCAGAACTTTTCCAGCGTTGGCAGCTCCGGATTCTCGATCTTTCACATTAACAGGGGCAACGGAATTGAGGGAGAGAGTGGATTCCATTCTAAAAACTGGGAATGAGTTTATTGAAAAATAGACGGTTTCAATTTTTAATTTTGCGTTTTCCAGCACTGCAGTGAAGCTCGAAAAATTCCAATAAACACTTTTATGGAAAAACTAACACATATTTTCCAGCTGCATTGATATTTCCAATAATCAGACGATGGGACAACAGAATGAGCATACACTTCTGGACAGGTTTTTTTGTTTCAACATCAAACTGTTCCATTTCTCCGTGAAGAATTACTTTTTCAGAAGTCGACATGTTATTGAGAATCCCGCCAATTCCTTCCATTTTCTGCATCAAAATTTGAATAGGATTTGTATTTGATGTAGTTGTTGAATGTGATGACACTGTGTGAATTGAATTTTTATCGTCGTCAGTCATCATTAATAAGTTTTCAATCACTTGTTTTTGTTCGATGAGAGAGTGTGTTAGTTGGTAGATCTCTCTTTCCAAATCTGAAATGCATAAATTAATCATCTAATAGTATTCAAAAATTAATTCGGTAGATTTTTGATGAAATTCTTCCCGTTTAAATTTCAGATTTTCTTTTTCAACTGATTCACCTCAATTCGTTTCAGAACAAGCTCTCCAGTTTTAAAATATTTTGGTAAGCTTCACTCACGGGAAATTTCTTTTGAAGAATCAATGAATTGTTGATAATTCCGGAATACATTGTTTTTCAGCGTCTCCTGTGATGCATGATTTAATGCACTCATCTCAGAACGAAGTTGTCGAAGCTTTCGGGTTTCATCACCGATTTTTACTCCTTTCAGACGATCTCGGATATCTGGGAAATGATTTGTTGATGAAAAAATAGAAAATGAATTATTCTAACTTACAATCTGATGGAGAAAAGGCATCGGTCTGGAATAATCCATCCTCGTTTGAACCCATTTTTATGCTGTAAAAAATTATTATTGGTAGGAAAACTGATTATTTTTTAATCATTGAATTTCAGGAGAATAAAAGATAAACTCGGAAGTGCACTGAAAATGTGTCATCGAATATCCGCGTCTCGTACTCTCTAACCCGTAGCAAGGGGGCACACTTGCATTTGTACGTCAAGTGCACGCACGTGAGGACTACGATCGTATAGACTCCCCATGGAATACTCTAAATATTTCTAAATTATAGATCTAGTCAAAATGCATATTGTAGAGGTAAGCAATGAATTTTTTATTTGGTTCTAATTTCAGAAATTCCACCTAGAAAACTAAATAGAAACATTGAAAAGATTCTCTACTGGTAAATTTTAGGTAATTGTGGGTCACTCATCAACCCGTCTGCCTCCAGGTCGTCCAGACGGGCATACACACAAATGGACTCTTTTTGTGAAGCCTGCAAACAGAGAATACGAAGATTTTCTGGATACGAAATTGATACAAAAGGTCAAATTTAAGATCCATGAAACATTCGAACAACCGGAAAGATTGGTCAAAAAACCACCATTCAAGGTTTGGTTTATTTTCATTTTTGCTTGAAAGACTCTGAAAAATTGCCCACTCTCGATATTGAGATTCACGAAAAAAGGCGGAGTCTGAAATTTTCTAGGTCCTTTCAAATGCCACTAGAGAGTTGCAATTTTCAGATTACGGAAAGTGGATTCGCATCATTTGGTGCAGTAGTGACAATATACTTGAATTTACCGAATGAGAAGCCACGTAGTATACCCTATGAACTCACACTTTTCACTGGTGACCACGATGTTCAAAACGAAGTTCAGAAGTTAGCAATCAGAAGTGAAGATGTCCCACAAGCGTATCTGGAACAAATCAGGAGATATTCAAAATCGAAAAAGCGAAAAGCGTCAATGATTTCATCATCAAATGATGAGAAGTCACCACAAGATAATCATAGGAAAAGTCAGAAAATGACACCATCAGAAGATGAAAAAATGGAAAAGAAAGTTAAGAAAAGAGACATGGAATTTGATGAACAATATGAGAAAAAGAAGGATAAAAAAGAAAAAAAGGAAAAAGAGGTGAAGGAGTCCAAAGAAAAAGTGAAAACTCCGGATGAATTGACGAAAAAGCTGAATGAATGTGAGGATCCATATGTCATTTATAAGTGAGTTTTTTTGTACTACAAGAATTAAACTATAAACGAAACTGAATGGATCTGATAAACTCGGTTGTGACGCAACATTCTGCTAGCTGACAGACGATCCATTACAACCAAGAGAACTTTGGGACTAATAAATGTTAATATTCTCAATTTCAGGAATAAAAAATCGCGGTGGAGTATTAGCAGCCCACCCCTTCTTACAACTGCGCCCCGCCGCAAACGAAAGAGTATCGGGGAGAGACGCAGCGTTTTGTTGTGGCGCGAAACATAATTTCAACATTTTTGACCTATTTTTCATAAATTTCTTTCGGAAGTTGGCAAAAAATTATAAAAACTTGTGAAATACTCTCGTTTGCGCCGATACTCTCTCGTTTGAGGTGGGGCGCAGTTGTAACTTAAATGCTCGGCTAGTATACTGTAATAAAAATGGAAATCTACTTACGTTAAGACAGAATCTGTAGATGATAAAAAACGAATAATTTTATAGATAACATGTTATAATCAAGGCAAAACTTTCAACTTTCAGAGCCAGCGAGTTTTTGCTCAGTTTGCCGACAACTACACTCTCCAGTACGACGTTCAATCTTTCTTATGATCTCACCAAATGTGATACGGAAGCACTGCTTGAAATTGGAAGAATATTGAAGTTTAAAAAGACGAAAAAATAGAATATAGTATCATTTTTATCTGTTGATCATAATATAAAAATTGACAAAAACTTCTTCCCCGATCTCCTGTAACAAATCTTGTCCTTTCTATATTTTTCAGCGGTAAACTACTGTGTCTGTTTTTTTCCGTGACAGTGTTTGCACACTTCTTCGAATTTTCAGTTTCACTTGTTTCAGGAATTTTCATGTGAAAATAAACTATTATCCATTTTTCCATAAATTCTTCATATTTTTCAACGGTTATTGACCGATAATACTATTAATTAGCTAAAATATTGTTTGACTCCGAAATTTCCGCTAATGACCATATAAATTGACGTTCACTCAACTCCTCCTTTTGAACCTGTAAAATTGTTTTTCTATATTATTATATTCGTTCTGAAATATTTATACCTAGTCTTAAATGAGAAGGATACACTGGTCTTGACACGACGACGGAGAGAGGAAAGGCCAGAGGCGCAGACACCGAGTGAAAATCAATACGCCGCGGCCCCAAGTCCCGTTCTCCGCGTGAGAAATCGAACACTTTTTACAAATCAATTTTTAGTTTTCATATCAATTGATCAGTAATACGCAGTCAGGTTAGACATATTTTTGGGGTCTCAACTTCCCAACATCAATAGTCCAACCAAAGCGAACAAAGTTCAATTTCCATCGATTTTTGTGACTTTTTGTAGATTTTTACGAAAGATTCACTCTTATTACTTTTTGCCTGTAATCTAATTATAGTTCCACCCTCTTCGTCGACTTCCGAACTTTTTTTTGTGTTCTCAGCGATCAAATCTGATCAATAGAACTCATCAGCCCAACGGTGATGAAATCAGGTTGCTCACGCAGTCAGAATTTCTCAAACCCGTTAAAGATGCATTCGTTCCAGATTCCTATCAGTTCTCTTATAATTTTAACCAGTTTATTTTTTCTTTTATATCTTCACTTTCCTGAAAAACTACTATCTTTTCCGATCGTTTCCCTCAACTATTTTCATTTCTTAAGCTCTTTTATCTGAGTGTTTGTTTTCAGGATTAAATCAAATGTCTGATCGAAATATAGCGGACGGGAGGTCGGACCACAATTATCTCGCAACAAAACCCTCGTGTTCTAGTACCAGAAGACACTCATCAGCATTACACAGTAACGAGTGTATGACAAATGTTGAATCGGTTGTACTCACACAAAGATGGACAGTCAGCAACTTCGATAGTCTCTTAAAACTAAGTCAACCTGGAAGTTGCCTTAGGAGCACTGTTTTCAAGTAGGGATTTACGAATTTGAAAATAGTAATGCAATTATATACAGTCCATTCATGGGCATTGTAGTTGTTCGTGTGATTTGAATTTTTGGAAATATGCATTAATTCTATTTCAGAGATGATGCCGTTCCAGAAGCTTGTTGGCAATTGTGTCTCTATCCCGGCGGGAAACGAGAAGAGAACGCAAACAATGTTTCACTGTTTCTGAAAATGTCAGCGACATCACCTTCGAAAGAAGTGATCCTCAAGGCCGAATATCGTTTCTATTTTCTTGACGACAACGAGGAGCCAAAATTCAGTAATGTAAACGTTGGTGAATTCCACGCGAAACCACCGAAAGGCGGACATTCGTGGGGTCTCAGAAATATTCCGACTGCCAAAGTACAAAATAGTATCCGCCAAGATAAGTCATTGGTCATTTCGTGCCATATCGAACTCATTCCCGACGTGTCAAAAGTTCCATGCAAACGGGTTCCAATTATGCCTTCGATCAAAATGCCATTCTCGCAAGTTCCAACGTCATATGTCGAACGAGGTTAGTTTTTTACCCCTAAGTTGCAATTTTTAATTATCGAGACACGAAAAAAAGCGGTATCATCAGCAATTTTTCTTTCAGAACTGGATATGTTTTCCACTAGCGAAGGAGTGGACATGACAATTATTGCCGGACCACCTGATGGAGACCGACAATCGTTCCGTGTACACGCATACAAGCTTCGTGCTCATTCAGACGTCTTCCAAATGATGCTCAGTCATGGTCAAATGCGAGAAAGCCAAGAGAAGAAGATTGAAATTCTTGATTTCTCACCAGTGGCTGTCCGGGCGATGCTCGAATTTATCTATGCAGGCGTGATAAAATCAGAAATCGACGTGTATCAGGCGGTCGATGTGATGCAAATCGCCGAGAAGTATCAAATTCTTGCGCTGAAAATGACATGCGAGCAGCATTTGCTGGATAGGCTCAGTGTGAACAACGTGCTTGAGTGCATTACACATGCGGAGCGATACAACACTGATGTCTTATACGATGCTTGTATTGACTTCGTAAGTACCATAACTGAAAATTAAGTTCTTCTGATGAACTTTATTTCTTTCCAGGCTGTGCATAACCGCCAAACGATAATGCTCCTTCCGTCATGGCGTACTTTCATTCTAGACGAACCAATGTTGGCCAACAACTTGCTCGAAAAGATGGTCAATGCCAACGACGTCTCCCCACCAACCAAAAAATCTCGTGTATAGCCCCCTGACCCCCTCACTTTCTCCGTTCTTTCATATTTCTTGAAACGCATTAGATACTCTTTCTAGTCATAGTTGAAATGCTGCATTCTGTTGCTATTGACCGCTATCCTCTGCACTACATCTACCACTGAACCAGCTCTTTTCTCCTGATTTCTGTGATGTACTCTTCTTCTTTCCCCTTTCCCATCTATGTCATTTTCGTCCGATTCATACCCAACTAAATTCACCCAATATTCTCTGTTTTATTCTGGAAGTGATTCACAACACTTCTGCCTCTTTTTACTTTTTCTATACGCCAATTTTTTTGTCTACAGTCTCACAATTTTACATTTTTCTTGGCGCCCCGGTGTTTCATTTTAGTCCCTCAATTTATCATTTATCCATCCCCCGTAAACATTTTTCACACATTTTCCTCTCGCTTGTCTTGTTTCTTTTTGTGAATTAACTTGTATTTTAACTCTATCCTCGGAATTCTTCTCCCCACAACAGTTTCCTTTTTCTCATATGCCATCCTCCTCATATATTTCCTTTTTTCTGTGTTTGTGAATGAAGTCTCTCAATTTGGCAATTCACTGCTTTTTTCTGGTCAGATTGTCAGTTTCTTGTTCATATATCTTTTTTGGTTTGAAAACTCTAAATATTCAAACTCGAAAACTCCCACAGTAACTGGAAAAATACTGGAATCGTTCAGCTTTCAACATTTTTACTTACAGATGGGTCGAATGAACGTATCTATGATGCGTTACCTGGAAGGTGACCACTTCCGGGTTCTCATTGCCGTTGAAATGGGAATGAAGAATCATGAAGTCGTTCCATTGGCACTAGTTTCATCAATTGCTGGAATTCACAGAGGAGGTGTACTCAGAACACTCAATGATTTATGCAAACATCAGTTGGTCGCTTTCGAGAGAAGCAAGAAATGTAAGATTTTAAGCATAATATGAGATGAAAGAAGTTCGAGAAAAAACCTGACAGTCAATATTTTTAAACATGAAACTTCGCAATTCTAGTTTGATTCATTTTTTTTCCTTAATGGTGCTATCTGCAATTCAACTTCTGCAGACTTGTCAAAAATCGGGCCGAGCCGGGCTGGAAATTTGCTCGGCCCGGATTCAAAAATGGGTACCCATTTTTTACCGATTTTTTTTTTGAAATTTTTCGAAAAAATAGAGTAAAAATGCTCAAATTATTGTACACATTCTCATTTTTATTCAATTTCGAATTATTATTCGAAAACTATACTTTTTTCGAAAATTTTCAAAAAAATTCCAAAAAAATTCAAAATGTTTTCAAAAAATGTTTCAAAACGGGCCGAGCGGGCCGGTCCGGGCCGAGATTTTTCCTGGTTTTGGCCCGGCCCGGCCCGTGACAAGTCTGAACTTCTGATCTTTCTTCTAACATTTAAAATTTCAGTTGATGGCTATCGTCTTACAATCCGTGGTTACGACTACCTCGCTCTGCGTGCCCTCTGCTCTCGTGACGTCGTCGGAAGTGTCGGAAATCAAATTGGAATTGGAAAAGAGTCGGATGTTTATGTGGGCGGTGACCCAGAGCTCAATGATTTATGTCTGAAATTCCATAGATTGGGTCGTACTTCGTTCAGAAAAATCAAGGAAAAACGAGATTATCACAAGAAGAGAAAGAGTGCCTCATGGCTGTATCTGAGTCGTTTAGCAGCTGCGAAGGAATTCGCATTTCTGAAAGCACTCCAAGAGAGAGGATTTCCAGTTCCAAAAGGAGTCGATGTGTGTCGTCATTTGGTTGTAATGCAATTAGTTATTGGACAAACACTTTGTAATGTAAACCATGTGGAAGATCCTGCTGCATTGTATGACAGATTGATGGCGCTTATTGTTAAACTGGCCAGACATGGTGTAATTCATGGAGATTTCAACGAATTTAATTTGATTATGCTCGAAGATGAACGTATTGTTATGATTGATTTCCCACAAATGGTATCAATCGATCATGCCAACGCGGAGTTTTATTTTGATCGTGATGTTACATGTGTTCGAACTTTTTTCAAAGTAAGTTGCTTATCAGACTAGTTGCATTCAGACGGCTCGTTGAGTTCTAATTTTCAACTACTACCTCCCGGCTTTTGAAAGGGATAAGAGGTGGCCATCCGTCATTTCCAGACCACATCCCTGAAAAAATTTTGAACCTCCCGACAAATCACCCTACCTCGAATATCAATAAATATCACTATTTATAAGATTTATGTCAATAATTCATAAGTAACAACCGTTTCCAGAGACGATTTGACTATGAAAGTGAAGATTGGCCAAAGTTTGATGAGATCGAGAGAAAAGGCAACATGGATGTCCTGTTGGAGGCATCTGGATTTACAAAAAAGATGGCTCTGGATCTGAATAAAGCTTATGATGACGGGAACTTTTTGGCACATTGTGAGCAAGAGCTGAGAACTGAAAAGCAGGGAGATGAAGAAGAAGGTGAAAAGGAGGAGGATTCAGACTCCTCAGATTCAGAATCAGAAGGAATGGAAGCTATTCAAGAAGATGAGGAAGAGAAGGATCACGAAGAGGTTCAAGCTCAAGTGAAGTCTGTCAAACAACAAAAAATAGTTCTTTCTCAATCGACTCGTTTCAATGATTGGTTATCTGATGCCACGACTCTTTTGGATAATGTTGACTTGAAGGAATTGAAGACAGAGGAAGGATACGACGATAGTGATTTGCCGGATAAAATTGTTAGTTTGTTGGAACTATATTTTTTTTAATACAAGCGTTTTCCAGAATCATCCTCCTGGAGTAACAGCCAGAACAGAATCAGAATCTTCTGATAATGATGATGAACAAGGAGACGAGGAAGAAGAAGAAGATGATCATGTGGCAGTTGAGGAGCAGGTGGCTAAGGTTGTGAAGAAGAAAAGAAGAGGTGTAGTGCAAAGTGGAGCAAGAAGTGTGGCAAGCAGTGCTGCCACGTTTTCAGCTGAAGAAATTAAAAGAAAGTTGGCATTGGATAAGAAACGAAATAAGGAAAAGGTTAGATATATTTACATATTGTGTATACAATGCACAGAGATACAGTATCCTTCAATGTATCTCAAAATTGCAGATTCGCCTGAAGGTCAAAGGAAAACAAAGTGCAGTGGGCCGTAACCGAAAGGATAATAAAAATGTAATTGCGGAGTACGCCGGATGGATTTGATTGGATAATTTGATGGAAAATGGCAACATTTTTATATTTAATTGACTTCTTGTTTCCAGCAGCCATTTCATTTTGAAACATAGTTTTTTTTTTCCTTTTTCCTACATTTTTTGTTCTGTAACTCATTGTTTCGCTTTTTGATATATTTCCTATGAAAAACTCGGTTTTTTGAAATTTATCGTTCTTTCTTGTTCTGTTAACACATTGTTTCTTGTTTTTTGTTCCGTTGACCCCATAAACCACTCAAAACACATTGTCCAACTCGGAGATTGCAACATATATCGTTGACACGTTCGTAACTTTCATCGTCGCTCTCTATCTGCCTATCTGATAAGGGGGAGTGTCCCTTTGTAATCAGTACATCATCCTATCACTGATAAGAGTATCAGTGACTTTGTCGCTAGTATCTTTTACTTTTTTTCATTCTTTCAGCACTTTCGAATTGATTGAAAGCGTGATCAAAATGACCCACGTTCGTGCCGTTATTCCCGACGACTTTGAGGTAAGATTTGAAACTCGAAAAACATCTTAACTATGAAAAAAGAAATAGATTTAATCTTGCGTGCCTGGAACGAGTCTTTCATAACAGCCATATTAGAAGGTTTTGTCTTGCACTGATTTTTGTCTTTTACTGCAACACTTACGTCTGAACCGTTACTAATTCGTTCAGAAATTTGGTACTTAACAGAAACTTCTACTTTTCCAATAAGTGGTTCTTGACCTAATTTCTGGAAAAAAGTCTCCGGAAACAAAAAACAAACCAGTGGTTATACTGTATCTTTCACTAAATCGCATTACAATAATCTCTCTTTCAGCTCCCAGTTGAAGCTTTCGACATTCCACTTTGCTATCAAGGTGACTTGTCTGGAGTCGTCATTCCAGAAGGTCTTGTCAGAGATCGAGTTCGCCGTCTTGCTAAAGGTATAACCATTTGTTTACATCAAACAGTTAGTGAAAATTATTTCAAACTCCAGATATCAACGCTGAAATCGGAAATAAGCCGATCGCTTTGCTATGTGTACTCAAGGGATCCTACAAATTTTTCACTGCTCTCGTCGAAGAACTCACGAATGCTCGTTCGGCTTGCACAGAGCCGATGACTGTTGATTTCATTCGAGTCAAGAGTTATGAAGATCAAAGTAGCACTGGACAGGTATTTGCAGAATATCAGCAAAAACATAACGTTCAATATCCCACTTTTCAGATTCAAATAATGGGACTGTCTAATCTGGACGAGCTGAAAGGAAAAAGTGTACTTGTAGTTGATGACATTTCCGATACTGGAAGAACTCTCGCCAAACTTCTGACCACTCTCAAAGAAACCGGAGTCGAGAAAACATGGACAGCACTCCTCTTATCTAAACGTGTCAAACGTGTCGTCGATGTTCCAGAGGATTTCGTAGCATTCGAAATTCCAGATAAATTCATTGTTGGATACGGTCTCGATTATAATCAGAAATTCCGTGATTTGGGACACATTTGTGTAATGAGTCCATCCGGAATCGAGAAATACAAGACACATTAGTTGTCTTCTTCTTCTTCTTAAAGTTGTTTTATCTCTGAAAATTGTGATTAATATGCTTTACTTCTAATGAATAAATATTGTTTTTTTGTAGTTACTGTGAGGAGCTCTTTTTGGTTTCAGTTCCAATCATTTCATGGTTTAAGATGTGGATATTTCAATAGCATACAAAGATTCTATTAAGACAATCCATACATACTTCTTTTCTTAGATACATACCAAGAATGGAGAAGAAAAACGAGCAGCACTCCCGTCAAAAATTCATAGAAGAACAGCTTGCAGCTCTCAAACAGGTATCTTATTCAGGTTTTTATTAGAAAAATTTATGTTTAGTACTCTATGCTGTATCTATTTCTTTCGCTTCTCGTCGATTGTGTATAGTTTTAATTTACAGGAAGAGAAAGCGCTGAATGACAGCCGTCTAGCACTACTCAATCAAAAATGGCAAATTCAATCAGAACATGAGAAATTGAAAAGAAAAATTGTGGAAAGAGATGAAATGCAACAGGCTCAGGCAGCAGAACCGGGAACATCCGGAATATAAATCATCATTTTCTTGTTGGTTTTCCAGATCTCAATTACCTTTCACTACTTTGCACATCATAATAAAAGTTATAGATCTCTGAGAAACAACATTCTTCTCATAAACTGTCAGAGTCTATTTAATGCTGATAGATCTCATGTTTCTAACAATATATCTATTAAAATTGAACAAATAAGAAATAATTTCATTCCACAATATCTGTTTTCTTCCTTAATCCCTTTTTCGATTTCGAAATTATCGGGGATAATTTCTACTTCTTTGTGTTTCCACTCGTTTTCTGTTCCCTTTTTCTATTTTCACAGACACACAAAATCCAGGAAGAATAGAATAGCACAATGCAACGTCACCCAAAAACGTTTCCTACTAAAATTCCCATCTTCCTGTGGAGCGCACTTGCTTGCCCTACCTTAGTGCTCCCTTTTTTTTCTTTTCAATGCATTTTATACTGTTTGTTCTTCTTCTTTTTGTCGCTTTGAAATGATACGTTTAAAAATTTGAAAAGGTAGAAATGAATATCTAATCTAATCTAATCAAAATTCAGAGTTTCAGCGGTTGTTGTTGTGATTTTTATGTGGTTTGTTTTTTTTTCAAATATGTTTTTTGTGTCAATATGTGCTCAAAGAGCACAAAATCCAGTTTCCGGCACTTTCTGACGGAATATGGGTGCCGCCTATCTCCTCCCGGCTATTTCTGACGGAAATCGGGAAATACCGGAGGAGGAGACATTGCCCTCGTTCCCGTATTTCCCGTATTGTCTGCAGTCTCTCTTCACAAAATTCACTTTTTCTTTCTCTATCCGTGTACAGAATCTCTATGCTTTCTTTGTTTTCAATTTTTCTTCCTTATCCATAATAATCCATGATTCATACTTGTGATCCGGACTCAGTTATGAAGCGTCAAATGTGCGACAGCCAGATAGCTAACTTATGAATGGTTCATAGGCTGTGTAAGGCATACCGATATTAGAATATTGACTAACTTGCTCAACTCCTTTTTTCCAGAAACCTAGTTTCCATTTCCCTTTTTCTATTTTGTATTCTTGATTGAGTTACGATCCGAGGCACTCATTCGAACTTGTAGTTTACGATTAGATTTGACCAGTCAGAATTAGAACATTTCGGTCCTGGATCACATGTATGCAAAAATCCACGTGAACTTTTTAAAAACCCACACGTGTTTCAGAAGAATTTTCCCACACGAAGCTTGCTTCCAACGGAAAATTCAACTCACTCTTCTCTATTATTTTCAGAGGAAATGAGAGAACCATTTCATCTAGTACTATTAATAACAGTACTCATATCAATATCTGATGCTCAATTCGAAGATGGTCGTTTATGTTTTTGTAAAGGGGATGAAGCTGTCGAACCGTGTGAATGTTCACAGTTACGTACCATTGATAAATTGAACAATGAACAAATCTTTGATAAACTTCAAAAACTTCTGAAAAAGGATTTCTTCCGATTTTATAAGGTGAGTATTACATTGTTTTTGAGATAATTGGTCAAGTAATTGAGTTTGATATAAAGAGTCGCGAGTTCTAAGATATAATTTCCAAATGCTCCCATTTTTCAGGTGAACATGGATAAAACATGTCCATTCTGGGCAGATGATCGTCAGTGTGGTACCAATCAGTGTGGTATCGCATTCTGCGACGATGAAGTGCCGGCTGGTCTACGTCGCCGAAATGCAGTGAATATGGTACGGCGTAGTTCATCACACGAAAACATACATGAAAATCATAAAAATCACAACAACAACCGCTGGAACGACTCGGCTACAATAGCTGTCGTTCAGGTGGACGAGGTGCCAGCGTCGTCAAAAAAAGCAACAGAAGACAAGAAAGAATCTGAATCTGGAGAATGTGTCGATGCTGGAAATAACATTGATCCAATGGATCGAACACTTCGTGACGATGAGAAACGACAATTGGACGCGATGGATCATCACGATGATGGATTGGAAGACAAGTTCTGTGAGATTGAAGGTGATTACTGTAGTTTTGAGTTGAGAAGCTGAAAACCCAAAGGTGATATACCGGCAGCAAATCTCTTGTCTGAAAAAATTAGACTTTTTACTATTCACAGTCAACTGTGTTCGTTTTGTAGATTAACACGCGTTTTTTGCTTCTATATTACATATTTTTAGTACACAAACAAACACAAAAATTCTCTATTTCGATTTTTCATTTGCCCACCTGCCCATCGTCATAATACCAATCATTTATTTATTTTTGATGAAATTCGAATACAATACACAATGTGTATTGATATTCGATGCCCTATACACTCCCACACGGTCTTTTCATAAATTGTATATACTCCCATCGCTTTTTTTTGAACATAATGTGATGTGAGCAAGGTTAATGAATTATTGGAAAATGGGGAAAATATGAAAACCGCGGAAAATGTATTACTCTGAAACGAATAGCTTGATTGTTTCAGATGACGAATCGGAGGGCATGCATTATGTGGACCTGTCAAAAAATCCGGAACGATACACTGGGTATGCAGGAAAATCACCACAGAGAGTATGGAAAAGTATATACGAGGAGAATTGTTTCAAGTAAATAATCAGACTGAAGTATTGGAAAACCATTTCTTCTTACAGACCGGATCCGAAATTCGACAAGAACTTTTTGATCAATCCCAGCAATTTTGGTGAGTTTCACAGTTTCGAAACGTATCATTCAAAACGAAAGTTGATTTTGATTCCTGATTCAAAAACTAATTTTTGAAACCATTCATAACATGTTCTCCCAATATGAATCACATAGATTTAACAAAAAATAATAATGATAATATTCAGAAGGTACGTTGTATTCTTATTCACACTACTCACTACCACTGCCTACCTGATAATCTGGTGAAGGAATTGATATATTGAAGTCTATCTTTCCTCTTGTTAACATTTTCACTTTGTGTCTGTCTTTTGTGTCCTTAAACTCACAACACCAACCAGCAACACAATCAACACTGCTTTATCTTAAGAAGATCGCTTTTGAATTGAACTTTTTTAAATTCTTATAACTAACCGATTCAATGTTTGTCCTTTACGGGAATTTTTTTATAAGGGACCTTTGTCAACTGGAATTCCATTCAAATTTTTCGGGTCTGGTCAGGCTTCTCCATTTGAATGGAACTCCTACTTGCTATACTTTGTCGTTTCTATTTTATCTATTTTTTCCATGTGTTTAGGGGGGTTCTTCTTACTTCCCCAAAAATAGTTATAATTTTCAGGAATGTGCTTGGAGAAACGCGTTTTCTATCGTCTGATTTCTGGACTTCACTCCGCTATCACAATTTCAATTGCAGCATACAATTACAAGCCACGTAAGTGACCCATTTGAAACATTTTTCATATTCTCAATCTTTTCTTTTTCAGCTCCACCGTCCCTTGGACAATTCGGTTCACAAATGGGGACGTGGTTCCGTAATACTGAAATGTTCGCTGGTCGATTCGGAACAAAATGGTCATGGGAAGGTCCACAACGACTTCGAAACGTATATTTCATCTACCTTCTGGAACTTCGTGCTCTTCTGAAAGCTGCTCCGTACCTCCAGAATGAGTTATTCTATACAGGAAATGATCAAGAAGACGCAGAAACAAGAAAAGCGGTTGAAGAACTTCTCGAAGAGATTCGATCATATCCAGATCACTTTGATGAATCTGAAATGTTCACAGGTGTTGAATCACATGCAAGAGCACTTCGAGAAGAATTCCGATCTCATTTTGTCAACATTTCGAGAATTATGGATTGTGTGGAATGTGACAAATGTCGTCTGTGGGGAAAAGTTCAAACACATGGAATGGGAACGGCCCTAAAAATCCTTTTCTCCGATTTACCACATTCACATTATAAGCAAGATGCATCCAAGTTCCAGTTGACTAGGTACTGTTGTATGGAATCCTAACGAAATAGTTTGAAGAACTAATTTCAAAAGTTCCTGAACATTGTTTTCTATTTTCAGAAACGAGGTGGTTGCACTTCTGCAAAGTTTCGGACGTTACTCTTCAAGTATTATGGAAGTTGATAATTTTCGAAAAGATATGTATCCAGAAGAACAAGAAACAACAAAGAAGAAGGATACTCGAAGGAATACCAATAAAATTGATCTGTAGTAATTAATTATCAATGTTTTTTGCCATGAATAGTCTTTTTAATGGTTATGCATTAGTTTCACTTTTTCTGCTTTTCTCTCCCAATGATTTTGCTCTATTCTGCGTTATTATGTTTTCTCTTTTTATGCGTCTTTTTGATATGGGTCCTTTTAATTATATTTGCACTATTTGTTGTACATATTTAATTTAATATTATCAAAATTTTGAAATATAGCATGTTTTTTGATGAATTTGTGCTTTGGATGCTTCAAGGGAGAACATGGCAAAAGAATTTATTACTAACTTTTTGAAAGTTGCAGTAAAATGGATGAGGGGCCCGCTTTTGGGAAAATACAGCGAAAATAAAGCTTCTTAAATGATTAGGTCAACATAATAAGATTTTCAAGCCCAAATTTCCAGATTTGACTGATCGAATCGTTTCAAATATCGATTTCTCAATGTGTACGCGGATATCTTTGCCTGACGGGATCGGGTGAAAACTCCTTTGTGATTTCCAACTGCTCGGGTTGTCGCTGGAAAAGTATCAATGAGAAACTGCCCAGTTCAGTCTGTCTCTGTCTCTGAAAACTCACTCATTCCAGTCATGAAATCTGCGAAATTCCAAATCATTTCACCAGTTATCGTATGATCTTTATGCAATGCATCGAATGCATGATGCGTTTCTTGAATCACTTCATTCTGATATTGCTCCGAAAAATCAACAGAAGGCTCTTGATTTAATCCCGGAATACTGTCTGCACCGTATTCTGTGACAATGATTGGCTTGTGGAATGTCTCTTTCCAAAGGGAAATATCCCAGTAGACACTCTGATTGATCCATGGAATATATCTGAAGGTGTCTATCGTTACGTGGGTCCGGATGTCCAGATGTCCTACCCCATATCAATATACCATCCATAATATCTATTAACACAAATGAAATCCATCAGATCCGCCGTCTCGTCATTATCAAAATTAGTTGGTCCATATACAGTAGTCACCGGACGAGTACGGTCAATTCCGTGGGCGGCGTCGACGAGAGTTCTGAATATCTTAATGAAGTTTTTCGTGAGATGGAAGAAGGAACTCACTTGAAATAAGCTCTACTCTCTTTCTTGTTCGTATTGGGCTCATTTGCAAGTGACCAAGCAAACACCGATGGATGATTCTTATCTCGGTCAATCATATCAGTCAACATTTTTACGTGTAAATTGTTGTTTGCCTTTGAGAATCCTCTGAAATTATGATAAAGAGAACACTTTTAGGACTCAGAGAGTAAACATACTTCAACCCAACTGCTGGTGTTTCCACGATAACTGCAATTCCACGTCGATCATTCTCGAACATTCTCTCTTCTGAATACGGGTAATGAGTCGTTCGATAACAGTTTCCACCCATCCATTCCAAAAGATTCAAGTCTTTTGTCATGACAGCTTGATTGAATCCTCTTCCAATCAGCTCAAAGTCCTCATGCATTCCAAATCCAAGACAATAGAAAGGTTTCAAATTGATGAAAATCTGTGAATCCGACCATGTAACAGTTCTGAATCCGAAAGTTTCTCTATAGATATCCACCAATTCTCCATCAGAAAGCAATGAGATTTCCAGATTGTACAGATTTGGATTACCCATTCCACGTGGCCACCACAACTTTGCATTCTCTAGTTTTCCTTCTCCTTTTGTTTGATTCGTGGAGTAGACCTTAATCGGTGAAAGTGAGATGTTTTCCTTTAAAAGAGGGAAATAACTTACAACATTTCCATCAGAATCAAACATCTTCACTTCGACTTGAACTCCATCCAAACTACTTGCAGCTGTTTCGAAATAGAACGATCCAGTGTGGTCAGCAACAATATTTATATTTTGGATATGAATGGATGGGATTTTCACTAATTGAACACTTCTCAAGATTCCGGCATAATTGAAGAAATCGAAGTTTCCAACGTTTTTGACAGCACCATCTGGGAGGCGGGAGAGCTGAAAATAGGAAATAGGAGAGTGGGAACAAAGGTCTTAAGTTGGAATTTCTAGTCTAAAAATACTGAAAAACTAATAAAAAAGGAGAAATCTTACAATTCTTCCACTAATATTTCTCTGTGCAACTCTTTGATAATTGAAGTCTCCTTGAGGAATCGTGGACCATGAAAGTGTATTATTGACAGCTACTGTGAACTGAAAAATTCGGATAATGAAAACTCTACAAATTCAGAAAGTAATAACCTTGTTCTCTGCTCCAAATTTGATTTGTGAGGACACATCGACTTCAAACGGCAAGTGTCCTCCGGTATGTGAGGTGACTTTTTCAGAGTTCACGTACTGAAAATATAGTGAAATGTTCTTCCAGATCTGTGTTTCGAGCTATGAACCCCAGAATTTCGATCAAATATAAAATAAGCTTGCCAGTTTTGAAATGATTTTACCCTACGATCGTTATTCTATTTTCTAAATTCCCCCGATATAACTTACGACAACAGCGAAGTAATTAACAGATGCAAATCTCAAGACATGTCTCATATTTCGATCTCTGAGAGGAACAAATTCCTTCTTTTCATACCAAACCCATCCGATATGATCTCGAAGTTCACTCGAAGTGCCAATGTCATTATAAGCACATGGTACGGGCATTACTGTTGCATTCTGGAAATAGGTAATGGCTCTGAAAGTCTGTTTGGCCGGATGTCCACTCACATTAAACTTCTCTAAATCCAATCTATTCCATTTGTTACCAATTCCAATATCTCCTCCATTATGTGGTTCTCTTACAAAAGTCCATAAGCCATCTAGTGAATCGAATGTTCGAATTTCGTTCTTTTGAACATGCAGCAGGCAATTCGAGAGGGAAAGTAAAGAGACCAGAAGGAGTTGTATGGGTAGGACCACCCTGGTTTGAGAAGACGTCATTCTGAAATTGGAATATTTGAAAGTTTGCTTTGAAGAGAATGAGAACACAGCAGGTGAACCGTTTTAAATTTGGCAAATCACTACAAATTCGAGAGGAAAGGAACCACGCCTGAACTAGTTTCGATTAGAAAAAGAAACAAAGTAGTTCAAAAGGTGATAAGAAACAGTGAATTGATCTTTATCTTTCGGAAAGAAGAACACCAATCAGATGGGTTAAAAAGAAAAGAAAGGGATAATTAGGACAAGAGAAAGTGACCGGAGAGGAAGAGGAAAAGAAGTTGTTGAAGGGAAAAAAGAGGTCGGAAGAGGAATTATTTATCACCTCAATTCAAATGAAGTCGTGAAAAATGAAAGAAGGTGATTATAAGAATAGATTCTGGAGTATCTGTCTGTGTGTATGTTTGTCCTGGAATCTAAACAAACCATTTTTGATAATTTCAGTCAATCAGAGCACCCGGGAAGTAGTAAATTCAAAACAAAAGTCCTGGAACTTGAAATGTCGCAAACTGTAGTTTTATTGCAGAAAAAATCTGATGTTTTCAGTCTGAGCCATACAAAACATAGACTTCCAAACAATCGTACAATTTTCAGAACTCGAAAAACTTGCCGTTCATCTATGAGTGAATGGCATCTATCAACTTGGAAAGGGCGTGGGTTTGTGTAGGTAAACATAATTAAGGCAATTGGCAAACATTGTTTTGAGTGTGCCAATACACACATTATTAACTTTTTATTTTAGGATCAATCTGAGTACTTTGATAGACTGGACCTGACTTTCAGAGAATCAGGGAGATCAGTTCTACTCAAGAAAATAGAAATTGAATTCAGAAGTGAAACAAAGATCGAAAAAAGGACAGAAAAAGGACGGAAACGAAGAAGTACATATTTTATTGTCAGTTTATGTGATTCTTTCTTCAACAGACACATCGTTTAACTGTCTTAAAACATTTTCTGATGGATGATTGACCTGGATTTTATTATATTTGAATTCAATTTCCTTCTATTTATTGTTTCTTACAATCCGTCTGTGTGTCTGTCTAGATGTCTACTAAAAAAAGAAAAAAAAAGAAAGAAGAAAAAGTGAACGAATAGAAGATTAGAATGAATGTGTTTGGGTATAGGGGGGAAAGGGTAGAATAGATTGTTGCATTTCCATTGAATAATGCAGTAACAAGTGAAACCAGTAGGATTAGATAACAACCAATGGGGTCAGTCAGTCACAAATAACAACACTGTTTTTATTTGAAGGAGGAGGAAGGTGATGGTTCTGTTAATGGGATCATACATTATGCTAAATGGAAAAACGGTTTTAAGATGCCACAATAAAAATTCGAAAGTGCTACAAATTGCGTTTGGGGGGTCACTCTTCTGATGATGTGCCAGTTATAATAACTTTCATTCGGTCTAACCGAACGCTTAAACTTCTGAGTTGACAACTATCTAGCACGTACGCAGTCTAGAAAATGGCATAATTATTTCTCTCGAAGCGTTTAGACTCCAAAAACAATCGAAGAACTTTCCAGTCTTTTTATTTTTATTATCTGAAACTCTCTAGTAAGAAATCCTCCAGAAGAGTTGTAAAAGGAGCCTTCATGCTTTAACTACATACGCTTTGAATGTTGCAATTACAGGACCATCAGCGGCATCGGGACACTCCTTCAAAGCTCGTAATTCTGTGAAGAGGTTTGGCCACTACCGTAATTTGGAAAAGAGCTGGCGTCTCAAAGCTCACTAGTTCAAAACAGTAGTTTTCTTTTTTTTGCTAAGCTACGTACTAAAACAAAAAATATTTCAGTCGGACTCCTCAGAAATCTGAAAAACGAGACCAGTGAGACGGAAAAGTAAAAGTAAATTGAACTTGATTACTTTCTCCTTTTCCATTTTTGAAAATTTCAACTTTTATGTGTCCCAGTTTTTTGTATCATTTTCTTCCTCTTTTCAATTTTGTCTCCGGAAAACTGGTTTCAATTCTTTATGTGTCCACTAGTTAAAAGAAGACACTTGAATTATACATTGGGATGGAAGAATGAAATGAATCGAAAGTTTTCAGTCTGAAAAAATATCACAAAAATGGCTAATTTTTCAGTCTGAAAACTGTTCTTTCTCTTCGAAAAAGTAGAATTGAATGGGTTTTTTCTCAACATTTTCAATAAGTTAGAGGGAAAAGAGACGACGAATACACTTACCAGGAAAATAAGTTTTCAACAAAAATAATTCAACAAAAACGATCAAAAATTATTAGACAATATGTGAGGAAAATATGACGAAAAGTGGTTGGAGCAAAGGATTCATGAATCACAAAACGACATTATAACGGAAGAAAAACTAATGTGTTTTCTGAAGATTCATCTCATCCTGAAGGAAGTCAATAAGAAAAAGAGCTCATCGTTACACTAACGTGTTCTCGATATTCAATATTCCATCTGAAATAAATCCTGGTAAACAAAAAAGTGTACATTTCTGAATATTTGATATCCAGAAAATGAAGACTTCTTTCTCGGAGTGCAGACAAAAAACAAGAAAATCACGAGTTCTGTTGTTTTCCTTTTCTCGAATATTTATAAATATTTTATTTTCATCAAAAGTTTAGATGATTTCAGTGAATTGTTTAGAGTTGAGTCAATCAAATTGTTTGGTTCTTCTTCTCTTGATCAATTCAATTTTTTATTTTCATTATTATTGTTGAGATCGAACACATTTCCCGCAAACTTCTGGAGTCGGTAGATGCCAATATGATGAAGGAACTGAAAATATTCCAGACTAAACACATGAAACAATTAGGATTAGAAGTTCAATCAGAACTAGACCCACTCCTTCAACATATTCAAAAAGTTGATAATTTCCATAAAACTGCTGATCTACTCGAGGTTTTCTCTTCAATCGAGCATATGGTCCCATCGATGGATTCATTACGAATTCAGTTAGAATCTCCATCATTGATGTGTGTTGGAGGAGGTTTTCGTAGAAATCAGGAGCCATAGCTCTCAGTTTTGGAAGATCTCTTCCTGGAATATATGGGAAGTCGTGATGTTCCACGTGGTATCCAACATTGAATGTACATAAATTCCATAGACCATAATAACTGGAAATAAAAATATACGGTATTAGTTAACATAAGGATGAAAACAAACCTGAATGTTTCTTGATCTTCTTTGAATGCATAATGTTCTGAAATGAAATGTCCGGCACTTGGATGTAAACCCATACTGATAATTGTTCCGAATAGAAGATATATCAGAGATTTCAGTCCGAAAAAGTGGAGGATCGCCAGGTCAAATGAAATCTGGAAGCAGATTATTTTCTTTAAAAATAAGTTGCCGGGGAATAATAATGTAATTGGTCTAGATTCTATTTCAGCAGACATTCCACTCAAGTCTTTGGTTATATAAATTTAGAGTCCGAACTTTCTAGATTTTGAGCTATTCCTGCTAAAGCTTTACCATACCTGTATCACTGCATTCAAAATCTCCATATCAGTCGGTGCTTTCTTGTAAATTATCAGTGGACGAAATGCATAGAAGAATGGTTGCAATGCCAACCACAGAAGTTTTTTTGGAGATGTCGTGAAAAATTCTGCTTCAAAAGTTGTCGGAACATCTGTATCCAGACCATCTTCTCCTGAAAACATTTTTTTTGGCTTGTAACCCTCGAAATCCAATAACCAACCTAGATATCGATGATGTTCCACATGATATTTCTTAAAAGAAATAGATATTGGAACAGCAATCGGAAGATTTGCCCACATTCCGAAGAATCGATTCTTCAACGGATGTTTATTTCCAAATGCAGTATTATGTGAAATATCATGAATAGCCAAAGTCATTGCATGATTTATAATTCCTCCACATAAATAACCTTCCAGAAGAATCAGAATCCAGTCGGCATCTTGTAACAGCCAACACATAAATATTTGGAAAATAACCATACTAGATACGACATATTTTAGAGAAGGATCCACTCCAAATAACTGAAAATTAGAATTTCAGGAAAACGAGTATTCTGTAATGACACCGGTCAATGGAAAAAAAATTCTTACCGTTTTAACTTCTGGATATTTCTTCACAATCGCCTCTCTTCGACTCATATGTGGCTGCTCTGTGAGTGTCCATATAAAATCATCTCGGCTTACTGATTGACCCATTTTTTGAGATTCTTCTTACGAGATCTGAAACTTTCTTATCGTGGGGAAAATGTTCTAGAAGAGATGAGTAAAAAGTGTAGAACATTAATTTCAAGATTCCTTATAAATGCACAAAGTGGGCGGAGTCGAGCTTTTCTCCAATTATGAAATCAGTGGAGTCGTTTGCCAACAGTTTCAGATGATAATTCAAGCATTTGAAAACTAGAAAAAGGTGACGAATACTTAGGAAACTACAGTTTTCAAAGATGATTCATAGAGCAAGCTGCTAACAATAAAATACGAGTAAACCAAAAGTGGGCGTGACTGGAAGAATGGTGTTTAACACCTGCCACAACTCGCTAACTAGAAGTTCAGAGGAACAAACAAAAATGTCATTTTAGCTATGATTTTCACAAAGATCAGAACAACTACTAGACAGTGAAACATGACAAGAAAGTATCAATTTTGCAGATGATTCACCGCTAAAACGAGCACAAAACACATATGCACAGATCACATCTGCACAAAACATTTACCTATAGGTAATCAGGAAGAGAGAACACATAAAATGATGTAGTTTTTAGTCGGCAAAGGAATAGAAAAAGTAGATAAGAAAACGAATATAAAAAAGGATGGTGAATCAGAAAAAGAAACAGAGTTATGAGACGGAGACCATTGACACACTATTCTGTTTGTTCTTAAAGAAGAGCAAAGAGTACGCAGACAAGGCGAATAAGAGACATTCCAATAGGAGAAAGAACGAAGGATCAAATTTTGTAAAAAGGAAAAGTTACCTGATCTTTGGATGATTTTTCTCGGGATGAGAGAGTAGGGGAAGAAGCCGAAGTTCAAGACACACATCATTTGAAAGGTATCCATTTCGGACTGACCATTCGGAACGGATCCTTGTTTTATTGGAATCAAATACTTGATGAAATTGGGGTTCAGATAATCATAAATGGAAGTATAAGCCTTTTTTCTGATAATCCACGTCAGTTACTACGCGCAATGAAAAACCAAATCAAAATACTGTAACTACTTCCTAGTAGACTCAGTCACGATTCTAAAGAACTGAAGATATATTTCGAGATCCCCCTCTTATAAAAACTCCATCAATGAAAAATCACAAAATTGTGAAAAAATGTTGACCATCAAAATAAGGGAAGGAAAACCCAGATTCGGGAGTTCTTTCGAGAAAACTTCGAGTATTCGTATATTCTGGTGGGATGAACAATCGCAAGGTTTCAAACAATAAAGTGAATGCAAATCTCCGGAAATTGAATCCCTAGAAAATCCGAAAATGGGAAATTGGTTGGTTGGCTAGCAACCGTGGGACGCACTCTCATTTTGGGTGCTCAGGAGTCGAAAGTGGTCCTTGGAACACTTTGGGGAACTCAGACTTTGTAGAACAATTGGGGAATTGGTGATAAAAAGTTTAGTCTTAAAAAAAGATACAGTTAAAAAAAAAAGATAAAAAGCAAGTTTTCAAAAACTATCATTTTGTTCCAAGAGGCTTCTTTTCCATACAAAAAATGTGATTCATCCGAGACAGAACCAGGGTAACTACAACATTTATACAAGTCACGGTTCCTAGAACACGGAAAATCTAGGAAGAAGAAACATGTAGAGAAAGTAAAAAGGAGAGATTCCTACAATACGAGAGAAACAAAATGAATGGAAAACCCTGGGAATTGAATCCTTAGGAAAAGAGAAAACGAGACGGGATATTGGTTGGTTAGCAACGGTTTTCGTGTTATTTTGGTTGAATGTTGCCTTGCTACAACCAGAAATTTCCTTCTTCTTCTCCCATGTTGTGAAGCACTAAAGGGAGTGTGCTCCGTGGGAGCCGGCATAGTGCGCAAATATAGATTGTAGATGCAAATAGAGAGTGGAAGAGAAGAACTGTGTGTTAAGAAATAAGAGAGAAAATGAGTGGTTGAAGAGAATTATAGAAAGAAAAAATGTGGAGTTAGTGGGAGAGGAAACCGTAAGAAACATTGATGATACAAAAGTAACACTTTTTTGTTGTTGCACGTATTGGTCATTTTTGAGTGTGTCTGTGAGAGGATCGGAACATAGAACGGAGCATTCGGAGGCTCCGCCCTCTTTCGGACTAGTGCAGATATCTGTGGCATAAGGTCATTCGGATGGACAGATAATAGGAAAAGCTCAATGAAAGTTGTGGGCGGAGCTTTGTATATAATAAACTAGTTTCTACAAAGTGAACGTCTAGTATGGAATTAAATTTTCATTTCCGAATTTTGATTCTTTGCATCAAAAATGTTGTTTCAAACAATTCTGCTCAACATATTCATACTTCATCTGTTCACTGAATCTCGAGGAGAAGATAAAATAGGTACGGTTTGAAGAAAGGGGCGTGGTCTAGACATGAGACGATTCTACTCGGTTCAGCAGTCAAGCGGTTAAGATTTCGGTCTGACCACGACCCCGTACTTATTACAGAAGCAAAGCATACTTCACTTTCCGATCGACTTGGTCTTTATTCTCTTTATTCGACGATCCCGTTGACTTCTGAATTCGATCAATATGTTGACTATCAGTTGATATTCCACTTCACGAACATGTCAGAATCTGAACTGTATAAGGGAAAAATAATGGAGATTGATTCATTGGGATGGTTGAATGGAAAACAGACAATTCATCATAAATTACCGTATTTCATTGCAAATCCCTCGCTTCGGGTTCCTCATATTTCGAAGGAATGGTGTGATTCGAAAGATTTCTTCAATCTTGGATTCCGGATTCATCAGGTAGATCAACTATGATTACAGTTAAATATCTCATCTCCAGACAACACGAGAACTCGGTCTTCCGTACCAGGTGAAATGTGCCACGTGTCATCCAATAATCGAAGGACTCAACAATATTTATTATCTTTTCCCTGAACGAGATTTCACTCAAATGCTCACAAAACTATCTATTGGGACTCGAAAGTTGGACAACCATCAGGATTACTGTAGTCGCAAGGATTGTGAACAGGATCCGCGTGTCGCTGACTTTCAGAAATATCTGATTTCAAATGATTTAGATTTCGGAAAATGGACGAGATGGAGTGGTGAACACGCGACGAATGAAGAGAATAGAGAGATTATGGGGACTCCCAATGGGGAATTGGCGGTTTGTTCTTCTCTAATTTTTAATTTCTTTGAGTTTCTTGAAAACCAAGTAATGATAAGAATTCTCAGATTCACTCTCGATCATCCGATGGATTCACCACAATGTGTGGAATGGAATTGAATGGAAAAGTGGTCAGTAGTAATATATTTGTGAATGGAGATGTCGTTGGTCCAGATGATGGTGAGTCATGCGTGTTTTTCTCCTTACTACCGTAGTCTTTCAGGCGAATTATTCACCTATCAAAACTATGAGTCACTAGTAATTACTGTAAACTCAGTCAAGGATACTGATCTTAATTTGGAACTTTTTGTATCATGGGATAACTGGGGTTGTTGTTCGGCATGTTGCTGTCCTGCGGCTATTTGTGGTCACGAATTTCAGACGACGTCCTCTGAATGGTAGGCATTTGGAGATAACGAAAATAGCACATTGTTTTGTATTTTAAGTGAAAATCTATTCTCTTCTCGTGCCCGAACCGGACATCTTTCAGTCAGAATGTTAAATAGAGAGATGGTAAAATTCAGCATTCAGATACTAGCAATCTCCAACCACCCTTTTCAGACAAATCCAAAACATCAATCTCTTCTGGAACTACACAAACTACTGTCGATTCCACCGTATACCTATCGTGGAATTCCAGTATTTTCTTCTCTTTTAAAGAAACCAATTCTAAAATTATCGACGGATAAAATCAAGGAAATCATGATACCAAAATTTGTAGAAAATAATAAGAATGAAGGGTTTGTGCTTCACTTCTCTTGACTCTGCCCCTTTTTTCAGAAATCTGTATAAAAATATTTTGAAGATACAAATTCACATCCGGAATGTTTGTTGAAGCGGAATCGTGTAAATCAAACATTCAAAAAACGGACTGTCTGGAATGGGCACGCTGCCATAACATCTCTTTGGTAGACTGTACCTGTACCTCCACCTCCTCCATGCATAGATAATTTCAGGCTGAGTCTGACGTGGAGTCATCTGAAAATGTCGCCGACGCATGTCAACTAGTTCATTTTGTGGATGTTCTTGTTGGAACTGAACATATGAAAGTGACGTTAGTTTTTAGATTTTCATTTTTGAGTTTATGTTTGATTTCAGAGTCGGAGAGCATCAAAACTTACGAATTCGAATGGACAGTGAGGTTCACGATATGAAAAAGATTAAGGTTAATTACGCCCATTGTCTGTTGGACCAAGTTATTTTCTAGGCGAAATGGAGAGTGAATCTTCGGAAACCGAAGAAATACGATAAACGTCGTCCATGTCTTCTTCAAGGAGTCGTTCAACGTGACGATGAGATTTTGATTCTGAACTTCGCGGCTTTCGATTTGAAAATTGACTTGATTCTTGGTGATGAAAAGGTTCGGATTACCTTCGTCAACTCGAGATCTTTTGAAAATGATCGAGTTGTCAAGTATAGTATTTTCTACTGGGCCCTCGCTATAGTTGGTGAGTAATGAGCGTGGTTTTGCGTCAAGAGTTTCCGATCAATGTTCCAGCATTCTTTTTACTCCTCATCGCCGCCGTCATTTTCATGCACCGCGAAAAAACAAGACGTCTAGAGAGAGTGATCAAATCAGTGACAGAATGAAAACGATATATATATTTTTAATGAATTAATTCAAATGACACAAATGAGATTCAATGAAATATATACAACAAGTTTCAATTTAGGAGTTACAATGAAATGAAAACAAATATAAAATTGCTAGACTTTTCTGGGTCGCTTCGGATCCGCTAGAGAAGAAGAGGACGGCGTGGATGTGAGGGTTGGAGTTGTTGCAGTGGCTTTCCTCTTACGAGCAGCAGCTGACTGAATCTGTAAAAATTATTATCATTCATGTTTTATAAATTTCAAACGCAGAGGAAACTTTAAAATTATTCGCTATCGAATTTACCTCATCAAAAATGAAAAACCGGATTAAAAATATTCACGGAGAATTAAAATATAAATAAAAAATACCAACAAAAAAACTATTCACAAATATTAAAAATCAACATTTATTACAGTAACCCGCGCCATGTCTTGGACAAAAATGTTTTTTTTTTCGGAAAACGTGGCTGAAAATTAACTGCAGAGAGCTACGTTTGTGAAGAAAAGCATTAATTTCCATTCAAATCTTATAGAAAATTACTCTAATAAAGATCGATTTTTTGTGAATAGGATTTTTTGGTATTTTCAATGATATTTTTCTCCCACTAAATAGCCATAAGAAACTTTGGGTGTTTCTCGTGAATATTGAAATTCAGGGAACATTGTTCTTAAACAAGCAAACGAAAGGTTGACAGGTTTTTTTGAAGTTAAAAATAGTAGTTACCGTAGCAGCATCCTTCGTTCCGCTAGTATCAATGTAAGAAGTGATTCTTCGACTAGTTGCTGCCTGCCCTGGTCCACCAACCAAATCCTCATCAAGGCCACCTTCCGGAAGTTGTGAGATTCGGAAACGTGGGTCAATCTCAAAATCTTTTCCCTGTTCCTGCATTTTCGTTCGTACAGATTCTAATTCGTATTCAGCTGTTTGCATTGCTGATTTTAATTCTTGAACAAGCATCACTTGTGATCGGAAATCGTTGTACGTCTTCATGATCGATTCCGAAGCGACTGGGTTCATTTCTGTAGAAAAATAAAAACATAGCATTTTTGAATTACAATTTTGAAGACTACATGTAAGCGCTCGTCCTATATGTATTTAATAATAAATTTTATTATTGTCTAACACTTACCCATTTTGCATTTTTCCAGGATAACCTCAATATTTTTCAGTTTTTTCTGTCCGATGTTAGTAGGTAACTTCATTTCTTGTCCACGGAAATGAGCACCAGATGATTTGAATTCGGAGAAACGTAAAGCAGTGACAGATATATCCAATGGATTGAATAACGGTCCAGCAGCCATTGAAATAGAACCGCCTTTTACTCTGAATTGATTCTTTCGTTTCGCTGTGGCTGCACCAGGGAATCCAGCAGTTGATGGACTTGCTGGTTGTTCTGTCATGTTTATAAGCTTCTGGAGATCGTGCGCTTTCTTCTCTCTCTCCTTTTTTCTCAATTCAATGCGTCGCAATTCCGCTGTCAAATCTTCTTCTTCTTGTAATTGTTCTGCTGTTCGGTTCCATTGCTTATTCAGTTGTTCTTTTCGACGGCGTTCGTGTTCTGCGTCATATGCAGTTGGAGAAGAACTCGGATCCTGAAAATAGTTTTTAAACTATCCAAAACCAGTTTGCAGTTTATTTTCATTCCAAAATTTCTATCAAAAAAAAACTTTCGGTTAGAACTTTTCCATGACATATTGATATTTATACTTAAAAAAGAAATTTCACAGATCAATTCACTCACTCTGAGAAGATTAAGCTCGTAGTTGATAGAATAAAATCTTTCCTTGAGATCTTCAACTGATCTATTCACTCCGAACATTTTACAATCGTAACGGTCGAAAACAATTGGCCAGCGAATATCAAATCTACGACAAGTTTCAAACAAATAATCAGTCTCCCCACGAGACCATTTTGCTATTTTCAAGTGGTTTTCATACTCCTCATCCGTGTATGTTGGAATGTCTATCACCTGAAAAAAATGTTTTTTGGAAGACTAATAAATAATTTCATAGATGTGTGTAGAAGAACCCAATTTTTCGAAGTGCTCTTTTCAGGTGAATTTTGTGCATTTTTTAAAAAGAAAATAATAATTTTCTAACTATTAGTTCCAAGTCTTTTTCTCAGAGTTTAATTTTTTTATATCGCAGATAAAGTGATGCTAATTTGTATCCCTCGAATAGCCAAAATTTAGATGTCTACCCACAAAGCGTATGTTTCTTGAAAATTCAACTTCTGCAGAACAAAATGCCTTACTTTGTTGAATTTAGAAAATGGATATGGGTTCATCGCTTCAACTTTGTCGGTCCGAACCCAATGATGGAGCATGAGACCATCGGTTCTTGCTTCATTCGTGAATGACATCCATTTGTATTTACGAACAGATCGAAACCCAGTCTGAAATGAGGATCACGGTTTTTGATTCTATTTGAAAGAGAACACGAAAATTATTGTAAAAATTACCTGAAACTTCTGCTTATAGGTTTTCTTCACGTCTGTAGGCATGACCGCTGTCAGATCTTTTCCTTTTATCAAATTGAACAGCTCTCTTTTCATTCCTTCTGGTTTTCGGACGGCACTTGGCTTCGGTGCCTTCTTGACAACATCTTTTTGCACTTCGGAGCCTTGTAGAATCTGCTGTACATCTCCAATCATCTGTAAAAGAACAATAGTGCTGATGGATTAATCAGAAATAGTTCAAGCAGCAACTAGAACAAGTTTTCATTTATTCTTGCACTCTATTATCGGAATAAGTTGAAATAATCGGCAGAAATTGGAAAAAAATCCTTTTGAATAGAAATGGTGAAAGAGCGCTCCACTGGACGAAATTGGCTGTTTGATACGCAGGTTGTCTCGTAGACTGAGTATTCAATGCTTAACCATTGCAAGTTTTTGGGGCGTTGGAAATTTTTTTCAAAAAATCCCTTTTTCAACGGTTTTCCTGTATTTTTCATGCGTTTCTTTATATTTTTAATGAAATTATTGATTTTTATTAGTACTATTGAGTCGAAAGTTATATAGTTGAATGTATCCATTCGTTTCTCTTCGTTATTTTCATCAAATCGCTTTTTCTAATTAAAAATGGGTTTAAAAAACTTTCTTTCCAGCAATCAACCTGGCAATAGAGCACAGAAAGGCTAAAATCAAAAGATAGCAGTCCTTCAAAGCTCTTTAAAATCTACATCGAATCAACCATGGTAAGTTTTTTTTAAAAATAACTTCTCAGATACGAATAGGGGACAGATTTGATAATGAAAAAAGGTCAACTTATGCTGTCACGGATCTGACTGAAGCCGTTTTCTGTCGGTTTTGTAAATTCCTCTATTCTTCATTAACCGGATTGTTTTAAAAATAAATTTCAGGCTGTCGCTTTCAAGAATGAGAAGGCTCTCACCGACAACTCGGAGCACCGCATCCGTTTGACTCTTACCTCTCAAAACGTCAAGCCGCTTGAGAAGGGTAAATTTTATTAATATACCTTTCTCTTCCAATCGGAAATTTTCCAGTTTGCGCTCAACTCATCGACGGAGCCAAGAACGAGCACCTTATTGTCAAGGGCCCAATCCGCATGCCAACCAAGGTTCTCCGCATCACCACCCGCAAGACTCCATGCGGAGAGGGATCCAAGACCTGGGATCGTTTCCAGGTAGGGTTTATCTTTTTTATTAAAAAACCAGCCTGGCTGGTCTCCACATTTACGTGTTCACCCTTTCACGAACGTGTCCGTGTGGCAAAGGGAGTTTGATTTTGGGTCTCGTTTCTCAAAAATCGCAGACATTGAGACGGTCAATCAGAATCCACGTGGATTTGATGTTATTTAAAAAAAATCTGTTTCTGTTATATTCCGAGAGACGGTCATTGTTGAACAAATTTTCCGAAAAAGTTTTATCTTTATTTTGATTTACAGATGCGCATCCACAAGCGTCTCATCAACCTTCACGCCCCAGCTGAGGTTCTCCGCCAAATCACATCGATCTCCATCGAGCCAGGAGTCGATATTGAGGTCACCAGAGCCGACTAAGCGCCTTGGTGCGGCTGCAGACGGGTAACCGGCTCGACGTTCATTCATCACCGACTCTTTCCTTTTACCTTGTTTGTTGCTGCCCTTATGGTTTTGATTTGTTGTGTTGGAAGTGTTATGAACTAAAACTCATAAAACTTTTTATTAAATCTCGTGGAATCTTATTTGTTGGTACAAATCCATATTTTACAGCAAATTATCGTCGAAAACATTCGCGCAATCTGAAATAGTTTTTTTTCTAGTATTTAGATACCGAAAATGAACTCGAATACACCAAATAGACAACAGTCGATAAATGCAGCAATCGATAAGGAATGCCCGATTTGCCATTGTGAAATGGTTCTTCCCACTGCCATTCCGGCATGTGGTCACAAATTCTGTTTTATATGTCTCAAAGGTGTCAGCATTGCTGCGTTGGGAGGATGTCCGATTTGTCGAGGACCAATCGATGACGGGATTTTCAAAAAGCCATCGCAGAGTTTGAATCTCAAATTGGACTTGACAGATTCGGGAGCTCCATCGACAAGTAATGCAAGTATGCATTAAACTCCTCTTACATATTTCTAATTATTTTACTTTTTAGCTGACAGAGACGTTAAACAAGAACCAGTAGACGAAGATGTCAAGCCTGATGTAAACGCCTTGAATGGTATTTTACATTCTAAACTAAACTTTCTAATTTCATTAATTTAGCCGCAATGAACATACCAGCGCCCTCTAAGATGTACTGGTTGTATCATGGACGTAATCAAGGATGGTGGCGTTTCGATCCTCGCACCGAGAAAGACATCGAGGAAGCGTTCGTCGGGCAGATGCCGATCACGGAGGTCACTATCTGCGGACAAGCATACATTATCGATTTCGCAAAAATGTCACAGTATCCGAAGACCCAGAGAGGATCCACGCGTCATGTGAAGTGAGTGTTTTTCATGCCTCGAAAACTCTTCTGAGTTTGAAACTTACTTGCCATAAATGAGGAAGTTACAATAAACATCTACCTGTCTTACGCCATCACAGATTTTTTGTTGTTTCTCTCATTAAAATGAGTTTTCGATTGCTTTTGAGATGTATATTTCATACTTGCAAACCGGGCCGAAACGGGCCGGCCCGTAACTCGCGTCAAAATGAATATTATGAGCTGAAAAATATACCAAAATGTAGATCTCGACGAGTTCTATGTCCGTGACCTACTACGGGCCGGATGGCTATTCGTTAATATGTCGCGGGCCGGGCTAGAATGGCTTTTTTGGCCATTTTCGCGTTTTTTGGCACTTTTTCCCGGCCCGCTACATATTAACGAATAGCCATCCGGCCCGTAGTAGGTCACGGACATAGAACTCGCCGAGATCTACATTTTGGTATATTTTTCAGCTCATAATGTTGAGTTTGAAGCGAGTTACGGGCCGGCCCGTGTCGGCCCGGTTTGCAAGTATGGTATATTTTGATCGAGCTCTAAAATTGGACACATTTCGGAAACTCAATAGCTAGTACATTGAAATTCCAGTAGACGGTTTGAAAGTAATATGACATTTTTTAAACATATATATCTACTAATTTCATTCAACTTTCAGGCGTGTCGATAGCGACGAGTTCGACAGAATGAACATCAAAGGAATGGCTGGAGTTTTTGCTGCTGCAACCTAACTTTCCTTCATTCATTCCACATCAAACTGCACATAAATCCAATAACTTTAAACATTTCTATTTCACGGTCCTCTCTATTCTTTCTCAATCTCTTCACACTTCTCAATTACGGCTTCCTCCTGAAATTATAGGTCTCTTGAATCTTGGATCATTTGTTTTCAGAAAAGCATCTCATTTCATTCATAATCATCCTTATAATAACCCTCTTTCTTTTTTTCTCTCCATCAGTCATACTTTTGGCTACATAAAAACTTCTGTATGTTTTTAAATGGGATTTCCCTCTACACTTATACACCTGGTACTATTGTGATTTCACTTTCAACTCCCACTGCCTGCCCCGCTGACCTACTTGTACTGGTCAACCTTCTGCGCGAAGTGAAGCGTCGCAACAGCGACTTATTTTTTTTGGAAGCGTAGCATCTGGACAGCGACGGCTTCTCCTTCCAGTTTTTGGTTTTCACTGTTGGGGAAGAAGCAATGCTGCGATTTTATTCGATAAGCTTTCTTGAAAACGTTTCATTTTTCTCCCATTACAGTTCTAGTTCTAAAGTTTTCCAGTTTTCACATAATGCCTGAAGACATTCTACAGGAGGCATTCAATGCAACTGTTTCAAGAGACTACGAAAAGTTAGTTTTTAGGAAATGAAACGGGAAGTGATACTCGTTCATTTTTTTTAAAGCTTCTCTTAATCTGATTTTTGTCACAGTAGCAGCCAAATTTCGGATTCTAATCACCTAATTTTTAAAACAACAATTTGAACACACAAAAGATTTCATTACACACATTTCTCATCGTTGCAGAGCAGTTGGTGTGATTCGAGAAGTGTTGTCCAACTCAACGGATCATTCATTTTCTGTTGAGCAACTGGAACTCATTGATCATGTTTATTCGTGTATTCTGAACACGAGTCATTATGATGAATCATTGATTGAAGTGAGTTATAGTAGAGGATAACTGAAACAGAGGGTAAGACAAATAAAGCATCTGCTACTTCAAACTTATCAAGTCAAATTATTAGGATTGATAAGTTAAATTAGTTAAAATCTGAGAGTGATACCAAATTATGGTTTAAGAGCAGCCTTCATTAGTTTTCAACATACTTGTCATTTGACGGGCCGGGCCGAGGAAAAATTTTGCCGGCCCGGCCCGGTCGGCCCGGGTGGAAAATTAAAAAAAATTTTGCATCCCAAAAATAATTTTCAAGTGCTTTTTTATCACTAAATTCACTGTAGAACTTATCAAAATCATCAATTCAGTCGAATTTTTGCAGAAAATGCTCCAAAAATCACTTTTTCCAAAATTACTGCAGAAAAAAACATGTTTTTCGAAAAAAGTCGCTTCACCCGGGCCGACCTGGCCGACCCGGGCCAGGCCGAGACGGGCCGGGCCGACCGGGCCGGTCCGGGCCGGTGAAAATTTGGAAATCGGCCCGGCCCGGCCCGGCCCGTGACAAGTATGGTTTTCAAGAAATAATTCGTACATAGTTGGAAGCTATGAACGGATGTTATAAACATTTGAAAGGTAAAAAACTGTTAATTGCATTCGAAAAGAACATTTCTCTATTCTTCTCAGAAACATATCCAAAGCATGTCATCGAACATCGAACAGACAGCCATAATTTCAGGTTTGTTGGGAATGGATTGATGCGATTGAACGTAATCCACGAACTGTTGACACTCGTGCTATTTCGAGTTCTCAATTGAGCATCTATTATGCCTATCATACTATTTGTCGGGTTCAAGAACGAATGCCTCGTAAGGCAACGCACTCCCAATTGAGACAGGAGACATGGACGAGGGTTACACATAGTTTCAGGTGAGATATCTAGAGTTTTTTTAATGAACTGAAACTCAGGATTACTATAGTGTAAAGTTAAGAATATTAATGTTCTGTTTGGAATGAGCGCCTATTCCTACTGTAGTCTGACCCACAAATAATTGAGTATTTCAGTTACCTGTGGGCGGCTGCCACTCAACTTTGGAAGCAATACGAGTTGGATCGACTGGATATTCTGTGTAGTTGGTCATACTTGTGCCTTCAGTTTGCTGATGTTGTCACTGAAGAAGTTCTAGGAGTAATTGAGGTAGGAAGCTTGATAAACATCCGGACTGACAGAAATACTTTCAGAATGCAAAAAATTCAACGAAAGAACTTCTGACCAATGTGATAATGATTGAAAATGGACATCAAGCAAATCAACGTGTTCTCACTGTAGAACGAAACATTCGAGATTCGAAGGCATTGGCTGAAAAGTTGGGAAGACGAATGGTAGGTTAAGTATCTCTCGGTCACACCCTATTTGCCATTCTAATTGGGACGAATGTAGGCGTGACTTAACTTCTCAAGTCTCACTTACCCTGTCTCAGTAAAGTTGAAAAGTAAAATATGCTGATTGCCTTTTTTTCAGAAAGAAGTTCCAACCAAGTCGACGCCATCTGAAAATCTCTCTGGAGACGAATCAATTTCTCCTCCAATTTCTAAGAAATGGTGTGGAAGTGAAGGAAGAGAAAGAAGCTAAATGTGTACTATTCTGTCATTTTTCTGTATACTGTAGACTACAAAACATAATTATCCGCAAATAAATATTTATCATTCCAGTTTTCCGTTTTTTTTCAGAGATAACAAAATATTGTTAAAACCTGAAAATCTTCAGTCTCTTCTCGTCATATGATATTGTAATGATATCACTTCGAAAGACGTCGTTAGTCTTTCTTTTTTCTTTTTTTGTCTTCTGAATCTTCCTTGCGACGTCATCAACGGAGAAGGCGTTCCCTCGTGGAAAAAAGATGAAAGATAGAAAGAGATATGCCATGAAACAACCTTTGAACATTGATTTTTATCTGTTTGGTAATATTTAGTCTTTTTAAAAATACAATTCTTCAGTTATTTATAACTTTGAAATCGAATTCCTTGAATAGAATCAAGAGTATTCAATGCTTCCTCTGAATTTCAGAAGATACTTCTACTTCATAGATACCTGTAAAAAGTATTGGCTACTGGCAGAATCTGTCCACCATCTAAAACAAGACAGCTAGAATTTCCGAGTTGATATCTCGACAAATATTCCCAGATAGAGAACTACAAATGATCAATGATCATGTTATTTGATTCAATATACTTAACTAGTACACTCACTGATAGCTGGCATTCTGCCAAGTACCTTGACAGCCCAATTAGGATCATACAATGTCTTGTTCTAAAAGACCAAACGCTCAAAAATCAGCAATGATAGGGCTATGAAATGAGGTTTTTTGTTGCAAGAGGAAGTTTGAACACTGCCGAAATTTAATCGGCTAATTCGGTGGGTTGCACTATTTTCATTTGGTGTTTTTTGTCCATTTAGAAGTTTGCAATTTTTGAAATAAGGTCGGAATATCCTTTCATTTTTTGAAAACTTTTGAATAGTATATTAAAGTTTTTCAAGCTAAATTCAACTCAGTTTCTTAGAGACGGTTCTGTTTGAGGATCATTGGATGTAACTACAGTAAGCCGTAAGGTGGCCCGACTCACTGTCTGCAAAGAGTTCTGTAATTGTAACCCCTATTATGAAGTCCTATTACTAGCATCCACTTGTATCCTCTCCACACTTTAGATTACTGCGGGATAGTTACTGTACCTACAGTAATCCTGTTCAGCTTTGAAAAATTCTTGAGGTCAGAAAGTTACTCAAAAACTGAGTTGACACACAGAAATAAATATTACATCTCACCAGGGGCAACTATTTTTTCCAGTTCTTTATGAGGTTTCTGAGAATTTTAAGCTATGTGACAGAGAGAACCTCTGTCGAGAAACCTGAAAAGTGAATTGTTTTGCATTTGCGGTATCAATTCAATGAGTCATAAACCAATGTTCTATCCCTCGCTGAAACATCTACTAAAAGATAAATACAGTAATATGGTCGCCTTTTAGAACACTTGAAGCTTCTGTTGCTGGGTTTGGTATATCTGAAATATTCTTGTAGCAGTTCTCTGAAAACTTCTCAAAGTAGAGACCGTTCGATCCGCCGAAACGAATTAGTGTCACTCATTTTGTTCAAATGATCAGAGAATCCACGTGCTGTCGATTCCTTTCCTGTTGTTCCAATTGATTGTCTCAACGTCTCCCCCCGGTTTTCTTCATTTTTTGCCTTGTTTCTCCAAAAAGTAAAATACGAAAAATTTGTAATATAACCTACAACACAGTTGACTTGTCTCTCTGTCTCATGCCACAATCGTCGTCGATTCGAATGATTTTTATATACGATTTCTCGTTTTTGACCGCTTGACGGCGATTTAGATGAAATGATGTCATTTTTGGAAGAGACACTGACCAGATAGTGTCAAAAATTGAGTATATGGTGGCGTCTTTATTCTTTGACACTTTTCACTTTTCTCCTTTTATTTCGTTTCTTTGAATCTTTCTGCAGTTCTATCTGATATTTTCCAACAATAATACATTCTGAAGGACATTTCACGAAAAAGGAAAATAATGTTTAGTAATGCATCGAGAATATTGTATAGTGTCACATTTTATGAACTTGAAATAAATGTTATTGATTGAAAAAAAAACACTTTTAATCAAATATTACACTCGACAAAAACCATTCCGTTTCTCAGTCTGACTGTACGTTTTATCGTTCTGCTTTACTGGCTGAATGCATAGGAAGTCCTTTCGATTATCACAGATAAAGCCCTGTCTGATTCAGAATTCACTATTAGAAAGACCTTCAATAATCAGCATATTCTAAAGAATGTTTCTTTTGAGAATGAGCAATTTACCATATTTTCGCATATCTACGAACTCCCTCACCTCCATTACGAAACGCGATTACCGTAAAACCTCCATTTGAACGGAGTGTCGTTCTACTGCTCAACTTTTCTCAGACTGTCGTTCTAGTAGAAGTTTTACGGTAGCTGGACCTTTCCGAGATCTCGAAAAACATATTTCTATTCGAAAATGTTAATTGAAATGTTTCAAAGTTCCATCATCAGACCATATCGTTTCGAAGAAAGGAATTGAAACTTCAAAGCTAGAGAAGACATTTCTTGTTGTCGACCTTGCAGTTCCAATATTTTGTACTTTCAGACATCCGGATTTCCGCATGACTCATCTCTTTAAGAACTGTTAGTCCAGACCACGAGACGTTCCAATTGTTTGAAATGGATACCGTCAAATGACATTTAGTTTTATTCCAAATATCAACACATTTTCAAAAATCAAAAGAGAAGTCATCAGGTCTGATTATCTTCATCTTTCTTCGTCTTGTCTCTTTTAATTGTACATCAAAATATCTGTGATACTGTATCATTTCTCTCCGTCTCTCTACTCTCTCACTGTTTCTTCTATCTTCTTCTTTCTATACTTGGAAAGTGATACATATTCTTCTTCTTCTTCTTTTCTTTCTTCATTGAAACGTCTTCTTTTTCTTTGTACGTCTTCATCCATTATTCTTTGATTAAAATAATTGATTACTGTGATTTTGAAACTCTTTGTTCCTCTTCACCTTTTCTCTTTGTTTCAAAAGGTGTGTCATCTCGAAAAGTGGGTATTTTCAGATCTAATACATATCGATTGGTTTATTAAAACACCAAAGATTCTGAACAAATTGCCAAAAAAGGAAGGGATTCTGTATGACTCGGAGTGAGTTTTTCTCGGAAATCAAATCAGTTCTATTCGAAATCCACGGTTTCCGAGACATCGGGACAAACTTACAAAACAAAAGATCTTTACGAATAATAGTATTTCAGAATCCCAAAATTGCATTGCTCCCTCTTCACAAAATGGATCGGCGATGCTTGAACATCACGGAAGTGCTGGAACTTCAATGTGTTCGTCATCCGACAATACATTCACAAAATTATCAGAAAAAGCGAAAAGAAAAAGGGAGGAAAAGGAGGAAAAAGAACATGGAATGTCTCTTATCGATATCATTAAAACTTCATTTGTAGAGCATACTCTTACTGTAGATCAGATTAAGGTTTGTTAGTATTCGAAAGTCGAATGAGACTGCAATTTATCGTTTTCAGGACCTGTACCCAGATTCATACGTATTTCCTCAAGTGGCCGAAAGAAGTGATGGATTACATAGTGATGAAGCACGAAAAAGATTGAAAGACGGTGGTCTGAATCATATTGATACAAACTCCGAACCAAGTCTTTCTCGATTTTTTCTTGCTCAATTCCATTTCAAATTCTGGATTCTTTTGATTGGAGCTGCAATTCTTTCAGTTATGACATATTTTATTCATATGGCACGTGGATATAATGAACCACTCAATATGTATTGTGCCATTATTCTCATTGCTGTCGTCATTTTTATGGGAATTTTATCGTATTGGCAACAGGCGAAGGCAAAGAAAGTGAGTTGGGTTTTCAAGACTTTTTTCTTTTCTTCCGGCATAGATTTTGTAGAAAAAGTGCAATTAACTCGAATTTTACTAAACACTTCTGGTTTCAGGTGTTACAAGAGAATCGAGATATGATGCCAGCAATGTCATATGTGATAAGAGATTGTGAAGAACAAGAAATCAAAGCAGATGAAGTTGTGGTCGGAGATTTAGTCTATTTGAGGTTAGTCAATATACCATACTTCAAGGTTTTATCTTCTCAAAGTTTCAGAGCGGGTTACAAAATTCCAGCAGACATGCGTATACTTCAAGCCAATTGCCTAATGATTGAATCAAATGATGCCACTGGACATCGATCGGTTCGAGAGTATAAAGCAGATCCAGTGCCCCCTACTATTTCAGTTTTCGATTCATGCAACGTTGCATTTATGGGATCTTATTGTACAGAAGGAGAAGGAATTGGAATTGTTATTCGAACTGGAAAATACACGGCACGTTTTTGAATAGTTTACTGTAGTTTTACATTTTCTTCTAGTCTAGATTCTGAATACTCTGTTCAGGACTTCAAACGTAACATAGAATGAATATGAAGTATCTTCCAGGTAATGGGTGCCCTCGCAGAACAACACACCCATATTCCTCCACCATCTGGACGCCTTCAAACTGAACTTCAAAACTTCTCAACTTTCATTACGATTGTTGCACTTTCAATGGCATCAGGAGTGTTTTTCATTGGATGTTTTGTTGCGAGATTCGAAAATATATTGGATCATTTCATTGTTGGATTCGTTGTTATTATTGTTGCAAACGTACCTCAAGGATTACCGGCTACTGTAATGTCACAATTGAGAATTATTGCAAGGAGAATGGCGCAGAAGAACATTTTGATTAAGAAGTTGGAACTGATTGGTAAGAATTTTGTTTGTTTTTGAATCAATCGCTGGTAGAAGCATACATTATGTTTCAGATGAACTTGGAGCAGCTACAGTAATCTGTGCAGACAAATCTGGAACTCTAACAATGAATAAAATGGTTGTAACAGATCTCTGGTATAATTCTCGATTGTTGACTGGTTCTGCAGTTGATATGAAACATCCACATCTTCGAGCAATGAAATCATCAATGAAATGTCAAGAAAGATTAGAAGAACCACTTCCAGATATCCTTACTGTCATGTCTGTATGTAATAATGGACAATTTGAACATGTTCGGAGATCAATGAGAAGAGTTTCCACGATGAGAGCTATGCAGAAAAGTGCTTCTGAAGCAATGTTGAGTGCACACATGAAGAAGAAATTCACTATTGTGTAAGTCCAAAAACCGCACCGATTGGTCTCTAACGGGTTCTTTTCAGTGATACTCGAACTGGACAAGTGTCAGAAGCAGGCGGTTTAAACAAAGAAAGAACGAATCAAGAATCTCAATCCGTCGTTGGAGAATCAGGAAAGAAGAGTGTGAAAGCAAAGAAAAATGACATTTTCGGAGTTCCCAGTGACGTCGCTTTGATTCGATACGTGGAATTGAGTGCAAGTGTTGAGGGAATCAGACAGAGATATCAGACTGTTTTCGAGATTCCATTCAACTCGTCCCGTCGTTGTCAACTAGTTGTAGCAAGGTGTCTAGCCAGTGATTTCCCTGTTACGGCAGAATCGGTGGAGAATCCGAGTGAGGTTAGAAATTCGAAGACATGCATATGCAAACTTTCTAGTTTCTGATTCTAGGGTCAATCAAGATTCATGATTTTCACGAAAGGTGCTCCAGAAGTGATTCTTGGAAAATGCTCACAGGCGCGACATGGGAAAGAGTTGAAGGTTATTGATGAGAAATACAAAAGAGAGTGTCAGGTTTGTCTTGATTTTAAGTATAAGTCTCTTAAATTCAAGAAAAATATTTCAGTCAGCATGGGAGATGTTGGGAAACGAAGGCCGTCGAGTCATTGCATTCGCTCAGAAAAGTTTCAATGCAGATGAGAATACGAAATTCAATGGACAAGAGCATGATGGTGACCTGGTTTTTCTTGGAATGGCAGCTATAATGGATCCACCAAGACCTGAAACAGCTGCTGCAATTGAACAATGTAAAGTTGCTGGAGTGAAAGTTTTCATGATAACTGGAGATCATCCGACAACGGCTACAGCGATAGCAAGGCAGATTGGATTGATTGGAACTACTAATTTGGTAAGATATTCAACAGAATTGATCCAGAAAATGAAAACTTCATGTCCTTGATCTCAAATTAATTATGAAAATTGCAGGTAGATGCCGAAAAGCCACGAAACTCATGGGCTGTGGTAACTGGAGATCAGTTGAAGAACTATAAGGCACAAGATTGGAATTTCCTTCTCAAAAATCACAATATCGTTTTCGCAAGGACTAACACTGAACAGAAACTGGAAATAGTTCAAGAGGTTCAGAGAAGAGGAGAGACTGTAGCCGTGACGGGTGGAGGAGTGGATGATGCTCCTGCATTGGCTCATGCTAATGTTGGAATTGCTATGGGACAGACTGGTTTGTTCGAATCTTCGAGAGTAATGAATAACGAAATGTTTCAGGAAGTGACATCGCCAAGCAGACTGCTGATATCGTTCTATTAGATGATAACTTTGCCTCGATCGTGATGGGAATCGAAGAAGGAAGACTTCTTTTTGACAATTTAAGATTATCTCTGGCCTACACGTTTGCTCATTTATGGCCAGAAGTCTTCCCTATAATGATGTCATTTATGCTCGGTCTCCCACATGGACTGTCACCTCTGCAGGTTCGAAGAAGATTTCTGGACTCACAACCAACACTTTTTTCAGATTCTATCAGTCGATTTGGCATCTGAAATGCCACCTGCAATATCTCTTGCTTACGAACAACCTGAAAATGACATAATGCATACTCCTCCAAGATCTCGTACAGCCAGACTTCTATCCAAAAGTCTTCTCGTCTATGCCTATATTCTCGCGGGTTTCGGAATCACCATTGGCTGTATCGCAGCATATCTCAGTGTCTATTGGTATGTACGTCTATCCAGATGTCTCCTTATTATTTTCTTTTCCAGTTACCACAACATTCCAATAGGCGATATCTTGTTCACTGCTGAACATCACTGGAAAATTGGTGCCAAAAACTTCACAACTTCGAACGGATTAACTTTTGATGAACAACAACAATTATTCATAAAAGGACAGGCGGCTGCTGCGTGGCAAATCACTCTTGTCATGTCACAAGTCTTCCATTTATACAATTGTACGACTAGAAGAGTTTCAGTCTTCCGACATGGCCTTACCAATATTGTCAGTGTTTTTGCAGTCATCATTGAGGTTAGTAGGTTCCAGTTGGAAAACTGATAAACCTCTCTATTCTCAGGTCCTTCTTCTGTTCATGTTCGTTTACACTCCAGTCTTCCAATACATTATGGATATCCATACTCCACCTGCTCATGTCTGGGCAATTGCTCCAATCGTCGGTCTCTATCTGTTGGCTTTCAACGAGATGCGTAAATATTTTATTCGAAATTTCCCGAAGAACAAACTTGTTCGATTGATCAAATGGTAATTGTTACTTGTACATATTTTTGTTTTTTCTGTTTGTATTTTACTTCTATTTTTGCATCCCGATTTTTCTCCATGTTTCCGATTACAGGTTTTTGCAAGAATTCCATCAGCATTCGGTTTTTCCTTCTCATTTTGTATTCTTGTTTTATAAAAGTGATTTATTATGACTAATTTTGACTTTGAGCAAACAAATGAAAGGGAAAGAAACCTAACAGAAACAAGTGAGACTAAAATCTAATAATAATGTGATTAGGCGGCTTTCGTCTTGATCGTCAATCCATGCATACTTTTGATTTGTTCTTTGAGAATTGAGGTGACAATTTTATGTTGAGCAACTTTCGATTTTCCGTGGAAACTGGAAGCCTCGACGACGACGTCAAACATCGACCCGCAACCGTCTGAAAAACAAATATGAATAAGAAACTCCAGAGAGTGTAAATTATATCAGATCCTCCCACTGCCTTACTTGAAACATCGTGTACTTCAACACGCGAGCATCCTTCGATTTTTTCTGTGAGCAATTTACTCATTTTTTGTTCTGCTTCTGACATTTGATGATCTCCACCACAACATGCAGAATGACGACGAAGAGCCGAAGTGATGAGAGTTGATCGAAGACTGGTGGCAAGCCGGAGCATCTGGGAAAACAAAACTTTTCAGAACTTTTATGAGAATTTGAAATAAGACTGAAGGTAGTAGACACTCGAGGTTTCAAAAAAGCTTTAATGTCCTGAATAATCTAACTTGCATCCTGCATGATTTGGATTTCTAATTTCAGGGTACCCTCCTCACCATCTCATCACTTCAATATGAAAATAGGAATGAATGATGTCGAATAATGACAACAGGAAAGGTGTAATACAGAACGTTTGAAAAAGTCATGAAATTGTTCATTAGTACATACACATTTTCAATTGGAACTACAAAAATAATTGCACAGAGCGAGGGGAACCGCGTAGAATCAATTAGTAATAAGCGTGAATTTGTAATGAAAATTAATAAAAACATTATCGAATCCTCGTCGAGATTTTCGATTCTTCTCGATAATCGCTGACATATCCCAGACTCGAACTATCTTCACTAGCTGACGTCTCCACAGTCATTCGTTTCATAGCGTCTTCTTCCTTCTCCTGAATCGATGAAGTTGATGCCGTCGGAAGCTTTGGCAATCGTTCTTGACTCGTATTCAATCCACAATGTTTTTTCAGTGACCACTGCATCGCCCAGATCGAGAGCGGCCTCATGTATCCAATTGCTCTGTAGAATCTGAAAATTTTAAATTGAATGTACGCAGCAGAAGGGTCGAGATATTTGTGACTGCAAAATCGAACCGTTTTCAACTTACTTGGATTCATAAAGTGCCTCAGGCGTCTGATATTGTAACCCGGTTTGTTCGAAACACGTCAGATAACTTCCTGATGCCGTATGGAATGCTTTCTCCACCTCTCCTTGTTGAATTAAAAGTGACGCAACTGCATAAGTAACACCCGTCCACATTTCATCCGCTTGAATATATTCTCTATCCACAACTCCATTCGGCTTCATTCCATTCACAGCTCCCATTTGTCCATTACCAAAACGGCACACATTGAGACGATAGATTGTGTCAAGTGCCGAACGGACCATATGATTTGGCAATAAATCATCAACCATTTCAGGGGAAACTGATTGAAGGAACCAATAACCACAGAGTTGATCAGCCATTACAGTCTCACGACTACGAGATCTCTCACAAAAACGGAAATATGTTCCTGTCCATAGAGTATCAATGAACACTTTCTTAGCCTTGTTTAGTGTGACACGGAACAGATTCTCAATAGTTTCATCTGGAAAAAAGATGTATACATGCGTTTAATTCTCAATCATTTCTTACCTCCCATCAGTCGGGCCATTTCAATAGAAACCCTCAACGAAGCCAACCATAATGATCCACAATAAGCACTAACTCCTTCCATCTGCCAAGCGTCATAAGTTTGATCTGCTTTTCCAAAGTTTTCGATCATTCCATCTCCGTTTTGATCCCAATTCTCTAGTGCCTCCAGCATTATCATTTTGACAGCTGGCCAGGTATGGAATAGAAATTCTTGGTGTTCTTCTGATAGCACGACGTAATCACGCCAGGAAGTCAGTACGTATTTCATATTGAGATCCTTCCATTTTCCAGTATCGTGCATTACATACGCATTAGTTGCGATCCATGGCTCGTCAGCTGGATTTCCGAGGTCATGAGGAACACGGCTGGCCGTTTTCACATTGGCCCAGTCACCTTCCATATGGAAACGAGTTGGTTTTTCGATTGAATGGTAGACTTGGTCAGCTGAACAATTCAATGAATGAGAAACTCAATAACTTTGAGGTAAGTCATAAAAAACATACTGAATTCGGATTGGACCGTTAATTCCAACTGTGGCCACAACTCGGCTAGGGCATATGAAGCATAGAAGTGTACATCATATGTATTTACCATTCGATATTCCCATGCTGAAAAAAAGAAATGAGAGGTAAAGAAAAAGAGAAGAGACTTACATTCTAGGTATCCGAATCTTCCAATACTCTTCATTTTCTCTTTCGTATATTCACTTAAATGCATCTCATGCTCCGCCCATTGCTCATCGAATTCAAACCATACAGTACCACCATCAGTGATAAAATACAGTTCATTAAAAATTGCAGACTTATACCAATCTGGCAATTTCTCATGATTAAGAATCGGCGATTGCCATTTCTCAATCTCTTCTTCCCACTTATTCCTCAAGTGAAGAGCACGAACACAGAGAGAATCAGCGGCAGTTCCTGCTTCAGCAGCCTCGAAGAATCGTGTATATCTTCTATGATAACTACGAGCAACTGATCCGAAATGGACCTTTGGCATGTCCCAACTCAAAGCGTAATCATGCGTTTTCTTGGATCCTGGTGATAGACGGAATCGATTACAAACGGCTACAGCCATTTCACGTGCATTTACCGCGCATTCTTCTTCCTGAAACAGTAAATTTTTTGAATGAAGACGTGCGAAATTCTTACACAACTCGGCACATCTCCAGTTTGCTGTAAATGATTCCAGAATGCAGCCCCATTTCTAGCAGGATCGAATCTCTCACAAACTGATAAGATACTTTCATCTTTATGAGTTGTAGCCAGACCATAGGTGCATGGCATCGAGGAAATAGTATGACACAGACTGATACCGGTGACTTTTTCTTGTCCGGGGTTACTATCGCCATCAGATGGCCCAGGAGTCTCGAATTTCACAGCAGAACACTCGGATTCTCGTTCCCATCGTCGATTTCCTGTTCCATTTCGGAAGGTGAAAGCAACAGAAACTTCATATTCTTTTGAAGTTGTTGTATTCTCGACATCTATCACAAATAGGCACACTGGATACGTTGTGTCTTCATAATTATGTGGTAGAACTGGAGAGACCTGTCGAATAGTCACAGTAATTCCTAGCTCCGGAATTCTGAATGTAGTCCATGATCTTGGGAATAGTCCACGGTAATTCACATTTTTCTTTGGAAATGTGAAATCCCACGTAGACAACTGATTACCAGAGCGGTGAACATCGGCAGCTGACAGCACTTTTTGATAGATACACGTGTCATTTTCTCTAACAGAAATTATGAATTGATCAGCCGCGACTACGTCAACTTTATGTTCTACTAGTCCCGGACGAAGACTGAATTTACAGAATCCTCCTCGAAAATCTCGGCCTATTGCTCCACATCCAATTCCACCACATGGAACTCCTGAAAATATGAAATTGTTGATCCCCTATAGAAGAGAACTGCGGCACCAAAATGCAGTTTTTATCTAGTTCCAGCGACTCTGTTAATTTTTCCAAACTAACCATAATAGGGTTTATGTTTCAGCGGTTGAAATGTGTTAATAAATAATTTTTCTTTATCGAACGTATGCTTCATCCAGTACATAAAATAACGACGAACAAATGGAAGGGCTTCGTAAATCTGAAACAACAGAAAAGTAAAAATGGCTCGAATAAATTAAAATTACCTGATAAGGTGTCGGTCTATTGAACGGAACTCTCTTCTCTTTCGGTTTTCTATCGCCTCGAGCTTTCCATCCGGCGCCAGACATTACTGTAGATGGTATCCAATCATCTCCTACTTCTTCTCCAGTATCTTTAGCCATCTTTTTTGTATTCTTCGTAGATCTGCGTCTCCGCATACTCTGAAATAAACAAATCGATAGAATTGGTTTTTCAGCAGAATTTTTTTGTTGATAAAAAGCATTCTTATGAATCATCAACTCGGTATTTCTGTGATTTGTACCAGGGTTGGGAAAAAATGGAAATGGATTTTTTTATGGATTCGAGCACACTTTTCCTGGAAGAATGAATCCATAGATCGGGTAACAAGATCTTGGAAAGTCGGAAACCTACATATTTAACTTTCAATATTTTTATCGCAAAATACAATTTCCTAAAATTGTTTTTTAATACGTGTCTCGAAATGAAATACTGTTTATCGTTAAAAAGGCAATGACTTAAAAACATCCGCATCATTTTAACCAGACCCCAGGATTCCCTAATTCTCACCGAGCAACATCCGATTTTCATCTTCCCTTCAGTCTCCAAAAATAAATAAAATAAGCTGTTAGTAGAGAAGAAAAACGCGAGTGAAAGGTTAGTCCAAATGAATGATAATGGTTCGATCAGAAGAGAAATTTCTTATCAGTTTCAGAAATGCTTGGTGCTCCGAAATTTATCGCTGTCGCATAGTTAACTCCCTTTACGTTATCAGTAGTCGTGACGCTAAAAATGGAGGAGGAGTGGAAATTTAGAAAATTCACAGAGAAAGCGAGAAATGAAGTTGAACTTTGATATTGCTTCTCTTTTTTTCTGCAAATTTTATTCAAGAAAAATTGACAGTTTATTCGAAAATTGAGTGAGCGAAGCTCAACTGTTCGCAGTTTCTGAAATTGTCCGCTTACTCCAAACCGCTTAATTAAAATCTATATTCTGATAACTGATAATAAAAGAAGGATTTGAGATGTTATTTTGTAAGTGGTTATTACGGAAATGCTCGAAAAAATTTTAAAATAATTCGAGCAATACAATAGTTGAAATGACGTGGCGAGCGTTTATAAATGTCAAAATTCTCAAAATTTGGACAAACTTCTGACGTTTCTTAGGGAGAGCCGAATAAAGTGCATGTCAACGAGAAGAACGAAGGGGGCAATGGGCTGCTTCTTTTTGTTTAGAATGGAAAAAGGAGGAAGGAAGAGACGAAGGATAGAAAAAATTGATTTCTTTTTCTGACTTTTTAACTACATTTTTCCAGTTTTTGGCTCCGAGACTTTTTGTATTTTTTCAGCTGTGAAAAGCTACAAAAATAGGGATAGGGAAAACTAGAGCCGTTTCAAAAACATTCTGAAATATTTCAAAGCATAGAAATTGTGCAGTCTCGGGAAGGCGTACTTCGAAATATCCCGTTCTAACTATTGTTGTGACATTGTGCAAGAGTGACAGATGCTCGTTTGAAATGTGATTCAAACTTTCAAATGTCAAAGAACCGTGGAGAAATGATGTAAAAATGATGATTCAGATAACCCAGATAGCTGATATTTATAAAAAGAGTGATAAGTTGGGGTAAAAAGATCATTTTTGTGTCATTCAAAACCTCTGCGAAACGAGGCACGACGGAGCATAGACTACAAGTTACACAGACTCATACAGATGGCAAACTGAGTCAATATTGAAGAATCAAATGTTTGCGGAACGAACGATATATTCCTTCAACTTGAGACTATTTCTAGTGAAGTTTTTCTATTCAGTTCGAGTCAGGTACAGGTACTACAAGGTTGAAAGTACTATGACCTAATGACGCGGTTTTCCTAGAAAATTACATCTATCTTGAGTTTTGAATTTACAAAATTACCTTAAAGAGTATCAGCGTGATACTATGTTTAGCCCCGTAATTGTTGACACCGGATTGAGTTCTGAAATGAAAAATTCAGAAGAAATCTAGGATGCTTCGTCTTTCATTGTAACCAGAAAATCGTACAGTAAGCATTCTGTATTTAACAGTTATCTTCTCGAAGACTCATTCGAAAATATAGTTTTCATGTATAAAATGTCTTTATTACAGTTACAAATCTAATTTTTATCATATGTTATTTAAAAAGTTTTGATTTTGGATTACAATCATACAATAAATATGGGCGGAGCAAAGAATCGGGGCGATGTTTGGTATTGTTGTGTTGACTCGAGAAGCAAAGAGAAATTCTAGTATACACAAAACAGAAACATTTGAATCTGAAAACATCTCTGGTATCTGATTACTGTAGTACATATGTACGATTTTCCCCCAAGAAGTGAAAAATCGAATTCGTATTCACGGTTGTTAGTGGTTTAGTACGATTGAACGTGGTAACAAGCAGTAATTAGAAACTAGGAATATTTCAAATGGGATGAAGGGAGGAAGGACCAAAAGACGAAAATTATCACAGTGACCCCAGATGAAGACAAAAATCACAACCATTAAAATATTTTGAAATAAATTACATAAAAAGCGAGCGGTAGAGTAAAACTTTGCGAATTACAATCCAGGAAACTCATTGACGACACCATCCCCAACTTGTTCACTACCATCCACAATGTAAGAGATTTTCGTTCTCATACGAGCCTGAAATCAACAATGAAATGATAAGAACGAATTCCGAAACTCCTTACCGCTGTATTGGGTACTTTTCTGGTGATTGTCATGAATTGAGTCGCATGCTCATTTGGTTCGATATTCGGTGATGAAGAAGGCTCTAAAGCGATATCAAACGTTTTAGTGACAGCAGCTAAGAAATTGAAATTTGTTAATGTTCTCGGTGTATAATTGTATGCCGTCATTTTGAGACGAGCTTGCTCGTTTCTCCATGATTCAATAACTTGGATTTGAACTTCAATCCCTTTTGAATTGATTGCAATCACAGGTTGATATGTTGGTGCAGATTCTCTGAAATTTAATAGTTCTTTACAGAAAAAATATGTAAAATGCTTACTTGGCAGCTGGAATTCCAAAATCTAGATCAGCAACTCCTGCATTTGAAGATGGAAGAGAGGCACTATCTCCAAAAATGTCAAGTATATTTGAGTTGCTATGTTGCTGTTGATGAGCAGGAGCTGCCGGTGGGCCTCCACCGCCTCCGAGCAAATCGGCACTGTAGTCGGAGGTTGATCCGAGGTTCAGATCACCAAGGAGATCTCCGTTGGTCACTGGTGCAGCATCGGTTGAAACTGCAAATTTTTTTATTGCAGCGGTGGAGATTTTGAAACCATTTTTCTTACCGTCATCCTCAATCATGGAAGGAGCAGCAGCATTCAATGAGTTATGCGTAATAACAGGCATTCTTTCGAGCAGCCCGTCTCTGAAAAATGACTTTTTAATTAAAAAATTATATTGTTGTTACCTCAGTTCTCCCAAACGGAGAATAACATTGAATTCTACAGATCTTTGTTGCAACTCTAGCTGAATATGTGCTTGATTCATTCGAACCAATGCTTCGATTCTATCACCGGTCGAATGGAATCTTGTGGCCAGTTTTGCGAGAGCAGTAACTCCATAACACTTCGTCATCAATGAAGTCAGTACAGATGGGAGAACGGATTCAAATACACTGATAACATCACTCTCAGAAATTGGAGTGCTGTCTACATCGGTAGGCTGAAGAAGTAAATCTCCGAATTCTCCGATTGTCCAGAAGGCAACTTGAAGGAGTGGTTGTGCATTGATTGCATCTCTTTGAGCAGCATGATATAATTGAGAAACAGCGTAGCTTTGAAGTTGTTCATTTGCAGAAATCATTTGAATCATACATGAGACAACCTCGTCGGGAACGTACTTTCCGGCCTGAATACGGTATATTTTTCAATTTTAAAGAATCCTGGATGCAACTCCTTCATCTCTTAGAAGTTGTGTCCCACAGCTAATCAGTTTATTTGAAAAAGAACGAACCAATCTCAAAACAGTGATCATTGTATCCAGATGCCATTCGTGATTTGGTGAAAATCGTTCAGTGGCAATATACATTCTTGACGCACATTCTGACTTGAATTCAGCATCAGCTGTTTCCAAGAAAATAAGAACTTCTTTGGTCATTATGGCAATATTTGTTCGATTCATTAAAGCGAAACACAGTTCCATGGCACGTTTACGAATTGAAATATCGGGATCTTTGAGACATTCAACGACAACGTTTCGGTGACGTTGAACAGCCTGAAACTATTATATTCATGTTGATGGACCATAGGTTTAAAACAAACCTGATAATCAACATGAACGGTCTTCAAAAGAGTATTCAACGCAACATATCGAATATTCTTATCAGTATTTAACAAGAATCTACCAAGAATATTAACAGCGAGAATACGAAGGCCACTTTCACTCTTGATCTCCATGATTGTAAGCACTGTTTCATAAAGAATTGCATTTCCAACATTCTTTGCTGTTTCCGTATTCGTGGCAACTTGGGCGAGAATATCATTCATTTCTTCTGTGACACGTACATCATCCTTCCCCAAAACTCTCAATAGTCGCAGTATTTTGACTTGGAGGAATGGGTCAGAGATTCCTGTGACGTCATGCTCCGGAGAATATCCACTCATCAGAAGATTCTTGAGAATCCTGACAAGATTTGGAACCAACTTCTTGAAGTGATTCAACACATCTGGACTTCGTTCGCACATTTCGGTCACCAAAGTCGTTGCACCCATTAAAACTCCATGATTCTTCTCTCCAAGAAGGGAACGAGTACATGGAATAAAAACTTCCATCAACTCCGGTACTTTTCGAACAATTCTAAAGGCACATAAAGCAGCCTTCTTTTTAAGATAAGCGTTGTTTTGTTTGATTATTTTCTCGACTTCATTCGCAAGATCGCGGCACATTTCTGCAGAGCAAATTGATCCCAAAGTACAGAGAGCCAATCCGGAAACAAATTGAGTTGAGCAAGTTAGGTCACTGAAAACAATGACTTATAATTTTGATTTTTTAAATTCAGGTTTTTGATTTTTTTTTCTTTTCGTCTAAGAAACTCACTTTTTCAACGAATTTGTAACCAATAAATGAACTTCGGAACGTTCATCAAGAAGGAGCATAGCACCAAGATAACCAATTCTCTTATCAGTGAATCGAGGATGAGCCACAAGTTTCATGCATTCCATCTATATAGAAATTGAATACTTTTTGAGAATTCAGGTAAAAATACAACTGAAAAAAAACAGTAAAAATTCTATACCTGGCCAAAGTGAGCTGGATATCCGAGCATATGAATATATAGAAGTTTCGCGATATTCCGACACTTCCAAGGGGAATCATCGTCCCGGAAACTTTCTCGGATATTCGCACTCTCTCTATCCACAACAGCACGTTCTTCGGCCATTGTCCTGGCTGCACGAACTTGTCTAATCAGGTCACGAAGACGCATTGGCGTGCCGAGAGTTCTGGAAATTAGATGAAATCAGAAGATTTTCAATCCTGTGATTTTTCATAAGGTTTTATTATGACTTCAATTTTTTCTGTTCATGAGAAGACCGCGCCGCACACACGCGGCGACCACGTCCACTCCAATTTTAACGCTGCGTTCCATTTTCGAACACTGTCGCAAAAAATGGGCGTGGCCGCCGCGTGAGTCCGGCGCGGTCTTCTCATGCACAGAAAAAATTGAATTCATAATATGTCCAGTAAAAAACAAACCTCCCAATCTTCGACTTGTACTCATCGATCTTCTCGATGGCTAACTCGACAGCAGTCGCCATCTTTAACCGCCCGTGAAGGTGAACCCTGAAATTAATAAAATGTTCCACATCAAACAAAAGAAGTTTAAGAGTGAAGAAAACTGTTTCGAGAAAAAAACATCGATGAAACAGAGCTTTTTAAAGTCTACGTGGAAGTTAAAAAAATGCAGGGGTTTATCGATTTTATAACATTTGAGTGTTTAATGTACGATGGCATAAAAGTCAGGTTATCATTCAAGTATAGTTATTAAAAATTGTTCAAAAAACAACAAAAAACTGAATTTCATGAGAAATTTCATTGATTTTCATGATTTTCATTGAAAATCCAGCTTGCTTCGTCCGCAGTTGCACGTAAAATCGGGTGCATGGGTGCCAAATTGCGCACCGTAGTGGAAAAAAATTTTGCGGCTTTTTGAATTGAATTTTCTTAATTTTGTTTCAAGTTTGTTATTTTTTTTAGATGACGACAGAAGAATCATCTCAAGATTCGATGTCACAAATGTCGGAGCCCGAACCAGAAATTACTCCAAAACTTTCTCTACGTGCTGAGAGAAGCGGAATCGGGTCGCTTTTGTCAAGTGTAAGTTATTAGGAAACTAAAGTATTTATAGCAATGATTTTTCAGCTCCGTGGTGATCAACTAGCATCAGAAATCAATCAATTATCAACTTCGCCTGAGATCGATAAAGAAAAAGGAGTTAGAAACGTTCCAGAAGTGTCAGAAGCTTCAAAAAGTCCTAAAGCATCAAGAACTACAGATGCTCAAGAATCTTCAGAATCTGTAGCAGAAGTTCCAGACAGGCCATTAAATAGAAAAGAAAAGCGACGACTTCAAAGGCTTCAAGAAGAAAAAAATCAGACTGATGACTCAGGAAATGCTGCGAAACGAATTGCTCCGGAAGCTACAGTAGTCATCGAGGCAGCTGAAATCCCAACTGGACTCAAAAAATTGTATTGGTGAGTTTAGATCATCTTGACTCTCTTCAACTTCTAGATTTTCACTCATAATATAAAAAATTCGTGCAAAAATATTTTAAAAGCTTGTTCGTATCACATTTCAACTATTTTCAGTGACAGTACATCGTTCGAATCGTATGAAGCTCCTTTCGGTTATAAATCTACGAGCAAAAACAATTTTGTTCATTTTTCAATTCAAAATAATGATGGAACCCGTGCAATTGTTGCTTCACAAGATAGGTGCATCAGAATGTATTCATTGGATACAAAGGTAAGATTTATGAAAGTAATTTTCGTTATCTTTATAGAGTTAGAGTTGTTAGAGTTTAAACTTGTTTCGCGTTGAGAAATTTCAGGAAGTTCAGTGGAAGCATAATACGGGAGGATTGGTTCTCGATGCCTGTTGGGAACATTCTGGGAAAGGAGTATTCTCGACATCTCGACTCCGACCGATTCAATTGTTTGAAACAGAAACTGGCGAAATTATAGGAGCTTACAACGGAAAAGATAGCGGAGTAAGTGAAGATTGAAAAATATTAAATTCTAAAATTTCAATTACTTTGCAGGACAACATAAAAGAAGCAATGTGTGTTGGACAATCAGAGAATACTTTAATTGGAGGATTCAAGAATCATTTCCAGTTATGGGATATTGAATACACAGGTTCCGCTTTGTCAACCATCAAATACTATGATCCTAATTGTAAGTTTGTTAAAAAGTTCCCCCGAATGATACAATTTGACTTTTGAACCCCGCAATTCTGCGAACACGTTACATTTCAGTCAACACTGGAATAACTGGAATCTCCATGTCGTTGGTATGCCATCCAACAATGCCTGATTTATTTGGTGCTGTTGGAACCACATCTTTACTTGGAATTTATTCAAAAAAATGGGGAAATGCTGTTTCAACGATGGAGGGATCGTCTCGTGGATACACAAATTGTCGATTCTCACCAGATGGAGTAAAATTATATGCTTCAGAAAGATGTGTTGGTTCAATAATTACAGGAACTATTCTTTGGAATTTTATATTCTTGCAGGGTGATATTCATTGCTTCGACACTCGAATGAATATGATGACTCAAATTCTGAAACGTGAAATGACAACAAATCACCGCACACGGTTTGATATCGATCCATCCGGACGTCTTCTATATTCGGGAACGTCTTCTGGAGCTGTTGTCGTTTACGATTTACACGATTTTAACGAGGAAATTCAACCGGTTCTTACGGTAGAACACGTAGCTTCCAGATGTATTCCTTGTGTCAGTGTTCGAGGAAACAAAATGGTTCTGTGCACTGGACAACGTGTGTTTCCAGATGATCCACTATTGAAAGAGGATGGGGACGTGGTAATGATGGATACCACAGTTGTAGCGACGGGTAACTCGGTTCAAGTGTTTGAAATTTTGTAATAATTTTTTAATATCTTGATTTCAAAAAAGTTGTTATTTTGCATGTTGTTGAAAAAGTGATAAAGTTTACTGAAATTTCTGTGATTCTCAAAGTATAGGGAAGATTTTTTATTTGTGATACAAAATATGAATAATTTCATTCAAGAATACATATCACGAGATGAAGATCCAATCTGATGTAATGGTATTGGTGGCATAATTCCCGTTGCGTCATGATGAACAAATCGACTGGTTGCAGGTGGGGAGAGTCTGGAAATTCCAAATTTGTTGTGAATACATGCACAGATAACACTCACTCAGAATCACAATGTTGTTTATGCATTGGCTTTTGCTGTCGATACGGTTGCCGTTGTCTATGTTTCGTATCGTTTTTTCGTTTCGATTTTTTCTTTCTTTCCAATTTCTTTTTGAATAAATATAGGAAGAATCCACAGATGAAGACAAATATTCCACCACAGAAAATGGCAGCAATCACAACTGTTCGATCAGCGGTCTTCTCTTTTAGTGAACCTGAAATCAGGCGTTTTCAATATTTCAGAATAGTTATCACTTTCACTAGAATTCGACAGTATAATTAGACAAAAAGCTCACACAAAGTACGGCAACAAGATTAATGGCAAGCAAAATCATTTGAAGATTTGAAATTGAAGATGATGACGTGGCAAACGACATAAACTTTGCAGTGTAGTAAGTCCTCGGAGAAACATTTTGACCTGTGCAAATCAAGCTGAGTTAATTCAAAAAAGCTTCACTCTGAAGTTAATGGATAAAAGCACACAAGAAGCTTCAAGATATTCGAAAAGTGGGCGGAGTCTTGAATTACAAACTCTCCCGGTGTAAGACTTACAATGTTGTTCATCAGTATCATCTTGTACTCCGTATCCACAATTATCCAGCCCATTACATCTTAATTTTGCATCGATGCATAACTTCGAATAGGTGCATAAATAGAGCAAATCTGATTTACAAACACTTTCGTCTTTTCCACTAAGATTCTTGACTTCTGTCCATGATAGATTGAATCCTTTCAATCCGTTCACTTTATCAGGAGCGGTTAGAAAACTGAAAACTGGAAAGTTTAGAAGAAGATCAGACACAACTCGTACCTTATTCTCACAGAATTCGTCGGGGATAAATACGCCTCGAAGAACTCTCTTTTGGTCCCACAATACTCAGTTCTTGGTGCACCTTCTACCCGTATCACTGCTTTTTGACAACTCGCACTATCAGATGTCATCTCTCCTTCAACATCAATTGCCTCCATTTTAAGAAGTACTTGATATCCTTCTTTAACATTTATCTGCCAATCACAGTGAACATCTTTGTTATATTTCACTGGATAATTGGGGGAGATGATGAGTCCATTTGGTTTGAGAGAAGTTGAATTGATCACTGAACCACAGCGATATGCACCACGACGGATGTGAGCTTCTAGAAATTCAAAAATGTTAATCTGAATATCTAGTGAGATATTCTCTTGTTCTACCTCCATGTGGAACATCTTCTTTCCGTGCAGTCCGTATTTCGAATAAGGCCTTGAATCCATTGGCAGTCCCACTGGATCCAGAAGTGAACACAACTCTCATTTCATGAGAACCGAATGCAGATACAGATGGACCGGGGAATGTGTCAGAACAATATCGTTCTGAAAATAGGATTTATTTTGAAATACATCTCTTCATCAGCAAATTCTCTCACCTTTCAACTTCAATTCCTCTTTTCCGTTCTTCACAAAAACATCATATACATCGAGATAATCATTGCAATTGTTATCATTATCTCCACTCAAAGCGAATTGTTCGAAATGAAGAAGAATCTCTCTTCCCGGTTGTCCAACGATATAATAAGTGCAATTTGTGTCAAGTGGATACTAAAATTTTTTCCGAATTTGCATACTTTCATTTGAGTTCAAACTCACATTAGCAGGATATCTGGGACTATTGAAGAATCCAGTGGAAGAAGTGAATCTGAATCTGCATTCATTCGATGTACCCAATGATTCTCCTGTCACTCCAAAATCAGTTTTGAACTCAATCGTCGCCTTGAATCCAATCGGTGTTATTCTATCATCTCTCGTATCAGTACTTCCGAATTGCATCACCATTCGAGGTCCTTCACTAATATATGGACCGAGAAGAGGAGAATCAGAAGGAATTCGTTCACATAGAGTGACGTCAAATATCGAATCATCAGTTGATGACATCACTGCTTTCATATTTCCTTCACCGATTGCTATTCCCACCCAGGCACTTGGACAAGCGATATCATCTACTGATGGCGGAGCGGTGGCTGGTCTGAAATACACAAAATAACAGCTATCGATTGGATGTTCAGCTTACGATGTATCAAAAGATAATACAGCAATCGAGTCGAACGTCAGGATTACTTTTTCCAAGTTCTGTTCTCCTTGTAATCCATGTATTATATAAGTGCAAGTTGTGTTTGCTGGGTAGACTTCAGGATACTATAAATCCAAAAAATTTTTATTTTTCACAATCTCAAGTGATAGTTTTTTGAACTTACATTCGGACTCGATATCGTGTGAGTTGTCTCTCGATTACTTTCCACTCGAACGTCACATTCAGTTCCTCTAATATGGGTGACACCTCTTTGTTTATTCAGAAGTTTATCGATGTTCACGAACCGAGATGAAAATTCGTAATCCATTATGAATCTGGAACAAGAAATACAGTAATTTCAGATATTTTGTTCACATTATAACTCACCCTCTAGGATCTGATTTTGCTGGATGTGTCGTGTTGAAATGAATCAACAAGCTATTTGTCATTGAGTATATTTCCATTCTCTGTTGTAATCCACAAACTTTTCGAATGATTGGAGAGGACGGAGTAGGACCATCAAATATTGTGATGCTGTCGTATGGACAACTGAAATATTGAAATTAGATGACTCGTTTGTAAATGGAAAACTCACTGTTCTCCACCGAAGAAAATATCGAAATCCGTAAAAAAGAGACGAATTCTTTCACCACGATATCCTTTCATTAGATAGGAACAATGCATATTATGAGGATAAGTTCCAGGATAAGTTGGAGAGTATAATGTTCCTATTTTACGATCCGAAGAATCTATTATATAACTACACTTTTTGCCACTAACTGGCTCGCCGGCTATGAATTTATCTGCAAAAAATAAATTTTGATTTGAATAAATGAACAATTCCTAAATTTACCTTCAGGAATAAACGAATATTTAGCTCGAAAACCATGACTATCTTCATGATTTGTCGATCGGGAATGTAAAACAATCTTCATAACATGACGTAAACTTATTCTAACATGAGGAGCCACTGTACCACAGTAACGGCCGCCGAGGGCTGAGGAGAGAATGTCTTCGTCGACTGATTCGACTTCGGAATAAATATCTACATATTCTATATCACAGCTGGAATTATTTCAAGATGTTTTCTCATTCAATAAGATAAAACTTACTTTTCAGAACTACCCGATAAGAGGAAATGATCGAATTCAAGCCTTACACGCTGCCTCGGTCCCGCAACAAACGTGTATACACACTGAAAAAAAGAAAAGTTACAAATGTCTGTCTGTGAGTATATCGATGTGTCTTGATGTCTGTTCTATTATGTTTTATTGTTCGGTTTGTCTGTGTGTATATCCAGATGTCTGCATACTTGTAAATTATATTGTTGTTCTGGTTTCGAGTTGTTAACTCCATGGCTAATAGCCAACTGCTTGGGCAAACTCGGAAACTCGATGACACCTTCTGGTTGAGATTCATCAAAATGTTGATCGCATTCTGGAAGAGGCGGCGGATTACGGTAGGATTACGGTATATTCAAAAGCGCCAGTATCGAAGTATCGAAAAGTGAGCATTATCTAGGTTTTTGTGTGTTCGTTTTGCGGTGTTTTTTGAAGTGGATGGCACTCCCTAAGTTTTCTGAAACTCACTCCTCATATTGTAACACTCCTTTCAGCCAGAAGACCATAATCAGAACCAGTAAACAGGCAATGACAATTGTGAATAAAAGGGCGAATATGATGTCACAATCGAGCGCTCGACACCTTGCGCAGTCTTCTTTCGTCTCTTTTGAATCCCACTCGAGAAGTTCGATTCTAGTTTCAACTATTCTTTCCAGACTTCTCATGATTTATTCAGAAGATTTGAGAGATTGGAAATCTAATGTTCTTATGGATGTTCTGAATAAAGAAAAGAGTTACGAGATAAGACTTATATCCTCTGACAAATGAGAATCTGAGATTGGAAACAGTTTCTGAAACTCAGAAAAGCTCAAAAGTTCTGGGCTACACCAGGGATCTGCTTTCAGCTGTTTCCAAACTAGAATTTCAGAGTCAGATGAAAAAATCTTTATCCCGTTTGGACTAACCTTTATACAAAGTTTCTAAAGGGTGATAAGAGTGGAAAAGTTAAGAAAATTGTGGAGAGACACAAGATGATGACACAAGAATTATTTAGCCTGTCGAGTAGGAAAGAGTGCGCAAAGGGGCGACAAGACCAATCTTACGCAAATATTAGAAAAATAGAGGAGGAGAAGGAAAAGTTTAAAAGAAAAAAAGATGGAGGAATGAAAGGATTTAAAATTTTCTTTTCTCTTTCAAGGGGTTACATGTATACGAAAAAAGAAGATTAGAGAGTGATGGATAGGGGGGACTAAACTTCTTGAAGAGAGTCGCCCCTGGGGACCACAGACGTCTTCAATTTCTATTTCAATACCTTTTTCAATAGAACTCTCCACTTAGAATCCACTTATTGTGCAATTTACGCAAATAGAACACACTTTTTACTAGATGAGCACACTTTTCGATACTTTCGCTTTGGCAGAAAACATTTGAACAAGTTCGGAAAACAGGTTACGAACAATTGCTTTGAACTCATTTTTTGATCTACAGATATTTCTGAACTTAAATGTTCGAAACCAAATATTGGGATCCGTATTTGCTTTTATCTTGATTTTCAGAATCTGAAAATTAGAAATATAGTTTTTCACTATACTTTAATCACCTGTATTTTTTACGATTTTCGGTCTCTCGATTTTTTAAACATGGCCATTAACTACTACAAGTGTGGAAGATTTCGATAATTTCTTATTGTGTTTAATCAAGATAAAACGACCTCCTGTTTTTCAAGATTCCAATATTCTTATGATACAAAAGAATATCATGAGAGTCAATTGAGAAGATGTTTTTTTTCGATTTTATCAGAAAGTTGGCTTCAAAAATTAAAATTTCCAGCTAGCTCTGATTTTTCAGATGAAAAATAGGTGAATGCTTTTTAGGAAAACAAATTTTTAATATTCTCGTTTTCATGATTCATGAAATAAAAATAGATTCTTCGTTTTTTTTTCAAATGCAATTTTTGTTCATTTGCTCTTAAAACTAGATCAAATGTATTTCTTCTGCTTCAAAACTTGTTCAAATCGTTTCTCATTCTACAATTTTCTATTCTGATCAGACTCACGGAAAATAGTTTTTCGATTTGCAATGATTGCTTCTCGACTCCTTGTAATGAATAGAAGTAGGAATATAATGTAGAATGAATACATTCTTTGTCATGTCATCTGGAGGGAAGTCTGTAGAGGTTCTGAAAATTCGTAATTTCGGTTTTTTAATAGAAAAATTGGCAAAATAGGAAGAAGAAGGTAACAGTTCATATGATTTAGGAGAATGTAAAATTGGTATAATCTGAAAGAAACTGTGAAGACTTCTGTTCAGAATCTTCAGAATCTGTATGATAAAAACGGAAATGAAGAAAGATTCCGATGGTGTGGAAAAAGAAGAAACTACAATCTGATGACATTTTGGAAGAAATGGGAGAAGAAGAGAGAAAATGAAATAATGAAATTTTATCGGATGGGAGCAACTTCTTCTGGAGAAGATGCTCCAGTAGAGAAGAAGAAAAAGAAGAAGTTTGAAAATGGAAATAGTATCCTCTGAGGAAAAAACAAGAACACTACTCTTAAGAGAAATGAGAAAATTGAAAAGAAAAGGAAGAATAAAGAAAGAAAAAATGTTTGGGAATGTGTGTGTAGAAGGCCAGAAAAGCAAAAAAGGAGGGTCCGGAGTCCCCCGTCAAAAGAAGAAATAGATTATTATAGGAAGAGGAAAAGAGAGAGAGCAAGAGGGCAATGATGATGGGAAGGGAAGGAAGGAAGAACATATATTATAAATTCACAACACCACGCCGCATGGCTTTAAAGGCGCATCTAGTTTATTAGAAATTTCGCGGAATGGTCTCGTAGTTGAAAAAGATCAAATATCGTATTTTCGAGCTTTGCAGGTCTAAAAATAAATATGAAAAATGCTTTTCGCTTCGAGACCATTTTGAAGAAAATTGATGCGCCTTTAAAGCCATGCGGCGCGGTGTCGTGAATTTATAATATATGTGGGAGAATATGGAAAAAAGCAGAAGGGGGACCATGAAGAAGCAGAAAGAAGAATTATATTATGTCTTCTGGAGAAAAAGAAGTCATGTATAACACTAGTTAATCCTTACGAACCATCAGAATGTGATGGAACGTCTTCGGTGAAGATTTTTGGAATTATTCGAAATTTAGGATTGTGCTTGGAAGGAAATGAGATGGAAGACTGGTATGTATGTATCTGATGGGAAATGACTATGAGGAGATCGGAAAGAGGGAAAACGGACATTCAATAAAATTAGGGAACGCAGGTTCCAAGTCAGTTCAAAATAATAAAGCCTAGTAACAATTTCTTGGGCAATTTCGAGATAGCTTTATCACTAGAGAAATTCAATTTTTGATAATAAAAACCCAGGTAATAGTTCATTTGGCGACATGTTGTTCTCGAATATTTTAAGGCAACCTTAATATAAACAGACAGATAGACAAAATGTAGAAACGATCAAGTTATTGTAAGTCTACAGTATGACATGGACTAATCGAGCTTTTAAGAGTTTTATTTTATTATTCTTGCGATACCTATTTTTCAACCTAGAGGCCCTTTATCACCACATCACATATTTTCAAAAAAGAAGTAATTTTCGCAACATGCCGAGTTTTGAAGCGTTCTATACACACATGTGTTCACCTCGTCAGATGTAACATACCGTAAAAACTGTAATAGAAGCGCATGCGCCTCTATTTTTCAACCCTCGTCCGCAGATGCGCCTCTATTACAGGGGCGCTTCTAATACAGGGTGCGCCTCTATTTTTCAAACTGTTCGTTCGATTAATTTCTCAACTTTTAAGTTAACAATTTTCAACCAAACTAACATTTTCTTGGACAAAATCACACGAAAATCACCAAATTTGCAGTACTTTGAACGAAAAGATTGGGTTTTTGTTGTGTTTTTTTCGAACTTTGATAAAGAATGACTGAAAACCAGAAAAAATATTCGAAACGTTTTAAGGGGGTGCCTCTATTAGAGGGTGCGCCACTATTATTCAAACCGCCTTTAGGATGCGCCTCTATTAGAGGGGCGCTTCAAATAAAGGGGTGCTTCTATTACAGTTTTTACGGTATGCTGCTTTGTGGGTCGCAGAAGGCCGACACACTTCAAAAAAAAGCTGACCCGTCTATACAATTCTCATTTCATCTTAAGTTTTCTGACGGGCTGCGAGTAACTTTACAAACTCTTCCTGATACAAATTAGTTTGTACAAACCGGAGAGAAAAATCTAAAATCATACCTTCTTTTGACAGTTGGGAGAGAAATATTCCACTTACTATTAGGTTATACATTCTGTAATATTTAGGATTTCTCAAATTTCAGAGACGTCCATAAAAGGCATTTTCTTATTTAAAGTTATTTAAGATATTCGAATTCTAATAGTCTGATTAATAAGGTTGAGATGGTACAAAGATCAAGAGTCATTCCGTGGAAAAAGGAATCTCTTCCAGTCATCCAGTTAATGATGAGATAGTTGTCCATAAAGATTAAAGCAGTAATTGATAATTAGAACACAAATCAATTTTTAAATATATAATTTTTCAACAAATCGATCGTTGGCTTTTCTCTCTCCTGAGTTCAGACACATTCTTTCTTTTCCTCTCTTTATCTCTTTTCTTTTTGTCACCCATCTGCTGCCCCCGCAGGAGATAGAGAGAATTCTTCTTGTTGTGCTCTGGTTGATGGTGCATCTTCTCTCTTCCGTTGCCACCGGTGAATGTTGTAATGCTGTTTCTGTTCAAATCTTTTCGTTTCTTCTTTCTTCTTCTTATTTCTTCATCTTCTCCTCTTCATACAACACATCAGAGTATCACTTGCTCTGCTTTCTTGCTTCTTCAGGTATACTAACACTTTCGATTTCATCCTCTGGTACCTCTTAATTCCATTATACTTCTTGTTGTATTACTTTCGTTAATCAGATCATCCAGGTGTGACATTCGGATGGATACCTGTCGGTCAGATATTGACACTTTGGAGTTTATCACAATTTATGAATTTGGCTCTCAGATTTCGGGTCAAATGAATAGTTATGTCAAAACAGAACTTCGGGAACAATCTGATGGCTCAAGTTCTTTTATTTATTGACATCTCTATCGAGCTATAACTTCCATAAGTACCGTAAGAACTCCTGATTATCCTTTGATATCCCTTCTCAAAACTGCACACATTTCGAAGAACTCTGATCAGTGCGAAAGTTGAGATGGCAACCCAAGTCTTGTTTCAAAGGAAACATTTACCTATATTTATAGAAAAGTTACTTATGAGATATCACTTGCGGTCACATTTTCCGGGTGTTCCAGTTACTGCTTAAATATCAAATTCCGATTTTGGTTGGTAAAAACAAACGAGCCAATCGTTTATTTGTATTCTACCTCTATATTTGGACACTTAACTTAAACTCCTTCAATTTATTGTGCAAATAAAATAACCAGTTTCCTTCTATTTTTTCGAACTTTCATATTTCCAAACAGTCTCTCACTTCTTCTTCTTTTTCTATCCAATATGCCTACAATTCACACTTCCACAATCCTTCAGATGACTATATCCCCTCAACCACCTCATCAACAGTTCGAGAGTTATCAGTGGACTACTGAAAGTCGCAGTAGTCAGCAAAGAAATGGAACAATGACACCATCTCAAGATGGGCGGCTCTCCGCTATGCCGGATCCCGTCGAACGACACGTGGCAAGATGGAGAAGTGAGAGTCGGAACTCTAATAAGGACAAAGTGTTCCGTAACGATGAGGAGTTCAGTCAACGTGAGTTTTAAAGATTTTATTTTGAAACGATTATTTGGTTTCAAAATCTAAAAACTTTATTTCAATCAACAAATCAATTTTCAGAAGACGAAATTGTCAACGGAACATTGAGCGCCTTGAAAAATGATGTGGAACAAACGACCGAAATCATTCGTCGCAAGCAAGAACAAATGGTATTTCGTCTTCGTTTCTCTATTGACAAAGTTGTATAATCATGTGTTTTTTCAGAGAATGGAACGTCGTCAGTTCCAAACTGAAATGGAAATCAATGGAAGAATCACAATTGATCCAACTGACGATTGGTTGGCTGCTAGACTCAAAGCTGTCAGTGCAGATGATATGAACAGACAATTAGACACTTTGAAACAGAATCAGAGTGAGTTCTTGTTCTTCTAGTTATTTTAATAGTCGACACAAAATTTTTTCAGGACAAAACGCTGTGACTGACACTCTCGCTGCACTTGTCTACGACGTGAATGCCACGACTGAAGTGCTCCGTCGTGGACAACGTGGACGGGATGGGGAGGATGGAAGTAAGAAGAGAAAAGAAGAGATTGAGTACACACTGAGACTCACGCCTGCTCCCGAGGAACAGATCCCACAAAGGCCAAAAATTCGTAAGTTGGGTAATCAAACTACAAACTATATTCAAATATTTTTCAGCTGAAGATGACCATCTTGAGAAGGACGATTACTCTCGTGACTACGGTCTCCAGATGACCGAAGAGACCGATAGTCTCCGTCGTCGTCGTGCCAGAAGTACGACTCCACGTAGAACTTTGCACATCTCTGGATCTCCTCCACCACCACCAGCCGCAGTCTGTGCTTACTGTAGTGAAGAAATCGACGGAGCAATTCTGACTGCATTGGCACCGAACTCGGAAAGAGCTCAGAAGTTCCATACGTATCATTTCATGTGCACATACTGTCAGAAGGCATTGAACATGCATGGAACATTCCGTGAACACGATCGTAAACCATATTGTCATGATTGTTTTTACAAGTTATATAACGGATTGCAATACGCTCCAGATGATCATCAAGCTTCTATCGAAAAACTCATTTAATTCTGTTTTATATAGTATTGTGTGGCTTTTCTTTTGAATTTTTTTCCTGAATATTTGAAATGAACTTCTCATTTATAACTGAATAATCGTAACATGTCTTCGTCATTTAATTCCAAACACACTCCGGTCGATACTGACCTAAAAGGGAACGAATAAGAGAGGGTGAGTCCAGGTTGCCATGGCAACTCGTGGCGCATGCTCACCGAGCACGAGCCCCCGCTCTCAATTTACACCTCCTTCTTTTTATATTTTTGCATTTTCAAGTTCGAATATAAAAACAAATAATTTCGCAGAACCATGGCAAGATCCATGGAAGACAGTTCACGGAAATGGACGGCACCAGTGTTGATGAAAAGTGGAGAAGTGTTTTGTCCATCGACATGTGTCACACTTGGTCCCATTTATAATGAAAGCGAATCGAAATTGATAATTGGAACTGGAGGACATCGAGGAATGAATATGAAATTGAGAGTTTTCAAAGATGTTGATCAAGATGAAGAGTGCACTTTAGCTGAAAGTCCAACTGCAATTATGCATTTTGTGAATGAGGCGGTAAGGAAAAATCTTGATTTTAAAGCTGTTTCTTTGCCATTGAGTGTCGGACTTCATACCCAAATACCACATATTCAATTTTCAGCGTGCTGTCCCAACTATAGCTGTTGCAGCGGGATCATCGCTTCTAGTATACAAGAATATGAAGCCGTTTTATAAGGTAATCGTGGATATTTTATTCCAACTTCCCATCGTTTCTTTCAGTTCACTGTTCCCAGTTCTCCAATAATACCAACAGAATTAGAAGCATGGAAAGCAGCTGCATCGAACAAAATCAACCCGAACACGTTGTCTACAGTACTCGAACGTCTCGTTGCCGATGTCTCATTCTCAAAATTGACTCCAATGTCACAAACATATATTCTTTCGAAATCAAATGAAGACAGACTAGCGTTGATTGAAAAAATTGGTGGAAAAATTCTGAATTCTGGAACGATAACTTGCATTGCGAAACTGACGAAATCAGCAGCTGATATGATGGATATTCTTGTATTTGGAACTGAACATTGTGATGTTTTCTTGATTGATGGACAAGCATTCACTATTATTCAACAAATTAAACTGCAATCGGTTCCAGTTACAATCAGAACTTATGGTATGTCAGGTTCATTGGGTGGCTCTGATAATGATCTATTTTTAAGGATATTTCGATGTGGATTATAGAATTTTCGTTCATACGAGAGACTCGTTGATATTCAGTATAAAGCGAAATGACACTGAATACAAACCAATTATTGTGTCACAGAGCATGATCACTTCGATGATCTTACATAACAAAAGTGTGAGTTTTCTAATTGTTCAAACTTTGCCATTAATGAAATTAAAATATTTTCAGATAGTATATACAACCACAGAAGATCATATCACATTCTGTAACTTCAAAGGAAAGAAGACAGGCAGAGCGAAGTGTAAGGATAAGGTTTGAAATATTCTACTTTGAAAGAAAATAGTTGGAATGAGTATTTTCAGGTGAAAATGATTGAACCTTTCTACTATGAAACCAAGCAACTGTCAGCTGTAATCGCTGTATTTGATAAGGAAATTCGAATGTATAATGATAGTTATTTGTTGGATGTTACCAAATTCCAGAAGCCATTGGCTTGGGTTAAATATGGATGTTATGGAAGAGAGGACTCTTCATTGATTGTATGCTTTAAAGGTTCTCTTTTTAAAGTGACCTATTCTTGAACAACTTCTGATTTTTGATTTCAGATGGAACACTTGGTATCCAAATTTTCCGTCGAACTGCGAACTTTGATATTCGCAAAGACTTTAATGAAGTTCCTCCGGCACATGCTTTGAAACTTCAAATTCCCAAAAAGACGAAAATTTTCATTGATCAAACTCAAAGAGAACTGGAATTTTCTTCAAAGATTCATAATGTAAAACTCTGAAATTTCTCGATATTTTCAATCAATCGAAGCAATTCAGGCCTATCAAAAACACTTGTTCAACATGAAATTCAAAGTTGCGGAGTCGTATCTTGCACTGGCATCAAGTGCAACTTCTTCCGTTTCCACAACTTCATCTCTTCCAATTGAAATCGCTGTTGATATTAATGGATTTGGACCAACACACAGAATGACTGTCCGACTATTGTCATCAAGGTACAGTATGCTACTGAACTTCTGATTTCATTTTGTTTGTTTTCAGCAGACAAAATTTGTATGATATGCAAATATCAATCATTTGTGACCCGGAAGTATACGAGTTTGAGACACCTTTGATGATGGTCCCTATTCTGACTCCTGGACACGCGTACACGTATACAACACTTCTGACGTGCAAGGATCCGGAAAGAGTGAGTGAATGAAGGGAAGTTGAAATGCATTCAGACTATTTTTTTTTCTTTTTTCTGAACTTAAAACTATGTTTCGCAGGCAACAACAAGTGAAGTCCGTGCCCTCCTTATTCATGAAAAACGTGCGACTCCAATCGTAACAGCAGTCATAAAGATGCCATTCAGTGAATTCCCTCTCGATTAGCTCTCATCATGTTCCTCTCTAAATAACTTCAATTTTATTCGTTCTTTGTGTATCTTCTTTTGTGCGAACAATCATGCCATTGCTGGTGGTGTGCTCTCTTATCTATACAATTGTTTTCTTTCTTTTTATCTTTTTTCTTTCTTCGATAAAAAATTTATTTGGTCACAGTTCTCTCTGTCTCAATTTCAGAGTTTCTCTTATTCAACTCGTTCTTCTGAAATAATGATTACTTTGACTCGAACTGGAGCAGCTGAAAACGTGGCACTCATTGCTCTGAACCGTCCGAATGCATTGAATGCTTTGTGCCGTCAATTGATGCAAGAATTGTCTGAAACTTTGCTGAAAGTGGAACATGATTCATCATACAATGTGATTGTTTTGACCGGAAATGAGAAGGCTTTTGCTGCAGGAGCTGATATCAAAGAGATGGCGAAGTTGGAGTTCGCCGATGTTTTTCAGAATGAGTACGCTGATTAAAAAAAAATAATTAGTTAATTGAAAAATCTAGTTTTTTTTTTCCAGTTTTTTCAACAACTGGGATACTCTTTCCCACATCACAAAACCCGTAATTGCGGCTGTCAATGGATTTGCACTGGGTGGTGGAACAGAACTCGCATTGATGTGTGATATTGTTTATGCTGGAGAAAATGCAGTTTTCGGACAACCTGAAATCAATATTGGAACAATTCCAGGATTAGGAGGAACTCAGAGATGGCCCAGATTCACGAATAAATCGATTGCCATGGAGGTAAGGGATACTGTAGTTCTAAAGCAACTCATGACTTTCTAGATCTGTCTCACCGGTGACCGTTTGACTGCCCAGGATGCGAAAGAAGTTGGTCTTGTGAGCAAAATCTTTCCAACCCAACAATTGGTGTCAGAAGCTGTAATTCTCGCTGATAAAATCGCCAAAAACTCTCCGTTGATAGTCAAGACTGTGAAGAACTCTGTCAACTCGGCATATGAAACGTCTTTGAATCAGGGCCTCCAAATTGAGAAGCAGTTATTCCAATCAACGTTCGCCACGAATGATCGGAAGGAAGGTATGACGGCTTTCGCTGAGAAAAGAGGACCTAAATGGGCAGGAAACTAAATTTGTAAACATAAATTCCATGGATTAATAAATTAATTTATAAATACTTTCGTTTTCATTTTGAAAATACCCTAATATTTTGAAGTGATGCATGTAAAGCAGGAACAAAAAACAGTAAACAATAAATTATTCTAATAAATTAATGATGATGTCCTCCTCCACTGTGGTCATGAGAGTGTCCATGACCATCGTCGTGGGAATGCCCGTGTTGTGTTTTATCTCTTATCACAGATCCGCGAACCACCTGGAAATTAGAAACGTTCATAAAAAATAAGTTCCCTAAATCGTACCGTATAACCAATTTTGTAATTCGGACACAATTGCTGTATCCTATGTGCAAATGCCTTCTTCTCTACTTGAACTGTCGAATGACCGGCTCCAGTGCTCTTCAGAATGTTTGCCACTCGATGTCGAACCATTTGTGCATTCGCTTCATCTTTAACTTGTACATGTACACTTGCTACGTTGATGTCATTATGCTGCCACATATGGGCATTCGAATACGATTCCACGTGTTCAATCTGAAAACAATAAAAATATAGGAAAACACATATTAATCGAAATTACCTCTAAAATCTCATTGACATGATACTCAAACTCGTCCTCTTCTGGAATATCTTGTAGTAAAGTATTCACAGAAGAAACGAGAAGAGGATACACAGAACCAATGATAAGCAGTGAGAGAATGAGAGAACACAGCGGATCAACCCAAACCCATCCGAACCATTGAATCAATAATGTAGATATGATAACGAAAACAGATCCAAGCGTATCAGCAAGAACATGAAGGAATACTCCTTGCATATTAGCATTTCCATGAGAATGTCCATGTGAATGTGATCCACCACCTCCGTGAGAATGTCCGTGAGAGGATCCACCATGTGAATGACCGTGTTCTCCGAGCGAGTACATTCCGAATAAGTTTACTAATAGTCCTGAAACTGCTACGAACAGAAGACGGTCTGTGTTGATATTTGGTGGATCGAATAGTCGTTCTAACGCTTCAATTAAGATGAATAAAGCAATGACACAGAGGAAGAGAGCGTTGATGAATCCGGATAGAATCTGAAAAACTTCATGAGTTCGTATTTTTCAAATGATTAAATGATTAGTTTTTTTTTGTTGTTATATTGCTTGGATTCAGTATTAAATGCTCAAGATTCACCGATACAGTAGCGAGCATAAGTGAGTACCCCTACGTACTTTTATGTGTAACTCTGCTGAATCGTGTCCGTTTTGCATAAACTTTTTTTTGAAAGATAGCTGAAATATCCAGTAATAAGAACATAAGTTTTTTGAAAAAGTTTTAGTTCTGATTTTTTTCGATAATTGATTTTTCCTGATTGTGATTTAAAAATTCGAAAAAAAAACTTTTTATTTTTCTCTTGGAGTTATTCAGTTTTTGATGTCAAAATAATGGGAAATGCTTGAATATACAAAAAATTATGTTGAATTAATTTCTGAAACCTTGAGCATCGTGCCAGTGGTCCAGAAGTCAAATGTAGTGCCCTCGGGAAAATCATCATAACTTCCCAAAAATTGCTTCAAATTAATCAAAACATGTACCAAAAGATGTGTCTTGACTTTTTCTACACATTAACATTAAAAAGTTACATTTTTAGAAAAAATAATTTTTCAAATTTTTTCACTAAAAAATTATTTTATTCCCATTTTTTCTCAATTTTTGATATTTTCTGACTATAAAATGAACATACTTTCCAAAAATTTTATGCAAATTGTCTTTTCGCACATAATAAAACTTATGGCTGTATTTCTTGTTTGTTTTATACCCAAAAAATATCGAAAATTGAGAAAAATGAGAACAAAATAATTTTTGAGTGAAAAAATTTGAAAAATTATTTTTTCTAAAATTATTACTTTTTAATGTTGATTTGTAGAAAAACTTAAGACACATCTTTTGGTACATGTTTTGATCAATTTGAAGCATTTCTTAATGAGTTATGATGATTTTCCCGAGGACACTACATTTGACTTCTGGAGCTCTGGCACGATGCTCCAGGTATCAGAAATTAATTCAACATAATTTTTTGCATATTTAATCATTTTCCATCATTTTGACATCAAAAACTGAATAACTCCAAGAGAAAAATAAAACGTTTTTTTTTCGAATTTTTAAATCACAATCAGGAAAAATCAATTATCGAAAAAAATCAGAACTAAAACTTTTTCAAAAAACTTATGTTCTTATTACTGGATATTTCAGCTATCTTTCAAAAAAAAGTTTATGCAAAACGGACACGATTCAGCAGAGTTACACATAAAAGTACGTAGGGGTACTCACTTATGCTCGCTACTGTATGTCAGTGTTCTGATTATTCGATCCGTTCTCACTCACCTCAACTCTTCCAAAACCGAAAGTGAAATGCTTCGATGGTGGCCATCTAGCCATAACAGATGCAACTAATCCCATAACCAACGCACTACAATCGAATAACATATGGAATCCATCGGATATCAATCCTAAACTGTTTGTCCAGAATCCGTACAGAAATTCAATTCCACAGAATCCCAAATTCACACAAAGGAACCAAAAGATTCTTCTCGAATCGTTGTTGGCCAGAATCTCGTTGAGTGTATCTTTCATGAAACGCATCAATGACTTCGAAGTTTTCTGGAGGAATGCCTCTCCGTATGTGAACAATGGAAGACCAGTATTCGAGATTCCAACAAATTGCCCTCCTCTATGTTTTGGAGCATTTGAATGGGTGAGAGAAATAGAAGCTGAAAAATTCAATTTCTCGTTTCTGTTTACAACAATTTGATTAAGATTTTTCAAAAACTCACCGAGAATGAAACAGAGCACTGTAATCGAGACTCCACCAGTCAATGCATGATCTCCGAGGTTCTGGTGTCCATACCACAAGTATGCCAATCCAAATGCACATGCGAACATCGTTACAGATGACCAACGGGCAGCCGCCATGATTGGATCAGCCACATGTTGGAAACAAATACTTTCAGCATAAAAATCGAGCACAAATACGAATACGGCAACGATGATGAGAAGGATAGAGTATTCGAAGAATCCCATAGATGCAATGGAACTGGATGAAAGTGCCCATGATAAAACAGCAACTGGAGTTAGGATAACAGCACTGCCAGCTGTTACAAGAGTATACAGTCTCTTTGCTCCACCAACTTCAACTGCCAAATGACGGAATGTTGTTTCATATCCAGTACGAAGGCACAGCGACAAAATGAGAATGCAGAGGCCTCCTTTATGGTCAGCCATTCCGAACAGGCCAATCAGATGATAGAATAGGTGGTTCAGACCACTGTGATGAGCATGGGTGGTGTCTGAAAAACTATTTCTATTATGTCAGATACGAGTGCGGTTCGTTAACTTATTTTTCTTACCGATTCAAACACACCGAACATGCAGAAAATTATAGTCCTCAAATTTAAATAATAAATATCTAGTAAAACATTGATTTTCGTTCTCAAAAATAATCAATACGAAGTTCTTTTTTTTTTTTTTAAATTTTAACAAATAAGTGAAACTCACGGTGAGGATCTTCAATAGTTCCATCTTTATCCATCAAGAACAGTGCGACGAATCCAACAATAAGCAGAAAGAATCCTCTCGTTTTCGATGTTGTTGAGACAGCTCCTCCTTTGAAAAATGACACGATTGCAGAGAGTAATACAGTAGAGCTCAGCTCAAAAACTAGAACACTTCGAAGTGGACCACATAATGTAATTCCGTAAAACCAGAGGATTTCAATTACTCCATTCAGTAGGGATAACTTAAGAATCATCGGCAAAAGACCTCGTTTCAGCGACTTCCCGGCAGATAGTGGTTTTTGTAGTGGGAAAAGAATACATGTACATCTGAAATGAAAATTTGAACTCTTCCAAGTTAAGATTTATTAAGAGTGGCTTATCGCAACAACGCACAAGGCAGCGTTTAAAAAAGAAATATAAGGTTCAATTTGAAAACTTGTGAGAATTATTTTTTGGAAAAATAGTATTTTTAGAAGTATTCATACTTAATCTTTAGTCAAAATCTTACATTATTTTACATAACCAAAGAAGATTCACAATGTGCGAACTCTTGGCCAGAATGTCGACAAAGAATATTCCGATACATCTTAAAATTTTGGTCAGCACGAGGACGACAAAGTATGAAGCGGATCTGAAAACAAAATGAACGTTTAAGAAGTTCTCAGTTCTATTCAGGGGTTTTTTCCGATATAAAACTCTGACGTTACGGAGGGTGCAGTAAGACCACGCCTATTTTTTAAAAACATCACTAAATTGAACTTTTGAGATTACTCTGCTTTGAGAAAAATTACCTGGAGGACTGTGTTGGTGTGAAGTTCCGATCATCTTTTTTCACAAAATCTTGGGCTAACATGGTGGCTACCAAATTTTTTTTCCTTCAAGAAACTTGATGGTTCCGGTGTCCAATTACTCAAAAATTCAAGGAATAAATATTTTCAGACTGCTTTTTACAATGAATTATTCGCCATCACCAAGTTTAGTTTGCACTAAATAAACGTGCAACAAGTTCCAAAAATTAAAAGTATGTTCTATTCCGTCGCGCTGTTTGCGGACTCTCCACGGAAAAACACCACAACTGACGACAACTAATGCAGATAACTCATTTTAAGCAACGTATTTTAGCTGAAACTGAGGTTGAAACTGAAATATGTGATCTGAAATTACTGTGGATAATACTTGATTATATATACTTTATTTCCACAAACTTTCATGAACTTTCGTTAAGAACTCTAATTTTCTGAAACTTCTGTTCTTTTTATAACTGTATTGTCGAAATAAAAAAAGTGATACCCCGGTGTTTGCGGACTTAGTGCTAATTTTTAAAATTTTGCACTAAGTCCGCAAACACCGGGTATCACTTTTTTATTTCGACAATAATTAACTTTCAGAATGAAGTCTCAACTTCGGATACCAATAATCCTGCTAGTTTCTTCATTTTTCACTGCACACAAAGCTGAAAAAATCGATGATTCAATTCACTATTATATTTCATTCACAAGTGATTCCACTTTCATCAAAGACCCACCCCCGCTAGAAGACAATGAATTATCAGATGATTATGTGAAGATTATGTCGAGGAATAATGAACGATTCGTTTGCAAACTGCCACATATTGGCCCGGATGAGAAAAAGGCCATCGACTATTCGGGACCGACGGCTGGAAAATTATTGGAGACAATGTTGTATACGGACAGTATGTGCTCGTTCTTGATTGATGTTTATTGGACTTATCAGGTTAGCTATACTATATCTCGAAAGCTGAAATTATGTATCATCAGAACAAATAAAGTCTCAATTTAATATAAAAGGAAAACACTTTATAAGTGTTGAAACTTGAAGCGAAATTTCAGAATTTAGTCCCTCAAATTGACAATGAACTTATTTTCAGGTATGTCACGGTCGTTACGTGCGGCAATACCACGAAGACAAGAATATAGCTGGACATGTCGCCCTGACTGAATACTTCCTCGGAAATTTCGATTCCGCTCTGACAGCATCCACGAATGAGCATGTAAAACCTCAAACGCGACGAATTGAAAACGAAGATTATCCATATTACTCGGTTACATACAATCACGGTACAACATGTGATGTGACTGGAAAACCAAGAACGACGGATGTTGTGTATATCTGTGTAGCAAAAGTCCAGCATAAGATTCTTTCGGTCACCGAGATTTCATCTTGTCATTATGAGATTGTGATCATGACTGATCTATTGTGCAGACATCCAGAATACCAATTATCCGAGAAGAAAGATCATAAGATTTTATGCTGGAATGAAGATGCGAAAAACGAAAATGAAGCTAAACCGAAGACACTTCAACGTCTCGATGACTTTCACGATTCAACATTTAAACGAGAATATACGATAAATAATGAACAAGAACATTCAAAGCTGGAAGAGCGTGAAGATGAAGGAGTTATTGATGCTGCGAATTTTGAAAAGTTGAGGGAAATCAATCAACATGGGTACATTTTAAGTGGAGTTAAAAGGTGGGGGATCCATAAAAATAGAACTTTTCCCGAAATAATATTTGGGTTTTATGAATTTTTCAATACTAAAGTTTAGATTCAAAACGAAAGAATCACTTGCAAACAATCCATCCGTCGTTCATCACACAGTGAACCGTATCATAACTGGAGAAGATTGTATTGTTGGAGGAACAGGGTGGTGGAAATATGAATTCTGTTATGGAAAGCATGTTATCCAATTCCACGAAGATGCTAACGGCCAACGATCTGATATTTTATTGGGTCTTTTTGATGAAGTCGTTCATAAAGAATGGGTTAAACTAGACCCAAAGAACCGAGGAGCTATCGAGGTTGGTTTAAAATAAGAAATTTGGAGTTATAAAAAAGGATGTGAATATAATTTTTGTTTTCCAGGGACCAGACCAAATCCATCAAATCAGACATATCTACTCGAAAGGAGATATTTGCGATGAGACTCAAGCTCATAGGTTGGTGATGAATTCAGTTTCTGATACGCAGATTTACAGATATCAGAAGCAATCAGACACGCATACCAGTTTTTATTTTCAGAGACGTGGAAGTTCGAATCCGTTGCGCTACAGCTGATCACAGTGCTCTCTCATTTTCAATGCATCTCACCGAACCAAAAACTTGTCAATATGTACTCACAATAGATAGTGAAAGGTTCTGTGAACCCCTTCAATACGCCGACGAATTCGGATTGATAGAGATTGCACCGGTCGATGGAGGTGTCTCCAGGAGCCCACCTGCCCTCATGGGAGAACCTGTTGATGAGGTAGAAGACGTGGATGGGCATGTTTCAGATGATGAAGAACATGAAGAAGAGGATGATGACGTAGAATTTAAAATTAAAGAAGAATTATAAGAATACTCATGTTTTTTGTTATTGGTCTTGTGTTAAATACTGGTTCACTTTTCCCCTCTTGCTGCTCTGCTGTGATGCAATTAAAACTAGCTTTCTTCTTGCAGAATCTGTCTATGTGTAAATAATAAAATTATTACATTTTTTCGAATCCAGTTTCCGAAAGTTTGAGAAGGAAAACTGCTGTTATGCCTTCACTTCTCGAAGTCGTCGGACAACAAATCATTTCCATTTTTCATTCTGCCAAAGCTGAACAGACAAAAAAGAAGAAAATGAGTGAAGAAACATTTTGGAACCCATCTCTCTCTTCTCTTTTCATTTTCTTCAACAATTCTCTTGGTGCCATCCTTTTTCCCCCAAGAGACATCATGCCATCAAATCGAGACGCCGACAAAAATACATGACAGCCCCCTCTGCTGAGCATCCTTGCAGTAGTGAGAGCACAGGAAAAGCTCTCAGAGCCTCCTACACACTTGAAAAAGTGAGAGATAGAGAGAAGGAAACCAAGGCGCCGCGCCTTTTCTCTCGATGCCATTAACTACACTTTCTGTCCCAATCTATCAGTTAGATAGAGAGATTCCAGACAATCAGAGCATTAGAGACGCAGGAAATTTCTCATGAAATGTCCCAATTTGAGTGACTACTGTGGTCCCTCTCCTAACTGGGGTCGTCTCGGGGTCCCTTGTGTGTCCAGTTAGGGGGTCTTTTTTCTCAATGCATGCATCAGTAGTCTCTGTGCCCCTTGCTTTTTTCTTTTTGTGTGCACTTTCACTTTCTTCTTTTTCCTCTTCAATGGGTCCCCCATTTCCGTAGTTTTCATTGTTTTTCCGAAAAGAATGAACAGAAGCTCTTTTTTAAGAAAGAAGTGGTCAGGAGACTACTAATATTCGAGTACCACTCTCGAATTTTTCAGTATATATTTTCCTCTTGAATACCTGATTTATCACTTTTTGGTACAGTAATTGTTTGATTATTATTTTCGAAATGGTATGTGCGCAGGAAGTAATTACTTATAACTAGGGAAATTTTTAACTACTAAAAACTTCTGAATACTTCTTTTTTATTAGAAAATCAACAATGTTCACCTATTCCGTTCAGTTAAACTTGGACGCCCACATGATACCAACAAGCGGTTTTTGTAGTGTCTCGATTTTGGACGCAGATAGGATTTCGTACTACTGTAGCTATGCATAACTACATCCGATAGAGAATACAATAGATAACTTCCGCTTGATGGATTGATTACAATATGCATAGCTTCACCTATTCCAGTATCTATTGAATACGGTTGTTACAATACATCATGTCACTTTTATATACATTATGGAAGCATGAATTAGGAAGATTTAATATGAATTGAACTATTTTTGGATCCGATGCCAGCTTACGTTGAAAAATATTCAATATTCAATGTCTTGCAGTATCAATCACCAGTTAAATATCAGAAAACTCGTTTAGAACAGTTTTTCTTATGAAAACTTCCCGATTTCCTCCATTTTTTCGATTTTTTGAACCTCCTGACTCATCGTGACTATGAAAAAGTCCCCAGGAAATTTCGAAACATCCGTTCCCTCGGACGGACCCCAATTTTCCGAAAAACGTCATTCTGACTGCCTAAAAAGAATTCCCCGGGGGGAAGAGAACCCTTCTGTCTTTTTCCATGTTCTCCCTTCATGTCATTCCTCAAAAAGTTCTATTGTACTTTCACTATTTGATTTCGTTGAACCATGCCCATCTCTTCTTTTCAATCCATCCATCCACATCATCTGACGCCCTTTTTAGTCGATGCCCTTTTCTGTTCTTTGTGGACGCTTCTTTTTTTTGTAAATCCCTAAGCGCTTCAATTGTCTTTTTTCTTTTTGTACCAGTCTCCTGCGGTCCTTTTGGTAAATTTTCTTTGTCCGCCCACTTTTAGATTTTCCATGAATTTCGTTATCAAAGTCGTACCCCATTCTTTTTTTCTTTATGCTCGTTATTAGCTTTTTTCAGAATCATTCCTAATGGCTCCTTTGAAAGTGTACGTGGCAAGTGCAACTGCTAACCCAGAGGTTCGTTTTATAAGAATTTTATGCCAGAAAAAAGGAAGATTGCCACGAAACAACCAAAAATACAATAAAATTCAGAATCATTCAGTTTCAAATTTCAGACAAAATACCGAGTCCAACGAACATTGATGATTCTTGATGGATTAGGTATTCCATTTGATTCAATTGATATCACTAAACCAGAACATGCGGAACAAAGAAGATTTATGAGAGAGAATGCATCAAAGAAAGGACCAAATGGAGCTGTATTGCCACCTCAGTTTTTCTATGAAGACGAGTATCTTGGGGTGAGTTTTGACCACCTCAGATTGTTAAAAATTGACAGAAAGTTTTTAGGATTACGAAGACTTTGATACGTCAGTGGAAGCAGACACGATCACTGAGTTCTTGAGGTTACTGCCTGATGCTATCGTAAGTTTTCCTCTGTTATATTTGTTCCTGTTTGATCTGAAATCCTTCATAACATCTAACATTTTCTAACTCTTCTCTTTCAGGGTAACCGAATTCGAGTGAATGATGCTAACAAGTGTGTTGCTGCATTATTCAGCAAATCTCAAAACAAAGGTGTGTGTTGAGTTTTAACACTTTTAAGAATACTTGCTCTACTGAAGTGAAAATACAATTCTTAACATTCTGGCATTAGAACATTTGATTAAACGGAAAATCATGAATTTCCAGGAGTCAAATGTACCAACTAATGGTGCTGAAAAACCGGAAGAAAACACAGATGGAGGAACAGCAGCTGCGAAATCCGACGAGAAAACTGGAAAGACGGAAGATGAAGAAGATGAGGAAGATGAAGAGTGGGATGAAGATGAAGCTGAAGGAGAGGATGAAGGAGAGAATGAAGACGTTGAGAAGAAGAAAAAGGATTCAGAAGAAGAAGTGAAAAAAGAAGAAGACGTTGAAACTGAAACAACTGAAACAATAACACTTGCGACCCCAAAATCAGCGACTTCAGAGGATGTGAAGAAGGATTCAGAAGAGGTTGACGATGAGGAATTAGAAGGAGAAGATGAAGAATGGGATGAAGAAGAAGAGGAAGAAGAAGAGGCTTAGGAAATGAATCAGAAGAAAATTATCGGGTTTTCCAGCTGTTTTTCAAATGTAACATCTTTAAAATGATATGTTGCTATCAACCAAATATAAATTTAGAATAATTAATTGGAAGTAATTTCTCATCTCGATTAAGCTCTTGGTTGACAGCAACGTTTCATTTTATCCATCAATATCTGTTTTGCTCCGAGTTTTTCTCAATATGCTTATATTTTTCTGCGGTTATTTTTGTATTTCATGAAGAAAATGAATATATTGCTTTAAGTTGCTCTCCTAGGATTGTGTATAACAGTAGTTCGATGACATTTACTCAGTGACCGTGGTTTGAGGGGGTTTTTAAAGAATTTCACTTATTAGCATGTGAAGGTCTGCTGTAATTGTCAAAGACTCATTTTCTAATCTAACGTTTTCAGACATTTCTGAAGTAACGGAAGCTCAAAATTTGGATAAAACGTTTTTCATTCATTTAATAAAGCTGAATGGAAATAACATTGAATGAAATAATTGAAATGAACAGCACCTTTGAAAATGGAAAATTTGAGAAGGAGATTTGTATATAACTCGGAAAAAGAAGTGAAAAGAAAGGAAAAAGTAAGTTTTAAAACTAAAATTAAAACGCTGAAACAAGATGTCTAGAGTTGTGACGATGTCGCTTTCTTCTATATAATGTTCTTCTACGCTCATCCCATTTACTTATCCACTTTCCTAATTGTGCTTCATTCAACTTTCTCCATTGGATATTCAGTTCAATCTGTTCGTAGGTCATTTCCATTTTGATTTGACCATCCTCTTCGAACTGCAAAGTTAATAAATTATGACATACCAACTTTAAGAGAATTAGTACCTTTTGGCTCTTCAAGAACTCTTGCAACTCTTCTAATTCGTTTTCAGTACTCAACGGTTCAGCAAGACATTTCACACAACTAGCCATCAGAGATCCTTTGCCCAATCTGAGAATTGGAATTGAGATTGACACACATAAAAGAGATAAACCCACATAACATGAAATTCGTTGAAATGGCTCTTGAAGTACTTCCAGACAGTATTCCGTGTATGTTGATTCAATGCAAAATACGAGAAGACGCGTGGAATCAGATTCGGTTTGATTTTTCCATCCAAACAATATTTGAGAATTCTAGAAAGGAGCACTTCTAGAACAATGATTCTGATTCTGGAAACCTACCGATTGATGAGTGTAACATCCTTCGTACTTGTCAATGCTCCAATAATATTATTCTTTTCCGATGGACTGACTGCAGTCTTGTAAGCCTTCCAAATTCTTTCCCATGCTGTTGTTCCTCCTTGTTTCACTCCTTCCATCAATGCAATCATATGATGTTCAGGGTTTCTAGAATATCGATACATTGGGTGTCAGATTAAAGGAAGAGAAATACTACCTGACTCCACTGCTGACCCATTTAAGATATCGTTGGTATGCTTGTTTCGTGCAGTCTTTGATTCTCAAACGACATGCGACAGCGAAGATGTCAACCTGGAAAAGGTAAGGCTACATTATTTTAATTATTTGTTTCTTACCTGCAATCTCTTCTGGTTTGGAGTTGCTCCTTGTTCATCCCAATCCAAGGACTCGTATAATTTCATAATAATACTTCGTTGAAAGTCTTGGAATATATCCAAATAATCGGAATCTTCGATCAGTGATTCAATTGTTCGAAGCTGTTTACCCACAATTGACCAAGTCATTTTATCGGTTTCTTCTGCAAATGAAACTCATTTGTTTCAAGAGACCTGTTATAAAACAACTCACTTTCTATATACTCTAACAAATCCATGTAGACACTAATATTGAGAAGTGATGTTTTTGAAAGATCATATGAATCCACAAGAATCATTGATCGATCGATTGGGGAAATCGCCTGAAAACTTGTGGGATTTTTAAAACAAGATTTCTATGCTTACACTGTGATTATTCTTTAGCTCCTTGATCAGTTTTCCATAAGTTTCCGAATCATAAAGAACTTTGAAGTACCCAACTCCGCCAGTATTCAGAAGAAGCCAGTCATTTGATGTTGTTTCCCAGGTAACTGAAACAGAACAACTATTAAAAATGCAAAAGAAATATACAAACCGTTTTTATCATCGGCTTGAATCCAATGAAGTTTTTTCTTTTCCGCGTTAGATGCTCTGAAAACTACACAGTCTCGGCGACACTTCAAATTGAAAACTTGCCTGTAACTAATTGGAATCGGCCATTTCCAGTCTCCTCTTTTCTCTTCTGCTTTATCTCCTTCCGCAAACAAGAATCTCGTCTGATTGTGAACAAGAATACCATCGTTCACCCTTTCTACAGTAATCAATGGATATCCCACTTGAGTTGTGTAAGCTTTTGCGAGATCAGGGATTGAAACGGTTCCTTGGAGATTGGCGTGCTGGAAATGTATCTTCTCGAAGTGAAGGAATGAATGATTCAAACCTTCTCCACAATTTTCCATAAATCAACTCCGATGGCATTATCATATGCATATTTGTTTAAGTACTCAATCAATGCTGACTGGAAATTCTTTTGCCCAGCCATTTCAGCAATCATATGAATTATTGCAGCTGCTTTATGATAGTTAATGGCATCAAATAAGTTGAGAAGGCTATCATCATCATCTGATTCAATGGCTCGAGAACTCAAGAACCCATCAGGTTCTTGACTGAATGCCAGGTTTTCTGCGTAGAATCTACTCATCTGAAAATGGAAAAATATAGTTAAATCTCTAAGATTTAGAGAGAATCTAAACTCACAATACTCCAATCAGGGAACAACTCATCGACACATTTGTATTCCATATAATTTGCGAATCCCTCATTCAAAAATACTTCATTCCACCAGTCCATCGTCACCAAATTACCGAACCATTGATGTGCAATTTCGTGACAAATAATGAGTGCAATGTGTTCTTTTGCAACAACACTCGCTTTTCGTTCGTTAAATAACAAAGCAGAGTCACGGAATGTAACGAGTCCCCAGTTTTCCATGGCACCCTCACTAAAGTCGTCGAGGGCAAGGAGATCTGAAAGAGCAATGTGTTTGATCTACACAATTCTGCAATGAGCGTACCAATCTTATCCAAAGGATAACTGATATTGAAGTAATGTTCGAAGAACTCTAATGCTCGAATCGTTGTATCAAGACCGAATTCCGCTTGTCCAACCAACATATCTTCTGGAGCGTACAATCGAACTTCGATTGGTGTTGTTGTGTTTTTAGTAAGTCTTCTGATATATCCATAACCATCCAAAACTGCAACAGCTAACAAATAGGTCGACATCTTCACCGATTTCTCGAATTCATCTTTGATCAGCCCATCTTTGTATTCTTTTGACATTAGTAAATTCATGTTACTTCTTGCGATATGATTAGCATTTCTGAAAATACTCACATAGTTACGACCCATTTTCCACAAATCAAAGCTTATGATAAACGAAAATTTGAAAACAAATGCACTAACCTGATAATGGACACTTGGAATGTTGCTTTGAAGTTAGGCTCGTCAAAACACGGAAGCATTTTTCTGGCGAATGTTGGTTCGAATTGGGTCGCAGCTGATTTTCTGGAAACAATGAATTATTAACTGATATTCGAGCATCTGGAATTCAGTTCAAACTTACGTTTTCTTTCCATCTGTTCCTAGATGTGTACTGAAGTAGAGACCTTGCAAATCTGACTTCATCTATAATAGGTCGGGTTTGAATTTTTTTCAAATCTGACAATCTAACCTGAGAAGTATATTTGATTTTTAGCTTGATGTGATCCCCCTTATGCAATCGTTTCCCAAACTTCCAAGCCCATTGTGTCATCACTTCGCACTTGATCTGTAGATGTTCAAAAATTGTTTTTGGAGGGATACATTAGTTTTTCCGAAGAGTTTAAAACATTAATGAGTCATAATTTCAGCACAAGAACTCACGAAGTCTGTCTTCAACTTCGATCCTTTTTTCGAAATTTCGTAGCTGACCATCTCGAGATTTTCAGCATTCAATATTAGCAGCTTGGTTTCACTTTTGATCTGAAACCCAAAGAATTTTGCTCTGTGATTAGGGTTTGATGACAAACCAATATTCTTATAGTGACTTCAGCTTCAACTTCTCCATTTGTGAGATTCGGATGGAGAGTCAACTCATATTCAACTGGTTCTGCTGTTCGTGGAAGACGAGATGAGTACCATGTGATGTTGGTACACTGAAAAATATGTGTGAATGTTCAGGTGTCCGGAGATAACAAACCTCTTTGTTCGCTTTCACAAATTTATCTCCACTCTCTTCTTCTTCTTCTACTTTTTCTTCTTCATTTTTCTCAGATTCTTCTTCTTCTTCTTCTTTCTCAGATTCTTCTTCTTCTTCTTCTTTCTCAGATTCCTCTACTTCATTCTCCTCATGTTCGGATTTGTCAGAGTTCACTTTCGGCTCTTTTTTACCTCTTCGTTTTTTCTTATTACTTTCTTCTTCTTCAATTTTCACTTTTTTCTTTTCTTCTTTTTCTTCGTTCTCTTCATTTTCATTTTCTTCACTTTCTTTTTCTTCATTAGAATCAGAATCTTCCGAATTCACCTTCTTTCCCTTCTCATCATCTTCGTCTTCTTCTTCCTCTCTTTCTTCACTCACTACCGTAGTTTCTTCCAGTTCAACACTATTTCCAACATCACTCAATCTTATCAATGTAGAGTTATCCATTTCAAAACTATCAGAGGATTTCAGAAACGATGGAATCTTGATAATAGAGGAGGATCCATCTGGGAATAGCATTGCATGAAGGAATCCTCCAGCAGAGAAACCCAATCCAAACATCAAAATTCCAAAAGTTATGGCAACACAGATTCTAGCACGACGATGGGAAGATCGTACACGATAAGGGTTGCTCGGAGTCCATATCGCTGAAAATTTTTAAGTTACGAGTTTTCGGTCTTCGTTGACAATGATTATAAACATACGATCACTCATTTTTTCATAATTCCCAAGCCCTGACCAAAGCACAAAACTTACTTAATCCATCATGGGTCTCGCCCTCTTCGTAGAGCATTTTAGCTGCACTTGAAGTCGGCGGTGGAGGAGGTGATGCTTGCATTCAATTCGGATGATTTCGTTTCTTTTCACATCGACAAAAATAGTAATGAGAACTGAAAATGTTACTTATTGTGAGAGTTAAGATGGAGTTAAAATGGAGTAGACTATGTTTATAAACAACAATAAGAAGGAGTTGGAGACTGAAAAAATAAACAAATTTCAAAAAACAGAAGATTAGTTTTTTTTCTGGAAAAATAGATGATTCAAGAACAGAAAAAAATGGAAGTAGTAACTTTTTTGTCTTTTTTCGTTTCTTCTATTTGAGCTTCTTCCTCGGGTAGTTGAGGGGGGAGTAGAATGAAACACACAAACTTTTTTTCTTAATTCTGTTGTTAAATAGACAATGGCGACCCGGAACGAGCACTAACCGACGGTAAGGTAATTCGGTGGACAGGGAGAAGGGAAGAAGAACAAGTAGACAACTGACAAGACAAAAATTAGGGAAAGATTGGTATTACAAATGCTGAAATTCGAAAAATTACGGCATTTTCAGAATATCGCAATCGGAGAATTGTAAATAAGGTATTAGGTGATCCAACTTTTTTGTATGAATTTCACTGCGGGATTTCCGGGAACATCAATCCAACTTAGTTTCAAAACGACCTGTTTAACTTTTCTTATGTCGGAGATCTCTACAAGTCCAAGTTTCAGACTACAAGCCTATTAGATGAAGGACTTCAAACTAATTCTGGATTTCGTTTCTATTGTTTTTATAACTAAAACTCATTTAGAAAAGGCGCCGTATTATAAACTCAGTTTGATGGATGTGGAAGCTTTCAAAAATAAGTTTTTTATGAGTCTATTTCCTGTTTTCCACTGCTCAGTTACATTCACAAACAGTCTAACTCGGAGGTGTAATTGAAGACTGTTGATTCTTCAGTCTGTCATGGTATATGTTTGTCCTGATGTCTTATTTTAATGTTTTATTATGACATGAAGGTAGAATGAGCTTGAGATACTGCCGTATATCTTTTATTTTAATTGAAAGCAATCATCTCGGTAGATGGTTTTGTTGTTCAGAGTTGCATTTTATGTTTGGGATTTGGAAACATAACAACTTTTTAAAACTAAATCGAATCGAACTTCGAACACTCAAGTTGAAAACAGTAAGAACGTTTCTGCGTCACAGATCTACGCAGAAGTTAGAAGATCAGAGACTGAATACAAAAAATTGAAGATCCTAGGAAAAGTTGGACGAAAAAATAAAAGAACGGTGCGTAACTCGACAAAAAATAGTGCTCAAACTATTGAACTTGAGCTTCTGTGTGAACTTGAACTTTTTTATTTCCCCATTTCGTTTCAATCATCATCATCCCTCTCTCATCTCCCTCTATATCTTATCCGATCTTTTTAATATTTACCTACCATAAGAAATGTTTGAAATACGATCAAGTTACTCATCTCTTTTACTTCAATACCCTCAAAGAGTCAATAATTTATTCGATATGATCATTTTGAGCATAGAAAAATTTCACAAATATTACAAGAAAACGTTTGAAAGAATCCAAGAAATGTGATGTGCACATAACGAAACCCGTATCAATATATCAATTATCATTAGACGTGGCACCCAAGGAAATTCAGAAATCGATCAAATGACTTGTTTTAAAAGTTCATACTGGCTTCTTTGTATTCTGAAGAATCCAAATTGAATAAATCCTCCAGTTTCCATTGAAGTGTTTCAAATGTCGGTCGTTTATCTGGATCACTTCTCCAACATTGTTGCATTATATCATATAGAGCTGGAGGGCAACCAGCTGGACACGGCATACGGTATCCTACATCTACTTGTTGAAGCACTTCTGCGTTTGTCATTCCTGCAAATGAAGCATTTAATAGACTTGCAAGGGGTTTGTATTTTAAGAATAGGTTGTAAAGGTTTAAACAATCTTCTCTGAAACTAGTGGGAAGATGAAGTTCGCTGTACAGTTCTGACCAAAAAGTGTCAGTTTTTGACTTTTTGAGTTTAAAATAAAAATTAGGAAGTGTCCATAGAACAGATATGGATTTTGGTTACGAGATTGAAAACTTCCGTATTTCAAAATTTGAACGTAATGTATCGGGACCACGAGAATTTCTTTATCCGTTTCAGTTAAGAACTTCTAGTACCTACTTTTATATGTACCTAACTAACTTTTATATGTACCTAACTATATCAAACAAAATACTTGTAAATTACAAAAATGAAAATTCCTCTCAGTTTTACATCATTTCTAGAAATCGTTATGATCAGGCAATCCACGAAAATTATTATTCATTTTCCAACAAAAAAATATGACTCACCTGGATAGGGTAATCTTCCGTAAGTGACAATCTCTGTGAGAAGAATTCCAAAGCTCCAAACGTCAGATTTCGTTGTAAATCGATTATAATTTGCCGCTTCTGGAGCAGTCCATTTAATCGGGAATCTGGCACCAGTTCTTGCTTCATACTCATTCTCCTTCATCAGAATTCTCGCTAATCCGAAATCAGCAATTTTCACTGTTAATCCATTGTTGATTAGAATATTTCTAGCTGCCAGGTCTCGATGAATAAAATTCTTTTCTTCTAAATAGGCCATTCCAGCCGCCACTTGTGCAGATATTTCAACTAATTGTGGCATCTGATATTGCCGTCCTCGTCGTTGTAAAAATGTTAATAAATTGTCTTGCATCAATTCAGTTACTATCAGTATTGGTTCATCTTTTGTACAGACAGCGTAAAGGGATAACAGCTTTGGATTTCTCAATTTCTTCATTATTTGAGCTTCAGCCAAGAAATCAGTCGGATCTGCGGTTCCTGCTTTCAGTTTCTTCACTGCGACAGGCAAGTTGCCATTCCATCGTCCTTCCCATACCTGAACAATTTTAATTTTAATAAAAGTTGTTCTTCTCTTATAATTCGGCTAGTTATTTAATAGCATTTTTGTTATCCAATTTACCGCTCTATTCTCTAACACCCCAATATCCGATATTAGAAATTCCCAAAAAAGTGTTGCGTATTTTTCATTTTGGAAACAAATTTAGACACCTGTCCAGTTTCTAAAAACAGAAACAACCGGATAATACACATCCGTCGCCTCTTTCTGCCATGATCTGTCCACGGGAACCCCCTCCCTCTTCATGTCGCGTCAGTTTTGTTTGTGTTCTTCTTTTCGAAGGAAGGGAAAAGATGCTCTCTCTCTCTCTCTCAAGAAATGGGAAAAAATACACGAAATTCCGTTCGTTTATCTTTCTATCTCATTGAAAAAAGGAGAAACTGATGAGATTGAAACCTGAGAAGAATGAAAAGGAGTTGGAGGACTATAACATGAAACTGCGATTTTGGAAAATGAATTTGGTCAATGCAGTTCTGGGCACTAAGAGCAACTGAAAGTTATTTAAAATATATGATTTGCATGTAAAGACATCTGGAAGACAAACAGAAAGACTATGATCTGCTTTTCCGGCTCGAATATTTCTTGTACAACATTTTTCGACCCAAAAACCTTTACATTATCCTCAAACAGTAATCTCATATTCTATGATTCCATATTGTGTCCCTATTACACAAACATTAATGAGCATCCCTTTTCCCCTCTGCGGATGAGCATATTGAGTCTGAGCAAATGGTCAGCACACAAATACTTTTTCTGTTTTTCTCTCAAATTTATGCACTATTTCATATAGTTTTAGTGAATAAATAAATAGAATTGGCGGGCTTACCTCTCCAAACTGGCCAGCACCAATTTGGCGGATGAGACGAACCGAACGACGATCCACTTCCCATTGATCATCTGAATCAATTATATATTGGTATTTATTTGCATTTATGAATATCTATTGTTGCAAACACGCTCTGATGAATCAGCTTTAACGTGATTAACCAGAAAATAATAAAGGATATGAAACTTTGAGAAGGTATTCAGAACTCCCGGTGATAAAAGGTAACGCTCACCATATGTGAATGTATTTGTTTGTGGAGCTTCTGACTTGACACAGGGCTTTCCCAAATTCACACAGAGACCGTCTGCTTCTCGTTGATAGTGTGAAATGAGATCATGCAACGTGGCAAATGGACGACGTCTTGCAATGAAGTATCCGCCGTGATCAAGTTGTCGGATACGGTAATGTTTTACACTATCATCTTCCCGGACTGAAAAGATTTTTTTAATTTTCTAGTATTAAGGCTTTGCAGATGTCTAGCGCTCGGCGCGATTGTATCAAGTGGCTTGACTCATTTCTGATGTTTTACTAACCTCTAAAACTCTAATTCCATCATTAAGATACCATCTCATTAGTAGAACACACACACAAATCTGTTCTCTTTTCCATAATTTGCGGAACTATAAAAGGTCGGGTCGCCCTTTTCCGCTACTGTCGCCGCGCCCCCCATTTCGGATCGTGGTAACCTTGATTATGTCTTCTTTTGACGAGGGAAAACGTGTTTTATCGTTTTATCCTCTTCCCATAACAAAAGAAGAAAAAGGACAAAAACCGACGCGATTTGGGAAAAAGAGGGAAAGAAAAACTGTGAGAATTCCATTGAAGAACTGACCTGATAATGAAAAATCATGTTGTTTACTCTCCGAATCTCTCACTAAATAAGCGCCGTGTTCATTCAGATTCTGAAGAAGTTTCTTCTCAGCATCTAATCGTCGAATGCTTCCAAAGTACCATCTGAAAAATGAGAACTGAAAATTAAGAAGCTAAAGTGATAGTTGCAGAGTGAGAAAGCTAAGTTTCTTCGTTTTTCCTTTTGAAAAAAATTCGGAATTACTCAGTCTTGGTAGGTCATTAGGCCGCTCTGTTGGACTTTTTGTTTCCCAACCTCCAAAGGATGATGGCGTCACGGATCATCAAATAGTTGGCGGGCCCACTTTTGTTCTTCTCACAAGAATTAGGCAACAATTTGAATAAATTACGAATTTCAAATTCAAAAAAGACCAATAGTTTTGAAAATGAAAGTAGAAAACTTACGGTTGTGACTCAATACTTTTCTCTCTGGCAACATAATTTGAAGGAATGTATCCAGTTCTTCCTGTTGCTTTGTGTTTCGCAAACCACCAGTCTCCTTGGGTATCGTTCAGAATTTCGAGAATCTGAATATCATAAGTGTACTTCAGAAGAATTAAAATGAAAACTCACGTCATCTTTTTTGAAACTCAAGTCATCATCCGTTCGTGCATCATATTGAAATAGAGCCACAAATGTTAAGGATTGAGCAACATTTTGATTTTTGTCAACTACGTTTCCACTTGAAGAAGTCAACGTCGAAGAAGAAATAATGCCTCCAGAAGCAGATGGAATACGTGGATGACTGGGTAATGTGTCCCGTCCCAATGTGGAAGATGTGTGAACTGGTGTCGTGGCACCCGGGGGATCTTCCTTGCCAATACAGGATCCCATAGGGGCAAGAAAGGGACCCGAATGATAGATTCAGATGGGAGAGGGCTGGTCTGGCAATGAGAATTCAAATTTCATGAATTTAGATTTTGAGAGAATGAATGTTCAAAAAACTTTGAAGATTTGAAGAAAAAAGTTTTCAGATCATTCGAAAATGTATGAGGAATTTTGAATCGAGTCATGGCTATCACGGACCTAATTTTATGTTTCCCACTATGAAAACGTTAGAGAAATTAGAACATTTGGGTTCTAGGAGAATAGATTTGAAGTGAAATTGGTTTTTAGAGAGTTGATAAGAAAGACAAGTGTAGGATCCTAACTTCAATTCAGATGAAAAGTTTGGGAAGTTCTGAAGAGAATTCGATCTCTGTGAATCTAAGATTTGGAGTTCAGGGATCTAACAGACATGAAAAAACATTAATCCAAAGAGTTAGGAGTACTGTAACGGAGTAAAATGAAGGAATCATAAAAAATCTGAAAGAAGAGGAAGCGGAGAATCTTGCTCTTTCTCTCTTATTCTATGTGTTCTTTTCTGTATTTGGCCGGTTTTGTGCTGCTGCTGCCGGTTAGCCCTTTAGGCAAAAAGAAGAGAAGAAGAAGAGGAACTGTATGTCTTTTTCTCTTTTTACCTTTTTCTCTATTTCTCTCCATCTTTGTATGTGTGCGTAACCGAGGTCAGGCATCTCCTCTGGTCCATCCCTCCCTTCCATCGCCGCGCCGCCGCCGTTTAGCAAACATTTGCGGAACGCGCGTGCCTTAAACTTCGCAAAGAAAAGATTATACTGATTGAAGAGACTCCAGATATACAAAAATGGCAATTTCGACAGCAACCAGCAGTCTCTCTATTTCTGAGGAAGAAAACATCTTCTTTTTTCGGATTAAGATGAAAAGAGGAGGAGATAATGAGGGTTAGGGATAGAGAAGAAAGGGAGTGATGAAGCTGTCATTATCAAATTAGATTAGACCCGAATGATGTAATAAACTTCACTTTTTGACGCATTAATTAAGTAAACTTATTCGATTGAATGAAAAAGAAAAACACAAGGTTTAGGGGGATACAGTACTTCACTTACTAGGGAAGGCCCTCGAGTCAAAGTGGAGATATGGGACATGACCTATATCATTGGAAAGCTGAGAAAACGCTGATTACAAATATATATTCAGTTTTTGCCCTCGAGGCCTGGTATTCGAGAAAAACGGGGTCAAAGTTTGGACCCCTGACAAGTCATTGCCTTACCGACGTGTTAAAAATGTCGGCAGCGTGGTGTAGGCGGTAGCAGAGCGGTCAATGCGCAACCACTTTTTGGTTCAACTCCGTCCGGTCTCCAATTTTTTTTGGTTTTTTTGAATTTGAAAAATTTTATCTATTTGAACAAAACTTTTTAAAAAACCACTTCCCGATCCAAAAAACGTAACTTAAAAAACAAAAAAAAAGTTGGAGACCGGACGGAGTTGAACCAAAAAGTGGTTGCGCATTGACCGCTCTGCTACCGCCTACACCACGCTGCCGACATTTGTAACACGTCGGTAAGGCAATGACTTGTCAGGGGTCCAAACTTTGACCCCGTTTTTCTCGAATACCAGGCCTCGAGGGCAAAAACTGAATATATATTTGTAATCAGCGTTTTCTCAGCTTTCCAATGATATAGGTCATGTCCCATATCTCCACTTTGACTCGAGGGCCTTCCCTAGTTAGCTGGAGAGAGGGTTATCAGCTCACAAAAAATGATCAAAGTCAATCAAGTTCAAATCAACAGAAAGATACAAGTCTATCTGAGTTTACATATAATATTTCCACTGATAATGTTCAGTGATTTTTTGAACAACTTTGTTTTCTTTTTCAGAAAAGTATACAATGGTACATTACAACAAATCTGATTTGTAGCCGGATTTCATTTACATACAATCCATGATATAGAAAAAGTCTGGTATCAGATCAGCCCATTTCAGGTCGAACTGTCAGTGTGATAAGTTACTTGATTAGCACCTCGAGAGGTGTAATGACCCCGGTTGGATCATAGTTCTGAGCAAGGAAGGAGACAACTTCCTTCTTCGTAGGGATTCCATATGGTGGCGTCGCAATCTTAACTCCAAACGGCAATCGAGAGAACCTGAGTACCAATATATTATCTGGTGTCACGTCTTTTGTTGGATCTTTGAGTCGGAGAAATTGAGTGGAATCACAGCATTCGGGCTGTAGTCTAAGTTGGTGGAAAGTCTTCTCAATGTCTGATATCGTTAGGAATTTTTTCAAGCAACTTCTGATTAGGATCTCCATAATGTTTTGTAGTGTGGACGGTCCCGGATGTATACAATAATTCAGAGACAACTATAGTTTCTTATGTGATGAGGCGTCCAACACGATCCGTAGTTTGGTGTTAACTGAGCTTTCTTTCCTGACTCCTCGATGTGGAAAGTGATAGACGGATCCAGAAAGCTTCATGCCGGCTTTAACTACTTCGACGATTCCGGAGTGGGTTTGCTTCCGGATGATGAGACCGTATTTCATACGTACATCAATAGTTTGCCCTGTTTTGACGAGTCGTTCGGCGGCATCTGAGAAATTATTGTAGAGATATTTCTCTCTTCCATTGGACGGGAAACGAGTGCTGATCAGGTTGTTCTCATCTCGAATAGATTATTTCTTCTTTTATCTGACGGCATGTTCATTACGTCGAGCTTTGTTGCTCACAACTTCTGGCACCTCTATTCCCAGCAGCTTCAATTTCCTATGATGTCGTTACGTATTGACAGAGCAATTTTTCCCCCAAATCGACCCAATTCAGAGCAAAATAGTGCGATTTTTGACCTGTTGAGTTAAAATCGCTATAACTCTCTAGAAAGTGTCCGAACAAAAAAGCTGCCAACTACAAAAATGGACTCTTGGTCTATTAGATCCCATCATAAACTATTTTGTGGGACAGTTAGTTTTACCACTACACACACTCAAATTTGGGAATTTTTAACTGGAAAAGGCAACATACGATAGATTTTTGGCCGGTATTGTAGCTAGAGCTATTATTGTCACGACAACCCGGAAGTTGGCGCAAAAATTCTAAATTCAAATTTTTTGAGTACTTCTGAGATTTTTTTGCATTTTCGAACTAAAAACCGTACAATTTTTACAGGCATCAAGTTTCAGAGAGCTATGCTCACTGGTTACGAGTGGATGATTTGTTTAGGATTGTGAACGTTGATCGAGTGGCATTAGACAGAACTAATTTCACTTCTGATGATGTGATAATGTTGTTAACTTATTGTATCAATAGTGAAGTTGATATGTTTCATTCTATGAAAATCATCGATAATGAAGATATTGATCTAGATGAGTTATTTGATTCACTCGTTGTCTGGAAACATTTACATGTTTCCGGTTTCACTATTTTTACGAAAGCTCACTGGTAATCGAGAAACAAATCTGGAGCATAATTTTCAGACTGGCACAGTCTTCCTCACGAGTATTCCCTGTTTTGGCTATCACGCATGGTCTCTCTATAGCTATAATCTCTGCGTGGAAACCAGATGAAAAGTTCAATGACTCTATGAATCCCTCCCACTCATGCTCATCTACCGTACTACCACCAAGAAAAATCGTCACTATTCGATTTGTGTCCCAAGTTTTAGAGTCCCTTTCTCAACCAGCTAAAGCTGTCAGGTACTGAGTGCTCTAGAAGATAAAGTTATAGAGTCCCTTTCTCAACCAGCCGAAGCTGTCAGGTACTGAGTGCTCTAGAAGATAAAGTTATAGAGTCCCTTTCTCAACCAGCCGAAGCTGTCAGGTACTGAGTGCTCTAGAAGATAAAGTTATAGAGTCCCTTTCTCAACCAGCCGAAGCTGTCAGGTACTGAGTGCTCTAGGGGATGAAGTTTGAGAGTCCCTTTCTCAACCAGCCGAAGCTGTCAGGTACTGAGTGCTCTAGGGGATGAAGTTTGAGAGTCCCTTTCTCAACCAGCCGAAGCTGTCAGGTACTGAGTGCTCTAGGGGATGAAGTTTGAGAGTCCCTTTCTCAACCAGCCGAAGCTGTCAGGTACTGAGTGCTCTAGAAGATAAAGTTATAGAGTCCCTTTCTCAACCAGCCGAAGCTGTCAGGTACTGAGTGCTCTAGAAGATAAAGTTATAGAGTCCCTTTCTCAACCAGCTAAAGCTGTCAGGTACTGAGTGCTCTAGAAGATAAAGTTTGAGAGTCCCTTTCTCAACCAGCCGAAGCTGTCAGGTACTGAGTGCTCTAGAAGATAAAGTTATAGAGTCCCTTTCTCAACCAGCCGAAGCTGTCAGGTACTGAGTGCTCTAGGGGATGAAGTTTGAGAGTCCCTTTCTCAACCAGCCGAAGCTGTCAGGTACTGAGTGCTCTAGGGGATGAAGTTTTAGAGTCCCTTTCTCAACCAGCCGAAGCTGTCAGGTACTGAGTGCTCTAGGGGATGAGGTTTTAGAGTCCTAGGGGCCTAAGGGCGAAACCTACGTCTGAAGAACCAAACAATTCTAGTGTTATTTTCTGCTTCGTTGCATCAATATTATCCGTATCTTTCTCTCGACTGGACTCCAATCATATTTTTTATCTAGTTTTCATCATTTATTTGCACTGCAACAAGAAAATTTTGTTCTGGAACAAGGAAAAAGAATGAAATCATCTTGCTGATGAGTTCCAAACTAACCAACATCTGTTCCACTTGGAATAGGATTCTCATGTATTTTTAATAGAGAGGATAGCTGGAACTGAAATATAGAGGATTCTCTTCGATTATTTATTTTCCAAAACTCACAGTTTGGGTTTTCCGTTGAAATCGATTACTGGTAATTCCAGTCGACGTATTGAATTGAAATGTGGAACTCACGCGTGTCACTGAATCTACCGTGTATTTCGGATCAAAACGTATCAATGTTTGTATCAAAAAATTTCAAAATTTTTGAAACACCTCGACATTCTGACCCACTTCTTTTCATGTTTTTTTCTGCGTTTTCCATCATTTTCCAGACTAGAGTTAATACAACATATCTCTCAATCATCTCTGTCGTATTCTTTTTTCTTTTTTGCATTCAGAAGACCTCTCACTCAATACGAATCAATAGATTTTCGTATTTCCTTGTTGGACTTTCTCCATGCTCAGCCTGCTCAATCTTTGCTCAAAGTATTACTCGGCAATACGTTTTTGATGTTCACGGTGCTGCCTTTTTCCGCATGGAAGAAAAATGAGATTTCTCTTCTAAAATTGCCTTTTGTTGCTAGAAAACTTGTGATGAACCCACAGAGCGGTAATACATTTCAATGAATTTTCCCCTGTTTACTCATTCTATTTAGATTCAATATGAGTCTCACCTCAAAGCGGATGGAAGTCGATGTTCATTGTGCAAGAACTCGACAATATTCCCCTACTATCGTTTTCGTTGGTAGCTGTTCAAAAATCTTTTTGAAGGAAATCAAAGAGTTTGAACTGTCTTGCTCAATAACTGGTTTCAGAAACAAAAAAAGGAAAACGGCATGGTATCAGTGAGAAAGAAATGTGTTCTTCTTCCTTTTAACTCTCAAAAAAACTTTTAAATTTTCAGTTTTTCCAAAAATGGATTCAACACTACAGAAGCGATGTATCGACTACGGAACACATCCAATTGTGTAAAATTCGATATTCGAATTCGAACGAAATCTATCGAAAAATCATTTATCAAAGAGCTATTATTCAATACAGTTTCGGAAAATTATTTCAACATTTCTATGATCTGAGTTGCCTTTGATATGGAGGCGTTGACCTTTTTTATGAATACGGCAAATTTTGAAAGTCATTTTTCTTTTCGTAATTCTGAAATGTCTTTGGGTTTGAGACATGAAAACGTGTGTTGCAGTTTTAGAGTCATCCAGGTGAACTATCATTGAATCAAATGGTACGAATAAAACGAAATTTTATGACTCATTCAACTTATTCTGGGTATCAGGCAGAGAGTTGATTATTGTAATTGGTTTCGTCTTTGATCCAATCAAAACACAGTAGTCGAGATAGTTTATTTAGATTAATTACCTGAAGGTGAACCAATATCTTCGAAACTTGAAACGTATTGAGCATCGACATGGTTATGCTTTTGAACTTTCTTCTATTTAAAAGCAATAGCTATTAAAATATCCTTTTATAGTTTTACAGGGTCACAGTGCAGAAAACAGAGTCGAATTGAGAATTCTATTTCACCTTACTGATATTTTCCGAAATGAGAGGTACACATACCGTTCTTCTGTTACTTATTTGCATACGTTCTGCCCCATCGTCTACGAGAAATGGCAGATCAATAGTTTCCCACAACACATACAAGACACAGATTTGTTGGTGATTCTTCTCTTCTTTTCTCATTATTTCCGCAACGAAACTCATTCAATAAGTTCTAGAAAGGAGATGCCACTAATGAATACCTCTATGAGGTCATGGCCGTATCTTATTTTAAGACAAGTGATACAGTCAATGGATTGGAAAACTTTGTGAGTTGGATTCATGTCTTGGAAGATCAATATAACCACTTATTGGGTTCCCAGTAGTGACAGAACTAATGAACATAGAAAAAAGACTTGCTCATATTTCTCTTTTTTCCAAATTTCAAAATGTTGAATAAAGCACTGAAAAATGGTTGTCATAACGCAAATCAACTCACTTTATCATTCAGAATTCTCTTTAAATTTCAGAATCAACTTATCCATTACAAATAGAAGATTCCGAGAGATGATCCTGTCACACCCTGAAATCAAAAGTTGTGAACTTCTTTCACTTGGTCAAAAGAATCAATTGGATCCACGACAACTGTGAGTCTCAGCAAACATTGAGTTGTTTTTCTTTATCTGGTGGAGAATCTTTTAAAGGAAACTCTTCAACGGAATTTACCATTTTCGGAGGTTTATATGACAAAGTTCTCGAGAGATGCAACAGAAACTTCTGACATTTCTATTTTTGTTTCAGGCTCGAACTGCTTTATCTCAAAAAGGATAATTATAGACGACAACTATTTATTGATATAAATCGAACAACTGTCAATGTGATAATTTCTCACGAAATAATGATTCAAGTATGCATGAAAGATGGCTTGTCAGTGGAGTGGAACTTTCGAATCAGTGATGATATTCGTAGGTTTCATTCAGATCGAACACTTTCTTTCAATAGAATTCATGTTCCTGCTCGTCTGGAAAACGAGTTCGAGTACACAACCTATTGGACTTCAATCCCTGAAGGATTCTCTCTTTTATTGAATTATCTTGTAAACACATTTGATCTCGAAGTACAAAATCTTTATGTCAGAACTTCAAGATCTCATGGATTTGCTTCACAGTATTTGGAACCAATATGCTCCAGATTGATGAATATTTACCCGAAAATCAAATATTGCTTCAAACAAGAAGAGGGAAACGCAAAGCTTACTCAAGAAGAGCTGAACTATATTAATAAAAACGTTAGAGCTATTGAACATTTTCGACGAGGTCTACCGCCGAGAGGAACAAATGGAGAAACTTACGAAGAAATTCAGTTATGAAATTAAAAATACTTCACAAACATTTTGTGAGGCATAAATACAGTACTGTTATAGAATAGAAGAAATCGTGTTACCGTAATCAAAATTTCACTTCGTTTCTTCTAAAATTAGCAAAAAATTCCTTTCACCGAATGCGTTTCGTTGTATCTTCTTTATGGTTTCTGATTTTGAAATTATGTTTTTATTTCACTCTGTATTCCATTCAATTTCTAAATTTCGCTGAAATCATGCCCTTTTTTAACGGATCCATTTTTTGTACTGTACTCCAATTTGTTTCTTCTCGCAGATTTATTTTTTCATCTCCCTTATTCTAATTTTCGACATCACTTCCTTTTCATCGATATTTTTCAGCTTATTTTTTTCTCTTTTGTACGCCAATATTCCCACGATTTCCTTGTCAGAATGTCAAACAAACGTACTTTTTCCACAATATGAACAGTTCTATTGGAATACTTTTGCATTTTGTCGTTAGAAGAGAGAAGTTTCCAACATTTCACTGGTGCACCCCGAAATTTGAGAAGTATGCTGAAAATCTCAGAAACTCTACAAAAAGTTAATCCTATCCTAACTTCAAATTAGATTCAGAGCTATCAGGAGTTATAGATATGCAAAGTCAACCTGAACGCGTCATATGCGAGCCAGCTATACTATAAAAACACTAGTCATACTAATTTCAATGTCCCGTGTCATTTCGTCTCCCCTCTTATCAGGTTTTTCGATCAGAAAGTGGAGATAACTGACCGTCTCTTTTCCTCTTCTTCTTCGTCTTCTTCTTGGAATGAACGACCTCTAAGTTGTCGTCAAATGAAGAAGAAGAAGAAGAGGAAAGTAGGAGGAGGCACTGTTCGTTGAAGCGTCTTCTTCTTCTTGTCTTCAGTTTTCTGTTTCTATCTTTTTCACCTCTTCATCACTATCTTTCTCTCCACTCTTTTCTGGGGATATTATCAATTCCTTCGCCCTCTTTACCGTCATCTTCTACCCTCTTTATCACTATACATGAACCTTTGAAGAATGATGTTGTTGTGGTGATTCTCTTCGAAATGATTATTATCCTCCTTTCCCTTTTTCTACTGCCACGTGACATTGGCTCGTTACCAATCGAGCCGAAAACTCTGTTTCTGGACCCAAGTCCTCGGAGGTTTGATCGTCTTATCACTTCAGTAGGTAAGTTTTTTTTTACTTTCACTTTTTCTGAATCATGTGGTTTGATTGATGAATGAAGAGGGTAAGGGGTCATGAATGTGATTCTGTACAAGTTTAGATTCGATAGTGTAGAATCCAATAATTTAAAAAAAAGGGTCATTAGACAATTGGGTCACTAATACATTCAAAGATATGGATGTAGTAAGTCTATAGTAATTCTTCTTCGGAAAAATTGAAAAAAATTTTGAGTGTACAAACCAAGTTACTTGGAATCACATGATCTTGTCGGCATTTGAAAAAAATCTATGTTGGTATTTGGAAATTTCGGAAGTATCGTACGCATTGTTGAAATTTACGATGCTGTTACGCTACATAAACCAAGTTTAGTCTAAAAATGCGAGAATAGTTCGAAAAAAGTATCAAAATTACTGTTCACCCTTACTGGTCGATTCTTTCTTCTGACAAAAGTTACACCATTCAAATTTTCTGAACCATGATCGACATATATGCACAAACTACCTGGAAACAGAATGTTTCAAAACGTTTCTAGCCTTTGATTCTCTAGAAAAAATGCATCTACTGATTCTCTTATCTCTAGTTCAAGAGAGAAGTCATTTGTTTTTTTTTAAACAAAACCAGTTCTACCTATTCTAAACACCGGAAGCACTTATCTGTTTCTTCTTTCCCAAACCAAATTCCTTTTGAAAAATAAACATTTCAGAACGAAAAATAGGAGAAAGCGATATCATTCACCCGTCGGTTTGTCCATCATCATGTGAACATCTTCATCAGGCGATGACTTATATCCAAAATCATACAGATGCCAACTTTAGTATCAAAGAGGTTTGTTCATTGAACACATTCTGGGAGGGGTAAAAAGAGAAGTCAACTAATTTCAGTGTTCGTGTATCTGCCCTATGTCTCGACCAGCCTACGTGAGCACAGCCGGTGGATGTATCGATAGGTTGAGTGAGTTTTATGAAATTGTCTGTTATCGTTATCTGTCTTTCTCTCTAATCTGTGTTTCTGTTTCTTTATCTTCTTCAACTTTTCAATTTTCAGATGAATGCCCGAACACAATTCGTTGGAAATCTATCAACTCGGCTATTCCAGTTGTACAGCTACAGCCTCACACTATAATTCTTCCAGAATCTGAACTAGATTTCAGAAGTGAGCACTTTTCAGAAACAAAAAATCTAGAAATTTTTAATTTCTAGGTGCCGGAATCCGAATATCACCACGAGGAGCCGACGAATGGAATTGTGGAATTCGGAAGATTATGTATGAGAATTTGAATACAAAATGGAGAGCAATTGCCAAAGAAAGAGGACTTTTCCAGTTGACAAGTTCAAATGGAAAACCTATTGTTTATGTGAGTTTTCTTGATTAGAAAACATGGGAACCAACATACTACAGAAAAAGCATTTTCGGAGTTTCAGATAAAAATATTTGAAGAAAGATTTATTATCTCCAATGTCCCAGTAGTCTCAGATATATCTCGGAACACCCATCCATATTACCGTATTCTTATTTTTTGCAGTTCGGCGGCACTGAGTTCGACGCTTCATTTCTCGTCGGAGCCGTAGTGATGATCAAACTGGACTGCCGAACATTTTCATCTCCGACGGATTCTCCGTTTTGTATTTCACTCCGAATTGCGGGTACTTCAGGTTAGTTCTTCTCGTTTCGAATCTGACAGATATCAGAGTGAAAGTGGAGAGAAATGATAGAATGACACAGAACTGAACGTATTTACACGTTCAATCTCTTCTTAGGAAGAGAAAAGAGACAATTCCAAATGATAGTGAATGTTATCTCTCTCTTCCTTTCTTCTTATCACCTCTTATATTTGTGTGTTCGGATTGAGACATGAAGGAGACTTTGAAAGGGAAAAGGTTCAGAAGAAAGGGAGAGAAAGACGTCACTAAATGGTACAAATGTACAAAAAATGGAAAGAATTGTTGATCATAAAACCATCAGATAAATTATCTTACAATTATATTCAATATTAATCGGGCTTTAAGGATTCTGTAAATAATAGAAGACCGTTTTCAAGAGTTTTTTTTTCTGAAGTCATCCTGCTCCAATTAACTTTCTCTATTCATGTGATAGACACATCTTATTGTACACAATAACATTCAATCCCCTGAGAAGTCTCTTCTTTTTTCTATTTCTTTCTTTTTATTAACGATTCAAGTAACGATACGAAAATCAATTTGAGTTCTGAAGGTGCTTTTTTCTTGAGAAACATTACATCGAATCCAGTTATCAAAGGTATTTTGTTTTAAGAAAGAGCTTTTGAAAACGTTGTTCTGGGTTAGATAGAATTGGTCTTCAAATTTTTTATCATTAAAAATACAACAACCTCATTTCCAGGAACATCATCAACTTTCGACCACAAACAATTCGAAATGGAAGAAACTGGATGGAGAGTTGAATCAATCTACTTTCTTGTAATTGTTGCTCTAATTGTGATTGTGATAATCATCACTTTCATTGTCTGGAACATTTGTTGGAGTATGAAGAAAAGGAAACTAATCAGCGATTTTCAAATGCAATTCGTTCAACAATACAAGAATCATAATGTGAGTAAGAAGGGTTCAAATCAAATTTTAGAATTGAATTTTCAAGATTTTTCAATATTCGAACTTCTACTTTCAGGGCAGTCATCATCATTCATCAATAACTGACTTCGAGGAAATCGACGATCAAGAAATATTGCAATCTCATTCTCAATCATTGAATAGAAAACGACTTATCTTCAGCGCTGGTTTGTTTCTCAATTTTCCCGCAGTCTTCTCAGTTTTTAAACTACAGAATACTTCGATCCTGCCCAAATGACCCATCCATCCCCGCTTGCAATTCAATTCCTTTATGATCTCCGACGAGTTGTGGATATTGCAAAAGAAAGAATCAGACAAAGAAGGTTTATTCCAGCCCTCCCAATTATTCTAGAAGATGTGGACAATGAAAAAAGTTATGAAGATGAAGACATTGAAGAGAAACGAAGGATTCAAGAACCAACGACTTCTGAAGAGAGTCTGATGAATACAACGACAACTCCAGAATCTTCTCCAAGAAGTGAACAGAAGTCAGTGGATAGTGGAAGAGAATCTAAGGATGATTCAGAAGAAGACGGAGACGAAGTAGAAGAGAGAAAAGAAGAAATCATACCAAAGGCTCAGACAAAAGTGTCGGATATTGTGAAGTGTAAGCTTGTAATTGGATTTCCCCTTGCATTTCATCTGTTACAGCATTCGAAAAGTCCACAAAACCCACAACGATACCGCCTCGACCATCTTATGTCCCAATTATGCTGAATTCTTCAATGAGAAAAAAGAAGCAACCACTAACAACTGCGCCCACTACTGTAACTGTGGAGCAACCTGAGCCAGCATTCAGAAGTCGAATTAAAGCTCCAACAGCCTTCACAGAGAGGAGGAGGTTTGTAGTCATAATTACTTTATCATAACACCTCGATTTCGTTTTCAGTCCTCGAGAACGAAAAGGATATGCTGTGTTCCCATCAGATGGGACGTTCAATAAATCTCTTCCACGTCGAGGGAAGCGTAATCCCAGTACAAACAGCAGCCAACCACAAACTCCTACTAATTAGAATGCCATTTTGTTTTTGTTTTTCTATTTCCTCTCGTCTCCTTTTCGATCTCAATTCTTTCTGTGTTATTCGCCACAATTTTTCAGGAAAAGTGATCATTTTTGTGAATGGCTGAAATATGCTGAACGGGTACTGTACTTTGATGTTGAATAATTTTTGAATTTAATGAAAATCTGTTTGTTTGTTGATATAATTGGCATCTTCCACACATGTGAATCAAGATACTTCGGTAATCTGCTGCTATTCAGATGTCTGTGTTCTCAGATAAGCATCAGTTCCCTTTTACCATCAGCTGACTCATTTCATCAGATGACGAAACAATGCCGCTACGTACGGACTATGTTTATTGATGTCTGTTATGGTAGAGAGTTCTTATTACTTATGAAATCTAGTACCTTTTGCAAATTCGAACATTTTCTTTCTGATATACCGAAACGGAAACAAAATCTGTGCAATTTGCTTTGTTACCGTAATTATGAAAGTACGCTCTGTTTGTACGCGTTAGAGAGCGGAGGGTGCGAGACAATGGAGGGTGTAGTGCATTTTTCATACGGCTTCATTGATTTGTAGCATGATTATTCAATAACCTGAGTTAATTTGGAACTTAATTTATTAAATGTTAATTTTAGGCAATTAGTAATTATTTTTGCTTTCGACTATTTGTTAAAATGCCGAAATTTATATTTTCTCTTTTCTCTTTTACCTTTATTTGGTCTAAGCAAGTTTTGATTAAATTTTTCAGATGTACGGGCGGATAGTTTCCCGTCTGACAGAACGGGTATTCGATAAAAGTGTCTGGGAAGGTGTCCATGGAGGAGAAAGAGCCGAACCGAAAGATGCTCTCCGCGCTGTACTTCTCATTATTCTGTTTGCACTCACTTTTGCAGCTGGAATGGTATGTTTGTACTTTTTCTGAAAATAAGAGACTGTTCCTTTTTCAGGTAGCAACATTCTTAAAAGGAGAATGGGCTCGGAGTCATATTCTGTCGTTTGTCTCATGTATTGGTGGCGGAGTATTCCTTGGTGCATGTCTTCTGGATCTTTTACCAGGTAAATTTGAAGTTTTCTTTTTTTAATTAAAGAACAAACAACCTCAATGGAAAAAAATATTAATTACTCTAAAACAAGTGAGCAAATTAAATTCGTTCAAAAAGGTAGTCAGTAATAATTGAATTGAAACTTTTTCTTTAATTTTCAAAAAAGAAATCAGTCAAAAATACCCTACCGATTTTTCATCCAGTTAAATATAATAATGCTCTCTGAATTATAAGTAATTCGATTTTCAGATTCAATCGAATCATTCGAAAAAACAAAATTAGCCACTGACTTCCCCGTACCACTTGCCTTCGTTGCCGTTGGATTCCTCCTAGTTCTTTCAATTGATCAAGTTGTGAAAGCCGCAAGAGAAAGGAATGTATTCGGAAATGTGGGATATCATATTCATAGTCACGATCACGAACAGAGAATGGAAGAAAGGGAGCATCTTCATGGGGAAGGTGGTGATGAAGAAGTTGCTCAATCTGGAATTGGAGTTGCTATGCTAGTTTTGGCACTTTCTGTTCATGCTCTTTTCGAAGGACTCTCATTGGCTGTCACATCCGATGCATCACAACTTCTGCAGGTAAACTTTTTTTGTAAATTATTTCTATTGAAAAATGTTGTATAATTTCAGATATTCGGTGCTCTGATTCTTCACAAGTGCATCATGGGATTCTGTCTGGGAGTTCGTCTTGTTCAAGCGAATCTCACAACTCCATGGATTGCATTAGCACAATTCTTGTTCAGTGTACAAGTATTGATTGGTGGACTCGCGGGAATAGGAATCATGAAGTTTATTAGTGGAGGAGAGCAATCCTTTGCTGCAATTGTATCATCGGTACTTCAAGCAATCGCATGTGGAACATTCCTGTACATTACTACATTCGAAGTGATACCACATGAACTGCACAATGGTAAATTCCGAGTATTGAAGACACTTTTCATTTATTTCGGTTTCGGAATAGTCGTTGCTTTTATCTTGATCTTCCCCGAAGCATCCTAATGCTTCTTATTCATCTTTTTCATCCTGTTTCCCCGTTTTTTTCTTATCGTGGTTTTTCTCTTTCCTCTCTCTTCTCGGGTGCATACTCGCCATAGACCTGTGTTTCTCCCTCAAAAAACGATTCCTTTCCTAATTTTCTGACATTCCCACGCTTTAGAGTGACTTCTCCCTTCTTTAGAATGCAATACAAAAATATGAAAATACTCTCCAATGTAAATCCAAGAAATCGGTATTGGTATCGAACAGTTTTCATTGTGGAGCATTTTCAGGAATACTAAGAACCCCCTCGTGCAATCATCCCTACTTATTTCAATCCCAGTTTGCTTTGTTATCATTGGGGAACATTCTCTGACTAACCCCTTTTCCCCTATCTGTATCATGATTTTAATGCTCCCAGAGCCACTGATACCACGTTTGTTTTCTTGTTAATAATTTAATATCATGTATTTTTCTGTACTTTTGAACCTGAATAAACACTTAAATTTAATTTGATTCAACATTTCATTACTTACAGTAAGTTGGAGTCATTTCCATCGAATATTTCCAAATCAATTCACATTTGTTTCGAAGACAAACAAAGTTTCAGACAGATGCAGCTAGACACATTATGATCGTACTCGTTTCAATTTTGACGCTTCTCCTGATTCTCTGGAAGTATGTCCCTCATTATGGCAAAAATCACTCAGAAAAGTAAAAATTTTCAGATATATCGACTTCATCCTCTCCCGTATCATCTCATGCATCACAAAATGTGAAGTTCGTATTGGCGGTGTTGGATTTGTTCGCCTTGAAGATGTCACTATCAGAATCGCGTGGCTCTCAATACACATCGATGTCATCTCATTACGCAGAGACGCTGCTCACCCAACACGTTTCTGTATTCTGAGACTAGATGACGTCAGAATTGAAGCCGAAAAAGATTCTGGACCTTCTGGGACATCGTCACGAACGTCCACATCACCAGGAGCTTCACTATGGATTCAACGTTTTACTCGAATCGCTCAATACTGTGGTTTAGTGGTCAACCGTGTACATATTGTTGTTATGAATACAATTCCGGACTGTTTGCTACATGTCACAATAGATGAGTTGTCACTAGAAACATTCAGAAGTCGTGAAGGATGGCAATTTGAAACATCTTGTTCTCTGATTCAAGGAAAACTTCTTCGAAGAAATTCAAGAAGTGGAAGTCTTTTGGCTGAAGTATCGATGCCATTCCAGTTGTCACTTGATATTGACAAAGATATCATTGATAATGTTTCCCTGAGAATATCCACTCCATCATTCGCTTTTACTGATGATTTTCTGCATGTTTTGGAGGGGATTGTTGCAGCTAAAAATGCTGAAAACAAGAAGAATCCTAAATTTCCAGAAGACGTCATCCCGGCGCAACCTAAGAACCTTATAGAAAAACTGATTCAATTGAATGTGGATATTCGATCCATTTCCATCAAATACACGGTTTCCTGTGGAGCTGAAAGTCACGGTAAGTGAAAATTTGAATATGATGAAAATCGTATGACTAAAATCTTGAAGAAATGGAAATATATTCTTTTTACAGGCGGTACTGAGAATCGATATATCACAACCAATATCAAGCAAATTCTGGCAAGTAGAAGCAGTTTTCAAGTAACAGAATTGAATGTAGCTGATCAACTTCTTCGTTCTGAAATAAAGCTAAACTCGATTCAATATGAAATGCAAAAAGAAGAATCAGACTCTGGAATTCGACAAATAAGATCTGGGATCGAAGGAATTCATGCGAAAATATCTTTCCATGATTTACAATGGTGGAAGATTAATTTTGAGAAAGAGGAGAAGATTCTGAAGTTTTTCAAGAGAATAAACGATAATTCTGAGACAATCGAGCAAGAGAAAATGAAGAGTCTTCACAATGTCAATACAAATATTTCATTCGAAATCTCCGATTTCTGTTGTGACATTCTGGACTTTGACCATCACAAGTCTCAAGCCAAAATGGGATTTCTAAGTTTTGACAAGGTATTTTCGGTGCCTTCTGAATCCTCCGAGTCATCCGAATCGTCTGAATCCTCAGTCTCCCAATTTCCTCGATATGAAGTTGGAATGGAGCTTCTCTTCTTTGGTACCGTACCTCCTGATACTCCACAATTTGAATTACATCGATGGGGAGAGTCAGTTTTCGTTGGAGCTTTGATTGTCCAGTGGAGTATTACTCAAAGCATAATTGATATTACTGTTGGATGTGATGACTTGAAATTCGAATGGTCCGATCGGTTGGCTCGGCAAATCGAAGGAGTTCTGAATGGAATGATGATTGAGAGAAATGTGGAGAAAAATTCGAAAATCGATGGGAGAAGAAGTGATATGAAATGCGTAGCAATTCAAGTGTCAGTTAACAGGTTAGTTTCATTTTGTTTTGAACTTTAAGTTTTTGATAACTTCATGAATTTTCAGAGTAGCTGCTCTGGTAGATGTATCTAACAAATCATTTGGTGCTCTCACATCATCGAAACTCGAATTAGTAACTGAAAACTTCCAAAGTGATCGTCTCTTCAAAATCGAAATGATCCGTGGAGCAACAGGACTTCGATCTGGAAAAGATCATATCTACCTCGCTGATATATTCGAGTCAGAACGAATAAGACCACATAATTCTGAAGATGAAGAAGAGAAACATGGCTCGCCAACAAGAAGATGGAGTCAATTGGAACGAGAAAAGAATTATAAGGAAGAAAGAGAAAATAGAGAAAAAGGAATGTATTTCAAGCAGTTCATTTCCGTGGATTATCTCGAAGTTTCGGTGGATAAAGAGGCTCCAGTTATTGATAAGATTTCACTATTTACACCGAATGAAATCTATTTGGCATGGTCTCCACAGCTACATCTCATCGGGTTTCATGCATTCCAATCTATTAAAAGGTAAGGATTTTGATAGTTTTATTATTACAAACAACGCAGCAAAACCAGAGAGCAAATTCACATTAATATTAATAATATTACAGAACGCTTCAACTCTTGGCTTCATCAACTACGTCTAAAAAACCAACACGCCAGGTTCCCCGGAAGAAACACATAATCTTAACAGCCGATGATTTTGTGGAAGTTCAAATTGAACTTGCTCGAAATCACAGAATGTTCTGGCAAGGAGAAAAGTTCAATCTGGAGAGATTCGATAATCAGATGAGAATGTCAACGGAAATGCTATATATTCTGATGAATGAACAAAGAATAATAAGCGTGTTGAATGCATCGATAGTGGTTCAGAATCACGATGAAATGATGTCACAGTCACGTGATGCATTTTCCACGTTACAAGCAAAGTATAATAAAGTTTGGAATTGGACTGCTGACAAGTTTCATTTTCGACTTCCATTCGACTTTAATTTTGCTGAAATTTTCACGGAATTCTCGAATATTATCAAGTGGATCAAAGTTGTTCATGAAGTCAAGAAGTCAGAATTCACTGAAAACTCCCCGTTGCCAAGTGATGTTCGAATCGAATTTCATGAAGTTTGTCTAGAATTAGAAGATGATGAATTTGAGAATCGACTGAAATTGAGTGCACAGTTGAAAGAAGATGAGGTGTATGAATCAGAAAGAAGAGAACAATTATTGGAAGAACGTCTATTCAATTTGAAGAAGACTGCACCGTTTTTATCGAGTGAGTCTTTACTGTTTTATCTGAAATGTTCATGAATTAAAATCAAGAAGTTTATTTTTTATCATTTTCGAATTTCAGAAGAAATGATCGAAACCATCAAACAGACATTATTCGAAAAGAACAGTGAGATCTACATTGAACGATGGAAAATGACTGAAATCAGTGATGCTCCTCTATTTCTTTCGAAATGGAAAGGATGGAGTATGAGAGCATTTGCAGATATTTCACTTCATGGAACTGAGAAATGTATTCAAATGATGAAAGCTTTCGATCCGTTGAGTCCAATACCTGAACAGAAATATTCGACATTATGGGCACGAGCGGTGGAATTTGATGTGGATGAATGGACAGTTACATTCAAAGATTATCCAATGAACTATCTCGATATCAAGGATCTTCATTTCTTCGGAACTTTAGTGGCTGCAGAAAGTATTGCAGATGATGGACGGTGTCTACGAGAATGTACAATCCCTCTTCCAGAACCATTTCCAACTCATACTGTACAAAGGAACATGTCACCACTGAAATTTTACTATGATCTTCAATGTGGTGAGTTTCAGAACTCAATTGATATCCTAATCTAACATTGTAAAATTTTCAGCAAGCACTGAATACAACTGTACATATGGACCGTGTTGGGAACCATGTCTATCGATGATTTCTCTCGTTTGGAATAGTATATCAGCCCCATCAATTGATCCCTCTCAGCCACTTCCATTCTGGGATAAAATGAGATTTCTTCTTCACGGAAAACTATTGTGGTCGAGTGAAAAGCTAGTGACAACAATGTTAGCATCAAATGACCCATATAATGAGACTGAAACTGTTGAAATGTTATGGGAAGACTTCGGACTGGATTGGGCTCTCGGAGAAATTCGAATCAAGTCTGGATTGAAAATCTTCTTGAGAACAGCTTCGAGATATGATGATTCACAAATTCTATCACTTCCCGATGTTCGACTGAAAGTATTATTAGGATGGGAATGTGGAGGAGATCCACATGAACATCACGCTGTTCAGTTATGTGCTCCACACCGGTTACCTCATTATTCTTCGGTAAGAAAAGGTCTGTTTGCCGATATCTAATGTAACCCAGTTCCAGACAGAAGAACACGACTCTTATCGTCAATTCCGTTCGTCATGTGTCAATGTGACCCTCAATTTTGACGTTTCTCCGGGTAGTTGCACTTCGAATGAAAAGATGCCAAATCTTCTTCTCTACTCGAACACTTTCCGATGGATTGAACAGTTCTTGAAGTCTCTAACAACCAAAAATCGTAATGTTCGTCGTGGGAAAGTGTTTGGAAATAGGGTTTTGTTGAAACCTCAGCTCAGTAAACACTTCGGAAAACTACAATTTTCGTTTTCGCTTCCTAAAGTATTAGTGACTTACTGGATGTCTCATTCTTCATCTTACGGATTCCGTGTGTTCTCTGATGGACTTCAATTAACTGCTTCATTCAGACAAACTGTTCAGCACTCATCTGTTAATAGGGTAAGTATTTATACAAATGTTTCTTCTGTAGCTCCAATATTTTCTTGCAGGAAATGAATGTACAACGCCGAAAAGTGTACACCTGGAGTACTCATCACATGACCTGTACTTGGTGGGCCACACAAATCCACGTTTATGGAGGAGAATCTCGTCCACCGAGTGATGGATCGCCTTCAGAAGATACATTTCTGTTAGGATTTGGACGAGTTCAATACGCTCGGGAAACGTTCCCAGGAAAAGATGTTCCGTTACATAAAGTGACTGCATTTGACCTGAAAATGGCATGGACGGCAGAGAACCGAGATGCTTGTTTGACGATTGCAGACGGAGTTCATAGAGCTCATATGCTCCGAAGAATTCTGAGTAATGATGCAGTGAAGACGCTGAATGTGCACTTAGAAGAGCTAGTTGATACGAAGCCAAAAGACCCAACACCGAAAAAGGAGGAACATCAGAAAACTCACAGGAGAGGATATAGTGTTACAGAGGCGAATCCATGGATGTTGACTCAATTAATTGATGAAGTTGGAACAAAACTAGTGGCTCATTGTGAACAAGCATCAGATGTTCCGATTGATTCATTACTTGGAGTACATCAATCTACGATGGATGATGTTAAATTAATTAATTGGCAGAGTAAGACATGATTTGATTAGCCAGATTATTATCCAATTTTTCAGTTGATCTCTTCAATAGTCAACTGGTTCTGAAAGGATGTGAACGAGATGGATTCTTGTTAGTGTGTGCGGCAAAATCACAGCTTCTTCAAAACGTAAGTTACTGCAAACTATTTATCAGTCTTATTTCATTCTTTCAGTTCCACCGAAACGTCTGGAAGCGAAGTCTCCTTCTCAGTAAGAAATCGTGGAGTGCCAAGCTCTCCGGTATGCAATACTTTGCTCCGATATCCCTGTCAACTTCTGGAACAAACAAAGAAAAATTCCGTTGGCTTCCCAGAGAAGTGATTGATGATAAAACTCAAGACGCTTCTGGATTCGCAGATGATTTCGTTCAGAAGTTCACAGCTGCTGGTGAGGCAGTTGGAGGAGTGGTGCAGTCAGAAGTTCCTGAGAAGAATTCCGAAGAAAATATTCAGTTGCAAAGAATTGTATCGAGATGTAGCTGTCAAATCTATTTCTGTTATTTCTCGGATGAATTGAAAACGGATTCTTCTGAAGACATTTCAGTACCACCTCAAGTTGATCCCAAACATCAAACGTTGGACGCCGATGCAGTTGGAATAGACGTTTTGACTCTCAAGCACAATATGTTAGAAGCTACTTCTAATTCAGAACAATACGAGATGGTCGTAGATATTGTGAACAATTTGGCACTTTTTGTTGATCCGAATAAGAAAGAAATGGGTGAAAAACGACGAAGATTGAGATTTGAGTGTCAATTGATGGGAATGGCTGAAATGAGAGCAAAGATCATGAGATATCAGTCAGAGTTGAGAGAGATTGTATCCCTTGGAAGATATCTGGAAAGGCAATTATTCTATTTGAATAATCAAGGGAATCAGGCAGATAACAGTTCTGCATCGGATCAGATCATTGAATACACCGAAGAGCAACTTGTTCAAGAAGCAGAAGAAACGAAACAGCGAATGCTTACTGTATCTGAAAAACTTGCCACGTATATCAGTTCGTACAAACAACGACAAGTCAATCAAGTAAAGGAATACGATGAGAAGAGTGCAAAGAAGGGTGTGGAGGTTGTCAGAAGATTCGAAGTCTGTTTTGAAGGTTGGTTCCAGTTGTTGAGGCAACTACAGTACGACCAGATCTTAAATTCGATCTAATTTATAACCTTTCAGACTGCATCTGGAAACTGACAGAATCTGATGGACAGATCGCTTTGGCTCAAACTCAAATTCGTAATTTCCTTTACACTAGAACTGTCCGTGACAGTAATTGCGGTGATCATTTGTTCGAAGTTGGAAGTGTTCGAATCACAAATCTTCTTCCCGATACACTTTATAAACATGCATTACATAGAGATGAAACTCATCATTCTCGACAACCAGCAATTCGATTATATGTTCGAGATATGCCACCAGTTGGAGGAATTTCAGTTAAAGAGCATTTTGAATTGAACATTGCCCCAATGGTGGCGGAGATTACACATCGATTGTTTGATAAAATGATGAGATTCTTCTTCCCTGGAAGAAATATTCATACTAATGATAGTCTAGAAAGTGAGGAAGATAATTCGGTGAGTTATTCATTTTCAGTCATTTTCAAGTACTTTTTACTATGTTTCAGACATTCTCATTCACTCGAAAAATAGCAAGTACATTAAGCATGAGAAGTAACAAATCTGCATCTGAAAAACTAATGCTCCAGAAGTCACTTTACGAGAAAGATGATATAGATCGAATGAAGGAGCGAGCTGACAAAGTGAATCATTTCATGTATATCAAAATTCCAGAAGTTTCTTTTGTTGTATCATATAAAGTAAGTTAGCAGTGATTAATATTTTATAGCGAACTTTCAATTTTCAGGGGAACAAAGACAAAAATCTGATTGACGTCAACCAATTTAACTTTATCTTCCCCCTTTGTGAATATCATGAACAGAACTGGACATGGCTCGATCTCGCATTAGCTGTGAAACAGAGATGTAAACGTGTTCTGTTGCAACAGTTTATGAGGCAGAAGCTTCTGAGAAATCGAATTTCCAATTTTTCAATCGATCCCATTCCTCAAGGAGTAAGTGAGGACGAGAAGAAACGAATTGCTGTTGGAATCGTGAGTTCCTCTTTCCAATCACTCATCCAACAATACAACTTTCAGACAACATCCGATCAGAAATCGCTCAAAGCTCCCAAATAATTTGATCTCTCACTGTTTTATCAATCAACTTCTCTTCTATTTTCCTGAGATCTCTCAAACATACTTCTCTCAACAAACGGGTCAAGGCCAATCGATCTTCCTCATTCTCCACTTCTTCCCATTATTACTACGATCAATTGTTATTTGTGTCTTCCGTGTGCATTTGGGGCCGCCCGCCGTCTCCCCTGGTCACTGGTCACCGTTGGTTTTACTCCCCTCCCCGCTCATTTCTCTGGCACCCTCCTAACTCTCTTTGCAGTTCTTATTTTGTGTCCACGTTGCATCGTGTCGTGTGTGCTGACGTGTTTCTCCTCTTTTTCTTTACCTCCCCAGCACGGGTCATCCTAGTTTGTTCTTCTTCTTATTTCTCGATGTTCCTTTCATTACATACACAGGTTTCTTTTCATTTTTGAGGCTTTACTTTATTGTCATGTGATATAGAAAAAATGTATTTATGCTCATAAAACTATTCTTATCTGCTCACGGGATTTTTTTCATATTTGCCTGTGTTTATCAGTAAAATATAGATCTCGTTCTCTCAATCAGACTTTTCGAGTGAAATATTGAAACTGACCTCAGGAGTCGCGGGTCATCGATTGAAACGCAAAGGTCTTGCCACGATTCTCCACATGTTTTTCTAAATAAATTCTGTGAGCTTCACAACGGTTCTTTGTTAGGGCCTTTGTCATTCTGAACTTTTCCCCAATCTTCGTTCAAAAATATCTCTTCGTTTCCTAAAATCTAAGGTAGAAATCAGTACTAATGTATTATTCTTTCAGGGATGAAGTCACTTCTCATCTTGGCGGCCGTTCTTGCCGTCGGAGTTTTCGCTCAGGACGATGCCAAGGGGCCAAAAGTCACCGATAAGGTTTACTTTGACATGGAAATCGGAGGAAAGCCAATCGGACGTATCGTTATCGGAATCTTCGGAAAGACTGTGCCAAAGACCGCCACCAACTTCATCGAGCTTGCCAAGAAGCCAAAGGTAATTAAAAAATCAACATTTGCGTCAGACCATGAAAGTGTCGCAAAGTGAAATACTATGAAACAAGCGCACTTTATGAAAAGTCCAAAACAGTTTTTTAAAACTTATTTCATTTCAGGGAGAAGGATACCCAGGAAGCAAATTCCACCGTGTCATCGAAGACTTCATGATTCAAGGAGGAGATTTCACCCGCGGAGACGGAACCGGAGGACGCTCGATCTACGGAGAAAAGTTCGCTGACGAGAACTTCAAGCTGAAGCACTACGGAGCCGGATGGTTGTCTATGGCCAACGCTGGAGCTGACACCAATGGATCCCAATTCTTCATCACCACTGTCAAGACCCCATGGCTCGATGGACGCCACGTTGTTTTCGGAAAGGTTTTGGAAGGAATGGATGTTGTCCGCAAGATCGAGAAGACTGAGAAGCTCCCAGGAGATCGTCCAAAGCAAGACGTCATCATTGCCTCTTCTGGACATATTGCCGTTGATGTTCCATACGCTGTTGAGCGCGAGGGTGTCAACTAAATACTTGTTTTCTTAATTCACGGCTTTTCTGTTAAATATCGATCTGTGATTCTCTTCTCTGGAATTTATTCTAGACTTGAGTATTCTACGTTTAATTTATGTGTAATAATAAAATCTCTCCAAACAATAAATTTCATAAAATCAGATCTAGCGAAGGAAAACGTATTAGATAACATAAAACGGAAGAAAAAATTAACAATTTCACGTGAAAAGGCAATGGAGATTTTAAGCGTCTCCCCAAACAGCGACTCTGAGATCTCTCATGGTGAACTTCTGGGCGTTGAAAACACTCAATCCTTTTCGAATCTCTCTTTTTATTTGCTTCATATGTTCAGATGTGCGGACAGATCTGAAAGAAACAAATTAGAAATCAGAAGCTTCTCAGTCTCGATTACCTTGCAGTGTTAATAGCATCGAACGGTTCTTCAATGAACATTGGATAATTGGCGGTGTCTCTTGGCAAAAGACTACGTGGGACAACTTGAGCAGAACGAATCGAAATGGCATACTTGTCGAAGTCAAAATTACTGTAGTAGTGGAAGAAACCAATGAAGAGTTCACCGAGGGACCACGTATTTGGGACACTGACTGAAAATTGCTTACTTTGAATTCGCAAACAGACAATGCTCTTATCGGGAGTTGATTTCTTCTATATCAAGACTTTAATGGTTAGAAAAAGTAAGACATGATAATTAGTCGAACCGTGGTCTATTAATAAGAAAAACGGCACTTCACTTGAAATTCTCTGAAATAACTCACCTGGCAGCTTATCAGCTATGTCACCATACAAAAGTAGTTCATCAAGTGGCAGTTTCTTGTCGAACTTGTCAGGGAACACGTATTGGAGATTTGGAAGTACTGCAGGAGAAACACCGCATTGCAGAAAATGAACGACGAGAAGAATAACGGTGTAGCTGTTGAGATATCCAGCTTGAGCATTGTTTATATAATTTGCACCAGCCCAATGTTTCACAAGAAGAGCAAGAACTGGGAAACGAGCGTCCACTAATGAATAGTAATGGGTCAAATGTGAATTGTATATCCCAGCGATGTTATTAACGTTGATATCAACTTCAAGTTCTTTGAAGATTCCATTGAGTTTCAATTTTATGATTGGTACTTTGGCAGGAATCATCTCGCAACGATAGATAAGATTTTTCAGTGGTTGACCGTACTTGGTTCGTTTGATTGCTCTGTCAAGTTTGCGTAAAACTTTTGTAGAATTAGATCGGTCATTTCCGAAATCATCAAAAACATATCCGCGATAGCTGTTTGTCGGATAGCAGAGACACATGTCCACGTCGGAATTGAATGCACCACAACCGTTTATAGTTGATCCAGTTACTTGAAGACTGATGAATTTGTCCGGGAACAATTGTTGAATCTCCTGTAAAGAAAAGTTTGATTTGGAAAAAAAAAGCTTTACATTGGATGGATGTTTACCGAAACATAAACCATGTTGTTAAATTTTTCAAACAAACTGTATTTTAAGGACACCGTTCCAGTGTTTGCTTCTAGATTAACTCCATTACACATGTTTCACATCTACAATTTCTTACATTTAAAAGCGTTTGTCTTGCATTCATTTTCTTATTGTATGTTGCATCGGATTGAGTGTTATGCCTATAATGATCCCAAGCCAAAGTCGACAATTTCTTCACTGAATCCAACGCTCTCTCGCAAACTGATTCAACAAATCTTTCAACAGAGTCAGACAGCTTTTTGTTCACAACGACGCCAATGGTCTTCGCTTGATAATGAACCGAAAGTCCGTGGGCTTTCATGAAACTCTGATGATTTGGATGGCCATCGAAAAGTCGACCGTTCTGAGTTGTAGTAGGAGACGTGGTCGTTGTTACTTCTTGATCTCCTGAGTCTTGTTCCAGGATCTCTATATCGTCATTCTCGTCCCATTCATCAATCATATCACCGATTTCTTCATCAGAATCTGGAATTTCTTCTAACTTCAAGGATGATAAGAATTTGCTTCAAATTCACTCACCTTTTACACGGCTTTCTGGATTTTTCTTAGACAAAACAGATTCTCCAGAAGTACTCGCTTCACCTGAAGGATTTTGAGAAGCAGACGAAGTATTCAGAACAATCACTTCATTATCGGTTTCATCGACATCTATCCTGGCACGTTTACTCGGAACTGCCTCTTCTCTTTCGTCTTCTGAATCATCTGAATATGGATCTTCATTGTATCGAACTGGGTTTGGATCCGGAAGACAACAGAATACGTCAGCTGGCCCTTGATTTGATGTGTTCAGTTGTCCGAAGTAGGTTGATGAGTCAATGCCTTCTTCTCTTCTATCTCTAAAACAGTTTTCTCCATGAAAGTTTTTTGTAAAAGTTGCACTCACAGTGATTGTCTCACAAATTCTCCAGCCATAACACTTTTCTGAGCTTCATCGACTTTTCTCATGCTTTCAACTTGTGGAGATGGGCTTTTTCTTGGACTCATTGGTTCCATTTTACGCACTTTAATATTTTCGCTGACAATTATTATATCACGACTAGAACTGGATGATCTTGAATCGCCACTACTAATAGTTATTAATTCATTCGAAGTTCCATTGTTCGATTCGTCTTGAGCTGTTCCATTTGGACTCAATTTATCCTTTTTTCGATTAGGTTTTGGAGTCGTTGAAGCCTCTAATTCATATCCGACACTTGGATTTTTCGCATTCAATAGAACCCGTTTTTTGATTTCTCTTCCTCGAAGTAAAGATGATGGTGACATTTCCAACTGAGTGCACTGAAAAATTAATTACAAGATTGACGTTTAGTTTTTGAAGACATATAGTGTCGGAAACGGACAATTACCGAAGAAAACTCACTCTGTTAATCGATAAAAAGTCAACGGAAATGGCTTTATCGAATTGTTCAAATACTGATGTAACTTGAGGAAGAAGTTCGAGAACAGCCTCGTCGTCTTTACAAGCACATAACTGAGTGACGAACGCCGGTGAAACTGCTAAACGAAAGAAATCAAGCATTGCATGTGCTGCTGATTCGTCAGCGAGATGTTCGCGTGCTCCGGTGCCTCTTGAGGATAATACACACGATGGAATTCCAGCGAAACACATTATGCGTTTCACGTCAGGTGATGGCGAAGCCTCTTGGCCCCGATATGTTTCTAGAAAAAAAAAATGCATTCGTTATCGGACTTTCTGATTTTGGGACACAAAATTTTAACATTAATTTTTATTCACTGCAGTTCAAAAAGCAAAGAAAACCATGTTTTTGATCAATAATTAGAACAAAACTTCTGAAAGCTGATTCCCTGAGACAAATATTTATTTTTTTCAATAATTGATATTGAGCTGTATTGGTTTTTATTGGCAAGGCATCTGACTTACTTGGTTCCAAATCATTGATTATTAGGGGGTGATTAATACGTTCCCCAATAAAGCGAAGAGTTTGAAGAGGAGTACGATCTGGAGCGGTCAGTCTTCGCGCGATCTTTCTTTTCCGAGTCATTTCTGGAATTAACGAAGATATTGATTATTCGATCAGATGTTATAGGCATAGAGAATCATCGGTGGCTAACCAGAAAAATAGGTCAGTTACAGATTTCGGATGCTAAACAGAGCGCGCCCGTTATTTCGTACTCTCGTTGTGGGCGGTAACTCAAATTTTGCAATCTAGCGATCACTCCTGTAATTTTTAGAGCAGAAGTAAATTGCATCGATTTTTGACTCGATCACGGAACTGTCTGGAAGATTTGAAAACATCATTTTATAATACAATCATTTATTTTTGAAATTCGAAGCGGAACCTCGCCACTCGGTTAGGTCAGATTTTCAGATCATTTGAGTCGGTTTAGTGTACAGCGCAGCCGAAAAGAGAAACGATGGATAGGGACATCGTAAAAAGGTAGTGAGGAAGGGTAGGAAGTTTACAAAACATTCGAAAGTTAGACAATATAAAGTTTAGGAGTTGGAGATTGTAGTGTAACAGTATTGATTTGGGTGCGGTGCAATAGTTATTCCTCATCGGCGGCAGCCTTCTTGACATCTGGCTCCTCGCTGTCCTCGTCGTCGTCTCCAGAAGCAGCTCTCTTGGTTCCACGAGCCTCGGCTCCGTTCTCTTCTGGGACGTAATCGTCAGTCTCGTCGTCAGAGAACTGGCTCTTATCAAGATAACTGAGCCCTGGCCCGTCCTCCTCAGCGCTCTCCTCTCCACTGTCCTCGCCTCCCTCTCCATGGAACTCCTCCTCAACTTCATCCCCGTCGATATCACATCCATCGAGGATTTTCAACGATGGAATCATCTCGAACACTTTTGCGCGGTACTCCTCAAGAAGTCCGAGTGCAGCATTGTTGGTGAGGTCCAGCTCAGAAAGCTTCGGCAGCATCTTGAGAGAGCGCATATTGTCCAAGGAAAGCTTGTTCCCAGCTAGAGTGATTCTCTCGAGCTCTGGAGCATTTCTGACGAGAATGTCAAAGTTTGCTTCGTCTCCCAGTTGGTTGTCACTAATATCCAAATAAGTTAAAGCTGGCAAGTTTGGGAAGCCAGTGAGAGTGGTCAGACCACACTTGACCATGCTGAGCATCTAAAAAGTTATTGATTTTCAGATCTATAAAAAAAATTATACCCACCGTCAGATTTGTGAGTTTGTCGTTGATTCCTCCTATTTTTCCGTCGTCCGAGTTGTCCAGGAATAGCGTGTCAACGGTTTCTGGGTCGCGCTCTCTGAGCTCGACAGAGTATTTCTCTACCATCGACGGCATTGTTGTTAGTTGAAGAACGGAGGGTCTGGAAAGAAAGTGGCTTAAGCAAAGGATACAACGAGAATAGGTGAGAGACGCAGAGAAAAAATAAAAGCACAAGGACGAGAGCAATGTGAACGCACGATTTTCTTCATTATTATCATATTTAAGATAGAATATAAACTGAAGGTCGAGAAAGGACGACAAGGAGTACATAGATCAGCAGCAAGTAGAACGGCTACGAGAATCAATAGAGGTTTCACGCATTTTTAACCGTTTTCCCCGAAGATGACGGGAAAAAAATCGATAGGAAATGAGGTTTTCTAGGAGGAACACAAAACTGAGCGCAAAAGTCACGGAAAATGAGAGGTAAATGATTCAAATGACTGCCAACCATCAACGCAAGGGCCTAAAATAAGGAGAAGAGAGTAAACGCGCGCGCGCGAAAAACAAATTTGGTTGCGCGCGCTGAGAATCAAACGTTTTCGCAGTGGAGCACGTTTGCGTGTTTATTGGAAAAGTTAATTTTGTGGGTCTACGATCGTATACGCTAGGAAAGTCAATAGAATTGAGAGTGAATCTAGCAGAATTGAGAAACAAAGAATTTTAGAATTGTTGGGTAATGCGATTTTCCATCCAATGGTCGAAATAGAAGTTCACAGGCGAATACACAGGAAGGCATAACGTAAATTGGAAGTTCTGGATCATCAGTTTCACTGTTCACAAAAAGGGTTACAAATTTACCCTGAATGAATGAGTAAAATAATCGTTTTCCCTTCTAGACCAAGAAGTATGGAGCTCAACAATTAAATAGGATCCAAAACAACAATCATGAAGCAAACGGTTATTTCTGATGTCAGTATCCCTGACAGGAGAGAAGTATAACTGTAGTTTCGGATCTTCAAATAAAGTTAAAGATTTTAATTTTTTTGATTCATCTCGACTACATTTGAAACACCGAAGTAGAAACACGATACAAATCTCCGTGAATCCAACAGAAACGCCAATCAAGATCGTCCCAAATTCAGTCGTTTCCCTCTCCGATTCAGAACAGATTTCCTAATTCTATTTCTTCTCTTACTATTGATTTTCATACTTTTGTCTTTAAAATATCAGAATGTCATCAACAAGTAAAGGAGGTATACTCAAGGTTTCTGTTCTCAAAAGGCCCCAATTCAGAAATAATCTTAATAGTTTCAGTCGGAAGCCACGTACTTCTTCGTTCTCGAACTTGCATCTGCTTTCGTTCTCTCGGCTGCTCATAATGTTCTTTTCTTCGTTCTCGATATCAAATTGATTGCAACTAGTTTTGCTCAGTTCTTTTTCACTTTCCTTTTTCTGAAACTGATCCATTTTGCCAACTATATTCCACAGGCTCATATTCCGAAAAAGGTAGGATGTGGTTGTTAGATGTGCATTCATTTGATTTGATATGAATGACTAGAGTTCTAGAACTTTTCCGAATGATTTTTAACTGAATCCGGAAGTCTAATATCCTGAATTGAATTTCGTCAAGTTTAGGTTATTCTCCCAGCTGCAGGGGCCAAACTTCTGGAAGTTCAGATTGGTTCCTTGGCCAATTCTCATAACCGAACTGGTGAACTATATCTTGTCAAGTACAGTAACCATAAGTTCCATGCCGCATTGAAAACCGAAAGAATTACAGAATCTTCGATTTCCTCTTCGCCGGCTGTGTTCTCTTCTACTTTTCATCCCGTCAAAATGGGAAGGCACTGACGAAAACTGACTGTTGGCTAGTTGTGAGTATCTGTTGCTCATTCAGGCATACCAACTCTTACCTTCAGGCTCCTCTTGCCATCGCCGTATCGATATCTTGGTTGGAACCAGGTCAAATTGAATATACAGGAGTGTCACTAATTTCTGCATTCATTCTTCCATTCTCAAGAGCATTGTCTTTCATTTTATTGAAGAATTCCATGGATTTCATGGGAAAAGGTACGGTAGTCTGTTATTAACAGTTCAGGTTTAGAGTAAAGTCTTGGAAATGGATAGAACTGATCGAAGATGATTCGAACTTTGATTTAGAACCTTATTCCAGATTCACGTTACTTAGTTTTCATTCAATTTCAGGTCATATCAATGCGTTCATGTTGGATTACACTCGTCTCGTCACAATTCTTCTGTTCATTCCAGCACTTTTATCTTATTCAATGAGTAGTGTAGAAGTTACAGCAAGTTGGGAATCTATTGATTATGTAAGCTTTCGACAATATGATTTTTGTCTATGATTTTTCCCTATTTCAGGTCCTAATGTCTCTTTCTTTTATATTCATGATCTGCAACCTTTACAGTCAACTTTGGTTAACACTCAGTCTCTCTCCAAATGTCTATTTGGTATTCGAGAATTCGAGGAATCTTCTGGCATCGGTGAGTAGATGAAATCTAGGAATGAAGGCATAGAAAACTCTTTTTTTCTTCCAGTGTGCCCAATGGATAATCCAGAATATGGCCCATCCCAGTTTGATTGCGTTCGGAGCGAAGTTAGTCGGATTTTCATCAATTTTCAGAATTTGGACAAGATCTTGATTTCATTTCTCATATTTCTCCCCTTTTCTGGTTCTTGTTAATAAAGTTTAAGTTACTGTTCGGGATGACCAATTTCTCATTTTGAATGAATGGACACGGTATCACGGATTCTACAGTAATCCTACAGTATCCCATACAATACGACAGATTCTCACCAGTAAGGGTAAACTGAAATGACAGAAAATCAATAATAATTTATCATAGAACGTTTTTTGGGTGAGATACTCAGAAGACAAAATACACTTATCGATCCAGAAGGCCTCTTTCCCAAACCGTTCGTTGGGAGACCCGTCCTACGCAGCGTCTTTTATAACGTCCCGTTAGTAACCAACATACCAAACCATCCAACTCTTCTCATTGTGTCCTTTCTCTTCTTGCATTTTACCCCTTTGCCTGCTGTCTTGATTCAACTCACCTTCTGCCCTCACTGCCTTTGCAAACGCGCTCTATTTGATTCTTTCAAATTCGAGGGTTTTAACAAGAGTTTTTTGTTGATATAGCAACCTTTGGATAGATATGGAATCAGGAAAGAAAGAAGAAGTCTCTAGAAAGTATTGATAAATTCGCCACGTATTAGTGTCCATTTCAAAGTTCACTGGAACAAATAAGGGCGAGTCTCAGCATGTGGAACTTGGAATTGTTTTCCAATGCTCTCCAGTGAGATTTCTGTTGATTTTATGCACGAACTGTTAAACATAGAGTATATTGAGCCAACGGCACGTTCGATACTCCTCCTGAAAACTAGAAATGATAATGAATTTCAAAATCAATAGCTGACAGTTCTTAATATCTATTTGAACACTCTGACACTTGAATGCCTCGAATACATAGAGCGGAAGGATTAGATATCAAGCAACAAAGCCCATTTGAATCATGTTATGAACTTTATAATTCCTTCTACAATCTTTCCTACTATTTTCGTACCGTAACCTTACAGTAGTCCTTCTTTCAGAATGTACACTCTCGCCCGTGAAAATCCATTAGCCGCCGTGTTGTGTCCACAGTTTCAGGACTTCTATTGTGCCACGTGTTTCGCTGAGCTCGACGTAAACGGAGAAGCTGAAATTTTGATGTGTGATGACTGTTCAGAAGTCTCATATTGTTCGCTCAAATGTCAGAGGAAGGATTGGAGAAGTGTACATCAAGTAAGCGGATTGAACAGTGCTATTTAATTTTTGGAGACCCCTGTTGTATCTTCATTTTTCAGTTTGAATGCGAGATTTTGAGGACTCAAACCAATCAGACACCGATGACTACGACGATGCGTCTGTGTATTCGAACTCTTCTGGTTACACTTCGCAATTCGGAAAGATCTCCGAGTTTCAATGGGGCAATTATTGAGGATTTGGAGACAAGTGAGATTTCCAAATACTTTCAGTAGATCTTAAACTAGTTATTTTCAGATTACCAAGAATTCCGATCCAGTCCATCTCACAACCAATTCCTCAGCGATTTGGTTACAATTATCAAAAGTGTTGGACATAGTAAGTATATCTTCTTGTTAATCTCTCATCTCATTCCCAAATTCCAGACGTTTTCCCGAAATCTGTGGAAACCAATAAAATGATTGCCATTATCTGTACTGTTCTGTGCAATGGGTTCGGAATAATTGATGATAAACGAGTCGAACCAATCGGAAGTGGACTGTTCGTTGGATTGGCTAAACATAACCATTCGTGTGCTTCCACGTCACATGTGGTATTTGAGAAAAATCAAGTTTTACTTCGTGGGCGAGACATGGATTATTGCAAGAATGTGAGTTTTGTGGGTCCAAGAACTCTTATGAAAATTCAAATAATTTCAGACAACAATCTCGTATGTATCCCGAATGCTTCCAACTTTCGAACGTCAAAAATCTATCAGAAGTGTTCATTTTATCACGTGTCGTTGTGAAATGTGTAGAAATGATGATCTCGATTTCATTGGTTTAGCTTTCCGTTGTCAGACTGTCAATTGTTCAGGATATGTTAAAGGATCCGATTCCTGTGGAGTATGCAAGAAACCAGCTGTCATTCCTATTATGGAGGTATGCCCAATTGACATTATTTTACTCAAATTTGTAACAATTTCTATTTCAGAGTGCCTCATCAACATCGAAACTTATCGATATTCTTGATAATCTTCACAAGTCAAACGAGTTCGACTGCACCACTCAATACGATTATCTCCAGAATCTTCGAAAAGAATACATTCGAATTCTGGCAGATTGCAACGTGGCGATTCTTCAACTAGATGAACAAATCGCATATTGTGCATGCGATTTGAAGAGGATTCCAGATGATTTGTCTGAGGTTGCCGTCAGAGGATGCCAACATTTCATGTAAGTTTTTCAAATGATTTGTAGGAAACCTTTGGTAAAATCTTTCAATTCATCCACCCATTTATTTTTTTTCAGCGACCGTCTCGGAATCGGTGCTCCAGAAGTGACACGTCGTCTCTACATTGCCTGTAAATGTCTCTCTCGTCTGCCTTCTTCTCCATCTTCTGAAATTCAACAACTCGCTATTCAGTCAAGTATTTTGAGTCACGGAGAGGACCATTCGATCACTAAATATTTGAACGATTTGACAAATGGTTGCGATATTTCTGATCAATGAACTATTGACTTATTTTTTCTCTTCTTCAAAATGAATGGTTGTTTTGATGAGAAACATTTTTGATCACAGTCAGGCCGGTAAGAATTGAATTTATTCAAATGAATTAAACAACATTTAATCATCAATATACTCTGGCAAGTCTTCCTCAATTCTGACATTAACAGACAAAAGACTACTGTTATCGAAGAAATAGAGTCTGGCATCCAATGGATTGTAGTGAAGCATTGTGAGACCTTGATACGGATTGTACCATTCAACTTGTCCAGGGATTGTGTCATTTCTGAAAAGTGTGAATATACTTTCAAAATAAAACTGAAACGTGACTCCTTCCTCATTCAAATCTCTCCATCATAACTAACCTGTACAAATCGAAGGCGTGTGTGATTTGTGTCTGTAGATTATAAGCACTTTTCAGTCCATACCACACTCCACACATTATGAATGAATCAGCAATATCAGTTGTATTTACTTCCACATCCCATCGACTGACCACATATAAATCTGGTTCCAACTTTGCCATCTTCATTGTTTCAGAGTCTGCACCGGCGTAGATCACCCACAAACCGTTCTCGTCCACAGCGAAATCCACGTAGTTGTGCGGTCTAGAACTTTTCATTTTTCCCTGTCATTTGTGACTCGAATCACCTGTCATACAACCAAACATGTCTATCAGTTGCATTGCATTCCTCGAAAGTGTGATCTGGCAGTCTACCACAATCCACGTGTGACATTTCTGGATCCAACTCGGCCTCCACTTGCACTCCAGTCTCCAATTCATATCGAACTAGACTTGTTGTACCATGCTTATGATAATAATAGCTTCCATTGTAGACAACATTTCCAGTTCCAGATGCCAGGTAATCCACATAGTACTTGATTTTTTGAACTTTATCCAAAAGTTGCCTCTCATCTTCGTATTCATAAAGCACAGGGCTGGCAAATCCATCAGTTACCCAACGTCTTTTTGCAGTTTTCATTGAATTCGGGAGAGCATCACGCATCCAGGAACCGACACGACCGTATTGGGATTCAGCGTGAAGAACCGGGATTCCCACAGCAGCAAGAATACATTCTAAGAATGAAGAAGATGAGGAAAATAATCTAGAATGAACGGACAAACCTTTCCGATTGTACCCCAAAGTAGGTGGACCCATATACGGTCTTGGCGTACTGATGTTCATCTCAGCATTCCATTCATCCATAGTGAGATTCTTTTCTGAAATTAATTAGTGAATGAGCCTTGTCCACTTCATAGGAATCTCCTACCTGTTGGCACAACATGAATTGGTGGTTGAGTTGTCTTCTTTTTCGGTGTTGGGGGTGGTCTTACTGTAGAGTATCTCGGCAATTTTCTAGTTCTTCCTGGTTTCGGCATTCCCGGTGCCCATCCTTCTGGTGGTCCAAATCCAGGTGGTGTGGGTTCGAATGGAACAAGTTTAGTGACCTCGATTTCCTTCACAACAACTACTGGAACAGGAACCATCTTTTCTTCGATCTGAAAATTAGATGGAGTTAACCACACCGCCTTCTGTGAGCATACCTTGATAACAGGTGGTCCTGGGATTGGAACTCTTTGGACATACATGTCAGGGAACGGACAATTACATTTCCCATCTCTTCCCGCCTCACCAACACTTCCATGTTCTCCGACTAAACCTATCGGACCGACTATTCCCATTGGACCACGACGTCCGGGTGGTCCAACTGGACCCTGGTCACCTGGGGAACCTCTGGCTCCCGGGAATCCAGTGAGCCTTTGACTTTTCTCAGAACAATACTGATGAACTTGGGAGCAAGAGCGATCGAGAACATTTTTCTGAATATTTAGTCAACTTGGGATGTTGGAGAAGGAGAAACTCACTGGAATAATAGTATCCTGACCAATAATAATCGTGTAATCTTCCAGGTCAACTGGCAGTTGTTTGGTGTCTCGTTTGATTCGAACAGGGGAAGATTTGAATTCCGAGATTTCACAGTTGAGAGTCTATAAAAACATGAGACTTAGCAACTGGTTCTACCAAAAAGTCGAATTAAATTTTTTTAATGTTCAAAACTCACATTTAGCCATAATAATGCATGTAGATACAATACCCCAATAAATATAGCATTTCCGATTTCGCCTGCAATCACCAACCTGAAAATCAAAACATCGCGGTAATCGAGATTCAAAATACAAGACCTACCTTCTACTTCGTCTCCGACTAGTCTCTTCATCAGAAGAAACCATTTTGTGAGTTCAATAGAAATGAAAAAGAGTACGTTTTGAATCAAAACGAAATGAAAATCGAGGCAAAATGCTGAAACTCGATATAATGGATAATATAAACAATGTGTTGATAGAGCAAAGGTGTCGGAGAGAAAGAGAGAACGACTTGTTTAGAATTCGGAAATGCTGATCAGAGTTACTTTTTTGCAAGGGGTGTAGACTGGCGGTTGTAATTTAACATTTATTAACTGTACGAACTGAAACATGATGATAAGAACATTACAATAAAAATTAGAAGTAGAGGAGAACCTATAACAAGAAGAATGGCTGCACAGTTTGATAGAAAACAGTGAGAAAACAAATGAAATCATGGAAATGAAAATAGAATTGAGAATAGAACATGAAATTTGGAAATCAACTTTTTTTGAAGATTTGGCCGAAAAAAAAAACAATATTAGAAAGACACCTTTATTGAATGGGTCCCTCAAATAAAAGGGCATGCCCGAGATTCTCAGAACCCGGTGTTATTTATTTTTTTTTTTGGTAATTTTCTTTGTTTTCATCATTATCAGACAGAAAAAAAAAGACCAGTTTTGAACAACGGAATACCAAGAATTTCTACTGGAAGCGAGTTATGAACTGTTTCAGAGCATTTATAATTTCGGCGTGTCTGAGCAATAGAGGGGCATGCTCTTTCATTACAGACTGTTTTTGAAAACGGTTGGATTGGGACTGGAGGATTTTGAAATCAACGTGTTCTGGTGTAGGAAAGGGAGGGATCATAAAGAAGACAACAATCAGTAAGGATAATTGACGGAAGGAATGGAATTGTTTCAAATCAGAGTGAACATGGACCGTAAACGGGTTGCCACCTGAAAGAGTGAACACGATTCACAACACGAAAAGATTATCATAGTGATTTGGAAACAATTTTTGGAGGACAGATTGACAAATGGAAGATTCGGATGAGTGGAAAGTGTGGATGGATGAAATAATGATGAATTATCGGATGATGATACAAAATAATATTCAAATCAACGACATTTCAATCTTATTTTTGATAACTGATCCCTCAATTATAATCTTCCATTCGGCTGCTCCCGTGGCACGCGAGAGTGCCGTATATATCATTCCATGCTCAAATGGCTGATCAATTTTGAAGAATCCCATTTTCTCAAATTGCTTAGCATGGCAACTGTGAATTGTCGAGCTAAACCCCAGGGATACAGGAAACTGATTCACAGACTGAATTCCTTGAGACTTGCTCTTCATTTTACTCGGTGACTTCGTACTTGGAGAAAGGAACCGTTTGACTCTCTCGAGATCCACACATTGATTGGTTTCGATAGTCCGGCAATTCAGATGTGACCGAGTCACATCCTCGAGAACGAGACGTGTTCCTTTTGGGAGACCTTCCGCTGGTTCATCCAGAACGAGAATACATTTTTTCTGAAATACAAAACAATTGAAAATCATAAGCTCTTATTTTGTTGATTTATTGAGTTTTCAAAACTTGCAAGATGAAAAACTTCTTTTCAGAAAAACACTACATAAAGTAACTTTTGAAAAAAATATTCGCACATTATTGTAGATATATTCAATGACAGTAGAAGCTTTCTGCCCAACACTAACCTTCAATCTCAGCTGATGAAGTTCCAGATCCGAGCGAATAATGTCCGAAGTGAATTGTGCATCGATAATAATCACTCGTTTCTTCATTTTGTCGAGGACCTTCTTATTGATCAAATCCCTATCCGAATTCTTAGCAACCAGAATGATCGATTTTGGATTTGGGGGGACGCCATTCAGAGGTCCGAAGGTGAATTCGATAAGCTCATCGGCCGATTTCCTGTAAGAGAGATTTGGTTTTCATGAGGATACTAAGGTCGTTTTGACTTGAAAGAAGCGATTCTAGATATCTCACACTTATTCATAAGTTACAGTAATCTTATTCCCATTTATTCAGAACTTACACAACATTTCCTTGCGGAATCTTGATTTCTGGTGACTGTCGAGCGGTTTTCAAGAAGTTTCCCCAGTCATTGTCTGGAGTTTCAAGAATGTACTTCTTGAATTGACCAACTCCAACGAAGTTCTTGAGAGAACTCTCCAATTTCTTCTTGAACTCCGCTGACACTGGAAGAATCAGACCAAAATCAGCCACCAAGATTACCCGCTTTCCACCGAAAATTTCATCGGAGATCATGGCTCGTTGAAGCTTATGGTTCAGACAATCCAGTTCCTGCTTCGGGACCTGACTTCCATTATCAATTATGAACACGTCTATGTTCTCCAGAGCTTCATCTCGTTGTCCCAATAACTTTTTCATTTGTTTTGCAGGATGAGGTTGGCAAGTGGAGATAAACTCAGTTTGGAGTTTCACGTCTGAAATTAAAACTATGTAGGCTCAATAGAAAAATTGTCTTTATTGGCGTTTAGAAGACTCCAGTTCAAGAGTTCTGCAGATAACATCCTAACTTTCTATTTATTCTTTTTCTAGCTATTCTATTTATTTCCGATTCCAATACCATTAACATGAAGCTTACTTTTGAACAGGGTCCACATGGCATTGAGAAGATAAGTCTTTCCAGTTCCAGCGATTCCTTCAATGCAGCTCAACTTCTGATCTTTCCATTTGTGACAGATCTCCATTGCGATTTTCTTCTGATCATCGCGGAGAAGCGGAACTCCATGCAGATGATGAGCTGGATCCACAACCGGAACATCTGGAAACAACTTTGATAAAATATGAGAAGATGTGAGAACTCGAGTTATGTAAAGGTGAGAAACTGAACATTTGTAACATTTTAATACGGTAATACCAAGAAAAGTAGAGAAATGTGAAGTTTCCAGTTGGAAATGACGAAGTTTGGGAGATATTTACTCCGACGTTCCTTTTTTGTTATTGACAACGTTTTTACTAATTAGAAAGCTACATATAATCGTTTCTCTATAATGTAATATACATGAACAGGTACTGTAGGTTACTGTACCATAATTCAAACATAATCCGAACTTTATTATTTTCTAGAAATTTTTGGAAAACAGTGATCACACAACTTCAAAATGTTTCATATCTACCCCTTGTTATAACATTACTACTCTAGGATGGGGGATACTGTAACAGTCGGCAACCTACTATGATTAGACTATAATATTTTCAGAAACAAACCTTTCTGCTCCACCAATGCAGCAGTTGCAGCAGCAACTCTCTGATCTCCTTGAGAATGAACACATGATGGGCACGATGACATGGTTGAAAAGAGAAGAGGAAGGCGGTGATGAGAACGATTTGAGATCTGAAAATTGAATAAATTGGAAAAACCAACATTGAATATTTAAATGATTGTTGAGAAAATACGGTAATGCAACTCATTTCTGCTGGTCCCAAAACTGCAGGAATAAGATTAACGGTAGTTAAAAAAATACGGAACAAAAAACCAAGAAGAAATGAGACCTTGTCGGCAATTAGGGACACAACTGATGGTGGTGGAATGGAGATGAGTTGCGGGTACGAGTGGGCGGAGTCTTGATGCTTGTGGCCTCGTGACTATTGTATGTAGCTCCGCCCACTGCCCTACACATAGGTTTTCCGAAAAGAATAGGTTTGCCAAAAAGACCCGTGTACTTGGCGCCAAAGTTCAAATTTCCAAAATTTTTAATTTCTTTAGGGAAAAAACTTATCGACTATCATTCCGAATTAGAAGAAGTTCTGAAAAATCATCAGAAATTTCACATTTTCGATTAAAAATTGAAAATAATTTTTTTTTATTTGTTCATATTTTGAAGCCGGGTCTTCGAAAATTTTTCAAGACCCGGCCCAGGCCTTGACAAGTATGTAGAAACTAGGATACTCAAAAAAAAATTCAAGTTAAAGACAATTAAATGAAAAAAGAAAAGTATCAGCTAATCATTCTGAGAAATTATCATTGAAATTGAAAAAATCCCAAAAAGCTGAACGACAGGAAAATATTTGTTACTTTCGGGGCAGCTGTTGGGTGCATACTGTATGGAGAAGAAGAAGAAAGAGAGCGACGATGATTTGTTGAGAGAACGAAAAATAATTTCGAAATATGGAAGATGGCCGGACAAAGAAAAGAAGAAAGGAGGTAACTCATCGCGTACGGAAAACTCAAATGACGTGATTTTGTCCACAAATTTGTCCCTGAAGATTCAAAATTTTGAAAACCGTTTTTTTTTTCGAATAACACTGACACAATGAGTGGGAACAAGTTGTATTTCTGCTGTTGTATACATGAAAAAATGTTGGTTACATTTCTGAAAATCAGTTTAAAATCCATGAACACAGTGTTATAATGATTGCAAATGTTTTATTGTTGATAAAAAAACAAAAAGATAAAGCTCTGATAAAAATATTAAACTGAAGAAACTGAAATAACAAGTTAACAGAAGGGAACATTAGGATAAAAATAACAAGAACAAAAAAAGGTCATGAGTTTTGAAAATCTTTGGAGATTCGGCAATACTGTGGAATGGGTATCATGTGGGTGAATATTTTTAGTGAAAATTGAGAAATACCGGAAGATTTGATAAGAAGAAAGTTGTGAATGAAAGATCAGAGAAAGGGAAAGTTGGGACGGGTTGAAATTGTACGAGAGTCAAAAAATACAATTTTTGATAAAGAGGCGTCTGACAAAAGGCATTCAAACTAAGCTTGGCTCCAACTTGTTTTCAATGATGTTGTCATCAGCCAATACTCTAAACCCTTCAAATCTCCCAACTCGAGACAACGCAGTGTAGAGCATCCCGTGCTCAAAGCATTGGTTGAGCTTGAACAATCCCAGATTCACGAATCTTCTTCCCTGACTAGCGTGAATTGTCGATGCGAACCCCAGAGCAACGGGGAATTGCTTGACACTCTGCTGCTCTTCCTTGAATGATTTCCTCGGAGATTTCGGAGCAAGAAAACGATGAACTCTCTCGATATCGACCAACTTGTTGGTTTCGATGACTCGGCAATTCAGATGAGTTCTATCGTAATCTTCGAAGAAAAGTCTAGTTCCTTTAGCTAATCCTTCGAATGGTTCCTCCAGAATTAGAATCGATCCTTTCTGAAACAAAATGATTCATTTGAAGAAAACCGAACTTGTAAAATTTTCTGCACTCACTTTCAATCTGAGTTCATGAAGATCCAGATCCGATCGAATCTTCTTTCCATTGAAGAGAGCCTCCAAAACGAGTTCTTTCCCCTTGATTTTCTCGAGAACTTTCTTGTTTATAAAGTCGACATCATTCTTTTTTGGAGTGAGAATCATCGAATGCAAGTGTGGAGGCTCAGTGTAGAGTGGACCATACGTAAACTCAATCAACTCGTCGATTGACTTCCTGAAATTATGAAAATTCACATTCAATTTGGAGAAAAGCTCTTATAAGTTTAACAAGACAAGTGAAAATACAAACACTCACACTATATTTGTAGTTGGAATGGCAATTTTCGGTGACTTTCGAGCATTATCGAGGAACGAACTCCAATCAGATGGATGTTGAACAACCAGTGTGTGCTTCTTGAATGGAGCCACAATGTTTTCAGTCAGATGCTTCAATGTACTCTTGCTCTTGTTCTTGAAGTCTCCGAATGGTAACAATTGTCCGAAATCTGCGGCAAGGACAATCGTTTTTCCACCGAATGGGGCGTCAGTTGACATGACTCTCTTCAATTTCTCACTGAGACTTTTCATCAATTGTTCCGTTATTTGATTGGCATTATCAATCAAGATAATGTCGATTTCTTCAATATATTCGTCAGGAAGAGCCAAAAACTTCAGAATTTGTATTGATTGTCGTGGGAATGGACAGGAAGAGATGACTTCCACATTCAATTCCATATCTGCAAATCACATGGTAAAACATGTCGATCTGGTTCTAATTTCTCCGTAAGTTTCGTTTCAAATTTTGAAAATTTCTCAAAATCAAACAGTACAAGTTTTCAAAAACTTCGGGTGATCTAATTTATGGATTTTTTTTCAATATTAAGTGTTAATATTTTAGTAAAAAAACAAACTTTTGAGTAGAGCCCAGATGGCACTCAGCAAATAAGTCTTTCCTGAGTTGGCATTCCCTTCAATAAAGTGCAGTTTCTGCTCTTTCCAATTGTTACAAATTTCCAATGCAACTGGTTGTTGACATGGATTCAGTGGGGGAACTTCTTCCATTGACTGAGGTTCTTGAACGACGTTTGGAAAATCTGAAAAATTTAACAATTTTTGCAAGCCCTGATACCGTATACCTGTATAAAATCGAAAACTTTCTTCGCATAGCGAAAGATTACTGTAGCCCAAATCAAACTTTCTGTCATCATTATCGATGAGTAAACTTTGTTTTACTCATGCCTGATTTCGAATTGAACACAAATGTTATGGGTACTGTAATTGGTTCCAAGATAAACATTACACTTTTTTTTTTGATTCAGAAATGTTCGAAAAAATTGGGGGAGCAAAAAACTAGCGACTGCTATGAAACTTAGGAAATCTAGATTTACTTTTGAAAACTCTCGTGAGCAGAATAAATTTGTCTTTATTACAGTTTCTTATAGACTTTTTTCTTTTTCCTAGGTCCTGTTCCCTCCAAAACTAACCTTCGAAGCTGTTCTGGGACATTCGTTCCGCTAAAACAGCTGCAATTGCTTCTTGTTCTTTACAATGGGGGCAATGTTCACATGGCATGATTGGAGAAAATGAGAATGAGTTGAAAATCTGAAAATCAAGATAGTAATAGATTAAAATGACATGATATTAGAAATGGGGAAGAATAATGTTGCAATAGATTTGAAAAGAAATTGGAAAAGAAGTTTAGCAATATTCGAAGCGAAATGAAACTGTATTGGTTTGAATCTGGTGATTGAAGATCAGGAACAGATAAAATAGAATAGGTAAACAAAGTTCGCAACTAATGAAGATTGAATTGATTTGAAGTTGGTATAGTCAGAAACAAAATTATGCTCTTAAATAGGGAAATGCTATGTTTGATGATATAATAATAGTTATCTAATTATCATAATCTTATCTCCGGGAAAAGACAACATTAAACGGAAAGGAATGAAAAAAGAAAAAGAAATGTCAGTCAAGAAGCTGGGAAAAAGACAAATAATGTATCACACCAATAATAAGACACTCAGAACATTGATGAGACTCCGCCCACTTTTGTAACCATCAACACGTAATTGTGGTACGTGGAAACTGATTGTGACATGAGACTGATATAACTGGGCAATACAAAATATCTAAGTCTTGACTAGGTGCTGCAAAATAAATCATTTTCGAGGAAGAATTTTCAAAAAAGGAGAAAAAAAAACAAAAACTAATAATTATTCTTGCTTCATCTACTTCTTCCGAATTATCTTCATACCATCAACGCGGTTCTAATCTCCTGAACAGTGTACAGGGAAATATAAGAAAAAAATTTTAAAAATTCACAAATTTATGTTGAGATTCCCAAAAACTATCTTCCAAACACTCATAAATAGCTATCATCATCCGCTATACAACCAATTACATTCAATGCAAACTTGAAAATGGACACAAATAATCCAATTTAGTTAAAAAATCGGAATTTTCAAATCAAAAGACTATATTCCGACTTCCCATCAAATTAAACTATAACTTCAAATTTCAATTCAAATTTTGATTTATATGAAATTTTGAAATCCAAAACAAATATTGGCGGCTTACTGAAAAAGAAGCGACATGAGAGACGCAGAAAGAACGAGAAAAATGAGTAAGAGAATGTGGAGAAGAAGAAGAAAAAAGAGAAGAATGAAACAGACAGATGAGGTACTCTTTTGTAAGAAAGTTCGAAAATTGGGGACGATGGAAAAAAAACAAAAATCAATTAGCTAGATAGAGCCGTCTATTTTTCAACAAAAGTCCATTAGATGATTCCTAGATTTATGATTAAAACAGTCATAGGGTTCGGAATACTGTAATTGGGAAAATGGAAACATGTACAAACCCAACAGTTTTGAAAAAAATACGAGGAATACAAAACAAAACCTCTCGTTTAAAAAACTATAGTTTCCGTGTAGTACAGTTTAGTTTATGTTTGAGCCACTCAATGCTCATCCAAGAATGTTCCATCTGTTGCATACATATCGTTTTTCGAATGTGCATGTGTAACAGACGTGACCTCACTAAAAGGAATGATGACGCAATATAAACAACAGACAACAGATTTATGATGAATACGCATAACACAAGTACAGTCATAACAGCTGTCATGTAGTAATAGAGTTATCATTGAGCGGATCTATTGGGGGAGTATTATTATTTAGGGACCAATCAGTGTTGTATGGACTCAAGGATTTTCTATCAACATCATGGAGATCGATAGGTTTATAAAACAACAAATATATCATTCAGAGGGTCTCGAAAATCCTTATTTCATTGATACTCCTTTCTCAAATGATCTTGATTAGATCTTGAATCGTTTCCAGTTTCTGAAAATGTTTCATGTTTTCCATTAATGAATGATAATTTTCATACGGAAAATATCCAATACAAATTTAGAAAACTTTTGATGAACTTATGATTTGAAGACACCAGGCGAATACATTACTCATTGACATACAGTGCCGACCATGAATATTTTCCGTTTTCACTTTTCCCGTTTAGATGATAAACTTTAACGAATCAGCTCGGTGTTTTTCCTGAATGATCTTTTCTGAAAACTATTCGCAGGTAATGTATAATCTTGCAGTAGACTACAGTAGGTACAGAGTCTTCCTAGAGAGTTATGGTTCATGATTGCTGTAGATTACCGTATTTTTTTCAACTTTCCCCAGTTTTCCAGGACAAGATTGTACGAAAAAGTTATCTGCTATAAAATCTTTATAAAAATTTGACTAGCCCAAGAAATGTGTAAAGTTAAATATAATTGTTCTAATGAATATCTGAATACTTTACAATGAAAAGAAGGCATAATGACCTATCTGTAAAGCCTGTTTTCGGAAATCAATGTGAATGTTTTCTGATTTTTTGAATTCACATCGAACACGAAATGTTTATTTTCAGAGTTTTAGTTTCTGAAACATGCTACCATGCACTTCAAGTTTCCAACAAGTTTCGTATTTTTCCTCAGTAAGCTGTCGTGACCCAATTTTGATCTATACTCATTTTGAACCGCCCGTGTTCTTCGTCATCATCTCAACTCAAAAACAACAAAAACACACAGACAGACGTGTCTCGTATCCTGATGCCACGGATTTCTCCTTGCTTCTTTTATTCTTTCGCAGTGAAAGTGTGTAATAGAAACGGAAAAGAGAAGAAACCGACAACAGATATTATATTATCTTTTCCAGTGATTTGGACAAGAGGAGAAGGAGACATCTTGTAGACAGACACACCAATGGGTTGACACGGTTTTCAGCGTTCGGAGAAACAAAGTTCAAGAGTTGAAGGAAATTTCCAATGAACGAATGAAAAAACTGGAAACTTTGAAGTTTTAATTACTTTCAAACGGCAATCCTTCTTTGTGAGCTTTTTCAATTTTCCAATGTGAACAGCGTGTTGTGCTACGAAAAAGTTCAAAATAAATCGGATCGGGTAGTGTTTTATCTCAAAAATGTTTTAAAAAAATTCAGGGTTTTAGAACAGTATATGAAAATATTTCAAATCGAAGTTAAAATAGTTGACCTGTTTACTTCTCACGTAATTTTGCGCAGCAGATGGGCAGCTAGTGCGCCAGTTGCCCAGTGGTTTGGGCGACCGCGCCGGTTTTGGGCAATCTGCGCATGGGCAGGTGATGGGCAGCTAGTGGGCAGGTAATCCGCGGGGATTGGGCGAACTGCGCTTCAAATGCGCGGCTCGCCGCTGCCACTCCGCAGGGCTGCCCAAATGTCGCGCGAACTGCCCAATGATAGCGCAGTTCGCCCATCAGTTACGTGAGTTGAAAAACGTTTGAATTAGATCACGTTTCCAATACCAAAGTATCTAGACTTGGCGAGTTTCTCGCGTTATTTGCTCGTTTTGTTATTTTAAGGGTCTGAGAATCTGAATATAGAATCAACGGTAACGCTGCTTTCTTTAGTTTTCGATTCTCTTGTAATAAAAGTTTTTCAGACATCAGACTTTTCTTCGGCGTGTTCCCATAAGAATCAAGTCATAACATACATTTCTGACCTAGAAAAGTTTAATATCAAATCCAAAGAACAGTTGTTATCATCCCATCTCCTCTCAATATCGGACCATCCCGGAAACAAAATTGTGACCCTTGATTTTTGTGTGAGTGTCTCTTATTACAATCAAAAACTTCTCTTGGTCCCCCCTGTTGAGATGAAACGAACCCAGTGTCAAACATACAACTTTTCCCTTCTTTCCCTCTTTTTCTCGAGTCCCCGGGATCCCACATGCCTTCAAAATCTTCAGAAGCCTAGGCAGCTTTGGCGGGCTCACGGAGCCTCCGGAGAAGAAATATTGAGTAGATTGTAGAGAGTTTCAGACATTGAGAAGGCAGTTGTTACTTTGGCAATATCTTGCTGTTAGTCTGCGTCTCGCTGATTTGTGTACTATTTCGTGGGGGTGCCGTTACAGCAGGAGCTCCCGGCAAGAAAGATATCGGCAAATTGTTTTCGAGTAGAGAGAGAATCAGAAGAAGATGAGAAGAGAGAAAATGAAGAAAATGTTTGAAAGAGGAAGAATCAAGAATAACGGAAAGAAGACTATCCAGTTACATCATACACATGCTATCATGAGAATGATTTATGAGCATTTTGAGTTTAGGTATCAACGTAAAAGATGTGAAACGTGGCAGTGGAAGGATCTAATAATTATTCTGAAATTGGTTTGACAAATTCGAAACGCATAAGAAGTTCACAGATCGGTGTGAATACGCGATCACATTCCAAACTATCCTAAATTCTAGTTCTCGACCTTGATATCCGACACATATACCAACTACTTCCACCCAAAGAAAACCACATCGAAAAACTTCTTTCACTTACTCAAAAAATCTTCATCGTAAACTTATGTTACCCAAAAAACATACACACACGACTAGAAGTCTTCTTCGTGTTTTCTGGTGCAATCTGAAGGATAAATATCCGAGAGAAGAAGACGAATGGAAATTCCTGACCTGCCAACTGACTCGCCCAGTTTTCTTGCGAAGATGGATCATGGATTTTCAGATCTTGCAGACGGAAAAACTGGAAGTAGAAGACAGTTGTCTGGGTTTCAAAAAGTCTAAACAACAAAATGCCGAGCGATTGAACTGAAAAGAACATGGAACGGAGATTGCCAGAAGTTCGGACGAACATACAGATGATTTCAATGCGGGCCAGATGAATATGTTTTACCTCTTTCAATACAACCAAGTGTAGGTTTGTCCGAAAAACCGAGTCAGGAGTCCTGGTGATGTGTGCTTGCATTATCTTCTCTTTCCAAAACTCTCATTTTTAAAACTGAAACTGGAAGGCTCTTGAATACTATACTCATCCGGAAACCGACATTAGTTCTTCAATTCCTTCGAGTAGATAGCAATTCATGAAAATAAAACCTGAAAAACTGAATTCGGATACCTTCTTGGTTTTCGAGAAGCACAGTTAGCTATAAATTCACTCATCGAAGGTACGTCAGACTACACTCGAAACTCTTCAAAACAACGAACACGTCCACGACGCCCCAGTCTCTGTTTCCCATCCGTCACTTGCACTTTCTCCTAAACACCTTTTCATGATTTGACCTGCTACCGTAATCTGTGTGCTCCCTCTCCAACTCACACACAAATTCTTCTTCTTTTTTCTTGACTTTTTCTCCAGATTTCTCGGATTTCTCTGGAGCTCTCCACAGAGCGTAGGCGTCTCTCATTTATCCCTCGTATTCCCGGGAAGCAGGAAAAAGAAGAATCAGGAGAATCTTGGCTGCCTTCCGCACAGCTTTACACCTCGTTTCTCCTCTCCGAAGCGAAAAGTGGGCGTGGCTTGTGGGTGCCAAGGGAAGGAAGAAGAAGCCTCGACTCATCACTCGCATCGTCAACCTCGACTAAGGGAGCACCGAATAGTTGAGTTCTCGATTGAAAATACTCGAAGCGAGAATCAATAATGGAGCACGAGAAGGATCCAGGATGGCAATATCTTCGCCGCTCGAGAGAGCAAATGCTGGAGGTTTGTGAACTTTTTTCCTCTTTTTTGGACATCTTTTTGAACTTTTTGAGAATTGATTTCCGTTTTTAGAACTCCTTAGGCTTTTTTACCATTTTACTAGTTTCCAACTATTCAATCTAATAAATTTGTAGCAAAATACAAAATCTTCTCGAACTGTTTTTTCTAACGGAGTTCATTCTTTTCATATCATAACTTCTCGATTTTGAACTGATTCGAAATGATTCTTCATTGAGAAATCTGTAATCAAGCCTATCAATCTTGAATGCATCAGTCTGATAAACACATACTGTTTCTTCACAAGTTTAATCCAGATTTAGTTTCTCACTCTTTATCTTATCTTCTGTTGTTCATTCTTTTATGATTTTCAATATTGAATTCGATTAATTTGAAAGTTTTAAAACATATTTGACTTGAACATCATTGCCCCTTATGATAAAACAATACTTGCTAACACTAATTTTGTGTAGATATCTTATAGATTCATGCAATTTGGCTTTTTTTTAGTTTCATGGTACATCAGTCACTACTAGACTTCCCATTCTCTTCCTACTCCTAATTCATTCTACATCTTTTCAGGACCAATCCAAGCCATATGACTCCAAGAAGAACTGCTGGATCCCAGATCCAGAAGAGGGATACCTCGCTGGAGAAATCACCGCCACCAAGGGAGACACCGTCACCATTGTCACCGCTCGTGGAAATGAGGTGAGTCCCGATGAATCTGAAATTTGTAGCATGTTCTCATTTGTTTACTTTTTAGGTCAACCTCAAGAAGGAGTTGGTTCAAGAGATGAATCCACCAAAGTTCGAGAAGACCGAGGACATGTCCAACTTGACTTTCCTCAACGACGCCTCCGTCTTGCATAACTTGCGTTCCCGTTACGCTGCTATGCTCATCTACGTGAGTTTCGGGAAAGGGGATACTGTAGTTTCTCATGAACATAGTAGCATTCACCATACTTTTGATTGACCCCAAATCTTGGTCTGTCGTAGTTTTTGATTCTTCAGTAATCTAGTCAAAAACGTTCTTATTTTGGCTTTGACATCGTATACATCACAAAACTAGAACATTCGTGTCTCTATCGTATCCCATTGGAAACTTCTTCTCTTTTCTTCTTCTCCCGCCCTTCTCCCGGCTTCTTCTCATCAATTGAGTGGGAGTCTCTATGTCTCTCTTCTCCTCACACACTCTCTCTCTCTTTCTCTTGGATCTTCCCGAGTATCCCTACATTACACTGTAAGGATGCTGCTTTCCAATGGCAGCGAGAGAGAAGGAGCATCTATTTTTCTTGGAAAAAAAGAATGAGATGAAGAAGAAGAAGAAAAAGCGGAGGGAAGAAGAAAATATGTGTTGAGGGAAGAAGTGAAGTTGGGTCCAAAGATCCCATGAACAACTGAACAACATAGAAACAAAGCATTGGAAAGAGAATAAAGATCAGGGGTCTGAATAGGAAACTAGAAACAGGAAAATGAGATTCTGGTTTCAGAATCCAGAATAGTCTTAAAATTGGTGAAATCTATCTGAACATGAGAACTTAATTGTGGAAACCGCAACAGTTCCAAAACTTGAAATTCAATTCCATCTCATTTCAGACCTACTCCGGACTTTTCTGTGTTGTCATCAACCCATACAAACGTCTTCCAATCTACACTGACTCTGTTGCCCGTATGTTCATGGGAAAGAGAAAGACCGAAATGCCACCACATTTGTTCGCTGTCTCTGATGAGGCCTACCGTAACATGCTCCAAGATCATGAGAATCAATCTATGCTCATTACCGGAGAATCCGGAGCCGGAAAAACTGAGAACACCAAGAAGGTTATTGCCTACTTCGCCTCCGTCGGAGCCTCCCAACAGGAAGGAAACGCCGCTGCTGATCCAACCAAGAAGAAGGTCACCCTTGAGGACCAAATCGTCCAGACCAATCCAGTACTTGAAGCCTTCGGAAACGCCAAGACTGTCCGTAACAACAACTCTTCCCGTTTCGGAAAGTTCATCCGTATCCACTTCTCCAAGCACGGACGTCTCGCTTCTTGCGATATCGAGCATTGTGAGTTTCCCCTCTTTCCTTGAGAACTTTTAGAAAAGTTATGAATTTTTAACTCCCGAAAATCGTCTTCATTTTCATTTTTCTCATGTTCCAGACTTGCTCGAGAAATCTCGTGTCATCCGTCAAGCCCCAGGAGAGCGTTGCTACCATATCTTCTACCAAATCTACTCTGACTTCCGTCCAGAGCTCAAGAAGGAACTTCTTCTCGATCTTCCAATCAAGGACTACTGGTTTGTTGCCCAAGCCGAGTTGACCATTGACGGAATCAATGACGTCGAAGAGTTCCAACTTACTGACGAAGCTTTCGACATCCTCAACTTCTCTGCCACCGAGAAGCAAGATTGCTACCGTCTCATGTCTGCTCTCATGCACATGGGTAACATGAAGTTCAAGCAACGTCCACGTGAAGAGCAAGCCGAGCCAGATGGTACCGATGAGGCTGAGAAGGCTTCCAACATGTACGGAATCGGATCTGAAGACTTCCTCAAGGCTTTGACCAAGCCACGTGTCAAGGTCGGAACCGAATGGGTATCCAAGGGACAGAACTGCGAACAAGTCACCTGGGCCGTCGGAGCCATGGCCAAGGGTCTCTACTCTCGTGTCTTCAACTGGCTTGTTAAGAAGTGTAACTTGACTCTGGATCAAAAGGGAATTGATCGTGACTACTTCATCGGAGTACTCGATATTGCCGGATTCGAAATCTTCGACTTCAACTCCTTCGAACAGTTGTGGATTAACTTCGTAAACGAGAAGCTCCAACAATTCTTCAACCATCACATGTTCGTCCTCGAGCAGGAAGAATACGCTCGTGAAGGAATCCAATGGACCTTCATCGATTTCGGTCTTGACTTGCAAGCTTGTATCGAGCTTATTGAGAAGGTAAGAATTAGTCATAGTAATGAAAACATGTAGTATTTATTATCTTTCAGCCACTCGGTATCATCTCCATGCTCGATGAAGAGTGTATCGTACCAAAGGCTACTGACTTGACTCTTGCCTCCAAGCTTGTCGACCAACATCTTGGAAAGCATCCAAACTTCGAGAAGCCAAAGCCACCAAAGGGAAAGCAAGGAGAAGCTCACTTTGCCATGCGGCACTACGCCGGAACTGTCCGTTACAATTGCTTGAACTGGCTCGAGAAGAACAAGGATCCACTCAACGACACCGTTGTCTCTGCCATGAAGGCCTCCAAGCTCAACGACCTTCTTGTCGAGATCTGGCAAGACTACACCACTCAAGAAGAGGCTGCCGCTAAAGCCAAGGAAGGAGGTGGCGGTGGAAAGAAGAAGGGAAAGTCTGGATCTTTCATGACTGTCTCTATGCTCTACAGAGAGTCCCTCAACAACTTGATGACTATGCTCAACAAGACTCACCCACATTTCATCCGTTGTATCATTCCAAACGAGAAGAAACAATGCGGAATGATCGACGCCGCTTTGGTTCTCAACCAGCTTACTTGCAACGGAGTGTTGGAAGGAATCAGAATTTGCAGAAAGGGATTCCCGAACAGAACCCTTCATCCAGACTTCGTCCAGCGTTACGCTATCCTTGCCGCCAAGGAGGCCAAGTCCGATGACGACAAGAAGAAGTGCGCTGAGGCCATTATGTCCAAGCTCGTCAACGACGGATCCCTCAGCGAGGAAATGTTCCGTATCGGTCTCACCAAGGTCTTCTTCAAGGCCGGAGTTCTTGCTCATCTTGAAGATATCCGTGACGAGAAGCTTGCCACCATCCTCACTGGATTCCAATCCCAGATCAGATGGCACTTGGGCCTCAAGGAACGCAAGCGTCGTATGGAGCAACGTGCCGGACTTCTCATCGTCCAACGCAACGTCCGCTCCTGGTGCACGCTCCGTACCTGGGAATGGTTCAAGCTTTACGGAAAGGTCAAGCCAATGCTCAAGGCCGGAAAGGAAGCCGAGGAGCTCGAAAAGATCAACGACAAGGTTAAGGCTCTTGAGGAGTCCTTGGCCAAGGAAGAGAAACTCCGCAAGGAATTGGAGGAGTCCTCTGCCAAGCTCGTCGAGGAGAAGACTTCCCTCTTCACCAACTTGGAATCCGCCAAGACCCAACTCTCCGATGCCGAAGAGAGACTCGCAAAGCTTGAGGCTCAACAAAAGGACGCCTCCAAGCAGCTCGCCGAGCTCAACGATCAACTCGCCGACAACGAAGACCGTACCGCTGATGTTCAGCGCGCCAAGAAGAAGGTTGAGGCTGAGGTCGAGGCTTTGAAGAAGCAGATCCAAGATTTGGAGATGTCTCTCCGCAAGGCTGAGTCCGAGAAGCAATCCAAGGACCACCAGATCAGATCTCTCCAAGACGAGATGCAACAACAAGATGAGGCTATTGCCAAGCTCAACAAGGAGAAGAAGCATCAAGAGGAGATCAACCGCAAGCTCATGGAGGACCTCCAATCCGAAGAGGACAAGGGTAACCACCAGAACAAGATCAAGGCCAAGCTTGAGCAAACTCTTGATGACCTCGAGGATTCCCTTGAGCGTGAGAAGAGAGCTCGTGCTGATCTCGACAAGCAGAAGAGAAAGGTCGAGGGAGAGCTCAAGATTGCTCAAGAGAACATCGACGAATCTGGACGTCAACGTCACGATTTGGAGAACAACTTGAAGAAGAAGGAGTCTGAGTTGCACTCAGTTTCCTCCAGACTTGAGGACGAACAAGCTCTCGTCTCCAAGCTTCAACGCCAGATCAAGGATGGACAATCCCGTATCTCCGAGCTCGAAGAGGAACTCGAGAACGAGCGTCAATCCCGCTCCAAGGCTGACCGCGCCAAGTCCGATCTTCAACGCGAGTTGGAAGAGCTCGGTGAGAAACTCGACGAGCAAGGAGGAGCCACCGCCGCCCAGGTTGAGGTCAACAAGAAGCGTGAGGCTGAACTCGCCAAGCTCCGCAGAGATTTGGAAGAGGCCAACATGAACCACGAGAACCAACTCGCTGGACTCCGCAAGAAGCACACTGACGCCGTCGCTGAGCTCACCGACCAACTTGACCAACTCAACAAGGCCAAGGCTAAGGTTGAGAAGGACAAGGCTCAAGCCGTCCATGACGCTGAGGATCTTGCTGCTCAGCTCGACCAAGAAACATCTGCCAAGCTCAACAACGAGAAGCTTGCCAAGCAATTCGAGCTCCAGCTCACTGAGCTTCAATCCAAGGCTGATGAGCAATCTCGTCAACTCCAAGACTTCACTTCTCTCAAGGGACGTCTTCACACCGAGAACGGAGACCTCGTTCGTCAACTCGAGGATGCCGAATCTCAAGTCAGCCAGCTCACCAGACTGAAGTCTCAACTCACCTCTCAACTCGAGGAGGCTCGTCGTACCGCCGATGAGGAGGCACGCGAACGTCAAACCGTTGCTGCTCAAGCCAAGAACTACCAGCACGAAGCTGAGCAACTCCAAGAATCTCTCGAAGAGGAAATCGAAGGAAAGAACGAGATCCTCAGACAACTCTCCAAGGCCAATGCCGATATCCAACAATGGAAGGCTCGCTTCGAGGGAGAAGGACTCCTTAAGGCTGACGAACTCGAGGATGCCAAGAGACGTCAAGCTCAAAAGATCAACGAGCTCCAAGAGGCTCTTGATGCCGCCAACTCCAAGATCGCTTCCCTTGAGAAGACCAAATCCAGACTTGTTGGAGATTTGGATGACGCTCAAGTTGATGTCGAGAGAGCCAACGGAGTCGCCTCCGCTCTTGAGAAGAAGCAAAAGGGCTTCGATAAGATCATCGACGAATGGAGAAAGAAGACCGACGACTTGGCCGCTGAACTCGATGGAGCTCAACGCGATCTCCGCAACACCTCCACCGACCTCTTCAAGGCCAAGAACGCCCAAGAGGAACTCGCTGAGGTTGTTGAGGGACTCCGTCGTGAGAACAAGAGCTTGAGCCAAGAAATCAAGGATCTCACCGACCAACTCGGAGAAGGAGGACGCTCGGTTCACGAGATGCAGAAGATCATCCGCCGTTTGGAAATCGAGAAGGAGGAACTCCAACACGCTTTGGACGAGGCTGAGGCCGCCCTTGAAGCTGAAGAGAGCAAGGTTCTCCGCGCTCAAGTCGAGGTTTCCCAGATCCGTTCCGAAATCGAGAAGAGAATTCAAGAGAAGGAGGAAGAGTTCGAGAACACTAGAAAGAACCACGCCCGTGCCTTGGAATCAATGCAAGCTTCCCTCGAGACCGAAGCCAAAGGAAAGGCCGAACTTCTCCGTGTCAAAAAGAAGCTCGAGGCTGACATCAACGAGCTCGAGATTGCTTTGGACCACGCCAACAAGGCCAACGCTGACGCCCAGAAGAACTTGAAGAGATACCAAGAGCAAATCCGCGAGTTGCAATTGCAAGTCGAGGAGGAGCAACGCAATGGAGCCGACACCCGTGAACAATTCTTCAACGCCGAGAAGCGCGCCACTCTTCTGCAATCCGAGAAGGAGGAACTTTTGGTTGCCAACGAAGCCGCCGAAAGAGCCCGCAAGCAAGCCGAATATGAAGCCGCCGATGCCCGTGACCAAGCCAACGAAGCCAACGCTCAAGTCAGCAGCTTGACCTCAGCCAAGAGAAAGCTCGAGGGAGAAATCCAAGCCATCCACGTAAGTTCACCTAATCAATACGAGTCTTATAATATTTTTACTTCAGGCCGACCTCGACGAGACCCTCAACGAGTACAAGGCCGCTGAGGAGCGCTCCAAGAAGGCTGTCGCTGATGCCACCAGACTCGCCGAGGAACTCCGTCAAGAACAAGAACACTCTCAACACGTCGACCGTCTTCGCAAGGGACTTGAGCAACAACTCAAGGAGATCCAAGTCCGTCTTGATGAAGCCGAAGCCGCCGCTCTTAAGGGAGGAAAGAAGGTAAATACAAAATGATGAAACATAAACTGATATTTTAATCTCCCTGTTTCTAGGTCATCGCCAAGCTCGAGCAACGTGTCCGTGAACTCGAATCCGAATTGGACGGAGAACAACGCCGCTTCCAAGATGCTAACAAGAACCTCGGACGTGCCGACAGACGTGTTCGTGAACTCCAATTCCAGGTTGATGAGGACAAGAAGAACTTCGAACGTCTCCAAGATCTCATTGACAAACTCCAACAAAAGTTGAAGACCCAGAAGAAGCAAGTCGAAGAAGCTGTAAGTTTTCTATTCTATTCAAATGACTCTTATCAGTTCCCTCAATTCAGTCAACTAAATGATCGAATTTTCAGGAGGAACTCGCCAACTTGAACCTCCAAAAGTACAAGCAACTCACTCACCAGCTCGAGGATGCCGAAGAACGTGCCGACCAAGCCGAGAACTCCCTCTCCAAGATGCGTTCGAAATCTCGTGCCTCCGCTTCAGTTGCTCCAGGACTCCAGAGCTCCGCATCGGCCGCCGTCATCAGATCACCATCCCGTGCCCGTGCTTCTGACTTCTAAATGATCGAAGTGGTGTCCCCTCAACTATCTACATGCTCTTTCTCCCTGTGCTCCCTTTTTGTTATTTTTCCCCTAAAAAAAACTTCTCTTAAATTGTTTTATAGTCTCTACTTTTTGCAATGGAATTGTGTAGATTTCTTAAAAATAGAATTTGTAATAAAAATTATCCAAAATGTGCTCCCTCCCCAATCCCCATTAATAATAATTCTATGATTAAAAATCTACGCAATATTCTGTGTACACTTCTTATGTTTTTTGCTTTAATTTCTTTTTGATAAAACCAAATTCTCTGAAAAACTCATCTTGAAAGCGACACAAGCACCGGTAACCCAACAATCAAATATGATGAGCAGGACATCTTGACTCTTATCTTCATAAGAACAACCACATCTGAATCCTGAAGAAGTAAGAACTTTAACTAATTGCTTCTGAAGAACTTTCTACCAGACTGCTTGTTTGTATTCCAAGATTATTGGGCCGGAAGTGCGGTAAACACTTTTTCGTTGGAACCGTCTGTACCGTTTTCTGTATCTGAAAACCCTCTTATCACATTCTCCGGAACCAGCTTTGTATTCTCTAACAAGAATCTCTTACGTTTACAGACAGGAAGTTACCAGTCGGTTCACGTCGCCTACCGGCGACTTAACCTCCTTTTCTACACCACCCTTCTACTTGTCACAATGTTTTCCACGCTTTTTTCGAGACAATTTAAAGAAATGAAGTCATTTGCAGAATGAAAAAGTTCTATAATTATTTCCCCCGTGAACTCCTATTTTGGAAATGGAAGCCACTGAAAGGCTTGAAAACCACGTTTTTTTCACCTAGTGACCTAGTCGAGACCTATTCTAACTAAAAAAAATAGACGTGCATCATTAAGAGAAAATTTCTGATCTTTTGGTCCAAATTTCAAGAAAATCGGTTCAGTAGGAAGGGCGGTAGGATCGGCGACAGACACACAAACATACAGCCGTTTGCGTTTGTTAATAGTAAAGATGTAGAAATCTATCGGCAAAACCGGAAAAAAATTGGAAATGATTTTTTTCAAATGTTCTTATCGCTATCAAAATCCGACGTGACCTCATAATCTGACCTTCCGATAACGATCTGCCCTAGACACGTGGAATCAATGCATAAAAGGAAGATAAATCGCCAGTTGAAGTCAGTCTGCTCTGTTCTCTCATCCGAGGAACCCTGCTGTCTCAATCGTTGCCCAATGCCCAATGATCCCAAGTTGCCCAACTGCCTTTTGATGACTGGCTCCTTGCCTGGCTCCTTACACTGCTCTTGCACCAGCTCATTCGAGTCATCCCGCCATTAAGTACATCACTCAGAAAGCTAAATTTGGTTAGAGAAGAGCTAGGCTCCGATACAGGATACCGACGTCATTTTCGATCCCGACCTTGAACTCTCGAACAAGCGAATCTGGTTCAGCTGTACAGAAATCCTGCAGTTGTGACCATAAGCCCATCTACTAGAGCCCTGAGCCTACAAGCCTAACAGCCTATAAAGCCTAAAAAGACCAAACGCCTAAAAAGCATAAAAGCCTAAAAAGTCTAAAAGCCTAAAAAGTCCGGGCCGGCCTAAAAGCCTAAAAGCCTAAAAAGTCCGGGCCGGCCTAAAAGCCTAAAAAAACCTAAAAGCCTAAAAAGTCCGTGCCGGCCTAAAAAAACCTAAAAGCCTAAAAAGTCCGTGCCGGCCTAAAAACCTAAAAGCCTAAAAAGTCCGTGCCGGCCTAAAAACCTAAAAGCCTAAAAAGTCCGTGCCGGCCTAAAAGCCTAAAAGCCTAAAAAGTCCGTGCCGGCCTAAAAGCCTAAAAAAAGCCTGAAAAGTCCGGGCCGGACTAAAAGCCTAAAAAAGCCTAAAAGCCTAAAAAGTCCGTGCCGGCCTAAAAGCTAAAAAGTCCGTGCCGGCCTAAAAGCCTAAAATCCTAAAAAGTCCGTGCCGGCCTAAATGCCTAGAAGAATAAAAAGTCCGTGTCGGCCTAAAAGCCTAGAAGAATAAAAAGAACGTGCCGGCATAAAAGCCTAGAAGAATAAAAAGAACGTGCCGGCATAAAAGCCTAAAAGCCTAAAAAGTCCGGGACGGCATAAAAGCCTAGAAGAATAAAAAGTCCGTGCCGGCCTAAATGCCTAGAAGAATAAAAAGTCCGTGCCGGCCTAAATGCCTAGAAGAATAAAAAGTCCGTGTCGGCCTAAAAGCCTAGAAGAATAAAAAGTCCGGGACGGCATAAAAGCCTAGAAGAATAAAAAGTCCGTGCCGGCCTAAATGCCTAGAAGAATAAAAAGTCCGTGCCGGCCTAAAAGCCTAGAAGAATAAAAAGTCCGTGCCGGCATAAAAGCCTAAAAGCCTAAAAAGTCCGTGCCGGCATAAAAGCCTAAAAGCCTAAAAAGTCCGTGTCGGCCTAAAAGCCTAGAAGCCTAAAAAGTCCGTGCCGGCATAAAAGCCTAAAAGCCTAAAAAGTCCGTGCCGGCATAAAAGCCTAAAAGCCTAAAAAGTCCGGGACGGCATAAAAGCCTAAAAGCCTAAAAAGTCCGGGACGGCATAAAAGCCTAAAAGCCTAAAAAGTCCGGGACGGCATAAAAGCCTAAAAGCCTAAAAAGTCCGGGACGGCATAAAAGCCTAAAAGCCTAAAAAGTCCGGGACGGCATAAAAGCCTAAAAGCCTAAAAAGTCCGGGACGGCATAAAAGCCTAAAAGCCTAAAAAGTCCGGGACGGCATAAAAGCCTAAAAGCCTAAAAAGTCCGGGACGGCATAAAAGCCTAAAAGCCTAAAAAGTCCGGGACGGCATAAAAGCCTAAAAAGCCTAAAAAGTCCGGGACGGCATAAAAGCCTAAAAGCCTAAAAAGTCCGGGACGGCATAAAAGCCTAAAAGCCTAAAAAGTCCGGGACGGCATAAAAGCCTAAAAAGCCTAAAAAGTCCGGGACGGCATAAAAGCCTAAAAGCCTAAAAAGTCCGGGACGGCATAAAAGCCTAAAAGCCTAAAAAGTCCGGGACGGCATAAAAGCCTAAAAGCCTAAAAAGTCCGGGACGGCATAAAAGCCTAAAAAGCCTAAATAGTAGGTGAAATCGGACGACCCGTCGCAAGTATGCGTCCAACCAGTGACCATGTAAGCATCTAGCGAAACTTCAACATTCGAACTTTTCATTCCTCCACCAGCTGATTCATCCCAATTGTCTTTATAAATCATTCCATCCGGGGGCAATTTACCCGGGGGTGATCTATTAATTTCCTCATTTCCAACAATTTTCATAAATAAAATGAGAATAATCGGAAAAATTCGAAATTTGCGTGAAAATCATTAATTTTTATAATGCGGCCACGCGAAGCGAGGGACCGGGGGACGCCCCCCGGGCGGATGGCGGGTCCCTCAATATTTTTTTTTCTCGGTAATCAAATGAATACACTCTTCCCGTCAGACTAAAGACGAACCCGTATATGAAAGGTCAAAAGACTAGTGAGTGCTACAATCAAGTGTTCAACGACAGAATTAATCAAGTTCGCACCAGGAGTATGACGGCACTTACGTCACAGTCCAAACTGTTTTTTCTTATCAGTAATTTTCCATTTTTAACGACCGTTTTTCTTGCACTGCCTGTCTTCTCGTGTTGTTCCTTATCTATAAATATTTCTCAACATTTCAGTTTTTTAACCCCCAATTCTGTTACTTGTGAATATCCACATGAAATATTTTCCTATTATTTTTGGGGTATTTTTTGTCTCTTTTATTCTGTGTAATGATTATGAGGATGGTCTCTTCCTGGCTCGAATAACTGGTTTCGATGACTTCGATGCTCGAATAATAGGCCGTCGTTATGGCTTTGAAGCCTTGAGAAAAGTAAGAAAATGAGATTTATTGAGAAAAGAGTAACCCGGGATTGTTTCAGCTTCAATCGTATGATGACGTGTACATCGGAAGACGTCTTCAAAGGAGAAAAAGGAGTATTGAAGACGAGATTCTATCGGATATGTTGTTCAGCCATCAACTGACATTCATTTCGAAATTGTACAGATTCAGCAGATACAAGAGATCTGCTGTAACAATGAAAGGCACTCCAATTCATTTGGTGAGTGGGAAAAGATTGAAGATATCTCAAATTAAGACAAGTGTATTGAGATATTAGATACATTCGATGCTTTCCATGCTTGATTATGAGATCCAGGTGTTGAGATTGGAATTGGTTTTCGTCGACAGAGTAGCTTTCGATATATGTTTTCGAAGAAATCTGGAAGTTTGAAACGATACATTTTTTGGAAAAAAATAATTATGAATCAGCAGCTACTTGGTTGTTCGATAATGCTCGCCTACCTATGACAGCTTTCCGATAACTTTTTATGATAAAAAAGTTGGGAAGAGGATCCAGAGCAGGGTACAAACAAATGAACAATGATAGGAATTGTCCAAAGAAATCATTCGATCTGTTCAAAGCGGCCACTCCGTAAACTATTGAAGCAGGTAGATGCATTAGACATATTGGAATAAGAGTTTGGAAGACAAGAGCGTAGAATAACTGAGATTGGAGGTTATTCGATGAATTGGATTGGGAGGAGACTAGACGACGAGTTTGTTGGTAACATTTGAATCCGAAATAGAAGATGAGAAAGAAGGAAATTCCCTAGAAATGATTGAGTTGTATTGTTTGTCAGATGAGTTTTTCTAAACTTACAATAAAGAAACTCTGTATTCCAATACCTACAACTGACGGCCAATGCACTTGTTCATTTCCCAGTTTGTCTTTATAATAGAACAGAATTCCCACATAAGCAATCTGATCGAGAGTCAAGTTCATCTGGGTTGCAAACTTCTCACTGAAATTGTTTTCTTCTGTCTATTTGTGTGTCTGTTTGTCCACCCTACCTCAACATCCGATCTGCTTCTGGAAATGGTTGCATTGTATCCCATGCAAAAACTGCCCAAACTATTCCAAATAGAAGAGAAAAAAGAATCATGACACAAATAGTCCGTCCGTCGTATTTTCTGAGAAACTTCTTACGGCTCAGAACCATGTATCTGTAGATGAAATGAGTGGCGAAAAGAGACATGGACATTCCGAACATGTCACAGAACAATACTGAAATCATAATGAGTTAGGGAATGCTTCTGACTTCTCGTTATGCTTTTATGGAAACTAACCATTCAAAACTTGTAGAATTGGTTTCGGAAACCAAGTTTTGTCAACTCTCGTCACTAGAAAATTCATGCAATCCGTTGTGAAGATGACCTCAAAATTACGTGTTCTATAAATGAATATAAATATTTCCTCACTCACCGGAACAGTGAGACCATGTAAAACAGCAAAAGCGAGTTCAAAAACTGATATATACACCATAAGATATTTATAATTTCCCAACTTTGAAACTGACTTTTTCAGGATTAAAATTATGAGAAAAACGTTGCCAACAAGTGCAAATATCACAGCAATTCTCTCGATAGTTGAATGAAATTGAAACATTTTTCTAGAATAAAACGACCAGAAAAAATCTAAAATCGAGAATACTAACGTCGTCTCAGCTTCAAAATGGGCGTAGATGAAGTAAAAAGCGAATGACATAATCTTGTTATTTTGTGGTTTTAAAACTGACATTTAGTGAGTAATTTGAGAATTCACGAGGTGTGGGAATTGATAATTATAGTGATGAAGAGGAAAGTAAGGTGTCTACACATGGAGCAATTAAAATATTATACGACTTGTTTTGTTAGGCAGATCAAGTCAGAAGTCGAAGTACTTTCGAAAGTCTGTGTGTCTGTCTATAAGGACAAATGTCCAGATGTCCATGGGGAAAACATATGTACTTTTCAGTGGAATCTCCTTCCATCGATGAGAATTCGAGAAGCTTGGGAAGCTGGTTTCAATGCAAGCCGGGTTACTGTAGCAGTCGTTGATGATGGAGTTGATGTGGCTCACGTGGACCTACGAACCGCCTTCTCACCAGATGTCTCTTTCGATTTCGTCAAATTCGGAAGTCTTCCAATCCCTGCTGTTTCAAAAGATACACAGTGAGTGGACATCCGGATGAACATGTTTACAGACATAATTACAGACACGGCACTCAATGTGCTGGTCTCGTGGCAATGGAAGGGAATCAGTGTGGTCTCGGAGTAGGTCACGGAGCAACACTAGGAGCAATCAGACTTCTCGGACAAGACACATTGAATGATGCTCTCGAAGGAGATGCGTTGGCATTTCAGAAGAACTTGGTGAGTTTTTATTTGAGTGTTTTCTTTCTATTGATCTCTTTTTTAATCTCATTTTCATTTTTAGATCGATATTTACTCCGTGAGTTGGGGACCAAAAGATGATGGATTGACTGCTGAAAAACCAGCAAAATTTACCCAAGAAGCCATTCGAAACGGAGCAATTCATGGAAGGAAAGGACTGGGGAATATATTTGTTTGGGCGAGTGGAAACGGAGGAATGAACGGGGATAATTGTGCGCTGGACGGATATGTCAGCAATGAGTATACTGTAAGTTCTAATTCTCAGTGGAAGGGGAATGAGTTCTCATTGCGATCAAATTGAATCTATTTGCAATTTCGTATTTCTGTTTCTTCATTTCAGATCAGCTTCGGAGTTGTCGACTCCACTGGTGCTCCAGCCTCATACGCCGAAGGATGTTCATCTGTTTTGGCAGCAGTTTCAGGAGGAGATTCTATGATTGTGAGTATCAAATTACCCAAATTAAACTTATTTTCAATTCAGCAAACAACTGGATTGGAATCCAAATGCTCCGTTATATCTGGATCATCAGCATCTGCTGCAATAGCCTCTGGAGTAATTGCACTCGCTCTTGAAGCCAAGTGAGTCTGTCTGTGTGTGCATACATCCGAATGTCCACTGATATTTTCAGTCCAACTCTCTCTCAACGTGACATCCAACACCTCATTGTTCATACCGCTAATCCTTCCGCAATTCGTGACGTCAAATTTTCTGAAAATGCTGTCGGTCTGAAATTCCATCCAAATGTGGGGTTCGGACTTCTAGATGCCCAAAAACTCGTGGAAAGAGCAGCTACGTGGCAGAATGTTGGAGAACAAAAAGTATGCCGGAAAACCAAATTGTTGTCAGGAGACATTGACGTCACTGATTGTGTTGACGTCACCAGAACGGAGAGAGTGATTCTCACCGGTTCAGTGATTCATCCACATCGAGGACAAGTCAGTATGCACATCGAGTCTCCACATGGCACAATATCCGAACTTCTTCCACTTCGTCCAAAAGATGAATCTTCTGATTTGTTGGAATGGGACTTCGTGTCCGTTCACTTTTTTGGAGAATCCCCAAAAGGAGTTTGGAAGTTAAAGGTCATAAGTGAAGAAGACTTGAAAGACCCAGAATCGTTCCGAGTGAAACTCACCGAATTCAGGATAACAGGAACATGAGGTGACTTCATTTATAGTTAAACAGTCTTTTTGGGAAAAAAACGGGGGCGGGACTAAATTACTGGGGAAACGATAATAAAATAAGTTATGTCGGTGAGAAGAAGGGGGCGGGAGCTTGCATTTAGAGATAATAAAAAAATAGCTGCTATGTATATTCACATATGAAAAAATAGGGTGCGGAGCAATAAATAAGAAATTTTACACAGAAAAAAGAAAGAAAGTTAGTTGTCTCACTCCAATGAGATCTTCGCCAATTCGTATTCAGTAGATCCGATATCTGAACTGACAGTAGTCCGTTGTTTCTCAACTGGAACAGTGAATGTGAGGTGAGCGGCGTGGAATTGTTCCTCGTTTTTCTGTCGGAAGTCCAGCAAAACTGGGGAGGAATGAGTCGGAATGACGATGCATTGATGACCTGAAACCATACAGATTTAGAAGAAAAGTGGAATCATCGAGATTCGAGAAAAGTTTATTGGAATACTCACCACTCTCACACCACATTTGTTTTCCAGTAAGCACTCCTTGAAGCTGTTCTCCAGAAATATCCTTAGATGCCAGAATCACATTTCTGGATCGAACTTTTGAGATGAATTCTTGAAGACCATCAGAAGTTGCAGTAGTTTCCAATTTCTCGTTTCTTGGAGCAGTGACCAAATCGAAATAGTACGGACGTGTGAACTTGACAGGTTTTGGAGCCATAGCAGTACCAGGAGCAGCTGGCATATGAAGAGTCTCTGGAGTGTGAGTGGTGGCAGGAGCTGCTGAAGGAGATGCATCCAACTTGTCAGATTCCTGAGCACATGCATTCAGAATATCATCAAGAGCTGGATCAGTCTTCTCATATTCCACTGGAGCTCCATTCTCAATCACACTGGATCTTGATTGCATCAAATCATGCTTCGGAATCTCCTTGTGAACTCCATTGGCTGGTGGAGATGACACGTGTCCATTCGGTTCCTGATCAGTAGATCCATTGGATGATACAATGCTGCTTGCGAGTGCACTTGTGAACGGCAATGTGGCATCTTCAATCATTTGATTACTCAATTTTCGAACATATTCATCAGTTTTCTCATCGAGACCCAATTGTTGAAGTTCCGCCGAGAGTTGAGTGACGTCACCAATGGCCTTAGCAAGCTCTGCTCCAGCTTCTGTTGACTTGTCAGTGTCCATTGAAATTTCGACCAATTTGGAGAGCTCCTCACTGCAATCAGCAAGAGTTCCGTCTTCACGTGGAGCTTGTGGAATGAGCGGCTCCTGAAAACACCAAAAATAATTTCAAGGCAGGAATTTTCGGGGCAGCAGAGGGAGATCAGCGAAATTTCCAAAATTATGAAATCAGAGATAAATAATCGAGAATTTGAAGTAAAACTTTTATATAATAATTTCAGATCTTCTCCGCCACCTCCAACTCAACCAAAGTGCCCTATGAATCGAAATACATAAATTTATGAAAAAAAAGTTTGATGATAATAAAAATGTGTTGCGATAGGAAAGTGTTTGGGTCTACATGCACATATCCATATGTATTCCGAGTTTAGTGATGTTCAGTACAAATCGGTTAGAACGTGTAGCTTCTAGGAATTCCAATTTAGCTCAAAAACATTTCGATGGTAAATGGAATCATCCCTAGAAGTAGCACTTTCACACCAGAAGTCATGCTGTACCTCGAATCCAGGTGCCACATTAATCAAATCGCCTTCCAACTGAATGAGTCCATCATTTGGTCCCAATGGTGATGGTGGGATGAATGGAATTGCTGCTGCAATATCAGGAAGATTTGGGTCCGGAGTAGCAATGATGACGTGATCAGATGGAACATCTGGAGCGGATGGCTCCGGATGAGATGGTGTCAGTGGATCGAAATCAGCAAGAACATCATCTAGTTTCGGATACGCTCCTGGATGCACGTCTTCTGGTGTTGGCTCCGGTTTCTTGAAAGCATCAATTGGTTCTGGAACCTTATCTTCCACATCATCAGTTTTTGGAGTCTCTGCAGCGTCTTTCGGTTGTTCGGGAACCGACGGCGTTGGCTCAGGGTTCTTGAAAGCATCAACTGGCTGGGGAATCTCATCTTCCACGTCAGCAAGATTAGCGACATCATCGATTTCTTTGGGTGGCTGAAAAGTGATACATCACCATACGGACACGTGAACCAACAACATATAAGGATTCTCTAGTGAAAACAGATAATTTTCGGGCACTAAGCGACAAGAACTACATATAAATGCTAATATTTTCAGTGAAATCTGTGATTTTTCACAAATGCTGGTGTGAACCTTTTCAATCACATAAATCTTCTGAAAACAGTCTAATCATTACCTCTACTGCCGCAACAGGTTCCTCCTTTGGTTCTTTTGTCGGCTCATCCTTCTTTGGTTCGGCCTCAACAAAGTCATCATCACGTGGATCTCTTGGTGGCTCTGGTGTTGGTGGAATCACAACAATATCCATTGGATTCAATCCAGAGTGATGATCATCATCTAGTAGAGAATCATCCAGAACGATAGTTGTGTTTGCTGCTGTCTGAAATCGGAACACACCACTGCTAAGCCAAAATAAAATAATAAAAGCACTTAACGAGCTAATTAGAAAAAAAGCTTAAAATGCATATATACGTTCAAACTCCGCACAATTCAGACAGAACTTCCGTTTTGAACTGTTTTGTAACTTTCACTATACATCATTTTTGACACTCTCTATTCAACTGATTATTCAACTGATAGCTTATAATACATGAAACCTTCTAGAATATGTTAGAATTCCAAAACGGGCGTTCCCTGAAAGTGGGCGGAGTTTCAATTGTTTTTAAAAACTGGCTAAAAGCTTACTTCTGATGGTTCAGGAACACGAGCAGTTACGGCAGCTGCTGGAATTGTTGCAGCTGGAGCTGGTGACTCCTTAGCTGGAGCTGGAGTTGTAGCCTCTGGTTTTTTTAATGGTGCCGCTCCTTGTACTTTCCCAACTGTCTTTTTCTGTGCTGCTGGTTCTGGGGCTCCTCGTCCTGGCGCGGACGCCTTTACTGGAGCTTTAGCTAAAGCAGAGACTTTTGTGGCCGTTGGAGCTTTTGGTGGTGGAGCTCCTCTGGCGGCTGGTTTTGATGGAGCTGGAGCTTTGGCTGGAGCTCCTGTTCTTGAATTAGTTCCTGGAACAGCAGGTTTAGCTGGAGCCGGACGAGCAGCACCAGTGGTCGGAGCTGGAGCACGAGAAGTCAATGCCCTGGGAGCAGAAGAAGCTGGTCGAGCAGCAGCAGAAGGACCTGATGTTGTCGGTCTTGTGGTGGCTGCTTTAGTGGCTGCTGGCTTGGCTCCTGCAGCAGGTTTTGCAGCTGATGGGGCAACAGCTCTTGGAATCGATGGAGGTGGAATTGAAGCCAACGCGTCCTTAGATTTGACAGTTGCGGCATTCAAGAATGGCAGAGCCTTAGCAGCTTTGTCAAGGGATTGTTGAATCCGGGCGAGTGATGCGGTTCCTGCAGAAGTACAGAATGAAACAATTTTCGGTATGGCATTGCTATGATTTTTGTGTTTAATTTTCACACTCACCAGAAATGAGGACTCTTACAACCGGCTTATCTCCTTCGGCTGGTCTCCACAACATCACCCCAATAGATCCATGTTCTGAAGCAGCTTTCTCCACTTCTGACTCATTTCCAGATGCCAATGCCTTTGTGATTGCTTCCGCATCTTTGGCATCTCCAGCCAAAATGTATAACGAGAGAATACCTTTCGATAATGATTGATACAGAATATGGGCGGGGTACTTTGGGTCGAAAGTAGGTGTTGTATTGGAGATTAACTTCGAATTAGCATCTTGAATTGCCTTCACAACTTCAGCACTGCTTCCCGGCTTGGCGCTTTTGAGCGGCTTTGTGGTGGTGAGAATTGGAAGAGTCTTGTCCTGAAATGTATAAGTTTATCGAGGCAGAACATATTTTCTGGTGTATGAATAATGTTTTCAAGTGGATTGACATAAAAAATATAACATTTTCTAGTTTGTTTACTCGTTCATGACCTTCTAGTCTCCGAAAAAGAACTGCAAGGAAATGTTCGAATTTTTAAATTTCGGTTTTAGAATTATTCTGAGTAGATCATCCATCCATGAAATGCAAAAAAGCCTGTTTTTCAGATATTATTTCAGGTCGAAATAACTATTTTCATTTTTGATTTCGTAAACATTTTTATGCATTCGTTTGATAATGTTGAGAAATGAAAAATTGATATCACTTACCTTCTCCAATAAAGCAGCCGTTGTTCCAAGATTTCCGAGTGTTGGCGCCGAGAGAATCACTGCTGTAACCTCCCGAACACATGTAATGAATCCGGGTGATTTCTCGGAAAGTCCTCCGTCAAGAACGTAGACACCGTCCAAATCGAAAAGTGCCGCCGTGTTTTCACCACCCAATACGTAGACGGACGCCTTCGAGGACATGATGTATTCCTCCGGCATTCTCTGAAAACGAATGAGATAAAGATGATGAATGGACTATGGAGAAAATAGATTGAAACCAGTAAGGAGAAAAAGATGGAGCAAAAGTTAATCTAAAAACAAAATGAGAGTTTTGAAAAAGAAGAGGGAACCTAAGTAGGATTTAGGGGCAAATATCGAACAAGACTTATTTCGAAATATGCGGATTTTGAAAGAACTTTCATAAGGATACACATATTGAACTTGTACTGATGAAAGATTTTATTATCGCGAATGTGTAAATTTCAAGAGAAACTTAAGTGATGTATAAGAAAGTAAATTAAGAAGAACAAGAATGATATTAAATAAGATAAAAGTTTCTGAAGGAGTACGAAACTAACAAGAACTTGTAAGAACTACAAAAGATCACTCAAAGTCTTGAATTTCAAAGTTGTATAGAAGATAAAATTGACTGTAAGACTTCGCGCTCAATTTGGGGAATTCAGAGATTTGGAGACTTTCATAACTTGAGAATTATTCAAAACTACCAAATTTCCAGTAATACTGTGGTTTATATCCTAAGAAAAACCTAAAATTTGAAAGCTATAATAGCATGAGAGTACGGGTAGAATTCAAGAGTCTTTATCGTCTCGCAGAATCGTGATTCTAGAAATATAAGAAATCAAAGTGGTCGTTTCGGACAAATACAAAAAACCATTTTCCTCCCTAGTCATTTTCGGAGAAAGGGGGAGCCCCGAATGTGTTTGTGTGAGTGGAGCGGGGCGGGCGCTAGTTTCGTTTCTCTCCGTGTGAGCGAGAGAAGGCGACGGAGTGTGAGCGAAAATGAGTGGGAGAAAAAAGAAGAAGAACATACTGCAGCCACCAGCCATAGGGACGAAAAAGAACACACTGGTGAGAGGAATGGACATAGAGTAGAGGGTTTCTTTCTCTCTCCGAAAACATCAACAACCTGCTTGATGTGTCTGCGTCTACCAGTGATTAGTTGGAGTATAGTGAAATGAGAACCGAGAGAGGGAGACATATGGTTTTTTGAAATGGAATAAATTACCAAATTCCAGATGGCAGATTTTAGCGATGAGTGAGCATACATGACATAACTAGATGACATAAAAGAGCCGGAGGCGGGAGAGTTGTAAAACAAGAACTGAACGCCGCTACAGTAAGACAGAATACTGATGAAGGTTTTGAATTGGAGAACTCACTAGAAACTGTAGAAGATACCGTAACGTTTGAGAAAACTTTTAGATGAATCTACCATGTATTCGAGGGATCATCCCTACATTCGAACAAAATATAGTCGTTATTTCTGATCTCGTCTGACTACTGTAGTTTCAGGTCGCATTATTGAAGGATGCATATTCTGAAACGAAATCAGAAGGCACCATATGAATGCAGATGTTTAAAAAAATGTATGCCTGATTTTATTCAGATAGAAGAAATGGCCCATCAACTTGACAAAAAACGATGCCATTTTCATAGTTCAGAGTTCTTAAGTCTAACTCTAGAATCGCCCTGCTTCCCTCCATTTAATCGAGTGTCAGTCAAATAAATCTGATTCCCAACTGCAGATTTCTCAGGTAGACCAATTAGAGGGGCAAAAAATGGTAGGTCAAAACGAACAGTTTTACTAAAAATACAAAAGAAGAAATGGCCAATTTAAACTTGACAAAATCAGTATCTAAACCAAATATAAGTCGTGGTCTAGTAGCGAATTTCTAAGATCCTCATAACTGTTGTTTCCGAATTCCGAAAAACTAAACACAACGCCTCCTGGTTTCAGATGCTTCTTCTCATCAGGAAAACGACAATTTCGCAATAAAGCTTCCAATTCCAAAGCACAAATGACCACTATTCGCCTTCGTTCTTCACAACAACCACCACCATCTGGACACATACAAACACACCGAAACACGCATGTTTGCATCAGTGTCCGAGAATATATTATAATCCCTACTTCCATTCGAAACCCTTTCTAACACATAGACACATATCAAAATGAATAACTAACCCGATGAAACGAAACCCCTTGGGTAGTGAAGAAAAAGGCAGGAAAAAGAAAGACATGTCAATCAAAGAATTGGAGCCAATTTGGGGTTTGTATGTGTCTGGGAGCAAGGACGAGACCTTGGCGCCAGGCACAGGGATACCGGGAAGAGAGAATGAAGTATGACGTATAATTATACAGGTCTAGATATTGTTCGACCTGTGTCGTACTGTAGCTAGTTTCTCGATTACTAATTTCACAAAATTATTATATAAGACAATCTAAATTTGTTTTGAATAGATTTGATATCATTGAGACGAGCATTAACCCAAACTTCCGAAGAGTTCAAAGGAGAAAATCAAAACGAAAAAGAGGGATGAAGAAATAAGCCGACGTTTAGCGTGTACACACTTCTTATTTAGATTGAAAAGGAGACTAACTACAATTACGAAGCGGTTCGCATACCTCGTCGCCTAGGTTACACCGGAAGTATCGACAGAGCTAACGTGTCAAAAAGGGCGCTGCAGAACGTTATCGGTGTACACAGAACAACTCAAGAAACTTAAACTTCTGATTGAGAAAATAATGATGTTATCATTATTGTGATGAAAGGCAGGAGAGCAAATATAATAAAAGTTAAGGACATTGGCGCCGGGAATAGCAGCAAATCGAATGTTTTTTTTTGAAAAAAAAAACAAAGTGAAAAGAACATCTAACGACATTCAGGGCACTAAATACTTTTCGGGCAACTAATCTACAAATATAACCGTACCATGACGTTCTTGTCGATAGATATGCCTTTGATCTATTCTGAAAGCAAGCTACAAAACAAAACGATTCTGAATTCATAAGAATGATGAAATCAAATAGGAATTCGGAAGGCAGAAAACAATGTATTAATGTTCAAAGTCAATATCATTATCTTCGCCAATTGACAATGACACTAATTATAATGTGGAATCCCTACGGAAATTGAGAAACGCCCCTCATAGCGTAGCCGAGAAGAAGATGAACACATCTTTGTATCACTGCGTCTCTATCGAATCAATCCTATTTCTCATCAGAAGATTTTCAAGGCGAAACTATCGGAAGACCGAGGGAAGAAGAGGAAGAGTTGAGTAGGTTTCATTTGATTGATGGATTCATAAATTCAAATTATTACACATTAAACACTATTCTGAATGATATGAGAAGGGAAACAAGAATTCAGGAAAGGTGCTTCAAGACGCTTGAGAAGCAGAAAATATTTCTGAAAAAAACAACTGCTCCTCATGATTAACCGAACGAAATTTCCCGCAAACATAACTTTTTGCAAATCCAAGAACTAGTTTGATTTCGAAACACCTATTTTTGATCTACTATTCATTACAAGTCTACCATTAATATAGCTCAAACAAACCAAATCTATTAAAAAAGAGAATAGGGAGGAAAAATCAAAGGAAACTGTTGCTCGGTAGCCACGGTGTATTTACTTTTGGTATTTCCCTCTGTGATTTCTGTGTTCCTAATTCACTAATGTGTCTTTCGCCATTGTCAAGTGGCCGACGAAACGAAAATCCTGTTGAGCATTTCGCAACGAAAATGTAAAAAAAATATATAGAGACTAGATACTGGAATTAGATTTAATTCGAAAGTTAAAATTGTACATTTTAATATCTAATTCAGTAATAGAACTATACTTGATTACGGTAACACTCAACGGTTCCAGGTAAAAAGACACAATAAGCATTCATCAACATAATGACAATCTTGATTAATTACAAAACATATTTTCTAAACCGGTATTATAATCGCATTCCGGAAAGAACATTGGACCGCCCGAGGGAGGTTACCCTTGAAGAGGAGAGCAGCTGTGCTCAATGAGCACACTCTTCTTCCCGAAAGCTGCTCTCTCTATCGGATATCATTTTACGAGTACAACTCTCCGCCTCCGCTATTAGGGAATGAAGAACAGAAGAATGCATCTCAGGAGATACGATTATTGTTAGAAACAAGAAGATCGCGTACCAGGCAGTTCGAAATTCCAAATATCGAGGAACAGAATGCAGAAAAAAATGAAAAAGAAACGCAGGCGAAGAGGGAAAAAACTCGATAAGAATGTGGTGGAAAGAGAAATCGAATAGCAAGGGATGATTCATCCTCTAAAAATTTGTATGTCCGATGTAGAAAATTGACAAGAAAAAAGCGAAGACAACACATTTATTGTAGTTCGTTGAGAATGCGGACGATTTTGAAGTCCCGCAAAAAATTCAGAAGATAACAAAAGCTCAATATGCGGACCAGCTGTTAGTAATGTAAATCAATTTACACGAAAATAAATAGTACACGACAGCTTAAAATCAAAAATAACCATACATCGAGAAAAATAAAACATAATACAAAACACTTGAAAGCTGAACAAGCACCTTTTTGGCAGAAAATGTTGAAATCCAACATTCAGTATTTCAGTAGTTTGTTGTGGCATTTCTAATCGTTTCCATCTCAGCTTCAGTCATAAGTCTAGTGCCATGAGATACAAACTTCGGGAAGAAATGATGATGAACTACGTATTTCTGGTGCTCATATTCTTCGGTCCAAGTCTCTTTGGTGTACTGGATATTATCGGGGTGACCGCTGAGAAGAGCAGACAAAATTCTGATTTCGAATGCAGAATTCTCAGCAAGTTTATCCATAGCCTCTTGAAACTCGGTGACATTCGAATGGTGCGTCTCCCATTGCGCTTTATCCCTCAATTGAACTTTTTCTTCATCATTCAAAGGCTGTCGGTTGTTATAGTTGCGTTTTGCACTTTTATATCCCATATCCAGAACCTGTGCCATCGATTTATTGCTGTTGTAAGAGAGATTCATTTTGGTTGCCTGAAAAGTAGAAAACTTTCATTCAACATGATATAGCTTTTTTACTATCAGACCTCGTCGATCATTTTACTCATCGCCCAATCTCTCGTGTCCTCGTGGTTAATCCGAACACCAATCGTGATAAAGTACCTTTGAATACGAGCGTTGGCGGACTGAAAGAGTTTGTGGTAAGCTATTTCGTGTTCTTGATTGTTGAAAAAACGAGCGGCTCCTTCTAACTGCCACGTTTCGAGAGGACCATCTTCTTTAACGTGAAAATCCGACATTGTGAAATCTGAAATTTGGTAATGACTAGGTGTAGAGCAGATATTTAAAACAGGGAAAATGCGTTCGAAGAAATCTTGAGTTGAATAACCACCAATTAAAATAACTTTGAAAGTAGATCCTAATTCTAATTCGGTTTTTTCGAAGTTTTTTGCTAAATTATGAACTTTAAAGGACCGATCGAAAATTACTGACAAAAATTTTAGCAGACTCATCAGTTTTAAAATCGCGCCTAAAACTATTTCGCTGCGTATGTTTCGTGAAGCAAACATTGAATACTCAGTCCACACATTTGAAGGGAGCGAAGCGTGAATCTATGAGTTCCCATCTTTTTGAAAACAATACTGGGAAGAAACCAACCTATAATGAAGAAAGCATGTGTTAAATAATTTTCTACAGCTTTCAATGAACGTATGAAAAATCCAACAAAATAACAAAGAACGATAACAGTCAAAAAGAAAATAACAAGATTCTGAACTAGCAACCTAAATAGATTTGTAATAAAATTAATTATCAACGTCGAAAATTCCAGAAGAGGTCATTGTTCGTAGGTTGATCGGTAGAACGTCTCCGTCTCGTCGACTGCGTATCGCTGTGTACATTTCTCCATGTTTTTTCGACAGCGTAACACGCTGAATTCCACGGAAGGCGGTACAAACGTCGCATGTCACATGTCCACCTAGCTTCCTATTTTTCAGAATCCTTTCAGTGTGCTCGTTGACTTTTCGTGCCGACTTCTCGATAATCATGAAAGTAAATTTGGAAACTTCAGTACCGTCGGATTCTCTGGAAAATGAAATTCAGGATCAAACACTATTATTTACTACGAAACGGATAGTTGACAGATTTTGAAGAACTGTTTCATTTAAAGCGTAATTCAACCCACTTTTCCGATCTTTTTCCATCGGCTCGAATCGGCTGAAATCTAGAACTGAATGTACAAGAACTATGCACTCCTAGTGGACAACCCAAATCGTGTGGACACGGTGCCATAACTGTTCCTGATGGAAGCATAGTTGGTACAACTTCTCCAGGTGGCACTGATTCATTCAATAACACGAACTTCTCATAATCACTGAGATTATAATCCTCGACAATACGAACAACTTTTGGGGACAACATCACTTTTTCTTCTAGTGTTTTCAAAAGTTTCCGATAATCCACAAGTGTTCCTTGCGATAAAATGAAGTCTCTCGCCTCCAAAATTCCACCGAACGCTCCAGATTGTGATGATTCAATTAAAACCAAAAATCTATTTGTTCTTTTCCAGAGTGACTCTATTAATTGAAGACGGGTTTCGGAGGAACCAATTTCACAAAGAACTCGATGAGCTATCACGACGTCATATGTGGTCTGAAATCGTTTTGAAAAATTTTGGGTCAAAACATTTTTTAAAGTTAAAGTAATTTTTAAAAGTATGAGATTGATTGTATTATACTAATCAAATTTGGAACTTGAGGAAAGACTAACATTGAGAGATGGAATCAAATGTCGCCGGAAGTTGATATTGTCGTGAACGAATGGTCTTCCATTGTCTGTTCCGTCAGCTGGATTGTGATTCTTCTGAAATTCTGTCTTCTCAAAATTGTCAAAGTGAATTACTTACTCTCAAAGAATCCATAGAAAACTTCATAATCGCATCCGACAAATCAACCATAGTGATCTCTTTAACATCAGGCCACCGACTAGTTGCCGCCCAAAACCCTGCACCCGATCCACTACCATAATCTAGAATAGTCTCTGGTTGAAAATCTGGAATCCTGTTGAATTCTTCGAGACATCTAGAGATTTCTGCATAATTAGGTGCTAATCGTGCTAACGAATACGCGGCAGCAGCTTCTTTTGAGGTTATTTCCAATGGTTTCCAATTGAAGTTCGCCTTTTTAAGAATCCGATCTACCTCATTTCGTATTTCATATTGTTGTGCTTCTTGTACTTTTCCTCCAAATGCTTCCTTGTCGAAATCCGAAATTTCACCACGTTTTCCAGATTTTAACTTTCTTTTCACTTCGTCTCTCACTTTTTTCAGCTTTTCAGGAGATTCTGGGAATCGACGTTGTTCTAATTTACTTGTTAGTTGATCAGCCTCATTTTGTAATTGCTTTGCTGGTCGTTCACAAGTCACCACAGCATTGCGAAGTCCATCAATTGCTTTTTGAGGAAGATTGAATTCTCGCCTGAATAACTTTTTTTTCAGAATGTATTGAAAAATGGGCGCTAAGTTAGTTGGGGGGGGGCCACTCAAATTTTGGAATTTTGAGGCAGATTTTTGGCTCAAGGTGAGTGGCTGAAGGGGTGTGAGAGGCATTTTTTGTTACCTAACCTTTCTCTTAGGCTTAGGTTTCTTAAAAATTCGGAAAAAAAATTGACAAAAAACGATTAATTTGTCAATTTTTCTCGTTTTTGTAAATTTTTTTTCCGAATTTCCAAGAAACCTAAGCCTAAGAGAATGGTAAAAAGTGGTCCCCCACAAGAATCACACAGATTTCGTAAGCTTTGTCCCTCTTTCAGAACACTGATTCGAAGTCCCCAAAAAAAATTTTTTGAGTGGCCCCCCCAACTAACTTAGCGCCGAAAAATGAATACCTAAATCGCTTTCCAACACTTTCTTTCGGTGATACTTGAACAATAGATCGAGCATTTGTGAGTGCATTCACAGCGGTGATGGCAGTTTTCGAAGATTCCTATAAAAATATGGAGCACTTTACATATATTCAAGTTTTTGTGACTTGACTTACATCAGATGCTCTGTTTTCTGCTGCTGCTGACGAAGAAGCGAAATTTGCAACAATATGACGAAAAAACAGCCGATTTTGGAGCATATTTGTAAAAATAAATCCGCATAAATAAAAATTTGACAACGACGCTCCGAAATTCCGCTTGTTGAAAAAAGCGGAAGTTTAAATTTTGAAAACTGGGAAGTTATTTTCGGTTTAAAGGTTTTTTTTCATTCTCTCCCCAAAATTTCCATTTCCTGATTGATCGTTTATAATTGATGGGAGTTAAGAATATATACACTATTAAAATATGAGCATTCTCAATCCATTCTAATCGTGTTTTTTTTGGATAGGTAACTCCACTTGTGGGATACTGTATGTTTGAGTTCCAGGTATTTTTCCTCTTATCGAAGATGGGATTTCAGGTAACTCAGAATTTCTCAACGATCAACTATTTCTGATACTCGATGTTTGGTCCCGGATCTATAAATTCGTTACCGAAATGTGTTCGTTTTTGTTTTCTTCTTTTCCAATACACCCAACAGTTTGAGACATTTCTGACAATTTCATTAAATTTCAATTGAGCTTCTTTTGGAAATTAACACGAAATTCATAGAAGGCGAAGGGAAAATGAAATTGAATAAGGAGGGAAGACGAGTGTAATTGATGGAAAGAAGGAACAATTAGGTATTTATGGAGGGAATAGAAAGGGAAGAAGGCACTTGAGAAGTGTCTTCTAGAGCATAGAGTTACAAGTGTTCCCGATTTGGTTCTTGGATAATAGAGAATCGATGATTAAATCAAATGAAAGAATGAAAAGAAAACTCCCCTGTATACTCGATATGGAAGATTTGAAATGTCGTCTCACGTTGTGTTCCTGTTTGATACAGTTCCGTTAACTCAACCTTTACATTTCCATTTCATTTTTCAGTCATCCCTCGTAGTGTTACAATACTATTACTCATTACCAACAAAAGTAAACTCCCTCGTCCTCATTCTCTAATTAAAAGTAGGCAACAAACTTCTTCTAGTTCCGCTTTTGTATAAAACCGTGAATAACTTTGAAAAATTGTGTGTTTTTTTTTCAATGAAAAACTCAGATAACCACGTGGACACACTTTGAAGTTAAACCGATAGATCATTTGGTTGAATTTAGACTCCAGATGTTCGAGCGGTATATCAAAAAGCAATTTACATGAGTGACAAATGAGACAATTACTTATTCAGATTGAATGAAGCCTCTTGAAACTTTACCTACCGTATTCAACCTATTCATTATTTTCAGAATACTTTAATTATAATAAGTTACAGTAAAACTGAAATCGTGGAGTATTATGGGGAGACGATTATTTCAGTCATTAGCCTTTCTGAATAACTGTTAATTAAGAACGAAGAGACTTGAAAAAAAATCGAAGACTTGTTCTAAAATAATTCGAATATTTCTATCTTTTTGTCAAAGTTTTCCAGTTTCCCTCGTTCCTACAGAACCCAAAATCCCCCATTGTTTTCTATGTGCTCCTCAACATTTCATATGTAGTAATAAACATATTTTTGTTGTAAACTCTTCCCAATTCCCGCAGTATAAGTGAGAAGTGACAAATGGTGTCATTCGAAATTTCGCGCACTTTTCGTCTTCTCCCTCTACGAACACTTGTCATTGCCTCTTCTCCTACTAATGCCTGGTGACAGCCGGACGAGGGATTCTGAATCTTGTATGAATTTCAATTCGCAACTAATTTATGCAAAACAGCTGACACGTTTTATGGTTGGATCCAAGGAGCTGCTCCTAGGGAAGACGAAAAACCAATCCATCATTTCTTTACCCACTTCTTCTTCTTCTTTTCCGCTTTTTCTCAAAATTTTGAGAAGAAGAATCATCACGGCTAACCCAAGAAGATAAAGAGATATGATGGATTGGTTTCTTGGCATGCGGGAAGAAGGAGAGGTGTCATCTTGATTTATTGATTTATACTTAGATACGCTTTCGTCTATATGTGTATCTGTTTGTCCAGTACGTATTAAAAATGACTCCTCAGATTGAAAGAAGAAAACAATGTTTTAATATACTTGATTTTGTTCCAATATCTCTGAACCCCTAGATTTTATTATTCTTTAAATGCTCTGGTTTCAGCCGTCTTCTCAAAAAAGATTTTCTAGATGTTTTTTTCTCGACCTTCTTTTTTTCAATTATCTGAATCTGACATCTTCTTGTCATTTACACTTTTAATGCTACTTCTTTTTGTTTCCATCTCCCTTCACATTTCTCTTCTTTTCCACATTTTCAGTCTTCTTCTCCTCCTTCAGAATATCACAACAATAGAGACCAAAAATAAATTTTCCTTTTTATTATTCTTCACTCCTCCCGCGTAAAGCTGAAAATGCGATTACCACTTGTTGAATTGGACGGAGGAGACATGGAAGAGGGACGTCTTCAAGAAAAATTTAGAAGATGAAAAAGAAGAAAAAGAACGAGCAAAAGCTAAAAGATGCTTATTTACCTTCTTTTATTCCTCGCCTTTCCTTCTACTATACAGCGATGGACAAGGATGTTATGAAGGGAAAATCCGGATAGACAAACTCATCGATTTTTGTAGAAATTAAAAAGTTTTCATTAGAACTTGGGGTATTAACTAATGTTTCCTGTTCAGTGTCAAAAAGTTTGAGAAACTCTCTCCTTCAAAATGATCAGTTTTTAGAATAATTGATTAATCAAGTCTTGTAATTCCAAGTGCATTGTATGCAAACTAATCCAATTTAAATGCGGTAAATCATGTTGTTAGATCATTGAATTCACACCAGATGGTTTCTACTAATCGGAGTAATAGTAAATCAAAAATTACGTCATACTCATTAGCATTGTGAAGAGAATGTTAATGAAGGATACTGGGCGGAATAAATTTATAAGGATTAGAAATTCTTCAAGATTCACATCTTGATTCTGAAAAGTTCATTGTCGTTTCAGTTAGTATAACTTGACATTTACAGAAATGGCGCATTTCTGAAATGTTTTTCTCTATCTCCGTACCTCTACATCTAATTTCCCATCTACTTTTCCCTTGTCCATCCACTTAAAACCTCCCAATTTTTTGTAATTAGACCAGGTGACACTTATCCGTAAACACCAATCCACTCTATTGTTTTCAATCCGTAGTAATTTTCTCTCCGTCCACCTGCATATCTCGTTGTCCTCTCCCTCATCCGAATATAAGGTACCGTGAGAAAATGAGCAGCTTATTTCTATTCCATCAACTAAGCTCTCACATTCTCTTTTTCCCGCCACCAATTCAGTACAAAGGGCCAGAAGAGGGGATAATCGCAGTTTCGGGGTTAAAAGAAGAGCTAACTCCTCTTTATGAGTACGAGTACTTACTCTTTTGAAATTGTACATGAAATAGAATAGAACACAATAGTCAATTAGTATGCAAATGAGAGAAGTAGAAGAAGAAGGCATGTACTTGTGAATATGAGATAGGAACGAGTAAAAATGGAGAGACGATGAGTTAGGTTCGAAAGTTAGAGAATGGAAAAGAGCATACTTCAAGGATTGTCCAGAGTTAACTGTATTTTGGAAGCAGTAAACTCGAAAGCCCTTTTTCAGAATAGGTTCAGCATTCTAGAGTATCTTTTAACTGTAGCCTGCATATCAAATACTCAAAATTCCCACTTGTTGACAAGACAACAATTCGCGCAGACGTCCACATTAATATGCTGACAACTTGAAAAATATTTTGAAATATTCCCTTATTGAGTCAATTCAAAACAACAAAATATTTCTTGTTGTTCTACTGCTAACATAACTTCTCAACTATCATTCACCATCTTTCGAAACCAATTCAATATCTTCCGAAATCTCTATTTTATTTGTGTACACCATCAACACAAGAGTGTCTATATGTTGTACTACCCCACAACCAACACAATTTGTCCCTCCTTCTCAACACCTGCAACATCATTTGATCATTCACAATTGCTCTCTCTCTCTCTCTCGATTGCTTCTTTCTTCTCTATTTTCTTGTCATGGCCATCTGGCAGATGTAGTAGACATCAGATCATTGATGTTGGTATCAAGAAGTTTTTTGTTCACCATGATAATGGACTCTTCAATCTAGCTAATGGAAGCTCTTTCAGAGACTGTAAAGAGCTTATCCGGATTTCGACAAAGTGAATCATTCGGTTGGGAATTCGTACAGTTTTCTGCTTCACGATTTTGGATAGGGCTTCGATACGAAAATGTTAAATCTCAAGATTTCCACACATGAAATGAAGTTTCTTGACTGAATTCGTATGGTTTGAAAACTGACGTTGTGAAGATTTTCAAAGTTTTTGAAAATTTCCATTCTCACAGCGTTCAACTCTTAAAAAGAGTCCAAAGTTCTAGTTTGAAACTCTTACTCGGAAGTTTTTCTTCCTGTGCAGCTTCAATGTTTTCATCTGAAGTTTTTTTTTTTCAATTATAGAAGTTTCGCGTATGTATTTTCTCCAATGATTTCTAAACCTTTTCTTCTATTTTTGAATCCCAGACTGTCTCGCCCATCTTCGATGGATTCTAGTTATCGGTTGATGCCGTCTTTCTTCTGGATTTCAAAAATCTTCATCACGTTTGTTGAACTTTGTGTCTCACGTTATTTCGAAATTGATGATAACCAGTCACTTCTGCAATCACTTCCTCTCCTTCTCTCTATATCTCTCACCTTTTAATTCTCTAAATCCCCTAGCTTCCTTCCAACCAGACGGACCATCTGTTGCTATGTCCCCTTCTGTTTTTTTCGGATCATCCATCTCTCTCTCTCTCTCCCGACTGAGTATCATTTTACACTCTCCACCCCCAACAGACACCTTTTCTTCTGTTTCGTCAATTGACACATTTATATTAACACCTTCTCATTCTAATACTCATAATAACACATATTTCAGTGCTTTGATGAAAGTGGGAGTGGCCTTGAGGGAAGACAAGCCCCGCCTCCGTTTCGCATGTACCCTCTTTTCTCCCCGATACACACGTCTCTCTTTCTCTTTTCTTTTCGCTCAACAACCTATTCTTGTTCAAGTTTTCAGTTTGAGGTTAAGCTTGATTTGGGAACTTTACTAGACTGGTGCTCCTTGACAGGTTTTCGAGGATTGGATGTGATATTGTTTCATTCGTTTTGACTCAGAATTTCGTAGAAGCTTTCTCAACTTTGAAACGTGTCAAGCAACTTTCTGCCGTTTCTCTTCTCCTGATTTTAGAATATTCATTTTTTTCAGGAGGATTCCATGTGAAATGCGAAGTTTCACACTTCTCAGCTTTATCTTTCTTCTAGTTTTTAGAATTGATGGAAAATTGAAAAGTGGATTTATTGGATCGAATAATCATGAGACAAGTCCGATTGAAGGTGAGATTTTCGTTTTTCTGAAATCTTCGATTCTTCTACTTCATGCCAGTTTTCTTTCTTGGATTCAGTGATATTTAGGAGACGTGACCCAAAAAATGACATTCATTGAACACCTAATAATTATTGGAATTCCTGAAGGCATCAAATTTATCGAACTATAATTTATCCCTCTCCCCCCAAATTTCTTAGCGCGCAATAAAAATGGCCATTCGTCTGTCCGATCTTCTTCCAAAAAAGGGATGATGAGTGATGAATGTGACCGTTTAACGATTGGTTTATGTTTGAAAGAAAAGGTGAAAAAAGGCTTTCGAAAAAAGTTCTGAAGATGTCAAAGGAAGGTCAGATATCGAAGATTTGGGAAAAAAAACAGATTTCCAAAAAACATAAAATTGAGAATCTAAAGGTCTTGTTTCAAAAATTAGGGTTCATACAATTGTTGCTTATCTATTGAACTGTATTCTAATAACATTTGAAGATCAAGATTTGAAACTTTACATAACTTTCCGTTGTTCTTTTCCATCCAAACCATCTTCTGGAGCATCGGAAATGTTTACATTTTCTGACCTCTAACCCCAATCCATTCCATCTTGTTCTTATCCTCTTCAGATACTTGTCATCATCATGTCGTGACCCATAAGTAGATAGAATAGAGACATTTTGTTTATAACATTTTGGTCCCTCCACTTAATGATGCTTATTACGCCTTCTGCTGCTATGCATCCGGGTCGTCGTCTGTTGCCCTCACGCCTCTTTAGATGAGAAGAGACAGGCTTGGTCACTTTATACAATTATGGAATTACGTCTCCCCTCTCTCTCGGAGCATTTGTGTGCTCTGGGGCACAAAAAGGGAAGGAACACACATAGTTGTTGCTAATGGAGACCTTTCGGAGGAAATGAAAATGTTCAAGTTTTCGAGGATAAACGGAAGTGGAGTTACATTTCAAAGGGGTGTAACTTTTCTCAACCGGAAAAGTTGTTGACGTTCTCAAACTTGAACTCTGGACATTTTTGAAGATTTACACTGCGCTGAAACTTTTGGGAAACGACCAAGCTATAGAAATTGGTATTTCAGAAGATTTCTGGTTGGGTTATAACTCAAACCAAGCCCCATCATCATTCCTTTAATTTTCAAAAAAACCCTCTTCTTGAACACATTACATTCGTAATAACGTTGCAATCATCACCTCTTCCAACCCCATCTTCATTTGACATTTCGTTCCTCTCATCCCATGTTTTTTTTTCGAAATCTCTCTCTCTTCTCTCTTTCTAAAATGTCAATTGACACACACCGCCATTAGCTAGGAGAAGAAGAAAAAGCTGAGCGACTTCTCGTTGCATGACCACGTAAAAACCGCCTCCCCCGGTGATAATGTTGCTCCGAGTGCTCCGAGAGCTTAGATCTTTTTCTCTATTCTTTTACACTCTCCACACGCAACAAAATGTTTTCGGAAGGGGAATGAGAACAAAATGGGCGGATTGAGTGGGAGACAAGTACTTTTTTGGGGAGAACAAGATTATGAAACAAGAAGAGCTACGACTTCATTGGTTGTGTTTCCGATGATCATACTTGAATCACTTGATAACTCAAAATGTCTCGGAAGTTTGATAAGACCTTGTCTGTAGTCTTTACACTCAAGTCCTGATATCTGTAGAATGATGTCAACTGACCTTCTTTCCCTGCCAGCCCCACATTCATTCTTCTTATTCACCTTCTCCACCTCAGAAAGCAACATCCAGTGTTCCTTTTTCTCCACTTTCCCACAAAAGGCTTCTTCTCCATGAAAGAGAGCACACACCTGCTCTCTCACGGGGGAAGAAAAGAGCAACCAAAGACATTTTGGAGTGAAGGGACACAAGAAAAGAGGGAACATACACTTTCCGGTGGCACAAATATAAAATGGAAATGGCTCGTATTTCAAGCATTGGAATTGACATGGCAATCGAAAAGAAGGGCTTAAGTTATGTAGGTTAAGCAGGATGGGGGAGAAGAAAGGGTCTCTGAAAAGTTAAAAGTTTGAAATTGTTGGCATGGTGCCAAGAAGTGTGATGAAATACGTCCTCTCGCCAATGGCTGAAACTGAGATGTTTGTTGTTTCCAAAACGTTTTCTTTTCGTGTCGAGACCCAAGTTTATAAAAAATTCTGGGTCATCAAAGAAACTTGTACTTGTATAGATGTACTAGATGTAATATATGCGCATCTTTCATCAACAATTCCCATATATCTTATTTTTGCACACCGACAGAAAAAATGAATAAATTAATAAAAGCGGGAAGAAATATATCTAGATCCGGGCAACTGACAGATCACAAGAAACCAGGGAAACGTTTCAATACTCAAACCAGTTTCAGCAGTTTCCCATCTTGTTCAAGCTCGTCTCGGTAGGTTTCAGCATGTCGCTTTCATTCAGAAAGACCGCCCGTTTTGGACGGTTGACAGACCGCTCGCATAATTGAATCTGTTCTTTTTTTGACCCCGCTTCTTTTTCTCTTATTCTGCCAGATTGAATTGGTTGTCTAAGATCTGGCCGTTAATTGTTAGGTGTCTGAGAAATCAAGCCAGCTGTTGTTGTTTCGTTACTAATTACTGTATGAGGGAAGGATTGTTGAGAAAATGAAATGATGAATGAATGAGAAGATTGACAGATTCAAAGAATTATCAATTGGGACAGATCTAACATGAATTTTAATTAAGTTAATTCATTAGGCAAAAAGGAAGAAGATTCAAAACTACAGTACACCAATTCTATTGAACATATTTACCCACTTGAAGCTGGTGTGAACGATAAAAATTCGAATTCTCCTTTGAATTCTCACCTTTTACACTTCTCTGAAGGTCACTCTCTGCTAACTTTCCGGATACTAAAAACACTCTTTTTCTTTGAAAAAAAGAGTGAATTAGTCGGTGTCAATGTGTTGAGAAAGAAAGAGAAAAATAGAGTGGAGAGGTCATAAAATGGACCCCATAAAGTTTGAGAGTAGATGACAAAACGTACTGGTGTATGTGAACGGCCGACGCTTTTTATGGGAGAGGGAAAATGAGAAAAAAGGTTCGAAACCTCTTTTTTTAGGGTTGGGAGAGAAGAAAAACTCTCAAAAAGTACTTTCTATCACAGTAATCGAGAACTTGGTGCAGAAAACGCATGTAAAACTGCTGAATGGCTTTTACATGTAACCATCAAAATCAAACATTTCTATTTCAGGAATTCTGAAAGAATCTCTTCGATCGAACCGAGTTCAAGCATGTGATGGAGAGAGAATCACGTTGAGTTGTCCACGGAACACGCAAATTTCTGTTCAAACTGGGTAAGATTACTGTAGGAGTACTGTAGTTCAGTCATTCTTTTTTCAGGTTCTATGGCCGTGTTGTGCCAGAAAATCAGTTGTGTCCTCCACAAGCCGGTCGGAAAATTCCAGATGCATTGACAGATCCACTAGCAATGATTCATCATTCTAGCACATGTGATGTCATTCAAGCCCATACGGTAGGAATTGAAATATTTGTAGTTGGAACAAAATTTTTTAATTTTCAGAGAATATCCGAACTGTGTGACAAACGTCGGAAGTGTACAGTGGTCGTTGATTCGAATACATTTGAAGACGATCCGTGTCCTACAACTTCTAAATATCTCCAGATGGCATATGGGTGTATTCCAATGTCATTCGATGAAGAGACTTTTTGTACTCCGAAACCAACTGAACCATCTCGTCCGGAGATCCGATTAGAGTGTCGAGAAGGTAGAAGGTTGGCTGTTTATTCGGCACAAATGAAGACGTCCCCACAATGTGATCCAGATACAGAGATAAGACATGGTGAGGATTTTTAGGTTGTAATTTTATAGTTTATCTGCGTCTGACATTTTATGCGTTCCCGATTTACCCTTTGGTTGCTCAGAATGCTTGCCAAATTGTTTTTCTAATTGAGGATTCTCGGAATTCTCAGTTTTCGTACGTCACTGGAATTTTGAAAATTCAGAAACAATTCAGAGTTGGTATTAATAGTTTTTCTCAATTTCAACGTGTCTTTCTAAATTTCGTAATCCCTTCTTCTTCTTTCAAATATGTTTTATTCTGGTTCACCACCCATTGTTCCATTTCAGAATATCCTTCTCTTTTCTCTGTTTTCGGGTTGATGACACACATCCAATTAGCCATCTTCTTCTTCGTCTTCTTTCTTTTTCTATCCCCTTTCCATTCTATTTTCTTCATTGAGCCAATGAATGAGACAGTAGGGAGCATAGAAGAGACGTAGAGAAATGACAATTGTCTTCTGAAGGCAGAGACTCTTGGAGCCAAATGAAATGGGGAGAAGAGAACAGAAATAAAGAACCGGAATCTTCCTTTGGGGTGAATACTAAAGTAGGATTTCCGTAGAAGCAGTGAAAATTCAGAGCATTTTTCGGGGAGAATACGATTTTTTGGAAAGGGGAGTTCACGTTATCCAGAACAGTTTGAAATTCATTCAGAATGCGTATCGGACGTTCTTCCACAAGTTCTTCGTCAATGTCATGCGAAAGAAGGATGCACTCTGAAAAGTGAAGAAATCAAGGGACACTGTAGACATGGACATTTGCACGTGGTTTATGTTTGTGGTGAGTTAAAAGGAGGCGGAGACAAGTTCTAGAATTGAAGTTTTTCAGTGAATGAAGAAATCTTTTCGGAAGAGGCAATCAAAGGAGAGTTGACATCGTTGGAGGCTTATTTGAAGGTAAGTTCAGATCAATTAACATTCGAAATCATACATCAACAATCCAATTTTCAGGAAGCCGATGCAATTCAAAAACAAGAAGATGAACGATTCTTCAAAGACGTGAATGACAAAACACAATGGGAACGAGTAGTTGATAGTGAGCCGGCAAGAGATTCAGACGTTCATCAAATTGCAAATGATGGTAAGAGAATAGTATGTACTTAAACGCTATAAAAAACCATTTTCAGCTTCCTACGTGACTCACGATGAATACCGTATGGAAAAGCAAGATCCACCACCAGTCACAGAAAGAGTTGAGCCAAATCTAGTCGGTGTCGGGCATGATTTACTCCAAGTGGTTCAATTCTTCAAAGAGAATAAAGAGAAGGCAGTGATGTGTATTGTATTGGCAGTTAGTATGGCTGCAATTGTTGTGTTATCTGCTTGTATCATCACAAGATTGTGTACTTCAACTAAAGATAATTCGAGAAGTTCAAGAAGTTCAAGGAGTCGAAGATCTCTCGAAACTAGTAAATTAGTCTCTTCTAATTGTGAGTTTTGATAAAATGGCGATTGAAAATAACAATTTGTTCTTCAGACGGTGGTTCCATAACTCCTCAACACATGCTTCAAGACATCGAAGACGAACAATTCCTCCGATTTTCGATGGGATCTGCAGCAAATTCAAATCCTCACTACAGTCATTATGATTTTTAATTATCCGTTAATCTCAATCTTGTCCATTTCAATGCGGGTTTCACTAGTCACTTTCATACCGAATAAGTAAATCATTTTTATTTTACAAGCTTTATAAAAAATCTTCACTGAAAATTGAGAAATCTTCTAATCGTCAAGCACGTGAACCCATTCGCCGATTGTCGAGTTGACTGGAAGTGGGTCTGGAATGATTCCCTTGTAGTCATCAAGTGGCAGATCGAGTACGAGACAGGCGGCATGAACAGAACTACCGTAGCCCAGGGTGAATCCATTTCCTCCGTGACCGTAGTTGTGGACAACCTGGAAAGACAAGATTAATATGTAAAAAAAAATTTCTCTAATTGCAGCCCGCAGATTTCAATAATGAATGCTTACCGTGAATCTCTTCATTCCATGTGCCTCGCGAACTTGCTTCTCAACACGAACTTGCTTGCGACCTGGACGATATCCGACGAATGAGGAGAGCATGTGAACACGTTTGAAAGATGGTTGAAGTTTCACATATCGACTAGTGATGTCCTGAATATCATTGAATGTCACATTGGGTGGTCCGTAGGCTCCTTCTTGTTTAACTGTGCCCATGTAGACGGAGTCGATTCTGAAAATTCAATTTTTAAGAAATACAAAGTTTTTTCTTTCTAAATAAACAAAACCCCAGCCTATTCTTGGATAAAGAAGCATTATAAAATTTGAAGAACTTACACTGGAATAGTGATAGTCGAGAAATCTCTGTACAAGAAATGTTTCTGCCATGGCGCATCAACTCGAATCAAAACTCCTCGAATCGGTGTCATATTTCCAGCATCATCTCCAGCCAAAACACCTCCATAGAGTCCAGCCGCATTGACAACAACGTCGAATTCGGCACCAAGATCCTCCAGATTTTCAATTTTTCGTTGAATGAATCGAACACCTTTCGCCATTAATTCTTTTTTGAGAAATGGACAGAATCGGAGTCCTTCTGAGGTGTATGCAGTATAATGAATACCATGAGTTGTTGTATTCCTTGGTAAATCAAATAGAGATGTTGGACCGAAAAGTTCAGGCTCAGTTAAATCTCGATAATTATAGACAAGATTTCCATAAGCGACACGTTGTGAATCTAATCGAGGTTTCGAATCCGATAGAATGTGTCCTGAAACTAGTTGTACACCACTGAGTCCACCGTATTCTCTCCATAGAGTTGCCAGTTTCTCGAAAGTATCATATCCATACTTTTTGTTGATTTCTGATCCACTATCAATACGGAAGAGACCGGCAATGTGTCGACTTAGAATCTTCTCGAATGGTTTGTGATGGAAGATTTGAATGTCCTGAAAAATTCATTTAGATGCGAGAATAATTGAATGAAGGCCTATTTATGAATTAGAAACATAAACATTGCTTTGGAAAAATTTCAGATAATTCTGCGGTCTCGACTTTTTCTCCAATAACTTTTTCCGATGATCGTTGCAAAACTAACCGGAGCAGTGACGTTCTCCTTCGCGGCCAAATCGAGAATTGCAGTCGCTGTACTCAAACCAATGACTCCCTCACCAACGATTGCAACGCGTAGAGAGTTTACTAGAAATACATTGTTATAATACATCAAAAACTCTGAACGTCAAAATTTACCTGCTAAAACTCCTCCAAATAGGAGAAGAAGTCGCAGCATTCTGTAGTGAAAGCAAGAAATGAAAACGGAGAAGTGAAAAAAAGAAAATTAGAAAAGAAATGCCAACGAGAAAGAGTCCTAGAGCGCGCGAATTTTATGAATAGATCAAAAACTTTCTGAAAATTTGCCCAACGTTGAACGGACATTTGCAAGATTTTTAAAAAAAAGTTGCACATATTTATTTACAAAATTCACACAAATTAGAAAAGAAGAAGACCTTCTCTCTTTCTAACAATGAAGAAACACGCTGATGGCAGATGGGACAAGGGGTGACGAATAGTATATGAAAACAAGGAAATGTGTATTCATAATTGAGGGTTGAGGCGATAGGACAAGGGCGACAGGTTAAATGTGAGATAAAATAAAAAAATAAATTGGTTATTTTTTATTAGCTGGAAGAAGATGTATCACGTATTCCGAGAAAATGAGAAGATGTTGTTGGCTGTTGATTTATACGCTGTCGTCTGGAAATTGGACGAGTTTTTATGGATAGTCTTTCGATCTCAAGTTTAAAAAAACTACAACGACGCCAAAAGTGTAAAAATAGTCATCACCGTTTGAGAATTTACAGAACTTCAAGTTTCAGAATCGGTCCGAGTGAAAACTTTAATAAAACCTGCCCGGCCCGACACAAGTCTGAATGAAACTAGAACATTTCGTCGCTTACCATGGAACCACCAGCGAGTTTTACTCGGATTCTTATTGCACGTTCGAACATAAATGGCGTCGTCAATTGGATGTTTCTTCTCTTTTGATGATGATAGCATTGAGAGAATTGAGAGACAAACTGATTGAACACTCAATGCTGGCGTCCAATCATCAGAGAGAATGGATAGACAGATGTGACCATTTGAATAGATATGTGGATGAGCTGGAATCGTATCTCCAACAAACATTACCTGTAAAATTGTATGTTTGAGGGAATCTCTAACAGGTAAAACTTTCAGTCAACAGAAGACATTGTTATTTACAAAACATCCATTGATTAACAAGTATTTTCTGCAGTTAACATAGCGTTTTATAACAAACCTCTGGTGAGTTGAAAGGATATTGTGGTCCGAATGTGAATTGTAACGTGAATACTTCCCCAGCATAGAGCGTGCCTTCTGCTCCAACGACACCGATTTTCCACTGCCTAGAAACAAGAAAAATGAATGATTCCTTGTGGATCGAAAATTTCAAGGTGCAATCGGCGTTTTAAGCCGTCAGTAATAATTTAACTCACTTCAAGTCATGGCTTGTTATGGTATTATCGATTAGAAGACCTTCTGGATTCTCATTTTTTAGTTGAGCTAATTCCTTCATCAATCGCCGTGTCGCTGCATCTGACATGTCTGAAGAGGCTCTGAATCAGTTCCTGTCTGGAGTGAGATTTGATAGAAAAAATTTCGTTAAGAATTGAGATAAAAATGCGTTGAAACACATGAGACAGAATATCCAAAATATCACACGGAAGAACATTTTCTTCGATAGCATTAATCAAGATGAGACATATTACTCAGATTCAGATAAATCACAATTTCACAGAATCTATTCTTCAAATATATGCTGCATGTCTCAATTTACACAATGAGATTCAACTGAATTTGGATTGTTATGGGGAAAAGTAGGAAATGGGTACCTTACAATAAATTACAACGATTTGGAAAGGGGAACGATCAGAAAACCACGAGAAAGTGCGAAATAGATATTAATAAATAACAAGAAAAAATTAATCTCCGGTTACTAGGCAATTTCAAATTTGATATTCGATCACTTTTTCAACTCAAACTCATGAAGTTGTCGAGTCAAAAGATGTACAACACTAGGTGGTCCATCCTCTCTTGTCAAATCTTCCAAGATTTTCCGCCGTTTTGTCTCTTCTGAATCTTCTTCTTTCATTTCGACGTCTTCTTCTTCTTCTTCTTCAGAAATTTTAATTCTTTCAATCAATTCATGGAGCACCCCATCTTGTAGTCTCACTTTACTGAGTTCTGATGGCTGTGGAGGTGGAGGTAGTTTTCCAGTCACTAGCTTGAATTGATCTTCAATCACTTCTTTTCCATCTGACAGATATGATCTACAAGAATATAATATTTATATACTTTGTATCAAGTTTTTATCAAATTTAATTTTTTCTCAAAAAAAAGTTGATTAAAATTGAAAACCAACCTGAAATTATCGCAAATTTCGCCCAGTTCCTCAATTTGTCGTTCTTGTAAAATCCGGACACTATCTCTAGCCTGAACAGGTCTGAACTCATTAATCAAATGGTGCATGTTTATGAATATAGTGTGCAAATCAATCATTTTCTCCTCGCGGAGCGGATGATCTGGAGCTCGAATCAAAATTTCAACAAGGTCGAAGAATGCGCATATTGCAGATCTGAAAATATTTGTGATGAGAAAATATTAGCTAATTAATTTTGCTGTTTTCGAAGTTTTTAGATTGAATGATCCCATTTATCAACTTTTTAATTACCTCACCTATTCAATTTCTTCATTTCTTCTTTCCAATTATTTTTGTTTTTGTAAAGCTCTTCCACATTAGCATCTTTCAGAGGCCTGAAAACTAATAATTTTAGTAAGATAGATCTGAATATAATTGGAGCTAAGCCTACGCAAAAAAACTCACGCGATAACGTCATCTCCTAATCGATATTCTTCTCCAAAAACTTTGAATTCGGTGAGGGCATGAGGCGGCGGTGGAGCGGAGCCTGAGAGCTAACGTTTTCCACCAGAAAAATTCAAATACTCTCACCATTATTGATTCGATCGCTGGTATAAGCAGTCGCATATTCTGGAGGGTTTGGGAATGGACTGACTGTTTGCGTGCCAAATCCCGGTAGCATTTTTTAAGTGAAACACTGAAAGAAAGCCAGTCTGAAAGTGACAAAACACAGCTGAAATCGGCAGAAAATTGGGCAAAAAACGTGAGTGCGGAGGGGCGCGCTTGCTTTATCTTCGCCGTTTTCGATTTTTCCAGCCCAGTGACGTTTTAGAAGTATATCTAGGTAATGCATATGAATGTTTTACAAAAATTGTGTTTATATGCAAATTATTCACAGTGTTGTTTGAAAAAATGGTTTCCTGGACAAGGGCGTTCGTATTACCTAACCGTAGGTGCTCTCTGAGCTAACCATCTTGGCATTTTCGAGTATTAATCCTCCATTATCTTTCAATTCAATTGAAAATTCACAATAGGAGCAGTAATTACCTGAATTACGGATAAATTGATGAATAACACGAAATACACTAAAAACAAAATTCAAATTACCTCCAAAAACAATAATGCAAATGGGCTCCAGTGACAATTTTCTAGAGTTGGTCTCTTATTTTCTCGTACTCTCTCGCTGATCATTTCAGTTTACTGAACAATTTTCCAATTTGTTTTCTGAAAACTCAAATTATTCAAATTTCAGTGTATATCCCGAAACCATGGAACACTTGGGCGAATATCCGTTACTTCTGGATCATATAATTCAATCTGAAATTTCTGCAGAATTGCTACTTGACGATAAAGTGATAACATGTGCAAAATTCGATCAGAAATATGCAGAACACGTTGACAATCGTCTGGAAGAGGAGTTTCCAGAGCATATTATAGGTTGCAAAGAGTTAGACGAGGATGACGTATGCAACCTTTTTTCCAAAAGTCAATAGTAAAATAATAAACTTTTCAGAGAATCGTCACCGTCACTTCAAGAAATACTCTTACTATTCGGAAGTGTACAGATCTCGACATAGAATCAACTATTCAATGTGATTATTTTGCCACGTCGTAAGTTTCGTGAATAAGATATATAAGTTATTCCTGAAACCGACCAATTTCATTTTCAAGTCAGATCTCGAAAATCTGAGAATTAAGTCATGTTTTCAGAATTTGTTCACTTATTCATGGAGACTCTGTTGCGTCTTGCCACGTGTTTTTTGGAAGTGTCATTGGAGATTTAATTGATTGGAAACCAAATAAAGATAAAAAGCCTGTGATGAGAAAAGGACATAAGGTTAGTGGTACAGTATTATTCAAGCCGAGTCCATTTATATCAGCTATTTATTAATTAACAAACCTGATGTATTTTTTTCAGGGAATGATCTTCTCAATTGTCACTGATGAGACACGAATTTTCACGATTTCGGATGATCGAACAGTTCGGATGTGGTTGATTTCAGATAGAGAAGGCGGACCAATCTGGTAAGAATTGTTTCAAAGCGTATATCAGAAAGCTAGCATGTCTTGGAAAAAGCTTCCTTTTTAATCTTGAAAATATTAAGTAATCGTTCACTTTTCAGTACTGTCTTTGGCCATACCGCCCGTCCATTTGCCATTTCCATCGATACCGTTCACTTCACAATCTATACAGGAGGAATTGAGCAAACCTTGTTTTGCTGGAAGTACGATAACGATTCAATCAAGTTATTTCAAAAAATACCACTTTCATTTGGTGTCATCCGTAAAATCACAAAAATCGACAATAACTTGCTCGCAATTAGTTCACAAAACGGAGATTTGCTAAAAATTCGAATTAATGAAAATCCGTATGTTTTGGAAATACTGAAGGAAGATGTAGTGAATTTTGCTCATTTGAAAGATCGATTGGTGATTTTAACCAGCAAAAAGTGAGTTTTTTTTAGAATTGAATCTCCGACTTCGCTTATCGGGAAACAAGTATAAACTGTGAATCTTTCAGTGAACTGTTCGTCTATGATTCTTGTCTAATGGATCGAATCGTTTTTCGAAGTAAAGAAATGAAACATATGGCATCATCAGAAGAATCGGTTGTGGCATGGAAAGACAAAATTATGATTCTCATCTCAGAAGGAAGTGTTACTAGACTGACACTATCAATGAATATCATATCCATTTCGGTCTACATGAACTATGTGACGATTAAAACCATCGATGGTTACATTGTGAGTATAAGAATTTGTTTTCTTCAAAGTACGGGGAAGCTCAACTGAGCAGCAGTTGTTTACTATCTTAAACATCCCTGATACAAGGACATCTTTAAAATTTTACAATTACAGCAAGTCTACGATTTCTACGATCCAGAACATTTGCGATGCTTGAAACGATTCCGTGTAAAAAATGCTTCAATGATTCCATCTGTGACATCAGTTGCCCATCGTACATTGATTATTGGAACTACTCATGGAGAAATCTATCATTCAGATTTGCGTGATGACGAAGATAAAGTATTTCTGAGTTTGACTGTAAGTTTATTCGAAACTCCTCCCTATTCTCTCCGAATTTTTTTTTTGAAATGTAGTTTGCGAATTAGGTGCTCTTTTCATCAAAATGTGTCATTTCAGCGCCAAGATTCAAAAGAAATATTCGGTGGTAAAGAAGTGACATGCATCCATCCGATTCCGAAAACAACAATGCTCATGACACTTGGAAAGACTGGAATATGGAGTACAATGCGTGTGACACCCGAGGATACTGTAAAAGTCATGAATTCTAGAAGCTTTTCGGCAGCGAGTCGAGTCGCATGGCCATCGAAGTTCATTGAATGGAATAATGGACAAGAGCTTCTTATTGTTGGATTCTACGGGGTATGGATGTTTTTTTTTATAGAGAAAGGATAGGATAATTGATTTTTACAGTGTGATGTTCTAATCTTTTCATTTACAGACTTCGCTAGTAATCTGGAATTCAACAACGGGACTTCCAGTCTCCGAAATATATTGTGGAGGTGGACACCGTATTTGGCAATTGAACCCTTCGTCATCTGATGAAACCTCTTTCAACTTCGATTATATTCGAGAAACTGAGTATTGTCGGCAAAAAATCGACTTCACGGAAAAAGTATCCCTCATAAGCACAGCCCATTCTTCAACGATCTTCGCCGCTTCGGGATCGGAAAATTACTTGGTCACAGTGTCTCTAGATGGCCATCTATCAATTGGAACAAATAAAGGAAATCCGATTCTGACAATGTTTGTTGGAGAGAACTTGCTGTCTACGGATGTTAATGAAAATCACGGAGAGAAGACATCAGAAGTTTTCGTATTAACCGGAGGCGGAAAATCCAAGTTTTCGGTCTTCCGATTCCAACCTGATGATCTGAAGAAGTACAATGTTTTCTGGCTTCGCAGCGTGGCACGTCCAGATGAAGGACGGATTGTCGCTGTGAAGACGTGTCGTTTTCAAAATCAAAACTATTTTATTGCATCCTATTCGTCTGGAGTTATTGAGATCTTCAAAATATCCAAAGATGATAATAACCTTGAATCCACGAGTCGCATAGAAATCGAGGATTCTTTGGGAATCGGTGCTAAATTGGATTATTGTGAAAAAGATGGAAAATTATTTGTTGGAACTAGTGGAAGTTACGTGTTGACATACATCTTGAAAGAGGACGGACGGTTGGAAGAAGACAATAAACTGGTAAGAGTTTCGAAGGGCTGGATCAAAAATAAACCAAATGAAACATTTTTGGAGATACTTTACAATTTTATCCTAAATTGAATGAAACGAGTTTTATTTTTCAGAAACTGTCAGATCGAAGTGGTGTCACCTCGATTGCAATCTCATCAGATGGCTCCGCCCACTTTGTTGGATGTGATTCAGGGCACGTATATCAGTGCCACACCACAGAAACAACGAAAATCCATTCACATCTATCTACAGTCGTGGGAATCGTTGTTGATAAAAATGACTTGGTTCATTCCACTTCACTTGACTGTGTAGTGTTAACAAGTTACGAGCCATCAGAATTTCATCTGAGGAAACCGACGATTATTGATATGCCAAATGGAATGGTTAAGACTGGAGAAAATACTATCATCGTCGTCGGAGATGGAATCCAAATAATGAAAAAATTCTAAAAAATTTCACTTCATATAATCCCTTCTCATGAACCCCTGGCTGTAATACGATCTCTGGCACCAGAGAAAAACTGTGCACCCTTTCTCTGTTATAATTGTGTCTTGTTTGTTAATTTGATTTTAAATCTATTTATCTTCTGAATACGGTTAAAACGGATGAAAAATGATACAGATTTTAAAGAGAATGGACACGGGAAAGTGAAGGAGAATTATGGAACCAGTGTGATTGTGGGATGGTGGGGGGGATTAATATGCACATTCTTTCTTACTATTAAAAAGAATTTTCAGAGATCTCAGAAATCGACTCGAATTTTTGTGGAGGAAGGGGGAAATTATGAATACCACATGTTCCGTGAACGAATTCAATTGAATTCTTTGGAGCAAAAACTGCTCCGAGGAATACAACTGAGTGTGCTCACGGGCCATGGGAATCAGGTCTAAGTGAATTAATTGTTATTACTAAAAGAAAAAAATCTCGTGAGTTTTGTGAGTTTTAAAAAGGGGAAGGACGCAAAAAAATATACACGTAACGGCAAGGAAAAGCAAATATAGGAGGGAAGGCACCGAGGCGGGAATTTGTAAATTTTGAAAGAAAAAATAACATGAATGATAAAAATTTAAAGATACACTTTCTTGACTTTGTAATCTCTCGGTAACGTGTTCTGATTGATTGACGTGACGATGGCGTTTTTATCACGAGAAGGCGTGTTTATTCCTGAGCCATGTTGACTCATCGACATCGGATGATGTGTGGCATTCATTGACATTACCAGTGACGTGGCATCCATACTCTGAAAATTCCAAAAATTAGTTTGTTAAAAGCTTTCTTAAATCATCAATGACTGTTTACTGACCTGTTTCGATTGTGGAACGAATCCATGATCAACTTTTGTCGCTGTCGTCAGCGAATCATGTCTCGTCAGTCTTGCTCTTCCGAAACTGTCATAGTCTGATCCACTTGTTGAACTAGCTGATCGATGAGGTTCTGATGAGGCTGTCCATCGATTTATACGAATTCCAATCTGAAAAATAGTTTGTTGGCAATACAGCAAATACATATGATCAAAACTTACGAATGCCCCGATAATCAAAGAAATCAACGAAGCAACAGCAGCTACGAGGAGTACTGTAACTGTCGAGTGTTCCTTTGCATAAACATTCCTTGAAACTGCTTCTGGTTGGGCATCTCCGTTTTCATTGTCATCAAACACTTCTCGTACAATTATTCCTTCGGGACATTGTTCTGATTGTCCGAAGACCATATTCTGAATATATTGATCGCCAGTCCATGATCCTCCGTGAACACATCTTGCAATACTTGAATCCCATGCACAATGTGGATCTTGAAGTTGAACACATTTTGAGCAGCTCGTCTGTTGTGCACAATTATGTACAGGCAATGAAGCGATTTCATCAGATGAAACGATGACAACATTATCTTTAGTTGTTAGAAGATTCACGACGGGAACTCCTTTTTGGAAAACTGTAGCTGCTTGGATTACTGTAGCATTTCCATCAACTTCAACCACTTTCAGCACTTTTCCATCGGATGTTCCAATGAAAAGAACATCATATGAATGACCTCCGACTGCTTTGACACGTGGCAATACAGTAATTTGTGTCAAATCTGCTCTATCTGCACCTTCTACGAGTAAAGGAGCGGACACCGCAGAAATTGGACGATGAAGAAGTGGATGGTGAAGAATGAAGGATACTGTATTCTCTGGAAGTTTTGTGGAATCTGGAGTACACGATCCTGGACGAGGCTTTGGAACTTCGTTTCTATTATACGCCATCCACATCGATTGAGCATTATTTTGATGTTTGAATGTTCCATTATCGAATTCTTCTCGAATTTTCTTCATTGAAAACTTGCAAACTGCACTCATTCGAACATCAGAATCTGGTGTAGAGAACACTGTGTAGACAACATGATCGTTGTTTCCAGCATCGATCGGATCAGAGACAGCTTCTGGAAAGAAAAAATGCTGAGCTGAAGTTTAAATATTCAATCACTAACTGAGCTCATTGAAATAAAATGGTGAAGATCCAGATGGCAATGAGCAGTTGAGTCTTGCTTTCAAATAAGTTGTCCATCTTTCATTAGCTGGACGAGCACCTCCTTTGTCATTTTTGCAGACACGTGCGACACGAGCATAGATCTGAAAATCTCCAGAAGGTGATTAGAGGAAATTCCTAATTGCTGTCGTTCTTACCTGTGACTCCTCATTATTATCGATTGCTTCACTGGCGATTTCTCGGAACCAGAAGTAGACATGCTCTTTATAAACAAATGTTGCCACGAAGTTTGGAGCTGAAAAAAAAATCATTTTATACCAACTGCTTTTATCCCCGAATTCTTTTCGAACGTCTACTTCTCTATCGAACAATGTTACTACCCCGATTACCTCCTATTTCCCTCTTGAATGCATTTAACTTCTTCCACACTAAATAATTCACACTTACCGTTTAACACTCTCGCATCGTAACTTTGTGTTCGAATGTTCGCCGATTTAGTAGAGGCAGTTTCGTCGATTGTCTTTCTGTAACAATAATTGTTTCGTTTGGTAAAAGTATTTGTTAAGTACCATTCATTAGTCACATAAGAGATGAGATAAGAGGAAAAGGGCGAGAAACTAATTAATGGAGTACGGGAATAGGGAAATGTATGTTGGCCTTTCATACTGTATTTTTTAATTGTATTCATCACTTACCTATAAATCAACGCATCATTCCCCACAAAATCGGTTACAGTTGCAGCATACAATTGATTAGTTCCCGGTATATACAATGCACTTGAGTTGTGTTTCGGATCATACGGTGAAATCCCTTGTCCATCGAATTGTCGTGTGTTCCTGATACCGTAATCGGTTACAGTATACTCTCGGCATTTCGGTGAGAATGCATGAGTACCGCAGACCAGAGAGACTCCAGCTGATTTCCGTGCCAGAACTCGAATATAATTTTGACAATCTGTCTTGGATTTCCCCTTCATAATACATTCTTCGATGTGTTCTGCTGGTGGTTTCCAGTCGATCTTCTGAAGAAAAAATGTTTTTTATAGGACTAAAAATGACAAATTGCTACTTACATGATTAACAGAGAGTGTAGATAGTGACAGATTGTAGACGGCATTTCTGAAATACTATATTCTATAGATTTTGTTACATAGAGGTTTTTTAAGTGAGTTGATGTTTTGTTCATGATCCCCTTCCCAATTCACAGTTTCACAATTTTCTCGTTCTCACTAAAGTATATTACTTCCGGGACATTGACCATTTGCTGTTTTACAAAAAAGATGGTAATCTAAAAAACGATAGATAAACGAGACAATGTCAATGTCAAAACTCAAAACGCGAGAAGAAAAGTTTTGCTTTGATTTTAATCTCATCGAATAATGAAACTGGTTACTAATTAGAGAAGAAAACTTTGTTGTTGTCAAATGATTCTGTCCCAGGTCGAAATGAAGTAAACAAATTATCTTACCTGGCTCCGACAAGAAGTGAATCACCATCAGCAGCCAGCAGTTTGAAGTGATCAGATTCATCTGAACTCGTTCCGATTCCGCCGAAACGATCGCCGATTCCAACTGAAAATAAGGACTATTGATACTTTCTTATCTGTCGGTTTTTATTCAAGATTCTGAAACTTCTCAATGTGCAAAACAGGTTCCCTCTTTTCTCATTTCTTTTATTTTTGTCAATTCAGTTCGTCTAAATCACGGACGGGCGGCACCAAACCCATTATTTCAAAGGGAGTAACCGAACACCCCCTCCCCGTTTACCATCCCAAACCCATCTCATTTCCGAAAACGATTCTCTCTCTTCTGAGTCGGCACCCTCTTCTAACGAAGGAGGAGAAGAACATATATTTCTGAAGGACACGGAAAAGGGAGACGATGCTAAACGAAACATGCAATGCTTATTACCCAAAAATGATTCGTTTAGGTATATAGAGGTCACTCCCGTCGTGTTTTTTCCTTCACGGACACTTGCCTTCGTTCCCCCATGTCATCTGAATCCCTTCATTCTATCCCATCTATTCGAAAGTACACGATTATGCATGCGGAAAAAAGATGACAAGTTTGGAAGAAGGAGAAGCTGTAGGAGTGGAGATTCTCCCTTGGGAATCTGTGATGGCGGGAAGAAATCGCGCAATCATATACTATGTGTTCTACACTAATCGCCTATTCCCAAAGGGAGGGAAGAGCGGAAAACGAGGACGATGACACCAAGAAGTGGACAAAGGAGAAAAAGAAGACGTTCTAGAAACATTCAAGTTCAGAAATTTACAGAATTCAGCTGAAATCATGTACTTAAGTTAGGATGCTACGTGTCAATCCTAGTCACAGCTCGGAATGGTCTCCACATAACCGGGGCATTTTGACTGACAACCAATCTCTACATGATGTTCAATGGCAGACTCCACGTGGATTATGGTTATTGAGTGACACGTGACACCTGCTCCTGAATCCTCTACGATACGAATTTGACACCCCCATGCTGAGAGAGAAATCATCAAAATATACACAAAAGCACCTGTCTTTTTGAATATTTATGTGTCGCCTAATGTCTAATCAATCATTGTCTTGTCATCACACATACATATTTTGTCCTTCTCATTGCAATGAATGACACCAGATTTCTAATAAAGTGTGATAAATTGCTGTGACTGATTTGCATAACTTCTGCTCGCTCCCTTCTCCATATAAACTCTTTTCATCTTTCATATGACGTATTCTCTGAAGATTTAGAATCTCCAGATGGATCCCTCTCAGGTCTTCAGAAGACAGGCGGTCAATGTTCTTCATGTCCTCCAACATATTGTCCTTGTCCTCCTCTTCAAAAGATGTGTCAAGATGAGGGTGAAACCTAACGGAATACGTAGATTCGATCATCCTGATGCTGGTGAACATCCAAAAAAACTCCCGAAAATCTTCAGAGAAAAAATATCGCCGAAACGAAAAAAGTGGGTCGGTCAAAACGAGATGAAAACAAAACATGTCAAATTGGCAAGTAGAGTACCTGGGAATATGCGAGGGGATTAGCCTACTTTTTGACATTTAAATTACTCGTTGGGTTGTTTGAAAGTGAACAAATAGCTTTGAAAAGTACCGCCTGAGTATTCAAAAAAACTCTGTTAGTGCCTTCAGGTATCTGAAAGGTTCCCTAGATGCCTTTTCCTTTCTGAAATGTCTCCAGAATTTCAATTTCGATGTCACCACACTTGTGGTGAAATGGCCGGAAATCTTGAGAAAGCTTTCGTCTTCTTCTAATTCAGAAGCAACCCAATCAAACAGAGAGCACCAAAATGTGGAAAATTTCGTAATGCGTTCCATGAATAAATTGCGTATTCACCCTTTGGCACTATAACTGAATTAGTGGTTTTCTTCTGAATCACTATGACATTAGGAGGAAACTGAGCGAATGGCTTCATTCAACAACGAAGTTCAGAATAACCCTTTTCAACCCATCGATGGGAATACTGTTGAAAGAGCTGAGTCTGGAGCCAAGACTTCCCACTGAGAATCATCATAATTTCAAGGTGTCAAAAACTGACATGACCCTCATATCCTGTGGATAATGATTGATTGTTTTGCATAAATAAATATCATCAGGGGTCGCTCCTTCTAACCCATTCTTCATATTTCCTTCTCAATGGCAGGTGCTTAGAGTGGTCCAAGATTTTATGACGCAACCTCCCCCATCTTCTGCATAATTTCCATTTCCTCTTCCAATACCCTCTTCATGCTCAGATTTCTTTTGAGCCGCCCGTCAAGAGACAGCGAGAAATACAATAATACAATACACGATCGGTACATGTTTGTGTTGTACACAAGAAGAACACAACGTAACCGGATGATCCATGTGCAGAAGGGAGGTGTGCAATGGGACACAATACCATATGTCATGGAGAAGGAAATTGAGCTCCCGTCTGTTGAAGTCGAGTCTCGGAGAGCTTGATTGCGCAACAAATGGACGTTAATGGAGGAAGCGAATTTGTAAAGAGCACAATTTGAACAATGTGAATGAGCAATTTTTATGCCATGTGTTCAAATGTTCAAGAATCTTGTTGAGATTGATTGCTTTACTATTTGAAAGGATAGAAATCTGGATATATCGAGTGAGATATTCGAACTTAACTTTCACGTTTTGTAGCGGTGCCCATTTGAATACCGTAAGACTTAACCGTTGTACTCAGCTATTTGTATGTGTTCCAATTCGAAAAACCGTCCGTGACTATTCAATTGCGCACCGACAGCACAAAAAAGACGGATCGACTCCTGAGAGTCAGGAGTCCTGACCCTGAAATACAATGGGATGAAAAACGATCCTTCCCGCTCCTTACCCGCTCACGGGCGGGCAGTCTTTTATTTCGATCAGCAAAAAGGAAAGGTGCATCTTCAAGCTAAAGAAGAAAAACTGGATGATGTGTACTTTGAATTTGCACATATCAAAATTTCAGTTGTTGAGATTTATGAGATTCATGAAGAGACAATAGTGCGGAAACTATATAGATGAAAAGGATGAGATAAAGTATTGGAAACATTGTATATTTTTCTCAAGCTTTTCAGTCGTTGACCCTTTTTCCTCTTCTCTCAATGTCCGAAATCTGAAGTCTCGATCTACCGCGCACCCCGCCAAATCTAAGTCCTTGATCAACTTCTTCAATATCTACTCCATCTGGCAACAACACATTTGTGTGGAGAGAACAGCTTATCTCACCTTCTGTGAACACACACGCATATTTACAATCCACCCAACGGTACCTCGAACCCTCAAACAATATACTGTCGTTCCGCTCGAGACCCGAGAAACTGAGTGGAAGTAAATATGGAACAGGTAATAGTGTGGGAAACAGAGTATTGTTTCTTTTACAGGAGAAAATGACACTATTTGATTAGTGTCGATGGGATGCTTCCCGCTTTTCGACAAGGTGCAAAAACCACGCGACAGAATCTTTTTTGAAAAGTGAAAAACTGATTTTTGAAAAAGATTTCTAGATTTTCGGACTTTCAACCTATTCAGATAGTTTTGAAAAAAAAGACTCACCAGAATTTACATTTTGTTTCGGCCTCAGATTGACGACACCTGACGTCGCCGCTTCAGAATTCCTGAAGAGGAAGAATAGAAGAAGCAGAAGTGTTTGTCGCATTTATCGCATTGAGGTAGTTGTGTTGGCTGTAATGAAAAATCGATGATTTTAAGAAAAAAGTGCTGATAATAAAAGTTCGATAAAAACGGCGACGGAAACGAAAATCATAAACAGGAAGGGAGGCGTGGGAAGAAAACTGTCAGACGATACGACGGTGGTGGGCAAAAATAACAATGACGTGATAGATAACTATAAAAGGGAAAAATATGAGGAATAACCGAGAAAATAATCTGAAAAAAGAGAAAAATTGAAATACCGTAAACAACGAAAATCTAATTTCAAATCGCCGCCGAAAAGCGATGCAATCGTGCTCTATTGAGAATACAGTAACCGTTGTGGAAATTTTAGACTTCGGGCTGTTTTTTTCATGGATACAACTCCAGTTAATTAAGAAAGAATGGGATTGAATCGTAGAATTAAAAAATTTTAATTTGATTCTATACTTGAACCAAGTGTTGCAAGCTCTGTGACGAGAAGAAAATTTTAATTCTACAAAAATCAACCGAAAAGCGTATTTTTAGATCTGAAACCTTTCGATTTTCAGTGAAGCAGTATGATAGAAGTTGAACTTCAGTCGAAAAACTTTTGCTTTCTCAGTAATTTCATGATACCCCACACAATGGCGTCGATTAAAATCATTAAAATTTCGGGGGAAAAAATGAGAAAAATGATTCGAGAATCATTAGAAGAGATATAGAGACACAGAGATACAGAAGACGATGAAGAAGAATCAGAAGATGTGTGTGTAGCAGCAGTAGCAAATGTTGAAAAGTGTGTGTTGTCTGTGTAAAATTACACTAACTTCTGATGCTAGGTGTGGACCCACTAGATAGAAGAGACACAGAGAAACAAGGGAGAACACATTAACAGTTAGTCCAATGGCAATTGAAAGTGAGATAAAGAGAGGAGTTGAGAGAGAGTAGAGAGACGCAGAGAATAAAAAGATGAATGATAAAAAAAGGTTGCAAAAAACGACGGGGTGATAGGGTGATAAGATAGAAGACCTTTTCGGTATAGCTACCGTTTAAGTGACGGCTAAATGGCAACCGGAAAACGGTCGTCCTGATCAAAAGGTACAGCTCTGGAAATCATGAATTACAGACAAACTGCTTTCCACAAAGGTAGAAATTTTCGAAAATCATCTGATTAATTCAAAGTTAAATATCTCAACTTAAAAACAGACGAATACATGGGTTGAAGAGCGTGAGAATTCAAACATTCGACAAAGCTACAGTATAAAAGTGTATGTTTGTTTTAGTTAGCCGGAAAACTTAGACCCCAGAAGGACAAAAAAAATGTATTCTCGAGAAGAGAAAGACCTTCAAAAAGTACGGGAGACGCAGAGAATGACAGTCCTCAATGAATGAATGGTCACTCACATTGGCGCCTCGGTCCCCCTTCTCCTCATCATTCCTCCAATTGTGTTCTATCTGCGTCTCCAGTCTTTACCAATATCTAACGGGAGCCACACCCTTCAAACCCAATAAGAGTTATATATTGGCCTAGTGACCTTTAGCACATATGTTCGAGAACAAGAAGGTAAAGGGTGCAGATGGGTGGTCTAGCAAAAGTCCGAAGAGTCTGATGTTATGTAGTGCCACTACTCAAAACTGAAGCAAGAAATAAATATGTTGACTTCGAATAGATGGGAAATCGTAAAGATAAAGCTACTGTAGCAGTGAGCAGTGAGTTGGAAAGGTTCGAATTTTGAGATGAAGAAGCGTAACAATTGATTATAAATCGAAGGAACGACGTAGTGAAGAAGGGGGGATTGGAGGGAAAGAGGGTGGTGAGTGAATCATATTGGTGTAAAGTTAGAACTGGACCTGGCACCGAGCCAAGTGAAAAGGTTAAATGGGAATGGGAATGGGCGGCTATACAATGGAACTGTACAAAAACTCTCATAAGGCTAAAAGTGTTGCGTAGAGAGAATACTTCTAGAATAAATTGAGTGGTGTGACTAACAACCTCTAGAAAACTGGAGATATGATAAAACAACAAAGGACTTGGTACCGCCCATACTGAGCAACAGTATACTTCTTCAAAAAGAAAGGCGGTACACTTGACTTGGCAGGGAGATAAGCGTTTTACAGCCTACCGTATATATAGTATAAGGTGACGGCTAGCTCTTTGAAAAAAGGAGCCATAAAAAGTGTACAGCAACAGACAGTCCTGAAAAGTTAACTTTTCTGAAAATCCACTGATTTACTGTATATTTCTGAATTCGAACCCAACGGATCCGCACACATCAGAACACTTTGAGAAAACTCATATTTTAGAAAAGCCAAAACCCTGACCGTTACAAGTGGGAAATTTCCGAAAGTGTGAATCTAGAATGAAGGGAGAATCTCCACTGAAAGATTCCACTACCTGACCGTCAGCCATCATCATCAGAAGCAAAGAAAACCCGTCTAATACTAATTGTGCCACCATCCTCCGAGACAGGATAGAGTGTCAGAAATCTACACTCATAAAGCCAATAAACCACACACCGGCCAATTCTCTTAGAGACAGAACACTTAGTCGAAAAAGCCGATGATGAGAGGAGGAGGAGGATCTAATGTGTCGTCTTGTTCCCAGGCGTTGTTGAAAAGAGAGAAAAACGAAGAAGTAGGAGAAAAGGGACAAAACCAAAAGAGAGAAACAGAAACGAGGCGATGGCGGCTGGTCGAAGAAGGGGCAGGCGGTCGACCGAAAAAAATGGGCGGGACTTGGATGATGGCCAACAAGGACACAGAAGAAGACAGTCGGGGGGTTGCAAGTAGCACAAAGGGATTGAAAGAAGGAGAAGGAGGAGGTCAGCATTAGGATATAGAGGGTGGCTTAATCCTTAATCCGACATGAACAGACTGTCTTAAGATGAACTCATTCGAAAGTTGTAATTGTTTATGTAATCGAAATGGACAGATGCCAACAGATGGCTCCGAGAATTCTGAATTGTTATATACACCAGAAGTCTTGCTCAGTTTTGCAGAATACTCCGAAAATAGTTAGATCCAGTTAATTTACAAAATGATTCAACATCAGGAGCTTACTGTAAAATTACTTTAAACCTCGTTCATGACGAAAGGTCCCTAATTTATTAGGATAAAATTATATTCGTGCGACAAAGATACACCAGAAGTAGCTCAGTAAATACTTAATTCGACAAAAGTTCTTATGTAATTGTTCATTTAATCGAAGATGCCAACAGGCGTTATTCTGGCTACTTACGATGGAATGTTGCTAGAGTTCATTGCGAGGGACATCTGGACAAAAATACAGACTCTTTCGAACCCCCACCGCATTACATAATAGACTAAAACACATATACAATCTGTTACGGTTACAACACTGCATCTACGGTGCTTTTGTTGTAATATATCTGCTGTGCCAGGGTTGCACAACTATAAAGATGCAAGCTCTCACGAGCTGCTGCTCAGGCGGTACCGAAAAAGAAACCTCGCCTTTTGATGTGTTAATTTACGAGCAATATGCTGCATATGGATGTGGGGTGTAAAAGGTTTCAATGGCAGCTATAAAAAAAATTATTCCTCCAATGTATCTTTTTTTCTCGTTACTCACAATCAGAGTTTTCCAGAATCTTCCTCGCTTATAGTATCACCATCAGGGAAATGTTATATAACTGTACATAAGTTCCAGCCAACAACAGTATGAATTCATGAAAGCATAATAATATAGAACACCTTTGAAAGAAACTAAACTATTCAGAAAAGTGACTAATATATACTGTATACAACACCTTTTTTTCAATTGTTACATGAATGGAACAAGCTAGACAACGAATAAAATAGTTGTCATTATCTAATTGAATCTCTCGAAAGAAAAGAAGGTCTGGAAATTAGTTCAAGTTGAAATTAGAAATGACTTGAACCAATTTAGATGGGGGAAGAAAGGTTACTTCTTCCCATTACATAAGAATGTACTCAAGCGGAACGTATGAGATGAAAGGACCGAAGAATACGGTACCCGTTCCATTGTTTAGGAAAGTAGGTAGTCCGATAACAAAAGCATTTTGAGTTAAAGGGACTAGTTTTGTTAGTTTCTGATACAAGGAGGACTGTATTTCTGTATCTTAGGATATCTAACGGTCCATGAGTTTTAGTTTTAGAGGAGTAGGCTCCTCACGTGTTTCAGAAGATCAAAAAAGTGTCAAAGGCTCGTCAAATATTTAATAAGGCCCTCCCCAAATCACTTCTGTCTGTGTGTCTGTCATCATCACTCTCATAAATCAGCTTCCCCGTTTTCCATATATTACGCAATCCTGTTATTTCCGTTATTTACGTCTTTTGACCTAACGCCCTCCCTCCATATAATTTGCAACACACAGTCTTCATCATCGTAACCTTTTAATAAGAGAGGAGGAACCGAATCATAATTATAACTTGTTAGTCACCATGATGGACATGTCTAATGTCATGCATGACTAGGGAACAAACATTATTGGTTTGGGAATGGAAATTGGTTTTATGCACTTGGTCGAAAAACTACTGCGTTAGATAATAATGTTTGGATTCTTTTGAAACATCCGGACATACAGATATACAGAGAGACAGTAACCTTGATGACACAATAAAGACTCTTTGGACCATTTCCATTAGAAATTTTCTTTGATCTTCCTCTACTCCCTTCCCCGGCATCAGCAAGAAACAAAAGAAACTCAAAAGAGTCTATTCAAAAAAGATGGAAAATTCTCTGCGGGGGACACCTTGACCCTACGGAAGTTATTCATCAACAAAACGGGCAAGGTTGCATCTTCCTAAAGAGGAGTGAATAAGAAAAATTGGATCTCTACCTGATGGTCTACACAGAAATAGAACTATCCGTGATCTTCTACAGTACTTGCAAAAAGTTTCATTCTCCTTACCCGAGATGCAGTACAGTAAGAAACTTTAAAAATGGGAAAAATGTTGAAATCTAACAGGAGCTCTTTTTGATCTCATGATCTAGAATTCCACAGATTCTGACTGTTTTCTGCAGAGAAAAAAGATAAAAACTTCCTCCTACACATCACATTTCTGCTCTTTAACTGGGGAAAGGCAGCACGTGAGGATAGATTTGAAAAACTTGGAAACACTTTCAGACAATGAATATGAATTCCAGTCGGAAAAAAGAAAAGCACTTTGAAACAATTGAAGATTGATTTGATCAGTGATGCTAGAAATCCATGTTGTGCATGACAAAAGGTGCTCTCCTGGGTCTAATCGTGCAGGGATTTCAGATCAAACTGATCACCTCGAAACGAAAGAAACAAAAGACTCATTTGATTCCGGAAGCTTTCATTGAATTGGATCAAAACTCAAAAGAAATACGACAGAAATGATATGAGATATCTTGCTCTCTGTTTCACTCTCGGGGGAGACTCCGCGCGGAAAGTGAGAAATAGAGAGAGGTTGGCAAATAGTTCTCCCTTCAAATTATATACTGATAGTGAGGAGAAAGAGGAGAAGAAGTTGTTTGCACTCTATTGCATATATCCATTTCTACGAGTAGTTAGTGAGAAGAACAAGGCGGAACGAAAAGAAGTAATGAGGTAGATAACTTGGTATGGGAACGGTCATTTTTGGATTTTATAATAGAGCTTGAAAATGTTTATGAAATTGGTGACATTACAGAGTATCTAATATGAACAAAATGAGATCGAGAGGTAATTGAATGTAGAGAGATCTATTGATACATACAGTTATAGTATTGCTTTTGATTCAAAAATTGAGATGGATTGGGTCGAAAGAGAAAACGGGAAAAGGAGTAGCTATGAGAGTGAACAGTTTCAGAAGTTTAGGAAACAAAGCTTTGGAAATCAGACATCTAGACGACCTCAATTGCTGAGGATTGGAAATAAAAGATTTCAGAATCAAATATCACAGCAATAGAAAAAAGTATTATTCGCGAACAATCTCAATTTTACGAATTGTAGGAACTCATTCATCAGACTACGAATACACTATAAATTGAACTGAATGAAATATAGAGTGAACTTCCAAGAAAATAATAGCTACAGTACAGTTTAAAGGCACATGATCTAAACAAGGAAAAAGAAGGAAAACGATATATTTGTAAGGGTGTGAAACGATGCAAAAACAGGGGGGACAATTTCTGTAGTTCACGCCTCACAAATTTCGATTGTTTCTTATTCTTTTCCCTTCTTTTACCACTACAACAACTAAAAGTTTTCTCATTTTTTTCACTTTTTTGACAAGGAAAATGGTTACAGATGAAAAAAGACATAACTAATTGGCAAAAGTGGTTTAGAAGAAGTGGAAAGTGAGAGATGAATGAAGATAAAGGGAGAGGGAGAAAACAAAACTGGTCGTTTTTTTCAGGGAGAAAAGAAGGAGAAGATGATTGTTTTGGGATGAGGAGATGGATCATAAACAGTTTGTTTTTTTGTTTTTCAAATGCAAAACTTTTAAAATTTGAAGTTCATGAAAAAATGAAGAAAACAAATGTCCGAGTTTCTGAAAATAAGTGCAGAGACGACTCAGCCTTTCAGTAATTACAGCTCCTATGAAAACAAAAAAAACTGAAAATAAGTAAAGCACTCGCATAGATACGTAGCCGATCAGAAATGGAACATCCTATTCTCCTCGAAATTCTAAAAACTTCGAACTAACATGAAGTCTGTTACTGTATTTCAATATACCTGTGTTTTAGTTAAGTTTGTTAGGTTTAGATCTTACAACTGTGCCAACTTCTGGAAAAATATGTTCTGTAAAAACAGATGAATCAACTTCGAGACGAGATTTTGGAACTCAAAAATTACAGAATTTAGAAACTCGAAAAAACTGTTCTCGAATACAAGAAATAAGAACAAAATCGAAGATTCACATTGTTCAGAAACCAAACAGGTGAACGAAAATTCCAAAACAACATTGTGTTGATCGTGACAATATCGGCTGATGCATGACTTTCCCACGAGGAACACTTTGAATTTTTGGAACGAAATTAGTACAAATTCTGCTTGGAATTCTCAAGGAAACAAGAAGAAAAGCTTCTTTTCTCTAAACAATTCGTTTAAAAATTCTTCGTATTTATCTCAGAAAAAAGTTGAATAATTCATGAGAGTTGAGTGACTGAAATGGGTGTAATTTGAAGAAACTACTATTCGTCTTGTTATAATTATAAATGTATTACGATTCAATACAAATATTAATTAAATTATAGTGATAACAGAGAAAAAGAGGGAAGGGAAAATAAGAAGTGAGGTGAGAAAAAGAGCCAATAAACCGGGTGGGAGACCGCGCGGAGAGTGCGATTATTTACACCTAAAACACACAGACGGACGGTAGAATAATGGTGAGAAAAATGATATGAGAAGAGGAGGAAAAAGCAGTTTTTGTCAAGTGGATGAAATGAAGATGATTACTGTAGAAAGTTCATGTAGAGTCCAGTAGGCCATAGTTGAATTTATGGTTGGTTTTGAAGTTGTGTAGTTGTCGATATGAATTTTAAAAGTGCTGAGAGGATAGGATGTATCTTTATCCAATTTGATTTTCTTTGATTATCAGTAGTTCTTAACCATCTTCAAATTTATGTTTGCCAATGAATTTTTCTATTTGTTCTGATCGTTGCCCAACTGTATTCGTTCATCTGGATCATTCGAATTCAAATGAAACATTTCTATAATTTTTATCACGCTACTGTATGATTTCTCTCACCATATTTAATATCAATTCTTGAAATTTTTAATAGTCTTCAAATACCGATTCATGGAAAAACCTTGAGTTTCAGACCAAAACTTTATTTGAATATTCCCCTACAACAATTGAGAATTAATCAATTTTGAGAACAAGATTTCCCTTGGCTCCATTATTTTCCATAATATCTTTATGAGCTTGTCCAATCTGTTCCAAACTATATTCCTTGTTGATAAGTGGACGGAAGTCAGTTTCTTTCAGAAATTCGACGATATTTGTTCCGAAATCAGAGAGTTCGGATTCAGTTGATAGTCCCAATGCAACTCCTGAAATAAAAAATCTTTTTGAATGAATATTTACAGTGATTGAAACGAAGGGTTTGATTTCAAAATCGAAAAAAGTTAGACCTCATTTCTATTCCCTTTCTATTCCATTTTCTCATTTCTCAAAATCTCACCGAAAACTGATCCTTCAGTAGCCATAAGTTGTCTGGCATTAATCTTAGTCTCGTCACGATTCCCAATAACAGCAACTTTTCCACGTGGAGCCAATAATCCAAGATCCGTATTGAGATTTGTATGAGCAGCCATTTCAAATATGTAATTGAATCCTCCTGGATAGTCAGCTTTCATTTTTGAAACGTATCCACTTTCCGAATGATTATAGACATGTTTGGCACCGAGTCTCTTGACAAACTGAATTCCATTTTTAGATCCAGCAGTGCCAACAGCTTCAATTTTCTTCCACGCAGCCAGCTGCATTAAAGCACTTCCCACTCCGCCAGATGCTCCATGTACCAGAATCACGTCACCGGTCTGAAGAAGAATTAGTTTTCGTTGTTAGTTGGATGAAGGCGAAAACGCCATCTGCTCTCTCTATTCGGACCGCCTGTTTGATGGGACAGATGGTGTGTTGAACAAGGCTCGTGGTGATGCTTGTTCGACGATTGGTGACAGATGAATGGAAACAAAAAATCGATTCTTTCTTTTTATTCACTCTCTAATCGTTTTTTAAAAGGTTTCTGATTCGTGTAATTCATTTGAACTTTAGCAATCAAATGAATACTAGATGATCTTTCTATTTCCGTCCCAAACCTTTCCCCTTACCTTAGCACCAGCAAGATGGAAAAGAGCTCTATAAGCGGTCATGTAAGGAGTTCCCAGAGATGCTCCTTCCGAGAATGAGACTCCTGAAACAAGTTGTCATAGATGTTCTTTGTCGCGTGTATTCATACCTTCTGGCAACAAAAATGGGCGGTTCACAACCGTATGCTGTGAAGCACTTCCCGATTCCATTCCGAACCAAACTCGATCTCCAACCTTCACATTCTTCACGTTCTCTCCAACTAATTCCACTACTCCTGCTCCATCTTTGCCTGGAACATATGGAAGAGTTGGTAGTTTTGCATATTGACCGGCTCGGATATAAGTATCAACTGGATTCACTCCAGAGGCATGATTTCTGACTAGGATCTGGAAATTTCACAATTTAAATTATGCATTTTTCAAAATTCAAGTAACATCCCGAATAGACTTGGCAGTTCCTCTTTTCTTTAAAAGACTCACCTGGTTTGCATTTTTGATACAAGGCATTCCACATTGTGCGATCTCGATTTGCTCTGGTCCACCGAAACGATGCACTAATGCGGCGATAGTTGAGGATTTGATCATGCTGTAATATTTTAAGACATTAACATTATGGAAGACCCAGTAAACTAGAATAAACACTTTAAATCATTGGATGAGCGTAGTTATTTTCTCTAAAAACATTTAAACTAACTAAAAATATAAAAAATAGAAAGGTTTCAAACAGAAAAACGGAATGTTTTTGGTTTTGAGAATTGTTACAATACAAATTTTTGAGAAACCGATTGTGATGAATACTGATGACAAATATTCAGAAAAACTGGGTTTTCATATTCTTCTTTTTTCTCTTCTTCAGCAAATATATTTGTCAGCATTTTTCTTGGTTAGTTCTGTGATTTTAGTACTCTGTGAACCTTGCTTATCTTTCTAAACTGACTTGTCCACGAGGACTACACGACCGACATTGTGCAACTGCGCTCCTTTGAATCACCGCAAATCGAATCGGCGCGCGGCAAGAAGCGGACAGATTGTCTTCGGAAATTATTGATTTTCGAGTGATTCTGATGAAAAACAACTGATTTGAAGCTTTTCGTTTATTAGTCGCTTCTCTTTTGAAGTATTAAAAACAATTTTTCTAACTTTTTTCAGCGTTCCAACTACACTTGGGCACTTTTACAATGGGTGAGTAAATTTTGTTATTCGCCATTTTTTTCATGAAAAGATCATTAGTTTTAAAAAATCTGAATCAATTTTTAATAAGTTAGTTTTATAGTATATTATGCTAAGTCTCAATTTTGATAGTTCGTTAGATGAGAGATGTTTCCTAACAGGAGAGAATTGATAAACTGCTTCCATTAGTTCCCGAAATCGATTATTTGCGTTGCCACAGGGGTGAGCGACGCAAGGTGGCTTAAACGCGCTCCGTCGCTCTGCGGTTGGCACGGTGCCAAAAACAGACTTGGCTAAGTGCCAAGTTCAAATTTAACGTGTGTTTGTCGTATCTTTCAGTGAAAAACGCGACGCACACGCATCGCGACTCGGTCGGTAAATTCAAAACTTTTCGTTGCGGACCTTACGTCTCGCACCCCTGTGCGTTGCTTCGCCCAGGAATCTGGGTTAGCGCATTGCAAGTCTGACGGATGTATTGCGCAATTAATCCAATTCCGTATTCCCGGAATATCTAAAGATTTCTTTTCATTTCAGTTGACGTTCCACGCAATTTCCGTCTGTTGGAAGAGCTTGAAGAAGGACAGAAAGGCAAAGGCGATGGAAACATTTCTTGGGGATTGGAGGATGATAGCGATATGACACTCACCAGATGGACTGGTTCAATCATTGGCCCACCACGGGTACGTATGCTTTTTTGATTGTTCGAATTCCCGGCCATTCAAAATTTTTTGTGCCTGTCAAAAGCACGTTTATTCTGATTTTCCCTCGAAAGTTTAAAACCGGTCATAATATATGGTATCAATTGATTGAAATTATAGTAATTTATTTGTTTCAGACTCCATACGAATCGCGTATCTATAATCTTCAAATCCAGTGCGGAGCCAACTATCCACGAGAGCCACCAACTGTTCGTTTCACCACCAAAGTTCACATGGTCGGCGTAAATCAAAGCAATGGAGTGGTAAGTTCAATAATAGTCTCTTCGAGCTGTCTATTATTTTTGAGCAAGTGTGACTCAAATATTTTTTAAAGCAAAAATAATAAAATGTTTTTATTTCGTAACATTGCACATGAGATCATGAAGTGATTAGAATAAATAATAACAACGAATACGTCAACGCATTAGTCAACCCTGCCATACGATTCGAGGCTGCGAAAACTATTGTTCTTGATTATTCGTTTCCTAGGTTTCCACAAGGAGTTTCCACCTGTCTATTCAATTTGCGCATAGAAAATCTAACATTCATTTATCTCAGATCGAGAAGCGAAATCTGGCAACTCTTCGTAACTGGAGCAACTCCTACATGATCAAAAATGTGCTCGAAGACATCCGCAAAAACATGATGATGGCCAAGGAGAATCTGAAATTGCAACAGCCAGCTGAAGGCGCAATGTTCTGATTTTCTTTTTTATTTATTCCATCACTTTCAGGCGCCTATGACCTTTTTATAGAACTAAGAAGTCTGTAAAAGAGCATTCCGGTGAATTTGATATTTGTAAAGTAAACTATTCTTATATTTTTCAACCCATCGCCCCGCCGTAGTAGCCATTTATTTTTTTCTTTTATATAAAAGCCCGATTGTTTCCTTCCCCCGTTCATCAAGCTTTCGACACCCCAGTGTTATTTTTTCTCTTGAAAATTCGAAAAAATTCCCAAAGTATGTCTATTTTCCCCCACCCACTCCGCGCATTCATTTCTTTATATACATATAGCGAGTAAACAAAACCATGTAAACTATTTTTCATCTATTTGTCTTTATTACTGCGTTTGTTAATTCAATCGCTTCTATACTTAAAATTCCTTTGTTTTGAGTTTTTCAATCCTTTATTATTCATTTTCAGAAACTGTTTAACGATGTCATACGAAGATTTGAAACCAGGTAATATAATCGCGATTCATGACACCTCACATAAATATGAATTCTACTTCTTTCAGTTCGCTTCGACTATGATGATCATTACCAACCTCCGCCTGTCTATTACAATTCCTATTCCCATGAACCGGATCCTTATCATCCGCCACAACCACAATATATCCAGATGATGACTCCTAGCGAAAATGGTCATAATAATCACCATTATCAACAAGTGAATTTCCATCATGTACATCAACATCATCAAACGTATCAACATCAGATACACCAACATCAGAATATAGCACCGACCCATGTTCCTCATCAAAATCAACATCTACATTATACAGTGATTGATAATCAAGACTCCGACAGCCAAGATTCCATGGATTCTACTTTCCAGAATAGACCTATGACCCAGGCCAAACTATCTGGTCGAGGGAATGGAGTACAGAAACAAAGATTTTCTGTTGAGGATGATTCAGAAGATCTGAGTGAAGAAGTGCAGAATCATTGGATGCCAATGACATGGTGTGAAAGATCTTCCGACGATCCACAAGTTTTCAATTTCGTGTGTCTTTGGGGACAGTGTGTGGCTGTTTCCACGGGAAAAGATGAGTTCATTAACCATCTGTTCAGCCATGTCCCGGGACGAGAGGATTCGATCCAACAGAGAAGATATTCTGCTGAGGACTGTATCACGTGTAAAGTACGCGGATGCGGAGCACAATTGGCTTCTATCGATGATTTGAGTCGCCATGTTTCAATGCACATTTTCCAAGCAGACTGCCAACAGAAAGGATCAGAAGCTTTAATAGAGAAAGAAGAATATTCTGGAATTGAGAGTTGTGGTTTCGAACCTTGTACGAACCTCAGCTATGACGGAATGGTTCTGACTTGTTTATGGAATGACTGTGGAATGACTTTTAACAGTTTAACGGATCTGTTCGATCATGTTGGGAATCATGTTGATGATGTCTGTGATATAGATCGGCTGGAACAAGAGTTTCAAAGTAAGTTGAGAAAAATAACATTTTGGAGTTTATTTAGTTTTCGACTTGATCACAACCTTTTTCTTGCAGATGGTGAGAAAAAGACTGTCTTCCCATGCAAATGGACTGGTTGTAACCACTTGGCCGAGTCTAAATCGAATCTTCGTCGCCACAGTCGTCATCACAGTGGTGAAAAAATGCTTGCTTGTCCTTTCTGTGCTCGTTTCTTCTCTCGCCGAGACAAATTATACGACCATTGTGTTCGTCGCACAATTTTGATGACAGATCCAGATATAGAAGACCCATATCTCTGTAAATTGTGTCAAAAACGATTCGGAACAGAACGTGCTCTTTGTATGCATGTAACACGGCATTTAGTTGGTCACACATGCCCTCTGTGTGCTCTTGCTCTGGATTCAAGAGCTGCTATTCACAGACATCTAATGACGAAACATTCGAGAAGATCAAGAGATTTCAAGTGTACCACTTGCAACAAAATGTTCTTCACTGAGGTAATTTGAGAGATACCGAATATTTCCATTGAATTATCAGTAATCAATTCATCAATTAATTTTTCTTTTTTTCTGTGCCGGTGTGTGCTTTCGAAAGAAAAAAGTTCCGACTTTTTTTCACGTCAGAATGAAGACTCAATAGTAATTTTGCACTGAGTCTGCAATTGTCGTGAGAAAAAATTTCGGAACTTTTTTATTTTGGCAATACGGAGCTTCGGAGAAACACACAGATCTGTACAGTTTTGACTCTAATTTTCCTTATTTTACAGAGTGAATTGAATCGTCATGCTGTGTACCATACCGATGTAATGTACAGTTGTAAGACATGTCCAGAAAAATTCAAATGGAAAAAACAACTTTTGAAACATATGAAGGAACATGATGAGGTAAATTTTTCTTTAAAAAACGTTTCAAGCTTCGCCTACTTTTGGACCACACCCACTTAAAAAATTGAAAGCGACTCACCACTCTTTTACATACATGAAATATACATCCACTGAAAGACATTCTATACACAACTGTATCTACCTGCTGTTTCAACCATTTTTGGTTATTTTCGGCATTAAAAATAATCACTTTTGAATAAAAATACCTCAATTTCGCATGCGAAAATTCTGAACTTGTTTCCAGCAACTCCGAAAACAGCGAAAAATGGAAGCGAAAGCAGGCGGATTTGGGTCACGCGTGAACGGTGCGGAGAAGTGGAGAAAATGGGCGTGACCCTAGATGTATGGGCGGAGTTTTCACTTTCATGCATAGACCCTTTTTCCAAAATACAATTATTTACTATGAAGTAGGTTCATCGAGTACAAAGATCATTTTGATACCTTTGTCGATTTTTGTCTTACTTATTCACCTCAACCTCAGCATCTTTACTGCACCAATTGAAAATTGTTGTCCGTTTCGGGTAGTTTCAGGGAGCATACATTTTGAATAGGAAACTTGAATTCATACAAACTTCAGTTTCAATTATTGTAAAGTTCAATACTGTTTCCAGAAATTCCGAAAAAGGCTTGGTGCACAAGGTCCAAGAACTAACCGTGCGTCGAAGATGCAGAAATGGGCGTGACCATTCTTTAAAATGTGGGCGGAATTTCTTATATTTATCTGCACGAATTGTCTGTGATGCACTTCTCTAATTGTGATGTATATTTCAGAATTACAATCCATCTCCATATACTTGTCATCTTTGTGATCGTACCTATACATCCGGATTCGCTCTTGGACGTCATCTGACTCGACAACATCGTCTTCAAATTCCTTATGGTTTCAGTCGTTTCACGTATAAAAAATGTGCTGATGGATTAATGCGTTTGCAGACGAAGAAGTTATTCCGAAACGAGTCAGGGGAGAATCCGGATCAATCACTATCAGCGTCACATGTACCATATTAATATATTGATGTTTTTCTATTGTAAAAGAGAGACAGCTGCTCCCAAAGTGTTATGTACTTTTTCCAGGCTTGAAAATCGAGGGGACACTTTGAAATTTTCACTTTTCTTGAGATCCTTTTTTGGTCAACAATGCTTTGAGTGTCAATTTTAGAACTCTAGAAGCAATTTATGAAATTCACGCTTATTAAACCCGACCGCCACGATCTCCAAGCCTTATTTATTACTGTTTATCCACTTTCTTTATGTTCTTCTACTCTCGACCTTTCCTATTTATTGATCTCTTTTTTCCATAAGTTGCATGCTTTTCTCTACAAAAAAACTACCTAATACCCGCTTTCAAACTATAATATCCCATCATTCTATTCCGTTTTTTGATCTCTTAATTTTTACTCTCTTTCATTTTTCTTGCAGTGTCCACTTCTGGAAACTGACTAATTTTATTTGTAATCTCATTTTTCTCACCTGATGCGCAATTGTTCACTTTTTTACACGTATTTTTGTATGATACGTGTCAATTTCACAACTGAATACGCTTTTTACGACTACAATCCGAATGGCCTTTATTGAATTTTTCATGTTTTTTGCTCTAATATTCACTCTTTTTCTTTGAGACTTTGCAATAATAAAAATATAGGGATTTTAACTGTTAGAGACATGTTTCTGGTCGGAATCCAAACTTGTATTTATCGAAGAATGTTACTCGATGAAAATCAAGAAGGCACTCTTGAACTGGAGAACTTTCAGATGCTCTCCAAACAAATCATTCGCTCATTCCTTCCACGAAATCGAAACTTCCACAAAACCATTCAATCTAAAGTCCTTTCTCCAGGCTTTTCTCTTGAAAAAGAGTGGACTGATCGCCACGTGGCACTTGGAAAACTGGGATTAGGTGGAGATTACGAATGGATTTCCGCAGTACAGAAGAAATTTATTGGTGGTGGATATGCGAGTGCTGTTGATGTGGATGCAGCTGTCTGTGTTGCTGAACAAAAAGATCAAGTTGACGATGTGATTGAGCTTCTTTATAAATTGAGACACAGTGTAAAAGCAGCTGAAAAACTGGAATCAAGTGAATATGCTCTCGTCAGATTGCTGCTCAAATATCAACCGGAAACCATTCTCACATTAGCCAATGATCCGGTTAGTAATGGAAAAAATCGACAGTTTCATTGTTCACACTGACTGGTCCCTTTAAAAACTCCAGCCCCTTTAAAAAACTTAAAGTAAATAAAACAACGTCTTTTTTCAGATCAACTACGGAGTATTCCTGAATCAGCATCTTGCTTGTATCGTCATTGATCATTTCATTAAATTTTCGAATATCCAATCTGCCGCCCGTATTGTCACATGGATGATTCAACAAGAAGAACTTGAAAATGAACTACTCAATGTACTTGGATTATATGTTTGTGCGAAATGGGCTGAGTTACCAGTTGATCAACAGACGCTCGAGCTGGGTGGCGTAGAAGAAGAGGAAGATGTTAACGATGATGATATTGTAAGTACTTGATTCTTGAATTAAAAATAATTGCATCAATTTTTTCAGAGAACTTTCAAATTTCCATATCTCAAAAACGACAGCTTTGACGAACATTTCGATCTCACCAATCCAAATCATCTCATCGGAAAATCGCTAATGTGGTTGTCACGTGACACTTCTTCACTCAATAAAGATCTTAAATCCAGTCTCAATGCTCTCGGAGCTGTTCTTTTCGAGAAGTTGGCAGAAGCAGAATCCACGCTTTCTTCATCACTTCCAAGTGTGAAACAGCTGGTAGCAGAAAGACTACAGGCAAAAGAAGGGGAAGAACAATCAGAAGACGTCAAAAAGATTTTGGAAAAGATTGGAGAGACTCAAAAATCAGAGGAAGGACAGAAGTTGAGTGATATGATTTTGGAGCATTTGAAAACGATTCAGACCGCCGAAGAAGAGAAGCTCTGCTCTGAACAAGTAAAACTGTATGCCGCCTGGAATGAACGTCGCCAAATCCTCGCAAAATCACAAGCCCAGAAAGTCTTACTTCGCGTACGTCAGGATGAGATTCGAGCAGAGTTGAAACAGCTGGATGAGCAAGAAGAGCAAATGAGCTTCTTCAAAAATCGATTACAATGGGAGAAACGGGCTGCGGAAAATACGCAAATTGATGAAGAATCGAAGGAGCGACATAAGAAAAGAGAATCTGCTGTTTAAAATAATTTGTTTAATTTAGAGTTTTTTCAAAATATATTTCTAGAATAGTTTCTTTTTGTTTTTCTTCTTGTTTGTTTTTTTCTATTTTCTTATTGTTTTCCATTTTCATTAAGATAAAGATTTAAAATTAGTTGTCGACTCATGAACATTTTAAATCGGATAAATCCGTTTTTACTTTTCATTTCTGAGCACTATTGCATTAGCTTATCAATAATTTCAACAGAACATGCCGGAAACTATAACAACACCGAATAAGACACGCGAAATCGAAAGCAGAGCGAGAATAAGTAAGTTTCCTTTCTCATAGGATCACAAACAATTCTGAATAGTTTCAGTATCTGATCGAATTAGTGAAAGTATTCGATTACTGGACAATGAACCATCGTTGGCACTGTATCGGTTACAAGGTAATCATCAAGCTAGACCATTTCTTGAATAGTTTATTCTCAGAACATACGGTTAGAAGCCTCCCTGGTATCGTAAATCGTCGAATCCAGTTGACTCAACAATCAGCAACACTTTCTGGTGCTCAATTTGATTTAGAGAACTGCCTCAGGTAACTGAAATTCAGAAAACCTCTCCTAACATTTCAGTTTTCAGCACGACAACAAATATGCAAAATGCCTCGTCTTCATTCGAAAATTGCATCGAAATGCTCCGTAACTGTATGTTCTACAAACAACAGCTGGATTTTGATTCGACACGAAAAGCCACATCATCAGATTCGATGTCGACTGTAAAAGGGCGGAGCAAATCACTTCACAACGTGGCGACACGTGTACATTCTTCAGAAGCGCCAACAACGTCTTCTAATCATGATTCTTAAAATGTATTGTGGTTCTTTCGTACTTGTATGGGTTTAGAATGTAAATTGGATCTCAACTTTGCTTTTCTTGTGTACAAAATTCTATAAACAGTATTCTTTATTTACAAATGAATATTTTACGAAAAATTATCAATCCAACAAATCGAAGAGATATTTCAGTTCACCGAAGTTCTCAGGGGTGTAGTCACGACATCTAGAAAAAGGACAAAATAAAGATTCTGAACAGTCTTTTTCTGGAAACTCACCTCAACAGCTCTCCAATTTCCTCCTCTTTTTCACTCTTCTTACTCTTTTTCTCTTCTTCTTTTTCCACGTTTTCTTTGGATTTTGTTGAAATTACAGGCACAACAACAGCTGGTTTAGTATCGACAGCTTCTGCTGAATCTGTCATTGTAGGCGTCGGTGCTGCTTTCGGAGTATGTGCTAATGGAGTGGGCGGAGCGATTGGAGTAGAAGTGATTGGAGTTGGAACAAGAGGATTATTGTTGAGTGGAGTAGTCAACGGAGTAGTAGTTGGAGCAGTCTTCGAATGCTTCTTTTTTCCTTTATGATGCTTATTCTTCTTGTTTTTTGACGCCGACTTCGACGTTTTCTTCTTTTTTTTGTTGCAGCATGTCGTTGGAACAGTGAATAAGAGAAGAGCTGCTGGAAGGACCAGGAAGAGATTGTAAACAATTAGACTTGTTACGAAATACTCTGGAAATCAAAACTTAATTTTGTGTCAAGCACTCGAAATATTCAGTTTTGCACGTCTTCCTCATGCGAAATCTAAATCAATGCAATATTTACACCTACCCAGCATTTTCGAATCGAGAGTCTGGATGAAGAGAAATTGAAACAAAAAGAAAATGAACTTGTATTTTTCGATCGTTTTGTTTCTGTACTTTTTCCGAGTTTCTTCAATTTTTCTCACGTGACGAAGGTCAGTTACGGAGAAAAAAGTTCTGAAAATGTATTCTGGAAACTATTCCAAAAAGAAAAGATACTTTAAATGATGATGACTTTATCGCAGATTGTAACAAAGTTACTGCAACTTTTTGGATTGAGTTTCGAGGTGAGACATCAGAATAAACAGATGAAATGACGGGGAGGTGATACATTTCAGCCATTTACACTCCCCATGTCTTCCATGTTTTTCATTGTTTTCTTGATAATTCAATGTGGTACAAAGAAGAAGAGTAAGAAGAATAAAAGTGAGAGTTCGGAATCTGATGACGACGATGACGATGAGGATTCGGATGCTGAACGAAGAAGAAGAAAACGGGCAGCCGAGAAGAAAAAGAAGCGAAGAGCGAAGAAGCAAGCAGCTAAACTGGCAGCTCAAAAGGAGGTAGGCTCGGGTGGCTGGGACGTGGATCCAGGAAAAAATATATGGGGCTGAAACCGATATGTATAAACTATTAATAGTTCTCAATAACATTTCTAATACCGAAAACTTCAGGCGGCTCAACAACAAGTCCCGAAACCACCAAAGAACATGGCGGCACTTGCTGCAACTCATGACCCAAATTATCAGACACTCGCAGGATTGAATAATGATTTGGTATTTGGAGATCAAGCTGGAGCAAATGGAATGGCTGGAAATCAAGGTAGTATCAGAATATGTTTCTGTGCTTGAATATAGAAACGTTAAACCTGCACAATTGATTTTGTTTTCAGGACCAAAAGCCCCGCCTCCTGGTTCCAATCCAGGGATGGTTGGTACTCATGATCCCAATTATCAGACTCTTGCCGGACTGAACAATGATTTGGTATTTGGTGGTGGAGGTGCCGGAGGAGGTCCTCTTCCTCCGAAACCACCGGCAGTTGGAGGAAAAGCTGGAACTAATGATCCGAATTATCAGGTACCGTACTCTGTGTTCTCTGATATTATTTGTATTTTTAGACTCTGGCTGGCCTTAATAATGCTGATATTTTCAAAGAGAAAGCAATGGATGGAGTAGCAGCTCCGAAAGCTCCGACTGTTGGTGGAAAAGCGGAAACAAATGATCCGAACTATCAGGTGAGACTTTTTGGATTTCAGTTGGAATATGAGAAGGCCTCCACTTATTACAGACACTGGCTGGACTCAATAATAACGATATATTCAAAGATAAAGGGCAATTTGCACAGAAACCGCAATTGAATGGAGGACAGGTATACTAATGCATCTGATACATATATTTTCTAGCATTTAATAAAACTACTTTCAGAACAACAACAAAAATAATTGTCCTAAACAGCCAGTTGTGAAGAATGTGAAAGCAGGCACGAATGATCCGAACTATCAAACGCTTGCCGGGTTGAACCAAGATATTTTTGGAGTGGACAAAAAGAAAAAATTCTGAAACGAATCTGAAAATTAGTTTTTGAACATACTAAATAATTAGTGTATTTTCTTTTTTAACATAAATTTTTAATACAATCCATAAATGTCACAAAATACAGAAAAATAAATAATAATCTACAGTATCTTCTTCCTTTCTGATCCTTTTCTCTATACAACTTCGCTATCCTTGACTCCATATTTCTTCAATTTTTCGTATGCTTTCTTATGAATCGCAGCATCGTCAGAAGTCACTACTGGCATTTTGAACGATTTTTTGAATGCCTCGATGGCATCTTGTTTCTGACCCAATTGTTCGTAAACCTCACCAATGTAGTAGGTATTAGTACTGTAGAATCCAGGCTGAAAACACGATATTATTAAAATATTAGAGGAATTTTATGACTAACCGAGATTTGTTCAGCCTTCAAAAAGTAGTGAAGAGCGTCCTGATAAGTAGATGAAGGAGGCGTGGCGAAGATTGCTTTTGCCACCATTCGGGTTGCATAACCCATATTGGCGAACGAGAAGTGCCAAACACCTGAAGACTTATACTCATCGATAAATCACATTTTCATTATTTGTACCCAGAATATGCCACGTCGTTGGATCATTCTCGAAATACGACAACGCCTTCTCAAGATGTTCTCTGACCAAAAATGATTTCTCGATGCGAGATTTGTTGCCTTCGATTTCGCCAACGTAGTCGAGAAGAATGGCATACCTGGGAAAAAGATATTGAAAAGAAGGTTGAGTATGATTCAGATACCATTTGTGTGCACCGAAACATCCCTCTTTCGGTTCATTTTCCAATGCTTTCTTGATGATTTGATATGCTTCAAGAATCAATTCTTTTCGTTCATTCGGGTCTTTCGCAAGCTTTCCTTTTTCACAAACGACACGTGCAAGACGCCACAGAAGTTCCGAGCACTTTGAGGATTCGAACCTGAAATCAGTATATCATCTGAATTTGAATTAAATCTGCGTTTGATTCTCACTTTTTCAAAATATTATAACAATTATCAATGAGATAATTATCGTATAACTCATCAGCATTTTGAACAATCAGATCGAAATTCTTCGGTTTCTCACTGTTTCCAGTTCCTTGTTCCAAATTCTCAGGCTTCTTTTCTTCTGTTTTCCCGAAAAATGCGATTCCCATTGAGGCTACACCAGTGATAGTCAATAACTTCGGAACTTGTTTGAATCTTTGAAATTTCGATGTTGTTGAATTTTTGAACGCGAACCGAAATCCAGATGATGCAGCTCGTTTGAACATTTCGATTTCTAGAAAACAAGTAATTCATGAGATGAAAAAGAGTTTTGAGAAAAATAAATTTTGTTTCCGAGAAATTTTCCCATTTTTGTGGAAACAGTACAACGTTGTCAGTTGAAGAAGGAACAAAGTCCAATTGAAATACTTGTTGATGATAAACAATGATAATAGGTGAGAGGAGTTTTCGAGAAAATGGAAGAAAAATTTTTGAGAGAAGAGATGTTAGGCCAAGACTATTTACTGTCAATAAATCGAAAAAGTTGATTATAAGAGAGTTGGAGCTGATTATACTTGAACTTTAAATTGAAAAGTTTAACAATATTCCAGAAATAGATCACATGAAATAGTTTGATTCGCACTGACGAAGTTACGGACCGAGATCCAACAATTATATAATTGCAATTATGAAATTCTGAAGGCTTTATACTCTGGAATTATACGAATTTACTGATGACTATTTTACACGTAATACGGGAGATACGGAACTGCGGTAAAAATAAAAACAGGGGATTTAACAGTAAAGACTTATTCATCAACAATATCTTCTTTCTCCTTTTTCACATTTATGACACTATGTCGTCCTTCGATGAATACTCGGAAATTCTCATTGAATTGTTTGAAATCCCGATAATTCTTCAATTGAGCACGAATCCATTTGGAAACTCGAGCCGACGTCGCGCCAGTCATAGTCTTTTCTGTTTGTCGTTCTAGACGATCATCGATCAAAAGCATTGCTCCCCAATCATTTTTATGACGGAGACATCTACCAAGAGCTTGGTTCAATGCGCGATATGCTTGTGTTGTGTACCACTCATCTCCTAAAGAAATGCAATTTGTTTGGTGATTAGAGAAACATTATTTCGACCGGGGTTTAATGGTACCAGAATGAAAGCTCACCAGTGAGGATTCCTAAATCTTTTGAATTTTGATCATTATACGATTTCTTCGCATTAACTTGATCATCCATTGCATTCGGATATGGAATACCAACAGAGATAACAACTCGAGCACGATCATCAGCAAAATCAATTCCTTCGGAAACTTTTCCACGAAACACTGCAAACATCAGTGCTCCGTTAATAGATTCTCCGAAATTGGTAGGATTGAAAATAGCCAAATCGAATTCATCCATGACAGCTGTCAATTCAGATGACTTTCTCGGCTCGAATAGTACCACTTTTTTGGTTTGAATATGTTTCATACTGTGGTTACGAAGCATGCATGTTTTCAATTGTTCGAGGACACGATATGATGGAAGAAAGCAGAGAATACCAGCTGGAACATGCATACAAACGTATCTGAAATAGGAAACGTATTGATCGAAACACAAACGTTATTTCTTACTTGACAATCGATGCGACTTCTTCATAAAACGGTGAACTTGGATCTGAGGTATTCCGATAAGTGCACGTAATTCGGTTTCCATGTGGACCGAATGGTATCACAGCCGCAAAAATGTTATCTGGTGAAATGACTTGATCTCCTTCAACCTGTTGTTTGAACTCCATTCCTAGTTCAGTTTTCAGAGTATCCATCGGACAGAGAGTTCCAGATGCCAGAATAACCGACCGAGTCTCACTGAAGGCGTCGTAAAACGAGAGAGCTGGACTCATACACCACAGGCTGATTGTAGTCTTACATCCCTCTGAAATCGCTTTATGACCAGTTTGTGATATTGATGGATCTTTCCAATCATCATCATCATTTTCCTGTAACCATGGATTTTCTTCTTTATATTGCATGTTCCTCGGACCGGCGGAGCTTCTTATTTTCAGTGATGGAGTTGACGAGAAGGAAGATGACATCGATAGATTACCATCGAACGTTTGGTTGAATCTGCCTGTCTGGTTGATTGGTTCGATGGATACATTCAATCTATATGTTGGCTGATACTGTTGGTTTCCAAAGAATGACTGAAAATAGAGCCATTTCTCGATACAGACGATTGCAGTTGCACTGGGTTTGAACTGATCCATATGCTGCATTTCAGGTTCATTATGCTTTGTGACACCGGAGAAAGCGACCTGAAACAGTTATGTGAGAATTAATAAAAGAAGTGTATGGAATGATTGAAATATCAGATTATAACTAACAGATATGGCATCGTATTTTGGCGTCTTGGGCGGCGTGAATAGGTCAATTCCATGTTCTGCATTTGTGAGTGACGCGAAAAGATTTCCAGACGACAAGGTACATGTCTTGAAACCATCCATTCCACCTCTGGCAGGCTTCCTTGCATCCTGTGCCACGTGCCGAACCCATCTGAGCATTTCCAAAATCAGAAGTTCCAAATACTGAAGATGTCCTCTGAACTCATTGAGTTCGATTGTCAAGTCAGGTGTCTGGTGTAATGCGTCTTCTGGCGTCTTGTTTGCATTCACTTGATCTATCGCTACTTTTTTCAGTCGAAGAGACAATATTGAGTCATCGAGCTCTTTTTCAGTAAAAGAAAAGCTAGCTGCATCACGACACGTGTCTTCGATATTATGTGCTTCGTCTAAAATGACAACTGAATTCTTAATGTGAACATCTGATGAGTTTCGAATCAATGGGTCAACCAAATAAGAGAATGGACAGAAAATCAGGTCAGCATCTTGAGTCAAAACACGATTTGTGGAGAAGTAGGGACATATTTGAGGATAGGATAAGGCGAGGGTCTCCACCACTTGTTCGATATCGAATACCACTGATCCCTAGAAAAAATGAAGTTCATAAATATATAGACTATTTTTAGTCCGGAACTTACATTGTTCCGCAAGTGATCTCTCAATGGTTGTGCCTTTTCAAACTTCGGTCTCATTGCTGATTTGAATGAGCAGCCAATCTGAAAGCGAGAGTCTTTATTCAGTTACGGGAAGAACTTGTTTTACTCCGTTGGCACTGTTGATTTCCTTGCAAAACTGTGAAATATCCGGTTGTTTTCGAGCTAGAGGATGGATGCAAGATTGATCACGACTGGCGAGAATTGTGTGTCTATAAGAAAGTTGATAGCCATTAGGGAATACCAGCAGAGCTGGAGCGGCTTCGCCGCGTTTTTCTTACGCTTTTTGGTATTCAGATATGTTCCGAAATTTCTGGAAGGTTTTGGAATTTTCTGGAAGTGTCTATAAATTTCTGAAACTTTCTGGAAGTTTCCAAATCTATTTTTCTTGAAGTTTCTGGAACATTCTGGAAACTTCTGGAAATTTCTGGATCTTGCGGCCAAACTGTCTAAAATGTTTTAAAAGTTTGTTTTAAGGTGCCAAGGGTGTCACTACCAAAGTCAAGGCCCAGTATTTTCAGTTTGAATTTGCTTTTCCGATTTTTGGGTTACTGTAGCTACAGTACCCCTTTAGGGCTATGGCAGTAGAAAATCTGCAAAGTGTCCCAATGAAAAGTACGGGACTACAGAGTTAAGTAATTTATCAACGTATGTACTTCATCAGTGGGGATCTGAACCTTTCAAAATATTCAGGTTCGACTGTTAATGTTCAAAATTCTGTAACTACCGTAATCCTACAGTAACCGGTCCAATTATTTTTGGGTGTCATAATGAGAGGTCAAAGTTGTTACCACCCCGGTCTGGTCTCCCCTGGTTCTGTTTGGACCACTTTTTCATTTTTTGGATTACAGTAGCTACAGTAATCCTACAGTAATCCGGCACCTGGGGTCCAAAAAATTGAAGCGCTCGAAGGTTCATGGGTATACCCCCTAACATCTTTTGAAACGGTTCAGAGAGAAAAAAGTAATTCAGAGAGAAGCGTCGGACGGACACACAGACAGAACTATTCCATTAGTAGGAAGAAGATAATGAAAAGGGTTGGAAGATACGTCTTTTCTAACAGTGAGATTATTTACATGTTGTATGTAAACGTTACAGACGATGTCTGTATCAACTACTACATTTTACTATTTTATTTTTAGAGATTAATCCTTACTTGATAATGTTTGCATATGGAAGACGCGAGAACTCTTTGACTACTTGAGCAATTTGCTTATGTGTTCTGGTTCCATAGTAGATACGAACACGTCTGAAAATCTCAGTTTCACTTAAATGCAACTCAAAATTATGACTGACGGAAGACATGTACATTCTGCTTGTGCTGCTTTCTGTTCACCCGACTCCTTTTTCACTTCTGGTTTCACATCCGGCTTTTCTTCGTTTTTAACACCAGAATTTGGAAGACGGTGTGATATGAAATCGTCTTTCCATTCATCATCGACTGAAAAAATCATTGTTCGGTTGATCGAATTTTTGAAGGCTATATAACATATTAATAATGAACCTTTTCAAGCTAAAAATTCACTTACAAAGATTTTCATTTTTGACTGGAACCATCGGTTTGATATCTCTTGTCTCGTCTATCTCTTCTTTTATCGTATCTTCAGTTTCCTCATATTTCATATTTCCTCCGAATGCTCCATCTCCGTGAATAGCACACTTCTCTCTGGATTCTTTCTTTTGATCCATATATTGCTTCAACCATGCACATGTAGAAGACAACAAAGCCATTGTTTTACCACTGCCCGTAGGAGATTCTCCCAAAACATTTTCACTATTTTGAATCGCTTTAATGATTCGAACAATCATTAATTTTTGAGTTGGATAAAGTGTCAACCCTTTCGGATATCTGACTGGAACACTTTGCATCATCAACTGATTGAAATCATCGTTTTTAATTTCAACCCGTTTTCGTTTTCCAGCTCGCGACTTTTTTACAATTTCCGGAGCGATTTCATGAGTTTTCGGAGCATTGGGATCATCGGAGTCTCCTCCACCGTCTTCTCTTTTGACTTTGAAAGGTTTTCGAGCGCTGAAATCAGAAAAAGTATATTATACTTCACTTAATTACGATGCTATTTACCTTGGTGTATTTCTCCCTTTCTGTTTTTTGAACAACCCAAAGAACTGTTCTGCAGACATGATTAGCTAATCTAGAACAATCTGAAATTAAAAAAAATTTTTTTGTAACTCGACCCGTATCACACACAAAGCTCGAATATCAAAAAATTTAAATTCAAAATTTCCGCTAGAATTTTGTGTGAATGCTGGCGTTACGGTGTTTGCGGATCAAAAGTAAAATAAAAATGTTACTTCGAGAATCCTTTTCATATTGCACTCTGAAAGAAAAAATAAAATGTTGGAGTCGAAACTGACAAGTAAGTCGAAAAAGAGTTCATATCGGGCAGTTAAACATTTATTTTGAAAAATTCCAGGAAGAAGGACTTAGTCGTTCCTTCTCGTATCTGAACGATTTTACCGGTGAAATACAAAAATTTCCATTTACAAAGTTGGAAGTGTTCATTGTGAACTTGAGGGGCTTTTTACAGAGAAGTGACCGGAAAAAAGAAAACAATCAATGAATAACCGATTAAGTGAGAATTTGATGAAATCATTCTTCTTCTTCATCATTATCATCATTATCTTCTTCTTCTTCTTCTTCTTCTTCTTCTTCATTCCTATCATCAGGATTTCCACCTCCTTCAATAAACTTCTCGAATTCTTTCCTTCTCCTTTCCTCATCTTCTTCGGTTTCCTGAATCTTGTATTTCGTCTTTCCATCCCATAATTCTGCTGTCAGTTTTCTTCCATCTACAACTCGTCCATTCAAATATTTCACAGCCATATCGGATTCCTCCGTTGTTGGGAACGTAACCGAAACGACGCCGTCTGGGTGATTCTGAAAGAAATTGTTTTAAAAAAGATTATTGGATCATGAAGTTGAATGGAAATAGCCAAAAAGCATTTTCCTAAGGAAATAAACTTACATCATAAACAACAACTTTTTTGACAGTCCCATATTTCTGACAACTTTGTGTCATCTCCTCTTTCAGATCAAGCATCAATGCAGCATTCTTTGACATCATTTCCAAAGTGAACAGATTTTTGACGATGACAGTGCAATCTGACTTTGGACGATAGTTACGTGGCTTATCGGGCGTCCATTCGAAGAGCCTGAAAACAAAAAAAGGTGAAGATGTTACAGTTACAGGAAAACTTGTTCAAATGAAAACTCTAAACAGTTTCAAAAGAAGAAAATACTTACTTATTCTGTTGTTCCATATATCTTTTCTTTTGGGCCGCTGTCAATTTCCTTCGTTTTTTTGATGGATCAAAGTCTCCTTTCAGTTCGAAATGAGCTTCTTCAACTTTAACTTCTTTATTTTTCAGAAGTGATCCATCCAGAATATTACAAGCCAAATCAATGGATTCTTTCTTAATATAACAGCATCGTCCATCCCCTTTTAAATCTCCTTCCTCATTACGATACAGTTTACATTTCGGTTTATTTGTGCGAATATCTGGTTGAATAACTCCGCATTTCGACATAAACTCTTGGAATTCCTCATCAGTTATGTCTAATGGAAGATTCGACACGTATACAGCATGAACTTTATCTCCGAAATCAACCCATCCTTCATTCTTTGCTTCTTCTGTATGCAATTTTTGCTTCTTCTTCCTCTTTTTCTCTTTTTTCTCTTCCTCTTCTTTCAGTGCTTTTGCTGCTTTTTCTTGTAGTTCCTCGTCCATTTTCTCTGAAAATTAAGTTGTTTATTTTTCAGTAACTAGAAAATCAGAACTTTAAAATTCCCTACAAACTCACTGTAAATATCATCATATTGGACACCATAGTTTGCTTGATATTCTGCAATAAAATCCTCGTTCACTTCTTCTGTTTTATTGGCCTTTGGCACCCATTCTTTCTTCTCTTCATCCCAATCGTAGTGTTTGTGAGCCTGAATAATACAATACGTTTTAGGTAAAAATGTGAAAAAAAAACCATACATTTCTCTCTTGTTCTTCTTGTTCGAACCATAATTGACTCAAAAATTCTTGTTCATCTTCAGCCACTGGTATCCAATCTTCTTTGATATGCTCCAGAAGCTCTCCCTCTTCTCCGTACTTTCCATACCACTTGTTATTTATAAATCGACGAGAAAAACCTGGAAAGAAGTTTATTAGGAAGATGAAAGCAAATTTTAAAGCAATAATGCTAATGTCAGCATTTTTTGAATAGAAAATCGCCGCTAAATTCTTACTTTGATCAATCACGACCGGTTCCTTTCCTGCTTTCTGTGCAATTTTCGGTTCCAAGTCTACATTCATCGGTTCTTCTTCGTTTTCTTCGGTTTCTGGCACAAAATCCGACATTTCTTATTGATTATGACGCTTCAAACTCTGAAACTTAAAAGACTGGATAATTTTGAAGTACTCTCGAAAAGGAAAACTGAAAAAAATGCCGAAAAAGAAGTGAGATAAATTCGAAAATATGATATTTTTTTCCTCGAGTGCGATGAAGCGCACTTGCATTGTGTTCAAAAAAAGGTTTTCGGCAAATTCCGGTTGAAAAAGAAAAATAAAATATGGTGTCCGAATGGAAAAAAAGGACGGAATATGAAAAACATTTTTAAAAATTGACAAGAAAATGGAATTGAACAACAACAGTGTACAAATTAGATTGTGTCTTGACTACAGCGAGATTGAAGAAATGCATCCAATAAACGCAAAAAATAGGGGGTATTTGACTTTAGAACTTGGAAAAATAGAACTGTGACAAAATAGAACTGTGAAAACTTAGAACTGACAAAAATAGAACCGCAACAAAATAGAACTAAACAAAATAGAACTGAACACAATGGAACTGTGACAAAATAGAACTGTTACAAAATAGAACTCTACCACTGATTTTGAAAATTCTTATTGGGCTATTCTAACATAAATTTATATGGTTTTTTGTTTACTATAAAATAGAAAAAGGCTATATCTTCATAAAATAAGTGTTTTAGTCGACTTTTCTCCTCGAAAAATGGTTCTAATTCTTCTGAAAAGTCACGAGTGCAAACGCGCTCCGTTCGAACTAGAGTTCTATTTTGTAACAGTTCTATTTTGTCGAATTCTGTTTTGTAGCAGTTTCATTTCTTCGTAGTTCCACTTTGTTTAGTTCTATTTTTTCCTGTTCTATATTTTCACAGTTTTATTTTGTCACAGTTCTATTTTTGCAAGTTCTAAAATCAAATACCCCCAAAAAATATCAAAAGTAGAGACCAAAAATGAAGCTATATTAGACAGATTGAAATAAATATCTGCAATAGTAGGTGAAGATAATTTCATAACCAATAAACGGAATGTTGTCAACCTTCGCTGCGATTAAAACGAGATATTTTTTCAGTAATGTGCAAATTGACTTTGATATAATATTAAAGTTGGATCAAATCCTCACCATTTGTCAGTTTTTCACTATCTCAGTCACACTCTTATGCAGGAAAAAGAGCAAGAAATGCTAGTTTTCATTCTCTGACTATTCTAATTCTCAAGTTGAGAATCTCAACCCACAGTTCGAATCTTTATCTTCATTTGAAAAATGGTAATTCACACCAAGATTTTTCCAATATAATCTCAAAATTGAACAATTCAATACAGACAAAAAGGTTCAGAAAGTTACTTTTTATCAAAGAACAATCAGTTATCAATCAGTCTATCAAGTGAAAAGAATTGTCATAGTTCATTGGAACAATGAGAAAAGAGATTTAGACAGTGTTAGTCACAAAAAGTTTGTGTCTCCCGGGTACAGCAACTTGGGCAGAAAACCCGTATATAAATGAACAATTTTCAGATTAATAATGATTTTTTACCGAAGTCTTACCAGATATTCGACATGTCGAATTTTCCAATAGTTTTATTCACTGTTTTCCTATCATTTATGCCGTGTATTTCATTGAAAATACTGGTTTATTCTCCTGCATATGGTGCGAGTCATACGAATTTCATGGCTAGATTAGCCGATACATTGACAGAAGCTGGACATAATGTTACATTTTTCACACCAATTATGGACGAATCGAGAAGAAATCAATTGGGAGTCAAGTTAACGAAAGATGTTATCAAATTGGAGGTAGGTATCCGCAACTGAAATATTGTAGTCCCATTGAGATTTGATGTCTGCAATTAGGTCAAATTTACAGCAAGACGAAACAATGAAAAAGAGAAAAGTTACGATTGACAACGTGATGTCACTGTTCTGGACGATGGATGTAACTTCAGAAAACGGTCATCGTTGTCTGGAAACTATTCATCAACAAGCTGTTCTCACATGCGATAACATGTTCAGAAATAAGGAATTAATCGAGAAACTGAGATCAAAAGAATATGATGTGGGACTAGCCGAACCTCTGATGACGTGTGGATTGGCTCTGTTTAGGTATGTCGGTTTCAATGTCTCCATTTCCAGATTCTTTCGTTTTCAGACATCTTGGAATTGATAAAGTGGTTTTAACCAACTCCTGTGTCAACTATGATGTGATGATTCCAGCTATTGGAGAGCCAGAAGATACCAGTTACTTGCCTTGTATGTTTTCTCTCAAGTCTGAATTTCGGATAATATAATTTTCAGCAATGAACTCACAGGTTACGGATAAAATGACTTTTGCTGAACGCCTTGAAAACTACAATCTTTTCTATTTAATGTATGAAACTTTTGGAAAAATGTTCGACGACGAAACCAAAATGTACCGTAGTCACTTGGGAGAAGAGTTTCCGAATTGGAGAGAACTCGTCGCCGATGCTTCACTTCATTTCATAAATGCCATTCCATCGATTGATTTTCCCCGTCCATCTTTACAAAAAACCATTGCAATCGGTGGTATTTCAATTGATGTTGACCAAATTGACGCCATAGAAAACACAGAAGATTCAGAGTTCTCTGAAATTCTCGATCGACGACCAAAAAATATGCTCATCTCGTTTGGAACTCTAGCGAGATCTTCAGATATGCCAGAGCACTTCAAGAACAACTTGATTCAAGTTTTCAAATCAGAACCCAACTGCACATTCATCTGGAAATATGAGACTGATGACGTGGCTTTTGCAGATGGAGTGGATAATGTTGTGTTTGTGAAATGGGTCCCACAGAAAGCTCTTCTCAGTGAGTTTCCTCATTTTATACAAGTTGAAACAATGTTTTGAATTTCCTTTGAAAGTAATTTCATTGGTTTTTTAGAAGACAAAAGAATGACATCATTTTTAACCCATGGAGGATTGGGAAGTACGACTGAAGCAGCATTTCTAGCGATTCCAACTATTATGGTGAGTGATCATCAGTTCTAAATCATTTCTCAAACTTCTCCTTTCTCAGTTCCCAATATTTGCCGATCAATCTCGTAACAGTAATATGTTGGGTCGTCATGGAATGTCAATTGTTCTTCATAAAAGAGACCTGGGAAATTTCGAGAAACTTCGAAACACATTTCATGAAATTTTGAACAATAAAAAATATCGATTGAATGCTAAAAAGGTGTCAGAAATGGTCAGAAATCAACCATTGAATCCAAAGGAATTGGTTGTCAAATACATTGAATTCGTTGGAAAGTAAGTGGAAAGATCAAGTGGTTCTCCCAAATCTTCTGTATTTTCAGATATGGACCCTTCCCTCACATGTCACCGTACAGTCTGAAAATGCCGTATTATCAAAGATACAATTATGATATTTATGCCTACAAAATTGGACTTTTCATTGTTCCAATTGTACTCATTTCTATTGTTTTCAAGTTAGTAATCCGCTATTTCCCAGTTTCAATTGTCTCAAAGTATAGGAAAGGAAAAATGGAGTGAATAGACTGATTGTTGTTTTTTCAGTTATTAACGGGTTTTAGCTCTAGATGTTTGTTTTGAAAATAAATATTTTATTGATAGTCTGAAGTAGTCTTATCACCCAACAGAGAAATAGGAAAATCGTACTCAAAACTTTTATTAGCCAAATATTCATTATTGTTGTTCCTTGTTATCCCTGTTCAGTTTGTTCAACGACGATCTCTCAAGTAGCAGACATATACAGCATGAATATAAGATGGGAATACGAAACAGAAGTAGAGAAGAATATTTAGACAAACAGAGCATCCACATGATCCTTCTTTATACCATACTGCTAGTGGCTGAAATTAGTCTGATAGGTTTTAGATTCTACATAATGATGTGTATCCTTCTGGGTTTTACACTAGAAATCCAGTAATTCAAAACTTTAAATTCTCGAACTCACTGGAAAAAGGAGAATAAGAATAACCATAACAATGCGATCTTCAGGAGTCTCCATTATTAAATTAGCTAGAGTTGACTTTGAGAATCTAGAAGAAAAAAGAAGAGAGAGCTGGAAAACAAGCCGTACAACACTTTCCCAGCCACCTTTTATACAGGAAAATATGAGTCATGTATGGTTGGTACGAATGTTTTAATAATGGAGAAAAAGGGGAAAGGCGGATGAGTAATAGGAAAGAATATGTATACACTCTGAAAAAAGCAAAGAATAGCTGAATGGTTCGAATGATGTTATGAAATTCAGGGAATTCAAGAAAAAACAACAATTGGAAGTTGAACTGGGCGGTACTTCCACATACATTTATTTTTCAATTCAGCACTTTTTCAGTTTAACGGCGAGTGAATCTTTTTTTTAGCACCTCTTGTGGAAATTCAAGAACAGATGTTTTTAGTTGTCATTTTTCCCAACAATATCAAACTTTTCGAACGATCGTAGAATTGATTGTGGTTAGTGCAGTCTATGATTTCCCATCGCATTGAATAAGCATTCTGAGTTTCAATACTTACTTGAGAATATGCGCAACATCGGGTACAGTAGTCCTTCCGTTCGATTGCACTGGCACAAAAATAAACCAGGAAGTCAAATTCTAGAGACTCGATCATTTGGAGCCACAACCAAATTGAGTTCGATAATCTAATTGTAATCTTCATGTAATGTGTTTCTGTGTGTCCTCGTGATAGGGTTTTACCGATTCATTTCAAAAAGAAAAACAAAATTTGAAAGAGCTGTCATCAAAAAAATATAAAATAAAAAAGAAAAAAGGGATTGGAATTAAAGAGACAAGTAGAGCTGTTTAGAAAAGAGTTCAGAAAATATGAATGCGTATTTATTTTAAGGGAAATATTGGTCTCGCCGCAGAAAATATTTTTGGATGTGAAAAAATGAAAAATGGATGAAAAATGAAGAACGGAGAGGGTCTCGACACGAAAGCGAAAAGGCAGAAAAATGCAGTGAAGATAATTTTTCAAGGTGAATTGAAAATGTAGACGAATGTTTTTGTTTGGGACGGACTATATACAACTACGAGGCGGTGAAAGAGGAGGGAAAAGTGGTCGAAAACGAGAAATCCGAAATCTGAACTCCGGATTTGAATAAGGATTTTCTGAGAACACAGGAGTACGATAATTATCATCACTTCTGGTGATCTTTTCTTGTATTTCATCTCGATTTCACCACTTTTCCAATCTCTTTTTGACCTATTTCTACAGTATAGTACTGGGTACTAAAATGGTATTTTCGATGTTAGGTACTTTTTTAAGTTTAAAGGGACATGCATTTTTAAGGAAAATTGTGTTCCTAAAGAAAAAGAAACAAATTTGAGAAAAAAGAAAAGACTAGACTAGACACTGAAACTGGAAGGAGAGAAAAAGATTGACCCTTTTTGAAAGAAGAATTATTTTTTCGGTTTTCATTTTTAGAAAAATCAGAGAAAATTTGGGGATAAAATGACGGTTGGGGTAACACAGGGATAAAGTTACCGAATGGAACTGAAAATTGATGAAAAGTGAAGCGAAAAGTCATTGGATAGTAGAAAAAATGGGATGGGGAGGGGAAAGGAAACACTGGGAAATGAAGAGAAAGACAGGATTGATGTGGAGAGAAGTTATGAGTTGGCTGCCATTAGACGGGCCTGAAAATATTGAAAAAATTACGGATTCGTTTTCCAATCGATATCTTTTGTGAGTTATTTCTAAAATTATGACAACGATTCGTACTCAAAATAGTTCAAAGATAATTGTTTCAAATGCATACCTTCGCACATTCAGGACACAGAATCTCATGACCATCGGTAATGAATCCTTTGCCTACCAGAGATGTTGTACATTGAGCACAAATGAAACAATCATTGTGCCAATGTCGGTCTTCGAATGAAATGAATTTGGCGCCACCGATTCCTGAAATATTGAGTTCTGATTGTCCAAAAAACATCAGTTTTTGAATTGATTTTATCATCATTATTCAGTTTCAACAACTGCGCTATACCGAAATAGAAAAGAAATGACTTCGGTCGAGCGCAATTAGAGAAACCGTATGACCCTTATAAAGATTCTTGGGAATTGACTTACCGGTGATGGGTTTGGTGCAGGCATTACATCTCTTCGCGAATAGATCTCCATAACAATTCGCACAATAAGGTTTTTCATCTTTGCTTGTAAATCTCTGTCCGGCCAGCGATGAATTACAGTTTGTGCAACAGAAACATTCCCGATGCCATGGCTCATTCTTATATGTCACTCCACCAGCTGTTATCACTTTTTTACATTTCGAACATCTCGTTGCGAACTTCTCCTCGTAACACGGACCACAGAAGACGTCATCGTTTTTGGGAATAAATGATTTCGTTCCGATTGCCACTTTACAATGAGCACAGCAGAAACATTTGTCATGCCATTGTTTTCCTTTGTATTCCATCTTTTTCATTCCTGAAAAAAAGAGAGTAATTGAAATTTGAAACATATGGACCTCAGTCAATTTAGACATAATTCTCAAGAATTTCGGATCAAAACTAATCAGCAGTCATGGAAATGTTAAGTGCAGAGCCAAACAAACGACTCAGTAGTATTTTGAAAAATAAAATACCTCTGGGCATAAATACGAACTGTCCTTTTATATACAAATTTTCAGACGTTTTCAAGATCCGCCCACATTATTTCAGACACCAAAAACCAGCTAAAGTAGAATGACGAAAAGAAAACATAATGGACTCGAGAAAAAGTTGTCTCTTAGTCTAGGGGACCAAGATAATTTCATTAAATTCGTCACAATCGGATTTAAATCTAAGAATAGTCAAAACAAAAAATACGAAATCATCTGACTGACCTGCTCGGAAGATCTCATTGCATCCATCACATCGTGTCGCGAATGCCTGGTCGTAACAGTTGGAACAGAAAACTGAAACAATTATTTGAATTTATTATTTGTTTGAATTTCTGTAATTTTGATAATCAGAAATTTTTGTAATTCAATCTTGAAATGTTTTCAGAATGAGATTGAAAAATAACAAGAGATTGACAACTTCAGAACTGATATACGGTAAGTTTAAAAACCAGTTTCTTTCACCAATGTTCACAATTTTCAGCAAGAAAAAGTAACTTACTCCGATCATTTTTGCTGCCAAATGGCATGTCGACAAGAGAGATTTTACACATACTGCAGAGGAAACAGTGCTCGTGCCAATGCTTGTCTTTGTAGGAAAGGTCCTGCAAAAGGATTAGAAGGTTCGAGAGAATAAATAGACATTTCTGTTTACTGTTTCAAACGAAAACTTTCTGTGATTCCATCAGTTGAAAAACTACACAGGGTCAGCTGAAAACTAGAGCAAACATACAAAAGCTTATTCTATTTTCGAAAAAGAGTGATGTAGCAATGTTGTATTTTTGTATCATTTTATCAGAAACCATACCTTTGAATCGATTCCAATTGGTTTAGCACATTCATCGCATTGATTTGCAAACACATCCTCATAACATTTGATACAATATGGTTGTTCATCTCTCATGATATACCTCTGTCCAGTCAGAGTTTGATCACATTGCCAACAACAGAAATGGTCACTGTGCCAGTCTTTATTCATGGCTTTTGTGTATTCTCCAGCGAAGATTAACTGAAATTCCATTTTCGATTATGGGAAAAATTTAGGAAATTTTAAAAATGATATACCGGAAAAGAAGGAGGTTTAGAAATATTAAAGGAGATTAGATTGTTTAGCCAAGATACGTGTTTTTAGACCAGAATCAATTGTATCCTAGTAAAAAGGTTGAATGACTTGATTGGCGAGGTTAAGAGAGGTGAACCACATGTTGGATCGGATACACATCAAAATATTTAGCATTTTCGCCCGATTTTCATTAGAAACCCAAAAACAGAACAATAAGGTGTCTAGAAAAAAGTTTGCTTTTTCTGAAACTCTTGAGAAAAAGTAGTAAAAGTCTTCTTATTCTTACAAAGAAAAAAAACAAAACAAGTCATAAACTTCCTGATCTAAATCCTTTTTTTCACTACTCAAATAAACAAAAAGTCCATAAAAACATGAAAAAAGACAGAGAAAATAGAGAAATGTGTTGCATGTGGTTTCTCTGTTTCCAATCTATTAATCATGCACTACTGCCCTTTTTTCAATTCATTCTCTCTCCTCCGTTTCTCCATTTTTTTCCAGAAAAAAGGTTATCCAATTTTTTTCCAAAAATCCATTTGCATTCAATATAACAGATGAACATTTTTAATCTAATATAGACCCCAAAAAGAAGGAGGCGGAGTCAGGAGAATAGACAATTTTCGAAATGAACCCAGATATTGTGCCACATGGGTTGGATACTGGCTTGTGAGAACTCAAAAATCAGAAAAACAAAGAAAACAAAAACATGAAAAAGAAGGCGTTAAGTTTAGTTTCGATTTTAGAGGAGTTGGGGTCTGAAGGTCCCCCTTACAACCCTCCGACCACAATGAGCTATTGTCAACTTGCTCCCCTTCCACCCAAAAGTTTTTTGACACTTTTATAAACATTCTTTCTTTTTTCAACGAAAATTTGTTTGCCGGAAAAGAGATTTAGAAGGGTAATTGTGGGGGGAATTAGGAGTGAAAAAGGGACGAGAGCTGTTCTGGAGCGAACAATCGAAAATTGATCTATATTTTTCTTGCCGACGGCTTCTATCATGACAGTTTGAAAAATCGTGGTTCAGAGATTCTTTTTATAACGTCTCCGATTCATACAATCCTAGGGAAAAGCTAAACAGAAAAAACCTGGATAGCTGCTTCGAATTTCTGAAAAAAACTGAAAAACTTTCTCAAAAAACCAGTTTAGAAGTTGGACGAATCGGAAATAGTTCGAAACCCACTCCATCTAAAACGATATTTTCAAAAAAAAAACGACTTCTTGTCACTTCGCATTTCCTGAAGTTTCCTTTTCCAGATCTGCAGAATGCGCCTATTTTAAGAGCAACGAACTTCAGTAGAGAACTGACAGATCGCAAGAAAACTATTTCTAGAACTGTGAAACGACGCCTTCAAACTTCTGAACTTCAGAAGACTAACAATGATTCTGGAAGTGTCAGATCTTCTGATCCGCAGAAGACGTGACTCAGAATCTCAGAAAACTTAACGTTGTCTCCTACACAACCAAAACCAAATACCAGAAATATGTGTGGGTCCGCCTTCAAAGCTAAAGCATATTCTTCTTGGTTTTGAGCCGGGAAACGAAGATGCTCCAGTGGGTCCCCGGAGAGGATTCCTTCTCCGGAAAAGAAAAACGAAGAAGAAAAAAAGAGACAAAATGTGGTGGTAGGCCCCCCTCTCTCCCATTTTTTCCAGAAATACCAAAGAGAGATAGGGTAGTGAGAAAAAAAACGGGGGTCTATATATACACTGACTTGTTGTGCTTTCTTTTGACTACTTCTTCTTTTCTTTGCTGGTCGCCGATAGGGACTACGACAAACAACATCACATGGAAATTTATATGGGTGGGGGGAAACGTTTTATCTCGATTTTCAATCTATGGGTTTTTCAAATTTTGGCAATTCTAGAAATAAGTGGAATTATTGGTCTAGGATTTTCTATACTGAGCTAGATCCAGACATTGTTTCGTATTTTTGGATACGTCTTTCTGTAAATACCGTTTTTTGGCAAAGACATATTTTTGAAAAACATTGTCATTGAAAGATAGATGAACTCCTACAAAGCTAGAGTTCTCTTAAAAGCGTAACCGGTGACAAATTTCTAGAAACATCACGAAAAAAGTTTGTTCCCAATGAAAGAAGTCTGTTTTCCAATAAAGAATCAGAAAACCGGGAGCAAGAGCACGTAAGCACCAAAGCTGTTTCTTCTTCCCTCCGACCGGTCGGTTGGGAGCTTTTGACATCAGCAAAATTGATAAGAAAAGTGAGAAAAAGAGAATGAATGGGAGGGGGGACGGAGGAACGAGAATGACGGAGGATGAGAACTTGAAGATCCGGAGAAGAGCTCGAACAATTGGTCGATCTCTCAAAGGGAAGACAGAGTGAAACATGATAACGGGTCAGTGAACAACAGAGGGTTCAAAGGTGCAAAATGGGATAGTAGACTAGAGTTACAGTATCTGAACTGGATTCTATTTGAACCTTCAGCTGCAATTTGCGTTAGGGCTAGACTTTTCATGGACGATCAGCCCGTCAGATTACTCTCAAAAATACCGTAAACTCTCTAATAGAGCCCCTATAATAGAACGGTCCTTTGAACTTGCTCCGAGTTTTAAAGATAATTTTTGAATGAAAATATGTGAATGGTTTGATGTTCTATTTGAGAGTTTACGGTATACTGCTCAGAATTAGAACTAGCTCCAACCGATCGACTGTGTTCGTTTGTGGTATGATGTTTCACTAGCGGATTATCGAAGATCTAGGATCAAAGTTTAAAAAAATCAGATCCGAAGATCAATTTTCTACGGGAAGAATCAGTACGCACCTAATCTTTTAACCTAGATCATCTTGAAGTTTTCTAAACAAAAAATGACCACAAGCTCTGAAAAACGAATTCTTCTTCAACATATCCTAATATTTTCAGAAAATCGAAAAGGGCTCCAAGATCAAAGTGTGGGTGGTACGCTCTTCGATTTCAAAAAAAAATCAAAGCGGACTGGTCAAAATAACACGTCAGTGGGACAGCTGATCGATTAAAATAGAAAGTGTATATTGACAAGTGCGATTGTGAAATTTTGATTTGAGAAGACTGGGATATGAGAAGAGAGAAAGAGATAGGGAAGAGTGGAGCGTGGGACGTATCACTTGCGGGATGAATGTGTAATAGGGGACCCCGCGGGGAGAGGAGCTCCCCTTCTTCTTCTTCTCGTTTCTTTTCCTTCCAATACACTAAATGATTAACAAAAAACTCCGGGAGAAACCGAGAATCTCGCACACATATACACATACAAACACATAAAACATGACGGGTGGAAAAAAGAGAAAAAGAAGAAGTCGAAAGGGGCCAAAAACATGTGTGGGATTCATGATGACAGGAAAAGACTGAAAATCGTCTGGTTGGACCCGAAGCCACGTGCTAGAAGAGGTGAATGCACCATAAAGTGAAGTCAACTTGCACAGTGGCTCACTAGAGACCGGGTTTCTCACTAGTCGGACAGGAATGAGAGAAACTAGAAAATTTCAGTTCTGGAATTCCCCCTAACAACGTCTTTCGGTCTCATGAAGAAACAAGAAGACGTTGATGAATTTGTTGCCTTCTTTATTCTATTCAATTCGATTCCGAATCGCTGACATCGAACACGAAAAAAACTAATAATATCACAGAAAACAAAAAAATGAAGAAGGAAACGGACCGAAACAAAAGAGAGAGAGAGGGAAAGTGAACACACAGCGGAAACATTTGGCAATTGGAAATAGAAAATTACTGTGGAAAGATGTGAGAAAAGTTCATAATTCTGGGGTTCCAGGTCATCGGAATACTGAGATGAGATGGGGCAAGTGGACAGATGATCTAAGTTGAGCTAGAAAAGATGCTCTTTCAAATGATCTCAATTATGTATAAGTTTGGAAAACCATTTATTCTTAAAATGATGGTTTTGCCTAGCTCAGGCCACGAGCTTGAAAAATTTTCAAAATCCTTCTTACAGAATTGTTCAGTGAGTCGAACGCAGTGCCCGATACTTCAGTGACCTTTGAAAAAACTTCCCAGAAAGAATGACTAAGAAAGGGAGAAATATTCGAACAACTGTCACTTTTTATGGTTTTTATTCTGAAGAAAAGGGCAAAAAGTATTAATTACTTGACACATTTTCTCTATTTTTTGTTGGTGTTTGACCCAGCCCAGAAGGTTTTGATAAGAGAAAATAAACTCTTATCTTGGTTTGTGACTCATTTTTGGGAGATGAAATTTCAGAATGAATGCTTTTTCAATATTCCAATTGGTTGAGAACCTATAAATCTAATTGCACTTTCTGAGCATACGAGTAGTTTATACTAATTTATAAAGTTGCTCATTCTCTGTATTTTTCTACAAAAAAAAAACAGAAAAACAAAAATAGAAACTAGAGCAAAAAAGAGGAGAAAATGTCTTGAAAATGGCAAAAAATCTCCGACAAATTTTCTTTGGAGGAAACAAATGGAAAAATGAAATGAGACACAGTCACGCAATCTTTCGGAGACACAACTTCCCTTGCCGGTCAAAATTAGTTATGCGCCTTTAAATTGTCTCAATACAAGATCCTTCTTTTTGTAGAGTGGATGAAGTTGAGTTTTTGAGTCTGTGTGCAGTGGAGCACATTCACATCACGCCAGCACTCAAACTGAGAAGTATTGGAACACAACTGAGTTGTTGTTCTGTAATCTAGAAATGAGTACGATGCTCCTTCATTCCGTTGAACTAAAAAAAAGTCTGAGACCGCCCGAATAAAAAGATTTTTGAAATCTTGTCTCCGTGTCTATGTGACAAAATTGAATTCAATTTTCTCTTGTTTTCCGATGGATTCAGAAGAGTTTCCGTATTCTACACGTCATCTTTTTTTCGGTTTTTCTTCCTTGGAGACCTTTTTATTTTGACACTGATCTGATTGTACGTTCTGATGACTACAGAGTTGCATATTGATGAGGTGATTGTGAACTTATTTGAAATTTTCAAAATAGACGAATTGAGGTTTCTGAACCATGGTTTTCCAAATCAAGCCACACCCATTCAGTAGTTCCAAAATCTCGGAATGAGTTGATTCTTGATCAATGCTCTTATCAGTAAACTGAAGTCATGAGAAACCGAAAATTTATCAAAACTGAATGTCTTTTCCCACAAAAATATTTGCGTTTCCCATGTTTCTTTTCCTTTTTTTCTGAAATGATAGAGAAGAGTGTTAACTTGTTTGAACATTCCATTCGTTCCCTTCCGAAGACTAACGACTCGCCAAAATATACACATACTTTTTGTTTATTTTTTAAAGCAGAAAAAACCAAAGAGACGGATTTTAGAAGAAGGAGACGAAAGAGAAGGAAGACACACTTTTTGTTGACAAATGGCCGAAGAAATGAGAAGAAAAATGAGAAGAACGGCGCTTTTCTAACCATCCGGAAGTGAATGATGTCACAGAATGAACGGAAAATGAAGGGGGATTGGATAAGGAGAAGATGCTAATGAATTATTGTGGCTCTGACGAAAATGTGCTTCGAAATCATACCATTTTTAGGAAATGATCTCACAAAAATTTCAAGTCACAAAGCGAAGAACAGCTTGAAGAAAGTGCCACTTCATCGAATGTTACGGTAGACTACTGTATTTGCCGCGAAGTCAACGAAAACAAAAGATAATGATTTATTCGAACCTAGACAACGGACTTAATTCCATTTTAAGATAACTGTGTCAGTTAGAACGTTTTAAAGTTGAATTCCGTTTCTAGAGAGGAAAAGAAAAGTTAAAAAAAGAAAATCTATAAGAATCCAATGTTCTCATCACTGAGAAAGTACACACCTATATGTATCTCTGACCAAAGATGAACGAATTTCCGTTCCCCCAAAAAATTCGGTCAATGAAAATCTGTTAAGTACACAGAAGAAAAGGAGAAGATCGTAAAAAACGACAAGAAGATGGGAGAATGTTTTTTTAATGACAACGACGTCTTCTGATTCTGATTCTATTCTCATAGCAATGATGGAATCGAATTCTAGACAACAAGGTGTTAAGAAAGACTCAGAACAAAGATAGATGGTACTTTGGACGCGGCTCGTTTCACTAATTTAGGGGCTCTCAATCAGTTTGATTTAATTTTTTGTTTCAATCATAGCACTAGAAAATGTACCAAAAGACGAGTAAACCTTAAATACCAGAAACATGGTACAATCACCAGAATCACACGTTTCATTTCCTAGATTGACAATTCTAATTTAAAGTACAATCTACCTGGGGAAGAGTAACAACAAATGAAACATAGACTGGTGACCTATATAGATCAAAAGTGTCAAAAAAGAGTCAGACTCTCAAAAGAAAGAAACGAAAAAAGGTTGAAAAGATTAACAAATGGGAAGAGAACGTACCTCATCACAAGCGGAGCATCTCGGTTTGTGTAACTCTGCGTAGTGTCTTTCACAATAAATTTGACTATCTTTCACGCAATACGTTAAGTCGACGAGGAGCTGAAAACGAAGAAAAAATAAATGAATTCGAACTTGAAAACTATCTAGAGACTAAATGTTTCTCAAGAGTTTTGTATGAAAATGAAATCATACTGTAGAAGAAATCGTCTTGCTCAATCTTCATGTTCTTCATCGTTCCTCATCAAAATCTTACCTGTTCACACGTCTGACAAGTGAAACAAGCCGGATGCCATCCAGTGGAGTCACCGAGTTTCGGAGCGATGACAGCCATTTCGTTTGTTTCCAGAATACCCGAACATTTATGACATTCCTGGAAAATGAGTAAATAGTTAGTGGATTTTAGCATTGAAGTAGTTGATAATTTCAAAAAATAAAAAAGGGTAGTCGCATTCTGTAATTAGACTTTATTACGCAACTTCGATGGGGTTTTTCACAAAATTGAACCGAAAAATTTAATCGAAAAAATGTTTTATGATCTCAATTGTGAACTCACCATAGCTTTATTGATATTCGATGACACATATCCGATATCCAATGCAATTTCATTTCTTGCATTCACAAATTCTTCATATACTTTTCGTTCAGTTTGAGTTGTTAAATGTCTACAGTATGCCACTGAAAGATCTTGTCGTGGCAACTGAACAAGTAACTGCTTTTCGCGAAGTTTCTCTCCACTTGAATTTGTTCGGGGAACTACATTATTCGGCAGCTGGGACATGTATTCTTCGACCTGAAACAGTGGAACGGGTTGAAGGTTGGGTTTGGATTCTGATATTCAGTTTTTTTGTCTGCACAAAAAATACTTTTATAGTTCTTGAACCAAACTGGGTGATAAGTTTTTTTCTATTCAGTAAAATATTCATCAAGAAATGCAGTAGTCTCGGAATTTCTATGAGAGCTTCTGAAATAGTTTTCTAATGATACAGCTCTAACTATTATTTTTTCAAAAAAGTCCCTACAAGATGAAAATGCTTCCAATCGAATCAAAGTTCGTTTAATATCTGGTTCGTGAAATTAAGATTTCATGAAGATCTCAACACAAAATGGAAATGGATACGGTAGTTGTTTACAGGTCTATATAATCAGAGAGTTTAAAGAAACTCTAAATTCAAGCAGTTTTCTTCTGATCGTTGAGAGCTGTTCAATAACTTTAACAATTTTTTCAAGACGCCTAAATTTTTTTTTCGAAAACTCACATCGATCAGCCAATTATTTTTAGTTTTTCTAAAAAACTCTCCAGCTTTGTGCATAAATCGAATCATAAACGGATCGCCACGCATATTCTCGGTAAGGAGTCCCATTTTTCGGAATTCTTTGAAAAGTTGAAAAGTGAAATGTTGTCAGAAAAATTGTTCTAGCATATAACGAAACTGATAAAAAATGTTTTAGCAGAAGAGAAGATCGAGGGAGAAATCGCAAATAGTGAGAGCAAAAAACAGTAGTAGAGAGTGAGGGAGAGAGTGTGGCAGACGGAGAGAGTACAGAGAATGGAGACGGAATATTTGTAATATGGATTAACTTTGTAGAAGTGAAAGAAAGTAGAAGGAGAAGAAGAAGAAGATACTGACCTAGAAATAGAACATGAACTGTCTCAGAACACGGGCGCTCCCAAATCAGAACACGAAAGCTTGAGTCAGAAATGATATATTCAGAGTGAATGACAGCTACATAGGGGTGCGCCAGATGACCAATCATAAATAAGTTCTATTTCACGAAATCATAAATTCTAACTTCTTAACCCTCTTAGAAATAGTGTAACTTGGCCAGCTCCAGGATTCAGAAGACATTTTCTGGATTTCCAAGTTATGCATCTACAGACGGTTAAGTTGAAGAAAGTGAGCTGAGAAACGATATTTTTCTCAAGAAAAAGCCATATGTTCTAGACTCTGAACTATCAGACTCAACTAAGTAACTTATAAAGCTTTCTTCAAAACGTGTGAAAGATGATGAAACTAGAGAAAAATAAAATCAACTTGATTTGTCAATATTAAAAAAAGAGAAAAGAGGAGCCAAAGTGTCTGCCTAGATGAGGAAAAGAGGATTATAAAGATCAGAGTATTAATTGAAAAATAACGGCAAATAGGAACGGAAATCATATTTTGCTAGGTAATAGAGCTATCAGAGGGTGAGGTCAGGAACTAATTTCGTCACTGAAATGGTGATTTCTCTTTTGAATATTTAGAAATGGATTTGTTTTGCAAATTGTGATAAACGATTATAGTTATTGGAAAGTACAATTATTTCATTGAAAACTACAAATCAAAATTATCATTTCATCTCCGAATCTCTTAAATACAGATCAAAATCTTCGAAGAAAAAAATCCAGGAATTTTGTGACGTTGAAAGTTCAGAAATATATCAGAGACTGAATTTCGGGTATCGTCTATCTTTGATCCGATGAGGACAAATAAACATTTGGATTAAAGTGAGATAAGAGGGGGTGTGGTGACACAAAACATGAGCAAATATTGTATGGTTTTGAACCAAAAAGAGACTAGAACAGTCAAGAAATTCATGATGTATGGGATAAGGAGATTTTGAAATTAGGCAGGTGACAGGTCAAAGTCGGTATGAGATGAAATAAAAAGAAAGAGAGAGAGAGACGACAGTTTACAGGTGTTTGATGATTTATTCGATTTATTGCGTTTTTGGATTTCATGTGAATTCATATGGGAAAATGAACCTCTTTACCGAGAAAAGTAGGTCGAATCGCGGCAGGAACAAAAGTAATTTTGGTTACTGGTTATTCCGATGCTCTAGAGTTTTTCCTGATGTCTCAAACACTAACCTTCTTTCTGGAGAGACCTGGTGGAACCCATGCGTATCCATGTCCCACTGAACCGGGCACCTCGACCTCGGCTACTCCCGATTGCGGCATTCCGGCTGAAAAACTACAGTTTTCTATCCAGTTTTTTTTGGGAATAAGAGTTTCAAGACCACAGAAATATACTACATTTAGATTCAACTTGTTCCAAAAAAGACGAAAGGAAGACTCGAGATACACCAAAATTACACAGTGTATTTGAAGAAAATCCCGTTTCAAGTATTTCAGAGTTCTAGACGGAAAAGTAGTTTGAAATTGAAGGGTTCCTTGAGTTTCACGAGAAAACAAACGAGTTTTCCACTTTATTTTTACTCAGATTTTCTGGTTGACTGGGTTAGGAACCTATAATTATCATTCAAGTTTTGTAGGATATACCGCACAAGTTTTCAAACTCTCTGATTCTTACATTCTAATCTGAGAGATTTGACCTACCTGGTGGCTGAATACCGAGTCGATTGTAGACGTTGAGAGCTTGATTCGGAGGGAGTTCGTGATCCGATCGGTCGCTTTTGCAGTGTACGCACACTTTTCTGAAAAAGAGAATAGGAATTAATAAAAAATAAATGCATGGAATAGTATAGTTGTTGTCCAAATTTTCAAATCTTGGAATTTTATAAACTTTTCTGAAACCTCTTTGTTTCCCAAAAAGGGAGGGAGAGATCAGAAGAGATGAGAGACGCAGAGAAAGAGAGGAATAAAACAAAAATGAGACACTTGTTGAAAGATTCTTCTCTGTAAACAAATGTTTTCTAGCCATTTTTCGGTTTTTTGAGTCATGAGAAATGTCTCATTTCGAACGATTTGGGGGGCTCCAGAGTTAGAGAATAGGATTTCTAGTTCATAAAGTTGGGAAGTGGAAAACGAGAAGAGTTGTAGAAGGGTACAGTTCTAAAGACATCTTTACATTCTGAGGAGATGAGAAAACAGAAATTTCTTGATTCAATCTACACGAAAAAGTTCCATAGTAACGTATTTTTTAATCCTCGTTCACATTCTTAGCTAAAAAGCTAAGATGAGCTAAAAATAAAAGAGTTTCAGTGCAAGAACTTCGAAACTGATGTTACTGTGAATTCTTTGAATTTAGCTTGACCTAGCTAACCTAGCTTGAGCTACTCTGAAGTGCATTGAGAAATGCTCGAATCGTCTACAAGACCCTCGGAAACGGTCACTATCTAGAAACTCTCGGTAACATCTTAAAAAACTTATATTCAATTTTTTCAGAGAATCTAAGCCAGAACGGGGAATTTCAGCAGTAAAGGATACAACATAATAGATACAGACAGAGAGAGAGAGAGTGAATGTATGTGGTCTTCCGATGTAGAGAAGAGGAAACCAAATGGCAACAGACTCACTGTGTTTGTATGTGTATTCTGGGGATGGAATCCCGCGGGACGGGCCCCCCAAAACGAGAGGGCTTTCAAAGAAGAGATGAAGGCAAGAATGCCTCTACATACTACACAACCCAACCCACTAAACATTTGAATTTTAAATTTTTGCTACTTTTAGAGAGAGAGAAAACACAAAAACATCGTTATGACTTTTGGGAGCAAGGAGAAACAAAGAACGTTGATCTTGGTAGGCACACGAAATCTCAGAGCCTTAGATCTACAGGCAAGAGAGGATCAGCTCGATTCACTTGCAGGTGAAAAACTATTTGGAGTGCAGAATGGGAATAGAGAACTTTTGAATGTTTGGAATTCGAATTTTTGAGTTTTTTTTGGAAAAAAAAACAAAAAATCAATGGTAATTCTTGTCCGAAAATGCGGAAATCAAAAAGGAAATGTCCCTTCCTAAACACACTATACACTATATATACATGACAAATCGGATTCCCATCTTCTCTCGTTTTTGCTCTTTTTTCTTGCTCGTTCTCAATTTTTTCGCTCATGGACCTCATAAATTCGACTATTATTATGATGCGAAAGCTTTTTCCTTTCGTTTTTCTCTCAACAAAATCACCCATTTCCGAGGAGAGAATAAAACCAGAAAACACTGGTATCCGTTTACATATTTTGAGGGGGTTAAAGGTGCAAACGCGCCCCATCGGATAACTTTTGAGTTCTTTGCATTAGAGCGCGTTTACAAACATAGTGTTATTTGAAACTCGACGAGAGACTCCTTACTCGGATTGAATTTCATGGAATACTGAGTGGGATGGACGAAAAGAATTTGTACGTTTTTCGTTTTTTAGGCTGGAAACACGGGACGGATTATGGAAATTGGAGAACATGGGCGGAATGAGAAAACAAAATATATGTACAAAAAATTCAAGAATGATCGGATTACGGTAGGATTTCGAGAAGAGACTGAAATAGAAAAAGAACTAGAGTTCTAGAGAAGGTTAAACGGCACGTGTGTGAAACTGTTTGGTTGGGAACTGGTATGCAGATTTGGTCGGTTGTTTCATGACTTTTTCAGGTTACACTCGATTGAAATAACTGAAAAATCTAAGATTCCGGAATAACAATTCTAGGTTATATCATTTTATGAAAGGGACGGAATACTACTGATTCCTGTTAGGGTTACTGTAGCCCAAAGTCTGTTTTAATTTCTAACGAGGCTCGTGAAATGCAGATATTCTGAATTAGAACATCTGATCTCTTTGAATAACCTTGCATTCCAGTTTATCAAAAGTTCGAAACTCTAGTTACTGTAAAACCAGTCTGAATATGCTTTGATTAGGTAGAACAACTCTCAGAGAAGGTTTTAAAACAAAACTGACAACTTTTTGCTATTTATATGTTGTGTTGTGTATGGGGCTAAGAAGACTCCAACTTTTGGTTGGCCCCTTTCGTTTCTCTAAATCCGTGCATACATTCTCTCCCCGATGAGCAATTTTATTGTGCATCTGTGCCCCTTCGACAACGAAAAAAACTTTGTGTGTGCCTTTTCTTGCCCGGATTTTGTTCCGTTTTCCTTTTTTCCAAATTCCTAAAACATGGACTTCTTCTCCTCGTTAGCGCCAGTCCTGATTGTGTACCGGAAAAGAATCAGGGGGCGAGTGAACCAGTGGAGCCTGGCACTGCTCCTTAACTCAATCTCAATCAGGACAGGACTTCTGAGAAGGATGAAAAGAAGACATTGAGAGAGTGTAAGTGCGCTCTATAATAACATTTTCGGACTTTTGAAGGTTAACAAAGATCTTTGAGAGATTAAAGAAGCGAAGAGAATAAATGAAGAGTCTTTGTCCCTCGGGATATCAAAACGAACACATGGTCGAAGAGAGAATGACGAATTATATTTTAAAAAGGAAAAATGAATGTCCGTATGTCCCTCACTTCTCGTGGTTGTTCTAATAGTGGAATCTCAAGAATATATTTTTCTTAGCTTGTGAAAAACAGAGTTCAGGTCACTCTCGCGAAAAATATACCGACCTAGAGTGATTTCTGAATGATTTATGTTTGAATTATACAAAATTCTCTAATTTATTGTAGAGCTCAAATAGTTTTTCTTTCAAATCAACGAGAGACAGATTCCTAAGCAACAGATGATCAACGCGAGCACAGTATTCTAGATCAAATATGTCCATGTACGGTTCGTGATAGTATTTTTTAATAAAAAATATACAATTGATGGACCTCAATCTAGACCTTCTATGAACCCCCACCCTCTTCTCCAGCGTTTTTTCAATGTTTCTTTTTGCAACGAAGCAAAAAAAAGTTTCTATCTACTTTCAAAAATCTGAATTCTTCTGAATCTCTCAAATTGAATTCTTCATCTTTCCTCTAAATCTGTTCTTTTTTGTCTCCATACAATGTACATCTTCCCTCTTCCCATCGTTTTGTCCATCTATCAAATTACTTTTTATTTCTACTTCTTCTGCTTCAACCCCCCTTCACTCCACTCATCCACTTCTTCCGGTTTCCAACACAAACTATCAATTATTCTCCAAAACAAGCAGTGAAGCACGAGAAAAAAGGGGATTCAGGGGTAAAAGAAAAGAGGAGAGAGCAAGAATTGAGTACCTTGGAAATATGGTGTATACTAAACGTAAAACGGCAAAAAAACAAGTCGACTGGTACCCAGGATCGAAAATCTCAGACTCGAAAGTGTTGACCCAGAATACTGTTACGGTAAGCTCAACAGGTACTAACCCTAACTCTCAAGTTTTGAGAAAGACTTTCCTGCTCACTAGATTTCTGGCTCCCTGTGAACCCTACGATCAACAAAGCAGAGCGTGCCCCTTGGTACTTGTCATTAATTTTTATTCCAATTTTTATTATGAAGATGACAATTTGTTCATGTGCTCCTGCTCTCCCAGTGAAAGCTCAACCTCCTGGATACGAAAAAGATTGATAGACGCAGACAGTTTGAGAAAGCAGAGAGTGTTGGTTCGCCCTTCAAACCGGATGAAACTCGATATTTATATTCTTCTTCGATTCAAATGAGCATAGAAGCTGGTGAGGAGAGGAAGCTTCTCTTGCCTGCATTTGGCGTCGAAATGAAAATGAATGAAAACTGACAACAGAGACACGGCAAGAAAAATGAGAAATAGTGGTGAAGAACGATGATGAAAAAGCAGCGAATATATTATTTTTAGTACTATTTGTAGAGAATTCGAAAAGCAAAACGGGAGGAAGAGGAGGGGGAGGATGGTCAAGGATTTGTTGGGTCTCACGGTTCGAAGAAGGCTGACTAGCTCAGTGAGTCAAACATCTTTGTTCTGCTTTTTAGGAAGTTTTCACGAAATGATTTTTCTTTTCGAAAAATTATAAAAACCTTAGAAATTAACTGACAAACTTTTCAAAATTTATATGCTGGTTCAGATAAAACTTCAAAAGTTTTAATCTAGACAATCTTGAATAAACTAGAATCACTTCACAGACAAGAGAGTCAGAGAGTACTGTAACTGATAATGCGACTACTAAAAATGGGATCCCCATTATCGGTTATGTCTAGTTTCACTTCTAAATTACAACATAAAAGTTCAAGGATAATTGTTTTTAACATAAAGCAGTGAAAAACCTGATTTTAGTGGAAAAAATCGAAAATTAGGCGTCACTGATAATTTTTTTCTGAACATTGCTTCGAGAAACTCAAATAATCACCTTCGTGGATGACCTGTCGTTGTTAATAATGAAACTATTCATAAACAGAAAGTTTTTTATACAAAATCAGGAATTCATGTCACTAGAAACTGTATTTATTTTAGTCACAATAATCGTTTCCGAAGAAAATTCAGACTCGGGTGCTCCCAACGAATCCGTTAATTTTTAAACTCAAAAATAGTCATTAATTTTTTAGAAATTTTATCCTTGAAAATTTTTTTTGGAATTGAAACCAGCAACTAACCGTTGTTCAGTGTGAAACTTCATAATTTTCGACTCATAAACAGTATGATAAGCATGAAAGACCATCAGACTCTCCCATATTAAAAAAAAGGTATTTCCGAAGATTCATATAGAAAATTACAGTATCCATTGATTCAGATCCGTGATTCAGATCTCAGTCCATTTTTCAAGGGAAACAGTCCAAAAACGAAAAAACTCACACAGCCAAATCGGTTTTAACAACTCCGGAGAATCCTCCAGAAGTCCCTTTTCCACTGGGAACACGTTTCGGTGGTTGCCTTCTTGCAGGTGGACTTCCAACCGAATGATCTGCTGGATTGACTTGAATTGGAGCTGGTTTTGACTCTTTTCGTTCCATTGGTGGAGAACATGAAAAGCTCGGCTGGATTTTTGCATGTTTTGTGCTAGCAGGAGGACCGGGGACTGTCGTTTGTGGAACACTTCCATTCTTCTCTTTCTTCTTTCCACGCCCCACCATGCCTCTCACCATTGCACGCATTCTCGAGACTTGATGTCAGAAGACGTCACCTCGTGCCACGTGGCATATCTCTGATGACGTGGTGATGGAATATAGGATCTTGTATTTTTTGGGAAGATTCTTCTTCTCACTCAGTGGAAAAGGACGGGGACGGGGGTGAGAGGAGCACAAAACTAGACGGCCTTGGTGTCTCCTGGCCGGGGTTTGTGGAAACGAGATCAGAGAGTACACTGAAAAAAGAGACCGAGAGACGAAACGGAGAAAAAAGTGGGCGTGGCCTATTTGGAGCAGTAGATAGAAGAAGAGAAGAAGATGGAGACAAACGGAGAGATGGAAAAAGAGAAGGGATGAGGATGGGGTGGGTCTCGGAAATATTGGGAAGTGGTGGTGGTGGAAGTCGGTCTCCCGGATGTGTCCGGTTGGCTGCGTTCGCACCTTTCCTGCATAATTTCCATCTTTCACCCCACTTTTGAGTCCTTTTTGACCCACGTCTCGGCTTCAAAACAACAGACGTTTCATCAGTATCTAGACTGGAGGCTTTGAATCTCTTCCAGCTGCAGATCTCAATGAAGTCGTCGTTGATCACCAGACATACCCATAAGAATCCAACTTCTTCTCCATCGATGAAGAGTTATCTTGATTGCTGCTCTAACAAAAAGAGTCTGACAGCGATCAGCCATCAGAACCATATATCGTGGTTGCTAGGAAGTGTCAGATACAGTAGATCAAACTGATATTCTTCCTTTTCAGTGCCATCTTCAAAGCCATTCTTCTTAATATTGCATTGTTGCATACAGTAACTTTATTGGGAACACCTGTATTGCCAATGGAGAATCATTGCACTTATCTCCATTCGAACACCTGATCGGCACATGTGCCCCTATTCCTCCAGAGAGCAAGGCGCCATCTGTTATGCTTTCTGCTCCTGCGGCTCTTCCTGCCTGCTGATGTTATGTTGTGTTGATTTGATTTCCGAAGAAATTTTTACAACCTTCGAGTCTCTCTTTTCACATTTTTCCCGAAAACATGTATTTCCTACTCTTTCGTCACAAAGTTATCGTTTTCTGCTGGTCCCGTGCTAATTGGTTCTCTTGGATTTGATAAAACATGTGTCTGTGGTTGCTCTCGGAGCTCAGACTTCTCAAAGAAGCTCAGCGAAGAAAAGAGACATCCGTCAATTTGTCAACACGATGTGGCTGGGTGGGAAAAAAGAAAAAGAAGAAGAAGATGAACACCCTTTTTTCACTTCTCAGTCTTCTTCTTTTTTGATGGAGAAGAATGAAAAATGACGGAAAGAAGAGAAGAAGAAGAAGGACCACAATTCATAGTTGATTCTTTTTCTTTCCGCTTGGCACTTTTCTCGGAAGAAGAGTAATTGTATTTTTTAGATAATATATTGCATGAAACGTGAGGGATATCCATGATTCATTAGACCAATCGGAAAATCGTAATCTTCAAAGTTGAGATCCAGCCAACTGCTGCCTTCTAGGACCCAAACGCGCTCAAAAACTGTCTTCTTTATTTTTGTGAATTTCCGAAACAAGTCTTACCTAGTTTATCAAAACATGGTTTGAAACGCCTATAAGCCTAAATTTTCAAAAAAACAAACTGAATTATAAGATGCGAATTGACTACGAACCCTCTACAATGATTACCGTAATCTCACAGCCTACAACACAATTCGAAAATCCTTTAAACTATTTACTGAGAAGCACAAGACGTGATTCCGTTAACATTGATATCTCAGAACGTACAAAAAGAGAATTTTCGAATTTTCAAGGTTGTCCAAAAGTACAGTTTTTGAACAACATGAGTCCAGAGCAAGTCTTGAGCGATATCTCTCTGTCAATCGTTGTGTCCGGATGTCCAGACTGCTAGACTACTTCCTTATAACCCTCATAACGTTGCCCTTAATGTTACCATAACCCTCTTTCAGATCAAAACCGATTTCTCATTTTCCCAACGGAGATTTTTGCACTTTTCTCTATTTTTCAAAAAGTTCTCGAATACCCAATCCCATAAAATTTGATACACAAGTTTTGATACACTTTTTGTTTCTAAAACTGGTCAACTTTCTAACTTGAGTTCTTTTCTTTCTTCTCCCCCTATATACCCACTCAAATCGCTTAAAATTCCCTTGGGTATAGTTTAAAAGGAGCAAGAGGACAGACACATAGACATAGTAGTAGATGTGTACAAACTAGGGAAACAAGAAGAAGGAGGGACCACTTGTGACACAAGAAATGGAACATGAGTTGTCTTGGATCAGGAAAAAAACCAAAGAAAAATGGGAAGGAAATGAGGAAAAATGAAAATTTATGGCCCTTTTTCAGACAAATACTGGTAAATGGAAACGATTTCCGGACAAAAAGTTTTCCGAAATCGGAGAAAACGAAGAAAACTGAAAGCATATAGTGTAGAGATGAGCACGAAGATATCGAAATGAACCGAAGTATATATAGAGCCAAGGCAGAGAATAATCCGAACATTTCAGAAATTCAAACACTCCGATCTCCATAATTTCCGGCTTTCCGATTAATAACTTGAAAGAATTTCTACCGTTTTGATGAGGTTCACACTGTTTTCCCAATCAACAAGATTCATGATTCGTGAAAAATGTCGCAAATATCGCATCCGAAACCTCATAATTTTGTAATTGGGTGTTCTCTTGAAAACAAACAGAAAACAAGGAAAAAAAGAAAAAAGTAGTTTTGAAAACTAATAAATCAGTGAGCCGATTGAGTGAGAAAATGAGGTGGAACGGGGCAGAAGAGGACCTCCAAGCGATGCAATCAACAAAGTAATACGAGATGATTTTTGAGTTTTTTGATTCTGATGACAGCTGATTTTTATTTTACAATGTTTTCAGTTTTTTTTTCAGTTTTTCTGGAAAAAAAAGTGGGGGAAATAGTCGGAAAAAGACGAATAGATTTGTCGTGTTCTGAAGATGTATCTAAGTTTATCGAGAACTTGATCAATATCAAGATCCCACAAGAATCAAGACAATTCTCATAACAACTAGAAAACTGAATTACAGTCATCAGCTCGTTTGTCAAATTCAGATAATTTTCAAAAAAGTGAAACTTGTAAGCAAATAAATAAATATGGTCAAAGCACACAAGATCAAGAGGAAGTTCCAATTTTCAACTGCATCATCTAACTCTGTCTGGAGAGAAAAAGTCAATTCGAGAGTTCTCAAATAAATTGAATTCTCAATTTCTTCTTGCGTAGATAGTTTATCAAAGGTTTTTTTGCAAAAACGATTTTCAGCTCTTCATGTGGAAACTTTGAAAGTAAGTTATATTCTGTGGTTGGAATTTTTTAAATTTTGGATAATTTTCTGCTGAACTTCTAAACGTTCTTTGTTGATTTTCTCAATGAAGCCCTCATTGTGAGTTAAAACAGTTTTGTTTTTCTATTTGATTCCTCTATTGATAGTTTTTTTCAGGCAAACTGTACGGCTCTACCTTCAAATTCTCAACAACTCCTAACACATTTTCCCAGAACTATCACATGCTTCTATTGACTATCCCATCCAAAAATAGTACATATTTGTATCTTTCCGCCATTTTTATGTTCTGTTTCTCAGTTGTTTATGTTTATAAATCTTGTCCGCACAGCTTCCCGACCGCCCGTCCGCCTAGACCCGCCCGTCCTAAAATGGGACACAAAATCGAGCATAAAACTGGTCAGAAATAGTATACATTTTTTGGAGAGAATTTGAATTTTGTGGGGTTGGTCGAGAATATAGTTTACGCTTCGTTTGAAGTCAGATTCAGTGGGAAAAGGGGCAAATTTGAGGGGGTCCGGCTTATGACAGAATGCACTCTTTTCTACGAAAATAGTTGTGGAAAACTGGTAATTCGATTGAAATTGCAGATGATTTCGTCATGATTATGTGTTGTACTTTTTTCTCTTTTCCTTTTCGCAAATTTTTTGTAAAAGAGTAGAAAGGGGGATTCGGTTTAGAGGGAAACGGTAGCTCAAATTTTCAGGCTTTTTGTTCTTCTGGTTAAGAAGAACTCGGTAAAACCCATATAAATTCAGATATTTACATAAAGTTGTGATTGAAAATCTTATGATAGACTTACAGCTCAAACAAAGTGAGGGCAATGGGTTTACAGTGAGGGCAATGGGAATTAGAAAAAAAGAAGAGAAGTTTCATGTATCAACCGAAAATAGTAATATTTAATTAAAGTTATCAGAGAAGACTGGATCTATTTTCAGCAAAACATGTAGAAAATTACAGCAATCTGATTACTATTACTAATTCAAGTAGGAACCTAGAGATATAATTCCTAAAATATCGCTACATCCATCTATTTTGGTAATATATGTAGAACTTTCAGTTTTGAAAAAATAGAGCAAAAGTTACAAAAATAAACTTAAATTGGGATCAAATGAACTCATGATTGTGATGATGATACAAAAGAGGAAAAGCACACATTGAAGAAATAGATCAAGGAATCGGAGAGGAATAGAGAAAGAAAGAAGATGGAAAAAAGATGAATCAGTTCCGATGAATGGTCAATTTTAAAGCCCAGGCGAAAATATACAGGCGAAGAGAGAGAAAAAGCGAAATGTTTTGATGGTTTCGAACGGAAAAGCATGAATATAAATAGACGGTGATTGGTACAAAAAATGGATTCTGATGGATCAATCAAAACATTTTAAGATTGCTTTCCATCACTGACTCAGTGCAAATCATTTGGTTTCAAAACATTTACTACACTGTATTTTCATATTTGGATGTTTCAAAACAACAACAGTTGAGGAGATCAAATCCTGATGGATGCTTATGAAACTGTAACCAACTGGCTCATAGAATAAACCAGAAAGATTTTTCCTGTTTTAAATGCGGCAGATACACTCATTTTAAACTTCTGAAGTGAACAGTCAACTCTCTTGATGTGCCTAGAAAATAATTCAAAAGAGCACATATTGTTTGAAAAAAAGAATAGAAGAAACATTTCGAACATCTTGTGACTTTTTCATGTTTTACATGGAACATCTGGAGAAAAAAAACAAAGCATGGAACACAAATATAACATTTTCAAAGCGTGCCTGAAGATATTTCTTAGCTCTCTTATTTTACCGAAGATGTTGCTAACATGAGTGATAAATCAGAGAAAAACAAATGAAAATCAGAAATAAGGAAGAAAAATATAGGGATGAAATGATGATGGATCAAATAAAAAGAAGAAGAATAAGACGAAGGAAATAGAAGGCGTTGAGAGAATAAAAAGAAGAAAAAGCACTTGTGAATCTAGAAATCCCGAAGAAAAAGTAGAAGAAGAAGACATCTGATATGGGGCCAAAGAAGAAGAAAAAGTAGGAAGAAGGGGTTCTTTTAGACCGATGGAATGACCAGTAGAAAATAGAAACACTCTTTGACGCTATACTATTTGGATGACAACTTTTATAAAATTGTATTGATAGAAAAGTCACGAATTTTATGGAAAATCTGAACGATAGCAACTGAAATGAAGGCTGGAAACTTCTTTTCAAATGAAAGTGCTTTGTATTTCAGCTTTAAAAAAACCATTGGTTGAGTTCCGCAAAATATTGAGGCACGATAAAACTGTGTCAACTTTTCTGACTACTGTTCCCTAATTTGGTTCTTGTCCCGGCCTTTCCGAGTACCGTCTCCACCTAAGAACTGAATAAACCTCTAAAGCCAAAAAGTCTGCATTTTGAAAATGAATCCTCTCGATCAATGTTTATCTTCCAGATAGAAAATACTTTCGAGAAACGAAAAAATCCTAAAAATAGAAAAACAAAGAGAAAAGAAGATATAAATGACACTTGATACGTTCCGAAATAAAGGAGCAGGAGCAACAAAAAAATGGAATACACCAGTACTTGGTGCATGTGCTTTTTAGACATTGATCATGATTTTTTGGAAGAAAAATGGAAAGAACGAGCAGGAGAAGGTGTGTTTCATAGTTTGGTTTTATGGTTTGGCATTTTGACGACCAGACCTAGGTTTTCAGAGAAAGTACTAGGAATGGACGGAAGAAATTGTATACAGAGTCATACAAAACCTGGATAAACCTTGAATAAAATTTGAATAATTCTCAAAAAGTTATTGGAATCAATGTTCTCTTTAAAAACAAAACAAAACAAATGGGATGGAAGATAAAAGACGACATCATTTGTTCTTTTCTCTGATTCCAAATGATTTCTAAAACTAAGAAACTTGTGTTTCTATCCCAAAACATTGCGTGTTGTTTGCAGTTTGTCCCTCCTCTTTTAAGCGTCTTCCCCTTCGTCTAACATCAGAATTAGAGGATAGTAGAGATGGAAATGGACCACCAGAAGGAATAGAAGAAGACGTCAAAAAAGAGAAACACAAAGATTCTGGTCTTCTGAATTAGTGAGGAATCTGCGGGAGCCCCCCAGAATTCAGTCGGCAATCCGAGAGGAGAGAGAAGCGAATTTAGGGAAATTTGCAAGAAACGGAAACCAATGACATCCGGACGAAAAGAGGGAGATACTTACTATTTGAGTATATAAACACCACCGCAGAAGAGTTTTAGATTCAGGAATCAGATGTTCTAGCAACGAAAATTGAATCAGATCTCAACAAAAGTCTGAACATTCGAACTTTGTAGAGCATCGTATGATGATTGTAAAGATTAGAATCTTTACTAATAATATTCAACAGATCCGTGTGTCTGTTTATGTGTTGCATCTCATAACTCCGTCCGTAGTGGACCGATTTCTATGAAACCTAGATAGATAGATTGGAAATTTCCCTTAGATGATGCCCGAACTTTTCTTTTTTCAAAAATATCAAATTTGACGTCTTCTGGAGACAATGTCGATTTCAACAGAAAAAACGTTGAGAAAGGTGTGTCCCGACAGGGTGGTAGAAAGATCAAAACTACTGACTCGGTATTTCTTAACTGCATTCTCGAGAGCGCCCCGGCCGCGCGTTTTTGGTGTAGCGGTCTACGCAGATGACTCTCACATATGGGGTAGTGAGTTCGTTCCCGCCAGGTCGGAAAAGTTTTTTGGTTTTTTGTTTTGATAAGAACATAGACAGTCAGTATATGAAAGATGTAACTAACTTTGTTGTTATAAGATTTTAGAACAAAAGGGTGGAGTAGCTGTCTTTCTGTAGACTCTGTACACACCGCTACAATTCTGTCATAATGAATGATTGAGGTCCAATTTTGACGGTTTTTTCAACATCGTCTTTTAAAAAAGTTAACACTGAGCCTTTCGCCCGAAGCTTCATGGGGAAGTCATGCGGCATTGTCACCGATCGTTTAAAAACTCAAAAAGTGTTTTTCAGAGCTCAGGTTCGAATAAGAAGGTTTGAAAAAACATTGACTGAATAAAGGGCTTCTTTAACTCTGAAATATGTAAAATAGTTTTAGTTTCGAAGTATTCCAGAGAAGAGAGGCGGCATCGCCGCCGAACAGTCAAAAATTTAGGAAGCAGAACTTTTTGGATCAAGCCAAACTAAAAAGAAGATTTCCGTGTATATGAAAAAATCTTGAAAGAATTTGGGAGAGGGAGGAGGCATCGCCGGCGATAAGTAAAAAACTTCAAAATAATACTTTGAACTCATCTTTTGAAGATGTGGATAGGAAATTCTTTTTTGGTAAAAGGTTTTTTAGTCAGAACACATTCCAAGTATTTAGTACAGTTAATTCTGAAACCCGGATGAATAAGAATTTATATAAATATGGCCTTAGTTTGCCATATTCAGAGGAGGGAGGCGGCATCGCCGCCGATCAGTCAAAAGATAAAACTTAATATTTAGAGGACCACGTGTATTTTGATGAGGGAAAGTAGAATTACCAAGTTTCTCTTCTTCTAAAGTGTTTTGTCTAAATCTTATCAGAATAGTAGAGGTGTTTTAACTGTTCTCTCTGGAACGGGTTGCTCAACTCATAAAGATTACCAACAATCGAAGAAAAACAATTGGACCAGAAAAAAAGAGACTTCTGATACCCCGATTGTCTGAACCATGTGAGAAGCGCCGCAGGCGCTGCAACACTTAGAAGGGTGGTGTTGAGAAGGAGGTTCAGTCGCCGTTAGGCGACGTGAACCGACTGGTAAATTAAGACTTAAAATTTAGCTCGGCCACTCAACAGCTCAACAGAATTTTTCAACAATTTTTCACAAATCCATAATAGTTCTCAACCTATTGGACCCCAAATAGTAGACAATGAAAGAAAACGAATGCATTCATAAATAGTACTCCCACATTCCCAAAGAATGTTGCCAAAACTTTTTTTCTTCCCCTCAAAAAGAACTTCAACACCATGAAACATACCTCCATGGATGCTGCTTCCATCCGAGACGACATTCCTTATCACGGCACCTTGCTCCTTCCTCGACATCCATCAAATTCATTGATTCGACACGCATTTCACGAGAAATCGAACCGGAAGAGGAGCCACTGCCACCGCCAATCGGCATCTGTAAGTTATCAGATGGTTGATTTATTGGGAGGAACTTTGGGATAGAATAAGATAGTTTTAGGTTATAAATAATGAATCTGAGCGGTCTGTTTGAATTAGTTTTGATATTACGACAATTTGATCATTTTTGTGAAAATGTCTTCTAGTTTTTGAGGCAATGGCTTTTATAACGATTTTGAGATTAACTGTCCCAACTAAAAATGCCAATAATGTAAAAAGTAAAGCTTCTGAAACTGATCGTGATTATTAACTATATTATTGTCCCTGAAACGTATTTTAGGTTAAATTCTAGCTACTTCGTTGAGAGTGAATACGGAAAAGTTCAGTGAAGAAGACTACAAGTTCCAACCAGACTAAACGCGGAAATGTTTCCTTTGGAATTCATGCATCTGACACTTTTCACTGATCACCAGAATCCATTCCATTTCTGCGTCCGGAAGTGAGACTATCAGACTTTTGGGTTCCGGCCACATTACTTTAGGAAACAAGACCTATGGAACAGTAAAAATAGTAACCTAACGGAATTTCAGAAACTCGCAATTGAGAAAAATGTTTGAAAATAAACTCAATGTTTCAAAATCCAGCAGAAAAAAAAGTCAATTTTTGGTGTCGGAGTCGATGACATAGCTGGACTCTCCGATCTCTAACTTTTGTCAAGTTTCAACACAAGAAGAAAATGCATGGTTGAGTGGAGAAATGGAGCAGAGGCCGTTTGGATAGAAGAAGAAGAGAAGGAGCACAGATGTGTGGTATTCTCGGTTACAAATTGGAAAGTTTTGTTTCTCTTTTCCTACTCATCGTTAAAATTTCATGACTCAAGAGTAGAGAGGACACTAGTTAGTTTTCACAGAAAAGACAAAAAATATTCACAGATTTTCTGAAAAGTAGAAAGAAAGAGGGGTTCAGAACTGGGAACTATGGGGGTTTTCAGGAAAAATACTAGGTACATGTTTTTCTGAAAATGTGTGGAACACGAACTTTTCGAGATCAGAAAGTCGAGACAGCTTGAAGGATTACGAGAAAATCTAGGAGCTTAACGTCAAACTTTCGGTTTGATAATAAAATTGAAGAAATACAGTATCAAATCGTTCCAGTTTTTCTTCTATTTATGTTCGTTTCGATAGAAGTAGATGGTCTACTGTATGAAACTAAGTTCATGATGATCTCTACAAATTCTGGAAAAGCTATTCCAAATCCATGTTGGCATTGGTAAAGTCTCACAGAGAAAACTTCAAAAACTTGCATTTCTGAGAAGCTCACAAATTTTGGGATTGTTATTGAAGTATGTCTAAAACTGGTGTGAGATTCTTAACAAAACAACAAACAATAAGAAGAAGAATTCACCATGAAATACGTCAAAAAGGAGGGACCAACAAAAATAAAAAAGACAAGAAACAGAGAGTATGTGTGACATTTGAAAGGAACAATTGAGCACAAATTCGGTCTCTTTTTCCTTTTTCTACGCCATCGCATACGTCTTCTTTCGTTTTTCTTCTTTCCAGTGGTTTCCGATATATTTTTAATCCAAAAATCCGAAAAGCAAAGATGAAAAGAAATAGTAGAAGTAGGAGAAGGGAACGAATTCCGATATTTGTGGGAAACAGATTTCAAACGTTTATTCGAAAATAAAATTGATGAAGTGGAGTTCCTACAGTAACCTGTCAACTGAACTTTTTTTCCAGAGTTCTTTCAAACTTCTTCTGCTTCGAAATTGGGAGAATGTGCACTTTGTCGCCAAAACTATTATTGTATTAGTTATGGTCGGATAGAAGGTGCTATCACAGGTGGTTTCGACTAAATTAGCAGAAATTCCTCTTCTGAATAATATGACAGAGAGTTAACAATCAGTGAACAAGTTCTAAAACCTCCAAAATTGTGAACAAGCTAACCAGATCCTCAAAGCACACATGTAGACATTTTTCAAAAAGATTCAGAACTCGGAAAGTCTAACGTCTTCTTCTCCTCCTTTTTTCTTCGAAGGGAAGAGTTTAGTGTTGAAAAAGTGTTGCTCCTACGCTGGAGTTTGCGTGTGCCAGCACATCTCTGGAGGACCATTCAATTCATATTTGACAAAAGATGCCCAATGCTCTTTTTCTCCTCCTCCTACTCTATTCGTTCGCACCCATTATTTACTAGTCTCCAGATAATTGTCACTTTTTTCGGAAAGTGGAAAAATTGGACAAAATTTTATGATGTACCAAAAAGTTTTCGAATTTTTCTTTTTCGGAACGTTTTTTTTTCTAATGTGGTTGGGAGAGTGGTGGTGAAGTGGTTTCTGAGAGAAGAAGTAGTGATGGGCGAGACTAATAAATGTTCAGAAATTTGTTGTTTTTTTTTTCATTTTTGGAGATGTTGGGGAAGTCTAAAACTGTCAGGGAGCTCAAACACCAAATAGGCGGAACACCTTCGGCCCTGGGAAGTCTACATAATGCAGGAAAAAAAGATAAAGGGAGAGTGAGGGTGGAAGACCACCCCACCTGTCACATATATATCCGAGTGTCCGGATGTCCTTGTCACACAATAAGTCATATTCATATCAAGGAGCACATATTGCACATAAGTCAAAGTTACCTTTTTCTCTTTTTTCTTAAATAATCCATTTTTTATAACAGGTTTTCCAAAGTTTGAAGTGTTCAAGTTGATTGCAGATTTGCATTTTTTGACCATCATTTCAGTAGGAATCGGAATATAAAGAGAATATTTGAGTTGTTTGGAACAAAAATGGAGAGAATTTTGGAAGAAGGCCAAAGGAAATTCATGAAGAAGAGGGTGAGAAACGGAAGAAAAAACGGATGATGAAAATTAAATTAATAATATTTTTGGGATGTAGATGGTGGACTATCTGATGAATTGCGGACAAATAGGAATGTTTAAATTTATTAATTCATGTCAATTTACAGTTTCCAGCCCTTGGAATAGCTTTTCATCTCAAATACTATTTATCGTTACGATCTAAGAAAATTTCCAGAACACCACAGACCACTCCGAAGTCAAAACAGAAAATTAATATTCTCTTCACGAAAAAACAAAACTTCGAAAAGGAACTCACTCTGTATGATGGACGAATGTTGTTGTAGGTTCGATTCACGGCCGTTGTTGATTGACACACCTGGAAATTTGAGAATTGAAATGGGAGAAAAAAAACGAAAGGTGGCAGAAATTTTATATTTAAAGTGTAGAGTTTGGGAGGTTGAATTTGTAAAATTGTTGGAGTTTTCGTTTCGAACATTATTCCAGAGGAAATAGTACAAAATAATAGGAAACATGTGACCAATATGAAAGAGACCTTTTCGGAATGGTCGTCAGTCAAAAATGATCTCAAAGGATTAACTTTTTCCCCCTTTTTCTCATAGTTTTTGATTTTTGTTTCGAATCTTCTTGTTTTACTTGTTCTTTGTTTTTCTCAATTTTTTATCTGAAATTATTTCATTCTCTAAATGTCTGAAACTGTTAATTGTCTAGGCTGTAAACGGCATATCGGGAAATTTTTCTAACTTTTTTTTTCTATATTTTTTCAGTTTCGATAGAGCGCATTGACAAAAGCCACCGTCACACTGATAGACAGTGTAGGTAAATACTTTGTGAATACAACTTTCGGTTCAGTTTCGTTTACTGTTGAAAATGTTAAAACTCACTTTATAAGCAGCTGGATCTTCAGTTTTATCGAGTTTCTCATACTCAACGAACGCTCCTTCTTCCTCATTTTCCGGTTTTTCATTTTCATTTCCATATGCAGAATACTGTAATATGATTTATTTAGAATCCCTTTTTCGATGGACTCACCTCCGGATCATCAGTAACATCTTCGATGACCATTCGATGATTTGAATTGTTATTGTTGGAATTGTTGCCACCACGATACGGATTGTTCACAGTGGACAACATCATCTGGAATAATTGAAAATGTAAATTGGTTTTTATTTGTTGGAAGACCATTATTTTCAATAGAATAGAAGGGAAATGAACACCCATTCAAATGGAGAAAAAATGGGAAGGAAATGGGAAAAAAACGAGGAAAATTGAGAGGAAGGAAGTGGTTTGTTCGAGTGTATGTAATTAGGAAAAAGAAATGAAAAGAGAAAAGAAATGGAACGAAATTAATGAAACGGTTCGGAACTGATCAGATGAGCAATGAGACTCAAAAGCTGAAATATCATGAAATATGATATTTTTCAGACTCAAAACAGTTCCAAGATGAAAAACCATCTCCGACTGAATTCAAAATGTAGTCAGAATTCGCAAAGTCATTCATTCAAAAATTCAGGTCGATTAGTGGCGGTTTTGAAGACACACGCTTCGGATTACGGTAGCTGACAGGTGACACACTACTTTTCGAAAAAAGAACAAAACTGGTTTCGATGGTTTTGACGGTCAATTGGACATAGACAAAGTAAGAGAAGAAATGGGAGAGAGAATAGAGTGGTTTTGAAAATTTGAAATTTTGGGTTGAGAATTGAAAATTCAGGAATCGGAGAAGATTCGGATGAGGTCATGAGGGGGACATAGAGGTCAAATGAGTGACGGATTTAGTTCCTAAGCAGTTCAATTTTTCTACTCTTGTTCTTAAACTGAATTTTTGTAAAGAGGGACAGATGCATGGTAGATGAAGTTATAGATGAGAAACATTACTTAGTAAAATAATTGCAAATGGAAGATGCTACCGTAACCTGGAACAAAATTGATCAAGCTACAAATAGTCCTTGAAGAAAAACAGCTCGAAGAGACTCTACCTTCTATTTCCGAATGATCATTCAAACTGTGACAAACCTGACACCAACGATTTTGGGCGCGAAAAAACAACAAACAGAAAAAGAAGATGAGCAGGATCAGGTGTGGACAAACAGATAAACAAAATGTAACAATGTGTCCGTATGGGAATAGAAAACAAGGAAACGGTACAAAGAGGTAGATCAAAAGGAGCAGGAGGAGGATCAGAGAAGACAGACACTCTGCCTTCTCTGCGTCTCTCTGCTTATCCCTTCTGGAAGAGTTCATAATGCTCCAACTACAGTTTCTGGACATTGAGAAAACTGTAAGCATTAAAAATGATGAGTGAGAGAGTGAGAGATACAGACAACTAGCCTGTTTATTTTCTCGCGCGGGGCGCCTTGAACCAAAACGAAACCGGACACAATAGCGGGGGTTTTGTTGTTCGGAGAGGGGAGGAGAAGAGGAAAAAAACCGAAAAATCACAGAAAAAACCGAAGGGGAAAATTAATCGAATTATGATACAGACATACAGTCCAAAGAAAGAAAAAAGGACACAAAAGATATTGTCTCTCGAATGAAAATGTATCGAATGGACAGAGAGGGTTCTCTTCTTTTTTGAATTGGAAATGAAGAAAATTGGGAGAAAAATTGGAGAAGAGAAGAAGAAAAAAGGAAGGAAAAGGGCAATCGATCTTATGGAGTAAGTTAGACTAAATTGGGAAGAGAAGTGATGAATACGAATAGAAAGAAGAAGAAGAAAATGATGAAGATGGAAGAAGGATCAAGGTAAACGGATCGGAGAATTAATCACGATGATCAAGGGCTTACTCAAATGTAATCGAACTTCTTTTTTTGACTTTCAGTTAGTAGAAGCTATTGTATGAAAAACTATCTACTCCAGCATGAACGAAAACAACCAAAATTGCTTGAAATCACCAGAAAATATTTGAACTGACCGGCCTTGAAATTGAATATCTTTCTAAATTTTAACTTCTGTCGACAGTCGGTTACTGTAGAAACTGAACACGGGAGACTCGAAAACAGTGAATCGTTCAAATACGATACGAGAATAAAAGTCATTTTCATGATGTCCGCTCCCCAATAATCTTCTTATTTTTTCTTCTTGTTTGCTTAAATTCTTACAAATAAATCATGTCATGAGTTCATGGAAGTTAGTCATAAAAGTACATGGATTACAGTTTTTTGGTACTTGGAATCAAAACTGATATGAGAACAGAGGAGGCGGGGTCTGTGAGAAATGTTCAATTTGAACTTAAACGAAGGTGACCTTTACTCGTCATAAGATATACTTTATATAAAAAATTTCAAAAATGAAAAAGTTTGTAGGATAGATTTGAACAAGTGGTGGGAGTAGAGAACACTGTCGTTGGCTGCAGAGATTTTGTTTGATTTGATAAAAAGATAGTGTCCCCCTCCTTCAACTTCTTATGTCGGATAGGATGGATAGGATGATGAAAATGGGGATGAAGAGAAGGGAGATCAAATTAGGGACGAGACTAAATTGACAAAATCACAGGAAAAATTTAGAGGAAGTGAGAGATGAGAGAGAGATTAGAGATGCTAGAGTTATTAGCTTTTCAGTGTCTCTTTTTTTCTTTTGAGCTACTTATCAAAAAGTATTTTATTTTGCTACTTTTCAAAAAAATGCTCCGAATTTTTGAGCTTGCTCATTTTCGAGAGCTCTAACCACAGAATGATAGACTTCAAAGCAAAAGGATGACTCTGAAAAGGCCATCTTTTTCCAAAAACGAGAAAAAAGTTACAGTAAGCCTCAAACCATTACTTCAGTATTCCTACCAAACCAAAAAAATCAATGAAAGTGAAAAACTAATAAGAGAAAAGATACATGTGATATATGAATGAACGATGATGATAGCAAATTGGTGTATTCTCTTTCTATTCAAAGATTCTGAGATTCGAGAAGAAGCAGAAGACGTCAAAAGAAGACGAAGAGATTCAGACAATCAGAGGCAGAAACCGGATTGATATAGCGGAATCAATCACATTCGGAGGGAGGTTCTTCTCCTTCTTTTCCCCTTTGACATCTTCACCTTTGAGATGAAAAACGAGAGATGTCAGAGGGTTGTTTTATGGTAATAAACCGTTTTTTTGATTTATTTAAAAACGCATACAAACTATTTGGAGGTATGTTCATTTGGTCATTGGGATCTGAGATTTTGAACGTAAATTTCAGAATTACGGTAGGGCATTAGCATGAACTTTGAGAATTCTGCGGACTGCTGACGATTCAAGATCTCACCAGTAATAATGAGATCTCTTTCTTTTTTTCGCCTTAAATCCCACAGACTGCCAACTCAAAAAATGAGAAAATATTGGAAGTCATAATATTTCGGAAGAAATTATAAAACGTTAAACGGTGTAGTAAAAGGAGAAAAATGAAGAACAATTTACTTTCGGATAGACCGAAGGACACAGTAGACGTGGAAACAATTATTATGTATCAATACACATTTTGAAGGGATTTAGTTCTCTCTCTTTTTTCCAAAAGTGTGGAAATAGTGACAGTAGAAAAAGAGGGAATGATGAATTGAACATAGACAAATAAACACTTGTTGGAGCAGACAGAAAAAAAAAGAGACTGAAAAACGGTTGAAAGAGAATAAAAACAATAGGAAAAGAGATCAGGTTACTGTTATGTCAAGGAACAGTCATATGTGTGTCTTGAATTTAAGGAGTTGAGTCATGGGGACGAAAGTTCATCGAATTCAATACTGAGAAGAGAAAATATCAAATGTGACTACATATTTTCTATTACCTCAATCTGTGCGCGTCTAGAAATTGTTATCAGATTCAGAAAGTTTTTCGTCCTAACAGGGTTCACACCGTTCTTTTTCTCTTCGTTAATGTCAAAATAAAACGATTTTGACATGTCGAAAAATGTGAGATAATTTTTTGACAGTTCTGTGTTGTTTGTAACGAGAACTTGTATTCATCCATCACTAATTCGTTTCCGATACAGTTTTTGTGACGTTCTTGCAGATCATCCAAACGTTTTCTCTTTGAAAAAAGTGGAATGGGATTGACATCGAGCTGAAACTTAATATTCCTCTGGTAGATAAGAAAGCACAAGTCCACTTTACGCTGTGAGAATATTTTCCCTAGAGACACAAAACTGAAATGCTCGATTGTTTGAAATTGTGAACTGCTCAAAAAATCAAACTGCCCACTTGAACACGAAAAACTCAAAATGTGTGGGAGTAGGTTGCACCACTTGAATTCTGTGTCCACGTGGTTTCGCTTCTTTTCCCCTGAATTCTATGACCATCTATAGAATTTCGAATCTACATACATACAGAAGTGAAAAAAGGAAGAGGATACATAGATACATGTCCAAATATTGACATTTTGGAGAAAGAGTTTCTTGGAGAGAAAAAAGAAGAGAGAGAGATAGAGAGAGAAATGAGAAATCATCTGATGATGGATAGTTTGAAGAAAAAGAAAAAACGGAGGAAACTCGAAGGATTACATACGAGCGGAAGGGTGAGCATGACAGTCGGAAAGCCGAAAAACAAGCGGTTGGAGCAGAATGAGGCGGCGAATTTTGACGGAAAAAGTTAGGAAATTGATAGAAAATGTGGGGTTGATACTTGAGGAAACTGTTCAGGGCATTTCTAAAATTATATGCCAACTTTCATTGAAATTCTTTTGTTGATCAAGCTAGAAGTCATCAAACTGGAAGTGTTCCTATACTAGTAGGCTAAAACTCGAGGCTGCTAAAGAGCTATCGGGTGGAGAAAGGTTGGAGAGAGGTTCATTTGTAATTCCAGTCACCCCATAACCAAAGATCCTCTGTCTTTTTATTCCAATGAATAATATAACAGAAGACGTTCATGTTTTTGATGTCTTCTAAATAAAAAACAACACAAGTTTTGTTTTGTTGTTCCCGTATGAATAGATGAATTGACGCCTTCTGAATTAATGCAAAAGTGGACATCTTCTTCTTTTCACTGAATCCATTCAGAAGACGTCGTTGACGCCTTCTGGCTGATTTCAAATTCAGATGACCTTGTTGTCACCTCATTACAATCCCATACATTTTCTCTTTTCTCCAGAGGTATCACCTGATTTCATTTCAATGCTAATGATTGTCAAGGAGAGAGGATCTGGGCACAGTTTTTTTTACATTGGATCATCACTAAAAAATATCAGAAGAAAGGGGATAGGCTATTTTTAAAAGAAAGAGTCTAATAAAAATTAGAATTGATGTTGTAGACGTTGAGCTGAAACTGACCCTCGAGCCAACGGTTAGATACTCTCTGACATAGCTTCATGTACGAGACCCAAAAGAGGAGTTGAAAGTTCTCAGAAGCTGAAAATCTAATTGAGATCAAGAAATTGAGGACAAGTTCAAAAGTCATCTCGAATCGGAATCAGAGAAACTGAAGATCATTTCCTACCGCAACCATCAATTACACAATAAGTTGCCCCTCTTGGCACACTTATTTAGTGTCGGGTCATATGATGAACACTCGAGAGGAGAAAATCAGAGAAAAAAGAACGAGATACTGTCCTGATAAACTGATAAATTAACTTTGACGACTGTCGATGATTCATTTTCGACGAAAAACTGATAAAGATGTAATAGGAAATAAGGAAGTGAACTTTAACTGGTTGAACGGATAATTGGAAACTGTTTGGACAGTTTTTGGGTCAGAAAATGATAGGAAATTTAATATTCCTGGTGGCAAGTTTTTAAAAGTTTTGCTAGTGAATTTCCGCAGCGTTCCTTCTAACAGTATGCAAGCCATCTTCAGAAGACTTCAAAAAATTTCTGCTGAACACAGAGATGTCATCAAAAGAAAGAGCTACAGATGTTCAAGAGCACCTAGAATTTAAAAACGGAAAAGAAGATACAGAGCAAGAAAGAGAATATTCAGGCACGATGAACGTTTTGTAAAATGTTCCAGATATTTCCGACAAATTTCAATTTTCAAAATCTATCCTTGTAGATACTTTTTCCACTTAATAAGAATTATAATGTAAAAATATCCAACAAGCGAACAAACATCTAATTTGAGAGGCGTGAAGTAATACCGTACTGCCGATGAGTTACGATTCTACTTCATCACAACAAAACAGCAAAAAAAGAACAAAACCCGTAAATGAGAAGAAATACAAATAACAAAACCTTATGGGAAGCACGACTCTACTATCTCATTTTTCTTCCAAAAAAAGAGTAAAATGCAAACCTTGGAATGAGGTGTGTCATCGTAAACTTCTACAATGATCGGAGATTGTTGCTTCTCTTCTTTTTCCTTCTTTCTCATTTCATCTTTTCTCTTTTTCAATTCATCAACTTTTTGGATTGTTGCACTCAATTCAGAAGACGTCGGAAATTGAGAAGGCGATGATGGGGCAGGAAGAATTGCTTTTTTCATGTTGTTATTTTCAGAAGGGCTTGAAGTTATTGCCCTTTTTGAGTACTGCTCTTGATTTTCCTGGAAAAATTTAAGAGTTGAGGAAACTGCAGAGACAACGGCCATACTCCAGTTACCGAGAAGTAACGTACCTGTTCATTATCACCTCCATAGATATCCACCACCTCCGTGTTCTTCGAATAGCACGAGCACAGTAATTTGTGCAATGCTCCGTGTGCAGACGGCATAACTCCGTCTAAGGCGATTCTGGAACAAATATAATTAGTTATGGAAAAGAGAAATTGAAAATTTATGTCCTTTTCTCAAGTTTTGAAATTAATTTCCAATTGATCTAACTGTTTTTAGAAACTGTTGGAATAGAGGACTGGTTCGTTAACACTTGATAGGGTATGATACTTCTAGGCTAATTTCTTCGAAAAAGTGTATTCATGAAACTAGAATTCCAATTTTCTCTGATTGGAAATGTTTTAACTGAAAATCAATAAGGAAATAACGTTCAGAAAAAGAAAACACTCTAATTTTCTCATGTCAATTTTCTCTCTCATCATCAGAAAACATCAGTTTGACTGGGTGTGGCTGGATCTATATTATTGGTCAATCATCTATATTGATTCTTTAGAAAACCGATAGTGAAAATATGAATAAGGGATTATGAGAAGAGATCGTGTCTTCATTTCTCTCCCAGGATGAAGAAGGAAAAGTTGAGAAAGAAGACGTGATTCTGATGATGACAAGGAGATAATGAAGAAGATGAATAAACGCATAATGAGAAATAGAGAAATGGATAGTTCGGAGATGAGAAAGAGACGGAGAGATGGTTGACACAAATTCGAAATATGAAAATATAAGTATTCAGACAATGGTTCTCGAAAACTTTGTCACACTCCGTGACATCCGAATTCTATTCCGTTAAGAATCAATTTTTTAGACATGATATGTCTTTATGCGTTTTATTGGTTGTGTGAAAGACATTTGGCAATTCATGTCTAGTTATATTAAGAGACTTAGTGTGAGTAATACTTCTCAGATTTTATAATGTTCCATGGCTCCCTAACACACCGCCAAATAAAAAAAAGTGATGCTGACTTTTCGTTCCTAACCAAAAATTCAAAAAAGGAATCAGCAGGAAGGAGGTCTTAAAATTGTCGGTTATGACGCTTGTAGTCATTTTGAAAAGAAGAAAGGATTACTGATCGGAGGCTTAGTTAGGATGGAAGGGTTCACAACAAGAACTATGGTTTTCTGAAGAAATCGAAGTTTCGTTTTCAGTGATTAGACATTGTCAGAAGTCAAAAAGTCGGAAACTTGAAATTCAATGCTACTTGAAATTCTAGAAACTTTTCTCAAAACATAGAAAAAAAGAGAAGAATTAGTAAAATGTCAAGAAGAGTTTTAATTTCAGGAAGCAGTAACCACATACAGAAAAGACTTCGAATTTCATAGCTGATCAGATACAACTTCGTGCATTTTTTCGATTTCACAATGATTAATTGTTTCTCTCATCAATTTTATGCTCGCCTCGTTTCTATCTCTTTTCATTCGATCGGTTGGCTCCTGCACACCTCTGATTCTATCGCCACGTCACAATACATGATTGACAGATCAGATCACAAAAAACTAACAGGTTAACGAGGATCCAGAGAGATCCCATTCGCACTTCATAAGAAAAGACAAAAAAGAAAAAGGAAAACTTACGAGTCTAGTTGATAGGCAAGTAGATATTTGAATGCATTCGACAACTCTTTTGGTCCAATGTTGTCAGACATTGAATAGAAAAAAGAAGAGATGGGATAAGAAGATTAGAAGAGTGGGGCCAAGTTGAGAAAAGAAGATTCTGAAGAGTTTCTTGTGTACTTTTTATTGTATTTAATGAAAAAGAGAATTCAGAAGAGGGGAATAAAAAGAGAATGGAGAGGGGAACTCATCAAGAACAGATGAGAGAAACACAAGTGGAACCGTTCTGAAACATGCTTTTTAAAAGTTACAATACCTTATTGATTCACTAAAAAAGAAACCATGAAGATACTCTTCACATTTGGAGTTCTGCTGCAAGGAGTGAGAAGAAATAGAAAAAAGGCGGGGCCTATCTGATGTCACCAACTTTTCGATATGGTTACTTTGAACCAAAACGTGAACTTCCTGAAAAATTTTTCAACAAAAAAAGGACAATGCGAAAAGAGTTTTCTCATCCAAAAATGTGGAGGCGGGAGCCCTCGAATGACGTGTCAAAGTACAAAAAAGAGCACAAACTTTCACTATTCTTCTTCTTCTTATTCTTACTTTTCTACAAAACTACTGTCTGTTAAGAAGAGACAGAGAAAGGAAAGACGAACGGAGTAATAGCTGCGGACAGTGTTGACAAATCGGATGAGCCGTTTTCTCTCAAAATGAAAAGAGAATAAAAGTTACGCAACAAGTGCAAAACTCACAAATTCCTTCTCAGAGAATCATTGATATGAAGAAAAAAACAGAAACAAGTCAAAATGGAGAAAACCTATGAGGTTCAGGATTCATGAGCACTTTTGGAACGCTGATTGCAGGACACTTTCAGATGTGTTATGTGGATAGACCAGTGTACTGAGAACTATATTTTAATAGAAGAATCTAGCCTAACTATGAAAATAGTCCTCAGAATGTTTTTGTCAGTCTGCATCTTTTTTTTTACAAGACTTTTCTCGAGATTCTCTCGCAAACGGAAGGAGTACGGTATGTTTAAAGGAACATGTTCATGTGCGGTAGGGTCTCGCCACGATTTCAGTTTATTCACTTTTCTGTTTTCCAATTTTACATTTGCTTTGTTCCAAATCAGTTTTTCAGAGATTTCGATGGTCCGTGGCACTAAAAGACGGAGGAATTCCGAGGAAAAGTAATACACTAATTTTTCCGGTATAACAAATTTTAAAATTGGTTTGCAGATCAAAAACTGTTGTCTCTGTCAATAGGGATGACACTATCCCAGTAGATGAAGATGCGGCAGTCGGAGATTCGCAGATGACAACTTCGAAACCATTCGCAAGACTTGTCGGAATTCGGAGAGGAATCGCCACTATTGGTTGGACAGAATACTTTTTCGAAAATAACTTTTGCAGTTTTCAGATTTGATCGAGGACAATTTCGTGTGTGGACGTGGATCGGAAGAGTCCCCAGTTAACTATAATTTCTCATCATTGAGTCATGACACGGGATTATATCGATTCATTTCTAAAGTCCAATTCGCTATTAACCGGGTAAATATTCAAATCATTGTATAAAATCAATTTTTCCCAAAATCCTGTGGTTGCACGCGTAGATTCAATGATTTCTCCTTAATTTCAGGATTCCGAATCTCACCGGATCTTTCTTCATGATCATTCCCGTAATGGTACATTGGTAAATCAAGAAATGATCGGGAAAGGACAATCGATCGAACTGAACAATGGAGATTTGATTTCAATCGGAATTCCTGCTCTTATCAGTAAGAATTCCCCTTTTCATGAGTTCTATCATCTGTGAACCTCGTTTTTCCAGTTTTTGTGTATGAAACAACTGAAGATGGTCAATATCCGGAAGAGTTGACGAAAAAATATCATGTGACAAGTCATTCTTTGGGTAAAGGAGGTTTTGGGAAAGTACTCCTTGGTTACAAAAAATCGGATCGATCTGTGGTAAGAAATAATTTTCTCATTTGTTGCTTTATCTCAAAATCTTAACTTTCCATGTTTCAGGTGGCCATAAAGTGCTTGAATACTCAATTCTCCACAAGATGTAGTCGTGCAATTGCGAAAACAAGAGATATAAGAAACGAGGTCGATGTTATGAAGAAATTGAGTCATGTAAGATCGACACAAATGCAAAAAACAATATATTCATATATTTTTTCAGCCGAATATTGTTGGAATTTACGATTGCATTGCGGTATCAAAGTACTCCTATATGGTAATTGAATATGTCGGTGGAGGGGAATTTTTCTCCAAAATTGTTGATTCGAAGTACAATCGAATGGTACAGTCATTAAAATATTTATATCATTAAAACAATTATCTGTCTTGCAGGGTGTCGGCGAATCACTTGGAAAATATTTTGCATATCAGTTGATCGATGCGGTACTATATCTGCATTCAGTTGGAATATGTCATCGTGATATCAAACCAGAGAATATCCTCTGCTCTGACAAGACTGAACGATGCATTTTAAAGGTCCATTTTACTAGACTTTCCCGAAAGCTCGATCAAACGTTTTTTTTTTGAAAGATTAAAAGTTTTGCGATTTTCCAGCTTACCGACTTCGGAATGGCCAAAAATGGAATGAAAATGAAGACACGTTGTGGAACACCGTCATATAATGCACCAGAAATAGTGGCAAATGAGGGTATTGAGTATACACCGAAAGTTGATATGTTAGTTTACAACTGTATATAATTGTTCTACCTCAATGATCTGTTTCTTTAGATGGAGTCTCGGATGCGTTCTATTCATCACCTTCTCTGGCTATCCACCATTCAGCGAAGAATATACCGATATGTCAATGAATGACCAGGTTATGAAAGGTAAATGTTTGGATTATCAGCACCCGTTTTCAATGAAAGCCTTTTCACTTTTATTTGTCTTCAGGTCGTCTTCTATTTCATTCCCAATGGCGACATGTTACTATAGAAACTCAACAAATGATCAAATGGATGTTGACTGTTGAGGTAAGAATGTTCTTGAATTAGGAGTCAAGATTCACATCTGAAATCTATTCAAAAATCGCAAAGCAATTCTTCCACTTTTCAATTCAAAAAACTTGAAGTTTCTAATGAATTTTCAGCCGTCAAAACGACCATCAGCAGTTGAATTAATGAGTACAGAATGGATGAAATGTGGAGATTGTCGACTAGCTAAGCAGGAAATTCTCAAAATATACAAACCAGTCACCACGGATAATAAGAATAATAATAATATCACTACAGCTGCTGCCTTAGCAAATAAAAAGGTAATAAATCATCAACTTTGAGGGGAAAATGTGTTTCATTTTATTTTCCAGAAACGGCTCCAATAATTCTCTCAAATGTATTGAGTTTTGGTGGGTTTTTCTTCGATGTTTCCTCCGACATCTGCCATTTCTTTCACCAGAATTCCACTTGCATAATTTATTTTAAAGCTTCCAGTTTATCCCCGATCCCTTCTTGTTTTTTCTCCCATCCCCGTTCCCTTCTTGTCTGTACTATTTTTTACTCTGTGTACTGTTTTCCCATTGCAATTAACATGCTCCATCTCTTCTTTTTTCACTCAGAGAACCCTTCATCTATCAATCTGTGTAATTTTCCCTAAGTCGGTCCCCTCAGATGAGACTCAAAACATGTATCACCCCATATCCCCATCAATCTGTTCTATTCATTCACTTTGTTTTCTCATATTTTCAATTTTTGGTTTAAAATTGGTTTTTTTACTCTCATTTTCTAATTTCGAATTTGGGTGACTAGTAAGTTGTTAACAGATAGATTGAAGTGAAAACATTTCAGAGAAGATTTGCAGAGTATAAAGATAAATGAAAGTACCGGACATCTGATTTATTACGAGTGATTCATCACCAATTTCCATCTTCTAGAAGTGTCGGACAAATTAACAAATATTCTGTTCATTTGCTAGGAAATTCACGATGTTTGTCAGGTTCTCAGAAATTTTTCCACATATTTAAGAAGTTATCAAAAATGCTTCATTCCATAGAATTAATTCATTCAACAATTGAATTTCCAGTTTCATCAGTTAGCATAGTAAGTACACGATGAGCCATCACTGGTCCGACTTTTCGCCCGTTTTCGGCTACTAAGTCACCAATTTCTTGAATCGCCAACGAGTAGTCCATTTTTGAGTATTTATCAATACCAGTAATGGGGTCAGGGATTAGTCCGAGTATAGCTCTGCGTTGAGCATCCGAAAGACGATCGATTGTTGAAAGCATTTTTGACCACCAATCACTGACGATTTCGTTACGAGATCCTATTACGATTCCCTGCAATCAGCATAATTTGAATAAGAAATTTTAAGTTAAAAGTTGTATTTTTCAGTTCATCTGTTTCTTGCGGAAACATTTCACTAATTTAACTAACTTTCTCTCCCAAATACTGTAGTTTGTGTGATCCTCCACTACTTCCGCCTGTTTCCTTATCATCCATTTTCTTTTTTTCTCTTCTCGCCAAACTTCTCAAATACTGTGCAGTGAATAGTGCCAACTCATGAATCGTATCGATCTGAACGATTTGAACACGATAAGTTTCGTAGATTTCCAGTGACATTTTATGAAGTCTCTTCTTTTGGATATCCAACTTTCCGAACGAAATGATCAGCATTGTGCATCGACCGTTTTGGAAGCCTGCTCGCTGCTGAAAATTTTAGAAATTTGGTTGAGTCTACGGCAAAGCTTCATTCGTGTAAAGTACCTCGATAATGAAATCTTCGAACGAATTAGAGTTGATAACATCTTTCAATGTGGCAGCAGGAACAACGATGGCGAACAGATTTTGTGTCGACTGAAAGATCAAATTGAGTCTTCTGGGCAAGAATAACGACGAACCATATACTCAAACCGCTCAGTTCTTCCATCCTCATCCTCTTTCATTTCAATACATTTTCTTCTCCATTCGATTCGAGTTCCCAGATTATTCTCAATTTTCAGTTGATTGTCGATTTTTCGTTCAGCGTACAGTATTCGAATTTCCGCTTCCAAACCCGCTGAAATTTTCGAGAACACATTTATAGACTTGTTTGTTTTTATAAACTCACGAAAAGTGTCCATGACCGTCTTTCCGATATGGCAATATGTGTATTGTTCACATTTAGAGTTGATCGCAGCCGAAATTTCTCGTTCGATTCTACGAGTCTCTTTCTCTCTCTGAAAAAACCATTGTGTGAGAATTGAGTATTCTCGATACGTTCGAAAAATGTGTAGTATTACAATAATAAACCAAAAGTACCTCCTTTTCCTCTCTTTTTTTCAACATCTCTCCTTTTTTCTGATCTTTTTCGATTGCTTTCTTTGTCTTTTCTTCTTCTCGAGCTCTTTTTGCATTTTCTTTCATTTCCTGAAAATTCGATGTAATTTCAGTCTTTCTCCCGATTTCTAACCCTCTGCTGATCCTTTTCATCTTCTGTTAGTTTTCGTTTTTCGGGTTTATTTCCAATAATTCCAGATGACGTGGCATATCCAGATGACGATGACGTGGATGGAATTCGACCGTAATCCATCATATCAATATCTCCGATATTATCATTTCCAATCGACCAACTCGTAGAATTTCCATTATTTTTCCGCTTTTCTTGAATCAATTTATCTAATTCGTCAAGTCCTTCTTCTAGCCAATCTTTTGATGTAATTGGATTACTACGAGGGCGATTGTTGACTGAATCGACGAGAGAATAGCTCGTGGAGCAACTGAAAATTATGAAGTTTCGTCTCTATTCAAACCAGTCGTTCATTACGTTTTCTCTTGACTTTTTCTCGTGGTGACTACGGTAGTCTCTTCTATCAGAATACACTCATCGCCATCATCATCCGATAAATAGATGGCGTCATCCATCTTCTGAAAAATTCTGAAAACTTTTTGAGATTTATATCAACACGTATTCATGAAGTACGAGAATAGGCGAAGGCTATCCTGTTATCTGCGAAGAACTTAACGTTTTGTTTTTGTATTTATTGTCAACATTTAAAATGGATGTGATTTTTGAATTTCGGGGAAATATAGAACAGAATTTTTGGGACAAAAAACAAAAATAAGCACTTTGAAGAGCGAAAAAGGAAATTCTGGATGAAAAATACGAAACTTTGCAGAGAGTTTTGAATTAAATTAAAGTATATGGAGAGTAGGAGATAAATAATGAACATTGAGAGTAAAACGAAGGAGAACGAAAAGGGTTTTGGGAATTTTAAAGTGAAAAATCGAGATTTCATATCTTCAAGTAAATTTTTCAATTTTTCACTCGAATACTCGCAAAATCTTAGTTGAATGGATAATTAGATAATATCGGCGATGTTCATTGGCATTTCATCGATTTGAGTCGAGTAGTACTGTTCGATGTCTCTGAGGATTCTGACATCATCTTGCTTGACAAAGTTGATGGCAACTCCCTTGCGTCCGAAACGTCCCGAACGTCCAATACGGTGAATGTACAACTCACGATTGTTTGGCAAATCGTAGTTGATTACCTGGAAAAAACAATGTGATCAATTTTGAAAAATAACTTAAACAATTAAAATTCAAGAGAAATAATGTTATCAGTTCGAGTCTATGAAAAACTCGATCAGAATTCCAGAATTCCATGTTGCATCTCACTTACCAACGACACTTGTGGAACATCCAATCCTCTCGCCCAAACATCAGTTGAGATGAGTACACGAGTTGTTCCAGCTCTGAACTCCTTCATAACCTCATCACGATCTTTCTGTTCCATATCACCATGCATTGACGATACGGTGAAATTAGCTTCCTTCATCTTGTCAGTCAACCAGTCGACCTTTCTACGTGTATTACAGAAAAGAACGGCTTGAGTGATGGTAAGAGTATCATAGAGATCGATGAGAGTATCGAATTTCCATTCTTCTTTATCGACAGCAACGAAGAATTGTTTGATTCCTTCGAGAGTCAACTCATCACGTTTGACAAGAATTCTGATTGGATCTGTCATGAATTTACTCGTCATTTCCAAGATTTCGTGTGGCAATGTGGCAGACAGCAGTACGACTTGTGCGCCTGGAGGCAAGTAACGGTAGATATCGTACAATTGCTCCTTGAATCCCTTATTCAACATTTCATCGGCTTCGTCAAGAACAAGAAGTTTTATAGCACGAGTACGGAGATTACGACGACGGATCATATCGAATACACGTCCTGGTGTACCAGACACAACATGCTGTCCGTAATCCAACTTGCGAATGTCTTCTCCAAGATTCGTTCCTCCAATACAAGCGTGACACTGGACATTCATGTAATCACCGAGTGCCAAGACAACCTGGAAAAGATGATATGAACTCCATTACGAGAATTTATGAATTTACCTTTTGAATTTGAACAGCCAATTCTCTTGTAGGCGAGAGGATCAAAGCTTGAGTTTCACGGACTTGTGTATCCAATGTTTGAAGCACAGAGATTGAAAATGTTGCCGTTTTTCCTGTACCAGATTGAGCTTGAGCAATGACATCACGAGCTTTAAGAATCGCTGGAATTGCACGTTGCTGAATGGCTGAGGGTTTTTCGAATCCATAAGCGTAGATTCCACGGAGGAGATCTTCTCTGAAAAAACAAGGATAAATATATAAAAATTAGAATTAATAAATTCCGAACATTGTATGAAATATAAAAAATTAGTGAGAGCTATTGGCTCATCAACTTTAAAATCTTGTCAATTATTTCTTACCTCAAACCCATTTTATCGAAAGTGGGAACAATCGATACTTCTTCAGAAGACTCGAACTCCACCGTCGCCATATCATCGTTTTTCTTTTTGGTTTCCGCCATTTTCGTTGGAGGATTACTGAAATTTTTGAATCTTAATAGAAAAACAAGCTAGATAATCAATAAAACAAATTTAGTCCATAGTAGCGAGAGAGAGAAAGAGGGAGGGCAAGAGAAATGAGGAAAGTGCATTCAAATGAGCAACACAGAAGGAGAGAACGTAAAGGGAGGCGTGCAAGAGAGGAAAAATCAATATGATGACCAGTAATGGGTAAAAAGCAAAGTTTGCACTATTCACAATTGAGTCGACATATGGAATGAATAAAAACCATACGGAAAAGAATGGAAGGAGTTGTAGAGTAACACAGAAACGAGAATTTCTTGATTTTCTGAAGCATGCGAATTGTTCTTCAAACTTCATAAGATTTTTGTTAGTTTCTAAACAATCAATGACAAGCTATTGAAACTTAAAAATTCAAATTTCTACTATTTTCTGCGAGATTTCGAGCTAGTAGGATATTGGGATTATTATTCAACAGAATTTACATTCATAGCACAAATTTCAAACTCAATGTAGGTTTTATAGACAGAATATATTATTTTTGAATTTTTGGGAACACTGGAACCTCGAAAATTATTAGGTTCCCTGCGAAACTCTGCCCAAACAGATTCGAAAATGAATTCGAAATTTCGATCGAAATGGCCGCGACCGAACGTTTTCGACTTTTCGGCTCTCAGTCCACGGCCATTGTCGATTTACGAACAGTTCCCTTATTGATTGATGACTCTCACTTACAGCTGAATTTCACTATTTCAAAATAATATAATTTTAGGAAATGGGTGGAATATTTTCGAAAAAAGAGAGAGCCCCAAAATCAGCACCTGTTTCCGATCAAGATAATGCAATTCTGGTGAGTTGTGTTACCGTAAACATTTCTATATATTGTTATTATTTTTTTCAGGCTCTCAAAACACAAAGAGACAAAATGAAACAAATGGTGAAACGAAAAGAAAATTGTTTAGAAAAGGAGAGACAATTAGCAAAACAATTGCTCAAAGATGGGAAGAAAGAGTAAGTTTCAGTGTGATTCCGAGAAAACAAAATAATTTTTAGTCGAGCCCTGTTAATTTTGAAGAAGAAACGATACCAGGAGAACATGATCGATCAAACTCTGAAACATCTCAGTAAGATTGAGCAAATGGTAAGGATTGTCATTCCGAAATTTCTCCAAAATTCCTTTTCTTCTAGGTAAATGATTTGGAATTCGCAGAAGTTCAACAACGGGTCACTGAAGGACTTCGACAAGGAAATGAGGCATTGAAAAAGATGAATCAACTATTCGATATTGATGAAATTGATAGAATCATGGAGGAAACTAAAGAAGCTGCTGATTATCAAGAAGTATACACTTTTTCATTTTTTCGATATCTAAAAAACTGTTCCAATTTCTAATTCAAACTTTAACATACTCTTTTCGAAGCAATCTAACACGATTTTGTTACAGGAAATCTCAAACATGCTCGCTGGACAACTTTCTACATCTGATGTATCTGATGTTGAGAAGGAATTAGAAGAACTTTTGGCCGCTCAAGTACCTCAAGTTCAACTTCCCGATGTTCCAAGTCACGAATTGCCAGAGGCTGAGAGAGAAGCTCAAAGAGGTAAATACATCAACCGAAGATTCAAAGATTTTTTTCTTTTTCAGAAAAAGAGAAGCCACGCAAAGAAAGAGTTGCTCTGGAAGCATAATCATTGTATTAAATGGCTCGAATCACGGTCACATCAAATTATCACTTAACCCCGTCGCCTTTTTGTTTAGTCTGTTTATAACACTTGCTTGTAAAATCAATCCTTTTCTGTGAATAAAATTATTGCATTTATTTACAATTTCTTCGAGAAAAGACACTTTAAAATTTTCAAAATTAGTCGTTATCTTCAGAGTAAAGTTTCCATTTTCAACGTCTGGCTTTTTAACAGAGTACCGAACTTGAAGTTTCAGCTTTTTTGAATTTTTGAAAATTCTCCAGCGAGAAGGAGCCTGTACAAATAGAAGAGATGTCCGAAAAACGAGAGAATGGTCATTTCAAAAGAGACGGAGAAAATTAGACAGTCGAATTTATTGACTTATTGGCTATTCCCTTTTCGGGAAATTCCTTTTCAGATTTTTCCAAAAATTCTGGTATTTTTTATTTGAGAAATGGAAAACTCAACTCGTCGACGGCATGCTCAACAAGAGGAACAAAATGGTAAGTATATCAAGTTTTTGGTGTTTTTCAGGACAGTTGTAGTATAACAGAGAATAATAAGCTCTCTTTCAAGCCTTTCAGAATCTGACAGTGCTGCGCGGGCTCTAACTTGAACATTTGTTGTCCGCATAGCCTTTTGGTTATCATTGATGACCATCAATCAACAGGTCGCTGGTTCGACCCTCACCCTCATTCAAACTCTTTTTCTTTCTTTTTTCATTTCTTAAACAAGCAGAACGGAACGCGGAATTGACAACCCCGCGTCGGAATTCGGCACAACTGGAGCTGCACTGTCTCCAGCTTACTCAAATATTTTGATTGCTTTCAATCTTTCGCACTCTCATTTGTGCTCATGCTTCCGTGAGGACGTGTTTCTCATTCTGGTTTTCTTTTTCTGAGTCATTAGAAATACGTAAAGAATGGGAAAAAAATTCCATTCATTTTGGAATCAGACACCGAATAGTAATCCACCAGATGGATGGAACTTTCATGAATTTTCATTTTCTCAAAATTAAACAAATATTTTCTTCATTTTGTTTATACTACTGGATCTTTAGGATTTTTGGAGATTTCATTAATTATTTCTTCTCGAACATTTTTTTCGAAGTAGGCGTTAGCTTGGTTTCCCTCGCCGGGTTACTGTAGGATACTGTTCTTCTTCGGTCAGAAATTAGTTTTCACTTATAAAGTCAAACCAAGAACTTCTTTGTCAACTTTCACAACTTGGGTTCCTTCAATCTCGGGATTCAACATTTAAAAAATCTCCTATGTTTAATTTTCTGAAAGTCCTCAAAAATGTTTTTTGTGCAGACAAGCATAAATAACTCTTCCCATATGTTACCTAGATACAACTAGTTGCTCCCCACCTCTCATTCACCTTGACCCCCATCCGGAGCCTGACTCCAACTCTTTCTCTCCTCCTCCTTCTCCAAAATCCTCGTGCCAACGCGACAACAGCTGTTCTTTTCTTCGTCTCGAGAATAACGGGAGGCCTTCAAAAAAGAGAAAGATCTCATTCCATCATCACTAAAACTTCTTCTTCTGTTTCCTCGTCAACTCATCTCATTTTCCACAACTGACACCTAACTACTCATTCTATTTTGTTTTTTTTTGGGAAAATATTCATTATCTTCAGTTTTTCTCTCGAGAACGTTTTTTGCAAAGTGGGTAATTTGGAGGCTAAGTCTTCTGGAACCAGAAGAAATGAGCTAATAATGAACGCCATCTGCCATCTTTTTTTCGAATAGTTTTGAAGTGAAAATGAGCAAAATAGAAAAAGATAGAAGAAGAGATATTTCTAAAAATGACAGATGTCTTCTCACTTTTTCTCAAAGTCTTCAGTTTCACTAAACCACAGATATGACTGACTGCTGACACATTCAATTCCTCGTGGTTTATTTGTGGTCCCCACACAACAAAATATTTGAGTTCTACTTTGATAAATTGTCATCCGGATCACGAGAGTAGCTCTAGAGTGTAGTAATGATATGGATACTTTTGAAATCTTTCTGAACAAGTGAAAAATCAAAACTCTCATAATTTAGTTCAGCTGATTCCCCATCTCACTTATCGCCAAATAATTTCTTTGAATAAAAACCCCCGCCCACTTTTTCATTATCTCTTATTATATTATTAATAATGAAGCACTAACTGGATGTTCTCTTCTTCTTTCCTTTCTTCTCAATTTCATTAATATTTTAATAAATGTTCACTGAGACAACAAGTGCACGAGATCTTCTCTTTGTTCATTTAATTAAAGACAGTCGTAAATGTTCTTTACGAGCTGACCGTCTAAATTCCGAATTGGCTGAACCCTGCTCCAGAATGTAGATACTATGTCAACTAACTGTGGTCTGAAATTCGAATACTTCCCATAACTTAACGTCTTCTACGTCACAACCTACATCGAATTCTCGAACAATGCATCTTCCTTTTTTTGTCTCATAAATTAATAATCCTGTCACAATGTATCGAACATTGTGTTCTTTTATTTCAATTACTTGAATATGTACATTTTCGATACGGAGGCAGATTGTCATACAACTTACTAGTTCTCGTCTTCTTTGTTTTTGGAATTTTCATTTGTTTTTTTCTTTTTTTTCGAATTCGAAAAAACTTTGTTCTTGGAAAATTTTGGACACACAGATGGACAAACGGGCATAAATATGTGTTCTATAATTTTTTATTTACGCTCAATTTATTCTAAAATTCTGTTTTTGACGGGATTCATCCACGTTGGTTTTCCCGGAAGCGGCCCAGTTTGCATGTCTGAAGGACACAAGCATGTCTGTCTGTTTGCCTGTTCGTCCTAGAGCAGTACCACTTGAAACTTTGGAAGGCGGAGCTTCATACTGCCACGTCATGTCCTCTCATGTTGCCAAGTGTTGTCATTTTTTCCGAAACTCACGCACCGTTGTCATGATTTAGAGATCCTTCTCATGAGCTCACTATCTCTTTACTTTTTCAAGTGTCTCATCCCTTTTTCTTCGTCTTTCCGAAATGGGACGACTCGAAAAAGGCGTGAAGTACTTGCCTCGCTCCAATATATGATAGAAACCAAAAACAAACAGAAAAATGAAAATGAGGAGAAAAATAAAAAGAAGAAGAGTTCACTCTGATCTTCTTCTGTTTCAACTATATTCCTGTTCTTTGTATTCAATGTATTCCTGCCGCCCTATGAGTCTTTTCTCAGTGTTGACTGTACTGATTAGTCAAGTATATACGGAGAGACAGAAGAGAACGAACCGTTTCGGGAATGAACGGTTATGCACAGATTCTCCTCTTTTGTTGCCCTAATTAGTGTATTTGTGCTCGATTCTGGGGCCAAGAGCGTAGTTATGAAATGGACTCTGATGATATGGTTACTGTAGATTTGACCTAGTTCTTGTTCTAGCTGATTAGAGATATTCTGCCCCTTCGATAGTGTCACTTTCCCTTTCCTTTCCCTCTTTTCACCTCATCTGATTGTGATATCATTACATAATGACCATGCTTAATCATCACCATTATGATCACTTTCTCTTGTCAGCATCACAATTATCCGATTGTACTTCTAATTACATGTTCTTCTAATTAGTTTTGTACAATAGCATGCTTGTCAACGTCTTCAGTTCCTGCTGATTCACTACTGTATATTTTTTTGGTCGTGTACTAAAGTCAACTTTTATTGAACTTAGTGTCCTACTTCTGTCATGAAATTTGAAGAAATATTCACTTCCGGGGACAGTAATCAAATGATAATCTTGGTTAAGAATGTTGTTTTTTTCAGAATTTTTTTCAGTCGTTAATTTTATTTTGAGTTTCCCCAAGATTTCTATAAATTCTCTGTAATTTTCTCTCAATTTTCTGAGAAAAGAGAGTGGGGTTCCCCCTTCCTTCCTCTTCTTTATAATTCTCGTTTTTTAATCTTCCACTAGTAATTATGCTGAGATTTTAGATTTATTTTCTTTTCTTCATCCATTTTCCCTTTTATTTACAATGTATATGTAGTTCGATCTATATACAGTTTTATTGTTTTCGGACTTTACAAACTCTTGCTCGTACTTTGGATAACGAGTTATCAGAACTATTTTTCCTGAAATTCTACAAATTTCTTCCCTCGAAAACGTGCGTTCCCCTCCCTGAAAAAAGAGAAAAGAGATAAGAAATTGGATATCCGTTAGGGTTCTTTTTATTTTTGCTCAAAGTCAACTTCTTGTTCTCTCATAATACACTTTGACATACTTTGTTCAGTTAAGACCTCATAAATGAATACAAAAGCCACCGTAACCCAGTTTTTCTGCGTTTTCAAAATCCCTCGATACTTTGATTTTTTCCACAACAATCAATGATACGGTAACTAGTATAGTCGTGACCAACGAAGATATGAAATGTCTCCAAATCAACTTTTGAGCTCATCTGCATATCTATCAAACCCTTCATTTTTCTCTTTTCAGAGCAAAAAAATAATCGAAATGATCTTAAGACTTCTTCCATCCGGTCAATTTGTTTTGTGTTCCGGTGTATATGTTTATACATGATAGGCGTATTTCTCTCTCCGAAAAGTGTCAATTTGTTTGTTTTGGTGCCAATGATCATTTTCTATTGGTCAGCAGAAAAGTGCTCTCATATCTCCTCATATCAACATATTCCATCTGATTCAATGGGATTTTCAGAAATGTACCCGAATGACAAAGGACCATCGGGTAGTAATCCATCAAGGACAACATTTGAGACACGGAGTCGTCGGAAACGACTTCTTCATGTCGCCGCCATGATTGCACTCGTTTTAGTGCTCATTTTGACAGGTAAGAGTACGCTTTTTATTAGATGCCTGCGGAGTTTTTGGGGCACAGGTTATAACCAGAGTGTCATAGACTATGGATTTTTGAATTTTCGCTTTTTTAAGTTAGCGAAGAGAAGAGAGAAGTACTAGAAATATACACTATTTCTATGCATCAATAACTGAAAGAACATTTCCCATAATCACATTTCCGGTCTCTTCTTCTAATCCTTAAAACTCTTCTCTTTTTTATTCGTCGTCGTCATCTCGACCTTCACGACGTAACGATAGTAGCAGTCTTCATCATAAGCACATCCATCATGCACCACGTATTCTTGTCCTGGAAAAATGAATTCTCGGTGTAAATTCAAAAGAAAGACTACTTTTGAATGGTTTCTTGCATCCTTTACACTTGAAACACGACTCATGCCAATACGCATCGAAAGCAGACACACATTTCTCAAAAGTCGGTCGTTTGCATCCGTGACACTTTGGTGACGTGGCTTCACGATGACAGTCGGAGCATCTGAAGGCACTGCTGAAGGCGTGCATTGGATAGCATGGGGTTACACCGAGCGTACGCTGAACGTTATTTTAGATTTAAAATTCTTGATTTATTCGAAAAGATACCTGACAAACCGAACACTTGAGGCACGTGATATGGAACATTTCGTCTTGAATTTTTATTATTTTTCCCTGAAAATAATTATTTTGGATGGATTGAGAATACAAATCAAATACCGTCTGAGCATCTTGACGAGTCAATGTAGTTGTGCAACTTTTGCAATGAATGTTATACGGTAGCACTACTTTTTGGAGACGTTTTGAGTTCATTCCAAGAATAAATTAGAACTGGAAATAAGGATTTGGAAAGAAATGGAATGAAAAAAGAGATTTGGAAAAACAACTCAAATATGAGATTTCACGGAATTAATAATATTTTGTTCAAATTAATAATTACAGTAATCGCAGTGGTATACGGTAGTTACTATCTGTATCGTCGATATGTGACAGATGTGAATGATAAACGAGAGAATGATGAATATCTGAGAAAACTTGTTCGTCAAGTCAATGATTCTCCTGAAACCACGTGGAAAGCCAAGTTCAATAAGTTCGGAGTCAAAAATCGATCATATGGATTCAAGTACACAAGAAATCAGACGGCAGTCGAGGAATATATGGAACATATTCGAAAATTCTTTGAATCTGAGGCAATGAAGAGACATTTGGAGTGAGTTTTTCTCAATTAATTTTGGCTCATTGGGAGAAAATGTAAATAATATTTCCGAACTGGATCTTAAAGGAAGGCTTAAAACTGAATGCATTGTTTTTCAGAGAACTCGAAAACTACAAATCGTCTGACCTTCCAAAACACTTTGATGCTCGTCAGAAATGGCCAAACTGCCCTTCAATCTCAAATGTGCCAAATCAAGGAGGATGTGGAAGTTGTTTCGCAGTGGCAGCTGCTGGAGTTGCTTCCGATAGAGCCTGTATTCATTCGAATGGAACATTCAAAGCACTTTTATCAGAAGAAGATATCATTGGATGTTGTTCTGTTTGTGGAAATTGTTATGGTGGAGATCCATTGAAGGCGTTGACTTACTGGGTCAATCAGGGTCTTGTTACAGGTAGGAAATGTTGAATTGCATTGAAATAGTTGAGTTTCTGATGACTTTCTGATACACTTGTAAAGAAATTCTTTCCCAGCTAAAAACTGAAAAATCCATTTTGAACTATAATTTATTTGCATAAATATCTCAATCATACACGTACTATTATCATGGTTTTTCTGCAGGAGGTCGTGACGGTTGTCGTCCGTACTCTTTCGATCTCTCGTGTGGTGTTCCATGCTCTCCAGCAACATTCTTCGAGGCTGAAGAGAAGAGAACTTGTATGAGAAGATGTCAGAATATATACTATCAACAAAAGTATGAAGAAGATAAACACTTCGGTGAGTTTTCTTTTTCTCTCTGAAATCCAGAATGATTCCAAACGTTTCAGCCACAGTCGCGTATTCAATGTATCCTCGCTCAATGACAGTATCCCCCGATGGAAAAGAACGTGTCAAAGTGCCAACGATCATTGGTCATTTCAATGATAAGAATACAGAGAAATTGAATGTGACAGAATATAGAAATGTGATCAAAAAGGAGATATTATTGTATGGTCCCACGACAATGGCATTCCCAGTTCCAGAAGAATTCTTACATTATTCGAGTGGAGTATTCCGTCCATTCCCATTGGATGGTTTCGATGATCGAATCGTTTATTGGCATGTCGTTCGATTGATTGGATGGGGTGAATCAGATGATGGACAACATTATTGGTTGGCTATCAACAGTTTTGGTAATCATTGGGGAGATAATGGTAAGTTCTTGTCAAGAAACGCGTCAACGACACACCAGATCCTACTAATTTCATAAATCTCGCTTTCAGGACTCTTCAAAATCAACACAGATGACATGGAGAAATACGGTTTGGAGTACGAAACAGCTGTCGTCTAATTTCTTTTCCTTTTTAGTCTATTCTTTTGTCAATTGTAAATATTTCTTCCCTCTCTCTCCCCAAAAAACGAAGTGAATCTCATCTAGAACCTGTCCTAATTCTGTCTTCAAATGATCATTTACGGTGGCTTAGAGTGTGTGGGGGGGTGGCGTGTGGGGTGGGGGTGTGTGTGTTGGCCTCCGTTTTTGGTCTAGACTGAAACATCCTATTTATTCTCTTTTCTTTTCTCTTCTTTTCTCAGCTTTCAATTATTTTTCTCAACTTTTAAAAAGAGTTTATCTTTCCATTTTGTAACATTTTCTGGCTTAGCTCTCATTCCATTGATGTTGAAAATTATGTTTTGTGAATCAACTCGAATGCTGAAATTGCCATTTTTCATAGACATTTCTCTCTTTTCTAAGTGGTTTTCTGATTAATATTTGGTTTTCAAAAAGCTCTTCATCGGCTTCAGTAAACTTTTGTTTTATCGGTTTTGTAAGCTTGTCAAGGTAACAGTTATTGCACCCCGAACTTGCTGATAAGCGATTCTATAAAAGAATCGCTTATCAGGAATTCGGGGGTCGGTACTTCTCTGATGGTCAAGAAGATTATTTTAATATTATTATTTCGCCTTTTCTATAATAAATTGGTTATTGAATAGACGTGACAGAAGCTTGAAGAGATATATATTACCGCTACACTGACCCTTATAGTATCCCTGTACCTCAAGTACGGTGATATTATAATATGGAGGTTCACCTCACACAGGAATATACTGTTCCTGTGAAACTCGAATTGCAAGAATCAAAGAGTGCCAAGCAATGTCATAATAAGACCACGTCTAACAATGGTTGAATACACCATGTTAGAGCTGGCAAATTGCAAAATAAATTTTACTACTCGAAAATTCATGTTAACGTGGAGGCCTCCGTTTTTCCTACTATATAAACATAAGAAAAAAAGAAAGACTGCTTAATCTGCCGAGTGCATTTATATGAAATGTTCTCTGAAAATTCCGGAAAAAGAAAACTGCTGAGTTGGTTTTCAGAAATGTAACACAGGAGACTTTAACGGCGGATTGGACGCGTGATATTGGGTAGAGACCTCTTTTAGAACCAACTGAGTAGCCTGTAAGGTTCCGGTTCAAAGTCGGTTAAATCCGTCGGATTCTCTAGCTGATATCCACCCGGAAAGAATACTCTGGAAGGGCAAAAGTCCATGGGATGACATAAAAACTGCAGTCCCTGATAAGAGAACACAGTGATGCTCGAAACACATCGCTTATCAATGTAGTCATCCTAGTGACAGTACTTTGAAAAAAGGTACTGACGTCACAAATCAGACATGACGTAAGTCGAAGGCGCCAAAAACGACCAATGTCATCGTCCAATGATCTATCAAAAGAAAGATCTTAATTCAGGAAATCGTTAACTAGAAAGCATAGGAGTAGTAACTAAACAGAAACAAGGAACAAACAAAGTTTAGAAAACGTCTATAACGCAGTAAGAAAAGGAATAAGAAAAACCGAACAGAAAAGAAGCAAACCTGACATTTGGAACCATTATATCTCAGTCCAGGAAGGATTTCGAAATTCATTTTACCAGAATGAAGACAGAATTACTAGAAACGGAACTAAGATGTCTCAAATGAAACCAAGACTGCTTCAAAGAGAAGAAAGAAATAAAAACTACGACAATGAAAGAAGGCAAAGTCATGAGACCAGGATGACGCTATCAGCCAGAAGACAACCATAATTTCAGTCGTCTATCAACCAAAAATTAATGGCACCGCTAGGTTGTAAAAATTTGACAAAGCGGGAATGAAAATGAAATAGTGAAGAAGTAAGGAAGCAAAAAGAAATTCCACAAAAATCTAAAGTGATAACAAGAGATTCGGGAAAAGAGGTCTATAAAAAGGCTGCCAAGCAAGGAGAAAATTGAAACCGATTTTCTTTCCTTTTTCTCTTCTCGTTTGTCATTTTTTTCCTCTTCTTTCCATAGCCATGTCAATGTCAAACAAAGTACATTCCAGAAACTCAAAATGGCTGAGACAGGATCCCCAATGGAGGACATATTGGAGGAATCCATTGCTGAAACAAAGCTGAAAAATATTGAAAGAACTTGCGCTTCAATCGAAGTTGGTCTCCGGAAGATCGTGGCAGTACAAGAAATGATGAAGGACGAACTCCAATTCTTGAAAAGAAAGATGATTGACGAAGCCCCTGCTGAATCACTGAACGACCACAAACGGGCGAAGATTCAATGTAACACATGCAGTGGAAGTCATCAGGAATTCGAGTGTTCTCGTCTGTCTGCTGCCGAAAGGCTCTCCAAAGCAATTCAGGCAGATGTTTGTATCAACTGCCTCAAATCGCATGGAGGCGAATGTAAGAAGAGACCACAATGTAATAAATGCTCTCGTAAGCACAATATGCTGTTTCACTCTTAACTGTTGTCCACTGTTTCACTGTTAACTGTTGTTCACTGTTTCACGGTTGAATAAAATTTGTTAGTTATCTCATCATGTTTCATTTCCGCAGAGAATTCAGGAAAATTGTAACGGAAACTGATAAGAACGTGGCATGGACAGAGAGCATTGACGTATGAACTGAAGTAAACAAATATTCCAGAGTGACTATCATGACGTCAAAGAGGCGGTTCTCAGAAAAGTGATAAGACGCGTATTTAAATAGGGGGGAAAGAGGAAAACGTTATCTTTCTACAAGATGCTGCAATTGAGAAATAGGAGAATTTTACGCGTACCGGCAAGAAACCCAGCCCCCCGTAATAACGTTCCGGCCGCTGATGCGCGCGGAGCCAGGGGTGCTGAGGGAGCCAACGCACCTGGAGGGGACGCTGCAGAAGCAGTCAATCTTCCAGCTGCGCATAGAATGAATTTTAAAGATATTAAAACTGCCACAGAGGCGTTGCTTACCACAATGCCAAGATTCTCTGGCGAGAAGGACGAAGATCCATATATCCAATGGATCGAAAAGTTTGTCCGCGAGTCCAATGCCCTGCGCCTTGGCAGACAGCTCACCATAGCTGTACTCCCGAGGATGCTGAGTGCATCAGCCAGGCTCAAATATGACGGACTTTCCAACGAGGAAAAAGCCGATTTTGGGTTAGCTACCCAAGCACTAGCTGAAAAACTGAGAGTAAGCAGTGGAAGAGATAAGGCTTTGAATGAACTATCCAAGACAACAAAGAAGACCACAGAGTCAATGGTGAGATTCGCGAAAAGAATTGAAAATGTGACCAGAACAGCCTTTCCAGGATTGGAAAACGAACAAAGAACCGAAATCACCATTAATAGATTTATTCAGGGTCTTCCCGCACGAATCAAAGTTAAGATTCTAGAAAAAGATACCCCTGAAGATCTTGAGGATGCTATATCCCTCGCTGAAAGGATGGAAGAAATAATAAAAGAGGAAGATGAAGAAACCATTAACTTAATTGATAGAGTAAAAAGCTCAGATCGAAACAACGAAGAAGAGAGTCTGAGAGAACAAATTCGAGAATTAACAATTGAATCGAAAAGACAAAGAAGAATGATTGAGCAAATTGGGAATAGTCACCAACGTGGGTTAAACACTCCCAGAAACCAAGGATTTTCACGAGGACGTGCAAACCACTTCAATCACCAAGAAAGAAGCCAGGGGCAAAGAAATCCTCATCAATTTGGATATTCCCCCCAGAGAGGATCCTCGAACTTTGGAAGATATTCCGGTAATAGAGGAAATTCCTACTCAAGAGGAGGATGGAATCCGAACAGAGCCCCCATGCAATCAGGAGTTCATTTTCTAATGATTGTTGCCTGCTTTACAATTTTCCTTCCAGTTGTAAGTAGCCAGTTCCAAATCTGTCCAAACGTGAGAAGTGGAGAATACTTCGCTCCACCTCCACAAATGTCATGTGAATTGAACCCAATTGAAACAGTTGTAAAAGCCACTGTAGACATCTACACCGAATTCGGAGCATCGATGAAAGCAAAGGCATACCGATGTTCAAAAACGACCTACAGTGTTTGCTCACCTAAAGGGTGGCTTGAATGGTTTGTCAGAAAACCCAACATTGTGAACATTACCACAACACCAATGACAAAGGCAGAATGTGAAGAAGCAATGGACCATCATCAAGTAAGAAATCAAACCCTGATATCAAAAGGAAATGGAATCTTCCACAGCTTACCATCAGTTACTAACGTGGAATCAGTGATAAAAGGAGGAAACTGTGATGAAGGAACAGTGTTCAGCCTAGAAGTGGGAGAAGTAGCTACTCCAGATGGAGAGAAAGTAATATCGTCATTGGGAGACATGTCAGGATGCCAAGCCCCTGAAGGTCAATGTGAATTGACGGATGCTTTAATCTTATGGATATCGGAGGGAATTACAAAATTTTGCAAATTCTCAAAAATTCAAACCACGGAGGCTTATATAACAAAGACAAAGGTGGTCATACCATCGCTACAGATGGCTATGGAAATATTGCAAAACCAAACCGATTCACAAATCGAAAACTGTTCCCTAGGGATGACAGTGATTACAACCAACGGATTCATGATTGTAATTAAAAATCACCGCCAGTCACTCACAGAACTAATTGATTCAGTGGAGAAGAATCAAAGAATGAGAAGGTCGTTAACACTAAAAGAGAAGCCAAAAGGACTACTGATTGAACGACTCTTTGGACCAGAGGCCACCATTGATAAGTACCCTCTATTCTCACATGACCCTATAACAGATCCCAGAATTATCCACGAAATGAGAAGGAATGATATAACCATGAGTCAAGTAAAATGGCAATGGGAAAACTATCGCCTTCCGAATATGCAGATGGCTGTACTGAGAGCCATAAGAGAAGGAGAATATCGGAAACAGCTTATCCGAGAACTTCGAGAAAATGTTGGGAATCTGGAAAATGCAGTTACTATCAAACAGCTTGAACAGCCATCGCATCACTTTGATGGTTATCTCAATGAAGAATTTGGAATCGCCCAGCCCATCCTATCAAAGGAAGAAAATCACGAAAAAGAAGTGACAGTGACGAAGAAGGAAATGCCCTCCACTACAACCAAAACTCCACTAAACAGGGAAATGGCTGGAGTAGAATACATCAAACAAATATCGGAACTTCACAGAAAGGCTTCAGAAAACCGAGAAAACTCACAATTGAATGGGAGACTACAATTTGTAGCTGACAAAATAATCGAGACAAATTATCAAGAATTTGATAAAATATACCATCGAATATGCGAAATGCAAAACTCGCATATTGAGATCTCAAAAACCCTACTGGCAATTGATCCAACTCTCGGAATGCGAACATTACTAAAAAGAAATGACATTGTAGCAAAACGAGCTGGAATGGTTTACTTGGTCTCACAGTGTAGTGAAGTCATTGCAGAAAAAGTATTCTATGACCATAAGGTTAACGGAACGTGCTATGTAGACACGCCGGTCCAAGTCCAGAATCAGACATGGTTCATCGCACCAGGAATGGAAAAAGACCTGATGAAAGATAGTGTGGAAATCCCATGCGACCAAGTAACACTCGGAGTTTACAGAGACGCGGAAGGGAAATGGAGGAGTCAAAACGGCTTATCAGTTGTTCGGAATGTACCTGTTACATTTATCGAGAAGACGGAAAAACTAAACCTGACGCTCTCAGCTCCACCGGTATTTAGCAAAATGGAAAATATTGATAATCCATTCGCTTATCTGGCCACTTGGGCGAACAAAATGATCAACATGAAAATAACACAAATCGAACTGATGCAAAACCTAAGAAATGAAGGATTATCATCAGAATCAGTTGAAGAGATGTTGATAAAAGCTGCAGATAGTGTGAAAACAATTGCTAAAGAAATAGAAAACAGTATTGATATAGGAACAGACTTCGTTAGAAACGAGGTACTAGGCTTCTTGAAGAAAGTAATAATGCCTATTGTACTTATAGCAATTGTAGCCATAGCTATAGTTATTGCATTCAAAATATACTTCGTGAGAAAGGCAGCTGGAATCGCCATGTCAGAATTGGTAAAAATCACAAGAAAAGCTCCGCCTACAATTCAAAGAATGATAAGAAGGTGGCAACCAGAAGTCAACAATATTATGTTAAGAGACGACGAACCAACAGAAATGAATGTGTTCAATATTGAGAGAAGTGATTCAATCATAACAATGCCAGAAATATATTTGGTTGCATCAGAAGTGGATGGAACAGATGACAAAACTGTACCAGTACTGAAAATCAAAGTCAAGAATGTCGTCACTAGAGCAATACTAGACACCGGAGCAAACATTTCCCTTATCTCAGAATCAATGGTAAAGAGAATGAGAAAAGAAGGAAGTATTGAAAAGTCACCAGTATGGGCGAGAACAGCGAATGGGACAACACTGAAGCTATATGGAAAGATAACAGAAACAGTGAAGATCAGGAATCACAAGATAAAATTAAGCTTTTTCGTAGTAAAAAGTCACGATATCACGGAAGATTGTGTACTGGGAATAGACGCTATCACCCAATTCAATGAGAAAAATTTGGAGTTTGCTATCGGCAACGGATTCATCAAAATAGGAAATACAAAAATTCCATTTGAGAAAAACAGTGAATTACTATCGACAGTTGAAAGTAGCAACGATCAAAATTGGGAAGATGATAGCGAAGCCGGATGGACTGACGAACTACTGAAAAGTGTTCAAAACTCGTCCCCAAGAATCGAAAAAATGCTAAAACTCTTTTGGAAAGGGCAAGCCACTCAGAAAATGAAAGAAAAGTATTGTATTATAAACAATACATTGCACATCATTCCGAAACGAAAACAAAAGGCACCACCTGTATTACTTGATTCTTGTGAAATGGCGAGAGCGCTAGCACAAGACATACATGGAGGATTAGGGCACAAAAATATTCGAGTTACGAAAAAGGAAGTTGAAAAAGTTGCAGTTTGGAAAGGAATGAAAAAGGATATCCAGAAAGTGATAAACTCGTGCAAAACGTGTTGTACAAAAAGAAACGAAAAAATAACATTCCCAGTAGGATCAATAATGACTGTGGGTGGAAGAGCTCACTTACCATTTGTACCAATACATTTGGATGGAACTCCAATTGTGGCTCTTCTAGATTCGGGAGCCTCTGTATCACTCATTCCAGAATCAGTAGTGAAACAACTCAAAATAGAAGACAACGTTACAGTAACACATTGCTCAGCAAAAGTCGCAAATGGAACAAAACTCCAATTTTTGGGAGAAGTCAATATTATAGTGACTATGGGCAAAACAAGTGTTTCACACAAAGTACTGATAACGAAAGATGAAGGAGCACCGGCAGCATGTCTGCTGGGCATCGACTTCATCAGCGCAATCAACAAACAAGGACAACTATTGACTTTTGATATGGCTAAGAAAATAGTCAGAGTGGGCAAAGAAGAAGTCAAACTACTAGATCCAAACCAAATTGGACACAAAAAGTTGAACACGATAACCGTAACGTGCGCGAATGATGAGGTAATTCCGGCTAGATGCCAAGCAATTATATCGGGAAAAATGCCGGGAGTGATAATGCACAACAGCGAGTTCATTATCAATGACACTGACCGAGAGACCGAAGACATTTATTCTATCAGTCCAACACTCACCAAAATGGACAATGATGGAAATGTCGTTATGAGAATAACAAACCCCGGAAATTCAGATCTAGTTCTTAGGAAAGGCACTCGAATTGCAGAGGCCGAGGTCTGGAAAGGAACCGACACAAGCCCACAAGAAATGACACCAGAACAATATGTCAACGAAAATATTGAGTCACTTTTGAAAAAGATAAAACTCGAGGATTCTGCATTGTCAGGAAGATCAAAAACAAAAGTGAGACTCCTTGTTCAAAGATATCATCTTGCATTTGTAGGACTAGATGGAAAGATTGGACAGTTCAAGGGAATCACAACCCATCACATTGAATTGAACGATAATCATCGAATACCACAGTCCCGCCCATACCGAATCAACCCTCAGCAGAAAACAAAATTGGAAACACAAGTAAAACAAATGAAAGCAAATGGTCTTATTGAAGAATCCACATCACCATATACTTCACCTTTGCTCATGATCCCTAAGCCAAATGGAGAAATACGGATAGTCATAGACTACAGACGTCTCAATTTGATAACTCGGAGTCGAACATATATAATGCCGAATACTATTGATATATGTGAGGAGGCATCTCGAGGAAAACTGTTTTCGGTGTTCGACATTGCACAAGGGTTTCATACGATTCCCATGCATGAGGCTCATAAGGAAAGGACGGCTTTTTGTTGTCACATGGGAGTTTTTCAATACAGGAAAATGCCCATGGGACTCAAGGGCGCACCCGATACCTTTCAAAGAGCAATGGCAGAAGTTGAGAGACAGTTCTCTGGGACACTCATACTATATGTGGATGATCTCATCGTTGTATCAAACGATGAAGACCAACATATCATTCACCTCGAAGAATTTTTCCAATTAATGATAAAGATGGGGCTTAAACTCAAAGCTGAAAAATCTCAAATTGGAAGAACGAAAATCAGTTTCCTTGGTTTCACCATCGAAAATAACACCATCACACCAAATGGAGAAAAGACTGAAGCAATACAAAAATTCCCAACGCCACAAACACTAAGTGATGTAAAATCATTCATGGGAATGGCAGGATATTTCAGAAGATTTATAAAAGATTTTGGTATTATCGGGAGACCGTTAACCATGCTGACCCAGAAAAACGTGCCGTTCAAATGGGGAAAGGAACAAGAAGAGGCATTTCAAGAAATCAAGAAAAAATTGATGTCTCCACCAATTCTCACAACTCCAAAAATGAATGGTGATTTCGAACTTCACACCGATGCTTCGAAAATTGGAATCGCCGCAGTCCTACTTCAAAACCAAGAAGGGGAACTAAAAGTTATAGGCTACGCAAGCAGACCGACAACTTCAGTAGAGAACAAATATGCTCCAATTGAATTAGAAGCACTAGCCATAACATGGGGACTTACTCATTTCAGACCATATGTGTTTGGAAGAAAAGTAAAAGTCGTAACAGACCACCAGCCCCTGAAATCATTGCTTCACAGAAAAGAAAAAGATATGAGCGGAAGACTCCTGAGACATCAAGCGATTATCCAGATGTACGAAGTAGAAATCGTTTACCGTCCGGGAAAAGAAAATCCGCTAGCTGATGCATTATCTAGACAGAAAATTGAAGCAGAACAAGTTGCATTCATAGAAGAAGACAATGAACAGCAAGAAATTGATTTGGAAAAAATGCAACAAAATAGCGAACTGATTCAGAACATCAAGAGGAAAATGAAATACGGAAACAATGAAGAAGCAAGAAAACTAAAGTGCAAATATTTTCTGATAAATGACTTCGTTTACGGTTTTCCGATAGAAGATGACAAGTTGCCACCGATACTGATTGAAGGACGAAACAAGGAGTCCAAGCGTCTTATCAGACACATTCACAAAACAAACAATCACATCGGAGCACTGAAAATGATTTCCAAGATGGAAAGCATTGCGGTCTGGCTCGGAATGAAAAAGGAGATTGAAGAAGTAGTGATGGCATGCGAAGAGTGTCAACTAAGAAAGACACCCCCAGCATATTCTCATGTACTACCTCTAGGAAATTGGGAAATCCCCAGAAGACCGTTCCAGAGGGTACATATTGATGTGATGGGACCATTCTCGGAAACAAGACAAGGAAATCGAGTAATCATTGTAGCAGTCGACGCATTTTCAAAGTTTGCAGTTGCGAAAGCAATCCCAGATCAAACTGCGGAGACCACAATAAAATTTGTAATTGAAAACATCATAGCAGTTCATGGTGTTCCAGAACAAATAGTATCCGATCAGGGCAGAAACTTCACATCAAGAATGTTCGAAGACGTATGCCAACTCTTGGAAATAAAACATCCAATGTCAACAGCGTACCATCATGAAACGAATGGTGCAGTCGAAAGACTCAATCGAACATTGGAAGAAATGCTGACATTGTCAACCAATAATCCCAAGAACTTCTCAAACTGGGATGATAAGTTACCTATTGTGGTACAATCATACAATGCGGGATACCATTCGGTAACCAAATTCGCCCCCGAATTTATTATTTTTGGAAGGTTGACAGTCTCGCCAACTGATATCATGGTAAAGACTGTAAGACCATTCTATCAAGATGACGAAGACCTTGTCGAAAACCTAACAGAAGGGATACGGCAATGTCACGAAGACGTGTATCGATCCTTGAAAAATGCTCAAAAAGAATCGAAAATTGTCCATGACAAAAGAAGAAAAGTCAAGGTAACCAGTTTTGAGAAAGGAGACAAAGTAGTCATTCGTGATGAAACAGCTGGTAAACTGATGTACCAATATTTTAAACCAGTAACTGTGGTAACAACTACACCATCAACGGTAACCGTAAGGACGAAGAGAGGAAAATTCGAGACAATACACAAGAATCGAGTCAAGAAATTCATCGACCCGAGGGAAGAAGAAGAAGAAGATGCTGGCAACAAGTCAACACTGGCCCAGGAAGTTCAAAGGAATCGAGGAGAACGACAAACACGAGGAGATGAGGCTGACGAAGGACGACCGCATCCTGAACAACTGGTACTTCGAAGAAGTCAACGTCTGCGTCGGCATCCAGAACGATATGGTAATAATTGTGATACAACTTTCTTTTAAATTTCTTTCTCTCTCTAATTCTTGTAATTGCCTTGACTCCCACGTGATACAACTTTCTTTTAAATTCCTTTCTCTCTCTCTATTTCTTGTAATTGCCTTGACTCTCCCGAACGAGGACGTTCGTATCCAAGGGAGGGGGATGTCAAGGTAACAGTTATTGCACCCCGAACTTGCTGATAAGCGATTCTATAAAAGAATCGCTTATCAGGAATTCGGGGGTCGGTACTTCTCTGATGGTCAAGAAGATTATTTTAATATTATTATTTCGCCTTTTCTATAATAAATTGGTTATTGAATAGACGTGACAGAAGCTTGAAGAGATATATATTACCGCTACACTGACCCTTATAGTATCCCTGTACCTCAAGTACGGTGATATTATAATAAGCTACTGAAAGCTACATGTTGATTACTTCTTCAAAACAGAAACACCTGGAGATTGTACTTTTCATCAAGTTTATTCTCATCTACTAAACAAAATATGAAAAAAGGGACGGTAAGAGTAGAATAGGGGGTGGAGTTCAAAAACTAAACAAAAACCTTAATTTAAGGGAAAACTCATCTGCCAAAACGACAAGAAAAACAGATAAATCTATTTTCTGGGGAAGAAACAGAGAGAAATCTGTGGGGACTCAGTATTTAGGCATCGGATTAGGAAGGGGTTTGACTCTTTTCAGGAAAAAACCGGTAACCATACTAAAACTGGGAAAAATACGGAAAAAAGAATGGAGTTAGGTTTTGGGTGCAATAAGAAAAAGGGTGCGAAATTAATTTAAAAGCAAAAAAATGAATAAAAGAAGTAAGAATTTTATCAAATTGAGAGAAAAAGTAGATGAGAGGGGATCTATGAGTCCGAATGTCTATTCAGCAGTGATGATGCGAAGAGTGTTGGTAGCTCCGGCTCCTGAAAATTTTTAGTTCAAAATGTTTCGTTAAAAAAAGTAAATAATTTATTCTGTCTACAAAATCAAAGACTTCAATCCCTTACCTTGTCTCCATCCAGTGACGACAACGAGGAAATCCCCACGATGAATGAACCCACGGTCCTTTCCAATAGCAATAGCATGATTGATTCTGTTGTCGACATCAGTTGGCCAGTCAGCAGCACGTTCAGCTTGATAATGAACTGGGAAGACACCTCTGTAGAGATGGAGTTGGCGACAAACGGCAACATCTCTTGAGATGGTCAAGATTGGAACAGCTGGCTTGTAACGAGAGCATTGGATAGCCGAACGACCGGTTGTAGTGATCAGAAGAATAGCCGATGCATGGCAAGACGCAGCTGCAGAAGTGGCAGCAATCGCGATTGTATGAGACATATCAGTTGGTTTTGGAGTACTTTGAAGAAGTTCATCGAAGATACGACGATGGTAGACAGCTGCTTCGGCTTCTTTGCAGATGTAATGCATGATCTTGAGTGCATCAATTGGATAATCTCCTTTTGCTGTCTCTCCAGACAACATCACGCAATCAGCTCCGTCGAGAACCTGGAATAATGAGATTGTTTAGCCGTCTTTCCAAAATAGTTTCCATGTTAACAAAAGGAAAGTGTTCGAATAGTTTATCAACAGTGTTCCATGAAACAAACACTGTTTTCTTATCATCCGAATATGATTTCGGGACAACTTAGCGCACATGATTTAGTTTCAATCAACTGCAACTCTGTGCCCCTAGAATAGAACCCGCGACCACCAGACTGATGGACGCCTGCGTTAACCAAACGGCCAAATGTGTTGGTCGGAACAAACAACGAACGAGTGTTGATGAAAGTGGCGACCAAGGTCAGTAGTATTACTTACGGCATTGGCAACATCGGATCCTTCCGCTCTTGTTGGACGTGGCTTGTGAACCATTGATTCCAGCATTTGGGTGGCACAGATGACTGGCTTTCCAGCGCGGTTACATTTAGAGATGAGCATCTGAAAAATCACATATTAGGAGGGAAATCATTTTTATTGATAAGTGAGAAATTGATGGATCTCTTTGAATTTTACGCGACTAGCATAACATGCGTAATTTTCACAAGAAATCTTTTACACGCTGCATCTTTCTTCCTCAGCGCCGTTGCTTGTCTGCATTTGTCCGTCTTTCGACCCCCATATTACCAGCGCGTTCGTGGTGTAATGGTCAGCATGGATGCCTTCCAAGCATTCGACGGGGGTTCGATTCCCCCCGAACGCATACATTTTTCTCTTTTTTAATTACCTTTTGAGCCAAGAACACCTTCTCTGCAGGAATCTCGATTCCGAGATCTCCACGAGCAACCATAACTCCGTCAGATTCGGTGATGATCTCATCAGCATTATCAACTCCTTCTTGGTTCTCAATCTTTGCAATAATCTTGATCTTCTTTCCTTTCTCTCCAAGAACTTTGCGGATTGTACGAATTCCCTCGGCGTTACGGATGAAAGAAGCGAAGATGATATCAACACCTTGCTCAACTCCGAATTGCAAATCCTTGATATCTTTTTCAGACACCGCTGGCAAATCGACAATAGTTCCTGGGAGATTGACACCTTTGCGACTTCCCAACATGCCACCATTTTCAACTTGACAGACAACAGCATCCTCCTGGCATTCTTCAACAATCAATGAAATGAGTCCATCATCGATGTACACACGTGATCCGACTTCCAAAACCTTGGAGATATTCTTATAATCAACAAAGAGATTAATGGCAGTTCCGGACTCAGAGAAATGTTGATCAGTCGTCAAACGAATCGATGCTCCCTTCTTGAGTTCAATTTCAGCAGATGCTCCACCGGCCAAAAGTCCTGTACGAATTTCCGGTCCCTTGGTGTCCAAAGCGATACCGATGACACGCTTGTCTGAGAATGAGTCAGCTGCTTCACGAACATTAGCGATGGTTCCAGCGTGGTACTGAAAATAATAGTTTTGAATGGGGCAGGACAGTAGTGCAAAAAGATACCCACAAGTCCACCTTCCTACACTCAGACCCAAAAAAAGCTTACCTCATGAGATCCGTGAGAGAAATTGAGACGAGCAATATTCATTCCGTTGAGAATCATCTTCTGCAACATATCAACGCTGGCACAGGCTGGTCCGATTGTGCAAATGATTCCGGTTTGACGAACGAGATGTGGTGCTTCACGAATGTCTAAACGGCACAAATGCTCCATATGAGTAGTGGCCGGAATGGCGGCGAGTTTCTGCTCCTGCCTGAAAATTAAAGAATTAGTTACTTGCTCCAAAATATATTTTTAGAGCCTGAAATTTCACACTTCTGAATCCTCCATTATGCGTTCTTGCAATATGCGATCTTGCGACTACTTAGAACACTACGCTTCGTTTTCATGCGGTTTTCTATCAAACTTCTAGTTTCTGACATAGATAATTTTTTCTGTTCTTTTTCAGATCGCAGTATACCTAGTTTTATACGGGTTTTGTCTGAAACCAGGTACGGAGCAAACGTGAGTTTTTGGTCGAGTTCCATCTTCTTTAAGTCCCTTATCAACTGGTTTAACATCATTGTTGTTCAAATCCTGAGCAACCGGTTCCCCCGCCAATTTCGATAGAATCGGAGTGAGTGGTACCTTGAGAAAATGGTGAAATTTCAGTTTTCATCTGAGTTCTATCTTGGAGTAGATATGAAACTCGTTACTGAAACTTGGTCATATTCGAATTACCTGCTCAATGTGAGCAATGTGTTTCGCATTTTCAATGGATCTCATTGATGGATTTCTGTTGTCACCAGAGATGAAGGACCAAAAACGATACATTGGGTACGAGTTGATTTTCGAAATTGAAAAATAACGAAAAAGGAACAAGCCCTTTTGATTTAAAGTTTAGTAAAGTAAATTGAAAACTTCACGTGGAAACTCAACTTGTTTTAGTGCTCCATGTTTTTCAGGATTTTCGGACTTTTTTAAAAATATAGTTTTCGACAGCTTCAAGGAGAAACTTACTTATCATAAGCGGCTGCATCGAGCTCTTTTTGAAATGAATCGTCACTCATTACACTTCTTCGGTCACTCCGTGTACACAGAATATCCGAGTTTTCGTCGTCTTCGTCAGAATCCCACGGGCCTTCAGAAACTGGTGCGGCGTAGGAAAAAAGTTCGCGGAATGAAGAAGTCGATTGGGATTTAATATTTTTTTGATTCTCAGTGGCGAAAACAGATGGTGCCAATAGATTTATAGCTTTAATCTGTGGAATCTGTGGAACAGATGGAGAACCAGAAACAGATTCCGATGGAGGCGTCGGTGGTGACGATGGAGGAGGTGTGATCAAAAACTTCTTGGGCGGCGATTCGGCGGATGCCTGAGTCCCTTTGTGGGATGGCTCCTTTGGCTGAGGCGGCTGAGCCGCTTCGTGCTCCGAATGCTCACAAGTTTTAGTAGTTAATGCGCCCGTTTTGACTGGAGGGTTTGCAACGACAACGAACTACACAGGGGGTATAGTTCGATATATTTATGTCGTTGATTTTTGGAAAATATGAAGAGAATACAAATGAGGGATTTGTGATCTGAAAAGAAGCAAAAGGATTACGAAAGAACAAGAAAAAAGAGAAAAGTCCAATTAGCAAGAAAAAAGAAGGTGGAGATTACATCAAGGATTATAAAAGAGCCTCATGTGTTAGAAGAAAGACGAGTTAAATTTTTTGTTTTGGAAAACAGAAGTGTAGAAATTGCATGAAGAAAGTTTTCATATACAATATGAGTTATAATTCTGAAACTTGATTACACCAACTAGCATAGAAAACATTTGAAAGTGCCACAAACCATGCAGCTGGTTTTTCTTTTTTGCCGAGCAACACTTCGAGACGAAATTGGATTTATCACCATGGTGACAAGACCCCAAAGCGTAAAACAACAAAACGATTTAGAAATTTTTTAGAATCTCACGTATTCTAGAATTTCTAGAATATAGGAAATTGGACAGAAAATCTGAGTGATAGATAGGGAACCAGGAAAAACGAATCGAATTGTCTAGTAGGAAGAGAGACTGAAAAACAAAAGTAGTCGGGAACCTATTGAAAAAAAATTCAAAAATCACTAGCGCGGACTGGAATACGGATAAACAATTACTGATTTAAGAAACTGGTTTTGTCTTTCTATTTAAGAAGAGAGTCAACAAATTCCCCGGGAGGTCAGTGCCCTATTATCCAATTAGAGTAGCAAAAAAACAACAAACTACACATAATTCGTGCTCGAAAAGAAGTTTCCTGTCGGATGCCCAAATTTATTAGAAAAACACAGCTGCATGTCTTTCGGCATCGCAAAACTTACTCAAAACGATATGAGTGAAAATTCTGATTACTAATCGTGGTCATTTTCAGCTGAAACGTCAGAAAAATATCAAAACTGGAAATTGGAACCCTCTGGGAGGGAATGAAAAATAGATGAAAAGAGGGAAAACACAAGATATCGAAGAAGAAGCATGTGATGACCACAACACAGGGAAAACCAGAAGAAATAGAAGAGAGAGACCGTGGTGTATAAACAGAAGAGCACCAGAGACCGATTTTTAAAGAGCACCAGAAGAAAAAGGGGGAGGGGTGTCCCATGATCTTTGGAAAATGGTGCTAAAGTCAAGGAAACAAATAGTACGGAGAGATGAGAAACTTTTGGAGAAAATAATAATTCGTGTTAGAAAAAAGTTTGAAAAGTGAATTTGAAAATTGTCGAGGAAATTAATTTATATTATTCAACTGTAAAAAATATATCTAGAAAATAAATTGTGAATTCAGCGGCGAAAAGATCAATTTAGGGAACATAAACTTAAAAATAACAAAACATTTGTTTCGAAACTTACTCTTAAAGGCGCAATAAATACCGAGGGAGAACGGGTCTCATCACGATTTTGAAAATATTACTGTAATTTTGAAAGCACTCCTGTAGGAGGGAATGAATGTAAATTCTAACATCATAATTATCGAAAAGCGAGAATACTACTTCCGCAAGAGCTTTACTAAAAAATTTCGATGTACATTTACTTATGAAATATATAAAATTCGAAAATCGAGACACTCAAGCTAAAAAGTTAACAAGGGAAGGACGACTGAAGAAGAAAAATGTAAGGAGAGGACGGATTTCACATGCTTTCCCTCCTACTCCTCCTTTTTAGCATCTTCTCTTTTCCCTCTCCACAAGTCAGCACACGCTGAGCTCGCCGAGTTGCTCAAAAAAGGAAACGCTTGGAAGAGGGATCAGATCATCCGGAGAGAGTACCCAGACGGACAGAGAGGACGGCGCCAAATGCCGTGCTGGGCAACTGCAAAAAATGTGCGGGATGAGAGAGAAGAGAAATGGGGTTTCCCAAGCCACGCCCTCTTCTTATGGAGAGAAGAACATTGAAAGAACAGGAAACACATGTGTCTGATTAGAGCGTGTTGTTCGAACTCGCGAGAAACAAAGGCTGTCACAGGGCTGACCTCGAGTTACGATTTGGGGTTCATTTGGCTGTTTAGGCCACAGGCCGACTAACAGGTCATTAAAGTAAACAGGCCAGAGTTTGGTCTCACTATCAGGATTGTCAGACAGATGACTAATCCAGTGTGTTGTTAATTTCAAATCCTCTCAACTACAGGTTCAAAATTTACACAAGAAACCAAATTATGTCAAATCAGAAATCATTACAACATGGGTTGAAAATTATCTGTTTTTCAATGAAAAAGAAAGGAAAAGGACAACTTTTAATAAATAATATCGTCTCGAGGCTATTTACAGCAACAGATATTTTTTAGTTGCGGAGGCGGAGTGCACTTTTTGTCATCTCGAGACAAACATTTTTGCAATTTTTGAAGATCGTCAACATAAAACGATTGAGTCATGCGGAGGGTCGCCGATTTTCGAACGAAAGAATCTGAAGGTGCAAAGTTCGATTACACAGACTCTCTTAACTGAAAACTGAACAGATTGAGAGCAAGAAAAGAATGGTGAAAACGGGCGCGCGAACAAGCTGCCTAGTAACATTGAACTAGGCACAAATGGATATGATGCAAATTTTTAGGCCACAAGCAGACATTTGAAAAGAGGGAAAGAAGGGGCGAACGACCTTTGAGTCTCACCACGACATTAAGCACCATAGGAACGATCCGTCCTGAGAATGTAAACGGAAATAGAAAAAAAAGGTGACGTAGATTGGGAAAGTTTCGAAACGAACATTTTAACAAGAATGAATGCTTTAAATAGGCAACGGAAAACGATCAGAAGATAACAAGTTTTAGATTTTTGGAATTTCATGCCATGAAATAAATAGCAGTTCTAATGTTTGGCTTGCAGGATTTCCTGCTGTTTACTGTACACAAAACACCAAAAACCGTACTCTAGAGAACAAAAGCCTTTCAGCATCAGACAGTAAGGGAAGACGATTTGAGTTTCGGAAAACAATAGACACAATTCTTAGATTTGATCTCTTTGTAAATATCAGATGTTTTTGATGAACATTTCAAGTTTTCCAACAATCGTTTCAAAAAAAACTCCCCAAATCTAAGTTCGTATAGCCTATAAAAGCTCCCTAAGGCGTCAAATTACACGAAAACGAAGTGACGTGGTTTCTTGTTTACGTTATTCCGAGTTAATAAATAAATAAGCCGTTTTCTTTTCTACGTGTGAGCTAGATTTTTCCAGCAGACATAGCTCGGTGGTTCTAGAGGGGACAAGAGAGCGAAGAGACCTTTCAAAGTTCTGCTTTTCGATATTTCGAGGAAATGAAATAGTTTGGTAAATTGAAAACGGAGTTAGGACCATTGGAGCTTGATAATAAACCAGAAAGTAACAAGTTGGATCCAGATGTCGTTTACCTCATGATATAGTCTAGTACCCAACCTCATCAAAATATTTCTACTAGAACTGTTCTTGCACTTCTGACCGATTCGTTCTAGAATACACTCAAGAAATTCTAGAACCATCTGATGGAATGTCTTGTTTATGGTGTCCTGTGAGGGGTAGTCGAATAAATAACGAGTAAAAAAGTCATAAACAACTCAGAAAAAAAAAGAAAATGAACTTTTGCGCATGTGCATTGCACCCAGAATTCGAATGATGCAATTCCAGGGAGGATTCAGAAGTGAAATTATATTGAAGAACAAAGCAATTGTTCTCGTCATCTTCCCTTTTTCAACCTACTTGAAATAGTCTCCAGCGTGCTCTTCCTCAATGGTCATTCTACGAGCGAGACGTCCGCGGTTGCTCGCACTCGACACAGCCTTCTTCACTTCAGTAACAGTGTCGTTGGCCTCGGCCAATTCCTGAAAATAGAGGTGTTTAACTAAATTTTTACAAATCTGGTCTATATATGGAACCGTGGCCTTCATTGACATATTTTCCGTACACACTACGGTCAACACCAGTTTACTTACAACTCCATTATCTGCCCATTTGCAAGTAAAGAAATTCCATAACATCGGAAAGCATCCAGATCTATTAGTAGAAACTGTTTCTTCTATTTCAATTACATTAGGAGCTTCAACTTCTACTTCATCGACAGTAGTCACGGATGAGTTCTCTTCAATATACCAAAATGGTCGTCGTTTTAATGCATCCCCATAAGTTTCAATAGTTCCACATGAAGACGTTCTTCGCAAATGTTCGAACGTAGAAAAACGACGTGGGGGTGGTGGGGTATGAATGACTCGGATAATGCCATTTTGGAGGATTGGCTGGTGATTATATTTTTTATAAAGGTCTTCCAGGGGGGTCACATAGGATTCGCGACGAGCATCTTGCTGCTCTTTTCGGTAGTCTTCTGGAGTTAGAACTTTAGGAACGGCTTCAGAGTCGAGTGATAGAGGTTTTCTGAGGCTCCAGATAGATTGAGAATTTTCAGTTGAAGGAGGACTAAGTGTATGCATTGTCTGTGTAGGCGCTTGAATATTTACCTCTTGATTCTGTGGGAATACTGGAACCTGCTGGCAGACAATAGGCACTTCTGTAATGGCAAGGGTCTCAATTTCTGATACTTCCGAAATAAGAACTGATTCACAAGGAACTGAGATGTCTTGAAGTGTTTCTACAGCCTCTACACGTTCAGCAGATACGACCTCTTGGCTTCTCTGCACAACCATCATCTCAAAGCTCTCACAGTGGCTTTCCACCAGCATTCCTTTTACTGGTACATCATCCCATTCATTATTATGAACAACTCGGTTGACTTGAGAATCTTCTTCATCCTCAATTTCTTCTATGATCACTCCGCTTCTTTCTCCCACATCAATAAACGCATATTCTTCTTGATTTCCCATCACCATATCGTGTGACCCAACTTCTACATTTTCGTTTCGCATGATCACATCGTCACAGTTGTCATAGTAACGAACATTTGAAGAGTTCAAAGAATCGCACGCCGTGCAGATCACAACGGCATCGGGATGAAGATCCCAGTCTTTCTCGTGAATGATAGATCCTTGAGAAAGAGAAATATGCTGATTTGAAGAATACAAATTTCCCTCTGGATATAGGGAGGTGAGAGCAGATTCGATGGCAGTTTTTGTCAGAATTTCCTCTGTGGAATTTCGATTTCCACAATTTTGACAAACTTCCAGTCTTCTAAAATTTCCATTTGTCATCTCAATTGGGGCGACGGCAGGACTGTGAAGTGCTCGCATTTTTGAAAACCTTCAAATATCCTCGTTTCGTGAGAATGAAATAGAATGGGGAGAGAGTATAGATATGATTCGATTTCATCAAAAGTTAAGATCAAAATCTTATTCGGGAAAAATAATTCACATGTTAATTGTTATTATAGTGGATACATCCTACTACTTCTCAGAATCACCACTAGAGTCACTACCCGAAAGAAAGAAAACATCTAAAAACCGAAACCAAGAAATCGCAAAAGTGAGAAAAATATCTTGTCCTTTCACGCTTCTTTCCTTTAAGATATTCTCACGGTTCACCAAGAGTCATGCTTCTCAAGAAGGTGGACGGATTGGAAAGAAAAAAACCAACTTTTTTCATATTCCGATTTATATTTGCTTCACCGGATTCATCCCCTAATTTTTCTTATTCTTCTTTTCTCTTTGAAGTAGATAGAAAAGTTTATTAGGGGAGTTAATCAGCGTCCTATTGACGTTTAGAGCGAAGAAGAGTCGTGATGGTGTCAATTTGAAAGAAAGAAAAAAAGAAAGAGCTGGAGGTGACTGAATGACACGAAGATGACAGAATTGAGAGCTAGAGAATCAAGAAAGGGGATTAGGTAGCGAGCACTTAGGCTCTCTTCTCCTGAATTCCAGAATTAATCCTTCTAGTTTTTTTGTCTCTTCATCTACAAAATTCGACATTTTCGGTCAGCCGATGAGAGGAAAATATACTCGTTTGGCATGTGTGAAATTATTGAGGATGGATAATCGCCATGTTGGTTTGAAACTGGTCTCTAACTAATACAAAATGTTTTGTAAGGAGCCAGTACTACTTTAGAGCATCTTCTGAAAGCGAGGTCTGAGTCGCAACAATCTACTCAGAAAATGTCCTAGATAGTATGATAAACAAGACATGTATATTCCAAATGTATATTTGTCGAATTCACGACTTTTTTCAGATCTGATAATTGTATCCAACTCTCAGTCCCTCCATTTTTCCAAATGAAATCAAAACTTTCGCATGTAGCCTATTTTTTGTTTACATCAGACCAAAACCCTATAGTGATGTCCGGTTTTGATTTTACATCATGTTCAGACAGAGAAATTTCGCCAGATTTCAACACTGCATATTGTTCTCATTGCAGGTTACCATTCCCAGGGTTGTAGTTTGTAACTCTCTGCTCTCGTTTAGCCAACCTAGCAATTCAATTGTTTTTGTACTTTTTCACCCCTTTCGCTTGTAAAATCATCACAGTCAACACTAATACAATGCAATTGGCACAGTCCATCTTGCCTCTTACAGTCAATATTTACTCCCATCAGTCCCTCTTATTTTGTCTTTTTACTAAAGAGACCACTCACTGCTATCAACCGACTCTCTAGGACTCTCTCAAGTACTCATACTATCTCCTTCACTAGTCAGTCATCGAAGTAGATTCGAACACCGCAATCGTCTCTACGTCTCTTTCAATAGCCAACTATTTCCTCTGATCGTCATAGTCAAGTTTCTGTGTATCTTCAAATGCTCCACTCTATCCGTCATTCTCTTTCTGATCATTTCTCTCACAACCTTGCTTCTATGATTCCTATCATATTTCTGTCATGGGCAATCTAACAACTGCCGAGGTCATTCGGTGCCCCGTTTCATTGACACATGGCCCTTCGTCCTAGATACTCTACCCGATCTCTTATTGTTAGCTGGACCTCATTTCTTAGGCGGAGCATGGGAAGAGAGGAATACTATGAGAACAGTAAATAAAATTGAGTAAACCTCAATATGAGAAACTGAGAATCGTTATTAATTACAGCAATCCGTATAGTTCATAAAATCATAAAATTCGTCTTGATTCCCTGACAAATCAGTATTTCATTCTGAAAACAGAAACTTACGACATCTTGAACTTGAGAAGCAGCCATGAAGACAGAAGCCATGTTTGGGAAGTGACGGTGGGGTGACTCTGTAAGTTGGTAAGTGTAAAAAGGGGTCTTTCGCTTTGAAAAAAAAGAAAAGTGCGGCCAATAAAAGGTCGCGGAACGGTCGAAACTATCAGAGTCATCTAGACACAAATAACAATTTGAAATCGATTTATGGGGTGGAAAAGAGAGAAAAGATGGCAGAAAAAAGAAAGGGATAGGAAATCGGATGATTTTCAAAAGTTGATTGATAAGCAAAAACTGAAAGACAAACTTTGATCATTGAAATCAATTTTGAACAGAAATTATCTGGAATCGGAACAAGAAGCAAAAAAATAGTATTGAAAAAGAAGGAATACTTTTCAGATGTCCACAATAAATATAATCTTATTTTCTCAACTGTTGTTATACAAATCAAAAAACTTTACAATGACGCATGTGACCATGCATTTTATTTTTGATTTCCATCCCAATCTATTCGTCTGTTAAGTTTCTTTTTTCAAAAAAACCAAAAACATTGAGTACAATCCGAAGTAAACAAGAGGATGATTTGAGTGGGTATTCTTTGGAATTTCGAGGACAGAAGAGGGCGCCAGGCGCCAATTATTTTGTATGGTTGAACGATTTCAAGCGTACTTTTACTCATTTTAAACGTACTGTGTGTTCAAATCGAACAATTCCATTCGGTGACAGTTTTGAAGATGGAAGGTTTTTGGAAAACTAACTTCCATTTGTTCTCGAAAAAGCGAATTACAAAATTAAAAAAAACGGATTCGGGAAAGAAATCGTTAGTGAACGGGAATGATCTTTGTGTGCTGAAGTTTTTTATTTTGTTAAAATTTACGGTTTTTTGTGAAAGAAAAGTTGCGAAATTGTTATCTTCTAGACGATTTCTAGATAACACCAAACAGTTTCGGAGAAAAACGGAAATAGAGAGAGTTTCACGTGAAGACTGTAGAGTAAACCACATGAAGAATCGTTAGAAAAGAGAGGGAGGGGAGAGTTGAACGAAATCAAAACTTTTAAATATTCATATTTGCACCCCTGGATTCCGAATGTTATAACAACAGATCAACTCTACGGGAAGAAAGACTGAACATGAAACACATATGTTTAATAACAACAGGTTACAGAAACGAAAGTTCTTCTATTTAGTTTAGCTTGATGAATAAAATCGATTTTTAGCTTATTTTGTACTTTTCGAGTCAAACCTAGTTGATGTGGAACAATAAGTTTCATCTAATTATCAAGATTTCTCATCAAAAACGATATTTTTGAACCGCAGTTTTCAACGGAGGAGCGAGAAAACTTCAGGTTTCTTCATAAGAAAGCGATAAAAACAAAAAGTGAAAAGGGACCTATGGGGCAGCATCGGAAAAGACGATTGGCGCAGAACACACTCTCACACAAAAACATTTTCTATGTGTATTTGTGTGAGTGTGTGTGTGCCCGGGTCTTTCCTCTCTTTCTCTTCTCTGTGCAGTGCCCCAGTCGCCGCGCCATCCTTTCTTTTTTGAAGAGTTTTGCATCACTTCTCTCCTGAATCAACGAAGATGAAAAAGAGAAAGAATGATAAAAACAAAGAGTAGTTAGAGAAAAGGTTTGTGATGGTTCAAGAAGCGTTATGATGACAGAGAGTGAACAAATTAGATTAAAAAAAACAGATAATCACCGAAACCAGAGAATTCCAGAGCTGCCCGCCAAAAATGATAGATCAAACGGCATTTACATAAGAGCGAAGGATCTGCAAATGTCACGAGGTTTTCTGAATGTTATAGGTCTAGACGATATAGTTCTCTCATCTAATAGTAAGCGACCTGCAGGTTTGATAAATGAAGCAGATATCATTTCGTATCTACAATTCCGAGTTTTCCTCTTTTGCATTAAATAAACATTTACGATTTATTCCATTTGATTTTGATTCAAAGAAGGACAAAAAAGAAGTCGGAGAAAAAATGTAACAAACAACCGTGTTTATTATAATAAAAAATTAACAATAAACAGTCTTGACAGAATTACATCTTGTCGAGATAGTTGTCAAGGGCTGGAATACCCTCCTTGAGTCCCTTTCTCTTTCTGGTATCCAAGACGATCTGGTTTGGCTTGGTTCCGGCCTCGAGTGGGTCTCCTGGGAGTACTTGCCAATGGTCGAACACGCATTGTGGGAAGGCTTGTCCTCCGGTGTTGGAGCGGAGATCAGCTGTGAATCCGAAGGATTCGTTGACAGGCAAGTAAGCCTTGACGACGAACATTGGGGTTCCGGTGACTTGGGACTCCTCGAAGACGTGACCTCTTCTTCTGTTCAACACTCCGTAGATACCTGAAAACAATAAATTTGTATTTCTCTAGAACATATTCAAAACCAACCTCCAACAGCAGCTTCTGGGCATTGAATTTCAACCAAGTAGACTGGCTCAAGGATACGTGGCTCGGCGGTAAGGACGGAAGCGTAGAATACACGACGGGCAGTTGGGATGACTTGACCTCCTCCTCTGTGGATGGCGTCAGCGTGAAGGGTAACGTCGTGAATGTTGAAGCGAACTCCACGCATGTTTTCGTCGGAGAGAACTCCCTCGCGAGTAGCCCATTGGAATCCAGCGACAACGGAATCCTTGATTTCATTAAGGTATTGAACTCCCTTGGTGACATCGAACAAGAGATTTGGTCCAGTTCCGTCTGGTCCGAAGCACCAGATCTTACGAGCCTCAGTGACGTCGTATTCATACTTCTCGGCGAGAATCTTGGCACGAGCCTTGAACTCATCACGAGCATTGACGGTTCCTCCTTCGATATCGTCGGCGAGACCATCTGGCATTGGCTGAGCAGTACAGTGGAGACGGTTGTGCTTGTTTGGAGACTTGGACAAGCAGATCTGGTTGGACTCGGCTTGAACAGTTTCTCTGTATGAGACGACTGGGTCGGATTTCTTGAGTGGGATACAAGCATGGTCTTCTTCCAAATCCTTAAGGCAAATTTCCAAATGGAGTTCTCCAGCTCCGGCAATGATGTGCTCTCCGGACTCTTCGAAGATACATTGGACCATTGGGTCGGACTTGGCAAGACGCTTGAGTCCTTCGACAAGCTTTGGAAGATCAGCTGGGTTCTTGGCTTCAACGGCGACACGCACGACTGGAGAGACAGAGAACTTCATGACGCGCATGTTGTGGGCATCCTTGAAGGTGGTGATGGTTCCTCCCTTGACGAGGTATTGATCGACTCCGACGAGTCCAGCGATGTTTCCGGATGGAATATCCTCAATTGGCTCGATGTATCTTCCCATCATAAGGATGGTACGTTGGATGGTCTTCTCGTAGAGATCTTCCTTCTTTCCTGGAACGTAGTTTGGTCCTTGAATACGGGCCTTCATTCCGGTGGCAACCTTTCCGGAGAAAACACGTCCGAAAGCGTAGAAACGTCCCTTATCGGATGTTGGCACCATCTTGGAGATGTACATCATGAGTGGTCCATTAGGGTCGCAGGTCTTGATGGCAACGGCGGCTTCATCATCATGGGGTCCCTCGTAGAGCATCTCCATTCTGTAGCGTTGAGCTGTTACTGGGGATGGCAAGTGGAAGGTGATCATCTGGAGCATAGTGTCTCCGGCTGGGAGCCATCTACGCATGAAAGCCTTCATGAGTGGTTTTCCTTCCAAGTCCTTCTCGTCGTTGGCGAGCTTGATTCCAAGCTTCTCAACAAGAGCAGCGGTCTTGTCCTTCTTGAGGTTCATAATGGCGTCGAAGACCATGAAGATTGGGTCAAGAACGAATTGGTTGAATCCTCTCTTGCTGTCATCGGTTTGGGAGTTGCTCCACTTCTTGGTCTTGAGGTCGAAGAAACGATCTCCCCAGAGGTTCTTCATGAGCTTGTCGACCTAGAAAATTGAAATGAAATTATCAAATGAACAAGTTTTTACATACTTGAACTCCGAACTTGTCGGCGTACATCTCCGAGAATTGCTTGAGGGTGAAGGCCCATCCGTGGAGTCCAGATCCGAATCCAACGTTTCCGATAGATGGATCAACCATGATTGGTCCCATTGGTCCATCGTCGTCTCCGTAGGTGGCGATGATGACGTTGATGTTTTCGACGATACGCTGAAAATTGAAATTAGACTTTTCATGTGAAGTTTACTAATACTTGGAAAGTTTGGAAGAGTTCCTCAGCTCCGAGTTGCAACTCGAGAAGAGCACGGTCCATTTTGTTCATGAAAAGAACTGGCTTGATACGCTCAGCAATAGCTTGACGAAGCACAGTTTCGGTTTGGACACAAACTCCGGAGACGCAATCGACGACGACGAGAGCTCCATCAGTGACACGAAGAGCAGCAGTGACTTCAGAGGAGAAGTCAACGTGACCGGGGGAATCGATCAAGTTGATCAAGAAACCGTTGTATTTCTCCTTCTTTCCATCAACCTCGACCATCTCGAATTGTTGTTCTCCCTTGACGAAGTCAAGATCCTTTTTTTCGAGCTCGAAGAAAAGAGAGATAGCGCTGAAAACAAAAGTTTCTAACGACTGAATGGCGACATTACGGTACTTACGTAGACTTGATGGTAATGCAACGTTCTTGTTCGTCCTTACGGGTGTCAGTGAAACGAGTTTCTCCAGCCTTGGCTCCGGCGATAATACCGGCCTTGGAGACGAGGGAGTCAGTAAGGGTGGATTTTCCGTGATCGACGTGAGCGATGACAGACATGTTACGAATGTTGCGCTTGCGATCCATGAGCGCACGGATCTCATCGACCGTGAAGTTGACCTGAAAAATATTAGTTAATTAGAATATTCTCGAATGTTTCAACCTTCTCCTCGGAGCACAGTGACTCATTATTGTCTCATCTTCTGATAGAATGTATTCTTCGGAACGAAATCATACTCAAAATTATGTCATGTCTTGCGAAATTCTCGTAATAATGAGATAGAGATTCCAAAGAGAACGATTTCCGATTTCCAATTTCCAATAGACTTCATCAGCAAAGTGAAAAAAGTTTTGGAAATTTAGTAAGAAATAGTTATATCCCAAGAAAAGTTGATTTGGGCCCAAAAGGTAGAGAAATACATTTTTAGGCCTAAACTTTTTCACTGCTACCACCAATTTTCAAGCCTAATGACGCTTTAATTTTTTTTAGATATTAACAAAATAACTCACCATTTTTAGTTTTTTGTAGAGTTCTCTTCAGATACAGCAACAAAAAAGGACCGCACAGAGGATAGCGGCGTGACAAGAGTAAGGAAAAATGGTGGAAAACTCCTCCAGCGAGGCAAGTTTGATGCGCAGGCAAACTACGGTAGAGCGGCATTTCAAACAGTTGGCGGATTGCCAAGTCGCTCGTTTTTCGCGCCCATTTGTGATTTTGAACACCTAATTCTCTTCTTTTGAGGAAAAAAACAGTGAAAAAATGACAAAATAAGTTCTCTAAATTTTTTATAGAAAGAAAAAGGTTTAGTTTGTTCACATGTGTATAAATAGTCGTTTCATTTACAGCCTTCATTTGTCGTTCTCACATCAAATTTAAATTTGTTTCAGGCATGGATCCTACTTCTCAGCTTTCTTCAACAGAAGAAACAGATTCTCCATCTTCTCTTCTTGCTGAACCACCGACTTCTGATTCCCAGGTAGATTTTTTTCCTTTTTTGATCCAATAATTGCCATAACATTCTCTATTCCAAATTATAGGATCAATCCATGATAAATGAAAACGAGGAAACGACAAAAACGATTGAAGAAGAACGAAAACTTCGTCGCTTAGAACGTCGGAAAGCTTTAGCGTTGGCCAGAAGCCCACAAGCTCCGAAACTCGGGACAGTTTATCAATCGGGAAATAACACAATTGATTTGACGAATGAAGACGACGATCCGAGTAATTTGTGGTTCAAAAAGACTTTTAATGCTGAAAAAATACCGAAGAAGGCGAAAAGTCCGGAAGATGCAAAGCTATTCGCCGTTCCGAGAACTATTTCGAAAAATGCGCCAAAGAGCTGTGAGTTCAAAAACCAAATCCTGAATGATTAGAAAAAACATAATGGCTGTCTATTAAATAGTTAAAATAATTAGAATTTTTGTGTCAATTTTCCGTCAAAAATAATTAATATCCTCAAGTGTTGAGTATTACACTGATCCATATTGTTTATATTATTTTCTTTGCAGTGATCGTCCGAGAAAATCTCCAGAAGAAGCTTCAAGCGTCGATGTCAGCAAAACGGAGGAAAGGTAAGGGGTTTTCCACTAAATCGTTTTTTAACCTGTTGTTCAAAGTCTTGGAAAAGCTTCAAGTGGAAATGCTAATGTTTGAAAACGTGTTGTGTGTTTAGATACGTTGTTGATAGTCAAACTGATCATATTTACATCAAATACAAACTTTTCTATCACTACCGAACAACTATTTCCAGCCCAAGAAGAACGTCGAAAAATGTATGAAGAAGATAATGAGCATCTGAAACCTGGAAGTGACGAAGAGGAGGAAGAAGTTGTATTCAAGAAGAAAAAGACGAAGAAACCAGAAAATGAAGAATATGACAGCGACGAAGACGATGAGGATTACAAACCAGGAAATTCAGATTCTGAAGAAGGGAAAAATGATGAAGAATTGAGTGTTAACTTGCTCAATGATTCATTTACATATGATGTTTTCAACAATGTAAAACGATCTGGACCTGGCTCAGTTGTCTCTAACTTTGACACGTGAGTTTTGTTTGGTTCGATTTTTTAAAACTATAATATTATCTGTAATTTTGAGTACATCACAGCATGTTCATGAATCTAATACTCAAATAATTTATCTGTATATTTCAGACGTTCTCAAGACGATCCGTCTGAAAAAAGTACTATAATTCCAACAATGACACAAATATTAGGAGGAGTTGTATCGAATTCGGTTGATAATCCAGATGATATTCTCAATTTTTGTTCTGGAAAGTTTGAAGGAGAAGCGTTTCCGGATACATTGCAAATGTTATTAGATGAGGAAAAATCAGAGAATAGGTATGTTCAGATTAATTAAATTACAATGCTTATTTTGATACTTTCTATTTCTACTTTCTATACTGAAATCTTTATTTCAGAAGTCAGCCGGTTGCCTCGAAACCTGTCATAAAGCCATCAGAAAACTCAGATTCTGAGAGTGAAGATGATTCGGGACCAATGAAAAAGCTCAATAAATCCACAAAAGCTAACCGAATTCTGGATTCTGATGAAGAGGTAGAGAATTCTCCAGATGCAGAGTCAATAATTCTGAAAAGTCAAGATGTGTTTGCATCTTCATCTGCGGAAACAGAAGACGTTCCAGACACTATTGAGGTTCAGGAGAAAGAAGAAATTCATCTAACTAGAATTGTTGTCAGTGGAGATGAGGATTCTGAAGAGGAAGATGGAGATGCCGATGATGAGGAGGAAGAAGCGGAAGATGGAGAGGAAGACCAAGATGATGGGGAAGAAGAAGAAGTTGAAGACGTTGAAGTTCCTGAGCCAAATTTTGATGATGAAGATGATGAATTGGCTGTAATAAAACGAATTGAGCATCAAGAATACAAAAAACAGATCAAAAAACGAACACTGTTTGATGATGAAGCGTCTCTTTCTGGTGATGACGTTGGAAGTGATTTGGAAGATGAAGAAGGAGTAGAGAATGCGTACGAAGCTGAAGAAGGAGATGCAGACGATGTGCCGGATAACGACACGATTCGAAGACAGAATTTCAAAATGTTGCTGAAGCAGGAAAATGATAAGGAAACAAGGTAATTGACCGCAAATTCTTGAACAACTAAATCTTATGTTTCAGAGCCCTCGCTAAACTCCAAGATCGTCTTCTGGCCGATGGTGATTTGGGCGGAGTTGAAACAAATCGTCAATTCCGTTTCAAATTAAGAGAAGAAGTGGAAATTCAAATGTCAGGAGTAGATGGAGATGGAACAGAAGACCAACAAGAAGATGATGACGAAGAGGAAGATGAAGAAAGGAAAAAAGAAAGAGCTGAAATGATTAAATACCGTATTGAACATGTATGTGATCGATTTTCTACGGTTATTCAGATCTCTAATTTTCAGGCCGAGGAACTTCGTCTTCTCGAGCAATCTCGAGACGATGACGACGATGGAATGTTTGCACGAGCTGGAAAAATTATGATGAAGCCTGAGAAAACTGTCATTGAAGAAACGGAAGAACCATCAACAGTCAAATATAAACCTCTCATAAAACCATCACTTCTCACGAAAACCACATTAGCTGTTTCATTCCAAGAAGTTTTGAATGGAGCAGGTGGTGCAGGTTCAAAACAAATGTATGTACAGAAGTTTGAGAAGAATTCTGAAGTGATGTCACCTGCCACCTCATCACGACTTAGCAGTGGAATAGGAGCTGTAAAGAGAGGATTGAAATCACCAGAGCAACAGCAGAATAGTTCAGCGAAGCGTCTCAGATCTAGTAAATTGAGCTCGTTGGAATGATTTTTGATTTTTTTTAGTTTTAAACATGATTTATGATTCTCCATTATTGTTTAGTTATCTGTTTTAAAATCGAGCTAACTTGTATTTTCATTCAGGTTTGAAATTCCTTTTTTTGTGAAATTGCTCAATTGTTTACTTTCCTTTACCAATCTGCTCAAAACGATAATTCACTTAAAAATCTCTGCAATATTCTCTAGAAACATTCTTTCCCTGTGTTTTATCACTCTCTTTCACATCTGGTTTAAACTATTAAATGAAAAATTAGTTTTTGCTTGTTTTCCAGTTTATTACTGTCTCTTTTTTAAAGTTATCCTCTTCCCTCGTTTATCTGAAACATGCTCCGTAAAATAAAACTGATCGTGTAAATTTCTTAATTCACAGATGCTCCGCGCAGCTCTTCGTTCGGGAATATCGCTAACCGCTCGTCGTTCTTACCCTCCAAAAGCCGCTGCTGGAGCTGGTGTAAAAGTGGATAAATCGTTTGTTGAAGAAGATGCAGTGAAATTGGCTACTCATGTATGCATTAATGCATATACTCAAGGAGAGGAGCCCGGGCCGAAAATTCTTCCGGATTCAGAATATCCTGAATGGTTGTTCAAATTGGATCTTCGAGCACCACGAGAATTGGAAGATTTGGATCCCGAGAAAGATGGATGGGCGTATTGGAGAGCACTGAGAAAAAGACAAATCGAACAAAATCAGCGAATTCAGAAGTTGAAGACAAAGTTTTTGCATTTGCAGGATAGTCCGAGTATGAAGAAGAAATAGAATATTGTATTGATTCGTTTTCTAGAATTACCTTGTTGTTTTCTCATTTTTGTGTTAGTTAGAAAGAAATGAATTTTCGTTCTGAAACGGAGCATTCTCAATTTATACTTACAAACTAGCCTTATCGTAATAGGGAAATCCATATCAACAGTAGGAAGACCAGAAATGAGAAGCTCCAATTCCTGTTCGTTGAACATAGAAATAAGATCTTTTGGAATAATTTCGTAGAACCCAGTGGGGAATGCATCAAGTTGTTTTCTGATAGATCCAGTCATTTTCATTTGACACACCAGCTTCACATATTCGTCTTTGTTGCCGTCGTTAATAGAAAAACAAAACGCTTAACATTCTTCTTTCAGTGCGATATGACATTAATATCAATAAAAACATTGCGGATGGAATAAGGGGCAGGTAAATATTATTTATCAGATGAAATGAGGGTGATTTTCAGAAAAATGAGAATAAAATAAAAGAAGGCGACTCAAATTTATAGATGGTGTTCGCATATGTTACCGAGAGTTATCAAGTAGTTTTGTCTCTCTTGATCTGTCACTTTTCTGAAAAAAAATAGATATGAATGATTTGTGTATTTATTGAAAACTTACTTCATTGTCTGACGAATAGCATAAGCAGGATCAAGTGCAGATTCTTTCTTTGTTGGAAATCTTCTTGCAATTGAGATTAGTGTGATGATAATTGGATCAAAGAATTCCGTATTCAGACAGTGTTTACGCATCAAAAGAACCAAACGAGGCGATAATTTCGGGAGAATCGGACGAGTCTTTGAGTTTGAAACTTCCTCCGGAACACTCGTGAAAGATTTTTTGAGAATACGAAGAAGTGGATGAAGGATCGAAGTATATGCTAATCCTTGATCAGCAACAGCGAGAATATCATAGATTATTTTGACCCCGTTCAGATCGACCACGAATTTTTCGAGCAGAGATGGAACCAAATCAGTGATACGATCTGAAAATAGACAATGCGTTTTTGATATTGAAAAAAAGGAGCACAGACCAATAATAGTGGCAGCTATATGAACGATATGAAGATTGTCGTTAACGAGTCCATAAACAGTACAATTACGAAGTCTGAAATTCAAAACATTTTTTCCTGAAAACAGAAAGCAATCGATTTATGTTTAGGACTGAATATCTTAAATCACTTTCACTTTTTTCAAGTTCTACCTCTCTAGAAATTCCTACCACAGTGTGCTCCACCGGGATTTTAAAACTAGCAATAACCGGGTTTTCATGAAAAAACCGGTGAAAATATTCGCCGGTTTTCACCGAAAATCACCGGTGTTTCACCGGGAAAAACCGGGAAAACCGGTGAGCACCGGGTTTTCCCGGGGAAACACCGGTGAAAACCCCGGTGTTTTCCCCGGTTTTCACCGGTTTTCACCGGTTTTTACCGGAGTTTTTTGAAATATCACACAACCAGATATTTTAAAACTGGACGTTTCGCAACCGGACATTTCCAAACCGGATAACATTTCGAAACTAAATAATTCATGTTCCGAAACGTCCGGTTGCGAAATTTCCTGTTTCTAAATTTCCGAATTTTTTTGAACTTTTTTTTACAAATTTTCGTCGAAAATGTGACTATTTTCATTGTTTTTTAAAATTTTTTTCCAATTCCAAATTATAAAAAAAATTTGAAAAAATTCGAAAAAATTTGAATTTTGAATTTTGGCGCCAATTTCCCGGGCTTTCGGGCCGGCCCGGGCCGGGCCTTGACAAATGTAGCAGAAACTAAATAATTCCAGATTCGAAAAGTCCGGTTGTTGTCCTGCTCTTTCAAATTGTGGTGTTTGCGTCATCAAAAAACCGGTGAAAACCGGTGAAAACCGGGGTTTTCCCCGGGGAAAACCGGGCACCGGTGAAAATGAAAACCGGGAAACCCGGTTTTTTTGATTTTGAAAACCGGGAATTCCGGTGAACACCGGTTTTTGCCAAACTTGACTCCGGTTTTTATTTTTATAAAACCAAGAAAAATTTCACCGGTGAGTATTACAGTTTTCACCGGTGAAAAAAAACCGGGTTTTCGCCGGTTTCTTCACCGGTGGAGCACACTGTCCTACCACCTACTTATTTTCTACGGAACTATCCTTTGCCTCATCTCTTTCAAATTGCTCGTTTTCTTGTGCCAATATCTGATTATAACGAATCATTTTTTCTCTCCAATCTTCAATTTCCAGACAGAAACGACGTCGGGCCAAGAACCCGCGCACCATTTTTTGAATAGTGGTAGCAGCGGTCTCGTGCAATTTTCGCTCCTTCTCCAAAGCTTCAGCAGCTTCATTCTGAGCTCTTCTATCCTCAATTTCAGCTAAAAGTTCAAAGCTTTCTGGTGATTTTCTAGCACGAATCTCATCAATCGACTTTTCCAAACTATCCATTTTCCTCGAAACTTCATCAGTTGCGTCTTGAATCAAAGCATCGTCAAATCCTGCATCTGGTCTCTCGGATTCTTCTTCTATTCCGGAAACGGACGAAATACGAGCAGTATTCATGAAAGAACTGTCAATGAATGCATTTTCTTTAGCTTCCATCGTACGACGTTCAATGGATTCCAACTTGTTTTTCTGTAACTCCTTTCTGGATTAATACCGATGGTCAAGATAATATTTTTATATAGAAAAAATAAATATTACTAAAATTGAAAAAAGAGAACTTCAATTAACTTACAATTTTTTCTTGTTTCTTCTTCAATTCTCTCGTCTCTCTGAGAATTCTTTTCAGCTCGGGTGTATTCACGGAATCTCTTTCATCATTTATCTCCAAATTTAGTTGATTCCTGAGAACATATTGTTTTTGATTCTCCACAAGTTGACGGAATTCTTCTTCATTCTTTTTCTGTTCTTCTGTCATTTCAAATTCGACGAATGAGTTGGATTTGGAAGAAACTGGTTGAGTATGCTCCATTGTGAGTGTGCTACGTGGAGTTGGAATTGGAGTACGAATTGATTCTGGAGCGAGAATACTAGATTCATGTGTTGGCGTGACATCTCGCAGATCAGATTCAGGCGTCTCTTCTAAATTCTTCACGACCTCTTCCGTTTCTACGTTTTCAGTAATATTCTCAATAACTGGCAGTGATTCTTGGGCGACTTGTGATGTGCCGACTTCTTCTGAGGTGACTTCTGGAGTCTCTTCAACATCTTCTGCGACTTCTGAAGTCTCAACGTCTCCCGTCGTGGCTTCTGGAACACCTTGCGTGACTTTAGCTCCTGCAGAACTATGGAGCGTTAAATCAGCTTCCGGATGTTGAACGTTGTCAAGAAACTCTTGTTTCTCCAAGAATTGCAAACCTTCCTCGGTTGCTGAAACAGATTTTTGCGTCTTATCATAATCGGAAGATCTTTCTGCGCTATCTGAAGCAAACTCAACGCCATCAGAGACCGATTTCGAGACGTCTTCTGGAATATTGACAAAGAATGGAGATAATTCTGAGACTGAAGGAATGTAATTTGTGGAGTTGTCAGCAAGAACGCTTTCATCATCATCCAAATCGGCTTCAAGGGCATCTTTCAACATTTGGTCAGCGTTTTCGATGTTTTCAATCTTGACAGAGCTTTCCGAATTCATGTTGGCCGTTTTCACGAAGTGAACCTCTTCAGAAGAAACGACCATCGTCTTCGTCTTCTGAACGGTAAGGTTTTCTGAATCCTCAGCCTCAAATATTGATACTTTCTGAATGCCGTCAACTCGAACTCTTTTCTTCAATGTACTCGGAACCACAGTCTCATCATTCTCCATATCTTCTTCTGATTCCTCAATAACTTCATTCAAATGCATTGCTGTAATTGTATTTCGTGTAAACGTTCCTCTCAAAGGAGTCTTCGGTTGTTTGAATGCATTGCTTAACGTATCAATTGAATCACGAGATACTGTGAATGTCGCATCATTCAGCGTAGAATTCATTGAAAATCTCGGAGTTGTCGGAATTTGAGAAGACGAAAGTTTTTCGGTTAAGATTCTGGAGGATCCGGGTGTTTTAGGAATAGTAAATGTTCCATTGTCTATTGATGACGTAGGAGACATACTACGATGACGAAGTTCCATGTTGAGCAAAGATTTAACGATGAAGTATAATTTTGGAGTGTTCTGAAAATTGAATAGTTACTTGCTATTTAAAAGACAAGAAATATACCTTTCTCTCCAAATAGCACCTCCACATCTTCTGAATCTTCGCAGCTTTCTCATTGTACATTCTCACCATTTGTGTTCTCTCCAAAAACATTTTAACAAAAAGTGCTACATTTTGATCGAGCCCGCGAGGAATTCCAAGTTCTAGCTCTGTCATCGACACAATTTTCTCCCAGAGTGTGTCACCAGGATATAATTGAATCGACACTCCATTGGGCACATAAACTGTCCAAATTTTGTCAAGAAGAACTCCATCGGTAAGTGTATCAAGATCAAGAACTTCGATGTCCAGTTCTCTTCCATAAGCTTTACAAGCTGACAATACTTCACACGACATATCATCATGGACAGCAGAACGTCGCTTCTTCGGGGTAGTCATTCCTTCAGCATTGTCAGTAGATCTAGTCACCCGAATCTTTCTCTCCTTCGCAACACGAACTCCAACGATTGCCCATAAAATCGCCAAAATTGCCTCTTTCTTTCCTCCAACGATCGCATTGGCTGTCACATCTTCTGTAGATATTCCGAGAGCAGACATCTCTTGAAGAACCACTTTTACATTGTTGACTTTTCGAATTCGGTCGCCTGCTGGATCTCTTAGTTTCAGAAGCAATTTTCCATGAGGCATCTCTCCAACCGTTTCCGTAAGTTTTGCCAGAATCAAACCATCCGAAAAGTCTTCGAATTTACCTTTCGCTTGATAATCATAGTTCTCAATGAATGATTGCTTATAAGATGGAATAAAACCAATCTTCCCAAATGCTTTTCGGAATGTCAGTGAGCTTCCAGTCAATAATTCTTTCGTCAATTCACTGAACATATCATCGAGACTTTTGAATTGTGAAGATTTTGTGAAGATTCGTGTCAGATTAGGAATGATATTATGGGTATAAGCTGATTCAATTAGGAACATTAACTTCATCGAAACTTCCAGGAAATGACGATGAAGAGCTTCTCGCCCAGCCTTTGTGATGATTGGTCTGAAAAACTAGATTTGAATCACTGGAGTCGGAGTCACTTCAATTTTAAAACTCACTTTCCGGAACCCTGTGCAAACTTTTTGTTTTTCAACATTGCTGGATTTGAGAATACTCGTTCGATCAGAAACTGTGACAATGCACGGATCATATACTTCGGTTGACAGTCAATTTTCGCATTGAAAATTGCCTCGAGAGCACACTTCAGCCAAGCTGGATGAAATGAGAGAAACGTTCGAAGGAGTGTAGTTTGGAGAGCTGAAATGTGAAGATAATTGAAATGTTGTTAGAGAAAACTTCTTTTTTTTTTTAGATATTCGCTCACCCAAATCATTATAAACTGAATGTTCCTCTCGAATCGTGATACAGCTTTTCGATAACATATCTCTGATACTGTTCTCCATTCCCGAATCATCTAACAATTTTTTGCATTGTTTTCTGATTTTTTCCGAATCATTTTTTTCAAAAATCCGATGATATCTTCGACGAGCCGATTGTTGCGGTGTTTCAATATCAGACGAATCTGCCTTTTTGCTCAACATTTTCTGGATTCGTCGACATGCTTCAGCGGTAGTTGCCCCAAGATCTAATTCCTCTGAATTATCCATTCCTATCATAGTATTTGTCCACGTGGCAAGTGCAATCATCTGCTTATCTGCCTTTTCATCAAATGAAAGGATTGGCGAAGAAGAGGATTCCGCGGTGATCGTAAAACTCTGTTGCTGTGTTTGAAGAGGAGTTTTCATGCTGATTGTCGATGGACTTGTTTGCAGAAACGCTTTTTCCGTGGCTCCGAGATCAATTTTCTTCTTTTTTATTTCCTTGTCAGCTTTAGCGCGTGCTAATTGCTCTAAAATTATCGGTTAATAATTTTTTTTGGAAATAAGTGAACACTCACCATGACGTTCAGCCATCTGTTTCAGCTTCAAGGCTTTGTTTCTTTCAAGAGTTGAATCCATTTTTTATCTGAAAAAGGAAGAAACTGATAGACGGATTTTGAGATGCAAGAAAAACATAAACAGATGACGATAAGCTAGTGACGTGTTTCCATAATGATAATAAATAAGTCAAACGTTCAAAAAGTTGCATAGTTTCGCGAAAAATTTATTTTTAATGAGAGGGGAGTGAAAGAAACTTCGAAGTTCTCAGAAAATCAGATAAAAAATTTAATATTTAAACATTCCCGCCGCAAATCGTTTTAACTTTAGAGCACACTTACTTTCCTCTGCGTCTCTCATAGGACACACACTCTCTCATAGAACTGTATTTCTTCTATTTTTCAACTGATTTTTCTTGCTGTTTTCGAGGTTTTCGAGCACTGAATTGAAAAAATGTGTACAATTTCGCGAGGAAAACTTGCAAAAGTGTTAAAATCAACGTCAAATTGTATTTTTGAAAATTTAGCGTTCGAGGAACATATTTTCCGAGTAAGTTTCGTTTTGAATAGTAGTAATTATAGACTCAGGCAACTCAATATTAATCTAATTAGACGCGGCAAACCGCAAACGAAATTAGTTCGCAACGGTTTCAAACTTCCGATCCATAAATAGGGAATTAAAACTTGGAAAAAAAAACATTAAAATAAAAATTGAAAGAAATTTTGAGCGTTTTGTACTGACTTATTCGTGGATACTGGCGCGAACGAAGTTTGCGCAAGCAAAATCCACTAATCTAATGAGATTGCGATTAGATTGATGCGGTTTTAGGATTAGACTAATATTGAGTTGCCTGAGGAAAATTGTTATTCTAAAAATTTTCAGACTCACAATGTTGAAAACAACGGAGAAGTCTTGTTAATGTGGAGCAATCGGCCCGCTGTAGTTATAGGAAGACATCAAAATCCATGGGTTGAAGTGAATATTCCCTTTGTGCATGAAAGAAATATTGAAATTGTTCGGAGACACAGTGGTGGAGGAACTGTTTATCATGATTTAGGAAATTTGAACATTTCTTTATTAACAACTCATGCACAACACTGTAGGCCTAAAAATTTGAAGGTTCGTATTCAAAAATGTTGATCGAACCATGCATATCTTTTATTTTCAGTTCATTTCTGATGCTCTCAATAATCGTTTTTCTGTCAATATTGTGCCGAATAAACGAGATGATATGGAACTGCAACCTGGAACTCGAAAGTGTTCTGGGACGGCGGCGAGAATCGCAAAGTAAGAGAGTGAACCTCGAGATTTCTATAGATAGTTCAAATTTTTTAAATTGTTGTTCAGGGGACAAGCTTATCATCATCTCACTCTTCTCATTGATGCGGACCTCTCAATTCTCTCAAAATCTCTGAAATCTCCATGGAGAGATCAAATCGAATCAAATGCGACAAGAAGTGTACGTGCTTCAGCTGTTGGATTTTTGAAACAAGATGATCAGAAAGCGAATGTTGATGAATCAAAATCTGCTATTTTAGAAGCCTACAGGTTGGATAAATGTCATATATTAGTTTTATTGTAGTTTTTAGACAACTTTTCGATGAGTGTCAAATTGAAACAGTGAATGTTAGCGAGGAAATTCGAAAATCGGAGGAAATCTCTAAAATAGTTGAAGAATTGAAAGCTTGGAAATGGATATACGGGAAAAGTCCAAAATTCAAGTTTTCTGGAGAAAATGGCTCGGAGATCGAAGTGAAAGATGGCCTTATAATAGGAACTGATGAACAATTTTCCACGGATCTTTAGGAGTTTTCTACATTTCACAACATACTTATTGAATCAGTTTAAAAGGAATTTCGATTATTTCCCTCAAAACTTTAACAACTTCCTGTATCCATTTTCAGAGTTTTTTTTCAATCGAATTGATTTTTTTAATACGTTTTATGCAACTATAGTTTCACAGTTTTCAGTTATTTTCTTTGTTCATCTTTTTCTATTTTTACCATTTTTGAATCTTCTAGTCTTTTTCCTAATTTCTCGTGTCTTCTGTTTTTATTCTGGCCACACCAACCCCGTTTGCTCAATTTTCCGTTTCCTCTCGTAATTTTCTCTCGTCTCCCGCTTTTTTCTTCATAAAATGTTCAGGTTTTCCAGGTGACAAAGTAATGCGAGTCGCTCAACAAATTGAACCATGGAGAGAAACTAGGCGACAGTTGCGTAAGTTTTTTGACAGGAATGTAATGTTGGTAACGTGCCTCGAATTCTAAATGTTTAGTGCGGAAAGCTGATTAGTCTCATTCGATTAGGGTGATTTATTTTTCCAATAATTGCAGTGAACAAATGGCATGGCGTGCGTGTATGTGATGAACCATCTCCATGGTATATGAGTATTCCAACTCCCTTTTCTCAACTACATAATGTGTTACCAGAAGAACAAGAAGAGATGGTATTCACTGAGCTGAAATTGTTCTTGGTGGTAGGTTTTGAAGCAGTAAATCAGTTTTCCAAATTCTGAAAACTTTTGAAACCTGATTTTATTTATTTACAGGGTCATCAAACGGAAAACATTCGCATTGATCAATTCGATTCTCATCTGCTCCCAGTTTCCATCGCTGTCAACATTTCATTCGATCCATTCATTCGTTCACAGTTAGAGAGATTCTATGATATTCTCATCACAATTTCAACAATTAAAATCTGTTGTTATTCAATAACTCATGATGCAGTCACATTCTCCCCGATTGGTTCCGCTGTTGCTGGAACTATCGAGAAGAAAATTAATGGGTTTGTTACGAATATTTGTACCAAACTCAGTGCTCTTCAGGTTAGTTGAGAATGTGGAAACATACCATACAAATTGGAATTTTTGCAGGAGTCAACTCAACAAATGAACAATTTATATCGTGAAATGCACAAAATTCATGAATCATTGACATTTTATTGTGGAATCGTTCGTTCGATTTACTTGGAACAACTGATCGGAGGACAAGTATTGACGCTAATTGATTCGAAAAGAAGAGATGTTTTCTCGGGAAATATTCAAGATTTGGATGATGTTTTCCAAGCTGGATGGGCTGTTTTCGCGAGGTCTATTGGGAGATTAGTCTGTAAATTTGAGGCAGATTATTTGGATTATGAGGTAAGGAAAGACTTTTTCATCTTCAAACTACATTTTTATGTTTTAGTTTGTTATTTGGTCGACCAAACAAATGAATGAAAATCTCTACAAGAAACTGGCTTCCACTCAAACAAAGCATACCAAATCACCACGTTACGTCATCATTGATTCACTTTGTCCAAAGTTCTTCATAAAATATTTGGATATTTTGGTGAGATGCGCCGAGTTTGGAGACGCTTCGAATGCTGAAAATTCTCGAAAAGTGATCGGACAAGTGAAAGGAAAAGAATCGGTTGAATCGGTAATGGAGGATGTTCGAAACGTTGATTGGAGTAATTTGGATGTAAATACTACAGTAAGAATGTTGGGACAATTCTCGAGAAAAGAATCAGCTTGCCTTTTACGAGAAATCACTTCTGCTACGAATGTTGATCAAGCGATTCGAGATATTCATGAATTATTGATTAAAGGATCTTGTGCACATGATGTTATGCTGTATGGTCTGAAAGCGGATATTCTATCGAAACCTGTTGAAGTGAGTCTTGCAGTGAAATAACCGATTTTCAACTTTCCAAAACCCTTTAAACTCATTCAATTTTCCAGGAAGTTGGCCCTATCCGTATGAAGAAGTTAACTAATGACGTATTGGGAGCAGCAGCCGAGAAGCATCATCCGTTCTGGAAATATTTCAGTTTCATCATTGATCGACAAAACGTATTCGAAATGTTGGGACAGAGAACACGCCTCGGATCGCATAACATGGAACCAAGAGAGACTGTAACTCCAGCTCTTTTCGAGTGTATTTCTGTTAAAATGGACTGTCCAATTGACATTGAACCTATTATTTCGTCGTCGGCCGTTTTCACTTTGATTCCAATCTTTAGAATTTGGTTGCAACTTCACGTTGCGAGCTACACGGTTGCTGAATAGTGAGTCTTCGATATTTCTGCATTCCAGATAGCAATTACGGTCCATATTATGAACTATTCTTTCAAAAAATTTCAGTCGTGATTCCGTTCGTGGCCAAATGCCATCACGTCAGCTCGGAGATGTTGCAAAACAAAAGCACTTGATGTACGCTCTGGATTCAGAAATTTCAAGAATCAAACAGAAATGGATAGGATACGTGAATGTGGCAATAACATTGTACTATGAAAGAGTACAGAAAGCTGTTTCATTGGATGAATATACTGAATGTCAAGATATTCTGGCAAGAGAGGTCACAAAGGTATTTAGAAAACAGGAACTTTGTTTCGAATAAATTCCTAAATTTTCCACTTTTCAGATGATGGGAATCACCGAATTGTCTCAATTGAAAATCATTAAAGACACTCTGAATATAATCTGGAATTATAACAATCCGGACAGCAACCTCGACAGCTTAATTGCAGAATTTGAGACAGTTCAATCAATTGTTCAAATGGATAACAATATTGTTATGGCTTAATTGTTTCTCCTTCTCGCATGATGTTTTTAATTCCGAAATGGGAACAGTAGAAACTTGGAATTAAAGTATCGTTCAAACTTCGAATCGGCGAAACTCCTATTTTTCTGACAAATGATTCCGTTTTTATTCGAATTTTTCTACTTTAACTCAAGATATCTATATATTTTCTGGTACAAATTCGGTGTTCGTCACTTTTAATTTATTTTCTTTTTTGGGTTATCCTCTTTATTTTCTTTTTGTAATAAACTGTTTCTTGGTGATGTCTACAGTTTCAACATGCGATTTGATCTGTAACTTCATTCTTCTGACACACTTTTGGTCATAAGACACTTTTATGATTGAATTCAGAACAAAACTTGTTTTTCAAGTATATTAATGCATAGTAAAACTAAACGATTTGTGTTTGATATATTTTTATTATCCAAAAAATGAAGATTTAGGGGCAGACAAGAAATACGGGGAAGGGAAGATGGCAATTTAAAAATTAGGAATTTGACAAGAGAATTTGAGACACAAAGTTATGGGGAGTGACTGTCCGAACAATTCAAACTGAACATGAAGAGCACTTGAATCCATGGTAGTACTGGCTTACGCGGATTCCAACGCATGCCAAGTGGAACCATTCTCCACATCCAGAACAGAGACAAGTGCCTCTTTTGCTTGGTTTCTGGCATGTGGGACACGTGTATTCCATCTTTTTCTGCTTCTTGGATGGAGCTCCTTGGCTAGAAGTGGAGGATCCTCTTTTGGTTGCCTTCTTCTTCGAAGATCCTTTCGACTCCTTCCGTATCCACTTCTTCATCGTGGGTCTGAGGTCCTTGTCTTCCGATTCCAATCTAATTCCAATCGCTTCTCTTTTTCTTTTCTCTTCCTCAACTCTCATCTCCTCTTCATATTGTTGAAGATTCTGTAGTTCTCTGGCCTCGAACTCCCGAATTCTCTCGAGTCGGAGGTGGAGAAGTTGAATAGAGAATGTATCTATGAACTCCACCTCTTCCTCCTTCACAACCTCTTTCTTGACGTCTGATGCTAGAAGAGCACGAAGGAATTCCATTTCCTCGTCGTCCTCTATCTTCACCTCCTTCAGGATCTTCTTCTCGCTGGTTGGGACGATGGTGGTGGTAGCAGACATTGTTCGATGAGTGGATGTTTTGCTGAAATTCAGAATTTTTGAAAAATCAATAGTCATTGGGAATACGGGATATGGGAAAGAAGGTACGGTAAAGAAGAGAGAAGAAGATATTGATTCTCTCGGAGCATCTCGGAAATCTGAAAATCAATATCTTCCGCAGGCAATAAGAAGAGGAGAACTGATTCCTAGAGTTCAGGGATTACGGTATCTAGATGGGTGGAACTCAACTCAATGATCAATATGTGTTCATTATTTGGTTTTGTTCATTTGATAACATCTAAAAAAATATATCAGTATCATATTCTCAATTCTATATTTCGAGGGTTACTGTAGTTAGATGGATATAGCTTGATCCAATTATCGATTTTATAATGTTCCTCATTATATTTCTTTAAATATGTCAAGGAATCTAAGTAAACCATCAGTATTCTTTATATGCTGTAGTTTCCTCTGGGACTAATCTGAAAAGAGAGAAAAAGAGCGGAAGAAAAAAAGAAGAATCAATAAGAAGAAAGAAAACGGAGAGAACAGAAGACGGTCACCGATTGTCGTCGGGACTGGATGGGTAATAAATACACATATTTAACTCACCGAGCCTTTGTGATCACACACGCAACGCACACGTAACGCATCGGAAAAGGGGCGGGGAGTATCTGCGTTGGTCAAATCGATTAGATAAAGGAGTTCCGTAACTATTGGACTCGTGAATCGATGAATTTAGGGATGGAAATTGTCGGAGATACGAATGGAAAACATTTGGGATGAATCATCAGATAATTATGATATTTGGAAAATAATCTGAATCTCTGAAAATCGTGAAATGCAGTCTTCTGTATCTGAAAACTCTTTTGATTTTGTTGTCTCGAATCGTTCTGCTTCTGAAAGCTTTGTCTTCAGATCCAGGAGAAACTGATCCAATCAAACTGACCCAGTGTTCTTTCAAACTCTTCCAAGTTTGAACTTGACACAAGCGGAGTGCTGTATTCTTTGAAAAAACAATTTCAGAATAGATGTTTATTTTTGAAGGCAAAGTAAGAACATGTTGAAATGTCGATGAGATGAGGAAGAGATCAATATTTAATTTGTGAATTGCAAAGAAGAAAGAAAATAACTGATTGAAGAAGTGATATGATGGATAGTAAAGATAGGATAGAAATTAAGATAAATTAATTGGAAGCAGCAAATTAAAACTCTTTAAGAAAAACAATAGGAACAATTGTTCATGCATCAACAGTATTCGTTTCCTCTCCTTCATTTGTATTTCCTCCTCTTTCAGTCATCGGTTCATCTGGAACTGATTGTCTTTGAGTTCTCATTTTCCTCTCTTCAATCAAAGTACGAATTCCTTTGAAAGTTATTCCATCAGTGATGGATTGTCCGATTCCGTTGATGAACGATGATATTGTACCACCCATTATAACATTACAGTATGCAATACAAATCAGAAGAATCAGGAATTGAACAGGGAACACGACGATGTAGAATCCACGAGAATTGAGAGAACTCTGAAAATAAATAAAGAAAATAACTTGACAGATCTTGAATTCAGAAATCACTATTTTTCAAGAAGACTCACCAAAAACGCAACCAATAAATGTGAAATGAGAGCAGCTGCTGCCGGGACGAATGCCGATGGAATTCTATCAATTTTATGGCATGTATCCCAAACCATAATTGTCCACGTAACATGAAAAAGTGACAGAAGAATTGCAGATAATGTATAGCACAATGGAAGATATTTTCCTGCTCGATTCGGATCTATTTCTCCAGTTTCCAATGCAAGTGGTAATCCAATTGTGCCGGGTCCAGAAAATACGGCGAATGCATTCATTGTATAGAATAATGCAGAGATAACACCCATTCCAAGACCACAGACAAGAGCTAGCATATGACGAGCATTATGTAGATCACTCACTCCCGGAGCTACTGATATTTGACCTTGCCGTGTGATTTTATTGAGTCCTCTGGAAAATGAGATCTCATCTTTCGAATTGTCTAAATTTAAAAAAAAACTCACTTTTGTGCTTTCTTCAACAACGCAAAGTAGGCAACTCTTGCGAGTTCTTGAACTATGATACAAAATGTGAGAGAAATCAAAAAAGTATCAGGAAGGAATGAAGAGAGTCCAAACCAGGCAAGTGATGATATCAGAAGTGATACTAACCAGAAGAATGCTCTGAAAACAAGAAAACAGAATTGAATTTTGAATTTTCTCTTGATAATTACCCCAAGAAGAATAGAATAATCCGGACAGGATCATGTGCAATAAACGAGTAGAACAGAGCGATTGATGGTGAGAATGATGCAATGTAGCACGTTATCGTTAATAGGTAACCCATTGAATCTGGAAATTCAAGTATTTTGCTTAAAAATACTGACTACTGTCTTCAAATCTGCAAATTTTCAACTCGAAGTTGCAAGAGAACATGAAGTAGAAATTCTTGTCAGTATCTGCCGACAGGATGAGTGTTAGATATATCATTGCTGGATAATTAATAAGTACCAATAATTAGTATTTTAAAAGAGGTTTTGAAAAATTTACAAGTAACATCAACTTCATTTGTGCAAATCAAATGGTCATATCCGACAAAACATACAAATAATTTAACGAAGACAATTAATGGAAATTGAAACAAAAAAACCAGAAAGAAAGCAGTGGGAAATGTATAGAAAAATGGATAATTAGGAAAAGAAACTCGCATTTTTGAAAGGGATGGGACGGGGTTTATTTAGGAATTTTTGATTAAAACACTGTCAATTTGGGAGAAATTTGAAAAAATTAGAAGAAGAAAATGGATTTTATTCGAAACATTCTTTATTTCATTCAAAATTTCCGAAGAAGAGTGTATAAATGAATGATATGTTACCTAGTTGGTCATCGTCGTATTTTTGTTTTTTACAGTTTCTATTTATTCTCTATCACACAGTGAAATACCGAAAATATTGGAACGGGGAGATGGGGCGGGAGTATGCTCTGCTGATAAAACTTATCGAAAATGATTTCCTAAATTCATCATTGAAGCATAATTACAAGAAAACGGAATTGCAAAACTAGTAAAGCTTCCGGAAAAAAAAAGAAAAACGTGGCTTGGCGGGAATTTCAAAAAGGCGACTATACATATGTTCTGTTTTGACAGCTATTTTTGGAAATCCAAAAACTTGGGGCTTAGTTTAATTGACTTTCGCATAACTCGGTGGTGAGAATTTGCGTCGAAGTGCCTTGACAATATATAACGGGAGACATGAAACCGCGGTGATTGCAGTCGTTTTGGAAATGAAAACCCATGAAAGGACGAATTGTCGATCGAAATATTGGTCGAATAGGATGAGTGAGATCATATAGAGTCCCAGCGAGAGAGCCTGAAATTATGAGTATTGGTATAGACATTATCATGAAATAATCAAAATGTACCTGCGCGAGAAGCATAGCCCAGTGCCACGTATGTACTGTCATTGCAACCATAATTAATTCAGTAACAATCAAAGCAGAGAATGAGATCGATACGACATGAATGAAGTCAGCGTCGAATACCAGAAGAGCACCGTACATGATTACCGCACCTGAAAATTGTAACTAGAAATTAATCCTCAAAATAAAATCCTCCTACCTTGATAAAGCGAAATGAGGACCCAGATGCAGAAAGTTTTATATGAAAGTGATCTTCCTTTGCCCAGTTCTTTATATAATTCAGGATATGTAAGGGCATTTGTGGCAGTGACATCACGATCAACGACTAGCGAGAAGACGGGAAGCATTGTATAACATGTTGAATAAGCAACCATAAGAACACCTTGATAAAGAGAAACTGATGCAAAGTAGAAGACACACGAGAAGATTGCTTGCATTGTTGAGATTATCAAACCGCTGAATTCAAACAATGAATAAACAGATATACAGACCGAAACTCTCACCGATGCATAACGAATTGGGATAGAGCACACGAGCGTTTGTAGCAGAATCTTCCATGAACCAACAGGAGACGACAGACATGAGAGAATTGAGTGATCGAGAAATCCGCAGCAAGGGATGCTTGTTTTCCTTCATTGGCATCTATTCCGATTCCAGCATGTGCGGCTTGAATCATCGATACGTCGTTACCTGAAAAAACATTATGAGTTTTGAATGTGTTATTCTATCTACAGTAATGTATGCAATTTACGAACCTCCATCACCAATAGCTGCAACTCTCAACGGAGCTCTGTACTTTCTCAACAATTGGACTATCTGAGCCTTCTGTTCTGGTGAGCATCGACAACAAACCACTGCAGTACACGCACAAACCAATTCAGCAACTTCAGCTTCGTAATATTGAAGACAAACATTCAGAGCACTTCCAGGCATAACCAATGCAACATCCGTTTTTCGTCTCAAATTATTCAATTCATTGTGGGCATCAGTTCGATTGTGAACGTTTCCGAATACGTGGATATTGTCAGATCGAGAGAAAAGTCCAGACGATTTAGCGATACAAATAGCAGTTTCCAATTTGTCTCCAGTCAACATCCAGATCTTGATTCCAGCATTACGAAGCAGTTCGAGAGAGGTTGTCACCTGTAAAGTAGAATACTATGAAGTGTACAAGTCGGGAAAAATGAAATAAAATTGTGACGGTCTACATTATAATTCTGACGCAAAATTTCTAATCATTCTTATAAAAACCAACCTGATCCTGAAGTCTATCCTCAACACCAGTCAAACAGAGCAACTGTAAGTCTCTTTCCAGCATTCTATTGACTACATTCGCCATATTTTGAGATCTATCCGAAATCGACATTTTCGCCGCGTGATAAGCTCTGTCGAATGCTTCCAATTCAGCAGTTGAAAGTGGTTTCCGTGCAACGACAAGTGTTCTCAATCCCTCTCTCGCCATATTTGAGCATTCCTCATCCAACCAATCATTATATTGTACCATTCCAGACATCACAGTATCAGCTCCTTTCATCAAAAGAGTTACTTCGTCGGTCGTCTCATCTTTCACAATAATTCCCATTCTTTTCGTTTCAGAAGTGAATGGAAACACGTGGAGAATTTGGAATTGTTTCATGAGAGTTTGTCCATTTGGAAGTTGAACACTCAAAGACATTGCATGAAGATCACGATTCGCCAAACGGACACCAACAGTTTCAGTCCATTTTACAAGTGCAACCTGGAGAAAGGCGGAGTTTTGAAACTTTTGAATGTGTAAAAGTGAGCCAGATTTGAAAAAAAAGAGAAAACTATTCAGAATGCTTACCTCATCAGGACTCGCAGCTTGATAAGAAGTCTCTCCGTTCTCGAAAATTGGTGTGACATTGTGGCAGAGAGCAATCGCTTCGACGGCATTTTGTAGTTTGGCAGAGAAGGAATGTCTGAAAAAAGAAGAATCAAGTAATCTCCTTTTTTTAATTTCAGCGGATGCGTTGTTTTTCGAGAGACATACTTAGCCAATCTTCCAGCATATGCACTCTTCACATGTTGCCCAACTTCTTCAAATGCATCACTACTGAAAGCAACAGTTCCCAAATGAATCTTCTTGAAATGCATTTCATTTTTTGTCAATGTTCCAGTCTTATCAGATAAAAGAAACGAGATTCTTCCCAATTCCTCCGGAATTGTTGATGAACGAATCACTGTTTCTGGAATATGTTTATCTCGTCCGATTTGCCACGAGTAGAACAGTTTGGCCATATCCAAGTTGACACGAAGGGAAATCGGAATAATGTAGGAGAAGAGGAGAATGAAACGCATCAGATAACGATACCAAAGGTTGTCAAGACCTGTAAAAAAGAAGATAATTGAAAAAATGGTAAGATTCCATTGAGTTTTAGGAAAACTTCAGATTTCGTAAATAGCTTCAGAAATATCAATCCCTCACCTTTCATGATAACCATGACGGTCGAGAGCATCAATACGAAGATAAACAACAATTTTGTCAAATTGTTAACCTCCAAATCGAGCAATCCAACCTTGCTTTCTGGTAGTGTCGTGTTCATCACAGATCTTGTTTCTCTTCCAGTGTATACAACAATTCCAACAGCTGTTCCAGAAGCGACGACTGTATTTGCCCAAAGAACATTCTCCACATTCAGAGATCCATCTTGAACGCTGTCGTCGACAGTGATCTGAACATTTAGTTTTCATTCATCATTCTGATCATATTTAACTCACTTTCATTGTTCCAACAAATGCATGAATATCTTTCTGTGGTTTTTCAGCGTAAACTTCACAATTCAATTCCATAATGTCAGCTTCATTCGGCAAATGTTGTGTGTACGGAATGGGGATTCTCAGTTTCCAGTCAGTTTCACCATCTAATTGGTCAGTTCGAATGAAGCAAGCACCGGATTTATCTGTCGTTCGAAGCAATACAACGTCAGCAGGTACTCGACGATCTTTATGCATTATGATAACATCTCCAACTTCAATATCAGCTGAACGAATTTCGACACGTGTTCCATCTCGAGTCAATTTCTCATATTTTTCCGAATTGAGATCTCGATCTCTGAGATATCGAACGAAATCATCAAAAGCTTCGCGAATCAGAGTTATTGTCAGAACGAATCCAAGTGGTCCCCAATATGTGATTGGTGCACCAATTTGTATTGCAGGAATGAATTGAGAGCATGCCATCAGAAGGAAATATAAATTCAAGAAAAATTTGAACTGTTGGAATAATACCTAAAAAGTTAGAGAAATGATATATATTTCAATGAAACAAACTCACAATTGGCACAAAACTGAAAATGTTATATTTTTGATTGCATACAGTATTCGGTGAAAATGTAACATTTGCATCATGTCCAACTGGTCCATATCCAACTCGAACTGTACGGGAATGAAGAATTCGTCGACGAGAGAATAATGACCGACAGCATCTGAAACTACTTGAAATTTTTGGTTTAGTTCAGAGAAATCTGCGGGTTTCGAAAATTATAAAATTTTATTAAACAACTTTAATTGTTTAAAAAAATCTTCTTAATCCATTTAAATTTTTTTCATTTTTGAGTTGATGATTTTGAATTAACCTACTTTCTAAACTTAGATTTTGGTCTGAGATTGAGTGCTTTATTAATAAATACAGTATTTGTTTGGCAATCGAAACCAATCATTCCCCATTCGCATCGATTGGGAAAAGAATAGAAATGGGGGAAACGAATGGCTTTTTATTTTTATTTTCCCATGCACACCAGATCATTTTGAATATTTATTTTCTTTTTTGTCTTGTGATTTATGTTTATTTCTCTTTTGGATTCTCTCTAGCTTTATATAATTTCACTTAGTTCATTATTTTCTCAGAGACTTTTCTCAGAATTCCATTTCCAAAAACTCACAACATGCCCCCTTTTGCCGCAGAAGCAGCTGAGAAATGAGTTGCATTTGATTTCAAAGAAGCCGTTTTATCTTTGATGGTAGTTGCCACGTCATCTTCTTCTGATTTTACAAATGAAACAGAATAATCGTCTTTTGATGCCGAAGTTGATGGATTAACAGATTGTTTTTGAGAAGACGACGACGAGCAGCCATCGTCGTTCTTCTTCTTTTTACCCATATCAGTCAACCATTAAATCAATTTGAATTTAGGATTAAGAAAACCTAATTATCGTTATCGTTATTCGAGTCGCTGAAAAAATCAGAAAATAGCTGAGATTTTGAGCAGGAGAACAGGGCTAAGAGAACGAAATAAGATGTATCACGAGATCGATGAGACGACTCGAAAAAGATTGGGTACTGAAACTCAGAAGAAACGGAACTGGAAATGAAATGGGAGTGAAGAAGTAATAAAAAGGGAAAAGGGAGAGTAAACAGGAATGAAAAGAAGGAGAAGAAGACATGAACGGAGAAAGAAGAAGAAGTTTGTGTGCTGATTCATCCAAGTGGGGTCATGGATAAATATTAGAATTTCATGTGTTCGGAAGAAGGCGATGTAAGGTATAGGAGAAATGACTAGCTATGGAGATCTAGACCCCAAAAGTAGGATGACGTTTTCGAAAAGCTAGAAGTCATATTACAAATGTTCTTAACTTTAAGAATCTATCTTTCACGAATGGAAACGTTAGATTCATAATTTTCTGTCATCCGAATTCATTCGATAATTATTTTCCTACCACAGTTCTTTCATCTGAAGGCGTTGCCTTAAGAAGACACAAAGATAATCTGATTTGGAAGAAGGAGGCGAAGAATGGCATCATCGATTCTATTCTACTCCAATAAGAGGTATAGAAAAGAAAGGAAAAAGAGAGGAATTCGAAGAGAGTATGGACTGTCAGTCTTTAATCCTTCGGGTTTCCATTTGGTGAAAGGAAAGAATGAGAGAGATGGTGGAAAAAAAAGGGTTTGATCTCTAACGTAATACAGAAGGAGACGATTTTGAAAAAATCGCCCGGTAAACTGTTTGTGGAAAAGAGAAACAAACAAATAGCCACTAGAGTAAGTAACAAACTAACGGAGGTGATTATCTTCTCTTTTTGATAGAAAAATCACAGCTATGACCCGAGTTCGGATAAAAATCGTAACCTAATTTCAGTTTTTCACAATTTCGGAAATCAGCCTATTGAGCCAATCTAACTTAATTTCTTTTGAACCGAAACCATAGAAAGTTCACTAAAACACTTGGTTTGTCGAGTTTTTTTTGAGTTCAAAAAGTGGTAAAGAAGATGAAAGTACCGACAGACTGTTTGTTAGGAATAAAAAGTACACAGACAAATAAAAAACCTCTAGCAGTTATTTTAGTTCGATAAAAGTACGAACTCTCATAGGATTTGACAAAGATAGGCAGACGATAAATCAAAGTTTCAGGTTACGATAGAATGGTAGAGTACCATTCCTTATCTTCTATAAACTACTACACTCAAATTTCAATTTTGAGAGTGATATTTAGATGACGTTCTGTTTCTTTCCGAAAAACAGCATTCGATTCAAACCGATCAACAATCAATCGAATTGTGATTCAGACGAACACAAGAATTGAATCGAATCAGAATCAGAAAACCGTGTCATATTGAAGTACGGTAAATTGAGAGAATCGTGAATTTAATAAATTTTCAACAAAAGAGACTAGAAAACGACGGTTATGAAAAACACTAAAATGGGCGTATTCCCATGGAGAAAAAAAGAACGACAGATGTTCGAAAATGGAGAAGACTCAGAAATGAAAAAAAAAAAGAGAAAGTGCAACGGAGCAGGTGGTCTTCAAAGCACTCGGAAGGTTTTACAATTCTGTGTATCTGCATTCATTAAACGACCTAATGTATTTAGTCTGAAAACTGGAATACTCGTATGTCGTTGAGAGATTTAGTTAGAACTTCATAGAGAAAATCTACATAGATCTATGTTTGTCAAAAAAGGAAAAACTTGTGTTATTATAACACGGATCTCATGCTAAACCACTAACACCTTTTTATGTGTGGGTGTTTCGGATTTGAAACGACGCATGTAACATAGAGGAAGAGTACACAAGGATGACTATCATGGCTTTTTGACCCGAGAACGATTTTCGAGAAAAAAAATACGAACTTCATCCGCACTTTTTCAGCTGGCTTAATTGTAAATTGTAAATCAGTCTCTCTATAGTTGTGGTCAGTTCGTGATGAGAAGAAAGGGAGGTTGAAATAGTTGAATTGAACAAATATAAATATCCAAAAGAGAAAAGAGATGAAGAGAGACAGAAAGAGAAGGGGAGCGGTTCGCACTCACTACCAAAATTGCCTCAAATGTGCGTATTTGCGCGCTCTTTCGATTGCTCTGTGATGGGGAGGTGGGCTCACCGCCACAAGGAAAACGAAGAGAAGCAGATATGAAACAGTGTGGGAGGGAGAAATTAGATCAAAAACAGTGATCTTCGGATCTGCCCTTTGTTCAATTTCTGCCTGAAATGGAACCATACGGCATCTTTTCTGGGATCGTGGAATATAAAAAAAGATCATCTAGTGAGAGATCGAAAAAGTTAAGAAAGTGGGAATTGATCGAAAGATCATCTGATGCCTGTTGTTATGAACCCACTTCACTGACTCTACCATCAGATATGATATTCTTGACTGTTTCATTTATGACAGAAGTAGTGCTATGAATGCTTTCGCAGCCGGAAGGTAAGAGAAAAACTGAACGTTGAAAACGTCTATAGCCAACTCTTGGAACCTTCTAATTATCTCCCAAAAGTCATATTTTTCAAACCTATAATTTGTTTTGAAACTGAGAAGCCAAAGACCGGTCACTTTATTTTCCAGCATCATGAATCGAATTCTCTGCGTTCCACACGGAAAAATTACTGATTGGTTCGTGTGGGAAACCTGCATCACATAAAACAGCAATGAAAAGGGAAACGGAAAGCCCTATGTCTATGCAAACACAAATTGATATGCGGAAAAATGGAAAAAGGAACGAACAAATTTCTTTTCTACATATGGATGAGACCACTTTTCCCCACTAACCTTTGACACCGGAACACTAACATCGTTTGAAGAAAACTCAAGGGAAGAAGAACCGGGCAAGTTTGACTGAAACTGATATCGAAACCCAACAAACATCACGCATTCAGAACAATGGAGATTTCAGTCTGCGGATGGATCATGATGTCTTGAACGAGAAACGAATTTATGTACCAAGTGGGTACAATTCCTACAGTCAAGATTGACTAATGTATAGTTTTGCGAAAATTGGAAAACGAAATCAGAAAAAAGACTGATCCACATGTTATCTATGTCTGTTTTTCTTCTCACAAACAAAAAGAACAACAGTGTTTTTTCAACATCGTCAGTGTCGTCTTCGGTTTTTCGGCTAGAGGTTGTGAGAGAGGCCAATGTTTTCAATGTCTGTATGACATCTTCTTCTTCCTATTTCCCCTATTTTTCTACTTTTTCGTCTGCGCGTACTACTGTAGAAAAGGGAAGAGAGAGATCACCGATCGTCTCTCGCAAATTAACTGTTACAACAACTACTTTCCACCAGCCAACCAGTGCTATTGGCTACTGACTGTGATGACTGTGTTGTGTCAACGGAGAGAAGTAGAGTAGAGGACAACAGGAAATGTGATGACTGTATGGAACTATGCTATTACTACGTAGATAGCAGTAAACGTAGCAGTTGTAAAAAGTATAATAACTTCCGAAAATGGAGATTTTATGGAAATCATATACCTCCCTGTTATTGATGTTATTCTGTTTCCATATTGTTCTAGTTTATATTTTCTAATAATAGAATAAGTCGAAAAAAAAACAAACGATATCCTACGTACAGAGATTTCGGAGCAGGTATTTGTCTCCTAACTCATATGCATATATACTCTCGCATGCTTCTGCTCTTTTTCGCTTTTTCGCCATGACGCCGCCTCATTAGTGCGACGACGACGACGACGGGGGAAGAAGGAGGTTGGAGAAGGAAAGTGGTTGTCAAGGAGAGACGAATCAAAAAGAGCCAGGAAGACAAAAAGAGCAGAAATCGAGAGTCTGTCTCAGCCCACTTCTACTCTCCTCCGGGGATAAGTGATTCAATTTTCTAATTATTCTGAAGAGAACTTGTGATCATATAGTTATTTTTCTCCATAAAACTCCTCTGAAGTCGGCTGGAAATGTGGATGAGGCTCAGTCGACATGTTAAGCAATTTAAAAAAAATCGAAAAAAATTAACGTGAGGATTCGTATATATCGAAGGAGAGTCCCCCCAGTATGATAAAGAATCGTGAGTTGTACTCCCTCAGGAAATGAGGGAACAAAAACGTCATTCGATTCTCACTGGAAAACTCGAAAAAACTAGTAATAAGTGCGAATAGAAATGAAATAAATTTGGCTTACTGGCTGAATCAATTGAAGAGGATTCAATCAAATAAAAAAATGTATTGAGCACACACTAACATTCAGAGAGAATTTCATGACTATTGTCATGTTAAAACTTTTATGACTTCCATAGAATAGGAGTGATATTATGAATGAATGAATGGAGCCATTGAATATACTAGGGGGATAATTTCGACTAACTCGAACAAAATAAGATCAATTTTCTTTTAGAGCAAGAATGAAGACAAACTTAGAAATAGTTGCCCTCAGCTTTCGATTATCCCATGTTAATTTCGAAACACACTTCAGCACCACTAGATTTTTCTTTTCGTCTACATCAACATCATACTAGACGTACTCTAACCACGTTTTGTTTTGAATATTGCAAATGTATTTTATCTAATTCTAGCTTTAGTCAGATTTTTTAATTTTTTTGTTTTGAACCGGCAAAATTGAAGATATTTTTATCGGCACTTCCTTTTTCAGTATTTATTTTTCAATTTTTATTTAAAGCGTACCGTGTCATGCTGAATGTGGACGAAGACGTCGAAGAGACAGAGGGCAGGAGATAGACGTCGTCCGATCCCTCAATTCCAATCTGTAATTGATTCTTGTAATTGTTCAGCTCCGATTTATAAATTTTATTCAATTTCTCCGGAAAATCATACTTTTTCGTTGATATTTCAGTTACCTCAGAATCAGGCATTGGTAGAAGACGTGAATACTCGTCGGCTTCTTCGTGGCTCGTTGCCAGCCGACTATAACGCATACAACGTGTTGTTTGTAATCGGATAAATTACCCAATCCTTTTTGTTGTCTGAAATAGGAGTATGAAAAATAAACTATAGAGAAGAACATGAAAATATAGAAGATTCTGGTTGAAAACCAAGTAAGCAATGGTACTGAAAAAAAACTGAAAAATCAGAATTTATAGGAAAGATATGCAAATTGTTTTGAAAAGTGACTAAATTACACAATCACTGAGGTAAAATCTCGATACTGGCACCGAAAAAGACAGGAAATGTACGGTTTAAGTGAAAATATACTCGTTTTTGAAAATGAACAGGATTGAAAACTAAACAAAGAAAAAAACTCGTCAGTTGAACTGAATGTACAGAAAGAGAGATGATGGTGTGCGTTTTCTCCAGTGATAATTCTGAAAAATATTTCAAACTGGAGCAAATGTACAAGCTTTGCATATAAAAATTGCACTAAAACGGAAAGAAAATTACAGAAAATGATATAAACAAGAACTGTGGCAAAGTGTTCAAAAATGAGAAAAATCAGACTAATTTGATGATAAGAACACCAAGGACTCCGCCCATCATAGCAGCAGTGACTCCAATGAGTGAAATGATACTTCCAGCCAATTCACGACTCTCTTTTTCGATTGACCTGTAAAGTTAATTATTTGATTAAAACACCTAGAGTAGAAACTTACATAGTAGCTCCGATAGTTGCATTGGTGATGCAGAAACCATGTGAAATTGAGAGCAGAATAACAAGAAGAACGAAAACTCCGTCGTATGGAATCATTGCATGAGTATGTGACCGTGGTGATACATTACACATTGCAATCATTGGAATCAACAGAAAACGGAAGAACGCAATGACGAGAAGGTATTTACGAGGCTGAAATATAGACAATTTCGGGGATGACTTGAGTGATTTTTATAACATACCAAACGAAGCGAATTCGCACTAGATCTTCCAATCAAATCTCCTACATTGTAAAGAAGAAACGAAGCGACAGCGGAGAAATAGGCTGAAAGGGAACGTTGAAAATGAATTTTTCAATAGAAAGAGTATGACTTTGTTCTCAAAATTCCAAATACTCACAGTTCCATGTATGATTTCTTGAAGTAGAATGAACGAGACTCGTCAATCCTGGATATGCAGCCAATGTCACAATCAGAACGACAGAAATTGTAGTTAAATCGATGGAAGACTGAAAAAAAAATAACAATGAAAATCAATTGAAACTTGAAATGCGTCATGTGTCCACATAGTTGTATAGGGAACATATGATATCATATTGCGAAATATTGTAAGATTTTCATTTCGCCAAGCAACGCACGCAAGTGATTCTCGCTGTCATTGTGGTTGTCTAATCGTTTTTCAATACATACGAATGCTTCGAATATTTTTATTTTCCAAACATTTTTCAATTTCATTGAAGCAGTTATCTCTAAACATTGCTTTTTTTGCTGCTTTCCATGTCTGATAGTTTTGTTTAATTTCTCACCTTTTTGATAATGTCGGTATACATTGTCCACTTCGGTCCCTCTTCCAGAATATTTTCACTAGTAGCATCGGAATCAATAGGCGGAAAATGGCTTGCTTGAGCTTCAATACTAACTTCATTCACATCATCGAAACCTTGTACTTCTTGATTATCAATTAATCCGTTCAAGTCATCGACCGTTTCTAATTCAATAGGAGGCGTCAATGTAGTCAGATAATAATATGTTGCTAGTGAGATGAAACACATGAGAAGACTGAATCCGAAATACATTTGTCCGTTCAAAATAACATTTGAAGTCACTGCTTGGCATAGGATACTCATCAGAGCAGCGAGGACACCGGCACATGACTGACCAATCATTACTGCTTGAGTCTGGAAAAGAAAAATGTATCGAATTCTCGGATCGGAAGAAATATATAGGCACTAAGAAACCACTTACGTATTTTGATGGAAAAAGTGCAGATAATCCAAGAACTCCTCCAGCCATCATTCCAAGTGATCCAAAGCAAGCGATCGAAATGAGCCCCATTGAAAGATTGAAGAAAAACGACTGATCATCATCAAAATTAATCAATGTCAGTACAATTGTAGGAATGAAAACGATGACAACCAGAATATGTCCCCATATCATTCGAGTACTGTTTGAGAGACTTTTTGTGGCGAAAACATTTAAAATTGATCCCAAAACACATGCGATACTTCCATATACTGTCAAATAAGCCTCGAAATTGGCTTGAAGTTCTGTTGGAGCATCTTCGCTGACTGAAAATGAGAGAAATGTAAATTTTTATTATTATTTTAAATAAAAAACTTAGCATTTTATGCGAACATTTAAAACTCACTTTGCCTTTTAATAAACCAACTGCTTGTAGCATTGACCGGATCTTCATCGTGAGTAACATTACGTAGTTTGTAGTAGAAATACTGCAAATATTGATTTAGAGCGAACAATGGAGCTTTCTGTTTTTCGAAAAGTGTGATTTCTAACGAAAACTAATGAGTTTTCTGTCTATTTGATTGAAAAATTCCAGATTTTAAATGAATTCTAGTTAAAATTAGAAAATGTAGCAAAAACCATTCAGAAAAAAGAATAGAAATCAATGAATTAATTTCTTTTTATTTTAAAAAGTGGTGATTCATATCCATCTCATTCTCTCTGTCCGCCTGTTCGGTTCGCCAGCATGATGTTGATGTTATCGAAAAAAATATGACGGCGAAGAGAGGGAAGAGAGAAATAGAACATTTGTGGTGAAAAAAACTGGAAAATTGTTGAAAATTTGCGAAAAAAAATCAGATCAAAAAAGAACAATTGAATACCCGAATCAGTCTATTCGGATAATTTCTAACACAAGAAGTCATAAAAGTAATTCCTAGAAACCATTGAAAAAAAACGAAGAGGAACTCCAACACCTTTAGGAATCTAAATTCCAAAATTAACCCAAAATTTGAAGTTTATTTATGGCCTCATGTGACAATTCCTGAATGTTTTTTTCGTCAATCGCAATTGTTTTTCATTCAGAATATCTCGAGAGGATTTCGAAATGAGTCATATTTCGATTATTTTTCGTTTTTTTAATCAAAAAGGAAAACTAAAATGATTCAAACTTCAATTAACAGTTTTTAAAAAGATTGAAGTGTAATCACAAGGAAACGTTTTGTTATTCTTGATGCATAAAAAACGAGGTTCCAGTTTTAGTAAAACGCAATGTATTCGATACAATCCGTACTTTTTCGTTCAAATTCAAAAACCAACCTCATGTGCATTCATAAATGCATTGTTTGGGAACATCGAACTGATCGATACAATTGTGAACGCGATGAAGATTTTCACAGACATTTTGCATTGAAGATTACAGAATAGTTACAATTTCAGTGAATATGCATGAATTTCAGAAGAGGTTATATTCGGAATATATAGTTACAGAATAAAAAAATCCGTGAATCGATTGGCTTCTGGAGCGACGATTTCTCGCAGAAACCTCCGATGACACCACAGAAAAACAAGGCGGGGTCAGAGCCCCGCCCATTTGCAAGCACGCCGCATACTTTTTCCTGGATTTTTCATAGCAGCATATTGTGGAGTTTTTCGCAAGGAAATGGGGTTTTTTTCCTAAAGAATAATATTAGCATACGGTTCACACATCTCATGAAAAAATTCACTTTTATTTGAAGAAATAAAAATAAAATTATCTGTAGAAAGAGTCGCTTCGAGAGGAAACTATCAAAACTCCCCTTTCCGAAATTTTCCATTTTTTCTGGATTCTGGAAAGTTGGAATGTTAAAAAAGTTATGTTCAAAAAAATCATATAAGAAGGTAGTGAACAATGAACAATATGCTTTATCTGATTTACATTATTGAATTTCATCGAATGAATACACTGAAAAAGTAACAATGAATTGAAATTGATTCTGGATAGCTGGATTTCACTGACACTGCTAAAAAAAAGCCTCATGAATTGGTAAAAAACTTCAAACCATATTGAAAAGTAGAAAGATATTGATCCAGTACGAAACCTTTTTGAATATTAAAAGCGTACCATCTGACAGTATTGAACTATTCACCTTTCTCGGGATACTGTATCTTCATTCTGAAACCAAAACTGCTGAAATTTTATTTCAACTATACTGATGAGTCTATGTACAGAGACATTAAAACATTGAGTATTTGAAAAGAAATGCTGTGAAAGTCAAACTTTTTGAAAGTTTCGAATTATATTGCAATATCAACGGAGTTCCAGAATTTTTTCGACTTCTGATCCGGTGACTATTTGAACAATTTCACGTGTTCTTCTCGCGATAAACACGCAATTTCTTATTGGCATTAAACTCTCGTGGATTTTTTTTGAAAACTAAAATGCGTCGTTTCGAGAAGCCAGAGATCCCGAACGTCGTTGAAGAAATTCGTAGGACTTTACAGTTGTTTCCTCTATTTCTCCCCAAATTTTCAGCAGTTATCTCAGAAACAAATAATAATGAAGACGGAGAAGATGATAGAAAAATATGGATTTGGAGAGATAATAAAGATCTGAAAAAAGAGAAAATCTGGTTTTCAATTCCAGTCATGGTAACTTCTTAATTCTTATTCGTATTGAAAATCTTTGTGAAAATAAATGAAATATCAAAAATGTGTGTTACAGGCGTTTCCACACATGCTGGTGTTCGCATATCTCTTCCAAATGATTGTCAGCTATTATTTTGAAATTTCAATGTTTTTCTATATAAATGTGAGTTCTGAGCAGAACGAATGAAGGAAAGAAAGTGGGATCAGATCCACGTTGTTTCTAAAGATTCAAAAACAAAAAGTGATTCCAGAGCTTCTTTTTCATAACTCTTTTATTGGGAATTGTATGGAAAAAGCGACTCGCTGCTTTGATTTCTCTTTCGTTTTGTGTGAGTTTCAATGCATTTTCATTAAAAATATATTCTGATTTCAGGGAACCGCATGTCTTGTCTTTTTGTATTTGGTCATTGATATGAAGATCATTCACAATTGTAAGCCATCAGTTATCATTCAATGAAGTTCCCTCTATTCTCTTCGTTTCAGATACGTTATCCAAAGCCTCTCTTCGTCCTGCTCCTGACTCTGCCACGTGTATTTGCTTGATTTTTTTGAATTCTCTATCGATTTGGTCATTTTCTATTCTTGGAGGAATAATCAATCCTAACACCGATTGGGAGAAAAAAGTGAAGGGCGAACAATCAATGATAAGAGAACGAAATACAGAAAATTGACAAAATAAAGTATAGAGTATCTCTTACATCTATTAAATTCTATGTTAGTCGTCTAAATTTCCAGAAAAAACAATTTCAGTCACAGCTACTGTAGTTCTCAACAAATGAGAATATGGAACAAATTTTGAAAAAGTTGGATGTTAATATTTTAAATTGGTTTTTTTTTGAAACTTTCAAATATAGAAAATCCAGGAAAAAAAGTCAGTCAATATCGGGAGACATCTCACCTATCAGCTCCAAATTGTCACTTCATCTACCTGTCAATCAGTCTCGAAACCTGTCATTAATTCCTCTGCCATTCTCTTCGAAAACACCAATCAAATACAAATAAATGCTCCAAGTCAACTTGTTTCTCGAGATCTTCTGCTTCTTCTTTCTCTATTGACTCCTATTAATTGACCCGTGTCTCTCTTCCCCGTCTATTCAAATATATGCGCCATTTATGGGTGTTGGAATCTCTTTTTCTTTTTATGTATGTTTGCACACGAACCTCCCCATCCATCCCTCGGTAGGCGTTCCCTACTCTTCAGAGAGATATTCTGCGTCTCCTAGTTCTGAAGGGTACAGTATTACCCGACAAGTTTTGGTAGAACTCAGAAGTTGGAGTAGTGGTCTGTCGTCATGAAAATACTTCTGAAACTGTTATTGGTGCCGATTTTGTTGAGTAAGTTTTGTGTTTTTGTATTTATCTAGAAAATAATACGGCTCAATCATTCGGTGCATAAATTTATTCACCTACAGTAGGAAATAAAATCGGAAATTGTTCCAACATCCATTGCTTTTTTTATTGCTCAGTGTAGTGAGATGGAGATGTTCAGTTTCAGATTTGATAACTTTTTGATTTCATTTGTAAGATTTCTCTTCAATTGTATGATTCCAGATTGGCACACAACAGAGGCGTCACCTTCAATTTACTTCAGAAATGAAGGTAGGCGGTTTCGTTTATTCTATTTTTGTATTTTAGGGGAGGGTTGAATCATGACATTAGTAGGAGTTAGGAAACTTGAAAAATTTATTATCTTCACAAAATTATTCTCAGGGAAGAGAATGTTAGCTTCAGGTTCCAAATGTTCTTTGTATATTCGAAGTTTTTACAGTAAGGCAGTCAGAAAAACATTGCTCAGACTTAAAAATTTTACCTGAAAACACGATAAATATGCAATCCAGTTTGGATAGATGTTCCGCTTTATTTTATTTGGGATCTCTATTTTCCGTATTCAATTCAAAATACATTTTCCAGACCCAATCAACATAACAGTCACCACAGCATCCTCATTGATTCAAACCACGTCAGCTCCACCAATATCTCTTCCAATTCTTAAACCCGAATCCACTGTTTCACCATGTGATTTAATCGAAGAAGCCGCTGCACTTCATTGTATTGGACCACTTGTCGACTATGCTGCCGATCTGTCGAATAATGTACTTCATCCGCCATTAAGTGCTGTTGAGATGACTTGTGACAAGTACAATCAGTATATGATGTGTACACAAGGAGTTCGCCCAGATTGCAGGTACCCATCTTTTATGAGAAGTTTCGAGTAGAGAGGGAATAAATTGACGATCCAAAGCGATAGATTGAATGCCTTTTCCTAGAGACTCTGGATCTTGAGAAAGAGAACCTTCAATTTTCGAAATCTGGCAAAATTTGAATTAGGAGGATCAAAATCTAATAGAGAAGTTAGCAAAGTCTCCAGTTTTTTCCTGACCAAAAGTCATGAATAACTTGAATAAACACGTCATTTGCACACTTTTCGATTTTCGGTCAGTCATGTTGTAGGCATATGCGTGAGTTGTGAAGTGGATCACGCTTCCGTTTGTGCTCCGAATGAATAATAACATTTACAAATACATACACAAAACTGTTACTATAGTCAATTTGATTTGGAGCAAACAGTGCGAGAAGAAGTTCATGCGTCAAGTGTTTTGGGGTAGTTATTGAGGGAATCTTGTGGTTTCATGGCTTGGGGCAATTTGAAAATTTCGAATTCTGGTTTTGATGGGAAACTCATGAATTGCTTCAATTAGACTTTTTCAGACAATCCCGTGCTCCCAACATCGAATTCATGTATGAAACAATATGTGAGGAGAAATTCGCTGCTATCATGAAAGAGGAGAAGGTGTGTCTCCTGGAAGTTGAGAAGTAAGTCCCTCTTTCTCCTAGCTCTCTGCGTCTCTTGTATACTCTATACTATCTTACTCTAACTCTTGTTTTTTTCTCTTTTTACAGCGACAAAAACGTGAAAGAATGTTTTGTGAACAAAACCAATACGTTGAGAGACGAGACGCCAGACACTGGTAAGTATTGAACAGAGAGAAGGGAGAAAAAAGAGACGCTCTTTTATATGCCCGTCAAGGCTCAGTGCAAACGTGGCTGAGTGGTCTAGTGGTATGATTCTCGCTTAGGGTGCGAGAGGTCCCGGGATCGATCCCCGGCTCAGCCCACTTAATTTTTATTCTGTACGTGTTGATGTTTGATCGGATAACGGTTTTCAGTTTCCACACCAACTCAAAACTACGAATGTACAGTAATCCAAGCATATGTAGACTGTCTGATTGAGAGAGAAGAAACCACTTGTCGTGACGCTGTGAAGATTGAAATCTCATTTTTGTCTATGCTAGCCAAAAGAAATTCAGAAGCAAGATGTGAATTGAATACCGATGCCACAAAAGCTAGACCAAAAGGTGTGAATGCAATCATTCAAAGTTCGCTAATGCAACCTCTAAATATTTCAGCCCAGCCACTGGAAGAGTGTGATACACAAGGAAATTGCAAATGTAGACTACCAGGTTACTATTACGAAGCGGCAAGAAAGAAGTGTTTAGGTATGATGGGGACATAAGGATAAGGAATTCAAAGATTCAGAACAGAATAGATTCGCATAAGAGCATTTTCTACACTTCGATGCATAAATTTATTTTCAGACGTGGATGAATGTGAATCTCTGTCATCTGCTTGCTCTCAGAAATGCATCAATTTACCTGGAACATTCGAATGCTCTTGTGATCAAAGATTCTACAAACTGGCAGCAGATAATCGATCATGTGAAAGATTAGATCAATGTGTGTTCTATTTTGTTTACGAATAATTTCAGAAAATTCTAATGTATATTTTTAGCTCCAATGTGGCTATTTTTCGCACATGGTCAAAGTGTCTGGAATATCTCAACTGATGGGAAGTCATTCCAACTCCAACGGGCGGGACTTCAAAAAACTGCAATGATTGATATTGATGTGAAAGAAAACAGACTGTATTATGCTGATATTGGAGCAAATGTAATCGAAAGAATGAATATTGAAGGAACATTCCCTCAGGCTGTACAGAGATTTGATGTTGATGGATTAGAAGGAATCGCTGTTGATTGGATTGGAAGGAATCTATACAGTTTAAGAAGGTACGGTGACTTTCCAGAAGAATCTTGACGTTGTGTTAGAATCTCCAAAAAATAATTATCTTTTTCCAGAGAAGATATCTTGGCCCAAAGTTTGGACGGACGATTCCGTCAATCAGTCTACAAAAACGTGATGAAACTTCCAAGATCCATTGCTCTTCATCCAGCTAAAGGAATTATGTTCGTAACCGATTGGTCAGCTAATGCGTTCATTGCTGCGGCCTCTATGGATGGTACATCTTTTAATCACATGATTTTTCTAAATTTCATATTATTTAGGATCTCATTTCCGGAAAATCGTGACTGATAGAATCACATGGCCAAACGCTGTCGCAGTCGACATATTTGCAGAAAAAATTTATTGGGCTGATGCTTTCTTGGATACCATTGAGTAAGTCAATTTATAATTTAAGAGTGTTTGAAAATAAAATCATTAAACCATCGAAAGTTCAGATCTGCCAATATGGATGGAACTGGTCGTCGTATTATCATTGCTGATGCAGGATCAGTTCCACATGTCTTTGGACTCGCTATCGCTGACGATTTCTTGTATTGGACCGACTGGACCTACCGTGGGATTCTGAGATCAAACAAGCACAATGGAGAGAATATTACTGTACTGGCTCAGACTGCACTGCTACCATATTCCTTGAAAATTTTCCATAAAACACTTCAACCGGAACGTGAGTGCATTATTTATTGATAAAGGCGTGAATCATAAAACACATATTTGTCAAAAAAAACATTCGAAAAAACAAAAGATTTCGACCACGGCAGGACTCGAACCTGCAATCCCCAGATTCGAAGTCTGGTGCCTTATCCATTAGGCCACGCGGCCCCATTTTTCTCTTTGCAGAAACGTCGACATGTGATACTCGCAAGTGCGACCAGTTGTGTTTGTTGGGCGAGAATGGCGCGGCGACATGTGCGTGTGGAGAGGGTTTCGACCTCCAGACAGACGGAAAAACTTGCCGGTCCAATTGTAGTGAATCACAGATTGAATGTGGTGGAGCAGACCCAAAGTGAGTTCATAAATTTATCATAAATTGGAAAGGAGGGGCAATAAAAAATAGGAAATAATTACGAAAATGTAATCTACATGTCAAAATATAACTCTTTTTTTTAGATCTGTCCAGAAATACCTTTTTTATTCATAAACTACGAGTTGCATATTTAAAAAAGAGATGCAAAACTGAAAGTTGTTGTATTCTATTTCAAATTTTTAGATGCATTTCGAAAATCTATCTATGCGACGGACTTGCTCAGTGCTCGAATCAAGCTGATGAGTTGAATTGCCGTGAGTTGTAGAACATTGAGAAAATGAACACAAATTATCAAAAGCTCCATCATTTCAGCACCCCGAATCTGTCTCCCAGGTCAATTCCAATGTCACGACAACAGAAAATGTCTGCCTCCTGGAGGTCTTTGTGATGAAGTGGCAGATTGTGCTGATTCTTCAGATGAAATCTATTGTCCACATCAGACTAAAACGTCACGTGGAGATTTTGTTCTGAATTCGCCGTCTAGAAAAGATAAAAGAAGTCTTGGTTATTGGTCTGAAAATATGATTTGATCGTGCTTATTTTATTTTGATTTTTAATGCTTCTCAGGTCTCATTTGCTTACATTTTCGGAGAAAATATCAAAAATGCACGAAGTATCTTTTCTCTCCGTACCTAATTTTTCTATTGAATAAATCATTCTGATTATATTTTGAATGCATTATTTTCAAATTCCTAAGTTTCAAAAAAGTGACAGATTATTATAGGATTCATTCAGCATAAACGATAAAATACATTGTGAGACTAACAACTAACAAGAGAGATCAAAACCGCATCAAGTGACATTAAAATTATCGATTGATTAAATAGAATCACACATTCCAAATCCACTTTGTGGTTCCCATTGTCCATTTTGACATTGCAACGTGGCAATTCCAGTAACTGCGTATCCTTCCTCACAATACAGTAACCCAGTTGTTCCATCTTCGAAATCCAGAGAAGATCCACTTTGAATGTACACAACACGTGCATTCTTCGGTGGGCTTAATGGAACACAAACACCTGGAAGAGATCCTTCCGAACCGTTTGCACATTTTCCAAGAATTGGACGGAATGATCCTTTTCGACACGTGGAGAACGAGGCTCCTGTTGGTTTATATCCCAGATTACATCTCAGAGCAGCCGTTGTTCCATCGTCAAATGTTCCTTTTGATGAGAAACCAGAATAAGTTATCTGTAAAATATAACTTTTTAAAGAATGAATACCCGAAGACTTTATTGGAAGTTGAAACGCTCTTCAAGATTGTTGAACCTCTTCACAAAAGACCAAGAATCGAAATTGGACTAACCTCTCCGAACGCTGGAGCAATTGGCGGTGGACATTTTTCTCCTGACAACATCAGACCAGTTGGGGAAGTAGTAACATTCTTCGAATCGTCTGGAACATCATCTGCAGCTGTCACATTCTGTCCCACTATCAATTTCTCTGGTGCTCCTTTTGGAACGCCTTTAGCTGGTCCTTTTCTCAACAGAACAGAGACACAAGTACCAGGTAATGGATTCCAGACACCATTAGAACATAAAGCAGTCGGTGATCCGGAAAGAGTTGTTCCGATATTACAGAGAACAGTTGCAGATGTTCCAGTTGGATATGGTCCCAGTCCAAGTGCACTATACACAAGAGTTCCTCCTAGTGGATCACCCAATCGACCACAGGATGTTCCTCCTATTTCGTTTCCAGTCAATTCACACAGACCAAGGGATGCGGGAGTCCAGATTCCATTCGAGCAAGTTGATGCCATTATTCCTAAAAAAATTTCTTGCAGGTTAAGAAAATACCATTGTACACATACCTGTTGGTACGTATCCAATTTGACAAGTAGCAGTTACTACTGTAGCTGATGGATAAGGTCCAAAAGGTTCTCCCTGAAAACAGTTACAGAGAACGTTAAGTTAAAAGAACCACTTACATTTGAGTATGTCATTGTTGCTCCAAGTACAGCTGGGATTCCTGCAGGGCAAGATGCTCCGAGAACTTCTGAAATGTCTATAATGTATCGTGGTGTTTGGTAGTTTGATATTGTTTGAATTTGTTCCAAAATACATTTGTTTCATTCCACAGGAACATTGACAAATCATGCGTCGTTCAGATTAGTTTAGTTTAATTAAGATTCACTTCGAAAACAATACACAATAAGTCGCTACTCAGTGAATGTGCAAACCTTTGAGTGCTCTCTGACACGTGGCAAGACTCGACGGTGACCATATTCCATTGTAACACGTGGCAGTGGTGACACCGCCCGACATGACGGCGTAGTTAGTATCACATTGAAGCGTTACGGTTGTGCCCTGTGAAATAAGTGATAAATAACACACGATCACAAGTGCGCTCTATTGACAGCACAACATACAGTAGGATATGGTCCAAGACCGGCGATACTATACGATAATGTACTGTAGGTCGGAGCGGACATGGCGAAACACGTTGCTTGGTTAGAAGTTAGTGATGTGCCTAGAAATGGACATTTGAGACAATACAAACAGGACAAAACGGAAAAAAAAGTTTGGGAGGATTATTGAGTTGTGAGGTACGGTAGACTAGAAAAATGGTTGGAAAATAAATCTACAGTACCCCAAACGCAACAATGTCCAAACTCGTGAACATCACAAAATACAGAAACTATTCCTACCCTGTTGTACACAACTTCCAACACTACTAGGTGACCATCCAGCTGATGTACACGTGGCAATTGAGTTGCCTGATAGTGAATATCCAGTATAACAGACAATATTAACAACAGTTCCGATGGGAATAGTGGCTGTTATTGTTGGCGTGTAAGACATCCGACCGTTCGTGAGAGTTCCACTGAATGCCGATAGAGGAGTGCATCCTGGAATGGGGAGGACTACGGTAGGTACAAACTACAAAAACCACAAAAGTATGCATGCGAAATAGTTGAGTTCAGGGAAACGAGTATAATGGGAATATGTATTGAGAGAAATAAACTCAATTTTTGTTTTTCCGGGCAAATTGGATTTCACACAACGGGGATGTTCTAATGCTCGTAACTTGAGGATACTTCGACTTTAAAAACGAGAATAACGTGTTCTCAGAATCTTTCCATGGTTCTTGTCAACATGAATCTAGTCGTTTTCTTAGAATCTATAAATGAAGCGAGTAGTCAATCGTCTATCTACCATATTCAAAAACTCAAGACTAAACAACAATGTCATAGATATTTATCAGTTTCGAAAGTTTCACCGGGTGAAAATATAAGAATTCAATATTTCAGAAATCAATCAATAATCAGGTACTTTGAGAAATTAATTAAGTTTTAATACACGTGGCGGTAATCTCTGTAAATACTCCATTGGTGCATGTCGACGTGGCATTTGTTCCTTGAATCTGGTAACCGTTGTCACATGTCAAAGTGACTACGGTTCCAGATGAATACGGAGATTGTTGACTGCTGACGATACTACCAAAGGGTGGTGCAATCGGGAGATATGAACAGGTTGAGGTAGTGTTTGCTGAAATGTCATGCATGGGGAAAAGGGGCGGGGCATGCAGAAGCAAGGGGAAGAGATGACGAAGTGAGGATGGACAAAAATGTTCATAAAAAGAAATATTGATTGATTTAAGTTGAGTTTATGTTTTAATGCATCGAAAGTTTTTGATTTTTGAATTTTAAATAATTTTGGTAAAATTCTATAGTTCTGCAAGTCGATAACTTTAGAATCCGACCATGTTTTTCATTTTATTTTCTGAAACGTTTATTCTAATTCACTAACCTTGGCCGATAGAAGATCCGGTTCCAGAACAAGATCCAAGTGCTGGTGTCCATGCAGTATTACTGCAGGTAGTTATGGTAGTTCCAATAGCTGTTTGACCGGCTGGACAGGACATTGTGGCAGTACTTCCTGGAATACAAATTGAATGATGTTTCAGTTGAGAATCTGTGCAAAACAAAAAGCCAACAGGAAAACCATCAACAAACCTGCAGTCCATGGCGCAAAGAATCCAGATGAATAAGTCAATGTAGCTCCAGTTGGTGTCAATGGTGGCGTATAGCATGGTCCGGTATTTGTTCCAGAAGAAGTACAACTTCCAAGTGTTGGTGTCCACACTCCGTTTGAGCACGTGGCAAAGCTGTTTCCACTGATTGTGGCCGAATTTAAACAAGTCAATGTGGCAGTTGTACCAGCTGAGTGTAACACCATACTTCCATCGCTATAGTTGATTTGAGAATTGGCTGGAGCAATTGCTCCAATACACTGTGTTCCAATTGCAGTACTTGATCCAGAGCATGTAGCAGTTATTGCTGGTGTCCATTGTCCGGAAAGACACGTGGATTGACCGATTTGAGTTCCATTGGTGCATGTGACACGTGCAATCACTCCGGAGTTGAAGGAGGTGGCGAAGGAAGTTTGACCGTCGTAGGTTACCGTTTCACCGACGGGACGAGTAAGTGTGGTGCACGTGTTACCGGTTCCTGAAATTGATTTCTGATTAATGAGTCAGTTTTTGAGAGATACCTGTTCCAGAGCATGTTCCTGTAATCATTGGGCTCCATAATCCATTTGTACATGTGGATGTTCCGAGCATTGATCCACCAGAAGTACACGAAACAGTGGCAACTGTTCCAGATGTAAAACTAGTTGTACTCAGGGAGAACGGAGAATATGTTGCTTGAGCTCCAGATGGAACAGTTAATGCGCTACATTGGCCAGTTGTCGAACCACCGATTAGAGAGCAAGTACCCAAGAAAGTAGGATTCCACATTCCATTGGAACAAGAAGCAGTTGCAGAACCTAGAACATGAATTGATTTCTTAGGTCTGGAGGATGACTCCTATTCGCCGTTACTGTAGATACTCGCCTGTAATTGCTCCCCCATTTGTGCATGTTCCTGTTACAGTAGTTCCACTTGGGAATGGTCCCATTGATCCTCCATTCGAGTAGGTCACCGATCCTCCCAATGGCGCAATCATAGCAGTGCATTGTATTCCAGTACCGATTCCTGTTCCAGTCCCCATATTGCAAGTTCCAAGAGTCGGCGTGAATACTCCATTTGTACACGTGGATGAAGCTGTTCCACTGACAGTATACCCGCTGTTGCATGTCAGAGTGGCAGTTGTTCCTGATGGTCGAGTGAGCTGAAAGAGATATATGTGAAACCATTGAGGTTGTCTAGAAAGACTGCAAAATAACATATTCTTTAAAAATTAAATAAAGAAATCTGTTTTACAAGGTGCTCACATCATAGGTGTTTCCTTGACTAAACGTGACTTGTCCATTAATAATGAATGGACTACTACAAGTATTTCCAACACTTCCAGATGTTCCGAATGTGCAAGTGCCGAGTGATGGAGTGAATGTTCCACTGATACACGTGGATGTGGATGTTCCTGTTAAAGTGTGTCCACTATTACAAGTCAGTGTGGCAGTGGTCATGGCAGGGCGCGTTGTCTGGAATATAGTGGGAGGGTGAAGGTGTTGGGTGAGATATTGAAGCTTATTTGTGCATCTACAATGATAACCTCTCACAAAGACACATCATTGAAGTTTCGAGCGATCAATTAGCTTGGAGACGACAAAAAAATTTGTTAAGTTTTGAATAAGGCGAGTTTTTGAGCGAACTAGTGCCAATATTATAGTGTTTATAGAAATGTGGTTTACTAGATGGGACTGTGCTAATTGTGAGGGTGTAGTGTGGAGCATGTGAATTCCAATATCAAAAACAGATCCAACAGATACAACGACCTCACGTCAAAAGTAACAAAAACTCACTAACAGTAGCTGGTGAAATATGAAAATTTAATAAAAACTGCCTCAAGCGAGACTGCATATTTCATAATTAACATACAAAACGAACATCCTAACACAACTAGAACTGTTAATAAGATCACTAGACCTCTAATCACTAATTCCTTCTCCTGTAGTCTTTAGTCATGAAATAATAAGGTAGCTATACTGGCAAACCTACGTCAAAAGTGTTTCCTTGACTGTAGGTGATCTGTCCATTCAACACAGTTGGATTTGGACAAGTTGTTCCTGTTCCAATTCCACCTCCTGTTCCCATGTTACAAGTTCCAAGTGTCGGCGTGAATATTCCATTTGTACACGTAGATGAAGCTGTTCCACTAACAGTATACCCGCTGTTGCATGTCAGAGTGGCAGTTGTTCCTGATGGACGAGTGAGCTGGAAAGTAAACGTTTTTTTAGATCTCAAAATGTCAAGGTGGTAAAGAACAGTGAGTGAAGTTCGGGCTTATTTCATGATACATCAAATGCCGTGCTCACATCATAGGTGTTTCCTTGACTAAACGTGACTTGTCCATTAATAATGAATGGACTACTACAAGTGTTTCCAACACTTCCAGATGTTCCGAAAGTGCAAGTGCCGAGTGATGGAGTGAAAGTTCCACTGATACACGTGGATGTGGATGTTCCTGTTAAAGTGTATCCCGTATTACACCTCAAAGTGGCAACAGTCATGGCTGGACGAGTGGTCTGGAATAAAGTGAGAGGGTGGTGTGAAGTGCTCAATTGAAAAAGGAGAAGAGTGATGTTTGAAAAACGACAATTATGTGTTCCTAGACGCCGGTTCATGCATAATAATATCATTAAACGATTGCTGATACTGTTTGAAATAAGTTGGAACATGTTCACTGTCTATGTAACTGACAACATCGAAACTCATTTGATAGTGATGGAATTCGTTCTGGAATTCTTCAAGCTATGCTAAGCGTGTTGATTGAGGAAGCGGACAAACGAAGAAGATATAAAAGTTGCATAAAGTATTAAGTTGGTATGAATCATTACCGACCGACCTAATACTTGAAAGCCTCTGAAAAAATAACTCACGTCCAAAGTGTTTCCTTGACTGTAAGTGATTTGCCCATTCAAGACAGTTGGATTTGGACATGTTGATCCTGTTCCAATTCCACCTCCAGTTCCCATGTTACAAGTTCCAAGTGTCGGCGTGAATATTCCATTTGTACACGTAGATGAAGCTGTTCCACTAACAGTATACCCACTGTTACATGTCAGAGTGGCAGTTGTTCCTGATGGACGAGTGAGCTGAAAAGAGATACATATATGTTAAACCATGGAAGTTGTCTAGAAGAAAGCAAAATAAGGTGAAACAAATTAATTAAAGACGTCTGTTTTACAGTGTGCTCACATCATAGGTATTTCCTTGACTAAACGTGACTTGTCCATTAATAATGAATGGACTACTACAAGTGTTTCCAACACTTCCAGATGTTCCGAAAGTGCAAGTGCCGAGTGATGGAGTGAATGTTCCACTGATACACGTGGATGTGGATGTTCCTGTTAAAGTGTATCCCGTGTTACATCTCAAAGTGGCAACAGTCATGGCTGGACGAGTGGTCTGGAATAAAGAGAGAGGGTGGTGTGAAGTGCTCGCGGAACGAAAAAACAGTGTTATCATTAGCTTCGTTATAAATAATTCGCTTGTGTTGTATCGTAATTTTTTGCTCTGGAGAAATCTCTATAAAGGAGAAAGTCGATGTTGGAAAAACGACATTTGTGTCCCACTGTCTATGTGATAACTGACAACATCAAGATAGTGATGGAGTTCTTCAAACTATGCTAAGCGTGTTGATTGAGTAAGCGGACAAACAAAGTTCATACAAAAGTTGCATAAAGTATTAAGTTGGCCTGAATCATTACTGACCGACCTAATACTTGCAAACCTTGAAAAAAGTAACTCACGTCAAAAGTGTTTCCTTGACTGTAGGTGATCTGTCCATTCAACACAGTTGGATTTGGACAAGTTGTTCCTGTTCCAATTCCACCTCCAGTTCCCATGTTACAAGTTCCAAGAGTCGGCGTGAATACTCCATTTGTACACGTGGATGAAGCTGTTCCACTAACAGTATACCCGCTGTTACATGTCAGAGTGGCAGTTGTTCCTGATGGACGAGTGAGCTGGAAAAGCTTGATTATTTGCATGCCGGAACTGAGTCTCAAAAAATAGTATGAATTTTTCTACTACATCTAATAAATGCTCAATTTTGAGTGCTCACATCATAGGTGTTTCCTTGACTAAACGTGACTTGTCCATTAATAATGAATGGACTACTACAAGTATTTCCAACACTTCCAGATGTTCCGAATGTGCAAGTGCCGAGTGATGGAGTGAATGTTCCACTGATACACGTGGAAATGGATGTTCCTGTTAAAGTGTATCCACTATTACAAGTCAGTGTGGCAGTGGTCATGGCAGGGCGAGTCGTCTGGAATATAGTGGGAGGGATGAAGTGATTGAACTGATGTGTGAAGGTGACGTGGCATATTTTTCTAACTAGGACAATGAGATTTGTAAACTCAAATGAGAAGCAAGATACAGTGTTCGAGTAAAAGTCGAAAATCGAACTGACATTGTGAACGACGATCAGAAGATTTAGAAAATCAGAATATGATGTATTTTTCTAGTGACATGCAATATTTACGCTGAGTTCTAAAAATGACATATGGTCTGAACTCTAGATGAAAGTGCTGATGTCTATTAAAAACAAAACCTTTCTCCAGATCAAACTCACGTCAAAAGTGTTTCCTTGACTGTATGTAATCTGTCCATTCAAGACCGTTGGATTCGGACAAGTTGTTCCTGTTCCAACTCCTCCCACTCCAGTTCCAGATGAAATACAGTTTCCAAGTGTAGGGTTCCAAATTCCACTCAAACATGTACTTGTTGCGGATCCAGATACAGTATTCATCAGATTGCAGGTCAGTGTTGCAATGGTTCCGGAAGTGTATGTTCCCACTGAACAAACAAGATAATAGGTTTCCTGATTTTTCAAATTCAAGTATCCTCAGAATTTGCAAAATCAGTGTTTAAACTTACATGAACTATAGGTGATTGTTCCATTTGTACGAGCTGGAATTGCTTCACAGCTTCCAGTTATTTGTCCCAAAGAGAGCGCACTTGTACATTGTCCTGGAAATGATTTTTTGTTATATATCTTCAAAAAGTTTGGATGATTCAATACCGATAGTTGGTGTCCAAACTCCATTGGAACACATCGAAGAAACAGATCCAGACAAAGAGAATCCCAGATTACACATCAAATAAACAGATGTTCCAGATGAGTATTCTTGAGATGGATTGGCTTGCATGTAGAGGAGGTTTCCGTTGGCTGGATTGACTACAGCGGTACATGGAGTACCGGTGGAGACCTGAGAATCAGAAGTTTTGAGTCAGTTTTGAGGGAAATGAGGTGAAAGAAAAAGAAATGATAAAAAAACTAATTGAAGAAAGGAAAGTTAGAAAGTTATTGATAGATCGAAGAGAATAGTTGATAGATACTAAATAGAAGTAGATAGAGAACAGAAACACCCGTTTCTCATTTCAAACTGACCTGTCTTTTCATTCGATTTCTGTGCTAAAAATTTTAATTTCATTAATGTTCCTAATTATTAATAATTTGTGTATGAAACCTACACTCTCAGATAATCTTCGAACTCCTACCGGTTCACATCTTCCAATTTTTTGATCCCATCCAGTTGAAGTACATGTTGCTGTCAGATTTCCCATTCCAAAGAAGTTACGATCACATTTTAAAGAAACGGTAGAGTCGAGACTGTATGGAGGTTTCGGAGAGTTAGTGAAGACCAACTGAAATTTTTAATTTTTAATCTATTGGCTTATTCATTGTTTTGACCTACCTCTCCATTTCTAGGAGCCGAAAGAATTGGACATTTCAAATCAAGAAGCGATAAACACGTGGGTAGTGCAGGCTGCCATTCTCCGTCAACACATTTTGATGACGTCACAGAAGTTGTTGGTACAAAACCCAGAGAGCATAGTACTGTAGCTCTAGTTGCAGATGGAACAGACGTCTTTGAAGTAGATGTGGCCACGTTGGCAGAGTAAACTATGTTTCCATTTGGAGTCAAAGCAGGGACAGAACAGGAAGATTGAGTGGTGATGTCAGAAGCTACGACTAGTTGGAGAGGCTTCTTTGGTTCTGGAAACGAACGTTTCGATAAAGAAATATATTGAAATCTTACCTTGATTAATACAACTTCCAATCTCATCTCTTTTTGGATACCATCCATCTTTTGTACATAATAAACTACTTGTCCCATTCATAACGAATCCATGATTACATTGAAGAGTTGCAGTTGTTCCAATTGAGAATACGTTCACTTGATTGCTTGAATACAGAATTCTGCCGTTTTGGGCATCTGGAAGTGTTAGACAGACACCGTCATCAGATGAATTGAATAGAACAACTGAAGGAGTTTGATGCCACGCATAACACAACGGAAAGAATTCTTTCTCATAGCCTGGAAGGGATTGACCAACATTGTCGAATGAGTAGGCGTAATCTGAATCTCAGTCATGATGATTTTATTCCAATGAGAAAATGAAACTAACGTGGTCCACTCAACGAATGCTTTACCAATCGATAAATCGGCACGTTTGCTCCACAGAATCCGCTCTTTTCAGCGCAATAAAATTCGTCTTCGATATTATTCATAGTCGAATCATTCAGTTTGACCATTCGATGATCCGTATGAAGAATTGCTCCGTTGACTTGCATCATTGCAGATAAACGAACTCCACATTCATTTATAATACATCCTTCTGGATGTCTTGCCAGCATTACAGTTGAACTTGCTTTATCACTTTCAGCTCTTTCGTATCCTCTTACTGATAAATCTTCATCCGAGATACGGTATTGCGCAGTGGAGTTGTCGAAGTCTCGTTTCCACACACCGACAACAACTGAAATCAAAGTTACTGTCTTTCAATGTTTACATTATTAGGTTTCCAGAAATTGGGAATTCAACATGAGACTTACCCAACTTTTCCGGTTTCAAATTTGATCCACATTCTTTTCCAAATGTCACCGATATGGTGATCGTTGCAATCACAGTTAATAGTGTTGTGAAGTTCATAATTTCATCGAGTTCGTCTGAAAACAATTTTCGAAGGGAAAGTATGAAAGAATCAAGAAGAGAATCTCGTTTTGAAAAAGAACATAATTATATTTAACGTTTTGAAAATCATTTAACGATGACAAAAAAGTAAAGCAACATTATTTCTGAAATAGTAAAAAGAGGGGTCCCAATGCGGCGGAGAAAGGTTGAAAAAGGAATGACCGGAAGTGGTTGTGACCAGTTCATAGAGAAGAAGGAATGGAGTAGTTTGGTTGTTTGTTGCAGAATATTGGAACGAGAAATATGATTTATCTGAGGTGATGGAGCAATTAAGCAAGAGCAGGATATGAGAATAAAAATCAACTGATATCATAGAGAAGTTATTTCTTTTGAGGGTATGAAAAGTAGAATATCACATTATTTTCTATTTAGGAAACTTCTAGATTCAGCTAGAAGTTCTATTGAAAGTGGTTTCGCGTGCCTCTTTAAATACAGTAATCTCCACGACACTCAGTCACTTGATTGCATTTCTATACAACATTTTCAATAATAGAATCATAGAAAACAGCTACAGTAATCTGTCAAAAAAGGTAGAAAAGTTTCAAAAGTTTTAAAAGAAATTCAATTAAAAGGGAAACGAAAAAAGGGAATGTGCTGAACGGTCGAAGCGGGGGGTCAAAAGAAAAGAAAGCAAATAATTTCTTTCAAAAAGTGGGGCATGTTTAGAGAGAAAATGTACTAGTACACTCTCTCTCCATGACACGATTATTCATATGTTGTTATTATTATTACGGAAGCATTCAAGAAATTGAGAATAAAAAGAGAGAGTTGATACATTTTGGGATTTATGAATAGAAAAGAGGGAAAAGCGGAATAATTCAGGTTCAATAAAATAGAAGCGAGAAACTTCAAGTGGCTTATGATTTCAGATTAATTGAGCAGGAAATGATCTTTAGTTACAGGAATAATCACATTCTTTTGAGAAATTAATGAATGAAAAAGTACAAAAAATTATTACAAAAAAAAGACGAAAGTGCTGAGGGTACGGAACGAATTATTAAAATGAAACTAGTCTGACATCCAAAATGTTTAATATCCCTCTTGTTTCAATCCCTTCCACAGGAGCTTACTGTCATAAAAAATATTTTTAAGTTGGTTGGTTGGAAAACAAAGAATCACAGTTTTTGTGATCTGTTTTCGTATTTTTATGTAGATTTTTCGAGAAGTTTTTAGAGTTTTGATCGTTTCAACTCTAGAGAATCAGGGATCACTCATTCATCGTTGACCCGAACATTTGATGACCATTCTTATCGATGCTTGAAATAATGGAGAATGTTGAATGGAAGAAACCCGTAGATCAAATCAGTCTGTTTTGACAAATATATTAAATATAGATCTGAATGATGACAATTCATAATTGGTTTCCAGAAAAATTGAAAATCAGAAGCAATAAGAAAAAGGACATGTTTTCAACGTTGGCTCAAAAAACAAAGAACAAGCAGAAAGGAGAATAATTGGGAAGGTTTTCGAATACAGTAATCCAATAGATAGATTTTTCTGAACTTTTTTAAACAATGTGATGCTCGTGATAAACTGTCCTATTTTTACTCTAAATTCAAGAATTTTTCAGATGCTAACTATTTGAAATTGTAAACTTAGTTAATCTTAAATCTACAGTAACTAGTATGATCGAAAACCCACCGAAAAACTGCAAAACAAGGTATGGGGGTTCAAAAAAGTGCATGTTTTCTTTCCGTTTTCAATCATCTGTTTTCAATCGAAAAGATCACGGGCGGTCCATAATATATCCGGTCAAATAGAGAAGAGGATCAAAAATACAAAAAATAGTGTGGGAGTAGAAGAGACGCAGATCATTTCCATGGGATTTTGGGGTCTAGTAGAAGTGGAGTACACAGTACTAATCCGGGCGGTTTTTAGGTGGAGAGGGGGGTCGTATACCTCTGTTGGTTGAAGGCATTGGATTATAACTATGATTAATCAAATAAAAATAAAAATATGGGGAAACAAGCCTTCCGAAAAAAGAAGAATTTGGGTCATTTCAGGAGAAATATATTTTAGAAAATACAGCTTCCGAAAAGTTGAACTGGAGTGATGTGACTCTTTCAGCTGTAAATTGGCTCAAGAAAAACTTGTGAAATGGAAAAGAAATGCAAAAACCTGAAAAGATAGAAAAAAACTAGAATAACCTTATCAGCGTTGACATGACCATTATGTCACCTAGTTTTTCAAATTCAGCAGGTTGGTACATTTTACATTAAACTGGCGAAAGATCCATGATGTTTTCATGAGAGTAATTACAGTTTATCAAGTATAAAAATAAGGTTTTTGTTATTTTGTCAAAGTAGAAAACTGAAAGGGAAAGGTGTAAAAAGGATGAAAATTAAACAAAACATGAGAGTGATACGGTTGAATGATTCGGGAACTGTTGTAATCCTGGCAGAAGAAGAAATGAAAGAGAACGGATATACAGACAACAAAAAAGTGTTTATGAATACGGATTTTGAAGGATAAGAGGGTGGGATCATATGGTGGCGTGAAAACGGAATCAAGTGTAAGTGTGGATGGTTTGTGAACTATTAGATTAGGATTGAACTTCTCCAAATAGTTGAGATTGGTTTAGGAAGAAGAACTTCGGGAACAGTTCAGGTCAATTTAATAATTGCAATTCTAAGTCTGAGATTTACTTCGACCTGTCAATTTCGATCTATACAAGAGGAAAAAAATGAAATGGATCGAGAATGATTCAGTGTCATGTTCGGAACTCAAATCAAACAGTTTTTATACATTCTGAATGTATCAACCAAGTGTACGTCGCAATCCTTAATCCAGATACATTCATGAGTAATGTGAATTCATAAAAAGTTGAACAGTTCAATCAAAATATGATTTTGTCATAATCTCGTATCGTGTCGAGTTCCGTTGGTGCACCCATGACGCGGTCAACTTCAGAATTTCTATGACTCCAGTAAGAATAGCTCGTATATGTTTAAATTTATCTATGCAGTGTATAGTTTCATTGATTCTGCTACTGTAGCTACAGTAACCTGAGTAATGACTTTGCTCTACATTGAACGACTGAAGTGTGAGAGTCTCAGAATTATTTAAATAGAGAAAGTTTATTGAGAGATAACTACATGCATTCACGTAAGACTATTCTAGAAGTTATACGAAGGTAGTCTGAGAAACAAATAGTAAAAACCTCTACTTGCTGAAACGGGTCATAACTAACAGATCATCTCTTTAAAGTAATGGTATTTATTCAGTTTTTCGAAGTATTTTTGAAAATAATGTTTCATTTTCTGATATTTCAGATGGATGATTCAATGATTAAACCGTTTTTATTTGTCTCTTGTTTTCATTACGGTTTCGAATAACTCGGGCGGCGTAGTGATGACGGATTAAACTTGCACACATGGTTCTTTATGTTTTTTTTTTTCACGAGTGATCATACATCGGAAAACTAGTTAGCATGTTCGGGGTAGTGAATCATGAAGATGGGCGGAGATGCTCTTTCGGACAAGGGCCCACATTGTTCCATGCAAACATCTGTATTTGTCTCCAGCTATTCATATCCATTTATTCATTTTTCTGAAAAAGAAGAGAAAAGAGTTACAAGTTACAAAGTTGTACTTTAAAACTTCATTTAAAAAAATCAAATAACCTACACACTTGATACAAAAAATTCACAAAAAACTTTTAAAAATGCCAATTTGAAAGAAACCTCGCAATTGATGATGATCAGATGGAAGTTGGGGCTCGAATGACTTTTTAGAATCGATAGAAGCTGCAAGTGATATGCTTCCAGCAAAATCTACTTTAGACATTCTCTGCTCAAAACACATGACCATTCAGGTTAGCCCGTTTTCGAAAAAGTACTCGTTATAGATTGACTTAGAGGGTTCCACCAAATAAATGGAAAGATATCACAAAGAAATCACACATAATTTTTTGAAAAAACTAACTAATTTTTTTAAAGTTAAAAGAGACGTTCATTTCTGATACAAACTATTTTCCTGTATATACTCGATGACTTCGTCCGTTGTTGCATATTTTATAGACTTTTTCGCTGAAATCGCAGCTCGAAGACGGGTTGAACTGACAGCACTCGGACATACTTCATCAGAAATAAAATGTATTTTCTCAGAAATTTCAGAGAATCCAGGCATCGAATCTAAAGTATTCAAAGGAGTTGATCCATCTCTTGTTAACACTATCAATCCAAAATCCACTATTATTTTCAGAATATCACTTGGATTCCATAAATTTGATCCATCTGGAAGAATTCGAGGAAATGTATCCACAAAATCTCCACCTGCTACTAGCATCAATCCAACGTCCGACCCGAACTTTTTCTGAAAGGTAAAACAATTTATAGAAAAAATTGCAGTTTTTAATTTTTTTTTGTTGACTAAAAATCGTATTTTGGCAAAGAATATTGCGATTTCAACTTTCACTGATAATTCCAGTTTTCTTCCGAAAGTTTTAAGGTTATTCTGATAAATTTTGTGTCTTTTATCATCTCGCTTACCTGTATTTGTTCTCTATGATACTTCAATACATCGATAGTCCTTGTCCACGTGGGACGAGTACATTCCCAATCATCAGCTCTTATCCAATCGGAAGTTTTCGTAGCTGCTCGTACCATTTCTATTCTATAAACAGAATTAATTTTTAAATTAAAATAATATTTTCAAGATACAAAACAAATGGAACGTGAAATTTTATATCAAAATATCAGTTCCAGTCAAAAGAACATGAATACTTACCGGTATTTGGATTTTATCAATGTAGGCTTATTATTATAAGAATCAGCGACAGGACTCATTATTCCTTCGACAACATGGGTATCGATCGTCTCTAAATGTGATCGGGCGGTCTGAAAACATGTTTTTTCTTTGCTTTGATTGTTTGAATTAAATTACCTCTAACATCCTCAAATGTGCAATGGTTGGTGGATTAAATGACCCAACGGCAATAAGAGCGACGCGTTTCATTTTGAAGCAAAATTCAGACTTGGAGCTATTTTATGCTACGGATTCGACTCCTATTGCCTGAAAAATGAAATAAGTTGGGAGAAAAGACGTTGTTAAATTCAGCGAAGCGATGAAATATTGTTATGAGAGAGAGAGAGAAAAATGGGAAAAATATATTGAGAAAAGCAATAAGAGAACGAAATTAGATGCAGAATGTTGCCTTGCTTTTCTCTTGTTCGTATATATTTCTGGTATATTTAGATCAATGAAAAAAAACATTTTTTGAAATATTCGTAAATATAAGTTTTATGAAGTAGTTCTGTAGCTAAAAGTCAGTTGATGAATTTCAGATTTTGCTGTTTCGTGCATCATTTGTTTTAAAGTTTTGTGGAAACAAGTTTACGGAAATACTTCGTTTTTGGTGCTAAATTCATGTAAATAAAATTCACAATAGTCGAAGAAGCTGAAATATGAAAATAATCGGTGGACGCATAACCAAAAACTTCAACCGAGTCTCGTTAGGAATTATGGATTACTGTAGGTAGTCAAATTTGCCGGGTTATCTCGTTTTCAAGAATTTTGCTTTTTTTAAAACGAACTCTCGCGAAACATATCGAATTCAATGCTTATAGAATTACTGGGAAATATAAATTGAGAGTCTACGATGTGGGAAATTTAAGCAGAAAGGCAGTCAAGTCCCGATCAGAATTCATCAAATATTTATGGAACAAGTCACCAAATTTCACGAAAATCTCACCTAGTGGACTTGCCAGCAAAGGTTACTCATGTTCGAATGAGCTGTTCTTGATCTCCAGAGCAAGGCGCGTTTCATCTTCCTATTTTTTCTCTCACAACATCCGAGAATTTCTATTTTTCGAAATGCGCGCGCAAAAACATAGAAAGTAGAAAAGCCCCTTCTTTCTCCCAGTCTCCATCCATTTTTGTCTGATTGTCTGCGGCGCCACACAAACGTTGGATACTCAGCCGGTCACCACCCCACTAGGTACGCAGCCAATTTGGCCGGCCCCCTCGAGAGGAAGCCGTTGGACAGGGGTGTGTGTCATAGGCGCAAATATTTCTCTCACTTTTTTTTTTGGTTTTATCGATTTTCAATCCGGGCGATTTCCGGTCTCGAACGTTCTTTATTTTTGAAATTAGTGGATTTCTTTCTAGACATCATTTTTTCTAATAAGTCTTGCTAAACATGTTGTAACCTTTGAGATGATTCATAAAGACTTTTGATAAGAGACAAATTGATAGAATAGAAACTAATCGGAGGACAGAAACCCGTATTTCTTCATCTATTTCATCACAATTCTTCGTTTTCGGGTTGATCGATACAATTGTTTACTATAGACCGCAGACACTTCAATTTCGTTGTCTCTCTGCCAACTAATAGTGAGTTCTCTAGAAATTTCCGAAGTTTGGATGTGGGGTTTTGGTCGATTTTCGTTTTAAAATACTCCTTCCGAAAACTTTTTTCCTGAAACTCGCTGAAAATGAAAAGTGTACTTTTGGTTTCTAGATGAACTCTGCATTGAAATTATGTTATATGCTTACATTCTCATCATTGCTCATAGCAAAACCTGAAAAGTCTCTCTTCAAGCCGATAAGCTCCTCTTTCCGTATTTCTGTTCTTTGAACTTTAGCTTGTCTCTTGTTTTATCCGCTTTGTTATGTTTTTTCCAACGGAAAATTTCCCGGAAATTGATATTCATTCTGAATAGTTGCGATTTTGATCTGGGTTTTGATGCTACATAATGAAAAAAGTTTTTCTTCTCAATGTCTTTTTTTTCTGTTGTTTTCTAGTAGTTTTCCTGAAATTTAATTTTAAATCTATCCTTTTCCAGAAAAGATGGCCGCCCGAAATGCAGGAGGAGCAGCTCGCCCTGGCGGACCAAATAGGACGTGCCAATTCAAGCTTGTTCTTCTTGGAGAAAGTGCTGTCGGTAAGTGATGACAAATACGAATACGAATAAGTAGTAGAAATCTTCCATATGTGATGACAAAAACTGCTAAAAGTCGGATTAACGAATGATACGAGTTTTTTTTTAAATTTTCGCATTATTCCTTATAGAATATTAAAGATATTTTTTCCCCTTGAAGAGTGCTAGTCTTCTGTCAAAAATTCTCTCAAGTGATCAGCTTTTCAGTCATTTCCAAGCAATATTATCACAGACATGATTCACTGCCCACTGTTCAATTTTACATTTTCGAAAATTTCGTCAGAATGCAGTGTTTATTCAGGTGCTCTGTCCGATTCCATGTTCTGAACACATTGAACGATGACAGTGATCAGTAAAATGTTGTCAAAAAAATAAAATAGGAAGAATACGAGCTTCGGAAAAATTGCATTTCTCGTTGAGTATTTAGATGAACGTTTATTGGAGGGAACTAGTCTGAAATACTGCCTGTCTCATGCATATTTTCTTCAAATTTCCACCTGTTTTTGCTTTAAATGTTTGATTTTTGTGAATGTTTGAAACATTCTTTCATTGCTCTCCCTTCACCTCCTCCAAATTGTTTATTTGTTTTGTGTTTATCGTTTCAATCGAAATTTGAAATAAGAGGGGTCATCTGATAGTATTGAGTAAACCGAGTATGACGTATTCATATGACTCTAAACACCCGAGAACATTCTCTTCTTTTTCAGGCAAATCGTCACTGGTTTTGCGATTCGTCAAGGGACAATTCCACGAGTATCAAGAGTCAACTATTGGAGCCGCTTTTCTCACTCAAACTGTACGAATCAGAAATTCTCTCTAAGTTTTTACCAGAAAACCCTGAATGAAAAGCCTTGTGAACAATTTCTATAATTTTCAGGTGTGCCTTGACGATGCGACGATCAAATTCGAAATTTGGGATACCGCAGGACAAGAAAGATATCATTCGTTGGCTCCAATGTACTATCGAGGAGCGCAGGCAGCCATCGTTGTCTACGATATCACCAACCAAGAGTCATTCCAAAAAGCGAAAAATTGGGTGAAAGAATTGCAGCGACAAGCATCTCCAAATATTGTGATGGCTTTGGCTGGAAACAAGGCTGATGTTGCGAACAAAAGGACTGTTGAATATGAAGAAGCTAATGCATACGCTGAGGATAATGCTCTTCTTTTCATGGAGACCTCTGCCAAGGTGAATTCCTGAATTCTTATTGAAATACTAATTTTGTGATCCAGATTTTCCCGAATGTTCTCACAATTTCCATTTAGACTTGGATACAAACTGATTATCCGCATTTTCCAGACCTCGATGAACGTGAATGACATTTTCATGGCGATAGCGAAGAAGTTGCCGATTGGCCCAGCTCAGGGTGAACCAACTGGAACTGTCGATATGAATCAACCACAACAACAGCAAAAGGGTTCATGCTGTAAATAAATTGACACGATTCCCTCTCATCTTCTATTCCATTTCCCTCTCAATCCCTCTTCTTGTGTCCTATATCTGAATCCGTCGCCTGTGATCGTCGTCGTTTCGTCTCTCCCTTTTCTCTTCTCACGTCTTCTCCATAATTATGGATTTTTTTTTCCAAATTTTGGTTTTCAGTAACTTCCACTCTAAATTTTGAACAATTCAGCAGATTTATATATTTTATTTATTCACTCTAACCAGTTCACATTTTCTTTTTTGTATATTTCTGACTAATTGCTTAAATTTTTTGAAATTTTCAGAGCCAGTGATTGAGCTTGCACAATTTCCCCCTAACTAAAAATATTGCTTTTCTGCTGAACAATTTTCCCCGTATTAATTATTGCTTCCAGTCCCCTCGAATCCCCGCCACAATGTTTCTAGTACGTTTCCCAAAAATCCCGAAGAGTTTTTTTTTTCAATTTTCACTTTATTCGCACCCGTCTCTCTCTTTTCCCGTTTACGTATATTCCAAGATATAAAAATTAAAAATAAATTCATGATTATTGCAACGAAAAACAAATAATCTTCCTTTTTTATTATCCATTATACGTTCAGGATCGAATACCCAATACCCTTGCTAGGATTTTTCGCAAAATCCGGAGTAATTCAATTTTTTCTAATCAAGATGTACCACAAATGAGAACTGATACAGATTTGAAGTCAATCTTATTACGACATAGTTGAAGTGAGAAAGATAATTTTTTACTGTCGAGAACTACTGATCAAAACCGTATTTTTTGTTCTTGTCCGGTCACAAAAGGCCCCGTTCCAACTGAGTTCTAATCTGTATCAGTTCTTATTTGTTACAGTTGTCATTTCTTCAGTTTTCACTTGTAGCCGTTCTTACTTTGACAGTTCACATTTGTAGTACCGCCTTCCAGATGTCCGATAATCCGAGTACAAGCGGACCACCACCGATCCAACCGACGTCTTCAAGAAGTAAGAAATTTAGAGAATTAGTATATTCAAGGGAACATTTACTACGGAAATTTGGAAAAAATCGAAGTGAACTGAAATTTAACTTTCATTCAGACAGGTTCTCGAATTTCTCCGAATGTAATTTTCCTACGTTGAGAATCGATTTCATTGTGTTTTCTCAACTCTCTTTCTGAATTTCTCATTTTCAGCAGTACGTCGTCGTCGTCCAACTGCACTTCCAGCTGATGATGCTCCAAGAAATGAAGTACGAATTCTTCGGCCATCCGAAGTTCCACAAAGAGAACCAATGCCTGAATATAAACCAATCGAATTCAATCGAATTATGTCAGTTTTGAAGACGATTATCTTGAAATTGCAAACAAATCTATGATTTCAGTGTTCCAAAAGATGTTCCAATTGAACGTCTCATTGATTACCACAATGCTGATAACACTCGAAACGTTGTGATTCCAACATTCGTTTCATCAGAAGAGCTGAGAGTAGAGGCAGAAAAAACAAACGAAACGATCTCATTTCGTAGTACAAACTTTGTGGATCCAGATATAATTTGGAAAGAGATTTTGAAAGAGAAGAAAGAAGAAGAAGAAGGAAAAGAAGAAGAAGATTCAAAATATTCGGATGTAGAAGTATATGAATCTGGATCAGAGTCTGATGCGAAATCTGAAATTGAAGCAATAGTTGATGAAGACGAAAGAGTTGATGAAGAAATGTTGGATGCCAGACAGGAATTCATTCAAAAATCAATGAAATTAGTTGGGGGAACTTATGGGCTGTTCACGACTAGACTCGAGGTAAATTTAGAAAAAAATACTTCCAAGTATTTCCAGCGAACTTTTTATTATAGGTAAGCTGATTTTTCAGAATCTTCATTGTATCGAAACTAACATAAAACGACTGTATTCAGAACTATAGCGAAGATTTCTTTCTTTGAATCTTTAGAAATACAACAATAAAAATTTTTGAATTGATGATTCAGAAGCATATCAGAATTTCAGAATGTTTTCTGCTTTCTATTCTGTTTTTCCGAATTCTTGAGGAATGACAAAATTACTAATTCTTCTCCTACAGAAACAAACATAATATATTTCAGAAGAATGAGATCAGCAACACAATCTACACGGTATTCAAAGGACCAAAAGGAACTCCGTATGAGGGTGGAACGTATTTCTTGAGAATTAATTTTAATCTTCATCCCGATTTTTTCTATGTCGTTCCAATTATTCGATTCGTGACCATGATGTTTCATCCGAATATTTCCAAATATGGACAGGTAAGTTATACTTTCAAGGATTATTTCAAAGTTTTGAACTCATCTCATTCTGAGAAATAACATTTACAAAATTTCCGAATTATTTTTGTTTGAATTTTCAGTACGACGTCCGAAATCTTATGGAAACAACTTGGAACAAACACTCCACTCTCGTTCATCTTTATCGCTGGTTGGAATCTGAAATGGTCAATTTGAAAGATAACATGGGTCAGAATTTTTGATTTTTTGAACACCGTCATTAACCCATCACTTTCAGCCAGAAAAACTGTTACTGAACTGAATGAAATGTCACAACCGAATATTGCCCATCTTGCTGCTGGAGATTGGGCAACATTCGAGAGATTAGCAGTCGCTATGACAAAGAAAATGGCTGGTGGATCACTAGCTGAATCTGTCGTGGCTCCTACTAATACAAGTGGAAAATTCTCAGAAGGCAATGCATCGGATCTTCTTGGAGAAGATGAAATTGATGTCGTGGGATAAACAAAACGCTTTGGAATATTTGTTTCATGTTTTACCATGTAAAGTCTCTAATTATAATTTCTTGTCTTATTTTGACTGTGACCGATTCTCTCATCAAAGATCCTCCGTTTTCATAACTAATTAATTCCCCTTGCCCATGGTTTCCCCCAGTTTTTACTGACGATCGCTGAACTTTTTACTATAATTTGGAGATGTATCAGTTCAAATAAATCAAATTCCACTCCCTCTCTTCTCGTTTATTTCACAAATTTCTCATTTTTCATCGTTTGTTTTTCTCATTTCAGAAACTAACCGTCTTCTCCTTCTGATTCTTCTACACTGCGTCATCACCTATTTTTGGAATCAGAAGAAATAACGAAGAGGTCATTTGCTATCAAATACAAATAACCTGTTCGGGAACACTTCAGTGTGTTTCAATTTAGAGAGACACCGCCCTTTTCTGAATCAATTACAACTTTTATGATCAGTTACGACGAGAATTTTTTGTTGTTTTGATCATGTTCGATCCGAAAATAGGCTGTGAGCATTCGATACGTTTTATATTGGCCTACGTCAGTTGAATTAATTACAGAAGTTTCGGGTAAACAGAACTGACTGAAACTAGTTATTTTCAGACGGAAGTACAAAGGACATCCGGATAAACAGAGATACACACAGATAATGAAAAAAAGACATACCGGGAACATTACAATAGGACAGAAGGGTTTCATTAATTTTCATCATAGAAATACTAGAAAACGTGACGTCATAACTGCCAGAGTCTGCATCAGACATCTGGAATTACATCTACTAGCTGAAAAATCATTCCCAGACTAAATAAAATACCGACATTCGTACATTTCCATATCTAGGAAACTCCGCCCCTTCCTCCCTCTCCCACCCATATTTCTCAATATTTTTCTCATTTTTCGGCCGGTGTCCATCTCTTTGGAGCCGCCCATCTCATCATCCTACGCAACTTTTTCCTTCTGCTTTTCCTCTTCTTTTCGTCGTTTTTTTCACACAAAACAATTCAAAAATTCCCAAAAAGGGAAGGATGAGGCATTCCCAAGTGTACACTCTGTGCTCTTCTAGCTGGACCTCGAACAACTAGTTTTTTTGCACCAAAAAGGTTTTTTACAATTGTTTGGTCGAGTTTTGATTTTTTGTTTTAACACGATTCAAAGAACGAGAGTTCGAATCACTCAAAATACTGATTTTTCTATTCGAAAACTTCAAAATTCCATGTAAAAATATTTCGACAAATCTGGATATTCTTCATCTTCTATTAGTATTCTCCGCCCCCTCATCTATCAATGTCATCCGCCTACTTTCAGATGAAATGCCGAAAATCTCAATCAGTGACAATCATTACCATTCCACGTGTCATTATCACACCAGCAGGTGAGTTAAGAAAAAAACGAAAAATGAGTTGGTGGGGGATGACTCTAATCAATCAAACATGATGTCACATGTGGGAGGAGATGAAGAAAGAGAGAGAGCAACAATGAAAACACAAAAAATGAGTGGATTCTGGTTGATGGTAGACAAATGGGAAGGTTTGTATTAGGTCTGGGCGTGAAATTGGGAGAGAGCATACTGTAATACAGGATCTTCGTGTTCTAGGACCCACCATTTTACCAGTTATTTCCAAGGAAGAAACATCCGACTCCGGAGAAACCTTAGCACAAACTTTGGCTTTATCGGTACAGTATCTCAGAAAATCCCACCTAACATCTAGATATAACACACACAAAAATATTTTTTGAAACACAAAAACCTAGTCGAAATCCCCTTCTAGTGCACTTTTTTCTGAGCAATCCCTTCCTGAAGTGTCATATCCCATTACTCAAATTTTTTGAGAAGTTTTCGATTACACCTATCAAGTTCCTTTCGACTGGCCAGTGCCACTTGAACAGATCCCTGCGCAATCTCTGATGCTTTTGGATTCTCCATTCGCTCATTTTTCTTTTCGAATTTTGGAATTCTCTGAGTCTCAATACACTCTCTCTTTATTGTTTCGAAACCAAACTCATCAATGATTTACAATTGTCTCTTGTTTCTCTGTATCTCTTCAGAATATGATAGTCTCTGAGAGTGCAGAGTGAGATAAATAGTTGCACCCGCATAGACCAATCGAGAAATTGTAATAAATAAGAAGAATGTGACAAGAAGAAATAAGAGAAAGTCGAAGAGACAAGGGACAAAATGAATGAGTTATCGAGATGGGCGGTTCAAATGGAACATGAGTTCGAAGAATTATTTCATTTTAATTCCTTGGATTCCAATTTTTCAAGATAACAGCTTTCATTAGGTACTGTAGTTCCAGAAGTCCAGTGTTTTATGAACTGAATTGAAGCATATTTATTCAAAATGATATCACTTCTATTTAGTTCATAGAATAGATTTATGTAAGGACCAAAACATTCATTTCCAGCAGATCCAACAAGTTCAAACTTTACTCTCCCTCTCTCTAAAAATAGAAATGTGTGTTCTGATATCTGACCTGTTTCTAAACCTTACTTTTGTTGACTTTGGTACAAAAAAACTCTTCTGTGAAGTGTTTAGTTCAAGAGTATCGGTCAATTTTCAAAATATTACTTTGGTTTTCTTCATTTGGCAGTGGGCCATCTGAAAATTCACTGCCTTATCCCATGAATTGAAACTGAGCAAAGATACAGTGTCGACCGTCAGTCTGCATTTTCGGATGTCAATTTTCTTGAATGTCCCTGAATGCCATAACTTTCCGTTTTGATCTCGGATATCCCCGGATCGAAAAGTTCTCATTTTTCTTCAAACAACATTATCCACCTATCCGATATCTCGAATTCAAGTGAGCACTGTTTACGTATCATGTGGGTCTTGTTCTCTCTAATTCTCTCTATCTCTCTTCCAGACGAGAGATCAAGGCAATGAGAGAGAATTAGAGAAAAAAGAGAGCAGGTTGTTGTAAGTGCGTTCTTGAGCTACTCCTTCGGACGCTCCCTCTCTCTCTTTTTCCAGTCGTTTTTTGTTTGAACGGGAGGGGACAAGTTGTTGAGTAGTTGAAGGTGGGGTTTTGAGACCAGAAACAAGACATAACTTTTCTGCGTCATTTCGCTTTTTTTTCGTGTTTCGAGTTCAAGATTTGGGAGGGAAATGTTGCAGAGATGTGTGCTCTATTCTGATCTCAGATAATTTGAGATATCAGAAAAAGTTAGAACGGTATGTTACGTAGTTCGAGAGTCATCTGTCATCTCAAACTACAAATTGATTAAGGTCACGCCTACTTTTTCAATGAAAATGATGATCTTTTATCAGCTCACTGTGCCAACTAGCTTAAATATGTGAACTCATCCTCTGGAACATGTTTTGGAATGTTCTGTTAGTAAAATACCGAAATGGTTATAAATCGGAACCAATTGGATCTCATTTCGAAGACAAAGACGGAACTTATGAATAGAAGACTTTCCGACCTCGTCGGTCAATTTAGAAACAATCGCATGAAAGAACACTTTGGTCTTGATTCAAGGCAGTTCTGGAGTTTGGCTCCCAATATGAACAGCATTTCTTTTGAGCTTCTAGAAATTCTGATATCAGGATAAGAGCCAGCTTTCCGTTTTGAACCTGTCAGCAGGAAAATACTCAATAAGCCATCCCAAGTAACCGTTGAGTTGTTATTCTAGTTATGTAGAGTTCTCACTGGAAACAGGTTTGTTTGGTTCCTTCTCCAAATTTGATTATATTTTTTGGTTCTGCAATTCCAAAAGAGCAGATTACTCCGTTTGCACTTCTTCAGCTAACTTGATTTCAATCTTTGCTCTTTTTCCATTTCTCTCAGTTTCATTGAAATTTTTCACATTGTTTCTCACTCTTTTTCCTCTTTTTTCTAATCCATCTCTCTTTTTTCCAATTGTTTAACAACAGTTGTCATTGTGCTTTTCTCATATTTTTCTCCTTTTTCCACAATCTTTTTCTCATTAATTTGTGTTCTTCAACACAACTCGAAACACATTCAAAACGAGGAAACCGAATAGAAAAAGAGTTCTCGAAGTGAGATAGTACTGGAATTAGAGAGACTCAGAGATATCGGAAGATGTTTGAATCTTCTTCTCTTATTGTAAAGTTGTGTGTTTCTGGATTGAAGTAGCACAGAGAGAGAGAGAATGAAAAAACAGAAATCAATCCGAGTGTTTTTTTTTGTGGACCGGATTTTTTGATCTACTATTTTGTTTATTAAGTGTTCGTGCTAGTAGCAGATGTGCCCTGTTGCTAATTTAAAAATCATTGCTTTTAGAAAATAGGCTGGCGTGCCTTCCACGCGACGCGAAGTTCTGATCTCAACTATTTTTTCATGTTTAGCCAGAAAACATATACTTACAAGATCATGTTAATTTGAAATACTGTAGTTTCATTCAAAAAAGGAATCAATTCTTCAAATTTCTGTTCTTTCCATTTTCCGCAAGAATAGAAAGAAATATAAACTGACGGATTCTTTTCATGCGCTCTAATCGGATTCACGGACGGCATCCGTCCGTCAGAAGCATTGGAAAAGAATTCGATACGTTTTTTTCTTTTTCTTGGCTGCAGAATTGAACAATTTTCTTCTTTTCTATTTGGAAACAGAACAAGAAATTCAAAGAATTCCATTTCACTTCATCGGAAGTAAAAGTGAACTGTACCATACTTTTCCAAACCGTGATTTCATAGATTCTATTTCCTTTTCTGAAGATCATTGTTCCCAACACTATCATTCCGTATTTCTAGATTTCCTAGATTCATAATATTAAATATTTCGACAGTAAGTTGAATCTGACTTGATTTCCGAATCAGTCAAAATGACAGACAATGCTGACTTTTTTCAAATCAGATTATAAAAAGATTCGAAAAGTTTGAGGATCAACTGAACTCATTTATTTCTGAAATTTTGAAATTTGAAGATCAACAAGAGTGTGATGAACAAGAAAGTAAACATAAATCCAATGATTTCCATTCATTTTCTTTCAACAATTCCCCTTTTTCTTCTCTTCTGATGGCTGGTTGGTCACATTTTATTTACCAATCCATTTTACCAATGAGTCAATATATATTTCCCCTTTCCCATCCTATCCTCATCTATTTTTTCTATTTTTTCTGTTCTTTTCAACATGAAAAATGCCAATAACAAACAACTTCCCAAAGTCATTTCCATTTCTCATAAATATGCAATTTTTAGTTGAGACCCGATCCAATACTTCCGCACTTTTCTATTTATTTCTTGCTTTTCTTTAATTTATTTTCTGTGTTTCTCTAAATATTTTACACATTATTTTAAGACCTACATGTTTTGTGGACGAAAATTACTGTTTTCTTCTGTTAAAAATCTAGTAATCGTAAAGTTCTCACTATTTGTGCTCAAAAACTTCTGGAAAAATGTGTTGGAATGACTCATTCTGGATCAACTAGTTTAGGAAACTAATAAACAAGAAGTTCTCGATGATCCTCTCTTCTCCAGATTCCTCTTAAATTCTATTCTCTTTTTCCCTTTCCATAAATAAAAACTCCTGATTTCTGTTCTCATATGAGTACTAAAGAAGTGTAAAAGAATTGTTGTCTTCCTTATTCTTCTTCTTTCTTCTTGTGATGAGTCTTCACAGATGAGGCGACGACGTATTCAAATTGAATTCCAACAGACGACGACACTCAGAAGAACACACACACCGCCGACTCAGTGAGCAACACAGACACAATTTGCAATTACGTTCACAAAATCGCCTCGAGCTTCTCTTTTTATTTATGGGTGTGGAGAATCTGAGTTTCAAGTGGAAGCAAGATTAAAGATTCGAAAGTTTTCATTGAGATCTACGAAAAAAAAGAGAACATCACCTGTGGGAGTAGATCCTGTTGAAGTAATTCGAGTAGCTTTGCGAAGTGTGAACTTTCGAAACATTTCAAGTTCTTTTTGAACACAAGACTCACTTCGTCACAGAGGATTCTGTTTCAAATCATCGTTGTTTGAAATCGAATTTTTAAAATCTTATATGTTTTGTAGTTTTGATCTTCTCCTGATATTTTCAACCCGGACATCTTTAAGTCTAGACTTTTCAAGCTTCTACAATTCCTATGAGACGTGATTCTTGAAAGAGTTAATGAACTAGAAAATAGGTCAATTAGTATAAAAATCCTTATTTTAGTGTGTGTACCGCCCGTCCCTGTCAATAACCGACGGACTGTTTCATCTTCAAGATCTTATCTTCCAAATAGGTCTCGTCTTTTCATCTTGATTCAATTTTCCTCATTCCACCCCAGATACCCACTTAATTTCATTTTGATTTTGCATATTAATAACTGAAGCGATTCTGAGTTTCAGCTAGAGAGATGTCTCCTAAATTCGATCACTTTCTATTATCTCGGATCGAGAATGACCTAGAAAATGGCTAGCCCTTGCTCCCCTGATCCGACCCAATCAACTCATCTATCACTGGTTTGTCATGACATCTCATAGCACCTGCTAACCTCCTTCTTCTCTTCCATCTTCTCCTCCTCCCAACCATTCCATTCGAAACAAGTCAGCTGCGTCTCTTTCCCTCTCTCTATCTGTCTGCGTCTCCACCAATCGTCCACTCTCTCGCCTCTTTTCAAATGGTTCTTCCCTCCCAAACAGTCCCTTTTTTGTTCGTTTTCCTGGCGAAAAGATGACTCGTTTTTCGATTTGCAACCTATTATACTAGTTACAACTACGTTCCTTTTTTCATTGTAAAGTTACAATTCCTTTTATGGAATTCGTTTTCAAATAACTACAAAATTCTCATTCCCAAAAAAAGTTTTGGGAAACAACATTTCTTTTTTGAGACTTGAGAACTACAGAATAACAATGACGATTCGGCTGTTTCTTGATCTGAATGATCTGAAATCAGTCTATAACTCCCTTTGTCCGAAAATCCGATTTCCAGTATAGATCCTATTTGAATTTCTGGATTTATCCCTCAGACATTTTTCCCGAATCCTCTATTCTTTGAACTGCTTTTTACTACTGGATCCACCCTCACTTTTCCCTTTTTTTTCTCCATCTGACATCTCCATTCATCCATAAAATTATCAGGAAGTTGACTATGTTTTTTTGTGTGTTTCAACCTTTTTCCCATTCTCTGAAAGAGCCTTTTACCTCTTTTCTCTCTTCATTTTCACTATTGTTCATTTCAATGTTTTGACTTCTTCTTCTTCTTCTTTTTCATAACATAAGAAAAACGAAATTCGATATCTTGTTCCTTCTTTTCCTTCTACCAATACAATGATCCATTCCTTCCAAAACCAACAAAAAAGTCGGGGAGAAGCTTCTTGTTTTCGGAAAAACGGATCATTTTCATACAGTTCCATCCCATCTTTTGGTCTTCATTGATCTCTAGATCCCTTCGGATTTGAATCGAGTCATCCTCCAATTTTGCCGAGTTCCAATCACCTAAAGATTCAAAATTTCTCCTTTTTTCTTCTTTTTTTTCCAATCAAATCCTCTTTATGGTCCCGCCGTCCGTCTCAACTAATCCGTGTGAGTTTTTTACTACTTTTCAAAGAAAAACGAGCAATTTCTTCTTCTATTTTATCTTTTCTCTCACTTAATTCCTTTGGTCAACATCATTCTCATCATCATCAAGTGTGACTCATGAATTTTTTGTTTTTCTGATTCAGAAGACGTGTTGGAATAATCTGGAATTGTTTCATTCCTATTTTTGTTACCTCACAGTTTGAGAAGTGACTCTAGATCTAGCTGAATATATTCGTACATACCAATTGTCAACCCGTTCAAAAGGAACACTTCCCATCATATCATGTCACATTCAGAAGACGTGACGTCTTCAATGGCACATCACTTTTTATACACGAAGATGTATATATCAAAAAGCCTCCTTCTGCAGCAGATGCCGGAAGATGAATGTGTCTCCTAAGAAGAAGAAAGACGGATAAATGTCCCCTCCTTCTACTACCACTCATAAAAATTTCTTATAAGCAATTGGTATTGATGACGGGTTCAGGAAATACTTCCACACTGATGCGAGACTTCCGGTATCCCCTATAGAGTCATTTTCAACCGTTTATAGCCTTTTAGAACTTTCAATTTTTCTATTTTTTTGCAATCCGTAGTCACCTGAGAATTGATATTTACAACTGATTATTTTGCAAGAACTGAACTTTTTTCCTTCCAAAAACCTGAAAATACCAATGGACACGTAGTAAGTTTAGTAGCGGAACCCAAAAACAAGTATGTTGTTTTGACGTGTCTAGGCTCCAAATTGATGAAAACATTTGTTTGGTTTGGAAGTTGGAACAAGTGCAAACACGCTCAAAAAGTGAGAAAGATGTTTTTGAAGGACAGGAAAACAATCCGAACGAAAAAACGAACGAATGGTGTGAAAACAAATACTGATAGTGGTTTAGTAGGAGGAGAAGAGACCAGAACGGTAAATAGAAGAATTCCGGTTCAAATTCTCTTACTTATAATCTCGAAGCTTCGGAACTTCTGAAAATTCTAGTGAACTCGTCTCTTCATGCAGAATAAACCACGCCTTCTGAATTCCCCATGAATTCAGAAGACGTCCTCCTATGTCTCCTCCCTTCGCAATGGGCATCCTGTGAGTGCTAATAGAGTTAACATGCTAGAGCACTGGACACATTCAACCCCTTCTTCTCACGTCTTCCTTTTTCCGAATAAGGAATCTCGTCTCTTTTCTCCCGGTTTCCGCTTCTTCTTCCCTCCCTTTTCTCCTTTTTTCGGGTCGTCTTCTTCTATTTCTTCCTTTTTTTCCCCGTCCACTATCTTTTCCCACCCAATGTCGCATAATTAATCGAAGAAGAACTTTATTTTTCCTACAGAAAAAGATATTAGGCTCGCTGTGATTACCATCATTATAATGCCCTCTCCCACATAAATATATGAAGACACTGAATTTTGCATTCTTCTGTTTTCCATATGATTTTTTGCAGTGTTTCCGAGTCTTCTGACCAAATGTTTCGATTTTTAGCTAGAAAACAAGGTTTTGATTCTAGAAAACACGTCCCCGGCTAGATGTAAAGCCAGAATTTAAATTTTTTGAAGTCTTAAACTTTCAAAACTTCTTTAGTTCCGAGAAAACAACTGCGAAAACGAAAAAAGCAAAAGTCTCCCTCTCCTCGTCAATCTCGGGGAGTGGAATTCATAAAGTTGTGAATTTCAAATGAGAAGGCTCATTGTCATGAAACAGAAAAACATTCAAAATGAACAAAAAGAAAAACTAAATGTCTACTTTTGTGAGGTTCCGTTCAGATAACCGTTCAAATATAATAACCAACTTAAGTTGCAACTTTCAATTTATTCTTTGTTAGTTTCTAAATTCTTACTCGTCATTTCCAGCGCTTCATCTGCAAACACTTTCACGTGAAATTGCACCAGAAAAATTCAAATTTTAAACGAATTTCCAAATTTTGTTTTTGTATTTTTTAAGTAAATTTTTGCAAACTGGTCGTGGATAACGGTAAAATAAAACTGCCAAAAAATATATTCTATAACTCACTACTGAGCATTGTCATTTTTCGATAATTTATCGAAGTGTACCTCCACACCCTCATTACGACCATTCTTTTCCATTTTTCTCCAGTAAAATCCCGCCAAATCCTTCCAAATCTCGTCTAATTGCACTGTCTGTTGCCCAGAACCACCATATGCTTCCTTCCTTCCTGGTACACAGAATAACGTATTCTAGCTGTCCATTTGAATTATTCCTCAATTTGTACCACGAGCTGCACCTGCATCAAATCAAGAAAAACACTGAGATCGTGGGAAACCTTTATGATTATCGAACTCTTTTCTAAACTAGTCACATTTTATTATTTTTGCCTGTTAAAACGGTCTCTGAGTGAACTTTTTCAGCTGACCAAAGCCTCTTAAGTTCTTTTTTTCCCGAATTGAATCAATTAATGCATTATAATCATGTTGATGATTCAGTGATAGTATATGCTAATGGCATCACAAAAGTTCGCCCGCGTCCCGTCCAACGCGCAAACAAAACCGGCGCCATTTCCCTCCGAATCATTTGATCCTCTTTTCTCCCCACTTCCTTCTGTATTTTTGGATCATATTTTAAATTTCCTCTCGAAAAAGTAGACAAAAAGTTGCCGAAATATTCACTATATTCCTCTCAGATGTTATTCTACTAATCAAAAATTGTGAATTGTTGAATATCCCACCTTCCAAAATATTCGAAGAATGTGTATTTCATGGCTGCTTCGCCCGTTTTTCGTGTGTTTTTCTCATTGTCGAGGTTGATTTTCTTCCATTTTTGCTAGGGTATTTAAAACTGAAACTATTAATTTCAGACACCGACAAAAAACCGGTCGATTCGTCAAAAAGTGAGCTACGTGACGGTGAGCTCAGTTTCGACCAATCGACGAAACACCACACTTATCGTACGTTTTTTTCTTTTGGAAACTCGAACATTTTTGGTCCGCCAAAGGGATCTCGTCATAATCTGATCCATAACTATGTATCCAATTTCAGAAATGACGTCAAATGAAGACATAACTTCAAGAAGTCATGGTCCAACAAAAGTGAAAAAGAGTACAGTAGGAGATGCCACGTCAACAACGTCGAGTAAATCAAAAGGAGGCCGATCACCGAGAAAATCAATTCCATTTGTCTCATCGAAATTTTGGCTTCGATTAGTTCGACCATGGAAATGGAGAAATTTGAGACGAAAAGTCCGAAGGTCCGTTATTTCAGAAAAAAAGACAGAATTTTCTAATTCTTAAAATCAGAATTTTCAGAAGTGATAGTGATAGATCTTCATCTGCAAATCGCGTGAATTCAGTGTCAAATATCCCGACGACGTCACCGTCACTTCCAGAATTATCATCAATTGTTCGAGAAGATTCTGTAGAAATTCCAGCAGGTGGTAGTAATGGTAAGAAACTTATCTTTTCTTGGGAAACCACACTTATTTGTGGTTGAAAAAAAGCAAGTCCCCTGATAAGAAAACCTTGCACAATACTTCCAGTTACCAGTCTATGTCTAAAATCCCTTTATAGCTTCTATCATCATCATCTTCCTTTCAAGTTACCAGTATCCCCCCTCTACTGTCCCTCATCCCCCACAAAAAATAACCACTATCCCTTGGAGAAATAGTACATACCATCCGAGAGATTCAGACTTTTTTCTACTATTTGCTTCTACTCAACCGCCCGTTGGGATCTCTCAACACTTGAACGGATGGTGTGAACCTTGACAAAAAACAGTCTCTTTTTCTCTCGTTTTCTCTCAATTTTTCAATTTTTTCACTGCGAAAATTTTTGCGAAAAATGAAAAATAGAGAAATCTCTCTCACTAGTTATCTTATCAGTTTCCCTCCTATCAACCCCCATAGAGCACAAAGATGCTCTTTTTCTTCTTGTGAAGAGAAGTAGATCATCAGATATCTTTTTCGAAATGCCTTCCTCTATGATCATTTTTGTTATTGCAGACAACTCGGAAGCGATCACCTATCGACCTGCTACCTCTCAATACACTTCTGTTTCGAATCATCACACGACTGAAAAGTAAGTTAAGAAAATATTGATTTATGAACAGATAGAGAAAAGAAAAAAGAAGAAATGCGATATTTTCATGTTGTTATGTGCTGGTTTTGAACGTGTGAAGCAGCTTCTTTCCGTCAGAAATAAGTTGAAAATGTTAGTATTTTACGGCGGAAGTTAGTATTATGCATCTAGATTGTACCCTTTTATTTATTTTCTGTTAGAAAAACCATCAGTAATTTTTCGACTAAGATATCTGCCTAAGGTTTTTTACTTTCGAATTTAAATTCTATGATTACAAGTTTTTTGTGATTTTTCTTCCGAATTAATTTCAAATTTTTCAGCAACTCGTCCCAAAATCCTCAACCACTGATTGTTGATCCGAGCCACATTTCGATTGTTCGCACACGTGTCCAAGATCCTCAACAAGAATCCACGTCATCAGAAGTACAACGTGTTCAATTCGTCCAATCGACGTCTTCATCTCGTCCATCTGGAGATCAAGCAGTTTTCAAAGCTCCTCCTCCCCCACCCGCTCTGATAATACAACCACCACCAGAATCGAGAGATTCAGATGAGGAGAATATAAATTACGACCAAAGTACTGAATCTGAAGGGGAAGACGGCGACGAATCAGAAGAAATGAAATCTTCTGGAGTTGTGAATGGAAGACGTGGAGAATTGAGTCCACAAACATCGAGAATGTTGAAAGAAGGATATAGGAGAATTGAAGCAAAAGAGCCTAATTTTATGGCCCAGCCAGATAAACCAGTCTTAAGAAGACCAGGGCAGCCGTCTAGATTGAGGCTCAATGGAAAAACAGGTGAGACCTTTCTGCTTTTATTTTCTATATTCTGTTATAAAATCAACTCGGCTGTTGATTAATCATAATTAATTTTCTATTCACTCCAGGTCGCACCTCCAAAGACGTGGAACCATCTTCATCGAATTATCAGTCAGATCAAAATCATCCATCAAAATTGACAGATGATAGTGATAGTGATGCACCAATCCAATATCGTGATGATCCAATTTCACTTGCTGCAGCTGCTGCAAGACGTGCTGCAAATGTTGCACCTCCTGGATCATCCACTGATTCAGATGAAGGAGATGACGATGAAGATGTTCCGATTCCAAAGAGTTAGTTAAAAAAAGAAATATGAGATTAGTAATGGATTTTTTTCTAAAATGAAAACAAGAAAGCGGAATAAGAAAGTATTTTTATTTGTCCAAATAAAATTGTTTATCGTTTCAGACGGTCTCGCATCCAAAGTGGCTCGTCGTGATACAATTGCACTGAAGTTAGATGCTCCACCATGTAAAGATGATATAAATGGACAGACACCAGATGACCGAAAGAAATTAATGAAAACGGCGTCAATAAAATTGGCACGGTAAGTGTTTTCCAGACATCTTAGATCTTGATCTTAGCCTCTATATTTCTGAATCAGTTCCTGTTCAAAAATGAGTCAGTATTTTCAGAAAGCTAAGCGAACGTCCGACACCTGAAGAATTGGAGGATAGAAATATATTGAGAAGACGTGGAATGACGTCATCAGAAGCGATGGAAGAGAAACGAAAACTTCTTCTGAGAAAATTATCATTTCGTCCGACGATTGTACAGTTAAAAGAGCAACAAATTATTCAATTCAATGATTACGTTGAAGTAACACAAGCAGAAGTATATGATAGAAAAGGTGAAAAACCATGGACAAGATTGACACCATCGGATAAGGCCATGATTCGAAAAGAATTGAATGATTTTAAAGCAACCGAAATGGATGTTCATGAAGAATCAAGGGTTTTCACAAGGTTTGTTTGAATAAAATACCATACTTGGCAGCTTAATAAGACGTTCCGAACAATTGATTGTTTTCCAGATTCCATCGATAATTCAGTCCAACTTCTGACAAATCAAATCACTTCAAATCGCCTCCATTCTCCTTCAGATTTCTTTGTTTATTTTCTCCCTCCCTCCAATTTTTCTTCTCAAGTTCCCCTCCCTCTTGTTAAAATATTATATATTAACCAAATACTATAGAAAAGTATCAAAAAATCTCTGAACTCTCTGGGCATATTTTCTCTTTAACTTTCTACCATTTTTCTGAAAATGTTTCAGTTTCCCGTTCCCCCCAAATCTTACCTTTTACTGTTTGATTTTCTCGAAATCATGTGAATCAGAACAGAAACAGACACACACACATAGATCACTTAACTTTTCTAGCCGGTTGACACAAACTTTCTTCCCCTTTTATTTTCTTATCCATCGAGATTGTTGTTGTATCATATATTATAATCGCTTTTTTTCTTTGATTGTACTGCTCCTTCGTAATTGACAAATATAAAAATCTGCAATCCTGTAAAATTGAAAAAGAACAGACAAGTTCAAGCAGTAATTTTGGAGAGGCGAAATATGATCGAAATCGGCATGTTCGTGAAAGAGAAATTTAAAATCGATAAAAACACTGATAGTACAAGATTTTATTGAAATATTTTGTTGGGTAAAGACTAACACAATGAGATGACAGGGAGTTGAGAAGTTCGGGGCAGAAAAAAAATTAACAGAATAAGGGAGTGTAACTTTTGGAAGAACAATAAAATAGGTGGTTAATAGAAAAGAACTGCTTTGGAGCTGCTCGTTTGAGAGAAAAACTGAAATAATTAGTTTTTAACAGAAAAGTTTTGAAATCTAAGCATTTGTATGCTGAAAAATGACTAGAGCTTTGATTTCTCTGATAGATGGGAAAAAGGGACAAGGGAGGAGACTAATAAATATCTGAACTCTGATATATATTCGGAATAAAAATTCCACTCTTAAAAAACGGGGAAAATTTGCATTCACATGGAGGGGAGCAATATTACACGATGACGATATTTCACATGTAATATGTATATGTATATATATATGGCTATATGGATTTCTATTATTATTATTATTTACAATAGCTTCATCAACACCGGCATCACTTCAATTTGACTCTCGATTTCAGCACGAATGTCAGAGTAAGGACCGAATCGAACACGTAGATCATCTATATTCCTTTGATGCCAATCCCAGCATCGATCGAAAAGTGTACGTCGCTGGATTGGACGTAAAGCCGCCTTTATAGCCCCAATAGCATTTTCCATCACTCCTTGCACGTCCATGTTCCAACGGTGAAGAAGCTGGAAAATCAAACATTTCTTGGCTTGTATAACAGTACAGCGAAAACTTATAATCATAGCTATTGAAAATAAAACAAGATTGCCAGATAATTCTGTACTGCTTACCATTTTCATTGTGCAAATCATATCTCCCGCCTCGTCTTCATGATTTCTGTTCATTCTTGCTACTACTCCAATCGGAACAAGTTCGGGTTCCAGGACATGCAAGGAGACGAAGGTGTTCATAGACCACGGATTTGGATACGCTGCAAATTTTCAGTGGGTGAATTTGTTTTATTCGTTTTCTTACTTGTTATTTCCTCCATTAAATTGAAAACAGTGTTCTTGCTCCACGGAACTGAGTTGTCCAGTTGTTTACAACGCAAAAGAGCGTATATGGCTCTTGTGAATTGCTTCAACTCGACAGTATCTTCCATATCCAAAACGGATATTTGGGACAATCGGTGAAAGTCTATAACTTCTGAAATAAACAACCGTCAACATTTGAATTGGTTTGAAAATAAACCGACGTACCTTCATTTTCGTGAAAAATTGTGGGCGAGAAAAGCAAATAGAAAAGAGCGGTTGGCATAGCGCCACGAAGGTCTTTAAAAATTTTCATCAGACTGCTCAGAAAGTACTTGTTAAGTCCAAGGGCGGGGTCGGTTGTTCCATTGTTGAGGAAGAGTGACAACGTTCTTCTTCTGAGCTGAACAGTGTTTTCACGTGTTATTTACAAATTAAAGCGAATGTTAATGCGTCCTATCTGAACCACTACGACGAACCTCAATCTCGTAAAACCAAACGTGCAAATTGTCTCTGTTCTCCAATTGTCTTTCCACATCAGGCCTGACTAGAACACTGTTCAACTCGTCCTTCAAACTCCCAACAACGGAAAAAACCATATCAACAATGTCGTCAATCTGATCCATCATAACTTCTTCATCCGGACGATTTGCGAACTGAGAAAGTTGAATTAGGACATTATAAAACAAGTCACAGTATACCGCATGAATTATTTTGCCCAATCCGGCAATCGGCGCTCCAACTTCGTACGACAAAGTGAAAAAAGTTCTCAAACAATGTAATCTTGTACTCCATTTGTCGTTCGCTGTGATGAATTTGATGAGAGCACCTGAAATACCGTAAAGTTATTGCTTCCAAAACATGTATTTATTTGAGAACGTTATCGAAACAAACCCATTGCGAAATACAGGCTATCTGATCCCGGCGTAACATTATTGAAAGAATCCTGAGAATTCTCGATATCTGTTATCCAACGAAGTCGGAAAGATCCAGTTTTCATATAAGAAACAATGGTTCTATTCCAAGAAGTAGAAGTCATTGACATTCGACCAAGAAGGCTGTCTGCAACAAAAAACCATTTTCATATCAATGTTCATCGGATATTACATGGTGTTCTGGTCAAAATTTGAAAAACCACGTCAGTTGGGAGTCTTCCAAAGTTTCCAAATGGTGTTTCCATCTCCAATGACATACGTGCAGGTAGTGAGACGATCACCCGCTGCTCTTCAATTACAGTCTTTTTGGGTGGATTAATACATTCCGGTGACTTGAACGGAGGCCCATGAGACTGCTGTGTTCTTTGTCGCTTCTGACCTCTTCCTCCTTCCGTCGGAGTGTCTGAATTTGTAACTGAAAAAAACCAGTCAACAAAGCCCTGAAACTAACTACGTTTTCTTAGTGAGATTCGCACATTCTTATCGGTTGCAGTGCTTGATGGCTTTTTTGGAGTGGGAAAGGCTTGTGCAGCTCGATCGGTACTTCGAAGATAATAGGTTCTCTTCGGTGTTGATGAATCCATAGCGGAATCTGAAAAGTTACAGCTAAAATAAAATCCTGAAGCCCCCAATTAATTGCAGTTCTGATGACCGATTATATTTTTATTTATTTATTTAAAACATAATTTTATAGCTACATATATTTTTCGAGCTTTCAGTGGAAACAAACAAAACAGAAAACATTTTTAGAAACAGTATTAGTTTAGGGCGGGAAATTCAAACTTTCCATTCTGGTACCGCCCACTACAGTACTTTACAAATCGCTGCGAGACCCGCCGTGAAAAAGATACGCGCCTTTAAAGTTTCGTAAATCTTTTCTTTTTTCAAATTCTGAAATTTTCTATAGATTTTTCTTTTCAGTTGCAAAGTTAAAATAATAGAAACAAGATACACGAAAAAATGCCGGGCTAATAATGACCCAATTTTCCAAATTCAGATATTTGAAGTTCCTTCATAAATGTAATTAAATCATAATGAACGATTTTTTTCTCATGTTTTCCTTAATTTCATTTTTATTTCTTCTCCTCTCTTAATTTTCTTTTCCCTCTCTTTTATGTGGCCTAACAGACAGATGGCCGCCAGTATTTCTTCTTCCATTGATTTATTTTTGGTTATCTTTTCCTAAATCGCCGTTTTAAATAATTCTTCAATTATTTTATCTGTCATTTTAGAGTAAACAAAGCTTAACATTTTATCTAAATTTTTTTCATACTTTATTTTAATATTTTCAGACTATGGACTGTGACATAGCCTCATACCACGTCTCATCATTTGATTTTCTCGTAACAGAAGGATGCCAGTTCGCCGCCCAGGCTGTTCCAGCAGAAAAGTTCCGTCTAAAAAATGGAGATGCTGTTACCATGAAGTTCACGTCGGCACAGCTTCATAAACCAACATTGGACAACGGAGTAAGCCGGAAACTGGAGACAAACGTGCTCCAATTTAATCTTTTCAGGCGAAGTTAACAAGCGACACACTCCCATTGTATCCAGCAGAGTGTCGTCAGCGAGGATTAACGTATGCCGGAAATTTGAAAGTTGGAATCGATGTTCATGTCAATGGAACTCGTTTGGACATTATTGAAACCATTCTGGGAAAGGTAATAACTTGTGTTCCTGAAATATCTTGCATTCAATTTTGGCTTCCAGGTGCCTATCATGCTTCGCTCAGAAGGATGTAATCTTCGTGGAATGTCACGAAAAGAATTGGTCGCAGCCGGTGAAGAACCAATTGAAAAGGGAGGATATTTCATTGTGAATGGATCGGAAAAAGTAATCCGACTTTTGATTGCTAACCGAAGAAATTTCCCAATCGCAATCATTCGAAAAACATTCAAAGAGAAAGGAAAACTTTTCTCAGAGTTTGGAGTAATGATGAGAAGTGTTAAAGAGAATCATACGGCCGTGATGATGACATTGCACTATTTGGATACTGGAACCATGCAATTAGCTTTACAATTCCGAAGAGAAATCTTCTACGTTCCTTTAATGTATGTTGTGAAGGCATTGACGAATAAAAATGATGCAGTGATAATGGCTGGATTCAAGAGAGGAAGAAATCAAGACCAATTTTTCTCTTCATGTGTTCTGAACATGTTGGCTCAATGTCAAGAAGAAGGAATTCTTCATCAAGAATCTGCAATCAGAGCTATTGGTTCTCGATTCCGTGTAGCAATTGCTGACAGAATTGCACCATGGGAAGATGACTTGGAAGCTGGAAAGTTCATTATTAGAGAATGCGTACTCGTGCATTTGGATTCGGACGAAGAGAAGTTCTACACTTTAGCATATATGGCGCAGAAGCTGATTGCTCTTATCAAAGGAGAATGTGCCCCAGAGACACCTGATAATCCACAGTTTCAAGAAGCTTCTGTATCTGGACATATTCTGTTGTTGATTTTGCGAGAAAGAATGGAGAATATCATTGGAGTTGTTAGAAGAAAACTCGAGTTTATGAGTTCGAGAAAAGATTTTATCTTAACTAGGTGAGTTTTTCATTCGCACGGTTTCTTTGAAAAATTCCCAACATCTTCCAGCTCTGCAATTCTCAAAGCTCTTGGAAATCACACTGGTGGCGAAATTACACGTGGAATGGCTTATTTTTTAGCTACTGGAAATCTAGTGACACGTGTTGGATTGGCTCTTCAACAAGAATCTGGATTCTCAGTGATTGCTGAAAGAATTAACCAACTTCGTTTTGTTTCACATTTCCGTGCAATTCACAGAGGAGCTTTCTTCATGGAAATGAGAACAACCGATGTTCGAAAGCTTCGACCAGAAGCATGGGGTTTCATTTGTCCAGTACATACGCCTGACGGTGCGCCATGTGGTCTTCTCAATCACGTAACTGCTTCATGCAGAATCGTGACTCATTTATCGGATAATTCTAGTATCCCATCAATGTTGGCTGAGTTGGGAATGTATACACAAAAAACCGTGTCATTGGCGCCACCTGGAGAAGAGGTTAGTGTGAAGACTGAACGATAATGGTCAACTAGTCGAAAATATGGTTTCTCTGTTTGATAAAATTGAAGAAAATTGTATTGTTGAAACACCGAGAGAAGCTATACTAATACATATATGTTTTATTTTCAGCTCTATCCTGTTCTAATGGATGGAAGATATATTGGATATGTTCCAATTGCAAAAGCTGCTTCGATTGAAAGATATCTCCGGTGTGCTAAAGTTGCAAATGATGCCAGAATTCCTTATACTACAGAGGTGAATAAAACAAGCAAATTTCATGTCTAACCCAACAAATCTCAGATTGCTCTTGTCCGCCGGTCGACAGATATCAAGAACATTCAAACACAATATCCTGGAATTTATATTCTCAGTGATCCAGGTCGTCTGATTCGTCCCGTTCGAAATTTGGCAATGGATTCCGTGGAGCATATTGGAACATTTGAACAAGTTTATCTATCAGTTGTTTTGGATCCAGAAGAAGCTGAACCAGGTGTCACAATGCATCAAGAATTGCATCCATCATGTCTTTTCTCATTTGCTGGAAATCTGATTCCATTCCCAGATCATAATCAATCGCCACGGTAAGAAATATGCTTTTGATAACAAGTTTATAAAACTGCTGAAACATTTCAGTAACGTGTACCAATGTCAAATGGGTAAACAGACAATGGGAACCGCAGTTCACTCATGGCATTCTCGTGCAGACAACAAAATGTATCGGCTCCAATTCCCACAGCAACCGTTGCTGAAACTGGAAGCTTATGAGAAATACGAAATGGATGAGTACCCACTGGGAACAAATGCGTGCGTAGCAGGTATGTAGATGCCTCACACATTGCGATGTTGACACATAACGGCAGCCAAATGCATTTATCTATAAACCATAATTTTTCAGTCATTTCATACACTGGATATGATATGGAAGATGCCATGACAATCAACAAAGCTTCTTATCAACGTGGATTTGCCCACGGAACTGTTATTAAAGTGGAAAGAATAAATTTGGTGACTGATCGAGAACGAAAAACAATTTTCTACAAGAATCCACGTGAAGATATGAAAACTGTCTCAGCAGATGGACTCCCGATTCCTGGAAGACGGTATTTCCTCGATGAAGTTTATTATGTTACTTTCAATATGGAAACTGGTGACTTCCGTAGTCATAAGTTCCATTACGCTGAGCCAGCTTACTGTGGAATGGTTAGAATTGTTGAACAATCAGAAAGTGGAAGCGGTGCTCAGCATGCATTGATTCAATGGAGAATTGAGAGAAACCCAATTATCGGAGATAAATTTGCATCAAGACATGGACAAAAAGGAATTAATTCATTCCTTTGGCCTATTGAATCTTTGCCATTTTCGGAAACTGGAATGGTTCCAGATATTATTTTCAATCCTCACGGTTTCCCATCTCGGATGACAATCGGAATGATGATTGAGAGTATGGCTGGAAAAGCGGCAGCAACTCACGGAGAGAATTATGATGCATCACCGTTCGTATTCAAGTAAGTTACTTATACATGTTTTAATCGATTCACTTATTCGAACAACTTAGACATTTATGACAAATATCTGCTTTTTCAGCGAAGACAATACTGCAATTAATCATTTCGGAGAGTTGCTCACTAAAGCTGGTTACAATTATTACGGTAATGAGACATTCTACTCGGGAGTTGATGGACGACAGATGGAGGTTTTTATCTATTTGAAAATGAATCAGAAGAAACAAATCCTTTTTTAGATGCAAATTTTCTTTGGAATCGTTTATTATCAACGTCTTCGTCATATGATTGCTGATAAATTCCAAGTGAGAGCGACCGGACCAATTGATCCGATTACTCATCAACCAGTCAAAGGACGTAAGAAGGGAGGAGGTATTCGATTCGGAGAAATGGAAAGAGATGCTATCATTGCACATGGAACTTCTTTTGTCCTCCAGGTGATTTTTTCACTTGTTTTCAAGAAAAATCTCAGTTTGAAACAAAAATATTGAACAAACTAGATTGAACTATTATTTTCATAAAATTGAATAGTTTTTTTTTCTAGGATCGTCTTCTCAATTGCTCTGATCGTGACGTCGCATATGCTTGTCGTCGTTGTGGATCACTTCTTTCCGTTTTAATGTCATCGAAAGCGGGAGCTCATCTGATGAAAAAGAAGAGATCTGATAATGAACCATTGGATTATACGGAAACTCAAAGATGTCGTACATGTGATAAAGACGATCAAGTATATCTTCTCCAAGTGCCACGTGTATTCCGTTATTTAACAGCCGAGTTAGCTGCGATGAATGTGAAAATCAAGTTGGGAATCGAGCACCCATCGAAAGTCACTGGAAGTTAAATTTAGGATTTTGATTTTTTGTTGAAAGTATCTTTTTTTCCTAGAATCTCACGATTTCTTGTTTTTTTTTTGCTACTTTTTGTTTCTTTGTTATTTGTTTTATCATCGTTTCCCGTTGTTTTTCCAATTAGTTAGATTGCAAAAGGTGCTTCAATGTCAGAAGTTGGCTTCGTTCAGAGTTGATTTAAATTTTCACCTGATATTACCAACCTTTGTCATTAGATTGCACTTGCATCCCAGTCCCACATCTCCTACATCTTTAAACTCGTTCCGTCCGTTTTTTGTTATTCCTATCTCTTCTTTTTGTTTTTTTTGTAATTTTGTTAACTGTTTCAGAAGTTTGGAAACTTGAAGTTTTTTGTTATTCATATGAGATTTGATCATAAAGTTGTTATTTTCCTAGAAATCAGGAAATCATGACCCCATTCCTTTTCCTTTCCAATAAATCACATTAGACCCCCCTATTTGATTCCCTCTTTAACATTTGTCCGCGCACTTTTTTCTCTCTGCCTAATTCTCTGGGTCTTCATCTCTCATATGCTCTATGCTCGAATAAGCCCCCTGGCTCCCCCATGTTCTCTTTTTCTGCTCCCACATTGCGCACCTCTGCTGCTTCTTCTTCATCTTCCCGATTCCCTCCTCTGTTCTCTAAACTTTTTAGTGATGACGTGGCAAGAGCACAGACTAGTAGATCCGTTTTTTTCTTGCAGAAAATAGTGGAACACGGCACGTTTTCAGTGTAAAATGATGTCAAGAAGAAAAAAACGATAGGAGATGAGAGGTCTAGTAATTCGAGATGGGAAGCCATAAAGACTCGCCCCTTTAGTTTGGTTTCTCAAAAAAAGTGCGATGGATTTTTTTGAAGAACCACGTGTCTTTTCGGAGTAGAGATGGATTTTTTTATTGAAGACGGTTTACGGATTTCTAGTTTTCTTCTATAATTTCGATGAAACTGGACATTCGGACACTGGAACAGACATGTGAGGTTTTTGAGTTGATGTCATCACGGGTACTCCGCGTATCCGGATGTCCGCATCAAGTTCTCATGTTCGTCCAAATTTACTTCAATTTTTACTACAGTATTCTGATAAGATAGCATTCAGCACTACTGTACCCCTAACTGTCGTTTTATTCCAAGTTCTCATTCAAAGTCTGACATGAACGTCGGCAGACTCCAATATATACTGAAAACCTGGATTTCCAAGGCTCAGCTTCTCTTTGAATACTCTTAAAATTTGCGTCATTGTAGTCAGAATGATGCAAATATGTTCCATTCGTAGGCTCATCTGGCTCTGCTAGAACTCAAAAGTGGACACTTTCAGAGATACTTCATAATCATTATACTCATATTTTAATTTATGTACACAAAAATGAGAATAAAAATTGAGCATTCGGTTTCGTAGTACCATCCAAAACGTTCAAATTGAATTTTCCTCTATTCCATGTTCATTTCATCCCCCAAAAAGAGAATCAATCATTTCCAAACTATTGGGTTTCTCTCTTCGCTCTCTGCAATAATTTTCCCACGATTATTCATGGTGTTCCTATTTTTTGCAATTTCTATTCTTTCCCTTTTCTATGATTTCTGCATGTTTTTTGGTGTTTCGCTCATCGTTTCACTAGATTATCAGAAATCAAATATCAGGATTAGTCACTGTAATTTTGTGATTTCCGTGGTAGTACTTACAATTTTAAACCGGCGAATCCAGCATGGACGAATAACTCAAAAATTTAAGACACATTGACCATGGAATCATATTGCAATCTTTTAGTATTCAGTCTTGTTTATTTTGAATCATCTCATTGAGTCTCTTTCATCTCAGAAACTGGCCGAATCCTGGTAGTTTCTCGATCCCTAACCTTCTCATCACTAAATCAGAGTCTCTTGTTTTCTGGAAAAACAAGTTGAGAAAGTGAATAAAAAATGTAAAAACAATTCTTATCCTCGATTAGAAAAACTCCGTTAGCAAGCCCACTTCCCCCTAAAAACGCTGATGTGTCCCATCTGTCCACTTCTCTTTTCTCTCCTGCGCAATTCCATTTCGCAATGCTTTTCCCTTCTTCTTTTACTTCTGATGATGACGTCATCCTGACCCCTTCTTCTGCTTATTCTCGCCTATATTTTTGCATCATTCCGTTCCTTCTAGAATCCATCAGAGCCAACTTCTAGTCTCTTAACTAGAGTTTTCCCTTTCTGAATTTCACTGAGAAGAGATACATTCTGACTTTGAGCATGGATCCAAGTACTCTTTGGGATATCTGTTTGTCCAGATGTCTCTGGTCGGTTTCCTTCCTTATTCATATAGGACTAACCGGGTTTTGAGATCGGGTGGTTTAAATGTGCGACTGGCCTCCGAAAAACGTTCAAAAAATGCGTGACAAATTTTCTAATTTTTGAAATATAAACTATCAGAAGTAATTTCTTTGCTCTACCAATTTATTTCTCAAATGAATAGATTTCTAGTGAACATGTTTATGAAGTGTTGTGAAGATTACCCTTGCTGCAGGTATGTTCGTATAAACGATCTCGAAAGCTCTCGTTTACTTTTCTTATTCTTTCATCTGAATATCTGATTCTCGCAATGACATATTTTCCAGAAAGAAAGAAAGCCCGATTTGTCTCCAAAAAGTGCAATCAGTATCAGTCCATCCCATTGATAAATCAGGAGGAGATTCAATGTCATCAGCTGCAAAATGTAGTCGTCCACGCTTCGAAATGCTCAAATCAATGAGCTATCAGAATTCAATTGATGTTTCTAATAATCAAATGGTTAGTTTCTTTCTTTTTGTTGGGGTTTAGAACAATGCAATGTGGTGGCGAGATATACGGGAAAACGTGATAGTACCTGAACAATTCCTGGCGTATACTGTAACGAGTTACTTGAGTTTAATGTCCATTTTACTGTCTAGATGTCTCGTTTTTCTGAGATTCCCTCAATTCGGGTGTCTAAACTAATGAAAATTGTTTTGGAAGTAGTCCTGACTTTGTTCGTGAACTCCTGCAAAGCGTAGGCGCATCTTTTTGCCTGTTGAAAGCAAACAATATTATGTCAAACACAACTTATTCCTTTGTTTGAAAATGGATTGTCCTCCTGGGCGCCACGTTGTTTTCTGACATCATTTTTTGTCTCCGTTTTTTCAAACTTCATTCCATCATGTCTACTGAGAAAAGAAAGAAAAAACAAATAAATAAGACAACTATTTTGCCTTTAAAATGAAAAGAACTCTGAGGAAGAGATAGGAAATATCACTTCTTGTTCCTGTTGTTTGGAATGACTTACTCATAGAATCTGACCTCCATGATTCAGAAGAATATTGCTAGTAGCTATTTGTTGAGTAATTTGCATATTATGATTCTGTTGAAAAGCTAAAAAATAAGAACAAAAACAGAAAAAAGGTCGGCCGGAACTAACCATGAAAATGTCAACTTCCTTCCGTTCGAACCCTGCTCAACTGTACCAATTTGCTGCTGAGTAACTGATAAAGTACTTCAAAAGTGCCTTCTATAATTCTATTCGTTCAAACCGTTCAGTCATTTTTTCAAACACATGCCTTCCATCTATCTTATCCTCCAATTCCCATTCTGATTACACTTTTACACATCGTGTCCTTTTTATATCTCCCATTTTTCCAATTTGTACGATTTTTGATAAGATAAAAATAGAAAGGATCGAAGAACACACTATTTTTATGTGTTTCTCTTTTCTTTTTCCTTATTTTCAGTTTTCTGGTTTTTACAGATTTTGGCTCTATTGGACTAGTTTCCAGACTTGTCACGGACTGGGCCCGTTCGGAAAATGTCTGGAAAAAGTCTAGTTCAAAAAGTTCAATCAAAAGCTGAGTATGTTCAGTAATTTGAGATTTTTTACTCTGAAATTTCAAGCAATTTTGAACCATTTGTAAAGATAAATACCTGTTTTCAAATCTGGCCCGGGTTGGCCCTATTTTTTGACAAGTCTGCTAGTTTCTTTTCAATGAAATGTTAAAATTGCAGAGATTTTTTCATAATCTGCTGCTATGTTTTACGAGTACTGTAGTTATTCTGAGCCCTGTTTATCTATTTCGACTTACTCTTATCTTCCGATTACTGTAGATGCAGACATCCTAAAATTCCTGAAAAATTATTTGAATTAATTGAAAACTGCGGACGGAACTCACATGGAGCAGTTTCTTTGATATTAAAAAGACAGTCACAGCACAAATTTCTGAATTTCTGACTTCTACCGCACAAATATGACCGTAGAATTATCATCAGAAATTAATTTGTGTTTTTTGTATTTAAAGTCATAACGATTCACAACAATTGTGAGAAACTGTCTTCTCTCCGTTTGAGTACACAAAATATTTTGTAGTCGACTTTCATTCGATCACCACAAAACACCCATTGCCCTCTATCATTTTTAATTTGATGTTCTTTTACTAATTAACATTCCAAATATCTAGTCATCGTCATCGTTTTCCCACAAACTACAGTACCTGAACACACCTTCAGAAGGGTATTAAAACTCAATGAATGAACGGATATCCTACTTCTAGTTTATATGTTTTATGCTATTTCGAACATTCTTGGGATTAGAAGAATCAAACATTTCTCTCTAGTCGGTCTCAGTTGTGTCCAGATGTCCCACGCGGATACAGTACCCACTCCGCCTCTTTGCAACCTCAAACTATTTTCGTCTTTTTTCTCCTTTCGCTATTTTTTTTTCGAAAAAAGGAAAAAGTTGTTTATAACATTGCAATCCGACACTTTTTCTGATTGTTCTGTGAGTGTTTATTGTGTCGAATCGTTTTGCAGAGTCTGCAAAGAGTCTGAAAAATCTCGAACGATTCTTTTATCTCGATGAGCAAATTCTGTATGGTATGATTTTAGAAAAAGAATTCGAAAACAAGACTCTCTCTCTCTCTCTCTCTGTCTTTTGTTTTCAGAAATGCTCAAGAATCAGACCATATTCTGACCATATTCTGACTCTTTGTCAACGAAGTTTGTTATCATGCTCTATTCAATTCAGGAAATAAAAAAGAGTTATCAGAATATGTATACTGAAAGAACTGACCATTCTGGGGAATCCCTTAAGAAATGATTCGGATGATAAGAGAAGATAACAAAGACTGAATGGATTCTTTTTTTCTTATCAGAGATGTCTGATGTATGTCAAGTAGACAAGAAGAAGAAGATTGGAGGGGAAATGCTCCTTTGTCTTCTTTTTCAGAGATGACAAGACAATGAAAACTGGCAAAATGCCAACTTTATCTCTCTCTCTCTGATTGATGCTTCCATTAGGATCTTGATCTTTGATATTCTGACTTTGCAAGGATCGTGGGCAGTCCGTATTGGAGCGATTACTGTAGATCTGTCTGTTTGTCTGGATATCCGGATATCCACAGAAAGTTCCCACGTGGCACTTTTTCCTAATTCCGGAAGCTGGTTTTTTGTTCCAACTCGCTTGTTTCTATGATGCTATCGCACTCAAACTGTGCCCCGTATCGAATTACTCTCATCTCCACCTGGCACCATTCGGTTGCAGAATCAGAGTGTGTCCAATCGAAAAACCATAAACATTTTGTCCTCTCATTTTGTGCTCTCCAATGATTTTTGCTCCTAGAGAAATGGGTTATTTGTTTCGGTTTACCCATTTTCTTCGATGATAGACTCGTGGTTTTCGATTGTCAATATTTGATTTTTGATGAGATCCAAATGGAAAAAAGCTTCTGATTAAATAAAATATACTTTGTTCTTTGTTTTTTCTCTCCTATATTCCTAGGAATGCAGTCATTTTATCTTCCACTTCTTCAGCCAATTATGCTTGTTTTGGCCTTCGAGGGAATCGATGTCTTAGTCAGTGTCTTTGACTAGCTAGTCATCGAACAATGTACACTACACAAATATAGGAGATAACGTCACTTTCTCATAATATACAGTCGCGTTTTCCCCAATATGAAGTGTCACGTTTTCGAGTGTCTCGTCGTCTGAATTCTCTTCTGGAGAGAGATATATAGTGATGACGTGATAAGAACACACAATCATCATAAATGTGTATAGATTTGGAGGAAATTTTGGGAGGGGAGACGATGATTTTTAAAGCGGAATTGACTGAGAAAGGGCACAGTTTTCATGTTTTTTCGAGGCTACATGTGACTGTTAACTTGATCAATTTTCAAGTGTTTGAGTGTGAAACTTTTGTTTCCTACTTAACCATTCAGTTTTTACCGAAAAACGGAAGACGTTGGCAATTGAAAGCTTATTTTACAGTAATTTCAGTAACTTATCTTTCATGTATCTATGCTCGCATACTTGATTTCACACTTCCCGAATATTCTTGATCGGAAGCAACAGTTTTTCATTAATTCTAGATTATTTTTTTCCGCTGTTTCATACCTTTTCCCTGTCATCCTAGATTAGAAAACCTCAATATTTGAAATCGAAAAACAATATATTAAGAAAATTTAATTTTTAAAACGTGACTTCTTGATGGAAACTAGGAAAAGGAAGAGAAGAGACTGTAAAATTGCAGAAATCAGGCGTTTGGTGATTCAAACCTACAGAATTTAATTTTGATCTACATATATTTTCTCTCCATTTTTTCTTGCTTTTCCTGTTTCCCTCGCCACGTGTGCTGATGATCTCTCGATTCTTTGATGTCGCCTCCTCCTCCTTCCCCTTCTTTTGGCTCCGCCCACTCTTCCTCTTGCTTTGATGTTCTCTTCTTTTTTCTCTGCATTTTCAGAATACTTCCTATAAATCAGACCACCTAGAAAATAAAAAAATTCCATTAAAAAAAACGGCCGGTACATCAATTTCTCATGTATAAAAGGGCTCGCCGCCTTTGTTCTTTCTTTATATTCATTCATTCATTCTTATCAGTAAACGACATCTTGATTCTCTCTATTCTCTTCTTCCCGACGAATTGACTGTACTTTGCTACTGATACTGATACCCATTCTCTGTTTTATTACATTTGCAAACGAACATGTGCAAATATTTGAGTTTTTTTCTTCAACTCATTGCATCTGAGAAATTATTTTATTTGTACATGATCACGTTCAAAGCTTAATGTCGGTGCAAAGAATTCGGAAGAGGTGGGGAGAAAATAGCTTTGATTTAAAGGAACGTGTCCGCAGGCAAGCCGTGAGTCTTACAGCGAAGAAAAATAGGTACTGTAGCTAGTTTTTTTTTCTTTGTTCTCTTGCAATTAATCACTTCTTGACGACTTTGACACTTTTTGAGACATTTTTGTAATAACCGAAAAATAACAATAAAAACTAGTTACTCCTCCATTCTCATCACATAAATATAGTTCCAAAGCTTTATTTTCAACCGTTCTCTTTCCATTTTCTTCATTCCGCTCTCATGGTCTCTCGTCATAAATAATACCTTGTAATGTGTTCTTACCTTTATGTATTTTAGCCTAAAAATATGTCATCTATCGTGTGCCACCCACTAATCGACACTCAAAATGGAATCGCCACTGATGCGCGCATCAAAAAGCAGAGACCACCACCACTTGTTGTTTCCAGACCCAGAGACTTGGTAAATAAGGAAAATATTAACATAGAGTTCTGAAAACTGATTCAACAACACTGATACGCTTTTCAAATCAGTTCTTCATTCTTTTGTTTTCCAGATCCAAGAATCATGTGAACGGCTAGTTCTCAGCGATCAACAGCTCCGCCGGATTATGACGTTGATGGAGAAGAGTATGGAGCAAGGACTTTCTGGTAAGAAAAGCAGCTGCAAATTTTCGAAACATTTTTTTTAGTTTCAGCTTCCAAGAAAAATGTGGCAGTCAAAATGTTGCCGACATACGTCGATGCTGTTCCCAATGGAACTGAGGTAAGAATCGAAAAGCTAAAGACAGAAAAAAGCCCTCCGTAAACTGTTTCATAATTTAAAATTTGAGTAATCTTCATATTTCAGAAAGGCGATTTCCTAGCACTGGATCTTGGCGGTACAAATTTCCGCGTTCTTCACATTAAACTGGAGGGAAAGGAAACAAAAATGACTGGAAAAATCTTCCGTGTTCCGGAAAGTATCATGAGAGGTACCGGTGAAGCGGTAAATAACCCAAGTTTAGAAAATCAGTACTCATTTCAAATGTTTAGCTCTTCGATCATATTGCCGATTGTATGGCCAAATTCATGGAGGAAAACAACTTGAGGGATGCTCCGAAGCTCCCACTCGGATTCACTTTCTCGTTCCCATGTGAACAAGATGGTTTGACAAAGTAAGTGAATTGAATAGGAAATTGATAGGAACACACATTCTTTTTAATTCCTGATTTCCTTAAAACTATCATTTTCAGAGGGAAACTGGTTACCTGGACAAAGGGATTCAAAGCATCTGGTGTTGAAGGAGCTGATGTCGTCACGATGCTCCGTGATGCTTGTCATAGACGCAAAGATATTGACATTGACGTTGTCGCCCTTCTCAATGATACCGTTGGAACTCTTATGGCATGTGCATTCCAAGAGAACACTTGTCAAATTGGAGTTATTGTCGGTACTGGAACCAATGCATGCTATATGGAACGTCTCGACAGAATTCCAAAGTTGGCTGGATACGTCGATGAGCATGGTGTGACACCAGAAGAGATGATTATCAACACAGAATGGGGAGCATTCGGAGATGATGGAACCATGGATTTCTTGAGAACAAAATGGGATGATGCTGTGGATAGAGAGAGCATCAATCCAGGACAACATCTTTACGAAAAAATGATTTCTGGAATGTATATGGGAGAATGTGCTCGTGTGGTTCTCGAAGATCTTGCTAAACAAGGACTTCTTTTCGGTGGACACTCCGATGCTATCTCGATTCCTCATTGTTTCCCAACGAAATTCGTCTCCGAAATCGACAGTGATCTCTTGGAAGATGACGATCGTACCTTCCAGAAGACATACCAAATTCTCGAAGATATTGGTGTTGAAATGATCACTGCAAATGATTGTGCCAATGTGGCATATGTCTGCAGTCTTATCTCAACACGTGCTGCCCATCTCACTGCCGCCGGAATCGCCATGCTCCTCAATCGGATAAATAAGAAGAATGTGACAGTTGGAGTTGATGGATCTGTATATCGATTCCATCCAACATACCCTACCCTCTTGGATGCAAAAATTGCAGAATTGGTTGTTGGTGATATTGAGGTAAGAGTTGATGAATTGATTCGTATCTTAGAGCCTTCTCTATAATTTTTTCTGTTTTTCAGTACAAACTGATGCTGTCGGAAGATGGATCAGGACGTGGAGCTGCTCTTGTTGCTGCCGTCGCCACGCGTCTCAAAGAAGAAAAACTCGCTGCACTTTCTTCTTCTTCCTCTTCATCAAACTAATTTCTCCTCATTGCTCTTTTTTGTTGTATTTTTGTCACTTTCTTACCCATCTTCCAACGAGCTTTAGTCTCCAACCATTTCCTCTTGAAACTGCTGCACCCACCCGCCCATTGTTTCCAATAGATTTCGATACGGGATTCCCAGATTATTTTTTAACTGAAAATTCTCTCTTTTTAGGCATAACATTGATTTACAGCACCCCTCCACCTACTAACCCACTTCTAACCCCAGAAAGACAAATCCACAATGGATAAATTCTATTTTAAGTTATTTATTTTCTGAAACGTAGTGTTTCTTTGTGATTTTTTGTATATTACTCCCATCCCCGTTTCTCTTAATTTCACTGAATCACTAAAAAATTCATCAAAACTTGTGTATAAAATACGTTTTGTCTTCGAAGTTTTTATTGATTCATATAAAGACATCACACTTTTCGGATAAGTCCCGACATCGAAAACAGAGATCGAACATTTCAAATCAAGAAAAACGATGACATCGTTTAAACTCAACAGTTGGAGTTTCGTTTGAATGAATTTCTTTTTACTGATGCTTTGAGCATTAGTACTTTTTCAGAACTATTTGGTCAACTTTTTTATTCAATTGAGAAGAAGGCAAACACATCAAGTGTATTTATCACAGAAGGCACATTAAAACAAGAAAATAGTACAGATGAAACCTAGAAAATAATTCAGGTATTACAGACAAGAAGAAAATATCACAAACGGGAGTTTATAATTAGAAGAATTTCAGAGAAACCTAAAGGGAAATTAGAAAAGTAATGTTGGAGTAGTAATGTTATCTCTGTTAACTTTTCGAAGAGCATAAAAGTTAATTAATTAGTGTTGTATTGTTTCTCGAACTCATTCATCCACGTGGCAAGAACTTGAGTCTCTTCTAATGTGATGGCGTTATAAAGTGAAGCACGGATTCCACCGACTGATCGATGTCCTTTCAAACTGATCATGTTCCTTTCAATGGCTCCTTTCAAGAACTTCTCTTCCAATTCATCGTTTCCAGATGCTCCACCGATTCGGAAGCACACATTCATGATACTACGGTATCTCTTATCAACTGCACAATGATAGAATCCATTGGAATTGTCAATGATTCCATAGATCAATCCAGACTTTTTGAGATTCAATTCGTAAATTGCTTGAAGTCCTCCTTTAGCTCTAATCCATTTCAAGACAAGATTAGTTGTGTAGATTCTGGAAACCACGATTTATCTATATACCTATTTTGAAATATAAACGTTGCTTACCCTCCAGTAGGTGGTGTATTATACAAGCTGTTGTTAGCAATCATTTCTTTATAACTGAAAACAGCTGGAGTGATTCCTTGTTCTTTTCCGATCAAGTCTTTTCGAACAATTACAATAGTGAGACCAGCGGCACCAAGATTCTTTTGAGCTCCACCGAATACAACCCCGTGCTTAAAAATAAGATAAAAAGATTGATTGAATAATTTTCGTTCTCACATCCTTGAAATCGAATGGGCGAGCCATGAAGTTCGATGAGACATCAGCAATCAGTGGAACATTATGAGATTCTGGTGCAGTCGGTGTGAATTCGATTCCGTGTACAGTTTCGTTTGCACAGTAATACAAATATGCAGCTTTCTCATCATGTACCCATTTCTCTTGATCTGGTACTGTCACATATGGTTTTGATGGTTGGAAGACTTTCTTCACTTTAATATACTTTTGAGCTTCTTCAGCTGCTTTTGAGGACCAGGCTCCAGTTACGATGTAATCAGCGTGGTCGTGGTTTCCCTGAAAAGATGAATTGAATTGTCGAAATCGCAGTGAGATGCACAAATTTCTATTAATAGAGCGTAAAAATGATGTTCTCAAGTTTTCCTTGTTTAATCAAAAACCAAGAGGACCTAAAGTCTCGAAATGTTCCATTCGGCGAATGTGTGACTCAGTTTGGGTGTGACTTTTTCCTTGTGATGAACGAGTAAAAGGTGTGACTTTTGAGGTTTGAACTATAAAAAACACGTGGTCGATTGTCTGAGGTCACAACTTACTCTCTGGAAAGTATTCAAACGGATATGTGTGTGCTGCTTCTCCGCGAAAGCAAACTAGAGATATTGCTCTTTCTTTTTTACAGTATTTTTTTCACAAACTTAGACAATTCTCAGAGAAAAATTAGAATTTCCTTATTCTTTTTCTTATCAAAAACATGTTTTATGTCATAAAATGACATAGATCACACTGCGTAAACGAACCTTGAGATTGAGTGGAATAGCGGCAAATTGACCGGTTCCACCGCCTTGCATGAAGAGAATTTCGAAGTTGTCGGGCACGTTCCTGCAAATTTGATTTAGATCATGTTAAAATATTAAATTATTTTTTCAGTTTGATTCGTCACGGAATTAACAACTCCGTTTGGATAGAACTAACGGCACTTACATGAGTTCTCGGATCAAACTGATTGTCTCGTTCAGTAAAACTCCGAATTCCTTCGATCTATGCGACATTTCTAAAAAAAAATAGTGGGAATCGGTCTGTTTTGTATAAAACGTACCAATGACACTGACACCGAGATTATTGAAATTCAGTTGCTCCTCTTGCATTTTTAATAGAACTTCTTCGGGAAGCTTCGCCGGTCCAGCGGCAAAATTAATCTTCCGTCCATCGAGAGCCATTTTTTGGAGTTAGTAGGAGTAATTTAACTGAAAAATGAAAAGATAAAGAATATATATATATATATATATATATTTGTTTTTTTTAAATAGACATAGTATTTATTTGAGAAGTTACCATCAATCCTTCGACAGTATTATAAAAACCTTAAAACACAGGTGCACGGAAGAAAATGGAGAAAAATAAATAAAATATCGATAAGAAAGGAAGAGAAGAAAAGGTACAACCGCACTGACCATGTATGACAACGATAAAAATGAACAGGATGGTGGTCGACAAGAAAAAGTGGGAGGAGTTGCAGAGAGAAGAGGGCAGATATTATCATACGCGTTTTTGGGAAGAAAAAAACGATTGTTAGAATAGTCACGTAGACATCTTCAAGATTGTATCTTGAAACAAGATAAAGTTGTCTTTGTGTTGTAATGATGTCGCCGTTTATTATGAATTATGGGGAACAAAAATGATGCAAGATGATACCAGTCAAAAGATTAGATGGTGAGAGGAGGTGCCAAGGGAAAACTGGACGATCAAGAAATATTTGAATGCACAAATGGGCGAATGAAGTCCTAATTTCCAAATTGCCTTTCTATTCGGAAAACAGAAGTTTCATCATTATTTTATAGAAACTATTACTCCTACGTAACACTCACTAGCTCATCATGAAAATGATGAAGAACTGAATGATAACGTATATCTCAGACGAATAAAATGGCCTAATAATCCAAAGAACAGCCACAATGAGTTTTTTCGGGAGGTTTCGTGTGTTCTTTTCCTTTTTCACAAGGAATTCACATGTAGGGGAGGAAAAGAAATGGAACGAGGAAAGACAACGTTTGAGGAGTCAGAATTAGACAATAGAAGGAAAAAAGGAACGACACAAAGAAGACAAGACAGAGAACCAATAACAAATGTTTGAAAAAACGAAAAGTGAGTAAAGTGGAATGTTTGATAGGTCAACTGACTCTTTTATGTAAGCTTCAAACGAGGCCCTGAGCTTGCGCGTCAACTTTAACGCATTGTACGTGACGCCACTGTGCAGAAAATTGATGTACCGTAGTCCCACAGAAAAAAACGTGGCAGAGAGATGGAGCTGTTCGCTGTAAATACAATTTGTTTAAAAATAATTTATTTTCATTTATTCAATATTGCAACAAAAAATTTCAGAATGCGTTTACATAGTATTTCCTTATTATGTATGCTGATTTTTCTAACATTTGGCAGTTCGAAAAACTTGGTGAAAACGAGAATACATTCAAAATGGAAACAAACATCAATTCTGGTCGAAATCAGGTAGCTTGAAAAAAACATAATGAAGACGGACAATAACCAATTTTTCAGCGAATACCTTTCAGATCAGAATGAATCTCTGTTCTGGAAATTCATGGATTCAATATATCTCGATAACAAAGAAGTCAATACAAGTAAGTCAGTCAAAAAAATCTGAGATTATTATATTATTTAAAATTCAATTCCGTTCTATTTTCAGAGTCCGATCTCGACCAGTACAATCTTGGAATCTCCATTGCTTCTCGTCTTCTAAACTCTTCAGAAATGAACCTTCTCCGGTTTTCCATGAGTACAAGAATATTTTCACCAAGAGTTGAAGTGCACAGACAACTTTCTCTTCAGTTTAAACCTGAAAAATGTTCAATGACGGCATTTTTCGTGTTTGGAAATCAAAAAGGATGCGATTTGAGTCAATTGGATGTAAATAGTTATGATGGGAATGGTAGCAGTGAAGGGTTTGTTTTCATCAGTTCTTTCTTAACTTGAAATTGCTACTTCAGAGTGTTTCAATTCGACCACATTTATCCCATAAATCCGGAAGCCAATTGCACAATCTTCATTTATGGAATACTTGGATCACGAGAACTGAGCAATCTGATTACTGGAGCCAAAAAACTAGTAGCAACTGAAGAAAACCTTCGTTTTGCCGTTCGATTCTCTGATTTTTCTGCTACGGAAGTTTCGAGCCGATCTCACGTTTCTCTTTCTGGGTATGGAGTGGAATTAGCAATCAAAAATACAGAATATAAGGCAGTGGACACATCAAAAGTTGAAGATCTACCAGATGATTTGCATGGATTAAACTTCAAAATTCTCAAACAAAAACATCCAAACCATCAAAAAGAACTGGATTCCTTGATCGATAATTTGGAGAAAGTGGGAGAGATTGTACCATTGAAGAAGTGGCAATTGAATGATTTGGGATATAAAACATGCGAAAAAATACGAGAAAATGAATTGGATTTGGAAGGTATCGAGAAGTTACTACAGGACTTTCCAAGTCACGCGAGGTAAATATTATATATATTATTAGCAATAGAGCTCTAAAAATAATCGAGCAATAGAGCTCGAAAAAAGATTACTTTTGTGAAAGTATTCACAATCTATCCAACTGAAAACAACATCGATTTTTAAATAAAAACTTTTCGTGCTTTTAGATATAAAAAAAGATGATTGAGTTCTGTTTCAAAATGTTAAAAGAAATCTGCGTTCGGGGGGAATCGAACCCCCGTCGAATGCTTGGAAGGCATCCATGCTGACCATTACACCACGAACGCGAAATTTCATGAAATAAAAGAGATGAAAAAGAAGAATTCTCATGAAGCAGAAGCTATCGGAGATACGATATGAGAAAAGCCACTTGACGGAGATAACAAAGCTGTACGTCTTCGTCTCTATCTATTGGAATCCCTCACTTCAAACGCAGCGTAAAGCCGATAGATTCTGACCATATCCAAATCGTATTTCTTCTTTTTCGTCTCTATTATTTCATGAAATATCGCGTTCGTGGTGTAATGGTCAGCATGGATGCCTTCCAAGCATTCGACGGGGGTTCGATTCCCCCCGAACGCAGATTTCTTTTAACATTTTGGAACAGAACTCAATCATCTTTTTTTTAAATCTAAAAGCACGAAAAGAATAAACTGATGTTATTTTCAGTAGGATAGATTGTGAATATTTTTAGAAAATACTTTTCAATTATTTGTTTTCCTCCGGTCGAATCTAATTGGAACTTAATAATGATCTACTGCTAGTTTTTATGGTTCTAGAACAATCTCGCACCGAACTCCAAATGAAACTCTTCTGACATCTATCAAGAAATCACAAGAATTATTCCAATCATCTGGTATCGGAAGCGGCTTGAATGTACTGACAATAAATGGACGAATTATCACAGCAAGAGATGAACGAATTGATTTGTTTTCACTCGTTGAGGTAATGAAGCAGGAGAAAAAAGTAGTTGAAGATCTGGTAGATATTGGATTCAAACTGAAGGATGAAGAAGGAAATCAGGTAAAATTATTTTTGAATAAGTTTCACCGTTTTTTTCTCAGATTGACCATTCCAAATTGCTCACTCTACTTGATTTTACTCCAGTCGACTTATCTACGAAGGCATTTGACTACAGAACTGCTGAACCAGTTGTAAGTTCGATGTCGGATTGCAAACGTAAAATAAAAATTATTCAGTTTCTAAACAACGTTGAATCGAAAGGAGGTCCATACAGATCAATTCATCTTCTTCTTCAACCATTCCCACCTGATCAAATTCGTCCGATTTCTAGAAACATCTTCAATTTGATCTTCTTTTTGGATCCATTTGATTCTGATGATAAGCTTATGAATCTAGTGGAACAATATTTGAAGTCAAAAGTTTATATCAGGTATAAACTGCAAAATCTAGATCAGAAGCAGGGGTGTCCTATTCAACCATGTTTCAGAATTGGAGTAGTCCCATTTTTTAATGAGAGAGCACATGGTATGACAATTGAAGAGGCTGTGGATTCAAAACCAATTTCTCCGAGGATAAGCAAAATTTGGAGCTCGAAGGATACTCTCATTAAAACATTGAAGGTAGTTTTTGGCAAACAATTGGAATCAACTAAAAACGTTACTTTTTTAAAAAAAACTAGGGAATTTTCGAAAATATAATTATAGTTGATTCAGTGCTTGTTTCAAATCGGCAATCAAGTCAGCGACATTGGTCCCCGTGCTGAAAACAGAAAGTATCTTTAATTGATTCAGTGGTTTCTCTTTTAATGGTTCCACTGTATTGGTGCTACAGTCGGTCCTTCTTTCACAGTTCCAATGATCTGTTTAACATGAGATACTGACAATGGGTGCTCAATCAGTGTCTCAGTTCCACCAAGAAAATGTTTAGCAATATATTGGCGTTCTCGGAAATTAGATACATTCGTAGCCCAAAGAAAGTTTTGAGACTTCGAGAGAATAGCGCAGCGTCCTAGAGTGACTGTAATAGATTGGAAGTTATTGAACGTATTTCTTAGTGTTTGTCTCTCTTCACTGAACAAAAAATAACTCACTAACAAGCTACCAGCTGTGAATTTTTGAAGTTTCAATTTTTCCACTTGTCAATGTTAGGTTCGTTAACAGAATGGTATAAAAGATAATTTGTACTTTGTCTCAAAAGAAATTGTTGCCATTACCATTACTTTGTTATCATGTTCTTATCAGAATTGTTCCAATGGAGTTTAAGAGTTTCCAAAGTAGTTTTATTGAATAGAAAATTACAAGCGCCAATATTTACATGAGAAAATAGACCAACTCTACAATCAAGCAAGTCAAAGTATATACAAAAATACAATATTTCAAAAAAAAAATCAAGTTTAATCAACTTCCTCCACAGTAGGTCCCTGAGGATAATTGCTAGGGTTGAATCCACCGGAACCTGGATTACCACATCCTGTCTGTTGATCCTGTCCTGACTGATGCAACTTGGTTAGAATAGCTTGGCAAACAGCTTTCAACTCTCTATCCTTCGATTCAATCTCATCTTTCTCAGCCAAAGTGTTTGCTTCCATCCAACGAAGTGTATCCTCAACAGCTTCCTTAGCACGACTTCTGTCTTCAGATGACAATTTGTCTCCGTGCTCCTCGAGTGCTTGTTTCACTTGGAATGCATAACCTTCCAGCTGATTTCTAGCAGAGACTTTGTCGCGTTGCTCCGCATCTTCTCTCTCGAATTGCTTCGCTTCATTGACCATTCGATCAATTTCAGCTTGAGACAATCTTCCCTTTTCATTACGGATTGTGATCCGGTTTGACTTTCCAGTGGATTTATCCTCAGCCGACACATTCAAAATTCCGTTTGCATCAATATCAAATGTGACATCGATTTGCGGGACTCCACGTGGTGCTGGTGGAATTCCTGTCAATTCAAACGTTCCGAGTCGGTGGTTATCTCGAGTCATCGCACGCTCTCCTTCGTAAACTTGAATAGAAACGCCCGGTTGATTATCAGCATAGGTAGTGAAGGTCTTGGATGCTTTAGCTGGGATGCGAGTGTTACGGTCGATGAGATTTGTCATCACTCCTCCGGCAGTCTCAATTCCAAGACTCAATGGGGCTACATCAACGAGTAAAACGTCTTTGATTGTTTCATCCTTCACTCCGGAGAGAACTGCAGCTTGGACTGCTGCGCCGAAAGCGACGGCTTCGTCTGGATTGATGGAGCAGTTGAGTTCCTAAAATAACATGAAGTATTGTTAAATGTCACATTCACAAGTTGAAATAAATAGCATCAGCCTAGCCGAAAGTTGCAATCCTTACCTTTCCATTGAAAAAATCCTTAAGCAATTTCTGAATCTTCGGAACTCTCGTGGAACCTCCGACCAACACAACTTCATCAATGTGCCCCTTATCTATCTTTGCATCTCTCAATGCCTTTTCAACAGGCTCCAATGTCTTTCGGAACAAATCAGCACAAAGTTCTTCGAATCGAGCACGTGTGATTTTGGAATAGAAGTCAGTTCCATCAAACAAGGAATCCACTTCTACAGTTGCCTCGGTGGAGCTGGACAATGTTCTCTTGGCACGTTCACAAGCTGTTCGAAGACGGCGAATAGCACGTGGATTTGGAGAAATGTCTTTTCCGGTTTTCCGTTTGAATTCATTCATAAAATGTTGGAGCATTCTGGAGTCGAAATCTTCACCTCCGAGATGAGTATCTCCGGCGGTAGATCTCACTTCGAAAATGGATCCCTCAGCGATCGATAGAATTGATACATCGAATGTACCACCTCCCAAATCGAAGATCAAAACGTTTTTCTCCTCACTGATTCCCTTGTCCAATCCGTAAGCGAGAGCAGCTGCAGTTGGTTCATTGATGATACGAATAGCATTGAGACCAGCAATGGTTGCAGCATCTTTGGTAGCTTGACGCTGACTGTCATTGAAGTAGGCAGGTACAGTAATCACAGCATCCTGGAAATCAGTAAGTAAGCTGGTTCTACTTAAATCGATTATCTCGTGAAACAGTGTCCATATTTGTTCACCTACCTTAACAGTATGTCCTAAATATGTCTCCGCAGTTTCTTTCATTTTCTGGAGCACCATTGCTGAGATTTCTTCTGCATTAAACTCTCTTTTCTCTCCTTTGACCTCCACTTCAACAACTGGTTTTCCTTGTTTAGCTTTAACGGCAAACGGCCAATGTTTGATATCCGATTGAACAGTTTCCTCGTCAAAGCGTCTTCCAATTAGACGTTTTGCATCGAAAACTGTGTTTTCTGGATTACGGGCGGCTTGATCTTTGGCGGCATCACCAACAAGTCTCTCGGTATCTGTGAATGCCACGTAAGAAGGTGTGGTCTTGTTACCTTCGGAGTTGGCGAGAATTTCGACCTGTAAACTTTGAATTCATTAGAATCCGATTAGTGAAGATATTTGAAGTAAAAAATGGATTCTTAACTTTTATATTCAACTGTTCAAATATGAAATCTGGATTTTTTAGACTAACCTTTCCGTTTTGATAGATTCCAACACACGAATACGTGGTTCCAAGGTCGATTCCGATAGCTTTGCAAGAAGACATTGCTTGTGCAATTTTTGTAGTCAGTAGTAGATAGCCTTAGCGTAGAACAAAGTTCTTCTGAAATTTACATCTTCGTCTGATTCCCAAGCTTTTATACGTCTCAACTGACGCCTTCTAGATCCTTCTACAAACCTCTAGAAGCATTTTTCGAGAGGGATCGGGCTCCCCTAAATGTCTGCGTTTCTGCGAGACGCATGTGCTATTTCTCCTTTTTCTCTGCTTGCCAGAACGTTCTGGTGGCTGGGTGGGGCGTTGTTGTTGGTAAAAATAGAGAGTGCATCACAGATGTTTACGACGTGCAAAGGGAGAAGAAAATTCTAGAATGGACCGAATTCTCGTTGTTTTCCCTGCTGATGTCGCTTTCTGGACATTGAGCTATGAACCATTTCGAATCAAAAAACGCTCAATGGGAATATAGATCTGAGGGTCGACGAAATCTACGACATGGATATGGATTAATCTTGATATAGGTTTTTCAGTTCCAAAATGTTAAAAGAAATATGCGTTCGGGGGGAATCGAACCCCCGTCGAATGCTTGGAAGGCATCCATGCTGAACGCGATATTTCATGAAATAATAGAGACGAAAAAGAAGAAATACGATTTGGATATGGTCAGAATCTATCGGCTTTACGCTGCGTTTGAAGTGGGGGATTCCAATAGATAGAGACGAAGACGTACAGCTTTGTTATCTCCGTCAAGTGGCTTTTCTCATATCGTATCTCCGATAGCTTCTGCTTCATGAGAATTCTTCTTTTTCATCTCTTTTATTTCATGAAATATCGCGTTCGTGGTGTAATGGTCAGCATGGATGCCTTCCAAGCATTCGACGGGGGTTCGATTCCCCCCGAACGCAGATTTCTTTTCAACTTTTCGGATCTGAAAATCTATATTTGAGTCTAATCTGTTCACATGGAAATATTTTCAGAAAGGATCCCAATTCCTGGTGAACTACGGCTTATCAAAAGTTCCTCACGCTTTTCTCAACGGATATCTATTGGACGTGGTAGAGTTGTTGTGACCAATTATGATTAATTCCTCAATCATTACAGTCATCTCCTGAAAACTTCGATGTTATTCTCCAAGAAAATGTTCAAAAACAAACGATCCGCCTTCAAATGATGATCTATCATGGAATGATTAATGATAATGTTAAAATTGATGAATGGTGGCTGGCAAAAGAAACAAATCCAGATGTTGCTGGAAGAATTAATCAAAAGTGAAAATTGAAAAAAAAAATTCATTCTGCAATGTTCCAATTTCAGAATTGTGATGGCCTTCAATGAACGGAGGTTTTTGAAATTCGACGAAAAGTAGGTTCTCGCACCCGAGAAGAGTTCTCTAGATCGTCTATGTGTTTTTTAAAGCAGCTACATTTTTTTCAGAGCATTTTCCGATATGATCACGAGTGTTGATTACTTCCCGACAAAATCCTCATCTTCATTGAAAAGCAGTGTAGGCTTTTTTTCCATATCTCATAGTATCATCAAACATTAATTCAATTTCAGAATGTGTCCACATGGATCATTGCCGATTTCCAAAATCCGATAAATCGGTTTTTCGCTGCCAATACTCTCAAATCTGTCGCAAGAAAAAATGAGAACAGAATCGCAATTATTTCTAACCCAAAATCAAGTTCTCGCAATTCGGAATCGGAATCCTGCAGTTTTGAATATGGAGACTTGGAAAATCTGATAGAAGCTCTGGAATCTACGGATAACTGTATCAAAACAACAGTTTCTTCAAAGTTCTTAATTGCAAATGGAATCAATCCGGGAGAAACAGTAATTGTGTCGAATGGACTAATTATTGGACCATTTTCTGATGAAAAGGAGTATTTGAAAGTGGAAGATTTCGACTATTTGAATGAATTGTGGAATGAGAAGGGAGCTGGGGTAAGAATTTTAAAATAGAAAGCATGAGCGGATGCTTAGAAGAATAAAATGTTTTTGGAAAATTTTAATTAATAGTATATGCAGGTGGAATATTGTTCTCGCTTTGGTCGTTTTGGTACATTTGAATAATCGAATTCTTATTTAGAGAACGTCTGAATTTTTCAAAAAACAATATTCTGCGGATGACGTCGACATCAAGTTTTATTCAGCAATGGCAAGAATGTACCGGAAAGATGTATCAAGAATCAGTTTTGATGAGTTCAAGAATTCTGAAAATATGATTATGTTCCCACCTGAAATTTCATCACTTCCATCAGTCACGATCACATGGATATCGAATCCAGTATCCAGAGAGGCTCAACAAATCATTTCTATTGTGAAGCTGTTACGCAAAGTACTGAACGCCAAAGTTGAGGTACGAAAAGTTGAAATTAAATTCACTCTGGATCAAACATTATTTCAGATAATATTCAATCCTGCATCGGAAATTCTGGAAAATCCAATCAAACGATTTTATCGTTTTGTGGCTAAAGAAGAACTAGAATTTAATGAGTTTGGGGCTATTGAAAACCATTTCGCAGTATTTTCGAATCTTCCTCAAAAACAATTATTGACGATGTCAATTGAGACAAATGACGGCTGGATGATTGAATTGAAAGAAGCTGAACATGACCTAGATAATATTTTGTTAGAATCGGTGAGGATTGAAACTGTTTCTGTTTTTTTCTGATTATACTTTATGCAGACTTCCGAAGATGTTGAATCTGCATACAGTCTGGAACATATTCTTGTTGAAGGACAATCTCGAAAGTCATCAGGAGAAGCATCAGATGGTTTGGAAATTGAGTTACAATCAGGAGACACGACATACGATACACTCGTCATGTTAAATTTAGGATATTACCAATTGAAGGTATACTTTGAGAACTCGGATGAACTAGAAACATTGCATTCAGGCGGAACCGGGAGTATGGAATCTGCGTCTTCGAGAAGGGAGCTCATCTGAGAAATATAAATTTTCGAAAGTTGATTCCAAGCAAGTGGAAAAGGATATTAAAGTTATTGTAGGTATGTCGTAGAACCGAAAGTCAAAAGTTTTATATTAAATTCATTTTTTTAAAGCTAACTTTATTCAGATTCATTTACCGGGAAATGGATACAGCTTGTAGTCGATGAAGTTGATTCGAAGAATGAACCTGAACCATCGAAAATTCAAAAATTAATGAACAGTGCAAAGAGGTATACGCGCCCTGAAGTCTTTACTCCTTCATAATTTACTCTTTATCTGCAGTTTCTTCTCGACCCCAGCACCATCTGAAGCAATCAATGTCTTTTCTCTCGCATCCGGACATCTATACGAAAGATTCATGAGAATTATGATCGTCTCAGTAATGAAAAACACGAAAACGCAGAAAGTCAAATTCTGGTTTCTCAAGAATTATTTATCTCCAAAATTCAAAAAATCCATTCCACTATTGGCTGATTTCTATGGTTTTGACTATGAATTGGTTGAGTACAAGTGGCCGAAATGGTTACATCAACAGACAGAAAAGCAGAGAGTTATGTGGGGTTATAAGGTAAGAATACCCAGACAATTTTCTAGTTTTCATCAGAAGACACCTTTCGCAGATCCTATTCCTCGATGTCCTTTTCCCTCTGAACGTCGACAAAATCATTTTCGTGGACGCAGATCAAGTTGTTCGAGCAGATTTACAAGAGTTGATGGATTTTAATCTGAATGGAGCACCATATGGGCAAGTAAACTGTACAAAAATTCGAGTTTCATTTTTTCCGATTACTGTGTTCCCAGTCCTCCAAACCTTTCATTTTCAGATATGTTCCATTCTGTGAGAGCCGGAAAGAAATGGAAGGATTTCGCTTTTGGAAAACCGGATATTGGAATAATCATTTGATGGGAAGGAGATATCATATCAGTGCACTTTATGTCGTTGATTTGAAGGTAACTATCATTTTGTATTTCTTATGCAGTAAACTTTTTAGGCTTTCCGTGAATTCTCCGCCGGTGATCGTCTTCGTGGTCGCTATGATTCCTTATCAGCTGATCCGAACAGTCTTTCAAACTTGGATCAAGATCTTCCGAATAATATGATTCATGAAGTTCCAATTAAATCACTTCCTCAGGACTGGTTATGGTGTGAGACATGGTGTGATGATAACAGTAAGAAAACGGCGAAAACTATCGATTTGGTAAGATTTTTCATCAAGGCTAAGATTCGAAGAGCTATTTTTTCATTGTTCGAAATTTCAGTGCAACAACCCTCTGACAAAAGAACCAAAGCTGAACTCGGCACAACGGATTATAGGAGAATGGAAGGATTTGGATGAGGAGATTTCGAATGTTATTAGAAATGACAACCGAACGAAACGATCGAAACTTCAAGAATCAGATGGGGAGAAAGAAGAACTTTAACCTTACTTTCATATTCTGTAAACTTATTCTGTATTAGTTAATTCAAGATTATCCAAATTATTACTGTTAGCTGTAGATTGCTGTCTTCCTTTTTTTTTAAATAAAACTTTTGACAATTTCGTACTTCAACTTCGAAAGTTCTGTTCAAAAATATGGTGGGCTGATATTTTCAAACCAATGTGAGTATGGAAAATCTAAAAGTGATAGACGCTTTGAACCGAAACAAAAGTATCTGCGTTCGGGGGGAATCGAACCCCCGTCGAATGCTTGGAAGGCATCCATGCTGACCATTACACCACGAACGCGATATTTCATGAAATAAAAGAGACGAAAAAGAAGAATTCTCATGAAGCAGAAGCTATCGGAGATACGCTACGAGAAAAGCCACTTGACGGAGATAACAAATCTGACGTCTTCGTCTCTATCTATTGGAATCCCTCACTTCAAACGCAACGTAAAGCCGATAGATTCTGACCATATCCAAATCGTATTTCTTCTTTTTCATCTCTTTTATTCCATGAAATATCGCGTTCGTGGTGTAATGGTCAGCATGGATGCCTTCCAAGCATTCGACGGGGGTTCGATTCCCCCCGAACGCAGATTTCTTTTTCTCGAATCTTCTCGTTTCGATCAAAATGACAAAGTACAATTTGCGATGTTTGTGTAAGAATATAATTGGTCATTAGTCCACACTTGGACAGATAAGAGAAATATCAGTTTATGATCTTATTAAACGATTACTATCCTTGCATCAGCAGTTTTATAGTTTTCTGATAACAAAAACGACCCTCCATTTCTAATCATTTCGAGTGTGTATTCCGCAGAAAATGAGGTGAGTGGTCAATTGATTCGAAGCGTTTTGTGGGAATCATATCTCTTTCTAGTGACAGTTTCGATTGGCCAGTTGGCAATAATGAAGCGAAGGAACGTCTTGGAGAAAGATTCTCTTCTCTTCATCTGGACACCAAAATCTCTGCTTCCCATGCCAAACCTCTATCCAATGCAGATCCAGTCGTTGTCCCTATTTATCATTCTTCTACTTATCGCTTCAAGACTGTCAATCAATTCAATGAACCAAATCATGGTTCGAACTTTGTCTATCGTAGATGTGGAAATCCTACAACTGAAAATGTTGAAGTTGTAATTAATGAAATCGAAGGAGGTGCGGGATCACTCCTTTACAATTCTGGTCTAGCCGCGATTAGTGCTGTATTTTTGGAATTCTTAAATTCTGGTTCTCATCTGATTTCAATGAGTCCAATCTACAGTGGAACATCTTCTTTTATTAACGAAACTTTGAAAAGATTTGGAGTTGAAGTGACATTCGTCGACGTGGAAAAGGAGGAAGACTTCGCTGATGCTGTGGAGAAAGCAATTCGTCCGAATACTAAATTGATCTACTTTGAGACGATTGCCAATCCAACAATGGCAGTTCCAGACGTTTTGGGAACATTGGAAGTTGCTAAGAAGCATAATGTAAGTCAACACAATGGTCTCTTTGTTCAATTGTAAATTCAATTCAATATAAATCTCTGCTTTTTCAGATCCGCACCTGCATCGATGCCACATTTTCTTCTCCTTACAACATCCAACCTCTGAAATTGGGGGCTGATATTAGTCTCCATAGTTGGTAAGTATACTTTTCAGTCTTTTTGATTCAAATAGGTCTCCAATTAGTAAGTTTTCATCAACAAGCTTCCAGCTCAAAATATATCGGAGGACACACGGATGTTATTGCTGGAGTCGTTACTGTTGCCCATTACGAGGACTGGAAAAAGTTGAAGCTTCAACAGCTGACAACTGGAAGCTCATTGGTGAGTGGACACTAAACTGACACAGTAAATCTTTCATTTCATTTCAGTCTCCTTACGATGCAGCTCTCTTGACACGTGGCCTTAAAACATTGGCTCTCCGAGTCGATCGGATCTCGGAAAATGCACAAAAAACAGCGGAATATTTGGAGAGTCATCCTAAAGTAGAACATGTCTATTATCCAGGATTACCATCCCATCCACAACATAAATATGCAAAACAAGTTATGAAACAATTCTCAGGAATGATTGCATTCGATGTTGGAACTTCAGAAAATGCAATCAATCTTGTGGAGGTATGGGCATCTGGATAGACAAACGCACAGATGGATAGTCTTTCAGAACCTCAAACTCATTATCCACGCTGTAAGTCTCGGTGGAACTGAGTCTCTAATTGAGCATCCATTATCAATGTCTCATGGAAAGCAACTACTTCGAGATGCTGATGGACCAACTGTTGCACCTGGACTTTTGAGATTCAGGTAACAATTGCTTTCTTTATTTCCACAGAAGATCAAGCATCTTTATATAATATTTAATTTCAAACAAACTTTTTTCAGTGTCGGAATCGAAAACGTGGATGACATTATTAACGATTTGAAGAAGGCTCTTGATCAATTGTGATTTTTTCATTATTTTAAGAATAAATGTTTCAATCTTTGTGTCTCTAACAAACTATTTCTTCCAATAATTCTTCCAATAATAAGACAGTTTCCATCGAACGAAATTCATCAGTCATGATCCAGTTTGAACATATTGATAGGCTCACCAAAAAACGAGTCTAGAAACAAATGAAAATTGAATCAATTCACTATTTTTGAGCTACAAGTAGCCTTATAAATAACATCAAATCTTCTGAGAGAGATTTTTAAAAGATTGTTTGAGTTTACTGTCCAATTCAAAATGTTTCTCTTTTCATATAATGTTTGATCTACCCTTTGAATGAGTTTTATTTTGGCGGGCATCTCACTGTTAATAAGTTTGAGTTGTAATTCATACTGTTCTTCAGCTGTCGTCTACTCAATGAAATATCAATGTGCTGGGTTTTACAACTTTTGAAACTTTTTTTTTAAATGTCAACTTTTGGATTACACCATATATCATTCTAAAAGTAAGAAAACTGAAACAATTTTTTTCGCTTACGTATATTTTTTAACTTTATATACTAACTCATTCAAATTTTGTCAGAATGGGATGCTGTTGCCCAAAAATCACCGTTATTCCTCCAGCACCAGAAGACGTCGACTCATCCGCCCAGAACTCCGTTCCACCACAATGTGAGTTCAATCATCAGAATCTTGATAGATAATACGGTATCTTCATTTTTCAGCTCCTGACCGTCTCCAAGTTCCATCTCCACCGCCGCAATCCCCAGAACCTACTACTAACACGCCACCTCAACCTCCAGAATTTCGGGTACTGATTCCAGGATGTCACTGGACAACCGACTAATCTATTTTCTCACTTCCCCTGATCTTTCATTTTTCTTCTTCTAATCCTCTCATATCTTGTATTGTAAAATGAAGTTATTTAAGTTTGCATTTTTTCTATACAGATCTGTGGATCTGGAACAGGAAGCATTATCAAATTAGAATACATTCGAGCACCCGACACCCGAACGGTAATTTCTGACAAATATGATAGAGCAAGATTACGGAAATCACCTCAAATCGTAAAAAACATTATCGGTTCGAAACCATTAGGAATTAAAATCGCAATTCTTCTCTGATTTAATTGAATTGATTGAAAAAATGAGGTAAGCTCCCTACTGAGATATCTTTGATTGGATTGGCCAGTGGCAAGTAAAGACTCTCGTGAACGTAGAGAGATTTATTTCGAGCTTGAGAAAACAAAAGAAATCTGCGTTCGGGGGGAATCGAACCCCCGTCGAATGCTTGGAAGGCATCCATGCTGACCATTACACCACGAACGCGAAATAAAAGAGATGAAAAAGAAGAATTCTCATGAAGCAGAAGCTATCGGAGATACGACATGAGAAAAGCCACTTGACGGAGATAGCGAATCTGTACGTCTTCGTCTCTATCTATTGGAGTCCCTCACTTCAAACGCAGCGTAAAGCCGATAGATTCTGACCATATCCAAATCGTATTTCTTCTTTTTCGTCTCTATTATTTCAGGAAATATCGCGTTCGTGGTGTAATGGTCAGCATGGATGCCTTCCAAGCATTCGACGGGGGTTCGATTCCCCCCGAACGCAGATTTCTTTTTCTATTTTTTTTTCTCGAATCATCTCGTTTCGATCAAACTATCAAAGAACAATTTGCGATGTAAGATTCTTCAACTCACCGTTTCAAGACAATGGATCTAAGCCCCATCCAATCTACAGTGGAGCATTTTTGTTTGCCACGGAGACTTTGTCACGTTATGGAGTGGAAGTGACATTTGTAGATGTTGCAACTATGGCTGTTCCAGATTTATTAAGAATTATTTAGACCTGAATTTCCTCCAGAAACAGTGAAAGATTTCCGATCCTCAACTTCTGGGTCCGAATAATAACTAATAGAAACGATTTCAGATCCGAATTTGGAGAGTCATCTGAAAGTAGATCGTGTCAATTATCCAAGGTTACCATCTCATCCACAACATAAATATGCCTAAAATCAATCTTGTGGAGGTATGGACATCTGGATAGACAGATGCACAGATGGATATACTTTAGACACTGAAACTGATTATACATGCAGTAAGTCTCGGTGGAACTGAGTTTCTAATTGTAACACTGACAATGACTCATGGAAAAGTGGAAATTCGAGATGTAAGTCATCCAGATGTAGCTCCAGGATTATTGCGGTGTGGGATGCCTATAAATCGTATTTTGACGAAAATAGTCAAAGTCTTCCTTCATTTTTGTTCCGAATTCCATCTTCTTGTCCTCCACTTAATGTTTCATATCGTTTTTTTCCGGCTAAACGTTCTATTGCCAATTCTCATGAGATTTTTATTTTTTTACATGTAATCTCTTGTAAATCAAACAAATTTGTTGTAGTGTCGGAATCGAATAGATGGACGATATCATCGGTGATTTGCGCGACGCTTTAGACAATTTGTGATTGTAACGAAGAAGATTTATATCCATTTCTCTCTTTTTCTCTCTTTTTTGATTAAATGAAACAATGGGAAGTTCTTATTGAGAGAGGAAATAGTGTGTTGATATGAAGAGATTCAGACATTTTGACATGATATCAATTGACAGAAATGATGATAGAAGAAGGGAGAAGAAGGGGAAGAGATTAGAAGACATAAGAACTTGATAATTTAGTTGATTCCTTATTGAATTGGATTGTTTTAGTGGGAATTTATTCAAAAAGAATCGGAAAAGGTGTTAACGGAACTGAAGATCTATGAACATTTGAATGCTGACGCAGGCAGTTCAATGAATGAATCTACATGTATGTCTGTGTATCCGGATGTTCATGAAATCAGGAGTATTGTCGAAAGACGATGAGAGAAACAGTTTGAGATTCAGGATTACATACCAGACTGCTTTATTTTGTAAAAACTTTTCCCTCAAAAAGTCTGAAAAAAGGAAAGACGGATGAAGAGAAAAAGAAATCAAAGAACGTCATCTTTTCTCGTAATTAGCCTAATTTTCTCAAATTTCTCTTCTTTTTTCGAGATGTTGCAGACGTTTGTTTGTCAAGAGGCGCAAAAAATCATTATTTTTTCTTCATTTTTAGTTTTCTGTAATGTCCCCATATTCGTAATTTTTATTATTCCTTTTTTTCGTTTTTAATAATCGCTATCGCTGCAAAAAGTTTTGGTTTATGAGCAATTTCGGAGAGGGCGATTACATAAAAACCCGATTGAAAGCTAACTTTTCTTTTTGAAAAATTTTCCTATCTTCAATTCATAAATAGTATATCTACTGCAACTTCCGAAAGACACAACAGATGAAAGAAATAGAAAAACACAAAATTTATAAGACAGCTCTTATAAAAGACAGATCGAAGCTGTGTTACTAGAGAAGAAAATTTCGGAAAAAGGGAAAGTTATGGAACAGCAATGCATGATTATACCAAAATCGCCAACTTTCAATTTTCCAGACATTTCATTGAGAGCACTCTATCCATAAACAAGCACTTTTTTCAGAGTAACTTTTTTTATATTATTGGAACGAGAAGTTCTCTTCTTCTTCCAATTTTGTTTATTTGATCACCAGCTGATTTTGTCTAGAGAAGAAATCAAAAAACATTGCAAAACTCCCGAAAATATTTCTCTTGTCTTCCAAAGATATTTCTGTCGTTTTTTCTCTCCAAAAATTCTCTTTTTTTCTTTTTCTATTATTGACAAACTCGCCGAGAGCAGCTTGTTCTTCGTGACTCGACACTTATCTTTTATCACTCATTTTTCTTCTTTTTCCCCTCTTTTTTACTCGCTGAAAAGAATTGTTGTAAACTATTTCTGACTCGATTTGATTTATTTCAGATCCCCTCCAAACAATGGGCCCTCACTGTCCTGAAAGAGAGTTTTCAGCCGGTCAACTCATTAGTCAATGAACGAAATATAATGAGCACATGGTTTTTCTGCGTCTCTTTGAATCTCTCACTGTTTCACATCACTCTCTTTTTCTCTTTCTTTCTCTCATTTCGTCCCGCCCGTTTCTCTTTTCCGAAACAAAAGCAAACTGTGCTCCGAGGACTTGTGCTCATTTCGAAAATGAGCACCCTCGAATGTCGTGACTTTTTCATTTTTCTGCTGTCTCTTTTTTTCAACAAGAGGTGATGGAGAAGAAAAATAGGTGTCTTGAAATGAAACTTTGGAGAAAATAGTTGAATTTTAGAAAGAGTTTTGCGAAAGATTTGTTTTTTATTTCACTGAATCATTAGGTTGGTCCTTCTTCTAGTTTAAACAGTCAGAAAATGATCATGCTTTTCTTTCAAGATCCGCAGTTCTGCCGCCAAATTGAAACTCTGTTTCATTCATTGTTTCCTAATTATGAAAGTTCAAAGATTTTGAATGGATTGGACACCGAAAGATACATTTCTTTTGACTTTTCTTGATTCTTCAAATCGAAATCTCCATTAAACGCGTCCCATTTCATGCGTATTTGTTTACATTTTCTTTCTGAGAGCTCCCTTCTCGTCAATCAATGAATTCGAATCGAAAACCACTTCATCATAGTTTAAAATTTCACTAAAATCAACTTCTCTGTTCATCTCGAAAACGCCCAAGGTGCGCCAGCCTCCAACTTTAGTTATTTGTATTCTTCATATCAATCGGAAAGCAATCATCCATTTCCTTCTCCTCCCGGATGACCCCGTTTTCTCCGAATACACTATCATTCGTTATCATTCAAAGGTATTCAGGTCATTCAGAAGATTCCACGTGTCTTGTTCTGAAGATTCGTCGGTATCTCATCCCGCACATCTTCTTTTTCCTTCTTCTTCTGATACTATCTTATGACCTTGCAAGACGACGACTACTATCTCGATCTACGCCTTCTTCTCGTAACGGTCCCCCTTCTCCTTCTTCTTCTTCTTTCCCTCCCACCTTCCGAAGAAATGGGCGGAGCCAATTCGTCCTAACCCATTTGTTCCCCCCTCCCCTCTCCAAAACGCCTTCATCACAAATTCGACATTCGGTGTAGTATACCTCGTCGGGTGATGGGCGGATAGTAGTTCACTCACTCTCTTTTTTTAAATGGATATTATTCTATTATTATCTACATACTATATTCTACTATGCATTCCTATGGTAAGTTTGAATATCAAATAGAAAGTTTCCGATCTTTGGTGATTCAGCTTAAATGATAGACTCAATATGTTAGACTTCATAAAGCTAGGTTACCAAAGCTCGGCGGCCGACTCTATCTTTTTTCCCTTTTTTCTTTTAATTAGACTTCTTGAAATCTATAAAACCAAAAAAATCCCAATCTTCAAATTCTCGAGAAGAAGACGACTATCCTCTCGATTTGATTGTATCAATCACGAGATCGGGGCGCTCGATCGATTCGAAAAACATACATCTCATAAAGGTCATGCGCAACGGGAAACAGAAGGAGAGAAAAAGAGAAAAAGATACCCGATTGGAAGTGGAAAGAAGAGAGATACGGTGATTTGATAATGAAGAATTGGAGAGATTTGCGAAAGGTGTGGTGATGCAAATGGAGGGATACGGTAGATTGACTACTTGAGATGATATCATTTCTTGTGAAATCAAAATATAATTTCCTGAATTAGGAGATCTAATTGTCATTGACATTTCTTGTTGCATACGTATTGAAGAGTAGAGTCAAAAGTTTCTGTAAGTTTTGTGAGTGACTGAAACTTTTCGTTACCGTAAGAGCACAAACATCTTCAGAGAAAATACCCTTTTTCTAAATTTTTGACATGAACATTCCTTTTTTTCAAAGTTTTTATATTCAGGGCAATCATATATGCATTAACTCAATGACTACAATAAAAAATACCAATAAAAACGATCGAATAACTCATTAAAAACACATAAAGTTTAAAAGTTCAATTGTCTTATGAATATGTGTTCAGTTCGAATTTTAATTGGAATGAACTTTATATATTACACTCAATTAAACGTGATAGATTTCTGACAAGTGATGAAATGTCTGATACTTCAGATTATATAGTGTCATCTAATGTTTTGATCTCTTTCAGTTTTTGTATCCCAAAATAAAGATTTTTCTCGATTATCAATTAGGATACAAGTATATTCTCATATCCAGATTACCTTTTTTCGCGTAATAAAAGTAAACTGTCCACTTTCGAAATATCGGATTACATCGTATTGCGTTGACTTGTTGGATATTCGAAAGAACAAAATGTGTCATATTTTGCAACTTTCCCTTTCATTCGGATATGTGAACAAGGTCGTTTACTCAATGTCTAGACAGTTGCAGCTGCCAAGAAAAAGTCAAAACATAGTATCAACCGAAGAAAAAAGAGAAACAAATTCTGTTCCGGATGTCCAGATGTCCGTCTGCTCCGCATTTCTTTCCAACTCTCCGTCATGTTTCTTTAAAAAAAGAGAAATAAATACGAATTTTTGCCGATACGTGGCGTCCATTCTCCGAATTTCGAAGGGGTGCCAAAAAGAAAATGAGAGAACAAAAGGTTCGAATAGAGACGCAGACAGGAAATACATCAGTTGAAAAAGCCCATTACTGTAACAAAACGGCATTTGTCTCGGGCAGAAAGGGAGGGAAAACGAAAGAAAATAAGAGACAAAGGGTTGTATACTAATTTGATAAATTTGAAATCGAAACCCGAGAAATAGAAATAAGTTTACGAAGGGCGGTTTTGGACATCTGGATGCACAGAGACGAGTTAGTATTAGGTTGGCAAGAAAGTTTTTGACCATGATTTGTTTTGAATGCTAACGGACGAGGAACGAGAATCAGAAAAACATACACACACTCTCAGTTATACAAACTCTCTGTAAGTTTATTAGTAGTTGGAATTTTCTCTTGCGGCTTCTCCTGTCCAAGCACCATGTCCGTTTTCATTCTTAACCATTCCCATTTTCAACAAGGTTTTTCATTCTTCGCTCAAACTACAACCAAGTTTGACAGCGTCAATTAACAAATAGTGAAAGTTTACAAGAATGAACTCCACTTTCGTTTCACTATAAGCGATTGGCTTCATAATTTTGGAAAACATAATTTTTCTATAGTCGAAGAGTCATGTACTAAAATACCATATGAACAGAGTTTGTACACGCTGTTAGCTGTAGAGGGAGAATGTCCACCCCAGTCTTCTTGTAAATTGTCAATAACGATCCACACTATTTAATCCACAATTGAAAATTTTTCCAAACGTGTCGGCAAGAAGAAGAAATGAGACACCGGTTCGCCATCTTTTGATCGAGTTTGACCTTTAGTGAAGGGTAGTTCTGCTGCTTGAATTTCTCTGTTCTCCACCAAATTTTAATTGACTCAACCATTTGGTTAATTTCAATAGGGAGAGGGTCTTGTACAGTAACCACCACAGAAAAGTCCAGTGACTCAGCGTTGATCAAACGACAGCAGACATCGTAGAACAAGAACGATGCCAGATGAAATTCATGCCTTCCCTACACAACGCATACAATTGGAATCTTCTTGTGAAGTCCAAAAACTTCTTCTTAAACTACTAGTCTTTCAATATGCAAAAAATGGAATCTATACGCAAGTCCTCAACTCCACGCGGTCAAAAACTCCACCACCTCCATGATATTACTCATCCACATGTTGCATATCCGACGACGTATATTCTCGCCTAATTTTGCAAAACCGTTCTTGTTCACACAAAGTACAGCTCTAACCATCCTTTAACAGATTTTCATATGTTCGGGGTAATTGAGCGCGCTACTTTTGAACAGGACTTCTAAACTTGAGGTCAAGTCGAGAAATCAGTCAAAGTTTATTTTGGCTTGAAACAGCCGGAGTTTTGACCGGAGGGTATTGGGAACGTACCCAGTAAACAGCAGACTGTTGTGTATTAAGATAGTTACTACATATGCCATTGGGCACGTTTTCTATCTGAGTACGAATAACTCGAGTTATGGTCAAAAACTTTCTTGCCAACCTAATAGCTAGAGAGATATAGACATGCCGTGCACATAGACCGAGTTTCATAGAGGACATCTGGACTGGCAGACCCACAGACAGACTTCATTTGTGGACAGATTGATGTTCAGACGACTTCTTTCAATCCGAGTAAGTGAGAATTTGAAATGATTGATGAGATGTATTGAATGAAATCAACGTTATCTGTATCGGTAAATCTGAAAAAGAGGTATGACGTAATGAAAGGAGAATAAAGGGGAAGGGGGGAATGACATTAGAGGTTGTACCGGGAGGAGATCATCAATTATTGTCAAGGTTACTGACCCCGCCTATATTGAAATATTGCTCAATAAACATAAATTAAGGGAAGTTTTCAAATTACGATATGAGATTAGAAATCCGATCGAGTTGGTGAAACTGGAGATACGATGCGCGTCGGAGCTACCTCAGAAATGAAGCATTCAGGAGCATTCAGGAAGCATCATTTTATTTCTACTAGTTTCGAAGAAACACTAGAATTCAGAAAAATCTGAATGGTAACCGCCAATTGCATCATCGTGTGATGCAACCTCTTACCTTAAAATCTGAAAATAAAATATTATAGAAGAAATTGTTCAGAAACAATTTATTCTCTTTTCATCATATTATCATCATAATTCAAATTTCGCAATGAAATTATAACTTTTCAAAATTTTAAATTACAAATTGTTGTAAAATTGGTGGTTTTTGGGGGAATAGGGGGGAGGTGCGAAAGAAAGCATGCATTAAAACAATATTTGGGGCCAATTTTTGGAGAAATAGCGGGGTCAAAAAGAGAAAAGACCATAAAAAGGTGCATATAAGGGGAAAGTGGGGGACAATTGACACCGGACATAGTCACCATGTAACTAGACAATATTAGTCATTTTTCAAATCTGAGTGACCGAAAAATGAGGATTATTAACCTTTCTAGGAATCAAATCCAGATTTTCGGGCATTTCCAAAATTGAAAAACAACGGGAAAGTGCAATTTTGTCACAAACAGGACGGTTTTGTATTTGGGGAAATTCTGAGGCAGAATGGTTGTATAAAAAGGGGTCGCCATAAAAATGACTTTGAGTGTAGAACGGTTGTATAAAGGGTACTTGAGGTGGGTGCAGAGAGGTGATAGTTGATTTTAAAGAAGCTATAGGGTACTGTAATTACAGTGAATGAGGATTCTGGAGATAGAAGATTTCAGTCATTTTTGGACGAATGAAGACGTCAATTTCTAGATTATTTTTTAGAAAAATATCTAGAAAGTCAACACCAAAAGTTTGATAAAATTAGATTCCTCCGAAAAACCACTGATAATCTCCTCCTCCGAAATACAAAAGTAAAAAAACAGGGCTCATATAAATCCGGGATTCAGGGGCATAAGAAAAAGGCCACGAAAAATTAGAAAACGGGGACAGAAACCATTAAAATGGTGATGAGAAAACTTGCATAACTGTATGAAAAACAAGAATAATTATAGAAAGTGGAGGCGAGAGTAATGAAGATTTAGGACAGAGCCTCGGGGAGCGAGGGGAGAAAAACGATAAAACAGGAGCCAAAAAACGAAAACACAGGGATATACAAAATTTGGCAGAGCGGGAGAAACATGATGACAATTAGGGGCGGGATTTACTGGGAAGTACTGTACCAGGGAAAGAAAAGGAATGTTTGGAACTTTGCGCCCGATTTGATGGGGCCGATTCGTCGACTAGGAAAAGGGGAAGCGGATACTTTTGAAGAAAGGAAGAGGACCAAAAGATCCCAAAAATCACACAATTTTTTCGAAAAAGGTGCAATTAAAATGGGTATATAGGGGGAGAATATGAGGGAGGGTACAGTCTAGAAGACACGGATGCAATTGTTGCCAAAATCGACGACGTAGATCCGTCCGTCTGGACCGACGGCTAAGTCAGTTGGGCGATCGAGGAGCTGGCGAGGTGATGGTGTCAACGGTGTTGGGGTGGAGGAGAATGCAGGAGCTCCGAATGGGCCAGCGAGGGACTGAAAATGGAAGGATGATACGTGAATGTTTTCAATTCCATTATCTATCAGATAACGAGGACATCTCAAAAACTTACCGAATATGGAGCTGGCAATTCTTGTGGCATCTGGAATCCAGTTGTGTTGGTGACTGGTCCAAGTCCGAACGATCCAATGAATCTCATGTCATCCGAAGCGAAGACTTGAATTCGATTGTTCCGTGAGTCACAAACGAGAATGTGTCCTTCTGGATCGATGACGACTCCTTGAGGACGAACGAACATTCCATCTGCATCTCCCTCACTTCCGTACACTTTCATTTCTGACATATTTCTTGGCGAGAGGACGGCGAGACGGTGATTGTTGAAGTCACTGAAAATTAAAAGACTGGAAACGATTCAAGATATCTGAATTACTTACGTGATTAGCAGTTGTCCATCTGGAAGGTAGCACAATCCACGTGGTGAGTCCAAATTCTTGAAGAAGTAAGCCGAATCGAATCCACACTTCCGAACGAACTGTCCTTGTGGTGTGAAGATTTGAACACGATGGTTTCGAGTATCTGAGACGGCAATAGCATTGTGAGAATTGGTAGCAACACCCCATGGATAATTGAAATATCCAACGGCACGTCCACGATCACCGAACTTCAGAAGGAACATTCCATTCTCGTCAAACACTTGAATTCGATGATTATCCTTGTCAGCTACAACAATGTGGTTCGATGTATTGGTAGTGATTCCAGCGGGACGATCGAATTGTCCTGGTCGGTTTCCGGTAGTTCCAAACTTCGACAGGAAGTTTCCATCCTTGTCGAAAATCTGAACACGATTGTTAGATCGATCTGCCACTATAACTCTTCCACGTTGATCCACACAAATTCCCCACGGACGACACAACTCTCCATCGCCAGATCCTTCTTTCCCGAATGTTAGGATTGGTCCTTTGGCTGAAATCTCATCGTAATTTCTGCCACGTCGAACTTCCATCGTAGTTGGACATCCAGAAATTGGAGTTCCCTTGACAAGAACATTCAGAGTATATGTTCCTTCGATAGCTGGGAAATAGGAAAATGCAACAACCCCATTCTCTCTCGGTGTCATTCCAACTTCGATTGGAGATCCATTTGGAGAAATAACAAATGCTTGAACATCAGACGTTGGCATTGCGTGTTCCAGATGAGGTGTTTGATGAGGGAGAAGTGGCTGAGATGATGGTTGAGTAGCAGCAATTGAAGATGACAAAGGATCTCCGCATGCATCACGAAGTTGAACGTAAATCATCGTTTGCCTTTCTCGGATCGCTTTTTTGAATGTCTCTCCAGCAAGTGAACTATTCTTGGCACATGGACCACTTTCAATATTTCCGAACTGACGTGCTTTATTCAAAAGGATTCCATCTTGTGGCGCTGTGAATTTCAGCCGATCATCTTCATTCACCTGACATGCCAACATCAACACATTAAGCATATTGTTGTTTGGTTCTGTTGTAGATGAACAAGTTTGACATGCTGTCAATTGATCGAAGACTTGTCGAAGCACCGATTCATCTGTTTCTGTGGACGAATCCATCGACTTCGTGGCATTTTGGATTGCTTTATGGAGATCCGCTTGTTTTGACTTGAGATGTTCGGCCTGGGAGATGAGTACTGATAGTTTCAGACTCTTGACGGTTTCCACTCTGAAAGTTGAAAATTTTCCTTGTTTCTAATCCAGAATATCAAATGATAATATTCTTCTAACAGATAGAATATGGCTGTTTTACCTTTTCAACAACTCCTTTCGTCTTTCCTCCAAAGCACTCACATGCGTGTCGAACGCAACACGAATCTCGTTTTCGGCAGTCTGGAAAAACGCATAGAATTGGGTTGAAACGAACATTTTAGAATTTTTACCGTCGCATTTGTGACAACTCCTTCAATCAGCCGCTTGATGGTTTCTCCGGTTTTCTCGCATTGCCATTGCAATAACTGACTCTCATTTGTTAATTCTCCAACGGCCATTCGAATATCACCGATCGGTTGAACACGATGTTGTCCCGGATGTTGTGCAACACAAATTGCACAAAGAGATGCATTTGTTTGAGGGCAATGTTCACAGAATCCGACTATTGGTGATTCGTGTTGACCACATACAGATGACGAGCGGGGTGATGATCCACCGGACCCGCCGGTTGTAGTGGTGGTTGGTGTCGATTCGTTCACCACTTCTGTTGCGTGCCCTGCAAAGAAAACTGGGGGAGGTGAGATAGATAGTAGATGTAACGCGGTACTCACCATCTCCGCTTCCAGCTGATCCAAGTGCTTGACGAGTTGGTACTCCGCTTTGAACGAGTTGAGCCTGTTGTTGTTGAGCTTGGGCGGCAGCACGGTTCATCTGGAACAAAATTGATAATATATGTATTACTTGCCCTACAGTGGTTGCCGTTTTTTTCTCCACTTAAAGCAAGGAATATTTGGAAAATCAGAACGATACTATACTAAACGCGTTCTGACAGAACAAGAGTTTCATCCATGGAGTAACAAATATTAGAGCTGGTAGATTGTTTTTTCCAAGTCAGTGAGTCATAGTCTAAGAAAAATCGAGATGTGAACGAGAAAAAGGAGAATTCTTCAATTTACTACAAACCGACTCCTCCCCTCTTTGGAAATATACTACTATAGTGCTTTTTGCCTCCGCCGAAAAAAGAGGTCGCCCGGATGAAGAAAAGCTCAACGGACACCTCTCCACACCAAATTGGGGGTCCCTTTTCTCGTTCTCGACGAACGTTTTTTGACTGAATACTCGCTGACGACGTGAATAAATATGGGAGAAAGAGGGGAAAAGGAACAGATATAAGAAAATTTGTCGAATAAAACGTTGAAACAGCGATAAATTAGTCACCCTCGACCGCCTAAAGACCCTAAAACTTCAGAAAATTGGAGATTTTTAAAAAAGTATCCGTTTTCTGATTCAAATTAAAAGTGATAAGATTCAGTCCAGACATAAGGATTGGAAAATCAAGCTTCTTATTGAGGGTAGGTTATATTCTAATTTTATAAACTGAATTGATGTCTGAACAAGATTGAGCTTTCACAATAACCCAAGTTGTATGTGTTCTAATCCGGAAAACATCGACAAGGAACTACTGATAACGCAACTCGACGTATTTGTATAGATACAAAAATGCACCAAAAAAGTGCTGATTTTTTTGGAGAAACTGTTGATTAGGAGTTTTGATTGATAGGGCACATATTCAATGAATGCTCAAAAATACCACGTGTTTTCTGATATTTGAGCGGCGAGGAGAAATGAAGTCTCATAAATTCGAGAAGTTTTTTTTCTGATTCATTAGGAAAAAATCGGGTAAAGAAGGAGAATAACTACTTATCATTATTATCAGTTTGATAAACCATACCAATGTGGCCATCAATTGACTGAGCTCGACGAATGCGTGTTGTTTGGTGGCACGAACACGTTGATGAGCCTGGACACAGTGAGCACAGAGAGCCTCCTGGCATTGCATACAGAAGGCGAAGGAACTGCAAACGAAACAGTTAAAGTTCATATTTTTCGATCGTAAACGTACACATGAGATTCGCATCCTTGACACTGAATCGGCGCCAACTGATTCTGTAGTGGCTGTTGTTGAACGGGTGATGGAGCCAATGGCAGCGAAATCGGGAAGGCTTGTTGACTCTGATAGGGAGATGGTACTTGAGTCATTGTTGATGAAGTAGAACCGGCCGGAAGACGTGGTGTCGAACAAATGGATGTACGTGGTGGTGCAATTGTACCCGAATGACGTGGCACATCAGATGAGGCCATAAGAGATGGGGGCATGTGGGATGATGTGTTGGTTGGTGATAGTGGTGAGAAAACAGGTGTATCGTCGTTCTGGAAGAGAAAGAGTCAACGTGATACTAGAGGCTAGATCTAATTCAGGAGTGCTGGAAGGGATTAATAAATGAAAAAGAGCCAATTTCCTTTTTCCGAGAAAAAAGTAGAAGCAAGCACTGTGATTGTCATCGATATCTCAGGTCCACTCACCACAGCCAACGAATCAAAAACATTTTGAGACATCATTGGTGATTGTGCTCCCAAACTTGGCAAACTCTTCAGTGATGTCAACGGTGGTGGCATTTGCATTGGAGACCAAGTCGAAGTGGTACCATTCATATCGATATCCGGGAATCCCATTGGTGGTCTCATCATTGACGCTGGTGTGGACATACGTGGCATCATGATCGGAGATGGAGATCCAGGAAGTCCACTCAATGAGAAAGAGAATGCACGGGCTGGTTGTTGGGGTGTGGATGATTTAGCTGATGATGATCCTACAGTATCCAACAATAATCCTCCTTGATGCGGTGGCGTTGTCAATGTCGGCGACAAGAACATTTGTGGGGGGAAGTTGGCAGCAGTGGCTGATCCTGCACCGCACAATGTACAAGATGGACGAAGATGAGAGTGATGATCGAATTGGGAAGATGTCATTTGGCAACATTGTTGGCATGTCCTAAAAATGATAAAAGTTTGTAAATATATTGAAAGAAAAGAACATGACATATTCAGTTGGTTTGGCTTACTTATGTGCGCAAACGAATTGCAGAATTCCATTTCTCCCAATTTTCGAGCACACCGCACATCGGAATGTGTCATTTTGAATTCCAAGACCGAATCCAGATGGTGAGAACGATCCGTGATGGAATTGCTGCTGTTGTTGCTGTGGAGATGAGAGCATTGATGGCGGAGTATCGAACAGAGAACCAGTGAATTGTTGAAATCCCTGAATCGACGAAGTAGCCGTTTGACCGAGAAGACTATCTTGATGATGATGATGATTCGGTGAGTGTTCTCCACGATGATGGGACATTGAATCGCCTATAAAGACTTGAAGAATCGGGTGAGGGTTGGAGACACAGTGAGAGAATCGTTAGTTATAAAAACCTGGTGAAAACCCAGACTCATTGTTAATTTAAACTCTAAATTCAAGTTTTCAAATGAGAGCGGAACGACTAATTAACCTTCACTACTGCTTCCTCCCATCGATAGTTCGTTTCCACTGTCGTTTGCATCGGCATCAATAATGTCGGTTTGATGATGATGACGACGTGGTCCCTCACCTCCAGATGATTGTTGTTGTTGCTGTATTGCTCCTCCTTCCGTTTCCATTGATGTCATTGCCGAATTGGTGGTGGTGGTCATCGCCATTCGACAATAGTGTATCCAAGTCTGAAAACGATTGAACTCATGAAAGAGCTTACGGTCGGATAAATACTTCGAGCGGAAAAATTGAATAAGTTATAGTTTTGTAGAGTTTTCTACTTCCGCTGGAGTTCATCAAAAGCTGAATAACTCGAAGTTTCAATTAAACATTAAAAAGGAAAACTGGAAGCGAACGTTGTGTTTCCTCTCGTTTTCTGAGAAATCCACATTTTTCGAGGAGAGCACTGGAAATAAACTAGAGAAAACTGGTTAAAAAACTAAAGAAAATTAGCAATTTCCGGTTTTCCGGATGCACTAGAACGCAATTAATTGAACAAGTGAATCATCGGAGCATATAAAAACGGCACTTTCGATATAAAAAGTTGCGAAAATAAGCGAACAAATGGCTGGAGGGCGAAAAAATGTTGGCTACAATGAGAAAATGACTTGCGCATCACTCAAGAACAACTGAAAATCCCGCTCATTTGCATTTTTCCGCCGGAAAAAAAACATCATTTGAATTATTTGAAAATTTACCGTTAAAATAGCGTTTGGTAGGTCAAAATTAATTTTTACTAAAGTATTTTCAATAAATATTTTTTTTGTGGAATTTTACCTTTTCTTCAAGATCACGAGCAGTTCCAACGTCGCATTCCCGCCGTTTCCGGCTCTTTTTATCTACGAAATTCGGTTTTATGGAAATGACCGAACTTCTTCCCTCCTCCAACGACGTCGGGTTTTTTTCTTGAGTAGCGAGGCGATCGGCTTGACTTCTTGTACCCGTTCGCCAACCGTTGCCTGGAACAGAAACATGAATAGAGTTGAATGGGAAAAATTCGATTTTAGGAGAGATAGGAATTTCGAAAATGTTTCGGAGGTTACGGTAGGATATTGTTTATAAAGAATTTGATGGTTTGGGAAAACTAGATATATCATTTGACTTTAACTATGTTTGAGAAACAGTTTTGCTAATTAGCAGTGTTCTAATTTTTTTCTTTCATTCAGAATCTTCATTCTCAGTGGTTTGCACTTATTTTAGGCCGTGCGGGTCTCGAAGCGATTAAAAGTTTTCTTAATCGCGCCTTTAACGATTACGGTGGGTTGTTGAATGCTTTTGATTTTGAAGAAGAAAAAGTTTTCAGGAAAAACATGATTTGTCATGGAATTGCTATTTTCAGAAAAAAAAATGAAACGGCTCACAAAGCTAATACTCAAATTGAGCCAATTTCTAGTGTTTCTGACAAATATAGCTAATTTATATGCGTTTGAAAATTGGAAAAAAGAGAATTTCTTTTCGAAAGATGTGTGGAATATGAGTGTCTAATCTTGCAAATATTCTCTTGAAATTAAGAAAGAAGAATGAAGCATCGTAATTAAAACGAAGAAATATTCATAGAATCGGAATATGTTCACAAAAATGAATAGCTTGAAATTTTCGATAAAATAGGAGACTTATGAAAAGTGAAACAAGTTTGAGTATGAATGAGAAAAGGTTAATAATAAGAGAAAGCATTTCAACTTATGATAGAAAGTCACATTCAGAATTCCGGGAGCTGAAATCCCCAGGCTTCCTAGACCAGTAGCTCCAAGAGCAGGGGTCCAGGGAAGAAGTGACAGCTGGTCTTTATTAAACTTGAGCCAAGAAACTCTAGTATCATTGCTCAAGTTGGACCTTCAAGAAGATGAAATTCTTGGAATCTTCATCTGAAGAAACTAGACGTAGTAGTAGTCTTGAGAGGTTGTTGTCATAAAAACAGTAGTAAATGAAATGAGAATAAATAAACAAGCTCTTCCTTTCTCTCTTCCGATTGGAATAAACAAATCAAAAATGTTATCAAATGAAATGATGAGCAACTGAAGAGTTATATCAAACTATCATATTAAGAAATGGGCGTGGCTTATTTCCAGATATTGCAATAAAACAAACAGGCATGGATATAAAAGAAAAGTAATCATACCATCAGAAAAACAAAAAAACCGAAGTTAGCCACACCCATTTTCTGAATATTGTTCTAGATATGCATCTGAAAAGGGGCGTGGCTCAATATAGCTTCAAAGCTCACTCATGATGTGGGTGGGACCAAAGCCTTTTAAAACAGTATGAAAGAAACTTCATTTCCCCAAACTCTATTTTGGTTGAAGGAGTCTGCAACGCCCCTTCCCCACGGGACATAGACCCCTGTCCCATGAGGGCGTCTGGAAAAGTGGGTGTGGCTGGATCAGGTAATGAGTAGAAGATTTCTTGTAAATATTGATCTTTTGACCTCTTGACCTTGAGGGGTCAAGTGAACTTCCAAGCTTTCTGATAAGACTGATACCCGGATAAGAGGTGTGACCTAGTTTGAAGTGAATATTCAGAAACTCGTGTGTGACCCAAAAGTTGAAAAAGGGACACAACCAAAAATTGAACACGGCGGGAACGATAAAAGTATGTGTGTGTGTGTGTGTGTAGAATGGAGAAAAAGACTCTCACATTTTCCCTCGGTCTCTTTTTTTCCATCTTTTTCCCTTCACCCCTAGGCCCGGCAGCCCGTCTCCCCCAGGCCCCTCGGATCTCTCGTCTCTCTTCATTCTCCACAGTCTCTGACCACCTGGGGGTGAGCGCGGCGCCGGGAAAGAGATAGTGAGAGAGGGCAGAGAATCAGACAGAGACGACAGAAAAAATGAGTTTTTTTGCTTCGAAAAAGAAGGGAAAAAGAAGAAGTGTTTCTCTTTTTCTCAAATTCTCTCTACTGTCAATAGTCTCTAATTTGTCTCTTTCAATTTCACTTTCCATCCCATCTCCGTCTTCTTTTTTTCAGTGTTCCGCCTCTTCTCTTCGTCCCGTCACCCCCAGTCAGGGGCAGTACCCCCCGTGCCAAAAGTGCATGTTTAAGAGAGTAGTGTACTTTTTTGCTGCGCCGCTTTTTTTGCTGCGAGACGTCTCTTTTTAATACCTTACTTCTCTTTCACTCTCTCTACCAAACAAGCAACACAAACAGGATTTTTCTTTTTTAGTGAATGGAATTTTTAGAACGAAAGGGAACGCGTTTCCTATTTTTCAGATGATCTGTCTGTGTATCTGTTTGTCCAGACTCGTTAGGTTCAAGTCGAAAACAAGTGGATCCGTTATTACCGTAATCTCTCTTTATTTTTTAACACCAACAAGAAAAAAAAAAACAAATCCACTAATCTCTTCACCCTATCGAAATGCAATTAACCTTGAAAAAAGAGAAGCTACAGTATCCGGTCCAACTTGCGAACATATATATACTTTGTTATCTAGATGAACAATCAGAAAACAAAATGACCTTGAGTGATAAAAAGAAAGAGAAGAGAGTAATTCGATGGTTTTCCTATCTTACCTATTAACTAACGGATAGAAAGTTAATGATAAATTAGTCTGACCGAATTTCAAATATGCCACGGAATTTAGAAAATGAAGATCTTATCTGTTTTCGAAATATACACTGGGGATTTTCAAGTAGTTTTGAATATTCAATTTGACAGTATTCACTGCGACTCAACATACCGTATCCCTTATAAAAAGGGTCAGTACTCATTATTTCCCGATCAAAAATTTCTGATCATCTCCAAAAAGAGCAGAGAATTAAAGAACCATAAAAACAAGAGCGAATAAAAGTACAAGTTCATTTATATTTCAGTTGAATAATTAGTTCAGATAAATTTCAGAGTACAGGTCAAGAAGATGTTCAAGAAACAGAAACGGCCAAGTACAAACCAATTGAAAGTGAAAATACAAAAACAAAATGAAATTAATCGATTACTTTTTCCAGAATAATTTTCAGAAATCATTTCTTGTTAAGAATCGGATGACCTCCCGAATGACGTTCGCGACGGCTTCTTTTGTGCATTCACCTCTGAAAAAAGAAACAAAAAAGATTAGGGTTTAGGGGATTAAAGGGATTAGGATATTTATAGAGTAATCTATTTTCGTGCAGACTCGAAATAGTAACATTTTGATCTGCCTTTTTGAGCATATTTTTGTAGGTTTGTCCGCCAGATGACCAAACTCACTCGAACGGAGGAACATTGATATACAGTGTGTTGACTGGACCTTCACGTATCGATAGATAGTAGAGATATCCGCCAACAAATCTGAAATCTCAATAAATAAATGAAGAGACTTGGGCATCCGGACATACAACTGCACAGAGAGACACTCACCTTCCAGGATCATCTGATTTCTCAACTTTCAATCCTCCATATCTTTCTCCATCCAGACCACATTTCTCAGTCACTTCCTCTACTAAATAATCGAAATCAACGAACGGTTTCAACTTCTTTTGCTCCTCCTCTTCATCTTCATCTTCTATTTTATTCCCTTCTGGAACATATCCATTTATATCCTCTCTACAGTAACCGTGGGAAAATGCTTTCTGTTGGAAGTAGATGGTATTTCTGACAGAATGAGTTGCCAGATGCAGTACGTCCTGAAAATGGAAATCGAATTAAGATGGTTTCTTGTCTTTTCCAGTGTTCTATTTAAAGTTTTTCATTTTCAAATTACTCACATCTGGACAGTTCTTTCTCAGCTCCGGGAGTTTTTCAGTAACAGCTTCATAGGCAACTGGAATCTTGTAAGGGAAGATTTTCACGTCTGGAAAATAAGAATTGTTGTACTGCATCATAATATTCAAGATAATTAATTGTATCTGTAACTATTTTCAACAATCAAGACACATTCTTCAATTCAAATAATAAAAACGAACTTTCGATTGGTACTTTCATCAATTCATCCACCACAACTGCTGATGGATTCTCGTCGAAATCTTCAAATGGAGTGTCAAATCCTAAAGTTTCAAATTAATTTATATTTAACTGGAAATCATAAAGCATCACCATACCTGTGACAACGACATCTCGAGTGTACTGAAAAAATATAAATTAGTTTATCGCCAATTGAATTGAATATCTGATTCCTAAAGGTTCTCGTGTTTTGAAGATGATCCAGGAAGAGGAACTCATTATTATTAGAAATTGGAAAAATATGTCAATCAGACACCTGTTATCTCTCTCAAGTACACGATAACAAATGGCTCATAAATTTCAAAAACACGAAAAGAAAACTTGAACTTACGTTTGTATCAACACGCATTCGATTACACATTGTCAACATGTCGGCGACGTCTCCAATGCATTCTGGCTGAAATTAAAAATATTATATTTTGGTAGAAGAAGGGAAAAGTTTGATGTGCTTTCAAAACTTATAGATTTGGTTCGCTTCAAAGGTTGGTCAATATGGTAATCAGAAAAAACTGATAATATTTCAGAAATTAAGGAGCCGAGTTGAAATGGAAACATATACCACAGATGGACATCTGGATGGTCAGAATGACAAAGATTTCTGGATTGAAAAGTATAAAGACGGAGCAAACATTTTGAAAACTAACAAAGTTTGAATTTTACTACATGTAGATACAAAAATATCCGGCATGGAAAATTGAGTGTCATTTTCAGTTCTTAAGAAATGTAATTATTCGTTAACTCTTTCTGTATTTGCAGATTTGGGTACATTCTATTATAGACCCCCGTCAGATTAGGTCATACACCCCCCTGGATAAACGTTGGCATACACCCCCACAACGCTTGATTTAGTAATTTGGGTGGGGGTGTTTATTGGAATGTTGGGACTATTTTATGAACATTCTATTATAGAACCCCACACATTACAATATAACCCCCCAAATTTAAAGTAGATGTGGGGGTATATATTGTAATGTGAGCATCATTTTGATATAAACCCCCCAATGACTGAGTATCATAGTTGGCAGCCAAATTGAATATTGATTGCACTCGAAAATAATTATTTTCTTTTGATTTTTCTTCGTTTTTGCTGGTTTTCTGTGCGTTTTTCAGCAGTTTTTTGCAAAAACTTTGAAATGTATCTTTAGGCTATAACTAAAACGTTGCTTTATGCTGAAATTCTACCTGATTTTCCATAATTCTCAGGCTTAGGCTGAAATTACCGATGCATTCTATTAAACACCTCCTAAACTCATCGCCCTGGAAGTAGTGATTACCTTAAAACAAGGACGCCCTGAAGCTTGCTCTCACCCCGACTCTAAGCTCAGCGCCCTGGAAGCAAATTTTCCTTAATTCTTAGGCTTAGGCTCAAATTCCCGATACATTCTATTAAACACCCCACGGGGGTGGTATACCAACATGGCGTTTGGGGGGTGTTTATTGATACACGTGGGTGGTTATAATAGAAGTTTACCAGGTGTTTTGATATGAACCCCCACTTTCCACTGTGGGGGGCTTTATTGGTTTCATTATAACCCCCCCCCCCCACACTCTCTGTTCCATTATGCACCCCCACAGTTATAACCCCCCACTTTTCTGTGGTTGGGGGGTGTATTCCAACATGCGGGGAAGCTATCGGTGTGGGGGGGGTATAACCGAATTTTCCCGCAGATTTAAATATGATTAGATCCTTTTTGAACTTCAGCTATTAATGATGGTTTCTAGAATGTTAACAGAAGTCTGGTACAAATTTTTAAAAAATCACTTACTCCCATCATCTTGATTTCCTTCAAGAGTTCTAGCAGTTTTCGTTTTGAATGTTCAGAAATATAATATATCGGAAGCGTTTTTTAAATTCTTGATAAGTCCAATGGTGTGAACTTGAACACGACACACAAACAGATATGAGATCTCGAAGATTGACACGAGCGTTTAAATAAGAAACAACAAGAGGTCAGAGAGATTTTTATCTCTGATCTCTTCCTCTTATCACAAGATTTGATTTTGATGAGAATGGGTGTAATGTTCAGAAACAAATAACATGTATGACCGAAGATAATGTGGGAGGTTTCAGAACTTATTTGTTTGTTTTGTGGTTTTTGAGAAAAAAAGAAGAAGAAGAAGAGTGTGAATATTGTTCATGAAGGCGAGAAATTGAGCTTTGATTGACAGAAGGTTGTTGACTTATCATGGATCATGCAGCAACGTTTTTGAACTTTGAAACTTTATAATTACATCCGGATATCCAAAAATATCGAAATATATCCAAACATTCAGATACTTTTTGGAAAGTTGAAAATTGCTTGTGATTGGAAATGAGGATTTTATAATTCTGGAACAATTTTTCTCTTGACTGGATGAACCATATGTAGGAAGTGTAGCAGAGAGGAGTATGGATAGATCAATTCTGGAGAATGGGAAGATGTGACAGAAAAAAAGGAGAATGATAGCTCACTTCATGTTTACCATTTTCTGACTGTGGCTAATAAATCACACGTAATGAAAACATGATATATTGTCAAAGTGTTTTATTTCATCTAACTGATAATTCAGAAAGTTCTGGTAGCAATAATGATCAATTCTCGAATTACATTGACAACAACTTCCTTGGTGCATTCACCTCTGAAACAGAAAACATTCAAAAAGCTTCAAGTAATGATGTTTTCAGAAATACTCACTGGAATGCCGGAATTCTGACCAACAATGTATACCGTGGCTTTGTATTGAGGGATAGAAAATACGTGTAGCCTTCGATGAATCTGAATAATGGACAGGAATGGAGTGAATATTGTTTCATTTGGAAGTTTACCTTCCGGGATCCTCTGACTTCTCCACCGTCAATCCTCCATATTTCTCTCCATCCAATCCACATTTTTCCATCAATTCTTTCACCAAGTCATCCACATTTACTTTTGTTACTAACTCCTGTTTTTTTGATTCACATTTTACTTTGTTCCCTTCCGGAATAAATCCACTATTATCTGGTTTTGTATATCCACTCATGAATGCTTTTTGTTCAATGAAGATTGTAGTTTTATTCATTTCGGAATGAGAAGCAAGATGAAGGACAAACTGAAAATCAAATGTATATTCTGAAATTTCAATATCCTCACATCTTGATGTTCACTATACAACTCTGGAATCTTCTTCATCACTTCTCCATACGATGCATCAAGCTTTATCAGAAGCAAGATTCTATCTGTTAAACATGATTGAAGGTTGTTTCAGGTTGTTTTCAGAAAACGAATTGGAAACTCACTTTCCACATCTACCTTCTGTAATTCATCAATAATAACAGAGGAAACATCATCCTGTGTTCCATCGAATGATCCCTTGAAACCAGTCACAACTACGGCTTTCGTCCACTTTAACAAAAACAGGAGTTATTCAAATTCACATTTTTTCAAAACATTACATCTGTCACAACGTTTCCAGTTATATCTTCCGGAACTCGATCACATAATGTCAGCATATCTGATACTTCTCCAAGAGTATTTGGCTGGAATTTCTCGAGTTTGAATCAATTTTCAGATTGAATTTGGATTTTTGTTTAGTTGAAATAAAATAAACATTGACAAGAAGTTGAAAGATTTTATGAGTTTTCCTGTCTCATTGATATTCTGGAATTATGAAAAACCAACTTACACCCATCATTTTTCAATTTTCATAAAGTATCGGCAAACAGAAAATGTTTTTGATTAGAAGGGCACCTATTGAAAAGAGAAAAATATCGGATGAAAGGAGAGAGAAAAGAAGAAGAAAAGGATGGGGTCAATCAGTGTAATCTATAGTGATTTTTGTTTCCGTTTCTCTTTTGTTTAACGTAAAGAAAGATGTGAACCTGATCATACGATAGTCTTGACCCATTGTTGAAATCAGAAAAGAGGTTCTCGTCTGTAATTTTTTTTCTCATTTTTGTTCTTTTTCCCACCTGATTTTTTTCGTGTCGAAATGCACAAATAAGTTGTTTCAAAGCTTTTTAAGAAAGAAATTCATATTTCTAATAAATTTATTCATAAAATATACAGTATTTATCACATCAAACAGTTACACATTTTAAAGAAATACAAGTATATTTAGAGGACAAAACGGGGACTGGCAAAAACATCGAAATATATGGGAATGGAGAGAAAAATAATTAGGATTTCCGCACTTTTAGTATATATCCATTCGAACTAAATTCTTTTTATCAAATCGTTGACTGCTCGATCGACCTGTGCTCTTGTTTCTTCATATTTCCACAATGAACATAAAACTATGTTGCTATTATCAATTCGTTCTTTATTCGTTATTTGAGATGACATTCGATCGATAGCTTGTTCTTTTGTCAAATTGTCTCTCTCGACAACACGACGAACAGCTTCTTCAGCTGGAACAAATACAGTCCATGTTTCTGCGAGAGATTTGTGCCAACCAGCTTCAATTAGAGCAGCTGCTTCGATTACTAAAAGAAAATTAACGTTTGAAATTTAAAAAAATCGAAAAGCGTGATATTTTTCTTCTTACCTACAACTTTAGCGGTCGATTTCTCTACAATCTCCGCTGCTTTCGATTTGACTTCCGGCCATACCAATTCACTCAATTCTCGTAGCTTGGACTTATCCGAGAAGACAATCGATCCCAATTTCTTCCGATCAACGACTCCATCGATAAGAATATCCGAACCAAAGTGTTCTCCGATTTTTTGATTCAACGAACTTCCTTTTTCATAGCATGTATGAGCAAGTTTATCACAATCAATCACATCGAAACCGTGTTTTTCCTAGAACATAAATTATGCGAATAAAAACTTGACTGCTGACCAAAAACTCTTACTTTGAGATATTTTCCAATATGACTTTTTCCCGATGCAATCCCACCAGCTAATCCAATGATGTACGGACGGTCTGTTTCTCTCGGGACTTCTCGAACTGGTCGAAGCAATACGCCCAAATCCTCTCTTCTTTTTGAACTCGAACTTATTTTTGTTTCATTTAGAATTTCATCACTTCCTTCGATTAATTCAACAATAATAATATCTAATTGTGTCATTCCTTGCTCGTTCCGTTTTTTATTCACTGCATCTGCTCCTTTTATTGTTTCTCTTGAGACAACTATTGCCTCTAAATCTTTGATTCTAGTAGATGGTCCAAATGGATCTGTTATGGGTTCCGCGAGACATTTGGCTCCACCAGAAATATCCTCCACGAAATCAACGACCTTCTTGATGCGGAATTCCACTGGTTCGATCATCTCGCAAAGAGATTTTTCTAAAAAATAAAATCAGAATTCTGACAAGTTTAGACTTTTGGGAATTCAGTTTAGTCGTTTGTTCAGAACCTACTCAAAATCATTTCTTTATCGGTGATACCAATCACAATATCCTCAGAAGCCAACTCAGCAGCTTTGTTCAACAATACTTTGTGTCCATTATGCAGTCGGTCAAAGGTTCCACCCAAAACTACCCTCTTGTACTTTTTCTCTGATTTCTCTACTTTCTCCGGCCTTTCTTCTCCAATAGCAATGAAATTTTCGATTTTTCCGGGAATGTCCGATACTAGCAGACGAACATCGAGTTTTGGACAAGAATTTGCAGAATTCAGGTAGATTTTTGAAACTAATTCGTCGGTACGTGGCTGATCTGGATTTAGCCTGCAGGAGGTGCAAAAATTGAAGTTTTTTTTCCGGGAAAATGATTTTTACCTGATGTAAAGTCTTGAGCTCAAAGTTGTAGCCGCTGATGTTAACAGTTGTTTCAATTTTTGGACATTTTTACTGTTTAATACGAGTAGTCCATATTTTGAGTGCATTTTGACAGAAAAACTCAGCTTTCAGCTGAAATTTATTGAAAAATGACAATTTTTTAGCCGAAAAATTTTTTTTTCATGAAAGTGCGATGGAGCGCACTTGCATTCTTACTCATTTTTTGATTTTTTTCAAACAAAAGTAGAGTTTTTGTTCGAAAAAACAGGTTTTTCGTTATTTTTTTTACTTCTTTTAATGCCAAAAGACTAATTTCAATGTCACAAAGTCTAGCTTTATAGCTACGAAACTTTTAAACATCCGAGAATCTCTATAGGCCTAATTTAAAATTTAGTTATTCATTAAATCTGCAAATCCCAGTTGTTTGAATCTTTTGAGTTTTCTCCGAACTAATATGCCGTGATTTGAATTTTCATCTTAAGCATCATATGATGATTTTGAAATCATGTAATAGTTATGCTAAAGACTTTCGCCTCCTTATTAATCTTGTCGCTTCTTCTCCTCATATTTCTTAGAATTTTATTTGAAATTTGTTGTCTTAAAAAGTATGTTTTATTTTTATTTTCAACCCCTGTAAAAATAGTCCAAGTCCACAGTTTCTTCCGACTTCTGTTTTCTTCAAAAAAACTCTAGTGTTAGACTCCGCCCACTCTCTTCTCTTTGTTTACTTTAGTTTTTCTGAGGAAGGTTTCTCTGTTGCAAGTGTTCTGATTTCCTTCAGGAAATCTTTCAGAACTTGTGTCGTCATCGAACAATTAGGATACAAATATTCACATTTTATTTTCAACCGACGAGTATACAAGTAGTGAATTTTTGCCGGAGAGAATGAATTAGACTTCTTGGAACATGACTGTGGATGTAGTGGAGACATTTTATCCTTCATCCTCCGAAACGGATCGATTCTTTCCACCCTTCTTTTCTTTTCCTTTCGACTTCGACTGAAAATTTGGGATAGAAAGTTGTTTCATGGAATTTAGATTCATAATTTTTTGAACCTGTGCTGATCTTAGTCGTCAGGGCCGAGCTAAAACATCTCACCTTCTTCTTTTTCTTCTTCGCACCTTCCGCAGACTTCATCGGTTCAACGGATCCAGCAGCGGTTCCTGGATCATTCTTTCCAAATTCCATTTCTGGTTTGAGTCCAACTTCTGGTGGTGCAATCATTGGAACTTGTTGATAAGAAGGTCCTTTATAATCAGTCATACAATCCCAATCTGGCGGCTCCTGCGGATTCGCCTTTGATTTCTCGAAAAGTTTTGTTATTCCATCAGCAATTCTATCGTAATCGACAAATTCTGCCACGTCTTTTGGCTCTCGAACAATCGACAAAAGTTCAAAAAATGCCGATGATGTTTCTGAAGTTGTCTTCCAGCAAGCGGCAACCATTTGAGCAGTGAGTCGTTTTTTCAAATGAAGAACGTCTTGCTCACTTTCTTTATTGAGAAGAGCCCACGGGAGTGCTCCGAGGAAAAACTCCAAAACCATATACCACCACGATTCCATGTCATCTTTGTACCCAAGGTTTTTCTGAAAGACAGATAGAATCACTGCTTCTTCATCACACTTTTTCATTCTAAAACTTGTTTTGTCTTCTCTAGAACTTACTCCTTGGTGGGCATGAACACTGGCGTATTTGACCACACCACGGTAGAGAATTGCATTTTTTCGCATCTGCTCTTCAGCTTCATTGTTCTTATTTGCAAATCTGGAACGGTATTGATTTATCTTCTGATGTCTGTGAATTGTAAATATTGTTCATTTCGCTTTCTGATTCTGACGTTTCCAGCTATTTCTCCCTCCCGTAATTCAAACATTTATATTATCAATTTATCCAACTTTCAGTCGAATGAAATCCCAACGAGGACGTGGCGAACAAAAAATAGTTGTAGAAGAGTTATCTGGTGAGGAGGATGATGTCGACGAAGCTGACAAGTCGTTCGATGAAGAAGGGAAGGAGAAGTGAGTAATGAGAAAAAGTGCGGTGAAAATGTTTTTAAAGACTCTAGTGTAACTAAATTTCAAATGTTTAATTTATTACGTCGTATTGATGCTACAGTGAGATTACCGTATCCATCTCGAAACGTACCTGGGTCTTTTACACAATCCGAAATCCAACAAGAAGACATGGTGATATTGATCTTCGGACTCTCTGCCAACACAAAAATGTGTTGGTTTGATGTCACGATGAATGAATCCATTGCGATGTAAATCTCGGATCGCCGTCAAAGTTTGTTCAGCCAAATGAAGACCAGTTGACATACTAAATTTACGATCTCTGATACTGTGCATCAGATCGATCAAGTTCTCGCCATACTGAACATTAAAACTGAAATTTTGATAGAAATATATGGATTAACCTACCAAAGGCATGACAACAAATAGAAAACGTTGCGGTACGGTTCCGCGCTCTTCAATAGTTGCGAAAAATGGAGACGGATATTGAATGGATGCCAGTACGACTGACATTTGACGGAGAAGCTGAAAATACAAGTTAAAATATGGATTCTTATGCTCAGCTAGGAAGTAACCACTTTCCGGGAAAATCGACCCGGCGACTGTACTCAGATTAGGATACTCAAAAAGTACTCACCGAACTTTTCATATTCAACGATTCACATTTGACCGCAAACAACTTCCCATCACTCTCCCTTTTTGCCTTATAAATCGATCCAAATGTTCCGGTGGCCAATGGTTTTGTCACTTCATAATTGCCGTTCTGTGCACGAATGAGCTCTTTTTGTGGTGGTGCTGCCATCCTTTTATGACTCCTTCGCTCTTTTTTCTTTTTTTATAGAAAAATTCGAATACGGAGGAATAATGGGAGACGTTAGAGCAAAAATCGTGGATATGGTTCATCCACGAAACTGAAACACGTTTTATGAGGGTGCAACACGTATTTTTTGAAAAAATAATTATCAATACTTCGTTGAGAAAAAAAACGTATAATGAGTTCTCAAAAGTTTTCGTTCCAACTAAAATTTCATGTTGAAGGAAAGTTAACACATCAAACACTTTATAAGTCGGAAAAAAATCAGGGACAGGTAGTTTTAGAAAATCCTTTCGTTTCTAATTGATAAAAATTAGTGGTATATTTCAATAACTTGAACTGAGAATTAGACTTCATACAAGTGTAATTTCTTGGAGTATTGCAGAGATATGGTCCAGGACATTTCAGTTGATCAGTCGATGTGTAGTACGTGATAAAACTTTTCGAGGTGCAAGTTACTGTAGAATCTTGACGAAGACGAGAAAGAATGGCAGCGATTTTGGGAGAGTTGAGAGTTCTGAAATTAAGAAAGTTAGATGAGCCATTTCTGCAATTTTTAAAAATATTTTTCAAAGTCTTGATCATAGAATAACGAATGATGCTATTTTTCAGGTCCAACAAAGCCCGTATATTGCCGGATAAAAAACTGGATAACGATATTGTTCCCAGTGAAATTACCGTAGTTGCAAATTTCTACAAAGATCAGAATCAGGACATCATCGCAGAACTTCCACGTCTTCCTTACATCACAGCTCCGAATTATGGAGATGTGGATGATTATGAGAACTATCCCAATAAAATGAGCAGTTGGTTCGAGAATACGAACAAACCGGCGAAGAAACAGAGTAAGTTATATCGGTTTTCGGTCTTCTAATCAGTCATTTTGAAATTACTTTACGTAAATTTCTGAAGTCATTATTTTAGCTGAAAAACTACCCAACCCAAAAAAACGTTTCTACTGTATAAAATGTGAATGGTCATTTGATTCTGGACAACAACTTTATCGTCACAAAATATTGCACCGCACTCCGGGTTGTTTTGCTTGTCAAGTTTGCTTGACATTATTCACGCATGCGTTTAACATGCATACTCACTGGAGAACTGTATGCACACAGATTACGAAAAGTCGATCGGATATGGAGATATCGGTAAGTTGGAATACTGTCGACAATGTTCTCGTTTATGACAGACTTCTTACAGCGTTCGGATATGTCAGATCTTCGTAATTTCGTTCTTTGTGCAATGGGAATGGCTAATCGTGCTCAACAATATCACGTTCTAGGTGGAATTATATACTTTCCATCTCCGTGGTTTCTCAAAAACAAATACAATATTATCGAAACAAATTATCAAAGATCGTGTCATTTGTGTCATGTAACAGTTCCGACCAAGTTCTTGGAATGTCACGGAGATGTTCATCGTGGAAGATTCAGAATTGACGGACGAATATATGGAGACTTCTTCTGTCATATCTGCGGACAAGTCTTTCAGTTAGTTGAAAAAATTAAAATCTAATGCTTTACTTTCTACGGCGATTGTCCTCTCCAACTATAAATATTTTCAGGCTTAAACAATCTTTGATTGAACATTGGCGGTTCGAATGTCCCGAATTGATGAATTATACACCAGATGACATCTTTCTTGATGATGAAGAAATGGCTGCCCTCGCGTGGTTATTCCTTCAATCAACAATATCTCAAGACAAGATTATTGGAATGGCAGGAAATACAATGTTAACTTTGGAAAGATGGGCAAGGGATCATGCGAAGAAGTATGGATTTCTTCATTTGTTGGACAGATATCACCATTATCCACAAGAAATTTGGCCATTGAAATTGAAAACAGGAATGGACATTCTGAATAATTCGATTCCAATTATGGGACCTAATGCATTTGTTCGTCCTCTTGCTGATGGTAATGGAATGGTAAGGAACATGTAAACATTGGCATTCATTGAAAATGATTTTTGAATACGAATTGCGGAAGGGGTATATAAAGTCTAATAATGGGGTTATTCAGGTCATGTAAAAAATGTATTTTAATACATTTTTTCCTTATTCACGACCGACGAGAAACTATTTTTCACAAATCTCAAATTAGCGTTGGTCTAACAACGTTTTTCCACTTTTTTGTATTTTTCGACATGCGCATGTAGAAAAACTGTCAAAAAATGGGAGAGAAATGTAAAAAAATGGAAAAAAAAGTGTTAAAAAAACACATTTTTTAACGCTCGTGAATAAGGTAAAATATGTATTAAAATACATTTTTACATGACCTGAATAACCCCATAACAATTGTTTTATTCAGACCCTCAATAATCCCATCCTCCCAGTCCACGCCACCAATCTACTCGCTACCGTCTGTCCTGATTTTTATGCTACTGGTGCTGTTTTCACAGAGATAATCGGAGCAAATGAGGATCCAACAGAGCCCAAGAAACTCCACAGAATTGTAATGAGGTATACAACTGCTGGTTCAATTATTGATAAGGTACTGCTCTCCTAGTCAACCAATCATATTTAACTTATTTTCAGTACAAGATCAGCATTCGTACCTGTCCAATTCTCCGTTGTCAAAAAATCAATGGTCTACGACGTCCGGAATATTATAATATTGAAAAATTGTTCTTTCCGAAAAGTCCAAGTGGCGGACAGTCGAAATCGAATCCCACCGAAAATGCCTTATATTCTAAGCCTTGGATATCTAATGCCCGTTTCGATACACGAGTGGAACAAGCAGACAGAAAAGAAAACATTTGTGATATCTGCATGAGAATGTACGTTTTTTATTTGAATAGGAAAATCTGAAAATCTTTTTTTCAGAGTTGGTATTCGCTCATTAAAAGAACACTGGACATTAAATTGTGTTCCTCTACGAATAATATTTCCAGAAGAAGAAGATCGAATGTGTGTAAATAAAACGATAGCACTTCAAATTAAAAATCTCTTCAAAAAACATAAAACTCATGTCACTCACATTTGGGTGCATCGTCCTGAAAAAGATAAAGAAACAGAAAATGAACCAGCTGAACGAATCGGTGAACGTCGAAAGATTCATGTGGAATATGTGGAAAGTGCAATGAAAAATATAAGAAAATCTTTGGAAGTTCTGATGGAAGAATCTAGAAAGGAACAAGATCAAAGAAGAGAACTCGAAGCAAAGTTAGCATCCGCAGTGGTTCATGCTATCATTTGTCCACATTGCGGTAGGTTTGAACAAAAGTTTGAGATCTAACAGTGGAAATGATCTGTTTTATATATAAGAGTTATATGTATTTGAATCACCAGATTTATTCTATTTTTCTTGAAATCTACTTATTATTTAACTGAATAGATATATCATCAATTTTATTCAAAATGGTTGTAGTTCTTTGCCTGTTAGAAAACAATGATTACTTTTTTCAGGCGGTCGCATCAATCAGATTCGATTTTTCTCCCATCTTGAAAATCGTCATTTCTACGGCACTGAAACTAAAAAAATTTGCCGAGAAGATTTCGAAAATTGGAAGAATAGTTTTTGCGTCGAAACGTACAAGCTATTGGTTAGTTTCATACAGTAACAATATTTTTGGAACGATTCTGGTTGATATGGGTAAACACTAGAATTTGTGATTTAAATTCCAATTTTCAGGAGACTATAATACCCAAAGAATTCGAACGAACTGGTCGATTAATGTTGCCTTTGATACCCAAGGAAACATATAACAAGGTAATAATTTTGAACTTAATGGACCTATTCACAAGGAAGTGAAAAAAAAACCTATTTTTACTAATAGCAAAAAGTTGTTTTTGCTTTTCTTGCTACATTGTGAATAGGTCCATAAAAAATCAAGAATTTGTTTGATAAATTTCATATCGAATCATTATTAATTAAAACGTACTCAAAAATAATATTTCATGTTCTCAGGCTTGCGAAGAACACAAAATTTTGACCAAACGGCGAGCTCAAGACAATATCAATTTCAACGATCCCTCGTCAACGGATGCATATGCTCCATGGACGGAAACCTCAACTACTCGATCAGTTGTTCTAGATAAACCATTGGCTTTGTGTGATAAAGTTCCAAAGAGACTAGAAAAGTCGGTTGTCACACTGGAACGAAAGAAGAAAGTCGGACTGGAAGTGTACCTTCCAGAAACAACAGCTGCCGATAGTGCTGGTATTGTTAATCAGAATCAGGAGGTAAGAATTAGGAGAAGACGAGACAGCTGTAAAACGCTGTGATGGAAAAATTATTGTCTTGTCTCTTTATATTGTTTTTTTACAGGGTGACGAATACAAGACAACAAGTTCTAACAAGAAAACAAAACCAATAGAATACAAGGATTACAAGGATATTATAACCGGAGAGGAGCTACCTCCTGAGCTGATTCCAATTCAAATAGAACAGGACAACCAGTTTTTTGGAGATAGTCAAGAAGACGAAGCTGTGAAAAACAGATTAAACATAAAAACAATTGGAGAATTTTACCAGCAATATGCGTCTCGCGGAAATTTGAAAAAATGTTCTTCTGACTATCAGGCGGGTCAATCGGAGCTTTGTAATGAAGATGATGAATATTCATCATCAGAAGAGGAAGAAGGAGATGGGTTAGAAAAATCTGACGAGGAGAATGAGGACGATGGAGGTGATTTGAGTCTGGATGAAGAGGGAAAACCGAAAAAGAAGAGACGAAAGGTGAGGACGATGCGAGAATGTCTTAAAACAGTGAAAATTTCAGCTGAATCCTCCCGGACAATCTGATGACGAAGACGATGACGAAGAGGAAGATGAAGACGACGAAAACAATGACGATGATAATTGCCCAGATTCTACAGTAATCAAAGCGAAGGTACAGATAAGGGTTCAAAATAATATTACACTTATTGTTTTCAAAAAATAATAACATCATCTTTTATTCAGAAAAGAGACGGTTGTGATCCAGAAGATGAATCAGTAGAGGATATGAAAGAACGCGAACAAATGCATCAATTCGAACGTCGTAAGCATAAGGAAATGTCTTTGAACTTTAAAGGCGCACCGGGAGAATTTAACGAGACTCAGTTTGCGAGATTGTCAATTAATGTGGATCCTTCGAAACTCGAACAACTTAAATACCTGACGAGAGTGGAATCTGATGATTCAGAAGATTCAGAAAATGATGGAGATGGAGATGTCGGGGATGGTCGGAATCTTTTGGCGTTTTCAATGGCCTATGAAAATTCTGGCGATTTCTGTCAAAGTGCTCTGCATTTTTACAAATATTGTGAAGAACAATTACCTTCAAATCCGCCTGGACACTTGAAAGAAAAACTAACACGTTTACAAAAAAGCACGGCAATTGATTTGGATCATGATTGGCACATCGATCAAGATGGACCACCAGATGCTGTAAGGGATACAAAAAGCGGAACTATATATATTGGTGGATATGTTCGACCATGGGAAAAGGGAGTCCATGATGATTTGAAGTCAGTGTATTTAACAAAAGGCAAATATGTGAGTTTGATGAGTCAGAAACAAATGAATTGATTTTTAACAAAACCATAGATACAATTCTGCTTTGAATATTCGGAAATGCGTAGTTCCGGTAATGAGTTGATCTCAAAGTTTTGAATTTTGTATGAGTGGTTTGGACCGAGACTAAATTGGGTGTTTTATTAACCCAAACGACTATTAATTTAAATATTCCAGACCCGTCAATTCAAAATTTTCAATTGCAAAGACGGAAAAGGAAGATTCAAATTCTATTGGCCGGCGGACAAAATAACAACAGCAATTGAAAATTATAGAGAATTTGAACGCGCGGAAATGCTACCCGCCGACGTATATTTCGGTTAGTCGTTTACATATCGGAATATCTTGAAACCAATTAAAATCGGCAGTTGATGAATCATATACTTACTGTCGAAAAAATAAAGTTTCGACAAGGATTTTCAAAAAAATTTCGCGCTGAAACGCGCAAGCGCATAAAGTTCTGGGCGGAGCTTAAACTGCAAGCGGCGCGGTTCTTAATTTGGAAAAAACAACTGGAATTAGAACCGCGCCGCTTAATTAAGCTTGCAGTTTAAGCTCCGCCCAGAACTTTATGCGCTTGCGCGTTTCAGCGCGCGAAATTTTTTTTGAAAATCCTTGTCGAAACTTTATTTTTTCGACAGTAACTTCACAACTTGAAATCAGTATTTCAGAGACAATGTTGGCAGAACAGAGTCAATCCAATAAAGACCAACAGAAATCGAAGAGTAAACCACATAAAACAATATCAGGAAAACGGTCGAAATTAATCATTGCGAATAATCAGGAATGGCAAGATATGATAGAACCAGAAGAACCATTTTATGACGATGAGCCAGTTAGAAAGAAGTCAAAGCGAGTGGTGAATCCTCTAGACTACAATGATGATGATGATATGGGTTTCCCTGAATTGACGGTTAGGGAGAATCGTGTTCGAACGCGCGAAGAATTCTATGATAATTATGATCCGAAAGTCGATGGTGGAGATGAATACGGGCCACGATTAGGGAATTATAGTAGAGCATCAACCTGTACAGGACCAGTAGATGCCGACGTATATGAAGACGATGAAGAGATTCCATCAATTAGTACATCACTAAGCGATTCAGATGATCTGTACGAAGACGACAAGGATATACCATCGACCAGTACAGCACCACCAAAACCAAAACTCAGAAGAAAAGGCAACTGATAGTTTCAGTATCATTTTTCAAGACATTAATTTTCAGTTTCTTTAGTTTTTTCCACATTACCTTGTGATTGCCTGCTTAAATAACTGTCTCATCTATCATGCTGATCTTTTTTTCTTTAAAATGTGCCATATCCAAATTTAGAATATTTTCTTATGCAAAATCTCAAATATGTTGCAATTTTCTGATTATTTTCATGTACATTGTATCTAACGTTTGTGATTCATAACTCTCACAGTTTGTAAAATTTGTGTACCATATTTGCTCAACTCCCCCAGACTTTCGAATTCAACCTACGGTTTTTCGATGATTTCTCATGTCTTGTTAATAGGTGGCAATAAGAACGACAATTTACGAGTTTTCCCCAGATAATGAATGTTTTCCAAATCAATTATAGAAAGCGCCCATTGGGATCCCCAATTTTTACCAATAAGGCCGATGTGGATTCAATAAAGTATATTAATTCAACTAACTTCTTCATTCCTAATCCAATCGCACGTCGATCCTCCATTTTCAAAATATCGCTTCCTGGGAAATTACCACGTATCATCGAATCCACGTCGTCAGAATCACTGATTTCGTAAATTTTGTTCGTGTCCATTTGTTTACTGAAAGCATTGAATTTCGAGGAGTGTCGATAGCTCAACATTCGCTCACCTTTTCAATTTAAACGGTCTTTCAACTGGTTCATTCAACCAAACACTACTGATCAGCAATGGTCGAGTCACCACTTTCGATATCCCTTTCGAATTTCGAAATTCCAATAAACCAACGAATATTTCTGATTCAAAAAAGTTGGCGTACTCAGAAAAATAGGAATTGAATGATTTTGGCAAAACTAGCTCATTCCATTCTAAAAATGTGATGAAACTGGCAGAACTCTGAAAAATTTGCCAATATGCTTACTGATAATTTTCGGCTCGATGTACTCCAGAACTAATTTCGAACTCACTTTATATTTACTCAAACAGTCTGAATTGGCTACAGTAATCCCTCCAAATTCCACTTCATTCAGTTTAGAGTTTCCATAGAAATCAGGAAATGCATTCATTGAGAGTCCTTTCCTTCTTTTCAATTCTTCCAAAAAATCAAAGAATGCTGGATTTGTGTTTGATACATAGATCTGTAGATGACCGCCAAATCTTTAAAAAATAAGTTATTTGAATCAGAAATAAAAAGTGAAAACTCACCTCGAATAAATATGAGACGCCAATAAAATACTCTGCCATCCGACATTATTATATATTGGAGGTGTGCATACAACCAGATCTCTTTGCTTATTATCTGCTGGTAGATACCGTATTCCAGCAATATTTCTATTCACCAAAATCTCCAAATCCATCAAATCGTCTTTTAGGGTTACTGTACCCACAAGAGTAACAAATTTACAAACATTATGAGGAGTTGCCCGATGAACTTTCATTGGTTCAAGTACTGATGTTGATCCATTACTTCGAATTACTATTATTTTACGACGATCCCAGTGAGCATCTCGAGGGGCGATAAATGTGAGAGATACCTGATTTTCATAGAGACTGAAATATTCCAAGGATTACTAATAAAGCACATCTGCATACCTACCTATACTCATTTCCATAATAGTAAGCTGACACAAAAAACAAGTCTTTTTCATCGTTATCCAACTCCTTCATCTTATAAGTATACGCATTTCGGACACGTCTCAGAACTGGCAACGGGTGTAGAAACAGATGAAGGAAGACGAGAAAAACAATAAAAAGATATAGTGTGCGAGATTTTAGAATGATTAACCCGTACAGATGACCGTACTTTCGAAGTAGATCATGAAAATATGGTGGAATATTTGAATTTAGGTACATTTGAGAAGAGAAAAAAAGGAAAATAACACAGTTTATGAAAGTAAGGATAAATCTAATGAGACTGACTGGTATGCATATCTTCTCGAAGATCTAGAATAGTTCTCTACGCAGAAAAAATATGGTTGTCTTGTGTTCTGAAGATCTCGATGAGGAAGGTGGGAGGTACACAATGAAATTCACCGGAGCTAGCTTCAAAACTGATCCCACAAAAGTTAAAAAGAAGAGCGTAGAAAGAGAATTTCGAAAATGTAGATAATATTATCGTGAGTTCTAAACGTGATTGCACTATCCACGTTTTTGCCACGTTTTGAAGCATTAAATACTGAACTTCATTACAATAAACTTATTTTTCTTTGCAGAATGAACAGCTTGGCCTCAAACCAGCCAGCCCGATTCAGTGATGATCCAGAAGTGATTGAAGAAAGAAAACTAATCGATTATTCGAAGAAAGTAACAATTGAAGATGCGAAAAATGGAAAAGGTATTATTCCAGAAATAAAATTATTCCCAGAATAAATTTTTGAGTTTAAAAACCTGAAAACTTGATATATGTCTCCTGATTTTCAGTAAGCCGTCCAGTCCGTGTTTATGCAGATGGTATCTATGACATGTTTCATCATGGACATGCTAAACAATTCTTGCAAATCAAACAATCATTTCCAAACGTTTATTTGATTGTTGGAGGTTTGTCTCAACGATTAAAACTCTTTAATGATTTCCAATTTCAGTAAATTCTGATGAAGAAACATTGAAATACAAAGGACGCACTGTGCAATCGGAGGATGAGAGATATGAAGCAATTCGTCATTGTAGATATGTTGATGAAGTATGCAGAGCATCTCCATGGACATTTCCTATTCAATACCTGAAGGATTTGAAGGTAACCTTGTTTCACAATGACTTTTTTCGCTATTTGCTCACAATTAGACCAGAGCATCTGGATCCAGCTTCGATTCCACTCTATTTGAAACAATTTCAGGTGGATTTCATTTCTCACGATGCTCTCCCATACCAAGGGCCCCAAGGAGAGGATATTTATGAAAAATATAAGAATGCAGGAATGTTTTTGGAGACGCAGAGAACTGAAGGAATTTCAACAAGTGATTCAATCACTAGAATTATCAGAGATTACGATACATATGCGAGGAGAAATTTGAAGAGAGGATACTCGCCTAAAGAATTGAATGTCGGATTCTTGACGGTTCGTTCTGAAAATTTGGATCGGAATTTCGCTCAAATTCTTGTCCTTTGCTATGTGTATCTATTTTCCAGACGAGCAAATACCGTATCCAGGACAAAGTAGACGAAGTATGCGAGATGGGAAGAGAATTCTTACAAGTCTGGAAGACTAATGCCGAGCACTACATCGATTCGTTCTTACAAACATTCGCTCGCGACGCATCGATTTCAGATGAAGTGAAGAAATCAGCGTTAGGTGTGAAGATGGAATACGGTCATGAAGGCGTCAAGGAGAAGAATAAATAGATGTTTTGTATGACAATTTGCTCATCTTTTTTCTTTTTTCACTCTTTTCTTGTTATGTGTGTTTTCCTGTGTTTGAACTAGTAACTGGTGAGGTGTGTTGTACAAGAAATGGAATCCATCTATGAAAATATTATTTTATCGTATTTTTTTCAGTGGCGAAACGTACTTTTCCAGTACTAAAATTTGCTTGAATTGTCGAGTAAATCAGGACTAAACTTCTTCTTCTTTTCAGGTACAATAAAATCTTAATTCAAAATGCAACTGTTCACAAAACGTTCGATTTTATGACCAAATGGTTTCATACGAATAAAAAAGTCTTCAGTCTCGAATTGATCTTTTTTTGATTTATTGGTTTCACACTTCAAATCATTTGGTTTCAGAAAGAACTTCATGTTTTCAAAATGAGAAATTCGAAAACGTTCAACAGAAACTCACGAAAAATCATCATTTTCTCCAATTAAACATACATTTTCAGACAAAAAATTATGTCTAAAACGATGACATAATTTGAAATAAATTGACTCATCGTAATTCCATACTCCTCCTTTTTTCTCCTTCTCTACTCCAGGCTTTTCTTATCTTTTTCTGTTGGATTCACACCTGACCACACCTTTCTCATTCTCTAATTTTCGATCATTTTTAGTTTTAGTTTTATACTGATAACCTATTTTTACACTTTCACAAATTTTATAGATTTGTTTTGAAAGTGCATTCTTTCAACAATTCTAACTAGAAAAAAGAAGATTTTTGCTCGCTCAATTGAAAAATGTTATTCAAAGTTTTAGTCTATTATTTTTTATTTTTAGCCTATTTCGAGTTTAGGAGTCCATTTTTTAATCGGAATGTTTTTTTCATTCGATCATTCTTCTCAAAAGTTCTTCATCTGATCAGAATCTATTTCCAGAATAATGTCAGATCCCCTTGCTTCATTCAAGCCTGCCCCATTCAGTGATGATCCAGAAGTGATCAGAAAACGAGATCTCATTGATTACTCTACTCAAATCACTCTGGAAGCTGCGAAATCTGGAGATAGTCAGTTCAGAATCATACAATTTCTCTAAAATTCTAGAAATTCAATTACAGTAAGCCGACCAGTCCGTGTTTATGCAGATGGTGTTTATGATATGTTTCATTATGGACATGCGAATCAATTTCTGCAAATAAAACAAGCTCTTCCCAATGTTTATTTGGTCGTTGGAGGTAATTCATTCTTTAAAAACAATCTGATTGACAGTCTAAATATTTGTGTATTCGGGTCGTCTCGTCCCCTGACTCATTCCTTCCCTTATCAAATATTAAAAGGAAGAATTTGTAGAGAGACTAAAAATTGAAAAGTTGTCTGTATCTCTAAATTTCACTTTTTTCAGTTTGTTCCGATGAAGAAACATTGAAATACAAGGGAAGAACAGTGCAACCAGAAGAAGAGAGATATGAAGCAATTCGTCATTGTAGATATGTTGATGAAGTATATAAAGCATCTCCGTGGACTTGTCCAATTCCTTTTTTGAAAGAATTAAAGGTAATCCCTTATAATATTTTCCAGAACTTTAAAAGTACTTTGAATTATCTCTCAAATTTAGTGATTTCATTACGAAATTCAAACTTCCAGATAGATTTCATGTCGCATGACGCTCTTCCATATCAGGGACCACTCGGAGAAGATATTTATGAGAAACATCGAGAAGCTGGAATGTTTTTAGAGACGCAGAGAACAGAAGGAATATCGACAAGTGATTCAATTTGTAGAATCATCCGGGATTACGATACCTATGTTCGCAGAAATTTGCAGAGAGGTTACTCTGCGACTGATTTGAATGTTGGCTTCTTTACGGTGACTATTTTTATTGAATCTGAAATTTAGAAAACTTTATCAATTCTAACATATCATCTCATCTCTTCTTCAATTCAATTAAAATATTTCAGACAAGTAAATACGTCATCCAGGATACAGTATTCGAAGTTCAAAAGATGGGGCGTGGCCTACTTCAAACATGGAAATCGAAATCTGACTATTTGATTGATGGATTTGTGAAAACGTTTGCCGGAGATGCCACAAATATTCCACCGCCAAAAGCAGAGGATTTGGAAAACGTTGAAATTTAAAACTGTATTTTTGTGAAAAATGAACATGATACTCGAATAACAATGATAACATATGCTTTACCGAATTGATTGTGGAGTTTAAATTTTCAGAAAGTTCTGATTGTTCGAGTTATTTCTGAATTCTGTAGTATTTATTTTTAGAGAATTTGTAAACTACGTTCTAACGAGCAAGATCTGAGCAACAAATTTATTAGATATCAGCGGATAGAATTAAAAACCGAGAGTTGGAAACTGGAAACTGGATTTGCGGCAGTTCCACAGGAACATTCCGAAATTGTGCTATACTGAATAAAAATTTTCGAAAAGGGATGCTGAATAGTTATCAGAAGAAAAATCTCTATAATCAATCTACCAAGGTCTCAAATTCTTTTTGTCGGATAAATGTGATGAATCGGAACTGAAATTGCATCGATATTTTCCTGGAGCAGTTTCCTCGAATTCGGATACGGTAGCCTGTCCGACATACTTGAAATCGCCCATCAGAACTTCGTGACAAGCACCAATTGAGGCACCGTGACCCACCAGAATAAGGTTTCCTGAAAACTTGATGTGTTCGAGAATCATGATTCACTGGAATTCACCTTCATATTTTTCGAATATTTTCCGCAGAGTTGTACCAACACGTGTCACGCAGGCATCATCTCCGCATCCTTCTTTTGGAAGAGTGTACTAGAAGAACAAATGTAAAAGTACCGTTTTTCAACTAGAAATAATCAACTAACTCTTGAATAAACTGGAATATAATCATCATCTACTAACGGAAACTTCTTCGCCAATTTATCAGTTTCCCAGAATCCAGGAGGCTTCTCACACAGGTACAATGCTTCACAAAGTCCTCCTTCAGCCTTCACTTTCATATCTCGGTCCTCTACAATCGTAGACGCTGTTTCAATGGTTCTATCAAATGGGGAAGCAAAAATGTGAGAAAATTGAGCATTTTTGAATCGATTTTTACACTCTTTCGCTTGCTGTTTTCCACGTTGACTCAGCATTGAATTATCCGATGCAAGACCTTCGGCACCATCCAGTTTCTTCCAATGTCGGTTGATGTTATCTTCACTGAAAAATTATACTTGGAAAATTGACATTTGGAAAAAATTATACCGTTCCGCATGTCGAATTATCCAAATCTTCCGAGGGTAAGTGATAGTCATCCTATAGAGATCAGGTGGTTTCAGCTGAAAATGAGTTTAGATGAGATACTACAAAACTAATTAACAAAGTACAAGGAAGAGGCTTTTAGCAATTGTTCGGTAGTTTTTCTAGGCAGAAGCTTAGATTGTATAGAGTTACCTTCATTTTTTCGCAGTTGACTGTAATAAGACAATTTTTCTGGCTCAAAAATTTCAGTTTCTCTCCCTCTAAACCAAAAAATATTAACCAAAATTTCATAGACAAACACGATCAGATAGTGGATGGAAAAGAAAGAAAAATAAATTATTGACATAATTTTGAGAAGTGAAAGTATGAAATTGAATGCCTCTGATCAATGAAACAAGAGAGTGCAAGGAAGAGTATTACGAAATTTATTGAGGTTAGAGAACATTTTATGAAAAGTTCATGAAAAACAAAAAGAAGAAAACAAGAGATTTTGGAACGGAGGGACCCGTGATTATTGGGAAAATACAACAATTTACAGAAGAGTTTGACATCTAGAGGTGTTTAGGTCAAAAGCTCTACACTATTTTTTAAAAAATTCAGGATTAAATTGTGAATTATATTTCTTTTTGCCCTTCTTCTCCTCTTCTTCTTCCATTTTTTTCTTCTTCTGAACCTCCTCCGGATGTAATAATTCATACTGCCTTTGCTTCTCTAATCTCTCTCTTTTTATTCTTTCATCTCTCAATTTAGCCATTTTTTGTTTCCGTTCACGATCATATTCCTCTTCGAGACGTCGTTCTTCTGAGCTATCACGGTGATGCTTTTCTGGAAAAACATAGAAGTTTTATGATTATTTTCAGTGATTAATGTTCCGACACGCAAATATCCTAGAAGATCCTTACTTTTCTTCTTTTTCTTTTTATCCTTTTTGTGCTTTCGTTTTCCTCCATCATCTGAATTACTATCACTATCCGAATGTTTCCTTTTTCTCTTTTTCTTCTTTTTCTCTTTCTCCGTTTCCTCTTTTCCTCGTGAAATACACGGCAGCGCATCACACTTCCTCGAAGTCGTCAGGGTATCAGGGTTTCTTCTCAATGGCATCTCCTCATACCATTCTTTTTTCTTATTCAGATCATTCGTATTATCTGCGAAATACACCTGAATTCCCATTTTTGACTCCCATTCTTTCTTCTCCGCCGCTTTTTCTGCTTCATATTCCTTGTTTCCAGTTCCAAGATTTTTCCTTTCTTCTCGTTCTAAATCCTGCAAAACAACAAATACGTTTTGGAGATAAAGAAAAAAGATCAAACCTGAAACAAATTGACGTGTCCTGTCTCATCTGAAATGCTGACATCTTTCACAGATGGACCAGAAGAAGATGAAGGTGCTCCGAACATTGTTGTCATTCTATCATCTGCTTTTTGTCTCAAATGGTTTATTCTCCTCTCATTTTCAGCCTGAATCTGTCTATCCAACACCCTCTGCTCATCTTCTGCCGCTTTCCGTTCGTCTCGCCGGACTCTTTCCATATTCGATTTCGTTCGAACGTGCCATGATTTATGATGGAGGATATTCATCTAAACTCAATAATTCATTTTTTAAGATTCTCTTGATTAATGAGAATGTTTCATCCAACACAAGTAGCCCCACTCGATAGAACAACGATTTTTCATATTTAAAAAATAAAAAGTTACAAATCGTTTATTACATACCAATACATTAAATATATTTTATATCGTCTGTTATTATGTCGTCTATCACAGAAAGAGTTTCCATAAACAGGAAAAGTTCAAAATCATCACAATTTTCAAAATTCAAGCACGCAATTTCGAGGGTGTAAGGCAGAAGTGGAGGGATATCACAAAATTATAAAATCGGTAAGACATCACAGAAAACAGAATTGAAATTTAATAAAATTACAAACTCTATATTACCGGAACAGATAATATAGACCGACTAAAGCACAGTGTTCCAAAATTTCAAAAAACAACAACAAAAAGATTCCCGATTATTAAATAGTGGGTACATACAAGTGATTAATGGATTGAGCCAAAGCCATTGGTCTCATATGACCTAATGCTTCATTACAAAAAACTTCTTCTCGATGACGAAGTGGACGAGAGTGTTCGACACGAGCCAAACGATAAGCACGGGAAGCGTTGATCTGGAAATTATGAAGTTTTCATCACGAGAAGAGTTTTCCAAAATCTTACCACAGTGAGTCGAACCAATTGAGACAACTCAGACATTGTTACAAGAGCTCCATCGAAAAGTGGGCCAAACTCGAGAGCAGAAGCAGTGTCGACACGAACACGGACCATCTAAAATGTTTCAAAACTATTCATTGTAAACTTTACACAAATGTATCTGTGTCTATTTTTTCAGATGTCCACTCACTTTATCTCCAACGTGTTCCAACACGATCAATACATCACAGAATTTCGTTGCAATCGTTTCTCTTGTGTACACTTTTCGATAATTCTCCGTCCACACAACATGAACTTCATCGTTTCCGATATGCTTCCATTTCTGCTGAACATCTCCATTTAGCCACGTGGATACATGGAATATACATTCAGATTCTGCATCTGCATAGTACGGAGCTCTTGTTTCCACAGGAAGTCCTCCAGAATACCCTTCGTGACCTCTTCCAACTTTTATCTCCCATCCGAGTTCAGAGACGAAGTCATCGAATTGTGGCGAAGCCGAAGTGTTTGATAGAATGGAAGCTCGGTCTTCTTGAGTATCACCAACAAAAATCACAGCAACTTTGTGAACTTCTCGTGAAGAAGTTTGATCCAAATGCTTCAAATCTCGGAGGAAATTTGTGTGAACTTGTGAAACTAGAGGGACAAATCCAAGAGATGCTGATAGAGATCTCCATTCTAGAAGTTTTGAGTTTGGAGTGAATGCAGGAGTTGGACCTGAACTAACTGGTCCGGAGCCCATCGTGCCAGAACCTGATCCGAGAGGTTGTGGTTGTCGTCTGGAAGTTTCAATCATAGATGCAAACTGAGCGGATCCTTCGACTGGAGATCCTAGGGCTCCGGATCCAAGTGATTCAGTTCCGGTAGAGGCAGATGAGGGCGCTCTTGGCAAGTCATCGAATGGATCATCCATGGCTCCCAAAATTCCTTGAGATTCCCTCCCCGGTTTTTTGCCTTTCAAAGCTTCTTTGCGGAGCCAGTTAGTGACGTGACGGGTAGATGGGCGTGGTGTTTCGAGAGTGTCGAGATCCCAGATGTGACGAGCAACAACTGTTCGGGAAGTGATTTCAAATTTGGAGGGAGTAGGTCTGGATAGGGAAATGATAGCGGTCTGTCGATTAATGTAGACCGTTTTATCCTCTTGACTTGTTGCCTGCGAACCTGGAGCTTGCGATCCAGAAGAGTTCCATCGTGACACGTCAAATCCTCTTATGGGGTACTGCCCTCCTAATCCTACTAACTCTCCATGAAGTACCATGTGACGATCAGCAAGAATTCCTCTGATGACAAGCGGCATCTGGGGTTGAGGCCATTGTACACAGAGTTTGACCATCTGCCACTCAATTTCAGTTCTCTGTCGCTCATCTCTGAGAAGACTGGCTGCTCGGAGCAATGCTTGGAGCAAAGTTGTACTTGAAAACTGAGCCAACGTGGCAATCGCTGAGCAGAAAAGTGGTATCAAACGCATAGCGAATTGATGAGTTTCGATAACTTTCAGGGCTGATAGAACCAAGTCGATTTGGGCTTTCTGAACAATGAGAGTAGCCAAAGTGTTGACAATGACCACGGCGTTTTCAGAGACATCAGTATGCACCAAATGATCGAGAAGGATCTGCTCTGCTCCAGGATAGCTTGAAGAGAGCATTGCGAAAAGCTTGAGAGAGTTTGAAGACATTTTTGAATCCTTGGAAGTCCGAGCAGCTTGAAGCATTTTTGGCAGATGCTCTAAAGCTCTAGGTGCTACTATTGAAAGTTCATTGGCTGAAAGTCCGCATATTGCCGGGACGACTGATTGTTCTTTCGATTGCATTAGCCGAATGAAACAGAGTAAAATGTTGGCTGAGAGGAGTGGTGGAGGACGTCGAACACTTGACTCGTTCAGAATTGCAGAGAGAGCAGGAACGCAACGTGGCAGGAGAATAGGTGGTACGGTGACCAGACGACAAGCGAGCCAATGAGCAAGTGGGTGGAGATTGACCTAGATTGAGAAGATTTTAAATATTTTGGAATAGAAATTGGCTTACAGATAAAAAATTTTTGATCGTCAATGACATGCAGTCGATCGCCACGTGTGCACTGGAATTTGTGTATGGATCGACTAGTGAAATCACTCGACGCCATGTTTGAAGCCACGCCAATTTGTCCCCTGACCACGACTGCAATAATAAGATTTTTGAAATGTTTAGAGATTTTTATTTGGAACATTTTAAAAAGGTTGTTTTTACATATAACCTACCGTCACAGCATTGGTGATATCATCAGTATCATGGAATACATTATCCTCTGAAATCGTATTCGTTGACGACATTGAATCTCCAGCTTCTGATGATTCTTTTCTCGGTTCTTCCATTGCATTGGCTGATTCAATTGCTTGTCTTCTACTTGTTTGAGATACTTCTGTTGCTTTCCGAAGAGCTTCTTCACGGGAAAATATATCAATGTGGGCGAGATGGAGAATTAAAGCTCGTGTTACACTGTTCACTATCTGAAAAATAACTTTTGATTGATTTTTCCTAGATTTAAACATTTCTTTGATACACTTGAAAATACTCACCGCAGCCCATTGCTCAGCCATTGGAATCCATACACCTCTCTTCATAACATCGTGTACTTCGTCCCACACATCATCATCAATTTCAATTCTTCTCACTGCTTTGATGATAACAACATTTGAAATAAGAGTTGAAGTGAATGCAGCTGAAACATGTTGAGAGAAAATATCCGATTGATGACAAATCTTCGAAGCAACAGCACATAGACCACTCATTAATTCAGACCAAAACTTCTGTGGCAGAGGTTTTGGAAGCTGAATACGATGAGATACCAACTGTTTGCAAGAGGTAAGAATAGCAAATGCAATAGAAATTGCAGAAGAATGCCTGCAAAAACTGATAGGAGATTAGCCAACCGAATTCAATTTTTTCTCTGTTACCTTTCTCCGCTTTGCGCCAGATATGGACTATGAAAGAAACTGAGAAGAATATTAGCCAATAACAGTGAACATCTCTCAATCGACACTTCTCCTGAAGCAACGAATGGTGGAATTTCATACTGTAGAAGCCACGAAGACAGCACATTCACAACTTTATGAGTCACATTTGAGCACGCTAATGGTAGTTTCATAGCCTCTCTCATTAGAGTGAGAGCAACGTTTGTGGCCTGAAATAAATAATTTCGAATGCTCATACTCATTGAAAACTAACCTTATGCGATGAAAACAACGCGTTTCTATACAAAATTAGTGATGAGTGAGCTGATTGTGGTGGTCCATTTGATGGTTGATGTGTAGCTGATGCAATATTATTTATCCATCGAATTAACCAATATCTTGCAATAACCACTGGATCTGCTGTATCTAATGGTTCTCCTTGTTCATCTGCTCCTTCCCATCCACCAAAGACATCTACTCCATTGGTTTCCAATTCAGTGAAACATTCTCCCATGTACAGTTTTATTACTCTGACAAAACAATAATACATTTGAGTGTGAGAATAAAGCAGTTTTATAATTTTTTACTATCTAGTAGGTTTCACAAGCATTCCTTTTGTATAACCACTAGAATATTTTAATAAATAAAAACTCACTTATCAATGATAAAATTGGCACATTCTTGTCGTTTTCCCTCATCATTCCACTCAATTCTCACTGTTTCTCGTGTACAATATTCCAAGAACTTATCTAAATACACTTGAAGCATTTGTGCTCTTTCTTTTGAAGTCTGTGCAGCTGAAGCAGTTGATTTAATCGGTCCATTTCTCAATCGTTCACACCAATCTCCGGTTCCAGATGACTGACAGTATTCATTAAGAACGTCTTCTGCATTTTCTCCACTTTTCAAAGGGAAAAATGGTAGGAGACATTGAAAAACCCGATCGAGATCAGGTGTTGCTTTTCCATATACTCCAAGACATTGATAAAAGACTAGGAAAAGACGAATCGCAATTTTTCGAACTGCCATCAAATTTTTGGGATAAACCGCCTTCTTGAGAAGAGATTCGATTGCATGACGTTGCCAACCACTTCCAACTAATTCAGGTGCCAAACAAAGAACTTGTTCTAATGTCCATAATCCTGATTCTGCTTCGATTGCACTATCAATTTGACTGGAAACATCATTCACGAGAAGAAGTTCATCCACTAAATGAAATGTTTCAAAACTGTGTTCATCGAGAAGTTGACGCTTTTCCTGGAAAATGACTGAATGAGTATTATTTTCTTTCAATTAACTCGAAATCTCACATTAGTAGTCAACGTATCAAGAAGTATCTTCAAATGTTTCACTCGACTGACACAATCTCTGTTCAAATCAGTGAATCGAGATATACTTGCTTGTACATCTGATGATTTACCCTTTCGGGCAAACATTTTTTAAAGAAAATGGTTCTTGACGTGGATTTTTGTAGCTGTGGGATTTCTGAAAAGTAAGTTAGGAAGTAAGATGGAATCCGATGAAGTTTATTAGGAACTTCAGAGAAACGTTTCTATAATTTTTGAAGAAATAATAACGTTAGCCGACAGAAAAGGAACCGATTTTTGATTTTCCCATTTTCACGAAGCTGGTGAATCAGCAAACATTGTGAGAGAGAGTGAGAGTTCAGCGGCACAAAAATGGAAAAAGAGACATAGAGAGCAGCAATATAAATATGGAAAAAGATAGAAAATCAATATATTTGTTTTTTTAGCCGAGAGAACTATTTAATTTCATTGAAAATTTGAAAATACATCTTCGAAATACAAGGAATTATTTTACTGGTTATTAGGTTCAATTCCTTAGAAGACCGCCAAAGGAATAAATGACCTACAAATTAGTAGAAAGTATAATAACTAACTATATCCATACCAATGAATTCAACTCAAAAGTACTATATAATAGAGTCAAAAACGGAAGGATGCTTTCCTTCTTCCAAACAATTGCCCTCTTCTTTTTCCATTGAAACGAGGAAATAGAACAGAAAATGAAGAGAGTCGATGAGAGAAACAGATGAAAACCAAGGCGATGAGGCAGTGTTTGAATGAAAGAAACATCCGCCGCAGAGAAAGAAAGTGACACTTTATTTGACAGGATAGACCACTGAATTGAATGGATGGACAGCCAGATTCTATAGACAAACCGCTCCTTTGGGAAAAAGTTAGAAGTCTGGGGTTCTGTGGGCGCGCCCATTGTCTCGAGAATTTAGAATTTGAAGTGTTTTAATAAACTTTCGGAATTTTCGCTGTCTGAAAATATACAATTTTTTAAAACTTTTGCATAAATTCCAAGTCAAATCAATTTTTTTGGGTTTCTGAAACGTTTCCCATAAATTGATAGTATTGTAGGTAGAAATTTTAACGCTACCAGAGTTTGACGAGGAGAAATAGAGGTTTCTAGGAAGTTTTGAAGGGCAATCTTTGAAATACGTTCGAAATCTAATGAACTAATTTCAGCAACAGTCACATTTTGTTCATTGATCAGCAAGTGGTGAACTTTTTTCTAGAAAAGAGAGAACAACAAAGCATGACTGAAAGAAAAAGGAAAGAAAAAACTGGTACCGATTAATTAGAGAACGCAATACCACATTCAGGAACTTTCAAAAAGACTATCACGTGGAGAAAAGAAATAAAGAGAACTTTAGAAAAATAGAAATTACGGAAGGATAACCATTTTTGTATGTGAAAATGCTGAAAAAAACACTCATTTTATGTTAACAACTACAACAAAAACGTAAGGTAACGAACAAATTCACAGAAGTTAATGGAAACATGAGAAGGGGACAATCAGGCTGTATATTACTTATGATCGTAAACATGAAAACGGCGGAGAAAGATCACGAAAATATGGCAACAGAAGTATTTCGAGAGGGTAGTAGGGAGAATTCACAGTAAGGGTTGCACTGACTAGAATCGCAAACATGGAATAAGACTTTTACTCTGGAAATAAAGAGAGAATCTACTTGAAAAAAAGTTTTGGAAGAAGACAGAAGGGTTGATTTACAGAAAAGAATACAACAGACAGATTGAAAAACAGGGGAACTTATTCACCCCCATCCTACATGGTTTTAATTAATTTATTTTTGTTTTTTCGAACTTCTCGTCTGTCTTTTCTCTGGTGGAGATTTCGAAGATTCAGAGGAGGATTCGAAAGTATTTAATGCAGTGTTCTGAAAGATTGTGAATATTCGATTAATCAGTTATGATGGAAATACATCAAAAATTTTTGGAGCCGCCTTTTAAGAAGTAAGTGGTATTTTGTAAGATTTCATTTTTTCTTGTGGCTCAATTTTCTGCTTATATAAATGGAGTAAAAATATGCAAGACTGCACGAGAATTTCACTGTACCCGTTTTTCGCAAATTATCATCATGGACCTTTACATTTATATTTCCTCACCTTCCTAGGTCTGCCTCGGCCTCTTTTTGGTTTCTCGTTTTCTGGTTTCTCAATATTGTCCTTGGAGGAACCTTTCCGGTGTCGGACAGCTCGATCTGGCAATTTCCTTGTACTCTCGACAGTCCTTTCAGATCTTGCTCTTTTTGATTTAACACTAGAAGCAATGTTCGGTAAGGACATAGGAGGCAATACACGTTTTCTGCACGAAGTTTCACGCTTCTTGATAATTGGTCTAGTAGCTTCCGTAGAAGGAGAAGGAACATGAGTCGAAACTTCTTGTTCTACATATTCCGGAATAATCTGATGTGTGGGTATTTCATTTTGTGATTCTTGAAGGTTTGGTGTTGGTGGTCGTGCTGAAAATCAATGGTAAGTTCTGTATTTGACACCCTAAGATTAGGTTTTACACCGCCCGTAGGAATACACCCAAACATTACAATATAACCCCCAAATTACAAGTAAATTTGGGAGTATATATTGTTTTTGCATCAAATTAAGCCTTTGATTGAAATTAAAAGGAGGGCCTACGTTACCCAGTTATAAAAAATTGACAATTTTCAGTTGTATTAAAGTATTTTGAAGTTTTGAAACATTGTCAGATTCCAACGTTGATATTATTCTTACCGGACTGAAACGACTCTCGTGATTCCATTAATTCATCTGGCACCTGTTCTATACGCCTTCTCGAAACGTTTTTTTCTTCTTCTGTATTCATATCACCACCATTTGTGTCCGACACACAGATAGTCGAATTCAATTTTTCGTTTTCTTGATTTACTTCTTGATGTACAATAATCCCGCTTCTATCTTTATCAATTGGTATTTCCGGATATTCTGGAGTATTTGGACGAGAAAAGAAATCATCCAGTGCAATAGAATTGCTTTTAACTGAAAATATAAGTTTTTACTAAAACTCTTCAATATATATTACCGGAAGCTCCATCAGAACATAACGAATTATCCGAGTCGGAAACCGTCCTTCTTCTTATCCCTGTTTCTTCCAAGTCACATCTCGGATCATCAGCCACAGTAATTTCGCTTTCTTTTGAAAATGCATTCTCACCTCGAGACCTCGATTGCAATAGGAATAGGCAAGATGTTTTTTGATTCGATTTATTTCGTAGCGGAGGAATCAATGGTTTCAGATTATCAAAAAGACACGGTTTAAGCTCTGAATATAATCATTTGAAAAATTGAGATCACCCAAAATCCTTACCAAGAATTTTATTAGATCCAACACATCCAATTTCAGTCTTCGGCGTTTTCATTTCACACGACGAACCCTCATTTTTGATAAGAGAAGTCACGGATTTTTCATGCCCATCTCCATACATATCATCCCAAATTTCATTCATTGCAGTCCACCAATCTCGCATTTCTTCTTTACTCAGACCATCTGGATCATCAACATAGTCATCAACTTCTACTTCTTCTCCTCTTTCGGAAGTCTCTCCATCTGAATTTTCTCTCTCATCGCCTTCTCCATCATCCTCTTCTTCTTCTTCCTGATTTCCATTTTCAGTCGTCTTTTTTTCCAGTATTTTTTTCTTAAAAAATGTTCATTTTCTGGTTCTAAACTTTCCAAATGCATGAATGCTCTGTTTCAGTTTTTCAGCAAAAACTTACCAAAGCGAGGTCCTTTTGATCTGCGTATTGTTTCAAACCGTTCAAATTTTTCTGAATTTCCGCCTCTCTCACTGCCTTCGGGAGTGCTTGAAAACGCTTGAACGCAGCTTCTTGTGCTACAGTGGTGACTCCTGGGAATATTTTATTCTTTCAGTGTTACAAACCCAGCGTAGTTCTTTGAGAAGACCGTAACCAAATGATTTGTTTCTAGGTTTTTAACGTACTTAGTGTGTTTCGCTTATAGAAAGGTTCGCCACATTCGTCATCTTCCGATTCTTCCTCGCTCTCACACCTATGCTCTTCTGAATCTGACAACTGTAAATCTCGAAGAATCACGTGATCGAACTCTGGTCTTTTTCCGATGGTAGCTCGAATTCGAGCGTGTTGTTCATCTGTAAATATGAATTAATTTTATGAGGTATGTGGATACAGATACATCTGGACTAGATTTCAAATGATCAAACATTGTACAATGTTTGATGCATTGTTTATCTCCTCTGTATATAAATATTTTCCTAAAGCTCTCGCTCAAATTTAGTTTTCTTTTCAAGATTATGAGTTTTACCTGTGATTTCTATTAAATCATCATCGTCTTCCATCTGGGCGGCTTTAGTTAATCTTTTTGAGTGGAAAATGGTTGGAAACAAATATTTTTCTTTTTTCTCTTTTTTTAAAAGAAAATGGTGTACTGTATTAAAGGAACATGCGGTATCATGTGGTAGGGTCCCAAACAGTTTCTTACTGTAGAAAACTTTCAATTTTCTTTCTTCCCAGTTTCATGAGCGGAATTTATTTTTTCCCGATTTTTTGCTATTTTAAAATTGTATTAATTTATTTTAAATTTTTCCGAATTTTATGTATCATTTTCTATAAGCTCTTTGTCTGCTAAATGCATTATTTACACATTTTACAAGGGTGAATCAAGCGCGCCCCACCGACAGCATATTTTTGCCGCGAGTTCAAAATCGCCAGCCGTGCTGATTCAATTCCGACTTGCTTTCTCCGATTTTGACCGTATACGGTACCGTATTAAATGAGTAAAATTCTGAAAAACGATGAAAAGGACGGAATAAGTGAAAGTCCATCGAATTGCACTTACTGTTATACTCTGGAATGTTCTTTAAGAATTGAGTCCACATCATCAACCAAGAAAAAAACTCCAATCAATTCAAAGAATGCAATTTTAACAGTCGGAAGGAATGCTCATAGGTTCCCATTATTTTATAACATTTTTCAAGTTCGAATTATTTCAGAAAAATCCATTTACGAATCGAACTAAAAACGACTTCAAGCGGACAACCGGCTGTTGTCAGTTACGATGCCACAGATGCAGTAGTTCATCTTCAAAATGTTGCAAATGGAAAGTGCACAGTAGAAATTCCATCGTTGTGAGTGTTGGAAGAAGTTCCAGTTTTCTTTGAGTGAAAACCCCTGAAGAGATCAGATGTAAACATTAAATTCTCAGATCGTTGATGTTCCAAATGTTCAACTGTGCACCTCGAAAATTGAATGTTTTTATGAAGTCCCTGCAAGCGAAATTGGATATAATGAAAATGGATAATCAGTCGTTATCTACATTGTGAGTGAAAGTTTATCATAATTAACGATTGCTGTGAAATTCGATCATAATTTATTCATCTTCCAGACCAAAGCAGTTCTCTCGTCAACCTGCCGTTTTCAATATTCTCAGTCCTTTGTCAGTTGGAGAAATGAGAAGAGTCAAAAAGTAAGTATCATGATACAAACATTTTTCGGAAAACATTGTTATTTTCAGAATGCGTGAGCCATCTTCTCTTGCCACGAACCCTCCTACTGATAACTCAAAGTCATCTACTTCTACGACACCAAAACGAAGAAATTCTTCAATGAATTTAGCCGAGGGACTCCAAACTAGAATTATAAATAGATCGATTGGATTGAAAAGAATGACAAGTTTTGCGAGAGACGACCGAGAAAAGGCAGAGGTAAGAATGACGGCACCAGCTACCTCACGTGTTTTATTTCTCGTTAGTTGACATAAAATGAAATTTCCAGGTTCTGACCTCTCTGAAACCATTGAAAGATGCTCCATCAATAGCGGAGCGGATTCAATTATCGGAAGAACAGAAATCAGTTGTTAGATGTGTGATAAATGTATGTATTTGACAGTTTATTCTATTGTATTCTTGCATTTTCAGTCCCGTTCCAGTGTCTTTTTCACAGGATCAGCTGGAACTGGAAAATCTGTGATTTTGAGACGGATAATTGAAATGCTTCCAGCTGGAAATACATATATTACAGCTGCAACAGGTGAATAACAAAGTCAGATACCAGCTTAACAATCTTTTTTCTAGGTGTTGCCGCTTCCCAAATCGGTGGAATCACTCTTCATGCATTTTGTGGATTTCGATACGAAAATGCTACAGCTGATCAGTGCCTTCAACAAGTTTTGAGACAACCTCATATGGTTAAACAATGGAAACAATGTGCTCATTTAATAATTGATGAAATTTCAATGATTGAATGTGACTTTTTCGAAATTCTGGAATATGTAGCACGAGTTGTTCGTAACAATGATCATCCATTTGGTGGAATTCAATTGATTATTACTGGAGATTTCTTCCAATTACCACCAGTCACTAAAGATAATGATCCCACTTTTTGTTTTGAGGTCGGTCTCAAAAATGCCGAATTTCCGGTTTAATCTTTTATTTTTCAGAGCGAAGCATGGGACCGTTGTATCAGAAAAACGATTGTTTTAAAAAACGTCAAAAGGCAAAGTGACAATTTATTCGTTAAAATTCTGAATTTGGTCAGAATTGGAAAGTAATTTTTATGAGTTAAAAAAAAATTTTCACTGAGAAAATCTACTTAAAATTTATCTCTTAATTATGGAGCTTTCAGATGCGACCAGAAATCTGCTGATCTTCTCAAACAATCCTCGAAAAATGAGTTTGCATCTCATGTGATTCCTACTAGATTATGTACTCACTCTGAAGATGCAGATCGTATTAATCAACAGTCACTAAATGAAACAAAAGGAGAGCAGAAGATATTTCATGCTTACGATGACAATGAATTTGATTCAAAAATTCGAACATTAGCTGTCAAAAAATTAATTCTAAAAGTTGGATCACAAGTCATGCTTATCAAGAATCTGGACGTCAATAAGGGACTTTGTAACGGATCGAGAGGATTCGTTGAGAAATTTTCTGAAAATGGGAATCCAATTATCCGATTCGTTTCACAAGATGTCTCGATTGAGGTAATTTTAATTCAAACCTGTGATGTATTTAGAAAATATCATAGTTAAACCTAACTGTGCCTATTCGTACGTGTCTGAGTGCTCTTTATTCTCAAATCTTTCCAGATTCGTCGCTCAAAATTCTCGATTCGAGTTCCCGGATGTGATGCTCCATTTGTTCGTCGCCAACTTCCACTACAATTAGCATGGGCAATATCTATTCATAAATCACAGGGAATGACATTAGATTGTGCCGAAATATCACTGGAAAGAGTGTTTGCTGATGGACAAGCATATGTTGCGTTGTCTAGAGCAAGATCTTTATCGGCTATTCGAATTATTGGATTCGATATTTCTTGTGTAAGAGCTAATTCGAAGGTAAGATTGGTTCTGTTCGGATTTGCGTAGATGTCAAAATGATATTACAGGTCATTGACTTCTACAAATCGATCGAAAATAACTACGATGACGACGATGATGATTTTTCTAGACCATCTTCAAAAATTAAAAGATTCAGATCACTCTAATCCATTCTCTTTCTTGCTTTTATTTACCCATTTTCTATAATTTCTCACAATTGAATTTATCAAGTTCTATCACTTTGAAGGTTCTTACTTTAAACTATCACTGATATTCTTTTCGTTTCATTACAAATAATTTTATGTTTTCATGAATTTTCTGAATGCTATATTCAATCCTGTAAAATTTCGGCTTATTCTGAATTTCGTCTAGTTTTTTTACTGTCTCATCAAAATGTTCAAATATTTTATTGTCGAATACAAAAATAAATTATCAATTATCTTAATTTTTCAATCCGCTTTTCTCATTACTCGAATGTCTGCTTCTGTTTTCCTCTTGCACCCTGGAAAAAAAAAAACATTTCAAGATCATCTTCACAAAGAGGAAACTCACGACGATCTAGAATCCGACTCCGCCCATTCTGATTCCTCATCTCCCATCAAAAGTGGCAAAATACACATAAAATAAATCGCCAAAATGAGGAATATTGGAGCCATCGAAACAATCAAAACAGCCATATGAAGCATATTTTCCAGAATTGTTGGACGCAATTTTCTAGACGGATTCTCGAAAATGAGATAAACTTGCATTGGACTTCTGACATCTTCGACTGATGTTTTCCGGATTAACGCTTGATTTTCGAGAGGTAGAAGACTTTGAACCCATGAGGAATACGAAGAACTGCTTATTTTTGATTTATCGATCGGAATGGATTTCAGATTGCAAGCAGTGTGGTGGGTTGTGTTGAGTCTGGAAATAATTCCTCTACATATTTGAAACTAAAGCAACAGACAAATCGTATCAATCTGGTCTGATTCAATTCGAATCCTTCTATCATATTATCTAATTATTTTCCACAGTATACTTACCTAGTTCTCATCTCATTCAGTATTTCGAGTGATTTATTCTCACTACATTGACTTTTTTCCACTACTCTATCCAGTTTTTCCAGAGCTAATCGACTCTTTTCACATGAAATCTCCACATATTTCTCATATTTCGTATTCATTATTTCCACTAATTTCCCAATTGTTTCATTGAATTTTTTGGTGGAATTGAAGAGAAGTTTCCCAGTTATGGATCTTGGGATAAACCTTCCATTTTCATTGAATTCTGATTTTGCAGCCAATAAATTAAATAGAGTAGTCTCTTGTTCGACTGCCCTTTTGAGTACATTTCCATAATTAATAGAATAAGTTGTTCCGTTTTCAGATAAAATGAATGAATTCATTTTTTCGAAAGTTGCGAAGTTGTCGTGTTCTACTTGTAGATTAACCAGTTGAATGAATGTTATACGAGCAATCAAAGCTCTGAAAAACCCTGGATTACTGTAATTTATGCTAAGAAAAAGGTACTCACGCAAACAAAAAAAGACAAATTATGGTGAATGACATGGTTACAGGCACTGATAATTCAGCTACTCGTTTACACCACTTCCCTGAAAAAACTTAGTTTTTGTACTTTCCAGAAATCGTCATTTTCTGACACTTTGATCAATTTAATCGTTGCTTCCACATCCACTGAAACTCACTTTTGAATTCAAACTTGACCATCAAGAGAGCCGTGAGAATTACAGTAATCACTAGAGATATGGTTATTGAAGATTCCGCACATGTTTCATAGAATTCGATTATGTGCTTTTTTGGTAGAATTAGTACTGTAGAGTGATATTTCTCTACGAAATCTTCAATTGTTCCCATTGCTTTTATGAATATCGGAATGGATACATCGAGAGCTTTTAGAATTATTTCAATGTATTCAGCTTCGAGATTTCCCAGTTCCGAGTGGAGAATATCTGTAACTTGATGGAAAGTCGTGCAAGTGAGAGATTTCTATTTTTCGAGTCTCCGTAAAATATTTATTAGAATTCATTTCGTGTTTACGGTATTCCTGACACCATAATTGTTTTATACTCACTAAAATTCAGTTCTGTTTTCCAATTCATCAAAGATTCATTAGTAATCTTCAGCAGTTCTTTACAGTTTTTCTTCGTTCCTTCTGAATCAAATGAAACAGTTAGTTCAAGAAGATTCTGCAAAATAGTCTTTGAGAAAGAGTAGATGGAATTCGAGCAAAAAGAGTACCCTATCAAATAGTGATGTCATGTTCATGCTATCTGTGTATCGATCCACCAATCGGTGTGATTTCAGACCCTTGGCGAAATCTCTTTTGAATAGACATGGAACCATCTCCATTTTCCTTGCGATCCGTGCTTCGAGAGCTGGAAATGGAATTCAATACTTCGGACACAAAGGAGCAAACTTACGAGCAAATTCTCCATCATTTGTGTTATATAAATCCACAATTCCTTTAGTTGTTGCTGCAAATGAGTCCCTTATATTCGAGTGGAGAATCAGTAAACCAATGCAACAAAATATCGGAATTATGGTCAATCCGGAACGATGTTCGGTAAATTTGAATCGGATTCCGATGAATTCAAAGAATTCTGAGACGTCCATCAGCCAGACAATGAAGAAAATGACAACTGAGACGATGAGACAGAACATTGAAATGATCAACTGGCGAACAGAAGGCTGAAATAGAAAAAATATTCTTCTGTTTCTACATGTCTCAAGTTTTCCCAACTAACCAATTGTTTGAAAACAATCGAAAAAATATCCGAATATCCTCCTGACTTTCCTTCATTCAATTTCCCGATCACATAATCTTCGACAACTTTACTCGTCGAATTTTCATCTCGATTCATCAAAAAATCATCGATCAAAAAGAAGTCTTCACCCAATTTCAAGTTCGAAACTTCTAATTTATAACTGACTGGTTCCGGGAACCAACGGAGGCACTGAAGATCCGCTTGTGGTTTGATCAGATGAATATTCAGGAACAGTAATAGAAGTGTTTTTGTTTTCATCTAGTTTTCTGATACGTCTTTTCTAAAATATCAACAACTTTTTCCTCGATAGCTGGGATTCGATTCAACAAAAAAGCTGGAAGATTTCCTTGAATTCTGAAAAACTCACCGACGCAACGATTTTTCTTAAAGGTTGATGAATTTTATACGTTTCATAAACACGAAAATATGGCAGCGTGGCATATCACGTAAATAATTTTTCATGATTTAAAATTTTTCAGACTTCTAGAATTTCCCAAACCTCCTACTCTTTTTTCAACTCGCATTCTTAGAAAATCTTGGAAATTTTCTCATTTTTACTCTCTCTTCCTATCTATTCCAAACACATAAAATATTTATAAATTGTTTCAATTTTGTCTTCTTTTCTCCTTCATTCCAATCATCATCAAAACGAGTATGTGCAAATAGAACCACATCTCTCCCTTCACTTATTTCTCTTTTTTATCCGACAAACATCTTTTTATTTCTCAAGTTTTTCTTATGTTTTTTTATGTTCCATGGAGACAAAGACATCTTTTTTTTTGGAAGTTACCAGAATCTTTTTTTCGTGAACGTGGTTTTTTAGTGTCTTTCAATGCTATGCCAAAACTGAAAATTTCTCGAGAAAACAGAAGTTGAGGTGCTTAAGTCGACAATGAGTTCACAAAATAAATTCAGAAAAACTGACAAAACGATGTCTCATTTCACAACTTTTCTTCGGAAAATTTAAATTTCCAGACAAGTCTTTTATAGGTTTTCTTTTTTGTTTTTCGTGAAAGTTTCCAAATTTCGAGAATTTTTCCAACGAACACAAAAACAAAAAACACGAGTTCTATGAGCCAATTCGATTCCCCTGAGGCGGTTTTCGTGAAAATTTTCGAAATTTTTTGTGAAAAAAGAGGACTCATTTGTCATACTTGTCGGCAACTTTCTTATGCTTTTTCTCAAAAAACATTTCTGAATTTTTAAAAACTTCACAGTTGGACAAGAGCTTTGAAATTAAAGGAGGACAGAAGTCATATTTTTTTATTTAAGATTCTGATACTTCAGAAAATTCTGAACAACTTTCATCATTGGAGCATATGCTAAAAATCGCTCTAAACACCCTAAATTCACGTTTTCCCGGCTCAAAAGGAGCTTTCGTGGAAGAGTTTTCCCACGCGAATTTTCGCCCCCGTGTAGTCCTCTCGGACAATATTATTTCTTTTGATTTCTCGATTTTTCATTTTCTTGCATTTTTCGACAAAATTTCGTGTTTTCTTCAACTTATATCGTAAAAAAAGAAGAAAAAACTCGAAAGTTTGTTGAAAAAATCAAGAAAACGAAAAATCGAGAAATAAAAATAAATAATTTTGTCCGAGAGGACTACACGGGAGCAAAAATTCGCGTGGGAAAACTCTTCCACCTAGGCTCCTTTTGAGTCGGGAAAACGTGAATTTAGGGCATTTAGAGCGATTTTTAGCATATGCTCCAATGAAGAAAGTTGTTCAGAATTTTCTGAGGTATCAGAATCTTAAATAAAAATATACGACTTCTGTCCTCCTTTAAGTTACTCAAACCTTGAAGGAAAGTGATGTTTTGAAGATACTCACAAACATTTTGAGAAAGATCTTGAGAATTTCAAGAATCAGAAGACACTCAGGGCATCTGGAAACATGAGACACGCGGATATTCTGGAAAACATTCCGGTTATGATTCCAACAACTGGTTTTCCCTTGAGATTTGATTCAAAAATTTCTCATTTATCACCCTTTCGGCACTTTTTCTGTTCTGTTTCAAACATTTCCGAAATCTCAAAACTTTAAAAAAAGTTCCAAACTCTTTTTTCGTCTTCGTTTTCTTCCGTTTGCTATAACTCAAAAAGCGGCTTCGTCTCGGCAGATGTTCACAAAAAAGAGAGAAAAGATGAGAAGGAAATCGGAGACTTTCGTGTCCAGTTTAGTTCTGATCTCATATTTTCCCCAGATTTTTGTTCACATTTCTTGATTTTTCTCTCTATTATTGTTTGAGTAATTTTGTTCACTTGAAAATGAGATTTGATCTTTCATTTCTAGATGTTCAGACACCAATTTATGTATTATTTCATTAAATAAAACGGTAGAGAAATCCGAGAGAGATTTTGTATTTGAAAGGTATTTGTGCAAGTTCATAACTTCTTCTGTGACTAATCGAGATCATTCCTGAGACTTTCTTGTCACTTCGGAACATCTCTTCCTCTCAAAAGGTCATCCTTTCATCACTTTTATTCCTTTTTCTTCTCTTATTTCTGTTTTTTTCCAAAGCGCACTCAGAGAAAAAGATGATGCAAAATAAAATTTAGAATAAAAAAAACGAAAGAATGTCTGGGGGATGTCATAAAATTCAATTGAATTGACTCACAATTCAATTTATTTCATTTCGTTTTACGTTGCTTTTGTCGTTATGTATCATTGTAATGTGTTCTCAAATATAGTTTTTTGTAATTTGAAACTGTTTTTCTCTGAAAAAGTGTTGGTGTGTCAAAGAAATACCCATTTCTCTTCCAACCTATTCTTCCCAAAAAAGAAAACATCTATCTATTTCTCTATATTCCAGAAGCAATTTCCCATATACACCCAATACCAATTCGTTCGTTTCCTATCCCCTTTTTCATTTCTTTCTTCCATTATTTATCTCTTTTCTCCCTATATATTTTCCTTTTCTCCTTGTGCTCTTTCTTTTTTCTTTCTCTTTTTTCTCGTCATTATCCACCGAATTCTTTATTGTCATTCTGAAAAGTTGAGGCGTTTTCTCATTAGTTTTTGTTGAAAATGACTTCCAAGCACTTGCTCACTTCTTCTATTTCACTTTTCTGGTTTTGCACACGGCTTTTAAGTTTTCGAAATCTCTCCTTGATAGTTTTTACTTGTGTAATTCCTCCATAACGTTATACATTTGTATGTACTTTCAACTCGATTCTTCATATTTCCAGTGTCCTCTATGCAATGGTACCACTGGCTTTTGCTCATTGGACTCCTCATGATTCTGATTCCATGCTCCGTCCAAGCATGGCTCAGATTCTCGAAACGGTTCTCGGACTCGTATGATCTATCGAAAAATGCACCAAAGCGAAATGAGGTTTCCAAGGAATTTTATGTGTGATTCGAGGAATAAGAAATTGGAAAAGGAATGGTTAGCAATAATAACGAACGGTGAGATTTTCTATTTTGAAAGATACCATTCTGTAGGTATAACAAAGCATCAGAAAAATCCAGAAGAACTAATTTTTGTTATGAAAAATGGCTTGACTCCTTCTAATTATAGGGTCTCAGAAGTCACGTGTCTCTCTACTTATGGACTTCGATGTCTCCAACAAAAGAACAATTCACTTCAAGTGGTTGCTGTCATTTTCAGTGTCTTCAATCTATGGACACAAACCGTCAATAATTTGTTTTCTGGTTATTGAAACATGTACATTCTGATATAAACTTTTCTACATGACTGGAACATTCTGCATTAAACAAATTTAACTTTTTGTTTAACTTGAATCAATTTATTCACAGGAAACTTTAAAATTCGTTCTGACAATATGCCATACATAGGAAAATTCTAAAAATTATCCACATGGAAAACCAGAATTTTCTAGATAAAATACAACAAAGTTCAGAGGATCAAACAGCGAAAGAGCATCGAGAATCACAAGTTTTGGGGCAAAGTTTAGATACTTGATCCCTGTAACAGAGTTGGAGAACACCCCACAGTCTACAGTAGTCACCGTAATCCATGCATTTTACTGGCGGGCTTGTTTCCTGAAAATATGAAATTACATTAATCAGTTAGGATTGAAAATGCAATTACCTCTTCTACTGGAATTTCAGAAGTTTCTTCGAAAGGTGTCAGTGTTGTCGATGAGATTTCTAATTTGTCTGTGACTTCAGAAGGATATGTTTCCGTTGGCAAAACTATTGTAGCATTGCCATCTGGATCTGAATCTGTGGTAGTAGATGGAATTGGAGTAGTAGAAGTTGTTGTAGGTTCTTCTGTCGTAGTAGTAGTAGTGGTAATGGTGGTGGATTCTGTAGTGGTCGTTGAAGCTTCCGTAGTTGTAGTCGTTGTGGGCACTGTAGTCGTAGCAGTTGTTGTGGTTGGTGCTTCTGTTGTAGTTGTTGTTGTTGTAGTTGTTGTTGTTGTAGCTTCTGTAGTTGTTGGTGCTACGAAAGTCTTCTTAACAGGGGCTAATTCTTCAACTGGATCCATCGTTGTGGTGTCAATGATAGAATAACCGCGTCGATATGGAGGAATGGCTGGAAAATGATTACTTCTATGTTTCCGTTAAATATTTTGACTACATGCTTAAAACTAGATTAAAACTCACAAGGTCTCGTCGTCGTACTCAATTTCGCTCTGATCACCGGCTCCACAAACTGTGCAACGAGTTCATCAGCAACCACTTTGATAGATTCAAAAGTTTCCAATCCAGTCGGAACAATTTCTCTTTCCGGAAGAAGGAAACCATGTCCCATCATTGTATTTTTTGGGCGGAGTTCGATCAAATATGCGTATGGAACCTTCAATTGTCCCTTGGCCCAATCATGAGATCCACCGGAAGCTTCGTCTGAAAAATCATTGCAAATCTTTGTTTACTCTTGTATTATTCCAACTCACACATCAAATCGGCACCAGTTCCTACTTGATATTTTGTTCCATACAACTCGTACAAAGCCTTAGTTGCCCTCAAAGCCAATGGTCTCAATCCAGTATGATAGTCTTGTGGATAACTTTGTTTTCTGTGTCCGTATGGAATCAACCACATTTGAGAATATGAATGAAGAGAGATGAATGCTTCTGGAGTATTCTGTTCGAGGAAATCACGGACTGCTTGCGATTCTGGTTCGGAAAAAGCTGAGGAGCCGTGGTAAGTGTCATGGCAAGGGTCGGAGGAGGATCCAGTCGCTGGAAAAAAGAATATTTGAGAACGACCGATTAAAAACATCCCGAAACAGCTAGAATTGTTTTAAATTGAAAGTTCATTACTGTTCTCTAAAAGACTAAAATAATTCAAAGACTCACAAGCCCAGAACCAATCGAAGTTTCGGTTCAAATCAACTCCAGAACAGCAAACAGTACTGAACGTCTGTCGATGACATTTGGCTGGACTACGATTCTTTCTCCACATTCGATTCTAAAAACAAAACTCTCATTATTCGAAAACGTCCACGAAGTTGTCGACCTACCTTCTCTCTAGAGTACTCATATCCATCTGGATTCATCACTGGCAAAATATAAAAATCAATATGATCCATGAGTTTAGCCACAGTTGCATCGTTCTCATATCCCAGTATCAGTTCGTGTGCAATATACATTGCAGTTGCTGGAGAGATCCATTCACGTGCGTGAATTCCTCCATCAATCCACATTGAGATTTTCGAACCGAGAGGGTTCCGTTTTCCGGTTATCTGAAGTCAATTTAAATGTTTTTTCAACACAAAACTCAGTCGTTTACCTTCATAACCAACAAAGTTCTGTTCTCGTGACTCTGTCCGATATCAATCAATGTGATCATAGTGGGATATTCCTTTTTCAATCTCTTCATTTCGGAGTGAATCTCATCCAAACTGTTATATTTATCATAAGCAAACCCAGCAATGGGATTGTAGAATTTGTCGCTTCCTCTCTCGTTTTCAATGGCTCTGAAAACGTACAGTAGTGGTTCAGTTGCATTTTAGTTGCAAGATGAAAGATCAAGTAGTATCAGTTTTCCATTTTTGAAAACTTCAAAATGAAACTCACTTCGAAAGATCGTTCACAGCTACAATGTAATTGATATTCTTAGATTCCAAATCACGAACAAACTTCGGCGCATCTGATGGAGCAACAGTCAAATCAACAATGGCTCCTGCAAAATTCCACTATTCTCAAATTGTCTGGAGATCTTGTTAAGCTTACCGATGTGAGTAGGTGGTTGCCAGAAATCGAGTTCATATGGTGAAGAATCTTCGTATAGACTTCGGAGATACTTCACACTGTTCTCTGTCTCAGGATTTATTCGGATTAGTTTGAAACTGAAAATAGTTCAATAATCTGAGTTCACACACAAATTGGACATGAAATTTTTGAGATGTCGCACGTATAAAATCTTGGAAGACTTATATGACAAATGTTATCGTTCTTGAAGTTAGAATCGAACAGAAATCCAAAAATGAAATCTAACTGAAATCAACTCACTTGTGAAATGCGGAATTCTCATCAGTGTTGTGTATCGCTTGTATCCTTTCATAAATAAATGTAAGAATTAATAAAAAACTGAAAATATTTAATCGCATTTTGATGTAAGCCGTGGTCAGAGAGGTATCTCGGGGTGGTCTGAAGATACACGACTGTCTCAGCGATGCTCCAGTGGTCAGTCAGCAGCAAAAAGGGGCTCAGAATTTTGACATTTTGTCATATTTGAAGAGAGGAGCCGTGGGGGTCAGAGAGAGAAAATAGACAAAAGTTCTCAGTGTATGTGGACAAAAGAAAATGCGCACGCGGAGCATCCGAACAGAGAAAAAGAACAAATATGGAGGTATATGGTCACAAAGTCTCTCGTGAACACTGAATTAGATGCTTTATTTTTTGTTTCCGAAGAGTCAGAAGAAGTGAGTCAGTAGTCGAAAATATACATCAGTCAACAGAACGGAAAAAAGTGTGGCACGCTTGATGCGGAGTAGGAGGAGGAGGGGAACAAATTCTTTTTGTGTGCATGGTATACCAGATTTCTGAAATGACCGAAACGCTATAGTATGAGATTCCCAACAACAACTAGTGACTTTTCAAGAACTTAAACTTTCTAGAAATTGCCGCTTCGTCTGAATCTAATCCCGTCCAATAAAATCTTTATTTATTTTTAAACTTTTTTTCATTGAGAAGAATTTTAGTTGTCAGGCAAAAATATATACATACATAATAACAAAATCAGCCAAATAGACACAAGAAGTTCACAGTGTGGGGAGCGTTGAGGGTCCGAGAATACAAAAAAGTTGAAAATCCTAAAGGTTTACTCGATTATTGTTGTCGAAATCCGATGGCACTTGAAACTGTTCCTAACAGAAATTACACGAATATGCACAATTCTCTCTCATGAATATCGGAACCGTTCGACACAATTCCTCTCGTTCCTGAACCCATCGTTTACATGCGTGTCTCACATCGAAACATGATCCTTCAGTGCCGTCTCCAAATCGGAATCCGCGAGCTTTTGGTGCTTCTGGAAATTGGATACGGTATTTGGATATTGGGGGATCATGTCTGGAGAGGATAGTATCGGTTTCCATTTGAAGAGAGGGAGGAATGACCAGAAGGCAAAGTCATGTGGCGTCAGAATCGGAGACTAAATTTGGACCACTTGATTCATTGGAAGATAGTTTTGGTCTGGTTTTCCCAGGCAAGATTTTTGAATAATTATTGTTTTTTCAAAAGCAAAAACTGATAAAAACAGGGTTCTAGCTAGAAAGATTGACTAAATGATTTTTCGTGTCTAGGAGTTACGGTTTCAGTAAGTTATCGAAAATATTCTGAATAAGTGAAAACATTCCAGAAACGAACCTCTCGGCGTGCTAGCCTTCTGAGCAACTATCCTATCCAACACTGCTTCAGCCACCACTCGAACTCCTTCCCATGTCTCTCTGGCCGTTGGAATCAACTCTTTTTCGTCCAAAATGAATCCGTCCCAGTCTGAAGAGTATAAAGGAGTATGTGTTAACCTGTGTTCCTTTTTTACTTTTCTCATCGGGTCTCAATTCCAAAAGATATACAAATTTGACCTTCGCCTCGTGTTTCGCCCAGTCTTCTGATCCTCCAGAAGCCGGGTAAAGTGTGTCTGCTCCACTTCCGACGACGTACTTGGTTCCGTAAACTCTCTTCAGAGCTTGAGCAGCCTTCTTTCCTACTTCGTACTGAAATTTTGGACATCTAAGTATACAGACACACAGACAGACTCACCAAATCCTTGATGTCTCCAGGATAAGCGTCCTTCTTGTGACCATATGGATGAATCCAAATCTGGAAAATAATTCTATTTTGAGTAGTTTGATGAAAGACACGTTTACCTGTGAATAAGTGTGCAAAGTGATGTAAGCATCAGTTCTTCCTTTATATCTCTGTGACAAAAGAGCATCTCTGACAGCCTTTGCCTCTGGCTCACTGAACGGAGCTGGTCCTTGATAGATCTCAGAACATGGATCGTCACTAGTGCCACTCTCTTCAATACATTCAAATAAATCATTAGTCCCCGATTTCTTTTCATAACTTTACTCCTTTTTGATTATACAAAAACTCTTGAGTAATGGACAATAAAACTTGAAAAACCCTCTCACCTCTGAAGTGGAAATCGAAATTCCGATTCAAATCGACGCCTCGACAACACCTATTTCTGCCCCAAATGTCCTTGCGACATTGCATTTTTGAACGATTTTTACGCCAAAGACGGACCTGGAAGTGGATGATACAGTAGGAAGTTTTGGGAGGTATGGCCTACATGTGGGTTAGTGGATGATCTTGTGAATTCATACCCGTCTGGATTCAGACATGGCACGACTACAAATGTGATTTCTTCGAGAAGTTTCTTGATTCCGGGTTCATTGGCACGCGATGTGAGCTGAAAATAAACATTTGGAATTAACCTAAGACATTGGGAAATACATTTCAGCAGAAGTACTGTATCTTACTGTACAATTTGTCTTTCTGATCTTCGTCTTATCGAAGGTAAGCTAGACAGGTTAATAACTTCAGCTTCTTCTATCCGTCTATTCTTCCGCATCGCCTACTTTCTCTCCTCCTTTTCCATTCAATTTTCCCTTTTCCTCCGCCAAAAAAAGTGCGTTCCGATTAGAAAGGAAGCCATTCTTTACAGAATTTTCGATGGCAGAACCTAGACACGCAAAAAAAGAAAAGGGAAGACGAGGAACAAAAAGAGTTAAAACTTGATAAATAGTGGGTTCGAATTTGTAGTTTGCAGACGGACATAAACTGTAATATTCTTTCTTCGGATGATGCAAAAGGGCTATAGAGACTGTAGTTTTGAAAAGTTGTGGAGTTTGATGAGAACTCTGTGAAAGGATTACCTGATGAATGAAGAACAATGCTGTATGGGGAGCAGCCCATTCTCGAGCATGGATACCTCCGTCGATCCAGAAGATTTTTTTGGTTCGGGAGTCTCCACCGATCTGAAAATTATTCGAATATTGTAATATTGGTATTCAAACAGTTTTTACAGTCTCGACTGTGGTTCTTATAGAGTCTTCAAACTTTTCAGTTACGAATTTTTTGTAATTTTGGCTCATTATCAGAGAAACTTCAATTTTTTCAAGAAATGAAAGTTTTCAGAGTGTGAAACTAACCTCAACTCCATCAATATTTCTTCCTTCAGTCGTTTTTCCAATCGAAATATACTGTACCATTTTTGGATATTTCACCACCAATTGTTTCATCCAATCAGTCATTCTTTGATATGATCCATATGTATGGAAATCGTAATGAGCAGAAGATGAATCATCCCATAATCGGGGAAACATCTTCGAAAGAGTTTGATTATTTTCATGTTTCGATATCAATTTCTCGACGTCTTCTATCGTTTTCACATGAGAAATATCGTTGATTTGTAGGTAGTCCATCAGGAACTTCTCGTTCTTTAACTCGACCATCACATCCCAAAATCCATGTTTGTCTTTTCCCGTTTTCCAGAAGTTTAACTGTAAGAATAAGGATTCCATGGATCAGCTTTAAGAAAGTTGAAAAGCTTAAAGAAAAAAAAAACTCACATCATGATCGGTTGCATTCTTGTATAACCTCTGTATAGCTTGAAAATCTGTTTGTGTTTTCGGTAATAATCGATATACAGAAAATGACTGTGAAGATAGGCTAATAAACGAAAAAAAGAGTAAAATGAGCATCTGTGGAGAAGACGTTGACGTCATCTAAATCCTTCTGAATCTGACGTCTTCTTGAAAAAAGGTCTTCTGAATCGTCGTCTCCACGTCGTCACCTTTTTTGGGAGAAGTAGGGGGCTATGAGAATCCTGTTCCGTCTCGATGTCTAACAAACACTCCACACCTGTATATACTATTTCTGAAGAAGTGAAGAAAAAGGAAAAGCGGTAGAAAATGAGAAGAAAAAGAAGAAAAAAAGGGGGAATTAAGAGAGAGAAGAGATGAAATCTATCCCTTTTGAAAACCATACCGTCTAATCACTTTGAGGCATTTCATATCCCGGTGGCGGTTGTTTAGTGAGATAAGGAGGAGAAAAAACAGGCAGACATTGGCTGAGACCCCCCAGATGATATAAATTATGAAAACGATTGTCGAGAATTCACAATTCGATTAGCTGGATTTTCATTCCTTATCTCTCTTTTTTGCGAAGAGTGCGAGGATCTGACTGTGTTAAAATTATTTGAAACGACCATGGTAAGGTGTATACTCTAGGTTGAGAAATAAGATTTGAAGAGTGTCAAAGTTTCAAAATTGCGACCTCTGACAATCTAGTTTACAACTTCGTAAAAAAATTAGGGAGCTAGAGGATACTCATTTTCAGAGGTTTATGTTCCAGTTCCTTTAGAAACTACAAACCAACAGAACAGTGTTTTGGTCATTTATTGAAGATCTTCCGTTCGGAGATGTCTCCATTTTATAGTTTTGCTGATTTATAATCTGCTAGAACAGAATTATACACATGGAGACTTTTCTTCAAACAAAACCATTTCTGAATACGATAGATCTGATAAAACTACGAATCACAAAAAAAGACAAAGACAGGTCTTGAAAGAAAATTTTCTGAAAAGGTAGACTGTAGCTAATCACCGCTAAAATCCAAAAAAAATTGAAACCCAACAACCAGCGAAAAATACATAACTGTTCAAGTTCGACCATGTCAGAAACGACAATGGAAAAGTTAGACACGATAATTGAGATCCAAACTGACGGTTAGCTAAAACTGGGAAATCCCCTGAACGTAGAGAAGTGACAGGACAATGAAGCTGAACGACCGAATGAAAAAGTTCCGATTATCTGGCAGGGTACTAATTGGAATGATGCATGTCGGTATTATGTCATCAGCGTTTAGCAACAAGAACGTATTTAAGTTGTGTCTTGTTCCTGGTATACAGGAGAAATTATAGTGTTTCTATTGGTTCTGAAGTTATAGATGAGGTGCTCATGAAGCTTACTAATATAACTTTTCTTAAACACGGAACTCAGAATTATTTTTTTCTTCATGACGGTCCCCATTTCATTACTTCCTCACCAACTAAAACTATTAATTGTTCTTATCTTTACACCTATCAGTATATCTTATCACTTTCCCTTTTCAAGAATTGACACCACAATCAAAAAGAGAAAAAAGAAAACATTACAATCGAAATATCATATGATTCACGAGAAAAGACAATTTGTTCCTGTTCTATTCATGCCTATCAGAAGAAAAAACTGAAAAATTCAGAGAGAAAAAGGAAAAAAGAGGTAGATCATCAGAACGGCGTACTACGTAATCAATTGATAGTACTAATCGAATTATCGAGATCAGTGATCAAGAAAAAAGAGAAGAAGAAGAAAAAAGAACATTTTTGAGATAAAGAATGCATATTTGATGATTGGTTACTCCTTTTCATTTAATTAAAACCACTTGTTTGGAATGTTATACTGTAGTTTCGTGACTAAACTTACAATTTTACATTAAAAATCTAAGAATTTCGTAATTATTTTACTTTCATAAACTGTCTTAATGTCACAAATACGAGACCTGACTCAAGAACAATTACACCAGATTCTACTGAATTTATTCGATTTTGAACGAATTCAGAACTTTTATATTGATATCTGCCGACTAGAAATATTTTTTGACTGACGTGAGAAATCTTAAAAATGATGACGGGATCACACTGAATACAGCAAATGAGGGTGGGAAATCTCGAGTCTCGACACATGACATTATTACAGGTTTTCAGGTTTTCAGGTTGGAATTTAATAAAAATACAAACACTTTTCTAGAATTGGGAATAACACTTCAAACCATCAAAAGTTCATTCTATGATTTTTTTTTCTTTGTTCTGATCAACCTGACTCTACAATTGATCCAAATGTTTTTATTTGTGGCTGTGTTACCCAAATTCAGAATCGACTAATGTACTCTTGATGAGGCATACAGTCCGCTGAATTTAGTGTCCTGATCTAGTCGCACATCAATCCCTATTAGAGAAATAAGACATATCTGTGAACCGCTCTGTTTTAATAAGCACATTGTCTCAAGTGTTTTCCAAGGGAGATTGGATATCCACAGTTCAAAAACACCAAAATCAATTTTATTACAAAAAAAGCAAGCGAAACAAGTATAAAAAGCTGTGATTTTGAGTTCTGCGTTCTGATGTGTCGATGAGATCATTCTGACTCGATCGAGAATGAGAAATCTGGTGGAGGCTGAAAAGAAGAAGAAGTATTCATTTGTATTCTTAAAAGTCCCGATCTCACCTTTCCTTTTGCCTTCCATCCATTTCCATAAGTGCACAAAACAGTTACATTATCTCTCGATGCATTCTGCTCATCCGATACTCTTTGCCCGTCATCAACTGGTGGAGCCAATCCTAGAGGCGGCAAAATTGAAGGGCGATGTGCAGATGGTGCAGGTGAAGCCACTTCATGAGTTGGAGAAGAGGTGAATGAGGTCGTTGGTGCAACTGTTTCATCCGTAGATTTCGTTTGAAGCGGAACCTGGGGAATGATTGAACGACCACGTGGTGGAGGAACAGCAACTTTGGCTGATTTCTTGGAGGAAGATGAGACAACTCTCGTCTTCTTCTTTTTCTTTTTGTCCTTGTTGCTTTTGCTTTTTGAGGAACTGCTTGATGAGCCCTTCTTTTTCTTTTCTTCTTCCGCCTTCTTCTTATTTTTCTGAAATATTTTTGGTTGTGTGGAAAGTGGAAATCCAAGAAATTGATTCAAAGCAAGATATGGATATCCGGACAAATATACACACTTTCATGCAGAAAATGACAGCAAAAACGATGCCTGCGACAATAAGAATGCCAACAAATACGAATATGACAACTTTGATCCACGGGGAGGATGATGATGAAGAGGCCTCTGAAAAGTAATGAATCTAGAGACCCGAGCTGGGAGAAATCAGTTGTGAGCTGGGAGAAATCAGCGGAAAACTCACTTTCAGTTGGCATTGTTTGGACGTGTTTTCAGTCAAAAAGGAAATGACAGAACAATTAATTAAAGTCTGAAATGAATTTTGAAATTTCAGAATTAGGGGGACAAAGGAGAAACCACGTGGAATATCCAATGTTTCTGTGTTTCATGGTTTTCAGATAAAAATTTAGTGAGAGTTCACGGAACAATTCTGGAAAGAGTTTATGGAAACTCATTAATATTTCCGAAGTTACACGTGGAAAATATTCTATTTGGTTTTTGATTCATATAGTTTTCAGTTTTACCCCGAATTCCCTAAATATCTATTTCAGTAGTTAGTGGTCCCAAACGTCTACAAAAACTTTCATTTTCAAATATTCTGTGTAAAAAGCTGATTATTGACTTCGATGTTTGACCACCCTTTCCGGAAGTCTGAGAGGACAATACTTCTCGTTTTCTGTGTACCTAAGAATAGGGGTATGGCAAGAATGACAAAGAAGATCAGGTCCAGAGGTTGATCGGTGTGCAATTCATTTGCATACATTGTTGAAAGATTCTGAAAGAAATTAGAAATAAGAAACGGAGAATTTGTAAAATAGCACCAAGATGTTTTTCCCATTTAGGTTCCATATTATGTCCGTGAATGATTTTTTTTATTACGGGGATCGTGACTGTACTATGAACATATTTTGACTTTCACCTGTCTGAAAACAAATTATACGGAGCACGGTTTGTTGTGTATAGTATGCTAAAAACAACCGATCTCAATGTTAGCTCAGCTTGTTGTCCAATTTTGGAACAGGTTTGACACTGGATACTACAGTAGTCAATGACCAAAATAGAGAACTCAGTATGGAGCATTTCGATAGGTAGTTTAGAGTAGTTGGAATCACATATATCGTTTTGAAACGTACGTACTGATGATCCTAAAAAGGCCAAAGTTAGAGCTTATATATGATGTGAGAGAGTTCGATTATAATATCTGAACAGCGGGGGTATCTTGTCGAGAGTATGCAATTTATCACTAGTATAATAACTTAACTTCTCGACAGTTTCCGATATTTCAAGCTCATGATTGAAGAAAAGAAGATGACGACTCTGATGCATTCAATCCAGGCAACATCGACTTTCAGTCAAAAATATGAGCTATGGATGTCTTCCTATTTTGATCGTGAACAATTGACACCTCGGTGAGTCGGAATCTTGAAAAAAGAGCATTGATGAGAGCAGTTAAGAGAGCATGTTATTGTGCTCCGACCATCAACTTCAAACCTCTACCAGACCGCCCTTGTTCCCCTAAAAATAACTCGCAGACAGTCATTTCTCAAATCAAAAAACTTCACTTCCAATTAGCGGTCACTTGGTCATTTCACTCTCCCCCGAAATCGGGCTCTTCACTTTTGTACCTTTCGGTTTTTTTCCGGTGACTTCTAAGCTTTAGAGTACTTAGCCCTCCTCGGTCAACCTCTTAGGCGCCACTGTCTCTTTGAAACCGATTTACACGTTTCGTTTTCGAAATACGCGGCGCTTCAGAGGGTCGCGTCTTTAGACTGCCCGCGCCTCCGCGGTCTAAAGCGCATAGGGAAAAACAAACATCCCATTGCGCAAACAATGCGTCGTGCTTGCTTCTTCTGATGCTTCTGTAGGAGATGCTTCTTCTTCTTCTTCATCTTCTTCTTCTTCTAGTAATGTGTACAGGCGGACGGGGGGCCGCGCGGATGAAAATTTGGGCGGGGCCTGATTTTGTTTGGCGGTCTGCGTCTGGACAGTTTCAAAGGAACACTCTTTTTCGCCCCGCGCGACGGAGGGCATCCTTTTTCTCCCCGTTAAGGTTTTCACTGGGGGACCCAAAGAGGACATCAGATGATGAACATCTTCTTTCTTATCTTCTCCAGTTTTGTAGTACTGGAAATAGCGGCACATCAGAAGTGGGTTCCATTTTTTGTTGAGTTTTTTGGGAGGATTGTTATATAATGTTTCATGGATGAAACCTGTTTCTCCTAGCGATATGCCCATGAATATATATATCAACGATATCTCCGTAATTACATGACAAAGCGGCTAAATCCGCGCCTCTTATCTATGATCTTAGGCGGTGATGATGATCGTTATGATATGTCGAGAGGATAATGATGATGGCGGAGAGAGAGAATAAAAAATGAGATGATGATGATGGAAAGTGTTTAGGATATATAGGTGTATAGATTAGGTCTAGACTTTTTGGTAGTCGTGTTCTGAGTTTCAACTTTTGATTTTGAAGATGCATTTTTTGAAAATCGTTATCTGTTGAATACATTTCGAGCTTCTATCGAGAGTATTTCATTGTAAGATGTGATGATCATGAGGCATGTTGACCTTTTTATGAACGACTTTCACCAATTTCCAGAAATTCGAAAAGTTTTGAAAACAAAATTAGTTCCAAACTTCAAGAACCAGATTTTCTGTTCTGGAATATTTCAGTTTTTTTCTTGAGATCTTCAATTCATCTTATTTTAATTATCATTTTTTCAGTACTAAACAAACATTAATTCCGTAATCTCAAAGTTGCTATCTCACTCTTCTCTCGACGGCAAATTCATTTTTCTTTTCGTTCCACCTTGAGAAAAAAGAAAGGATAAGATCTTGATCTACAGTTCATTTTCCTTTTTATGTCGCCTGCGCCACGGATTTGTATCTCAGTCTTGATTCTGATTGCAATTGATAGCCGTGCCCTCGTGAATTTTGAGTTCCAGCTGGGTTTAGGAAAATTAGAAACATATCGTGACTTTGCCATGTTAAAAATACAACTTGAAAATTTTTTCCAGAAAGTTCACAGTATGGAGAGTCCAGCCGACAACACAAGATCAAGTAGACATTCTACAGAATTTGTATATGCATGATGTGAAGGTATGTTACAGTTTTAATTGTTTCGGAAAACTTCAAAAATGTTATCGTATTTTTAACATCCCGTGTGGCAACTTTCTTACTACTCTGCTTTACCGAGACTGAAAAAAAGTTCTGCAAAAAGGCACTGTAACATTATCGAAAAAGTTTAACCTATTTTTTGATAATTTCTTTGAGCATTTGAATAACGCTGAGCTAGAAATATGTCTCTAAAACAGAAAAAGTGTCATTTTTCAAAGAACACAATGATTTTCGTTTTCATTTTCATCTCTAATCATTTTCCCAAATACACAATGCAAAGTGACAGTGAACATGCTTTTCTCTCATTCTTACACTTTCAAAAAGTCCCCTTTTTCTCTTTTTGTCCTTCTGAGAACAGGTTGTTCTATATGTAAAACAACAATGTAACATGTCAGAAAAAAGAGAAAACTGATTGAATCACTGAAGAAAACGGGCGGCATGGCGATGATTATGATTTTCTTTTTTTCTATGCATCAGAGACACTATTGTAATACTTTTGAATGGTTTGGAGGGTAGTGGAACGTATTTAAAAAGAAAGAAACTCGAGAAAAACTAGGGGATAACTGGAATTTGGAAAAAAAAGGTAAGTGCAACACCTAACATTTTTATTTCAAGAGTTTCTGACAGTCAAAAACAAAGAATTTTCAGTTAGACTTCTGGAAATCTCCATCAGAAGCCGGAAAGGAGGTTCATGTGATGATTTCTGATGATAAGACGCCCAAGTTTTTACAAGAAATGGATGATCACTCGATAGCTCATTCAGTTATGATTGATGATGTTCAGAAGTGAGTTTTGGAACAAAAGAGCACTCGACTAAGTTTATTTTCTGCCATTTAATTGTGAACATGAATGTTTAAATCGAACAGAATGTCCCTTGAATAGCATAGTCACGGATGACCAATTGGGAATTATGACGGGATTAAATTTACAGAGTGATTGTCGAGCAGAAGGAGAAACGGGATAAACTGCGAAAACAGGTTCGATTACACGATTGGAGGGAACAAAAGGTAAGAAAGAATAGGATGGGGAAGAAAAGTAAATGAATGAAAAGATTTGATAATCTAAGAAGTTCAGTTGTTATCTTTTAAAAATTATTATAAATTGCTTCTTTGTCTTTCAGGTTCAATTCAACCTGGCCCAATATCATTCGTTTGCTGACGTCATCAACTATTTGAATTCTCTAGCCATCACATATCCAGAGTTAGTATCAGTTCAACCAATTGGAACAACTCATGAAGGAAGACAGATTCCATTGATTAAAGTGAGTTAGATGATACAGTAACTCTACAGTAACTCTATTCAGAATGAAAAACAAGAGACCTGAACTTTAAAGGTTTTTGATTTTATCATAATTTCCAAAGTTTCACGTTCAAAGAAATTTACGGTTTACGTAATTAATTAATTCACGACAGTTTTAAACCAACTGAAAAGTCAATATTTTTTCAGATAACAAACAAGCGAAACGGTGGAACAAAGCGAGGAATCTGGGTTGACGGTGGTATTCATGCACGTGAATGGGTCTCCCCATCTACAGTACTCTATTTCATTCATCAACTCGTGACTCAATATGATAAAGATGCTCAAATAAGACAGTTTGTGGATACATTGGAATGGTATATTGTTCCACTTCTCAATCCAGATGGTTATGAATACAGTAGAAGTAGTAATGATCCAGAAATTCGATTGTGGAGAAAGAATAGATCTCCACCAAAGTGTATTCAACAGGCAACAGGTGAGTAGAGATAATTGACGTTCATTGTTGAATGGGGTTCATTTTCAGGACTATTCCAACCACCAACAACAACTTGTTGTCAAGGAGTAGATCTGAATAGAAACTTCGATTGGTTCTTCGGACAAGTTGGCTCTTCGACTGATCCATGCTCTGAGATCTATCAAGGAGCTTATGCATTCTCTGAGCCAGAAACTGCCGCTGTTCGAGACTTTGTTCAAAGACATCGAATCTCCACTTTCTTGACTTTCCACTCGTATTCTCAGATCTTGATGTATCCATTTGGGCATCAAGTTAGGACTTATTCCAATGATTTGAATGATTTGGTGAGTTGATAAAGCTCGGAATCCAGAGATTCGACAAGTTTAATTTCAGAGATCAACAGCTTTATCAGCAGCTCAAGCGTTGAATAGTGTGTACAACACTCAATATAAAGTGGGAACTGGAGCTGATACTCTTTGTAAGTTATTCAAAGAAAATTCTGAAAATTATCAGAAAAAAGTGGTTGCTATATTAACCATACTGTTCCCCATTTATGAATTTCAGACCCAGCATCCGGTGGTTCAGAAGATTGGGCCAAGGGAAAAGCTCATGTCAAATACTCATTCCTATTCGAGTTGAGACCAGAAGAACAAGTTTGGGATGGATTTTTGTTGGCTGAAAACCAGATTATTCCAACTGCTCGTGAGACGTGGGAAGCTGTAAAAGTTATTGCAGCCAAAACTATCGAATTACCTTCAAACACTCATAGAGCACCACCAAAACGGTGAGTAAAACTTTAAAGATTTTCGAAAAATTATTCAAATCTTATTAATAACTAGTTGTCTTTCATAATAAAGGTTTCGCTAGTGTTCAATAGCTCTCGAATGAACAAAAAATTCGGATCACCTAAAAAAATCTGTTGTTTTCCTTAATCTTTTATTCTAAATATCTTCTTTCAGATGCATAGATCATGACTCTCTCTGCCCGTCTTGGGCGCAAGGCGGAGCTTGTGAAAACTGGCCAGAAATGCGTCTGAGGTGCCCCAGATCATGTCAAGTCTGCGTTTAAATTATTCGTATTTTAATCGATTCTAGTTCTCCAAAACACAAGATCATCATGACGATTCTAGTCTCGTTTCTTTCATGTTTCCCCTCCTTTTTTCTGGAAATTTTCTTTAATTTTTGTATTTTTCATTCTGTTTGCTCCTCCTTAATGTTTCGGGTATCTCCAATCATCCGTCGTCAGTCACGTTTTTTTTCTGTTTTTTCTTTGATTTCTTTTTGTATTTATTGATAAATCTTTATGAAAAGTATATCAGTATCCATAGTATGTACACTGCAAATCCAATTTTGATTCAATACAAATCTGAAATTCAATCAGAACTAAAATATCTTCATTCTCTTGAACAAGTCAACGACTATTAGAGAGTTTACTTGTCTTTCTTATCCGATTTCGTTTTAGTCTCAGTTGAAGTTGCAGCCACTTTCCCAGGTTCCTTTTCCCCACTTTCCTTCTTAACAACTGGAATTGGTTTGACTCTTTTGAAATACAAGAAGAACCCGAGCAAAGCCAAAAGATTGATAAAAATGGCCACTCCGAAACCAAAATGAGCAAAGACCAGTGAGACTTTCAGGAAGATTCTGGAAACTCATTTACAGTACTCTCTTTATATACATCTCAATTTCCCCCCTTGAACTCACAGAGCTCTTCTCTCAATTCTTCTCGTATCCTTTTTATTCGGAACTGCTTTCGAAATATCCCGATTAACTGGTTTCTCATTTGATTTATTCGATCTCTTCTCTCTTTTTTTCTTATTTTTTCTACATCTTTTCACTGTTTTATTCCCAATTTCCATCTCAATCGGCACTCTTCTCTTCGTTTTTTTCTTTGATTTCCCTGACTTTATGGCATCCGAATCGCCGTCACTTCCTTTCAGTTTTCGAAGCTCCGCCTGCTCTCCAAATAAAATCAAAGCACTTCGAGCGTTTCCAGGAGCACAAATGAAATAGATTCTGGAACAAAACAAAGAAAGATAATTAGAACTTCTACTATTTATCAGTGAAAACAATTTTCTGGTTCCAGCTACAGAACCCGTTCAGCCACTGGAGTTTCCACTGGGTCTCCCTGGTTTTGCTATCTAATGAGAGCAGTTTTTGTGACGTTTCCTCACCGAACAAAGTGATCAAAACTTGGTTTGATTGTTGGTTTATTCGATCTTATCATATATTTATCTCCTTTTTTCATGAAATAATAGGTACGAGTCCAGAAATTGATAACGATAAACCGATCGGAACCATAAAATTCGAGAACACGAAGCGTTGATTCGGCACCCTAAAGATCTGTATGTGTCCATCTGTCCGGATGTACGTACCGTTTCATAACCAATTGTCAAATTTTGCAAAATCGATCCGTGTTCGATTCCAATTCCAACTTCAGCCAATCTCATTTTCTTGTAAGAACTAATACTTCCATCATCAATAAATGCCATTTGACGAAGAGAAACAAGATTTTCACGATCCAAAACGTTTTGATCTTCCTTTCTACATGTATCTTCAATCGAAAAGAGTTTCTAATTAAGAAATTTCGAAACTCACGGAATCTGAATCGATATCTAGAGTGTACCATGACAGATAGATATGCAAAGATTATCCAGTATAAGAAGCGCATTTTCGTTCCTTCCTGAATTCTATGAAACTGTCAACAAACTGAAGGAATGCGCTAATCGGCATTTTTGAAAAAAAAAAGTGCTGGAATTCTGAATGTCACGCGTTTTCAAAAAGTTCAAATTAATGAAAAACCTATTTTTTCAGTAAATCAAATGATCAGTATGGTTTTTGTCAGTGAAAGATTTGGGGGAGTTACCAGTAAAAATTGGGTGTGTTCAGTAAGGCATAAGAAAAAAGAGCATAAGAAGAGCACAGAAAATCGGGGTGAAATGGGAGTGAAAAAGCACGGAAAATAGAAAAAAATAACCGTATAAATAGAGCAGTGGGATTGTGACGGAAAAGGAGAATGGTTATGGTCAATACATAAATACCGGAATTTTTGGGATCGAGGAGATGGAAAAGAACTATATAAAATACGCTAGCGTTTGAGAGGAAATTTTTAACACTTGGGGTAAAACTAGATAAGCTTGCCAGAACTGGAAAAATGAAAAACAATCACAACTGTCCATTTTCTTGGCAATTTGTCCCAAAAATTAAAAGTTCCGTCTCGAAAAGCTGAATAAAATAATAACGAAGGTAAAAGTGATGTTAGTAGAGTCCACAAGTACGGAGGTTATCTCGAATAATGATGTCAGTGACGGCGTCAAAAACGAATCGAATGTTGTTCGTGTCGGTGGCGCATGTGAATTGAGTGTAGATTTCCTGATTCTTATGAGAATAAAGATATTAGTTGTTTGAACAGAAATTGGAAAATATTATTTAAAACAGGTTATCTTTCTGATAAAACGTTTACATTTAAGATTTTTCGAATCAATCAGACTTTCTATTTTTCGATAAACTTTTAAAATTCTAAATGTCAATAAAACTTACCTTTTGTCCGGCTGTCCTTTTGTTAACTTCTTCGAATTGCTGTTGGATATAAGCAGATGCTTCTTCGTAATTATTTGCTCCCGTATACTCTGGGAAACAATGCGTCAGTGGAGATTTCTGAATTTTCTCCTCGAAAAGATCCTTTTTATTCAAGAAAAGAATGATTGACGTTTCGGTGAACCATTTGTTGTTGCAAATCGAATCAAATAATTTCAGTGATTCTCGCATGCGATTCTACAAGATAAATAAAATTTGATATGAGAAGAACATAAACGTTTCTGAATGTATTTTAGCAGAGTGTACTTACCGTCTGACAATCCTCCACCAACACCATATCGTATTCTGACAGTGCAACGCAGAAAATCAGAGCGGTGACATCTTCGAAGCAATGAATCCACTTTTTTCTTTCCGACCGTTGTCCTCCGACATCAAACACTCTGAAAATAGTAAAATTGTTCTATGTAGAAAAATTGCATATCATTAGTGAACTTTTTCAGCAGATTATTTAATTTTAGTATGAGTGATAAAATTCTTACAGGAAAAGGCGGTCTTTGTAAACGAATTGTGTTTCCACGATACCCGTAGTTTTGATTCTTGTTCGAAGAATGTCATCCTGCAAATAATTTTAAACAAAACTGATTTTGATATTTCTTCTTTACCTGCGTTGGAATATAATTGGGAGCACAAATTCTGTCAAGTTGGCTCAGATAATAGCCAGCTGAATCGTTGAGCTGATATTCCCGGGATCTGAGATTGTTAGAAATTTGATAAAACACTCAATAAATATAACAAACCTTTCCAATGCCTTCTGGATCCCCTCATCGGACCACACGCTTTTCATTAATACGACAAGTTCTTCTGGCAGTTCATCTTCTTCTCCAGTCGTACTGAACATCAAAAGTTTTCGGGCGTCGGATTCATGATCCATAGTGGCGAAACTGATTTGAAGCTGTTCCATGGCGCGAATGATAGCGTTGAGAGACTGAAAAATGTGTAATTAGGAGTAAAAAAAACTGCATAACGAGGTTTTCCATTTTAAAAAGTGAGTATGGAAAATGTCAGCTTCTTTTATGAAGGCAACAATTTGCAAAACAAATATAGTTTTTGGGAAGGGATATAGAGAGAGAAATACAATTTTTATAGTTCCCAGGAACTGTAATCCATACCAATATGATATTTCCATAGACAACACCACGGAACACTTTTCTTTCTTCTGTCGTGTATCCAACATCGTGAATGATACGCATCTGCTTCAATATCGTCGACTTTCCCGATTCACCAGCTCCAAGAAGCAACAATTTGACAGTACGATTCGAACTTTCTGCATCTTCCCTCAGCTGAAAAAATTCTTTCAGACTCCTGACTTCTAATTGTGGAAAAATCATTTATTACTTTTTTCGTACAAAAATAAAAATACTCTCTCTATAAAAATAAAAATACTCTCTCTATAAAAATAAAAATACTCTTTCTTATTTTGTAAAAAAAAACCATACCAATCGATCAATCTTTTTTGATCTGCGCTTTGCTGCCTCATCTTCTTGGCTCATAATACATCCCATGGCTGAAAAGAAATTTAACTTGATGTTGTACAAAAAAGAAGCAAATAGTAGCGAGATTTGAGAGAAAAGCAGAAACAAAATAGAAATGACGTAAGGTAGAAATAACGCATTTTCACGAGTTTCTATAGGCAGGCAACCCAAAATCAGGAGAAACTATTTGAACAAAAAGGAAAGCCGTATCATTCTAATATTACTTGACGGCAGACAGGTGTTTTTCAAATTCGTACGGAAATAAGGTAAAACATTATCCAAGCTGAAAAATAATAATTTGAGGTTGAATTTTTTTCAGAATACTCGCATTCTTTTCTGAGAAATTCGAAAAATGATTTCTTTGGTGTTCTCCTTTTATTCATAAATCGTTATCCGTTTTCTCTTATCAATGAAATCGGATTAAAATTCAAATTATCAGCCAAATTGCCTTAACGGTTTGGGTGGCCGAACAAACGATGGCCTAAAAAGCTTCCAGTTTCCGGCCTAATTTTCTCGATGATTAGTCGTTCTCTGCCTTTCCAAAAGATAGAGCCCAATAAAGAAACATGAAAATTTTAAAAATTCACTGAAAAAAACGCAAAATGGCACAAAAAAGTGGGAAAAGGTGGAAAAAGGCGGGCAAAAATCGAAAGATATTGCTCGTCATATCGGATGCCGCAGACGTGCAGAGAGAGAAAGAAAAGGAGAGATGGAAAAAAAGAGGGGTGCTTTACACAAACAATTGCAACATTCGTGTTTTTCTCTGCGCGCATCGGGGCAAAGGATAGGGGGAAAAGAGGAAAAAAGGGGACAGAAAAAGAAAAGTTAATCGAAAAAACATGATTAATGAGGTGGAAAATAAGGGGTAAAGAGGGGAAAAAGGAAAAGAGAAAAAGTGGGCATTTTTAATGAAAATTTTCGATATTTTTGAATGAAGAATGCATGAAATTTCATGTTGTTGTTGCGTTTTATATTAATCTTTCATTTCACAAAATTAAAATTGAGTTGGGTCGAAAAAGCACCAACAGCGCAACAATGCAACAATTTCTCAATGAAAAATTCATTGAAACACCAATTTGATGAGAAAACTGAAACATATCTTCGAAATTTTGGCGTTTTCGTTTCTTTTTTGTTACTCTTTCAAAATACTGAGAAGGAATCCTTTTTTAAAGGGTGGTGATTGTTGCACATGAAGAATTGTTAAACTGAGGATTTAAGGTAAATAGGACATTTGGAATGCATTCAGAAAAATAGCCGGGATCAGGCATCTTCCAATCGTTTTTGACTCCTAAAACCCGCCTTTTTCACCCACAAATTAAACTACTCTGCGTAGGCGCCACTAGCACATACGTATATATGGAAAAATAGAAGGAAAATTATGAGAAACTCCTAAAAAGATAGACATCTAAAAATAGAAATGAAGCATGCCTTAATTGGAAGTGTCAGGGCGTTTTGTAAAAGAAGCTTGAGAGTTTTTTGAGCAGTTTTCAAGAAAAAAGTGAAATGTCAGTATTTGGGCTTTACAAAAACAATTTTCTGGGAAAAGGTGGGACAATTGAAAGGTCGGATGGATTAATATCCAATTTTAGTAACCATTGCAAGTGTACAGCAAATCCCGACGACATTTTCATCTGGTTAAAGATATAGCGAAAAAAACGAGTGAATAAACGGTTTTGAAATCAAGGTAAGAAGGAAAAAGCGAGAAAGATCAGGAATCCAATTTAATCAAATTAAAAAACACCGAGGAAGTTCTGATTCAACTCAAAAATCGCTGTTTCTGAAGTTTTGCATATTTTTGTTCGATATTTATTGTTCAAGACTTCTCCTTCTTAGTTTTTCGAAACTTAGAATTCAATTTATTTCAAAATCAGCACTAAAAAGCAAGTTGTACAGAAAACTGAGGAAAAAAAAAGAAAACAACGAGTGAGATATTTTGATCGTGTGACAAGATTATTTACGCTCCTACAGTAGCCAGACTCTTCTCTTCCATGCGAGACCCAGTAGCTCAGTGTACTCTTCTCGGACAATTCCACGAAATGCTTCCGTTTTTTACAAGTTTTCTTCCAATATTCAGCAGAAAAATGGACAGCACAGTGACAAATTCGCTGAACTTTTCGAACTTGGAAAGTCCCAAGTCGAGTTCGTCGTCGTTGTTCAACGATTCTTCGTATAGGTAGGCTGTTCAGATAAGGATAAGCCGGTTCAAGCCTCTCTTCGAAAAAATTTTAAAAAGTTTGCAAGGAGTGGCTTTAGTAAGCTATTTAGTAAACACGAACCTGTAGTGTTTGATAATATTTTGAGCATTTTATCATTCAGAAATAATGTTCGAAAGGTTACAATTTCAGATGGAAAAGAACACCTGAAAAATCACTTTCATTTGACGTCGACGTCGAGAATCTAGAAGTCTCAGAACCGTTCGTCATTAAATTTCACAACATCAGCAATGGAGAGCGAGGTCAACAACACAAAATAGATGTTGCGTGCCAGTTGGATGGTGATTAAAATCCGGGGTCCTCTATGTATGGATGCTGTGGGGGGCATCACTGAATCGTAAACCCATTTCTAAAGTATTTGCTCTTAGATTTCATCGAAATGCCCATTGCGGATGCCGGAAAATGTTTGGATTGTATGACGGATGACCGAATTCAGCTCGACAACGTCGAAATCGAAATCAAAATTTGCGCGCCAACCTCCAAAATTGCTATTGAAGTAAATTTAATTTTCAATGAAGATAGAAAGAGAAGAAAATTGATGAAACTTAGAAAGCAGTATGAAAATATGTTTTCAGAATGTCATTCGAAGATACATTGAACGTCGTGAACGTTGTCGAACAAATGTACCTGTGAAAAGAATAGCATTCTTTATTTATGATTTCACATACGCAAAAGAACTAGCACCGATTCTCGGAAGGCTAGCACCTAATTGCATAATTTTGAATTTGGGAATTCCGAAAATGAAAACATATCCACTGGTGAGTCACACTTCAAGCCTAACGTTCGATTGTAAATTAAGCTTTTCTGACGAAAAGATGCACAGGAATTGTTAAAAAAAAAACAAACTTGCAGCAACCATCAATGGAATCTCGTTACGTGGCAGACTTCATCTCTCAGTTTGTCGGAACAAGAAACACTTGTGAAACCCTTCGGTGAGAATAGAGGAAAGAGCCAATATAAAATGCATAATCCTTTTCCTTTTTGTTGTGTTTGTCGTGTTTTTTTCTCACGAAGATAGCCCTTTTCATATATTTGTCGCTAGCAGAACCGAGCCAAACTCTTTATATCTTTTTTGTTAATGCTGGAAATACACGGAGGGTTTTGTGTGTCTGATAACAGTACCTGAATCAGAAGAGTGACCTTGAAATTTTGAAAAACTTCGAAGAGCACTCGTACCGTAATCTTGTCAGTTTGGGTTTTCAGAGTATTACGTATCTTCAACTTCGTCAGTCTCGATTCCCACCTACAGAAAGCGTTGTCGAAGTGTTCAGATCTACGCCATTTGACAATTTCTAATGTAATATTATTTTTTCTTAATAGATATATAATAAGTTATTTATTTTTTTTAATTGAAACGAGAATTGCGGAGCGTATTGCAAAAGTATTTATATATATATATATATTTTTTCTCATCCTATCAAAACGTATTTCTACAGATCGATGATGTTGGATTATTTGAATTACCGACCATCGAATCGGTTTTTCTGGATAGCTGTGATTTTTCGATAACAATGTTTGATGAGATGTTTGCAGAGGTTTAATTTGTTTTTAATAATAGTAAACCCAATTTTTTTTACCAGAAACACCCTCGCCTGTTCCCCAATGCCAACACATTCGGATTCTTACGTTGCCCAGTGGGATTATCTATTCGAGCTGTCAAGTAAGTAAAAACTATTATAATTTAGGTGTTTTTATTTCGAAAAAATTGTTTCATTCTTGCAGAGAATGGGCCATGGATCGGAAAGCCGACGAACGTACCGAACTGTTTTTCTACCAACCGGAAAGAGATTTCAGAAAGTAAAACTTAAAAACAAATAATTTATTATTTCAAGTTTCATAAAGCATCTACTTTCAGGTTTCTATTCGAAGCTAGCAAATCATTCGAAATGGTAAATGATGATAGAGAATTGGAGGGAGAAATTCAGGTAAAACATGATATGAAATTATAAACAAACAGGTCCCTAATATATAACATGATAACGAAAGAAGTCACATACAGTTCCAATTCAGAAATTGCAGATAAAAGGTCACAATGGAGGACCATTAATCACCGTTTTCAACAAAGATCGTGTGTACAAAGCGACGGCAATACTGGATGAAATTTAAAATCGAGGAGGACATTTTTAAAGAATATAATTTTTACATCAAAAACAAGATCTGTACCATTGCATTCACTGTTTCTATTAAATCTTCAATTTTTTCGCATTTTTTGTTAATTAATTACCCTCTTGATTGTGTGTAGAGTTATCCTCGTGTTTTCGGATTCAATGGTTCTCTTGTAGTTTTTTAAAGGGTATTCACTACAAGTAAGTCACAAGCGGGGAATTTGGGTTCAGCATGCAATCACAACATGTTCTCACGTCGATCTGTGACATCTGCCAACGGGCACATTCACGGGTGCCAACATTTCGAAGCACCTAAAAAATGAATAGTATCGAAATTAAATAGGCCGACACAGCAGATAAACAACAACCAAAACTGGCTCGAGGCTCGAACAGAAGACGTTTACCCACCTTCATGGGCATAACTCTCTGAATGCATTTTCCCTCTCCGCGTAAGCACGCTTTTTGAGAACATATCAACTCATTGATGACACGTGGAAAATATGTAGATGGAAGGTGTCGGACAGCACGACATGTAGTACACAGGGAATATCCACCACTATTGAATTCCCCAGTTTCATCATCGCATTCGACTGCTACTGTCATTCCTGAAACAACTGAAGTTGAAGTAGTCTGAAAAAATAGAACGTTTACCCAGGATATGTCTGGAAGTTCCAGTATTTCGGGACAGAAGACTGTTGCTATTACTTGTTCCATCTTCATTATCTCTCCAATCGGCCGCCCGTGATCTCCTTCTTCTTCCTTCTTCCCATTCATCTTCATCCCACCATGCACGTTCTGCTTCCGCTGGTTGACCTGTTTTTATGATTTTACGAATCAATTGACTCGATCTAAAAAGACACTCTTTCAAAAACTAAAACACATTTTTTCCGATTTCCCCTCGAATACCGTACCTCTGACATCTCTTCCCACAATGATAATCTGCAGGTGGCTTGTGTGCCAACCCCCTCAAATCTGGAAATTCATTTCTAGCCGTCGAAAAATCTTTGGCCATATAAATCTTATTGTATCCAGCGGTATCACGTAAACGACGTGTCAAATCCAACGGATGAGATGATTCACATGGATCTACTGTCGTCGTTGTTGTTGTTGTAGTCGTTCTGAAATTTAAATGGAAATCAGAAGACGTCAAGAGAAAACGTCAATCTGTCCAGGGTGCGGTTTTTGTATTCTACCTTCTTTTGTAGCTTCGTAGCGGTTGTAGTAGTCTATTGTCATCATACAAAATATGAATCAGGACGATCACTTTCTGGTTTCAGGGATCTTTTAGGAAACTTTACTAGAATCAGAAAAGTGAATCTTATTTCAAACACAAACTACAGAATCATTAAAATTATATAGTTCTCAAAGAATCGTCTATCTCTAAGTTTCCAATACAATGTCAACAAACAATCACAGTTTTTATTGAACACTACAAAGCTGAAAATAGTTTTCTGCTATTCTCATTCTTCCACAAACAGTTTCAGGTCATTGTCATCTACTCTTTCACCCCGTCTCATACGGAATCTCTGACCCATTCCTTTCGGATACAAATCACAAAAACTAAAACCTAAATAATTCTTAATTCGGCGAATCAACCAAACATTCAGATCTGTTGATGATCTTGTCTCGACCCGATATTCCCTTTTTTGCGGTTATCAAAACTTAATTTCTCGTTTTCGGTTTCATGAAAACAAGAAGACAAAAAAGATAGAAACAAGAGGAAGACACGTCATCTCAATGTGTGATACTCTCACCTGGTTTTCTTTGTTTTCTTGTTTACTTCGATATTTGGAAGTTGAAAAAATATGTTCGAGAACTTTATAGTTTTGGTGTTATGACTATTTGGCACTGAACTCGTTTGGAATAAATTGAATGATACAGAATTTACAGAAGGCTTTTTGAAAAATACTCTCAGAAAAGGCTGCTTTAGGATTACTGTAACTCACGTAGTTGGTGGCGGAACCCATTCTGTCGTAGTCGTTGGAGGAGGTGTTGTCGTGGGTCTGTATTCCACGAGTTCCCAGAATCGAACTGGCTGAGAACTGTTCCAGACTTGATCCTGATTCTCTCGATACAATACCTGGAATATCAAGAAAATCAATTATCAACAACTCTTGAGAAATCAGGAAAATAGAAGTTGAGTATTAGTTCGACAATGTTAACGCAATCTCGATATGTGAAGAGAAGCAGGGAGAAAGATTGCTTTCCGCTGGATACCAACGATTCAAATACCAATATATACTATATATACTACTTCGTATCTGTCCCAAAGTCAGAATATCTGTCTGAATTCACAAATATCCGAAGGCTTCCTTGGCACAGGGTTACTGTATCCAAGTATTCTTTGCTCTAGTTTTATAGGACACGCACCATGTGGTTAGATTTGTGAAAAGACACGGAAACAAGAGATAATCACCTGAAAAAAAGGAAGGAAGTAGTCATATGATTTGATATCAAACGGTAGTAGTGGAACCAATTAATTGCTGTGAATTTAATGGGTTTCGGTAGTGTTTTTTTGCAGTGGAAACGAAGCAAAAACAATGAATAAATACGGTAGATAGATTGATTTCGGAAGTAAGTTTGATCTCGAGGCTAGATTCAAGATTGATCGTTTGATCTAGACTAGACTGCATTATTTTTCATCGTGTGACTTTCAAATAGGTATACTGTGAAGTTCTTAGGGACAATCTGCAACAGCCTAACCGAATAACTCTACGAATTCTCTATTCTGTTTTTAACCCAGTTCCTCCACGTTCTCTCCCCTTCTTCACCCCTTTCCATTTCTTTCTATATGAATTTCTTCTTCCAACATCTCTTATTTTCCTCAAAACTTTTAAAACGTTAGTGTCTTCTTCATCTGAAAAATGGGGACCACTTAGGGTGCCTTTCGCCCATTCCGCCAACCAAATTGATGCCAATTGTTCTCTTTTTTCGTTTTGCAGTAGTGCAGACAATGTGAGAGTTGGAAGCTCTCGGAGCACATTTTGATGATGATGATGACAGCTCATCCGTCAGAACAATGGGAAGAAACGATGGAAGACACCTGTTATTATTTTAGAGAGAAAAATAGTAGTCTTGTTCCCTAAGTAAAGGGTTTGCAAGATTTACGCGAGAGACTCTTTTGCAGGTTTACGGTAGGACACGATTCGAACCTTGAGTCAAAGAACTCTTTGAACACCTCTTTGGTTTGAATAAAATAATTGCATGATTAGATTTACTTCCCGTAAGATCGGAAAGTTCCAGATAACTGAATCTAATTCCAGGAATCATTCAATTTCTCTTGTGAAAAATTGAAATTTTTTCAGATTATCAGATTCCCTCCAATCCTCATGATTTTGGTTTTTAATTTTCAGTAATTGCTGCGTGTGCTGTGTGATGAATAAAGCAGATACAGTACACTAGAACAAAGGATTCGGAACGTCTTCATTAGTAATAAAAAGTGGGCGGAGCATCGATATTTTCTGGAATAAATGAAATACAAAGCCTCTAAAATGTGAGAATAACTGTATTTCATTTCAAGTGCTGAGATTTTCAGAGTAAACTCGTCTAGAGTCAAGGAATGTTTTGTAAATTTTTGAAAGTTGATCGTGTGTATTACGAAAAATAAGAATGTTAAACTTTCTTTGAAGGTTTTTTCTTGAGCTCGATAAAATTGAACTAATTAAGCACAAAAAAAACGAGTTACATGCCTAATTTTTCATACAGTATACCTAAATACTACGGTACTTCAACCCCTTCTTTGGGAAAATTCGAAACTTCCACAAAAAACGTTTTCTTTTTCAAAAAATGTTCTCAGAAAATCTCAACGCCTCGAAATGAAATACGAAATAATAATCACATTACACGTAGATTTTTATTAGTTAATACACACATACGTAATCAGCATTATCACTAGCGAAAACCAAACATAATATCATCAAAAAGTTTCGATTCAATGATTATGATTACCTGAAATTGCGTAAAACTCGGCAGCACACGGAGCATCAGAAGTACAATAAGAGGAAGAGAGAGTAGAGACATAGAGAAAGAAAAGAGACGCAGACAGATTGGGCTCACGGAGCGAAGAGAGTGTAGAGAAATGAATGGAGAATATGGGAAAGAGAAAAAGAAGAAGAGATATGGAGAAGAAGAAGAAGATGGGCGGCATCAGGCTGCATGAGGGGAAGGACGCCCCTTCACAGGCGCAGCAGATGACGACGTCGCTTCTGAAGAAGAAGAATAAGAGAGAAGAAAAGAAAAAAAGAAGGAATTGGGGGGAGAAGTATGAGAGAGAAAGGCGCCATGAGAAAAGTGAGAAGAGGAGAGAAAAAGAGAGAGAAATGGCTGGGCTAGCAAGCTTCGGAAGGGGGGGCAGTCAGCAACAGCACAGCACACTGCTAGAAGAGGCATACACACACATACACACACAGCACACCGAGCACCAGTGTATTGCAATGAGATGGTGCTGCGGTGGGTCGTATTCTGAAAATGGTGGTGGTGGAAGTGGATCCTCATCGAGAACACCCCATCAACAACCGACACCTCTTCTGACGGTGGCAACTGGATCAGCAACATCAAATACCCACGATACATTCGGACCAATGCAGGTGAAGATGCACAAGACGGTGAGTTTTTTGTCTTTTTTCTTTTCGAAGAATTTTCGGGTCTTCTGGGAAATTATGAGTTACAGTAACCCATAGCTAGGTTTCTTTCGAATTCAGAGAGTTGGAATTTGAGTTTTTTAACACGCGTGCCAATGATAACCGCGTCGTGTTCCCTAAAGTTTATTCAACTTGAGTCAACTGTGAAATTTTCTATAGTCAGAGAACGTCTCCTGGATAGTTTTTCAGATTGCAGTACTTTTTTGAATCAGTTCTCAAACTGATTTAGAACATGATAACCTCTTGAAGCGAAATCGGGATTTCCCATTTAAATTTTTGGAAATTTGTATTCAAAGATGACATGAAGTACTTTTTTCTGTTTTTATCAAACTGAAAAATCCCTTTTGGTTTTCAAGCTTGAATTCTGTTACTTTGTTGGATTTCCATTCCCAAGATTATATATTTGAGTACGGTATGAGAGGTAGAATTAATTCCCCAGACATTCTCAGACAACGATTAACTAGTTCCTATAATTTCTAAGATGAAGTTGCCGGTGGTCAACTTGAAAATAACATTTCGGATCAGAATTTTTTTTTCGTCTCCTCCGAAAACTGTAAAAGGGGCTCATTTTCATCGAAAACCGACAGCACAAAAACGAAATCCGAATGATATAGTTGTTTTCGACTCGTTGTTTTTCCACGTAATTTCTCGTAATGCCTAACTGAGTATCAATACCAATTAACGTCGTCTGCCAACCCAACGACTCTTCGACAAATTCTCAAAAGCCTCGTCCTGCCGACGACCAAATTTTGACAGCCTTCCCAAGTCATCTATCCCAAAACAATAGCCCCTTTTCTTCTTTTTTCTGCTCCCTTGTGTTCTCTTTCCTCCTTTTCCCACAACAAATTTATTGCAAAACAACAAAAAACTCCTTTTCTCCGTTTTTTGTTCACCCAGGAGAACAACAGTTTCCCATGACTACAGTATCACTTGGAAGTTTCTGTTTACTTTACAGTTGCAATATTTTTTGAAGGAATCTTGGTGGCAAAAAATACTGAATTCTGCAAGTTTCTGAAGAGGGAAAAGAGAGGAACTTCTAGAAATAGAAATAGAAACATTGCGAATATTACACCTGCTCTTCCTGATGTTGCCATTTCCATGAATGGAGAGGGCAATTCGGAAAAGAAACGGAGACAGCCGGGATCAAGAGCATCTCGTTTCTGGAGAAAAAAATAATACTTCTTGATACCAGAGGATTCTTTGAGCACAGGATTTTATTTAAATCTTCAGAATCTCTCTCGGGAGGTGATGACATCTTTCAAAGATGTCTTACAGTTTTCTAGAACATTTTTTCTTTCCAAGTCTCGATCTGAAACTAAAGTTTCCCGTGAAAAAAACCGTCTCCCACTGTAATCATAACTCAACATCTGAGAACCCAAAAATTACAGTTTTTAGTTCAGTAAAAAGATGGATTTAAAATTTTTTTGAAAAATTTAAAGCAACCCCGAAACCAGATTTCCTTAGAGTTTCCTGTCTACAGAGACTTCATCAGAATCTGAATATAAGTATTCTAAGATTCAGTTATCTGGGATTCTGAAACCTCCCGACATCTTATAACCAGTCTGGACCCTTCTTAAGCATTCGTAGGTTCTACAGTACTCGAAAGTCTTTCAAGACTAGAGGATTCAGAAGCAACATATTCTAGATAAGATATACTTCTGCAAGAAGAAAAAAGAAAAAAATGTCTTCTGAATCCAGCGTCACGTCATCAAAGATCTTCTTCTTGTCCATCTGAATACGGGAAGAGTCCTCTCTTCTTCTTCGCTCTTTTTCCTCTTTTGCTTCTTTTCTGTCAGCAAAGCGCTCATCTCGATGACAAATCGTGTATTCGGCGCCTTTTTGAGCACAGCGCCGCGGCTCTTTTCTCCTCTCTATGTGCTCCTCCTCCTTCTTTTTCTTCTTCATTGAAGCGCCTTCTTCTGAAAAGGCAAGGAGACGCAGAAGAAGAACTGAAGGCATGAGAGAATTCTCTCCGTAAGTAACAAAGTTGTGTGGTTGGGATAGGATATGGCAACAAAAAAGGAGAGAGAAGCTAGATGATGATGAGCTCTTCTTCTTCTTCTTCTAGTCAGAGTAGGGCCCTCTTAGAGTACCAGAGAGGGTAAAGGGTCCGGTCCTGGACAGAGGCAATTGAATAAAAAGTAAAAGAAATTGAGTGGATGGATGATGACGTGGAACTTTGGAAGATCGAAGGGTCGCTTGGACTCAAGATGAAACCGATCGACTAGAAATCACTCAGAAATGTTAGCTGTGATTCCGTTTTCAGAAGAGATGAGCTTGATTTTCTAGGAAGATGATTTCTATTTCAATTAATTAAGGGCTTCCAATGTAGGCGTGGGTTCGGCAAGGTTTTATTTTCAACTTTTTGTCTTCTGAAGATAACTTCTTATCTCTGGGATCCGTTTGCACTGTGCTGTATCCTATTTTTACATTTATAAGTAACACAGTATCCGAAAGATTTATAAGAACTAAGCGGCTTGAACAGTTTCAGTAAATTCTTCACTGTTTGCCAGTTTATCAATTACAATTTCCGACTGAAAAGTGTGCCAGCTGTGCCTCTTGAAGCTAGGTATCCGTTTTCGAGAAACCTCTTCAGGTAGTCTTCTAAAATCAGGTCTTTCTGGGATACAATATCAATACTTTTCGGTTCGGACGCAGTTTCCAGATCTCTATTTTAATTATTGAATCTAGAAGTAGGATCAAGTTATTTTGTATTCAAAGAAGAAAGTATCACAACGGGGTGTTGAGATAGTCTAGACTTCCATTCATGTTGTAACCAACGGCGGATCCGATCCTGTCTTACTGTAAGATCGAAACCCAAGACTGATGACGTGGCAATTCGACAGTTCGACTATAAGTAACAAAACACAAACATTTTGAAAAAAGGGAAGAGATGGTTTGATAAGAGTCCTGGCCTAAGGTGTACTCAACACTCCCGGAGCGCCTCACCACAGGAGGGCGCTCATACATTTTTTGTGCAGCACCGACGACACATACACATACACACGCAATATTATAACCTGTGACACACACTTTCGCACACATACATTGCATTCATTCATTCATTCGGGACGGAGAGGGGGCACACGGCCCTTTTTGCTTCTTCTTCTTCTCCGTCTTCTTCTTCTTGTTCTTGTTCCCACACACCATCCTCCTGCAGTCTTCTTCTTCCAACTTTTTTCCAACCAAAACTCTTTTGCTTTTTGCTTTTACTTCAACCCTTAGCCAGTTGGAATGCACGAGAATCAGTATTTCATCGGGAATCAGAAGAGCTTCGAGGTTAGTCCGGGGGACTGTAGAGGGACTGAGGGGATCGATGGCCTGGAATGGTCCGAAAAGACGAGAAACCAGGCGACACCTAACTAATCCTAAGATTATACTAGGTAGTCTCAATTAACCGATGTCTTTGATAGACCTTTTGATTAGTCTGAAACCCCTATTCTCGCTTTTAAATGGTAAAGAACAACTGGAGACCTTAAAATGATCAATCACCTGTCCAATCGTTTGGAAAGGGTTAATCCTATCAAAACCTCGAACAATCTGTATTCTTACTCATGGCTTTCATTCAATCGTACTAACTTTTTTCTGTAACTTTCAGTCCAATAAATTCGTAAATTTTGAAACGAAAACCGGAAACTTTGAAGACACACGCAAATGTGATAAGAAAGAAACTATCGTCTTTTATCATACAAATCAAATTTTAAAGGTCGGGTACATTTCCTCGCCGGTTGTTCAGACTAGACTAATTTCAAACAGGATTGTGGTTCGCCCTGAAAACTGAAAAGAATAAAAAATGAGATGAGCTAAAGGTATCCGTAAAAACAAATATTTCTAAAATCAGAAAACCACATTTCCATAACCTTTTTTAATCATCAAATGTATTGTTTGCAGGCTGTGATCGTGACAGAAGGTACCGGTGAAAGTATGCTGCTCGACTCGCTGAGGGCGTCGGGATGGAATTGTACAATATCGTTTCCGACTCAGGTGAGTCTTCTAGTTTTTAAGTTCCAAAAAAAGAAAGAAGTATTCCTGAAATCTGTATTTCTGTTATAACTACTAGTTACCGAAATCTCTTAAAAATATAGAAAACTCTTGCTCTAATCATAGGCGGAAAATGCTTGTCTTCCACCACTTTCAGAACTTTTCTTCCCAAAAATCTGCCCAGAAAACCAGCATAATTATCTCCTAGAACATATTATTTTTTCCTTCCTCTCTCCTCCCCCGAAATCTCCAAAATGACGAGAAAAGTGATCTGGCGTTGTAGCCTCAGAAAACGGAAAAGTGCATATTCATGTGACTAATCCTGTGCTGAAAAAGCAGGTGCTTTTTCGAAGTTCAACGAGAGAAACGAGGGATTAAGGGGGATTTGATGAAGCATATTGTTGCGAGTTTGTGGGACGAAAAGTGCATGATTAGTGAACAATTGAACTATAGAGGAAGTGGAGATTTTGATTTTAAATGAAGCAGAAAAAGAGGAAATTGAAGATTATGAGGATAAGGGATCGAAGATTTTGAATCGAGGATTTCAGGATTTGAGTTTAGTACTTTTAGACTTAGGTAATCAGATTAAAACTTGGAAATCGTCTTGAGCTAAGAAACTGATATTATGTGAGAAAATGCTCTCTGAGGTGACTTCTGTATCCAAACTGTATGAACTCTATAAATAAATTCGAACGCATGTATGTGAACTGATCCTAAATGCTACATCTCAGTTGGAATTATACAAAATTTATTATTTTCAGGCAACATCAGACGTCGAGTCAATATGCCCTCTAGCTGTATTTATCGATCTTCGGGTGCCGCATCCTTCTCAAATTGCTAAGTGAGTAGAATTCCGGAAGTAGTGGATTGAAAACTTGAAACAGTCTGGATCTGAAGAATTACTCTAGTATAGTTCATTATATTGGGTTAATAGCGGGCTAACGGTATTTTGATCTCTCAAAATCGTCACGGCGTTCTATTGTAGTCATAATTCGAATTCATGACAAAAGAACTCTCCGAATTGTATTTTTGTTTGATTTTCAACTTCTCTTCTTCTTCTTCTTTTCCCGTATACAACCTTCGTACAATCGAAAAACCAATAACAACAACATTCGTCCATCCGTTCGTCGTCGACCTAGACTAGAGCAAACTTACTAGAGTACACAATACGTTTACACCTTGAATTGGAAATGGAGACTAGGTTTTTGTCTGGGGATCGACAAACTCAGAATGACTGAAACTAAGGAATTCAGACCGGATAGATGGATTAGATGACAAGATCTAAAGAAGAATCAGATGCAGACTTCGACCGAAGAAACCGGACTTTGCACCCACTGGGAGCCAAAGTGCATCTGACAAATTCTGAAATCTTGGTATAGACCAAATCAAAGATCCTAACCCATTTCGTCCCACTTCCTCGACTTTTCACTTCCTCTCAACACCCGTCCATTGTGTGTGAAAAATGGCAACAAATCTCACTCTCTCCTCCCATATGTCATGTTTCTTTTGTGTTTGTGTGTCAGTTTCACAATGCATATATACATACTAGATAGATATATGTATATCTTCTTCTCACATGTATCCCTTTTCTCACGCCTTCTTCTGCTTTCTCCATCAAATCCTATGACACACTCACACCATTTCTCTAACAACAAACACAAGAGAAAAAGAGCAAAAATTAGGGAGAAGGACACATGAGATGGATGTAGTAGGATTACGTAGATAGAGAGAGAAGATGACTTTATGATCAAAGTCGAAAAGAATGATGATCATGAGTGATTATGGATTAGTAAATGGAAGATTCGGGGATTTGAACAAATCAAAGAATGGAGAGAAACTATGGAAACGATAGGGACTAACCTTCAGGAATACGGGACATGATCAAGATTCTGAAAGACGCCGAACATGAAGATAAACAGCTCACTGATTCCAGAACGACACTGAAAATCTACAGAAAAGTTATCACAGAAACTTGTTTGAACGATTCTTTTCATTGTGTATTCAGAACATCGTACAGTTTTCTGATCGCTATTCGAACCTCTTTTCCGTGTAACAGATGAAAGATCGGCATCTCATCAGTAGTTAGTACTCTTTTCTCCACTCCTATTCCTTTTCTCCGCCGTTTTTAATTGCTTTCCATCGAGTCTTTTCTCTTTTTTCTTTAATCGTTCTGCTCTTTGTTGCCTCTCTTCTTTTTTGTTTCAACGCCTATTAAGTACGCAAAATTGATATGAAACAGAAAAAAGGGGACGATGTGGGAAACAACGGAAATTATCTGGAAAAAGTTTCCATTTTTCAGGGATGTCTCATCGGTGAGCACAGAGGAAGTGTTGATTGTGTCAATTGCGGAGAAGTGAGTTTTCCCTTTGGATTGACTCTGATCCAACATTCTAATCAGTTCATCTGAATCTGAATCCGATATTCCAGGCACATCAGCGAAAAACGACGGAGAGCTCTCGGTCAATCCAACATCATCCATGTGAGATTTCGCTAAATAATTCATTGATTTCAATTTAAAATTCTTTGGTTTTTCAGCATGTGACGTGGAATACGCGTGACGTGACACTCTTCGATTACGTCGGTCGACTGGCCAATCGAATTCGTGCTCTTCCCGCCCTTTTCGCTGTATTAGATGAGGTGAGTCCTTTCTTTTAGTCAATTTCCTGTGCGCTCCCAGCCCTCTTTATTCATCTTTCATCTGAGTTGCAGACGGATCAAGCTGTTGAAGTGTGTGACGAGCAACGAGTAGTCCAATACGTCAATCGAGCATACGAGAACGTAACCGGGTGTATACGATCTGAAGTAATTGGACAACCGGAATCCGAAATGAGGAGGAAGTCGTTACCGAGAGCACGTGGAGAAGAAGAAAGAAGGAGGAGTTCCGATTGGAAGTTTATACGGGTACCTTTTGCGAACAAGTGAGTTTCAGTTCCTAAGGAATACTGTAATTTCTTCTATTTCCAGTAGTCAGTTCGTGTATATGAAACGCTCAAACACAACCGGTGAAGCGGCAATTTTCCGCGATGTCTCACTAAAAAGTCTGAAATCCCAAACGGGCGGTATCGAAGCTCCAATCTCTGAAGTGCTCACAATGCTCCGTGACGTCTCCTCACGGGTAGATGGAGAACCAGCTCAAACGATAAAAGATGCTATGAAAGTATTATCTTCTCATGAATTGTATGCTCCATCCATCAATCGATTCCGTGATGCTGATCGTATTGCCACACAGTATTATGATGGTTTAATACGACTGCATCATCCAGCAAGGCAGAGAAAGAGAAGTGTCGTGGATGCTCATCGAGAAAAACGGGGATCTCATGGAGAACGACGAAGGGTATCAGCCGATGTGAAGAATGCTTTGGAGAATGACAATTGCTGGAAATTCGACATTCTTCATCTTGAGAAAGTCTCGGATCATCACGCCCTATCACAGGTGAATTTTAGAGATATCTAACTGGAGATAGATTCAGAATATTCCTAAAAAAATAAAACAAACAAATTGTGTTTCCAGGTTGGCATGAAAGTGTTCGAACGATGGAAGGTCTGCGATGTTCTTGGATGTTCGGATGAACTTCTGAATCGCTGGATTCTCTCAATTGAAGCACACTATCATGCTGGAAACACGTATCACAATGCCACTCATGCAGCAGATGTCCTTCAAGCAACTTCATTTTTCCTTGATTCTCCAAGTGTTGCTATTCATGTGAATGAATCTCATGCAGTGGCTGCATTACTTGCTGCAGCTGTGCATGATTTGGATCATCCAGGAAGAGGAAATGCTTATTTGATCAATACTCGACAGTCACTTGCTATTCTTTATAATGACAATTCGATTCTGGAGAATCATCACATTGCATTGGCATTCCAACTAACATTACAACACAATGCGAATGTGAATATTTTCTCGAATTTATCAAGAGAGGAGTTCATTCAAATGAGGCATGCGATGGTTGAGATGGTTCTGGCAACTGATATTTCGAGACACTTCGAATACCTTGCCAAGTTTAACAAGATGCATGTGACGGATGTAGCTGAAGAACAACGGGATACAAACTCTTTGACAATTTGTGATATGTTGGTTAAATGTGCTGATATTTCGAATCCTGCCAGAGAGTGGGGATTATGTCAGAGATGGGCGCATCGGATTGTTGAGGAGTACTTTGAACAGGTTAGTCATGTTGGGAACGTCTGGACAGAGTGACAGACAATAACAATTCTGATTTCAAAACTTAAAACTTTCAGACTCGAGAAGAAAAAGAGAAGGGATTGCCTGTAACTATGGAAGTATTCGATCGAAATACATGTAACGTGCCGATTACTCAATGCGGTTTTATTGGTAAGCATCTTGGGAAATGAGATCTAAAACCTATCTCAAACATCTCCAATTGAATTGTCCGTTTTCCAGATATGTTCGCTCGTGAAGCTTTTGCCACCTTCACTGAGTTTGCTAAACTCGGTGAGCTCTCCGATCAACTTGAGTCAAATTATGAGAAATGGAAGTTGATGACTTCCCAATGGACACCATCCCACAATACGAACTTAGTTCTTTAGGTGTCACTTTGTTCCAATCAATATGTCTAGTCGTTTTTCTTTTTTCACTTTTTGTTTGTTGTTTGCCACTTAAAATTGCTCATTTCCCCAAATTTCCTTCCGATTTCCTCTTGCACACCACACACATCATCTTTTGTTTCTTTCTTTCTGAAACGGACTCTTCTGAAATGTTTGAACACAGGTGTTGCTGCAAGTTTGCTCTACCGTAATGGTTCTATTGAGCGTCCTTGCAACGTCATCTTTTTCTCACAAGATCTGTCTTCTTTCTCTTAAATTTTCAATCAATCTTGCCGGTTTCTCTCAACCCCGACGATTCGTACCCATTGCCCTCATTCTGCTTTTTTCTCGGTTAAAATTATGTTTCTTCAAGACTTATCCTATCAATATTTATTGAATTTTTCGAATTTCCCAAAAGTCTCTTTCTCTCGGCTTTATCATTCATTCCTCCCCATGCAGCTAGTCGCCTTTTTGCTTTAATTTTTCTTTTTTTTAATGATTTTTTGTGAATTTTCATATATGCGGTCCTCTTTAAACTAAAACAACGAAAACGAACATTCGAATCATCGAAAAACTTTTTTCGGAGATTCGAACCGCATTTTCTTGCCACCTTCTCCATGTTTCCCCCGATTGTTTCCCTTATTTTCCTATGTATCTTTTTTCTCTTTCTTGCCCTTTTCGTATTTTTGATTTTTCAATTCCATTAAAATTCCAAATGGTTTTCCACAAAAAGCGTTCGTGATGAATTCGGGGCAATTCAAAATAAAAATAACATTTACAATTTTTGGCTTCTTGAAATTCTGCATTTCACTGTTTTTTCAGAGACTTTTTGGCGTTTAACTCAGAAGCTGTGAACTCCATGGGCATGAAATTGCACTGTATATTCTCTTGACAAACGAAAATGAAAGGAAACAATTAGATTCACGTGACCCAAGAGAGCATTTTTATACTCACATAAAAAATGTTTTTTGCGTGAACTTGGCACGAAATATTTACGCGATTTGTAGTTTCTGCGTGACCTGTCCTCCACGCACGACTTCGTGGATTCAACTGACACGTGGAGTTCACCGAGAGGAAAAAGTGATAAAAATAGTATCTCTAATCGAATGAACGCCTATTTACTTTATATTTGGACTCAACTCAACTCAACTGATTTGACAACTACATAACGCTTTGCAAGGTAACTATTCGAACAGCTCCCGGTTTCATACGTTTTCTCCTGTAATTTAAATTTTTTTCAAAACTTTTCATGAAATTTGAATTGATTGATGGGAAGAAATGCAGTATAGTGTTGTGGGGGTAGCATGCTACCCAGAAGGAACACTTATTGTATTTCTGACTGTCTTTCGATTTGAATCTTCAAATTCCGAGTCTTTTTCTGAAATTTGGATTGCTAGATGAGAAGAAATGCAGTATAGTGTTGTGGGGGTAGCATGCTACCCAGAAGGAACACTTATTGTATTTCTGACTGTCTTTCGATTTGAATCTTCAATTTCCGAGTCTTTTTCTGAAATTTGAATTGATTGATGGGAAGAAATGCAGTATAGTGTTGTGGGCGGTAGCATGCTACCCAGAAGGAACACTTATTGTATTTCTGACTGTCTTTCGATTTGAATCTTCAAATTCCGAGTCTTTTTCTGAAATTTGGATTGCTAGATGAGAAGAAATGCAGTATAGTGTTGTGGGGGTAGCATGCTACCCAGAAGGAACACTTATTGTATTTCTGACTGTCTTTCGATTTGAATCTTCAATTTCCGAGTCTTTTTCTGAAATTTGAATTGCTAGATGAGAAGAAATGCAGTGTAGTGTTGTGGGGGTAGCATGCTACCCAGAAGGAACACTTATTGTATTTCTGACTGTCTTTCGATTTGAATCTTCAATTTCCGAGTCTTTTTCTGAAATTTGAATTGCTAGATGAGAAGAAATGCAGTGTAGTGTTGTGGGGGTAGCATGCTACCCAGAAGGAACACTTATTGTATTTCTGACTGTCTTTCGATTTGAATCTTCAATTTCCGAGTCTTTTTCTGAAATTTGAATTGCTAGATGAGAAGAAATGCAGTGTAGTGTTGTGGGGGTAGCATGCTACCCAGAAGGAACACTTATTGTATTTCTGACTGTCTTTCGATTTGAATCTTCAAATTCCGAGTCTTTTTCTGAAATTTGAATTGATTGATGGGAAGAAATGCAGTATAGTGTTGTGGGCGGTAGCATGCTACCCAGAAGGAACACTTATTGTATTTCTGACTGTCTTTCGATTTGAATCTTCAAATTCCGAGTCTTTTTCTGAAATTTGGATTGCTAGATGAGAAGAAATGCAGTGTAGTGTTGTGGGGGTAGCATGCTACCCAGAAGGAACACTTATTGTATTTCTGACTGTCTTTCGATTTGAATCTTCAAATTCCGAGTCTTTTTCTGAAATTTGAATTGATTGATGGGAAGAAATGCAGTATAGTGTTGTGGGCGGTAGCATGCTACCCAGAAGGAACACTTATTGTATTTCTGACTGTCTTTCGATTTGAATCTTCAAATTCCGAGTCTTTTTCTGAAATTTGGATTGCTAGATGAGAAGAAATGCAGTGTAGTGTTGTGGGGGTAGCATGCTACCCAGAAGGAACACTTATTGTATTTCTGACTGTCTTTCGATTTGAATCTTCAAATTCCGAGTCTTTTTCTGAAATTTGAATTGATTGATGGGAAGAAATGCAGTATAGTGTTGTGGGCGGTAGCATGCTACCCAGAAGGAACACTTATTGTATTTCTGACTGTCTTTCGATTTGAATCTTCAAATTCCGAGTCTTTTTCTGAAATTTGGATTGCTAGATGAGAAGAAATGCAGTGTAGTGTTGTGGGGGTAGCATGCTACCCAGAAGGAACACTTATTGTATTTCTGACTGTCTTTCGATTTGAATCTTCAAATTCCGAGTCTTTTTCTGAAATTTGAATTGATTGATGGGAAGAAATGCAGTATAGTGTTGTGGGCGGTAGCATGCTACCCAGAAGGAACACTTATTGTATTTCTGACTGTCTTTCGATTTGAATCTTCAAATTCCGAGTCTTTTTCTGAAATTTGGATTGCTAGATGAGAAGAAATGCAGTGTAGTGTTGTGGGGGTAGCATGCTACCCAGAAGGAACACTTATTGTATTTCTGACTGTCTTTCGATTTGAATCTTCAAATTCCGAGTCTTTTTCTGAAATTTGAATTGATTGATGGGAAGAAATGCAGTATAGTGTTGTGGGCGGTAGCATGCTACCCAGAAGGAACACTTATTGTATTTCTGACTGTCTTTCGATTTGAATCTTCAAATTCCGAGTCTTTTTCTGAAATTTGGATTGCTAGATGAGAAGAAATGCAGTGTAGTGTTGTGGGGGTAGCATGCTACCCAGAAGGAACACTTATTGTATTTCTGACTGTCTTTCGATTTGAATCTTCAAATTCCGAGTCTTTTTCTGAAATTTGAATTGATTGATGAGAAGAAATGCAGTGTAGTGTTGTGGGGGTAGCATGCTACCCAGAAGGAACACTTATTGTATTTCTGACTGTCTTTCGATTTGAATCTTCAAATTCCGAGTCTTTTTCTGAAATTTGGATTGCTAGATGAGAAGAAATGCAGTGTAGTGTTGTGGGGGTAGCATGCTACCCAGAAGGAACACTTATTGTATTTCTGACTGTCTTTCGATTTGAATCTTCAAATTCCGAGTCTTTTTCTGAAATTTGGATTGCTAGATGAGAAGAAATGCAGTGTAGTGTTGTGGGGGTAGCATGCTACCCAGAAGGAACACTTATTGTATTTCTGACTGTCTTTCGATTTGAATCTTCAAATTCCGAGTCTTTTCATGAAATTTGAATTGATTGATGGGAAGAAATGCAGTATAGTGTTGTGGGGGTAGCATGCTACCCAGAAGGAACACTTATTGTATTTCTGACTGTCTTTCGATTTGAATCTTCAAATTCCGAGTCTTTTTCTGAAATTTGAATTGATTGATGAGAAGAAATGCAGTGTAGTGTTGTGGGGTAGCATGCTACCCAGAAGGAACACTTATTGTATTTCTGACTGTCTTTCGATTTGAATCTTCAAATTCCGAGTCTTTTTCTGAAATTTGGATTGCTAGATGAGAAGAAATGCAGTGTAGTGTTGTGGGGGTAGCATGCTACCCAGAAGGAACACTTATTGTATTTCTGACTGTCTTTCGATTTGAATCTTCAAATTCCGAGTCTTTTTCTGAAATTTGGATTGCTAGATGAGAAGAAATGCAGTATAGTGTTGTGGGAGTAGCATCCCAGAAGGAACACTTATTGTATTTCTGACTGTCTTTCACTTCAAATGTATTCTTGACACTTCCTTTTGTCCTCTACTGTTTTGAAGTCCCTGGGAAATAAAATTCATAATATTCGGAAAAAAGTGAAAGTATCACACAATTTCGCCGTTTTGGCGAAATTAAGTACAAATTAATGAGGAAATTATATAAAGTGCGAAGTCATCATAGCATCGCCTCATTAAATCGCCTATAATAGCTATTTTTCATTAAACGTGAATAAAAAATTTGATCGATAATTTTGGGAATTCATCTACATATTCTCGACTTTATGAATTTGATTTATTTTTATATTATGGGGCTCTTTTGGGGGTAGCGAAAAACGAAAAAACAACAGAGAACAGGTAATGAACCCATGATGAAAACAGAGACGAGGATCAGTGAAAAATGAGTGAAAGATGGGTTTTTGATAAAAACGGGACAGTGTTTTTGAAAATAAGATAAACAAGATAAGAAACACTGGAAATAGAATCTACGCAGTAGATAGCTCTCAAATGCTACTCCAGGGGAAATAACAGCGATAGTATTCGAAAATCAAAAAGATATAAAATACAATAGAGCGATTACACAGATTCTTCCATTGGTTCAGCGGCCTCTGGCTTATCAGGGTTTACTGGATCCGGCACGTTGCGTTCTTCTTCTATTGACATTAGCTCTACAGTCTCCGTAGCCAAATTTGCATCTCCTTTCGTTGTATCCATTTTCCGTTCCTCAATAAAATCGTCGAGTTTTCCTCTTTTCGCTTGTGGTTCTCCATCGTCCTGATCAATTCCTGCATGGTCTTCCTCAACAAAGTCTACATGTTCCTCTTCTATTCCTTCTTTGAGTGGGCGTGGAACAATAACCGGATCATCGTATCCTAACATAACATCATAAAGCTCTCCGATCACATCTCTGCTGGAAGTATCGAATGGACGTTTCTTTGTTGGAATACCTGGAGCAACATCCGCCAGTCGATCGATTCCAAGAACCTGTAAATAGGAAGGTTCATCTAATGAAAGAAGTAGCTATTTGCCTCATGGATTTTATTGAAACCAATTTTCCGAATGAACGATTGTGCAGAGCAGGTCAGTGAGTGTTTCTGTTCATCACTCAAAGCATCCAAGACATTTATGCTTATCGATTCGCATGGGTCATTTAGAATAGCTGAAAATGTTGCTTTTAAAGTCGGAATTATGCTTTTATCAATAAATCATACCTGAATGAAGATAACCGGATGAAATCGCTTCAAGAACTCGTTTGAATGCTTCAGCGGGATTCAATATTAACGGAGTTGAGTCAATGACGTTGGAGACGAGCAGTTCAAGTTGCTGGAAATTCATGAATAGACCAAAACAACTCAGGTATTTTTTGGCGAGGGTTGGGCAGTGAAACTGTTAAATGGGCCATGTGGCCATTGAATAGGGCAAGTTGCCCACAAAAAGGGCCACATGGCCCAGTGGGCACTAGTTTGGCCCTGGTTGGGCACAAGCTGGAGAGTCGATTATAGAAAAGCAATGTGGGCACGAGTTGGGCACCTGTTTGGCCCCGGTTGGGCACCACATTGGCACGAGTTGGGCACAAGTTGAGAAAGCGCGCTACACCGCACACGCTGATTTTTTCGCCACAATTTTTCGTATTTATTTAGTTTATTTTTCAATACTTTCGCCCTTCTATTTGTGCAACTTATTTCAAACAGAAGATGAGAGAATATGTCATATATCCGTCGATCAAACAGGTAAGACACTACTCTTCTATTTTTTTCTTTAAATTTTTGTCAAATTTCAGGTTAACAAGAGATAAATTCAATAACATCATCAATCATCAACTACACGGTTCGGCTGCTCCACTCCTCGTCTCTGTTAATTTTCGCATTTACTGTAGATTTTTCGTTGTAAATTGTAAAATTGTATACTAAAAAATGATTTCCTTCTCCTGTATTCCTATTCCCCATCTCCTGTATTCTTATTCTCCATCCATTTCTAGTTTGTTTTATTCTATTACTTCCCATAATTACTGACATTATTATTGGTTTTTGAATTTGAATTTGATAAATAAATAATAGAAAACTATAAAAATGTGTATATTGGCTAATTCTAGTGCTGAATGGGAAGGAGCGAAGGGAGGGAAATGCCGCGCGTTGTACCAAATCTCGGCACTTTGCCCACGAAGTGGGCCATATGGCCCACGAAATGGGCACTGGTGCCGGCGTAGGGCAGGCGCCCTGGCCCATTTCGTGGGCAAAGTGCGAAAAATACCTGAGAAGAGGTTGAAAAACTAACATGATCATTCAGACTTTCCCAAACTGCGTGTCGGCTGCGGAGATCACGAATCAGACGAATCACTTGGTGACAAGAATTTAAATATAGACAATGATTCTGCAAAAAATACTAGAAAAGTTGGAAATTATGAACGATTCAAACAAACCTCATACCACTTCGTGCTCCGCATCATAGCTAATGCATTTAGACACATGGCTTTTTCTGGGAACTCTGATTTGGCACCATCTGAATCTTCATCGCTTCTGAGTGACGGAGATGTTATCATTACACGGCATTTCAACTCTGGGAAATAGTTGGCAGAGATAATAACACAAACTCCAGATGTAGGGTCGGATTCAATAGATAGGTCCGTCTGAAATAAGGATTATTGTATCTATGATGGCCAAAGCATTCGTTCACTTCATGAAAATTGTTATTTGAAGGACAAAAAAAATCAGTGTAAAAATTAGGTTCACTTCTACTTCGAGATCTATCCACTCACCGAAACTTCTCTAAATGTGTCTATCATTCTTTGAACCAAATCTGGAGTTGGCAGTGGAGTACACGTAAGAACCATATCTGCATATTCGTCTGCCTTGGTGTAAGTCTTCTTCGAGAAAGGTCCACATCTGATGCATCCTATCAAAATACGGGGGTTATTTGTTTTTCCAGACGTAGGCGTCTGAGCTGTGGTTACTTCCGATTCAGAAGTTGATTCTCCAGAAACTTCTCCCATTTTGTCTGAAACCATCTTGAAGCAGCTCTTCACATCTGCCAAGAATCGATCGATATTATCATTGTATTCTTTCCCAGGATGTAATGAGTGATACTTTAGATCTACAGTTCTATCATCAACGATATTCATTTCTCGGCCTTTAGGAGTGGGCGGAACGACGGTGCATTTGAATTTCATTGGCAAGTAGTCCAGCCCTTTTTTGGCTCCTTTGTCCGATTTTTTGTTTGAAGGTTTTTGATCAACTATGAGAGTTGGATCAACTTGTTGTTTATAACTCATTCGATGACGTCTTCCTTTAATGTGTATTTCTTTGGCATTTGGATCCGAAAATTTGCAGTCGCACAGTTTACAATGAAACTGAACTAACTTTCCAGTTGCATCCCGATCCTCCATAACATATTCTGCTCCAACTGGTTGTATTTGTTCAGCTACAATCATTTCTTGCAACATTTCATCTTCTACTATGATGGGTTCCATTGCTGACTCCTCTTTTTTTCCTGCGGATCCAACAGTCAGAGCTACTACTCGCTTCTTTTCTTCGAGTTGTCCAGTGGAGTTGAGTTTATGGCCGCCCACGAACTGCACAGTGTTGATACCAATAACCCTGAAAATTATCTTTTTTAAATTTTGAACTTTGTTTTAACATATAATATCTTACAAACGTAACAGTTTCGTTCAAGAGTACAATTATTTGAAAAAAAGCATGTTTTTTGTCAACAAAGACTCTATTGCATGAATCGCTTGGAAAAGTCATTTTTCGCAGTCGAAATTTATTACACAATCACTGCTGGAACAAAACAGTTTTAAAGAAGTAATTCTACACGAAAAATTCCGAAGAGTATTTTTACTTAAAATATATAGGGGGAGGGAACATTTCAATCGAATAGAGAGCGTGCAAACACCATCACGGCAAAACGCACACTGTTCCCTCCTTTTCCTCGCACATGTATTTTTTTCAAAAACGAGTGAGTGAAAATGATCTAGAGTAATCTGATTTCCAGAACTTTATGGAGATTCATTTACGTCGATGATGAAAAATTAATACATAACTTTTTAGTAATTCTCAACTATTTTCGTTCAAAAAGTGTGATTGGGTGCATAAAAATCAAAAATTCTCTATTCAGAGTGTCTCCTTAAAATGGCAGTAATTTTCAGAATGCCCAAAAATTTATCCAAAGGTGGGAAATTTTTCAACCAATATTCCTGTCACGAAGTTCTATCTTCTTACGTAAATTTTCAGAAGCCTTTTGAATACGAGCTGAAAAAAAAAAAAAAAAAAAAAATTCGACAAACAACTATAGTTTTGATAAATTTCAGATATGACCTACTTCTTTGTTCCAGGAATTTGTTGTTGATGCCACTTAGGTTTGGCCTTCGTCTCAATAGGACCATCTATGCCAGGTGCAATTATTGTTGGAACATCCTCTGGCACATATTTTCCCATTTTCTTGTGTAAATTTGCTGTTTTTATATGTTTTCCTCCTTTTATATGAGCATTGTAGGTGTCTTGTCCAGTACAAGTTACATCGCACAACTCACACCGATACGATAGTTTATGTTTTGCCAATGAAACGGGATGTTTTCCTGTTTTCAAACATTCTTCTCTCTTCTTATGTCCTTTTCCATCTAAGTGCTCTCTATACGTTATTCCACCCGCACATGACACTTTACACGTCTGAAAATCGACAGTTTCTAGATGTTTCCATGAAAGTATTTGCACAATTTGATTGTCTAAAGTATACTACAAGACCCAAGTGTTTCACAAAAATTTCAAAGAATAAACGCATTTCGAAACTCTTTCCAGATTCTTACCTCACAGTAGAACATATTATTATCACCAGATGATTGTTTATTGTTTCTACCAGGTGCTCCACCCGTTGCATTATTCCACGTGGCACCAATGTGATTTGCTGTATTTTGAGCACTCTGTGTTGTTTGTTGAGCATAATTGTATACTGCTGCATCATATCCATTGAATGCACCTAGAAAAACAAGGGTTCCTGGGAGCGATGTTTTGAGTTTTTTCCGAGGTAACCCAAGATATATCAGTGCTAGACGAACCTTGATTTGATGATGTACTTTGTGCTTTTTTGAAATAAGCACTGGGAGCTGTCATTTTTGTTGCCTGCGCCGGGAATGAAGAATAAGCTGATCCATAGTTCGCTTGTGGAGCCTGAAAAAGTTTTACATATTAGAAAACAATTTTTTTTTGGCAAACAAACCGGTGGCGGTGGCGGCGGTGGTGGCAAGGGCGCATTAACTCCACCATAACCGTAATTTGCATATGGATTTACCCCTCTGAAAAAATCGATTCACCTGCGAGTCACATGAATTTATATATTTAAAAAATTAAGACTAACGTATAATAATTTTGAGCCGGTTCTGGATGTCCCTGTTGATATGCATTTGCTCTATTAGCAGCATTAGCCGCATTGGCAGCTGCAGCATACTGTTGACTTCCGTAGGCCCTGAAAATGACGGGTAATTTTTTATATTCCTTGAACAATGAATTTACCCATAGGCTCCTTGATATCCCCCATACATTATTACCTGAAAATTACTAAAATTTGAGAAGAAAGAAAGCAAAAAACACGAGAGAAAACTAGGAAATAAGTGAATCTTGTTGGTGAAAATAAAATGGCAAATTGAAGTGCGATGGCGCGCGCTTGCATGCTCACTGGTAAGAGAGCCAGAGGGTACGGTTTTCAAGCAGAGAAATAGAGTTTTGGACTGAAAATAAAAACTATGTGTGCTTGTGACAGAAAATTCAGAAAACTGGATCAAAATTCATCTGAAATATGTGCGACACTGATAAATAGACTTGAAAGATAGAAAGTTCTAGATGTTCCAAAATATCGTGGAGAACGAGAAGAGCAATGAAAATAATACCATGCTCGGTTGAATAGAAACTTGAAGTTTCGTCATCACAGGGTGTAAAAACAGAATTTAGCTCTTGTTTGAGACGATTCAATATCACCTGCTGGAAAAAGAGAAATTATGAAAAGATTGATTGAAATCCCATTCTGAAAACGAAAATAGTGAAATAGATCGATCGATCGGGTTATAAACCAATTAAATGTTGCTCTTTTTCATTCGCAATTCAATCCAGAAAGCATCCATAATTCAAGGGAACATACTATTTGATTTACAATCTTCGGATATGTTTTGCTCATTGACACTTTCGCGCGAAGTTGGAACACTGAACACAGCCAGTCTGAAAAGGAAAATTCGAAACTCATATCATTATCATCTTGGTCCATTTTCTCCGCCCTCCACAGCCATTTTCCTCTTTCAAATATCCTTGAATCCCTTGACTAAAGTACTTTCTTTCATAATCACCCATCTCTCAATATCTTTTCCATCACCCGTGCAAAAAAGTGTCGTATTACTACAATCAGGGAACTAAAAAACGTGTCGAAGTGCTCTCAATCGGATGAGCAAACCACCTCATTTCAGTTCGTACTCACTTGTCTTTTTCTCTATTTTTCTCTCTTCATTATCTTCTTTTCTCCGTTGAAATAAGTGTGTTATGTCCAGTGTAAAATGGGACGATCTATTACTCTTTCCTCTATTCTCTCATCACTTTCACATCTCTTGCTCATTCATTTCAGTTGGATATATTGTTATCTCATTCATCTACGATCAATCGATTTTATCACTATTTTTCAGGATTTGATAAAAATAAAGGTTATTAGTCTGTTTGAATAAACCTTCCAGCTCATCATATCAGTTAACCAAAAATACGTTTGTTATTATACCACTATTCAAAAATATTCGAATGTGTATGAGTCATAAATATTCGCTGTGTTAACCAGAGACCATGTGCCATATATTTTGTTCGGTGACCCTTTCATATTCATTCTATTCGCTCTCTATTGATTGATATTCCCTTGATTCAGGCTCTTTCTCTACTCATGTTTCTTCGTTTCATACTTTCTTTTAGACATGAGAAACCCCCTGTTCAGAGGCAAAAGGAACTGATAATAGTAACCGCCCACACAGTTTTTATGTGCTTTCAGCTGCCGATGTGGTTATCGAAATGATTGTTTCGGTACACTGAAATCAATTTTATGTCTGTAATTATTGCTGAAACTGTACAGTTTTTTTTCTACTGACACCAGTGTACTCAACTAATTCTCATCATTTCCCTAAACATGAAGAACGAAAGAATTCAGATCGTTTTGTTCCCACACGTATTTGTTTTTGTTTATTCGAATTCCTTTCTATCGGATCCTCTTCTCTTTTTTGAAATACTATAGTCATTACTACCACTATATCTAACATTTAGTGGTGACTCCATTCCTTTATTCTTGCAAAAATATTGTTGTATCTTTTTGAAAATTCATGAAATTCATAGTTTTTGCGGTATGAATAGGAAATAAAACAGAAAAAAATAGGAAAAACGACAAAAATTCATTCATTTCACCTGTTTTCGGTTTCTTTTCCAAACATTTTTTCTTGAGAAAGAGATTTTTTTTTCAGACCTTTTTAGTGGTTTCAATTTGCCTTCAGGTAGCAAATAATCTTCTGAATTAGTAGAACCATGAAGTAAGCTGTGAATACAAACTGGACGTTTCGAAATACAAACAAACCGTCCGGTTTTCGAGATTCACATTTCGGGGTACATCCGTTTTCCGAAATCTAAACTTTCTGTTGTAATTTATAGAACGTGTATGTTTCTTTAAGATCATTCAGTTTATCTCACAGTATTCTATATCTGACCGATGTACCATATTCTCCCTTTCATTCAATCCTATGGCTTTTCCTTCTTCTTTTCCTTATTTCTTGTCTCTCCTGTCACTTTGTGTACATGTAACTCTTTTTGACGTCAAGGTGCCTTGTCTCTCTTGTCCCTTTGAGTCGTTCTTCTACTCTATCATGATGTCCCACTTCTGTCCACAGGGGGGACCCTCAACCAACTAACATTTCAACCTTCAAACAACACCCAAACATTCTGAATGCACACAAATGTCCATTAGTAATTCATCATTTTTTCAAATGGACCCACTTCCTTTTGCGTCTCCTTTTATCTGTTTTTTCACTCCCGTTTTCGTCTTTTTATCGCTGTTTTTGAATGGGAAACTGGAAAAAAAACAGAGACAAAGTGAGGATGAGAGGCCAGTGAAACGAGAGAACCTAGTTTCTCTCTGCTCTCTTTCCTAGAGTAACTTTAAACTTGAAATACTGGATATCAGTAGGAAAGTTATCAACAGAACTCATGAAGTCAAAGGTGTTCTTTGAAAATTATTAGAAAAGAGAGTAAGAGAGTGGAGAGAAGCCACACAGTCTCGTTTCTCTGCTTCCTCTCTTCTCAACCGTTTTTCCAGTGTATGTTTTTCGGTTACATCTCACTTCTTCTTCGAAAAAGTGTCGGCATCTTCTCCCCTCTTCTTCCCAAAAAAGCTGACAAGTGGTGGTGGGACGGACCACCTCGGGGGGCCCTTCCCACTAGTAAAAACACAATAGTAGTAGTAGTAAGGCTAAGAAAAAAGAAGAAACATTCATTCTCTTTCTCAGAAATTCTTGACCTCTAACATGTGGCTCCTATCCGTCATTCCTTTTGTCGACCGCCCATCTGCCGCTTTTTTCTTGGTGCTAAATTGAGATAATGATAACTGGGGTAGAAAAAAAGAATTGTGACTTCTGGAGACATTTTCCAATACATTCAGATGACTGATTATTCTGGAATAAACAATCCAATAACCAGGTAAATCATACTGTTGACGTTCATAACCTTTATCACAGTTTTCAGTAATTTTGTGATGGTTTTCTGAAAAACTCTAGAAAAAAAGAAAAGAAAAAAGAGTAACTCATCTTCTTAAAAGGCCCCTCCCCTCTTCATAATCCATGGTGAGACAGATGAGAAGGCAATTCACTTTTTTGTTTCTTTTGTTACTTTTTCTTCTTTTTTGTCTAGACTTAGTTCGTTGAAATTTCGAAATTTCTGTAAAGTTTCAATTTCCCGAAAAAAACTGTTCCGCTTCATAACTAGCCAACTGTCTTCTCTTTTTCTGATTTCTGCTCAATTCAGCCCACATTTGTCCAAAAACTATTAAAAACTGAAGCGTTGTTTCATTTTCCTCCAGAAACTTCCGGTAGGATAGGCTAAAAGAAAAGAGCAAAGATTTTGTGAGGTGCACTCAGAAGAGAGACCGAAGCATGGAGAGGCTAAAGTTTCAAAAAATGTGTTCAACAATTTGCAGCAGAGACATCTTAACAGCTGACTCTACTATTCTTTGCTACTTTTTGACGTCACAAAACTTGTGAAAATCGTTGGTAGAACTGTCCAGAATCTGATTGTTTAATTTAGTCTACACTTGTCTTTTTAAGTCAAGTCGATCATTGGTTCGCAAATAATATAGTCGAACCAAACCAAACTATTCTCGATCCTTCCAGTACCGTCACCCATTAATTATTTAAAGGTTTCAAAAGCGGTGAGCAAAACCGCGCTTCAGATTTTTAAATCGGCTGAAACCGACCGAATAGTTTGCAATTACTTGTTTTCAGTTTAGATCTCCTGTGTGTTTTTTGAAGAATATCCTCATTGTTCGTTGATAGAAAATTTAAATGACAGTTTTCAACCTATCTGAGTGACTACGGTATCTGTCCATTTTTTAATTCTAACATAATTTTTCTGTACAATCTTCCCTCAGAAATAGTTTTTTTTCAATCCTTCAAATCTCTGGATTCTGACTCAAAAACCTTGTGACCCCTCTCCTTCCCTTCAATTCATTTCCTTGCCTGCCGTTCCTCCGTATCCCTTCCGAAACACTTGCTCCTCTTTTTCTTTTTCTTCAATGGCTCAATTGCTTCAATCAACCTGAACCAAGACGAAGCGGGTTGCTCATTTTTCTCTGTGCCTCATCACATTTGTTCGCACTTTTTGACTCTTCGAGTGTCGAAGAGAAGAAGAAGATTGTAATTCAATTTATCCCTTTGCTCTTGGGGTCTTCAACAACACCCTTTGCTCTTCCTCAATTCCTTGTCCTCTCTTCTTTCTCAATTTCTTTCGTCGTTTACTCACTTTTGATTTTATCAGAACTTTTTTTTAGTTCCTGATAAGTACCGTTTCAAAATTTGATTTGTCAGCTAGTGACTTCTCACGTCGAAATCTTACAGTCTATTCATATCCGTATGTCTAAAGAATGGTTTTTCTCTTTTTCCAGTCCGAAAATATCTAGAAAAAGGAAAGAAAAGAGTGATGGTTGGGATAAGGAAAAGAAGGAACAATGGACACTTAAAATGACCAATTACTATTTTATGAGCCGCCCATCCTTTTCTTTTTTTTTGTCTGGCTTCTTCTTCGGGTCTTCTTGTCTTGACCACGAGCTTCTCGACTTTTAGTAGTCGGAAATGAGCTATTTCAAATTTATTTTCGCGAAGTTAACTTTTCGAACTTTATGATGGTCTCGAAAACTGGACCTGCTGCTTTTTATGACGCTTTCTGTTCTATTTTGAGAGTTTAACGAAGTTTTTTTTTCGTATTTTCTGTTGTCCCCATGTTACTAAATATTTCCTCTTTTAAATACTTTCTCCGATTCCATCATCTCTTTATTTGCTCATCTGGACCCCAATCCAACCCATTCCTTTCCCTTCAGAATTTTTTTCATTTTCCATCTCTTTATGTCTCTTCGTCTATTCGTTTCCCTAATTTTGTTCCACTCAATAGAGCCGATGTGCTCAAATTCCACTTTTCCTTCTTTCCACTTTCATCACTTTTTCACTTTGTCTGTGTGCGTATCCTTCCGTTTTCTTGTTACTTTTACTTCATTTCAGTTACATTTTAGAAATCAAATTTGAGGAACGGAGAAAGAACCCCGTTTACTTCTCCTTTCTCAGTCCTTGTACTTTCTGGATCCACATTTTGGGAACTAGTCAACTAATACTGCTCAGGTAGCTCCTTTTTTTTTGAGATTTCTAGACAACTTACTTTCTAAAAACTGTAATTCTACTCTTCGAATTCCAGCCCTTTTGTTTTTCATTGTCCCGTAGTGAACAGTCTGCATTCTGAAAATGTGAACATTGGGGTCCCCGAGAAATGCGCCCTGAGGACGAGTAGGTCTAAAATTAATTTATCAGGGACTCTCATGATCTCAATACTGCATTCATTCGCTGTAACCTGATTATTATAATTAATTTCTGTTGTTTCTGCGAGATCGTCTCTTAAAAAACCAACTTTTATGGAACTAAAATTCCGTATTGTATCCATTGGCATACCACCTTATCTCCCTAATTATCCGTGCTCCAACTCTCGTTTCCCTTCCATTTTTCTCTCATCATCATCCCTATCCTCTTCTTTTTTTCTTCTTTATTTCACTATTCACTCTCTTAATTATTTCATTTATATTCACACCCTCAACCAATCATTCTTCCATTCTTTTTCTTTGTTTTCGAAGAGCAACTCGTTTTAGATGAGCAACATCTCCCACTCCTCCAGCCACAGAACTCATTTCCATACCCTGACAATACGATTCTTTTGTTTTTATTCCATTCTTTTCTGTGTGGGTGTTCTAGTGTTTTTCAGTCTATTCAACATTGAAAATCATGGAGAATTTGAGAAGTCAGACGCTCTCTCTTCCCTTTACCCTCTCCTTCTCTCTCATTTTTCCGTAGATCCCAACCCATTTCGTTTTCCGTCTAAATGGCTTCAGAAGAGCAGCTGAAAATGGAAATGTGGGGGTTTAGTAACCCATTAACCCCGTCATCGCCTTCCTTTCTTCTTTTTTCTCCGTATACTCTTCACTATTACTCATTCTACTCATTTTTTCAATTTTCGTTCTATTTCTATACCAACTGAACGTCATCTGTCTAAAAACTTTCATTAATTCCGTATTTCCAGAACAAAAACCAGAAGAATCAACATCTCAAATGTGGGGAAAAATAACCTCTCATATTGGAGTATGGCTCGGATTGGAAGAAGCGGAACGGCCGATGAGAGCATCTTGCTCATTGTCAATGATACATCATCCACAATTGGCTGCCGTTAGAAATTCAAAATCTTCTGAGAATTTACACAGAGTGAGTTTTTAGATTATGAAATTTCAAATCCTTCCCTGATATTCCAGATCACAACGATGTCACCACAGCGGATCCAAGATGTAGATGGCTCGCCGAGCACCCGGAAGGTCAGTGACTCAAAAAGAAACCCGATTTCTGTCCCTTTTCGGGTCCTCGATATCTGTCACGCCAACCAACTTCCTGTCTGGTTGTTCCCATCTTTTTTGAATCTTCGAGCTCTTTCATTTTCTCAAAGTAGTACTCTTTTGGCCAGAAATATTTGAAATGCATCGAAAATTAGCCCACATTTCAGTCATTTCACTACCTAAAATAGTTCGAATTAGTTCATATTTTCATCGTGAAAACTTACAGACCTCTTCTATTTTCACACTGCGTCGTAGCCGGAACAAGGAGAAGAAATACAAGCATAACGGTGAGTTTTTGGAGACGGAGAATTCGAAAATTACAGTTAATTAGGGGGAGGAGACATGTTTCGAGAGAGAGCTCGCTCTATTTTTAAACTGTAAACATTTATTATTATATCTTTTTTCTCACTATTATTTTATCTTTTTTACACTTAAATCTCTATTAAATTTTGAAGAAATTCATGAAAATCCGACAATGTTTTCAAGCTTTTTCTCATTGAAAGGTTCGTGTTTGATATGTTTTCTAGACATGGGTTCTTGTAGGAAGTTGAGTTAGAAATAGCCAGAATGTTCCGATTTTAACAAGTTTCGTGAGAGAAAACTAACATTTAGTCCAGCAATTTTGACCACATGAGTCCTTTTTTATGGCCAAACTGGCAGAAGTTCTAACTTTAGTTGTTCAGTTTATTTGTTTTCTAGATTTAGGGATTTGTCTAGAATAGTAAATTGAAATTGATCTTTTCATCTTCTCTCCAAATTTCAGGTTCAAACAAGTCTCCACTTTCAAAAAACGGAACAGAAATGACACAATCTTGGCATTCAAATAATGTGAATGGGACATCATCTGGATCGGGAAGTGGAAGTACTCCAGAGCATCACAACAAAAATATTTTTAGTTTTTTAAGGTATGTAAATGAAACAGAGCAGGCAATTTATTATATCTGTATTGCCTGTTCTATCTTATAAAATACACGACTCAATCCGATTTTTCAGTCGTCAATCCCGTTCCCGTTCCAATAATCCATCGGAGTCTTTATCCACAGTAACCCATAAAACATCTCCATCTACAATGCCACCTCCACCATCCTCTAATACTGTAGCAGATTTCACACATTTGAGAAAACGACGTCCAAGATCTGCCCATTATGATCCAAATACTATCACACTCCCAGCTAAAGAAGAAGTAACACCTCAAGATGTAAATGATTTGTACAAAAGAATTGATAAATTGGGAGAAGGATCATATGCAACCGTGTACAAATGTGAATCGAAGTAAGCTTTGGGATTTCTTGAAATCATAAAAAAAGAAGTCACTCAAAAAATAACAAAACAAACTTATTTGAAACTATTACCTTCCACAAATGAATGAAATACTTTCAGATTGGACGGTTCAATTGTTGCTCTCAAAGAGATCAAACTTCAATTTCAAGAGGGACTTCCTTTCACTGCGATCCGTGAAGCATCACTTCTCAGAAATCTACGACATGCAAATATAGTATCATTACACGATATATTCTATCAACATCATCAACTGACTTTTGTTTTCGAATACATGAAAATGGATTTGAGTAAATATTTGGAACAAAATGTATATGGATTAGACAGTATCGACATCAAACTGTTACTGTTTCAATTGCTGAGGGGGCTGGATTTCTGTCATCGAAAGAAGATTCTTCATAGGTGAGTTTAACAAATTATCCATTTTCAAAGTAGCAGTATTTTCAGGGACCTGAAACCTCAAAACTTACTACTCGATGAGGATGGAGTGCTGAAGTTAGCTGATTTCGGATTGGCTAGAGCAAAATCCGTGCCCAGCAGAACTTATTCTCATGAAGTGGTAACTCTGTGGTACCGCCCACCAGACGTTTTGATGGGAAGTACCGATTACTCGACTTCATTGGACATGTGGTAGGTTATTGGTATTTTATAATTTGGAAACAACTAAAAGAAATTGTCTGAAATACTAAAATCAAATCTAATCTAAAATTCGTTTCAGGGGAGTTGGCTGCATTTTCGCTGAAATCTGTACTGGAACCGCCCTTTTCCCCGGATCCAAAGACTCTCATTATCCTGGAACAAAAGACCAACTTGATATGATATTCAGTATTCGAGGTACTCCAGATGAGAAAAAATGGCCGGAGGTATGACTTGTTTGTTTGTGAAAAGATATCTATTTCCCTGAAATTTAGGTTAAAAACCTGCCGTCTTACAATCCGGAAATCTTTCCAAGGTATCGAGAGTTGTCGTTCATTGCCGTGAATCCAATGTTCACAAAGATTCTGAAAACAGGACAAGAACTTCTCGGAATGTTGTTACAGGTAGGGATATTTCGAAATACAAACCCACAAACATTCCATTTTAAGCTCCGCCCCGAAAGCCGGGTCTCTGCTGCAAGTGCCATGCTTCATCCCTACTTTGCCTCATTTCCCCGTGAAATTCATCTACTTGCTCCGAGTCAATCAATATTCCGTCTTCGAGAACTTCGAGATCTTCGATCATTATGAGATGGACCAAATGCATCTTTCATTTTTTTTTCTTTTCATTTCACATTTCTCAACGCATATTTTGACCAAAAAAATGTATTGATTCAATTGTTTAGAAAAACGGGTTGTAATAATAAAATGTATGATTTTCAATTAATTCATTGGTTTATTGACTGTTTATTAGGGTAGAAAAGTCATGTGGGAAATTATTATTAGGATGTATGAAATACTGGATTGCACTTATTGATCGAGGTTTGAGAATCGAGGAGATGATGTATTTTAAGCACGGGTTCCTGGGCATGGGTAGCATTGCTGAAAAAGTTTTTATTTGAAATTCGAGAGAGAATAGATTTTTGAGGCATTCAGAGCCGTACTCACCGCAGTTCCCATATTTCTTTTTCGTCTTTTGAGCCCTGTGTCTTGTGTACAAATATTACAATCTTCTCCCAAAAAGTTACGCTTCACTCTGTGTCGACACTGTGGGAATGCCATACAATTCTGTTCGGATACGTTGATGTTCGGTTGTCCGAAATTTCTCTTGACACGATGTGGAGTTAGTCCACTGACTCCACATCTACTGCACTTCTTTCTTCGGAATACTGCTTCTCTTTTCGTTCGTTTCTCAGCATACACCTTTTGGAATACAGCGTATTCAACGTTGTTTAAGCAATCGTCTGATTGTTGGCATGAACGGCGTTGTTTACGACGAGTTTCGATGGTTTCTTCAGAAGAATCGTCATCCTGTAACAAACCATAATTAGCATACTCTTGATTCTTAAAGTGAAACTCACATCAGCATCAAATCCTTCTTTGTATCCTTTCTTTGATCGAATATCAGCAATTGCTTCACTGATAGTCATCTGCTTTTTATCCTCATGATCATCAACTTCCTTTCCATCAACATCTCTCTTCTTTCTACTTGCCAATGCCAGAGTAACCCAAGCAGGGCATGGAACACAAGCAGCCGAGTTATCCGGAGCGAAGAACTGTCTCTTGACTCTTTTGTGTTCTTCCAATGCCTTCTCATACTCTTCAACTTGCTTCTTATGCTCCTCAACTGCCTGATAGTACTTATCAAGTCTATCTGCATTTCTCTTTCTTCTCTTCTTCTGAGCCAATACACATGCTGGAAACTTCATACATCCTCCTGGATTGTTTCCTCCAGAAGATGCTTTCGACAGTAGTTTAACAATATCAAGAATTCCCTTAGGATTGTATGCTTGTCTCTTACTTCTCTCATTTACTGAGAACTCATCATTATCACATTGCTCATCAGCATATCTCTTTTCTCTTCTCAAACATTGATCTCTTTCAGCTTCTCTCTTCTTACGTCCGTAGTGACCATTGCAAGGCTCACAGTACTGTGATCCGATGAGATTACGCTTGTAACGACGAACATGGACGGTACACTGTGGATGTGGGAGGCACTGAAAAAAGAAATATTTACGATTCTATAGTGTTTGTCAGTTAACTAACCCCAGCTCTCTTGGTTCTGTGTCCAGCAATTGGTGTTCCTACTGGTGATTGTGATCCTCTTGGTCTTTGATCTCCCAAGAATGGATTCCAGTCGGAGTACTGTGGTTGCAAATATGTACATGGAACACAATCGAATGATCTTTTTGTTCTTTTGAGTGGAGTTCCATTCAGACACAATTGACATCCTCCTTCTCCTCCCAAATTACGTTTCACTCTAACATGAGCACGACGGAAATCATAGAGACGTCCTGCAGTTGGTGGGGATTCTACGTGATCAGAAGATTGTTCGATGAGCTTCTTCGTGGCAGTTACTGTAGATGTCTTGGTGCCGGCGGCCTTGACCCGTGACTTGACAATAGTCTTGGTAGGTTGTGAGATGAGAGTCTGTGGTGATTGCTGACCGAGGAGTCCGACTGAAAAATAAAAATCACAGACTGATGTCTCCTAATCTAACAAAGCTTACGTGGTTGACAATGAAGACCTGGAGCAGCTCTCTTTGTTCTCTTTCCCAACATCAATCTTTTCCTACATGGACAAGATGGACAGGAACGAAGACATGGTGGAATCATAGAGAGACAGCCAGTATCCAATTTAAGTTCTGGACAACATGGTTGTTCTGGGGGACAACAAGCCTTCTGCCCTTGATTACAACACGTTGGATTCTGATAGTAACAGCACGGTCTTCCACATCCACAGTCTCCATTTGGACATCCGGATCTGCATGGAGTTCTTCCGTATGGAGAACTTGGACAGCATTGGGTCGGCGCTTCTGGAGCTGGTGGTGGGGGAGGTGGAGGCGGTGGAGGAGCTGCTGGAGTCGGTGGTGGACAGCAAGTTCTTGGAGGATTTGGTGGAGCTGGAACACCTCCTGGATTGCCTTCTTCGTCTTCATATTCTTCATATTCTGGACGACGACCACGGCAACATGGTTTAGGACAGCAGTTAGGAGTTGCTGGGCAACATGGTCCGAACGCTGGTTGGCAACACGGTTTTGGAGGTGGCGGTGGAGGACAACAAGCAAGTGGAATGGGCTTTTGAGATGAACAACAGGCTGAAATCGGGGAAGTTAGGAAACCAGAATGAGTAGGAACGAATCAAAATGATTTCTATTTATAAGATTAAAAACGTACAGCTAGAGCAACACGATCTATTTGGGAAGAGATCACATCCAGAGCATCCACAAGAACATCTCTTTCTTCTAGTTTCCATTCGAAGTGTCAACGGAATCAAGTTGGTTTCATTGACACCGATGAAATGGGGTGGCAAGTCATGTTGACGGAGATGACTGTCGTATTTCACTGGAAATTATGCATTACATTTGTAATTTCTAGAAAACGAAAACTTACCTTTCCCAGGGAATACCAAATCGACATGATCTACTGGAAATCCTTCTGGAGCCTCGTCGGCTATACACAGAACTATGACGTTGAGCGCAATCGCCCAACTACTCCAATGCATTCTAAAACTGGAAAGTTGAGAGAGTAGAGAAGACGTTCGTAAACAACAACGGATGAAATATCTAGCAGAGTGAAAAGCTTTAGACAAATATCAACTTAAACTTCAGCTCATTCTCAATACATAAAATATTCAGCTGCATAAAAATGAGGAGACGATTGGCAAGAAGTTGCATAAGAGATCTCCCATGGAGAGATATCTCATAATGAAACAATAGAAATGAAAAAGAAGCGGTCTTCTGTCGAGATTTCGGAGGTGTACAACCTGTCCATCCTGCCAGAAGGCGTGTCTTTTTCAAGAGAATGAACAATGGCGGACTGGTTTTTGTTAGCTGGAGGACTCTATCATCGTTTTCTTATCAATCGAGATTCTACTGCCGATTATGCTTACGCGAGAATTTTTTCAAAGATGGAGTGTTTCAAACACGCAGAAAAAAACGGCTATCTGAATATGAATATCTACTTTTAACACTTCTATTACTGTTTTTTGTATGATAAACGAATGCCTCGTGTAAACGAATGCCTCGTCTGGTATTAATTGTAAACCCTAGTTTAAATTTCATGTCAATAAAAAAACAAATTGAAAGGATAGTGCTGAAATCCGACAAACTTTCGTTCATTGAACCTTTCCGAATGCCGAAAAAACAATTAAAATGTACGAAAATCTATTTTGAATAAATTTTAAACATCCTGGATGAAGAATTATGCCTCAACATTGATCTGTCCCATCGATTCAGAGGCTATTTATCCTTCGAAATCCTCCTTCTTTTATCCTCATTGTCCTTATTCTTATCATTTCATCCCTCTTCCTAGTCTCTTTCTCGTTATCAATCATCCACTTTTTCCATCGAATCTCGCGTAAGAATCGCTTGCGAGAGAAGTGCTTGTTAGCTCATATCGAATACGAGACTGGATGCGTTAACATGTATTGAAACACACCTAATCATGTAGCCTTCCTCGTCTATTTGATCACAAATTGATAAGAAACACATTGAACTTTTTTGGAGTGGATAAGGATGGTGACTTTTGTTTCGAAAAAACTCGAACCGTTTCTGTATTTTCAGTTCATTCATGTTTTGATTTCATGATTAAAAAAAGAAAACAATTTATAAGTTTTTTTATTTTCATTTTTATTACTTTCAAAAAGTCATTATTATTATTGCGTACCATAGAAAATCCAAGTGATTATTGCAACTGAAATAAGGCTCACAGAGACTATCTGGGGACACAAAAATGAAGAAAACTAAATAAAAATCTATTTATAAAAGATAAAATATTGTATCTACTATTGCTTATGTCAAACCGGATAAACATTCTTATCAATAGGAAATAGTAGGAGGGAAACATAACTTTTAGTGGAAAAATCCTAAAAACTGATTGACTAAAATTGTGCATGGATTGGAGGAAGAAATGAGGGCGGGGTTATTAAAACTTATTATGAGGAAAGCTTTGAAAAAATCGTGGAAAAATAAACCAGTTTTTGTGTCATAAAGCGGGAGTTTTGGGGGTGTTTGGGAACTTGAATATAATTAGTACAAAGTGTTTTTATAGAAAACTTTTCATGAAGTTTTCTGGAAATTGGGCAATAAGATCGGGATAAGAGTTTTCAGGGAAGGCATCTGGGTGAGTTGTTTTGTTTGGAGAGGGGAAGGGATGGACAACGGGACGAATGGAAATGGGACAGAAATTTGATGAATAACGGGGAAGAGATGTGACAACATGAGGTGACTATGGCGATGTATGAGGAGGCATTGAGAGATGGAAAATGTATTCGGATTGAAGACAGAAATCACTTTTGCACGACTTGCATGAGTAATGGGTTTGAACCAGAGTTAATGTCTGAAAATATAAAAGAATGTTTAGAATATTTGAATCAGGATGATGTCTCGACTCACCTTATCACAGGGGCACATTGATTTCTGATGATCACGGAGCTTCTTTTCTTCTTGGAAGACAAATGTACAACCTGGGCACGCCCATCCAACCTGAAATTGAATAAGAAATTAGAATCAGATCTTTTGTTTCTTTTTTCAAACTTACATCTTTTTGTACGGTAGACAAACTGGATTTCTCATTTTCCGGAAGAGCTTCTTTCAGTTGTTCAAGTGGTAAACCATCTTGAGAGAAGACAGTTCGAGACTTTCCAGCTGCTATATCATCAGCAATTTGTTTTTTGATATCTTCTGGGACTTGAAGAAATTGAATCGGAGTTCCATAGATTTGGATGTCGATTAGAGGGTTGAAGAATGGTAAACTGGCAAGGTCCAATTGGTTGGAAGACTTGGTTCTGAAATTGAAAACAGTTAAAACTTGATAAAACCAGGAAATTATTCAGAACTCACTTTTTCTCCGGAGAGCACTCAGTCACAGATGCCGTCGTCAACTCAGAGACTCCTTCTAATTTCAATTGATTTCTCAGAATTCCGATATGTTCCGAAGTGAAGAGATGATCTTGAAGTGCTAACCGAGTTCCGAATGTCTTATCACACTGTTCACAATGCAATTCTCCAGATCTCGAGTCCTCATCAACAGCTCCACGAGTCTTCCTCTCCTTAGCTCGAGCATTCTGGAACCAGACTTGTACCACACGTTTATGAAGTCCAACCTCTTTTCCAAGAAGCTCACATTCAGCCATTGACGGTGTTTTGTATTCATTGAATACACTTTTCATCATTTGAACTTGCATCGGAGTGAGATGAGTCCGAAATCTTTTATTGCTGGCAGGAGAACGACATTCCGATCCAGATCCAGAGTGTCCTCCGGGGATATTCAATGGAATTCCCAACGCAGCAAATGTGGAATCATCCAAGGCTTCTGTGAGAACATCATCCTCTGATCGTGGTGGACTGGTTGAAATCGAGTCTCGATAGTCTACAGATGACCCAGACAAGTCTAATGCAGACTCCTTGAAATCCATCAGAAGCTCCGCCCCTGCATCCGGCATCAGATCCAGATCAAAGTTCGGAAGTAACATGTGTTGAGGATGTTTCTGATTCATATGCTCCGTCATCACTGCTTTATCCCGAAACTCTTGATTGCAGAATAAGCAGGTTTTGTGAAACCCCGAACCAGAAATATTCTCGCACATCTTCATCAAAACATCGGAAGTAGATGCTCCAGAAGAAGAAGCTCCAATCATTTTCAGAAGATCTGCCGGCTGGAATTTGGGCATTTCGAGACTACTGGCGAGTTGAGTGATCTGTTGTTGAGCTAGGAGTTGAGCTTTTTCTTCTTCTGTCAGGGACTCTTCTACACTTTTGTTATCACTGGCAAGAGCAGCTACATCATCTTTATAGCATTTCTTTTGTTGATGTTGGATGAGTTCGTAGTATCTTTGGAACACTTGATTACATCTAAAAATATATCAATGTGATTTTGAAAAAGTCCAGATGTAACAAACCTTTTGCACTGAAAATTAGACCCAGGCGTCCTTACAAATCGATCGGAATTCTCGTGATTAGGTTGATTCTCATAAATCTTTCTAGCCTTCTGTCTTGCATTCTGGAACCATACAACAATAACCCGTGGACTCAATTGTAACTTCTTGCTCAAAGCTTCCAAATCATCATCCTTCGGATAAGCCTGCTTATCGAAGAATTGTTGGAGAGTTCTCAATTGAAAATCTGTGAATCTTGTCCGATTGGCTCGTCGTCCACTTGAAGTTGTATTACACGAAGATGGTGTCGATGGAGTCATTGGATTAGTAGCAGCTGCCATAAAGCTAGTTGCATCGAAGAAGTTCACATTATTTTGCATCTGGGATAGCATTGCTTGAAGATTCAATTGGGAAGATGATGTAGATGAAGATGCACTTTTCGGTTCCGACACAGATACTTTTTTCTCTTCAACTACCAGTGGAAGAGGTGTTGGAGTGGGAATTGTCGGGGTGGCTCTGGCAGAACTGAGCTCCGATTTTGGAGCACTGTCGTTGTTCAGAGAATGCACTTTCGTCTCTCCAGTCTTCTCATACATATCGAGATCAATTCCCATTTGAGGCGGATTGCTGAAGTTGTACGGGGAGTCTTTGTCACGCTGTCGTTCCTGGAAAATTATGAATTTCTTTCGTTCACAATAAATCATCATCTATGAGTTGATCATTTTCTCCCTCCCAACTAGTTTCTAATATTGTGCTTAGTATACATAGATATTTATCAATATGATATATATTCCCATCATGAGTCACCTAAAAAAACGGAAATCGTAATCAAAACTATTAAATGGTGTCCCCCTGGTACTATTGGTCCCCACTCTTTCTGACATTAAAACATTTTCCTCCTTTTCTATTCTATTTGCTCTTTCCTATTCATCCGATGACTAATTACTCTCTCTCGCTCATGCGGTGGGTTCTCACCTCTCCCATTTCCTCAAGTAATACCTTTTCTACTAACAATAATAATATGATAAATAAACAAAGAATCGGTCAAACAAACCTTGAAAAGTGTGTTGCGGAACCAGTGCTTGATCACTTTCTCCGGAAGTCCCGACTTGTGGGACATCTCTTTTATTTGAGATTCTGATGGAGAGTTGTTGATGTTGAAGTATTGCCTGAAATGAGAAAACTTTTAATTTTTAGATGGGAGGAATCTCTTTTGGTTTCACTGATTTCACTGAAGAAGAAATACAAAGCTTAGTTCCCGAAAGAATTACGGTATCCTATCAGTAGTTGCCTCAAAAAACGGTCTAAAACGTCTCTTTTTGAAATCATAAAATCCATCTCTTAAACTGTCAGCCCCCGCATCATTCATTCTCTCGTCTCTTCTTCTCCCCAATCCAGAAAACTTTTCGTTGTTTTTCCAGAAGAGAAAATTGATTGATTCGATTCATTTTCGCAGCAGAGGCAACCAATGTTTGTTCTTCATTCTCATTCATTTTGTTCAGTGCCTGGTCGCTCAACCATTTTCCTCTTCTTTCCCACCTATTGTTTGCAATTCATTTTCATTGTCGGGAGGGGGTAGACAGTCCCTCCCACAAACTACAGTATCCCCCTCATCTCAAAAGTCGTCTCCCCATTATTTTAATGAAGATTGTTGTGAAAAATTGGAAGATTATAAATTGAGAGAGTTGAAACTGAAGAAGGAAAGACTGAGTTAAACCTAAACCAGCAGAAGTGTTTGAATCAAAAGACGGAAAGACAAGACCGAACAATAAAAAATAATATTCTGCGTTCAAGTTTGAGGGCAAAATTCAATGTTCAAAACTATAATACCTCACAGAAAATTGCAGAATTTCATTTTTTTTGGTGTACAAAATTATAAGAATAGCTTACCTTAACACCTTCAACTGATCATCCGTTATCCTCGTTCTTGCTCTTTTAGCCGGTGAATTGTTAGCTGCATTTGCAGCAGCAGCCGCAGCCGCTGCCGCCGCAGCCGCTGGATTCATCAGTTGACTCAACATTTCTGGTGAGAATCCACCGAATCCTGCAGATCCAGGAGGTGCCATAAATGGTAAACAATTCATCATTTGTTGGAACATGGCGAATTGATTAGCTGCTGCATTCTTATCCATATCCGGTAGCATATTCTCTAGTTTAATCTTCTTCTCCATCGGTTCATCATCACTTTGAGGACTCTGTGACCCGTCATTTCTCACTGAATTCTCTCGACTCAGCTTCTCCTCAACTGCTGATAATATCCTTTCTCCAAACTTTTTCAACACTTCACTCGGGATTTTTGAGGAATGAGATTCTTCATAATGGAGATTTAATGCAAGAATTCCAGATATTTGTTGACCACAGGCACCGCAATCGATCTTCGAAATTTCAGCTGCTTGTTGGTCATCGAACAGTGCGATATTGTCGACTTTTCCTTCTAATCCTGGCACCAAATTCGTAATTTTCGGTTCCCCGTATACTTTGATTTGTGTCAGAACTTGAAGTCCATTCACTTCTTCCCGCATTTCATCAGATTCACTTCGACTCAGAAGAGACATCAAATCGTTCATTGACACTTGGTTGGCTGTCTGAAAAACAAAAGAATTAGGGAGTATTACGGTATTTTCGAAATCACGCTAAATTTTCAGAAAAAAAACGAGGAAATAGTCGAGAGACGAGAAAGAATATACCAATGATAGGTGCTCTCATGGAAATCTCTAATAAAATTTCCGAAAAATTTCGAAATTCCAGAAACGATTCGTTCCCAAGATCATAAAAGTTTGACTCGATGGCTATAAATAATAATTCGTGACGTTTCATAAACTGATGAATCATTTGGGAAACAATTAAATCAACGAAACTCGGTCTTCGATTGGTTTCTGAAATCCTGAGTGTTCCAGAGTTGGAATCGAATTGCTTGTATGTGAGAAAGACGTTGGTGAATATTCGAGACAAGACTCGGGATATTTAATCTAATTGTTTTCCAAATGGAATACTGTAGTTGTTGTGATTGGAACTTTAAATTCCGTGGGAAACCATAGGCCTAGTTTATAGAAATCGTGTCTTAAACACTCATTACTCTTAAATTGGAGAATACTTCAAAATAACATTACAGTGACTTTTCTGGATTCTTAGAATCCCCCGCGTGACAAAAGTTAGCAAAACATTTTTGCTCAAACTGAGAAAATCCACATAACCAGCTAGTTTTTCGTACCGTCTCAATGAAGCTCTGTATCGTGGGAGCTGGGATCCCTGGCTGCTCGAAAACTGTTTTGTCTCCATCAACATCTCCATTTGCAACTAATTCGGCTAACCGGCTCATTCTACTTTGATGTGTCATCGACCTCATATGAACGTCAAGATTAGCGGCTTGAGGATAGGATTGTTTGCATACATTGCACACATAGATACGTTGTTTCTCAGATGATGATGGGTCCTGTAAAGAAGACATTTTGATATGATTGTACAGTCGGTGTCATCGGCTTTGTCAGCCCCTTCGCATCCTCTCATAAAGGTACAACAAATCGTCTTATTCTTCTTATAAATTCATTCGTTTTGTCCTATTTGCCCTCATCTATTTCACACGAATTTAGAAGAAGGGGGCCCTGTTTGTTTGTCGACCACAACTAAAGACACGTACACCTCTTCTTCTTCTTCTTTTTCTCACCCCGGTGCCTTTTTGGATGATGAAGGTTTTGTACAAATAGTTGGAAGGAAATGCGCGAAAACGAGAGAGAGCGCACAATTTATACAACAATTCATTTCAAATTCAGAGACGATTGGTTAAGAGAGAAAGACGATGACGGGCGGCCCTTTTTCAGCCAAATGATAATGGGTACGGTAATTGAAAGAGATGAGCAAATATGACGGAACTTTTTGAAAGAAATCTCGCAAATCGGGTAAAGAACAAAAAGTGCTTGATTCGTATTGTTGACTTTTTGATTTCCGGGAATATATTCTGGATTGTTGTACACACTTGAGAAATTAGTGCCTCTCAGGCCACGCCCCCTTTTTCTCACGATTGAAAAACTAGAAAACGTCGGCCGCAGAAGCCTAGTGTTTAAGAAACATGAACTAGAAAAATTAGTTCATGACTACTCATTCTGATTTAGAAAGAAAGAATCAAAACAAAAATTGGGATTTCAGATTTGTCTGAAATTTCAAATTTTTGTGAGAGATGAAACTCAACGTTTTTAGATAGTTTCTTTAAAGCTGAAGTGTCTTGAACTTGTTAAAAAAATTAAATCAAAAAGATCCCTAGGAAATTTTGTCTTCGTATTTTGAAAATTTCTCGGATGTTCATTCTGTGAAATTCTCATCCAAGTTGTTAGGACTACCCATAAAACCCAATGAGACTCAATGAGATTCTTCTGTTCTTTCCCTTTTCTCCAATGGAACCAGTTCATATAGATTATTATTATTATTATTTCCATGAGCCCCTCAACACCACGCTGTGCTGCTTCCATCGTCATCAGTATCATAAAAGTGTAATAATTTCTAATGTTGTTTTTTGTCGGCACTTCATCTTTTTTTGCTTCTTCGGGGCGCAAAGAAGCATAAGAAGAAGCGGCGGCAAAAGACTAAAAGAAAATCAATTATTAAATGGGTACTGTAATTGTGCAAAGCGCTCTGATCGCCGAGCGAAGAGACGGAAAAGCGGTGGCGGAGAGGAGGAGAAGAAGAGATTGGAACAGATGAAGAGACGGAGGAAAGTGAGAGAAAAGGGTGATAAAGAATCTGATTCGTTGATTGATCATTGATTAGAGAAAGCGGTGGGTTACGGTAGTTGACTACTGGGAATCTTTTGAGAGAGAAGGGGCTTTGTTTGTACTTTTCATAAGTTAAAGCTTATTCTGTTGGTAAATAGAAAGTGGGAGGCCAGACTTTCAGGTGTCATACCATCAACTAGACATCAAGGCACCAATCTCTTCTATAATCAGATATTAATTCTCCGTTACTAACCTGTGAATTCAAGTCAACCTTCGAACTCTCCAACTGCTTTTTCGCCTGCTGTAAATGGCGTGCCGAATTCAAATGAGACAGGAATGATTCTTTGGATGGAAACGTTTCTGAGCACATTTCACATTCCTCTTTTGTGTGTTCTAGCATATGAGTCTGTAAAAAAGTCAAGATAATAGAAAATTAAAGATATTTCGAAACTCACCACAATACTATTCTCATCGAAAGAGTCTCCACACGTGGGACACTTATGAAAACTGTTGAATACGTGTTTAAGGGAATGTGTTTGAAGCTGAGATTCACTTCGGAATGCCATCGAGCATTTGGAACATCGATGAGAGAATTCTGAAGAGGAGGGGTCCGAGGTAGTGGAGGTCGAACAGGAGGCTTCTCTGAAATATTTGAAAAGTTGTAATGGAGTAAGAATAACGGGTTTTAAACGAATAGACCTATGAGTTAACAAGATTGATTAAGTCATAAGACCGACTGACTCTTCCAGATCAATTGGAAACGTATAGTCCTGACTACCAAACGGAAACAAAGAGACACTAAACAATCGTTTATCACAAATAACAAAATGAGGAAACAGTTTTGTTCGAGTTAGATGAAAACGTTTAAATAAAGAGAAAATTGAGAAAAATGAGTCAGCTTTTTCCACCTCTTCTACATCGTTTTCATTTTCCAATCACTCTGTCCCATTTACACTTTCTTGTGCAAAAAGAACAGAAGAAATAAAGGAAAATGAGGAGAGGGAGAGATGGAATATAAAAAATGTGAGAGGTAGAGAGAAAGAAATCCGAAAAAATTCAATTACGGCCGAGAGGCAATCAAAAAAGAGAGCTCCTATTGCTGATAAGGGGAACGTTGTAATGAAGGAATGAGATTGAAAAAGGAGGAGTGAAAATGAGAGAAATCATGGATTGATCTAGAGCCTGGACAGTTTGAAGCCGAAAAGTTCCTACAGAACGCGTCGAACGTGCACCAGGCTTGGCCTAAGCCTGTTTTAAACCGTCCAGCTTGTTCTCTTCTGGTATAATAATAATAAACCTGTCCGGGTCTTATCTTCCTAATCCAACCCCTTCCATAAGCCTAATTAGATATTACCTGACCCGTCTCTAGTATTATTTACTCCCGAAGATCCCAAATTGTAACAAGAGCAAATAGGTCAGCCTTCCAAGTAGTAATAGTTGGTGGGTCCCTTTGCTCTGGAGGCGGGAGTAAAGAAATAGTTTAACAATCAATTATGATTCAACGCAGAAATAAAAAAACGATGAGAAAAAGGTCGTCCCCGTTCTTCTTCTTCTCAACTACTAATGTGTTGATGACGTGGCCCCCCCCGTTCTGACTCCTAAAACTATCTGAATGAATAATATGATATGAGGAGGGAGAATGGAAGACATTTGCAATGTTTCCAAACATTTACCAAATTTGGGAAGGATTGGAGGGAAATAAAACAACATTTGATGGTATATGATAGGTGTCTGTGTGTTTATGAAGAGGGAAACGAGATTGAATGATGACGCATTTAGTAGTCAATATTACAAAAGTCAGAAAGCAATTCTGGTCTTCTAGACTGAAAATTTGGAGAATGTGGACAATATCCAAATTCTGGTATTGGAGCCTGGGTTGTTAGTATTACCACACGAAAGGGGCACAAGACATCTCATTATTCTCAAAGGTTTGAAACATAGAATAAAATTAACCGTCTCTCTCTTTCATTCTTTTCTGAGTCTCAATGAATAGTTTTCCTGTCCGAATCGTATTGCCTATCGCCCCGCAAATTCCGTGGGAATGGCGTAATGACCCAGAATTCGACACGACTCACTAATTATCCGGTCCCCTTATGTCTCATGGTCTGGCCCTAATTATTGGATCAGTTGGAAATGTGGAAAGAGGAATTGTATGAGGATAGGTCTAGATCGCAACGACTATATTTTAAAAAGCACCATGTTTTATGAGAGTTCGGAGAGAAGAAAAGAGCGCGTGAGTGGTTTTGAAACTGACAATATTCCAGAATTTCTATCTGGAAACATGCGTCGTTTGAACAACATTCATCTGACAAACCAAACCAACAACTAAAAATGATTAATCAATATAATACGATCATCATGAGGCAAATCGTAGAGAATTTAGAGCGAGTAAACAACAACGACGACAAGGCGAAACAGGAGGAATTCGAGGCGACGTGCATAAAATATGCAAAATCGGATCGTACTGCCCGTGTCCACCTCGTCCGCTCCTATTTGTAGTACTAATTGCAATGAGAGATAGTTCGAGCTAATCGCAGAGACGCAGAAATTGTTAGAACACCATAATGTTTGAACCAAAAATTTTAGATACTTTTGATCTGGAATTTTACGGCTTGCAATAGGATGCTTGAGCTCAACTCCTAAGTTTTTCGAGACGCTCTTATTATGGCCCAGTCTTCTCACACTCGAACCTAGGTAGAACGCGCTCAAAGCGCGCCAGGAATTCATAAAACCGGAAATTCGAGACAGTGAGCAAACAAGCGAGACCTAGAACACTAGAATCAAAGTTTGCAAACTTTACAGTAATGGTAATTCTAGGTTGAAGAGAGAAGATGGACGCACCCATCTTCCGAAAAATTGATTGCCTAAAAGCATGATTTTATTACGGCCAAGTTTTAGCACCACACCGGAAATGAAATGGGACAAGATGAGGGAATGAGGTGAAAAATTGAAGTATAAGAACTGAATTGGAGTGAACTGATTCTCGCAACGAGCATGACCTGCTAACTAAAAATCTACGTCGTTAGAGCTCTTCGCTAGCTCAAAACGCCCAAATAGATGAGTTTAGTCTAGAGCAAACAGAGAAAGAAACTCACTTAGCAGTCCGTTCTGTCAGAAGGAACTTCTCAATTGCACTTTCAGCAATCCGATGTTGTTCTACGAGGTGTTTTTCGAGATCCTCAGTTGGTTCCAAGCAAAGAGCACACGCCTTCTGTGAAGAGGCACCCTCGCCACCAGACGACGCCTCCTCTTCGTGTGCTTTCGCGTGCTCTTCAAAGTCCGACACGTCTTCTGAAATTTTGAAATTAAGATTTTTAATCTTTAAAATGTATTGCAACAGTGTAGAAGGACATTATTTTTAGAGTCAGCAAGTGTTCTATTTCAAGGAAAAACAACGCTGAACTGCGGGCGGAGCCAAAAGAGAGTGTGAGGAGGTGTAAACTTAGTTCAAGTTTTATTTATTTCGTTTGATTTGGCTGGGTTCAGTCAGGATATGGAGTCGATTTGAGTAAGTATAGACAAGCTTCCCTGAAGTTTAAAATCGAGATAGGTAAGTGTATCTATGCTGGATAACCTGTGTTTCTTATTCACATTCTAAATTCTCTAGATTCTTAAACTTCTGACTTTCAATGATATAAGAGTAAACACGCTCAAGGTGCCTTTGACTCCTCACTCTCTAATTATTACATTCTCAGATTTGTCAGAACCCATTAGATCGATTGAATATTTGACATCCCTAACACACCTTAGACCAGTCGGCGCACTATTTTAAGAAGACCGTGACGCTAATTCTCTAGTTTTAGTACTAATAGACGTTAGGTAAGAAAGTTATTTTAATGTGTTCCTTTTGATGTTCCACCTCTTCTCTAAGTTTATCAAAAGAGGCCCGACATGCATCTTATCATTTTTCTGCACGCCTGTATCTCTTATCATTATTCCAATTTTCCCGGATGGAGCGAGAAAGAGAGCGGGGCGCATAATTATTATGATTATTATTATCATTTTCATAATGAAATGAAATGGGTTGGCGGTCGAGATCAAAGGCGGCGACCCGTGTGCGGGCGAGCAAGACGAGGGCGCGAAATTAGTGCCGAAAAGCAGCGGCAAAATATCAAAGGAGTGAATTGAGGGAGAGCATCAGAAGAATAGATGAAGAAGAAGTAATATATGCAGAAAAAAAGTAAATTCATTTATTTGAGAGAATTGGAATTGAAAAGTGCCAGATTCTAACCCATAATTATTGGCCCTATTTTCATTTCACCCCTTGATGATGATGATGATGATGCCTCCTCCTCTCTCTCAATAAAATAAAACAGTCATCATCACTCTCGGGGAGAGTACCAAAAATGAAAATAAATTAAAGGGGGAGAGACATCATCTCTTCCTATTCTGAAAACCGGTCACAGAATCTCGGGACGACGGGGACGACCGGGCGACGCGCATCGTTTGAGCCGTCGTGCGGGGCGCAGAATTAGTTGCCAATTAAATTGGTTAGGGGGAACATAGAGACATACAGAAATGAAGAGAGGGGGCTATTAATGAGTCAAATTGTTGGCGGGTGTATTACCTATGTGAATGAATGTAAAAAGGGAGGAGAAGTACTAGTACAGATCAGGGAAAGAAGGTTGGTGACAAAAAAAAAGAAAGGTCGGTGAAATATTCGAATTAAAAGAGAAGAAGCTGTTAATGACCTCGGGAGAGAAATACTGATAAGACTGATAAGAGACATTGTTTGAATTTGTCTAGAGAACTTTTTTCCGAACTTCGAGGAATTGCCTGGATAGAGTTTGATCCTAAATGATTTGTGCTATTCTAGGCTCTATAATTGCTGACCATCAATAGCGAACAGTACTATTATTAAATCGGTATTAACTCTTGCTCGAGGGAATATTAATTACAATCTAAATTATCTGTCTTGATCGAATATCGTTAAAACCATGTAGAAAGTTCTCTAACAAGTTGTAAGCATTATATTGGAGCTATCGAGATACAAACCGCGAATTGATATCTAAGTCTATGTACATAATTCTTGACTAAATTAACGTTTATTTCCTTTTAGAAGTTTTCGTCTAAGTATCTATTTCAAAGAATCCAAAACCAAGGTAACTCACTTGTTGTAAAATCACATCCGGCACACGCATACGCCGCGTCCTCCATCAATTTGAAGTCTGAAATATGAAAAAAATTATAACTGGAAGAAATGAAGAATTTGATGAAAAGAACTATCGAGCATGCGAACAACAATAAGACGCTCTGATCCTTCCAGAATACCTAGAGGATCAATCTTCAATAAACTTTAAAATGAGTCAAAAGCATGGTAAGAATCCAATCATTATGTGAAGAAATATGTATATCAGTGATCCAAGGGGGAGCAATTAGAGTGTGTCTTCTTTTGTAAAAGTGGGCGGAGTCTCTCATTCCAAAATGACTAATTTGTTAGGATTGCCCCGATCATCTCCTCAGTTGATTCATCACCTTTCGCGCAAATAAGAGAATGGGCGGAGCTTATCATGATGACGATGATTACTGTAAAGAGATGGAAAAGAGGGGTCGATTCGAGGGGAAAAAGAAAAGGAAGAGAGAAAGAGAGCTGTAAATAAATAGAGAAATTGAGGAGGAGCGGCCCGGGAAGAGGAAAATTTTCTCTATTTCTCTGATTTATATATGGTGTTCTTTGACTATTTCTGATCGAACCGACCGGAATCGACAAACGAATTTATGGCTTTTTTAGGCTGTGTGTCCAACTTGATGATTATGATTATTTGGGGTGAGACAACGAGGGAGGGACGGGAAAATGCGAGACTTTGACACAGAGACATCCGGACATCTGGATATACAGATGTAAGAGATTTCGAGAGAAGACTAGAAACCATGATAGGTTTACCTATAGACCTGTATGAACAGACCCCAGAACTTCCAGATGGACATACTTGTTTTCGGATCAACAGTTTTACTTGACTATTGTAGACAGAAATCAAGTGCGGACATCTGGATGCACAAACACACAGATGGATACACAGGAGAGACGCAGAGAAATCAAAACTGGCGCAGATATTAGAAAAGAAAGATGAAGGGAGCCCTGCGCCCAACGCCTTAGAAATGGTAATTATGGGAAAATTTTTGTGTTTGTGATGACCGTGCCGCCCGTCTCTCGACGCGCTCGTCTCCTCTTAAAGGCTCATAATTATTATTCATGTTGACAATACACACGACTATATGTACAGTTGATTCAAAAAAAGAGAAAGAAAAATGATGGTGGAGGAGCGTTCTCTAGAAAATAAGACGAAAGAGATGAACGAATGAGGAATAAAATAATTGGCGACCATATAATGTGAGGGAGCCAACAAGGTGTATATAGTTTTTAAGAGGAGGAGAGGAGGAGGATGACGCGGCGCCGAGAAATCCAAACATAGAAAAGAAGGAAGAGAACCATCTCAAATTGAAAATTTTTCTCACATGATGAAGATGATATGTTTGATTTGTTTGATGATATGATGCATCATCATCATCACTTTAAAGGAAGAGGGCATGGAAATATAAGGAATCGAATTGTATTGAATGAAATGAGAGAGGCTTTTAGAGTTAGAACTGTATGTGGAATCAGGTTTAGTCTAATTGAAATCTGAATGTCTGATCGTGTGACCAGAGTCCTTAGATTCACTAATTAGACCAGGCTCCCTTCTAATCCTCTTGACTTACTCAGAAAAACCCTAAAGTTCCAAAAACTTAGTGGTCCCTCGTTTTTCCTAAATCTAAAAAGAACACGTCTTCACACATGACGTGGCAGATGAATGAAGCGATGCCGAAAATGTGTCTCAGGATGTACAAAATTGGTGTGTATAGAAGCGAAAAATGAATGTGCAAAATCAGAGGCTTCTGGGGACCCTAAATTGGCGGCACATCTATCACATTTCGACTTGATTCGTTTAACCACTAACTAGCCGGCGCCTTCTTTTCCTTCTTCTTCTCTTCTTATTCTTGACAAGAAAACAAAACGAGACCCCCCCCGCCCTGGCTCTACCCCACCAAATCAGTTCGTAAGCTCCGAGGCCTCCTCTCTCGTTTGTTCTTCTCCTAATTCCGGCCCATTACATTAGAAAGTTTGTGCTCTTTTTCGGGGTGTTGGGCGGCGCCGGTCCGCCGATCTAGAAGAGGATGGGCGGTCCCTCGGGAGCAGATATCAAACGGGATGACTCTTTGCCAGAAGGATAGAGACAGAGATGGGTGCCCACTTCTTGTTGGGACCCAGAGGACAAGGAGCCTTGAGAAGAGCATGCCAATGAGGCAATTGCTTAATGTGCAAGATTGGCAGCTTGAGATGAGCATGAGCATCTTCCCGTCACCCATCTCCAAGTTAAGAAAAGCCTCACTCTCTAACTAAACTTTTTTCTTATCCGGGACTTTTTTCAAAACCTCCGAAATTGGCTTTTTTCTCGAGATTTACGAGTCTGATAGATGCATTCTGAACTTGATGGGTTGAGCTCGTCAAGGTATCGAATTTGAGGGGTTGGACTCTAAGGAGTTCTGTACTTGGAATGAGATACGATTGCCTAGTTACCTGTCCTTTCATCTTTTTGTTTAATTATAATGATTAACCTAGCTGATTACTGTAAGCAGGTGTCAAACACTCCAAACTGAATCCCATCATACTGTATTAGTAACTAACGAATTCCAACACGTCTAGCGTCAACTATCCCTGTTTTAAAAAAGTCTTCATCAAGTTTCTCCGATCAATCGATATCATCAAAAACCGTATCATTATCAACATGAAGAGAAAGAGTGAAATGTTGAAAAAAGGCAATGTTTGTGTTTGTCAAGTCGAAAGAAAGCTAGAATGAACAAATTTTTGAGAAAATTTATGAAGAAAAGGCTCGTTTTCCTCTCGAAGAGTGACACATTTATTGACTGTACATAATACTAAAAATGGTTTTTCTTTTTCTGATTTTGAGGAGACGAAGATGATCATTTTGTGATTTCTCCCGACGCATCAATGATTCAAATTATGATAGATGATGATATGATACAAAATAAAAAATGCTAATGTTGTTTTAGTGTCGTTCCCTTCCCAAAACTATCTTGATTCATCATCATCAAATACGTATCAGGACTGAAAAAGGCGACAAGAGACACAGGAAATAATAGGATGGAGCCTCGTTTACAAATAGACACAAAAAATGAGAAGATCTTATGTTTGTACTGTTTTTGCGCGGTATCCCGGATGCCCCAGAGGGGTATCAATTTTCACTGTCTTTTGTCTTTTTGTCTCCCTCTTAGGTTGGCTCAAAAGTCTTCGTTTTCCCGATTTTCGCGAAATTTCCAAATTTTCACCAAATTTCTTTTCGGATGAAATGAAGATAATTTCTAAGATTAGTCAATTCTTAGAAATGGCCTCTCTCTTTTATCTAAGCAGTGCTCAATCTCCTTTGGAGCTCCGAGAGAATAGCCGACTAATTGCGGAACTCGATGACGGACGGGTGGCGGAGACCCTCCCCCCAATTCTCTTCTGATTGGCAGAATAGGAGAGATTAGACAAAACAAAATATGATTGGATTGAATGGGCCCATGTATGTATATGTACAACTAGCTGACGGAGATATCTTAGCTCATGGAGCAAATTAGACGCCTTTTCCTTCTTCTTTTTCGAAATTTTGGTATCTTGAGAAGAAACAAGACGATTCATCAATTGGTGTGTTTTGGAGAGAATAGTCTCTTGGGAGAAAGGTGCAAATTTTTTGGAAAAGCGGGAGAGACTAATCGATTGATATGGGGCCCTTTTTTGGGCCAGAAGTTTTGGAAAGTTTTGAGGGAAATTTGGGTTCAAGGCATATCATGAAAGAATGAGCACATGAGTATGATTGTGTGAATAGTCGAGTTAAAACAAGGAGAAATCTAGAACTCCTTTCGATTACCGTCTACAGTATACTCTCAAGTGACGTTAACATATCGAGCTAGACTTTCAGATCGCTTTTTTCTAAAGTTCAATCCCGACCTAGCTGAACCAAAAGCGACTGGAAATGAACCAGTTTTGACACACACAAAACACAGTAACAACCGAAACTAGACACATCGGACAAAAACGAAAACAGAATGAAAGAAATTAATTCCAACCAAAAACTTGAGACTTACCGTGTGTTTCGTTGGGCCAAGTGGACGGCTCGTGGCAAGTCATGTGTCCTACAATAATATAAATGCGCGATTATAATTCCGATACGCATCAATGACTGTTTTTGAGAGGAAAAGAGGTGGCGGAGTAGTAAAAAGAGAACTAAAGACATATTCATTGAATTCATTCGGTGGTGCCTATATGAGACCCTGGCGCCAACACATATATTCCTATTCACCGGCTTTATTAACAGAGATTGTGAAAAACATTCAATGGGGTGTCAAATGAAATGAATATAAACCGCTGTCAAGGCCGATGGAATTGGTAGGAATTGGAGACTTTGGTATGAGGAGGAGGACCTTATAATGAAATGCAAGGATTATGTTTTGAAAGGGCTGTCCCTCCACAACCTCCCAGTTGGTTGTGTCTCTTGTGTCGCACTATTCATTTTGATTCATTCACTAAACTAAACCCGCAAACTTGTTGACCGTAATTAGAGGTACAAGTGGATTCGTGTGTGCGGTGTCGGAGAAGGGGAAACAGTTGAAATCATTGGTGAAAAAGGACACAAAAGGGCAAGAGAGGAAGGGGGAGGAGTGAAAATGGAAAATGAAATTATGTCAGATTATATGGCTACGATAATTTTGATAGTCTTGAAGAGTCTTCAGGTGTGAGACAAGACTCAGAATGACTGTTTCAAGTTGATGCTCTTCTTGCCCGATGATCTCACAGGGTCCACCTCCCAGAAATCAAAATAGAAAGTTTCTGGAAGCTGGGATCTAGGGAAGCTCAGTTTTCTAAAAGTTTTGGCGAGTTCTGCCAATCAGGTCATAAAAAATTGAATATTAGGATTCAATACTAGCACGCTCTGGGCTCTCTCAAAATAGGCCACGCCTCCTTCGAAGAGGCTAGACGACAGACCGTTGCTATGTCACCTGTGTGACAAAACTAACCGCCTCGAAGTTCTTAAACTTTGAGGAATCTTTCTATAGATATATCAATTATCAATTATCTGATTAGACTCCACCCCTGCTCCTCGAACAGCCGAAATGCAATAGACTCACCGATCGCTTGAGTGACGGAATCGAACTCCTGATTACAGAGTTTGCATCGCCACAACTGTTTGGTTGAGAGAAAATGACGATGTTCTCGGAGGGATTCACTGCTTGGTATCACTTCTTGACACTGTCGACACAACACTTGAACACTTGTTTTTGTATTTGACAGACGATAGACAGCAGTGTGTGGACGGGCTCCCTCGCGGATATGATTCGCCTGTAAAGCATTGATTCTTTTGTTTTTCTGAACAAGTCGAGTGAGTTTCTATTGTTTCACTGTCATGGATAGTTTCTTAAGGAGGTCTTCTCCGTGAAGGGATTAAGACAGTGCACATGGCCATAATATCATTGGCACATTTGAATAGAGTCGACTCTTAAGAAGGGAGAGGAAGAGGATGTATTATGGTCAAGTGGTACAGACAATAGAGAAGAGTGCGGGAAAACGATTTCTTCAAAAAAAAATTTGAAAAAGAGAAAAAGCTAAAATACCTCAAATTGGATGGATAGAAATCAAATAGAGAGGTGGAGAAGAATAGGATGAAATAAATGGATGAAAAATACTGAGTACCGGAAATGAGCAATAGTAATGGGTTTTGAGAAGTGAGAGAGAGTGGGAGAGTGAGCCTACTTCCGAACTTTAAGGACAGGAACTTTAATTTTTGGAGATGAAAGAGAAATAGAGAAGAGAAGAGAGTAGATAATGGGTTAGGTCATATGAGAGGAAATCATGAGAGACGAGTAATTTCGATGGAAAAATTTGAGTTATTCGAGGTAAATTATAGAGGAGAGAAGTTGGAGAAGCACTTCGTTTAAGCTCAAGTACTTGATTGAGAGAGATGTCTCACAGAGCCAGAGTCAAGAATAGAGACAAAGTTGAGTATGGTTTCTAGTTCACATTGAATTTCTACTGCTGCGAGTTGAAAGATCCCAACGATTTAGTCAAAAGATGAGCATATGAAGTTTGGGAAATGGTATCAACGAAGTCGTCATTTTGGCACCTCATACTCCAATTATCATTCTATTCAATTCACCGTAACAACCGTTTCTCCAGACACACCAAAACCTTTTTCTCATTTTGATTCGTCAAGTTGAGATGGAACAATCGTGGGGGTTTTTGGTTGTAAGAGAGGAAGAAAAAAACGAAAAACGACGGTTAGGTAGGAATAGGCACGGGAAGAGAAGGATTAGATGAATAGAACGAAAATGATCGTCTCATTTCGACGGAGAGGAGAAGAAGAAGGGCGCCAATCGACGACGACGTCAACGTCTTCGGCCGCAAAAATCGAAGGTAATGAGGAGGATAATAGGGCGAATTAAGTGGTAACAGGTGTATGAAATAATGAAACGATGAGGAGTGAGGAGTGAGGAAATGAGGAAGAACTAGGCATTGAATACACGAAAAATCGAGTATGAGTAAGGCATTAACCTGATTCTCTGGAATAAGACCAACGTCTGTTCTTGTGAACCTGGTTTTTTCTATGACTGTTATTTTTCTATCATCAAAAATTTGCAGGTTGAAAGCCGTACTCCACTTTCTGACGATGTTGTCAAATTCTTATTCCAAGAACTTTCGAAGTTCCATTCCTATAGGCGAAGCTCTATTTCACCCTGCATTTTATTCTGGCACCATGTAATTAGTAGATCATTTCTTCGTGTTCTCCCGGTGCTTTCGTTGCGGCTGAATTACTACTTTCGGAAAAACTTTTCAAAAAATTGAAAACATAAAATCCAATTTAGAAAAAGTCAATATTTTCGGTGTGAGATTCGAAATAATTGGTGTTCTCCTGATGTTTGTGTTGTGCAATGTGTCGCTCCGTGAAATGGTGGGCGGGGCGCCCACTCATCAACCTCCCAGCAGAAAGCAGCAAGCAGGCCTCTAACCAATCGACTCTCTTGAAGTCCCGCCCATCTAATTGGAGTGTTCGCGTACCTCATAACCCTTCGGAAGGCGGCAAAGCATATACTCGACCTTTGGCAAGGTTTATTGGCGTGGAGAAGGAGGGGGACAGTTAAGTGAAAGGATCATTCTCATGCCTATTCTTTTCTTTTCTAATCGGTTAATAGAGGGGCCGTCGAGTGAAGAGAATTGCTAAGAAAACAGAAGAAATCACTCCCGCTGTGCATCACTAAATTTATTCAAATTGACAGTTTTGTCTCTTCTTGAATCATGATCATCACCATGGGAGAGAGGTACAGTTTCCATCGAGACACTAATTGGATTGGTAAAAGAAGGGGCAGGAGGAGGAGACGAATTTCGAATTTCGAGAAAACTAGTGGAGAAGGAACAAAGAGAAAAAAGAAGAGAGGAACCCGGCACTAATGGGCGTACAGGTAAAATGAGGAATCATGTGTGAAAAAAAAAACAGAGGAAAATAGGAAAAGTGGAAATGAACAGAAATGGAAGAGAATTCAGGGAGAAAATGTGGACCGGTTTGCAAAAAAATTTCAAAAATTAATGTGTTTTTCAGCTGCCGGGAGGAGACGTCCGTACAAGGAGACTGATTTATGTTATGGTGCCAACTAGAGTTGCTCGGACTATATCAGGCTAGTCAATTAATGGATGAGAATCAATTTGAGTCATTCTAGATGAACGATAGATTACACTCGTTTACATAATCCAAACTCTGATTTCAGTCTACTGCTCCTAACATCTGCTGTTGGGTAATCATTAGTCTTGTCAATTCTCCGAAATGTTCTTCATTCCGTTTCTATCTCGATACGAAATTACCTTGAGAAACGTTAGAATCATCCCGTCGAAGAGGCGTCATACCAGACGGTCTGTCCGATGGCTTGAGCAAATATTACTCATTATACCATTAAATCATGAATTTATGTATATTGGGCCCCGATATGTTGTGTTCTCATCGAGCGGGAAAACCCAAGAGAAGGCGAGAATGCAAATCGGTGCGCACACAAATAAGAACATTTACGGTGTAAAGAGAATGAAGAAATGGAAAAGAGATGAGGGATCGGTAATAGTTGAGATCTCTTCAGATCAAAGTGATGAAAAGAGAAGTTGATACTACTCACCGTCTGAACTTTCTGCAAGTGCTTGTCCGTTCTTGTGTGCAATTGGAAGTTGGCTTTCAGCGTTGTAGTATAGGGACATAAAGTACATCGAAAGTTTCCATTCATCACTGTAACATCTCCTTGATATGTTCTCGATCTATCCTTTTCCACATGATCCAACATTTCAGGTATGGATTCTGTGGCATAGATTCCGCAGATGAGACAGATTAAAGACCCATCGGACTCTTCTATTGGACTGCTCCGACTGACTGGGGCGCCACATGCGAAGTTAGCTGCGAATTCTGAAAAAAACAGTTATAAGAGTTTGAAAGGGTCATGGACTCGACTACTCTCAAACTCACCGATACTGTTCGGGAGTTCTTGGACAGCATGTAAATGCTTATCACTCTGCATGTGAATACTCAAATTTCCTTTTGTTGTTGTACTGTACCGACACAGATCACATCGATAAGGCTTATATCCACAGGAATAAGTCTCGCCTCGAGCCAACTTCGGATGTGGTCGATTTTCCACACAGAAAATGCACTTAACCTGTAAATTATATTGATATGAGACATTTGTCGAATTGTAACCTACATCAGCATCACTATGCTTCTCTTTCATATGAATTTCTAGAGTCTCTTGATATTTATAGTGCCAGTTACACTTTGGACATTTCAGGGTTTTCGAAGAATTTCGAAGTGACGAGAATGGAGATAAATCTGCAAAACCTAGAGAAGAAGCATCGAATGGAAAGTTCCCGTTGACAAGAGATTGTTCGTCAAAGCCAGTTGCTGCAAGGATACGTTCCAGATGTAATTTGGCACTGTCATTGGCTGAAAAACTCATTTAGACTTGGCACTTCACCGAGTGAACCAACCAAACATTTGTCCTGAAGGATCTGTAAGCATTCTCATGATGTCTGCTGAATCAGGTAGCATAGGAGAACTGGTCTCTGAAAAATTGAGGAAATTTTGATCTGTGATGGATATAAAAGTAAATGAGAAGGGAGGAGAGAAAAGGGATCAGTTGTTCCGGTCAAGGTGTCAGGTGGTCCGGGAAATGAAGAAATTAAAAGAGGAGGTCAATTAATAGGACCAGAGGTCTAAATTAGTTAATGTTTCAGAAGAAAACAAGGTTCTGAGTTTCAACAGTTTGGTAAAAAGTGATTTATTGTGGCGGACCTAGGGAATAAGTTATATAAAGGCCCATAAACAGATTTTTGATCTCTCACGCAAAAACAAACTAAAAACCGTACTTTGCAGTTCTTTCTCAAATGGAAAGTCTAAAAACTCAACACTTTAGTTTACACGTCGCAAGAATAAGATTTTTGATTTACAGGGTTTTGAGCTCAAAAAAGCTCAAAAATGTTTTCATGAATAGTCAAAATCAACTGATTGTGATCCTAGGATCCTAATTTTACGAACAGATTGAATGTTACTAGAAATTTCAATTTCTCACCTCGATTTCCTCCGGAACTCCCGTTTTGATTACTTGAAGTCGGTTTGGTGTCATCCATCGTCAAAAGTGCCACATCCATTGTACCATTTGTGACGGTTTTCTTGGAGGGAGGCACTCTAAAACTTATTTTTTCAATTTTGTGGTTTCACAAATTATATGAAAGTTGCAAAAAGAGAGAAGAAAAGAAAATAGAAGAGCAGGAGAATATATTGGGGGAGCGGCGGAAAAGAGAGTGATTTAAAATCTAATGAGTCGCAAATGAGCACACAGAGAAAGAGAAAAAGAGAAAAAGAAGGAGGTCCTTCCGATTTTTCGTTCCCTTCACCACCACATGTGCTTGCAATTAATTAAATTTCTGTGCCCCTGAGGGTTTCGGGGGATTCACGGAGCCAGAAACTTTTTGACACTTCGACGGAGCAATGGAGCCCGAAATGATGGAATGACACCTGGGTTGTTAGGTAGTTACAACAACACAATTACACATAAGATTACTGTAACTACTTCCAACATATGGGGCTTCTTTTCTTTACCTCATCACAACTTGAGACAATGTTTCGCATATGTTTGGAGCCCCTTCGGATGACGACGGAACCACTTGTGTTTAATAATGGCGTTGGGTTTATTGTCGATTCACACCTGCTCCGGAGGAGAATATGATCATAAGATTCTAAGATCCCAAGGCTTCCGACAAAAAATAGAATGAGATTGAGAGAGAATCTGGGGAAAAGACCGGGAGCGGAAATAGGATGAAAGGAAGAATATTATTGAGAGGTGTAAAAATAACATTGAAATTCAAAGAATAGAAAAAAATGGAATGGGAAAAGGTATAGGTAATATGAAAATATGAAACAGAGTTTGGATTTTTGAATATTCAAAGGAGAATAGAAAGGTGGGTTCATTCACAAACAGCGGGGGAGTGGAAGTTCGAAGTCTGACTTTCAAAGAAAATGTTTTCAGATTTCGTGTTTCGTCTGCTTAAATCGGAACACAAACTTTGTCTTTAAAGACTACCAATGATTTTGGAAAAATACAGATCTGGAAACATCACAAAATATGATCACTTTTCTATTTCTTTAGAAGTTTAAAATTCATTTAATTGACCAATTGTAGACATTTTGAAAGATCAGTATCAGAAACTATTATATCTGATCACTGGATCCAATACTAATTAATAACTTTCCTAGGGTCACTCCCGGCTTTAATGGGTTAACCTGCTAGAGTATGATGAATCCCACACAATGAGAAAAGTTGTAAAAGTTGCAAGAAACCAAAGGAATGAAAACTATTGCCCACTCCTCCTCTTCTCAAAAGTGGGCGGAGCCTCATTTTCTCTCAGCTCGTTATAACTGGCTGATTAGGCATTTGAGTGAGGAGCGTCCGCTCAAAAAAAGTAGGCGTGGCCTAGGTGCCCCATCTCTTTATACAACAATGTGTCGAGTCGAAATCTGATTATTTCTCCTGCTGGAAAGCGGGCGGCACAAGAAGAAGGCGTTAGGCAAATAAGAAGAAGAAGAGGTAACACGTTTAAATTTTCACTAGTCGAAACGAGGGGGCCAAAATGATTATGACTACTGTAACTGCATCAATTCAATTTCGACAAAAGAAGACAAGTTTAGTGAAATAAGGGACAGAGTTAGGAGCTAACTAGGCTAGGATGGGCTGAGAAAAATATGTTTTACTCGTATAATCAGCTATGTTTTGGGTGACTACAGTTGTTTAGAACTCTCGGATAAGATACACAATGTAGGTTTAGTTGATCAGGTAAATCAAAATAGGTAAACAATAAGAATTCAGATCTGGAATCATCAAATCAGTCTATGGCATCCATCAGCCTTGTGTCAATTCAAAACCGTTCCCGAAGCAGTCCTCAGAAAGCTGCCACGTGGGAACTAATACTACTGAAACTGCCAAAACTACTGGCTAACCTTCTCCTTTAACAAAATGAAAAAGGAGATTTTGTGAATTAGCTAATTACAAACAAGCCATTTCGAGTAGATCCCTCCCCTCTTCTCCTCCAATTTTACGACCCATCCTATCCCCAGGACCCAGATTAATTATTTGAGAGCCCTCCCTTCTTCTCCTCCGTTTTTTCTGTTTTTTAGTTTTATTCAAATCCTAAAATCCGTGGGAACTGACCTGTTTTGAGACATCTTAAACTAATTGCCAGCTATCAGATGGTACTAAATGAGAGAAATGAGAAATGAGTAGCCTAATACTCGGAAATTAGGAAAATTGAAGAAATTCTGTGTTATTGTACAAAACAAATAGTATAGATGTGTATAGTCTCAAGATGAAGAAGAAGAAGAAGATCTTTTGTTATTATTATTGAAGACTTGACTTGTTAATTGGTCCTCCTCTCACTTCGTCAGTAGGAGGTGTTCCTTCTGTAGCTGCTCCGTCGTCTAATTCGATTAGTCCCAGTTAACCGACGTGTGGAGGGGGAACCCACCCAGTTTTCGCGCGTTCACTCCTGCCTCTTTTCACCCGATTTACTTGATTATGAGTCAATGATTCGCTAATTTCAAATAGGCAGGCAGACGGCGGCAGGAGGGAAAACTAAATGGGCAGCTAACGATGGGTCAGGAAGTGGCAAGTTAGGCGGAAAAGGACGGGGGACCAATCAAAATGAGTTGGTTTCGGAATAGTTGAGAAAGGAAGAAGTGGGAGAAGAACAGGAAGTGAGAATTGGGGTAATGAGTGTAACCACCTTGGTAGAAGCTAGAGGTGGGACAGGTATACATACTGAAGGTTCTGAAAGAATATAAAGAATATATACTTCTATTGGTTTAACAAAGTTCTAGCCATGATTGAGGGGATGAAATCATTTTGATACGACAAATAATATGTAGACCAGACAGAAGTCTGATGGCTGGAGCGAATCGGGCAATCGCCCCTTGGATTCTAGATTTCGAAAAACTGAACTTGTTATCAATCTATAAGACATCCACACAGAACTCTCTACACTGTCCGGAAACCACAACTCATCACCTGGATGGATATTTTCAGTTAGACTCTTCGATCAGTCAGCGCCCATAGTCAACAAGGAACTATGCCTTGCTACCTACCCCAATACTACAGTACCACAGCCTTTCCTTTCTCCCAGAAAACTCCTCCGACCCATCATTCCGACCCATCCCTTATAAATATGTTGAGCACACAGCAATTTGCTCTCCAATTTGCGAATTTGTGCTGCTAGTCGGTTGGGCTCTCCCTAAAAATGTGGGCGTCGTCAGTTTTCCCGAAAAGCGTCGACACATCCGAATTATCATAACTTGCCTCCATCCCGAAAACTTGTCGCCAATTTGTTTTCGCCCTCCGTTGGCATCGTCATTGGGCCCACCGAAAACATGCCCGCGAAATGAAATTTCGGGCGCCCGGCGTCGGCTTCGGAGGGAAAGAAAATTTCAATTTATTATTATTTCTCTCCCCCATTCAGTGGAATGCTTTGGTAGCAGAGCAGCAGGCCCCCATGGACTCGCGAAAAAGCGCACATTTATGTACATTCACTTATTATGTTGGTTACATAACAATCGGAATGAGGGAAACGAAGGGGGACTCACAATTATCCATACACCGGCAGTTATTACAACCAAGGTTATTATTGAAAAGATAGAAAGAGACACACATTTGGACGGCAAATGGCTCGAATTTGAATGAAATATGAATGAGCAAAACTGTGGAAAAAACTGAGAAGAAAAGCTGGAGAAGTTCGGATAGCTCGGATCATGATGGCTGATTCGGGATAGACTGATATGATTGATGATCGATTAGCAAAGGTTTTGATTAGCTGAATACAGGTTATCCTAGACTAATCAAGCTACAGCGATACCACTCAGATCGAATGTCTCCGACAGTCTATTGCTGTAGCTGATACTCAATACTATTCAAAACATTACCGACCTGGATCCGATCTAAATGAAGAGATTGACAAGCATAGAATAGTTTATGGTGACGAGGTGACAACCCTGGCCTAAATCATCTCCTGATGCTGAACTTCCACTCGCACCTTCATGAAGAGAGTTGACTGTGTCAGCCTTTCTTATCTAATCAACGCATATCTTCCGCAGACCACCAACTTCATCGTATACTTAAAAGGTCAGGTGCTCAAAATGAAAAGGTTCGAATTAGTTCGGGGCTAAAAAGTGAAGTGAATTGAAGTTTAACTCTTGTGAAAAGTGGTTCCAAACACCCACATTAGTGCAATTGGCGTGACACATTTAGTGGAAAAGGTGTGTCTCTCAAAAACTCTCGATTAAAGGAGCACAAAATGGGTGGTAGAGGAAGAAGGGAAATTGGAAATTGAAATTTTGGGAAAAGGTAAACGACGAGGTAAAAGGTGAGAGTCGGAGCGCGCATGAGCGATCAAGAGCTGGTAGGAGCTCGAGTTAATAAATTACCGAGGAAGAAGAAGAAGAAGGGAGGGACCGCTTTTGAGTGAGAGAAAGAGGTCCGGATACCTGACTGGCACCTTTTCTCCGGAAGGTGGAGGGGTGCATTTTTCGTGTTTCGGGTCCGCTACCGACTTCCCCCTGTCGCTTTTGAAATGAATTATTGTTATTAGTATTTGAGACGAAAGGAGGGATTAGAATTAATATGACATGAGAAAAGAGAGAAAGACGTTGGAACATTCTTAGAAGTATGACAAGACAGCCAAACTGAGAAGAATCCGAAGTGAATTTGTCGTGACTGAAGACTTGATAAGGATAGTGCAGCTCGGTTTGAGCAGAGTAGGTAAGATTTGAGTTGAGTTGAATCCCATGTTCGACCAGGATGAACAGGATTGAATCTCGGGTAGACTTAAGAGACCTAGATAAAAACGAATACCGTAATAACTTACTTTACATATGAAGTACTCTTCTCAATCGTATGAATCACTGTACTTGCAAAATAATTTGTTTTTCCTAAACTCACTTACAGTAGGATTACCTGACCTACATGAGCTGATTACAAAATAAGACTAGTTCCCCTCATAGCCTACTGTACTTTTTCTTGAAACTGGTAACAAAACGAATGTAATAATTTGAACTACTTAACCATCTACATTACTTCTCACCCTTCTAGTTCCTATTCCAAATTGGTGTCGATGGTGTCAAATCGTGCGTAATCCATTAAACGGACACTACTAAAGTGTGTTTGACTGGCGCTGGGGGCGACCTCCTAATAATAGGGACTCGAAACTTTTTATCCCCGATTCCCTCTCTTTCCCCTCTCCAGATGGAATAGAATAAGGGAAGAGAAGTGCCAACCACCGAAATAAAAAAGTGTGGATGGAGCCGACGCCTCGCCCGTAAATGATCGTCAATGGGGTGAAATGAGGCGAGAATATACATTGGATGAAGAAGAAATAAGGGAAGAAGAGACATCTGGAGAGACGATTGAGAGGCAAAAAACAGAGAGGAGGGGTCGTTAGATGGAACGGATCATTCGAGACGAACTTCTAATTAGTAATTAGTGAGACTGGAAACAAAAACTACGTAAGAGGGAGAGTCTACAGGGAAAAATACAGTAACTGATCTAGTGCATCCGGAAAGGAATAAGCCTCTGGTACGGGTAACCCTGATAGAAACGGAAAACACGTATTTTCAACAGTGAAGAGAGTAGAGCACCTTACTTTGAGTTTCAGCATACTGTAGTTTAAAGAACACAAGCGGTTAACTTCTCGAAGTCGATCAACTACCGTACACCTCAGTGATTATAGTACCTGTCTTAGCTACATGTAACCAACAGCTTCAACCTTCAGTTTCTAGACTAGCAGTCTTTTTTCAAATTTCCCAGACTCAGACCGTAACTCTTGTCTTTAGACTGACATTCCTTTCATGCACTTCAGATCTTGCTATACAATTCAAACCTAGATATATTTTCAACTCAATCGTCGTTTCTGAAATGTCATCATGCTCGTTAGCCACTTGGCGGGAGGACACTTCGGAAGTTGTGGCGGGGACGACGTCTTCATCTTCTCATTCTTCTGCTCTTCTCATCTATCTACTACTTGTATTCCTTGTGTTAAATCTAATTCATTTTCGGAGGGGTGACGAAAGTAGAGTAGCCTCTCTCTCTCTAAAAAGTCAATCTCTCCATACGAATTCTCTCTCTTCAAATTGATGAAATTTTGACAAGTCAATTCGTTTAAATTTCAAAAGATTTCTTCTTCTTTTGCTTCTTCTACTTGTTAGATGAGTAGTTGTATGAAGAAGAGAAGAAGAGCCAGCGAGAAGTTGATTAAATTCGAGGGAGGGTACAAGAAGTTAAGGAGAAAACGAAGAAGAAGAAGAAGTTGTCGAATTGAAAAGCAAATTACTTTGATTTCAAGAGAAAAAGAAAACAAGTCAGGGGGAGAGTCCTGTTGCTATCAAATGACGGGGTGTGGTAGATTCTAAATTCGGATACTGTAGCTTAGAAAAATTGAAATAAACAGTTTTACAACCAATGATTTAAAAAGGTAGTTAAGAACACGAGAGACCAGGGATCAGCAAAGAGTTTTCAGCTCTCCATAACGAACCAAACAGGAAACCCAAGAACGTCGAAGGCGCGACAGCCATGACAACCTGGTAACCAGGACTCACAGAAAGCAACAAATCATAGACCTCGAAGCATTCAAATCTTTCGTAGAAATGATACAGAAGTGATAAGAACTTTGCATAATCAAGAGAGTGTGGAGAGTGGGACGTGGGAACTGAATAAGATTATCATCAATGAAAAAGTTGGCTCGAGGAGGGTGCAGATGGAATATTAACTGTGAGAATATAATGAGAGAGGGGCGAAAACTATTTGAAAGAAAAAAGAAGAGGAAGCATATTGTGTACGCAAATAATGATAGTACTGGAGGAATTGGAGCTTCGTTTCAACTTTAGGATATGGGGATGTAAGGGGTACGCTAGTTCATTTGGTGCTACACGGCAGACTATATTTCAGTTGAATTTCGGAAAGTGTGCAGCTTACTGTATTCCTTTTCCGAACTCTTCGACTTGATTGATCAAACTTAGAACTTTCACAACTTGATCTCCAAACGTCATTCCATCACCAAAATTCTGAAAATGCCAAAATACGAACTAAACCAAAGTGTGACCCCAGAAATCAGAAGGCCGTTCAAATCAGAATTCGTCCCTCTGAAAAACTGTCAAAATGATACGCTAGTCTTCTGCTTAACTACCCTTCCGTAACACCTCCATGGCCATACATCGCTTAGATGATGATGTAAATATTCTCATTATCCCTCTGCATACCTCAGAAGGCTTGAATGGATTTACGGATAATTCTTCCAGCTTCATCCCCTATATTCAAGTCAGAGGATGCTTCTTCAGTTACTTCGTCCAGGTGTAATGCTCCACACACCGAAAACGTGGGAGGCTGTGCTCTTCTGTGTGGGAATAAAAAAATCTCGAGGAAGACGAAGAAGTCAAGAAGTTGGAGGGATGGATGGAGGGATAAGTCGTCCTTTTCGAATCAAATTATTTTTGGTTAGAAGAGGAAAAAGAAGGAGGAGGAGGAGGTATAAGGGAGGCAACTCCTCTAATTCGACTAGTCGTCTTCTACGGACGTCTTATATCAATTAGTAGTCCTATATATATGATGCCTTGGGGGAGAAATTAATCGGGATGAGTGGAATTGAGGAGAGAAATATAGAAGGTCTGAAAAATAGACTTTCGGATATTCCTGGAATCTTATTAACTTATTTATAGCTGCTTTTTCAAATGGGGGGTTTTACAGTTCTGAGCAAAAACAGATTTTGATTTTTTCTTCTAACCCTTATTTTATTTTATCCATTTTTAGAAACTGACCTGAATTCTTAATCAGCGTTTTACAGTATTCAGAAGCTGTGGTTTGACAGGTATAAAACAATTTCAGTTTTGAAAAAATTATGAGTTTTCTGCTTGAGAATCGATGAACATTGTATTTATTTTAAGAGTGTTAGAAAACTTTCACTGCAACAGTGACCCTATTCACCTGCCCCTTCAGAAAATAGGAGAAATTCCAGTGGAAAAGCAGAAAAAGCAAATGTATAGAATGTCCATCTTTTCTGCGGATTAAAGCGCCATTAAAATGATTAATTAGACATCTCCATCCTGCTCTGATCGGATTAAAAGAACGACGAGAGGTCCGGTGAGCTTTTATTTGCAGAAAAAGACTGGAATGAATCAAATGAATTAGTTTTGATTCGCTTTTTACATACGAATTGTTCGGTTCTTTCATTCAGAAAGAACAAATAAAATGTTCGTATTTTGCTGAATTATTCTTTCAGATCAACTTATTTTCAGAATTTTCATGGGCTCAAAAGGATTTTAACAGTATTCAAAAATGGAATTCCAAAAATTAAAAAATTAAAAAGAATTCCGAATGAGAAATGTATCCAAAGTTTACTATTATTCTATTTATTCTAAAAGCATGTTTTCTGATCGTTTTCCTAATCAACAGTCTGATTCCGTTCAGTTCTCGAGATCAGATCAGAACAAAACAGTGAGAATTGTGAAGAAATGCATCGTATATTATCTATTACTTCTTCCTAACCCTGATCCATGATGTGGGCGGAGCCTCCAGCCGAGGCACGGTACAGTATTGCTCACGGGTATTTGAGTAGCTAGCATTATTTCAGAAGTCTCAGAAATCGATTAAAAAATAAACTGAAGAGCACCAAAAAATCCAACCAAAAAAATTAGCGAATCGAAATAAGATTTAGAGAAAATGCAGTGAGTGACGAATAAATGAGGAATAAAATAGATTGACGAAATGAGAGAAGACTACTCATTGTAGACCAAAAAGAAGTAATTTGGGAAGATATAAGAGGGTTCGGAAGTAATCGAAAGTAAATGGACCCCCGACTACTTCGTAGATTGGAGCCGCACGAGGCGGTTTTCCCAGTAATTAGGCTTTCAGAAGACGTTGACGTCTTCTATTTCCACGTCGTCATGTCTGGAAATGAGTTAGATTATTGGAATATATAGAAAGGTGTGCGAAAGAGAAATTAATAAGAAATCGAATTAAACAATCAAATTAGGTGTTATGGGGACGGGGAGAAAAAATAAATATGAGTTAGTAAAGGAGAGAAAAATAATAATTGCGATATTTGTATATTTGGTAAAGTGGTGTTGATTACTAGATTAATCAAAAAATATTATATAGAGAATTCCCTGATTTTCGAGGTATACGAAAAAGTCAGTCAGATTGAGACCTCGGAGGTAGGGAAATATTTCAAATGGGTGAGAATGATACAGTTTCTTTTCGGTTCCTACAAAACTATAAGAAGAGTAAACACACATTCAGAAGCTTTATCAGAAAATTTTTTTTTTAAGTTCTCTAAGAAAAAATCTCAGAGAAATACATAAATAAGAATAAATCATACTAAAAACCTTAAAATGCTAAGATATTTGAAGTCATAAGGCTCGATTATGACGGAAGACTCAAATGATGAAGAGGGGTCTAATTATTAAGAAAAAGAAGAATAAGGCGTCTTATTATTCAGGTACATTTTCAGAAAATAAAATAAGGTGACAATTTATAATGATGAGAATGACAAAATAAAAATAAAATAAAATGACTGTCGAGAAAAAGAAAGAATTATTTGAGACTTGAGGAAGTTCAATTTGAAGTCCAAAGTGAAGCAGAAAAATCAAAACTCAAAGAAAAAAATCCGAAATTGGAACAGTTACACGAGAGTTCGCTAGCTGCGGGAAACTTTGGACGAATAAGCGGTATGTTTAGAGTCGGTCTTATAGGTTTTCAGACAATGAAGTTTAAAAATTTTTGAAATCTGAAAAGAGAAGTCAACAAAAAGACAACAAATCATTTTTTCAACAAAAAAGTGAGTAATCCCTGGAAGATCACCAAGACTTTAGTTTACTCCTTCGCCTATTCTTTCAACTAATTCCAAGTAAATCCAATTCAAAATGGCATTAATCCATTCAACAACTTGTGTTCAAAGTTCCTGATCTCATTTCAATTGTTCGAAAAGTCTGGAAGATAAAGAGCAATACAACTAATCCAATTAATTAGTTTCTGACGCAGATTTTGTCGTTTTCTTGGATTTTACAGAATGAGTTTCTTGGAAAGTCTTCTGAAACTTTAATAGTTGGAAAAGAATCTCTGCCATTGTTGACTTACAAAAACTAAACTACCAAACGACAACGTTCTTTAATCTGACTTCTGAGACCGATTATTCTCTACTGTTCTATTTTTGTTAAAGATTTATTCAAATTCTTAGCCAGTCTGATTGTACAGTAATCTATTTTTCTTCGTGAACATGTTTCCCGCATTTTTCAAAGGTAGTTAGACTATAACCACCTGTCCATCGCATCAGTTATTTTGTAATTTCTTCAGTTATAGGACGAAACAACGGTTAACCACTCTTACTCAGGGTTTCAGATCGAAAGATTTTCAATAAACTAATCGAGGATTGATAATCTCCAAATTGCTTCTTATTATCCTCTTCCAATTTCATTTTCCAATGAAAATAATCAGTAAATTAATTCAACTAATTTTTTGATTGCTTAACGTGTGTTCGTTTTCTCATTTCTCTTCTTCCACTTGTACTATAATTTGTCTTAATTACTGGGTTGCTTAGAAGAAATGGTGTGACCCTCCGTCAAGAAGGAGATGAAGCAGGTGCTCTTTCCCAGATTCCGGTTTCTCACGAAGATATATCATGAGACTTATAGAGTCGTATGCTAATTATGACTTTTCCTTACACTCGTATGACATGTCTTAAATTTTGAAACTAAAAAAAATGGAAATATCTTCTTGAGAAGTATATAAAAAAATCAATCTATGAGCTGCGAAGTGTGGAACTACAGTAACCGTCTTTACGGAAATAATCTTCGAATACCAAGTAAAACTTTCTTATCTTTTAGGAACTAAAAGATTCCGATCCGGACTGTAATTGCTCAATCACAATCACATGAAGATCATAATATATCCTAAACAATTTACAGTTACTGCAATCAGAGAAACTTTAGATTCCGAGGGTTATCAGGCTAAAACTCATTATGCTACAGTGCCTACCTCCCGAAAATTCATAAGGATCAACTGTAACCGAGATCAAAAGGTATACCGCAATGACCTTTACCTCAAACGCCAACTCCTTAACTCAAAAAGCTACAAGAAATTAAGAAAAGGTTACCGGAGTATAAAAATTTTTATCTAAATTAAAAATTAGTCTCCATCTTTTTCTCGTTTTCCCATTTCATTTTTTCAGCAGGCATTGGTCGAAGCAGCCCACAAACGACATGATGTGACTGCTGGAGTGCTCTCCCTTTTTCTCGTTTTGTTTGTTTAATTAATTTGCATCGATTGCTAATTGCATACCCATTCAAAATGTCCCCCCTTCGTCTTCTTCTTCGTTTTCTGTGTCCGTGTCCACTCCAGAAGAAAGCTCTCTCTTTCTTCACTATTTTCTCAACACATACACAACAAATGAGCTAATGAGCTTTCCTGGATTCGATGTGAAATAAGGAGAAAAAGGGAAAAGAAGAAGGAGTTGAAGACGAAGAAGAAGACGTTGAAGTAAGTGGATTAAGAAATTAAAAATGAGCAAGCGAAGACGGAGAAGAGGAAGAAGAACACGAACTCAAAAGAAAATAATAGAACTCGTTTTGGTAGAAAACTTTCAGAAATGAATTGGCAGAAGACTGTCTTCTAAACTTTGAAAACGGTGTCGCAGTCAAGAACCCATTTGAATGCGAGATTATCAAAGAGTGAGTTGTGAAAATAATAAATTTTCCAAGTGGATCCTGTGACAGTAACAAATTACCTCTAAAATATATTTCAGGTTTGCATCATAGGCTTCGTGGGATAGTTTGGACCATCTACAAGTTGAGTCAGACTTCAGAAGTCTGTCACATAAAAATGAAATCAGGTACAAACCAGGTGAGATACAAACGATGGACAAACATAGGTAAGACCGTTTCCGGAGATGTTTGAGAAAATTCAGAGTTCAAATAAAATTTTGTTTAAATGGAATAGAAAAAAAAGGAACTGTTGGGAGAACCTCAAGCTAATAATCGCAATCCGAATAGGTTTAAATTGGTAGATTTATTTCGAACCCCTTTTTCTGTGAATCCCAGAATCAATGAAACCAGATTCGGTCAATTCTTGAACTAAATCAAGCTATATAGATCATTCTGTCCGTTTCCAGCTCATATATTGCAGTCGTTCAAAAAAAATTATATAGATGGAACAGAGAATCAAAAAATGTTTGACTGGCATGACAATACATTTGTGCTATTTTGTAGCTTGCCGACACTGGCACAGGAATTTTTTCTATTTTAGAACAGAGCATTCTTTTTGAACGAATTTCGAAAATCAAGATCTGAGAACGAAAATGGTCAGAAAAGTGTACATGAGGAGGACTATATCAGTATTGCAAGCATCGTTGCTGGTGTGCCTAGGACGTGTATCTCATAAGTAAGTCTTGCCAAAACACTGAGCTAGAGCAATATGAAACAGTATAAATAAACTAATATTTAGCAAGAATAAGTTTAAGCTAGACTTGATTAATTCTATTTGAACCATTTAGGGGATAGACCGAATGATGTTCAGTTTAAAAGTGTCAGACCAAGCTGGATTGAAAATTGAAGACATTCTGAATACAAAAACTAGATAACTATATTTATAATTTTGAAGTATCAAATCCAGAAGACGTTCTCTCTCTCAGTCCACTTGTTAGGAGGTAAGAAGCATGCGAACGAGAGAGAGGTGACTGGTAAACACGGCATGTTCACTCCCTTCTTTCCGTCTTCGGCAGCACAAAATTAATGAAATTAGCGTGTGGATGAAATGAGCTAATGAGCGAGCGTCTTCAGATGGACGTCTTCAGAAGACTTTGAGGAAAAAATGACTTCTTTTCACCGGGAATAGTTGAAGAAAACTCACGAAGCAAAGGATGTATCTTACTGCGTCCACTCGTTAGAAGGAGCAAAAAAAGGCTTTCATTAATTAAGAATAGCTATGTGGAGATAGAGAAAAGAAGGGGGATACTAGGGGAATGAGGAAGGAAATGAAATGAGGTTGAGTATGTATAAAAGTAAGAAACGACGAGTGGACATCTGGACACATTGGGAGTAAGATGGATACAGTAGTTGTATCTAAGGATATTTTGGGATTTTCCACTCTCTACAGTTCGGTTGCCATGAACTTTACCATTTTGAAAAAAAATCATCAATCAGATTTTGAAATGTTCACAGAGAATTCGAAGACTAGAGAGTATGTTCTTCACAACTGTTGAAGAAAACTACAGTTTTCTTCATTCGTTACAGTTTTTCAACCCATCGACAAATTTAAGTTGGTCGCCAAGGAAACAGCTTCACTGAATTTCTGTTCCAACTACTCCAAAAGCACTTTCCATCGAAAAAGTCATGGATTCTAAGCCAATTGCAGGCTCAACCCAAACCGAATAACTTCCTTCAGATCAAGAAGACGAAAGTAATTATATAGAGCTCCATGAGCTCCGAAAGTAAAGAGAAAAGAGAAAGAGAGCTCCGGAAATGGGTAATCAAAGTCAAGTTGAGTTAGCGGTACCCGCCAATGAGAAGAAAAAATAGAAGAGAAGAATTGCCTATTTTCTTTTCTTTTTTCTGTCTCTATCCGGTAATGCAGAAAGTTTTCTAGTCCTCACTTTCGAACTTTCTGAAAAAATGATGGTTTTGCATTCTTTTGAATTGGAACCATCAGATCTCACGGGATTGAAAAGTATACAGAAAAGTTCCGATCGGAGATGCGGCCAAAGTATCTCAAAACTTCTCACTTTCTAAAAATGGTATTATATTACTGTAAGTGGGAAAGTTTGAAAAAGTTTAAATAATTTAGCTTTCCAACATTGCACTTTTTTCTCCTATCCAAAATGAGACTGTGCTTTTTAACAACAACTCCAGGCACTCAACACATAAACATCAAAGCGAGAATCCCAATAGATCTCTGCAAATCCAGAAGACTCTGTAACCAGTTGTGGTGTCTTAAAGAGTTCGAACTGAATTTAGTTTCGCCGTGGTGCAAGAGTAATTACCTTCAAGAAAGACGGCTCACTCGACGGAGGTATAGCACATAATTTGTTTTTGAATGAATTCGGAGCTCCCTTCGATTTGCCGCCAGCTTTTGAGGACTCTCCACTTCTCTACCTACGTTTTAACGTTTAATTGAATTTTCGATGAAGGTCTTTCTCTGTTTCATTTCAGCACGAAGAAACAAGATGAAAATGAAAATAGGACGATGGATGACACAAAAATGACTGGAATCTGCTGGATTACTTATCCGAGTATCAATTGCTGATCAGTTTCGGAATGACAAACAGTTCGAAAATTCTAGATAAATTAAGTCTGGTAGTGAAAAAAAAATTCCAAATAGTAGTAAAATTTTGCGTTAATTTTCATTGAAAACGACTGATAAACATTCAAAGGTTCAAAGCTAAAACTGATGCTCTTTTTCTTACGTATCTGGGGACAGAAACATACAGAATACCAGAAGGACACTTTTCTAAGGTTGGGACGTCTCTTTTCGTTGTTCCGAATCAGGATGCAACCACCAAAAATTAACTTTGAAATGAAAATTGGGGACTTCTCCTTTCTTTTTTTTCTAAACATAGTATATTTATTGAAACTTTGAATAAAGGCTGGGATCTTATAGATACATTTTTGGAACAAATGAAAGTCATTGGGACGGTGCCAAAATTTCACCATGAACTTGTCTGAATATTCGAAAAATTGAGAACTTAAAAATGGAAACTAATCAATTAAAGTCCACTGAATTTTAGTACATCCGTTAGTATGGATTTAGTGTTAGCTCACGAGAGAGCCCCTAAAGCAATTTCCTTTTTAGATTGGGTTGAGTGTCGAGTGATTAATGATTATACTTCTCTCCCTCTCCCATGGTTTAGTCTCGGATTAGGATAGGTGAGAGAAAATTGGAAAATTATTATTATCACACGAATTGATTTCTGGAAACGCCGAGACTTCTATTTTCGATGAGAGACTGGGAGTTTACAGGAAGTGGTGGAACTTTTTGACTAGAAATGAAAAACAGAAAAATGGAAGAATGAAAGAGTATTGATTAGAAGGTGAAGTGCACTATGGGAAAAAAACTTTTGCAGGAAATTAGAAATTGGTTGGCTGGCAATTTCGTGGGAAATTTTTCATTTATCTTGATTAGTGATGGGAAACAGTTATTTCAAAGATGGTGTAATTTCCTGGATGGAAACAAAATTGAACTGATTCACATATGAACTGTTAAGTTAGTGTGAGTAACGGAATGAGCATAAACCAAAATTCATATTTTTCAGATGGAAGAATTCAGTAATTGACTGAATTTCATCACGTTTCTCACCACTTCAAATGAAACTGTCTTTCAAGTTGAACTACCAAAAAAGTTTGAGCGTCTCATTAATGTCTAATGAGTTTAAATTGCAATTTAGAAGTTTTCAAGACCCTCTTTTTAAGAAAAGGACAAGTGTACCCCAAATAGTACTTCATGAAAAAACTTTCTAAATTACACTACAATGCGATTTCGGTCATGCATGTTTAATACAGTAAAGACTAAGAACTTACTCATAGAAATTATGACGCTGAAGTTTCTGAAGGAAGAGGAGCAAGTCGCCTGAAACTTCCCGGTCTTCTAAAAATATCTTAAACGGTCATCCGATATCAGGAGGAAACCAGAAACCACGAGACTATCTCATTCATTTATTTAGAAAAACAGGGATAATAAAATTATGACAGTGTTGAAAGATGTTTGTTGTCTAAACGGTATTAGCTCTCTCTCTCAATGAGGTGGGATGCGCTTATCCATATATTAGCCCCCGAGCATAATATGCTCACTGGGCAACACGTGGAATTTATTGGGGAGGAATCATGAATGATGAAAAAGATATTATCCATTGGAATTATCGAAAACGTAAGAAGATAGAAAGATCATTACGCAAGAAAATAAATATGACCGAGTTGTGCTTTGTTACCAGTAGATCTTCGTCATTAGAACACAGAATAATGGACGATATCTAGGTTTATAGTCGATCTTTCAGACCATTACGGTTTTTTGAACTGAGCTCCACCAAAAAAATACCGTAATATTCTCATTTGAAATCTAAAAATAGAAGAAGTCATTAGTCCAAAGTACGCACTTAGACAGCTAAAGTCAGAAATTAATATTAATATCAGAAGGTGAAAGTGATTTCCAAGAAGTCATTAACTTCTATGTACACACATTTCTTGAATTAATTAAAAACAGAAGAAGCAGGAAAGGGAGAGGAAAAAGGGAAGAGGGTATAAGATTATATGCAAAAGCAGATTAGATTTTAAAATCTCCGACTCAAGATATTCTGATGAAAATGATGTTAGTTATGGGAAGAACGGACAAATTATTCGATGAATTCGTACTATGATATCTTGACTTTCTCATCTGAAAAGAAGAAGACGTCACACGGAAAATACAAAATTGGTTTGGAAGAGTTGTAGGGGATAATTGACGAGGAACATCTTTGGAAAGTGACTAATAGATACGAAACTAAGAAGCAAATTCTGCAATTTTTGTGGTTTTTGATCTTTTTTTCAGGGAACAGATCAGTTTCCAAACTAGAATGACACATCTATACATAACCAAGATTTATGGTTTTACGAGTTTCACAATTGAATGGGTGATATTATTCTTGATTCTTCCAGCATGACACAAAAGACACTTCTCCAAAAATATTCAACAAGAATGTTTGATGAAGATTCGACTCTTTATTTGAAAGAAAACGGTTTCCGAAGTCATCTGCACGTGGGCATCTGTTTTCAAACTTTTGGTTCAGAAGTTCATACAGAAGGACCTAAGAGAAAGAGAAATATAGACACATTTGAAATGAATCAAAATCAACTAATCAAAATCAACGAAAGGATATATGGATTGAGAAAAATCATACTGTAACTCCTCTCCCGACGTCAGTGGCTCTCTCCTCATGTCTCCTAGTGCTCGTAGTGAACAAAATGAAATAAACTTAGAGCAAAATGGTTCTATTCGGAATGCCGGTGGCTCCAATCAAATAAATAATTATCATTGAACAAATCAAAATCAAAGAACTGATCAAAAACGTTCAAAAGTTCTGACCAAAATGCAAAGAATATCCTCATAAATATTATGATTTTCGAAGAGGAAGCAGAGTTTAGACGTCACGACTACAATAATGGATTTCTTGTTTCTGGATCCAATATTCATTTCTTCTGAAGACGAAATGAAGTTATTAGGTAAAACACGAGAATGTTTTGATTCAAATGACGATGAAGAGTCAGAATGATTTTAATGAGCTGGAAGTGCATGGAATAAAAAGTGATCGAACGAATGGAGGAAGAATTATTCTAAAATACAGGGAAATAAAGGGAACAGTATTTAAAATTAACAGTACAGTTTTTGACATAGAAATTGAAAAAAAAAACGAAAGAATGATCTGACAAATCTTGAATACTCGAGGATACATAAATTAAGAAAAAGACTACGTAAGCGTAAAGAACAAGACGTTTTCAATAAATAAATATCTAATGCAAGTTGTTTAATTGAAAACAAATAATGTCTCCTCCGGATAAAAGAGAGAAGAAGGACACTCTCTGATGAGACTAATTGCTCACAGATTTTTACAGAGTCTCAGAATAAATTACTTTCTCGAGAGAGACAAGAGAAATTAGAACTCGTCTAGAACCTTTCCAAGGATGAGGATCGCTTATGGACAGTAAGAATCGATTTCACAACCAGAACATACTAGATTACGAAAGTTGTCTGAAAATCCATAAGACCTTGAACAAGTGAGAGAGAGAGAGAGCAGAGAACCCAGACATTCTGGATTTATTCTGAACTCAGCTACCAAAAAATTTTCCGAATCAATAATTCTGTTTCATGATTTTGGAATGTCAATCATCTGAAAACCACTCTCAACAGCCTTTCTTGCTCCATCAGCTTCCCTGTATCCCAATCAATGACATTCCTAGGAATTAACTGAAAAAGTTTCGATCTTTCTCTTCTTTTAGTCTGAATAAGTGGTTCTTATAATAATGAAAAGAAAAGGATAAATAGAGAAATAAGTATAAACGTTTCCTGTACCTCTCTTTCTACTACCTGCCAACCTAATTACCAAGACCCCATTGTAAGAATATTACTCTGGCAGTAGCTCCCTTTAAATAGCTCGTAATAATTGTCTAATATTTTGAGAAGTAGAAGGAAAATGGGAGAAATTATCGGAAAAATTTTGGCAAAAGAAGGGACTTGAGATGTAGGTAGAATGAATCTTTCACTCTTGGGTCTGAGCTGATGGAAAACTATCAATAAAAACATGTTCTGCAAATCCACTTTAGGCAAAGAGAGAGTGTGTAAATTAAAAATACTGTTATGAGATGAACCAAATGGAATCAAAAATAGGATTCTTGATAGACTGAGGCCGTCACATTCCTGATCTGTCGGGCAATTTCATAAAAGACGAGTCAAAAGTCCAAAACGCAAGAATCCTGAAATCAAGAATCTGGAATTTTCTTAAATTCTGTATTACGAGACTAAATAATACCATGTGAAGAGATCAAAAATCCCGTGGCCCACACATTTGTTTATTTACAAAAAACAGGATAAAAATTATGACAGTGTCGAAAAAAGATGTTTGTTGTCTAACCGGTATTAGCTCAATGAGATGGGATCAGCTTCGGCACTTTTAATTTTTTTTCGTGGAGAAATAAGAAATCAATTAGGAAAAATTAATCGAACAAAAACAAAAACAAGTATTCAGAATGAGTATAAATAAAAAGTGCTAACAGTTTTGAAATTCCGACTGAATTCTCTCCATCTCTCAGTTCTTCCATTTCCGTCAACTTTCTCTCTTTGTTTTCTCTCTTCTTGTCATCTTTTTTTTCTCTTATTGTTTTTTATTTTATTTAAAATCGTTTATTGGAGAAACATGAATACATTAGTCATATTTTTCTTGATGCATACATAAAATATCTATTTAAAATATTACAGAACAATACATGAGACCACCTTCTTTTCTATCTAATCAACCCGTAAAAAGCATGAAGAATTCGGCAAAAAAGGGAAAAGTGACCGGGAGTTGGTGGAAAATATAAGAAACATTGAAAAAGCAGGTAGGAAAGATCCTCTCCAGCTTTTTCTCAGTTTCTCTTTTTGTTTTAAATTCAGATCATATTGTTTGTTCTGAATGTAGAAGCATAGGTATTCGATCGAACACTTCCAGGTATCGCTGGTTGAGGAAGTTTTGGGACGGCTGGTTGATATCCTTCTTTACTTACTTTCGATCTGCAAATATAATTTTTTTTCTTTCGGAGAATAGAAATCAGAGTGAAAAACTCTGATCACACCCAGATCAGGCGATTTGAAAAATTGTCAGAAAAATAACCGCCCAGAATGGTGCATGCCCTGTTCTAAGAAATTAAAATACTAAAGTTGCGAAAATGAGGTCGCCTGTGAGCAGCATTTTTCACTTCTTTAAAATTTTTTGTTTTTTTTTGTTTTTGTAATTATTTAAATTTCAAAAACTTACGAAGATCTTGCGATTTTGAAGAGCAAGTAGACGAGACAGAATGCACACATAATGAAACTGAGCAGCATATCGAATGAGAATTTAGTTGCAGATACAGCATTGAAACTTCGATCCAACGCAAGATTTGGTTGAGTTGCATCATTGATGAAGGATAACATGTAGAATAGAGCAACAATTGGATAAATAGCTGCAATGACTCCTGCGAATCCATTGACTTCTTGATCATCTGATCCCAATAATCGACAACATGCTGATGATAATGCAATCGAACTGATCAAGAAAAGAGTCAATTCTCGACAGAAATTGAAGATCCAATCGGTTCCAGCACTTGCTTGTCCAATGAAACAGAGTCCTGTCAGAGGGTTTGCTGCTACTGCTTTGGCTAGAAGAGCCAACATCAAAGGAGCCAATGGAATACCGAGGATCAACATAATGACACGCGTTCGGGACTCGTCCTGAAAATCAGTATTATTTTAAATTAGTTATGAGCATATTTTGTAGAAATTAATGCCATTTTTTCAAATTTTCAGCATTTTCAAATCCTTACCAAAAGATTCGCTGTTCTTGTAGCCTTGTTCCAAGAGAAGCAGATCAGAAGCCACCATAATCTCGAGCACGTGGCCGAGTAGTAGATCAAAGAAGCCACGGAAGAACATGGGACATGAGATAATCCTCCGACAACAAATAGAAGGTGATGGGTGTAATCAGTACACGATATTTGGAACTGAAAATTGTTTAGCATTGTTATTTGATCTGACTTCTTTCCAATCCAATCAGATTGTTTTGCAGAATACTCACCTGGTCTTTGAAAGAAACGCTGATAATATAAATGGTCGAAGTGACACAGAAAGCAATACAAGAGAAGAACATTGCAGTTTCTGGCAGTGAATGGAGCAATTCGAGTCTTCTGAAGTAGATCCTGATGAGAATTTTAAAAATAAGACACACGATCACACAAGCGAATACTTACGATAATCCAACAATGAAGACGGACAGAATTGTGAGAATCACAGAGCTCAAGGAGAGGAAGAGAAGAAGTCGTGTGGCAGATTCGCGGTCAGTCTGGAAATTTTCAAATACTATAGAACAGTTTGTTTTAGTTGGAAGCGCTAACTGTTCCCCCACATTCTATCACAAAATCATCTCTATGTTTCAACTCCCTTCATCACCCTCTCCTCACCTGTCCAACTTTTTGTGGATTCGAACACAACGGTACACATTTCGATGATCGATTAAGGAACACCTCATCTTGTGGACATTTGCCGTTCAGCCTATCGGCCTCCCGTCGTTTATCTTCTTCATCATCGTTATTTTCCTGTAAAAAATGATTGATTTGCGGCTAAAACGGTAAGGAGTCTTGCGGTGTTTATTTAGTTACGTAACCTCCCTGACAAAAAAGAGTTACGGAGATTTTATCAGTTAGTTTTCTTCGCAAGGGTTAGATCAAATGACACGGATAATTATACTAGACACACTTATCCCACTGATACTTACCCTCTCGGCAGCAGCATATTTCGCCCGTTCATCCTGTATTGCTCCTTGCTCATTCGGTCCCTTCATACACATTTTCTCTCGATTATTTTCCAATGGAAATTTGTCACATCTGATGACTTCTGGCCATGAGAAACCAAAAGATTCAAGTACCGGAAGACACTTTTCCTGGACGGAAAGGCATAGTGGGCGACATGGACCAATTGGGTGGGCCAGCTGAAAATAGTTGTGGAATGTGTTGGGTATTTGGGAAATAGATAATAGTGACTTACTTTCTCATTGCACATTGGGAAGTAGACGGAGCATAAGAAGAATTTGAGTTGTTCAGAGCAAACAACTGATAGAAGTGGTTTGTAGGTGAGAATTGATTCAGAAGCATCTTTGAATGATTCCTCTCCGACAAGGTTCGGAAAACTGAAAAATAAATGTTTAGATGGAAAAGGAGTCTTCGATATTTAGGCTTTCACAGTCCCTTGAGATCAAAAGTTCGCCAAACATTCGAACTTTTTATCCCATTTATCAAGAAGTTCCCATCTGTTTCAAAAAAAACTCTGCTAATATCTTCAGTGGCTCAGATACAATTGATAGGAGATAGAGAGCAGTTGTGTTGATGGAGTCCTTCCTCTCCGGAGCAACTGTTCTGCGTCTCTTCAATTCACACGTACTCTCTCGCAGAGAGTCACGGCGTGAAATATGGCTAGCAGATAGTATAAGCCCGTCTATATATCACTCTGCTCTTCCTCTCCGAACCAGGCTCCGAAACAGAAGAATAAGAAGATTCCCCAGCACAACCCAGAACTATTTCTATGCAACTTTGTTCCCTTTCTGACTCTTTTTTTATTTTTCTGAGGAGAGGAAGAAGAGTACTAACTAATCGTTTTTGGTCCGGATGGTCACCGGAAATCATTTGGAAAACGGGGGAAGGGAGGAGAAGGAGTGATGAATTTGAGAAGGTCGATGAAGGGATTTCTGTTTGGACAGGACGGAGTTAGGGGAGATGAAAATGATGGATCTTTTTTTGGGAAGTTTGATAGATTTGAGAAGATTCGACTGACTGGGGCAGGACGTCTGTCACTTCTGAAGGGCTTGAGGACTTAACATTCCAAGTTACTTATAACCGGACCGTATCAGATATGCCTATTTTAGCACATGCAGAATTATCACTTCACAGTGGCATCTTTTCAGGCTTCCCTCAAATTTAATTTCCACAAAACCCAATTAAACTAGAACTTGATGTGATTTCTTTCCGCTATCCCCAACTCTTATCCCTCTTATCCGTCCAATTTCCTCATAAACCAATCATACTAAATCACCCACTGGATCTACCCAACAGGAGATGGATAAATCGCGGGATTCGAGTACAAAACAGTTGCTCATCGGGCTGGCTGAATGGATGGATTTCTTATTTTTACACACTAAATGTATAACAAAACACAAGTGATGTTTCTCTTTGGTTAATAAATTTGGTGAGAGATTGTTTCTGGGAATGCGCATATAGCCTGTGACCAGGTAATAGTGACTTTTCAGGTAAGAAAGGTACTGCCTCTCTCTTATGGACTTTTTCAAAATGTCTCCCTCCCTTCAAAATCCTCCATTAATCAAAAACGTGTCGGAATTTGTGAATTTTTCGCTTCGCAACATACGGTCCACTTGTCATGCCATGTGGCGCTTTTTCAACACCCAATGTTTGTCAGTTCGTTCTATTCGAAGAGACAACTCTAGAGGCCATCTGTATGAAGGGAGGGAATCAACAGTTTACATACACTTGGTGGATTGAGGAAAGAGAGGAAGTGTTTACAAATTGATAGGTTCTAGGTTTTATATACATACAAATGTATACCACCCAATAGATTATATTATAGATAAACAATGTGAACAGACGAGAACCAAGGAACAATTCAATGGTCTGCGTTGGAATGATATATTTTAATAATTTAGGTTAAGACTACGTTAATGAATATGAAAAATCAGTTGGAGAATCATTTCACACTTTTTATTGAAACACATCATGGGAATAAATAAATTCCCTGAATTAATGTCTGAGATGATCTCTATTTGCTTGGTTTAACCGAATGAGAACGTCTCTGAAATGTGAGAGCTTCACAACTTCTCACTATCAAAGAATCAGTCTCATCATCGTCCAAAAAACCTCTTATCTTCTATTGAACTTTCATAATTCTAACCAAACTTTTTCCAACTTTTTTCTCATCCCAATCCGAGGTGTAATACTTACTTTCCCTTCTTCTTCCCAATTCTCAATAGGATGGAGCATCCCATCGAGCATCATTTCTAAGATTTACGAGCCTATCAATTTGTGCTTCAAGGCTATAGGTCCCATAGCACACATATTGTTATTATTGCCACCTGTTTAGTTAGTTTTTTAGCGACTAACTATTGCCACGTTGCTTTTTCCGCGTCTGACGAAATTTTTCGGACAGAAGGAAAATTGGTTGGTTGGTGCATTTATTGCGTGTGTGTACTACTGATAACTAACTACTGATAAGTGATCGATTGGTTTGTTTGGTAGCTGTTGGACGGGAAGAAGATACACTTTGATTATGAATATATTGATTTAGTATACGGGATAGTGGAACAAAAGTGTGACACGTGGTATGATAATGAGAGAGCGAATGAAGCAAACTAGTTACATTACACCAGAATAGTATCATCTAGTGTTGGGTTTGAGGTGCCCACTAATCGGAATTACATGACTGAAACAATAAACTTCCGGAGAGTCAGACTAAAAACATTAAGAAAAATAAAAGGTTTTAGATTCATCAAACCCAGAGTAATAGCGTAAAAAATACTCTCTATAGTTTTCCATAAATTAAAAATATGAAAAAAGAAAAACTAACCTCGTTAAATTATACGGTAACTCTGCGCACATCTCATGATCCACTCGCTGACACCTTTGTGCTCCAACTCCAAGAATACCTAGGAGGAGAACCAGAAAACCACGAAATGATGGTCCCATTATGTGATAATGGAATGGGTTAGTGAGAGGTCCAATAGGTTTAGTAGTGAAAAGGGAAATGATGAGAAGAAGTAACAATGAAGGAAAAGAAGAAGAAGAAGGGACACCCTCTCTCTAGATACCACCAGTGGCAGCCGTCTCTCCGTCTCTCTTCGTTGACAAATGACCCAAAATGTGGGCGGAGTTTAGTGGTTGGTGAAGGTCCTTCGGTTATCAGATATTTGTATGCATGGTAGAGAGAAAAAGAGAAATTGAGAGCTTGTGTTCTTTTTTTCGGTCGGTTGGTCGATTGGCGCTCCAACGGGAGAAATAAAAGGAGAGTGAGAAGTTTTTATGACGGCCTGTAATAAATATGGAAAGAAATGGAAGCATTCGATAACGGCAAGAAATAGAGAGAAACAGAGAGCAAAATCATCATGATAGACTTCTATCGAATGCTATTTCTGTTGTAGTTTTGGAGTTTCAGAAACTTTTCTGGAGTATTCATTAGTAGTTCATCCAGTTCATACAAGCTGATTTAATGTCAGACTCTACAATTACCGTTTATCGTCTATTCATAAACCCTGTCTGTAAAAAAACTCTGCATGCCCTAATGTTAGTTCTATTGTCTTTCTGAAATCCCAGTTATCGAAAATCTTGTTCAATAGATTTCTCTGCTAACTAAGAATCTCCAAAATTTCGAAACTTCTCGAAACCAGTCAATCGTGTTCCATTTGTTCCATCCTTCGTCTTCTCCAACCAAAAAAGAGTTCCATTTTCTTTTTTCGTCTTCTATCGCTAATCTCCTTTTCTCTCCTTTCCCTTCCCAAACAAAGTTACACATTGTGCACTTTTCAGTATGTGTATGTTTCTAAAATCTCGGCTCGTTTGGGTCCAATTGTCTTGAAACCGAGAGAAAACCGGGGGGACAAAATCAGATTTGTTGTTTGAACTCATACTTTTTCTGTTTCAAATAGTAGTAGTCGTGGTGGTGGTTGTGGTTGTTAATGGGTTACGCAGGGAGCGCATCGGATGGTTTCTTATCAAAGAGTAGTTGATAGCGACTACTAGAATTTTTATGTGAAGACACGGTTTGAGTTAACAGGAACTCAGCTATTCTGCTGAATACACACTTCGAGGTTATCAGAATTCAGCTTGATGAAACTGATTCTTGATCTCGAATCATGGAATATTGAGAGATGAAGAGGAAACAGTTCATAAAACGTAGACGTTCTTGCACCTGTTCGTATGTTTTTCTTCCAAAGTTTTGTAAACATAACCCGAATAGTGCTACAAAATGACACCTGCTTCTATGCAATGTTCTCGTTCGAGGGTCAGCTGCTTGATCGGAAAATGTACTATTTTTATGTTTTTGGAATAAATTCAAGACAGGTCGGTCCGATTGAAGTGTGCCCTCGAGCGGATTACTGTAAGAGGTGTGGGAACATGCAAGAACCTCTTTTCAACTGAACCCTTCCAGTCGTATCAGATTGAGTCTGCTGGAAGTGTCGGGTATCATACTCAGTCTGAACATGTTGAACCTTCTCGACCCGAGTCGATGCCTATGTGATTGACTGCTTATCTCCCTGTTCCATCTGCCCCACCATCCTTCATTCTACAGTTTTTGTTATGCCCATCCTCTTCCTTCTTGCCCACCATCACCAGCCATCTGCCACAAATGAATCACACGTCACACCCGTTCATCCAAAAGTCTGCTGATGCTCAATTTGTCACTCTGGAGCATATTTCAAGAATCACGCACCCCGTTCGTACAGATTGTGGAGACAAAGAGAATAGAAGGGAGGGTTTAGATTAATTCAATTGTTGGGGAAAAGAGGAGGAGAGATATACATTTTGCCGCCAAAAGAGAGACGTATGGAAGGGGAAAGGCACTTCATATCGTAGGGGGGGCTCATTTACATGCCAATTGGAGATTGAACGAAACGAAAAATGTCATGTCAAAGAGTCAGTCACCACAAAATCAAAACCACCGGTCATTTCGGAACAATTCATGAACATAATGGGATATTTAATTCCATAATAATTACATAACTGTGGAGAAGTCAAATGTGAATGTTTGGTAGGGGTAGCTACCTTTCAGGAACGGCTCTGAGGAATCAGTATAGTACCGAAGGCTCAGATAAGCGGACTGACTCTTACAATACCAGAAGACTATCGGAACCTTTTTTGAGTACAGAAACCCGTATCAGAGAGGAAGATTGAACATGATCTTGAATCAGATTCTGATTCTATTTTTGTTCGGCAAGTTCTTACAGTCAATTCGTTGGAATGGCTGCGATTCTGAGTTTGGCCTAAATTCACATTTGTGATCAGTTACGATGTTTAGGAGTATGGTCTACTCAGAATGATATGCTACTTTTCACAATTTGTGAGAAAACGTTGACTAAATCTATTACCGAACATTCTTGTGTTACCTTCCTACTACCTCGATGACGTCACCGCGTCATTTCTCTATTTTTCATTTCTACAAAGTTTCTATTGAAAACTGACCAAGCTTGACCGAGCCAAGCCAAATAAGCTCTGCTCTTTCTCTCTTCGACCCGTATCTCTTCGTGTCTGTTTCAAAAACCTCTCCAATTTCTTCAACCTCTCCTGAAGTATTCCCGGCGGGGACGATGGTTCTTCAAGCCGGAGAAAAGGGTCGCTCGCATCAATCATATCTCTTTCTCTTTTGCCTGTCAGAAGGCGGGAAGAAGGGGAATGAGCGCGCATCACACCAAGAAATAAATCACGTAACGTCTCGTATGTCTGTGTATGTGAGCACGGATTGTGCGCCGAACCAGCACAAAGAAGACCGAGGAACAAAGAAGTTGCTGATAGACGCGCAAATTTTTGAGAAAAGAGCAAGAAAAAGTTTTGAAATGGTTTTGGACGAAAGGTTCAGAAGCAAATGATAGAGGGTATTCTGGTATGGTTGTGAGATACGTTACGGTAGAATCTGTGATAGAATTTCGTGACAACCGTCTGAAAATGACCGCCTCTTCGGTATTTTAGAGTCAAAACGTGAGAGAAGATATGTTTGTCTGGATTACTAATCTGCAAGTGTTTTCTCATGTTACCAAATCAATCAGACATTCGGATCAACAAGCACTTTTCAACTTTCAGACTCGGCAACTGCCAATCAGAAGCACCTGACATACCCTATCTTGTGGTTGATTGACGGAACAAAGTAAACTGATAAGAACCGAAAAAAGAAGTTTTTGCTCCATTCCTCGACCACTAAAATGTATTCATCACTTGACTATCATTCCACTTAACTATCAACAATCAGTTTACGACTTCTGTTGGTTGAAATAGTTTCCTTGTCCACGTTGAACACGAGAATACATTCGTCCTACCTGATAAAAATTAAGAGCAAACGCACCAAGCATAACACAGCACAAACACATTTTCGAGTGGTACGCACCCTGCTCTTTGTGTTCAATAATTATCGAGTTTATTGGATGCAATCAAAGTTTTATGATGTGGCAATGCGTGTGGCAGGAATTGAGAAATAAGGGAAGGACCGGTGAAGGATTCAAGGGGTTCAGAAAGATTTTCATTCAATTTGTGCACTAACTGCATATTTGTCATTTGACGGGCCGGGCCGAGCGGAAATATTTTTTTGAATTTTAACACCGCAAAAATAAATTTAAAAAACTTTTCCTCCCCAAATTCACTGTAGAACTACTTAAATTCGTCAATTTACTCCAATTATAGTTCAAAGTGCCCCAAAAACTCCTCTTTCAAAAGTTATTATTGAGAAAAACATGTTTTTCGGGGAAAAATCGCGAGCCAACCGATCCAACTCGACCGAGCCACCCTAAGACGGCCTAAGCCGGTGAAATTTGGAAATCGGACAAGTATGGCAAACTGTGATAGAGGAACACCCAGAGGATCAAAACGGTGTATCCCGGTTTCCGAATGAGGTATCCATGCATTTTCAATCGGCAAAACATATGTAGTTCGATATTCATAAAAGATGTTATCAGTGGAAACAACTCCATAACTTTCATGTTAGCCTTGATATCAGTCTCCGAAGTTTTTGCAATGGGTGGACCTGGACAGTGTCTCAAATATTAATAGAATCCCCCTTGATGTTGGGCTTCCAGACAAAGCGAGTAGACAAACGAAAAATCTGTAATGATGATTTGTTTAAGCGTACAAAGAAACCCTTGATATACACAACACTTTTTTTTTTAACAAGAAACGCAAATTGAACCAGAAAATATGTGTTATCAAATTGAACTATGTACCCTGAAAAAGACTTGAAATATTTCAAAAACTTATTCTTGTACACTTTCCAATAAGTGACAAAACTACCGTAGTCTTTTGGATGTTCAGGTCTGTGAGGTCTAAAACAAGTCTGGATAGATTCAGAACGCTTTGTAGGTCAAACTTGAGTATGTTGTAGATCAAGAAAGCAGTGGTCTAGATAGTGACCCCGCTTGTTTGTTTTTGTGGGAGGCAGTCAATTTTTGGAATTCTTGGACCTGGTCTTGTGCTAACGAAGAGAAGATATTCAAGCTCTATTTGTTGCCATTTCTGTCTTCATGGTGAAATACTCATAAGAGAGATCGCGGGAATTGAGGAGACTTTGACACGAAGAGGACACAAACATATTCGTTCTCTGCTTCTATTACGTTTTGTTCATCTCTCTTTTTTCTAGGAACATTTTCCTCTTCTTCTTACTTTATTTTTTGATAAGCCTCACGTGTATCAGTATTCTGAAAAATAGGTTTTTTGGATTCAACATTTCCTCCTCTTTTTTAATGCTATCAAACTAGTTTATCTACAAAAGATGTAGATCAAAACCTTAAAAAAAGAGTGGGGCACATCTAATCGATTTTATGCACTTTTTCCCAACTTGTTCAGCTTTTTCTCAATTTCTCAGTTTTTTCTTGGATTTTTCATGTTTTTTGTGCTCTAATTCTAATTTCGAATTGTCAGATAACGATGAAAGAAGAAGTTCCAAGAGATCATCATAATATAACTTCACTTATTTATCCGGATCACAACATGCGATGTCTCAGTACAAATGATGATGACAGACTTAACAAAGACGTCAAGGTGAGTTATTTTAGACTCTTCTCAGTGATATAAATGTCTCAATAATTTCAGTTTGGTGTTCTCCGAATATTCTGGGGAGAAATGCAATTGCCGTTTACTGAAGAAATCGAGCTTCGAGCCGTCAAAAGATCTGTGGAGATGAAGACATTTATGAGTTGGGAGTTTCGATTAGGTCCATCGGATGATCAGAAAGTTTTAGTCTCGGTTCCAGCTCATTTCTTCTGGAGAATGCTGGTGAGTTTTCTACTTCTGTTTTCACTCAAGATATATCATATCAATAATTTTAGAGAACGAAAAAAGAAGAACTCCAAACGTATCCAGCCACATTCATGTTTCAATTGGCACAAGAAGGAATGGAACATTTGAAAACTTCGATTCCAGATGTCTACGAATCAGTGAAAAAGTACCATGCAGAACGGAGCAAACCTCTTCCAGAACTCCTTTTTGTCGTTTTGGATCCAGCAAATATTCAATTTTTCGAGTTAGGTCTTCTCTTGTACAGAGGCGCGTACGAAGTCCTAATCAAACAGTTCCATAAAGTGGTGAGTTCTTTCTGTAATGCCCAAATCAAATAACTATTCTAATTCTAAAATTTTCAGTTCGATAAACACTGGGCAGATCACAACAAATGGTGCATGACTCGATATCCAGATCCGAGGGTTGTCTACGCTCCAATTGGTAAGCTGATTCCTATAATTATTCTTTGATTCTCAGTTTTCTGATAGATCAACATGATGTTTTCAGACGAAGTATCGGGAGAAGACTTCTCTAATCTAACAAAACGATTTGGTCTCCGAAATTATGATACAAAAGAATCAGCTGATTGGATAAGATATACGGTTCGAACTTATTTACCGAGAAAGGAAGTAAAGAAAAAGTGTAAGTTTCAATTGAATTCTTTTTTGGAAGACAACAGTGAACTTTTATAGATAAGAAAGGAGCGCATATGAAGAAGGCGATGAATCAGACAGAAGATGGAAGTGTTGAGAAAAAAGAAGACGACGGAGAGCATGATCAGGAAGAGATTCTGGGAAATCGACAGATGTCATTCGACAGAAAAATCATCTATCCAGAGAATTTGAATGATTTTTTCGAGGAAATGAGAGTGAAAAAGCAAATGCAGAATAGAAAGAATCGATTACTCAAGGAGCTCGAAGATCGGGTTGTGAAAGTAAAAGAACCGAAAGTTGTGGTGGAAGTGAAAGAGGAGTTGATAGAAGTGAAAGAGAATCCCAAGGATGAACCGATGGAGGAGGAGAAGGAGGATCCGGTAGAAGAGGATGTTTCAGAAGAAGTCGAACTCGATTTTGAAATGGAAGAAGAAGAGGAGGAAGAAATTGAAGAGGAAGATGATGGTTCATTCGAAGCGGATGCCCCAACAACGTCGACGAGGTCAGCAAGAAGTCGTCAAACAAGAAGAAGAGCTCCCGGTTCAGCTTCACTGGCGTCGGATAATCGACCAAGACGTCAGAGAAACGGTATGATTGCGTTGAAAATTTCTTGTATGTCTGGGAAAAATAGCAAAAATGAGAGAGAAACATGAATTGCCTTATTTCAAAAACTGTCATCTCATTCTATTCTAAATCAAGCTCTTCGAATTTCCAGAGCCAACTGAAATCTACAAAGCAACTCCAATCAAAACGAGAACTTCCAAACGTCGTTGACATCTCAACTGGAAATTATTTATTGATTTTATGTAATTATAATAATATTCTCTTATATCGGTAACATGTAAATTTGTATCATTGTTGATATCTAGTCATCAAATTCTTACAATTTCATATTTCAATCATTTTATATTAACCTATTCATTATTTTTCCAAGTGTCATTTCTCATCCCAATTTCTGATTTAAGCAATGAATTCGTTCATTCCAGAAACGGAAATTTTCATCTCTTTCTCTCAGAAACTTACCTTTCAGATCACTTTACTCTCTGCCACTTACCATTTTCTAGTCAGACAAAAAATCTTCTCCATTTGCCATTTCCTGACTTTTCCAAAAAATTTCCGACAAAATGCCAACAAAAAATCATCCAAGTGTACACACAACGCTACAAGACCAATTATATATACTCTTATGAACATTTTATTAATAGTCTCAGAACAAGGAGAAGACACCTGAAGCAACGATTAAGAGAAGCGGCACGAGGAAGACGTGATTGGCAGAAGGAGAAGAATTAGAGGAAGAGGAAGCAGATGAAGATGTTGGAGATGTCTCGAGACGTGCTTGATTCTCTCGCTTCAATCGGAACGATGTTCGGACAGCTATTGGAGGTGAGATGTCGGAGACGTCTATCGATGAACTGAAGGGGTCAGATACTGGAGTTTCCGGGTGGTGCCGACGTTCTCTGCCACGGCACGATGGTTGAGAGCAAGTGACACAGACGTGGAGGTTACAGAAGATATTCACTTCGTTACTGAAAAAATAATTATGAAAAATTGAGAAACCTCTTTTATTGATTAGTTATACTTTAGGTAACGAGTGTCTGCCTGCCAAGTTTCGGTCACTGAATCCATTCAAATGTTGACAGTCATTTTAACTATACAGTATCCGAAATTCTTGCAAACACGACTCCTAGTCTTTTTTGTTTGCAAATCTGCACCATTCAATTGAAAAAAGTTCACCTTGACTTTTATCCAAAACGAACAAAGAACACAAAGAAACTTTTTTGTTTCTCCAAAATGTCAAGGTTCAAGTAGGGGAATGGAAGTGGTTAAGAAGCTTACCTCGTAGGGAATGCCCACGCTTTGATGTGGTTGTAGAAAATGGTTTTGCCGTCACGACGAGACACTTCAAAGTCACCCCAAACCTGGAAAATGGGTGATTTATGGTATAGTGGACGAATGTTTGGACGGCGCGCAATTTTTGAGTTACCGTAAACCCTGCGGAGTTGTCAAGCGGAGTTGTCAACTGGCAAATTATAGCTCAATATCTATATGTATATTTCTTTAGTTGTAAAATAATGTTTTGAACAAATCTATAGTCAGTAGAGATATTGTGCTCCAAACTATTGCTAGTGGAGTCGCCTCAAGGTTAATGGTATTCAGATCAAATACAGAGCAACTTCTGATGGCAGAAGGGGTTTTTTTAACTCCAGAAGGTATCCAGGCATCTGAATACTTGAATAACCCAACAGTCCTTTACACAAAACATGACGAAACTGACGAAAAACATTTACTTTGAAGTTTTTGATGAAAGTCACTTCGAGAATGGTTAGCACGCAGGGTATGCGGAAATTTGTTTCAAATCTCTTCTTCCTGGGAGCCCAAAGACTTGGAAATTTAAAGGATGTCAACCACTTTGTGGTAATGTCGAATTAATTATATTATATTTCACTGCAACTTAACAGTAAGTGTTAACAAGAAATTTACATTTCCAGGTTTGATCTACAGAATCTCTAAAATTTAACATCACGAGTCAACCAGTGACTTTAAAATACTTCTCTTTTGACTGGAAACTGCGAAAATCTTTATTTTTGACCAATTATTTCTTCGGAAGTAGCATTTGAAGAGCATTTGAAGGATACCCCGTACCTCTCCGGAAGTCTGCAGAGAGCATCCTTGAGAATCCGATAACGGGAGTTCCGAGATTCCATCATTTGCCCAACACCGTCCGATCCGTCCATTTTGATCATCTTTCATTTCAACAGTATACGTCTGTAAAAGTGTTGCTTTTTCGGAAACTTTCACTCATTCCCTATACTTACCACTTTGTCTCCGACTGCCAATGGACGTTGCAGTTGTTTGGCGTCAAGGCTTGCGCCATCGAGGACGCGTACGCGGTAGTCAACCGTCTGGAAATATTGGGAATTGAGAAGACAAACAAGCAAGTAGACAAGAATCTTGATTTTTAAATTACGACTGAAAGCAATCCTATTTTTAACTCAACGTTTTAACGGAAACCTATAAATGAAATGTAGATTTAGACCTTCAAAACAAAATGCAACAGAGCTAAATTTTTAACACAAAAGTTCACGTTACCTGATTATTTAGAAGACTACTCGCGGTCGTGGCATCTGAATTTATCGTAATTCCTCCGAAGGATACAGTAACTTGAGATTCTCTGCAAACAGCACAATGAAACTTTTCTGAAAATGTGTTAGAGAATAGGTAATTGTCCTTACTTTGGTACAGGAGCTGCTGGAATGCAAGTGAGGAGAAACCTCTTGTCAGTTTCCCCGTTGAAACTGAAATTTAAATTGTAATTTTCATCGGAATAGTCCCTAAATTCAAATTCTGGTTGCCTAAATGTATGCCCACTTTTCTAACTGGCCCCATACAACTCACTCATTATTGGAACCCATGACAACTTCGATTTCATTCTCTAGGTTTCCCTCTCCGTTCTCCTTCGTTGAGCATCCTTTCAATGGAATCTAAACAAATATTATAATCCACTTATTCTTCTTTTTTCAATCCTATTTACAAATAGACCACTGACCTTCAACTGATATTTTGTATCTGGTTGTAATGTTCCATTTGCATAAATACACTTTGGATGGCCTGAACGACTTTGTATCGTGCCATGAAATACTTCGTCAAATTTGATTTTTAGAAGAAAGTCTGTCTGAAAAAGAGAAGGATTAGCATGGAAAAGGTTAGAGAATTATCTAAAAATGACATTGAACCTTCAAGTTAATAGTCTTGACTCATCGGATCAGCCTGGTTTAATCTATGTTTCTATTCTATTGCCCCACCTGTTCGCTCGTCAAATTCAGAACAGATTTTTTGAGAAAATTACATAAGAGGGACCTTGGATTATGGCTAGGGTTTTAGTTAGTAATTTTGAAGAACTTGATACTGAATATTACAAGTTTCATATTTTTCCAAATACAAAAGAGATGACCGAAAATGTCTAATTTAACATTGAAAAATATATATTATCAATGTTGCGACAAGATGCGAACAATTTCAACAAATAAGACAAGCGGAAAATTTTTCGTCGAGTGATTGTCTTTAAGTATAAAAAACAGTACCTGCATTTTGAATGCTCAACAAAACATTTTCAGATACGACTTTCGAAACTTGGGATTTGGAATTTGGAAAGACTAGTGAGACACACCGAAGCCTGCTTCAAAATAAGATAATTTTTTTCTTAAAAACTTTGAAGTAGATGTAAATTATTACTAGTTTCATATTAAAGAATGCCCCTATTCATTTGCAATAAAAACCAAAATTTTCAAGAAAAAATATGGTTTATTGATATTGGATATGCAGATAAAAATTGTCATTGGGATTAAGAGAGGTACGAGCACAAAATTACGAGCAAGAGGGAATCACATGGCAAAGAGTTGAATACATACGGGACAATTGGAAAAGCTTGGAAAGACTAAGAACTAAAAGGAAAAGAGAATAAGAAGAGCCTACCTTATCACATGCAATAGAAGTGTCAACTATGGCCACAGATTGAATGAACGGAAGGACCGCCCAACCGATGATCCACAGAAGAATCATGAGGGGCCCCAACTTGAATCAATAAGTTCTCAAACTTTTTCGAGAATCTATGTCAGAATACCAACACAAAATAATATGATTCCTTCTGTTGGATGGGCGGTCTGAATAGAGAATAGAAGACGTGGGAAGACGAAGAAGATGGCGGAGTATAATTGGAGCGACGCAACGCATACAGAGCGGTGAAAAGGGGAGGGGTACAAAAAAAAGAGGAGGAGGATGGTAATGACATGTTACTGTAGAAGGACAACTACCTAATTATATGGGCATCATCCATGACGAGAAAAAAGAGAAAGACTTCTTATAAGTGACTTCTTACGCAATTTGCTACTTTCCCCTCTTTTTTGAGGTCTAGAGGACAAAAAAGAAGGAAGAACGGGCCTTCAGATGTCAGAAGTCAAATTATCATTTTCGGATTGTTAGGGGATTTCGGTGAAGTATAATCATGAGTGGGTTAAATATGAATTTCACACTTTTCGATACATCCAGAAGCTGTACTTTCAAAAAAAGTCTCAATTTTTAAATGCTCGAATAAAGCAAATAACGTCTTTCAAAGTCACATGTCATTACAAACAACTAAATGACAAGTATGCTGTAATTTATCTTAGGCCGGTGGTTCGGGAGAAGGTGAGACTGTGGCAGGAGCAGGTACGGGTCGTAGTAACATAATTGATGTTTCTCTTTGATCCTTGGCATTCCTCTCAGTCCGGACAGCTATTCCATTGGCCATGTGATAGTCAATTAGTTCAGTTATGTTGTTGAACTCATGATCACGAGTACGGACTCTCTGGAAAACAATTAACTTTATAGTGGGAATACAGAGCTGAGGTCAAATCCGCTGAATGGCTTTTTTGGACATTTTTTGGAACAACAATGTGGCACACTCTTCCACAGAGAGTTCCAAATTACTAATAACATGAGAAATCGCTTTAATCCTATTTTAGAACTGTTATACTTGAATTATACTTGAAAAAAGTTTTGAAAAAGATTATTTAAATACCTTATTTAACAAGAACGACAGAAAACGTAAATGACTTACCATTTGATGATCGAGTAGTATCAAATGTTTGTGATCTCCATCAGTTGTCAAACCACTCAGCACAAACTTTCCAGACGTGTGGTCACTTTGTCTGCATCTTGATAGAATATTACTATTGTTTATTATCATCAGTCTACAGAGTATTGATACAGGCTTTATCTACACTTTTGAAATGAATCTGAACTAACCGTACTAAAAAGTCTCCAGCCATTGTCAGCAAGTTTTGTGCATCATCTCTTGACAAGTGGCCATGAAACCATACTTTTCCAACAACATCATCCGCAACTGCTCTATGATTTCCAACAGGAGACTGACGAACCAAATTAACAATTCTTCCCTCCGCAGGCACTTCTGGTCTCACGAATCCATCGTCTGTTACACTTGGAGTGCTTGAAGTCGAGGCTTTCTCTTGAGCATCAAATATGCTCACATCAATTGCTGCGATCAAAGTATCAACTAACTTCTGAGCATCTTTACTTGATAAAACATGGCATCTTCTATCAGTTCCATCTTTATTCTTTGCAATGTATCCAAACATATTTGAATTTTCTCCTCTTCCACGGCATCCAAATGAGAAATACGTTATCGGATGACGTTGAATTAGTCTGTTTTTCTTGATAACTTTTACCATTTTGGCGGATATATTTAGGTCAACAACGTAGTTTTCTTCTTTTACATCACCAATTATCTGAAATGAAAATGTTTTTTTTAATGAGAAAAACTAAAAAATCAACTATTTTCCTCGAGAAATTAACATTTTTAGACAAATTCTGAAAGTGTCGAAAAAATATTTCACTTTTTCAAATGTTTTACACTTTCTGTTTTGTTTTTCTTCAAACTTGATATCATCTAAAAATCAATTGACTTACTCGTCCAACAATCGGATTAATTTCTTGTGCTTCACATTGTCCGACAGTTGCTGCCACGTGTTGAATGCATTCTCTGGAATATCGTAGAATAAAAATAAATTATTTATATTGAAACTTACGCGACAACTTGTGATCTCATCTGGGAGACCATTGAATTCATGGATTCGATGACGGGGACACTGCCGAGATACTGAAATTAATTGTTTTTTTTCTGATCAAGTTTTATTTAATATCTAGTGCTAGCCCAATTATATAAGTTTGTTTTGACACCTCTTGAATAAGTTTTAGGTATTTTTTTATCTGTCAGGTGGCCTCGACTCAAATAACCAGGCCGTTCGTGTTGTTTTGAGTTGGGTTTGAATGTTCTGTCTTGACTTTTTATCTATCTTCTTCTTTTTCTGGCTCAGTTGCTTTTCTTTCATGACTTCAATTGACCGCAAACTCTGACAGGTTATCAGTTGCTTTTTCAATTGATTAAATCAATAAAGAATTTCGAAAATCGAAAGAAAAACTTACAACGGCAGCAAGGGTAACCCCAGAGCTCCGGAGCTCTTGAGTGAATCTCGGATCAACAGGAGGCGCCATCCTTCTGATCCGTTTTCTCGGAGGTTGAATGTTATCAGCAATGATTGTAGAGTTGATAAACCAGCAATAGGTTAGAAACTGCTGAAGAGTGAAAATACGCTAAACGGAACGAGAACATTGAAGAGATTGTTGTTTGACAAGAGACTTCAGAGAAAGAAGAAAGAGAAAATGAAAAGAAGAGACGGAGAGAAATATGAGAATTGTCGGCTGACGGAATGGAAATAGAGAGGAAAAGAAAGAGATTAGACAACGGAGATAGCTCCCTTTTATGTGACGGAGAGTATGAGTCATTCTCTTTTTTTTCTCTGAAAATAAGTTTGCATACTAATGGAAAAGGGAGTAATCAGATAGAAGTATGGGAGAGAAAGTGTACTTTGATCCAGATAACTTTGCATGTTTGTTTCTTGACACATGTCGTATGGAATCGAATTAAAATTCTGCAGAGAGATCGAGACATTAGTCAGATATCATGGGTCTAATTTAAGGTGTGAATGTCATGAATTGATACAATTTCTGTGTATTTCCGAGAGATAGTTGTCATCACCTGTTTACCTTACGCTTGAATTCGGGAAAGCATGTTCTGGTTCAAATGAATAACTGGGTTTTACGGTCTGTTTGAGTTATAATCCAGCAAGGAAACTACACAAGGAAATAAAACTGTGTTTACCGCTGAAGAAAGTGTCCAACTTGTTTTGAGCAGGAAGTTTGAAGCTGCGTATCGTTAGACGTTGGTGATTATTCAGAAAGTAAAATGTGAGCAAATTCAGATTCTCAAGAATAGTTTTTAAAATTTATTATTCATCAATGCTCAACAGATTCTTAGAATCCCCAGATTCTCAAGATTATTCGTAAACTCCATGAGAATTCTTCGAAAAATTAACGGCTAGAATGTCAAGAGAAAAGATTTAAAACAACTCTCATGGTGAACTTTAAACTATAATTTTCAAAAGACCGAATGAAACACACAACTCAGAACTCGAATTTCCGATTTCAATCAATACAAACCTGCACTTGACTCTTCGGAGATATCAACTCGCACCTTCAAATTATACTAATATTTTCTGGATAAAAAAATTTTCATATTCTTTTCAAGGATTAAGTTATTACTATTATTTCTACTTGTTTAAGTTGTATGACACTCGCAGATTACTTATCAAAACAGACAACAAGTCGCTTCTTTTATGGAAAGAATGAGTCAGTTTGAAAATGTTAGTATGATTACAAATGACCAAACAACTAAAAAGTAAGGAGATAAGAATAAGAGAAAAAGGGTGAACACTGGGTGAGAAATTATGGAGAGACTCATCCCTGAAATTGACGAGTTGAGGGAGAAATAGGCTGGCAGTTAAATGAGATCTAATAGGTTTGTTTGGATAAAACGTAATTCAACAGAAATTACTTTCGATCTTAATAGAGAACGAAAACCCTTTCGAAAAGAAAAAAAGGTTGGGCTGGTCATTACATAAAATCTTACAGTCTGAAAATTGGAAGGAAAAGAGTCGAAGAGATTATGAATGAAATTGGACTGACAAGAGTGACAATCTGAACTCACATGAACGTTTTCAACAAGCTGCTCCACTAAAAGAGTTGTTTTTCTATTTGCTCTCTCACTCTATATTGCAGAGCCCGGAGGCAAACGAGATGAGTCATTGAAGAAAGACTGAGTATGTATACTTGAAAAGGAGTATAAAAAATTAAACAGAATAAAGAAAATGGGTGGGAACAAAGAGCTGTTATTTAATAGAACAGAAGCAGGAAGGAAGTAGGAAATTGTGAATGTTATTATTCAGACAATGTGGGTGTTTGACGGATATTAAGGGAGTGATGAGTGACTAAATCTGATGAAACAGACTATCCATCTGAAGCCAAGTAGCAAACAATTGTGGTCAGTTCTACTAAATAAAACAAAAGGGTTTGGTTCCATCATTTCAGCTATTTATGCTCCGATAAAAGATAAAAGTAGGCGGAAATATTTTATAGAAAAGTCAAACTTTTTGGATTGTAGATATTCTAGAATGCCGGATCTATCGGAATAAGCTCAAGCCATTGGTTTCTCATCCAGATTTCATGCTCATTCAAATTAAAATTTAACTTCTAAAACGTAACAAAACTCTACTCTTTCTCCATAATCTATTTCTCCATTTCTTCTGGTTTTGATTCAAAATTTGGTGAAACTAGAGAGTATAAAACTATAATCTATTCACGGAAGTCAGCTCAAGTACCCACATTTCTAACGTGATATTTTCAATTTTCCGTCTTTTTCTCGTGAGAGCTCATGAGTCATTCGTAACAAAAAAGGGGAGGATCATGATGCACATATAAATACTAATGAAAAATAAATGGGAAATAGATTCAAATGTATCAAGGGACATATATGACACATCAAGAGAGCACATACGGATATATGATGAAAAATCTCAAAATGTTGTTTGATTTTTGTAGGCTAGAAAAGGTAGGGTGGTGTGACTCAAATTATCAACTGGGCTTCAATAGTCATGTCTGAATATCAAAACCAATCGATAGCTATTTATATTATGAGGTGATGAAAATGAATCCATGTATGGAAAGTAAACTTACGAGAAGTTTATTGTACTGCTTATTTATTCAAACAGACTGACCAACCGAGTATTCAAATACAAGAAAACCGAGAAAATAATGTTTATTTATTGTTAGAACTATTATTATATATACACGTATTCCTGGGATATGTGACGAGACTCTGGTGTCAGATGATGTTGATTAATTGAGTGGAACTCATGGGAAAATTTTGAGAAAAAACAGCAAAACGGGTAGTGAGAGAATATCAAAGAAATAGAGTTTCCGAAAAAGTAAAAACAGAAAATCAGAAGAACACAAGGACATGGAAAAATGGTAAAATTGAGAATGGGAATATAAAAGTCAAAGTTTGCGGAAAGGGGAACGAAAAAGGAGAAATACAGAAAGCATGAAAGTTTCGAAATCTGAATCACTGAAGCATCCAATCTGGAGGCTGAACGAAGAATACCCCACCATCTGTTGCGCAGTACGTTGGGCAAACCTGGAAGAAGAAGAAATCAGTTTCATTGATTTTTAGAAAGGTTATTCTGCAGCATTTTTACTTCAAAGTTAATCAAAAATGAAATTTCAGCTACTCACCCCTCTGTTTCCTTCCTCTCCTCTCTCGCCAATGAGTCCTTCTGCTCCAGCAGCTCCATCATTTCCAGGGAATCCAGGCTTTCCTTTCTTTCCACGGGGTCCTTGTGCTCCCATTGGTCCATCAATTCCAGGCATTCCAGACGGTCCTGGTGGTCCGAATTCTCCTTCTTCTCCGATTGGTCCTGCTGGTCCAGGAATGAATGGTTTAGGAGTGGCATCTGCTCCAGGATCACCCATTTCACCATCCAATCCAGAGATTCCTTGTGGTCCAATTGGTCCTTTCTGTCCCATTTTTCCATTTTCACCACGGATTCCGTTCTTGCCAGGTATTCCTGTTTTACCGGTGTCTCCTTTGATTCCCTAAGAATTGAAACATTTTTTAAAAGCCTCCAATACAATAATCATAGGTTCAAAAAGTGAAATAAACCAGATTATTTCTGAATAATCCGAATTGAAAATGGGCTTACCCTAATTCCAGTTGTTCCTTGAATTCCTCTCGGACAAGGGTCCGCACACAACGATTTGTAATCCACTGGTGGTTCACATGGAAGACGTGCAGGTAGTCCTGGAGCACCTTCCGATCCTTTTGGTCCAGGCAATCCATCTCTTCCAGATAGACCTGGAGGTCCTTGTGGATGACGACATTCACATACTCTTTCATGTGCAGATTGCCCGGTTTCACGAAGGAAATCGTCAACTTCGTCACGTTTTTGACGAGAGATATTTTGGAATTGACTACCGATATCAGATAACATTCCTTTTATTTCGAAAGCACTTTCCTGTAAAAACGAACTATGAATAAATCAGTTCTCAAAATCTTCTAGAATTCACCTGACAATATGTGGCATCATTTACAGTATTTTGAATGGATGGACGAAGAATTGAAGCTAATGGATGAACAGAAATAAGGAAGGAAGACATTGTTGATAACGAAATGAATAGAGAAACTATTATAATCGAGGCATATGCCGTTTCTCGAGCATTCTCGTTCATCGTATTCGAGTTGCGAAAGGCTGAAAATTGTAAGTGATTGTGGAGGAAAATGGGGACTGAAGCAGAGTTTGAATAAAACAAAAACGAGTAAATGAGAAGAAATAAATCAAAGAGTGGTTTGAAACTTCTAAAACTAGATAGAACACTCAACATATTCTTATCAGAAGGAAAAAAGAAAACTAAAGGGAAACAACGGAAAAACCGTCGGGGGGAATACTCGAAAACGAAAGCGATTATGTGATGAGAGTGACCCAAAAACACGGATCTCTCTTCGTTTCTCTCTCTTTCTCCCGGTCACTTTCTCCTTTTTTGCTTTTCCCTTTTTTCTCTATCATCATCAGTCATTAGAAGAATCTGGAGAATCATGAGAATGATTAAAGGGATTGTTAAGTCTTGAATACATACGGAAAAGTGGAAAGTCCATTTACTCGTTTTTGACGAAATGAGGGTATAAAATGGGACAGAACACACAGAGTTTCTGAAAAATGTCGAGATGAAGATGCTAATGTTCTCAGTCTCATGTCCACTCGTATTCCTGATTTATCACTTCTTTCACATTTTAAATGAGATTTCAAACATGAAAGATGGTTTTATTTATGCTAATGAAGAATACAAAAGTACAATGAAGAATTTGACCAAAGACTTGTCTGAGCTGGAACTGAACAAAAGAAGAGAGAAAAGGTATTTTTATTTAGTGAGAAAAATTTGAAAACATGATTTAATTTTTTGTAAATTTTCTACAAAATATATCAAGGTTTCCAGAGATTATTCTTCACACCCAAGTATTTGCTCTTGCTCTATTTCTGTATCGCAGAAATGCCCTATTGGAAAGAAGGGAGCAACTGGAGAACCAGGTGAGCTTTTATGAAATATGTCAAGTGATATTCTCTGTAAGATTTTATTTTTATCAAGCTGCACACCAAATTTTTTCAGGTCTGGATGGCCATCCCGGCACAAACGGAATCAATGGTCTGGACGGTGATAATGGGCACAGTAATATGGATATTTGTAAGTACGTCTTATGTTTCGTCCTTGAGAAATTGTAAAATATTTCAGATATGTCACCTACTGGTTGTATCCGCTGCCCTGCTGGCCCTCCAGGCTCACAAGGAGATTCCGGGTCTCCTGGAGAGCCTGGTTTCCCAGGCCAACCTGGAGCACCAGGCTTCGACGGCACAGACACAATAGGTCCGGTTGGCCCGCCTGGTTTAGCAGGCCATAGTGGCATAGATGGAGGTCCTGGAGAGCCTGGGATGGATGGAATGGATGCAGTGAGAATTATATCTTCACCGGGGAAACAAGGAAGACGAGGAGATGAAGGATGTAGAGGGTCCAAAGGATCTCCAGGAGCAGTTGGGAAAGCAGGTGAACCTGGAAGAGCTGGAGAACCTGGACAAAATGGGCTGAAAGGGATTGATGGAAGATCAGGAGCTCCCGGGAAGGTATGTAATAGAGTGCACCTCGTGATAAAGTAACGATTTTCAGATTGGTTCCCCTGGGCTCCCAGGTAAAGATGGAACGTATTGCAGGTGTCCAGAGCGTAATCGTTATGATATTTTGAATTGATACAATAAGTACGAATCATCTAATATGAATTATCAATTTAAATAATTGAAAGTTGACCAGAAAATCTGAATAAAGTTTGAAGTAAAAATTATGATAAATGGGGCATCATAGTTCTGGAGACCTCCTTCCTCCCATCATGTCTTTTTACTCTATTGGTTCAAATATCGTATGTCATGGCTCCTCTCATTTTCTTTTTCTCTTTTCCCCCGTCCGTCTTCCTTTCCACGTTTCCCATATTTCGTACGTTCATCTCAATGTTTTTATTTCTCATTCCCGTTGTGTCATCTGAATGAAAAAAACAGAATAAATGTCCTGAATGCGTTCAGGTTCGCATTGTTTTTCAGTCTAACCTTCCGTTTATTGTTATTTAGGGATTTCAGTTTTTTTGTTCGAACTGAGCATTTTTGATTATTGAATTGAATTGAAAATCGGTTACCGAAAGGACATATCTTTTTAGAACTCTAGGTTTCTCAAGAGGAATTTTAAATCAAGAAAAGTGTTCTATGTCTTTGTGAATGTTGATTTTTTTTCGGTTTTTCATTAAGAATTGTTTATAGATGAAATGAGAACAAAGAGGCCACCATCTTCGGAAAACATTTATTTTCGGAGTGAAAAATCATGAAAATCTTCCAGTCGTTTTGTTATCTAACAGTCAAAACTTTCCCTTGAATTAGATAGTTTTGATAATAAAATGAATCCATGAGAAAGTAATTGAATTCTCACTAAACCGAAATAAAAAAGTTCCAAATCCTCTCTTTTCCAACCAACTCCTTTTATCCTTTCCATTCGGAAAACTTCTCCTAATTTAAAATTCAGTCAATTAAATGAATGAAAAATAGTGTATGATAAACTAGAGACGCAGACAGAAAAAGGAAAAAGAAGAGATGAATTTATGTGAGTCTTTCCGTTTTACCCATTATAGGAAATCCTGGATTTTCTTTTTTTGGAATAAGATTCTTTTTCGTCGGAAGCGTCCTTTTCTACTGGAGGTAGGCTAGAGAATATCAAATTTCGAAATGTTTGACCTGCCAAAAGGTAGAATCTATTTTGTATTTTTTTTGAGTTTTGGTTTCGACCACTTCCTTTTTGCTGAAAAATTGAAATTCTAGAAAATAAGAGTCCTACTGAATTCCCTGTTTGGACACTTACCTTCCCAATAAGAGTTCAAAATCCAACGAAAATAATACCGTGATCGTGTTTTTTTTTCAAGTTTTTATTGTTCCAGTGGAAAGGTTTATAGATCAAGATTGTGTTTGTTGTAGAACTATTCAGATAGTTTTTATATCTTCAATAGTGTTTAATTTTTTAAACAGTGGATATTTTCTTGACGAACTGATTAATGGACACTGTCGATAGTGACAACCGAAAACTTGAACTCACGGAAAATATTAATGTTTTGGTTGAATCCGGAAAGAAGAGTTTAGAAGAATCCGAATAGAACACGAACATCTCATTCTAATCAAGGGCGTCATACAAACTTGAACAAGATTTCAAAACGACTAACCTTTTTCTTCTACTTCATTTCGTCCAACATTAAAAATGTCACATTCAATAGGAATCTTTTCTACTCATTTCAAACATATTTACATATACATATCCGTCGTTGTGTCTTCTTCTTCTTCACGTCTTCTGTCATCCCGACGTCTTCTGCTTCTTATACTTCTGTTTCCTCTTCTTTTTTATTTTCAGTCCTCTTCGGCTTCTCTTTTTTCTCTTTTTCTCTCTTCTTTCGCCCCCAATTAATGAGCTTTTTACGTCTCCTGTGTGTGTAAATTTGAAACTCGTTGTCGTCGTTGTTTTGTTGGCCAAGTTTAGAATTTCAGAGGGACTTGATGAGTTTGACCATTTTTTTTTTTTTCATTTTTTTTTTTTTTTTCGTCACTCCAATGGCGTTCAACCGTCCAGCTTCCAAGCGGAAGCAGACTTCTACTGAGGACGATCCTCCACTGCAATTTGTACCATATTCTGCTTATAAGGATCTTTACGATCGAGTCGCCGCCCTCACCAACTTGGTCAATCAGCTACGTGGAGCCATAGTTGAATCGGGTCAGAACAAACTTGCTGCCGCAGTGGCCGAATCTTGCGAGATCCTTCCTGACATGTCCCAAATCGCGGATCCACTGCTCCAGGACCCATTTGTTGCTGCCGATACTCCTACTCCAATGGACACCTCTTCATATAATCCGCAAGTTGTTACCCCATCTGTCACTCCTTTCAGCACCTTGGATATCGCGCGCGAGGCCGCAAAACTGATGGACAAGGCTACGCGAGTGGTTATTGAGAGAATGCCGGACAATCGTGAAAACACTTCTCAAGATGAACTCGACCTCGACTTTTTCAAGAAAATTGCCACTGCCTACCACCTGCCTGCTCCTAAGAAAGCTCACCGTCACCCGTGCTCATCCAAATTTCGCCCTCTCAAGCTCCAATTCGAATCCTCCTTAGACCGCGATATCTTCCTGCATGGCTTCCACCGGATCCGCTCTACGGATAAATCACTCTTGGAAATCTCTAGCAAACCTCGAGCTCGTCGTGATTTGACTCAACCGGAACTGGACACCCTTCGCGCCTCTCGTAAGTATGTATACGAGCAGAACAAGATTGCTAAAGAGTCCAAATTCATCATGTCGGATATCACCTACAAGCTTAACTCCAAGCCGCGTCCTTTTGTATAAGTGCCTGTCCGCCTATCACAACTCCTGCTATTTTTAATTCATTTCATGGTTTTATGAGTTCTTCTTTGCTATCCTCTTCTCCCCTTTGAACCCTCTTCCTCTTTCTCCTCCCTCTTCTCTTGTACAGTCTGATTTTGGAATTAACATTCTTTTGTCAAATATTCGAGGTGTCGCCAGCCTCACCAAGATTTCTCTTCTTATTGACCTTTTCATTGCCTCTTCCCATGATATCTTAGCCCTCTCTGAAACCTTCCTCAATGACACCATTCCCTCGTCTCTCTTTGAGTCTCATCACATTTCGGTTATTCGTTGCGACCGGATTCCGTCTCTCCATCGCAAATCCTCTGGTGGTGGTGTTGCCTTCCTTTTTAAAAAACACTTATGTCTCACTCCTATCTCGTCTAATTTTGACCACCACTACCCCCTTCATCAGTCTGAAATCTCTGCTTGCCTTGTCTCCTCTTCCTCTTCCTACCATACTCAGCATAAATTCACTCCCTTTTCACTTATTTTGGTTTACCGTCCACCCGACGGTAAATCATCTGAAGTATCAGCTCTCATTTCCCATCTTGACAGCCTCATTCCTTTGTCCTCCGTTGTTGTTTTGGGCGACTTCAACTTTCCTTCTGTTGATTGGAAAGATTCTTCATCTTGCCATCCTTTCACTGATTTTACAACATCTAAAGGACTGACTCAACATGTTTCGTTTCCTACCCGCTCCACGTCTACTACAGCCAACATCCTGGACTTGGTCTTTTCTTCTGATAATATTGTTATTTCGTCTCCGATTTGCCATCCGCCTCTTTTGAATTCTGATCACATGAGCGTCAATTTTTCTATTTTTCCTAATCCGTTGGTTTCCTTCCTTCCTCCTCCTAGTCCTTCTCTCCCTAAACTTGACTATAAAAAATGTAATTTTACCCTTTTAAACTCAGATATTGCTTCACTTGACTGGGATTTTATTCTCAGTTCCCTTCCCTGCCCTACTTCCAAATTCGACAAATTTATTCAGATCCTTTCGGACCTAATCTTACTGCACACCCCACCCAAGCCTTTGCCAAAACCTAGTCCTCCCTCTAAGTCAATTCGTCAGCTCCGTCGTGCTCGTAGCCGTTTCACCAAGCTCCTAGCCTCTCATCGCGCTTCCTTTACTGATATTCACTCTCTCAGCTGCAGAATTCGCAATCTTTCTAAAACCATTCGTGGCAACTACGCCAGAACTGAGAAAATCCTCATGAAATCTCCACATACTTCCGTTGCCCGCTCGCTCATCACTAGAAGATTAAAAACCGTATCCAGTATTCCTTCCCTCACCTTCCAAGGACGTCTCGTCTGTTCCGACTCCGAGAAAGCCTCTATTTTTTCATCCTCCTTTTTGTCTAACTTCAAGTCTTCTCCTCCTGCTTCATACGTTGCTCCTCATCTCTCCTCCTCACGTCCTTCATCTTCCCCTTTGCTTGACAATGATTTGTTCGCTCCTTGGGTTATTGAGCATTCCCTACAAAAACTTCCTCCTCGCTGTGGCTTTTCTCCCCACCTCGCCAATTTTCTCCTGATTAAAAGATGTGCTACTTCTATATCTCTTCCTCTCTCGATAATCTTTGGTGAATCTCTCCGCTCTTCATTAGTTCCGCTTTCTTGGAAGAAGGCTGTAATTATTCCGGTCCACAAAAAAGGTAATCCTGGTTGCCCGGAAAACTACCGCCCCATCTCGCTCACGGACCCCTTTTCCAGAATTTTTGAGAGAATTATATGTAACCGAATCAAATTAGATTGTCTTCACAAACTCTCTGCACACCAACACGGTTTTCTCGCCAAGCGCTCCTGTCCTAGTTCCCTTGTTCAAGTTGTTACCAACTACAAGATAATTCTCAAAACTCACGGTTCCCTGGATGTTGTCTTCTTTGATTTCAGGAAGGCATTCGACCAGGTTCCTCACAATTTACTTCTAAAAAAGCTTGCCTTATTTGACATTCCACCTCTCTTTATCTCTTGGTTCTCTGATTTTCTCACATCCCGTTCCTTTTCCGTCAAAGTTAACAGTACCACGGATCCTTCTTCTGCTCTGATCCACTCTGGAGTCCCTCAGGGATCCGTCTCCGGACCTCTTTTATTCCTCTTGTATATTAACGATTTATTAATCAGCCTTCAATCTATCCCTCATCTCTACGTTGCTGCTTATGCTGATGATATAAAAATTTACTCCCACATTCCCTCCAGCCTTCAAGCAGGTATTGACTTGGTCTCCGACTGGGCAGTTTCCAATGATCTTCCTTTGGCTCATTCCAAAACGGGTTTACTCCGCTTGGGTTCCCTCAACCCCTCTCACCGGTTTCACATCGTTGGCTCTCCCATTCTCGATTCCCACTCTGTTCGTGATCTCGGAATTCTCTTTGAACCTGACCTCAAGTTTTCTGCCCACATTAAAAAGTCAGTATCTCTAGCTCGTCTTCGCTCTTCCCAAATCCTCAAATCTTTCAAGTCTAATAATCCGGCATTTTACTCTTTTCTATTCAAAACATATGTTCTTCCTATTCTTGAATACGCTTCTGTCATTTTCTGTCTTGCCCCCTCCTCATCCCTCTCCAGACTTCTTGAATCCACTCTACGAATTTACTCTAGGAAAACTCTCCAACGATGCAATATCGCTTTCTCATCCTATTCCCATCGTCTAGAACTTCTCTCTATCTACTCTATAAGACACCGTAGACTCAAAGCTCAATTAATCCTCCTGTATAAATTTATAGCTGGCGCATCTCATTTTCCCAATCTCAATTCCTTTATCAGACTGTCAAGTTCTCCACGAAGACCCATGACCCTCATTTATCTCTCCCCCCTCTCCGACAATTTTTTCTCTTTTATCCTTCCCATCTGGAATGCCATTGTTGCCAATGTTAGTAGTTTCCTCTCCCCTCCCAATTTGAACATCTTCTTGACTCTGCCATTACCCGGTTTTAATTAATTATCTCATCTGGTCATCTTGTTAAATACATATCATTCTTCTCCCATTTAATTTCCCTTCCTACGGGTATCTCTTCCCCCTTGCCAACTGTCTGTCTACCCGCCATTTTATATTTATTCTCATTCCCCGTTTCCTATGTATCGTGTCATCCCTATTTTCTACTCGAAACTGTCTCGTGAGGGATCGTTTCTAGTCTTTTGTATCTATTTGGTTTTCTTTTAGTCACAATAAAATTAAATTAAACTCACGGAAAATATTAATGTTTTGGTTGAATCCGGAAAGAAGAGTTTAGAAGAATCCGAATAGAACACGAACATCTCATTCTAATCAAGGGCGTCATACAAACTTGAACAAGATTTCAAAACGACTAACCTTTTTCTTCTACTTCATTTCGTCCAACATTAAAAATGTCACATTCAATAGGAATCTTTTCTACTCATTTCAAACATATTTACATATACATATCCGTCGTTGTGTCTTCTTCTTCTTCACGTCTTCTGTCATCCCGACGTCTTCTGCTTCTTATACTTCTGTTTCCTCTTCTTTTTTATTTTCAGTCCTCTTCGGCTTCTCTTTTTTCTCTTTTTCTCTCTTCTTTCGCCCCCAATTAATGAGCTTTTTACGTCTCCTGTGTGTGTAAATTTGAAACTCGTTGTCGTCGTTGTTTTGTTGGCCAAGTTTAGAATTTCAGAGGGACTTGATGAGTTTGACGATGAACAAGAAGTTGTAGAAGTATAAGAAGAAGAAGAAGGAGTCAGAAGACGTCGGGAGGAAAAAGAAGAAGGAGATGATGATGATGATGGCAAGTGACAAGTTGTTGGCAGAGCACACAGAGACAAAGTGAAAGAGTTGTCCTTACCTCCACATTCTTCTCTTTTATTTATGTTTCACGTTTTCGTTGTACTTTTAAAAATACTGGGGTGTGAGCCCATCAATTTGTTTAGTTTTCGCAGTCGAGTCTGTTATAATTTGGAATTATCTGATGTGGCAGACCATCAACGTGATCCGTGTAGTTTGAATCTCCCCTGTCACCATTCGGCTATCAATAGTTTTTTTCTTCTCATTCTTTTCGATTCTCATCGATTTCTTGCCCACTCCAACTTCTTACGAAACTTCTTCTCTGGTCACACAACTCTCGTTTTCGAAATACTTAATTGATAGGTATACTCTCTCTCGAGAAGAAGAAATCCGCGTGTTGTTGTATTCGAGAGCTCACTTCGAAAGCTCTCACCATAGGCAACTTCTTCTTCTTCTTCAACTTCACTCCTTAGTTACCATTTCTCTTTTTTCTCCTTTTTCATATTTTTCTTTTTCGTAATCTACTCCTACTCAATACCACTTATTATACTCACAACTACTACAAAACAAGTATTTATTCAAAATCTAAATTATTTTGCTCCGCATTTCGATTCTCTCGTGCTTTTTAGTCATCAAAACTTCTGAATATTGACTTTCGAGATCAAAAAGATGTTCAAAAGGAGCTAAAACTGTAGCTTTTAAGCCTCGATCTAGCAATCGGAATAATATGGTCAAAAACGAGATATTTAGATCGGATAACTCCGACGGGAATGAAAAAATCCCTGCAAAAATGGGGACCTTTCATTCATTTTCTTCACGGAGTTATGACATGGGACCGCAGTTATTTATTTGCACGCTCTTTTTTTTTGCTCATTCTGAAAAAAGAAAAGTGTAATTATTTATGGACAAGAGCATACAAAGTGCATCATATACTGAGATTCTGTACTTTTCATGCTTTTTTCGAAAAGTAACATAAAGTTTTGATAAATTCAAACTAAACTCAGCCGTTTTGAGTTTATTGAATTAGGGAGGATGCTGCTGCGCTCTATTGATAAGATCATGAAGTGAGCGAAGAGATGATAGAATACCTCGTTTCTCTGCAATCTTTTCTCTCTGAATAGTTTGGACTGTAATCAAATAGTGAATAGATCAAGTTTTTGATCCAGCAAGAAACTGCCGATAAGCTGAAATTTCCAAATAGGCTCATTATTGTAGCTGCTTCTTTATCCATTTTCAGATTGAAAGCGAAACCCGCCGATCCCATTTTCCTGCTTGCAATTTCGGCAAGTTCCGGGGGTCCACTTCTGGTCCATAAGAATCCAAAAAAATTCGAATGAGAAAAACCTTTTTTTCTATTTCCGAGTGCAAATTAACACGCTCCTCATCTCCCTCCAGATTCAGAGACACATGGGGTCCTTGACGTCTCTTGCTTCTCCCTTTTTTACTTGTCTCCTACTCATCCAATTTCGTGTGTCCAAAGTGTCGAATTTGTCAGTTTGTATGTGTGAGCATCTATGCTTTGGCTAGGTTTTTTCCTAGTCTAACTGACTTTTTCCAGTTTTATTCAATTTAGGAAATATCGTTAACTTTAATGAAAACAAGCCGTTCCTTGTCCACATTGAATCTGAGAATGATGTCCACATAGAATGTCTCCAGGAGACCCACATCATACCATAATCCCAAAAAGGCATATTTCATTTTCCCTAAAGGACCCATGTCTAGACATTTTGTTTCTATTTTGAATGATATCATTATCATCAATAGTTTTATTTTCGAACAAACTTTCCAATGAACATCGTCATGCACTAAATTCGAAAAAGACAGTTTCTGATCCCAATTAGGTTACTGTATGCTTAAAACATCAAATCATTCTGTTGCTCTCCAATTACCATATTTCCCACTTTCTCAATTTTCATTTCTTTTCCTCGAAAATCTTCTCTCCCTAATTAGTATCATTTCCAGGCCCACCCTCACATCTTCTTTTCTCGAATCCTTCTTTTTTTCACTTTTTTTTTGATTTGTAGGTGTTGTGAAACCAAACTAAATACACGGACACAACGGAGTCTTTCACCAAAAATACGGAGTCTCCTGCAGCCGATCAAATGACAAGTGAAGCACCGGCTCTCACTCTATTCCATCATTTACGTGGGAATCAACTCATTAAACCGGTTAGTTTTTTCTTTTTCAAAATTGGTTCGTATCGGGTCGGAGTTTTCAATGACAGTATCCAGCCATCTATAGAGGTGAAGAGTTTCAAGTTTGATTTATCGGGAAAGAGAAGGGCACGACTCGAGTCATGGTAACAGTCAGTTTTGAAAGGTATTTGGTCAGAAGTAACTGAAAAACAGTGCTAAAAATTCTGAAAACAAATAAAAATCAAAAAAAGAACAAAGCAAGTAGGCGGAGCTAAATTTATTTGTGAATTGAATCACTTGTTTTCAGTCATAAAAACTCATCTTCTCGCTGTTTTTCTAGATCAAAAAGTGATGGTTTTTGTAGTTCTTGTTTTGTTTTTCTTCCTCAAAATCAAGAAATTCCAGTTATTTTTCTTCCACATTTCCAGCTTCTGTTCCTTCTGATTCATTTCTCCTCTTCTCTCCTCATTTCTCCTCAATTCTTTTTTTCATTTCATTGTCACAAAACATTTTTGTCGCCATCAAACCAAACAACCAAAAAAAGAATTCCAGCTGCTCCTCATTTTCGTATATTTCTTCCACTTCTCGCTGTATTTTGTGTCAAGAGTTGGAAATTTTCTGAATTTTCTAATTTCGGAAGAAAATGTTTACACCTCGTGTCCTGGAAAGAAGTCCAGTTGGTGTTGGAGTCTGGCGGAAGGTTAGTTTTTGGTTTTTAAAATTAAATTTTTCAGGTATCTTCATGTCGTTTCTGGTTTTTTCTATCTGAGCGTACTTGCATCCAGGAACATTTTGGACCTCTTCTCAACCAAAATGGGTCTCATTTCCTTCCTTTTTCCGTTCTCAGGGTGTCCTTCTCCTTCCTGTATCCATTCTCTTCTTGTTACCTGTTTGTTCTTTGCTTTCTCTAGCAAAACTCAGAAACTTTCTGAAATGTTAGTCTCTTTTGGTTATCATCACCTTTGGTAGAAATAGAAACGAGATTTTATGTCTACTCTGCGCCCTATACTCCCAAATTTTCTAGCGATTCTTTGATCTTGAATCTTTCAGAAATAGAGAAAACTGATTTTTCGAAATTCAGAAAACATCATCCCATTTCTTCTATGTAACCCGATTCTGATCAATTTGCGCCTTTTCTTTTCCTCCAATTTTTTGAAACATCCCATCGTAATAGGACACCATCCCAATGGTTCCGTAAGTGGTTCGTGTGTGTCTTCTGGCGTCAAAACGTCTTCTTCTGAGTCTTCTGAAGACGTCGGCCGTCGAAAATTGGTTTTAGAAGACGACATCCCTATGGAAGATTTGCATTCCATTTCCCCTATTCCCTTTTGATGTTTTTTGTTGGCGGCATTCAATTTGGATTACCCTTCATTTCCAATTCTGAACTATTCTTCTTCTTACTTTTATTTTCCTAAAGTTCCGGTTTCATTCAATTTGATTGTCCAATTGTCATTGTTCAATAAGAATAAATTAAGAATTAAAGATCCCAAAGAAGTCAGACACTGTAGTTTTCCTATGCTCTAACCCTCTCTCTTAAATAATCCTATAACAAATATCACCTGACTCTTTTGTAGTAAAACTTCAATTCAGAATTCTATTTTCTCATTTTGCAAAAGCGTATTGCAGGTCAGAAAAAGTGACGAAATCAGTTTTATTTCATTTTGCCATTGTTGGAAAACAATCGACAAGATACAAATTGTGCTGGAATTGAGTTTATTTTCAGTTTTTGATTTCTGCCGTTTTTCGATCATTCTTTATCACTTTTCTTTTTCTTTTCTAAAACTATTTGAACTATCAAAAAATGATTTTTGATTCTCATGAGACGAATTCAGTCAAAATTCCCGTTTTAGTAATAGAAGATCAGGAAGGATGCACTAGGATTGAATTAGTCGAGGAAGAGAAACTATGAGAGGAGATACTTCTTTTTTAATACTCACTCTATCTATCTTTCCGGGAATTCCATTTCAGACGTCTTCCCAGAGTTCGGCCTATTTTCGGGTGGTTATTCGGAAATTGAAGAAGTTGATTGGAACTTGATTCTGAAAGAAAAAGAGCCTAGAGATATCAGACACTCGCGTTTCTCTGCATTCTCTTCCTGTTAGAGTCTTCTAATTTTCAGACAACAGTAAAATGTTAATAAAAAATCGTTTGAGTATTGTAGAATTGTGAAATCTTCTGCACAACTTCCAGACTTCCACAAAACACTTCCTCATAACATTTTATTCTTTTCAGATATTCTATTTTCAAATAATTCATCCCTTTTTCTCACGTACTTTTACCCCTCCACCCATCCTTTTCTAGCCTAATTATCCTCTAGAATCCTTTTTCTTCTCCGATTTTCTGAATATCCATCAGCATAGAATACTCGGAAAACAAGAGAGAGTGGGCGGAGCTTGAGCACAAATTTGACACATTAGGACTCGGAGCGATAATTAGGAGATGCGAGAAATCAGAAGAAGGAAGAGATGAGAGTTTTTCAGGTTTTCTTGCCCCCGAAATCGTATCAAATATTCATTCATTTTCTCTAGAAAGGAAGAAAAAGTGTTTACGTCTCTTCTCCCTCCCACTCACATTACGTATTCCATTGGCTACTCCTCGTGAGTTAACCACAAGAGACACTCAGCTGTTTTTTGAAACTTTTCATTATCCCGAACAGGTTGGAACTGTAGTCTAACTATACATTTCTATAAAGGTGGACACACAAAAGCATCATCTGATATGACAAACGCCTTCCGCCTGTCTCAAAATATTCAATAAGATCGCATCATTTTTGAAAAGTCGTCATCTTTCTTTTTTGGATGTTCTCCCTATTCCCATTCCATTTCTCATATCACTTTTCCGTAGCGGATATTTAAAATCACTTTAAAAATCTCAAACTACATATCGTATTCATCATAATCAAATCACGTCGAGTTGAGGGTGTTAGTCACTTTTTTCTTCCTTCATCTTTCTTTTTTCACTCATTTCTTATCATTCGATGAACTTCTTCTTCTCTTTTTCTCTTCCCTTTTTCTTCTAGACGGAAGGCGGGAAATTCAAATTTCCATAGGGAATGTGCCGACTTGCGTCATTCGGAACACAGACTCCGCCCACTTTTATCAACTCTGTCTACAATTGTGTTCTTGGAGATTGTAAGGTTGTATATAAGGAGGTTGATCGTCGATAAAACCTAACAATGCTTATTGTCCTTCATCCTTTTCATTTCGATCACTTGTCTGGTTTCCAACTCTAGACGCCAAGAACTCGTACCCCAATTCAATAAAACAAGACAAATACCCCTGACAATTGCATATCTGTTTTTCTCTTTTACAGCCACACCTACCATTTTTTCTCATTTCCATATTTTTTCCATATCTCATTACACCTCTATTCTTCTTTTTCTTCTATCGTGCTCAATGAAGCCCAATACTATGTATAGGCATTATTTTTTTTTGGTAGGAGATGAATAAGTAATAATTCGCCAATTTTTGCTCCGCTCCGCTCAACTTACTCACTTTTTCTGTGCCCACTGAAAAGGGCAATGTCTGTGACGTGTTGGTTTCGGTCTGAAGAAAAGATATTCTGATTTTTGGCGTAACTAATGGGTCTTAATCTTTTTTTCCTTGTTTGAATCAGAGTTTAGGTCAAAAAATCACCGAGAAGACGGAACTGGTCTGCTCATTTTTAGTAGAAGCAGAGTCTGGTGATTTCTGATACTGAGAAAGTGTAACAGAATTTTGAATGAGCTAATTATTCGATAGATTTTCTGAAAGTCGCAGAAACCTGACATCGGAAATCCAGATGGTCGAGAAATCGACGATGTTCAGTCTTCTGATTTTATGAACTGTCCCTTTTTAAATTGTAGCCTCCAGAGATCTTCAGCTAGAAATACATTATTTAGACGTGTTGTTTACAATTCGTTGACAGTTACACACATTTTGATTATTTTAACAGTTTACGAACTGTTCTAAATACCTTTTCAACATAGACCACCAACTTATCCATTCACTCTTTTTTTACTTCTTTCCACTACTCTGTTTATGAATAATTAATCGAACACTTTTCTCTTTCTCTCTTTCATCTTTCTAAATATAATCCTGGGACCTCCATATGTGAAGTGCAGGAATATGCTCTTCTTTTTCTCTAATTCTCTCCTTATTTTGTTCTGATAATTGGTCACAGAAGTGTCGTATGTACTACGTATATCTAGCAAAAAAAGAGAAAATTGAGAAGAAGAGTCGAGTAATTATTCCTTATTCTCTCCTCACTGTGCAACTTTTTCATTTTTTGTCTTCTGCTTTTTTCGGATTTTTTTGGGATTTTCTGATTTTCTAGCAAATTCCACGAATGGTCGATCTACAGTTGTTCACACCGCTGATAAGATATTCAGAGGTATTTGATGGTTGTGGGGATAAGGTATTTGATACTGGAAGGTGGTAAGAGGACGGGTGGTTTGGGGCGAATAGTCAAATGGAAAAGAAACATTCGATTTCTCCGTAAGAACAATTTTGATGTTTCAGCCAGAAGAAGGAGAACCTCAAACAATCCATCCGAACAAAGAGCAACTCTCGCGTCGTCATGCAATCATTCCGGATCAACCAAGCGAAAATCAAGAGACTTCGAGTCAAGGATGTTGCTCATCTGATAATGTGATCATAGTTCCACATGTACAAATCTCTCCGAATGAGAGTCATTTGTTCAATCGAGCCATCAGTTCAGGTGGCGGACTATTGGCTGGTGAGTTGAGATATGAACCATGTGTATAGTTTAGGAAGAGCGAGTAAAAATTGTTGCTAGTTCTAGTTTGAATTGTGTTTCAAGGCAACGAAAAACAGTTTCAGATTCTAATAAAATTACGGCTATCGGTAGGTTTTGTTTTCCAAATGTCTATATTGTATGCTAATGAAAATGTAGAGTCTGGAAACATATTATGGAAACAAAATAAATTTTAATTTCCCTTAGTACTCATTTGCTTCTCACGAATTGAATAACAGTATGCTACATAGAGAGAAGCTTGTTCTGTAAAATAGTTGTTGATCGATGCTATCTTTCTGAAAACACCCACTAGCACATTACAACCCACCTCTACATTTGTATCACTTTGCCCATTAGACATCTTTTTATTGACCTTCTAGAACTTTCTCTTCTTTCAGATCTCCAACGAGCTACTATAGCCTCTCAAGCCTTCTACGCAGAAGCTTCGGAGCCACAGAAGAATCGGTCGCCATGGATTCTGAAGAGGCTTTACGAGTGGTCTGGTAGAGCTAAGAGGCGGGAGATCATAAAACATGTACAGGCTGCATTGGAGACTTCGAAAGATCATGAGATCGAGGATGATGAATTGGAAAAGTTATTGGTACGTTGAACTAGCTATACACACCTTTGATTTATGTCAAGTGCTCAATCTCTTTTGTTTCTTACATGCTGTTACTTCATTTCAAAAGTGTATTTTTAATGTTTCAGCCGGTCTCGTACGAGGAAATGTTTCTAGGAGACGAGACATCGACTCTCCCTCCATCGAAACAAAAATATCTTCAAGCTGTCTGGGAACTTTTCCACACAGAACTCGTCTTTCTCTATCGTCAGCTTTTCGTTCTTCGTGATGTTTACAAGGAGCCGTTGAAGAGATGTCAAGTCGAAGGATGTCTCCTACTTGTCGAGCCTGACCTCCTCTTCGGAAATTTGGATCAACTTTGCAGGTTTTAATTTAAATTCCCTTTTTTATTTGAGGGTGGTGACATTTATTTTCTCATTTTCAGAATATCCCGAACATTCTGTCAGTCATTTCTCTCATTGCTGAGTACGGTGGATAAGGAAGTCTGGGATTGTACCCAATTGGTGGTCGACTTGTTTGAAAGGGTACGTTTCAGAGACTTTTGAAATTGACCTGTTTATTTGAAATTTTAGTTCTCGAAAGGTCCCTCAACAATCTCTGCTTATCAAGCATACTGTATCAACTACAAAGCAACTATGGAGTACTTGGGATCAATTCGCCAAAAAGAAGAAAGATTCACCGAGTTTGAAAGGATATGTTTGGCAGATGAACGGTGTTTCCGTCTTCAATTGGAAGATCTTCTGATTGCTCCACTTCAGAGGATAACTCGACTTCCGATCCTTCTCCGAGAAATTCACAAAAGATCAGAAGATGAGGAGAGCAAAGGAAAGGTTGAGAAAGTGATTGATACGATGACTGAATCACTTCGATCGATTGATGACAGTGTACAGTGGTTGCATAATTTCGAGAGATTGCAGCAGTTGCAGACTCAGGTTGTATGGCCGAATATCAGTGAACTTGAACCAAAGTCCTACATTCCTGATGTGAGTTCTTTTCAGGCAGTGTTTCATATTTCTTCACAAATGAGGGATTTCATAATCACACCGTATTTTTCAGTTCCTCCGCGTCGCACTTTCTCGTCAATTCTGTGAGAATCTGTTGGCTCATCCACGTCGAAAGCTCATCCATGAAGGACCGCTGGAACTTGTGGAGAATGGAAGGACGGTTGATATGTACGCATTCCTCTTCAATGATATGTTTGTACTGACAAAAACAAAGAAGTGCGCGTCGAAGTTGAAAGTGGTAAGCTACAAAGAGTGTTGAATTAAGTCGTATTATTTCTTTATAGAAAGGAGTACCGCTCGGCAAATCTGAGCACTACATTGTTCAACGACAACCGGTTCCCTTGGATTCTTGTGTCTTCTGTGATGCGGATTCCAATGATCAGGCCACACCAAGTAAGTAGGGGATGGGATTTTCCAGCAAATGCGTATTCTGGTTGAGCGGTAAACTAAATTGTTCGGAAAACGCTGTGCTCGCTTTGAGCAATACAAAAACAGAAATTATATTCAGATCTTCTAAACTGGCACCCGAACTGTGAGCTTAATATGTGGACGTTAAACTTTAGATTATCAACTTTAAAGAATACAAATTAAAAATTTTGAAGCTGTTCCTTCCATAGCATGTACAACCCCCATTATTTGTGAACACATTAAGACATTCAACCTAGCTTACCCTTATCCATTTCTTAAGTGTTGTCACTTACCAGAAGTTTATTTCAGTGTCTCTGAAATTCGCGTTCGTCATAATCCATCTGACTCGATATTATCAAGTCGTTGGTATCTACACTCTTCAAGCTGCTGACAAAGCAGATAAGGAACTATGGATTGAGAAGTTCCAGGAATCAATTGAGAACTATGAATCAATTCAATTGAAAGACATGCTCAAGTGCACTCCACTCTTCTCTAGTCTCAGTTTGAGAAGGTGAGTTAGGAAAATGAAAGGTTTTATATCAGAGTGATTATCAGTCTCCTTCAAACATCATATGAGATTTTACAGTTTCCAGACTCTTGTTTTTAGATGCTCCAGCTCTCGTCTCATGTCAAAATCTGAACCAAATTCACCTCAACTGCCAAAAGAAGATGGAAAAGAAAAGAAGGAAAAAGAAGAGAAAAAGGAGTGTTGCTCTTCTTCAACATGTAATCAGAATCAATAATTCCAATCCAATATCTCGAATTTCTCAAAACCAAAAATACTCCAATGAACCAATTGGAACTCTTTTCGACATGTGTATGTACAATATTTTTCGTTCATTTTTGATACTTTCCTTACTTGATAACTAACTCAAAAACTCAATAATTGTAATCGACTTTCATTCATTTTGTTGAGGGAATAAATGATCTCATCTATACAGAATATAAGCATGCTGGAAGTTGATGGAACACGGAGTGACGGTATAGGCAAGCGTAAGAAACAAGATTTGTCAGAGACCAATTGCGAACCCTCAATCCGGTAGGTACTATTACAACTTCCATTGATCATGCTACATATCTTTGTGATGTGGAAAAGGACAAAGATTATCTATATAAATAAGAGAATGATGGGGTTTACAATTTGCAGAAACAAAACGGAATTATTTTTCTGATACTGTAGATACGTATTGGTGAAATACTAACAAATAGAATATTTCATTGTTCTCTCGATCACATTCTGTCACAATGCTACTATGAACAGCTTACACAAAAAATATCACAGCTTATTTCTCTTTGTCTCTGAAATTAACAATAGACATGTCTATGATAAGATCAACAGCTTCTCGAAAGGACAAACAAGGTCAAATTGAGAAATTAAACAACCTTCTTGCAATGGGAAATACCGATTCCATGAAAACGAAAAGTTTTGAGAGATAGTCAGTAGCACAATCGCTTTTTCTCGTCCCAAAAAACATCTGAATGGAACTTTTCGGAAACTCATCAATACAGGAAGGTCCACAAAAAGTCCAGCGAAAAGAAGCAATGAGTCACCAATGATTCTTCCCAGCTTCTCTGACTGACGTCTCTGAAATAACCTTCTCGAAAAACGTTTTTCGAGAAAATTCTCAATAACAAGGTCACCCTTCGGTACTTCATGTCCCTTCGATCAATTTCCAGTTTTCTTTTTTTCTCGAACAATCTATCAGTGTCTTATCAAATTGACAACTATACCAATGTTACAACATGGTTTCAAGACAAGAACATACAGCTAACAAGACCATCCATCTTGAAAATAAAGGGGAAGGAAGTAGTGAGAAACTGAGTCATAAGTGGCTGTAAAACAGAGAAAGAGACCATGTGTCTTGTATGTATATTACACAATTGGACACCACTGAGATTCGTCTCTAAATGTAAGCTAATGAGTCACGAAGAAGGTGAGAAAACGAAGTGAATTAAACGGTGCAGATATTATTGGAAAGATTTGCATGAAGTAGAAGAGAATAAAATGAAGATGAAGAAGAAGTTGGTGACACATTCGGTGGTGACGTAACTGGACATGACATATGAAACTATTTTGCACTTGAGTGAGATTTCATCACGGAGAGCTCTCTTTCTAGGTTCGAAACCTTTCCGATCCCCCATTCGAGTCTTCTAAAACCTTTCAAACCTGAAACTTTCTTTTACTTTCCCCTCTCCATCTGAGACACCTCGGAACCGTCCTCTCGTGTTCATACACTTGATGCTTCTATTGTGAGGTCATCTAACCCTGAATGACGTGTTCCTTTTCTATCACCTTACCATTACTCTGAATTCACACCAACATCTTCTGAGAAAACGTTAGCAAGCAATATGGTGTACACACTGAAACATACCAAACAGGTTGTCTCGAGTAGGTATAGTTGAAGGAGGAAGGAGGAGGAGATTAGCCGGTAGATAGAAAGAAAGAGGGAAGACGGCAAATTTTGTTGGCAGTTTTGAAGCAGAAGCAGACGAAAGATGACTTCGAGGTCGTTTCATTTTTGCTTTTATCATCCCATTTTCTAGAAAATTTTGAAAATTTCCATCCATTTCGCGAAGTTTCTTGATTAATACAAGGATGCACTCGTTCCCCGCCTTTTAAGAAGTTCGAATAAATTTTCAACATCTACAGAAAACTCAAAGTTAGGATTTCTTTTACCATTCACCAAGTTAGAATTTATCCTCAATATTTTTGATTTGTGCCTTCGATACACTTTATTTTTAACTACTGAATTGTTGATCGCTCCGGTTGGAGTTGGAAATTTTATAAGTCGTGAGACAGATCAGATACCGAAATATATTTATACAGCGGATAAAACAAAACCTCCACTAGATTGTGTGCATCCTGCGGCCGCGTGGCGCAATCGGTAAAGCTTTTGCGCCGTGAAATTTCTAATCACAAGCTCACCCTGTGAGCGGGTACTTTTTTCAAATCATTTCGAATTTCCTAAACGATTTTGTTTCGAAGTTTGAAGCTTACAACTGTTACGAGCCAGTACCTCACTGAACTCAGTTTTCACTCCATCTTTCCTCAACTGATCGTGTTTCCAGTTATCCCGTCTGTTTCCAGAAACTTCTCGACTATTACACTAATTTCTTGATTTTATGAACAGTTTCACTCATATCATCACTTTTAACACCTCCTTTCGCCAAACCATATCTGCCTCCTATTTTCTTGAAACTCCGCCCACTTTCTGTACTTTACTACTACTTGAATGAGGTAGAACAAATTGCGTATATTGGCAGACGACAACAAACTGAAACCAGCAGCCGCCACCAGCCACACATAACCAGCCTCTGTCTTCCCCATTGCCATCCGTTTCATGAGACGATTCTAAGACATTTCGCCTTCTGAATACTCGAAAACTATGAAGACGTTGTGGATTTTCGTCCTCCTGGTGGTTGGATTTATTGAGGTGAGTATTCATTAAAAATTCAAAAAGAAACTGAAGAGAGTGGGATTCGAACCCACGCCCCCGAAGGGACTGGTGCCTTAAACCAGCGCCTTGGACCGCTCGGCCATCTCTCCACACTTTTCTTTAGTGTAAATCAGAGTACAAATGGCAGATTGAAGTGTGGTAGTTGGGGAGGGAGTGTGTGCTGTGTGCTATTTTTATCGGTCAGAAAACACAAGCCGAATTGGTTTTTGGCCTGAAACGTGATAATTGTTGAAAATTAATTGTAGACAATTACAACTACACTATCGGTTACAGTATCTAGTAGAAAAATCTCGAATCAAACACCAAAACGGTTAGTGGTAAAATCAACCGGTTTTTTCTTGTGTAGTTTTTTTTCGATTTTCTCGTAAAGTCGAACCTAACAAACAAAGAATACGCAACTCTGGACGCAAGTTGAAGCGTGAAGGGACGGCGTAGTCACGTTGCAGTTCCGGAAATTGAGCACAGTGATCTGAAATTGAAATTAAGCAGAATTCTAAAAATGTTACTTTCAGGCACAAGACTTCATGTCATTGTTCAAACCATTCCTTGGAGGTGGCGGAGGTGGAGGAAACCCATTTGCAAATCCACAGGCTATTGGGGTTAGTTTTCAAAAAAAAATGATTCAAAGACTGAAGGAAGTGATAAATATCATCAGAAGTTATAACTTTCTCAATAGAACGAAACATTTATCTTAAAAATTCACTCCGAATATTACTGTTTCGCCACGTCATCGACACCACATCAACTCTGTTTTCCATGAATTTCCCTATGAAATCGAAAGGAAATGTGTTATGTTGGAATTGGTTACGCAATAGGCGTTGGATAATAGATGCATTTATTTGCATAGATATAAGCTATACAAAAACGCAATGAGATGGCATTGAAAACGAACAGAAAGTGAAGATTTAGAGGATACAAGGAGAAGGAGAAGAGGCGCAGACACTCATACAGACAACTGATCAGAGAATACGAATTAGGGATCAGATAGGGAAATCTGGATATACAGAGTCACAAAGGAACCTAATGAAAATATATGTTTCAGGGTCTCTTCCAACAGTTTGCTGGTGGACAAGGAGGTGGTGGATTTGGACAGTTCTTGGGAGCTATGGCACCTGTGAGTTATCTATTTATCAGTCCACTCTCTATCTTTCCCATCAAAAATTCGTTCTTTGTGTCAAAAAAGTAAATACGATTCCAGAAACCACCGCCAGCTCCAGCCGCTGGACCAGCTGCAGTAGCTCCAACAAACGAGGACTACAACACAGATCTTGACGCAGTTCCAGCTCCACCGAAACCTAAAGCTCGTGCTGCTCATCACAGAAGACCACAAGGTGATGATGACGACGATATTGATATGTCTCTCACAAGACTTGGCTAACTTTTCTTATGAAAAAATTTTCTTCAAAAATTTGGAAATCTCGACTTTTACTTTACTAATATACTTTACTAATATATGCAAATATGAACCATTAACAAATGCAAACATGCCCTATTGACAATTTCTCAAGGATTCAAAATGTCAATAGAGCACTCTTGCGATACCACTTTCACAAACACTCGCAAAAGCGCCAAATCGAAAAATCCAAAGTTTCAAATTTTTGACAAAACCAAAATTCTTTTTTCAAAAATTCATGGTTTCGGGTGCTTTATCTCTCAGTTTCGTTAATTTGTTTGAAGTGATTGAGTGACAATTTGAAAAGAATTACAGTGATTACGTGCCGTTTTTTGTTGATTTTCCTGCCTATTTCTCTACTTTCCATAGATAGATTTTGGCTCTTTTCATTGTAATCTCTGCAGTTTTTTGTCTTTTCTCGTTCTCCCTCTTTCACTTTTTCAAATAAACGATTCGTTGTTTCTTTCTGATTTTCCCTGCAACCACATATCTCACAATCAAAACAATTGGTTCATGAACACTTCACCGAAGTTTACAACTTTTGCATCTATCAAAAATTAGGATTCACATTAGCATGAACCAAATCAATGATTATTTCAATTTTTATTTTATTGGGCAGTAGAATTACACAAAACTATTACAAATTGAAACATATTACATCATGATAGAGTAACATAATATTTCAGCCGATGCTCCACCACCTCCCCAACAATCCTTCCGTCAACCGAGAACCAAACAGGAGAAGATTGAGAGATGGAAGAACATTGCCAGAACGTTCTCTCCGTTCTTCTTTGATGATCAGAACACAACTCCAGCTCCTCAATTCAACAATTACATCTGGCAACAAAATGCTCCAGCAGTCACTCCAGAACCATTCACTTTTGCTCCGTTCTCACTGGCTACTCTGGCAACTGTTGCTCCAATCGGACCTACTTTGGAACCAATGTTACCAACTACAGCGAGTCCACAACTGTTGGCTCATAATACTGCTAGAGTGAGTTGTGGGTTAAACTGATTGATAGAGAGTATTCTTGGTGGTGTTCGAAAAGAAATGGTTTTCAGATGATTCGTGAAATTGCTACATTCTCCGATGGTGGAAAATCGCGTGATCAGGACTTTGGAGCTGTCCAAACCTTGATGCAGGCCTTCTTCGAAGCAGTTGCATCAGGAAATAATGGAGGCTCATCTGCAGCTACGGGAACAGCGGTTGGGACACCTCTAGGGGTATGCCATTCTGATCATTTTTAGTTACCCAATAATCCCTTTTCAGGACGCTCCGATGTATCAAGCTCGTAGAGATGGTACAGAACTTGGAGCCAATCGTGCTCTGACCAACAAGCTTTTCGAGTCAGATATGGTTTTGACAGTTCCACAGATGAAAGCGTGAGTCTTTAAATGGAGCAGACTCTTTTCTCACAAATGCATTCAACTGACTATGTTTATTCTTTTCAGAGTTGTTCTGGCTGCCCAAGAAGCTCGCAATCCTCATGGACGTAAGAAGAGAAAAGTGATCACTGGATCAGTATACAGATGGAAAAGTGTGATTCCATATCGATTCAAGGGAGGAGATTCGAAATGGAAGAAATTGATCAGAGAGGGATTGAGTCTTTGGGAAAAAGAGACTTGTGTCAGATGGAGCGAAAATGGACACGGAAAAGATTATGTCATTTTCTTCAGAGGATCTGGGTAAGTTTTCCAATCATAGAAAATACAACATTCTGTCTGAGAAGAGGGTTCATCTCGAACTGTTGTTACTATTCTCCTTTTCAGGTGCTACTCATCCGTTGGAAGAACAGGAGGATCACAACTTATTTCAATTGGATATGGTTGCGAAGATGTAAGTTTACAGGTTTTCCTTCCATAACATGAATTAACTCACTAATTAAAATTTTGAAAGCATGCGTGTTTCTGAATCTGAAGAAGACTTATTGTATTTCTAGAAAGGAATTGTTGCCCACGAAGTCGGCCACTCTCTTGGATTCTGGCACGAACAATCTCGTCCTGATCGCGACCAATACATTCATTTGAGAAAAGAATGGATTATCAAAGGAACTGATGGAAACTTTGAGAAACGAAGTTGGGAAGAAATCGAAGATATGGGTGTTCCTTATGATATTGGTAGTGTTATGCACTACGGATCGAATGTGAGTCACTTATTTCTCAACGATTCAGTCATCCAAGTTTATATTTTCTAGGCATTCACAAAAGACTGGGACCAGATCACCATCGAAACTACTGATAGCCGGTACCAAGGAACCATTGGACAGCGTCAAAAACTATCGTTCATCGATGTTAAACAAGTCAATCGTCTTTATTGTAACTGTAAGTCATTGACAAAGACAAAAACTTTGACCACTGAGCGGATCGAACGCCCAACCTTTCGATCTGGAGTCGAACGCGCTACCATTGCGCCAAGCAGTCATGTTTACAAAGGGGTTTGAGTGCACTGAGGAGCGTGCGAGAAGAGAAAGAGAGATGGGGAGTCTACACGTGAAGGGACTTATCTGTTGTGTAGAGGGTCAGAGAAGAAGAAGAGGAAGACAACAGAAAACAAAACGAAAAATGCCTTTGCTTGGAAGTACCGGGCCGGGCCAAAATCAGGAAAAATCTCGGCCCGGCCCGGCCCGGCCAAATTTTCAAAAAAAAATCGGCGGGCCGGCCCGATTTTTGACAAGTCTGGTTCAAAAGTGGGTTTTCGCACTAATTATATGAAGATGTTATTGAAAAAAATTGTGAAAAAAAACTGGTGATTAAAAAAAATAAAAATATATTTTCCTAATTTTGTAAGCCGTTAATTATACTGAAAACCATTGTTTAGAAAGTACAGTAAGAGTTTTTCGCTGCGAGACCCGGAGTGTCGTTGCAACTGAAGTTCTTCTTCAACTGTCAGTTCCTCGCGAAAAAAAACTGTGCCGCAGTTGAAAAAAAGTGTTTTCTTTAACATTTTTAGCAGGAATTTTAATAGAAAAAATTAGCATGAGAAAAATTTTTTTGCAACTACCGCACATTTTTTTCGACTCCGCCCCTTTCTTCCCGAATTGAATTTCCAGCTTTTGTGGTTCCCTGTTTCGTTTCTCCCCGATTTGTGGGGTCACCTCGCAAGCGAGTACTTAAAAATTACCTTTTAACTAAAAACGGATTAATGTAGGGCTGGTCGGACTCCAATCATGCTAATCGAAATTTCAAACAAAAATTAGTTGTTAAAACCAGAAATCAGAAGTGCGAATTCCAGCCAAATTAACTAAAATATTTTTCAAAGTTAGTTTTATTTCCAGCCGTCTGCCCAGTTGCACTTAACTGTCAACATGGTGGTTACCCGGATCCGAATAATTGTTCGGTCTGTAAATGCCCAGATGGTCTCGGAGGAAAATTATGTGGTCGTGTTGCAAAAGGAACTGATCATGGTAAATATAAATGACTAGTTTCAGAGTAGTTTCTAATTTAATATTTCAGACAAATGTGGAGGAGAACTCGTTGCAACTCCAGAATGGCAAGAGATGATTTACAAGGGAAAACGGACTTGCAACTGGAGAGTCAAGGTTAATAATGTAACACCTTTTCCTCATTGAGAATTCTATTTCCAGTCTCCCAATGGTGGTCGTGTTCGTCTTGTGCTCACAGAGCTTCGCTATCAGTGTGCTACTTCTTGCAAGGCTTATATCGAAATCAAGCACAACACAGATTTCCAACAAACAGGATTCAGAGTTTGGTGAGTTATTTTGAATGGAGAATTGATTTTATCAAGTTTGGCTTTAGTTGTTTCAATAAAACGTATGACGTCATTTCTGATCAATCTGAAGCATTGATCTTGTCAAACGCAAATATTGTCGACTACGAGGTTTCGTATAAGTTGCAATGGATTCAAGGTGAGAAATCTAAAATCACGGGCGGAAAACTCTGAAACAAAATTTTCCAGACAACGGCAAACCTCTTCCACCACCGAAACCAACTTCTACCTGGGTACCTGGAAAAGAGAACCGTCCATTCCGTGGAGTTGAGAATACAGGCGGTACCATTGAGAAGTTCATTCTCCAAGCCATTCCAAAGATCCGTGACTCCCATAGACCATTGGAAAGTATCACTAGTATCGTGGCAGAATACGGTCTGGCAACTCTACTTGGTGTATCACATAATGGTAAAAAGTAACAGAATAGTCCCGGAGTAATGTAGTTTTTGATTTCATTTGCATGTATATTAATGTATAAGAGACTATACGAGACTTCAGCTCGGCTAGTAGAGCTCGAGTGAAGCGTGATTACAAATCAAACTTGTTTGTATATTAATGTATTAGAATTTGCTCGATTCGATTATGATTATCCATGATGTTGCCTGTATATTACGGTATAATTTCCTAATTTCTGTACATTTTGCGACCTTTTTCATTTCCAGTTTTCTTTCATTTCTGATTGCTCATTTTCTGTCAATATCCGGGTTTACTATGTGTTATGGAATAAAAATTTTACTCTCATTTTGAATTGAAACTACTAGACACCCACCATATTCACCAATTGACATTCGTGGTGTTCGTTGACTAAACAGCTTCCCGTAACTGATTCATCCGCACTTTTCTCTCTCACCATCTTCTTCATTTTTCCGTTTCACAGTGTCAGTAGGTCACTTGAAATTGCTGCGTCTCCTCCTTCCAGATGCTATCTCCCCAGTCGACATCATCATCACCGTTTCGGATCAATTGCTTTCATTCCATTTTATCCGTTCTTCCTTTACTTCGCAAGTGATGATTTTAATTTGTTTCTACTTACTTTCTCTCTTGAATCTGGCTAATGCAAGTAAGTTTATTTGATTATTATGATTCGATAAGGTATGTTTTGAAGTTTTGATAACTTTATGTGATTGTAACTTCTGCGTAATAAGAACCTCTTAATTCATAACTGATACATTGCAAGTTTTCAGTGAGTGCCACAGTTCGCCCATTTACCAACTCCATCCCTGTACCTGGCAGAAATGTTCCAATTATGAGACTATTCGAGAACTACGCTGCTTCATGTCGACCAACCAACAAGAGGGATTTCAATATGGATCAGTTAGCAACTGTATGCGTTTTTATTTCGAATCTTTTTGTTTTCAAATTTCTCATTTTAGTCTTTTCCAGCTTCTTCAATCGTTCCAAATGGACGAAGTTGCCACGAAACAATACAATTCTATATTCTTCGGAATGGCTGATATGCAAATTGAAAAGTTCATGGGAAAATGGTATACGGTAGTTGATTCGAAAGAAGTGCACAAAGAGGATTGCTCCATTTTCTACTGTAAGCTGACTGATTATTTTCATTACTGAACTAAAAAACTTTCAGTTGACATGGTTCTTCAAACCCCATATACTGCTACATTCACTTCTAAACAATATGCATTGGTTAACAATGACGTCATCACAAATGAAGGATACGGTAGCATGGTTGGACCAGAGCCAGGATCAGTTTTGATCACTACAGGGCATGAGAGGGATCAATGTCCATGTGAGTGTTGGGAGAATATATTTTAGAGACGACTAGAAAAATAACTAGCGATGTTTTTCGGATCATGCGTCACTAAATTCTGAAAATAAACATTCCAGTCTTCCCTGTTCGCATCGGTGGTCTCAACGACGATGGAGAGTATCAATACATGATTTTGAGTACTCCACTCAAGTATCCAACGATGGTTTTAACAAGGTAAGTCTGACTTGAAATGGTATAGCTTCACTAGAAATAGTGATAAAAGCTTTGTAATCAGAGAAATATATTTTCTATTGTGACCTGTCTAACTTCTAAAAACCACCCATTTTCAGAGACCTCGAACTATTCGAGACAAAATGGAAGCACGAAGTGTACGATTTCGTTGAGAAAAATGGTTTCATGAGTCCGATGGCTGCACTCAATACTCGTCTCCATTTCACAGATACCGATGTTTGTCGAAAAGTGAATAAGCTATATGAGAATGGAAATATTTGAGTTTCGGATTGAGAATTCATAGTTTTTACGGGTTTCTATTTGTTTTTTATAAGTGTAAAAATAAAATTTGCTATGAATTGAATGAGAATATTCTATAAATGCAGTTTTCAATAATGTCATCAAATTATTTCTAATGAGAATTCTGAAATGACACAGACTGCAGTGAGAATATTCTTCTCAAAAACTAGACAATAGCCCGTTTACTTTTGATCAATGACCATTTTTTTCTGTTTTCCGTTGAAACACTAAAACTACAGTATACCCAATAAAAAGAAACCTCTTATTACCTTTTTCATTCAACACTTTTTCCGACTCGAAGTCATAAAGTTTGGAATTCCCGGAGTTTGCTCTTCCGTGATGCCCTGTCCCTCCCCTAACCCTAACAAACACGTGGTCTGATAAGAGATGAAGAACAAATAGAAGAGAAAAAAGTCAGTCGATTCTTCGATCCATCTGGAAAATGGTGACTGCTCGATTCTCCTCGGCTACAGTATTCCTAGTGCTCATTGTTGGTACCGTACTATCGGCTCTTCCAGATTTGGGATATCCTGGATGGCAATGTGATGCTTCGCTTTATCAGAAGTACGTTTTGGTAGTATAGATCTGATTATTGAAGCTTTCCAATTTCGAAGAAACTGTAAGATATCCGTTTTCAGATCTAAGAAAGTTCCAACTTCCGCTCACTCTGTCCGGTTCGCTGACATCAAAGTTATCGGAGCTCTCGGAGATTCTTTGACTGCCGCAAATGGAGCTGGAGCACCAAAAGGAGATCCATTGGCTGTTATCCTCCAATACAGAGGACTTGCATTCCAATGTGGAGGAGATCACACTTTGGATGAGCATGTTACTGTAGCCAGTAAGACTAATTCAGCACAGTTCCTTTTCCTAATCTCAATTTCTTCAGATGTTCTCAAGAAGTTCAGTCCAAATCTTATGGGATACTCAACTGGAATCGGAAGTGCCAATGTTTGGGAGGTTTCGAAGCTGAACCAGGCTGTTCCAGGAGCTGAGGCATCCGATACTATCACTCAAGCTAGAGCATTGGTCCAGATTATTCAAAGTCATAAGGAGGTAAATTGGGTTATTGTAGTTTTGGATTACTGTAAGGTTGTCTATTTTTAGATTGACTACAAGAACGATTGGAAGCTTGTCAACATTTTCATCGGAGCCAACGACATGTGTGCTTATTGCAATGACGGAGAAAACGTGAGTTTCAGTTTATCGAATATACTTTTTTAACTAAAAAGTGTGCTTTGTAGGGAGGACACTCAAAAGCCCAATGGAAACAAAATGTGATCACTGCTGTTCAAATTTTGAAGGATAACTTGCCAAGGTAAAAGCGAAAACTATATCAACTTTCATTTTCAACAAACTGTTCTAGAACGATTGTCTCAATGACCGGAATGTTCGACATGAGAATGCTCCGTGAAATTGATCACGACAAGTATTTCTGCGACGGTCTCCACACTTTCGAGTGTCCATGCGAAAAGAATAAGGCCTTCACCAACGACGACATCTCAGCTGCTTGTCATCGTTACATGGATGCTCAACTGGAAATCCAAAGTTCTGGAATCTTCGACTCCACAGATGACTTCACTTTCGTCGTCCAACCCTTCTTCAACGGAATCGTCACCCCACCATTGAAACCAGATGGAGATGTCAATTTGGATTGGTTCGCCCCAGATTGTTTCCATTTCTCTAAACTCGGGCATGCCAACGTGGCTAAACATCTCTGGAACAACATCGTTCAGCCAGTTGGATCCAAGAACACCATCGTCAATTTGTCTGATCCAACAATCCCATTGAACTGCCCAGATGTATCCTGTCCATTCTTCAGAACCACTAAGAATAGTGTTGATTGTTCCAAGTATATGACTGCATAGAGTCTATCTCAAATATTGTATGTATCTTGAATTCTTATCGGGTTTCTTCAAATACTTTGCGGATGCAATAAAAATTGGTCATAAAGTTTTGTTGCCACATGATAGATGTTTTATCAGTTTTTTATGAGGTAAAATGAATGAAAATAATACAAAGACCACAATGAAATGCAGAAATTGAAAACGAAAAACTCCTGGAATTTAGAGAAATTGAAGTATTTTCTGTCAGAACCTTTAGTTGTCTTTTATTTATGAACCACGAACAATTTTTACATTAAAAAGTAAAACAAAACTAAAACTACATTTTATAATATGGAGATCAAATATTTATTATCACGGGGGGCTCAGACGAATCGGGAAAATAGTTTCGAAAAAGACATTGACGCGCTATTATGTTCAAAGGGTATGAGAAAGTTGTATAGCGATGAAAATATCTTTTCCTCTTTTTTGAACGCTGAATAATTATTCGGATATTGGCTTTACGAGTTGATCTTCTGGGATCACTTCCGCAGCGATTCGTTCCTTCTCAGATTCAATTTTCTTCCATTTGGTGCGACGGTTTTGGAACCAGATCTTCACCTGAAATGTAGAAATTGTTAAAAATTATAGGATTAAAGTTACAGTTCATCAAACACTAAAACTTCAGAAAACTTATAAAATTTCAAATTTGCTGGTTTGAGAAGTTGAACGCCATTTTCCAAATTGTGAATTGGAAAAACAAAAGACAAACCTGAGTTTCAGTGACATCCAATCTTCTCGCAAGTTCACTTCGATCACTACTCGACAAATATTTCTTCGCTTCGAATTGTTTCTCCAATTCGAACACTTGTTTTCCAGAAAACGTGGTTCGAGCCTTCTTTTTCTTGTTTCTCATGGATTTCTCCGAAGAGATTGAGCCACTTCTCTCCTGTTCTTTTTCGAGAGATTTTTCTGTAAACAGGGAATTAAAAGATTGACAAAATAAAATCTTCAATTTTCGACCGTTTTTATCTAATTTTTAGTTCAATTCAAGTTTATTTAAGCCACATACAGGTACCAAATTTTGCCTAACAAACAGGACAACAAGTATTAATTTTCAGACTTACTACATCTTCCAAACTCGTCGATTTCTCCATTCGATGTCGGCAGGTCCAGAATATCCTTGATCAGATGACTAGTTTTTCTTGGAGTTTTACCTAAATCAGGCGTCAACAACGCCAAATACGGTTGAAGTATTTGAAGAAGCATTTCGGTTTCCATTTTCTAAAATGCTCTCCGAAATCTTCTCTGCTCGTGTTCAAGTTAAGCGATACCGTAGTCTCCGCCTCTCAGTCTCGTTCGAAATACTCAATCAAATAATTGAAGTTGTTCTCCTTGGGGACTTTTGATGGTGTCGACAATTTGGCAAAGTGGTCGACAATGATTGCGCAATTGGTGGTATATTGGGAGAGGAGATGAAATGGAAGAAGTGGAGAAAGCAGCAGTGAGTTCTGACAAAAAGAGCAAGAGTGAGTAAATTGAATAAAGAAGATTTGGAAGGCAAAGAGGGAAACTCGTTTGATGGGCGAATAAAGAAATGATACTTGATGGACGGAAAGTGGGAGCAATTGTCAGATCTCGTTGTTAGAAAGAATCTTGTTTAATATGGATTTTCAGGTTTTCAAATCGAGAGCTATCTCTTAGTCCATTGAGACCCTAAAATTCAAAAACTGCTCGAAAAGTTTAGATGTAGGCACCGCCCTCTGTAGTTTTTTAATGTTTCGAACTCTCAGATCTGCGAAATGAGACAAAATTATGGGTCGCTATACTACTATCAAAAAACATTTAGTATTTCGAGTATCAAAACTCAAAAAGGAATGTTAATTCTGAGAAAAGGAGAGAAATGTATAGATATGAGTTATTGACCAGAGGAGAGCTGGGAAAATGGGGAAATAAATCTTTTGTCAAATGTTCTCTGAGAAAATTGAAACATATTACAAAAAAGATTGAAAGAGGAATAGAAAACGATTGAGAGATTGATTGTACATTTTTACGATTTCGCCTTTTTTTTTGGAAATTCTAGGAAAAGTTGTTTGATGTATCAATGTTCAAAAGTTATTCGGAAAAAAATTGAGGAATGTGAAATGTAACATTAATTTGAGATATAGACATCCAGAAGACATCCGGACATCGGGACAATCGTTTGGAAGAGTCTCAGACAGTGCAGATGAAACAAATTCGCATACATTCATTTTCAGACCTCAGTGATTATTTCGACCACCCAGTTGGAGGGCGTCGGTACTTTTTTTCTGCACACCGCGGGGTCTCGTCCTCAAGTTCATAACATTTTTTCGAAAATGAACAGATCGAAACAAATTGAGAAATTTCCAGTATATAAACTCGTATACTTAAAAGATTCAAAGTTATTCGTGCTCTTTCACAAACAGAGTTCGTTTTATTATTTCTCATTCCCATTCTCTTCTCATTCTATTTTCATGATTATACACTTGTGATAAGTTTCTCTCTCACTGCTCTCTTTTCACACGCAGTTGGCTGGCACCTAGACTATCACACAAATCTCTTTTTTCAAGGCGCGTCCGGCGCCATTTCAGCAGTAATTACTGCAAAACTGCGGAGCAGGACATTTGAAATAAGGAAGGGGAAATAAGTGAAGTGTATTTCTTGGAAAATATTATTTAGCATTTGAAGAAAGTGTTTATAAAGAGGACATTGTATTTGTTTCAGAGAAAAAGTTAAATAAAATCAATTAGACCTAATAAAAACTGAAAATAAATCAACTGTTGCGGCTAACATAGTCCAGCCTAGTGATTGCCACACGTGGCAAAAATATCTGCCTATGAAAGCCTGGAGAACTAATAGTTTTCGGTTATTCCTAATGTAAATAAATGGTTATTTAAACTCTACTCTCCTGCTACCTAAGAAAATAACATGATAGAGACAGAAATCTATCGAACACACAGAAAGAAGCACAAGATGTATATATCATCTCCATGTCAGACTACTTGTATCAATCACATAAAATCCTATTACATGCTCATTTCCTGATGATACCACACCTCCTCTTTTTTAACCATATAATAGCCACCTATTGAATAGCCAATCAGCTATTTATTTTCTGTTTATCTCAATGTATTCCATTTATTTACCACCGGGATGATTTCTTCAATTCTCCATAGAAATAGATACATTTGATGCCATTCTTCCTTCTACATTTTATCGTCGGCGCCGTTTGCATTATCCCGAAAGGAAGAAGAAATCTCTTCCTTGACTTGAAGGATCTTCAATTTGTTCGGATGAATTCAATCCACTCAATCACACTTCGACACGAACAATTAATCCATGAAATAAATGTGTGTGTCCTTTTCAATTCAATTATAAAAGAACAGATAACATTTTTCTTTCGCTCTTGGCTTTGTACAAAATTCGGAAAAGCTTTGAGAAACATGACTCACTTTGTTCTCCTGAAAGTAGCTTTAACGCTCTCTCAACTAAATTTTTATCATAACCATGGACGATCATAACCATGGACGGCTATACTCGGATCTAGCTCCAGATTCTAAAATGAACAGTAAGTAGTGTGCATGTCAACTAGTTCTCTGAACAAAACTTTTACCAAACAACCCAAAAATCTAATATTTCAGGACAACCTCGAGGCAGCCCGCAAGATCGAAGGAGATGCTTCAGCCAAATTCGGAGGACGCTTCAACGCTATCGTCTCTGACGCCGAGTTCGCTTACGTCAACTGGTACGGAAAGAGAAACTGTCAACTCAGATACGAGAACCGTCACTCCCTCACCTGGGAGGACTAAGTCCTTTAGGCTCCGCCTCTTTTAGTATCTATCCCCATAGTTTTTTGCCAGTCGTAACTTATGCTCTTCTCTTCATTTTTTTGTTTCCTCACTATTTATGCTGCATGATTGCTCAGGCTCACGCTCATCTTTTTCTCGTTTTTCAAATTTCGCCTCAACTTTTTTCAATGTTTTTTTCTTGGGTTCCCGCCGTTGCCATCCCCTTTTTCAATATGGTCGGCACTTGTCTGTACAAATTGGAATGAATTGGAATTATGATATGATTCTGAAAATGAATGAATTTTATTACAAACTTCCGTGTTGCTTTGTAGACATCCGAACTTTCAGACAGACACTGCAAATTTCTGAGTAGTATAGTAATGGAGGATTTTGGTACCGTTTTCATTTTTGACCATTTTTTAAAAACCCCATATTCTCCTCATATTTGTCCAATATCCCTGCTAGCCTCTGAGTTATCAAGGTAATTAGATCAAAAAACACTCATTTTAGAGAGCACGAAAATCGTGCTCGGAGCACGAAAATAATGCCACTTTTTTTAACACCTCAAAACAGTCACTTTTCACTCCAACTGATAACAGTTAAACACCTTTTCAACCACCTTATCAATTTGTTGACATAGCACAATGGTAAAGTGCTACACTGGTGATCGCAAGACTGAAGTTCAAGACCTCTTGAGAAGGTCGTCATGTTTGGGGTTCATGGCTTATTATTAACACATGTAAAACATCTGAGGGAAAGGTTCTCAGGTCGGTGTGTCAGTAAACGTCCCCCTGTCTCAGATCTCAGATAAACCGGATAAAGAAAGTTAATGAGGCTGAAAAATATGCGTAAAAAAGACGTGCTCCGGAGTGAAAAAATTTCTCAACAAAAATCAGAAAAAATTTCGACAAAATTAGAAGCGTGCGTCGAATAGTGAATCATCAATTTCTTATCAATTCTTTCATTCTTTTTTCGTTTTATTAAATGCTGGACAATGATTTAAAACCTTTAACAAATGTAGATTTATTGAATTTATCAGACAAGTTACAGATTGAAAATTTTAGGGGTGTTTATATGAGAGATACTTTACCAGAAAAACCGCAAAAAATAGAAGTAGGCATAGTAAACCTTGATAGTTCAAATAACAAAGGTACTCATTGGGTCTGTTATAAAAAAGATCAACATGGTTTATACTATTTTGATTCATTTGGTTTGGATCCTCCTACTGAAATAATAAAATATTTAAAACAACAGGAAGGCAACGAGATAACAGCCTCCACATTCCAAATACAAAAATTTAATACTCATCATTGTGGGTATTACTGTCTACTTTTACTAAAACTATTAGAAAAACATGATTATAAAAATTCTATACTTACTCTTTTCACTCAAATATGATAGGTCTAATATGAATTCCATCATCCATAACAACTCCTTTTGTATATAATGGCGATAACCCAATCTTTTTCTGTTCATAAGTTTTCATTTCTTGATTCTGATATCTGAATCCTTTGTTCAACCCATCTATTGTTTGTTTGTTAACAAGACATTCTAGATATTTCTCTTTAGTTAGAATAGAACTGTTTCTTTTCTGTTGAACACCTTTCGAAGAGACTTTACTTTGATTGTCATTTGTCCAAATACAATATGTTTTACTACACAATGCTACCATACCATCACCCTCTTTCTCTATTTTAAATAAACCTGGAGTTCTCTTATCTATTCGACAATGTTCTTTTGTATCAGTTCGAGGGAACCAATTATTTTTATATTTCTCAAACTCTTCTCTCATCTCTGGTTTAATCAAATCCTCTAAACTATTGCCAGTAATAGCCATATAAGCTGAATCGGTATCCATTTCAATGTATTGGAAGTCAGACCTATCGACATACATATCTACACAGTCGTAGTAAAATTTTAACATTCTCAATTTCGAATCGTCATAAACACTGCAAGCAATTTGCAGAGGCATATTCTGTTTAACCTTTCTTGACCTCTTACTCACTTCATATGTTCCACTATACTCCTCTGCATCATAATAAAAGAAATCATTCTTAGCTCTATTAAACTGCTTCTCATTACAGAAACTTACTTTTTTATGTTTGTTCTTATCCATTCCTGTTCTACCAAACGCTGAATTTCCTACAAGTTTAGCACCTTCTGAGAGAATAGCATATTTCGAGTCAACATCCCCTTTTCGCCTTTCATCTGATACCCAATCCATAAAGCCTTTAAAAATTCTCCTCCGTTTTGCTTCAATATATCCATAGAGTTTTGTAACAATACAACCATGTTCTAACATCCATCGTAGTCTTGTAGACTTAATTAATATTTGTTTAGCTTGAAGTGAAACTACTAGCTTTCTACTTTTTGTCGGTTTTCTTTCCAAGGATTTTAAAAGCTTCTGAGTGTAATCTCCACAGATAGTTTCATCATATTCCTTATTTACAAAGATTGGACTCATCTCACTGAAATAGTTCCACTTGTCTTTGGGGACGCTAATATCAACTTCTAAAAATCCGAAGAATGAGTTCTCTAAAAGCTGCATTTTTATGTTTTCCCAATCATTATTTTTCTTAAAGTACAGTTTTCCACAAGGCATCTCCTCCCCCAACGAATGAAGGTATAAAGCATTTGCATCGAACCCAACTATCTTCTTAACGGTTTTGCCTTTCTCATCATAAGTCCATTCACCATCTTTATAGTGTGGTCGAGTGATTTCTGTTTTATTTACTTCATGATATCTATGAAACACAATGGACGCACCACCAGTTATGTTGTTTTTGAACTTGTAAAATGCATCTTTATTTTCTTCTCCAAACAACCAGATCATTGGGTGATCTTTTTCGAATCTCAACATTGCTTTGTGTCTGTAAAACTCTTTAAACATTTTATCTGATCTATCTTTATTACATTTGATACAAGAAAGTACACAATTGTTTTTAGTATGAGGTAGAGCGTTATCAATTCTATCGAGAGACCATGTATTACTATCCAACTCTAACCAACAGTATATACAAGTATGGTTTCCGCTTTCTAATATTTCTCTAACACATGAGTCAGTTAAATCACAACGTGTTCTTTTTGCTTTTTCATCTTGTTGAATATAACCACCTATTCTCTTATCGATGTCTTCATTACTTATAGATATACAATGTTCAATATGTTTTGGTTTTTCTTGTAAATATTCTTCGAATCCACTAATTTGAAATTGATACAAAATATTTTCACTGAGACCTGGTAGCGAACAAGCATCTTTATACATATCTAGCTTAAATGAGTAAAAGAATTCTTTCTGTTTTAAACAAGCCTGCAACATAGGTTTTACATCTAGAATATTGTACCACTCTAACAAATCTCTGACTGTCACTAACTTCTTATCAATACAAATTTTCATCAAGTCATCAAAGTTTTCTTGATTCATAGGACCATTCAAAGAGGAATTAAAATCTTCTATTACCAAATTTTTTGTGAGACATTTTAACTTATCGTATGAGTCAAACCATTCATATGGGAACCATCCTTTCTGAACACCAACATATGCTTTGATAAAACTTTCTAATTTAGTGCCAGCAGCGACATAACTCATTTGATCAAGAAATTGAAAATTCTTTGTTTTTATAGTCTTATATCTATTTCCTTCTTTAATGACCATTGGATCAACTCCATCATCTTCTCTTCTTTTCATAATTTCTCGAATAAAAGGGTCAGCTATTAGATTTATGTCATAGAAACTACTGTTGAAACCAATAATTGGAATTACTTCACAATATCTTTGTACTTTAGATTTTAACCAATCATTAGATTCTAACCGACATAATAATGGTTTCATTTTTTCAAACACCAGTTTACTTGCTTGCGCAGATACAGCATCAAAGTATTGAAACATTTCTTTTACTAACTGATTAGGATCCTCGTTCAGTATAAACTTATCTTCTTCGAACCCAGGAACATTAGAAGCCATCGCCACAGACGTCGGAATGTGTTTCATAGTGTATGTTAATTTATCACTAACCTTATCGTTTATTTTTTGCATTCTAGACTCCATATCAAAAGTTATAATATAGTCATATTTAAAGTCAACTTCTACATCATAGATATCTGCTAACTCTACTATGAGGTTTCTTTCTCTTTCCCAGAGTGTTGGATACTGGTAAAATACGTCTTCTTGTGTTAATGTGCAGATATCATAATGTCTATCTAAATGAGTATTGTCTTGGAACTTCTGTCCACATCTTTGACACAAGAAAACAGAAGATAGTTTATTCAAATTGGTTATGTAAGAAAAGTGGTTGAAGTATAAATTTAGGTAAATAGCTTTTCTTGAATCATTGAAAGAAGATTTTCTGATGTACGAAATTGATTTATCTTCATAATAGCTAACAATATTTATTGCATACTTCTCATTAAATTTTTCATATCTATCAATCTCGTTTATGTAATCAAACCCAATATAATCTTTGACTCCTTTTCCAGCTCCATAAAAGTTTTTAAACAACTCTTTAGCTTTTCGGCTAGCTCTATCTTCTCTACACCCTCCAGCAATAGCAATGCAGTGCCAGAAACACATATTGTTTTCAACATTCAGAAGACTTTTTATTGTCTTAGAATCCAAGATGTATTGTGGTAAATTAATAGAAGCTCCTATTGCGAAATCTAGTCTAGTGATCTTTACTGCCATAGCATAGACACCTAATAAACGTGTTGATGAATCAGGAAACCTACTCGCCAAAAAAAAAACCCTACACACTCTAATAGTTTCAACACTTATTTCTTTCTTCAAACTTGAGATGTCTTCCGCGTTGTGTATTTGTTTTAATGTATCAAAGAAATAGTTTCGTCCAGGTTTGAATAGTTTTAATTCATTATTTTTAACAGTTACATAGCCAAAGCTTAAGTTGAGTTTGATCGCCTTATCTTCATCTTTATATATTTTATCTAAGCAATCATAAACTTGTGACTCAGAATCTATCTGATTGAAAAAAGTCATTTTAAGATACTTACTATTTTTGGTTTCTGGAAGCTTCTTTCGTTCTTCTATTACCATTTTTTCAGCATCGTTCTCAAATTCTGTTTCGTTTATCTTAAAATATTTCCCGTTAGCTTGACATGTTTTCTCCACTACATTAGGAGTTGTCGAAGCTTGAAGAAAATCTATTAGATCTTGTTTTGTCATTCTTATCAGCTGCTCATTAGTCAGTTTAGGTTTCTTATCTTTATTTTCCTTTCTAACTAGAGAAAGAAGGTCCTTTTTGTACCATTCCTCATAATCAATCATGCTCATTTATATAGTCAGAAAATCCCCTATGAAAACCTATTTAATTTTTTTCTACATTTAATCATTTTAGTCTCTTTTCACTAAGATTTCACGTAATAAATGCACTCTGTAGTTGAAATTTATGACCCTAAAAAACGAAATGACATCGTTCAAAGCTTTCTGAAAAATAGAAAAGAACACAAATTCAAGAACTTACAAGAGCGTACTGACTTAGAACATGTTGAAGACCAAAGAATAGACTTATTTAAACCCATTTTAGAATCTAACAAAAAACTGCAAGAAGAGATTATTGACGAAAAGAATAAAATAGTAGAAACCCTAAACAATTTCAAAGCTCCAACACAGCGTTCAATAGCCCCTGCCAACACGTCAACACCAGCTACACCAAGGAATCAGAGTCTGATCAGAAAACCCTCAGTAACTTTACCAAGAGATGCTCCTAATATAGTAGTTAGTAATCTAATTGTAGGTTATCTTCAAGACAATTCAGATAGGAGTAATGCTGGGTACTCAATCAAGTTCAACAAAAATGAGAAAAAATATACTATCGGTAATCAAGACATATCATTCGATCAAAACATAATTAAAATAAATAACGAAGAATATACTGCTACTGAGGGTCTGATGGAATTGCTACTCAAAAAGTCTCCTGACCTAGAAAAGGTTACAACTGAAGATTCTTCAAATTACCAAAAAATATTATTATGTTCTGATGCTCTGTATCAGGGTTTTGATAAAAATAGTAAAAAGTACAATTCAGATTCTAGTGATAAATGGAAGTTCATAAAGTCTAAATACTTCGTTACAAAGACTACATCTACACAAGGAAGTTCTATTTCTTTCATACCTAATGTTGGAGGCTCGGTAAATACTTTATATTTGCCATCAAATACTAATTCTCTTATTGACACATTAAGACTATCCATCGGATCCTTTCAAGCTGGTAACAAAGATGAGTATAACAAAATCCATGCAATTTTAGATGAACTAGTGAAACAGAAAACAATCAAAAAGAAGGATTTAGGAGTGATATACTTGAATATTGGTATGTAATTGTTATACTCTTTTAGACCATGTTATACTCTTTTAGACTATGTTATACTATGTTAGACTATGTTCCAACATTTTATAATTTTTTTACTAGATAAATGTCTCATATTGTTCTGGCTAAAATGTACATTAGCGATCAAGAGAAAACACCATTCAAAATTGATAAGACAAAATGGGTTAAGCAACATAATTTTTCAACACAAACTTTATACAGAGGCCTATGGGCATTAAAAAATGCTGTTGAAGAAATGGATGTCAGTAAATACATTGACAGAAAGCCTCGAAATGTGGGGGTGGACACTGATAATATACATTCGGTAGGTAGTCAAGACTTTAGTAGTCAAGACTTTAGTAGTGAAGACTTAAAGTTGTATGAAGCCGGTTCTAGAAGTAGTAGCATGAGTGACATAGGTAACGCGCAGCGTGAGCTGCCGCAGGTGGAACGAGACAGTTGTACTAAAATAAATCTTCTTTCTCCTAGAGAAAACTAATTTTTCTATTCTGACTTTTTGAACTTGATTTTTTGGTGTAATAAATGAGCACACAAATCGTTGGCTTAAATACTTACAATACTACTATTTTGGATATGTTTCCAGATATCAAAAGTTCTTTATCTCAGCTTAAAATTTATATGAAAAGTGAAATAACAAAAGAAACTGCGGGAGAGTATATTAAGACCTGTCAAGAAGTTTACAATTCCATTGAGAGTTTAAAAGCAAATGAAGCAAGTAAAACAGAGTTAAAGAAAGCTATGACATTTTTAATCAGTCAAATAGGAGTTAATGAATGTACAAAAGAAGTTCTTAGTATGACAAATATTGAAAATATCCAATTGAAACAACTATTACAAGAAGAGAGAAATAACTATAATAAGTTAGCAGAGAAATATAATGAACAACAGAAGTCAGAACAAGTAGAAATCCCCAAACTGTCTCTTAGTATAGTAAAGAAAAATAAAAGTACTCAGTTAACTGATGAAGATATTGTTAATATTGCAAATAATATTACTGCGGATAAGTTAAACGAAAGTTCTTTAACTAGAGTAAGCGCTGGGGGTAATGAGAAAGTTAAAACCGTTTACGCTAAGAAAAATAACACGGGATTAGTTGTTAGTCAGAAATAGCTTTTTCCATATTAGTCATCATCTCTTCTATTGTCAATTCATTTACACCTTTTCTATCATACTTTGTGGACTCCATTGGGTTTTCACTTTTATCTCTAATACACTGAGGTACAGGTTTACCTAGTTTTAGTTTATGATTATCTTGAATGGAATCAGAACTCTTCTTGAACCCATTATTTTTACTTTTCCCTATAGATCTAATATCAATTTCATACGTATACTGCCCTCTTTCATTTCTTGGTTTATCCAGTAAATAACTGTATTTATTATTCTGAAAACGATTACCTTTAATAATAGGCCCAAAAGTAGATATAGCATCATTTAAACTTCTAATAGGAACATCGTTATCTCTACACCATTCTGACTTACATTTAACCTTCGAATCCTTATATGCCTGATAAATTGTTTTTTTATACTCTGTCATTTATTCTAATTTTATCTTCAATTAATTTTTCAAAATTTTTTTGGGGTATATATTTTTTTCAGGTCGATTTGGTTAATTTGGTCACTTAGGTTAGGTCAATTAGGTCAATTAGGTTAGGTCGATTTGGTTAATTTGGTCACTTAGGTTAGGTCACTTAGGTTAGGTCGATTAGGTCGATTAGGTCACTTAGGTTAGGTCGATTAGGTCACTTAGGTTAGGTCGATTAGGTCGATTAGGTCACTTAGGTTAGGTCGATTAGGTTAGGCCAGTTAGGCCAATTAGGCTAACAAAAAATATGTTGAAAAAATAAACATGAAAAATAAAGGAGAGTATGCATTGTAAGCATTGTAAGCATTGTAAGCACTGTAAGCACTGTAAGCACTAGATATAGATTTTGAAGAAATGGAAAAGCGACTTAAAAACTAAATGATCATTTAAATTTCACTATAGCTATTCATTTTTAGTTAATTTAACTCCGTTTTTGTAGTGTTTTTAAGATTTGACAACTTGAAAAATTGTGAAAAAATAGTCTAAAAATTAGGGGCGGAAGCCGGCGCTCAGATTTCTTCTTTTTCTTCTTTTTTTAAAGCTTAGTCCAAAATAGAAAACCAAAAAATGAAAAAAAAACTTTAGCATCTTTCTAAATTTACCACTATCTATTTCACTTGTCTTATCAATAGTCAAAAAAGAGTATTTGTCTTTCCAAATTGATGAAACCATATCAAGAAATTCCGACTTATCTATTTCTCCACAATGATCTCGATAGATATAATCCAAGTTTAACTTGTCTTGAGAGAAGACTATGAAACAGTTAGCATTTTCTCTTATAGTATTCTTAGGAAGTTTAATATAGTTTTGAGAAATGTAAAAACAATCTATGTTATTGTGCCTTCCTCTGGTATAGTATTGTTCTATTTTGTTTTGTTTCTCTAGCATCAAGTCATCAAATATTATTAGAGTCTTTTTATTTGGATCTATTGAACTAGGGTCAGGAATGTCTTCACAGCTTTCTGAAGTGTGTATACTTATCTCTTGTTTGTCTTTCTTATCAACTAGAAAATTCTGTTTCTGAAAACATTCTCTAATTTCTTTCTTACTCAAACCATTCTCGAAACCATTTATAAGAGCTTGATAACATGGTTGAAAAAGTGTTGTAGAAAATATATAAAGATTGTCATAGTCCAAATAATCATCTCCTTCAAATTTATCCAAAAGTAAGTTCATCAGCAAATTAGTCTTACCACATCCAGACTTTCCAATGATACAAGCTCTTATTGAAGAAGGAAGTAAAGGATTGTTGTTTCTATTTGAGTAATAATTTTTAATAGAATAATCAGTGAAGTCAGTTACTGGCATGATTTAATATATCAAATATTCTACTGAATAAATGGTTTACTTATTTCTTAATCTACAATCTACTAATGCTCAGTTTGATTTTCCCAGAGACTTTAAAGCGAACTCTATAGCTGTTGTCAAAGTTAGTGGAACTTTAGAGTGGAACAAAAAAGTTGTATTTATTTATCATGCAATCTTATTTGTGACTCTTATTTGAATGAAAAACAGAGTAATATAATTTGTAAATCTTCAGTCAATAATAAAAAGGTAATGTATGAACCAATTAATTTGATCTATCATAAAACTATAAGTAGTTGTAACACACTGGTTCTAAAACTTTTCGATGAAAAGAATAATCCTATAGAGTCTGCTGATTGTAATATTCATATAGAGTTACACATTGTCTAGATTTTTTTGAACCCTGATCCACTTTTGAGAACATTTAAAAAAATGATATTGTCTTTTGATATCTTTCCGTTTGACTTTTTCGTGTTAGTTTTCTTAACTTTTTTATTAGTATTTTTAGTATTGCCTTTTAATTCTATTTTCTCATTTTCCGTTATTTCATGACTTGTTACTAATTCTATTTTCTTATTTTCAATAGGAGTGGTTATTGCGTAACTTGAAGTATTAGATTGTTCAGTTACAAAGAATCTCATTATTTATTTACTTATTTATTTTTATTAAAAAGTCCTATTGAAAAGCCTATTTAAAAATATTCATAGAGTATTCATAGAGTATTTAGAAGTGTATTCAAAGTCCAATTTAAAAGTCCTATTGAAAAGTCTATTTAAAAATATTCATAGAGTATTCATAGAGTATTCATAGAGTATTTAAAGTCCAATTTAAAAGTCCTATTGAAAAGCCTATTTAAAAATATTCATAGAGTATTCATAGAGTATTTAGAAGTGTATTTAGAGGTAAAAAAATTTATTAGATAAGATTTTAATTGGGAGGGTTAATCAACTACAAGAGATCTATTAGATGGTCGACGTACTATTTCCGTGAGTTCTATAGCATTATATTCTACATTTCTTTTTCTATTTTTCCTATCAATAAATGTTTTTGGGGAAAGTATCATCCAAATTGATCTAGCTACAAATATGTACACTAACGCAACAGCAATACTAACACCAACTCTCCAAATTCTAAGCCACCACTTTCCAAAGAATCCTTCTACATCATCTAATATTTCACGTGGTACTGTAGAGTCTTGATTACTGGCATGTAGTTCAATAGATACATCAGATTTCTCTCGCATTTCATCAATTAGTTGTTCTTCAATATTAGTTTTCATATCTAGAAGTATGTGTTCATGAAATACTACTTTGTCATCTAGGAACTTCAAATCGAATTCTTTAAAACTTTTGATGCTACTAATATTTCTTCTATAATCGACTATTGGATGGCGTTGTAGTTTGCTTGAGATGATACCTCCCGAATAATCATTCTTAAAATACCAAATCTTATCTCCAAGACTTTTGATCTTTATTGGAACCTGTCCTAGTGTAAGTGCTAAGCTAAACTTGTAACCATCGAAATGAGTAACGTCTACAAAATCTATTTCATCTTCATCAATTTCTTTACAAAATGTAACCTGCACAACCTCCACAGAATCTATAAATCTAACTTTGACAGCAGTGTGGTTCAATTGTTTCTGAATGTATCTTCTAGGATTTTCTTTGATAAGATTTTCAAGAACTTCATTTTGCTCGTTAAAAATATCACACATGACTTCAGTTGTATGTCGTAGTAAGTTATTTGATTGATTCTCAAGGTATTGAAATTCTCCTGCTACTTGGAAGTCGGAGTATAACTCTCTTTTTCTTCTTGGTATTTTACTATCAAACAACTCATAGTGAGCAATTCTATTTATGAATTCTGTGTAACTGGGGAACACATCACAACTCTCTTTAATTGTTTTATATTCATCGTGACTTAGAAGATCTCTACATTCATCTTTTATTCTCAAGTATTCTTCATAGGTAGGAAATGGTAGTGGTTGCCATGCGGATAAATTCATTTGTTGTTCTTTCTCGAAGTTAGCTATATTGTTTATGAAATCTGTATAACTTGAAAGAGTATCACAACCCTCTCGACTATTTTTGAAGGCATCATAACTTGGTAAATTATCGCAGTCTTGTTTGATTCTTAAATACTCTTCATAGTCTGGTAATGGTAGTGGTTGGAAAGCTTCTCTTTTACTTCTGGTTGCATTCATCTGTCTCTGTAATTTTTCTAATTTTCTTCTTTCGAATTCTTCATGAGCTCTATCTCTTTGTAGTTTAGCTTGTTTCTTCTTTTCAAAATCTTCTTCTCTCTTAAGCTTTTCTTGCTTTCTCTTTTCAAAATCCTCTTCTTGTCTTCTAGATTCTTCTTCACGCCTTCTAAATTCTTCTTGTCTTCTAGATTCTTCTTCACGCCTTCTAGATTCTTCTTGTCTTTGTAATTGTATGTCCTGTTGTTGTTGTTGTTGTCTTCTAGATTCTTCTTGTTGTCTTTGTAATTGTATGTCTTGTTGTGAGGATATAGATATTGGAATTTGTCTTGGAGACCAATGTCGGTTGTTGGCAATTTTCTTTACAGCGAAACCTTCTTCACTGACTGTTAGAAGATCTCTATTACAATTGGTTATTGTTTTATTTCCTGAGAAACTTAGTGCAATCTGATTTTTATTATTAACCCAAAGATTATTGTTATACATTCCTTCTAGTATTCCAATAGAAATATATTCACATTGTTGATCTTTATTGACGTCCCAAGTTAGAATTTCATTTTTCTTAATTTCACAAAAACCATCTAGATATTTACAGTGACTCATATCAACCATAACATTGGTTGGTCTTGACTGATTGAAATGGGAGTAAACTTTAGTTTCGATTACCACACAGTTTTCTTTGTAGTATCTTCTAGGTGTGAATAAACTAGTAAATCTATTGGGATAATCTACATCAATCTTATTATTAGTACTCCAAGTTTTAGAAGTACCCTGTGTTAAAGTCCCGTAACCACACTTATTTTTACTGATCATTTCTCTACATTCGGAAATTGTTATTGGATAATTGTTTAACTCTTTTTCAACTAAATGTTCATATCCAGAAAAGTCAGTGTACATTGATACTTCACTAACCAACTTTTTACACAGCTTAGCATCTGAAATATATTCAATGATATTGGGTTTGAAAACTTCATACTGTACAATTTCTGTTCGACTGTTCAGTAGTCTGTGATAATTACATTTATGCAATTTAGGGACTTTGAAATATTCAACTGGTGAGTTATCAGTACATATGATAGGTTTGCTTATTGCTTCATAAAGTCGAGACAAAAAGAGAAACACCGTTAAAGTTCTAGAATAAAGTTGCATTTATTACTAAAAAATAATTATATATAAAAATTTGCTATATAAATTACAAAATGGTAGATGCTGTGGATAGAACTCTTTTAGTGGATACTCCTATTGTAAACGATACATCAATTCAAAAAGAGAATCTTATAAGTGTTTTTCCATCACCAGGTTCTAGTTTAAACCAACACGGAGAAATAAATTTTGTAATCGAAACATGTGATCAATATCTACTACTACACAAATCTTATATTTATATGGAGGTAAAGCTGACTAAAGAGGATGATAGTGCGTTAGCAGAAACCGATGAAGTGTCATTGACAAATAATGCTCCAATGTTTTTATTCGATAGAGCAACATATAGTATGGATGGTATGCAAGTAGAAAACATTATAGATCCCGGAAGAGCTAGTTTGATGAAAGGCTTATTAACCTATAGTAGTACTATGAATAAACAAAATACTTTTGGTTGGATTTTAGAAACAAGTGGTATTATGACTTACAAAATAAATAAATATACGAAAAACAGAAAAGGTATTATCACGTTCTGTGTTCCTCTGACTCATATATTTGGATTTGCTGAATGTTATAATAAGGTGATATATGGAAGAAAACATAACTTATCACTTTACAGATCTCCAGAAAACAAGAATAGTATTGTATCCACAAACGCTCAAGAATTTACGGCAAAGCTGACAATTAATAAACTACAATGGATTGTTCCAAAGATTGTTCCCAGTCTTGAGATGCAAAATAAATTATTAAACATTTTTGAAAGTAACAAACTAATACAGTTACCATTCATTTCTAGACAATTTGAAAGTTATAATATTCCTAATGGAAATAGAGAGTTTACTTGGAAATTGGGGACAAAGTATGATAAAATAAAATATATTGTAGTAGCTCTTCAATGTGCCAGAGATAATAATTATTTAAATGCTAGTAAGTTTGACAATTGTGGTTTAGAAGATATTTATGTTGAATTAAATAATGAAAGATATCCTTATGATTGTTTGAAGTTTGATTTTGAAAAGTTTAATGCTGTTCAACAATACAATTTTGCTAAAGAGTTTCGGAATAGTTATTATGAATCCACTAAAGATCATATTTTTATGGAAGAAGATGTATATTATTACTATTATCCAATAATAGTATTTGATGTTTCTAAACAAAATGATAGAATCATACAGTCAAGACCTGATGTCTCAATAAAAGCTAGCTTTTCGAAAAATGTTGTTCAAAGTACTAGATGCTTCTGCCTTATAATGAGTGAAAATGTTGTCGAAATCAAAGATAATAGAGTTAAAGTAGTTAGTGGATAAATATTTATTGACTAGGAATCCAAGAGTTAAATTTATCTGGATATCCATACCATTTGACTAACATTTCTTTTACACCTTTCCTAGTTCTACGTTTTAATACCTCTTCAATTTTATACTCTTCTTTTACATTATTAAATAGTGTGAGCTCTTCTTCATAAAACTTACCTTTGATCTCTTCATCTGCTAAATCTTTGATGGAGTAGGTAACAACTTCACCGAGATGTATTTTTGAAATCTTAAATAACTCTGTACTCCAATTGGGTAAATAACCTTTATCGAATATAGCTTTATATTTCGTGATTCTTACGCTATCACCTATTTTGAATTTACTATTGTTATTAGTTTTTTCATCAGGAAATAAATTCTCATACACTTGATCTGTGTTTTCCTTGTTTGAAGCTTCAATGGGGGTCATTTTAATACTTCGATGATAATGATTATTGTAACCCTTTACGAGACTGTCTAGAATTCCTGTCCACTTATGATTTCCTTGATAGGTGAACATTTTCCACATTTTTTCTTTGAGAGTTCTATTGAACCTTTCTATGATAGAAGCTTTCTTGTCCGAATATGTTGAAAAGTGATTGATGTCAAATGATTTGAATAGAGCTTTCATTTCCTTGTTATAGTATTCCTTTCCATTATCGGTTTGCATCTTTACAGGTTTCCTTTCTTTGAAAATGGATTGTAGAGCGTCTGATGTTTCTTTACCAGTTTTTGTTTTCAATGGAATAACCCAGGCATACTTACTGAAACAATCTATCACTGTTAAAAGATATTTGAAGTCGTTGTTTTCATCTGCGTAAGGTATCATTTCAACTAGATCTGACTGCCACTGTTCATCGATATCATGAATGTAGACTCTCTCAGTCTTGTAATTTTTCCGAGCTGGTTTATGAAGAGTGTAGACATCTTGTTCGTTGAGAAACTGTTTCACTTCCTTGATAGGTCTTTTGGTTTTTCTTTGAAGTTCATTGATACCACAAAACCCAGTCTCAGGATTATAAAAAGCCTCTTCCAATTTGATGTTTGCTTTCTTGACATCGCCTCCCATTTTTAACTTCGGAGCTATTTTGCACTTAGTTACGTTACATATTTCACATTTGCCTTTGATCATTGTTTTATTATTTTTTGTTAGAGTTTCAGAAGTGTTAGAAGTGTTTGTTTGCACTTTACATTTGAAACAGTACATGATCATTTAAAGGAACATAAAAATGGGAAGGACAGTTTCACCATATTGTCACTCAGCATTTCCCCTGCTTATTTTATTTCTCTACATAATTTCCCAATTACATAAATGAACCCTATCAAGCCGAATGAAATAGTTGTGAATCTTGTCACTATTGAATTGGAGCACAATATTCCTAAAAACGCTGGCTCGAACCCAGATGAATGGACACCTAAACAATTACAAGAATATCATCGAAGAGAAGGTGAGAAGGAATCGATTCGACTTATGGATGCAAAGGTTAGTTATATAAAAGTTGTTTTTAAAGCCATCGACTGTTTCAGATTGAGGCAGAGTTTGAAAAAGTCAAAAACTTCAACTAAATAGAAATTTGGAAGTCACCAGAATTAACAAAAGAAGAAGTATGCACGATGATAAAATTGAGGTACTCACTTTGAACAAAGGTTATTTATGTCAATAATTTCAGAAGGCAGCTGAAAGAAAAAAAAATCTCCAAAGCGATTAGAAAACGCAAACGTGAAGAAGAGGATCGAAGGGATCAGGAGATTCCGAAAAGAATAAAACCGGAAGATGTCGACATGAAGCACATTTAATAAAACGAAAAAAAGAATGAAAGAATTGATAAGAAATTGATGATTCACTATTCGACGCACGCTTCTAATTTTGTCGAAATTTTTTCTGATTTTTGTTGAGAAATTTTTTCACTCCGGAGCACGTCTTTTTTACGCATATTTTTCAGCCTCATTAACTTTCTTTATCCGGTTTATCTGAGATCTGAGACAGGGGGACGTTTACTGACACACCGACCTGAGAACCTTTCCCTCAGATGTTTTACATGTGTTAATAATAAGCCATGAACCCCAAACATGACGACCTTCTCAAGAGGTCTTGAACTTCAGTCTTGCGATCACCAGTGTAGCACTTTACCATTGTGCTATGTCAACAAATTGATAAGGTGGTTGAAAAGGTGTTTAACTGTTATCAGTTGGAGTGAAAAGTGACTGTTTTGAGGTGTTAAAAAAGTGGCATTATTTTCGTGCTCCGAGCACGATTTTCGTGCTCTCTAAAATGAGTGTTTTTTGATCTAATTACCTTGATAACTCAGAGGCTAGCAGGGATATTGGACAAATATGAGGAGAATATGGGGTTTTTAAAAAATGGTCAAAAATGAAAACGGTACCAAAATCCTCCATTACTATACTACTCAGAAATTTGCAGTGTCTGTCTGAAAGTTCGGATGTCTACAAAGCAACACGGAAGTTTGTAATAAAATTCATTCATTTTCAGAATCATATCATAATTCCAATTCATTCCAATTTGTACAGACAAGTGCCGACCATATTGAAAAAGGGGATGGCAACGGCGGGAACCCAAGAAAAAAACATTGAAAAAAGTTGAGGCGAAATTTGAAAAACGAGAAAAAGATGAGCGTGAGCCTGAGCAATCATGCAGCATAAATAGTGAGGAAACAAAAAAATGAAGAGAAGAGCATAAGTTACGACTGGCAAAAAACTATGGGGATAGATACTAAAAGAGGCGGAGCCTAAAGGACTTAGTCCTCCCAGGTGAGGGAGTGACGGTTCTCGTATCTGAGTTGACAGTTTCTCTTTCCGTACCAGTTGACGTAAGCGAACTCGGCGTCAGAGACGATAGCGTTGAAGCGTCCTCCGAATTTGGCTGAAGCATCTCCTTCGATCTTGCGGGCTGCCTCGAGGTTGTCCTGAAATATTAGATTTTTGGGTTGTTTGGTAAAAGTTTTGTTCAGAGAACTAGTTGACATGCACACTACTTACTGTTCATTTTAGAATCTGGAGCTAGATCCGAGTATAGCCCTTCCATTAGGTTCCAAAAGAACACTGAGTTTTGTATATACAGATTACTGGGATGTCTAACACAACCCCTCTTTCAATTTTAGAACAACATCGGTGTTTGATTGTCTGATGGCTAGCCAAGTTGCCTAGTTCCAGGTAATTATAGATGATTCAATTCGGAACAAGAACAACTATGACTGATTTATGTCATAACATATATCACTTTCTGTCTAATAATCTTTTGTTCCCTTCTTCTTCTTCTTGATTCTCTCCATGCTTTTCCCTCCTTCCCTCCCATATCATGTCCAGATTCCATAGGCAATTTACATAACATTGGGTTGGAAGAGGGAGGGAAAGAGAAACCGGTGTGTTTGCAACATTTCTTAAATGTCATTAAGGTAGAAGGCATAGATGGTGTTGTAAATAGGTACGCTAACGATATATCCAGTTCTTCTCCGTTATCAAGTTTTAGCCTCTTCTCAAAAAAAGAAAGGAGGGATGACTTTGGCAGATGAAATGCGGAAGGCAATGAAATGCGGAAGCGCTTTGGCAAGAAGGCAGAAAACTGAAACTGACCTTCTCGTTCTTCAAAGCGGCTTCAACGATGGCACGGAGCTCTGGATCATCGCAGTTTCCCTCATCTCCTTCCTCATCGGCGTACTCGACAGCTTCGTTGGTCTCCTGAAAGAAATGAATTTGTATGGTTGAACAAACTAGAGTCTAGTAGAATTCAAATATTAAATAAAGACTGAAAACAGAACTATACAAACTTAAACAAAACTGTAATCACAGATTCTGATCGTAGATTGCATATATTTTTTCAAAATTCAGTCAGTAGTTACTAAGCTCGAATTCGACTGAATTGGTTATTTGGGTTATGCAATCATTCTAAAATCTTGCACAAAAGAATTCTCTAACTCACTTCAACGGTATCCACTTGCTCGGTGGCGGCCTCGGTAGCAGTGGCAACAGCTGGTTGTTCCTCAACGATATCATCATAAGTGCTCTCTTCCTTGGCAGCGGCAACTGGAGCTTGTTCAACTGGAGCTGGAGTCTCTTCAACAACTGGAGCTGGAGCCTCGGTTTCCTCAATCACTGGAGCTTCGGTTTCCTCGACAACTGGGGCTGGGGCTTCGGTCTCTTCGACGACAGCTGGAGCCTCGGTCTCAGCAACAACAGTTTCTGGAACAACCTCTTCTACAACAGTCTCTGTTTGCTGCTCTGGTGCTGGTTCTGGTGCTGCTTGTGGTTCTGGTTCTGGTGCGGCGGCTGGTTCGACGACAGTCTCGACAACTTGCTCAACTGGGGTTGGAACTGGTCCTTGAGTGTAGGTGGCGACTGGTGCGACTTGCTCGACAACTGAATGTGATGTGAAAAGTGAGAAAGTGAGTGCTCAAATTGTGATGGGTGGGGAGTGGAAAATATAAAGAAAGGTGGGTGGAAAGAATAGAGTGGGGGCTTGCAGGAAAAATCATTGATCAATTGAAATTTCAGAACTGAACACTAACCTTGTTGAGCTGGTTGCTCTGGCGGGGCTTGGTAGAGTCCTCCGTGGGAAACTTGAGTCACTTGGATGGAGCTGACTGGTCCGGATTGGTATCCTCCTTGTTGAGCTGGTTGTTCTGGAGCGACTTGAGCTGGTCCAGCGTATCCTTGTGGTTGTTGTGGGGCGATTGGAGCAACTTGAGCTGGTCCAGCATAAGAGGATTGTTGTCCTCCTCCAATTGGTCCAGACTGAGCAGATCCAGCGTATGAGGCCTCTTGTCCTCCTCCGATTGGTCCAGATTGGGCTGGTCCAGCGTATGAGGATTGTTGAGCTCCTCCGACTGGTCCGGCGTATCCTTGTTGTCCTCCTCCTTGGATAGCTTGAGCTGGTCCAGATTGGTATCCTCCTTGTCCTCCTTGTTGACCTCCGAATCCTTGTGGTCCTTGGTTGTAAGATCCACCAGCAATTGGTCCAGCAGCTCCTCCGAATCCACCGGCTCCAGCGTATCCTCCTCCGATTGGAGCTGGTGGTGGTGGTGGTGGAGGTGGTGGAGCGAGTGCGGCTGGAGCGGCAGCATAACTTCCGCCTCCGCTTGCGTAACTGTAAGTGAACACACATTTGAATAGGATGAATTGAATTGAGTATGGGAATGAAAAGGGGAAGCAGGTTTTGATGGACAGGAAGAAAAAGAACATTTGCTTTTGAATGGGGTGGCAAGTAGAATGGACTTCAGACGCCTTTTCGGTTTGGTGAATAGATGAGGGAAATCAAACTTTAAAAGAGATTCGGCCCCGAAAAAAAGAGATCAAGAAGCAGTAGTTGGTCAAGTGGTTATCGGGAAATATCAAAGCGCTTCTGTGTTTTCGAATTTCGGAGTTTGAACTGTAGCGAAAGTGGTTATGATGAAAATAACGCTTTTTCTGATTCTTCATAAAATTATATGTAATCCTGTCAGGACCAACAACTTCTCTCTAACCTCTTTTTTTCGAACAGCTAGAAATTTTAAACTTATCAATAAAATATTCAGTTTTTATCAACTTTATTGGATACCACAGTTTAGCTTTTGGATACCACAGTTTAGCTAATTTTTTTAGTCAACCCTGATATGCTAAATTTTTGATCTGATCAATACAAAACTCTGAAACTGCTGATAAGAAGTTTTATTGTAAATCAATCGACTTTTGGTGATGCATACTATTTCAATCTAATTTCAATGAAACTGAGTTTTAAAAAGATTTTGATTTGTGTTTGAAAAATGAACAACATCGAAAGTCCTTATTAATGTCAGTTCTGTTAGAATCAAAAGTATAAAACCATTCGTGTATATCATTCTTACCAGAAAAAGATAACAAAAGATAGGGGAAATAGAAAGCTGAAGATACCGAAAAACCCAAAAAATGTTACCTGGAGCTAGAGCATGGTGGAGTGGCAGCTCCACAGGATGGTTGAGATGGTGGGCAGCAACCTCCGGCACTTCCGGCACCTCCAATACATGCCCATGCGGGCGATACGGCCAATAAAACGGCTACTAGAACTCTCATCTCTTTTTTGAGAAACAGAATAAGCTGAATACGTGGAGTAACTGTCGTCAAATGGCAACGCACGACGTGCCTTTTCTACCTGCCACAGAAGCGCCTGCCCTCCACCGTTTGTGACTCCGCCCATTATTGCCCGTGGGGCCCCGCGCCCCCTCTGAAGACGTCGAGGATGCCGATCGACGGAAAGGGAGGAAGACGGGTGCGTTTTATCGATGATGATGATGATGAGATGAAGCCTTTTTCGCGCTGCGCCTCTTGCGCACGGGGCACCGATTGCGACATTTGAAGCATCACAGACAGGATGTGTTGCAGAATAGGAAATGTATCGGACATGCGAAATGGGGTTCGTGTTCACATATCTTATCCCAAAAAATGAGAATGAGACAAACGATTGATGAGTGCGGAATGTTGTGGATTACGAGCGGATTGATTTGGTGCGTGCCACGTCATTCCATTCGAATATGTGACGTCTATCTTATTGGTGTTTCATGTCTACAGTATCTCTATCTGTCTACTGCATCTCAGACAAGTAGCTCTGTTGGGAAATTATTTTGTTTCTTACTTCGATTACATGAGTCCAAATCACGTCTTAAGATGTCCAAAATAAAAGCTGAAGAATCTTCAATGAGAAATCTGGATCTTTCGATTTGATCCTTGTTTGAATGATTCCTGACACGTTCTCCTGGATTTTTGCACCTAATCAAGCGGAAAAGTGAAGAAAAACGCGGAAGCTAATTGCAGTTCGTTAGTCTCTACATGAAAAATCTGAGAAATTATTAGTCTAGCCAAAGTTTCAATGTTCAAGGTTGCTTCTTTTAGGTAAACCTTCAGAAAGATCTCTTTAGAAGGGGCATTGGAGTTGGGATCAAATATTTCTATTTGTAAGCGCAGTTCCAAAGAATAGAAAACTTCTATGCTAAAAACAAAACTTTCCGGAACTTCACTTGTTTAACCAAAAAACAAAAATTTCTATATTTTCTTATACAAAAAAGTCAGGAACGATTGTTGATTTCTTATCATCTACCCCATATTTCACTTTCATTATCCCTAATTTCACTTTATTCTTCCCTTTCACTTCCTCCTAGATTAGATATGATATATGGGTGTATTCAGGTTTTGATTTATCTTCTAATTTTGAAAAATTGGAAACTATAGTCCTTTTTGGAGCGAATGGGAAAGATATCACGGGCTTGTTATCTGATTCTGTCGGGCAACCAATAGAAATATAGATTTCAAAAGCTCCCAAAACGGTGATACCAGTTAGAAAAAAAGTGAATTTTTCGAATTAACTATCAGTTTCGATATTTTGATTTCCAAATGTACTAAGTCTCATTGAGTTAGTGTGTAGAAAAAACTTATGAAGAAGGAGTTCGACTCGTTCTGGTTTTGCTTTCAGTGACGTTTGATTTTTAACTGTATCCGGAGACACAATCTACATATCGAGTTTCCAGTAATGTTCCTGTTAGAACTGACTGATGTCTAACTTAAAATCATCGCACAGAATACACATACTCTTATTACAGAGAGCAAATATTTTCTTTTCATAACCACTAAAGTTTTTCTTATTATTCCCGTTCGTTCAGTGAGTCCAATAATATTATCAATCAAGTCATCTTTTCCCATCAAAACGCACTCTTATTGTCAGTCAAAAGTACATTTATCCATTCCCATAAATGTTTCTTTCTTCCTCTTTTATTCCGTTCCCATTCACATTTCCCGTTTGTTTCTTCTCTGTTCCTTTTTCCTTATCATCTTTATTTCTCTCTTTCTTCTACGTTTTCATAGTAAATACTTGATATGCTCGACTTTTTTCAATCAGTCTGAGGAGGAGAAGAAGAAGTGAAATGGTTGCGCAAGCGATTGCGCGCTGCCCTGATCGCGCAATAGCAAATGAGGAAATTTTTGAAGAAGAAAAATGAAGAAGAAGCTAGAAAAGAAAAAGGGGATAGGTGATAACACGAGATGTGTAATCACCACATAATCAGCTTACTATCTCCTCTTTTATTTTTGTGTAACCAGCTATAAGAGGGGGATTTTTCTTTTTTCTTTCACTTTCCCTTCACTTTTTTGGCATTCATTCATATAAGGGATGTACAAAATAGAGAAAGTATTATGGTAATTGTTGATGGATCATCATTCTACCCATCCACCCGATGACCGCCAAGGGATTCGAACACATACTAAACTAATGGTCAGGTTGAGAGAGAAGCTGTAAAGTAGCGGGGAGCTTCTGTCGACAAAAAAGGAAGGACGATTGGATTTCGGAGATTAACATGAAATATATTCACAACTGTGTGTGAAAAAACAACAAAACGAAAAAGACAAGTGGGGAAGATTTATAGATTTATCGCGCTTCGACTGACCATGTGATGGGCATTTTCCAAGGTTAACAGATTTTGAGAGAAGGAAAAAACATCTAGCATGTTCATTTGAATGTATGCAGCACATCTGGATGTCCTTGTTTCCTCGAAAACAAATCTGTGTGTCAAGAAGTCTGAATTTCCCGCTTTTTCTCAAAATCTGTGAAAACGATTTTAAGTTAAAACTGTGTATGAATTTCTGCCTTGAATCGAAACCCCAGAAACTCAGAAATATATCAGAGTTGTTTTTTCCTCTGGAACACTGTTCGCTTCTTAGTTGAGTTACCCAATATGGTTCTTCTCAAATATTCTAACACTCTTTACAGAAAAAGAATATTCAGTTTTACACAATCTTATTCTTCAATTGTCTGATATTATCTCTGAATTTCTAATCTCAAAAACTCAATACTTTCTCTTCTTTCGGTTTTATCTCCACATGTTATTGGTTTTATTTACAAATATTTATCAGATCATTACAGCATTTCCCTTCAGGTATCTAGGTTTCGAACGTTGATGCTTCTGACGGATAAGGAAGAACCAGATCTTCTATTGGTATGACCTCATCTCTTTCAGCCCCCCAATGTTTGTCACTTTCTCAGATGGCATCCCGTTGCGATATTCTGTTCTCTTTTTTGTTCAAAAAATCCGAAGGTGTCTGTGTTGGGACACTTTATCGATGACCGGATCGACGTTATGCCCGGTGGAAATGGATAATGGCTAAACGGGTTTCATTTCGACCGAATGAGAGAAAGAAGGCACACTTGTAAAATAAAATTGAAAAATAATAATAAAATAACAATTCGGAAAAGCGAGAAGGGGCGAAGATGGCGGCAAAAAGTGTGTTTCATGACGAGAAAAGACGCAAGAGACAGTATAAGAGAAGAGGACGATGACAACTGTTTTGAGATGAATACAAATAGAAATATTTGAACGATTTGAGGGATCAAACAGAAAATTTGCAAAGATCTGAAAAATTTATCCTGAAACTTCATAATTTTGGTTTCCTTCGTCTAAAAAACCGTTGTTTTTCCAATACGAGATACACTTTATAGCTTTCAGTCATGCTGTAATGTTGTTACGTTCTCTGATAAAATATTGTTCATTTTTCAAAAACGGCAACATCCAAGAACTAGTGTGCTTGTGAGTAAAACTACTGTTTCCTAAAACAGAGAAACCCTTGAGCGTCCTATAAACATTATTGCCATTTGTTTCCCAAATAATTTTTACAATTTCCAGACGCAACTCATTGTAAATTTTTGATGATAAAACAAGTTCCAGCGATAGCAATATCTTTAACAGCCACCCGTGTAAACATTAAAAAATTCACACGACAGTGGATACACAAAACGGTTTAAAAGGTTCAGATACTATTGGATTTAACCGGATGGATGTAATAATTAAATTGATCCAATTAGGCGGAAGTTTTTTTTTCGTTGAAAGAGTGAAAATGTTGCAAAGGTCAGATAAACTGGAAAGGAGTAAGAGAAAGTTGTATGATCTTGAAATCTTGATGAGTGAAAAGGGAAAAGAGAGAATTAGTTGCACGTAGACGAACGGATACAAGGAAATTGATGTTATCTCGTAGTTTGTGTGCAAAAAATTACAAGTGAAGGCATCAAGTGTTCGTCTGAGAAGAGTCTGATTAGGCTAGAGTTAGTTCACAATTGAAAACAAACTGTTTCATACCCGCACTGAGCGTTTGGTAAGATGGAAGAGAGGGTGAGAATTATTTTTTTAGCAATTGAAATTGCTTATGTGGTATCGAGAATGGTGTATATAACTAGGTGAATGCTGAAAATCGGCTTATGAAATGCGTTCTATTGACAGACACTAGTCTAATGTCGGTTATTCAGAACTGTTCTTTTTTTCAAAATTAAATTAAGCCGATCTAAAATACAAAAAACTAATTGCGTGAAGCTGAAGTTTCATTAAGAAATCCAAAAAATGGAATGAAAGAAAACACATATTTATCCGATTTGTAAAAGTACCAAAATGCAAATTACATACATAACAAAAACAGACACGTTTTGAACGATGGAAAAGTGGAAAAGATAGATAAAAAGAATGTTGACAAGATGAAAATAATGTGAATCGAAATTCCAGAAAACTCCAAAAAAATGAACTAGAAATTGGAAGAAACCCTGAGGGAAAGGAGAAAAACGGAACCCGTTTTCATGGGACAGCGGGAGTTGTGATTGACACATTGAAAAAGAAAAAAAAAAGAAATTGAAGACCAGAAAAAAGAACGAGAGTAGACAATATGAAAAGCTACACAGGCATGTAAAGCTAGAAATTTTCGTCGTCGGTTGGGAGAGTATGAGAAAAATCTAGACGGGAGTCTTATATTGTACAGAAATAGGTAATGGTGACTTGTGCCTAGAAGTATCTGGAATCAAGATATCTAAGCTTTGTCTGCAACTGAGAGTGGAGTCATTTCCTGGGCTTCGGCCGTCGTATCTTCCTCAGAATCAGTTTCAGATGAGCACGAAGAGGAGGAAGTTCTTCCGAAGAGCAAGTCAGCAAATGTCTTGTTGAAAACAGACAAGGGGAACTGGGCGAGGATACACGGAAGGAGGACCAAACCATGGAACATTCCCCAGATGACAACCAACAATATGGTTTTGACAAACACCATTGGCAGGTAGTTCTATAAAAAACTAATGTAATTTAATTTCTAGAACAGTTGATACCTGAAGAATCGCCAAAGGCAACACACACAAAAGTGTCGAGAATGCTGACTGAACCATAGGCCAAAGAACATTTGAAAGTGAGTTGACGACACGAGATTCTGGAGTTTTCATCTCAATTTTCTTGACAACTCCGTTCTCTTCGAATTCCTTGTAGCGGACCTGAAGAAATTGAAAATGAGAACAACTTTTTGAAAAGCATAGAAATTTCTACACCCACAGTGTCTTGATAAGAAAACAAAATTTTGTTACCTGATAATGGCATGCAACGTGAGCCACGAAATCGACAGACATTCCGATGGATACAATGACTGCACACAGAGTGACCGGATCCAGATCCAAATCCCAGAAACACAAATATCCGGTTACTCCAATTGAGATTGACAGAATCGATGCAGTTGCAAGAGAGACTGACAATGGGTTGCGAATGAACACAATGCAGACTGCAGCCATACATCCCAAAGTGACCAGGGCGTTCTGAAATTTGAAAAAGTAAGTGAAATGTCTATTATACTGGTCTCAGAGTTTGTCGTATCACTAACACACTTACCGAAATAGCTAATCCTTTGAGACTTTGCATCTGATCCACGAACATAGCATTGACGTTCCAAACGGAAACGTTCAGAGTGTCATAACTGCTTGCAATGTGTCTCCAATCCTCCATTATTTTGATTCTATCGTCCCATGAGGTTACATTTTCATAGGCGAAGATGAGTTGAACTTTGCGAATGGGAACACTGAAAATTCGAGAAGCTTGGAAAAACACTAGAAATAATTGAGACTTACGCATTGAAAAAGTTCAACTTCATCGTTCCTTTGTGGTGCTTGTAGATTGGATTCTCGAGGAATCCGGTGAGTTTCTGAAATTATATTTCGTAGGAAGACATGATTCTCTGTCATGTTTGTAGTTGACGTTACAGGAATGAGAAAAATGAGAATTTTCCTAAACTTACGCTGAAATCGAAACTTGTGCTCGTATTCTTGACTGTTTCGTCCTCATAGTCGAAATCTTCAGCTCCAACTCCATAGAAATACGTCTGGTAATCTCTAATTGGAGAGATTGTATACTCGGATCCTCGGCATTTCTCCATTGATTCGAAATCATGAACAAGATTTTCGAAGATGCTCAGTTTCGAAGGGTTACTGATGTCCACTGGGTTGTTCACAATCACAGTCACCGGGTAGAACTCTTTCCAGACTGTTTCTTCAATGATTCTGTTTGGTTTCCGGATGGGAGTCTCCAATGGGAGAATTTTAGCGGTATTCAAAACTGCTTGAATTCTGAGAGTTCCATAGATTCCGAATCCCCAATACACGGCAACACCAAGCATTAGTACAAGGAATGTCCATCTGGAGCACACGATTTTGGCATAGAATTCGAGAGCTTTGTTGAAACTGCGCTCGAGCTGAAAACACGAAAATTCATTGCACAAAGTTCCACACCTCGATTTTTAATTGCAACATTACCTTGCTGGGCTCCTTGACTCGTTCATTGAGAAGAAGAACCAACACTGGACAGAAGAAAGTGAGTGTGTACACGTAGGCCAGAAGAAGCGAGATGGCACAACCAAGACAGAAAATGGACATCTCTGAAAAAAGGCTTCATTGTTAAGAGGTAGTCTTCTAGAATCTGAAAAGCAATGTAAGGTAGAACTTACCCTCGGTCGGGTTCATCCACCCGATCAAGAAGACAATCACATTGGTCAGTGTAGTTGTGGTGATACTCGGTCCAGCTTCAGACAACATGTATCCCAGTCGTTTGCCCGATGGCAAATCCGGACTGTGTTGAAGCCAATTCTGGAGAGTCAGGAAAGCATCGTTGACACCGATTCCATTGATCAAGAACGGCATGATCATCATCGGACTGTTTGTCCTGTTTCCTAGCATGTTATTTATTCCGAATGCAGTCAGAATAGCAAGAATTGGAACCATCAGGCAAGCCAGAGCGATCAATCCAATTCTCCACGAGAAGTATCCGTAATAGGAAGCAGAGATGGAAACGGTGATGAAGATAAAGATGATCATGGAGACAATTCCAACAATGAAATATGGAACCATCTTCTGGGCGTCTTTGTTCATTTCGGTGTCCACAACCTCAGCTCCGATGACCTGAAACATGTTATGTTTCTTCAAGTTAACATGATTATCAAGCTCACATTGATCTCCACCAGATGGTTGGGTCCATCCAATGCTGAGTATCCAGTAGCATAGTTATATACAGCAAGCTCCCATTTATTTAACTTATCCGTATCTTCAAAAGTCTTGACTTCCGAAAGAACGGGAAGAGTCAAGACTCTCATCATCTGGATGTTAGTCACCGGATTCGACTGATTGGTGGTGACACCGAAGAAGTTTCTTTCCAAATGCAGTTGGTATCCCATGACTGTGGCAATAGGGTAATCCAATTGGTATCCATCGAGTGTTGGGTCTGCTGACTTTGTTTTGTATGCTGATAAGAAATACTGAAGAATATCATTGGCTTGGCAATAGTGTCCACAGAAGTCTCCAAACTTCATGAATTGACCGTCTCCCACGTCGACAGACAAGTTTTTCGATATGTAGAGCCATTGCTGAAAGTATTCAAACTTGAGACTGATTGAAACTTTGTTCTCTTACCCTCTGTGCTTCTTCCAAATACTCAATTCGATGCATGGATCCTCCATCTTTCGCTGTCATCAGCACTGTCGTCATAACCGGATCTCCCTCCGATCCTAAAAACTCCCGGTAAATTCTGTTTTCGAGACGGGACTGCGAGTTTTTTGGAGTGTAGCCGTCTCTCACATTGTCTTTCATCTGAAGGCCAATGGCACCGACTGAAAATACAGTATACTTGAGTGAGCCTTAACAATTCAAACTTACGAGCTGCACTGCACATGATAGCAGTTGCAATGATAAATGGGACTGGGAATCTTCCAATGATCTTTCCGCACACTTTGTACATTTCAGCCAATGAAATGTTGCTGAATGGTCCCAACAATTCGAATGTTTTGTGACGTGGTCTCGAGGCTGCAGAAGCAGTCGAGATGACCGTCGGGCGATGGATAAACTGTTCTCCCTCCGCCGACGACATTCTCCGAATTGGTGGAATCACCTGGAAACAAAATAAATGCTGAGATGAAAAAGTTTGAAAAAAGGAAGACGAAGCGGAGAGACGATACAGTATAACAGATTGAAACAAATAAGAAGAAACAACGAAGTTCAGTTTTGATCAATTTCCGCTCTGTTTCAAAAGCCAAACAATTCATAAACTATGATTCCGAAATGTCATTCTGATAAACGAAACACTTTTCATTTCGTCGCCGTTAACTATAATATTATGCCCTGTATTCTTTTTTGAGCTGATATGTGTGAGCGGTTGATAAGAGAGGAGAAAAGTGGAAAAAATATATAGATGAAAAAGATAAGAAGAACTCATCATCATGTGTATGTGAATATGCGTCTATATTCCGTAGCTTGTAGTAGGTAAGAAAGGATTAGATGGAGCAACAAAACATTGAGAGTTGAGAAGATAATCATCGGGAAGAAAATGTAAAAACGAAAGTAAAAAATGGAGAATTTGTGAATAGATATGTTGATAGATGGAAAGAGGCGTAGCCAAGGAACAATAGAGGAAGATGAAAATATATGTGTCTGTGCGTCCGGGTGTCCGTGTGTCATCTAGATTCTCAAATATTCAGTTATCCAGATTTCAAGACAACAATAAATTCACACGAAATGTTTTGAAAGTGAGAAAACTGAGGTGATGACGTGGCAGTAAAGAGAAAGAAAACACCCATTCGACGAGATTTTATTGGTTCCAGATGAAATAGAAGATAGGGAAACGAGGAGTTGAAAGAAAAGATGGGATGTTCAGATTTTGGAATATCAAGTGCATGAAAATTATAGATGCAAAAAAGACATTTTGAGAAAGGAATCGTGAAAATTATGGGGTCTCGGACGCATTTTCACTACGTCAAATTGTGAGACTGTGGCCAGACGACGAGAATGGATTTCAGAAATTTGGTAATCAGAATTCAAGTTTTTACAAAATGTCATCATCAGTTTATAGACAAAAGAACAGTGACTAGAATGTTTGAACGCGTATCAAAGTATAATAATGAGAGAAAAGAAAAGTGAGAAGATATTTTATAAACATTGATTCGAGAGACACATGATTTTTTGATTTATATACGAAACATTGATGAGTCAAAAGATAACTTCTGGGCGGAGTCAGTTAGATTTGGGGCGTGGCTTTGGTTAAAAACCAAATAAATTACGGAAAATGGCATTACGAAATCCTTTTCGTGTCTTTCCGTGATTTGTTTTCATGAATCAAATATGACGTGGCACGAGAACAGAAGCAATCAACCCGAGAAGCTTATCTATTCCAGAGCAGATTCTGAGAGAACTCGCAAAAGGCTAATCGAATTCACAAAATGATTTGGCTCTCACAAATCATGGCCTGATAACATTTTATCAGCTACCCCATTAGTTGATAGGCTCCGCCCATTTATTGCCATTCGAGAAAATGGGCGGGGCTTATTCCTGAGCGAATTATTCATTTCGTTTATAACCGATTTTTAAACATACACTGGAGTAAAACTATTCCGTCAAGTTTCAAGCTTTTCGATTGGTGAGGTCAAAATGTAAACATTGACGTTTCATCTGGTTATTTGAGCACAAATACCGATTTAGACACAGAACATGAGTTTTCTAGTCCGTGGGAATATGAGTAATATCTCATTATATCAAAAAATAATAGAATTATGAAACTTATGATAAAGAAGAAGGAGAATGGACAAGTGAAACAGATTGGGTTAAAGAGTGTGGAGGATTGGAACCCACTTCCAGTTCTCAGCAAAAAAGTAAGAACAACATCTCTTTCAACTAACCTGATACACTTAAAACTCCAAATAGGAATAAAATGGAAAACTTCTGTGTCGAGAAACTTCTGATAGGTGGCTAAAATGACACCGTACCTCACCTATTTATGCAATCATAAGGCTGTCAATCAAAACTTTTTGTTGGCTTTATTATAGGTAGTTCATTATCAGTTGAATATGGCGCCAGCCACTGTGAAGAATGTTCAAGGAAAGCGAAAAAAACGAAGAAAAAAGTATAGTGATATGGTGGTAAATGGACGTGGAATTGATAATTGTGATGGGGTTTCTTGCGGGTTTTACGGCAAAAAAGACATTTTCTAGAGATAAATCATTTGTACTTTGATTATGCTACGTCCCGAAATGAATTACGGTAGCCGCAAAGAGACCAACGCGTTTCAGTTTATAGTAAGAAAGTGCAAATGAAAAACTGAATGTTCCCAAAATATTCATAGCATGTGTCTATACCAAAAATCAAAAATAAACGTGTCAGTTTCTTTTTCTTTTCTCCTTTTTCCCTTTTGTTTTGTTGTATCATGACCACAAAAAAAGCAAAATGGAAACACGGAAAATTTATGAATCATTGCCCCTTTTCCACTGAAAAAGAACCATACACATTCGAGAGAAAGAGAGGGTGTGAAGTTTCAAGTTGAAACAGAGAGAGAAAAATAAAAGAGAAAATGAGAGAACAGGAACGGATAGTAAGAAGAATCATGAAACTGATCATGAAATCAGGAACCGTGGGACCATGAGACAGGATCACAAAACTTAAACTTCGTGTGGTATGTTTGAAAATCAGAGTACCGGACAACCAGACGGAAACTCATGGAACAATTAATTAATCAATACATTTATTATTCGTTTGATTTCATTGTTTTGATTAGGAATGAGAGAATAAGAGAAAGAGACAAAATAATCTTCAGTTTGAATTACAAAGTGTCCGAAGGGAGGGAATGAGTGGAATTTGGTAACTCGAGACGAAACTTTCTATCAACAAAAAAGTTGAAAGCTGATAGCGAATACTACGTAGAAAAGGGTCAAAGTTTGGGTCAAATGGTGGCTTTCTAAAATTAGAGATTTCAGAAAGAATTCGAGCATCGAAATCGTTCAATGGTGTCAAAAGATCAAGAGATCAACGGAAAGTGTAATTTTCGGGCATTTGTTTGTGTGTTCAGGTGATTTCGAGCATTTCTTTCTCTTTTTTTGATCAGAAATCTTCTTAAATTTGAATAGGTTTTGACAAGATCACTAACTGTTTGACTATTATTTTTGGAATTTCTGATGCAGAATTCTATGTTTCATAGAGATACAGAACTTGGAACCTCAGTAATATCCAAATAGGAGAATTGAAGTGCATTACTTTTAGTGCAAATCTATGAGAAAACAGATTTTCTAAAGGGAACGGGAGCGTAAACTACCACATAGATCAATAATCTGAAATCTCATATGCATCATTTGTAAATAAGGAAGAAGTCCCGCCTACTCTAAACAGACAGTTGTGATAAGAAGAACCAAAAACAATACGTATATGCAACATCCAAATCTTCTAGAAGCAAAAGCTTGGCGTAATACTGATGGTTAAAACACAGACGAGGGGTGTCCTTGAATTGGGGAGAAATCGAGAGATGATGGGAGAACAAGACGCAGATGGTTAGAAAAATGAAGAAAATCAGTGAGAGAAAAGAGATGATATTGATGACAGTGATGAATCTAAGTGCGAATAACGGACACTTTTTTTGAAGGAACTTTTTTCGGCGGAGATTAGAGAAATAATACTTTTAAAGAAGAAGAAGAAGAAGAGATGGAAGGGGTTCTAGATTTAATCAAACTATCAAAAATTGTAATTCTGGGTCAGGAGAAATAGAAGGGATAAAAGTGCATATGACCTAGAAATCCAAATGTTTTTTTTTGGAGTTACAGATCAGTATTATTATCGAAAAAATTGGTAAAGCATCCGAGATATCACTTCCTCACTACTTTCTTTTTCTACATTTCCCCTCTATTTCTGTACCTCCTCGACCTCCCAAAAAACGATTCTCGAAGAAATTGAGTCGATTAGCACACAATTCCCTCCCCACTCAACTGTTTACACAACTATAACAGAGACCTCCCCCATCGAACATACGGTGAAAAATGAACCAAAAAGTCATTCGTTGTAAAAGGAATGGAGCAGATGTTTGTGGTTTTCTAGGTCACTACGCAGACATCTGTACATGCCGACAGACAGACAGACATCTTCAGATAATCAGAATACGAATTGAATGAAATGAACAGATGAGTTCTGTGTATGTACAGAATACAGAATACAGACAATAGGATAATGAGGATGAACTGAACGGGAGGTGAGGGGCAGTCAACCATGGAGACAACCGCCTGATCTGTGTTAGGATGGTCATCGGGTGGAACAGGTCTTTTCCATGGTCTAGGATCTCATTTTTAGGTACATTGATCCTTGATTAAATTAGACTTTAAAAATACATGTGTCGTTCTCAACCGACTTCGAAAGTACCTATTGTGTGATCTTGGACTTGATGTGATGCAAGAATCCCACAGCTCCCTGCTTTGAAAAATAGAAACATTTCTTCTCATCACGACATAATTATTGACAATTAAAATTAATAAAGTGACTAACAGGGTCATGTGGTTTTCATACCACTATCACACTTCTATATATTACCATGCGCTAACTGAACTGAACAAATAAATGATATGAACTAGGAAGCAATACATGAGTGTTTCCACTGTTTACTCAGCTCTTTTTGGCCTCTTTTAAGCTGATCGAAATGTAGGTCAAATGAACTGATCGGAGTACCTCTCCACGGGATTCTAAAATTTCTAGATGAATAGGTACAACTCCGAGGAGTCACACAGAAGTAAACGACTCTTTTTAATTGACCTAAAACTGAAACAGTCTTCACATGTGTTCCAGTCAAACCAAATCGAAAAGAAAAATCCAATTTTTGTCCCCACAGACCAATTTCGCTCCCACTTTGTGACACTTGTTAAGAGAAAACCTGTGAAAATAGTGCTGAAATTTGAGAGACGCAGGAAGTCAGAGACTGAAATGTACAGTCGTGTCAAAATTGAGAATAAAAGGGGGGTGAGGTATGAATAGAACCGGTTAGAGACTGAGAGAGAAAGGTGTCTAATTCAGAGGTGTTATGGATTGATTATTATTATTACAGACAAAAAGACAAATTGAAAAATTGAAGAGATCAAAGCATTTGATCTATTTTCAGACTCTCAGATGAAATGAAAGCTGAAACACTAATCTGGGTGATCAGCAATGAAACGAGACTGTGAATTCGGTCTAGGGAATAACTTTCTCGTCCATCATAATTGTAATTATAATTAATGTACACACTTCCTGACTTTATTATTTAAATAAAAGCAAAGCGAGACAAATGAATTGATTGGCAGACAGCCAACTGTTTTGAAAGTCAGAAATTAGTAGAGGAACATATGTATTGGTAGACAGTAAATTGTTTGTATTTGAGAAAAAGAAAGCGAGGGAACATTCGAGACGGGAGACAGGTTGAAGTGATTGTAAATGGAAAAGAAGAGAGTGATAGCGAGAAAAAGAGGGAGAACTGATCATAGTCTCTATTTTCTCTTTTTAACGACTTTTTGTGATTTATGAACTCTTTTGGTAATAGGAGAAGAGAGGACAGGTAGGTCAAAGTGCGACAACAATTCATTTGGACAAAACTAACCAGTTCAAAAAACGTTTTGTTCAGAAGCTGGAAAAATATGGGTGGAAGTCGAAAAGAGAAATGGCTCAGTCTTTCAAAAATTGCCTCTTTTCCATAAGCAGCTTATTCAAAACACACATTTTGTTTGGCAGATTAGAGCCCTCACGATTTAAGTAGGCTCATCTTCTAAACTGATACAATGTGTGGAGCATCGTTGCCTCTATCTAATTGACTCTATTTTTTTTTGGAACAAAAAATTTGGTAACCAGATCGGGTTTGAAAGAAAGAATTATCCTAGACGGAACTTGGAAACCATGTAAAAATCTTTATATGTATCATGATTATTGAATGATCTTTCTTAGAGTGTAACTCTGAAAATGAATGGAAATCTAAGAGTGAAAGACCCCAGAGAGATGAATGGCTAATGCTTTTATATTTATTCGTCTTGAGTCACAAGTCACGGAATATGTACTTCACAACTTTTATTTTTGATGAATCACAGAAAACTAGTGATTACTTGAAAGAAAATCATAATTATAAGTTAAACTAAAAGAAAAATATATTTGGTTATTAGAAATTTGAAGCACACAATCAGATTCAGATGATCACAGAAATTGTAATTTGGTAATGCATGAGATTTCATGACTTCAAATGATTAGGGCTAGGGCCTTCAGATCTATACAATGCTAGAAATCGAGACCAAAGTACACCGGATTACTATAGAAAAACTTGTCTACTGGTCCCCAAAAATAGTCAAGGGACAACAAATTAGGTGACTTTACTTTTTGCACTTTTTACTCTCTCGAAATTGCAAATTTATTTTTATTTTTGCAGCCATCGAGTAGTACAAAAAAACAACTTTCAATCAGTGAAATGTGAATATGGACACGCTGGCTACTTAGGGTTTTTGTAGTAGTAGTACTGTAGCAATTCGTGAACTAAAACATTTTTTCAAGGAAAATTCTTAGAACAACTTGACATTGATACTCGACATTGACTACCCATAAATTGGAATGAAGAGAAAATCTCAGTTAAAAAAAATCAAAACATTAGGAAGACTCGCAAAAATCGACGGTTGACAGCCCAACGACGAAAACTCCAAAACCATTGAACGTGAGATTCTGGTCTTTTCTTCTTATGTAATTGTTTTGTAATTCATGTTTTACATTTCTCCCACAAAAGAAACCTTTTTCCAAGTACACCGCCCATATAAGAAACTGAAATGATATCACTTTGTTCTTTCTGATTCCACATGAATACGCTCTCACAATTAAATTACCTAATTAGTGGAAGTATGATTTAATTAAGCATGAAAAGTGTGGTTTGGTTTTATTTATTCTTATTTTTCAGGTAATTTAAGATAGGATGTCATTCATAAACAACGTGGAGAGGTCTTGATTTTCAGATAAGTCTACAGAAGGACCGATTTTCAAAGAGGATCTGTTGACTGATGATATTGAAATTCCAGAATTACTTCCGCATTTCGAAAACGTCTGAAAATAAACAAAAGAATGATATGCGTCACCATTTTGAAAGAATTGGGATTTAAATTAGGTTTATTTCTTCCGGTTTCTCTCTGAAATTCGGAGAAAAACAACACACTTCAATAAGAAGAAAATGAAATTGAAACGGATTGATGTTTGAGAAGATAGTTACAGTTTAAGTAACTCAATGAAAACAGTTCGGAAGGCGAGAATGAGACGTAGAGAAATAGAAAACCAAAATTTCAAAATATTGAGAAATTGAATCATACAGAAACCAGAAAACTGGACGCTCTGGGTGAGCTGATTTGCTTTTTCCGGGAATCTGAGAGAGGGAAGACGAGACTAATGAGGGATACGAAGATGCAGAGAACGAACTATACTAGTAGTTGTTCGAGAGGAGTTCACGAGAGGGATTGGAGGAAATCAGGATGTTTTAGTTATCGAATTGAGTGTTGTTGATTTGAAAAAGTGCTTTATTAGTGAGGAAATTTTGGTTCGAAGTGAGAAAAGCACATTAGCAATATTCGAAAACAAAGAGCGGAGATACAAAATGATTATCACTTATTCCGAATGACGCACGTTGAAAAATGTTGCGTTGAGAGCTGAAGAAGGTTTGATCGAATTCGTGCAAAAAATACAAATGCATGCATCTTGCTGATGAATCAGAATACAATATGTATCTGAATTTCGAAAAATATTCGTATGTATTTTGCTTTGGAATATAAACAAAACAAGTTGATCAATCATTGAACTGGGAAGCAACGGTTCAAATGCTACATGAGTCATTTTCAAGAATATTCTCAAAGTTTACTGAAACTGAGGACTATGTGGATTTCCTTATTGGCTCCGCACACATAAAACAACAGTTATTTTTTAACAGATATCGTATAGATAGAAACTAATAGTAAGCTTATTTTCGGCTCTTTCTATGGAAACTTTAGAATATTTCTTGACAGAATTCCAGTATTCAAGTGTTCACGAAAATCGGGAATTCACAAGAAAAAGTTCGATGAAAAGTGCTAGTTTTTTGAGTGGAATGCCTACTGAAATTGAGTTCTCCCCTTGGCTATTTGATGGCAGAGTAGTTTAGTTGTGGTCGGGACAACACAGAAAAAAAAACGGAAAAAAGAACCAAATTGTTGGAATGGCGGAGATGAGAAGACGGACGGAAAAAAGGAGAAAAAAGAGGGTGGAAGAAGATGAAAAGATGAGGAAAAGAAGAAGAAGAAGTAGAAGACGTTGAATGACTTGAATCCGGATTTTTATGTATGAGGGAAGAAAATGAAGAAGTGAGAGAAAGAGATCAATTACTTACTTATTTGATGAATGAGAGAAAAAGTTGTTTTAATTTAGAATCGAGCTAGAAGGAACTGAATGTTGAGGAAATGGAAGAGATACGATTAGAAAGATAACGATGCACCAAACTCTCGAAATAGGTAGATGAGCTGGCAGTTGCCTCACAACAAAACGACTAACAAATATTTTCATATTCCCAAAGATGTCACTTGGTTCAAGACATTTGGGGTTCTTCGTTCGATCTCCAAGAGTCACCCAAGAGATCTCTCTGAACTTTTAAAAGTTGTATGACAAGCCCAAAAACTTCTTCTCAACAGAAGAAAAAAACGAAGAAAAAGAGACAAAATTGATTGTGTTTTGCTCCAACTCCTCCTCCCTTTCTTTTCTCTTTTTCGGAGCAAAAAGTGTCTAATTTTGTAGAGAAAAAGGGACCATTGACCAGCCACATGTGCAACATTTCTTCTTTTTCTCTCAACTCTCTTTTTATATTTCTTCTCTCTTCCCTATTTCATTTACTAATTGCTGAGAGTATGTGTATATTCTAAACGATCCGTTGCTAATGAGATTATGAGAAATTTGAGAAAAAAGGAAGAGGTGGGTGGATATTAGAACCTTTTTCTTCCGAGAAATTTTCTGAAAAACAGATTCAAAAATAGAAAAAAAAGACGAAAGAAGAAGTAGTGACTTCTTGTTTTCCGTTTTCTATTCTATTGGGATTTGGACAGTTTCAGAAAGTTAGATCATTGAATTTATCTGGATGTATTCGAAGGCTGTATTCTGTAGTGATGGGAGACACCTAAATAAAATGAAAAAGGAAGAACTAAATGTCAAATAGATAAAAAGAACCCCAGAAGTAGTTAAAGCGGTATAACGAAGAAGAGATTCAGAAGTGTTTCTTCAATAAGACACTTCTGATTTTTGGTTTCTCTCTGAATCAGTACTGTTCTAGCTATAATGATCAGTTCTGCATCAAAAACCCAGAAAGTCGCTTCTGACATTTTCTTGGGTTTTCTCTTCTCAGGAAACTGAAATTTATGCCAACTTTCGAAAATTATGCCAAAGTATTCAAAACATTCTTCTAAATTACATAAATACCTAATTCCTACCCAATAAAAGAATAGTAAACATGTAAAAATCGAAAAATCGAAAGTCGAAGAAACGGGAGGAGGAAAACCGAAATAAATGAATGAATGAATAGAAATAAGATGGAAGTGAATGAGATAGTGTGAGGAGTGGAGAGACGCAGAGAGAGAAAGAAAGATGGATTCATGGAACACGAAGAAGAAGAAGAAGCAAATGACCGGTCGTCCATTTTGTGAGCATTCGAAGGGGGTCCCGTATCTTTTGCACTTCGAGACAGCTTGATGAATGATTTGAATGTCTATTTGTTCTTTGAGATTTTGATCTCTCTAGCAGAAAGTGGGCGTGGCTTAGGACCTGGTTCGGAAATTCAAACTAATTCTGAAGTTCTGAACAAACATTTCGGCGATGATACATGTTTTCCTCATTTCCTCAATTAACAATTTTGAAACATTTCCTCGTCTGCGAGACTTTCTAAGACGGCGTCACATACTTTAATTGTCTTTCAAGTTTATAATTTTATACATGATGATTTCAAACGATCATTTTTAAGATTTTATTGAAATTTCTAATCGGAATCAAAAAGTTACTTTTGATGTGGTACTGTATATGGGTAAAAAGGGCATCCGGCGCAATGTGGAACTAAAGAAAATTAAAGTGGAACCATATCGAAAATAAGGCAGCTATAGAAAGGGGAGCAAGTATAAAAAGAATACAGAAATTACAAGCAAAGCGGGGGAAAAGAGGACTTTCGGATTTTTGCAAAGGAAAGTTTTTGCTAAAATTTTCACTTTCAAAATTTCATAATTTTCTGATAATTTTTCACTTGTGTCCCCTTGAAAAAAACCGTAAGTTCTCTCTAGACGAAGCAAATCTACTACAAATCAAGTGTATAAGTACATACCCAGAACAAAAAAGAAAGAACAATGACGAGTCTAAGGGATACAAAAATATCACAACACGAATGGGAAGTTTATCACAAAGAATGGGACAGTTTTGATTAGAATTCATATGAAGGAATACAAAGACAAAATAAGAAAAGTAGTGAAAGATAGAGGAAAAGATTGAAAGTTCGAAACTTTCAACACTCTCCCTTCTACTCATTTCCAAATCCTTCCGTCATCTCAATGGCCATACTCAACTTTTCACAAAGTTGTTCATATGATCTATAAGGAGGAAGGTCGAGTCGATTGAAGCATGTATGTGATCTTGGGAGCCAATTCTCTTTTCCAACACGTTCAATACAGAAAAGTTGGGGACCGGTGGAACCCATGAGCTCTGAGAAACCACCAACTGGAACTCTACAAGTTCCGGTGACGAATTGGAGAAGACGAGCACGTTTCTCTTGATCGAGACTCCGTACCCACTGCCAGAACCAAGTGACCTATAAATATCAGGACTAGAAAACATATAAAATAGAGAAGACGCAGAAAAGTTACTGCGCTCGTTTTAATGCCTCACCTGTTTAGATTGTGGTGCGTAATGTCTGTACACAGTGTTTCTTTGCCAATCGTCAACATCTACATCTTGCATTCCACAGAGCAGCAGTTCGAGTTCTCTTTCATCAAAGTATTGCATCCATTCCAGTGGAAAAACTGAGTTGAAACCGGTGAAGAAAGCTTTTGTTTGTTGTTCGACGCCTCTGTTGAACCGCCATTCAACTAGCAATTCAATATATTCCAACTGAAAAAAGAAATAATTAACAATAGGTTAAAAACGTAATGAGACGAAAGTTTTAATTTCTCAAACTTTCAAATTTTTCCAGATAAATATATTATTTTTTATAAGCATACCTTATTAGCTTCAGTAACCGCCATGTCTGTTCCTCCTTCCTTCAATTCGTATGTTTTCAGCTCTCCAAGTAATTCATAATCGGCAACAAAATATAATTCCATATCGCATTCGTCAATGTTGTTATCCTTGATCCACATCAATGAATTATAAATTTCAGAATCGACTTGTTCAATATCTTTTAACACTATTTTTTTATTCAACATTTTCTTATAGAATGGCATTGTGAAACCGCTGTAGATGAATTTCCCGTGGAATAGAGCCTGTACAGAAAGAGTTGAATTTCAAGTTTCAAATTTCGAATACTGTAACTTACCATGGCAATGAATCGTCCAATATACTCGAAATATTTCAAGTGGTCCGGATTAACGAAAGATGCCGGATTGATTTGAAGACTATAATTGTTATTACCAGCATACATAAACAAGCAATACATTGGATTGAGGACTTCATGAGATAAAAGGAAAAACCATTCTCTTGCCACACCACCGTAATCCAATCCTTCTTCACCACGGAATTGAATATAGAGACGTCGACGGAGATCAACAGCATTTTTTCGCATAATTTCTTGGAATGAATCTTCGAATACATTGTTACGGGATACGGTAATTTTCACATGATTTGGTACACTGTTCGACTGGAAAGAAACTACATTGAAAATAATGACATCATACAATGGCTTACCAAACATAAATATCTGAATTGAGCAATTTTCCATCTGAAACTCTTTTCCATCGCCATTTGTACACCAACAACTCCTAATGGTCCAACTGGCTTTCCGGTTCTCGGATCATTGTAAGTAGTAGTTTTAGAGTGATGATCAATGAAAAATGGTACTCCTTGCTCGGTGAATCTCATTTCCCAACCGTCTGGAAGTGGTTGATCGGATCCACTGAAAAGAAGTAGTTTTGAACAAAACTGGAAAAAGCTCGTGATTCCGAAACTATTACAGAATTCGAGTATAAATTTGGATACTATTTTTCTCCTCAAAATCATTTCTTAAGCAAAACACTTCACTTAAGTTTTCTTTCCTCCATTTTACTACTTCCTTACCCCTGAGTTCTCGGATCTTCCCATTGTGTTGTTCTGTTAACATGGTTCACAAAATACATGCGCCCGGTGTTTGGATCCTGTCTCTTCTCCCATCCTTCAGGAAGTGGTCCCAATGGATCATCGGCACTAAAATTGTTTTGTTGTAGAAGGAATCGTTGTTCCCATTGAATCATCGCTTGATCTCTTCCAGATTGCCATTGTTCGTGGGCCTCTAGCATATCGGCTGTTGGACGTTGCCATGTTGTAGTACGTGTGTTATGATCAACATAATACACCTGAAAACGAACAATTTGAGACAAATATTTCCTCCTAAAAATGAACGATTTTGAAAAAGGAAGCACCTGCTTCGTACTAGACTACGGTGTCGACATGAGTTTTCTATAATTAAATGTATTTCTTTGAATTCAGAAATCAGACCTGGAGCCAAGAAAATGATTACATTTCAGCAAATCAAAAATTAATCATTGTGGAAAAACTATGCAGAGTTTCATCATAGTTGAATACGATTCAGAAGTACGTTTGTTTATCAGTTTTTTTTTCGAAAACTGATTTTGAAATTTTTAAAATTAATTTTCAGAATATTTTAGATTTACTCACTCTTCCCCTAGGATCTCTTCTCATTTCCCATCCTTGCGGTAGTGGTTGTGTCGATGGCCTTTCCCACGTAGTAGATTTTGTTGTGTGATCCACATAGTACTTCCGTCCATATTGATCAAATCTCATTTCCCATCCTTCGGGTAATGCTTCTTCTGGTGTTGTTCCAGTTGTTGTACCCCCTCCAGACGTATTTGCCCCTGCTACTCCATTCTGCAAATTAAATGTAAATAAAATGGAAAGAGGGAATAGGAACGAGAGTTGGACTACATGTTTGTGTTTATACAAATGTCTTATTTATGTTTGTAGCCAAAAAGAAATGTGAAAATGTTGTCCTAAATCATGTGGACTCTGAATATTCCAAAATATCAGGGACCAGTCAAAAGCAGCCTGAATCGCAAAAAAAACGAAGTTCGCATTTTTTGAATTACTCAGCGTTTTCTTTTAATAAATGTGCTTTTTTCCTGAACATTCTGTTTTTATTTGAAAAAAAAGTGGTGTTGTTTGAATGTTGGGTGTCTAGAATTTTTGGTTTTCTTACCGCTGGTACAGCTAATGTATCTCTTTTTGCTGTAGCAGGTCTTCTTCCACCGGAAGAAGCTGAAGCTGTTGGTACCACACCATTAGATGTTGATGCTTCAGAGCTTGCAGACACAGCAGTTTCAGCTCTCTGTCCAGCACTCCTCCTTTTTCTTTCCGCATAACCCGAGAAAATTACATTGAGAGTTCCCATTTTGGAAGAGTCTTTTGCCAGAAGTGAAATGTTGTTGATGTCCGCTTTAACTGAAAACAAAAATTTCGAAAGAAGTGTAAAATTAGGCCCTAGTCACATGAGTTGCTTGTTGCACATAACAGCAAAATTATATATTTTCAATAATTGTTCACCAAAAATTTATTTTTGAGAATTTATCTGAAATTGTTTTTCTCACGTGTTCTTTAATGTTTTTTATAATCCTAACACATTATACCGATTGTTTTTATATACGTTGAGAAAATCTGATTGTATTTTTGAAGGCTTGATCAGGTCTGCTGTGAAACACAATGAATAACTTTTGAAATAAACCTTCAAGTTAGTTTGTTAAAAAAGTGTTGTTTTTAGTTTGACTCATAACGAAGTTGAGGGCACATAGTTTCTCAACTAATGATCTACACAGCAAATCATATCTAAAATTGTTTGAATTCTTTCAGAAAACTCACACTCTCCGTTTTCTGTTTTTCCAACATTAGTCAACTTCATTTTTGCCATTCCAAGACACGTATCTTCAAAAAGTTTGGCCTTTTGCAGTAGCCGAAAAGACAGTGTTGATGTTTCATTTGCATGAACATTCAGATGTTCGTTCCACTCAGGCGCCGACGTCTTCTTCTTCACCGTCGTCTTTTTTGGCGCGGCTGATGACGTGTCACTCGTGATTTCGACATAACAGTCGCATGGTTTCGTAAACGAAGCGTTGACAACTGAGGGAGAATTGATTATTACACAAAATGAAACATAAATATTGATCTAATACCTTTTACTGTAACTTTGGATGGTTTTGCTGACCCGTTTTGTGTTGCTGATGAAGTTCCATTACTTCCGGAACTACTCGGCTGCTGGGATGGTTCATTACGAGCCATTCGATCATGAACAATGGCTGAAATTTCGAAACTTCAGCTTCTTCTGTGACGTCACAGCATAAGCATAAATCATAATAAAGGAAAGTCACGCGATACTTGGTTTAATAGACAATATTACTATGAATGAGATATCAATTTGCACTTCAGGGTTTGTAGATGTGCTGGTTACACTATGGACATGAAATTTTCAGAAAAAAAAACTGGAAAAATCTATAACAACTCTCGGGAACTTGCGGGTAGCTGTTGGTTGATGCGTTTTGTCATAAGACCTGCACATCTAACGCGGCTGTGCCCGCGCATTCAAACGTGTTTGTTGGGGCGCGCTTGCCTGGTGAAATGAGTCTTTCCTCGCTGTCTCACATGCGATTACCATTGATGTTTGCTGTACGAAAAGAAACTGGAATTGATAAACCGATGATAAAAATGATAGCAGAGTGATGAATCACCAGCGTTTGAGTAAAGACTGCAGTGCAACTCAATTGATAGGGTTGTTACAACGAAGTAATCAATTTCTAAAGGGGATTCTGTATATAGTACGTTTTCTGAAGTTAAAACAGATGCGTTTTTAATTTTAAAAAAATCTGCAAAAAAAATAACAGGAGCAAAGTTCGATAAACTTTTACTTAGAACGGAAAACGGGATAAGCAAGAGATACAACGGATAACAAGAGTATCTGCAAGGTCATCAGGAAACAAGCTACATGGTGAGGCTCATGATGGCATTGACGATATCATTGTCGGCTTCCTTAAGCGCCCTGATAGCCTTATTACGTGTGGTGTTGGCTTGGGAGATTACGAGCTCGATGTCCTTCTCCTCGATTCCGGCGGAATCCTCCTGTAAGAAAGGAAATAAATACACCGAACTAAAAGCTTAAAATTTTTACTTCAAGATCCTCATTGTCGTCTTCTTCAACGGTCTTGAGTTGTGGTGCCTCGCGTGTTGGCTTCATGTTTTCAATAGCCGACATCTGAGCATGTTGAGTGAGATCCTCAATCTTGGCCTCTCCGAAGATAATGTAGGTGTCAGATCCTGGGCTCTTGAACACGTCTGGTTTGTTGATTACGAAGAGAATGTTCTTCGATTTGCGAATGCAGACGCGAGAGACCCCGGTAACTTGCTTGAGTCCAAGCTTGGAGAAAAGCTTGCGAGCCTTCTTCTCGGAGCGGCTCTGCTTGGCCTGCTTGTCGATGTGATCTCCGAGTCCGGCAGCCTCAGCCACACGTCTTTGCTCCTCTGTAAGCTCATGCTCGAGAGCCTCGTTGTCGGAGTCGTTGTCAGAGTCCACTTGTGGCTGCAACCAAAATTACATAATTAATTTACTAGTCTCATGAAAGACTAACCTCCTTGACTTCCTTCTCGTTGTTGCGAGTCTCGGTGCTTCCGGTCATTGTTTAATATGGGAACCCTGAAAATATTTCTAATTATTCTGAATCCATTCGTAGATTCGATAAGTAAGATGAGAAAACAAACATAGAAAAGAATATCACTAATTTCAAAGATTTGTTCAAATACCAATAATTTCAATATTTTCAATATTACCTAATTTTACAAACTAAAAAAGAGCTTTGTCACGAAGAATACGTGAATATTCTATTTTTCCGCTGAGTTCAAAACAGCCAAACTCGTAATCCTCTGATTGTCGTTAAAAAAACGAACATACTTCGAAATATTAAAAAAAAAAATCGCGCAAAATTGGTGAAACTTCTCTAGAAGAAACGATGGATGTTTCCAATTTACTATATGTCCTGCACATCTAACTGATGCCGCGCAGTTCAAACGTGAACAATAGAGCACGTTTTCCTACACTCCCTGTTGTTTTACGGCCGCGGCCATGAACATTTTCTGACTCAAATCGACTTTAAAGCCGTCTTCCTGATGAATTCGGCACTTCTAACGCGAATTTCCGATGTGAAAGTAGGTTTATTATGATAAACTCAACGGTAAAACATATAAATTAAAATTAGAATATCACAATTATTAATACAGAAAGCTTGAAAAAGGTTATCTACAGAAACTGAAACTTAAACTGAAAAAATCAAGAATAACGTTATTGTTGAAAACTGTTACGAATTCCTCTTCCGTTTTTTGCTCATACTTTTATTGTCCTGCCGTAACCATCGATCAATATCATCTTTACACCGCTTTCCTTCTAAAAACACTTTGGTCTCAAGACCATCAAAACGATCTCCCTTCGTTCTTTGATTTGCCGAACTTGAAATGATCCCTCCCAGCCGTTGAGTAACCGTAGAGAGCAGACACCGAGCCAGGTTTAGTGCACCGTCTGGATTTTGCTTTTTTGTCAGGTAACATAACTGCATCCCATTTGTATAGAACTGTTGTTGCATTCGAGAAAGATTAACATTCCGAGCATCGGCGTTGAGAACACCTTGCATATTCACACTATACGCTTGAGGGAGATGGATCTGAGAAGAAATTTCATTTTTGGATTATGATTCGTAGAATCTTACCGTCACGGGGGTTTTTATGATATCAGGATTCAGAAGCCAGAGGGGGGTATCGACACCATATCCGTCCGCATTCTGAGTGGGCTTCACGATACCGACCATTTCTTGGAAAAAATCTGTAACATTTGGAAATATGTTTCTGTTAAAATCGGGACGGATGTTTTTGCGAAAAATGTTTGTACCTGGATTGAGTTCGCCTATTTCAAATGTGCACGACGTGGATTCTGAGCTCGCTATGATGTCGTCCAGATCGAAAAACTTGGATTCAACTATCTGTTTTCCCAATCCAGCCATTACCTTAAAATAACTTTTACAATAATATTTCTAACGAAAATTAGCTTATAGCGTTAATCATGGCATGTCAAAGTCTGCTTTAATACATAGGCCTATATAGGTATTTTTCCTTATTCACGAACGGCGAAAAATGTATTGTCTAACATTTTTTCTCATTTTTCCACATTTATCAACCTTTTTGACAACCATTTTTCCATTTTCTACATGATCGTGTTGAAAATTACAAAAGAAAAATGGGAAAAATGCTGTTAGACCAACGCTAAACTGATTGTGAGATTTTAAATTTTAAAAAAACTTTCGAAGCTCGTAAATAAGGAAAAACTGTAACAAAAAAAACTTTTACATGTCTTAGATAACCCCACTAAGTCGAAAAATGTTTTTTAACAGGGAAATATCGATTAAAAACGAAGAAGCCAATATACGAGACATGAAACAATTGACAGATCGGAAACATCGAATTCGACACTTCCGCGAAAATTTCCCGCTGGGTACGCAAACACTGTCACGTCAAAATGCAGAGCTTCAGAAAACGTTTACGTTCTACATTTTTGTGCACATGAGACTGATTCCTTTCTGCCCGAATAAAACGATTTCAAGTTGGTGAAACTTCATAAATTGATAGAATAAATATTTATTCAAAGTGCAATATATATATTTCACAGGTTGTACAAGAGCTTTCACATTTTTACAGCAATTTTCAGGAATACAAGCAAAGTTATCAATGGTTTAGTGTACTCTCCAAGAAGTACGTACTTATTTATTTATTTCTTTCCGAATCCCGCACATGGGTTAGGACATCCAGAAGTCATGCAGCAACCACCGCCTCCTCCGATACACGCGAGAGACTCATTAGTAGAGATGGCGAGAAGTACGAAGCAAATAACCATAACCTGTAAATTTACAGAGTGAGTGTAGGCTCCCTGATTCAACTTTTGCGAACAATGAATTAGATGAGGAGATCTGATTTCATTAATGAAAAGATGGGTTTACATTGCGTCAGCACTAATTGATCACGCACTGGCTAAAACTGTAAATAAAGTAACTATAGACTAGAATGGAGTATGAATATATGCTGATTAAGTTTTCTATTCAAAATCCTACGTTTTCAAGCTTTCGTTTAATCACTGTAACTCAATTCCTTCCCTTCTACAGTACATTAGATGACTTACGGTTTGACAAATGTTTGCAACAAGTGACATTTTGTAGATTGTTGGCAAAAGAAGCTTCAGTCGGATTACTTGCCAAAATCTGGCCAGTGTGTCACTTTTATAGTGCCTATCTTCTCTGATTCACCTCCAACTGTGTGAAATGGAAACTTTCAGATTTTCTGGGTCTACCAGTTTCTCACGATATTTCTCTATCTGTCACCTATTGGAAAAGTAGATGAAGCTGATTGTGGGCGGGGCGAAGAGACCGGCGGGCGGTCCGACTGGCGGTGCACACATACAGACACACAATCTAATAGAATATGTAACATTCTGCTGCGGTGGAGGGGAAAATCCGGATATACTTCTACTCTACACTTTTACAAACACCAATCTCTTTTTTCCGAAAGAAACCATACCACTCGTCAGTAAAAAAGAAAACTGAACTGGCTTTTTATGACACCACAGACTGAGAATGATTGCGTCGCTTCTCCTGCCAATAGGATTTATGCTAATTCCCATTTCAACACAAAACTGAATGAATGCATCATGATCAATGTTCAAACCGGTGGAACTTACTCCCGCCGCGCTGCTAAATGACTTTTTCCATCAATTCGTAAGACATCAAACTACAAAAATTATGAGAAGAAGATTCTGGAAATCAAGTGGCATTCAAAAGAGTCGAAAAGGATGGATGGGTCTAGTTTTCAGTTTAGCTATTCCCAGAATAGAATACGGTGGGAAAGATATTCAATAGATTTTCAACTAATTCATGAAATAAAATACGTTCTCAATAGTCTCGACTGAAGGAACCCTGGAGAATACTCACTTTTCGTGAATATTAAAGTTACGATTACCCATGTGTTCTTAGAAAACATGGTCCAAGAATAAGGACTCACAACATTTCACCTCTTCTTATCTCCAAATTTTAATGTCTCTGATAGAAATGAGATGACTTGGGTCTTTGGATTTCAGGGACTTGGGTCTTGGGATTTCAGGGACATTTTTATCGGCTAGTTTGTCCTATGAATGCTATTTAATGATTGTAAGATACATGGGTCTAGGAAATATGTCTCATTTTTCAGGCTGGCTCGGATCAAGATAAGTTCGCTGGAGTCTTTTACCAAAGTATTTTTAATGACGAACTATTTAGACGAATGAGGTTTCGGACAATACGTTCTCATTTTCATTTTTTTTGTTTGTTCCGAAAGTTACGTAAGTGAAACTTTTTAGTTACATAATGTTCCCTTTCTATAGAATGTACAAATATAAACACAACACACATTCTTAAATCCTTTCAAATCCCTTGTGATCGGAAAAATGAAAATCGGAAACGTCCTTGGTCATCTGCTATTATTTCGACACATAAGCAAACACTTCTAATCGAAACTTTTCCGGAATAATATTCCGAAGATGGAACTTTGGTTTTTGTGATGTCCAGGGTCTTCAGAGCGGATTCATAATTGACTGGAATCAAATTTGATTCCAAGTGGAGAAATGAACTTTTGATTTTCTCGAAAAACTTTTCAATTTGAATCTTTTCTAACTATGTTCTCTGAAATATTTATAAAATTTGTTCATCCTGATAAATAATACATTTTGACCTTTTTCCCAGAGACTGTTTCTGTTTGACACATACCCATGTACATATGCATACTGTATCTCATTCTCATTGTCTCTTTATTGATTTCACCCATCACAGTCTCCAAAAATGTCCCATCGATTCCCTCTTCTTTTTGTTCCTCAACTCGTCTTGACTGAAATTATCAAATTCTTGAAGCCCGCTGAGCTGTAAGTTTTAAAAAGTAGCTATGTGAATCTTAAAGAAATATTTTTAGAGTGACACTCTCTCTGTGCTCCAAAAGATGCCGAATCCTCGTGAAGATTCATAGAAAGAAATCGATGAGAGTGAGTATTCAGTTATTCAATGGACATGTTCCAAGAGTCGGTGTTTGTATCAATACCAGTAATAATTCATATAATGTATTGGGATCGTTTGGAGGATACAGATTTCATTTCGAGAGTGCCAACAAGGAAAAATACAAGAAAATAGAGAATCTAGTGATATGTGGCCATATGATAACATGTGCTATCGATCAAAGAACAGGATATTTGGTGACTTTTTGGGATGATAATACTCAAGGATTGAAAGTTATCACAGATTATGTGTGTAATTTATTCCGGTCGACTGTAAGAACTGTCAGTATTGATCAGTATAGTTCGTGGATTGTTGACTGGATTAATAAAAAACAGAAATCTCCGATTAATAGAATGATCATCAATGATCATATGGATGATTTGAAGAAACCTAATCTCCTTCAAGTCCTAAGAAGTTTCAGAGGAACCGAAAAGCTTCTAATCGTTGCATCCCCACCGAAACTGTTCAAGTTTCCGTATAAGTTCGAAAAAGTTTCCACTTTAATTATTGAAAATGGATTCTGGCTTACTATTGATAATCTGATCGATCTCGATTGCGTGAGTATGAAAATTAAAAATACAAGCTTCAGTAGTCTGGAAATCAACGTGTTTTTATTAAATTGGATGACAGGAAATAGTCGATTGAGATGTTTCCACATCGAAGTTACACGTGGGAACTTCAATGAAGTTATTCGAGATGTCGAGCATCTTATTGAACTTTTCGAAGGAACAAGAGTATACAAATGGTGAGTTTCATACTTTTCAAGTCTTTATCTCACTCCTGAGAAACTTTAAAACTTGAATCCACGTTCAGTTACAAAAGCCACGATATGCTTCTTTTTTCCAGGGATAATATAGCTGATATTCATTTTCACGGTGGCTACAATATTCGTAGAGATGATGGAGTTACTGCAACTATAAGTGTTGGACCAAAACTGATTATTTTTGCTGTTTGGCCTGATTGGCAAAGATAATAATATGGTTTTTCTTTTGTATTTTTTCATTGTTTTCAAAAAAGTAAACAAATTTTCAATGGTTTTCTAACAGATCACACACATCAACAACAAAGTTTACATCGGCACTGTATGTTAATGATTCAGATATATAATAAAAATTTAGAAGGTCTATTAATCCAGAGGATTCGTAGCTAATTTATATATGTTCAGAACACTTTCAAATCCAGATCACAGTGAATTCCAGAATTGTTTTCTGCCAACTTTTCAAAACTTAGAAGTTTCCAGAATATCGAAGATCTAATCTGAAAGTCTGAAGGTTCACCAGACTCATTGAACTTATTTTTCAGCAATTGAGAATTCTCTAGATATAAAAATAATTGAATTTCACTACTTTTACTGGTTAATATTTCGCCAATTCCGTAGAAAATTAGTCAAGAAATTACGAAAAGCCTTCTTTCATTTTTTCCATTTCTTGATCCTGTCCCGCTACTCGGCTAAAACACTTCAAAAATTCATAACTCGTTCTCCATCGGTATTGATTTCGTTCTAGTTGCATGTTTGGAATTTGTACAATCCTATTTAAACCTGTATTTCAAATCTCGTCGGTTTGTTCTGATTTAGTTTTTATTTACTAGAAATATTCACCTGAAAATCGTGCGTACTTAACTCTTTTTTCAGTCACTCTTCCTCGCCAGTCGAAATTTCAAAAAATGTTCATTCGAGACCAAAAGGTATCTAGTTGACGTTCCCCTCTCCACTACAAACCCGATCTTTAGTTTTTGTGATTGACAAAAAAGGAAACTCTTTACCGTGAGCGTTCCCATAATTTCTCTTTTTACTTTCAAATTTCTCCATTTCTCCTCAAAAATAAAACGTCATTTCCTCTTTCTTCTCATTCCCTAGTCCTGTGAATCACTCGACCTCGTCTTGTCTTTGTCACCAATCTCTGTTTCTTTGTGTCCCCTGGTCTCCAGTAGCTCCCACTGTTCCAAATTCGAAAGAATTCGAAAAATTGAAATTTTATTTTCCAAATTGGCCACCTCAATGAATAAGTAGGACATCTTCGGTGTAGGTCTTCGAGGACGTCCGAAACGACGAAGGACGGATTTTTTCATCTCATATTCTGAAGTTTTTTTTTTATGTTGTGACCTTCTCGAATAAGTAGTCGAGAATACCAAATATCCAATTTAAAATGAAGAATGATAACCTTGTACTCAACGAGAAAAGGAAGATCTTATTAGATATAAAGTACAGAAGAGATTGAAATCTTGAGAGAAGTTGGGACGTCTTCAGACTTTCGAAGAGACTTTCTTTTGAATTCTGCGGCTAGTCGAGGTGACAAAGGTGACAAATGAGCTGACAACTATGAGACTATGAGAGAGATTCAAATTCAAGATTCAAATGAGGAAAGTGTTGATTGACAGGAGAACAGAAAACGACAAAAAGGAGACATTTCGAAAGTTGACAGGTCGAAAAGTGAGAGTGACCGAGAGGGATTACTGTATTGATGAATGATCAGGTTCCCTTTCTCTTTGTATTCAAATCAAGATTTGTTGTGATTAATGGACAATCAAGGTTCTTGCAAAGTTTTGGTGTTGACTTGATTTCACTTTTCTTTTTGAATTTTTAGAGACTTCCTTTTCGTAGTTTCAAAAATACCCAGACAACCATAGCAATGAAAGACGAGTAGTTCAAAAGGTTGAAGTCTATTTTCATGAGATATACTTCGGTATAATTAGGTCAACTGTTTTTCAATTTTATAACATATTTGAGAGAAGGTTTGCATCTTATGTTAGTCGATCGATCGGTCGAAGAAATTTTCAGAGAAATGGTTCCATTAGGGTAATGGAAAAATGAAAGAAACACGGTCTTCATCAGAGCTTCTGATCAAAGTTGAAGCCTTGAAATAGTCGGAGAAGTATTGAAATCTTTTTTTGAAAAGTGCGTTGGAAAAAAAAAACAAAAAAAAAAACTCTCTGTCTTTGCCAATGTGGGAATGTGATCTGTTTCGGGACAGAATTCCTGAAAAACAACTATACTTAATTTAATCATGAGGCTCGAAACCTCGCGGTTCCAGACATTCCCAGCCGGATCGATCCTTACCTTTCGGATTCTTTTCAAATTTGAATATTCTGCAGTGTTTTAGGACTATCAGATGATTTGCTTTTGTTTCATAACACCCGAGTTCTTTTAACTTTTCTAAGTTTTTCTAAATCTGTAAATAACTGTTTTGTCAGGAATAACGGGGTTTTGAACGAAATCTCTGGATTGACGTATAAACCATAACATTCTGGAAGTTCTGCCTCTTGTAATTTGATACAGACAGAAACAGAGAATAACTCAAAGTCATTCAGTTAATCAGACTATCTAATATATTGAATACTTACAGTCAAAACGATTCGAACATCATCTTTATTTCCCCCCTGAAATCGTTTTATGCTTTCCCTCGATTTCTCTTCTCTTTCTAGAACATCCAGAACCCCCGTTCCAGCACGCACACACCGTGTTCTTGATTTCTCTTATCTCTCTGCAAAACGAAAGAAATGAAAGCATAATCATCTCTTCTCCATCATTTATTTCTGCCATTCATCCGTTCATATCCATTTCTTTTTTCTCTCTATAATCTGTATGTATATTCCCAAAAAATCAAACTGGATCTCTCATTCCTCCAGGAGACACTTTTGCAGGAGGCAACTATTTTCACTTCTACGACTCCTCTCTGTCATCGAAATTTCGGATGGCAGGATGGTGCCACACACACACCGGATCGAGTGGGCATGTGAAGATGTCGTGGAAGACGTGTTTGTTGTCTTCTGAATAATGTACTACGAGAAAATGAAAACGATAAGAATCTGTAATAAGAGGAATCTACCATATACCGCAATCTATACCTGCAATCATGTGATTCCTTTTGTTTTTACCTGTGATGTGGTTGAACAAGTCATGTAAAATTCCTTTGAGAAATCCTTGACCTAGTATATTGGATATGACCAGATCCCCTCTTCTCGCTCAGCTTTTTCTGGCGATTTGCCAGAAAATTTCAAATTCTGCCAGATTCTTCACTTCCAAAGAATGCGGATTTGCCAACGGGTTCCTATGTTTCGCACCTTGGCCGCCAGCGGCAAGACCGATCGAGATCTGCCTGCGGAGTGTGTTCCGACACTAGAGACGTTTTAGCCCTTGATAGCTTTTCACTTTTTTCCTTCTCTCTTTTCGGATGGTGGCTATTCATTCTACGGGGGCCCCCGAGATTACGGAACTATCTCTTTCGGAAGAATCATTTAGCTAAGCATGGAAAGAGAAAGAGGGAAGAGAGAATGAAAGAAGCTAACATGTGTAATCTCGACATGTGGACGATGATGATCGTAAATTCAGAAGGATGAGTGATAGGCTCGTTAAAACAGAAAATCCCCCACGGAGAAACCTGATTTGGGGGAAAACTGCTGGAACAACTGATAGTCATCTAGACGTTGTGGGTGGTCGAATTTGAATTGCCAGACAGTTTCTGGAAGAAAAAAACGTCGAGTTTTTTTGAAATTTCAGTTTTTGTTTTTGAGGTTTTTGAATCTGAGAAGATTAGGGAATTTGTAAGGAAATGGAACCGGAGGAAAGTTGTTGATCTTCCTTATGAAAATGTCTAGACTGTCTGTGTATTAAAAATAGAAAATACGAAGAACTTGACACGGCTGGATCGTGAGATGGAATGAAAAGGAAGAGTTGGGCCAACGATATGAGTATTCAATTGTTTGGTACATTATAGATGGCGTCTTGACAGATGAGACATCAATGGCTCAAACCGAGAAATGGAAATTTGAGATAAAATCTTTTACCAAAGGTAGTTTTCGATTGGATAGTTCTTGCTAGACCGCCTTCAACTTATTTGGATGCGAAAACTCAGTTTCTCGGCATCCCCGGCTATTCGTATTCTTGTTTGAGCTGATTCGAATGGACTTTCTCTAAATGAGAATGGAGTTTGAAGATCCACAAGTATTCATTGGCCTCTGTTTTGAGACGTTCAAATATCTCCTGGAAAACTTGAGCTGAAGAATTATTGAAAATTATTTTCGATGTATAAAATGTGATAGAAACATTTCTGGAAAGTGAGCAGTGCTTGTGGTGGTAGCAGATGCTCATCAGAAGATCGTCTCAATCTTGAGAAATGATTCACTGACTTGAATCTTCTGTTGTTTTTGCTTTTTAGTCCACCATCAAATGCTCCTCATTCACTGAATGTTTCCTAATCATACTTTTCTGTTCCGAAAAAAAACATGTTGTGATTTTCCAGAAGCGATCGAACTCCTCCTTGAATGGTCAATTGTTGTCCTTGAGCTTTCTTCTTATAATTATTATTGTTTTCATATAATTTTCTCCTCATCCGAAAAACAATTTCCTTTCTTCGCCCCTTTCTCCGTATATCTCCGTTTTCACCGATCGAAAGGAATCCGTTATCACCGATTACTAAATCTGCGATTCCCGGTTGAGCCACGTCATTCACCGCATAGTTTCCCGAAATTTCTCCGACCAATTCCACATATGTTCTTCTTGTTTTGCAAATAACCTTTCCCCTTCGACTACTTTCGATAAGGCGAGATATCCAAGGCCATCTTTCAAAATCTCGCAGAAAGTTATCCATCTTTTTGGAAAGTGGCGGTCGGTTGGTCGGAAGAAATCAAAGTCGGATCGAGGACTTTTACTCGAAATAGTTATTGAGTGGATTGTATCACGTCATGACTTTTCAGAAGGAGAAGATCCCAAAGGCTAATGATACAGGGCGGAAGAAAAATGACGAAGCGTTTTTGGAAGATGATGAAGAAGAACAACACAGACGTCTTCTTTTTCTCCGTCTTGCTGGATTTTGTGAGGATAGGATCGTTTGTTGATGCCTCCTTTTCTCTCTTTCCTCTGCCATTGTTATTCGATATTCCGATATTCGATTCTTTTTTCATTTCTGCCGCCTGGAGAAATGGAAAAGAAGCTGAAGATCTTCTTCCAAGCAAATCAAGTGAGATTATCAAATTCGCAGGCTTCGGAAGAAAATAATGCAACGGTGGCAACAAACAATGAGAGCGAAATTTATTTTTGTAGTTTGATATCGGCAAAGCTAATGAGATAATAGCAGAGATTACGCAGGATGTTTTCACGAATTGATAAGGAATTGGGAATTGGAAGAAATTGAATAAAACGAAGGTGTGAAAGGGAGTGTTTGGGAATTGACAAGATCTACAGTAAGCAAGATGTTATTTCGAAGATATCCGATGAATAAAGAAAAACGAAAGTTCAAGGACAAAAGAAGACAACAAAGTGATTAGTTCCTGGAAAGAATCAAAACATGTTGTTCAGTTCTTAGGATTTTGAATTTCATTTACTTTGAAGATCTGTGCAACAAGAAGGGAAAGATCTAAGACTGAGAAACTGACGAAGACAGAAAGACTCAGAAAATCTGAACCGGTTCCTCTTCAACTGAAAATCGAGCCTGATAAGCTTTATTATGTGAAAGATTCAACTTCTTCTGACGGTGGCAGAAGTATAAATAGGATGCTGGTAAGATTAGCATTGGTAGATTACAGCTCATAAATGACAAGACACTACATTTCAGTAGTTACAGAAGTTTATTAGTTTCGAACCTCTAGTCATTCTTGTCAAAAAAGAGTTTTAGACAAACTTCATGCAAACTTCTAAATTATTTTTGAAGCCATGATCCCATAATTCTTCTATAACTTTTTCCAGACACTAGAAATCTGTGTAATTTCAACTGTTTCGTACAAACAGATGTGGTAGAACTAACTGACTAGAATATTTCTGAATGAGAAAAGTTCAAGTCTCATATCACTTTTCTGCCAGTCAGTCCTTATCAGCTTATTCTTATCTAACTGTCCATTCAGTCCCTGTCTAGCCAAACTGCCTTGTTGATCTCTTAGATCACTTGTCGAGATTCAACACTAATGCCATCGAGATTCGTGGCAATTGGTATCGTATCGGATTGATGTTTCATTTTTAGAGGAAAAATTCCTTCATTTTTTCCAAATAATATCCGAAAAATGAAATCAGGTTGACCAATCTATGATCTCCTTTTCCTTGTATCCTCTCTCCCAATAAACTCGTCGGGCTCCCTCTCACTTCTTTTATTTTCCTTTTTCGGAATTAGATGATCCGATCTTTTTTCCTTTCTTCTCTTCTCGTTTTTCCTTTTTCTTTTATCCCTTTTTGGAAACATTTGTTGCCCTTTCTCTTCTTCTTCTTCTCTCTTCTTCTTTCAGGTATCCAAGGCATCCCCTACTCGAAAACTGTATAGAAGAATGTATACAGATGTTTCGGGATTCAAAGGCAGAATTCAGCATTCCGCAAAGGAAAGCGACAGCTCGGGAATCCATTGGGTAATCGGAGAGAAATGGATAATAAGAAATCGTTGAAAAGAAAAAGAAGAAGAAGATGACAGGGGATACTAAATCACATGGCATGCTTCGCCTGCTTCAACATGATATACGATGGATTGCGTGATGATCGGGCTTCGGAAAGAAAGGAGGGAGAGAGAGGTACATTAGCACTAGGTGGGCGGTTTCGGGATTCGAAGAAGACGTTGAAGAGGAACGAATGACGAAATGTGGATGTTGTTGAATAGGGGATTGGATTATGTCATCGCTTATGAAATCTATGAAATCATTTTGTCCGAAGAAAGATTCATGTGACCAGTTAGCTTTTGTTGTCTATGTGGTCTGTCATTCGGTGATCGGATAATAGTGCGACTGTTCCCGAAATACGTTGTTTTATGGATGTTTTTGTTTTTCAGGAAACGGTCAAGATCAGGAGACCGAAAATGAGCTAGGGAGCCTTATTGTCGAAAATTCAGGAGATTTACTCTAGAAAATGGATTTGGGAACACGAGGAGCAGATGTTGGATTATCTCATTGATACCAACAATGACTCCATTTCTCAATTGGTCTTCTTGATTGTTCTGAGTGAAACTAGAACCTTGAAGTATAACTAATATACTTATAGGCTCTCAACATTACAAGAATTCCCACTTAATTTTCAAGCTACAGTAATCCATCCTTCAAACCCATATTTGTGGAGAGAACAACTGACAGTCTGAATTCCATGTGAACTCCAGATTTCGATAATTTTATTGTTCTACAGTAACCCAGATCGCATTTCCATATTCTCGAGGATATCAGTTTTTGCTCTTGCTGTTGGGACAGATATGCGCCAGGAGATATGTACTCAGGTTGGCTCATAAAGTTTTGAGTTTTCCAACTTTCGATGCTACAGTAACCCGAAAATCCGAAATTTCTCTCCTGGTCCTACAAAATCTCTCGGCTTCTTGGTGATTAGTTCCAACTGAATCCAGGAAGTTACATGCCATTTCCACCACCAATGGTCAACAAACACATCTTGCCATTCCAGTTCACACCACTCTTGTACACATACACCCACTTCCTCTTCTCTTCAAAAGGACGCCAGTTCGATTTTGCCAAAATCCGCACGCTCCACCCAATTCTCTTTTCCACCTCTTCCTCTTTTTCAATCTTTTTTCTCTCTCGTGGTGTCGTCGGGTCAAGGCAAGTGTACGTGTCCTTCGGTCCGATTCTTCTTTTTTATTCTTCTCTCCTCCCCCTTCTTCGTACTCCGAATAGCCTTCTGCCAACAAGAGTCTGAACAGTTTTTTGTGGCGATGGGCAGGTAATAGCAGCCGGGAGCGGGATTGGTCATCGTCTTGCATGATTGAGGGAAGATCGCAGCCGTCCTTGGTAAAACTGACCTAGAAAAAATAAAAACAACGCATACACAACGGTAGGCCATCCTCATCATCATCTCCATCCAACATCATCACGCGTCGAGAACAGAATACGATATAACGATAGAAGGCGGTCGGAGAATCTTCGGAACTGACGAAGACGTCGTCGACGACGCAACCTTCGTTGCGCAATCTCTCCTAGACGATGGCTCTTCCCGGCACGGATACCTCCTCTTCGCGTACCAGGCACCCACATATAGCTAGTGTGTGTTCATTAGACTCCGCCCACTTCGTAACATTTCATTACTGTTTTTTCGTTCAAAATGTATTATGCTTTTGCCATCCAATATCTTTCTTGTTCCTTAGCATTCATCTCTCTCTTTCTCATTCCCTCTGCCTCTCCTTCCCTTTCCCGATATCCAAAAAGGGGGCGGAGCATGCCATGGTTGAAGGGCGGGGCCGAGAGAGGAAGACTACTGGCCCCCCGAGAAAACGAACAACACTTATGCCGAGGACAGTCTCGACAGTTGGTGGCCACTCGAATCCACTCATTCGGGGGGTCCTTCATAATCCATTCGTTTACTCCAATGGTTCATGTTTTGGAAGCCATTCTAGAGGAACTGTGTATGTGTGTGTGTTCTGTTCTTCTATCTTTTGGATTTGGTCCGGTTATGGATATATATATTAGATGCCATCCGTCTTCTAGTCTTCTAGATAACGCTTTGTTTTGCTTTCTTCTCACATTCCTTTTCCATATATATTCACTATTTTTCGATGCCGCCTACCAGCATTCTTTTCTCTGTTTGGTGTCGTTCCTTTTCTCTTATTAAGCTGATTTATTCACTTCCGTCATCCTCATAATTCTTTTAGCTTCCTATCATCGCTAATCTATATTATTCATTTTCAGAACTTTCCCAACCCTCTCATTTCTTCACAAAATGCTCCCAGACAGCCCATCTCCACGTGCAGCTCTTGCTCTTTCTGATCTTCAACCTCAGACTGGTGCATCGACTTTCAGCATTGGCAGTGGATCCGGAAACTGGTAAGTTAAAAGCGTCATTTTATTATGTAGTAATAAGATCTAGAAAGGTGAAGCCAGACTTTTGTAGTTTTTAGATCTCATATTGAAATTGATTTCTGATTCGGGAATTACTTTCTTTTAGCGTTATTTAGTGTCTATAAGTCCAAGCTCTCGGTGCAGTTGCACTGTTCAAGCTGGAACAACTCTCCCGTGAGCTGGAAATATAGATTTTTAAAATCTCAGTGACGTCCTTTTTTTATTCAGCTCTCATCTTATACTACAAAAACATTTTGGGTCTCAGGCTCACTTATAGAGTGTGCTCGTGAGCTGTTCATGTCATTTTTGATAAGTTCTAGCCTCCAATAGATACAAAATCTTTAACTCTGCTGCTCCTAAGGTTTATATCCAAACAAGTTTTGTCGAGAGTCGTGTGCTCGGAGAGTCCCTCCTAATCCGGTTTCAAAGAAGATCGACAAATAAGTTTTTGTAGTAATTTTCCCGCATACAACATAATCCACTCTTTCTGATTACATAAGTCTCGATAACAAGTTCTTCTCCTAATCTTACGTAACTGGTACTAGATCGAATCCTTAGTCTGGCATATTTTATTACGTAACGAACGGGTTCTTCAATCATTCTCGCGAAGGGAAAAGCCATTCATTGTCCGATTCTCGGCGGACAAGCGAGAGAGGACATAATATCCATCTTCTTCTCAGCTTGTGCCACGAGAATCAGGCAAATCTCGACAGGTTTTTGCTTTCACACGAGATTAGCAAGTTTTTTCGCTCATCTGCCTTGTATCCCTTTTTTCCCACAGAAAAAGATGATCCCCCGGACACGAGAATACTGTTTACAGGTCTACCCGAGGTGTTGGTGGAGTCAGTGGAGACTATATGGACAAATCTGGAGGAGGCATGTTTGGAAACAGCAGAAACAACGTGAGTCATCAGGGATATAGGGGGATTCAGAATCTAGAAGAAGAGACTGTTGGGTGGGAATCACGGACACTTGTTCCGAGATGACGCCTCGTGATATTCTGGGTGGTCTAATCATCTTCCTGTCTGATCAATGTTTTTTGAACTCTCTGTCAATGTACTCTTTCGGCGAAGTGAAGTCGGATGGGTGTCCTTGATATTCAGCTGATCAGCGGAACATGTCTAGGATTTAGCTATTGTGTTTTGAGCAATACACTAAATTGGAGAATTCAGGTGATCCAAATTTCAATATTCGAGTGGGCGAACCATGTTTTCAAACAACTTTTCGAAGATCTTGGAAATTGATCTTTTTTGAATTTACGAGAACTGAGTTCAAGTTTTGAGAGTTGAAAGCTCACGAAGAGATCAGCTTTCCAAGTTCAACCGGTTTTCTCGACCTGAACAAAAACATGGTTCGATTCTTTCAAGTCTGATCAGACTCTGTTTTATTTGCCGATTTTTTGAATCAAAGATCCAAGAAAAATGCCCGAAACGATAGGAGATTCTAAAAATCCAGATTCAATTTTCACCTTTCAACTGCTTTTTCTCGACTCCTTCTCTAGGCAACATATCCTAATCACCGTCTTTCTTCCGTAGCTTTCTTTCCTATTTCCCAAAAAGTGAAAGTCGGTTAATCAAGTTTATCACCTATCGGAGACACTATTGTCCCATTGTCTCTTTTCTTTTCTAAGCTATCCGCCCCACTTTCACCTATCCGCCCCCTAATCCTTTCATTCTCGAATCCATCTCATTCCAGGACCGATTCGCTTTCGGAAACAACAACTCATCGTCTTCCTCAGCCGGTTGCTTCTCCTCATCAAGCAATTCATCTGGTGGTCTTTTTTCCAGTAAATAAATAAGCAAGTGAGTGAAAATATTCTGAATCTTCTGATGCTTTTCAGTCATCAACAACACCTTCCAATCAATTATATTTTCAGAATGCGATCGGCAGCCGGTATTCTTATTCTAATCTCAATTATTCCCAGTGTATATAGTGAACCGAAGTTGCCCGATTGCGAGCAAATCCCAAAAGTTTTGTGCTGTACTCAACGTGTCTTAGGTAAGGAAATATTCAGACTTTAAGATGTTTGGTCATCTGAAAATTCCAATCTCAGATTTTCCAATAAAATTCGAATTTCAGATAAATGTATGTCTGGTTGTATCGATTATGTCACCGAGAAATGTCCCCATAAATTGGAAAAATACGAGACAATTGATGATGAAGAGCCATCAACAACTACCACCCATAGAGCCCCAAAGAAACAAGTGAAAGCAGCTACAGTATCCTCTCGAGTTGTCGGACAAGTAGATCATGAAATCAAGGAACAATTCATTGATTCAAAGGATATTAGAAGAGCCCCACTCGCCGGTGACGCTAAACTTCTGAATCAGGAGTACCCAATCACTGAAGTCACTGACGCCGATTTGTCATCTGAATGCGGAACCGAGAAGTCTAATCCACCATTCTCACCATGCCTTTCCCGTAAATCGGCCGACGATGTGTTCCTCTCTTGTTGCCGTCAACAACTACCATCCAACTGTCATAGTTTGTGTACTTATGAACATCGTGAGCATGTTGCTGCGGAGACTCTTATTCAAGCTGTTCAGCAAGAACATTGCGAGATGAAGGTTAGTCTTGAACACATTACGAGAATTAGTTTTTTTTTTAATTTGATCGAAATTATCCAAACTATCATGATACTTTCAGTACTTGACGAACCTCCTCTACTGTGCCAACCAAAACCGTGATAACCGTGCCTGCTGCTCCCATCTTGGCATGTCTAACCCAGAACTTGGAGTCGGTGATCGTTGTCTCCGAATGTGTAACATCGCTCCATCCGGAGACCGTGTCAGTTCTGTTGAAAAGGAAGATTTGGTATGCCTATCCAATTGGAATGTCATCATGTACTGTGCCAGAGGAGGTCTTCGTACCATCAACTAGATCTCCCTCTAGGCTTTAATAAGTGTTTGGCTCGTCTCTCTCAGGCTCCTCCCCTTTAATAATAACATCGTCTCTTAATAATTTCCAATCTTCCATCAATTTCTCATTTCTCTGTGATATGATGTGTTCCTACCAACTATAATTGATATTTAATTGGAACTCCTCATATTATCGATACCGTCTAGACATACATTAGTTCTTCTCCCCATTGCATCTATGGTGCCTTTTCTCCCACTTTCCCCGATTTTGTCCCCATACATAATCCTTCCCCAAAGTATATCCCATTGCCTTATACGCGTGTACCACTTTAATAAACGCGTATTTCACTGAAGTCCCCGACCCCTTTTCCTCCTGGCCCACAACTAATAAGTATGATTTTAGAATAGACTTTTCACAAATATTATATATCCGGACCAAGTCCGTTCCATGTGCAACAACAATTACGAATTTACAGGCCCGAATGCAATACTTTTCCCTCTTTTAATGTCTTTTCACTACTTTCCAGTCAGTACGCTCTACCGTACTTTTTGAAAAAAGTTTGTTAGAGCGCACTTCCTCTAAAATTAGTTTATAAATCTATGACATTATATTATGACCTTACCAGCCCCCTTTTCCCCTTCCCCCATTCTCACGAACTCATTGTATGTCAAACGGTATCCCCCATCCATTCAAAATTAAAACGAACGATTAATTGTGGAGTTTGAAGCGAATAAATCATTAAATTTATATATTGATTCGAACACCTAGAAGTGAAACAGAACAACAAATTGATGCCATTGTTGCATTCGGTTATGTACAAATAGAGGATTATATGCGGACACCCCAACTTTTGTAATTCATCCATGAGAAACTACAATGAAACCAAAAGACAGACACTTTTTAAAGCACATAAATACAGGTTCATGGTGGTCAGAGACTGTATTGAAACAATGAGTCCTCAATCGGTCGTGACGGTTTCTGATCGCATTTCCAAAAATTCACTGTAAATGTTTGTGATTGAGTTTTCAGATTGATAAAAATAAAGTTTTTCAAACTGAACCACTTCCTATAGCTACAAAACGTGTTTAGTTTTCATATTCAAATCCATTTTCCTACTGTACCCCTCAGATTCAAACCAGGACCAAACATCTAGAATTGCTCTCAAGAACTTTTTTCAGAGAACTTGGAATCGAATTACCACAAGTTCTACACACAACTCCAAATCTCCTTATTTCCAGAACGCACAACTTTTTGGCTGATGTCATTTCAGAAAAGCTGTTGGAGTGATCATTCATATTTTTCAACGAACACGGCCTCCTGCATCGGCCCTCTCAAAGTACTGTGCGCAGTGCATTGAAAGGGCCTCCGCTGGAGGCCGTGAACGAAGTGTTTCGCTTGAGATTAAAAATTTTAAAGCTAGAAATTTTTCTGAAACGAAATTGCATATTCTTTGAAGTCTTTACTTCAGTTCATTGAAAATTAAATACTTCCAAGAACCAACTATTCGCGAAATTCGGGATTTCTCCAAAAATAAGAAAACCTAAAATTCAAATTTCCCTCCGAAAGCGATTACAGTAACTTCGCGCGCGAATCTTTGAAATTCAAACAGTGAAGTTTTTATTCTTTTTTTTTCACATTTTTGCTAAATATTTCCTGACCTACGAGAAATAACTGTAAATCCCCGCGGGAAATTATTGTTTCTGATAAAATGAAGCAAACAAACAAGCTGCTCAAACTGCATTTTTCTCATTTTTTTCTATTTTTCGTGGTTTTCGATGGAAAGAGTTTATCGCTTGGCCATTTTTTAGTCTTTCAGAGTGTTTTGTGACTTCCAATCGTTTTATTTTCAACGCGGCTCGCTGTATACTTGTTACTTTTCTACATCTTTTCATCTCGTTTTCACTATCAAATTCAATGAAAGATATTGATTTCCGGTCTTGCTTACTAGTTGGAATAATTAATTCTTCGCGCGTTTTCAAGACTAACGACTAAAAACGACAAGACGAGAGTGAAAAGTAACTGAAGGGTTTCTCAGACACTCGTAAAATTCATAATTTCAACTTTGTTTTGTCGGAACCGTTCCGTGTTTAATCTACATTGTCTCCCCAACAACTTTTCCGTGTTTGCTCAAACCTGTTCTAAATTTTCCTCTCAATTTCAGACGTCTTCATTCTCGATCTTCGGGTAATCACCAGATCAATAAATACGCACACACGCATTCAATTGCTCCGATCGCAAAGCATACTCACGTAACTAATCAGGTGAGGGTTATCACGTATTCGGAGCGCCACGTGTCTACTTTCAAATAACAAAAAGATCATAAGTGAATTAATCCAACACCTGAAAAAGAGTATTCTAGCAAGTGAGAAAGATGTCGCAGTCATCGGGACATCTTCATGATGCAAATCGCTCAGAGACAAGCTATAATGTTTTCGAGTGAGTTTGGTGTCCGCTGAAAATTTTGACTTTGTTAAAAAGCGCATTCAAATTGGTTTGTAACTTTGTTTTGTTTTTTTTCAGAACTTGTATAGTTGCTCCTAACTTTCCCTTAACAAACTTCTCATCTGGCTTTTCCTTCTATACAATAATTGAGTCGCTTTTCAATGAGCTCTCTGAAAGAATCGCTTTCTGTTGTCTCGTAGCTGCTCTTTTTAATCCTGTTTCTACTTCGTTTCCATGACACACCAGAACTTCTTTTTCGGACCCGTCTTTTTCTTCGAACGTGCTTTCTATTTTCTGGAAATTCTCCATGCGGACCACCGCTCTTTATCTCGTCGTCCAGCTCCTCTCTCAGTTGTCGCCGCGCATCGCCATGTGACCCTCGGCACGCCTTTTTTGGTGGAGAAGCGAAAACAATACATTTTATTGGCTTTCCCGCTATTTTTATCCAGTCAGTTTTAGATATTGTGACTTCACTTCTAGTTTTTAGAAGTTAAATAGAAGAAATTTTTTATTACATTCATAGATTTTCTTTTCTGTATCCATCTTTAGGCGTAGATCTTTTTTTTTAATGTTTTCCGATATCTGATAACAAAAACACTATTTTTATAGTTTTTAGCAAAAAATCTAAACAATGTACTTTAGTATTAATATTCGGGGCTGTTTCCTAATTCTTGTCTCTTTTGAATTTTTAGACACATTTTTAAAATTATTCCTTCTAATCAAAGGTCAACTACAGTTTTCAGGTCTTTATAGACCATATCTTCATGGAATTTTTGTGAGAAAAAATATTAAATAGCACAAAATGTTGTTCGTGAATAGTAGCATTAGAAAATGCGTGGGGGGCGTTGGTCAGGAGCATGCCCAGATGTTTGAAGAGACGTCTTTAACTACAAGGGGTGTTCGAAAGTCAAATTTATATAACCACGTGGCCATATCAACACAAAAAATAAAAAAACACCTTATTTTCGTTAAAATTCAATCGCAAGCCGTAAGGCTCTGTTATGTCTCGACGAAAAATCACCTGTTTCTTCTTTTTCGAATTCAATTTGCTCTATCTGTTGCCCCCACTTTGTTCGATGTACCTTGCACTCTCAAAGTTTTGGCTACACGGTACGCAACAGGCTCATCGGAGCAACATTTGACTCCGAAACAGAGGGAGCGAAAGTGCTCCCGTCTTTCTTGCATCTTCTCTGTCTCTCACAAAATATGTAGATCTACACTAGTATCTAGACACCCCGAAAACGCACATGCATGTGTGCGTTTCTGTGTGCGCACGCTGTCTTGCTGCACTCACAAGAGAGGGAGAAGAGGGACTAGTGGTGGTGGTGGTGGGCATAACTCGCTTTATTCTGACGACGGTTTCGACATGTGTGTACTAGAAGAGACGCAGACACATTACAAAAACCACGTCGTTTTTTAGGTGTTTGAAAATTTAAGGGTCGGCACAGTTTTGAGCACTTGGGGATTTCAGCTTTCCTTCTAAACGAACTGAACTTTAATTCTCTCATCCTATCAAGTGTTTCCGTAATTTCCGGTTTAGGCCAACTTCTCCACTTGTGTTACGATTCTAAATTTTCGTCACTTTGAAATATTTAGAAATAATTATTCCAACAAATTCTGCTCCCAATAGAACTCACTTCTCGAAAACCTTCAACCTTCCTTTTCTTAGTCTCCATCTCGCTTGATTAAATGATTTTTGGTTTTGTTATTTTTTGGCTCAGGTTATATAGGAAGTCAGTTCGTTTAGTGTATAAAACATTATCTCCAGGCCATATTCTGTATTTAGAAGGAACAATTTTCAAAATCCGAATCTCTGCTTTTAGTTTGGCCACACCTATGTTACCTAACAAGATCCATACAGAAATCATTTTCACCATTATGTTCATAAGCACTTAATTTAACGTTAGTTTTAACCACATACATCATTCAAACAGAAGTAGAATATCATCAGTTTTATTTAGTTCTATGGTTCAAGCACCCTTTGAACCCATACCGTAATCTCTTTATCAATAATCACATTTTTGACACTCCAAGGCCACCGGAATATGATGGATGGGGAGAACGATGGAATGGGCGCGAGAAAAAGAATTTATCTTCTTATCACTTCTTTTTTTTGCAACTACTACTACCCATTATATCATCAATTGCAACACTTCACTATCTGAGTGTGTAGCACAGAGTATGAGAAAGAGTAGGAGGAAGAAATGCTATTTGTTGTTATTGGTTCTTTCTGTTTGAGAGCCGGATTTTGTGGTCACTTGTTGCTTCTGCAACGGCACCCTTGGTCCTGCTCCTCGTGTTTCTTTTCTCATTTCTATGGCATCGGAGTCCACAACGGAAACGACCAAGCAACAAGAGGAGAGGTTTTTTCTTGTTTGAATAATGGATGAATTACTGAGAAAGTATTGCTTTATTGATTTTAACTTACGAAGAGTTCCAACGACAGAACAGTTTTCGTATCATGAATGAGAATTGGTCTGAAACTTGCACGTATATACCTTCGACCACGACTCGCCCTCACTATTTGACACTGCGATTTTCAGAAATTTTCAGTCCTAAATTTCTAGCGAACCAGCCCTTTGATAGATTCTCTCAGTGTGGAGCTTTTCCACCTCTCGCTTGACGCTGCGATATCTTCTTCAACACAATTTCTCGTGAGCCTATTATATAGAAATCGCCCTAGGGTCGTAGAATGTAGACCTTATTCTATTTGGGTTCCCAAAACTACTCTGCTCCGATGCAAATCTGCTCCTTCGAGGATGGACCTAGTGGATAGTATCCCAGTGCATCGTTGCAACTGGTATTTACTCATTTCCCGCCATCTCCTTTTTTGAATGCCCAAATCCAATCGAGTTTTTGATGTAACAGTTTTCACGTTACTTGATTCTTGGTAAAAAGTTTTTACGTTGAACGTAAAAATTTTATTTTTTGAGCATCTACTTTGAATCCGTTTCAAACTACTTATCTAAAATTTCAAGAAAAACGGGAATTTCTCTGTTTGTATCTTCTCGTTCTTGTCAGTGTTAGACATTTCACTCGATCCGAAAAATCAAGTTTTAATTACTCTTCCAGAGCGACAACTTTGGCACGCTTGATTACACGTGTTCCTTGTCTTTTTCTTCTCAGTTCATCGCCCACCCCGCAATGTCGCTGCTAATCAAATCATTAGTTATCACACACACATTGCCTCTTCTCTGCGAAAAGTGTTTACCTATCTTCTTTTTCTCCTACGTTTTTCTTCTTCGTAGTTTCTTCTTTGAAATCGAATGTACAACCGTAAGAGAAGAAGAGGTCAAAGTTGTTCCTCCCGCCTGCTATATAAAGTGTGATAAAGAAGTATGGCCTGATCGAAAAGAAAACGGAGAAAAGGAGAAAGGGCGGCTCGAAGCAAAAGATACTTCAAACATTTCTGATATGATACCGAAACGAAGGAGGGGTCATTATCAGAAGTTGAACATTGTCCGATCTTTCCGCTCTTCCAAAAGTGTAGTCAGATAGTGTTTCAATCTCCATTTTCTGTAACTAGACCATGCTGATAAGTTTTAGTTTGGCTTGTTGCCACGGTCTAAGGTTACTGTAGTACGCAATAAGTTACTATTGACTCAATGTGATATTAAATTATTACTTTCAACTGTTTTTCGTTCCGAACAAAATCAAAGTTGAACATTGCCCTTTACACGATCTTCTTCACTCATTTTCTTCTTCTCCACTTTTGAAAGAATCCTCTTCTTCGTGGAGAGAACAAGTTCGCTCCATCCATTTTCCTCTTAAATCGGTCTCACTTGTTTCTTCTACATCTCCATTTACCTCTTCTTTCCTCAATTTAATCTCATTTTAGAAAAAGGGGCAGACTACTACCAATAAATAGACCTCTTAAAACACACAAAAAGAGACAGAATGGTTATCACAGACACGGCTGCGTGGGTACAGTCTCAATCGAGGTTTGTTTTTTGGTTGATGTAGTTTTGAAGTGATTAGAGTACTTTTTGGTTCCTTGTTTTCTGTATGGAGCTTCTGACGTAGATAAAAAATAAATTTATTGGTTTGAAACAAAAAACTTGATTTTTGATTTATTGCTGATACCATCACGGGAGTACAGAGGTATAAAACTAGGATGTAAAAAACAGAAATGGTCAGAGTTTCGTAATTTTGTTCCTATTAGAATGATATTTGTTTTGTGCGCGTTGGGGTACCTGAGGTGATGACTAGATGACTCATCACTTTTTAGAACTAGGACAATATTGTTTCATTTTTTGCCCCTTTCAATAACGTTCTGGTTATTTTTCAGAAGTATTGTCGATTTCATTTCGACACCAGCCGCCAACTCTTCCTCACTTCCACCGTACGTTCAAATCGGGGCTGCAGCTGCCGTCACTATGGGTCTCGGATACTACTTGTCCAAAGGAACTTCCGGATCTTCTGGATCCACTGGATCGTATACATTCAACAATGGTGTTACTTACACTGGAAACGTGAAACCCTTGGTTGATCCAATGAATCAGAGTCGTGTCCTACCGGTGAGCTTTGGGGCTTTATTATCTGGTATTTTAAGATGAGAACTTTGAGAAATTCTGAAAAATAGGTCTAGATGCCACTGTTAACATAACTTTCTTATTTTCAGGATGGCTCTCGTATCAGTGCGTATCTGAAAGACGACAAACTTCAAGCATTCCTTTTCGAAGATGCTCGTACTCTCTACCAAGGTGTTCGTCGTGGAGCTCGCCTCTCAAATAATGGACCAATGCTCGGTCATCGTGTCAAGCAATCAGATGGATCCATTCCATATGTTTGGGAGACCTACAATCAGATCATTGAAAGAGCTGAAAACGTCTCGGTTGCTTTCCGTGAACTGGGTATTCCAACTGGAAATGATGAAAATATTGGAATTTATTCGAAGAATCGTCCTGAATGGATTGTCACCGAATTCGCCACATACAATTATTCCAATGTGATTGTTCCAATATATGAGACTCTCGGATCGGAAGCCTCGATTTTCATTTTGAACCAGGCGGAAATCAAGATTGTGGTCTGTGACGACAACGCTAAAGCCACCGGTAAGAACGTTTCTATAACTGAGAAGATACTTGATAAGGAGGTATTTTTAACACTGCCAAAACATGACCGCTTTGAGAGAAACTCTCTTCCTGATTTAAGTTTTTAAATTTAATTTTCAGGTCTCCTAAAGTTCAAAGAGCAATGTCCAAGTCTGAAAACTCTTGTTGTGATGGAGCCATTGACCGACGAGCTTAAATCTTCTGCCTCGTCTCTCGGTGTTCAAGTATTCACATTCGAGGATCTTGAAAAACTCGGAAAAGATGCCAAGACACGGCCCGCCCACATTCCACCAACACCTGAAGATCTTGCCACAATTTGTTACACTTCCGGTACAACTGGAACGCCAAAAGGAGTCATGCTCACACACGCCAACGTTATCGCTGATGGTGTCTGTATGGATTTCTTCAAGCATTCTGGAATTGCCGCCACTGACTCAATGATCAGTTTCCTGCCTTTAGCTCACATGCTTGAGAGAGTTATTGAGAGTGTGTGCTTCTGTGTTGGAGCAAAAGTCGGATTCTATCGGGGTGATATCCGTGTGTTGGCTGAAGATATTAAGGAGTTAAAACCAACTGTCGTTCCTGTCGTACCCCGAGTGTTGAATCGCTTGTATGACAAAGTGATGTCAGAGGTCAACAAGTCGACATTCAAGAAGTTGTTGTTCGATTTCGCTATTTCGTACAAGGCTAGAGATATGGCTAAGTAAGTTATCAACATAGAAATAATTTTTATCCGAGTTCTTCAGTGGACACTAGCTATAAACTAGAGAAATATTTTTCTACATCATGTAGAGTGTAATACTTCACAGAACAAAAAACATAAACCACCGCCCAGATGAGATAGCGTTGCTTTTCTCACCGTGTATGTTTCCGGTATCAGAGATTTTGGTCCCAACCAGCTATCGTCCTTTTCTCAAAACAGAATCTTCTTTTTTTGCAATAAACATTCCTAAAATTTAACTATAGTCTGCTACAAAGAAAATTATTTTCATTTTCAGAATGTCTTTCTTTACATATTCTATGTTTTGTTTTCAGCTTCAACATCCGAAACGATGGATTCTTCGACAACTTGGTCTTCAAAAAGATTCGCGAAGGATTCGGTGGACGTGTTCGTTTGATGATTACTGGCTCCGCTCCCCTATCTACGAATGTCCTCACCTTTGTGCGTGCTGCTATGGGATGTGTAGTTGTTGAAGGATACGGACAAACTGAATGCGTGGCTGCTTGCACCGTTTCAATGGAAGGTGATTCATTGGCTGGACACGTTGGAATGGTTATTCCATCATGTCAAATCAAATTGGTTGATGTTCCTGAATTGAACTATTATGCTAAAGATCAAGCTGGAGAAGTATGTGTCAAAGGACACATCATTTTCAAGGGATATTACAAGAATGAGCAGCAAACGAAGGAAACAATTGATAGTGATGGATGGTTGCATACTGGAGACATTGGAAGATGGACTCCTGAAGGAACACTGAAAATTGTGGATCGCAAGAAGCACATCTTCAAGTTGTCACAAGGAGAGTATGTGGCGCCAGAAAAGATTGAAAATATCTATGTGCGGTCAAAGTATGTCGCTCAGTCATTCGTTCACGGTGAATCTCTGAAGACGTGTCTCATTGCTGTCGTGGTTCCTGATGCTGAGGTAAGAATTTGATTTTCGCCGTAAATTATTCTAAGAAAACAATAAAACACTTTAGCATATCTGATAAATTATTCAATTTTGCAGGTGCTCGTACCAGCTATGGCCGATCAAGGAATCAAAGGGACAATTGAGGAATTGTGCAAAAATGAAACTGTCAAAAAGGCGATTCTTGATGATATGGTCTCGGTTGGAAAGAAGGCTGGTCTCTTCTCATTTGAACAAGTTCGAGACATTTATCTGTCTGCGGAACAATTCAGTGTGGAGAATGATTTGCTAACACCAACTTTGAAGAGCAAACGCCCGAAGCTGAAGGCTCATTACTCCAAGCAACTCAATGAGATGTATGCGAAACTTCCATAAATTCCAAGTCTTCTGAATTCTCAATTCTTACAGCCATTCCTCTGCTCAAATTTTGTTATCATTTTCTCGTTTTTTGTTTCACATTTTCTCGCCCTATACACAATCCCTTTCCATTAACTTGATTTCATTGACGGGTTATTCTTTTCTCCTGATATTCACATTCGGTTTATCACCTCTTTTGACTCCTCAAAGCCCAGCATCTTTTTCTAAAGCCCTTCCATATGTTTTATCACTTTTTCTGCCCCTCATCACAAACATTTCACTTCTCCTTATGTATTTAGAAGTCAAAAAAGAGTATATAGATATAATAGAAGGCAAATCAACTTCTAATAATTGGTTAATATATTACACGTGGCACCCCTATGGCATTTACTGTGATTGTTTTATTGATTGCTACTTTTCCTAAAATACATAAATTATGGAGATTTCCTAAATTCTTTCATTATCACTTCACAAAATCCGCAAGTATCAAAATGAATTCTGATCAAGAGAACGCTAGGCAAGACGGAAAAGCTCCAAGTTTGCCACCTGCTAGCCCGTCCATTGGAAATACGGTCCAATTGGATGCAGATATTCCCGGGTTTGAGTTTGAATTGGAGGAAAATGTGGTCAACACTTCTTCGGTTGAATCCACGAGTTCGAGTGCTCCAGATTTTGAATCTGGAAGGCATCCGAATGCAAAGTTGTTCGTTATTGTGAGTTCCTCTTCACTGAGAATCTGTTGATTTTATTCTTGACTCTGATAATACTTTCAGATTTTCGCACTTCTCGGGAACTCTGTCATCATCTATCAAGCATGTCGTGATATTCCAAGAGAGTATCGATCGCTTTTTTGTTCGATCTTCTCTTTTGATACGTGCATTTTGGAATTAGACCGAGGAATAAAACTAATTGAGGTATGGTTGAAGACTGTATTGATATCCTACAGAGCGTCTAATGCCATGTTTTCAGATTTTTGAGTTCATGCTCCACATCACGCTGGAATTCCTCGTTCCTTTGAGTACAATCATCACCTTTTTCATCACTCAACTCTTGATTTCACTTATTCCAATTATGTCGTATCGATTGAGAAACCCAGTTCCTATGCTGTCGAAGATAATTTTTCTGACAATGGTACGCGTAAATTAGCCGGTATTCAATCTAAGACTACATTACTAAACTTTCAGTTTCTTCATTGCCTTGCGAATATTCTAAAGTCCATTTCGATGCTCTCTTATCTTGGAACAACTGATCAAAAAGCATTTTGGCAAGAGTATTTGATTGTCAGTGGTCTTGGGCTCTTTTGGATGTATCAGTTGTTGAATATGAGCACTTTTTCAAGACTCACAACTCTAAACTATTATCGAGCACAAGAAACAGTACGATTCAGAAATAATGCAATTGATGATATATGAAACAGAAAATAAAGACACTTGTAAAATTTTACTGATAAGTGAAGATTAAAGTAGTAGCAAAAATGAGCCCTGAGAATAACATTTGAATTGGACGTGAATGTGCACACTTGTACCGATTTCGTGGGTCCGAGATAAACATAGAAAGTCGCCCCTCTTCGCAGTATATGTGGTGTTTTTGAGAGGTATTCAAACCTTATTCTTCAGGACTCATCGATTGAAAAACATGAAAAAAAGAACAAGAATGAAATTAGGGCATTTGGATGCGAATACAGTATAGAATGAAGAATATTGACATCATTGGACTTTAATCTTCACGCAGCAGAGTCCTTTGATGTGGAGTTGATTTGAGAAAGTTTTCGGGTTCCTGGACCGACAAATCTCTGAAAATTTACCAAAATAATTGGAATGCTACAATAAAATCACTCACATTGTTTGCGATAGAATAAATAGAGCTGCGTGAACCAGTTGAACCACCGGTTGAACTTCCACGTGGTGTGGTTCTGGACAGGCGGCTGCTAGTTCTGCTCGAAGAGGTGTTAACTGGGAGCATTGGTGGACATAATGCCAAAGAGAAAATTTCCATAATCGTGCATGAACGACGAGCGTCTCCAACATGAACTGATTCGCGAATCCATCCCAGGTACCTGAAAACAGAATTAGAAAACTTGTAATTGGCCAACAGGTTTCAAAAAGACGTTGCGTTTTTGAACAAGTTTTGACCCAGAGTTCTGATTTAAAAAATTGTCCTCTCTCCTACTTTTCATCATCAGCAACGTCTTTCGGTGGTTCCAAAAGCCGCATGTCTACTGGTCCGACGATATCACTATGTGCCAATTGGTCTTGAGTTTTAATTGACTTCAAATAGACTTGGAAAACACGCTGAAAATTAAGTCAATCTCGCATTGACCATTGTCATGCCCCTTTGATTCCTACATTGTCTTCCGTTCCGATAACGTTTCGAGCAGAGTATTCTCTATTGAGATGGTACTCGATGATCCGGACTTCACTGTTGACACCAGCAGCTCGTTTTCCACGGAAACGAAGTCCCGTACCTGGGGGAATGTTTTCTTTGGTGTCTAAACGGAAAAAGATGTTGGGGTATTTAGCAGAAATGACGGTGTCCCGGTTGATGACCATTCCGTTGATGGGTCCTAGACAGAACTGAAAAAAAAAGAATTTCCATCTTTCCCGTTGACACGAAATCTTTATTATCTGTGAAGTACGTATTTGCAGTATTGATCGAGAATCGAACAGGTGCTCATAATTATTTTGTTTCAGGTAATCTATAACAACGCGCCGCTATAAGTCGTAATAATACAAATTCTCATAGCGTTGACAGGTATCCTATTGTCGCACTATCTACCAGTGAACCATGGCTCGTACCGCTTTTACACCACTCGGAGTTAACCGTGTCCGTAAATGCGATATAGGAAAACAACCAATCGTTTGAAGACCATATCATATTCGTTTGGCTAGAAAGAAGATGCTGAAGTATCCGAAAATTCTGAAGCGGTTCAAGAATAAGAAAATTATTAAAATAATAAAGATGGAGAGAGTAAAGCGACTCGAGCGAAGAAAAGAAGAAAAGCGCGAAGAACGATGCATCCTAAACAACAAAAGCGGAATAATTTTGAAACTGATTACAATTCATAACTTGTTGAATAACACAAAAATCTACCAATGTTTGAAAGAAATCGCTTGTTCACTCTCCGTACTAATCGACATACGATTACTAGTTTTTCGACTAGTGAGTTCTTATCGGTCATTTCGTATTGAAACTTCTTACCTCAGAAGTTTGAAGCCATTGATTCAAACGCTTCATGTGGTCGTCTTCCAAAACTGCACGCACAATGCGGTAACGAACCGAACGATTCTCAACAGCGCGAAGTGCACGTACTTCCGCCATAACTTTTAACTTTTCATGACGGACTGGATGGAACTCTAAGAAACAAAGAGAGTGATATGGATCGTCAATTAATCCGAGACTATTGTCACTATCATTGAAAAATCCACTCATATTGTCGGCTGTATTCACACGAACGAGCAGCTGAAATTGAAATAGTTGAGTTAGTATATAAAATTTCAACAATTAGTACATTTCCGCTCGTGGTGGTCGTGTGCGCTCTGAGCACTTGGTACGGCAGTAACTCGGTCACCAGAAAAGCATTATGATGAACCGACCAAACAGCACTAAAATGAAAATATTCTCCAACGGATGGGTATAGAAATGTCTTAGTGTCATTGACACACGAAATGGGTCTTAGCAATGGAATAATGAAGTCGTATTGTGGAAGATCCTTGCACAGAATAAGGCGTTCGCCGACAAAGAGACCAAGCTGTCTTTGAATTCTCTGAAAACAAAATAAATAAATAAATAACTACGCTCAAGACAGTTCTATAACCGAAGTTAAATTAAAGCTCAAATAAACAATATATACCTCTGCCCATTTGTTTTCTACCACATAAACATCTTTTCTCGGCTCTAGGTCAATTTCGTCATCACTATCACATGGAGTCGGTTCAGCGCGCCACGTGGTGAATTTCGATTCGAGAGAATAGCGATGCCAAGGCTGTAATTTCACATTCAAACTTCCAAATTTAAATAAATATTTTTAAAAGAACCCGAACTGAATATAAAAATGAGAAAAATCACTGACAGCTTCACAAACGCGTCCTTGCTCTGTTGCATCACAGCTTTCAAATGAATCGAAAGAAAGTTCAAGATTGTAGGGATCTCGACTAGATGTCATTTGTGTTTCGACTCGAATCCACGCATACAAATAAACATTTGGTTCTGCACGCGTCGCTTCTTCTGTTGCTGAAATTAACAGGTCAATTATTCTTGTTTTTTCAGTAAGCCGTACGAATAGCCACAGTCTCCAATGGTGTCCAGAACGTTGTCGGCTTATTTGGTTCGATGACTCCACCGATTTTTATAAGTGGTCCATTTTCATTGGACGAAACCTCGTAAATTGCTTTTTCTCGAAAAAATCGGTGGACTGTTTTCAGATCGTGATTCACATCTTCCCTGTTGAATTGGATGATATCTCCGAACTTGAGCGGAATCGCACATCGTCTCCTATAATGATACAGATCATTCGAAGCATGTTTATGTTTCGATTGAAACAATAAGAAAACAGTCTGGTTTTGCAAATTCTCACTCCAAATTTTTCGCATCCTCAATATTGTCAAATGATGGCTCGATCGAGCTAGGTGGTAGGAATGCTGCCTTTGCTACTCCATAGATTCGGCTCTTGACCTCTTTTTGATCCTAAAATGATATCGAAATTTCTCTGTTGAAATAAATTTCGAAAACGCACCTTTAGTGATTTGAGAATAAGAACGAGATCCGTCTCGCTTTCCTGATGCTCAGAACTGCAAGAGCTGACTACCAATGCTTGATATTCAAAGCTTTTTGAATTCTCCATGGAAATCTTTGAATTATTATACTTCGTATCAGAAAAAGTCCCTGAAATCGTGAAGATAAATAAATATGAAAAAGTCTACATTTCGCGCTTATGAGGTCTCAGGACGATGTTCTACCGTAATTTAAAGGTGCATGGAAGTTTGTTTTGGCGGCAACATTTTCAGTTCAAATTTTAAAAAGTTATTTGAAACCTTGGTTATATCGAATTTCAGACTTTTCCAGATATTTATATCTCTGCTCAGTTTCCGTAAGTATCTCAAATTCTTCAGCAAAGTATGGCAGATACAAGTATTCGCTCAACACATTCAAATATATCTCGAGGAGCACGCCCGGAATCGGGGAGATTGCACCGGAAATATCCATATCGCTGGCTTTTCGACCAAGTTCATGTCAAAGTACGCTATTCTAATATTGTTTCTTATTCTTTCCTTTTGTGTCATTTCCAGAGCCTCATATTTCACGTGGAAGTCGGTTTGCTTGCTGCCGCTATAGTCGGTCTGTACAATGCCAGTCAAATGACTCCAAATGAGAATTTTGATCCTATTTCGGTACCAGGATTTGACGGATTTTCGGCAACTGGTGAGATTCAGCGTAAATCGAACGGACTTCCGGAACGTCCAAATTATATGATCTCCCGAAATTTGATCAACGTTATTTCTTATTTTTTTATATTCAGGTAAGATTTGGAATTAAAGTAAAATTCCAAATAGGCGCTTCAAATATACCTCATATCATCCATTTCTAGTTCTATTTCTTTAGCGCGGTTACCGGCTTTCTTGGGATGCGACTTTCCGAAACGAGTATCACTCGCCGAAAGTTCCCGCAACGTATGAATCCGGTTTTACTTCTTGTTCCATCTACAATTTCTGTGGTAAATTCGCATGCGAATGATGTATTCTTTCTATATCAATATTTCAGATCACTTTCATGTACCCTCTTTTTATTTGGACACTTCGTACCGTTCACTCAACTATAAAGCTATTAATATTCGAGAATCTGAAAATTTCTATTGTACTCGGTAGAGTTTGAAACGTATACTTTCCACCTTATTTTCTTTTCAGATTCCTGCCGCCTGACACTATTTCCAATAATCATGATCTGGGCAATCTACGTGTATTTTCTTTATGGGTTTTGGCTGGGTGTATTATATTATCAACGCCGTGGAGATCCACCCACTCCAACTAATCAACGCGATAGTAATGTTTTTTTTTCCTTCACTCTCAAATCTTAAGGGCGTTAAAACGCACCTTTTGGTGTTACTTAGTTTGCCATATTTTTTTCATTTTCAGGCCCATTCCGACGTCCCGTCCGCAGATCATCACTGATTCGATTCCACGGAAAAGGTATTTTCTTTCACTTTCTTCTTCTTTTTTTTCCTTGAAATTTCTGTTCGTATTCCTCAATTTAAATAGCGGAAACCATCAATTTTGCATGCTTTTTTTTGTAGCTGGCGTCAATCAGCTCTCCGAACTCAACTCTGTCACCAACGAGCTTTCCGGCACCACAACCGCACCACAGCCGACGTCATCGCATTGGTAAATGCTTTCTTCTTTTGTATTGTATTTTTTAAAATTGTTTTCCGGGATAATCTTTTATCAAAAATAGATTATTGGCATGTCATTTCTCTCAAACATTTTAAAAGTATTCGTTATTTAAATACCTTAGACGCATTAAACTAGCCATTTCCTGCATATTCTTTTCTCTTTGCCTTTCACTCCCATAATAATTTATCCTTTCCCACATTCTTTCAGCGTATTATCCATTTCGTCGAATTCAATCTCATCTGTGAAACAACAACCACACAATCGTTCAGTATCTCCAAGAAGCTTCCGTCATTTGGAGACTGTCGACGAGGAAGCACAAAGTCGCACTTCTAGCGAATGCTAGATAGGAGAAACGACATTTTTTAACTGGTTTCCCATCAAAATTGAGTGAAAAGTGAGAAACTATGCTGTTTTTGAAGACTAATTAAAAGTAAAAGTCTAAGAAACAGCAGAGCTTCTTTCTTTCCCACTTGTTTTTATTGGGATCTTAATATTTTTCAATTCATATATAATTATACATTTTCTTCATGTTTTAATAATTTTCTGCGATTGTTTCTCCCTCTTTTTCTAATAAAATTCATTCACTTTTTCGAAGCTTTGATTCTTCTAAAACTTTAGAGCACAGTATAGATTCGTATCTGACGATCTTTCTATTTCAGTTTGTTCAAATCGTTGAATAACCTGAAAATCTCAATTTCATAATCAATTCAGAGACGTGCTCAATGAGTCGAATTTATGCTCCATGGCGATCACGACGGAGCTCATCCGAAGATGTGGACGACACTTTTCATCAAGTATACGTGCCACTTCTGAGAACTTCATTGGTATATTTCCCACTGATAAACATCGCTCAGTTTACGTAACAACTACTTTTTCAGAAAATCTCGATAATCAAATATATCTGTCTCTTGGTGTACTGTATCCGATCAATGCAAGAACATCTCTCAATACCGACATACTGCAATGATCCGAGTTCTCCCATTCGATGCAGTTCATCTTCTTGTTATTGGCTGCATAAAGTCGTTTTGAATCTTCCACGTTTCATGATCAATGAGTGGTTTTTCGTTGAACAATGTGCATACCTTCTTATTTTCTTCTTCATTTCGTGCTCGCTGTTTCTATATTCTGTGTATTTAGTTAAGAAAGAGCACGACTTGAAAATTCGGTATAGAGCCATTCTCACTCTTCCGAGCATGTTCTTCGAGGTAATTGAAATGGAAAAATCTATGAAGATGAAGAAATATAATCCGATTTCAGGTTATAATATGCTTCCTTTCTTACTACGCCACAATTACTTCAATTTTCGATTATTCTAAAACAGCCAAATTGAATCCGAACTTCCATTCGTCAGCATTCATCATTTTCGCTTTCATCATATCACTCTTCTATGCCATCTTGGTATTTTTCAAGAGTTTGTAGTCTGAATTCATTATTTTTGCTTTCAGATAGTGATTCACTTCTCTTCGCTCTACTTCATCATGATCTATCCAGTCGTCCCGTTGTCAGTTTACACCGTGTCGAATGCAAACTATTCGACAATGAATTACGGGCAAATGAGTGGAGGAAGTGGAAGTAGAAGTCAGCAGTATGAGGTATATAGTTAATGAATCTGACCCCTTTTCTCCGTTTAGTGAAAATTTTGAGATTGATCCTTCAAGACATACGTAATTTTGAAATCTTCTCATATAAACATTTTCAGCAATTCCAAGCGATTCCCCTGATGAACGACTCGTACCGATTGTCAATCAACAACTGGCAGGCGGGCAATGACGCACGTGGCACTGTCAGCTCATACTCGCAAGTCCGCAGCTGGAATAACACGCTGCGATCCACGGTGAGAGTAAACTATCGCTCTATTTATGAGAAAACCTAGAAATCTTTCTTGCAGAACACACTGCGAGCACCTCGAGAAACCATTCTTCGCGAAGATGACAGCGACTATTTGGAGCTCGTCTAAATATTGTTTTCGCCCATTTAAGCTTGAAATTTATTGCTTTTTTGTATCTTTCCCGACGTTTTCGTTTATTCCCCAGTTCTAGATTTTTCCCCGAATATTTCCTAACGAATCTGTGATTTATAGCATTGTTTTGTATTTTCTTCTATTTTCCAAATTTTAATTTTTTCTAATAATTATGCAGATGAATAATGATTTATATTAGACCATTTCTAGACGAGTTCATCAAATATAATCGAGAGAAAAAACGACAAATGAGAAGAATGATTTTAAAAGAGAAAAAATAACAATTATTTGGAGGTAACACTACTGGCGGATTGACTGAAACTAGTAGACAGAAGTGACATTGCATTTCCTTGTGATGGCCCTGCCACGTTGATTGATGTGGCTGGACGTGGTCCGGATCGGGGTACGGTAACCCGCTTACGTGTTTTTTGATCTCCCATCATTTGACGTTGAACGAGTTTTGCATAGGTTCCATTCGTATCCTTCAGAAGTGTTTCGTGATTTCCAATTTGCTCGACACGTCCCTGAATTGTTTTTGTTTTCATTTTGACTTCGATACAGCGTTTTTGCCCGAAATTCATTACAAATCTAGCGAGTTTTCCTATTTTTCTAAAATAAACTAACCTTATTAATAACAACAATCTTATCAGCCTTCTCAACTGTTGACAATCGATGAGCAATCAAAATAACCGACTTTCCTCCTAAATTCTTGTAAATTGCCTCTTGCACAACATGCTCTGACTCTGTATCCAATGCAGAAGTTGCTTCGTCCAAAAGGAGAATTGCTGGCTCGCGAACCAATGCACGAGCAATTGCAATTCTTTGTTTCTGTCCTCCCGACATTTGTGTTCCTTTCTCTCCGACGTTCGTTTCGTATTTCAGTGTAGTTTGCATGATGAATCCATGGGCATTTGCCATTTCACACGAACGGATTACATCCTGAAATAAGAAGTATCTTTCTGTGACTGTATCCAGGTGTTCAAGTTTCAAAAGGATTTCTGACTGGTCAGTGTCTCCCTATCAGTGTCCAAACACTTACAGTATCAGCAACTTCTACTCCATATCTGACATTCTCCATTACTGAACGAGCGAAAAGAATTGGTTCCTGACCGACCAAAGCGATCTAGAAATGTTTTCAATAAAAATAAATTTATGCTATCAAAATGAACTTACCTTTTTATGAATATAATGATGTTCATAATCCTCCAAAGGTACTCCATCGACAAGAACTTGTCCAGCGTTTGGAATATAGAAGTTCTCCAAAAGAGAGATGCAAGAAGACTTTCCAGATCCAGATGGTCCAACCAACGCGACTGTCTCTCCTGGTTCAACGGTGAATGAGAGATCTCTGCAAGAATATACAGATACCCCTCTTTGTCAGAGCCAAATGACAGTAGACCAATCTTGCATTGTCTTGAAACTCACTTCAAAATAGGTTGATCCGATCTTGTTGGATAACTGAAATGAACGTTTCTGAACTCAATTTTTCCAACAACGTTTTCTGGCATATACTCTCCCAAATGTTGAATCTGTGGTTCTCTGTCAATGTACTCGAAAACTTTTCTGGATGCTCCAACAGATTGCATCAATCCAGTCCACACTTCTCCCATTTGTCTCAAATTATCTCCCAATTGCATTTGATACAGAAGGAAAGAAACCAGTAGATCTGCTTTCATTTTCTGTGTCAATACCAAATGGCCTCCATACCAGAGAACAGCGACAATGATGAATGATTGGAAGAGTTCAGAGACCCAGAGGAATCCAATATAGGCGATTGCCTTGGTTCTGGTCACATCCAAAGTATGGGTCAGTTTTCCATAGAATCGATCAGCTTCCACGTTCTCACAAGCGAAAGAACGGACGGTTCGCATTGTGGAAAGAACTTCTTCTGCCACGTCATTCGAAGCTGCGATGGTGTCTTGAGTACGTTCGGAGAGATGCTAAAAGTATCATCATATAGATTTTGGGAGGAGTTTTCGAAACTCACATCATAGTACGATCCGAAAATTTTGGAAGCGACGAAAATGATTGGGACCAAAATGAAGGTGACTAAAGAGAGTCTCCAGGAGAGTTTCATCATGAAAATCATTGATCCGAGAAGCATGACACAATTTCTGAAAAAGAGGAGATATCTAAACATCCGGACACACAGACAGACCTCAAGAAAACATTAACATTCAACGCAACGGTATCTGACATTGTCTGACAATCTGCAGCAAGTCTTGAAGTGATTTCTCCAGTCTTGTGAGCATCATAAAATGCGACGTCCTGTTTCACAAGTCCATGGAATAAATCATAACGAATTGATCGTTGAATTCTGGCATATGCATATTCGAATGAACCTCCACGGAATCCAGCGGCAACTGCACTGACCAATGAGATGATTGTCATGATGTAGACAGAATTAGCAAGAGCTGGATAGGATTTAGTGGCGACTACGGTAGCAATGACTTGACCGGTGTAGTAGGGAACGAAGATACGGGCTGAAAATTGGAATTATTTTCTAATTTATTTTTCTATTTTGTATACTGTATATTGTATACTGTATAGAAATAGTATACAATACAATATTCCCCTCTACAAACTCACTAATTGAGTAGATAAAGAGCCAAGAGAATCCGGAAATATGCCAGAGCCACTCTCTTTTACAATATTGGAGAAGACGGAAGATCAATTCAAATGTTTGTTTTGGAGCAACCTCGAGCTGAAAATATCAAGTTTTGAACGGTGTTTTCCGTCTATTTTGAACCAAATTTAACATCCGGGTTACTGTAGGAAAGAATCCAACCACTCAACTTACATCTTCTTCCTCCAAAATAATATAAGAAGATGGTGTTCTGATGAAGTATCTTGACCACGAAGTGTTCAGAAGAACAGCAGCCAAAAAGTTCCAGACAAGGAATGCAGTATCTCCGAATGTCAAAAACTCTTCTGGCTTCAATTTTTCTGTGAGAAGAAGAAGTTTGGTTGGGGAAGCAGCACAGATGATAAGTGATGTGCAGAAGATTGGCTGGAAATTAAGAAATCTGGGTTTCAAAGGGGCTCTTATTTTCAATTGCCTCTTTCCACATAGTCAGAGTATCTGCTTTGTTTGCCACGTGGACCGCGGCTGGAACCATCCATAACGCAAAACGGAGTAATTGGAGGAGGAACAGATCGATTGTGCTGTAATTTTAGTTTCAGATTTTCCGATTTCGGTCCCAGCTGTGCGCTAGTTGGGAACTGTGATTTTCTCTTTCAAACTTTAGTAGGTCCGAATCATCTCATAAATCAATAATTATTTTTCCTTTTGCACCGTCCATTTCTCTCTTTTATGCTTATCAGTGATAGGGAGTACTAAGAATTGCTGATCAAAAAACCATATCATTTCGTGGTTGATAACTAAATATTTACCCAAAATCAAAAGAAGATTTCTCAGAGTTTCGAACAATTCAGTTTAGCATTAGCAGGTTCAAATTGAATTATGAACCCATTCAAACTGGTGGCGTGCCTGCGACGGACTTGTTTAGAATTTCTGTTTTTGTGGATGTCGGTGAAGGGCGAGTGTTAGGAGACAACTTAAACAAGATTAAACCTCTTAAACTAGAAACCGTTATTCAACTTGGAATCAAAGTCTATCTTCGACCGACATCCTAATTATTTTTTTCAAAGGGAATCTCTCCCCTGTTGTATTCTAGTGATACAACTTTTGTCTTATAGAGCCCCAACTCTCACCCAATACAAACCTAGTGAAAAATGAGAAATCGGAGAATTGGCTAGTGAAATTTGCAAATTTGAAAGTTCCATCGTGAAGACAAGCGAATAAAAGACATGCCAAAAAGTCAATAGAAGTGAGAATAAGTCCCCATGATAGCCTTGAGGCTACTGCCGAACTCATTCTTTTGGTGACTTGTGGAGCACAAGGAGCACCAAAAAATTGAGAAGAAAAGAGGGGGAAAATCGACAGAAAAGTGTCAATTGGCAGAACAAGAGAAGGATTGTTATCAGTATTAAAATTATTGTATTTTAAATTCAACTGATAAGTAAGTAGGGGGTGCAGTGGTCGTGAAGAGAGAGGGAGTCGATGAAAAGTTGCAATTTCTCTTCTTCATAAAATTATCAGGAGAACTTTTTGTTTCAATGAAAGTAATGAGATGTTTTCAGAAAGATTCAGAATTTTCGAATTTCAATTCCAGTTCAGTTTTTGAAGAGATATATTCAGTCTTCCCAGAGGCATATGTACATAGAACCCTGATAACTTGGCAGATGACCCAGAGAGAACGTAGAATGTGTTAGTTGGGACGTGTTATCTGTCACAAATAAATCAAACATTTACAACTGAGAACAACAAACGGAAGGACATTGTGATTACTGCATACGTTTACATCAAAAGAAAAACCGATGACCCAGTTATGATATTATATGTGGTAAACAAAGACTGGAAGAGATGGGAATAATGAAGGATTTCTGTGAGAACCCAAACGATGTTAACGAAAGATATTGTTTGAGGGACCATCCTGTAATGCATCGACCTTCTGATTGGAATTAAGATAGTTCATTTCCAGAACTAATCAAGAAGTTATCAGAAGCGTCGCACCTTGTTCCATGGTCTTCTGACTCGTCCCAATAAAGTTTTAACGTAGAATTAATTATTCCGAAGTGGAGAAATCAGATATATTACGATTTTAGCAGTTTTCAGTTAGAAATAACTAACTCTACAAATTTGTCAATGTGACTCTGATGGTTTCACCACTCTGTCTTCTTGTTGATTTTGAAGAATAGTTTCATTAATGTACAGCGACTGTTTCCAGTGCAAACTTCGGCCACTTAAATCGTTAATAATTGAATTTATTTCAATGAAGAATAATACTCCCCACGTATACTTCAAAACTATAGAAAAAATTGATAGTTGACGGGAGATAGAGTTAAGTATTTAGGCAGATCAACATAATCCTTCCTTGAAAAGGCCCAGTACAAAATAAAGCGACCTCTGATAAAGTTATTCTAAACTGATTGCCTTTAACTTGCTGGAAAGTTCCCTGGCAAACTTTCATACTGTTACAAAAGCGAAGATTAGACTTCCAACACTCTTGATCCTAATATGTATACCAATTTTTCATAACTGTCCACTGAACTGAGATATGTGCTTTTTCAGTTATTTACGCAAGAATAGGAGTATCACCACCTGAACCAGCTTTTCAACCATTTCATTTTAACCATATCACTATGTCTCTGTTCAACTGATTCAAGCTCCCAATAATGTATTTCTACTTTTTCTATTTTCAACTCCCTACAGTCTCTTCTTCAGGGAAACTTCTTGTTTCAATGAAAGTAATGAGATGTTTTCAGGGAGATTCAGATTTTTCGAATTTCAATTCCAGTTCAGTTTTTCAAGAGGTATTTCAGTCTTCCCAGAGGCATATGTACATAGAACCCTGATAACTTGGCAGATGCATCGACCTTCTGATTGGAATTAAGATAGTTCATTTCCAGAACTAATCAAGAAGTTATCAGAAGCGTCGCACCTTGTTCCATGGTCTTCTGACTCGTCCCAATAAAGTTTTAACGTAGAATTAATTATTCCGAAGTGGAGAAATCAGATATATTACGATTTTCAGTTAGAAAATGACTAACTTTACAAATTTTTCACTGTGTCACTGATTGTTTCTTCTTTTTGGAATTTTTACTAATCTACAGTAGCGGCCACTGAATTATCAACAATGCCTGTGTCCAGTGCAAACGTTGGCTTCTTAAAACGTTAATAATTCCTCCCTCAAAAAGACCAAAGCAATGCGATCTCTGAGTGAGTTGTTCAAAACTGATTGCTTTTAACTTGCTCGAAAGTGCCCTGACAAACTTTCTTATTGTTACAAAAGTGCTGATCAAAATTTTGGCCAGTACTGTAGTTTTCTCATCCTGATAAGCAAATCGAAAGATATTTTTCCATTCGTATTCGTAGAATTCGGTGCCTACAAGAGAATGTTCCAGACGTAACTCGGGATTTCAAATGGGTTTTTATCCTATGAAGTCTCGCCAACACTCCAATTTCTAATATGCAAACCAATTTTTCATAACCCTCCACTGAACAGAAATATGTGCATTTTCAGTTGTTTACGTAAGAATAGGAGATCACCTGAACTAGCTTTTCAATCTTTTTTTAATCATCTCATAATGTCTCTACTTTTTCTATTTTCAACCCCCTACAGTAACCCTCTCCTACAGAATCTCTTGTATTCATACCTATGATTTACGACCGTCACTCTACCCATAACTATACGTATATGGGACCGCCCACTTGACAGATGGACAATGTGGGCGGAGTCTACAGGAAGGTGTTATGGTCGCACAGCATTCTCACAAGTCCCTTCCATATCTTTCAGTATTGTGTCATTCTCATTCCGAGAATGGTCCGTCTCCCAATCTCTCTTTCATTTTCCTGTTTCCCGTTTCCCCCTTCTCTTTTTGAGTTTGCTTCACATAACGTTCTAGTATTTCTGAGTTAACGCCCTCATTTTCACTTTCTATAATCTGTTTTTATTTCAGAGCATGTACACCAACACTCAATCAACCAACTACAACGCCTGGCAAGAGGATCTCGGTCGATTCAATAGCCCAATGAATGCCGAACTGAGCCAGGAAGCCCCAGTCGAACAACAATTAGGTAAGTTCATTAGTTGTTTAATTTAGGGAGAATTGGAAATATATACTGTACATCTCTCTTTCAAACATCTCATATTTCAAATAAAACTAACATTTATCATTTTCAGCTGCGGACTTTCAGTTCTCCGACCCAAACGCCCCAATCGTCCACTTGACGAATATGGAGGAGTGGATGCGATTCCATGTGCATAAAAACGAAATGATGGTGACGAACAAGGGAAGAGATATCTGCCCATTGTTGAAGTATTCAGTGGAAGGACTGGAGGAGAACACTGTCTACAAGGCTGGAATCAGACTGCATCAATTAGACCCATATATCTGGAAGTTTGATAGAAAGAGCTCAAAATGGGTGCAGACGCCAGTAACAGTGCCAGAGGAAGACAGTAATGAAATCTTTTCGCTGCCAATGACTGGTCGGAATATCATGCAGAATGGAATCGTATTTGAGCGAGCAAAGATTTACAATATCGGCGAGGAGTCGAAAATTAAGAAGAGAAATAATGAGCCTATTGCAGCGAAGTTGAGAAACCAAGCTAATAAAATGGTAAGAGTTTTCATATTTTCTTTATATTATCTCATTTCTCAACTTTTTAGATGCTCGTTCGCACTCAATGCCACTATACGCCAGTCATCACCATCTACAAAATCTTGCAGAACGGATCTACGGAATATCTCGGCTCTGTCGACTTCGAGGAGACCCGATTTATAGTTGTCACATCTTACAAGGTAAGACTTGTTATATTTAATATGAATCAGTTTTCAAATCAATTTAATTTCAGAATCAAAACGTAAAAATTGAGAAGAACACCGGGAACAAGTATGTTCGGAAGGACATCAAGGAGGGCGCGCAGGAAACGAAGCAAGCTTATTATTCGGCCAACGAGATGACTGTGCCACAAGTTCCGGAAAATGCGGATTCGAGATGGACCACGTCTCCAGAACTGTTGAACGACGTCTCCACTTTTAACATGCCAACATCCTCCTCATTCGGATTGCCAACTGAACAAATGACATGGGATGAGAACCACTGCTATCCACTCGAATATAACCAATATCAATATCATTCATCTACCCAACAATCTTCGTACGATCAGATGCAACCGAATAAAATGGGGACGGTACATGTCTATCCAGGATTTCACTATTCGTCTTCCGGAAATTCCTCGCCATCTGATTCAACTTCATCGAGCTCCTCCACTCCTCCACATTCAACTTCTACAGATTATATCGTACCACATGATCATATGTCTGGATTCTCATCGTACCCACTTTAATTTTTGTACCATTTTGATTATAATTCAATTAATTGCTAACTTTCTCTCATTTTCTCACTTTTCAATTATCCCTCGATCTCACTGCTATGAATAAAATTATTATGTCTTATACTAAAATTCAAACACATTCAAAATCAAATATTGATTCGCTGAAAGCAGAAATACAAGAAAATATAGAAACCGAAGAATGAGGGGATTGTTTATGAAAAAAATACAAGTCTAGTCGAAGAGGTATCAGAAAAATCGGAAATAATTATTTGTTATTGATGAGTCGATTCGCCACTGTATTCACACTGGATGGAACATTTTCGATGGTTGTGAAGACCTGAAAATGTTTTTGGAGTCTGTGTAAGTTTCCACCGTTTTCTGATATCCCGAGAAAAACCTTACATAGATGACATTTACGCAAAATATATTTCAATACTTCGTTTCGTTTTTATCAGCTTCTTCTTGTTTAGGACGAAATGTAATGCTCAAGAAAATAACATACCGAATCAACGGCATTATTCCATGTTCCACCAGCTTTCAATTGAACATCCTCAACAGTTGGAAGTTGTTGTGGAAAGACGACAGTACCCGGAAGAATGTACTTTTTCAGCTTCTGATACAATTCGCTTCCCTGGAATCAAATATATAGAAAAATAAATATAACTGTTTTTAAGTGTCAAATGCTGGATTACCAATTAAAAATGGAGACGTCAGTTTTATTATTTCAGCAAAAAGTTAACATTTACGCTCAGCTACCGATAACCAGTTAAATTAATTTGATTAAGATTTTGAGAAACTCTAAAGTGATTATGGCTGGGTAATGCGTTTATGAAAGCTTTCAAAACTTTCAAAGGATTTGAACATAGTAAAGTTTGACAATTGGAAAGGAATCAGCAAGTTCAACTGAAAAGGATTCACTTTTTTCTTTAATTTTTTTCGAATATAAGTTAAGAATCTCACCTTAACATTGTTAGTCGACCAAATATCATTATCGATAGACAATTTGACGGCGCCGGCAACCAATCCGACTTTTAATCCGAGTTTTGCAGTTTTCCACAAAAATCCCATGTTGTCGACCTGAAGATAAACTTGAAATAACAAAACCTTGAAGAGAAACGAAGGAAACAACGGAACAATAATCTTAAACATTGAAAACCACGTGAATCCTCGATAAATCAGTATAATTTTGAAACATCGTAGTTTGAAAGAGACGGTATATCACATGTTGTTTATGATTTGATTATTTTTTACAAGAAAACACATAGAACTTCTGCAAAATTCAGTGAAAACCGACAGAAAAATCGGCCGGTCGCCGACACGAGTTATGCGTCAATTCACGGGAATCGCGCAGTACCGGAAGTCTGCGTCTCTTCAGGAAGTGCATGAAGTTTTACTGCGTGATTTATGCTGAAATTGAAGAAAGGAATGAGTGGAACTAAATTTGGAATATAAACATAAATATATATTTTTTACCACTAAACAGAGAATAAGACAATCTTTCGAATTACAAGAATCAAAAGATAATAGGATCCACTAGATCCTGGGTTGAATTTGGGCAGGTTTGAAAAAAATGGTACAGTAGTATTTGCAGTTGGGCTCAGTCTTTGAATGATTGATTCCTGAGGACAAAGTGTGAATCTTAGAGAAATTATGGTTTCTCTCTTTTTTTGTCCCAAAAGAGTTTTTCGCAAAGAAGTTGAGAGCTCAATTATATTCATGGTTGGGTCAATCAAGTTATATCAAAACTTGCTCTTTCTTCACTAATCGACTCTTTTTTGCTAATTGAAAAAAAGAATCAAATATTTGAACCGTATGATCTCAGAGTTCAGTACTCCCATATTTACAGAATTTTATTCAAAAATTGCATACGCATTGACACGATTTTTAATAATTTAATCCCCCAAAATTTTTGACCGATGATCATATACGTTAACCGTTTCTTATCACCAATTTCAACCACATTCCACATTTTAGTTCATAAATTTTTGCGCTGAAATTTTTTTAGTTGATAACTTTTTTGACTCCTCGTGTCTAAATGGTCAAGTCTCCAGTTCCTGTCCGATTTTTGGTCTGTTCTGAAAACGAAAATTGAAAAATATTGAACTCAGTTTTTCAGGAGATTTCAGATTTTAGTATGTGTTACATTATGTTTAACTTCTATTTTGTCAAATATGAATACTTACAATTTCACGAAAATTTGTATGCAGGATGACACTAGTACAATGAAAGGTTTGTTCCTTGTCTCTTGTTGATATTTATGTTTTTCGTATGCATTCAGACTAATTCTAGACTAATTACAGTAAACTACACGAAATCAGAATCCAATTTCCTTCAATCATGTGTTGCGATTGGAAGTCTCGCAGCATCCATTCCTTTTTCAGTCGCTTTCCAGCATCTTCCACACAAACCTGTTTTTATTGTTGCTGGAATCATTTCTGGAGGTTTGTTCCCTTTGATATTCAGTTTTGTCTAGAAGATTTTTCTGAAAACTATGCATAATCTTGAGTGAAAATTTCAATTAGTTCAGCAAAATAGAAACATTTAAATGTGTTTCACGTTGTTAGTTGGTGACAGTTTTGTATCTATTTCAGGTTTTGAGATAAGGAAATTCAAAGTAGAGACACTGACTTGCAATAAAAATATAAAACAAGAAACATCATAGACTACCTCTATAAAATATTTAAGAAACAACTCAATCAACTTTCCAAAAGAGCCGTTTTTCAGTCTCCACTGGACTGGTGCCTCTTGCCAGTACTCTCGGATACGGATGGTTCGTGACGGCTCGTATCTTCCAAGGAATGGCATTCTCAGCCACTTTTCCATTAGCTGGATCAATTACAGCCAACTGGGCGACTCCTTTTGAACATGGAGTATTTATTGGACTTCTCACTGGAAATACTCAACTTTCGAATATATTCACAATGCCAGTTTCCGGATGGTTGTGCTCTTCTTCAGGTGGATGGACATCTGTTTATTATGTTCATTCTGGAGTCTCTCTTGTCACTTTTTCATTGTTCTTCTTGTTTTTTAAAAGTTCACCAAGAGAACACAGTTGGGTTGGAAAGAAGGAATTAGAGACGATTGAAAGAGGAAAAGTAGCGAAGAAAGTGAGTATCTGTTATGATATTTCAGAATTGAATTGTTTTCAGATTTCTCGTCCTAAAGATCTTCCATTCCGTCATATTCTAACAAGTCTCTCGCTATGGGCGTGTTGGATTGCCTCGTTCGGTGACTTGATTACTGTACAATTGGTGTCTCAATTCAATCCACAATACATGAAAAATTATCTGAATTATGATGTGTTGTCATCCGGATTTCTTGCTGCTCTTCCAATTATTTTTCAGTTTATCACAAAATTGTCGTCTGGAATTATCAGTGATAGAATCAAGTAAGCTATTCTAACACCTACAAATGCTTTCATTACCGTGATTCAGATTCATAAATGAAACATTGAAAGCGAAAATTTTCAACACGATAGCTCTGGCAGTTGCTGCCGTATTCTTCATAGTTTTGGCATTTATTCCACAAGAAAAACATTTATTGGCAATTATTATAATGGTATGAGATTCCAGAAATATGATAATCAGATCAGGATTCTTATTCAGATTTGTGCTGAAAGTGTAATGGGTGCAAATACTGCGGGTTTCAATAAATGTGCTACATTGCATTCACAACAGTATGCATACTTTTCAATGCAACAAGTGAGTCTCTGTAACGGGATACTGTAATCACCAGTCCACATACTGCGAAGAGAGATGACCAATTCACTGAGAATTTCTATTTCAGATCATGAATATCTGGGCATGCACGATATTTATTGAGCCGTTCTTCGTGAATATGATAGTGAAAAATAATACGTGAGTAGTTTGAAGTCATTCTGAATTCGTCACATCATCTCTCTTAATAATTTCAGATTCATCGACTGGCGTAACTGTTTCCTTGCTCATGCCATTCTTCTTCTTTTCGTAAATACCATCTTCTGTTTCTTCGCAGACGCATCTCCTGCTAAATGGACCAGATTGAATAATAACAATTCAGAAGACGTCATTGTGGAAACGAGTGAAAAAGAGCGGTACGATACGTTTGCAATCGAAGACACTAAATTGTGAAAAACGAAAGGAAACTTGTATAACTTTTCTTGTAAATACTTCGTTAACCAATAAACATATTGTGTCATAAAATGTGTTCTTGATGACTTCTAGCTAGTAGGTTACACATGCTAACAACCGAAAACCCTCTTCTATCCGAGAAAAAACTTTCGAACACTACGGAAGTATTGCTTCTGAAAATGTTTTCATTTATATTACTTCAGTTTTTGATCAAAAATATGGAGATGTGTCTACCCAGTGGTCCCAAATGTCAAATCAATAACTGTTACATGTGAGTTTTGATTCAGAATAGGTGTACTATGTTATACTTTTTTGTTACTGTTGTGTTTCATGACACAACTTTTGAAAACTTACGATTTACACATTGAATTCGATTTTCAAAACTCTCACTCTCTATCTAGGATTCCACCATCTCCACCGTCCTATTCAATGGCTCCAATGCTCTCTTCAATGCCAATGTCTCCTGCATCTCCACAACAAATGTCTTCTTACTCGATTCCTCCATCTTCAATACCGTATTCTCATGGTGCTTCATCCGTAATGATGGGCTCTCAAACTCCATTTTTATCTGCTCTCGACCCTCCACTCCCTCCAGTTTCCTCTTCTGCATACACCCTTTCAGCTCCTACAATCGACAAATCTCAATATGAAATAAGTCCGGAAGTCTCACGTTGGGATCGTCAGGAGCCAGAATACAAGCATGTTGATGAGGCTGAAGCCGTCGTGGCTCCAGATGTAATTGTGGCGGATACGGTAGATGAGAATAGTACAAGCAGTGATAAAGTGGAGAAGGTGCATGATAATGAGCGATTGGCGAGGATGGATTTGAAATATGAAGAGCCAGAGGTGAGTGTCTTGAATATTTCTTTTTCAGAAAACTCATCTCTCGATCCCTTAATTTATTCTTTCAGCCAACACCATTCGAGAACGGAACAGTCACTTTCCATGCGTGGTTTGTTCGGAAATTATGAACATTTGTATTATTTTTGTGCATTTTGTTCCAGTTGTAAATAAATGTCAGTTGACTGGTTGGATTCTAGTATTCTTCAAAACAACTCAGAAAACAGACAAACAGACACACAGACAGACACCGAGAATAAATTTCCACTTTCATTGTCATCTAAATTCGAAGGTAATCCCATCTATGTATAACCTACAACTTCCTGTTATGAATGTCTCTCTTTACTCATTTTTCCGTTTCTTTTGTAATTAATGCACCAAAACAAATTGTGCAAACACTTAGTCCATCGGAAAAGGGGTGTTAGGATAGGACACCCCCGAGACTAATGGACCGTTCAAATGAAATGGACCCGCAGCAAAGGGATAGTTGGGAGCGACGAAGGATTACAATAGCATCCAAAAGATTAAAAGTTTCGAGTGGTTCAAAAGAATTCAATTTGAATAATTTCAAAATTTGAAATTTAATTGGAAATCGAATTCCAATTCACTCCCCTCTCTCGGCTCAACTCTTTGTGAAAGTAGGTAATGGATAAAAGAGAGCGATACCTTTTGTATGTTTACACAAATACAATAAAAGGGACCTCCGTGTTCATTATATTCGTCCTCCTCTCGGCGGGGAAAACGAGATGATGCACAAAAGAGATGGTGACACTCGAGACCCCGCCCACTCTCTTCTTTCGGAGGACCTTCACAACTACTGTAGACTTCTTTCTAGTAGAAGTTGGCTCGTGTGTTATTTGTATTTCGCGTGTATTTACTCGATAGTAACCAACACGAGAACCGACTTACTTACCTACTGAATACGAGGATTACTCACTTTTCTATTCACAATTCAGAATCCAGATGAAGCTTCTTGTGGTTTTAGTGTTTATGGTATGGCAGGCCTTCTTATTTCCTAATGATTAGCTGTATATGAAGCTAGATTTCTTTTTACTTTGGTACTTCAAAACCCTGGTATCATTTTATGGAAAACTTGTAACTACCTTTCTGAGCTATTGATAATGATTAAGTGATCAGAAATCCCTTGCAAAAACAGTTTTAATTGCATGAGAACGTGCAGATCAATGTTTTTCAGAAAATTCTTGAGTTCTTATAATTTTCCCGATTTCAGATAGAAGGAAGAACGTTATTTCAATTAGATAATGAAATAGTGGGTGCACCGGAATTGGAATGTAATACAGATGACATCGTATTCTCATTCAGAACCAGGAATCCATTCCGGTAAGTTTTCTAACGCTTCTTTATTTTTCAATATTTCGATGTCTTCTCCTCAAATAATCAATTTCTAGTGGAAACGTATACGTACGCGGTTACTACGGTTCCGACGGATGTCATCATCGATTCGATCCTCCAAACCAGTCGGGAGGCTCTCTTTCGATTAGAATAGGTAATTGTGGAATGAGAAGATCTCGTCAAATAGGTGGTCCACGTGGAGTCAATCAACATATTACTTTGGTTGCTAATTTCCATCCACTTTTCACGACGAAAGAAGATCGAACATTCAATGTTCGATGCTTCTATGCTCATAGTGAGAGTGTTGTAAAGACTGATTTGGCAGTGAGGTAAGAATAAAGAAACCATGTAGATGAGTGTCCTAATTCCTAAATTTCCATTTTTCAGTCCGATGACTGAAGAATCACTTGAACAAGCTTCCACAATAATTCCTCAATGTACATATACTCTGAGAGAAGGATCAGTTGACGGGCCGAAAGTCACAAGTACCCGCGTAGGAACGAAAATTTATCATCGATGGGAATGTGATACAAGTGGAAATTATGGAATTCTTTTGAGCGGATGCAAGATTTTAGATTCACGGGGAGTCGGGTCTGTTCCATTTTTGGATGAAAAAGGGTCAGTTGTCTCCTATAATCTTTGTGAGAAATGCAAATTCTATTTTAAGTTGTTCGGCGTCACGTGACTTTCCTCAAGTCGTTTATGATCCATCACTGACAGTTGCTTATATGGCAGTTGAAGCCATCTCAATTCCAGATCAACCGTCTATTTCATTCGCTTGTCAGATCAGATTATGTGACAAAAGAAGCGATGAATGTCGTGAAATGCATCCTCCTCATTGTCCATTGGCTCAAATTCCACTTTCTGGACCGATTCCACAGATTCTGTTTGATAATACAATTATAAATACGTTTGGTGAGTTTTTCGTTGTTTGTAGAGAAAATACTATGTATCAGTTTTGAGCTTTAAAATGACAATTATTTAAGTTCACTCATTCCAGTTAAAATCACATCAAGTTTATCGCTAGATTCATCTAATGTTAAATAGAGAGTTAATTTAAGTTTTATCCTGTTCATGTCCATAAATAACCTGATTACAGACGGAATCCCAGTTGAACCATGGATGAAAGAACCATCTCCACCAATAGATGACAGTAATCAGACTACAGTAATCACTGGTGAACCAATGCCACGTTTAATATCAGAAGAAGAAGTACAGGAACAGATAAAATCGAATCATATCGAAGGAAGAGAAAAAAGATTCGCTCATCGATTATTCAATATTTCATCTGACAATCTTTTCGTGGATTTGAACGAACCAACTAATTTGGAAACTCCTGGAGCACCGGAAGAATATTCTGGAGCATCGATTGCGAAGCCATGTATTTCAATGGAAACATTTTACATTTCTGCATTTGCAGTTCTTTTTGTTTTCGTAGTTTCCATTGGAATGGTCTGTTTTGCCGGAAGTCATGTTCTCAAAAAGTGAGTTTTATCCATTGAATTAAAACGTTTTCTTAATTTTTCAGAGGATCTGAAAATTCGATTTCTTCTCGAATAAGTGTTCCAGAAGGATATTATGTCAGCAAACTTTAATGATGTACCATTCCCGTTATGTTCAAATAAGCCATACATTCTTCTTTTCGTTTCCCGCTACTCGTGCCATAACTATTGCCTTTCTTTCCTTATGCAGTTGTTTTTTCATTCATCAAAATCTGTATTTTCAATGAGTTCACTAGTATTTCACCTTCCGAGCAATAAACTAAATGAGCGAAAAGTAATCATCTTCCATCCGATCTGCTGCACTCTCATTTTTCAGATTTAAACGTGCATATCAACTTTTCATTCAAAAACCTGCGAACCAATTGATCGATTATTTTAGCGAAAAGATCGTCTAATAGTAATAATAAAACAAAGATGATAATGCTACGGGTTTTTGGGGGGCGGGAGTTATCAAAACTGGGGACGTGGTCTCACTGACAAAATGACGGAAAGTTTCAAAAATTCACAGAATATTGTTCCATTGGGGAGAGGGGAAATGACGAAGCCTATATCAGAAGGCGGAGCTAAGGGGAAGTGGTGTGGCTTATAAAAAAGCAAATAAAACAGGAAACTGGATGAGAAGCATATGGGATAAAAATTGGGAATATATAGTTGGTAGCCATCATAAAACATACAAGAAGAGCGCAATAAAAATTTGGAGTACAGAAAAATAATATTAAAAATTATTCAAGAAGTTTCCCGATTTATATTTGACAGGGAAAAGTGGGAAGAGATGGCAACGTGGCAAATTTGAAGAAAAGTTAAAATTATATCGTACAGATCTTCAGATTTCCACGGGGACATTTGATACCTTCAGTGCTTCCGTATTGATTTCTGGTGTCGTCTTAATCTCAACGTCTTCAGAAGACTTTTCATCAGATGATGTCTTTTCTTCGGAAGTCTTGTCAACGTCTTCTGTATTCTCAGGATACACAGAATCATCACCACCGCTAATGAGCATTTTTTCGCTGGCAGTCAAATGCGGAGAAAGCGGACAGAAATCTGATAGATCTCCAACAAGATGAGCAATTGATGGAACTGATGAATGCCGGCACATAGGGTATTCCTGTAATATTCAAAAGAATGAAATTGATTTTCAATAATCGAGCGTACCGGAGGAAATACGAAACTCTTCTGATCGGAACTCGGAGCAGCCGAATGAGAATTCGATGGTAATCGGCTGTTGTTAATGTCCTCAAAATCAGAAATTTTTTGTTCCACTACCGGAGCAGCAGTCTGTTGCTTCTCTTTGTCTCCAGAAGTCTCCTTATTCTCTGAACCACCAAACACATCATCATCTTCTGTGTCATTATCACATAACTCCTCCACTGATTTCGATTTTATTGGTGAAAACTGAGGAGAGGCAATTGGAGCAGCTGACAATGATCCACTTTCAGCACGAAGACGTTTCAGAGGAGACCATGGAGCAGGCTCTTCTGGATGAGTTGGCTCAACAAAGGAATCAGTGATTGTTGGGTTTATACGAAGATTTCCAGTTGATACAATCATGTCTGACAATTCTTCGTTAGTCAAATCACGACTTTTGTTGGATGGAATTTCAGCTGCCGGGCCCAAATGTTTTGTAATAAATGAACAATTATTTGTGTCGATTGGTGAAAGACCTTCGAATGCTGATTGTGGAGCACGGAGGCGACTATAAGCAAGAACTGCTGGATCGTGTGGCGAGGGATTCTTGTCAGAATTGGAAGCTGGAAAATAGGTTTAAAAATTTTTTAAACAAGAAATTTTTGAAGCATACTGGTATTTGGAACAAAAGCGACAGGGGAAGAAGTACGTGGATACTGCTCATAGAATAGCGAAGGATTGATAACTGATAGATTCGGTCGTTTTTTCTTCATTCCTTGATAGTCAGTTCTTTGTTTTTCGGCAGCCTGAATTGTCGCCTGTTGCGCAATTTGTGCCAGAAATTCTTGCGGCGACATCGACAATGGTTGTGAAAGTTGTTGGTGTGCTTCACTTGCTCTTTCAGCGGCTGCTTGTGCTTCAGCCATCTCATTCTTGATTCTGAGTTCCATTTTCCACGTTGGGGGTGGTTGCTTGAAATCTCTTGCCGAAGAGGCACGAGATCTTTGTTGTGGAGTTGGTGATATTGCACAACTGGATGCATCAGAATTTCTGAAATTAAAACTATTTTAGAAAGAAAATGTTTATTTATCAAGGCAAAAATACTTGTGATAATTAGCGAATGGATCTGTTGGAGTGCTCGCCCGAATCAGATTGGCAAGGTTGTCGAATCTGGAATAAAATTAAAGTTTAAAATGTGTCGTAAACCTATGGAAACATTTATATAATTATGCATTAAATTGTCGAACTTACACAACAAAAGATTCTCATAGCTATACCTTTTCGCTCCTTCTGCATAATCATCAAATTGAATATCTTGATTTTGTTGAAATCCGGTGTATTGTTGAACTGGGTGGTTATCGAACATTGTCACACCGACTCCATTTCCAGAATATGTTTCATTTTGGAATCCAGCACTCCGATTGTATCCAACGTTCCGTCGTCTACCATACAACCCACTACTACCATTACTTCCTGACGAATTTCGATATCCGCGTTGATTCTGGTTGTATTGTTGCGAACTGGGATTGTGGTAGCTATGGTGTTGTGGATTTTGATGATGAGAATTTTGGTTATGGTGATTCCGATGAGAAGTGTATGAAGAAGACGACGTGGAATATTGTGGTGGAGGATCTTGAGTCTGAGTAGTCATTTCTTGTGCGGAAGAAGGACGTTGATGTGATTTCTGGTTCTCTGGTCTTCCTCCCTGATTTTTCGCTTTTTCAAACATTGTTGTGATCGTTTCGCTATTCGCATGTGAACTTTCTCTCAATGGACGAATATGAAGCTGGCGGCCATGAAGAGTTGTTCCTTGGAAATTGACGAGCACTTGATAAAGACCATTCACTGTTCTGAAAAACAAAAATTAAGAATTCTTCGAACAAAAGTTTTTTTGAAGACACTTCAATGTGTGACTCACTTGAAGACGACAAGAGCGTGACGAACTGTTCCATTTCGGACAATAACCTTTTCAACGTGCGCAGTTCGATTAAAGACTTCGAAAAGTTCAATATCCGAAACTGTCGGCTGAAGACCCGAGACGTAGGCTGTACGGTCACAACGCTCCGCTTGACCATTCATACCTGTAAACAGACAATTTAAGGGATAAACGTTATTGAAGAATTTAGGGGAAAAAAACAAAAAAAGTGGTTTATCATATTGCTGAAAAATAGCGTTTGCACAGAACTAACTTAAAATCTAGTAACAGGCGCTCGTCAGCGGTGAACTACAAAAACAGATAATATTTCTGGAAAAATGAACTAATTGAAGAAGAAGAGCTTTGAAGAGGGAATAAACGCAATTGGAAGGGATGGTGTCTCGAAAATAGTGTTTTATTTTACTATAAATCATACTATTTATATTTTCCTGTTAAATGAATCACAAAACCTTGTGCATGTTTTATAGTTTGTAGAAAAATTTCTCCTTCACCCGACAAAAAACCGAAGAAAACGACGAAATATACAAAATTAATAATTTCGAAATTCGATTTTCCGCGCGCAAACATCTACAGTACTCATACAAGTTCCTGTCGAGACTCCGACAATAATTGCGTCGATGTTCCTTTGACAAATACATTTTTAGACAAAAAATGTTGTTTAATTTTTTAAAAATATTTTTAAACTGAAAAGCTATAGAAAAGATACAAAAAGTGAACAATTTATTAACCCGGATTTTACAAACAAAGGGACACTGGTGCTTCAGGAATGCAAATTATACAAGAAATGATTCGAACCCTATAATTATTAAATAAAAAAGATTAATAAAACATTACTAAAGAATAGCTAAACTTTAACAAACCGAAAAAAAAACTAACTTAAAAGTTTATTTAACGCCGAACAAGCCCGGGCATATTTCCCCACACATTTTGCTCATTTTCCACATCAAAGTTGTCGTCGTTAACCAGTTCTACCTGAAAAATACCGCGGTACTGAGAATAAAAAAATTGTTCAACAGAATTTAAACAATATATGAACAAATTGTATGTAACATACATTGATAATAGCTTCATTGTGCAGCTCCTGACCAAAAACTTCTAGAATCTGCGCAACAGCCAATTCCTCAAGTTCCACATGTGGTAACAGCTGCACTTTTTTGAAACCGGTTCCTGGAAATTTTAGTTCATAATCAGTTTGAAATAGATAATGCCTGAAGAAATTCTCCTCACTTATATTTTTCTGCAATTTCTCTTCTTTCCTGACTACTTCATCGAAATTGACGACTTCTTTCACTTCAATCTCTTCTCTTATCGAAGACGTTGATGGACTCATTGATTTCCATGGATTAGCAGGAGTAGCAGGTTTGAGAATTTCAAAATCTTTTTTGAATTTTGTTCCTTTCGGAGCAAAACGGCCACCAGGGGAAATTCCGGATGATGATTTGGTCGTGGACAGGGAGAAGCCAACTTCAGGAAAATCTTCGAATGAATTGGAAATACTGTCATTTCTTGGCTGTAACTATTACATCGATTTAAAAAGTTTGGAAACGAGTGAAAAGTGCGTCAACTGTCACGATGTAGTTGATACGTAAGACGCATCTATCTATTAGATTAATTAGCTACTTACCTTGAGAGTTGGCAAAGCTTTTCCCAACGGTGACATCGATTGAGCCAGGGGACTTCGAGCCACCGGACTGTTCAGCGACTTAGAGAAACTTTCAGTTTTTGGACGTCCTCCAATTGGAATCTGCAATGCTAACATTTCAATGATTAAGTACAAGGTTTATGACATTACTAGAGTTTTAAAGAATATAATATCTATTGAACTTTTCATCGTTTAAACTATGGAAGAGCAAAAATTTTAACAGTCTCACCGGTGAAGATGTCATAGACATACTATCCGGTCGAAATGTGTGACTGCTTCTTCGTTTTCGTTCTGCTCGTTTTTCTTCTTTTTTCTTCATTGCGTCCGAATACCACGAAGTGAGAGGGTCGTCCAGGGATTTACGTAGAGAATTCCAGATGGCATCTTCTAAATCTTCATCAAGGTTCACAAGACTTCTGATGACGTAGCTCGGATCGTAGCTCGACAACTCATCTGTATCGACATACCTATATGAAACATTCTTGTAACGGTGTTCTAACTTTTCGGCAAATCTGAAATCGAAGAGGTTATGAATGGATAGTTCGCGAAATTTGATACAGATGCGAGTAAACCTTACTTTAATAAAAACTCCTTCGGTGGGTGAATCGCAGAAATAGAACTCCAGAATATTTCAGGTCTCGTCGCGATTCCTTCAATCACATCATTCTCAAAACTCCAGAATAATTCATATAAAAACGGAAGTGTATATTCAGTGATGGTATCCATTAAAATATACATTGAATCGCGGAACAACTCTTCCATTAACTGGTAATCATATGTCGTGACACGTAAGTGGGACGGTGAGCCCATGTCACTTTTAGAGTGCGAGAGGAACAAAAGGGAGGAGAGCAACAACAACTTTATTAACATGTCAGTAGAGAGTTCCACAGGCGTCCGAGATCGAGGCATCTCCAGCCGATTGCTTGTCAAAGGCGGGCATGTATCAAGAGATTTGACCATTCCATCCGCAGGCCGTCGCCAACGAGACCCTTCCAAACCACGGTGCCACAAGATCCTCTTCGATTGACAGTCGAACGCAGAGAGCAGGGAGTGATTGAGAGACGACGACATTCTGACGATTTCCTCTTCCTTATATGCACAGAAATGTAGGGTAGATCCTTATCGTAAGGTCACCAGGTTGGGTCCAGGGCACGTCCAGAATAGTGATTGTATCAGTGAAGGTCACGGGTCACGTGTCATGCAGTTGTTGAAGCTCATTTTATTCATTTCTTACGCAGATTATAGTGAATCTGCTGTGAGACTAGCGGCTCAGTAGTTATCACTCAAGTTGCGAGTTAATAACGTATTAATTCCGCAACACTGGGGGGCGGGGGGAAGTCCGAACGTAGGACTTGGTTATGTACCTAATTCGTTATCTGTTTCAACTAGTATATCTGCAGTCCCAAAGCTAGAGACCGAGGTTTGTTGAGTATTGCCTGACTCAATATCAACAATGTCTAAAGCGTAAGACGATGGTACAATAGTTGTAGGTGAGTGCTGATAGCAGTCGATCAGTACCTTTCAGTGAGCCGGATGAGGCAAATCGTTTGGTGTGGTTCAGTGGTATAGATTGTGTTAGTAACGGCTGTTACTTGTGTGTGTTCACAGGCCGTAGAGTTTGGTGCGACTCCGTCTCACTCTTGCTCTCATAGTTCTACCTCCGGTGCCGAGGCTAAGTTGATGGAGCTTCCAGCTTCTGCTTCTCTCGCCACCGTTGCGGGAATTTCCCGGTCGATGCACCATGTCGTGACACGTAAGTGGGACGGTGAGCCCATGTCACTTTTAGAGTGCGAGAGGAACAAAAGGGAGGAGAGCAACAACAACTTTATTAACATGTCAGTAGAGAGTTCCACAGGCGTCCGAGATCGAGGCATCTCCAGCCGATTGCTTGTCAAAGGCGGGCATGTATCAAGAGATTTGACCATTCCATCCGCAGGCCGTCGCCAACGAGACCCTTCCAAACCACGGTGCCACAAGATCCTCTTCGATTGACAGTCGAACGCAGAGAGCAGGGAGTGATTGAGAGACGACGACATTCTGACGATTTCCTCTTCCTTATATGCACAGAAATGTAGGGTAGATCCTTATCGTAAGGTCACCAGGTTGGGTCCAGGGCACGTCCAGAATAGTGATTGTATCAGTGAAGGTCACGGGTCACGTGTCATGCAGTTGTTGAAGCTCATTTTATTCATTTCTTACGCAGATTATAGTGAATCTGCTGTGAGACTAGCGGCTCAGTAGTTATCACTCAAGTTGCGAGTTAATAACGTATTAATTCCGCAACATCATAAAAATTGATGCATTCGATCAACTGAAAAAAATACTCGATTATATGTGCAATCTTCGATCAAACCTCAAGAGTTTTGATTTCATATAGAGTTCTGATATCAATCATCCCATTGATAGCATTCCTAATTGTATCTGCAGATACATTCATCGCAATTTCCACTGGTTTCTCCTCTTCTCTTTCCATTGCTCCAAAATTTCCATAATTTGTATTGAATCTTTGCATGGCTGTTATCTGACGAGAATGAAGTAGAATCAGATATTTGTGGCATGGAATTTTGGTTTTTTCAGCGGATATAAAATACCAAATCGATGATTGATCAGCGGAAGTTGGTGGGACGAAACTTTTGGTTAAAGGCCTGAATTTTTCAAAGTCGAAAATATTATCTCGTTTTCAGTTGCTCAAGGAACTAAGAAATCAAAATTACCTATCAAAATCGACGAATAACTCGCAATGCGTATCGTTTTGGTACAAATAAATCTCTCCGTTTTCTCGAATTCCTTCGATGTAATGAGGAAAAATCATTTCGAATAAACGGCGATTCGTCTGGAATTCTTCTTTCGGATAATCCCATTCTTCCGTTTCATGAATAGTGTTCTTTTCTAGCCAGAGTGATTTTGTTTCAGTCTTCGAGTTTATGAAAATCAGATTGAGATCTTTCGGGATATCAACAGGATCGAACTGATTTTCACGAGTCTCCATTATCCGATGAATTTGAACAGACTCGAACTGATGAGGTTTCTTAATTTCATGTGAACTCCGGTCGTACTGAAATTACTTCTTAAATTTATAGCATCGTTTTGCGAGAGGTTTGCAAAAAAATTATATAAAAAATTATACCTGTGTAAAACGGTCATCTCCTTTTTTCATGATTAAATTTTGTCCGTCTGGAGAAACTTTGAAAAACTTGGTGCCAATTGTTCCTGGTACTTCATGAACGACCGCCACTAAACTGTACTTCGTATCGAAATGTTCCAGAACTGTGCCATTTTTCACTGTAAACCAAATCAAATTCATGATAGTAAACAGTATAACTGAAATGGCTTCTGATATTATGCTGACACCTGCCAGATTTACGAAACGCGAAACTATGCAGCTGGGCTAAATACACTGTTACACAGGACACACAGGCATAATACACTGTTTCATTCTCTGACCTTTGAATCCGTCATCCTTATTTTTCCACAATTCTAGTTTTCCTTTCAATAATCCACAGCTCACTGCATAAATTGTTCCATCACTCAGTACTTGAAAATCGTCGAAACGACTGGAGCACAAATTTCTCGAAAACCCATTTATCACAAAATGTAACTTTTTTGGAGCAGCAAAGTTCGTGGTTCGATCCCACATGATGCATCTTGTGGCAAAATCATATCCTATTCCGACATGAACCTGAAAATATTGGAAGGTCCTTTTTTCTCTTCTCTTCATATTTTTCAACTAACCTGAACAAATTTTCCATCAAAGGACACGTTTGCTGTTTGGAGTTTCGTTTTTTTCAGATTTTCCTGCTTTTTGACAGAAACTGAGCAATTGGATGAAATTCGACGCGTTTCTGCAGTGTTACCGGGATGTTTTCCAATGAAATACCACTAAAAAAGTATCTCGTTGTACCAAAAAAGAAAGAATATTGTGAATGCCTTCTTTCATTTATTCATGTTAAATTTCTTACCTCATCCTCGATCAAAATCTGAGTTCCCCCCTCTGTCGTTTGAACAGAATCCACTTTTTTCGTAACAGCAATGTTCGGAATATTGATTAAAGTTGGCAATGCCACGTAGCCTCCATCATGCTCTTCGATTCGGTCTGGGAGGAAACTCGAAGCTTTCCCACATCCATATATCCGATTATCTTTTGTCACAAATATTGTATGTGAATTGGACATTTCAATTTGACTGACACGTGGCAAGTTAACAATATGAGGTTCCGAAACTGGGCTTCCATCTGATAGAAGACCCAAATTGAAGAAGCGATTCGACCCAACGGCAGTGACATAGTGACGGTGGGCGGGAACTAAAAACACCTATTCAACAATGTTTTATGACGATCCTTTTCAAACTTTTCCTAATTCAACGAATTCCCTTGAACTAACCCATAAGGAGTCACGCTACAATATCTATGAAATATCTTTCTTCTATGTGTAAAACTTCGAAAAAGACGAACCTTCATCTGTTCTTCTCGTGTCATACTCTTGTAGACTTGATCCATCAAAAATGAACTTTTTTGGGCATGATACATCATTGAATGTGTTGAATTGAATTGATAAATATAATCGAGACAAAAGGCTGCATTTCCGAAGTTTCTCGTATAAAACTCGTTGTTTATATATACTTGAATGACGAATATAGTTGGAAACACATTGACTTGCTTCTAAAATCGTGTCGTCGTCACCTGAAAATAAAAACGGATTCTTTCCAAGTACTTGAATTCTGAACTATGTCACTCAACAAAAACTTTTTTGAACAGCCTGAAAGCAAAATGTGAATGCAGACAACTCACATTCTCCAACAATTTTTTCAAATAAATCCAGTGCTTTGAGCGGTTCTCCTCCCAATAAAGTCCTCAATTCAACAATTTGTCTCATCTTCGTCACTTTTCCATTCGGTTGTTTAGGAGTTTCAGATGTTTCACTCTGAAAAACAAAGAAACGTTAAAGTTTTCTATTCAGAAACGGCCGAGAGTGAAAATAATCGGCCACCAGAAGAAACATGGAAAGTTTTGAAGAGAGAGCAGAGAAAAAGCGCAAACACTTGGCGCATCGAAAAGTGTCATTGAACATCGAGAACCGTAATCTTTTTTATTAAAACTCGAGTTTTCTTGCAAAAAAGTGAAGATCAGGTGTAATGCGTTTTGTGAGGTGGGACCCTACTGGTGAGCAGATAAGGAGTAAATGCAGTAAAAAAGGAGTTGGTGAGAAAAGTGAGGAAAATTAAAGAGAAGAGATGGAAAACCTCGTGGGACAGTGTTATAAAAAAGTAGGGATGTATCGGGGTAAAAAGAAGAGATGGTGAGGTTAAAAAAGTGAACATATGACAAGAAATTATTAGATGGAATTAATTCCTTGTAAAACAGTTGTTATTGTTCTTTTTTTATTGGCGAATCGCCAGGAAGTGAGTTTTATGCATCATGCAGTTTGCTGGATTTCCATCTTCGCATTTATTTGTGCACATATTTTCTTGTAGTGAGTTTCCAAGAAATGGACGACGTTGATAGTGATGGTCTGTAATTGGAGAATAGAATTTGATAAACTTTGACAGTCTGATCCGGATGTTCTCCGATTCGGACCTATGTGGAAAGAATTGATATCGGGTTTCTGTCAAGATGATCCATGTTAAAAAAACATTCCTAGTTTTACCTGGGCTTTCTCAGCTATGTCGTTGATGATTGGTGATCTTGGATCGAGAACCTGGTTTTTGACCAACGCATCCTCTATTTTTCTGTTGATGAAGTGTCTGCGATTGTATATGGCCTTTCTAACCACATCTGGTTTCTGAAATATGTCGCATTGCGTGAACAAAAACAAGTACTGATCTCCACATTAGAACATTGGAATATTTTCATCCCAAGTTTTCATTTGCTGGAATCTGGGTTTATGTTACAAACCTTCTCAAGACTGGTCGCCAAACGAATCGCCTCTTCCCATGTCTCCTCTTTTGACATCAAGACGTATGGCTCGTAAGAGACTTGGCACTGAAATTAACTTTGAATTCATTATTGCTAGTTCCAACTCACCCGTATCGAATCTCTTAACAACTCTTCACGCGGCTTCAAAACAGATCCAGAAGTTGTTCTAGGACGATGTCCTTGTTTCGGAGCTCGAGTTGTGCCTGAGAACAAATTTACATCAACAATTCATTCGAATTTTGAAGAAAAGGAAAATTAACTTACTCTTCATTTTTGTAGGCGACCAGCCTTTACCTTCCCGCGTTGGGTTTAGCTGGACTCTTGGAGTCTACCGCTGAAAAAAACAAGAATTTCTATGTAAAATTCATTTTAAAAATCAGAAAAATATTCGCGAGGATGCAACTTTGTCACAAAATATACTCGTTCGAAGGGAAATGTTGGACATTTATTCTAAAAAATGCCCAAAATCCATCAAATTGTGGTGAACTGTGAAAAGCGTGCACGTTCAAACATCTTCGCGCCACAAACAATCTACAGTAACCCGTGGGAAAGTGATCTGAAAGTCATTTTTTAAACAAAAATCATTGAGAAAACCGTATAAAACTCAAAAAACTGTATTTCGCATTCATAGTATTGCAAATAAAAACAACTTTTAAAGTTAATTAAGAAAGAATAGCATTTTCATAGTATTTTTAAAAATTAATTTAAAGGCGCATCGTTTTTATATAAATAAAATTCAATAAAATTTTATTGAATCATGGTTTCGCAGCGATTGTATAATTGAAAAAAAAAAATTTTTAAGCTCGCAGTCAATGTGCATAATCAGTGTGTTTACTAATGGACCTACCCACGAAGAAAACTTGCCTACCCACGAACGCAAAATAATGCATTTTTATGGCACAAAAATGCAAAAAATGCATTAAATTGCATTCGTGAATAGAATTAAATTGCATTAAATGGTACAAGTTTTCTTCATGGGTAGGTCCATAATCACAAATGTGAATAAATGGGAGCGATATTTATCGAAGCATAAAAAATTTAAAAATTAATATCATTTTACGCGAACCCTCATTAAATTTTCGGGACGTACGAAGAACTGTGTCTATCGGGAAAATTTTATAAAGTTTATTCCCTAAGTTTTTGAATTTTTCTCAAAAATGTCATCAAAAAGATCTAAAAAAGAATTACAACCGGAATCGACTCAGTCCGATGATAAAGATCCATCAACGAATACAGCAAAAAGTGAGGAAACGAAAACAGGAGGTACCGTAATCTTTTTGAAAAGTTGTCGCATTGCTAACATCTGACTGAAATAACAGATATGTAGAATTATGTGACATGAATACTATAAACTCCAGAAACCATACAAGAAAGAAACGTGGCACTTGATAATCTCGCAAAGACTCCAATTCAATTAATTGTTCAACCGACACCTATGACACCTGCAATTACACCTGGAAAACCTCTGACTCCGGGAATACTCAACAAGGCAGAGTCTGAAACAAAAAATGATGAGTTGAAGGTTAATAAAAAAGACGGTTATGTGTTTCCTTCTGTGCCAGTTGCCATATTTGTTCTGACATATGTGCTTCTCGACTCTCTTTTTTCATATCTTCAGACACCAAAACCACGAGAACAACTAGTAGAAGTACCATCAGATGAAGTGGGTCGAGTTGAGAATAACATTGACAATATCCCGTTTTATCACGGATTCATGGGCAGAACTGAATGCGAGTCAATGTTGAGTAATCATGGAGATTTCTTGATTCGAATGACTGAAATAGGGAAGAGAATAGCGTATGTAATAAGTATCAGATGGCATTATCAGAATGTTCATATTCTGGTGAAGAGAACGAAAACGGTAAGAGTGGATAGAGATACGAATAGACTTTCCTTTTATCCATGCGAACATTTCAGAAAAAGCTGTATTGGACAAAGAAGTACGCTTTCAAATCGGTGTGTGAACTCATTGCTTATCACAAGTTGAATCACAAACCAATCTACGAAAACATGACATTAGTGTGTGGATTGGCAAGACATGGATGGCAATTGAATAACGAACAAGTTACTTTTAATAAGAAATTAGGAGAAGGACAGTTTGGAGAAGTTCATAAAGGACAATTGAAAGTGAGTGACATCTGGACCACATACATCGACCTAGACTTTTTCAGACCTCAGTATTCACATCTCCTGTTACTGTAGCCGTGAAGACGTTACATCAGAATCATCTATCCGCGAATGAGAAGATCTTGTTTTTGAAGGAGGCGAATGTGATGTTGACTCTGTCTCATGTGAGCTTTTTTAAAACTATTGGTATTTTTGTAGTATCAATCTTCACTTTTATTTAATAAATTAAACACCCAACTTGGTTAGTGTTTCTAGTTTGAAAAGAATATCAACACAAGGATACACAAGGATACAAAAACTTTTTTAATTTTCAGCCGAATGTTATCAAATTCTACGGAGTTTGTACAATGAAAGAACCAATAATGATAGTTATGGAATTCTGTGATGGATCGTCACTAGAAGACGTTCTTCTATCGAAAGAATCGAAAGTTCCTCCAGAAGATAAAATACTTTACTTGTTTCATGCAGCATGTGGAATAGATTATTTGCACGGAAGACATGTCATCCATCGGGATATTGCAGCAAGAAATTGTTTGTTGAATTCCAAGAAAATTGTGAGTTTTAGAAAAGATTCAGACATTTTCATTACTACAGAAGGTAAAAGGAATAGGACAAAATTCAAAGATGTTATATTACTTTTTTGATATTTTTTCAGCTGAAGATCTCCGATTTCGGATTATCCGTGAAGGGAGTTGCAATAAAAGAACGGAAAGGTGGATGTCTTCCAGTCAAATATATGGCTCCAGAGACACTCAAAAAGGGGTTGTACAGTACTTCTTCGGATGTTTACAGGTTAGAAAATTGTGGATTTTTTGAAACGTAGCATCGGAAGACTGATTAGCATTTACCTAACTTTGAACCTAGTGAAGAAATAATATTTCCAATTGAAATAACACTTCGAAAGTGGCTAATTTCAGTTACGGCGCCCTCATCTATGAAGTTTACACTGATGGAAAAACTCCATTCGAAACGTGTGGATTGCGTGGAAATGAACTTCGAAAAGCGATAATTTCGAAGACTGTTCAGTTGACAATTGATGTCGAAGTTCCCCCTTTCATCCAGACAATTTTCGACCAAAGTAGACAATATGACACAGACGAGAGAATCAGCTCGAGGAGAATTATTGAAATTTTCAAAGAGGTTTGTCCTTCTCGATACTTTTAAAAGCTTTTTGTTATGTTTCAACCAAGAAATAGATATTGCACGCATTTTGTTAAAAAAGCAAGAAGAAAGACGTGCTTTTTCAGTACCTCACGAGCTAACCTATTCCCTTTTTCCAGGAATCTGGAGTTCGTGAAATCGATCCGAATGGAATTTTCCATCGCATCACTCATATTGGAGATGTGTTCACCAAGATTCGTCATCGGGAGAGAGAAGCAGTTGAAGTTTCCAACTAAATTAAATTAACGTTTTATCGAATGAATTATGAATGCTGGTGATATAATGATATAATGAAACAAAAAGCAACTTTTAGGAAATCTTGGGGGACAATATTCAACAGATTGGTATGGTAAAAACCCGGAAAACTGATTACACTGATAAGATCGGATGAAAACGGGGCAAAAAAAGAAAAAAAGAGGTATAACAATTGTACACTAGGGAGGTTAAAACTGGAAATATCTGAAATTGAAAACAAAAGATTACAAAAATGGCATCCATCCACAGAACATTCTCGACAAGTTATCAGCATTCGTGGCTTCTCTCAGAAGACGTCGAATCTGGAGATTTGAAGATTGAGCTGTAACACCATCGTCCGTTCCTCGCAGTTTATCTCGAAGACGTCCGATGGCCATTTCAGAAATGTAGGATGGACGTCCTATTTGCTGGTCTGCTTCACGGAAGTTCGTCATGGTTTCACGAAGAAGAGCAGAGGCGACACCGAGGATCACCTGGAAAAAGATTTTTATACAGATGGTCAGAATTAATCTGGTTCACTTTTCCATTTTCTTTCAACTTCTCCATGATCTGAGTACAATCCTCAGCCAGTTGTCCGTTCTCTATTCCTTCAATCAGTATTGGATCAAGAACATCTCGACTGATTCGAAATGGAACTTGTTCAGGAACTGGTAGTGATCGTTTACTGTATTCGAGAATCATACCTGAATAATTGGAATGAAATTCCAGTTATGTTTGCTGATTCTATACTCACCAAGATCAATATGCACAAATATGCACTCCTTCTCATCGAATAGAATGTTTGATGCGTGGCGATCACCAAGGCCGACGATGTAGCATACTGAAATAGAGCATGTTTCATTTCTTTCCATTTCAAAGTTATATCAATCTGCTAAATGCCTACTCACCAACACTCCACGTTGCCAAACTCTGTCGATAATTAATAATTTTCTCTCTCCATATGTGGGCAGTCGGGAAGTTAGTGTAGAAAAAGTGTCTGAAAGTGGATTTTTAAATTATTTCAATGTGTTATTTTCTGTAATCTTTTGAATCTAAGAGAGTATTCATACCGAAAAACTGGTGAATACTGCTGACATATGTCGACGAAAACTTCTCGCCGAACCTCTGTTGAGCCCATTTGCACTTCTCTCATCTGCTGTGACACTTTGATTGCACCGGGCTCTTTAGGATTAAATTCGTGATGAAGACCTCCCAATCGATTCGCACCACACAGAAGTTCTTCTGGAAAGATGGGCATTTACTGTTCATTTCCCAACGTTCAGATCTCACTCACTCAGACTAACAGTGCCTCCACAAAATTCAATAATTCCACATTCCGTATCAAGCGGCACTACATTATATGTCCGTAACATTCTCTTTTCAAGCATATTATTCGTCACATCAAACATTTGTTCGACCAAAACATCTTGTCTAACATCATCTTTCTTCCATACTGTCTTATACCATCTCCCATCACTTCCTTGAATTTCCCAAATTTTTGGAGCAGAGAGACCATCTGCAATGGTGAAAACGTCTTTCCAGGACTTCCAAGTTATCAGATTTGTAGTGGAGAGGTCACCAGGACGTCCAATCTGAAATAAAGAGAGTTTGTTGTTTCACATAAATGCCTAAACTTCTAGCCACAATTTTCAAATGAATCACACATATACTTCAGGTTACTGTACCTTTTGTGTTATCGTGGGAATCGGTAACAAATGAAGTTTACATTTGAAAATTTTTAACTCGTTCGGCCACATGAGAACTGTTTTTCCTTTCACTTCCTTTCGTTGAATTCGAACATTTTCTTTGACATTAAGACTGGCGATTTCTCTGGAAATTAAATTAATTACATAATTGTTCTGGATTGTACTCCGAAATAAATTTCGATTAGTCTATTTGAAACCGAACTTCTCAAAATATTCAATGTTGAAAATCACCTATAAGCAGAATGAGCCTCCCGCATAAGGTCAACAATTTGCTTTAATTTTGCGACTTCTTTCATTTCTCTATCCGTTTTGGCACTGTATATTTGCTTCAAAAAGTGTCTGACTTCTGATCCATTCTTTTCGTATTCATACATTAGAATGGTATGCAATACATGATACGGATAGTCGTAGATCAGATGACAAAGAATTTGAGAAAGATATCTGGTGATCGGCGATTTTTCAGGAGAGAAACATTTCGAAGCGAGGTGAGACGTGGCACATAACCACAGTTTTGAAGGAAGTTGAGTCTTTGAATGGTCACGAAGTAGACTGACGACTCCTTGATCTTGTTCGTATTTGTAGATGACGTCAATCAATGGAAAAATGATAAGAGAAGAGGTACGGATGGCTTCTTGATCATCGTCGAGTTGACTTATACATGCTGAAAAACATATCATATGGTGAGGACACTCGGCTACACATAGAGGCAACAGTTCATTTCTGTTTAGTTGTTATCAGTAATTTTTTCGTTTTCATTTTTCAGAAAAAAAGATTATATGTCATAAAATCATAAAACTCCGATCATAAAATGCCTCCACTGTCCATGGCGAGTGGTGGGAAAGTGTCCTAATCGGAATAACCACTGTTCATATCAGCCTCAGGAGGACTCCGACCTGTCACACTTTTCCGTTTTTCTCAATTTCTTTTGATTTACTAGAAAAATGTCATGCTTTTTAATAATATTTTATGCTAGTTTTCGCAATGTACGCAAATGGATACTTCCTGAGACAAAGCAACAAAAAGAAGAGCCCGATGGAAATTGCGACTCGGTTCCAGAACAAGATTAACAAGTTCATTGCACAAAGGAATAGAGACGAATTGAGATTACTGACTATAGAAGTGTTCTACTATGACACAGCTCAGAGAGCTTTTCTCAACAACAGTAAGTAGGAATGGGTTTGGAAAAGGAGAACCACCCTACAGTAGCTAACTTTCGTATTTCAGTTGAATATGCCGAACTTCTACTGACTCTTAAAGCTGGAAGAGTGATCGAGGCCCGTGCTGACAAGAAATATGTGATATTCAAAACTCAATATCCGACGGTTACTGTGGAGACTATGATTATAAAGGGATTCCCCTCTTATTATATGTTTAAAGCTCAGTTTGTGATTTTCTAATTTTAATTAGTTATAATAAAGATTTCATGAGCTTCTTATACTTTTGAAAATCTTACACAAAGCCTGAAAAGCTGACGAAACCGCTTTCCGTGCTGCCGACAAGACCAAATTTTCTACTTTCTCCACATCGGCCTTCTCGATTTGTTGTTCTCTTTTGACACGCTGTATCGTTCGATTCGATCCTTCGTCTCTGGAATTGCCACGTTGTACACGTGGAGCTGCCAACTGCTTCTCGAATTCAGAGATAACTTCTTTCTTCATTCGATAGCTTCTTGTCTCCGAATACTCCTCGAGTTTGGACAATTGTTCAATACAAACGGAGTGAAACTTCAGAAGTACTTTCAGACGGGCGTTTATCGAGTTCTTTTTCTCTAAATTCTTGCATCCAAATTCCAGAATTCGGATTCCTTCTTCGAGATTGTTTCGGTACTCAATTGTGATCTTACTGAGAGCTATTGTCCATTCAGCCAATGCCACGTCAGTCATTGATCCGATACTTGGCTGCATAGATCGTAAATTGATATCAGCCATTCGTGCATCTCCGGATTGACAAGTCACATACTCCTTACAGATTCTGATTATGTCGACATCAATCAATGCCGGGATTTTCCACTTGAGACATTCCTCTTCCCACGAATTTAGAAGAAGCATTGCTGCCTAGAAGAAGTTTAGTGATTGTTCGAGTTAAAAACTGACAAATGTTTAATTTCGCCAACTATGTCTTCAGTCGTCTTATAAAAACTTACATCATATGCATTATTCTCTGTGAGTAATTCTGCTAACTTCACCATCTTTTTCGTATTCGAATTCACATCATGAACGTGCTCCATTGATGATCTTTCCCTCCACATAACAGTTTCTCTTAAATTTCGAATTGCCTCAATCACATGTTCTTCAATGGATTCTGGTTCGAAATTCGCTGTATTGTTTGAAATCATCATAAGTCTCATTTCATCAATCGTCGGGCTCTGAACCATTTTTGAAAAATAATCAGAGATTTCTGATGGAATTTCCGTGCCGATTGCTTGATGGAACAGTGAGAAGTACACCAATTTCAGAGGAGATTCTAGAATTTTCGGGTATTCATTGAAATGGCATCGGAGAATTGAATCCAGATATTTATCATTTTTGGTAGGGTTTGATGGAAGGCCGCTGAAAAGAAAAACGTTTGACTCAAACCTAAACAAAAGTTCGCCTTACCACATCCACTGAATGATAGTAGATTCTCTGGAATTTAGTTGATCTGAAGAGATCAATCTCTTCCATTCTTTTGAACTTTTATATATAACTTGTCTGACATCTGGCCGATTTTGCACTCCTGGTGGAAGGGAGGAAAGTGCTGTCGAGTTATTTTCAGCAACGTAGATGTCTACGAGAAGTTCGATCAACTCATCTGAATTTTCAATTCCATTCAGAGTGATCCGATTGATCATCATGATGTTTCTCTTTTTAGAGCATAACCTGAAAATTAAACATTTTGATTAATTTGTATCTGGGTTGCTCAATCGGAATCTTTCAGAACTACAAGGTTATGTGTTTATTGAAGTAGAAAATAATACCTGTCAAACAGTATATTTGCGATGGCGAAAGCATGTGTCCGATATCCATGCCTCAAAAACAGTCGAGCCAGCAAAAAGTAATATTGAGGTCTGAATTGACCTTTCCAGACCAATTCGTTACTCTCCAAATCGATTCGTTCATATCTGGCAATAGCATTCAAACCAATCGAATCAACACATTCCGCTAAACAGTATACAACTTGTTGGTCTTCTTGTTGCACTCCTCTCAGACAAGAAAGTAACTTCGATGTCGCAAAATCAATGTTTTGTTTGAAATCAACACAAAGTTTGAATAGGAATGGAACAGTGAAAGCAGCAACATCTGGCTGAAAATTCGAAAAACAAAATTACTGACTTATTTCTTAAAACTTACGAATAAGCTAGCTGATCTTGTAATGGCCTCAAAAAATGATTCTTCAACAACAGATTCATCGTCCTTTCCTGCTCCTTTTGCTGTTTCCCGTCTCAAAATTTTACTCAAAATACACAAAACATTTCGTTTCGTCTCGTTCTTCAATCTTGCTATCTGTCGTTCTTCGATCATATTTGTTTTCAGATGTGATCCATCGAAACTTGTCAAAAACAACATAATACACGTGGCGAATTCACCAGATTTCCATGGTGTCGTTTTCATCATTTTCAGTGTTATATGAAAACGTAGCTTCCATGTGAAGGTCTCTTCCGTTGCTGGGATGTGTGGTGGTTGGGGGAAATGAGTCCATGCAGGGGAAACATGTTTAAATCTTGCAACGATTGGGCGAATATGAGAACGCATTGATGGGAGTTCAAGCCATATTGTGGAGAGTGTGTCCACTAGGTAAATATCTGAAGAAGAGATTGTGGATTTTATGGAAAACAAGAATTAGTTTCTAAAGATGAATAGTAACTGATAACATTCGGAAACCTAAAGTCATGAGCTGAAACAGAGTTGCCCGAAATGAAATCAGAATTCCTCGTTTACTTACTTCTCTTTTCATTAGATTTGATCGCATCTTCTGTCAAGTTATCGTTGAGTTGCTTATAGAACTCAATCAATCCGAAATCCATCATATCTACCGAATCCGATTCAGTTCCAAATGTAAAGAAATGTTCAATCGACAATGACATTTTCATTTGGAATCGATCGAAATCTGAAACGTAGTGAGGCGGAACACATTTGATTCGATGCTCATAGAGGTCGGAACGAAGCTTATGGTCTTCACACAGTTCCAGGAATTCCGGGCTGAAATAATATATAATGAGCAACAATTCAGCTTCAATATGAACAAACCTGCATTTATCCTTCGTCAGAACTAAGAAAATCGAACGATAAGTTAGTTCAAAGGCAGCTCGGAGATCATTGTTCATTATCACTTTTTGACAGAACTCGCAACTTGTCAATGCTTTCAGAAGTTCTACTAACAAATGTTTGAGACCGAGGTCTACACATTCAGATGCAAATGTATGCAACTTTTCACACACGAGTGCAGCTTCCTGCTCAAAAAGCTTCCAAAACTGAAAAATGAGCCTCTTCCACATCTTTTTCTCGCATCCAAGTAGAGCTGTCAGGCTCTTAGGAGTAATGAGATGACTGTTCTGCTTGGATTTTAGTAGATACTTTTGACAAGAAGCCATGGAATCCGTGTCGAGGTTTCTGAAAGAGAATCAGATGAAAAATTAAATACATATCTAATGAGATTCTCTCAGCAAACAAACGTACAGACAGAGTAACTTACAAAAACTGAACAGCTTTGAGTTTGATCTGGAAATTTACTTGATATATCTTCAGATACCGTACCATATTGGGAATCGTAGCGATACACACCTGAAATGATATAGTCTATTATAGACCTTTCAGTATCTGTTTACCGTTAATAATGGCTCATTCTTCATGACACTTTTCAACATTTTTCCGTGCAAATGCCATATTTCTCCGTTTTCCAACACAGTCCTCACAATATTTTGTGCCAGAAAAGGCGACTTCTTTAGAGATTTCAAGTAAATTTTGAGACTTCGTTCATCAAATGCCACATGTTCAGCACATTTTGAGACAGTCTGAGCATCTAATTCATAGCCGCCAAGCTTTCGAGATCCGGTGATGTTACGGAGACAAGTAGACGAAGTTAACTTTTCGAATATGAATAGATCAGCTCCTGTAATTGCTTCTTCTTCTAGAAGTTTCGTAGATCGAGACCTGAAAAATACTTTTTGAAAACTATTCCGGAAAGTCTAGATGTCCATTACATTATTATCTCTCTCGTGCCCAACAAGTGACGATGTGATAACAAAAACGAGAACTTCTCGTATCTACTCGTCATTTCATACGGGTCTCCGTTGTTTTGCAGAATGAACTTCTTCACAAACCGATTGATTTGCATCGACTTTTGAACTTTTTCACAAATTCTAGGATACTTTTTTGAATGCTCTGCGAGAGTTTCGATTATTTCTTTCGCTTTTTCTTCAAATTTTCCCAAATCAAGAAGTTGATTATGAAGATTTTTAAGGAAATAGGCCATTTTACAATCTATGGAAGGGACGAATTGCATGGGGAGTTCCAAGTTTGGAGGCCATTCGGAGATATGGTTCACAGATTGAAGGAATTCGTTGCAAACGAGATCATTCATTATGTGAGGAAGTCTTTGATAGATTCTCTGGAAATTTAAAATATTACAGATTCAGATTATTTGAAGTTGGTTCATACGTCAAAATCAAAGAATACATCAGGAAACTTCCGCGAGAACTCGTAACTCAGCAGAAATACAGGAAATGTGACTTCGGTCGAAAGAAGACTTTTCAGCTTATCATCTGCATAGTTCACGATTTCTTGAATGTATACGTCATGTATTCTAGATGGTGGTTCTGCTACTTCTGAAGATCCCATCGAAGGCGTGACCAGTTTACATAACTTCAGCGTTTGTAGCAGCTCGTCGTCTAAAAAAGGTGAACTGTATGGTATTATGTATATCTAGTGTCTCAGACCTGAACACGGATCTTCATTTTCGTAACAAAAAATTGGGTGATAATGACATAACTCATAGATCAAATTGTGACAATGAACATTTGGATCGACAAGAAGCCATTCGATGATGTCTTTTCGAAGACTGAAAACAATAACTGTACTTTTAAATATTCAGATCGATCTTACCTCCAACGTCCAACATTCTCATCATTTGCAAATCTTCCGTTTTCGTCAAACTCTGTGTATGAAATCATCGCTGACAACAATCGAACCACTTCAAAAGAAGATGGGCTTGTCCTTGATACAGTATCCCATATCAATTGAATAGATCCTTTTGGCACAAGGTTACTACAGTACCTCAGAATGTTTTCTGTCAGTAATGCAGCATTCGGAAGTGATATCACATTCGGCATGAGGGATAGAGAATATTTGAGAATCGAATCAATTGACGGGATCGATTTTTCCCCAAATTTTAGATTTTGAGAAATTACTGTGGATAGGAGCGAACAAAAAGAGATCCGAACATTTTCCGACTGATATAACTTTCGTTTTCCCCACAAAATAGAAAGGATTTTCTCTGCAGTTTTAACATCCCACTTTCGACTTTTCAGAATTTCATTCAGAATCTGAATAGCTACGTTCCAAGCGGCATACTTAGTGGGAGTGGAGGCACCGAAAGAAAGATGAATTAGACCTGAAAATGGAACCGAGTTTTAACGAAAAGAGAAAGATGTATAACCTTCCAAGGATAACTCATCTCGATCCTTCTTTTTCTCATCACTTCTTGTTGATTCAAAAGATTCATTCATCATTCCACCATCTGAGTCGAGCCTTCTTTCAGCCAAAAACCATCTTGCCACAAATTGAATATATTCTTCCAGAACCACGAAGGAGGAAGATTGTGAGAACTGTCGGAGAACGGACTTTAAAGATTCATTTATTCCAACTTTCACCAAATTTCGAATATGTTCATCTGTTTTTCCAGAGATGGTACGATGTCCTCTGCTTGTGTCGATCATTGCCAATTTTACGAGATCATCCACAAGTTTCATCATGCAAACCTGGAATAAACTTGAAAGATTGTAGATCTGTTTCCTCAAACGAACCTTCGATTGCGAATTATTATGCTCTACTGAAATAAGTGAGAACATATTTTCAGTAAACTCGAAAACTTCGCGTAGAATCAAATCTCGTGCTTCCAATCCCCACCGGCGAACGACGTATGATAAGATGAGCACAACCGAGTACTTTCGTTTCTGGGACCATCTATAATAATGAAGCCATTCATAATTTCATAATTTTATAACTCATATTCCAGAGATTGATGGCCTTAGTTAAAAACCTACAGTACCCACAGTTTTAAACTTGAAACATGAAGAAGAGACTCCAGAGGTTAAAATTCATTATTCGATAGTTATTAATTTGATGGAATCAACTAGTTTTTTCTTGTAGCCCATCTAGTGTGTATAATATTCTTTATATTCATTTTTCCTGACAAGTCTCATTCCGGCAAACTAGCAAAGGCGCTCCACTGTCTACATTGGCCCAAGCTAACGCACAAATGCCCAAAGTATTAGTATGAGTTTCCAATATTCTGCGTTGGCTAAAATCTCTCTGACATTGTGAGCGCAGGACGGGGTCATCGCGCACACTGTATCTTCGCGTCGCGTTTACCGTTTCTCCGCGTCGCGTTTACCGTATATTCGCGTTGCGTATCTATACGTGCGAGTCGCATATAGATTCTCTCATTCACTCTTTTTTTCTACTTTTTCTGTCATTTCAGTTTTTCTTTCTTCTTTTCCATTCTTCTTCTTCGTTTGTTCACCCCTATACCAGATTTCGGACTTTTTAAATAGAAAAATAGAAAGAAGAAACCTTGAGATATTTCAATTAAAATCTTTATTTGTTGTTTTTTTTCATTTATTCAAACTATGAAGTTATAATTTTCAGATCGATAATCAAAAATGTCAACCATCTCCAACAAAATTGAGGAACTCCACAACTCCGAATACAACCAAACCGGTTGTGATGGGTTCGGGAATCAAGAAGATGTTGCAATGAACATCATCCCAACTCCTGATTTCTGGTTGAAAAAAGAAATCAAGGTTGAGTTGGAAGAGGTTGATGAAGCACTTCCCCCACGCCGAAAGCGGGCAACTCACATCCTTCCACCTCATATTCTGAAAGAGATCAAGCACGAAGTTGACGATGATCTATCAGAATTCGGCCAATGCGTGGCTGATTTGAGGCGTAACCCAGAACTTGAACCAGAGTACGTATTGCTCAGAAGACAATCAGAAAAGTCTGCAGAGCGTTACTTGGCAACCAAAAGGTTTTGGGACAGATTTGCAAGTTTTGAGGACTTAAAACCAGTGAAGAGAAGGAGATGTGTCGAGATGGTGGCTCCAACGGAGTTGCCAAAGAAGAGAGCAAAGCCAATGAAGAAGAATTGGAGAGATCTGGAAGAGGAGGAGTATACCTCACAGATGGAGAAAGCAAGGAAAGGAGAGCCTCGCCGATCGCGGAACAACGAGGATTCGGAAAAAGAGGTCGCCGTCGAGAAGAAGGAAGCGACGAAAAAACGAAGACGTCAAGGGAAGAACAGAGAGTGCCCGTTAAATGTCCAGCAGTTGACACAAGAAATCCAGACGGTGTCCACTCACAACTCATTGGCTCAAAAACCGAAGAAGGAGAAGAAGGAGACAAGAAAGTACAACTGCCCAATCTGCTTGAAGGCAGCTCGATCTGGAACCTGTTTCTGCATTGGCTGCGGAGAGTGGATTCACTTGAAGTGCGCAGGGATCAAGATGTCACAATACGATTCGGAATTCAGATGCAGAAACTGTTCCCACTAACTTCACCATCATTATTCAATTGTAAATTTCTAAACCGTTGTCTTAATTTTTCAGCTATTCAATTCCAGTTTTGAGAAATATTTCCTGTTGATAATTTGTAACCTTGTGATCTATAAACGCTTTTGGTGGATGTTAATAAACAAATATTTTTAAGTCGTGTTCTTGAAATATTCCGAATGTTACAGAGGGGTTTCTACTTTTCGGAAGAATGTGGGAGAAGCATTAAAAACATCAAATTTAATTTGAAAAATTAAACTTTAAATCACTTCAGTGATTTTTGAAAATGTAACACTCACTCTTTATTCTGGTCGATTCCTTTCATCGCGGTCTTTAACGTGCCAATTACTCTGTTGACCACTCCGATCACCGATTCCTCGTAAACCACAAAATCAACATTTTTCATCATCTCCACAGCCATTTCTACATAGTTCTTCAGAATGTTTTCTTCTAATTTTGAATCTTCCACTCGAGACCACATGAAATCCCATAATGCTTTCAGATGTGAATGCTCCGCCCATTGGATTGAAGATGCCATCGAACATAACATAAGAAGATTTGATATCTCAACTTCCATTCCTTCATCTTTTTGAATCCATTTGAACTTCAAAAGAGTCAAACAGTATGGAATCCATGGAACAGTGTTATAATCCATATGTGTACGACGACAAGTTTTCAAATGTCTGACCCATAATTCGAATAAGGGATAACGGATTTTGAATTTCTTGTTCGGTCCTTCCTTTTTCTGAGTTTTTTCGTGCTCCGAAAGTTGGTCCCATTTATCCTGATTTTCCTCGAATTCCTGAAACAAAATATGGTGTTTGAAAAACATTAAAATTGCAGGTATCCGTTTTTAGCACAATATTCAAATTTATCTGAATTTTCATCAGAGTTTTTTGCTTTACGATCCCTGAAAACTTACTTTTCTGGCTAATTTGAAAATATGCTTCGTCAACTCGAATAATCCTCCATATGCGTTAACATACTCCTTCTCGATAACATGATGGTCAAATTTGTCGTAAAGAGTGACCAATTCATTGATATTTTTCTGCAACAAAGTTAAAATAGTTTTTTTAAATTAGCAAAATATTACATTCCGAGAATAAAATGTTATTTTGAATACATGATTACTGTTCTGTCCGTGACGAACTCGTTTCTTTAAAACTCACATCTTTCGCAGTTTTCGACTTTGAACCATCTCCTCTCAGTACACACTCGATCTGCCTTTTCAACTCATTCATTTTTGAGATATTCATCTCGCATCGCTGAAAATTGCAGAAAATTATAACTTTCTCTTCAAATGCGGGAAGTTTCCGATTGATAAAAGTGTGCATTGTTATCAGTATAACCAGCTGGGGTGATGTAAATAAATGCAAATAAATAGTAAAAAATACTTTTTGGAGTTTCAGCAAAACAGTTTGAAGAAAAATCTTCTTCTCCGAATTTAGTCATACAATTTTTCAAAATTTTCCGTTCTTTCTGTTAATTGTACTATTTCGGTTTTAAAAAAGTTTTACGAGGCAAGCGAAAAACGACAGAAAATTGAGAAAAAATAATTGAAAGAAAAGCAAAAGTTAAAAGTTAGTGAAATATTTTTAAATCAACTAATCTCCCGCGCCAAGGCTTCGTCTAACTTCCTCATCTCTCTGCGTTTCCAGTCTCTAACGCGTGCAAACAGGGCGTCGCTGCGCCTCTTTTTTCAGAAAAAAGTTTTTTGAGAAAAAAAGATAGTTCAGATAATAAAATCCATCAATTTACTTTCTTTTCCATGTATTTCTATGTATTATATCAATGCCCTGCTGTTTTTGAACTTGTTCACAAAACACATGTTATATCTTTCATGAATTCCTAGACTTTCTCGTTTTTTATATAATTTGCATCATGAATTTTCTTCTCTTGCAGAATGGAAATTGGACCAGATGGAAAGCCGTGTCGAGCATGTGTCAGTGTTGAAGATATGATGAAGAAAGGCAAAGAGATGGCCGAAAAAATTAAGAAAAAAGGTGTGTTTCAATCTATTGAATCAATTTTGGAAGAGAAATTCAATAATAAAATTCCAGAAGCAGAAGAGAAAAATCCGTCAGCACCAAGCACAAGCACAGGAGCAAAACTGCACGGATGCCCTGTAGATAAAGATGAATTAGGTGGGAGAAAAGAAAAATAAAACAATAAAAATTCCACGATGTTCAGGCCGATCCACATGGAATTTATTACATACCATGTCGGTCTATTATCCAGAAAAACCGACAGAAGAAGATAAAAGTCGAGCGAAATCTTTCATGAAAATTTTAGGACAGGTAGGATTATTTTTCCGTATATCCGCCATCATTTGCAAATTTTCAGACATATCCTTGTGATTTCTGTGCGAAAGATTTGAGGAAAGACTTGAAGGAATCACCTCCGAAAGTCGAAAGTCGTCAAGATTTCGCTCTTTGGATGTGCCAATTACATAACAAAGTCAATGAAAAAACGGGAAAAGCAAAATTTGACTGCAAAGATGTAATGGAACGGTGGCGAGATGGATGGAAAGATGGATCATGTGATTACTAGGAGAAGTACACTTGTTTTCTAGTTGTTTTTAACTTTTTGTTATTAAAAATAAAACAAAAATTCATACATAAAGTAATAGAAGATAGCACGTAAGTATAAAGTCAAAAACAGTTAAAGCTGCACCCTGGAAACATGATGACCTATATACATAAAAATAAATGACCGGGAGTTTAGTAAACATATTTGGACAATGAAGACTGAAAACGGTTTAGAAATCTGTCGCTTGAACAATTTGATTGGGATAGAGTGAGAGTTGAATCGTTTTCGGTGCACAATATTCTTCCACTGACGGTGCTCGTGTCTGATTCTTTTGCCCCTTCAGAAGTTGATAGCTGTCGATCACAACGTACATGCACCATGTCTGAAAAAACAATTGAATTTTTGTCTGAAAACTCAATTTTTGAATGCTTACGAAGACTTCCAACCTCTGCAAATTTAAAAATCTTAAAATATCACTAATCGAAGGCTTCGACGCGTAAAAATTAAGAAAATGTTTGATTAATATCGAACTCACATTCAAAATAGCAATCAAAATATAGATGAATGCGAAAATGATGAGTAGGCCAACAAGGAATCCGGAGACGACGTTAGTCGAGATCATCGGAGCAGGAAGGAGCGTCTGGAAAATGAAACTGGTTCGTTTGAGAGGAACTGAATTCATATGCTTCTTCGTTAAACACCGTACCATGGAATCGGCAGCAATTTGTGGATTCGTGATGACAACCAATAACTGGAACGTGGCTCCATGGAAGAGCGCGTATAGCGTGGCAAAAGTGAGTCCAAGAAAGCAGAGAATGAGTAAAATCTGCATGACGATGTGGGGAATCAGAAAATTACCAATTTGAAAGAAAATGGCAACGAAGAGAAGACCGATAACAAGAAGGAATAGAATGGCAGCAATTATGAATATCATTGCGTGTTCCGAGTTCATCCAACTTCCATTGAAGATCTGAAAATAAATTTAATTCAATGTGCATGAAAAAGCAAGATTTGGAATTCACAATTGCAAAATTTCAAATTTACCTGATAAGCCAAAATAGAGAGCTCAACTACAGCGATTGCAATCGACAAATGGTTGACATGGATGAAGCATCGTTTCGTGTTGTACAGTTGTTCATCGGGCTGAAAAATTAAAGTTCGAGAATAACTTAAAATTCCCCTTTAGTGTTCTACTAATTTTTATTTATTTTAAGAAATACTTTCTAATACTGTCTTTACTAGCGCATTCTTACTTACAGATTCATCAGGCTTTCTGATTGAGCTAACCGACGTGAACACTTTCGATTGTAATTTTTTGAACGAATCCATTGTGAAAACTCCTTCTCCTTCTTTAATATAAAAAAAGATCAATAAATCAAAACAAATGAGGAAATGAACTAGAATAGGGAGGGTTGAAAGGTGAAATCGAATAGAATTGAATAGAAAGAGACTCAGAAGAAAATGATGATGACGAGAAGAAGAATGGGTTGAAGGACGGTTGCGCAGAACTAGAGACAGCGTACAGAAGTTAGAGACAAGAGACTTCTCTTCGCACCTACATATTATTGGTACCGGAAGATAGGAACAGAAACACACAATTATAGAGAACTGGAAAACTTGGAAATTCGCTGAAATTCAACAAAAATCTTTGAAACCCACCTGAATATCGGAGAAAAATTGAATGAAATCAAACATTTGCGAATAGGAGATGGTATATTTAAAGGAGCAAGCAGGCATTTAAGGAAGTGGGTCTCGAAAAGCTCTTAGATTTCATACTGTAATTCAGTTTATTTCACTTTCAAGAGTATTCGTTGGATTTTTTCGAGGCATTGAAAACAAATAAATGACAGCGTAGGTTTGAAAAGTTGTAATGTTTCTCTAAAATACATTACAAAACAAAATGAAAACAAATGATGTTGAGCGAATAAACATCATCTCAATATTTTGAAGGTCAAGTTCTAGTTCATTTGAAACTAGAGTTTTCCTTACAACTTAAGAGGCGTTGTCTGTAAGATGAGGATTCTTCTTGGCACAGTTGCAAAAAGTTGTTTCAATCTAAACTCTTTTCACAACTTATGTACGCCTATGGTAGTGATTTACAAAAAAGACTGGTGACATATTTTTTGTAAATCACTACCATAGAGGTACATAAGTTGTGAAAAGAGTTTAGATTGAAACAACTTTTTGCAACTGTGCCAAGGCCCAACATTCTCACTCTTACAGATAGTGCCTCTTAAAGATTTCTTGTTGATAGGAAACCCTAGGGGCTGAAAAAATGAATCATGCTGGAATCTTCGGGTTAAAAAAGTTCAATAAAATCGGACCGGAAACGAAACGAAATATATTGGATATTGAAGTGAAAAGCCGAGACAAAACAAATGAAAAAGAACGAGATAACAAATCGATGATGACACATTCACAGGGCGGATCTGTAGGAGGATTGCAAAGTAGACGGAAAAGTAGAGGAAGGAAAAGAGAGGAAAACGAGGACGAGGGACAGGAAGAGAGAAGAGGATGAATTATCTGGATCGGCGGAAAGAAAAGATGCATAAGAAGAGAAGGATAGGCAGTAAACCGTTCACTTGACGCTTTTTACCCAAACGCTTTTGTGAGAAGGAGAGGATTCAAATGTCTGCTGACCTAGCATGAGAATGAGTAATTCATGTTCATGTGTTTATTGCGAAAAACGTTTGAGTGTCCAGCTATTTCAAACAGATAAATAATAGAAACATGGGTCTAGAAGAAGAGTTTTCTGAATTTAAGGATTCCAGAGTTTTATCAGATAAAAGTTCAGCTTTGGGCTTTTAGTACTTTGAAAAAGTAGAGAATGCTCTTTTTTCTAATGTTCGTAAATCTGTGAGCAAAGTATTCTCGTGAGTTGAATTGGGAAATGGGTCATTCGAAGATAAAATGTTTCAAATAATTGTGATGCCGAATAAAATATGTTCCATAGAAAAGACAGGAAAGTGAAATTATCTTCACTGGTTATTTCTATCAGAACATCAGTCGCTACAAAGAAGAACGATTAGGAACACACATACAAGTGAACCTATGTAAATAGAAACAATAGAACAACCATTTATGATAAGAATATTTGTTTACTAGAATATACTTCTACATTGATTAAATGAGCACAATATTCAATGAAACTTCTAATACTCTCCTGAGTTTTCCGGCCGTTGAATTCTCTTACCGTAACCTGACATTTATTTCACAAGAGATTCGAAAAGCACTAACCTTTGAGCAGGATGCGAGTAGCGGCACTCTTTGAACCAGTGATTGATCTGACATCTCCTTTAAAAATGGTTCGAGGATATTGACAGTTTCTGGGAAAGGAGAGATGAACCTGAATTTCGGAAGATATGAATAAAGGAGAGGCGACAATTGTAGAATAGAAGGAAGATGGCGACCCAAAGATAACGGAGAGAATGGGCGGCACGAGGCAAAAAGTGGAATAGGATATATTCAGAAGATGGATAAAGGATTATCCAGAGGAGGCACTGTTATCAGCTGATGATATAGTCTGATGGATTGAACACGAAATATTATGGATTTTGGAGAGATAGAGAAGAGAAAAAAGGAAAAGTGGAAATTGGATTATCGATAATTGTGTTAAAAGATACTACCACCGATTCTATTTCATAAACAGATCAGAAATTTAAAAAAAACGGTGAATACTAGGAAGAAGGTATCAAAGTATTTGAAAACACGAGACGTTTTTTGGTGATTCCTCACTCTCAAATACCGACTAACCGGTTGAAACCAATAAATTAGGAAACAATGAGGATTCTCAAATTTCAGTTGACGTCTTCTTCTTCTTCTTCTTCTTTTTTCTTGAAAACGGTCATTGACCCTCTTAATTAGTTTGATAGTTGGAAATGGGAGTGAAAAAAAAGGTTTTGAGGGTTTCTGGACAATGAGAGAGTGTACTAATCGAAGAATAACCAATACCGAATTAGCGGATAGTTGATATGGGAGACTAAGAAAGAAGGTCGATTAGGAAAAAAAAAAGAACGATGTCGTTTCGTTTTGAAAAGATGAAGAATAATGAAGAAGAAGAAGAAGAAGCGATTCGGAGAAGAAGAAGAAGAAGACCGAGAACGCGCGAATGATGATGATTGATAAAAAATGAATGATTTGAAGATGGAAAAGAGATAAAGAGAACTAGAGGGTTAGAAGAGTATTCTTTTTGCAAAAAAGATGAAAGTGATCGCCGATTTACTATGAGAAGTGAAAGAAGAGGGCAATGCGGTGCAAGCATTATGAGTCATTGATTCTTTTGTTGGTTGGAAGAAGAAGAAAAAGAGTACGGATGGTTGACGATCTGCACTTATCAATATGGGTGTTCATTTTATGAGAAAAAGATTGGATGTGATGGTTATGAAATAGGTTTTTGAAGGTATTTGAGTGATTTGAGATGAAATTTTGGCCAGTGTGAGATCAACTTACAGAGGAAATTCTACGGAATAAGAATGAAATAAAGATCCCATTGAGACTAGAAGTAGAATTATTTGAAATGTCCCGAAAACTAATCGCAAACGTTTTCACTCTAAAATGTGCATTTCGGTGAGATCAAAGCGCAGTTTACACTCACAGTTGGCATCCCAACAATTTCGATTCAACCGTACATCTGACCTTTTCCATTCAAGTTAACTGCCAAACGGAATTCTATTTGGTTAGGTTCAGTTACCAAGCATTCACAGCATTCAACCAATTGACAGTAGCAGTGAAAGTCGTAATAGATACGAATTGGCTACCTTTTCAGTATTTTCCCTTCGTGGGTATTACGTAGCTCGGCTATTTAACACAAGCAAAGCCGCTTCTGTGAGGAAATGTTATAATAACTGTAAACTAATGAAGTGTCACTTTATTACAGTGTCTGTGCAGAGTATTTGGAACTTCTGCTCACCGTGGTTCGAATAGCCAATTTTTTATATCTCTGTATCTTTTATAAAATCAGAAGCCAACAATTTATTCCAAACAATTTATTTATACCCGTTCTGAACACAGACATGATAGTTCAATATCTAGTTTACATTTGTGCTCTACTAATATTCAAAGCTCTCAATTTATCCCATAATTCTGCTCTCCTATCCTGATAATCTTCCACCATTTCTGAGTCTTCTATGTCAATTTTGAAGTGACGGAATGGAGTAAACGAATCATGTTTCTCCCATTCACCGGGTTGTTCATTTGTTGTTTGTCCGTTTGGATTCCTGAAAAAGAGAAGTCTGTCTGTGTTTTCACATATCCGGATGTCTCAACTTACCCATATTTGGCGAAGTTTGTGAAATACGTAGTCATTGTTTCAAGCATTTTCTTATCATTCTCATTTGGTTTAAACTTGGAAATTATCCCTTTCCCAAGAATATAACGCATCTCTGTGCAGTGAGTGGATCCTGAAGTGACAGGTTTTGAAAAAGGTATATTATTGCGTTCAGATCAAAGATACTAACCTAAAAACGGCAGAAGCCACCGGAAAACTCCAAATCCTCCGGGGTTGTGATACTCGAATTGATAGAAGTATACATCATGACCGTATTCTGACATCATGTTGGCTAAACGATAGGTGCCGTAGTTGATTGAGTAGTCACCGATGAACTGAAAATTTCAGTTTATAAAAATAATGATGTTTCTGAAATTGAAGATACCTTTACAATCTGATGCACATTCTTCTCCTGATCTTTCGGATGAACTCCTTTGAAATAGAAGTCGTACGTCATCTGAAGCACTTGATCCGCATGCTCTCCGTAGTCACATTTTTTGAAAATTCGACCCATAAATTTTTTGATTCCTTCCGGATTTCTAGACAAGGCCCCGAGGGCAACTGAAATCGAGGAACACTACTTCCTTTTAAACTCCTGAAACTCACTGAAAAACAGTCCCTCATACTTCGTTGTACCCGTCATCAATTGCATTTTCGGGACTTCCCTTCTCAGTTGTGACAGTGGTTTTGGGAAGAAGTCACCATCAAAATTCGGCACAAAATAGAGACTTCCAGCTTGTGAAGTCCTAAATCCACGTTTTGGATTGATACCCATTTCTATTTTATAAAGAGGTTGTTCATCGATGAAGCGGAGTAAATCTTCACTGTCGTCTTCTGAAAAACGAAGCATTTTTGGGATTCGGGAAGTTAAAGTAGTGTAGTAAACTCTGGAAAATACTACTACTACCCATACTACATTTCTGTCTGTGTGTCTGTTGGCCCTTACCATCTCCATCCCAACCAAGAAATCTTGCAAACTCTTTGGATAGTGTAGCTTGTTGTTCACTTGTCCTCACTGCAAAATCACATTCTCCATTTCCAGCCATCGGTATTGCTCTATGGAATAACTTCCTCGAATGCGGAGATAAACATAATAAATCCACAGATGCTCCACCAGCACTCTGTCCAAATATTGTCACATTATTTGGGTCTCCTCGGAAACTTGAGATGTGATTTCGAACCCATTGAAGTGCCGCAGTCTGATCCCATAATCCGAGGTTTCCAGGACAAACTTCATCTCCAGTTGTGAAGAATCCGAGGACTCCGAGACGGTAATTGATTGTTACAACAACTACATCTTTTGTACACAGATTTCTGGCAATTGTGGCACATCCGTAGTTACTTGAGGAGTGAACTGAGAATCCACCACCATGGATGAACACCATTACGGGAAATCCATTAGGCTGAAACACAAAAGATTATATCACGCTCTTTAGAACAAGACGAGACTAACCCAGTCATCAGACTCCCATTTTGGAGTGAAAACATTGAGACTCAGACAGTGTTCCTCGCTTTTGCCGACTGTATTCACAAACTGAAAATCACCAAAAACTAATAGAAACTGAAAATTATTATCCCTTCTTACCTGCCCGAGTAGCTCATCGTTCTGAGGACACCTTGGTCCAAACTTTATACATTCCAATGGCTCCTCCCATACTCTATGAGCGACAGGTTTCTTGAATCTCAATGATCCAACTGGTGGTTCTGCGTATGGAATTCCGAGATATCCTTCTACAACCGAACCATCCTCCTAAAAAACACACATAACCAGATATAGAACGACACTTTGGATAATAGTTTGGAACCAAAAAATCTTCAAAGATTTTCAAAAATTCTGCCTACCTGATCATATCCAACACCTTTGACCGGACCACACGTGGCATGATGGACGGGAAGCAAACGGTGATGTTTTGATGTGAAGCTTCCCATTAGGATTAGACTAAAATATGAAATGTTGAAGTGAGTTCTCAGAAATCATTAAGAACAGTATGCACATCATTTGGGCGCAAAAACAAGCACTTTGTCTAAAAACGTGGCATTCCTAAACTTGCGAAAGGATGGGTGCGAAAAATAGAGATGGGCAGAAATAGAGGACTAGAGGGGTCTAATCTTCATCTCTTTCTTTTCCATCAATGGCAAACAGGTCTTTGTCCATGTTGTTGTAGCCTACGTAATGGATGATGACGAAACGAAACACCCCGATACCAGGAGAACTGATACCCCCTGGAGAAGAATGAAAAAGTAGAAGTGGAGAGATGGAATGCTGGTAAACAGGCGGGAACAAATTGAACATGTGTATTATTATGTTATGTGATTGAGTGTTTTCGGAAGTTCAACTGTTTTTCAGATTTTCAACAATACAGATAGTTTTCTAGTTGAAAAAGAATGGAAAACTGAATATTGAATAAAAAGTTGATGTTCTCTATTGAAGAGAATTGAAAACGGATCACCAGATAAACCGCATGCCGGAACTGTAAACTTGGGTTCTAAACTTTTTTTTCGAAAGTTTGTCGATTGTCAGGAGTAGGTCAGGCTAATGAGAAGGTTAGTGAATCCGTCATGTTGAAAATCTTTTGTACAAAAAAAGAGAAAGTCTGCTTATCGAAAAAAATGAATAAACAGAGGCAAAATCAGGAAGAAGACGTGAATACATTTGGTATAAAATTTCAGATGAAAACTAAAACGATTCGAATTTAATTTTGAGTAGAGAGGAATACCTTTCTAATAAATTAAGGACCCAGAATTCGACAAAGTTTTCGAATAACAGTACAAGGATCAATTACTAACTTTACAGCATTCCAGTTGTAATAAAAACTACAACGTATAGTAAAACGCATATGCTTTGAAACTTTGATGCCAATTTAATAGAACTTTATTTTTAAAAAAGTAGACCGCTGTCATCTTAAAACTTGAAAAACTATCTTCAAATGTTCAGTTTAATTTACATGACAATAAACTAATTCATCCGGATAAGTGAGCAAACGAGAAAAGTTTCTGAATAGTTTTCAAATGACAAGGAATTTTCTATGGAACATAAACCATATAAATGGAAATTACTTTGATTTTGTTTGAATACTTGCAGAACTAAATTTGGTGGAAACAAACTTCCAAAAAATGACTTACCTTGGATTAGTTGTGTACTTGATAAATGCTTCATATGCCTTCAACATTCTTGTTTGTAGCCTTAACTTGTTGTGAAACACACAGAATAAGATAAAGATGAGAAAAAAGAAGAAATGAAAATAAAAGTTGTCAAAGTGTAGCATGCCTAGACTCACTGGCTACACGTGCTCTTTGTTCCTTATCACATGTTGGAAGATTGTTGAGGTATGTAGTCTACTGATAAACAAAAGTGATGGTGATCCGGAAAAGTGTGGGAAAAATAGAGAAACAACTGGATTTTGAAAGTTGGAACGCAATTTTCTGTATCAAGAAACAACTGAGATTAGTTCATTATTCTGTTGTACGATATGCGGTTTCAAGAATGAAATCTTAAAATATTTTGGTAGTCAAAGAAAGAGAAACACTGGATTTTATATGTTGAAGAATACATACAGTACTGACAATATAGTCTTTTGTGGAAAATCCCCACAGAATCCTCATTAATGTAGGAAGTGATATGAAAGTTAAAAAATACGAGGCTGAACTTCAAAATATATCGGTTTCTTTCACAAAATAGTTTTCCTGTAGCCTACGAACATCAATTCATGTGAAAAAGGTTTGATGTTTGCTTTGGTTTTCTTCTCGATGAACAGAATCATAGAAACTTCAAGACAGAATTTCAGAGACTTTTCCCAACTATCGAGAATGTTTTCGACAATTTCTTGCAAGTTTGGTTCGGTTAATGTTTAGTTTTCTGATCAATGATACGAGCTTGTCTGGGTCTGGAAAAAACTGTTTGTCGGAGACTTTCAAAAACCATTCTGCTCTGTTCAATACCTGTCCATTAACTGTAAATGCGGTTTTTCCCCTGTTCCGTTTTTCTCGATAGGCATTCGGTCTGTGATGGAATAATCCAGTTCCTAGAACGGCGGAACTCCATGAATGCACAATAAATAAAATGCACATTGATTCAATAAAACATTTCTTTCGTATTGCTTTCGAAGCATCCAGTTATTTGTAAGAGCTTTTGATCCATCAGACCGAGTAGAATGTTGTGAACAAAAATAAAAACGCAATTTTTAGTAGATTTATGTTTTATTTTTCTACATATCTGAAGTTGAACTATTCGCCATTGAACATGATAAAAAAGAGCTTGATTTAGTACAGAGAAGATTTAGTACTATCTATATGACAAACCTCTCCAGGTTATGGTTTCCGAAGTCAACTCAATATGTGTGCTGATAGAGATCTCCCTCTTCAAGAACTCTTGTGGCAGAATCCAAGGTAACATGACCTTCAAATTCAATGACCGCTCACAAAAGCGATTCCACTCGAAACGAAATACGTTTTTTCGGGTATAATAAATAGATGCATATGAGGGGTTTCAACCTACTTGTTCACCTACTCCTCTCGATCTTTCAATCCTCTCAATACTATTGAATCGCCTAGAACAGACAAGTGTTTCTTTCCTCTTTTCCTTCTCTTTCACCTGTTTTATTTACATGTTCGTTCGATTTCCATACCTCACTGAATTCCCTCTTTTTCTTTCACTGCGTCTCTTCAACTCTCACTCTGAAGACATCCATGATGACACCTTCTTGTTCACGTCTTCTTCTTCTCCTTCAGATTTTCTTCATTCTCAGCATCACTCATCTTCCATTTCCCTCATTTTTTCCCTTCGTGCCGTTTATTTTTGAAATCGAAAGCTGAAAGGAAGACATAACCACACTACGAATTGATTTTTCTGGTTTTGCCATTCTCTTTCTCTCCAATTGATGGTCACAATCCCTCTCCATTCTGTATATTCATAATGTGGTCATGAATCAGAGTGACCTTACACACATACATTTTCTGTTACTCATGGTTCAGAGTAGCAGATTCGTTACGGTTTGTCATACATCTCCTTTTCTACTCAATTTTTGATTTGGAGAATTCTTACTTTTAAGTTTAATTTTCGAGCAACAGACTGGAGCTTGAGATCTTTGAGCTTAACTTCTTCAGAATACAACAATGGTGTGTTGACACTAGTTCAGTTTTAAGCGTTTTCTGTTTCTGATCTAGAACTGATCAATATAAAAGTCAAGAGCAAGTCTTAGGTTCGCGTTAATCATTAATGAATGAAATAGAAAAGTTAATGAATGAAATAGAAAAGGACACCATATAAATTTCTGTGACACATAGCTCAGCTTCACAATTTTTTGGAGGATTCTACCCCCTGAGCATCCGAAGACTTTGTTTCTTTAAGCAGTGTTCTGATATCATTACTGTCTAGTCCATGATTCTGAATCTTTCATTCTCGTACCAAATCACATGCACTTCTTCAGAACTTTTGATCGGACTCCCGATCTCTAGCCTCTATTTATCCTTATCTTTCCGCCAAGATCTTCACTTCGTATTTTTCGATTAAGCAGAATAGCCAGTCCACCGTTGGCAAGAATCGTCTCCCTTCTATTGAACTCGAACCATCTACTGGCTTCTTTACTGTCAAATTCCAACCTTAACATCCATGCAGAACTCACTGAACATCACTTGCAAACTTTTTGCATTCAAAACTAGCTATCTTGGAAACTCATAATTTCTCCCACTACGTTAACCAATGTATACAAAAGTACCCGTAATTTTCCAATCACATGCATTATTTGTATATATTAGTATTTTCCAGTCATCCTTCCTCTTCTATTTTCTTTTCTTTCGCCTCAATCCAGCAACTGTTTCCAGTTTCTCTCTTGTGGAATCTGAGAATCTGTTTACCGTTTTGCATTTCTAATTTCCTTTTTCATTCGTTTTGTTGAACATTGATCAGTTACATCTTCGAAAAACTTGTGATTTCGGTTCACGTAGTCTGCCAATTTCGATTTCGTAGTCTACGGAAAAGGTGACGTGACTGGGAAACATCTAGGAAAACTGAATTCTTTGGTTCAAATACTTTCATCATTCTTGGATCCCAGATACTGTTTCAAATAGTCTGATCATTATTCACTTTTCTGTTTTTGAAGTACGGTTTGCCCGTTGGATCCACCACATAATCTCCACAACTGTTGGTTTGACCTAAAACCGTATTTGACCAACCCCTCTCTGAACTCTGAATGAACTTTTCCGCAGGAGATTATTATTTTTGCAGCAATAAAATAAGGGGAAAATGTCCTAGTGATCTCGATGATAAGCAACTATTTCATTGATGCAAACCAAACCAAAACAGCATCACAGAACGGGATGAAAAATATGTAGATCACACGCAAAAAGCGCATATTTCGTAGTACATCAAAAACTATTTTCTTGAAAACATTAATTGAGAATTGTATTCATATCTTGATGCACTAATTAGCTGTGCACCAATCTCCCTCACTTTATGCATATCCTTATGTTTTGCCAGCGCCGGTCAGCTACCGGTCCGATCTCAGTTATTTTTTCTACTCCATTCATACCTACACATTCAAGAAATACTCGTTATTCTCCATTCTGCCACCTTGAATATTCGTTCTATCTTCCGCCTTTCCGTCGTCATCTGCCTGTTTCGTCTGCTGCCTAAACCCCTGCTAAATACCAGTCAGCTTTTCCTCCTTCTTCTTCTTTTTCTTCTTTTCTTCTTCTAAACGAACACCTGTCATTTTAGTACTATCCACCCATCTGCTACTACTTGTAGCCCGGTCACTTTCATCTCTCTATCTCTATTTCTCTTCGTCCCAATGCCATCTTCATCTATGATCCCATCCAAAACCACCCGGGTTTCCGATGAAACCTGTACATGTCTGTAGTCACGTTCCTTCGAAAACTGTTGCCAGTTGTTCCTTGTTTTGTTTGACTGAACCTTTACTGAAAATCTCGATATCTGTGATACATAGTCAGACGATTTTTGTCCTAATGGAGTTAGAACTGTTTGCTGGGTTAGCTATCTTATTGGTCCAAATTTTTTCGAAATTTTGACTGAACCTGTCTTCTTGACGCTCCGCCTTCTTATCTCCTTCTCTCATCTCTCTGTTTTTCTTTTCTCTTCTTCACCTGTCAAATTGTTTTTGGAAAAGCTTGCCTCTCTGTTTCACGTGACATTATTCCACTAGATTTGTCCTATCAATAGTAAGCTTTTATTGAGGAAATATTTACCGGTACTATAATTCTGCGTTGGTTCAAACCATTAGAATTTCCAGTGGTACGATGTTACCGAGTATTTTCTTTTGGCGCAAAATTAGCTTTTGCGTGACCCCGGTGTTATGAAAATCGTGGATATTGTGTTGAGACACGTGTGAATTTTGTTATGCACAGCGAGTCTCTCTTCATCAAAACCCCAAAGTTTAAATGGTTACAACCGAAAATCTGAAATATGCTCCGAGTTCAAGTAAGTGAGCCAGTTAACAAGTGACTTCATTGTTCTCTTATTCTGTGACGACAGTCTGAATTCCCTGACTCCGTGATTACCTTCAACCCCAATTTTCCAATCATATTCCTGTTTTTCTACACCTTCTTAACCACTTCACAAATTTCCCAATTCTCTTTCCAAAAACAAAAATAACTCTTTTGTTCACAAGTTCTCTACATTCATTCTCCTCCAAAAATGCTTTTACAGCCAACCGCTCAAATGGGATGGGATTCGATCAGTGCCATCGTGGCACGACTGCTCGCAGCCTATCCGGTTTATTCAATTCTTTGTGAGTTTCATCTTCTGAAATTCTAGAAAAATATAAACCCATTGATCTACTTTTCGAAAAAATGTTGACTATTTCAGTGAGTATCCTATCAATAATTGCCCTGAGTGCAGGACTTGTTAATATTCGTTTGGAGCCAGACATCAGGAAATCGTTTTCTCCGGAGGATTCAGATGCTGGATAGTAAGTGATTTGTGACCTTGATGTGTCATCTGGACACTAGAAATACGAATAAGGGAACCTGTTTTTGAATGTGTTTTCGTTTTCTCCAATTTCGTTTTTCCTAAGTGCCATCTTCACAGCTAAATAGCCAGTTAGAATTGGAAATTTTGAAATCTTGCAAATAGGGGCAGAGATTCTGAATTTCAAATATCTTGTTTTAGTGAAACTCGAGTATGGCTGGAATATTACGGACTCGATATTTATCCAGAACGAGCATTTTGCATTTTCACAGCGAAATCGGAAAATGGAAGTATTCTACAAGAGGAAGCATTGAAAGATGTGAGTTTCGTTCCCTTTGCTTGAACATTTTGCGATAGAGCGTAGTTTCGCACATGTTATTTCGAAAAATTCATTCCAGATCTACACAGTTGACAAACGTCTCTCGGATGCAGTAGGGTTGAGGGACGGAGATGGAAGAAAAAATTGTGATCCACTCTGTGATTTGAACAGTCCATTCCATTTGTTGGCGGTGAGTTTTTAGAAAATGAATTCTTCATTCGGCCCTTCATTAGACCCTTCACTCGGAAAATGAGCCAGATAAAAAACAAGAATAGATAACCTTTGACCTTAATTAAAAGGCATTTCAGAACCAAACCCGAAAGAACAACGGAACAACAAGTGTTTTTACGTATCCTGACATGCCATACAGTGGACTGGATATCTTTTTGGGACTTCATTTCAGTAATGTCGATTTCAGTGAGTTTTTGAGAACTGTTTTGTTGTAAAAAAGAAAAGTTACAGACCCTCCAACACATCGAATCAGCTCTCGTTCTTTGGTTCTTTGGTATTTTTCCAGATCAGATACTCCCGAAGGAAAACTTGCTTTCAAGGTATATTTTAATTCATTTACAACTTTTCTTGGATTCTCTTGGATACAGAGTGAAACTCCTGTTCAATTCTCATTAAATATTTTCAGGACGCCATCGACGAATTGTTCGAATTATCTAAAAACAGTTCAGCGTTCGAGAATGTTCAGTTCACAATCTTCAGTGATCAAGTTGCAAATCGAGAAATGATTCGAGGAGCCATTGAAGCAACAACCCTGATGACAATCGGATTTTTCTTACTTCTTACTCAAGTGATCATTGTTATCAAGAGGCTATCCACAATCAAAATGACAATTTATCTTGTCGCCACTTCATTACTTACTCCAATGGCTGCAACTATCGCATCGTTTGGAGCAATTTGTTGGATGGGATTCCCTTCATTTTCTATTCAATGTGTCACTCCATTCCTTGTATTGGGTATCGGTGTTGATGATGCATTCATTTTATTGCACAGATGGAAGCATCATATTGCTATTACTGATGGGTTAGTTTTGGTGATGAATACGATTCCACAGAGAGAAAGAAAAGAAAACTAAAATGTAATATACTTTTTTAGACCACGTCGTTTGGAACAAGTGATTGTGGACGTCGGACCATCAATAACAATCACCTCATTGACAAATATTATTGCATTTGGAATCGGATTCTTCACGCCAACACCACAGGTAACTATCGGAGTGATCCAAAAACAGAAACAAGTTTAAGTATCTTTTTCCAGATGTCTTTGTTCTGTCTAACGGCTTCTCTTGCTCTCCTCCTCGATTATATTTTCACCTACACAATTCTCGCTCCAATCGTTTTTCTCTGCAATGATCCCACATATCAATCAGTTCCAAAAGATGAAACTATCTCGAAAGCTGACACGTGGCTTGCAAAGTATTCAAGATTTGTATGTTCATTGAAAGGAAGACTTGTTTGTATTTGTGTGCTCATCGGAATGTATGCATTGACAACTTATGGAGTTATGACGATGAGAACGACATTTGAACCTGCGAAAGCGTTCCCATCAAACTCGAAATTAGTGGACTCGTTGTCCAATATAAAGTGAGTTTTTCATCCAATGATTCAAAAAGATCAGATGTCCAACTTTGAATATTTTCAGACCAGTCTTCAACACGTACTTCCCAATCACTGTGATTGTAAACAATCCACCAAATATAAGAAACGACAATGAATATAATAGTTTCAATAATATGATGAATCGATTGGAAAAAGTTCCCGGAATCAGAGGAGACAACAGAAGTCTCATATTCCTGCCACAATACGAGAAGTACGATAGATTCAAGAATTTAGTTTCGTCTCTTTTGGGTGACAAATATAATCGATCTTATGACAATTTGCCAAATTGGATGGATGCTATTGGAAATCCACCATTGGTCAAATATCACATTGGAGAGGATAACAAGTGAGTATTTCTTTGATATTTCTTTATTTTTCCTTTCGATTTCAGAACTGAAGTGACCTCATTCCGTCTGACTTTACTTGGAAAAGGAATGTCTGAATGGGCGGAAAGAGCAAGAGCAATGCAACACATTCGGACAGTTCTCCGTGAAGAGAAGCAGTTCAATGCAACACTTTTTGATTGTGACTCTGCAATTCTCAGTATCATTCTCACAGTTGGAACTGATTTGATCGGATCTATTGCGGTTACTGTAGTTTGTATGGCTATCGTTTGTTTCGTTTTTATTGCAAATTTCAATGCAGTCGCAGTCATTACTTCTATCATCGCAAGTATTTGCTACGGTGAGTTTCAGATATTATTCATGAAATTTTGTCAAACTAATTAGATTTTTGGGTGACTGATGAGTGATTGAACTGATGAAATTCAACCTTCAAAACATGTTTCAGTACTCGTCGGTGGACTCTCCCTATGGGGTGCAGATCTGGATCCAGTCATCCAAGTAGACGTTCTTCTTGCCACTGGATTCTCTGTCGACTACACCGCCCATGTTGCCTATAATTACTTCCGTGCACGTGGATCACCTCAAGAACGTGTCTACAGTAGTCTTGCTGAGATGGCGATGCCGATGTGTGAAGCTGGTTTATCCACGTTCCTCTGCATGCTTCCTCTCATTTTTGTGCCCACTTATGCAATTGTTTGTTTCGCAAAAACTGTATTTTTGGTTGTTGCCATTGGTGAGTTACTGAGACTAGCCGCTCTCGAAAAAAGCAAAAAGCTCAACTGATGAACTAAAAATATCTCATTTCAGGTCTCCTCCACGGTCTCTTCATATTACCTGTCGTTCTTGCTCTATTCTCAAGAAATTCAATCGATGAAAAAGATGGTCCTCCAGCTGCTATCACATTCTCCACTGCCGCCGATCAACCCCTCGTTGACAAAGATCTGAATGCTGTCTAGAAATCAACCATGTGCAAATTCTCCCACCCCGTGCACTCATTCATTTTTATCTTTATCTGAACCCTTTGAACGTGTAGAAAACTTCAATTTCAGCTAGTCTCTATTGTTGTTATTTATATTTCTTATCTTCTTTCTGTACATATTAATTCATAGTGTTGAATTTGCTCTCAATTGGAAAAATATATTAGAACGCTACCACACTATGTTCTTCCACATATCAATGAAGTTGTTTGTTTTCCTGTTTCAATAGTTTTTCAAAAAAAGTTTTCGCCAGAAATTAATTTCATTAGACACATCAAACGGTGTCTTATAGATGGATTCGACTGATACGGTAGGTTTCTCGTGTCCTTCCTCTTCGGTTACTAGACGGAAAATTGGGTATTTTTTCGTTTTTTGAAAGTTTTCTAGATGAAAATTCAGATGTTTTGATATGGACATGTTTGCTTGAATTTGTTATTGGGTAATTACTATTCTAGAATTCTGAAGAGACGAGATGTGTTCTGATTGAAGAACAAACTAACTTTTTCATCTATCAGATTTAAATACGAGTAGAAAACCCAATGAAAATTCAATGTATCGATAGAAACAAAGTAGTCTGCCTGTCAATCTGTCAGTCCGAAATGTGAAAACAGAAAAGCCATCGTATCTGTATTCGGCCCGCCCCTTTTCCCATCTTTCATTTCAAAAAACGAACATATTTTCTCTTCTTATCATCTGTTGGTTTCTGATTCATTCATGTTCATTTTCTCACTTTTTATCAGTTCCAGTTTCACTTTTCATTCATCTATCACCTTCTTCTCATCTGATACCCGTTTCTCTTCTTTTTCTCGTAATCCCCATTGCGCAACTGTCTTCTTCTTCTTCTTCGTCTTCTTCTCTTGTCATGATGATGCGCAAGTGTTTGGCAGACGGAAACTGTTACACATTTTTTGTCAAAAGAATGCGTCGGCATCATGGGGAAAGAAGGAAGAAGTAAGGCAGAAGACGTCGGAAAGTAGACGATAGGCTTATCGATTTTTCTTGAAGAGATCGTGATGATGATTCTCAGATTTTCTCACGATTAGCTTCTTTCCTCATTTTTCATCAGATGATTCATTTTCTGATTTTCTGTTTCACTGTTGCATTTAGGTCAGCTGAAGATAATAACGCCTGCAATCATTCTCTCATTGTGATGCAAGTTTCATTAGAACTATCCAGAAGCACTGATCTCTCCTGAGTGATCTCAAAAAAAATTGGGATTCAGAGTTTGTCAATAAGTGACATGTTGGATGGGATTACTATCCCGTTGCAAGTGTTTGGTTCGATAGTTGAAAATATCCCAGAAAACCAAAATAAAAACAAATTGTTATTTCCTATTTTGATACCAACCAAATAACTTCCCTTTGACCTTTCTGACCGTAGTTTTCAGAGATGCTATCATTCGAATTTTCACACACCTCCAGCCATCTCTCTTTCTGTTTCTCTCCGAAATTCTCAGATTTTTGTAACCGATTATTTCCGATTATTTCTCAGCTGATCCTCGTTCTTCTCATCATTTCTCTTATGTTTCTTCTCTCGTAAAGACTGTCTGATTTCTCTTAAAGTGTTTGTTCCCTCACGTGTATTTGCACTCTTTTTCGAATTAACAAGTGTCTCTTTCCTGCCAACCGACACAATGAACACGATTGAGAGAGTTGAAAAAGTGATCCTTTATTTAGTTTTTTCTCGACTTTTTTGAACTTTGCCGTCAAAACTTTTCCGAAAATTGAAATTTCTGAATTCACAATTTTGATTCATAGCGTGGTATGTCTGGATATCCTTTTGCTATCAAGAATGTTAGGAGTAAAGAAAATATTGCAGCGTTGAACTATGTAAAGAAAGAAAGCTAGCAAGACTGGAACGAACGTGTTGAAACTTTCCTAACAATATTTTCTTCCAATATCTTTTCAAACCAAATCTCAATTCTGCCAACTTCTTAATTCGACCGTACCTTCGATCAAACTAAACTCTAGAACAGAAAAATCAAAAGTTGGAAAACAGACGAAACGTCATTATCTATTAGCTAAACAGTTTATTTGCTACCTGTGCCACCCTAGGCGGCGTTCCCAACAAAAAATGATTCAACGTTAAAATGAAATCAGTAAATAATTAAAAGCCTAACAGCTTACTGATAGGATTACTGCCCACAAGAGTAAACTCTGCAGAAAAAGTTTAGTTTTTCGTATAAAACGTTTGGTAATGGTCAAGATTTTTTAGTTGATGGGTTACGGTATATGTGCAAAACTCGAAATTCTTGGATCTGAAGAAGCAAGCTCCCTGAAATCGTAACAAAGTCATTTACTTTTAAGGATTTCAGAAAACGAGTTTCACGATAAACTGAAAACCTCAAACTCTTCTATTTGAAATGCTCGAATATATTTATATCATATCTCGGTTCATGTACCCTTCACCACGATCGTACCCACCGACACTGTCCTCTCTGTACTTCGATTTCTTCCGAATTTCTTCAGAATTCTAACATTTGAGTGACAGTTTTAGTATAATACAATTCATCTTCTCAACTCATATTCTAACCAATTGACCACTACCACAACAAAAAGAAAACAAACCGGTTTTGAATATAAATATCAAAAAAAGTCTCTCTCTTCACGAAGGGCGAAAGTAGGTCTTGGGTGTTCATAGTCTCGACGGCGGTCTCTTTTTCTTCTTCCAATTTCTTTTGATTTTCTTTGATTCTCTAAGTTTCTCTAATTTTATACACTATTTCTTGGTATTGTCGGTTCGTTTCGGAAGGAGAAAAAGGGACAGTTGGGGGGAGAGGGTGTCTTCTTTTTCCTGCGCAATTCCTTCTCTCTGATTCTCTTACTCTCGTCCCTGTCTCACACTCATTTTTCTCATTTTCATCATTCTTTATTTTTCTATGAGACAAACACCCACACAATTATTTCCGGTATTTTTGTAGGCAAACCTCGACTTGAAACTGAACTTTTTTGTTTTTTTTTTGAGAGTTTGGCATACTGTATTCTGAATAATTAGAGTTAGGATAGTTGTAGTATGGTACAGCTTCTTGTCAAATCTTCTTCCATCTTTCTTCATCTGGGTATGAAACAAAAAGGTTTTCTCTTACTCCATGTTGCTCGGAATGCTCATATTTTCTACTTCTTACTCATTCATTACCATTTACTGAAACTGAAAACCTTTTCCGACTTCCTCTTCCCGTTTGAGTCACTGTCTGACCAAGCCTCCGTCACCTTCTTATCGCTAACTCGGCGGTTATTATATAACAGAACATTCTTCTGATATTTTGTCAGTTCAACATATTTTGAATAACATCAGAATTATACCAGTTCCTCGTCATTATTAAGAAATTACTGAATCAGTTTTCTGACTTCGAATCACTTAATTCCCCGGTACTGTCATCTTTTTAGAATTCTAAATTTCCATTCATTGACTTTTCTGTCTTGCTAAAGTTACCTTTTCGATATTCACCTTTCCGTCAGTTTTTTTTTTGTTTTTCCATTCACATTACTCTCCAATTTCCAGGTTCCACTCACTGGGCGCGAGCAATGCGCTCGAAATCTATACTGTACATACCTCTCCTATGCATAACTTTCTTCATTTATCCTGTTATAGGTAAGTTTTTTTTAACATTTCAAAAGCTACGTTATTGCTATACGCTAAATCACTGAAAATTTGAAGGGATTAGGTTTTTAATGGACTTATAAAAAGATACTCTGACTTCTTTCCGTTTCTATTATTGATCTCTATCCCAAAAGGAGCGAAAATCACAAAAAATGCTTTCAAGTAGTATCTAAATCGATCGGAAACTATCTTTGAAGATCTCCGACATCTCGTGCTCTCGCTCTGATCTTGTGCTCAAACATCTTATGTGTTCAAACTGACAGATTTCGGTTTGCAAGGCGGAGAACACTTTTTTGTGATCTCACTTTTGTAGAATGAAAAATCGAAAGTGACTCTTAATCTTTCTCTCTTTAACTTCCTAATCACTGTTAATGCGTTCAAACTGTTTATGTTCCATTTTCGTTTCTTGTTCCGAAATGTGGAAATAAACACTTTTTCTTTACTGATAAGATAAGCGTCGGTGCCACCCGCACCGTCGAACCTCCATTCTGTTTTTCAAAAAGAAATTTACAGAATTTCAAAATTTCCAATGTTTACAAGTTGACTGAATGGTCAACAAAACCAACAAACAGTTCTTTTTGAATACAAAAAAACTCAGATTTGTTTATTTTCTCCCATCTAACAGGTTCGGAGGCGGATCACATTTTAATGCCTATCTATGATCTACCACACATCAAAAAATAGAAGAAAATGTACAAAATTCAAAGAGCAAACAACAGGAAAAGATAGATTCAGAGAAGACGAGGGGGCGCAAGAAACAGAGAGAAAAGAATATATTTCTGTATGGAATCGAGAGAAATGGGGGCTCCTGTTTGCACCCGCCTCGGCAAAATGAATCGGCGGTGACCGGAATATAGTGTTCGTTTGGGAAATGCACGAAAGGTGTGAAAAATCACAGAATGCACAATATGGGAAAGGGAGTCTAGGGGTTGGATGGGAAGAAGTTGAGGGACCTTGAAAGGATGTTCCAGAATATAGTATCTAGAAGAAGTGAATTCGAAGAAACTCTCTATTGATAAATCAACAAGAAAGGAGTACGACAATAATAGAAAATGATTACAGGAATCCAACAAAATGAAGAGTTCCAAAGATATGATGGCTGGTACAATAATCTGGCAAACAGAGAATGGGGTTCTGCTGGTGAGTTACACGATTCATCTGATGGTCTTCGCAGAGTCGTAGACGAAGTCTGATATACTGAAATTGTTTCTCATCTAACCAAAATTCAGTTGTCGACAATAAGTATTTCAGGTAGTAGACTGCACCGAGACGCCCGTTCACACTACTCAGATGGTGTCTATTCTGTAAATAACTCTCTACCATCTGCGCGTGAACTATCCGATACATTGTTCAAAGGAGAGTCTGGTATTCCGAATACAAGAGGATGTACCACGTTGCTGGCGTTCTTCAGTAAGTATTCAAGTTTAGAAATCCATTGTAGAGTAGCGCATTTTTCAGGTCAAGTTGTTGCCTATGAAATAATGCAATCGAATGGAGTATCATGTCCGCTGGAAACTCTGAAAATCCAAGTTCCCATCTGTGATAGTGTATTCGACAAGGGATGTCAAGGAAAGACAGAAATTCCGTTCACTCGTGCCAAGTATGACAAAGCAACTGGAAACGGACTGAACTCCCCAAGAGAACAAATCAATGAAAGAACTTCATGGATCGATGGATCATTCATTTATGGAACAACTCAACCATGGGTGTCTTCATTGAGATCGTTTAAACAAGGGAGACTTGCTGAAGGTGTTCCTGGATATCCACCTCTTAACAATCCACATATTCCATTAAATAATCCAGCACCACCACAAGTTCATCGATTGATGAGTCCTGATAGATTGTTCAGTGAGTTTTTTTCAAATAGTTATAGCATACTTTTCTTCTGGAAAAACAACCAAATTATTTTCAGTGCTTGGTGACTCTCGTGTGAACGAAAACCCTGGGCTCCTCTCATTTGGTCTCATTTTGTTCCGTTGGCACAACTACAATGCCAATCAGATTCACCGTAAGCATCCAGAATGGACAGATGAACAAATTTTCCAAGCGGCTCGTCGTTTGGTGATTGCTTCGATGCAGAAGATTATTGCCTATGATTTTGTCCCTGCACTTCTTGGTTAGTTTATACCTATAATTTGTTCCATCTCAGTGTTATTGTTCAGGAGAAGATGTTCGTTTGTCCAATTATACGAAATACATGCCTCATGTTCCACCTGGAATATCTCATGCATTCGGAGCTGCTGCTTTCAGATTCCCTCATTCAATTGTTCCACCGGCAATGCTTTTGAGAAAGCGAGGAAATAAATGTGAATTCCGAACAGAAGTTGGTGGGTATCCCGCTTTGAGAATGTGTCAGAACTGGTGGAATGCTCAAGATATTGTCAAGGAGTACAGTGTCGATGAGATTATTTTGGGTGAGAATTTATATCAGAAATCTTCTGAATCTATGAATAAATGTTTTAGGAATGGCCAGTCAAATTGCTGAACGAGATGACAACATTGTTGTTGAGGATCTTCGGGATTATATCTTTGGACCAATGCATTTCTCCCGTTTAGATGTCGTCGCATCATCTATTATGAGAGGAAGAGACAATGGAATTCCTCCATATAATGAACTGAGAAGGACATTCGGACTTCCACCTAAAACATGGGAGACGATTAATGAGGATTTCTACAAAAAGCATACTACAAAAGTAGAGAGATTGAAGGAGTTGTATGGTGGAAATATTTTGTATTTGGATGCTTATATTGGAGGGTTAGTTTGTGGAAAATGAGACGATAATCTTTGAAAAAATAAAACTGGAAAAAAGAAAACAGAGAGAAGATCATTGATAACAGCCGGTGTTTCAGAATGCTCGAAGGAGGTGAAAATGGACCAGGAGAACTTTTCAAGGAAATCATTAAGGATCAATTCACAAGAATTCGTGATGGAGACAGATTCTGGTTTGAGAATAAATTGAATGGAATATTCACAGAGGAAGAAGTTCAAATGATTCATGGAATCACTTTGAGAGACATTATCAAGGCAACAACTGATATTGATGAGCCAATGCTTCAGAAAGATGTAAGCTCTATTCTTGAACATTTTCCGTTGATTGTAGTTCCCTTTTTTCAGGTATTTTTCTTCAAAGAAGGTGATCCATGCCCTCAACCATTCCAAGTCAACACTACTGGACTGGAACCATGTGTCCCATTCATGCAATCCACTTACTGGACTGATAATGACACAACATATGTCTTCACATTGATTGGATTGGCTTGTGTTCCTCTCAGTAAGTATTGAAAAATAGAGAATGTAGTGAAGATTATCTGTTTCACGTCTTCGGAATGAGATAATTTTCAGTCTGCTACGGAATCGGTCGCTACCTTGTCAATCGTCGTATTGCAATCGGACACAACAGTGCTTGTGACAGTTTGACAACTGACTTTTTGACTGATGGATACAATCAAAAAGGAGATGTCTACGGAGTCAATGGTTTGTTTTGGTATTATCGTTTTTCAAAACTTAACTTTCGAGTTTCAGCACTCGAATGGCTGCAAGAAGAATATATACGACAAGTGCGGATAGAAATAGAGAATACAACGTTGACTGTCAAAAAGCCGCGTGGTGGAATTCTACGGATCATTCGATTTGAACCAGGACAAAAGATTGATTTGCTCCACTCAACACCCAATCCAGAAGCTATGCACGGTCCATTTGTGTTGTTGTCTCAGAAGAATAATCATCATTTGGTGATTCGATTACCATCTGACAGAGATTTGTCAAAGTTTTTGGATCAGATCAGATTGGCGGCGACTAAGATCAATTCAGAGGTTAATGTAGCTGATGAACAGAATAAAGTGAGTTTATATCCCGTATCTCATTCATTAAATGCTTGATATTGCCTAGGTTCTACTCGATCAAGCGATCACAAAGGAACGTCGTCAAGACCGTCTCGATCAATTCTTCCGTGAAGCGTACGCCAAATCGTTCGATGCCAAAGAACTCCGAGATTCAGAGAACTCGTTTGATTCCACGAATGAAGATATTCTTAATGAGACAATCTCACGTGAGGAACTGGCGTCTGCAATGGGAATGAAAGCAGATAATGAATTTGTGAAGAGATTGTTCGCAATGACAGCCAAACAAAATGAAGATAGTTTGAGTTTCAACGAGTTCTTGACAGTTTTGAGAGAATTCGTCGATGGTGAGTTGCTTTGTTGCCATATTTTTAATAACCAGATCACTTCCAGCTTCACAAAGAGAAAAACTTCTAACTTTATTCAAAATGTGTGATTTGGAGGGAACTAATCGAGTGCTCCGAAAGGATCTCATAGAATTAGTCAAATCTTTGAATCAGACAGCAGGTGTCAATATAAGCGAAGCAATGCAAATGAAAACTCTCAACGAAGTTCTTCAGAATTCAGGTATGCGGGCTGGTTCGAGGTATTACTGAGAGTTTTTCTTTCGCAGGAGTGAGCAACGAGGCCAGATATCTAACATATGACGACTTCAATGCTCTCTTCGCGGATATTCCAGATAGACAGCCAGTTGTATTACCATTCAACAGAAAGAAACAACCAAGTATTGCAGAGTAAGTTTAGCTGAGGACATCATAAGAGCTCCCTAAAATAATTTCAGTACTTCCTCACTGAACTCCTTCGCTGTTGTTGATCGATCCATCAACAGTTCTGCTCCGATGACACTAATCCATAAAATCTGTGCATTTTTGGAGACTTATCGTCAGCATGTCTTCATTGTATTCTGTTTTGTGGCCATCAATTTGGTCTTGTTCTTTGAGAGATTCTGGCGTAAGTCTTTTGTAAAAAGTATTCGATTAAGTTGGTTCTTTGACTTTGGTCCAATACTAATTGTTTCTCGTATTCAGACCGCAAAACGCTAAAATTCACTACTTCAGACTATCGTTATATGACCGAAAACCGAGATCTTCGTCGTGTAATGGGTGCCGGAATAGCTATAACTCGTGGAGCAGCGGGAGCTCTCTCGTTTTGTATGGCTCTGATTTTGTTAACTGTGTGCAGAAACATTATTACTCTGTTGAGAGAAACAGTCGTATCACAATATATTCCATTTGATTCAGCCATTGCGTTCCACAAGGTTTGCATTTCCGTCTGTGTGTCGGTGTCCTCTGTCTGTGTGTCTGTGTGTCCATGTCCTTCCCGTGTCTGTGCATGTCCCATGTCTACATACAAACCCTATTGAATGTCAGATGCCAGCTTCCGTCGAGATATTCCAACAAGAAGCTTAACATCTTAATAAAAAATGTTAAAGATTCATGAACTCAAACTTCTATTTTCAGATTGTAGCATTATTCGCAGCATTCTGGGCAACCCTTCATACAGTCGGCCATTGTGTCAACTTCTATCATGTTGGAACTCAAAGTCAAGAAGGATTGGCTTGTCTCTTCCAAGAGGCGTTCTTCGGGTTAGTCTCATAAAATGTTATTTCAATGTTCTCTCTCATTCACGTTTCCCCCTAAACTTGCCATTTCAGATCCAACTTCCTCCCATCTATCAGTTACTGGTTCTATGGTACAATTACTGGATTAACTGGAATAGCTCTGGTCGCTGTGATGTGTATCATCTATGTGTTCGCATTGCCTTGTTTCATCAAGAGAGCTTATCACGCATTCCGTCTCACCCATCTTCTCACAATCGCGTTTTATGCATTGACTTTTCTTCACGGACTGCCGAAGTTGCTCGATGTGAGTTTAGATATTTAACAGACATTGTAAAGATATCAAGGCTTGAATTATGATGTTTCAGTCGCCGAAGTTTGTTTACTATGTCATTGGCCCAATCCTAATTTTCGTCATCGACCGAATCATCGGACTGATGCAATACTACAAGAAGTTGGAAATTGTCAGTGCTGAGATTCTTCCATCCGACATCATCTATATCGAGTTCCGACGTCCGAGAACATTCCAATACAAATCTGGACAATGGTTGACTGTTTCATCTCCATCAATTCCATGTACTTTCAATGAAGCTCACGCTTTTTCGATTGCTTCAAGTCCTCAAGATGATAATGTGAAGTTGTATATCAAGGCAGTTGGCCCATGGACATGGAAGTTACGAAGTGAATTGTTGAGAGCTCAAAATACAGGATCCCCATATCCACTGATTCATTTGAAAGGTCCGTATGGAGATGGAAATCAAGAATGGATGAATTACGAGGTGGCGATTATGGTTGGAGGAGGAATTGGAGTGACTCCATACGCATCAACACTCAATGATCTAGTCCAACTCACTTCTAATGATGCATTCCATAGAGTTCGTTGTACAAAAGTTTACTTTTTGTGGGTGTGTCCGACACATAAGAATTACGAATGGTTTGTGGATGTGTTGAAGAATGTGGAGAATCAGGATAGACAAGGAATTCTGGAAACACACATTTTTGTGACGCAGTTGTTCCATAAGTTCGATTTGAGAACCACTATGCTGGTAAGTTTTTCAGGATATGAAAATCTCAAATTGACATTTTTTCTACAAAATTTAATATTTCTTATACTTTAATTTTCAGTACATCTGCGAGAAGCACTTCCGTGAGGCCAACGCTGGAATGTCAATGTTCACGGGATTACATGCAAAGAATCACTTCGGAAGGCCCGACTTCAAAGCATTCTTCAAATTTATTCAGAATAAACACAATGAGGTTTGATTAGAACAAAGAGAAGAAAGGGGTTCTCATGAAAATGTGTGTTTCAGCAATCCGAAATAGGAGTGTTCAGTTGTGGACCAGTTAATCTGAATGAGAAGATTGCCGAAGGATGTGCAGAAGCGAATCGACAGAGAGATGCTCCTTCATTTGCACATCGTTTCGAGACCTTTTAACTTCCCATTTTCTCATATTTTCTCAAAACTTCACTTAATTTTTCTACGTCTTTTCATGAGTATTCAGTGCCAGCTTTACCATCACCAATTGTTATATTTTGAATTTTCAGAATCTTGGATTTCTTGGAAGAATACCGTAATCTTTTCCCTTTTCATTCTTCTAAATCCAAGGTTTTGAAAATTCAAAATGTATTGCTTTCTTCGTTTTCTCTCCGTTTTCATTCACTTTTTATGGGTAATAATTTTTTATTTCTTGATTTAAAAATTGAGTACAGTGTATTGATTGATTTTTATTATTAATAAATCTGACTTTTTCAAATTCAAAAAGAAACAGCTCCTCCAAACAGATTTCGTTGCTTTTCCAATCCGGCAATTGTACGAGAAGCACCGGAGGAGTAGAACTGAATTATTGATTGATGAAGACGTTTCGAGAAAAGAATTCTCGGACAAAAGAGCTCACTCACCTTAAACTTCTTCATATCACTTTCAATCATTTCGTAAAATTCATTAATTTCATCAAAAATATCATAAATCACAAAAAAAGCGACGAGTAGAAAAAGAGTAGAGAAAAATAAAGAGAATGACGAATACAATTGAATCAATCCCATTTCGAAGGGAACAATGAAAGAAATTGACAAAAAGAATCGAATGTTTTATACACTTTTCTATTGTTTTGTATCACAGAGAACAAGTTTTCTCAATTTCCAGATAATTCGAAACAAAACCAATTAAAATGAATAATCAGAACCTCCAGAAGACAAGAGACCAGTGTCGAAATCTTCCAATTCGTCGATTGATTCTCCTGAAAATATAAAGGGATTTTAGAGGGAGATTGGGAAATAGAAAAGATTAATAATGCTGGTAAACGTTTTAAAAACCTCACCATCTGACAAAACCAACGGCTCAATTTGTTGAACAACTTCTGGATTCTTTTCTTCTTTCTTCTGAACAGGCGGTACCACATTCACTGGCTTCTCAACTGTTTTCACATCTTCTTTCTTCTTCGATTCCACAATATTTTTCTCTTCTTTCTTTTCTTCATCGTTATCATCAAAATCATCCAAATTATACATGTCCTCATCTCCAAATAATGCATCGATTTCCTCACTTTTTGTTGATTTCAAAGTTGGACGGTTTGTTGTCAATGGAGGTAGATGAGCAGGAGAAAACAAAGAAGGCAGGGAAGACGATGGAGCACTTTCAGAAGGCGTTGTTGCCACGTCATCAGTCACTAATCCTAGCTTCGATGGACCCCAAGCTTTCGATGAATCTGTTTTCACTGTTGGTTTGGAGTTACGCAGGAAACTCAATCCACCTGAAACTTCTTGAACTTCCGATTCTTCTGGTTTTCCAGATTTTCCCAAAATATCAGCAAATGTGAGTTTCTCATCCTCGACTTCTTCAGATGATTTCGATTCGTTCGGAGAATCAGAAGAATCCGAAGATGATGAGGAATCATCACTTGAATCAGATGAATCAGATGAAGATTCAACTGAATCTGCTATTTCTTGAGCCACTTTCAGACGCGCTAGCTGAAATTTCCATTGAATTTCTCTGAATTTTGTTTCGATAACTCACTCTAGCTCTCTGTATTTCCGCCCGTTGTCTCTTCGTTCTCTGAATTTCTTCTTCACTCAAAGGTGTCACTCTAATCGGTTCTCTTCTCAATTCAATCGGATTCACCTTTGGAAATGGACCACCGTTTTCGATTGGTCTCGGATTTCGAACAATTTTTTCCGAAATGTCGATTTTCAGATTCTTTAGAAAGGAATCAATATTCTCCGTTCCTGGTGATGTCAAATACTTTTCAGGATTCTCCACATAGTCTTCAGACATTTGAGATCTCATCATTTGTGCAGATATGTTATACCCTTTCGAGTCAAGCCACAAGGCTATTAAACTGTGTGATACGCATTCTGAAATATCCAAATGTATACTTATTCTCAACAATTGGAAAGAAAGCTAGATAAGAAATAGTTGTTTCAGATGAAAATGTCGAAAAAAGTTTTTTCCGGAAGTTTTCATTTCGATTTTTTCGAATTTGTTTTATTCCAGGGTTTTTGTTTCCTGTATTTTACCTTTATCAGTCAGTGGCTCCTTTCCCTCATTCAGTTTCTTTGACCCGACCAGTGCCATGTTCATTGTACCTCTGATATAAGTCTGAAAGTTTCAAAATCTTGAATAAGGCTGTTTTGGTTCAACTTTGTACTCAATTTTTTTGTTTCAGAACTGTGGTTTGATACTTCTCACAAATTATCAGAATGATATTCAATAACGTTGATTACGAAAAAATTTTTCGAAACCCTCAATATTTTCAAAAATGGGGACCCCTTCGATACAATACATATTCGCAAGTCACCAAAACGAAACAATGGAAAATTTCGAATAAAAAATTCCGATTCATTTTAAACTTACTCTCAATTGTGCATATTCAGGTGCTTTGGACAATTGATCTGCCAATTGACCGAGTGATGGATATGTTGAGTGCATTTTAATAAAAAGAATAGGTAATATAGTAGAGTGAATTGAAAAGGAAATGAAAGGTGTATATGTGCGGCTGTATTGAAAGGGGGCTCTGTTCGCGCAAAGTGAGCCGCTTAGAGAGCGGAGGAGCAGAGAATAAGAGCAGAAAGAGCCGACACGGGTCCCCATGGAAACACAGAATATAAAAAGAGACAACACGAATCGCTTCATTCACATACCAAAATCTATCTATAGAAAAATATATCAAGAGCCATTACAAGGTGGGATGGTTGGTGAGAAGGGGTAAGATGGTGGTATCACTCGAGTTTCTTAATTATGGATAAAGGTGCTATAAATAAAGAAATATAAAAACTTTCTGCGGTTCTTAGTGATTGGGCTTTTGCGTAGTATAAAAAGCAGGGAAGGGGTGAATACACTAGGTGAGAATTAAGGGGGTTGTTTGAAACATGAACATGGTGGGTCCTTAATGCAAAATATATATATGTATATCTAAGTGTTTTAAGTAAGTATTTTGGAATCAACGAGTGATATGCATAGGAGACAATGTTTTGGGGACATTGACTAATACAAGACTTACAGATTTTTTCAAAAATCTACTGTATAAAATAGGGTCGGGTTGGCTATGACCGGGGATGGATAAGTTACATATATTTCAAAAATATAAATAACAAATAATACTTATATAAATATAAAATCTAGATTTTTCTGTAGATTTTGTGGGGGTTTTTTAGTTGGAGTCAATGGATTTTGGGGTGAGAATGATTCGAGTTATTGTGATAAAATTGTGTGAGAAGGAATGGAGGACTCGTATCACTATTAGGGAGAGAATAGAGGAGTCTTAAAGTTTGAGGGCGATGGAAAGATACTGGGACTCGTTAGAAAGAGGAAAAAAGACAACTAAAGTATGACGTCTACACGAAGAAGGAGGGAATGGATGAAGATTTCTTATCCACTGATAGGCACAAGAGTGTGATCATTGTGATCACATGTCGACGATGATGGAGATGCTGATGGAAGAGAACCTGGACTGAGATTCATGTTATCAGACCAGATGGTATTCAGAAATCCGAATCCCGATGAGGTGCTGCTTCCTTTCAGTGACATCAACCTGCAAAATTCATTGAAATGAGATTTTTCCTCAGAAAACAAAACATTGAAATGTTTTACTTACCCATTTGTCGGTGATTCTTCTCGTTTCTCCTTTTCAAGGCCGATATTGGACCATGAGGACAGAACGTCACACCTGCGGGACAATATCTCTGAAAATACGAAATTCATTTCAAAAACATGACTAAATAATTACCGTTCTCCATGATATCATTAATCGAGTTGTTATTCCAGTAGTCATAGGTCCCAACATCTTGCTTTTGCGCTCCCAACGATGGACGCTGCATCTTCTGGGACACAGGAGCTGAAGTTCGTCCCAATGCTTGCAGAGAATCTGGCGTGAGCGAGTTGCGCATTGATGGGAAACTGCGGAGCTAAAAAGGGTTTTATTGACCAATTCTGAAACGGGCCGATTCTTACCAATGCATCCAATCCCAGAGAACTCTCCATACTGAACGGCAGGTCATTACTCATCTGGTTGAAGAGATTACTACCGTTTGTGAACTTTCGATACATCATCTGTTGTGAGTGTTGTTGTTGTTGAGCTTGAAGTTGTTGTGCCTGTAGCTGCTTCTGCATCATCAATGAAATTCCACCACGTTGTCCCGATGACATGAGTTCCTGTTCTGTCTCTGGGAGATTTCCAGTTCGTTGGAATATGTGCGTTTCGATCTCCTTTCGAGCAGCTTCCACATTGTGCGGTAGACCAGTGACCTGAGAAAGAGGGAAAGTTGAAATAGATGCGAACAAGGAGACCTAATAAGATAACTATCTATGATTATATCTTCGACACGCGACCCCTGTCACCTTCGCAGCGAACTTTCTAACGTTTCGTGATGAGTGCGACGCGGTGGTATCCTAATTACCACTTACTCTATGAAATCAGATAAGGATCCCAGAAACAAGTGTGAATACTAACAATTGTTCTTTGAACAATGTACTGAATTTTGCTTGAACTTAAGAAGCATGGGAACGATTGAATCTGTCGGAGAGTACATGAATTCGACCAAAACTTCAGTAGATAAATTAAAATGACGATATTTCGGCGTGCAAAATTTTCAAAGTTTCAACTAGTAGATGCCCAGCGAGTGTAGAAGACAGATCTTCCAAACGGTATCACAATACATGACCATAGTCAGCTGAATGTCGTTAATAAACCCCTTTTCCCAATGACGATTTCAGTGGTTTCTGATTCCCCACAAAGATCCACTCATTTATCTATCGCTCCCTTGTCCGTCTCGGGGTACCGGGCATTTGTGTCAAACGGACAACTAAATTGGGAGGAATGACGACGATGCGGGGGTTGCAAGATGTCATGTACTCACGGGGCCACCACAACCATACCACGGCGCACTGTCAACACATTCACAGTTCGTAAGAGAAAGAGAGTGAGAGGAGGTCGTCGACGACCCGGATGATAATTACCATTGTGAGGAAAACGAGGAAAAGGCCATGCGGATACGGTAATTTCTTCTGTCGCCACTATAGACACACAAAACCGCCAATTACATAACCCTAATATGATCTGATTACTGTTCCCCTTTCTCTACAAGTTCGCGAACCTCGTCTCCCCTTCTTTCGAAACTAACACATTAATAATGAAGACGCTCCCTAATATTTGTTTGTCATTTTAATGAAAACCCCAATACACTTTTTCTAACATACTCTTTGTTTCACCACCGACAAAATGTTGCTCATATCGTGGTCGGCGGCAATAAAAGAGCATATGTGCAATTTAGCCGTCTTGACGCCTCGCCGTACGGCGCCGGTCTTCTTCTGTTGCCATTTAATTAATTGAGTCCTCTTTTCGTCTCGTCATGTCATCAGAAAGGAACAAAGGGTAGGATCCCTATTTCTACTGTTTCAATGAGAAAGAGTTGTCATTTCGTGCTTCGGGCGTCATCGCGTGACTCCAAAAACCCGGGTGGCCCCCTTCTATTCATCGGTAATTTGACTAATCTACTAGCTCTCAGAAGAAGAAGAAGTCAAGAAGGCGTCATTGCCCATCAAACTGAATTATCTCATCAACAACAAAAGACAACCACACCAAGACAAGATGATATTTTGTTGCGAATCGGAGACATGCAACATTAATCGGTCCCGCGGGGGACCAGGGAACTATTCTACCCAAATTAAAAGATCCTAATCTTGACATCTTTTCTAAACAAGCAGATCAGATCCTAAATTTGCTTCCATCTGTTATGTGTTGCACATACTCCAAGCAACCGGATTAAAAATATTTTCTCCATCGAATAAAATGAATTAACAAGAAAAGTCAGCAGCAACTCATTGAAAATTCACGAAAAACCAAGCGAGAGGTCACGAGTACTTCCGGTTCCGTTTTCAGAATAAAATCACCAGATTTTCGATTCTAAACCTCTGGAGCCCAAAAAGACCAACTAATTGTGCCCTTCGGCAGGCATATTTTAAGATAACATGTTTTCTTGAACTTGTTTCTCCATCATTCATTCAAATAACTATATATTGGCAGACAATTGAGTTGTTTTTGTTTGCCAATGTGTATTTCTCCACATGCCGTCTGCAACTGTACGACCTCGAAAATCGCTTGAAAGCGACCAGGAAGAAGGGGAGAAAAACAAACGGGGAAACAGCGTACGCGAGACGCTAAGGAATTGGGTATATCAGACACACATGTGGTTGGGTGGTGTTTGTGAATTCGTCTGTCTCAAGAAAAATTAAACACTAGGCTCAAAGTGGGTCCGATCCATTTAGGTTTTGAGATATAAAATAAAAAATTCTGAGAACAAGGAAACCTCTATTTCCACACTAATAGTTTTTGGATTCAGCGGATAATAGGCCGAGCTTTGTCACACATTTCATAATATTGGATCCATTCTAGAATGTCTCTAACTAGTAAAACAAAATTTAACATTCGATTCAAATCTGATTTGACAGATAGGCCAGATGGTCTTAAACTAGGTTAGCCAGGTGGTCCAGATGAAACAGCGAGTAACCTTGTAGATTTTTAACAAACTGAACTTTCGTCCCACGCTAATCAGCAGAAGAATCCATACAATCAAGGTACCATCTTTACAGTCCAGTGAAATACTCTCAACTAGCTCATTTTCTCACCTCAAAAACGGGTTCCTTTTCGCGGCTCGGTGTAATGATGTAGGTGTGTGTATCCTGTTGAATTCTTTTGATTGTCGCACCCTTCGGTCCAACAACAAGCCCGACAACTCTCAACGGCACTCTGACGTAAATCGTTACCTGTCCGGGTGCATGGGCTCCTGGAACAACTAAAGCGGCGCTCAGAATACATTGCTTGGCAACGAACCTTGACTGTGTCTTCTGGATGCACGAATCTGTGTGAAGTGGTCGGCAGCACATTCGATTTCTCGCTTGGCTTCTCTGACATCTTCCAATCGCCCAGTGACCACGAATATCGGATCCTCTCCGCGAATTGGAGTCTTGATGTAGGTATTTGTCTTTGCTCGGAGTGCTTTGATTTTACATCCTAAAATACAGTCGATAAAAATTGTAACCATTAAGTTGGTCCCCACACGAAAAGTTTCAGTTTTCAAAAACTGAAGATTTTATGGAAACTTTTATTTACCTTGACGACCCACTATTTCAGCGACATGCTCAGATGTGGGCACTTCGACCGATTCGGTCACATTTTGCACACCGATCGATGTTCTGTAATTGAGGAACTGAGCAATGTCATCAGGGTCGCTGACTGGTGAGCATGAGGCGTTGTCCTCTTCGTAATACCAAGCACCTGGCAACTTTTGTGCAGTCTCCTCTATCATTCTGAAAATAATAAGAGAATTAATGAAAGAATCAGTGTCTTTCGCGCAAAGTCTTTGGAACACTAACTTCTTTACTTCTCAAATTAATCACAAAATGAAATGCGGCAAAATTAAAAGAAAACAGGGGAAGTGAGAAATAAGTGTACGGAAAGAGTTCTAGTAAAACATTGAAGAATAAGAGTAAAACGGAGACAATTGAAAATCAGACATGAATTGGTGGGTTTCAGCTTTAAAAACGACTTCGAAAATATTTTTAAAGTGTCGGTTCTCATGATTCTGATTCAAAGACAATGTGAGAATGAGAAGGATCAATGGAAACAAGTGAAATGGCATCATCAATTCACTCCTTCGATCGTAAGGTCAAAAAGTGCGATTTTGAGTTTATGAATTTTGAAAAATTAATGAACTGCACGTTCCATTATAGTAGAAAATTTTCAAGATCAGATTCAAAAAAATCAGGTAAAATGCAGAATGAAACCACAACCGAAGCGGTAGACCGAGGCGCATATGATGAGGACAGACAGGCGGTGCTGCGCAAAATGGCAAAGTACGGACAAAGAATTGGGCGGTACTGCTGGAGGACAGACAGGGGGAAAGTGAGTGTATCGCCTCGACACCAAACAACTGGTGGTGGTGGTGGATGAAATGAAAATCAAAAAATGGTGGGTGATGGAGAAATGTGAAGAAAAATGAGAGGGAACCCGGCGAAAATCTGAAAATTGGCGCTTGAAAAATATTATTTGAAGTTTTCTCGCGCCGATCGTGTTTGCGTAAAATTGCGGACAAAACACATCAGCTTGTTGTGTACCGTAGTCTAACGAACTGAAAAGTATTGAAGTTCCAACTTGGAAAACAATTTTGAAAAATTGACAGCACACCGAAAATTTAGTTGAAATTTTCGCCGGAAAGTGGACGAATGTCGGAACTAATCTAGAAAAGAGGTCTACGGAAAGAGGTAATAAAATAGAAGAGACCACTGGTGAATTTATTTTTTGGTAGATTCTCAAGAATAAGGAACACATTTTTTCGATTCTAGTCGGAAATGATGAGAAAGGAAAAACGTTCGAAACGAATGAAAGTTTTTCTCTTCGAATTTCTAAGTTTTTTTCCTGCCAAAGTGGGGGGCAACGATACTTAATTGCAGTTCGAGGTTGTTTCTCTTTTCTTCTTTTTCACTGTCAAATATCCGACCCACTTAAAAAAAGAGAGAAAATTTTCGAGATATGTTTGAAAAGAAATGGCAACACGTTTCGCGATACTAGTCATCCTTGAACATTTTTTTTCTTACTGCACAAGGTCATTTTACGATAATCAAGCTTTTAAAACAAACAATTCTTATTGAGTAGTGACAACGAATCTAGCTCTAAACTCACTGATTCCAAAATTCCGGTTCCCATCGGTTGTAGCCATACGAGTTGCTTGAATACCCTTCTGAAAATAACTAATTCCTTTTCAAAAACACCAAAATCTAATTTTTCTTACCGTTTCTCATAGAATAAGGTGGCGACATAACTGGCATTTTACCTAAATACCAAAAGTTATTTTTTTAATTCGTGAGTTTTGAAAGGTTTTTTCGAGATAGAGAAAGATAAGCATCTATATAATGATACGTTAAGAAAATCTGAAATGCCGAAAAATAGAGAAGAAAAGAAATTGGGAAAATATTTCAATGGGTATACAAATTTATAGGTCGAAAGAAAGGGGTAAATTACAAAACAGATCCATCAAAATCACTCCGTTCTCCAGAAAACAGAGGACACGGCGGCTCGCTCAAAAGGGGGCGGAGCTTACTGAAGAGAAAGAGGGAGAGAGAAATGTGGGCGGAGCTTAGTTGTTGTGACATGGCGCAACATTTTTGGCGGTGAAGGGTGATGTTTTAGGGAAGAAGAATAAGGTATGCAAATTAAGGTGGTGGTTATGTAAGGGGGAGGGATACGGTAGTAGTAAAGAGAGAACAAAACAAGAGAATTGGAAATTAGACGGAGGGGAAAAACGATGGATTTGGATGTTTCGAAGGGAAAATTGCGAGACAGATTTTGTGGATTTTTCACAATATACCAGATAACTTAGGTCTTTGAAGAGGTAGTGTTTCTTGACCAGAGAGATCTGTATTTCGAGACTATTTCAGTACAAACGTTTGTTAGTACTAGATCCTGATCTAGAATGCCAGCGACGCGTTTTCAGATTGGAAACCGACACACCAACACACCAACGGGAAGAATCCAACCCTATAATAATAAAAAACGAGCGGTCTCCATAGAAAAAGGCGTTGTTTTTTTGTAATACGAGCTCCTCATCCCCCCCCCCATTCTTCCCACTATTCTTTCCTTCCCGAAATCGGATCAAATCTGTTTACGGCGAGAAAATGAATGGGATAGTATAGTGGAAGTAGAGGTTCGGGGTGTCTGTTCGTATGTTAGTAGAGTCCGGATGTCCAGTTTCTGATTTTTGACAGGATTCACAGATTCGGCGTTCTTGTGAGTATCGAAATAAATCTCGCAACCATTTGTGACACATAATATCTGTTTGAAACAAGGAAACAAGGATGGTAAATCCAAATTCAATCCATTCAGAGATATTTGAATATCCAGGTGTGTTTCACTATGTCTGTCTCACCTGCTCATCCAGATGTCTCCCCCTCCCCATACCCATTTAAAGCACGAAACTATCCTCTCCTTCTCTCTCGAAACAGGCGGTAAAATGTGTCCATTAGACGGGTGCCAGGTGGTTTCGCAACATCCCCCATCGCCACCATTTGAGTTATTATGAAACCACGAGAAGTATCATCTGTGCCAGCTGTCTGTGCAGATCCTTATCTCTTCAGTCAACCGACATTTTATGCAACACGCGGGTTGTTATGTCTTTTTGGTTTGACCGGCTAAGGATGGGTCATCATTATTTAATGGATATGCATGTATAGAGAGAGACAGTACAAAGAATTAGAAGGCGACACGAATTTTCACTATGAATACCTGTCAAACTACTGTATCTCCTTCAAAGTCTTCATTCTGCAACCCCGAAGTCCTCTGAACCCAACACTGTCACGCATTGTTTGAAAGAAATACGGTTCCATGATCGTCACCTCAGACATCGAAACAATAAGTGAGGTCGTTTGTCTGGAGTCACATGGTTATCAGAGTACCCCTTTCCTACAAAATGTCGTCTACATGTTTCTGTCTAGACAGTTATGACTTTGAGTGAAAGGAAAAAAGGGGAGTAGGGTACGGTAGTCTATGCTCTGCGATAACCTTTAAAGATCATTTGACCTTCTACGAATACTGAGAAGTGGTATGTGGTAGATGAGCTTGGATAAATGGAGAACTGGGAAGGCGTGGCTTTTCGTAAGAACATCTGGAAAGTTGTGGAATTTTATTAGTAAATGTATCTCTATTAACAATGACATGGAATTCCTTGTGACCCAAAACAGTTTTATTTAAAAAAAAAAAGATCGTTTAAACGAACACTTTCGAAATTCATCGGTTCCCTCAATGAGATTGTGCGGATAGATTTGGAACATGACAGAAGTGAATATAAATTGGTGTGAAACAGGGATTTCGTAATTCTTTTCTGAATACACAGACACGGATCCTTCTTCACTTCGCTCCCCATTTTCCCCTTAACCACCAACCGCCAACAGGAATAACAGCAAAAAAAGCGTTGTGAAGTGATGAAACTCTTTCGAAATTTCAATGTTCTAAATGTTTATCTGATGGGATCAGAAGAGAAAGGGACCGGATTTTAACTAGAGGGAGGGAGTCTTGGGCAAGAGGGATGAGATTTAAAGAGTCTCAATATAAAAACATTATTGGTAGCCTAAAAAAAAGAGATAACTCTGTAAAAATCTGGTTTCTGATTCGTTAATGAGTGAATTTGCTTTAAACTGAAATGCGTAAAAGTTTTTGCTCAGTTCTATTTAAAAAAAGATGACAGTGATTAATGAATCAGGATGCGATCAAGATCTAACAAATCATTATTCAACATTCAATCAGATTAGATTCCACGAGTGATAAGGTCTAATTATGTATAATGAAAATGTTCCAGAAGAAAGACTTGCACAGGTGAGAAACGAAAAAAGGAATGAAACTACATATGCATTGAACAATCTTGCCTTTAAATTGTATACAAACTTTCAGAACATACTGAAAAATATTGAACGCAGAAAATATGAGGATAGAAAAGAAGTTGCATTTTCAAAACTGCTCATTTTCTGTGTCCTTCTGGATGTCTTTCAGATTATTTTTTGAGTACAACTATATTGGACTTTCAGACAAGACTCTACCTTCATACTAGAACATTGTCTCATTCACCACAACTCATCCCATTCCTTCAGAGCACAAACAGAACACACAACCACTGATTTCCGATTCTTCATGAAGAAAAAGGTGGTTCCTGTGTGCTTAAGTGTTGCGGGAAAACCATCGAAAAAAGTGTGCCTACGTACAGAAAGAGTGAAAAAGGACACTGTCCTTTTACGATATTGGAAAAAAGTTGAATTAACAAAAAAGGAAGCTTGTGCTTTGAAAAACATGGCTCTCATTGTGTTTGACAGGTGTTCACAATAGGAGGATAAGCAGGGGAAAAGGATTTGAAAATTGAAAAAAAAACGGGAGGTGTGAGAATTTTCACTTACAGTTATGAAGGTCGAATCAGCGGGAGAGTGAGAATTGGACAACAGGATAAGAAGAAAGAAAATGAGGAATATGAGGGAGAAGAATGAGAAAAAGAAGAAGATATTCGATGGACTAATGGAAAAGAAGAAGGACAAAAGGATAAAGAATACCATACGGTCTAAAACACTCTTTGGTTTGGAAGGTAATTCTGTTGGGCCGTGATGAGGGTAATGAGTTGCTGAACTTTCAAAAATGTTGTTAGAATGAATAAGGTCTACTGGTTTTATGTGCAAAAAAAAAACTGGTGGAAATCAACCTCAAGTTTCTGAAGCAGATATAGACCAAAAAATATTTTCTGACATACTGACAGACGTAAAATAGCTAAAACCAAACAGTTATAGTACATGAGTCAAAGTTCAGGAAAATTGAGAAAGTTTGTGATCTGAATATGATTATAACGTTGTTAAAAGAGCTCTTATGTACGAATTGCATTTTCTGAAAAAATAACAACGAGTAATTAACTTTTATAATTTTTCATAAGTCTTGAAAAAGAACTTGGTAAGTTTTTAAAGTTTGAACCAATCGAAGTGAAATAAATGGTACACTAAATTTTCAATGGTTCAGTCTGAAATTGGCTCATCTGAAATAAAATCAAGATTCTTATAAAGCGGTAAGTACTGTCAAATTAATTTTTTTAAGTAAGCAAACATGCTTTTCAAAACTGAAAGTAACAGAAATTTCTCCAAATTACTTGAATCATGAAATTGAAGAGAACAATTTCATTAAAAGAAAAAAACAACGAAAACTTTTAGCGTCTGAGCACAGAACAGTAAATCTCACTTTTTAATGGTTCTACAGAAAGATTTCGAGATATGCAGCTGGTTTTGATACAAGTATTCTAGGTTTTCTCATTCTCCAAGGTACTGTGATCAAGAAAAAAGTGAATCAAAGCAGTCAAAAGTCCAATCGAAAAAGTTTTCAAAAAAGAAGAGTTTCTTCATTTCATTTGCCACACCACCAAAAACGACGTGTATTTCGGAATGGCATTGACGGAGGCTCTGTTTCTCTCGGAATGGGCTCTCGGAGTGCGCAACAGTCTCTCCCTCGGAAGGATCGCATTTCAGGTATTTTCCCCCTCCTCCTTCTTCTTCTTTTCCTCCTTCCGCAAGAGACTCAATATCGACAGTTTTCGCAAACAAAAACACACACAAACAAACGGAAACGAAAGAGAGAGAGAGACGATTCAATCCATGCGGAAATGCTTCTTCTTCTTCTTTTTCGCGCCTAGATGGATCCAAGAAACTGGACATTGCGCAATTTTTGATAACACGGAGACTTTTTGATTAGTTGGCAATTGAACAAACATAAAGTTGGACTTTTCAAAAACTTTTGGAAAGAGATCAATATAGATCAAGTTTGGAAATGCTCTCCGAGAATGTAGTTCATGGAGTACTGTAGTCTGATAGAAAGAAGCATTCGGTTGCAAATATCTGTGTTTAAAATAGAGTTGAGTAGATGGAAAATTGACTAAATGGGAGCAACAAGAGCTCTCGAATCAAGGTTACTGTACTTTATAGAAATGACAATAGACTTGATCAAAGGTTTCAAAGGCAACTTTGTTTCAAACATACGACTTTTTGGAAGCTCTGTGTAGTTAGACACTTTTTTCAAGTCAGCCAGTCTATAATTTCTTATTTTCAGAGAATCTACTGCAAAGCTACTGTAATGAGTCATAGTCTTCTAGTCGTTTGAACATTGCTTCTCAAGACACAGTTCAAGATCCAATTCGATTCGACAACACTTCAGTTTTCTTGTTTAATACAACGTAAGGAAAGATTACAGATCGCTCTTTGTAGTTTTCACATTTTCAAATCCAACGGACAGGTTTTCCCTTTCCTATCGTTTTTCAGTTCATTTTGAAGATCAGTCCGACTCATTTTTTCAATATTTTTTCAATCAGTTTTTTGGGAAGGGCGAAAAACTCACAGTGTGTATTTGCCGTTTCGAGACAAATGACGCGAAGTGTAGGCAATATGCGGAAGCAGAGAATTGAAAGTGATATTGGATTACTTCAAATTTATGAATATCTTCCCTTTTTGAATCTGATTTCACTGAAACTTGGAAACTTGAAAAAAGTTTTTGTCGTATAGACGCGTACAACTCTGAAAGTGTCAAACAGTTACTTCTGTGGAAAGGGGAATTTTAGATAGTGAGCATAAATCATCAGATCAAATATGTGACTTCCTTTTTCAAAAGAGAAACGAATATCAACAAAGCTAGTTTGAGACTTTCAGACGGATCAAGCTAATCAGTTCAACTGAATTATAAGGGTAGTTCAGAACTCTATTGCTAAAATATTGAGGATTCTGTTTTATTTCCAAAAACCGAAAAAGACTGTGACCCACTTACTCCACGAAGGTCTTCGTTTACGTGTCTTAGCTGCAGAAAGTAGGATGGATCAACTTTCAGTGTTGAATTGTTTGACTTTTAAAGTAGTATTATGATCATTTTTCTTTCGCACCTCCTCTTCCCGACACTTCAAACATTCTTCCATTTGTATGCTTAGGCTTTCTGTGTGTGTTTGTATGTCTGTATGTGTGCGCAATTTTGAAAAAAAAACAGTTGAGTTTGAGGATTTTCTTATTTTGAATGGCAGAAAAAAACAGATAGTAACGAAAAAAACTACAAACTGCTAGAAAAAATTATAGTCTCACTTTAAGAAATGGTGTTGATAGACAAGTTATTGCAAGGAAATCTTCCAGAATCACAATGTTTTTATAACCTGATATAAGTCAGAACGAGGTTTCACCAGTTCATAATTTGGTATCCGAAGCTCGAATACAACCACCGATTAATCAGAATCAACTAGGTCAATCCGAACCTCTTAATAATAAAACATCAGGATCTATCACGTATCCATGGTTACAATAACACAATTTTTCCAAATCTTCCCAATTACTTTCGATCAATTATATGATGACATTATGGAGACCACTAACACTTTTCCATCCATATCCGAATAACTTCAGCTTCATTGGAATCCTAAATTTTCAAGATTGTTTAATGTGATAGCAACTTTTGTTGAACATTTTTAGCAATTTCCAATATTGTTCAATAAATAATCAACTTTAATCCGAGATTTCGGAAAAAAAAGTACAGACGGTGAAGTTCTGTAGAGCTTTTGGTGTGATGTTCTGTGTGATTGACGGATAAAACTCAATTTTTGAAACTCTCTTTTTTTGAATATAATTTCATTGTTTCATTCTCGAAAAGGGCACTTTTTTATAGTCCTGAGACAACAGAACGAGGTGAAAACAAAAAGAAAAAAGAGGATCGAACAGTTCGTTGGGGAAAGAACAACTTACAATAAAATAAACTTAAATTTTTCAGAAAACCCGGTGTACAAAATGGAAAGAAATGAAAAAAGAACAGGTGTTGAGGGAATGTAGACTAGGAAGACACGTTTAGACACATATCAGAAGCAGACAAAGTGAGAGGGGCTGCTGATGAGGGAGGATGTCTTTGAAGACGTCGGTGGGCCATTTCCGGATCATTTCTGAAACCGATTTTGATACATTTTTGACAAACCAAGAAAAAAGAGAGCAATATTAAGAATTGGCTAATGCTGAGATCCATTGGACCCGAAGCGTTTCTAGAAACAAGAAGAATAACTCACTTGATATCATAATTCTTAATCATCCAGTTTTGATTGATAACGAAAAATCGGAAAATACATCGAAATATTGTAGACTCGGCTCTGAAAGATACTGTTTCAATTCAAAATAGGTAATTCTTTTTTCTAGATTCAGAATGAAAACTCCGGCTAAATCATTGTAACTCTACGATTACAAAAATAAACATTTTAATTAAAACTCACTTGTACTGCGTGAAGAGAGCGAGAATGAACGAGACCAAAAACATGCTTGCACATAAAACAACTTTGATATCAAACAGGGAAGAAACGGGCGTTCTTGAGAAATATCCATCCGTTACATCGGAATCTCCGTTATTTCCTCCATTCCCACTGAAATATCCACGCCGTTTCCACGTATACGCAGTGTTCGTCGAGCTGTGAGCAAATAATCTGAAAGTATGAGATTTTTTGTACTTCCAGATTCTTCTTTATGTGTCTCTCAACTCACCTCCTCTTTAATAACGCATTTTCTTGGATGAATTGAATAGTGAAATAACCACAAAATACCATAATAAAAACAGTAATCAGAAATAAGACATTGAGTAGACACGAAGTTCTATCGACATGTGGAACATGTAATGATTTCATTTGAAATATATTTCCTCTTCTGTAATCGTATCCACATAATTCACAACGTGGCGATGGAACCATTTTTCTAGTTGACATTTCCAGCCATCTCTGGAAGAATTTAGCAATTGAATTTTCAATTATTCAAAGATAATAATACTTACCACTACACATGCTTTGTGAACAAAAAGTAGTGTTCCAGAACATCGACAAGGCGAAATGAGTGGATTTGAACGGGATGACGTAGAGGTATGACATATTCGGCACATATTTGCAGAAGCTGATTGGAGAGACACTGAATTGGACATGATTCGAATAAATTATGATGATAAAAGAGGGGGAAGAATAATGATTTATGAAGCTGGTGGGGATTCACAGCGGGAGTTTTGAAATTTGCGTGAAGATTGACAAGGACGATCGTTTTTCGGGTGATTTTATTATGAGAATAAATATGAAAAGTGATGGAAAAGGTCTTAAAAACGAGATTTTTATTTTCATTCATTAAACTGACAAAACGTTTCGCATCTGAATAAAAAACTTACATTTACTAGAACACAATCCAGATGCTTTCAGAAATTCACATCCTTTCCAGTAGGTTGTTCTAGATTCACCAATCATGTCGTTCCCCTCGTCGATCAGTGGCTCTTTTTCCAGTCTACTCGGCTGAAAAGACAATATTTCTACAGTAAACGTTCCGGAGATATTCATACCTGTCTCACTGCTGAAGACTGTGATTCTGGAATTGGTGGAGGCGGTGGCGGTGGAGCAGAAACATAGATATGATGGTTTTCATTTTCCCCATTTTGACTCATCTGAAAATATAAGAGAGATTGAAAAAGAAGAAGAAGATGAGTAGGAAGGGTTGAAGAAGAGTAATTCGAAGAAAATCGTACATTCACATGAAATTCAGAGAAATTCAGCTGCCAAAAAACAATAGGGGGTCGTAGTTTTTTGTCAAACCAGTATGATGAGTAAAAGTGAAATGAACGAGAACAAAAAAAATATATCGAGGTAAACAAAAATAGTGCTCGAAATTACGAGACGCAGAGAAAAAAGTAGGAGAGAAGAGTTCAGGAGGCGACAAACAGGCACGGCGAGCCGCCACACGACAACCTTTTTTTCGTCAAAAAAAGAAAAACCTTAAAAACAAAAGAAGGAGGGGAACAACGTCTTCTTACTTTTTTAGATGAGAAAAGTATAGACGACGTCTGGTTTTTACGATTTCATGAAGAACTACAAACTGGCAAGACTAGATTACGGTAAGGATAGAAGACAATGAAAATGGTTATACGGTACACAGTTGGAACATTAGACATTAGTTGTTTCAATTCCCAGAAACAACCTATACCCCAGACGTCCTGAAAGTATCCAGTCAACGAGCAATACAATCTGGAGTACGAATGAAAATTCTTCATTTCAAGTGAGATATCCATTCAGAAATAGAGGAGATGAGTCAGTTGAAGAAGAAGGAAAAGAGAGGCGTATACACAAAAATCACGGGTAAGTACATGGAGAAGCACGTCAGAATATTCAGAATATATTCAGAAGATGTAGGGAGAAAAGGAAGAAAATGAGAGTGAAATGAGAAGGAAAATGAAGAAAAATGAGGGCGAGATTGATGAAAAATATATGGGAAAATGAAAGAAAAAAGGGTTTTCTGGAAATAAGAGTCTGGCTGGTCTTTAAGGTTTTGGGTTCTAAGATTTCAAAAACCTTTAGTGATCTAGTTATCCCACCCTAATAAATGTTGATAGTCACCATTCTCTCACAATTGTTCGGGCGAGGGGCCACCCAGTGGATGACTCCTGACCAATACAAAATGCTCCCATATTTCGTTTGAATTTAAAATGCTCACTTCACCTATCGTCACTTCACTTTGTTTCGAGTGCTTTCGAAATGAATAATACACGTGGAATATATAATATGGATGGCTCTGTATATGTATTTTTGTGAGAAACTGAGTCAAGAGTTTTCGAAAAGCACGACGAAGAGGGGAGAAGACAGGGGTGCCAATTAGACAAACATCTTGTGTAAGAAAAAAGAAGAGGAATCTGAAGTTGACAGAAGGGAAAAAAGGAGTTGTTAGAATATCGGCTGAGAAAGGGAACACTGACTAACCAGACATATTGACGTCACTTTTTCCGTTTTCTCAGTTTTTTGGTGGGATTGTTTTCAGATTTTTGAGATTTTCAGATTTTAAGATTTCGAGATATGAGACTGAAAGAGTCGTGAGAAAAATGACAATTTCAGATTAGAGCTGGACGGGAGAACTCGCATTCGGTTCCTTGAAACAAGAAAACTTATTCCTGAAGGAGAAAATAAGAAGTCATTCAGAAAATCTGGTGAGAAAATGTACATATGGCGTCTAGTAGTGACTATATATAACTGTACACATAACTGTATAACAGAACGGAAAGAGGAGGAAAAAAAGAAAATAACAACAAACAGAAATTGTTATTTTTGTATACAGGGCTTGAAGAATATGAAAAAAAACGAACGGGAAGATGTATTTGCAAAAGCAAACCGATTGGCTTTCAAAGGGATGATGCTGGTTTTGAATCTTTCTGTTAACACTTTGCACAATAACTTGCAGTGCAAAAACACTTATTCGTATCACAAAATTGATTTCTACTGAACGAAAAGAGAGCATAGTTCCACCGAGTCTATGAAAAATGAGGAAACACTTTTATATAATAAGGTATCCAGGAGTCTGGACCTCCAAATATGTTACTAATAGTGCAACAGAGAGGTCAGTTGAGCAAGAACGTTAAGCCTTCCTGAGCTTATCCTCCGGAGAGAGAATATATCAGAAACGAGAGAGTGAAAGAAAGAAAATGAACAGGAACATGAATACGTGTAAATTGAATAAGGAAGAGAGTGAGAGACGCCGGGAAGAAAGTGCTCCTCCTTAAACTCACTCAAAGAGGTTTCTACTTATTCAAGTGTCACTTTTGGTGTGAGAATTCATCTTTAAAGGTGCATTGACTAGGAATCCAAAAATCGAGATGAGAGGGAACACTGAGAAAAAGAAAAGAAAAAAGGAGTTCCTTATTGTTGTTGTTTTGTTTTCGACGTGAAGGAGTATTTCAGAGAGATAGCAGGGAGATAAAAGAAATTACAAAGATAATATAAGAAAAACACCTCTAGGTGTCTATTAAAAAGAGAAAAAGAGCTTGACCTCCCCATGTTTCCAAATTTTGAGAGACAAAGTATTGGTCAAAAGTGATAAAAACCACAACAAAATTTGTAACGGGTCTGTCTTTTGTTAGCTGAAGGCTTAGTAGCTTCCTCTAATGCGCGAATTATTGTTCTCCATTCACAACAACAAACTCAACAGACCGTACATAATGGCAACAAGTTTTCGGAGGAGGAGGGACATTAAGAGCGATGAATATATTACATACGTAGATTAGTTTTTGGGTGAAAATTATGTGAAAGAAGTTATTGAGAAAAGAAGAAGCTTTGATTGGAATTGGGCTAGTTATTTTACTTCTAGTAGCAGTTAGAGAATAGGTAGTTAGAGAATAGAATAGGTTTTCGGTTTTCTATTGACCAAATATTAATGTGATCCTAGGATAAGAAATAAGCAAAACCTAGAAAAACACAAATTATTATTTCTGAAGTTTGTGTTCTGAATCCTCCTTTCCATCAGAACATCTTCAGACCTAGGATTGATTAGATGCCCTTCAATTTAAGATTCTCTATTTTCTTCTGCAAGCGAATTCTATTTTCTATTCTTGTTAGACTCCGTTTTTTGGTAAATATGATGAAAACTAGTCGATTTAAACCCAAAGAACGAGTTCATTAGGAAAACGAGCACCCACAAAAAAGAAGAAAAAAGAGAACTTTGGAATAGGAAGAAGGGAGAAAGAAAAAGAAAAATGTGGGGAGCAGTTCCCTGAAAAGGGGGTCTCCAAACCAACCGAATTGAGGAACGAGGACAAAAGAATACCAAAAACGAGTGTGAAAAGGGAGAAGTAGAAGAGGGAAGAATTGTAAGAAAAAGAAGAGGAAGAGGAACGAATAAGATAGAAGTTTTGGCGTTGTAGTCATGGAGAACTACGAGAAGAATAGAGGTAAATGAAGTTTTTGAGCGAAATTTCTGATTCCATCAAAACTCGATCTGTTATTCCTATTTCGAAGAGGTGGGATACGAACTGGTATTGAAATTGAAGAGTTGGGACCACAGCGAAAGGGGAAGCCTTATCGCTTTACCGTCAGAGGTCTGATTTTGAGCCCGAAGCGAATCTTTCTATGTTATGCTTTTCTTTGTTCACTTTTTGGTCCTCCCCTTTCAAAAACAAGTAATAAAAAAGGAAAAGAAGCCATAAATGAAAAAGAACGGGTCGTAGTAGTTGGTAGTAGTTGGCTGCATTCTTCTTCTTCTTTCGTTCATTACTGCTCGGGAAACGAAGCGAATGGAATATAGAGAGGGACAATGCGTTTAGTTTCGAAGGGGAACGGCCACACTGCTGAACATGGATAATTGAAGTGTAGGCAACCGAAAAGTGGTAAAGAGAAAGAACACTCACACATGGATACGTAATCGGGAGGATGGTAGAAGTTGCGATAGTTTCAAGTTCTAGAAGTGACACAATTTTTGTGCCTTTGGTACCAGGAACGGAACTTCTATAAAAATTTAGTTTCTCGGTCAAATAATACTGGGCACTGGAAAATTGGAAAAAAGTGAGATAGAACTCTTACGATCAATCTCATTTGACTTGTCCTTATAGCTTTTTTCCCAAAAATTATTTCAAAGTGTTTTCCTTCACCCGAAGAATAGAGTGAATTCTTCCACTTCGTTATTGATGAAAGTACTGTACTTTTAGTTGAAATAATGGGTTGTACTTTGTTCCAAAAGTGTGCATAAACTCAATTTCTAGTTCAAGATCTAGATGAAACACTTTACAGACAAAGGCTTTCGCATGCTGATAAAAGTATCAAAGCTAAAAAAAAAACTGCAAAAACTGAGTTTTATATGAAAAATCTATAGCATTCGAATTCTGCAGAATCGAGTGAGAGAATGGGTATAATTTCACATGATTTATGTGAAAAAGTGGAAAAAAGTTGGAAGTTTTGCAAAGAATATTCCAAAAATGAAACCTACCGACTGTGAGGGATAAAACCACGAATTGCTCCGAGCTTTGACCCAAAATGTGAAAATGACCAACAATTGTCTACATGGTCATGGCTAATTGAAGTGTAAGACCCTCCTCCTCGATTCCTTATACAATCGGAAGACGATGTGACATGTCATAAAATTGCTGAAGGAACAGGAACAGCTGCTGCTCTTTCTTGTGTACACATTTGCACTTTCTCCTTCCTTTTCAATATGTTCATGACTCCATTGGGAGAACATTGTCACACATGTGTTTAATTGTAGTGAATTGTCAGAAAATGAAGAGAATTGAAGGATTAAAAGAACAAAATCATGTGACATTTGACTTTTGACTGAAAGGCTTTTCAGATCAAGGGAACAGAAAAATATAACTAAAATCGGGGAATGAAAATGTGCACAAATTTCCATAATTACCGCACGAGAACAGATAAAACGGAAACACAAAGACCACCCGTCGTCCGTTTCAATTCAATAAATTAAATTGGTCTCTCTCCTCGTTTTGCTCATTTCCATTTCTGTTTCATTTCCCAATCTTCCCTCTTTTGACCGATTCCAACCGACCGACATCATCAAGAGCACGCAATCGGAAATTATATCTCAACGGGGAGAAGAACTCTTGCTCATTCTGATTTCAAGTACTCGATGTATTGAAGTTCAAGAGTTCATGCGATCGGATGATTTGGGTATTTTCAAGAGTGTTCTCAAATTGAAAAAAAAAAACAGAAAGAAAAGAAGAGAAAAATCATGTTCATTTCATGAAGAAGTTCATGAAAACTATTGAACAATGTGTCTCTTTTCAATGAATTTTCTCAAAATGAGGGTTCGGAAGAGTAGTGAAAGGAGGCATTTAGGAACAGCCGCCCTCCCGAAAAGTGTTCGAAATTGAAAGAAACGTTGCAGAGAATTTGCGTGTCTCTTTCTGAATTTCCACCGGAACTCGTTTAAAAGTATAGAGAACAGCAAGAGACTAACGAGTGAATTTGTGTTTTGTTCTGTCTTTTTTCTCGGGAAACATTCTATTCCGAGTACAAGACTGAAAAACAATTTTGGAAAAGCTACCCATCTTGAAAATCTATAAGAAAGATCTCCACCTTTATCTGTGTAAGAGCTTCTCAATTTTCAGAATCCGTCGGTAATCATAAGCCTTAATCTGACCCGATAGCATAATTCTCGAGACTTGAATTAACATAAAAATGTAATATCCATCGGAACGGAGAGATCTCTCCTTCCCTTTCCGGCTAAATCGTTAGTCCTTAACAAGAAGAAGACGGGAAGAAAGATGGAGAAGAGCAATCAAGTGTGTGAGCCATTGAAATCTAATTAGAAGCTGTGACGGAAGAGAGAAAGTGTTCTGCTCTCTGAATAAATTGTATCGAAAAGGGCGGGAAAGACGGAAACAAGGTGATAAAGAGCAACTGATAAACTATATTTATCACTGAACAGAAATAGAAGTTTCCATTCGATCGGTTGACCGTTTATGATGCCAAATACAACCAATTATATATAGTTTTATGAGGACGAATGGAAGTTTTGAAGTGTTGAACTATCGGAAGCAAAGAGAGAAAGTGAGAAGAAATGGTCTGGGAAACTGTGTGGACACTCCCTCTTATTATCCGGAAGCCGTAGAGAAATTCTTGTGAACATTTGGTTATCCACGTGAGAAAAGTACAGTAACCTTTGAGAGAGAATGGTTTAATATGGGCTTCTGGTTTTTGAGAGTTCCCGGAAGTGACTTTCCATTTCCAGCGTCCTAGCTAACCGAGTTTCCAGATTCTGGGAACTACTCACAAAAAGAAGATGACTGAGAAGAAAAGAAGTAGTCGGATATAGGATAGCACAGATAATTAGTTTAATAAACACACATATGCACTCAATAATAAAAGACAGAAGTGGAGAGGAGGGCGACCGGATGGTGACCCCCATATGATGAGAAACAACATGAAGATGTGCAAAAAAGAGAAAGAAGTAACAAGAAAATTATAATAGAGAAACAGTGAGTAGATGGGATTGACACGCAATGCTAAAGTATTCAGATGTACAGAAATTCTGACAGATTTTTCCAGATGTAGACAATAAATGAATAGAAACAACCAGATTTATGAAAAATCGAAAAAGTTCAAAAAATATTATACATAAAATACAATAGATTTGGACTATTGTTTCCTAGAAGTGCAAACGAAAATTTTTTCGCCATGAATGTCAAAATTCTGAATACGTTAAAGGGATGTATCTATTCTCTCATTGTAATGTATCCCGTTGGTCTCAATAATACCTGCACTTTTGTTCATGTCTGAAGACAAAAGAAAATTTTGAAATGAGAGAATGAGAGCGCAGAATACTAATTTTTGGAAGACACTAGTTTCAGTCAGCTGTTCACGAAATTCAATAGTCGACGTTTGTGTTAGCTGAGGGCCAAAAATGTCAAACATTTTGATTTCGAGAACACAAAAAAACAGCAAAAAAGGCAATTTCATCTGAAATTTTCTGCAATCGGGTCAACATAGTTCCACTCTTTCCCATTGTTCAAAGTCTTCCATAACTAAAGTCATTCATCTTTGTAAGGTCAATATTCAAAAGTAAAAGAGATGGTCACAACTGATCGATCACATCAAGAAATGAGCATTATTCTCCTTATGCCATCCGTCACTCTCTTCACTCATTTCATATTCCAAATCTAAGCTCCGCCCCCAAATTTGACGTCTTCTCCGTTAGAATGGGTGCCCATTTTGAAGAAAGCCAGAAACATTAAATGAGGACCATGTATAGATTAAAATATTAATGAAATGGAAGACGAGATAGTGTGGGAGAGGAAGAGACGCAGAGAAAGAAACGGTGAAAATCAGTCAGCTGTTGCGCAGAAACTGTTGGACTGTTTTTAGTGAGAGAGGGTAACAACATCTCGTTTTTTATTCTATCTATACCGAGGGGATGCTGATTGATGGGTGAAGTGTAGACAAAAAGAGGTGAAGAACAACTGATGACATTGAAATTTACACCATTCAGGTCACTACCAGTTAATTTAGGAACAAAGAAAAACATTTTAAAAAAGGTTATCTAGAAATCTAAAACATCGCCGAAAAATCGGAATTCACCTCGTGAATGTTTCCAAACTTTTAAAGAAATGTTGGAAATCCAGAGGTTTGCAGAAGAAAAAGCGTTGAATAATTCGACAGAAAATGATTCACTATAACTAAAAAAAGGAAAAATTTGCATCGTTTGCTCTGATTTAGTTCTTTTTTGTCTTCTCCTTCTTCGATAACTGCTCATAGGAAATGAGAGATTCTTCAGAAAGTATCCGGTTACAGGGAAAAAATAAAGGAAGGGAAAGAGTAAGAAGATGCGCAGAAGAAAACAACCGGATGAATTGGAAGAGGAACAGTTTAAAGTACTCGGGATAAGAGAAAAGAGAGAGAGATGGGAAGAGGTTGTGACCAGACGGAGTATTTTGGATCAGCAGGAAGTGGGCGTCTGGCAACAGAAGGGTCACCAGGTCACCAGTTGCACAAACGAATATCGGAAGGATTTGTTGCGATGTTTAGTACAGAAAGGAACCAAGAAAGTTTTTTTTAGTATTTCTGATCTCTGCATGACTAGAAGGAACTCTGCATGACTTCAAGAATCAACGACAATCGTTCTTTCTGTAGTTATTGGAAGATGGTTGTCCCCTTTTAATATCTGACAGCTATATGTCAACAACTCATGAAAAATGTGTAAGTTCATCATAATATTATCATTAAACCAGTGTCTAGGAACTCTTTCAAGAACAAAATCCGAATCAATTTGTTTTTTTGAACTCACAAAGAAATCTCAAAATAAACTCCTTCTGGACCTGAAGAAAAGTGGTAGAAATTCAGTGAACCGAACCTAATTACACCTCCATTTTTTCATTCAATCCTATTTTTAGGACATTGTGTTTTGAGGACAATTTTTCTTCATTCGAGGTTCTAGTAGGGGGCCAAAAAACCATGAATTGTGTAGATTGATCAAAAGAAGGAAAGACGGATGAACTAATTATATAAAGTACAGGAAATGTAGGAAAAATGTTGCGGAATCTTGCTTTCAGATTAGTTGAACTCTGACCGAGAAGGGCATGATACTTCAAAACTTAATTCGAGTAAATTCGAATAAACTGGAATTTGATAGTGGTATGGGCCTAAAACTCAAAAAAAGCTCACGATAAATGTCTTCTGAAATGCTCCCAACACTTACAAAACCTTGAAACTCCAGTTGCCTCCTCCCTAAACTAAATCGAACTCTCCAGAATGAAAATGAAATTTGAAAGTGTCTCAACCCGAAAAGCCGTTCGCTTCGCAACCCCCTCTCCTCACCTCGTTTTGGTCACTTTCTATTTGTTCTGTATTATATAGTAATACACACGTTTCAATCGGCAAACACATATACATATACTCAAACAACACATGAAAATGTTTGGATTGGTACACTTGGAGACAAATTTCAGAATTCTGACTGTTTGCTCGGTTGATTGCTGAAAAAGTCTGCAACGATGCCTTCATTTTTCGAGCAGTTTTTTTGGAGATATGTGACTGAAAGGCTCAATTGACTCCAAAAAGAACCACAAGTGAATATTGAGAAACTTAAGGAAGTCTTGTCTAGCACATAGAAGAGATCCACATACTCGAATTTCAGTCACGGATGTTTGAACCTGCCTCCAAATGTGTGTAGAATGAAACTTCAGATGAACTGTACAAGGACAATTTCTCACATTAAACGGTTAATTGAAACAAAAACAGAAAACCTCGAGAGAAAGATAATGAAAGTGAAAATAAAATTGAAAACTGCTGACTTTTTCTATGATTTTCGGCTTATCTCACTTGATACTAACATGGTTTTCAATTCTCGTGGTGCTTGGCAATCTTTTTTTCTGTTCCCACGAATTTACATATGTATTGGAGTTGTCATTTTTGGATTTGCTTGCAGAGATGATATATGCAACATGAAGAATAGTTTTAGGGAAAGAAGATCTGAATTATCACGAACAGTTAGAAATGTGGTTGGACGAACTCTCTTTTTTTCAGTTGTAAGGTTATCAGTGAAACTGCCAGTCAATGTTAAAATGAGACGCTTCTGAAAAACGAATAGCATTAGAAACTAAATGCTTGCACGTTATCAGTTGGGCTTTGAAAACTTTTTAAAAATTGAAGAAGTCGTTGCTGATTCTCTCGTAAAGATCCATCCTCAGAAAATGGAGGGTTCTAAATAGAACATCAAGTAGGTCTAAATAGAACATCAAGTCGGTCTGCTGGATTCTAATCCTGTATAAAATTAAAAAAATCCTAATTTATTGCTCGTTTGATAAAGTTGAAAAATCCTATTTGTAGTTATAATACACAGGACAAGTTATTATCATAAAATTCCGAACGTTTGGATTACAGAAAGTTGTTATGAACTGTCAACATTTTGATGCATAATACCTTTCTGGGTGTTGCTGATAATAGTTTGCCACTCTTCCTACAAACTTCAACTTCTATATATTTGACCCTCAAACGTACGTTTCGGTCGTTTATGAAACCATTAGTCACTCTTCTTTTACAGGTGTTGTTATCATCAAGAAAAAGAAGCTTAGACATAGTCTTTTCGCCCGATGACACGAACTTTCATCCATATGTGTAACCATCTAAACCAGTCCTTCTGCCCCTTCTGTTCTTCTGTTCCAAGCCTTCTTCTGATTCACCTTTTTTGTCTTTTCTGCAGTGTTCCTCAATCTGTTTCTGTCAATTTCGATTTGAAGAAGAATCTTAGCTTAGTGACTTCAACAGAATCATCAGAAAACGGAAGAATGTTGAGAGATGATTGAAGGGACATAGACCTAATGCATTTGTCTTCGATTCGAATGGCACACGGGAGGAAATGAACATCTTCTGAATCCCCCCTTTTTCTCTTATCCATTTCTTCCTGTGGTCACTGAAAACAACCAGTTCGGCGCCTTCTTCCTCTCTACCGTACTAACTAATAATAACGATGATCACATATGGAATGAATTCGGATATTCTCATCTTCTCATCATGACACTTCTCTTTTCCTGATTTCTTCCTGGATGGAATTCAGTCTCACCTACTTTATCTCGTTTGTTTTTCCTCGTTCTATTAGTTTGTTTTGTCTCTATCTCTTCAAACATTTTGATACAAAATTTAAGTAGGTAGATCAGAAAAAGAGACCAGAGGTTACGTGGCTGGGTGTAAGAATTGTTTAATTTGATTGTTTCCTTGCGCAAGTTCTCTGGTTGCAACACTATTTGGCAAGGATTCACTGTTTTTGTCTAGTTTGGGCTGGCTATTGATAAATTGGACTGTTTTTGAAAGCTATTCGTGCCTGTTTAGTCTCTGGGGAATGCCTGATAAACTATTCCAAAATCAAGGTATCGGCTAGTTTTGATTTCTGTAAGATTAGGCTTAAAATCCATTCTTCAGAATGCAGTAATAAAGTTTTTTTCATCAATGAATCCATTCCTCTAACGACTTCCCACCTATGTCTATTCCCCAGATCAACACGACCATTTTTTGGCTGTATTCCATTTCTACATGTCTATTTATGTTACTTTTTTGTTTATTTTCCCCTCAAAAGAAGTGCTGAAATGTCCAATACTCAACTGAAGTTTTGAAGTTTTGAATAGTAACAAATTGCATTCCACTCGAACAAAAAACACGAAGTTCATGGAATTCCACTCAATCCAATCTTCGTCCTCTTCTCGTCAATTCTTCTCTTCTGACAGACAGAAGAAAAAAGAAAAGAAACCATTTTTCTCATAACGGAATGAACTAATCAGTCGACAGGAATGTTTCTCTTATCCCAGTATCTCTTCCCTTTTTTGACCTTATTTCCCTTTTTTCCTGTTTTCACTTCTACTATTCTGATTCCTTTTTGGGGTCAATGAATTTGCAAACTCGTTGGCATGGAAAACCTTAAGGCGTTTCTGTTTTCAAATTGCAGAATATTCAGGCTCAGAGAAGATCTGGAGGTTGTTTTGAATAAATAAAAACTTTTTTTTTTTTGGATAAAGAGGTAAAGCTCATTTGTCAGGATTCTAGTACTAAATGTTCTCTATTCAGTGGTCATTGACTGTCGTCAAACATGCCTAACCCTGTTCCCGCTCATGCTCCAGTCAGCCGGCTGTCGGGCTCTCAAGTATCTCCTCCGTCGGAAACATGCTCGTGTTCTATCTATCTGGCGTAATCAACATTTTTCTATTTTCATGATCATAATTTTTCCTTGTCTTTTTGTAACCTAATACAACCTGAGTACATTGAAACAGTTTCAGATGTCTCTCTTCCTCTCTCGATCTCTCTTTCCCTCTGTTTCGAACAAGTTTCCGTGTCTCCTTTGATTCGTTCACGCGGAATCAGAATCCGAATCAATCCGTTTTGATTTCAGCCCCCACTTTCTCTACAATCGTCATCAAAACTTTCGAGTAATGTCTTCCTTTTTCTCACTTTCTCATCACTCTTCTTCCCACCACACCCATGCTTTTTCTCTCATATATATCTGATATAATATCCATTTCATTGAGAACTTCACTACTTCCTCACTTCTTTTCCGAATTTTCTGGAATGAAAGTACAGTTCTTGACGGTTTTTGAATAGTTTTGTAGGTTTATTTCGTTTTGAAATGGTCAAAATGACATTGTTGGCTGATTTTTAATTTTCATTCCATCCTATTGTTTTCTTTCCTTCGAAACTCAATCAACTTTTCAATTCTGTTTTCAATTTCCAATTTTCATTCTCATCAAATAATTATATTCTCTAGAAACCGTACTCTTCCAGAGAAACTGGACACACTTTCTTCTTTTCTCTATTCTTTTTTCTCGAGGCTGAAACTGTTTTCTTCGCAAGACTGACTATACGAGAATCTATAATTATGAACCAGAAATAAGAAATGAAGTGTTATTATACTGATGGTCATTCTTTTTCTTCTTCTTGAATTCAAAGAATTCCACATCAGAAGTAACACCAACTACCGTCTGGAATTGTGAGTTTTCATTTTGGAAACCTGAAAAGAATCTAGTAAAAATGAGTAGAATTCGACGATTCAATCAAATTAAAATGTCAGATTTCTCATTATTTCCGAAATTGCAGTTCTTTGAGTTGATTGAGTTGTATTAGTTTCTAGATAGATAGAAGTTAGAGAGTTTTCTGGCAGCGTACTTCAATCGTTCAAGGTTACAGTCTTCTATTTGTACATACTTTTACCAAATTTCAAAATTATATGGTTTTATTGTAAAAATACCGAAAATATATCATCTCGTTTTACTGACGTTCGGTAACTGAAAAGGTTATATGTTTCCCTGTGTCCAGGTGTCTACAATTTCAAAAAAGATCAGGAACACTCTATTTTAACTCAAGCCGTTTCCCTCCTTGACGTTTCTTCTTTTTTATTTTCACTCAGTTTTTCTTCGACTTTTCTGAATTGAAATTCCAGATGATGTGTCATGATGTCTATTCATTCACACTTGTTTGTTTCATGTTATTCCTTTTTTCAAGGTTGAAAATCAATGAGAGACAGAGAGAATAATCGGAAGAAAAAAGGAGAAGGATGATGATGTAAAGTGGAGATAAGTGGCTAAGAAAAGCCTTTTGACATTTGGATTATTATGGAGAAGAATGGAAATCGAGAGGTCAAGTTCTGAGAATTTTAAAAAGTTTGGGAGGAGCTAGACGACGTTAAGAAAAGTGAACATTGTGACAGGATGATGGGAGTAACATTTCAGTGTTCACACCTGAATCTGTCTGTAGATCTGTTTGTCCTGGTTTTCATTTGTAACGTTTTAATAAGGTAATCCAGAGTTTTTGTTATTATGACTACTCTTCTTGATCCGAAATCATGAGAACTCATCGATGGTCGTCTAGATAACTTTTTGAATTCTCAAAACACAAAAGACCAGATCAAAAACATACAAATCAACCTCATTTCTATTTTTATTTGACTTCCTCCAGACCCTTAAAACTTGTTGTTCTTGTTTTTGATCATTGTTCAATTCTTTAAAAATCTGAACATTTCATTTTTTAATGTACGTCACATTGTCAGATGTCTGGTCACACGAAATGACCCATAATCTTGTGGACGATCAGTTTCAGTTACTAAATAGAATTCGGAGACGTTCAAGATCGAAGTTGTGTTTTTCTGACCATCTGTATACTAGTAGTCCGCAAGCTCCTACTGAGTCATCTGATAGTTAGTCCGAGCTATCCAGTGTGACAACTGATTCGTCCCTCTAAAATAAGCCTTCTTCTTCTACTTCCTCTCCCAACAACTCTTACTTCTTTCCTGTTTTTTTGTTCTCCTGTTAGTTTGCGGTTCGGTGTAAAACTTTTCATTTCCTATTCTCATCTTTTTTGTCCTGATGCTGCTACGAACATGACGTAACTGACTTGTGAAAGTGAATCGGAAATATAAGTAAAAGTAGACGAAGAAAAAGAAAAGGAAGGTGTTCTGTGAGGAAATAGAATCGGTGTAAGTTTGATCGCAGGGTTCGGAATCGGTGAACTTTCAAAAAATATAAGTAGTTTTTCCACAACATTCATTTATTTTTGAAATCAGAAAGTTGTTCACTTCTCAGAACATGTACTCATCTAAATGACAGTTCATGTGTGTGTGAATCTGCTAATCAAAAGTCCGTCTGTGTGTCTGTTTGTCCCTCTAAAATCCATTAATATCCTTGTTCCTAACCTCAAACTCCTTTTATTTCTCACCAAAATGTCGAAAATCCGGCGGGGCACCTTTCTCTTTTTCTCATAAAAGATTTCAATCTTTTTCACCGTTTTTCTAATGCAAAAACGAAAGAAATCTGAGAATATCTCGATTTTATCTTTAAATTCTTCATCTTGTATGTTGAAATTCCCCACATTTTCCGCTTTCTTTTTTTTAATGCGTAGATTTTTGTATGTGTATAAACAGGATCAGTTTCCTGTTTAAAGTCAATTGCAGTTTTCAGCTTTTCGAGTTCAAAACTTTAGTGTTTTAATTTTATCCGTTGTTAAGCGTTTTCTGTACACTCCAGCATTATAGCATTTTTGAAGTAATCTCTATTGCTGTGACTTTCACAGTTCTGACAACACCTCATTATTCAATTTTTCCGAGAGAGAACCCTCCCATTTTTTACAACTATTCAGAGAATTCGTGAGTCATTCCTCTCAATTTTTCCCTCATTTTCCTCAACCATAACAATGTAAGATCATCATTATTTCCAGTTCTGAAAGTCATTGTCACTTCTTCATTTCCCTCATTCTCTATATACATTCCTCATCGAATCACTCAATTCAAAACTTTTATCTTTCACTTTCACTTGAATAGTACAGTTCTCTTCAACCATTTCATGTTCCGATTCAATTGGAATTTCAATATTTCACTTGTCTTTCACTTTATCGGAGGTATGCATAATGCTCTGCCTGTCCCCCCGGATAATCCGTTTCAAGAGGTGTGCAGTCGAGAGAAATGTGTAAATAATAAGCATACACTACAAGCTGTGCATAGAGACACAAAACAATCACTTGCAACAACTTCCCGCAAGGACCTCCTCTGCACGCTTTGTTTTCACACAGTTTGCCACCTTTTTCTATGATTTTCTTTGTTTTTGCATGTGTTGGAATTACGTGATTTTTCGGGGTGGACAGCGTTTTGCACTTTCTTGATGAGAGGATACTGAAGGCGTAATCGAAGAAACAGAAGGTGCTGTATTTGTTTTGTGTCAGTGTACAGTATGATACAGCATACTAAACTTCTGAAAGTATTCTTCTGATCCGGTACAAACTACTCAAAAATGAAGTTGATATTCTAAAATTACGATAAAGTACAAACTGAGAAGTGAGAGTCTTGCGTTACAGACGTTTGATTGTGGTAGAGGGCTTACACTCTTCCCATTATTTTCAAAACAGTTATCTTATAAACTTCCCCTATATTAACTTTCCGAATATCTCCTTTTCGACAAATAACTTATCAACTTTTGATCATAATAGTTTTCGCTTGATATTTGATATTCCTACAACCCCCTCATTTTTTCTCCAACTAACCATTTCTTTCTCACCTGTTCATTTTCTTCTTTTATCTCTCTCCTAGGTCATTTACACCTTCTTTTCCTTCTTCTGTTCCGTGCGTGACCAGAAATATTTATTGCACGCTTTTCTCTCTGATTATCCACCCTTTTTTGTAACAATTAGATGTAATTGAATGATATGATATGGTTGATTTCATTTCGGAACAGTCCCGACTATATTTAATTTACCTTACTTATTTTGTGGGTTGATCTCTGATTTATCACAATCTTCTCTCTTTTTTTCGTGTTTCATTGATCAAATGCGCTCAATTCACACTGTCTTACAATGAATTTATCTGCACCATCCTAATCTGAATAATTTCCAGCGATGCGCCTACGATCTCTATCAATTCTTCTAATTGCCCTAGCAACGACACGTGAGTTTTATCTTTCAACCATTCGGCAAACTGCTTATCAAACCATGAGAACTGACAAAGTTCAAAATTTCGTTCTCTTTTTAATTTTTGAGTGTTTTAGGATGTCTCGCGCAAGACGAAAACTCTGAAGACGTGTTCGACAAGCCACTAGCCAAAGATGTGATGACAACGACAGCCGGAAGTGAACCAGATGATATGCCTTTGGGTGTTCCACAAGAGGAACTGTTGAATGAAGGGTTAGTGGAATTCAGTGGGGTACAGTAGATTTCAAAGTAGACTTTCTAAACAAAAAAGCTTCTAACCAACGTACATTTTACAGTTCGGACTCGTTCGAAACCAGCACTGAAATGATCGAAATATCAGGAAACGATACTTCTCTTGAAGTGAATCCAATTCAGAAGACATCTGTTTTCTCACCGATTACTCCGTTAGATGGAGGAGTTTTCAATTTCTCAAAAGCTACAATTGAAGAGGATAGCATGGAAGACTTGGATGATTCAGATGAATTGAAGACGACTGCAACGATGACAACTGGAAATTCAGAAACTGAAGAAACTTTAGAAACTTCTGAGATGCCAACTGAAACAACTACCCAACAAATTGATGTTATCACATTTAGTTCTCTTCCAATTGAAGTTGATGAGGTGGCTGACAGAAGAGTTTTGAAGGAGAAGGAAATGGCAACTGCTACGAGATTGGGTAGGTTGAGAATTTTATGCAGCTCGAAAACTAGCAATAAAATTGTATTTTTGCAGCCACCACCACTCCAGCTCCAGTTGCTGTGAGTGATCCATCAGAATCAGAAGATGAAGGAGAGACACCATTCGATCAGAGTGCTTTGGAAGGACTCTTCGAACAAGATGGAAGTGTTATCGACTCTTCTTTGACTACTGATCAAACTCCCGCTTTCCCAATTCTGAAAATGAAAGAAGAGGACTCGAAGATCTTGTCGAATATTCCGAAAACGATGACTTCTGAATCTTCATCAAGTACTGTAACGACAACAGAAAAGGAACCAGAAACTACGATGTTGTAAGTACTTTTCCAGAAAGACATCAACGAACTTCCATTTTAATTTTAGAACCAAATCTACTCAAACCTCCACTGAAACTCAGGCTACAACTGAAACAGAGACTTCAACTCCATCCACAGAGGCAACTGATTCCACAACATCATCTGAAGAATCCACGACGTCTTCAGAAGATACAACAACCACAGAAGAGCTCTCCACTATTCCAGCATTGCAGAACTCATCTAAAGTCTTCCTCCCGGCCAAATCCATCAGAACTCCAATTGTTTTCCGTATTCTCTCTTTGGATTTCACTGAAGAATTCAATGATATTCAAAGTGGACCATCGAAGAAATTGGCAAAAGAACTGACCCCATCGGTTAGTGAAATGGTCGATTCAATTATTTTTATTTCCTTTTTTCAGATCGGAGAATTCATCAATTCAATTTCTGGAGAGGATAACTTTGTGAATGTTGAGATCAAGACATTAACCAAGGGATCAGTCATTGTTGGAGCTGAACTTCTCACAAAAAAGTCGCTGGGAGATGCACAAATGGCCGTAAATCTGTGAGTGCACGACATGAAATCGGGCAGAATAAGAATATATAAATTTTAGATTGGAAGCAGCATTCTCACGAAACAACTCGATGCTTGCAGACTATAAAATTGACAGTTTGAGTGTTACTGTAGATGGTGAGTACTGTATCTGAAATAGTTCAATTCAAGAGAGTTCTGTGCTTTCAGGAATGACATCTCAAGCATATATCGACTCGATTTCCACTCAAACATCATCATATTCTCTATCTTCTCTCATGATCGTAATCATCACTTTTGCACTTATTGTGATATTTGGGCTGGCACTTTTCATTATTATGGTTTGTTTTAAAAGCTGTTCTGAAAAATTTCAAATTTCAAAATTTCAGATAACCACAAAAAGACGACGTCAATCGACAATGAAACTCAGTATGGACGACACAATCAGGAGTAACACTCCAGATTCAAACGACACTCCGCATAACGTGCATTTGTGAGTTTCAGAAATTTCTTTATTTTCAAACATGCTTTTGAATTTCAGAATGTCCTATGGAACGACGCCTCGAACAGCTCAAAGACCGGGACCCATCACTAAAACTCAAATCGATGAAACAAGTTCTCCTATGTACTAATTTCTTATCTTTATTCTCAATTCTTCACAATCCATTTCATCTCATTTTCTAGGTTACCTCTTCTGACAAAATGAGCTCCAAGCTCCGCCCCTTTAAGAAGGTGTGAACTTTCTCTTTCTTTTTGTAAATAACCATTTTCGTCGTCTTTTTCTTCTTTTTCATTCCCTTGCCATATCATTTGACATTCTGATTTATTTATTGATTGGAATACAACAACGTTTTTGACTTTTAAAAACTCTTTTTCATGAGAAAATTGAAGAAAAATAGAGAACCCTAAAGCTTTAGACACGTGGAATTTCAGGTAGGCGATAACCAAAAAGAAGGAAATCAAAATAATACATCTGAATTATTTTCCGTAATAAATACGGACTATTCAATACAGTTTCCTCTACTGTTGCACGTTCCACCGAGTCCATTGTACTGTGTGGAGTACGGTGGTGAAGACTTCCGTCTGAAAATAAACATGTACTCAATCAGCAATCGTTTTCAACTCACTAATAAACTTGATTCCTTCTTCATCAAGCCCTTTTGCCTCCAGTAAACCCAACAATTGATCCGGAAAGTTGGCATTATCTAATTGTAGAATCTGGTATTTCACCAGATGAGAAGAAAACTCACATCTCCTGAAACCATCTGAATGCTTACAAAATAATAACTCCATACCAAGATTGTGGGAAAAAGTGACTATCATCGAAGTCGATTCCTTTGTATGGAGATTTGGCAAATTTGAACATTCTATCGTACATTTTATCGACGAAACAAGTGAGATTCTGCAAAAGAAATCAGATTTTCAGAATTCTTCTCACACTCTCTATTCATACCGTTTTACACTGTGCGCATCTTTGTTTATATTTCTTCCAAACTTTCTCTCTCAAACATTTATCAGTAAATCCAGAAACAAATCGATCAATTGGATTTCTAACAACTGCGAACAGAGACATCTTCTGCCAACTTCCAATTTTCTTCAGTTCTGTGAACTCGTTTTGGTCTTTGCAAAGTCTGAAGTGATTATTATTTCTTTTTCCAATCTTGTCTTTGTAGTTTATTTCAGAAACAAACCTCTCTCCATAAATATCCGATTCGAGGGTTCTATTACTATCTCTGAATGCAGTTTGATCGTGTAAAAAACACATAATTGCAGTCAGAAATGTAGAAAACGTTTTTTCAATGACACAAGCGATCAAGTTGTTTTCCTTGGAAGTCTGTAAAAACATAATTTATTTCGCATAACGAAGGAATTTTCTATTCAACCCTATACAGTTGTTTGTACTTCATCAATGGTGGAATACACTTTTTCACTCCATCTCCACGACACAACTCCAAAGAATCCACATCATTTGTCAGAGGAATCAACTTTTGCAACGTGGCATTTTCATTCAAACTCTCATTGTCATTATCATGAAAACTACAGTAGTCTTGAAGGAAAGATCGATTGAATAGATTAGTGTAAGCTATAATACAACCAGAGAATATGAAAACGAATAAAAGTTTAATGTATCGATTCATGGCAATGTGAAAAATCAAAAAAGTAGAAACAAAAAGAGACTACGTAGAGAAAGTGAGAAATGGATTAACAAGAGGAAACGGATTTTGGTATTGCCAGAGAGAATTCTGTTTAAAAAACATTTTGCACTTGTTTTAACGTCATTGGTACAAAGCAAAGTCTTACATGGAGTTTAACTTTTTTGAAGTTTTCAAAGTCATATTTTTATTCCTATTATATTCGATTTGAAGTTTATGAAGAATGTTTTCAGGAAAGGCTAGACGATGTGTTTCAAACTGAACACATGCTGAAATGTAAATGATTGAATGGTGGAAAACAATCAAAGGTGTAAGATTTAGAAAAGTTTGATCGCGTCTCAAAAATGTTTCTTTTCAGTGAAAACGTTTCTAATTGGACCAAAACTATTTTATTCGAGTCAATTAATTTAATGCTTTTGAATAAAACTTTTTTTTCGAATGTGTTCTTCACTTTCAGATTTCTTTCTGGTTCCGACTCAGAATATATTCGAAACTGAAAAGAACGTGTCACATGTATTTTTTTCAACATGAAAACCTACAGAAAACATATATCAATTTCACGGAACGCTTTAAATAAAATTCTCTCGTGAACTTTAAAAACTCCGTATTTTTTGGTTTAGAAAAAATGATGTTCCACGGGTAGGAGTGTGGAATCAGTTATTTCGATTTGATAGGAAAAAGAGAAGAAGAACTCCGAATCTTCATAAATGGCAGCTGGTCAGTTTTTTTTGGGAAGAAACAGATTTTCAGAGATACAACTAGAATAATAAGAGAAAAATATAGACGTATTTGAACGGCATCTCGAATGAGAAAACCATCCGCTTGTAAAGGCATTTTCAGAATATTTCTCAAGCCTTCAATACATTTGGTTGAATATCGTTTTCTTCGTCTTCTCTCTGTTCCTATTTGCCGTCTGTCTGTATGCGTGTCTGTTTGTCCGATGGGTTTACAAACGAAGACTCCGTCAGAAGACAGACGAAATGATCGATGCGTACAAAGATGAAGAGTTGAAACGAAAGGAGATGGAGTTGAATCTCAAACGACAGGAATTGGAGTGTAAGTTTCAGTTATTGCCCCTTTTCCCATTCCTCAGATTCCGTTTTTTTAGATCCGTCTAAAAAGAGAAAGAGCTCTTCAAAATCACGTCAAATCCACATCATAACTAAACCGTGTACTCACGTAGATCAAAACAACTCACGTGAAATAATAGTTCGTCAAGTGAACGAAGATCAGAATGATGAAGTGAGATGCTCTCCTCCTGTACAACCTCCGATTCAACAACAGCAAATGGCTCAAATGCCTCCACAGAACATCCTGAATCTGCAGCAAGATCAAGTAGAGTTCCAAACACAATATGTCTTAGTGCCGGTCGAAATGATGAGAAAGAAGAAGAAAGGTAAGTGTAACGGATCAACTGAGGAAGCTGTTCATGTTCTCTTTTCAGGCAGAAAAGCACGTTCGTCCGGATTTGTCGACCCAATGATTCTGAATTCACAACGACTTGAAGTAGAAGATGTTTCTACTCAAACGTCGGATCGTTCGTCTACAAGTGGGTCTGGAACGGATAAAGAATCGGAAGATTGGTTGTCTGGATTTGATGAAAGTGATGGAGAGAAAAAAGTTGTGAATGTAGAGAAACTGGGAATGGCAGGAGGCAAAAATCAGAACAAAAAACGCCCATATCAACGGAAAATGACTCAAAACCAACGCAATCATCGTCAACATCCGGAAGTATCTTCTGACGATATAAGAGTTTCAACGGAAAATCCACCGGCTCCACCGAATAACGATTTGCCACCTCCTGAACTCTCTGCTCCTGATGCCATTTCTTCTGTTCCGACACCAAATTCTCCAACAACTTCTGATTCTTCTGTTTCTCCTGCAACTGGTTTCAAGGATTTTTCTGAACAGGAAATTCAAAAACCAGACGGTTCAGAAGATAACGGCAAAGGGCTCGTTCAGTCGAATGGTTCTGGCAAGTCAAGTTCCCCAAAACGGTCATCTCCTCCACTTGATTCTACCACTCCTGCTCCTCTAAATCAACCTTCTTCTTTTGATTCCAAAAATCAAAATGGATCTGATGGTTCTGTCCCGCCTAACCCCAAAGAAGGAATTCCTTCGAATTCTAGAAAGGGTTCGAGTCCGAAAAAGGAAGCGGATGACAAGGGAAATGACGAAAAGAGTCACCTGACTAGTCAATACTTCGGTAGACCGGGAGAGAGTACTACCACATTTTCTTCAAGTAATTTCTTCCCCGATTTCATTCAAAATCACTCCAATTATCTTTCCAGACAACTACAAACCTCCTCTGAAGTCTTCTGTTCCAGCTGCTCGTGCCTCAATTTTCCCGTATTTCATCGATCCAAATGCCCCATCTTCTAGTGTCTCTACGAGTAAAGCATCGTCGAAGCTGACTAATCCAGAGCTGGAAGTCACTGATTCTTCGTGTGCTTTGTGAGTTCTGTCTTATAATTAGAAATAAATTACCATTGAAAACTTCCAGATATCGACAAAAAAAGAAGAAGATGGCCGATGATTCTGCAAAAATCTACACGGCAACACCAAAAACCAAACCAGAGAAGTAGATCACTCCTCAGCTGTGAATTCTTCTTTCTCTCTTTGTTTTAGCTCTCTATTTTTCCTTTTTTGTACCAATAAATTTTAAAAAGTAGTTTTGTTCAAATTATTTGATAATAGCTTTTATTCAAAAACAACAAAACAAGGAAACAACAACAATATTTAGCAACAATGAATATATTCAATTCTTTTCGGTCGCCGTCTCACTTTTCTTCACCATCCTCTCCTTTCTCTTCTTCTCGGCCAACCTATCTTTGTTCTTTTGAGAATTTTTCAACGATTTTTTGACCTGAAAAGGAACACAATTGTTTGAACGTTTTCGGATTAACTTACAGTATTCATTTCATCTGCTTGTGCAGCTTTCCGACTCTTTCGTTTCCATTCTTTCGTCTCTTCAATTTTCTGATTCAGAACATCGATCGCATTGTCACCAACAGAACGAAGGCGTGAAACGATTTCTGGAGTGATGTATTTGGTACGCATTGAATCCGATCCATCCGAGCGTGGAAGCGCAACGGAGAGTTCAGAACGAAGTTCTGCTTGAAGTTGACGGCTTTTCTTGACCATTGAGTCCACTTCGAGATTCAATCCGCCCATTTCACGATTTCGTGTTTCGTCATAGTCGAGATCTGCTTCACGAGCGGCCTTCTCAAACCATGATTCCGACATTTTGATCTAAAAATACATTTATATAGAATTATCACAGTCAACACATACCTTCTTGCAACGGAATCCAAGCGAATCGATTTCAGATGCGAGACGAACACGTTTCTTGATTGCAATCATCAGTGGCTCAAAGTCAATCGGGAAAATGTCAAGATCTTGCACTAAAATCAAATCATGTATGACAATAATGATCTTTTCTAAAACATACTTCTATTCAATCCCTTGCATAATTTCATGTAGAACTGTCGACTTGGTGGGTCAACCAGCACAACGGTCAATCCACGATGAGATGCACGAGCAGTTCGACCACTTCGATGAATGTAAATTTCGACTTTCTTCGGCACTTGGTAGTGAATGACATGATCAATTCCTTGAATATCCAATCCACGAGCAGCCACATCGGTTGCAATCAGTACTGCATTGCTTGACTCAGAGAACTTTTCCAAGTTTCTAAGACGTTGCTTTTGAATCATTTTAGCGTGAAGAATCATTGGATCAATATTGATAGCCTTGAGAATACTGTAGAGTCGACGAGCAGCATCAACAGAATTTACGAAGACGATCGTTCTGCCTTGATACCTTGTCAGCAAGTAGACAAGAGCAGTGTCCTTTTCAAGAAGATTTCCACAGTTGATACGAGCTTCGACAAGACAGCCAGCTGTACCCATTTGACGCGTCAAATCAATAACCTTGTGCTTGTTTTCTCGCAAGCCAGTCAATTTGATGAGACGTTCTGAAAATATAGATGTTTTAAAAAAAGAATGAGAAACTTTAAAACTAACGGATTTTCTGCTGCGAACTGAGTTCCTTAGCCTTTTTCTTCTCTTCTTCGGCAACGTCTTGTGCTTTTGCGAAAGTGAGAGTTGCCGAGAATACGAGAGTTTGAAGTTTTTCTTTATCAGATTCCTCATGAACTTTGTTGAGAATATGAGTCAACTCGGCAAAATAACCTTCCTCAACCATTCGATCAGTCTCATCAACGACCAAACATTTCAAGTTCTTCCATTCAGCCAAATAGTCACCCTCCTCTGCTTCTTGCATCATCGCCCAAAGTCTTCCAGGTGTTGCGACTACAATGTCTGGTCGTTGTTGGGAGATCACACGGTCTTGTTTCACTTGAGCCAATCCTCCGACAATAGACGTCGCTTTTAAAGATGTTGGAGCAATCAAAGCGGTGATGTGACGCATAATTTGAATTACCAACTCACGAGTTGGAGCAATAACCAGAGCACGAGGGCCTAGAATAATACACATCAGAATTTCAGAATTAAGATATGAAAATAACCTTTGAATTCTTCTTCTTCATCGTTTTCAGCACTACTTTCCAGAAGACGAGCGACAATTGGAATTCCAAATGCTAATGTCTTTCCACTTCCCGTTTCAGCTGCTCCCAACACATCTTGATGATCACGCACAGCGACAGGGAGAACAGCCGATTGAATAGGAGTTGGTTCTGAGAAACTGAAAAAGGAATTTCGATTATTTGGTCAATTCTGCACAAGAAACAAACCCCATTTGCTCCACGGCTTGAAGAATTTCATTGGGCAGAAAGAAGAACTGTTTCCAAGCTGAGATGTCCGTTTCTTTTTTAGATTTCTTTGATTTTCCGCTTTCTTCAGACTTTTCTCCCTTTCTTTTTTTGGTTTCTCCTGATTTTTTGACTACTTCTTCAATTGGTTCAGCTAGTTTCGCCTCTGCTTCTTTTTGCTTTCTCTTCGCTAACCGTTCTTTCTTCTGTTTACGATTCGCTGCCATTTGCTCTTTACGTTTCTGTTTTTTAGCCAAACGACGCTCTTCAACGCTTTTGATTTCAGCAGAATCTGCTAACTGTTCTGTCGCCTTTTCTTCAAGTGGTTTCTTTTGCTTCTTCTGGAAACACAAGCTATGAAAACTTGAACATGTTTGTAGCATCACGCAAGATTAATTCAGCTTCAAACGCACTACTTTATAAGAGTACAATCTTTTCTTAATCACCTTTTCCTTTTTCCCCTTTTTGGTCGTTTGAGCTGTCTCTATTCCATCTGGAAGAACTTCTTCGAAAGAGCCCAAAAACTGAAGCATGTTATCGTCGAAATCTCCTTCCATTGCTTCCACATCGGCAGCTTGCCAATTACCTGGTATCGAGATACTCGTCATTCCAGCTGAAATCAATTTAATTTTTCTGCAGCCCCCACTTGCTGTAAGATAGACAAAGAGGTGTTTGAACTCGAGATTGAAAAAAATTGAGCATAGAGAGTATAACAATTTTGCCGGTTTTATCAATAACAAAAAGAAAAGATGTCATAACAGTAAACAAAAAAAAACAACTCAAAATTAACAACAAATGTAAAACAATAATTAATTTAATCAAAATTTCTAATCTTCATCACTTCCTTCCATAATTTGCACATCCGAATCACTTTCGACCTCCTCCTCATCGCTTGCCTCGGTTTCTTCTTCATCAGACTCATCATCAGATGTCACACCCTCATCGTCGTCTTGATCTTCTTTCTTCACGGATTGTTTCGATTGACGTATTTTGACAAGCCAATTCAATGAAAACTTGTTTTGGTTGGCACTGAAAAAATGTGTAGTAATGAGATTACACTAACAAGAACCTTACAGTTTGGTAATGTGTTGTTGATGATGAGCAACAATTTGTTGGATTCCAGTTAGTGTTGCCACATCGGCGCGTCCTTTCAGTTTCATTCCATGTTCTTGAAGAATCGCTCGAAGCCAAATCTAGAAATGTATTACTTTCTAACAGTACATGTATCTCTTAACTACCATGTAGAAATGAACGTGACGTGTCGATGACATAACATTTCCTTCTACCATCCATTTCAACAGACGTTCGGCATAAAGCAGCGGAAGAGAACTGGCCACGAGAGGAACTGAAATTTTCTGATTAATCTGAGAAATTTCTGAACATGTAACATACTCTGTGTAATACTGGTCGATTCTAAGCAATCAGTGATATATTGTGAATTATTGAGACGTAGAGAACCCATCAAAGCAGTCGAATAGTCATTACTCCAGAGGGCTCTGAAAAAAGAAGAATAAATCATAGAACCATGATATGCAGTCTTACCTTCTGATAAGATTGGCGTTAGTTTGACTGTCTAATTGGAATGGATCGAACATGGACACAGTGTCTAGTGAAAAAACGGCAACACCTTCTGTTGAGCAGACAGCGAATCGTCTTCCAGTCGGACAGTATGTCACTTCGTAAATATTCACTTCAGGACGAGATCTCCTTTCTCCCAGATCGAAATTTTTGGTTCCTGGCAGTTTGATGGTCATTTTGTTGTCAGGTTCATCATCCTCTTCATCGGAAGTGTCAACGAGTTGCATGTTTCCGAATTCGGTAAAGTTTCGACGATTGAAGTCAAGAACGACACCGTCCAGACTACGATTCTCGGTAATTTTCCATTTTTTCAGAATCAAACGATCGGGAACTAAAACAAACATTTGATTGAAAATGATAACAGAATTTAAATATTACCTGAATAGATACAGAAGTTATTTGACTCTCCTCCAACCAACAGCAAATTTCCATCAGGTGAGAACCGAATTTTCGTGAAAGTCTTGGTTTTGGCTGCCGACTGACGAGTGATTGTGTCACGTGAAGCACGTGCTGGATCTGTGTCCAGCTTTGTATCAATCGTGCCCAAATTCAACATCTCTTTCGCTTCGAAAAATGTGATTACTCCGTCTGAAGTGAGAACAGCAATAGTATCGCCCGCTGGTGAAAATTTGACATCAAGAGCCTCGTGTGATACTTCAACTGTTTCTGCTTGTGAATCAACAACTGTCCACACTTTGATAGTTCGATCCCATGATCCACTGACGATATGATTTCCATGAATATCGATTGAAGAGATCGCTGACTCATGTCCTGAGAGAATATCCAATAGATGACCGGTTTCAAACGACCAAATGTAGATATTGAAAACTTCTTTCGCGCCGGCAATAACTAAATCTCCTGCTTTGTCAACAGCCAAAGTAGCCAATTGAGTTGGTTCAGGACATACAAGAGTACGGAAATTACGATAACGTTTGAGATCATGAGCTCGAACTGTTCCATCAAGCGAGGCACTGAGAATAGCTCTTCCAGATTGTGTCCATTTCACGGCAGTGATACCAGAAGTGTGCTCATCAAAAGTGACTGTACAGAAAGAAGATCGAGAGTTCCAAATTTTTACTTTTCCATCTTCAGCTCCCGTCGCAATGAGTGCACCATCTGGTGAATATTCGGCAGTAGTAATTCTTAGAGAATGCGCTTGTTGCTTCATGACATATGATTCTGATTGCCATTCCCAGACAACAAGTTGAGCCGTTGAACCTTTTCCGCAGCCGATTGCAAGCCAGTCACCTGAATACCTTGTCTTGAAAAAACAAACCAATTTTTTTGAACTTACCTGAACGATTCCAAGCAACTGTCTGAATTCTCATTTCAGAAACTCGGATATTGTGAATAAGGGCGAACGTAGGAATTTCGTGTAAAACGATGACTCCGTTGTTGAACGCCGTTGCCAGAATGTTAGTTTCCTTGTGGAATTTTGAAGCTGTGATGTCAACAGATTTTCCAGATCCAGATGATTCTGACAGCCAATATTTCTTTGTCTTTTCGAAGAAAATCTTCTCGACTTTGTTGTCTTCATCCATTTCAACATCTTCAGCATCCTCATCGTCCTTCTTCCAGACACCTTCTTCTAACTCTCCGGGACGAATGTTGCAGGTCCAAACGTTAGCGAGACCACGTTTACAGACTGAGATCATCTGGAAAAATAATTATGTTAAAAACTATCATCTGATGTTGAATATCTTACGTCGTAAGAACCTTTCAAGAATTGGCAGTTGACAATATTTCCTTTGTGAGAAGCCAATGGGTGAATGAAAAGATTTTTGAAATCCTTCGCTCCCACAACTCGAACTACCCGATCATCTCCGCCGGTAACGAGAAGACTATAAGCTCATTATTGACGGCAATTGATTCAAATATACTTACTTAGAATCATCGGACCAACTGACTGATCTCAATTGTTCACTGCTCAATTTGTATGTTCTGGCAAGTGAGAATGGGTTGAATGTCTTATTTTTGAACCAACTCCCAGTGTCATGAATCTGTAGATCGTTCTCTCGGCATGTGGCAATTTTCCTAGAAGAGACAAGTTATTTGAGAAACTACAATTGCTGCCTTACGTTGCATCGGGTGACCATTGTACGGCTCCGATGGTTCTATTACTGCGGAATGTGTAAACTTTGACTTCGGACAATAAGTGAATGAAGTGTACGTCACCGCCTGAATTCGCATAATTTTATTAATAGTTGTTTTTTGTATTAATTTTTCTTACGTTCATCTGCAGCAAGAAGATGGAAGCCAGATGGACTGATAGATACTTTTTTGATATTGAACTTGCAATCGACATCCAAAGTTTTTGACACATTGCTGAAAAAAATAAACTATCGAAATACATTGAAAAAATATTACTTTTTGAGATCAAATATGGATAACTTGTTGCCAATAGGAGATATTACTGAATAACCATCTTTACTAAATGCAACCTGGCCATCTCGATACACAGTTCCAATGTAATTCGACAGCTGAAAATTGAATCAATATAAGTATTAACTAATTAATTAATTTTTACCTTAAAATTTGTATCCATTTTGATCCCTAGCTGAAATGATAAAAATTAACTTGTAAAAAAATTGCAAAGAAAAACACCAAGACTGTGTCAGTGCACTTTTTGCGCATCGTAGAAGCATTTGCGCGCAATTCGTGCATTTTTTGCCTTTTGCAAGAATTCATAAAACGCGAAGGAAAAAATAGAAAAATGGAGAAATTCAATGTCAAAATACTTCGTAACTATGACTGTAACAAATCAAGGCTCACACCTCATTATTTCAGCGATATCTCACCACGAAAATCTTTTTGCTACAGTATTTTGAATTCTTTAAACGAAAATCGAAGGCTTTTCTATTGAGATTTAATCACATTTCAGTTTCTCGGCAGATTTTATTTAATTGTCGAGATATGGTACCTGGTAAAATCTGAATATACACCAAAATCACGCCGTAATTAAGCCAGAAGTTTTATTGGGAAAGGTTTTAAAACAACTTTCAATTATTACAAGACAAATAATATATTATGAACAGTGAAAGCATTAATTAGCACGACCTTTTAACTTGGACTGCGACGACGTCTTGGCTCTGCGTTCTTCTCTGAATCCGAATTGTTCCGACGATTCTTTGACCACATTTTTGGAGATTCAGAACTGAAAGAAACAATTGTTGATGCCATTTTTGGCCCTATAAATTGAACATACCCGTCTCGACTTTTCACGGGTGATCTTGAATCCGCACGACGTCTCCGTGGAGGCGAAGCAGAAGATGAATCATGACGACGTCCGTTCCGACGATTGTCAGTAGATGATTTATCGGAAGTGCGTGAACCACGGAGAGGAGACGGTGATCGCTGTCTTCTAGGAGGAGACGGTGATCGCTGTCTTCTAGGAGGGGATGGTGAACGCTGTCTTCTAGGAGGGGATGGTGATCGCTGTCTTCTAGGAGGAGACGGTGATCGCTGTCTTTTAAGAGGAGATGGTGAGCGACGTCTTCTAGCAGGTGATGGTGATCGCTGCTTTCTAGCTGATTGAGGTGATCGTTGTCTCCTAGGAGGTGATGGTGTTCTTCTTCTTCTGGGAGTCGATGATGTTGGTGGAGAATGCCGACGTCCATCTTTATGAGTAGAGCCTTGACTTCTAGAATCTTGCCGAACACGTTGACGAACTGGAGACGGAGAACGACGGCTTCGACGGATCGGCGAATTTGATTTTGAGCGATTTCTGAAAACAGCTTGATTAGTGAAATTTCGAATGTATTTTTTATAAATATACCTCTCAGATCTCATTGTTGATTCTTTTCTAGCGGGGGATCTTTTCCGACTGACTTCAGGAGATCTTGATGAGGAATCATGTCGACGCTGCTTCTTTCTTTCAGTTGATCGCTTCCTCGATCGGTCTGGTGATTCCGATTCACTGCGAGCTCGTTTTCTGGAAGCATGTCGATCTGAAAGTAATGATGTTACCTCAAAGAACATGTGGGAATAAAACCATTACCTCTTCTTTCCTCTTCATCTGATACGATCTCCTCCTTAATCTTTTTTGTACGATAATCTGGGGAGCTTTCAACTTCAGTTTTCACTTTTTTAGACGAAGACTTCTCTGTAAAATTTCTTGTTTCAGATAATTATTTTACTCGCAAGATACTAACCTGCCCATTCATCGTCGCTATCCGAATCACTTGATGCCGCTTTCTTACTTTTCTTCTTCTTCTTATCCTTTTTCTTATCTTTCTTTTCTTTCTTCTTTTCCTTTTTGCTCTTTTTCTTCATCACATCTTCTAAATTTGCTCCACTCAACAACTTCTTATGCAACTTTCTCTTTTCCTTGTCAGTCATTGAATTAAAAAATTCCAACATCATTTCCTCGTCAGTCTTTTCTTTCTTCATTCTTGTCAACTGTTGATCCGTTTGCATGCCAGCCAAAACTGATCCTTTCAATACGATTCCATGTTCTTCTCTCATGTCACTAGCCAATTGTTGATGATCCATCCATTCATCCTCGTCATCATCCCCGGCTGCTGCTGATTTCGAAGCCTGTGGTCCTGATTTACCGTCCTGTCGTCGACGGCGAAGATCTTTGATCAGATCTGATGGATTATTTGCATCTGAAAATTTTTTTTTAAATTGAATTCCTATGTTTTCTGGTTTTCAACTTACATCCTTCATCTTCAAAATTTCCAGACTTTCCGAACAACGGACACTCTCTATCAGTATTTATGTGACCCCATTTGTGACATTTACAGCATCGAACATTACGAACTTGAATTCCAAATGGCTGATCTTGTATTTCTTCGTTTCCTTTTGCCCAATCCTCACGCGGTGCTTGATATTTTCTCTGCCATTCGAATTTTGGTTCTTCCTTTGGTTCTTCTCGTTTTGTCATTCCTGCTGGTGCATCATACATGAAAGACAATCCCATTTTTGCCTTCTCATCTCCGAGTAAAGCTCTGAAAACACAATGATTATCAACATGGAACCAAAATTTGAAAAAGATAAATCTAACTTGTTATTTAAAATTTCTTGTTCTTTTTCGTAAGCAACCCTCAGTTCTTCCTGTCGTTTATCTTCTAATGACTTCTTCTGCCTCGCTTCCCAAACCATTTTGAGATTCCGAAATGCAGAAGGATGGAAGTCCTTCTTGGACATGAAATTTTGAAAACCTTTCCCCATTTTGACAAGTTTTTTGGTTTGAACCGACTTGAGAAACCTGAAACCGATGTTATTAGGGACATTTCTGGAAAGTTCAATAGGATTCAAGAAGTATGGTAGACAGATTTGTAACTGTCTAATCGATCAATGCTCTCATAACCTGAAGTTCAAAAAGAAACGTTCTCCAAATCAACAAAATAAGACAACAACAATTGGATCATAACAAGAACAAAGTTATAAAAACAATGAAAAAAGCATAAGTAACTAAAGATAGAATTAGGCAGTTTCAAAGACTTTGATGGTGCAATCAGCTGATCCAGTGGCGATGAGTCCTTCATTCCAGGCGGCACAGAGAATACGATCTTCGTGTCCATGAATATCGAACAACGATGATTTTGATGAGCTGGAATTCTTCGATTCATTTCTTCAATCGAGATGACTTTCACTCACCGGATATCCCACATTTTCGCTGTCTTGTCTGTTGAAACACTAACAAACTGATTTGTATCCAATGGATTCCATTTGACACATTCGACCCATCCGTTTTGATGACCGATGAACGATTGCTTTACCATGGTTCCGTCTGAGAACAAAACTAATGAATCTAAATAGTTCTTTAATGACTTGCTCACCTCGATTTTTCGGATCATATAATCTTGGAACAGCGTCAGTACAGCTGGAGATAAGGAGACAGCTGGTTGGATGAATATCGATGCTTGTGAACGATTTAGGTCCCTTGATTCGCGATACCTCACCAGCTGAAATCAATTCTTTTGTTTCAGCTGATTCTATTAAACTTGTTACGTACCTAATTCCAAATCCCATTCGACAATGGTATGGTCCCAAGAGCAAGAGAACGCGTGACCTGTTTTCCATGGGCACCATTCAACAGTAGAAACTTTGTCTCGATGTCCTCCGATGGTCACCATTGGCACTTTGGTTTTAGTATCTTTTTTACGACGCTTCTTCGCGCTCTCGTCATCTTCTTTCTCGTAAATTGTTGCCTCATCAGAAGCTTCCAAATTCCAAACTTTCAAATTGGTGTCAACAGATCCAGAAATGGCACGTGTCGAATCCGAATTCACGGCGACGCACTCGACTGCTCGTTCGTGACCACGGAATACGATCTGAATAAAAATACTCATTCGCGATAGGATGATATAATCTATACCTTTTCAACGAGAGCACCTTTCTCGATTCCGTAGAGAGTCAAAAGTTGATTCTCACCTCCAACGATGAACTCGGTGCCATCCAATTGAGTTTTCTCTGAATTTTTGGTAATCAAAAATCAAACTCAATGTGAGGCACTCACTAGAAGGTGTAGTTACAATAGCACTGCATTTCAGCAAACGATTCGCAGAGTTCACAGCCAATTTAGTCTCTTTTCCCTTGCGATCGACAATGACAATATCTCCGCCGTAAGTTGTTGAGAAAATGCTACAAAAACGAAGTAAGAGTCTTGTGTTTTGAAGAGATAAAACTCACTGTCCATTGGCAATTTGAACGGATGACACCCAATCTGGAGCTTGAATGTCGTGGAGTGGTTTCGGAGCTTCAATTCCAATCACACATTCCACTTTCAGAATGGTTTCCTATGATGAAAATGTTTTATACTATTGTTTTCACTTGAAGATTTATCTTACTGTTTCCACTTCATATTCCTCAATGAACTCAGCGAGGCTTGTTCTCAAGAACGTTTCACCAACCAAAAACTCGAATCGCTGATCTTTCCACTTATCTGAAAATAAATTAAATTATCTGATATTTCAGTATATGTTTCTGCACACCTCTTCCTCTAACCGCACTAGGTATGCAGGGGGGAAATCTTTAAAGGCGCATTGTCCAAAAAATTTTGCGCACACGGCCCAAATTTGTCCCTTTTTGCATCGTTAATAACTTTGTGCGCTTTAAAGGTTTTTACCTAATTCTTTTTCTGGCAATTAGGAAATCGCTGTCCCGCCATTTCTGGAGAATTTGGTAGTGATATCACACCTGATAGCTGAGCTATGAGCCGTAGAGTGAAAGTCATTTTTTTTGGCTTGAAAAGTTTTGGTTTTTTAGCGTTTTCTTCACTTTGGACGTTTGCAGTGGGACCAGTTTTGGGTTTAAAAATATTATTTTTATATGACTTTGTAGAGGAAAACAGAGCTAAGTGGACAAAAAAGAATTATATTGATACCTCTTTTCAAAACTTTTTTATAAACCAGAAAGTAAAAAAGTTAAAATTTTCAAAATTTTCCGTTTTTTTCATTTTTCTCTTCATATCTCAAGTTCTATCAGCCAGATTTTTATGAAATTTGGTAGCAAGATGTGAAATGAGTCGGGGAATCATTCTATCTTGTCAGAATTGTAATTTGAGAGACCCCCTGCTTGCTACGGCCGATGGTTTGCTGAAAAAATCGAAAAAACTACAGTACCCCGAAATTCCCACGCATTTCATCCACCGGCTGTAACTAGCTCAGTTTTGGGAAATTTCAAGATCCGAGAAAAAAGAAATATGTAGAAAAAAAATCTCTATCGAACCATGTAAAATTCAATGTACTTTTAGCTGGTAAAACTTTCAGAAAACCGGATTTTGTAGTTTTCGTGGTTTTTCGGTCATGGAGGATTTCTTCCATGTGCTCTCCTGGGAACTGGATTCACTGAATCGCTCTGGATTTTTGACACCGATCTAAACTTTTCGAGATCTAATGGAACCAAAAAGTCCGATCAAAAAACATTGACACCGGACGATTCTGTGGAGAAACCTGAATCTCCACTGACATTTTTTTCGAATACACTGACCATTTTGTCACTGTATGTGTCACTGTGAAAGACCACGCGCGCCCTCTCTTCTCTATACCCTCCATGAAATCGTCATTCCGTGCGTCGGTGGCGCAGTGGTAGATGGCGGGTGTGAGAATCCGAGGGGTTATGGTTCGTGTCCTCGCTGTTGTTTCTCTTTTTTGTATGAACTGTTTAAGACCCGAGAAGCATTTGGCAACAGCACTGTTCTACTCTGTCCCAGAGCAGCAGTCCCTGCAACGTTTCCTCTAAAAAACGATTCGGGAATGATCAACTTGAAATGTGGTGTAATTGATCGAATAAAAGGTGTAACTCGGTCAGTCGGTCGAACTTAGGTACATCTGTAAGAGGGTGTTCGGAAAGACCATCTTGTCTTCAAAACGAAACGAAAGTTAGGATGGGCTGGAGATGTGATGAGAAGAAACGATAATCGGTAGACAACGATACTAAAATAATGGATTCCCAGAAACGAGAAGAGACCAGTTGGAAGACCGCCAATGCGATGGGCCGACTCCCTGAGAAAAGAAATCTCAGTGCAACAAGGAACTCAACTGATCGAGCCTTCTAGAACAATTACCAAAGATCGGAATAAATGGATAGCTGTGATCCGCACCCACACTCAATGAGCGAAGAACGGATCGACTAAGTAACTAAGTCAAGTTTGAGAAAAACCCATAACAGATTAACGGAGTGTGAGTTCTCCACTGTACCGATTTGGGAACGGTCAACTCGAAACGTGGTGTAATTGAGCAAAAAAAGGCTGTAACTCGGTCAGTCAGTCGTATTGATTATCTCTTTGGTGCATCTTGAAGAGGGTATTCAGACCTTCTTGAAGAGGGTATTCAGACCTAAAAACTTCCCACCAATTAAGTGAAATGTGTGTTCTCTACCAATACGATCCGGAGATGAATAACTTGAAAAGCAACAGGGCCGAAGGCCCTGTTCTACTCTGGATCAGGGCCGCAGGCCCTGTAACTCTTGAAGACCCGGGAAGCATAGCGGAGCCCGCCGGCAGGCGGGGGACGCTAGTCTGATAAAACTAACCATCGTTGGCCTCGATAGTTTTGTTGAGAAGAAGATTCAGGTCATCGCTTTCTGCTCCCGTTGGGACATCGAACACTGCATCAGGAATTTCAGCAACTCTGAAAAATGTTAAATGTTTTGGAAAATCAAAAGTTGAAACCTACTCTTCATTCTTGCTGAAAAATGTAATCTGCACATGCTTCTGATTAGCGGATGAACCATTCTCCACTTCCATAGCTTCCGACAACTCCATTTTTTGATCTGCAATTGACAAACGTTTATTTAAAATAATCGGTTTGTGATCAGAAAATGACGGAACGATTAAATAAATAAGGACGAAGATATAAATACGAAAAATACGGGGATAGAGAGATAATAAGAGGCAACCAGAGGAAAATAACCGATGTGAAATGACTAAAAAGTTAGACTGAAAATGAATGAAAAAGGAAACGAGTCGAAAGTCTATCGTTTGAAAATGGACCAGATTGCAGTGATGGCAACCCCGAGAAGAGCCACAAAGAATGCTTGCTCTCGATGTTTACGCCGCTCATTGTTCTCTTCCAATTCGAAAACTCTCGCATTAATTCTGCCCATTTGACGACGGAGCATTTTAAGTTCGCGAAGAGGATCTTCGTCAACTACCATCGAATTATCTGTACGGGCAGTATCTATCTGAAAATGAAAAAAATCTTACTTTGAAGGTTTTCTAGTTCACTGACCTGGCGACGTGCATCTTCGACAGGATATTGAGTATCAGCCACAGTGAGCACATCCGGCACGTCATTCAAATAGTGCCCGTTTTCTGTTGGAAGCTTGTCCATTCCGTTGCGGTAATCTTCTGTTATTCTGCCATAACTGTCACCTCCAGTCACTGTTATTCTGTCGGGAACTTCCATTTGTTCGACAAGAGACTGGCGATTGTTACGACGGGAAGGCCCTGAGTGTCCGTGCATCTCATCTCCGGTAGCTGTGATGTGTTCGGGTACAAACATTTTCTGAAACAATATTAACTTACGAAAATTGGAGAAAATGGGAAAAGTTAAAGAAATGTATGGTAGAACTTTCTTATTTAAGAAAGATGATCAGAAACTCCGCCTCTTTCGTCGTTTCGCAACTAAACGATTTGCATCACTAACCACTTAAGATTCACGCAACCTATATTTGCTTCAGAGAACACATGCACTGACATTTAAATAAAGTAACCAAAAAATAAATTGCAGCAAAAAAGCGAGGAAAAATATACGAATTGAAAAAAAAATTCCGAAGCGAGGGACTAGGAAAAATGACGTTGTCGGATACTAGTCCCCACGATTTAGCAATGCGCGGGTGTTCAAACAACGACATGCGGTCACTTTGCAAAGTTATGAAAAATGCAAAATATTTAAAAGGAAACTGCTATATTTGGAATAGACTTTCATATAGCAAAGAGTTGAACTTTTTGACAAAGAACGAATCATCGAAAAAACTATAGTGATATTGATAAGACGAGGAGAACTTTGTACCATCGTTTTAAGCCGAGAGGGGTATTTCTTCATTGCAATTGCTTCGGTCAGTACATGACGGATAACTTTTAGAAGTGAATAAAACTTTTTTCTGATTTATTGTGAACTTTTTGAAGACTCCAATACTGTCCAGACAGCGACCACACATTCTTGTGGGTTACTGTAGACGTATGTTATTGTGATGTTCATTATTCTCGAATATAATTAATCATCCGTTCGAAAAGCTTGTCCTTTATTCACCACCTCCTCTTTTCCCGCAATTTTCCGAATCACCGATAGAGAAAGTCATCGAAAAGACTGCGTCTCTCTTCCTTCAACACATGAATAAGCATTCTCTGCCTCTAAATCCGGCAAGTAGGTCATCCGTCGGGGCGGATGGTCACCTACCAGAAGACACCGGACATTGGAAATTCACCCCCTGTGAAACTACTACTATTATTCCCAATTGTAGAGGTGATTTCTGAAAAGGTTTGGTTTTTTTTCAATGTGGTTGATCTATTCACCCTAAACTATTCCAGAAATGCGCTTCGGTTTTGGGTGTCTAGAACCGAAAGCAGCTAAATTCTTTCATTCATATGGACTATTAGTATCTGGATATCCATTCATTTTTCTCATTTCTCCGATATTGGTCACTTGTTTTTTGGCGACTGGATTGATTGGATTGGAGCCTTTGAGTGATGCATTATATCTTTATACACCTACTGATGCACCCAGTAAAGTTAGTTTCATTGCTAATTTGACATATTCTGATGAAATATTCGAATAATTATTTTAGACGGAAAGAAGAATAATTCACGATGCATGGCCACTTGTTGATGGAACTTTCGTAGCTGGAAGGGCGGTAACTCAATCTAGAGAAGTTCAGGTATGTTCCTTTTTCACTGTTACTCAGAATAAAAACTTCCATTTTTCAGGTTGCCGTGGTTGCCCGAAACGATGGAAACATTTTGGAAAAGGTGTTTTCAGAAGAACTGAAGTTAATGGAATCTTTCATCCGAAACAATATTACAGTAGGTTTTTTTTGGAACTTGAATGACTGAAACTGAGAATTTCAGGTCGAATTCAACAATCGTACGTGGTCATTTGATGATTTATGTCTAGCTGGTCCAGATGGAAGATGCTCGGTGAATGATCATATTCAGTTGGTTTCTCGTCTATATCATCACGGAATCAATATCACTTATCCAACTGTTCGTCTAGCTGATAAGTAAGTCTACATTTTCAAATAACTTTGAAGGTGATGAGAGACAAAAAATAAAACATTGATTTTCCAGAAGTGCATATGTTGCATCGGCTTTGGGAGGTGTCAAATTGGCAAAAGGAGATGATAATGAGAATATAATAGTTAGTGCATCTGCATGGCTCCTGATCTATCAATTGAAGTTTTATCCAAATGAAATTTCATATGTCTCTGGATTATGGGAGAGGGTTAGTGGCTGACTTCTGATGAGGGAAATTTAAATGAAACTTGTTTCAGGAATTCAAAGAACAAATGGACAGTTATAAGGATCGTACGAAGTATATTTCGATTTCATACTTCCATTCTCAAACATTGTCTGATGAATTGAAGAGAAATGCGGAGAGATTAGCACCAAAGTGAGTTGTTTTAATGGAGAAAAATGGATTTCTTTGCGCAGAATTCGAGAAATCAGATTACTGTAGGATTACGGCAGTTACCAGTAGTATGCCAATGAGCATTAGAGACAGACCCAAGTTCTCAACCTTTAATTTTTCAGATTCATCGGCGCATTTGTCATTCTTGTCTGCTTCTCAGTGGTTTGTTCAATTGTGACCATCAAAGGCTCAGCCTATATCGATTGGGTTGTCACTAAACCGATCCTCTCTGTCTTAGGTTAGCACTCTTTTTGATTTCTCTTGTCATATATTTTCTTTTCAGGTGTTTCAAATGCTGGAATGGGTATCGCAAGTGCGATGGGAATGCTAACATATATGGGTATCCAATACAACGATATCATAGCTGTCATGCCATTTCTGGTAGTAGCTGTTGGAACTGATAACATGTTTTTGATGGTTGCAAGCTTGAAAAGAACCGATAGAAATCTGAAATACGATCAACGAATTGCTGAATGCATGGCAGATGCAGCTGTCTCTATTCTCATCACAGCACTTACCGGTGAGATATCTTTCAAGTCTTCTAATTCTCAGTCTCGCATTTTCAGATGCATTATCATTCGGTGTTGGAACAATTACAACCATCCCTGCTGTTCAAATTTTCTGTATCTACACAATGTGTGCTCTTCTACTCACATTTGCATATCAACTCACATTTTTCTGTGCAGTTCTCGTTTACTATACACGAATCGAAGAACAAGGACTACACAGTATATGGTTGTCTCCAGCTGTCACATACTCATCAACTTCTCCTTTGAATGTAAAGTTGTTCTGGTTGGGATCGAAACCTCCAAAACCATTACCATCATGTGGAACTGTCAGTAGTACATCAAGTGTTTCATCTACCTCTTCTTCCCCTCCATCTTCTAAACATCTTCATCATTGTTCTGCCACTTCATTCTTCCGTAACTGGTATGCTCCAGTTCTGATGCAACCGTGGATTCGAGCGATTGCTGGATTATGGTATTTGATATATTTGGGATTGTCTATTTATGGATGTTCTCATCTGAAAGAAGGGCTTGAACCAGCCAATTTATTGGTTGATGATTCATATGCAACACCTCATTATCGAGTTCTGGAGAAACATTACTGGCATTATGGAGCAAGTCTTCAGATTGTTGTAAACAATGCTCCAGATTTGAGGAATCCAATCGAAAGAATTAATATGGATAAAATGGTTGGCTCCTGAATTTGCATAATTAAATTTTGATTCATTTCTTTCCAGGCATCAACATTCGCGAATAGTAAAGTGTCAATTGGAGACGAAGGAGTTCAGTTCTGGTTACGAGAAATGCAAGTTTCAGAAGAGATTCATAAAGTGCATTATGACAATCAGGTAAGTATCCAAATCCTTGTTACATCCTTTCAAAAAGTGAAGTTCCAGAAATTCTATGATCATGCTGCTGAATACATCTATTCAGATATGTCTCAACCATGGGTTGTTGATGTAGTTTGGGGAAGAAACAATGCATCAGAACGTATTATAAAACAGTATCGATTTATGATTGGAATGAGAGATATATCAACAACAACAAAGCAAACAGAAGCCACGAATACGTTCAGAGACATTGCATCTCGATTTGAGAAATACAATGTTACAACCTATATGCCTTTGTGGTTATTCACAGATCAATATGCTCTCGTCGTTCCGAATACTGTGAGTTCCTTTTTGTGTACAATTGAATGGTTCAAACTCTCTGATTTTCAGATGCAAGATATCGTGGTAGCAGTTGCATGTATGCTTGTTATCTCAGCTGTCTTAATCCCTCAACCAGTTTGCTCATTTTGGGTCGCAGTCACGATTGGGTCAATTGATTTGGGAGTTCTCGGTTTTATGACACTTTGGGATGTTAACCTGGTAAGGGACACTCATTTAGAAAAAGTAATTTTTATGATCTGTTCCAGGATGCGATTTCAATGATAACAATCATCATGTCAGTTGGTTTCTCAGTTGATTACTCTGCACATATCACATATGCATACGTAATATCAAAAGAGTCCACTACAACTGCAAGAGTTTGTGATGCATTGGGAGACCTTGGATGGCCAGTCGCTCAAGGTAAGCTCTTTTCAAGTAATCTATTCATTTGTCTGAATTTCAGGAGCCATGTCAACTATTTTGGCAGTTTCTGTGTTGTCAGATGTCCCTGCTTACATGATTGTTACCTTCTTCAAAACTGTTTTTCTTGCCATCTCAATCGGTTTTCTTCACGGTTTAGTCTTCCTTCCACTCATGCTTTCTGTATTTGTTGGCTGTTGCTCATCGAAAAAAGTCGAAGTTGAACCAGTGAAACAACCAAAATTCATTGGAAGATATTAACATTTTCATCATTAATCATTTCACTTTCCGATCTCACAAATTCATTTCAAACCGTGTGTTGATTCTCTCATCAAAATTTCAAAAGAAACCAATGAATCATTGTTAAAAAATTAACAAAAATGAGTTCAAGATACATATTTCATTACCTATATTTCATAATTTACAGAAAAAAGAACAGGTTCAACTAATCAGAGTCAATTAGCTTGGCTTGTTTCATTTCTTATGATCATCACAGCCAACTCGTCATCCATTTGAAATTCATATGTCTCCAAGTTCTTGGCTCTCATCGGAAGTTGCTGAGCAGGCGGTCTTGCCTGCACTTCAATGTTGTTATCAACAGGAGACTGTTCGATTGGCCCTGAAAATTTTGAAGTGAGATGTCCTTGTTTTTAACTTCGAAAGCATACTTTGCATTCTTTGGAAAGGAACGAAATGTCCAGGAATAGGCTGTCCTCCTAGGAATGGCATTGTGATCGGTCGGAGTGCATTTAGAAGTGCGCCTTCTGAAATCATGAAAATTTAAATTGAGTGAAATGTGGGAGAATGGATTACCCATAACCAATAAACCATTTCTAGCGACTGCTTCTCTGGTGGCAATTGAATTTAATTGATTCACAAGAGCTTCTTGTTCTGACATTTCTGAAAATAGAACATTTAGATTTTCATTATTTTTCTTCAAACTAACTCGCTAAAAACGTTCGATCATCCTCGATAGTTGGTGGTGGAGCTGTTCGAATAATGACTTGTTGTGGTTGTTCCGTGGGAAGAGGTGGTGGTGGAATGGGAGCAGGAATAGGTGGTTGGACAGGTACTGATGGATTGGTTCCTCCGTTATCTCTCCCGGATAATATTTGACCATCAGGATTCATCTGATTAAAAAAGGTCAGTTGCTTTCCGTTCACATGAGGATATCAATATAAAAACCCTTCTGATATGATATTAACAGAATTAAAACCTTACTTGATTATGTCGGATTGCTGCTTCTTTTGTCATTCTCTCAATTTGAGCATGTCTTTGATTGGTGTCTTCTAGCATTCTTCGCACTTCCATTTCTAAAACAAATCACAAACAGGGTAGGATGTAAAAATCATTTCTGAGCACAGGCCTAACACTAAAACTTAAAAATAATAAAGAATCACCTGTCCACTGTCCATATGTTTTGAGTATCAGAGCGAAAACAATTATGGTTGATTTCATGTTTTCTGAAAACTCTGAGATAGAAAAAGTTAAAACAGATGTGAGGATGAAGACCTATTATTTCTACAGTAATCAAATTTTCAAACAAAAAATTAAAGAAATTAAAAAAGGTTCAAAGTGAAAAGTTAGTAAATCTGTGAAAACCATTCCAGTCGTCACTCTTCCTTTCAAAAACTGGTTTGTTCAGAAGTAGATGCTAGTGCTAAAAAGGGTTTATATATTGGAGGATGAATACGCAACAAAAAGTCACTTTCAATTGCTTCTTTCATTCTAATCCTCCCCTTGATTACTTTCTTTTTCCCCTTTTCCTATACCATTGCCACGTCATTTCCCCAATTTTCAAACAAGAGAATTAAGTATGCGAAGAAAAGGTTGGAAGGGCAAGCAAAACAAAATGTTCATTGTTTCGATGTCATGGAACACAGCAATTTGTATTGAAGTTTTAAAACAGAAAAGGGTATAAAAATATTAAATCAAACGGGGATAAAGCAGTAAATGTTCTTTCTTTGCGCTAAAGCGAAACATGTTTATGGTTAGGATCTTGAAAAGAAATGAAAGCACAACATTATGCGGGTTTTGAATTTGAAAGCAAAGAAAAACAATACATTCAGCTACCCGCTTAAAATTTCAGAATGAATGAGGAAGAAACTGATTTTGAAAGAGGAAACGAAAAATAAGGCATTTTGTAACATTGGCGGACTTCTAACAATGAACAACAATAAAGTGGGGGCGAGAATACCGGTGAAAAAGAAATTGATTATGGAATGAGATTTGATTATTTTTGAAATCAATGACCATGAACGTCAGGAATGAGCGATCCATTCTCGAAGCTGGTGTGGTGATTATCATTATGAGAATGTCCATGTTCTCCTTCGAACAAACGGATCCCTCCGATGAGTGCAAATCCAACGAACATTACAAACAGTTTTAATAAATTTGGATGTTCATTGTCTCTTTCGTGGAGAAGAACCTGAAAAGAAAAGAGTTCGATTTTGGCTGATTTGGGAAGAACCAACCTCAAAGAAAGTAACATAAATGAATGTTCCGACAGCGAGTCCCTGAAGAATCGTAACTGTCCAATCTTTCCACAAGGCATCTTCAGCTGCTGATGTGACTGCGACACCAATCAAAGCACCCAAAGGAGTCATTGATGCAAGAATGAAAATTGAGATTATCACCTGGAAATATAAAAATTGTAGAAACACACAGAAAACCCTTTTTCGAGGTTAATTTACCCATCTAATTTGATGCGCATGAGTACGGAACAACTGAATTCCGACTGAGAATGCGACAATGAGTTTATGAACCATCAGAGAGAGGAACAAAGCGACGATCGTATCATATCCATCTTGTACTCCAAATGCGAGACCCTCAATAATCGAATGAATTCCAAGAGCCAAGACGAAAGTGATTGATCGAACGCCGTGAGAGTGAGCATGTGGGCGGGACTTCATCAAAATTGGCGGATCTTCATCGTGTTCATCGCAGTTCGTCTCACATCTTTCTGGCTCAGCGAATGCAACTGGGGCGAAAGTGCTGAAAAAGATGAATGAAATAGAAATTTCAAATTAGAGTGACTGGTTATTTTTTATTTGATAATGATTAAACGAGAAAAAATGTCGTGTGTTTAAGAAACTTTTCGCTTTCGCGCATCATCATAAGAAAAAATAACCACTTCTTCGAGGAAAACAGACACTGAACGTATGAAATAGGAAAAGCGATTGACACATTCGGAAAGTTTTTTTGCGGAAAAAACAAATGCAACAAGGAGGTTGATTTTTAAACGGACATGTTTTAATACCATTCACTTGCTCGTTCATCATTCTCTTCATCAAAAATATCTCCGTTAAAAGTGCTACCGTATGAAGAATATCGATTCCGGTTACGACTTATTCGACGGCTTATTCTGTTATTTGATTGAAATTTCCCATTTTTTCAAAGTACATGTTCAAGTCATTTAAGATTCCTAATAAGTACTCACTGTGTGGCATTAGCAGTACATTCATTGGATCCTCTACGTTCATGAACAGTTAACGGGCAATGCGTTTGACAGTGACCTTCTCCTTCTTTTTCTTCGGAGATTGCTCGCTTTGACATCAACGTAAGGGCAGTTATTTCATCGGCTGAAATAAAATGGATACAAAAAAGATACAATTTCGTGAATAGCTCACCAACAATATCATGTTCTTTTTCTTTTACTTCTTCAACTGTTTCTACCATACAACACCCACCACCTGCTTCAATACTTTTCGACGCAATTGGTGGTGTGGTTTCGTGATGATGATGATCATGTCCATGGCCATGTCCTCCGTGCCCATGCCCGTGAGCAAATGAAGGAATCATCATAATAACGACTTCTTCGAGAAGAAAGATTAGGAAGAATCCGAGACAAGAAAGAAGTTCTCCGACTGGATAAGTGGTGTTCATGGCCTTTTTGTCGTGGAGTTTTTCCAAGTTTTCGCGAAGCTCTGGGAAAAGGTGAAGGAAACATGTAGCCAAGAAAACACCTGAAAAAAATTAAGTCAGCTTTTGATCGGGATAAAACGAAGAGAAACCTCCAGAAAAACATGTCAAAAGACAAAGGATGAGTGATACGTGCTTGTGCTTTGATGAACTTTGAGCGGTGGCTGCTTCGTGTCGTAATTTGTGGAGAAGCTGAGAGAAAAAATTTTTACAATCAATTATCTAAGTTTACAACTTACTTTTAATGGTGATAACCCAACAACAACTGTTAATGTGAACATCGCGAACATTAACACCAGCTTGAGCCAAGTTTCGTTCATCTTTGCTGAAAACTCAAAACTAGAAATAGTTTATGAGAAAAGGTTGGCATCGTGGCGGTCGGCGAGGTGCGAAACGAACTGATAAGAAAATGATAACATAGTTTGCACTTAGAACAAAGACAGTCTTAATTCCGTTTGGAGTTTCGTTGAATTTTGTGAGATTATAAATGAAAAACCTTTCAGAATTGCAAAAAGTTGATAAACTTGGTTGATTTCTCATCGTTTTTCATCAAGGAGACGATGAAGTAAAGTTATTTGTTGAGAAATCACATGATTCTGATAGAACAGACTATTCAAAGAGAGAGAAATATGACAAAAACTTGGAAAACTTGGCGCCAAACGAGGACTGAGGTTGTGTAAACATAGGCCTTTAGGCCTGCTGCGAATAGCCTGAATTCCGCAACGACACTCCAAAATCCCGCTCGCGCGTTGTTTAGCAGTCCGAACTTGGTGGCCGGATTTTTGAAAAAAAAAACGTAATTGTGCATCATAAATAATTAATCCGCCCCAGGCCATTTTTACTCACTGATTATTTTGATTGTAAAATTTTAATACCAGTTTATTTATTTAATCTAAATTCGCACGTGGTTCTATTTTTAATTTTAAAAAATTATGCAATATATTTCAATGACTATGAGATTCAGAAAAATACTCGCTGTATCACTCAATTGTTTCTTTAAGGATACGTTATGTTTTTCTTTGTTGAAATATGTAATTAAAATATGTCGATGGCAAAAACTATCTTTCCTGCTATCATTTCCTCCGAGAGCGAGTTACTTTCAATTAAAAATGGCAGAGAAAAGAATGCTTGGCTAAATAACTAGTATGATAAAATTTTTTTCGAATGGCCACTTTAGATTTTTTTTCTTCTTCTTTCTTTCTTTCTGCGACCTCCATAAATCCAATTGACTCGTTTCATCATCTGACGCAAACATTTTATATTTCCAGGCTTTCTCTCCCGCCTCTTCGAATTGTATGATTCCCACGTCACGCCGACAGCGATATTTTCGCCCTAACTCGCCACCAGTTTCACCATCTTCACCAGGAGCCGGGCCAAGCCACCGATCGATGAATTCTTCCAATTTGAATGTTTTGGAACAGGCGGAGCTAGTGATAGATGGAGGTGATACAGATTGAAAAATTATGAATTCAAAAGATTACCTTTTTCTATTAAGGTGATGAGCAGCAAGTGTCCCATGAAGAAATTGTAGACGATGGTTCAAGTGATATGGTCGTGGATCATCATCATCACCAACAACATCAACAACTTCGAAATAATCCTATGCATCATCATTATGACAATAGGCCACAAGCTGGAGCAACACTGTATCAAGTTCAACAGCAGAATCAACAACAATCTCAATCGATTCGTCGTGCTATAGGTCGACCGATAGTTCAAAGACCTCCTAATTATGTGCAAACTCCGATGGATATGGTACAGAAACTTCAAAATAAAAACGTCTACATGCCCCAACAACGGCCACAAACTAGAATTTCTCCAGCTGGTGCTCGGATCGTTAGTTTTGCTGGAAGAAAACGAGATAATCCGGATGCCCTTCCGCCAGGAGTTAAGGTATGGTTAAAAACTTACTTTCAGATGTTCTAACATGTTTTTAGCTTCAGAAAATGACAATGGCTTCAACTCGTCCTCATTCTCAACCTCACCATCAAACTCAAGCTCAGCAACAAGTTCCACAACAGGTCCAACAAGCCCAAAAAAATTTACAAGCAGTGAAAGTTGTACGGTTGGCTCCAAGCAGTACTCGTGCTAATCCAACAGCTTCTGAGCACGCCCTCATTGAAATTGAAAGTAACATTAAGCAAACAATTGAAGACTCAAAAATTGATGTGGATAAGTTGCGAGAGCTTCAAGAAGCTGAATTTTCACAAGATGAATATCATCAGTATCTTGGAATGCTGCTAATTGATTTAGAACGATCTAACGACGCCAACTTGACACTCACCAATTATTATCGGGATCGTCAGAGACATGAGAAGACAATTTTTGAAGCACGCGAAAACGCATTTGCTGCCAGAATTCGACAATTGGAAACTGAAAATCGGAAGCTTCGAGAGTCGATTCATACGATGTACTATACCAAGTTCAATGAAGCTGGTGGACACAACAATTTATACCGGAACGACCACATGGTAAGAATAATTGTTTAAAATGTAACTATATAAGAATGTTCAGGGTCAAATGATGGTAGAAGAACCGGAAGAGCACGTTGTCATTGAGGGGCATGTCGGCAATAATCAAGAATCGGTATATCTTATTATTTTTATTTGTTACAAGTGTTGTCTTTTTTAGGAAGAAGTACCACAAGAGTGGATTGTTGAAGAGACTGTTGATGAGCACAGAATGCATTTACAAGAACTTGAATCGGACGATCATCAACATCTTGTTGATGATCAACAGCAAGATGTAGATCAAGATACCGACGTTAAAGACAAGGAGATGCTTGTTGGAAATTCCAGATTTGGCCCCGGGAGCTCTAGTGGTCAAAATTAAGAATTGTTTGGGCTGGTCCCTAAATTATATATTTCCTTTTAAAGTTTTCCAATTTGTCTTCGAAATTTGAATTTTAATGTTCCCAGGAATTCTAAACAAGTAAAGCTCAACGGGTCCTTCGAGTCCTCATTAATTGAAAATCTGCCAGATATTATACTTTCAATATATTCCAGCTGTTCTATGAAATCCCTTGCTTTCTCTTCCTCATATTTTCGTTTCAAATATCATTTCAAATTTTCCTCAGTACCTTTTATCGTCTACTACTCTATTCAGTCCTTTCAGCATCTCATTTTGAATTCCATTGATAATCTTTCTCTGTCAGATACTCTGCCAATTTGCAATATCTTGATACTGGCAATAAAGTCCTTTGTTCAGAATTGTTTTCTTTGATTGGTATTTCTGTTCATCTCAGAAGTATCTATTTTTCAAGGCTCCTTGATTTTTTGGATAAATAAATTGTTTTTGCTTCAGAAGGGATACGAAAATGACAGGAGGTTTGATAGCAGCCGGTTTGGGTCTTGCTGCTGTCGGATTCGGTGCTCGATATGTTTTACGAAACCAGGCACTAATCAAGAAAGGAATGGAAGCTCTCCCAGTAGCTGGTGGAGTTAGTTATTCACCTAAAAATGCATTATAAATAAGTATGATTTATTCCAGTTCAACAGCTATTACCGTGGGGGATTCGATCAGAAAATGTCACGTAGTGAGGCAGCTAAAATTCTTGGAGTAACACCGTCAGCCAAACCTTCGAAAATTAAAGATGCACATAAAAGAGTGATGATTGTTAATCATCCAGACAGAGGTACGTTTTGAAAATTGGAGTCCCTCAGAAGCTGTCAAAAAGAGAAAAAAGAAGGAATTTCCCTATTGTCTAATCCCTCACAGCGCTTAACGTTTCTTCTTTTTTCTTCTCTATTTACTCATTCCGTTTCATCTCATTAAAATGCATTGCTCATCGAACCATATACTAATCAACTTTTTTTCAGGAGGATCCCCATATTTGGCAGCGAAAATCAACGAAGCTAAAGACTTAATGGAATCCTCTAAAAGCTAATTTGTTTCTTTTTTCTTGTTTTCCAATGTTTTTTGTTTGTCTTTAGTTATGAATAGTGTTCAATAAAATCAAGGTTCAGTCTTTTTATGTCCAAAATGATCTTTTTTTCGCTTTCAAAAAAGCAGTTGAATAATCGGATAGCGATTCCATTGTTTACATTGTCTTTCTCTCTTTTTTTTTATTCTCTTGGGAGTTTCGTTTTTTTTTCAGAGATTGATCTCAATATTCCTTTTTTTTTCTTTTTTCGCTTCGAAACAGCCAATCTATAGTTCATTTCATGAACCTATACTTTTTATCACCTTATCTTATCAATTATCGATTATTCGCTTCCATCTCTTGTTTATTTGATAAGGCACTGTGCAAAATTTAGATTTCCAGCGTTTGCTCAAAAAGTAAAAAACATTTATTTATATACGGGCGGTGTGCTGTCTTCTCCAAAAGTAGTCACTTGAAAGCGGACCTAATTTGATATCGGGAGGCAATCCAACTGCCCGCCTACTTCTGCTCTTCTTCTCTCTTTCTTCTCTCTTATTCCGTTTCATCACTCATTTTTCATATCCTTTCATTCTTTTCTACATGAATATACACTTCATTCTTGTTTCAATTCAATAGTATTAGTTTTAGTTTTAAAACCAACAAGTGCTATTATGACGCTGCCACGCTTCGATCAAATCCGTCCGAAAATCGAAAAGCATATCCGGGAGGTAAAGGATTTTCCGAAGAAGGGAATCAACTTCCGGTACGTCATAATTGCGATGAATCATTTCCAGATTATATTTTTCAGTGACATAATGCCATTATTCACAAATCCACAACTCGTTAATGAACTCTGTGTTGTGATTGCTGATCATGTTCGTCATTCTGTCGGACACGTCGATTCAGTTGCCGGTTTGGAGGCACGTGGATTCCTTTTCGGACCACAAGTCGCCATTCAACTCGGAGTTCCATTCGTACCAATTCGAAAGAAGGGAAAACTTCCAGGAGCAACAATCGAAGCATCGTATCAAAAAGAATACGGAGAGGATATTGTTGAGATTCAAGAGGGAGCAATCAAACAAGGAGATGTCGTTTTTCTGATTGATGATTTGTTGGCAACTGGAGGCACTCTTCGGGTTCGTTTTTCTCTTATAAAACGTAGAACAAATACATTTCTACAAAACTAAAAATTTTTGTTGATCTAAATTTGGTTATATCAATTCACAAAAAATTAAGTGGCAATCTGATCAACTTTTTCCAACTTTATTTCATTCAGGCCGCTGCAAACTTGGTCGTGAAAGCTGGTGGAAAAGTTGGTGAAGCATTTGTTCTGATCGAATTGGCTCCATTGAACGGCCGTGCGAAAATTCCTGATGTCAACTTGACCACTCTTATCTCATATGACAGTGCTTGATTAGCTGAATAGATCATATCAGAATTTTCTGTTCAATATTTCTTCAAAGCTTTCTCTCATGTATTATTTCACTTAACCGATTGAATTGTCATGAATATTTATGAAACTTATTGCAAGAGTTTTTGAAATGGAAAAAATACATCAATCATGGGAGAAAATTAAGAAAAAATAAATTAAACAGAATGTAATCTTTTGATGAAATCATAATCAAATTGTATACCTCGTTGTGTGCAAGTGGGGGCTTGAAAAGTTGGGATTAATAATATCTGAAAATGAAAACTGATGGGGAAAGTAGACCGGAAAGAAGAGGGAAACAAACAAAGGAGATAAAACAGATCATGGAAATGTTGGGGTTTGATACTTTTGTGTGACAGTGTACATGAAAAAATTGAGCTGGGCTTCAAAATGAATGACATGAAAAGTTCCGTCATACATGATAAGAAAGGCAGTAATAATTATGCAATTATTATGTTTGCATGAGGTTATCCGTACTCGTTTACTTATTAAAATTGCTTTGTAGTTTTTGTAAGTCATCTAACATTGTGTCAAGGTTTTCCAGATGAGCATTGAGATCTTCTGTGGAATGAGACGGCTGTAAAATTAGCTCTTTTAGGGAAAAGTACGTAACGAAATGAAGGTAATTAGAAACTTACCAGCATGTTGTTGGCGGTTTTATCACCCGCAGGAATTGTTTTAATTGGAGTAGTTTCTCTCATTTCCATGCATTCAACTCCAGTTTTATCGGATTCTCCAGCATCAGAAGAAGCTGAGCACGATGCCAGTTGACTATAAATATTGGCAACATTGACTCGTGGTTGAGCTGCTGCTCTTCCAACAGGAACTTGTCTTCCTCCAGCTGCAATAATTGTTGGCCGTGATGATGACGACGGGGCAGAGTGAGGAGGTGGAGGTGTTGCTCCAGAGAGTTGAGTGAATGACCGAAGAGCGTTGGCCGAATTAGGAGGTGTTCCACGAAGAGTACGGTATCCGTCAATAACTGTGGGAGGTCCCGATGGAGGGGCTTGCATTGGAGGAAGTGGCGGTGTTGAGGCAGATCCAATAGCAGACGACGACCCATATAAACTGTTATCAAAGTCAATTTTGTGGATGGGCTGAAAAATAAGTTTGTGCAATGTTGTATAAGACACACTCTGATTCAAGATCTATTCAGTTCAACAATCATCAAATCTGACCTGATGTCTTCCAGTTCCGGTATACACCACTTGAGGTGTTCGTTGTCGTCCTTCTAGACTTTGAGAACTTTGATGGTAACTTCGTGTGAGTGTTCCTTGACCTAAAATAATCAATTGTATCTTTATAGAGACGGACGATGCATTTCTGCTAGTGATCGCAGTGTTAATTGTTTTTAGAAAAAAGTGTTGAATGAAAAGTAAGCGAATAAGGAAAACACACAAAAGAAGAAGAAAGTGAGAGAAATTAGTATAGTTTGAGGACAATCGACTGAAAAATTGAGAAGCGAAAAAAAAGACGGCATGCTCTAAATATCCCACACCAAATCACACATTGTACCCTTCACAGTTCCAGCAACGACGGCTTTCGCTCTTACTGCTGGTCTCTCTATTCGGACACGAGTTGCCACAAGCGATTCAACAGGTTCGTCATCTTCATCTTCAGTTGTTCCGATTGCAGAACACATTGATTGCGCCATAGGAGTACTTCTCGATCCACTGTTTCGTTTTGGAGCACGTGGTGGTCTTGTTGTTGGATGGGATTCTCCAGATCCCGCTCCTACTCCAACGCCACTACCATTGATGGATCCATAAACGGAATCTGCTAGATGATTTAAATGAACTGAGGAAGAACAGAGAGAGGGAAAAAGAACAAAAAGAGGAGAACAGAAGGGAAGAAGGCAATATGTTAGATTAAATTATATGTTTGAAGATGTCTGAAAGTATGATACCTTGTAAGTGATGATATCTCGGTGTCGGCGATTCAATGTCTGCAGCAGTTAAATGAGCAGTTGCAAGTCCATCGACCATATAATCAGATGCTGTAATAACGCAATTCGTTTCAACGAACTTCAAGAACAAAACGAACCTCCAGCTCTCATATGACTTCCAGTTCCATTAATCCACAGATCATTTGGTGGTCCTCCAATACCACCAACTCCTCCATTGGCACTGGTTTTCTTCGCAGATTGATAACCATTCTTTCTTCCACCACTGTTTGAACGTTTCAAACAACACATAATAATCAGAATCAGAGTGAGAATTAAGATCAATGCGAATGCGATGAGAAGCATTAGATAGAGTGGATTCGAAGTGAAGATTGATTGAAGCTGCTCGACAAGAGATATCGAATCACCAGCAGCTGCAGATCCATGTCCACGTGGAGAGTTACGATCTCTTCCTGAAAGAATTGCACCCCCAGATGGAGTGTATCCGACAATCGATGAGAATGGTCCATGTCCTGAAAATTATTTTTAGTTCGAGAACATATACGAAAGAAAAACAATTACCTTTCTCATTTCTTGCTTGTATCTTGAAGAAATAATTGGCTTTCGGAAGTAGATTACTGACTTGATGTGACAGCTTGTCACCGGCCACATAGTTAATTGTCCAGTCTTTATCAGCTAGAGATTCTCGGTCCGTATAGAAAACTAGATACTCTTCAATCTCCCCATTCGAATACTTTGGTGGTTGCCAATGAAGACTTGCAGAATGTGGATCTCCACTTTCAGCAGGTAGTACGGTAAGATCTCTGGGTGCTGAACTTGGTGGTGCTGACCATGTGCGGTTCCGGGTAGCCATTGACCATGTACTCAATTGACCATTCGACGCAACAGCTCTCACTGCGAATTCGTATTCTGTAGCGGGCCGGAGTCCTTCCACAGTCGCCCACGTCTCCGTACTATTTACATATCGATGTTGATTTCCATCCACTGCAGTACTATATCTTACAGTGTACTGTGTGTTGAAAGCAGATTCATCTGATTCTGTCCACATAACTCGAATGGAAGTTCCCGAAACTGCTTCTGTTCTCAAGCCGACAGGAGTTGATTCAGAAGATCCCAGAGCACCATCAGAATCTTCAGAATCTGAATCCTCACTGAAATGGGGTGTTTCACGAGATAGTGTTCGGACAGTTTCGTATATCGGAAACCCAGATCCAAGATTGTTGAAAGCGCGAAGAGAAATTACGTAATCTCGTTCCGAGTTCAATCTTGAAATTTTATATTGAGTTGTTGATGCGGTTACTCGAATAGTTTCGGTATCTGGAACAGATAATCCCCATCCAATTTGATATCCTCTCACAAGATTCTGCTCGTCAGCAGGTGGAAGCCACGAGACAAGAATATAATCAATTCCAGCATGTGGACGAATTTCTCTAGGTGCTCCGAGTGTTCTCTCTTCCTTATCTTGTCCTGGAGTATCAACAGCCACCCAGTCAGAAAATGGACCAGTTCCATTATGATTTACCACTGCCATTCGAATCAGATATTGTGTATTCGAATCAAGATTTCCCATTGTATATTCTCGTGCAGTTGCATCAATTACGAGTGTGTTTCCTTTAGCTCCACGCGCTTTTGTCTTGTATTTCAGTCGATATCCAGTTATTTCTCCATTCACAGATTCCTCTTCTGGTTCATCCCAACTGACACGAACACTTGTTGAACTGTCAGCCTCCGCTTGAATATTTACTGGAGGTGCAGATGGTTCATCTGATTGAGTTCGAACACGAACTGTATCACTCGATAAACCAGAACCATTAGATCCTTCTGCTTCGATTCTGATCTGATATCCAGTGTATTTATCCATTCCATGGAGTGTGTAGTGAGTAGTTGATGTCTGCAATATCAATAGTGTTTATATAACGTTAAAAAAAGAAAACTTACAGTAATCAATGTCTCTTTTTCGTTCTTCTCCAATGGATCATGTGAATAGTAGATTTTATACCGAAGAGCCGGTTGTCCACCTGATGGAGGACTCCATCGGATATCTATTGTTTCTGGACCTGTAGCAGTGGCAGTTAATGATGTAACTTTTCCAGGAACTGCTTCTGAAAATGAAACATTTTGCACAATAAATTAGAGAAGAGAACATACGCTCTTTGTTAGTCGTGACTTTAAGAGAATCACTGAACTTTCCCATGCCAGCTTCATTTTCAGCCGTTACTCGAATTAAATACATTGTTGACGGTTGAAGTGATGTTAGCGTGGCAGATGTGCTAGACGAATTGATCATTCTCTCTCTGAAACAAACAATAGAATACTTTTGAACTAATATTATAATACCTATCAATCAGATTATCCTTGTAGAAGACGTGATATCTCATGATATTTCCATTTCTCTGAACTGGGGGATCCCATTCAACGTTGATGAAACGAGATCCGGAAGATGTGGATCGAAGACCCAATGGGGCTGATGCAGTCATTGGAACTCCGGAAGAAGCTGCTACAGATGAAGAATCTGAAAAATTGGAAATAAGAAACGAAGAACGAAATGCGAGAATTTAGTGAACACACAGCAACAAAGATTAAAATATTCCATGTTCCCCCAAGTTCAAAAAGATGAAAGCATTTGGTTAAAATGATATAAAACTGCAACAAAAATGACAAAATGTTTGTTAAATTCCGTGAAACCCATTCTCAACCATAATTCACCGTCAGACAAAACTTGTCCTTTTCCTGTTTCGTTGGAATTCAATCTGGCGGTATGATGTCCACGACTAGCCAAGTATGTGGGTCCTAGACCACAAATTTAGCAATTTAAGAGTTTTAAGAAAGTTATCAATCAAAAGATTTCCAAGAATACCTGGGGCGTCGACAAGAAGTTGAGCACTGGCTTGTTCACTTCCGACATCATTCTCTGCTATACATTGGTAGATTGCCTGATCCGCTCGAACGACTCCAAGAATTCGGAGTCTATTTGGCTCGATTACAAAATATTCACTTCCAATTATCGCTTCTCCATTTTTATACCAATTGATACGTGCTTCCGGTCTTGCTGACGCCGTTCCACATTCTAACTCCACATCAGCAGTTTCAACTGCTACTTTTGTAACCGGTTTAGTTGTGATTCTGGGTGGAGCACGTACTTCAACCGAGACAGCTCTATCAATAGAGTCATCATTATTCGATGCTCGACATGTATACAATCCGGTATCCTCGATGGAAGCACGAGAGACAACAATTGACGAGACACCAACTCTTCGAATACGAACACCATCCACTATTATTTGACGAGAATCTTTAAGCCATCTGACTTGTGGTCGAATTCTTGAAGCAACAAGGCATTCGAGAAGGAATTCATCGCCGTTCTCCACAACTTGTAGGCGCGGTGTCGTAATGAAACTGAGCTCATTCGAAGTGTCTCCTGAAAACATTTGTGTTATATCTTTCGTATTTCATTATTTTCGAGTACCAGTGGTAACTGTAAGTCGTGCCGTTTGACTACTTCTTCTCTTTCCAGCGCCTTCTACCGTACACCGATAAGTTCCCTCGTGACGAGACTGCGTTGAACTAATCTCCAAAGTGTTCGACACTGGTAGAATGTGGTATTCTCCTGAAAAGGAATAGAATTGGGCCATTGAAGAGAAAAAGAGCACAGATGGCTTCTCGGCTCATTGCCTCTTTTTCAAACTCTTTGTCTTTTTTGCGAACCAAATCGACAATTAAATGAATGACCACAAAAAGTCCAATCTTCCATAAAATGAGAATTTCACTCTATTTTCAAATAGATTTCCCTCGAGAGCCGCCCTAAGTTTGTTTTGTTGTTTTTTGCTTACCTCCGTTAGTGATTGGTTGATCGTTATGCAACCACACGGCTAATGGAGTAGGCTTGGAGTTCTGAAATTTTGGGAAAGATTATATCTAGAATAACATCAGGAGGAAAAACTAACAATCAGACAATGAAATGCTGTTGGTTGTCCTTTTGCAATAGTTCGATCAACAGGTTGCAAATCGAACTTCGCTAAATCTGCCAGTCTCAATGTGGCTTTTCGACTTAAAAAAGTCCACGTGTCGATTGTCAATTCATTTCTTGTGCTGACATGGACAGCACATTGATATGTTCCTTCTTCTGCACTACTCATCGACTCAATCCATAATGATCCATTGGACATGACTTTTCTGAAAAAAGAGGATACGCTTATCATCATATTCCCGATCCTTTTGAACTTTTCAAAAATCTTTATTTTTCTCTTTTTCTCCGTTTCCATTCCCATCGTTACCAACCATATGGCTGCGGGTCGAGCATATCTCTTTTTCTCTACTTCCTGATACTTCATGTCTTTGAGTGTATGTGTGTGTGCAATTGACAGATGGTCCGAATGTGCAAGTGAGCGCACATTTACGTGCACTGCCACCGGCCCTGTTCTCATCGCCTATGAATAACTACCGCACATTCAAACACACAGACATTTCGCAATACCGTAGGATTAGTGGGAAAGTGAGAATTATTAAATTTCCTGGGATTCAATGAACTCCAAGTTGTATATCTTTTGTGATACATTGATTTGAGTTCCTACGCAGAAATGTATAAAAATTCTTTGAGAAACCCTGTCTTCCCTCTCAATTGCGATTAACTTGAACTTGATGATTTCGTACACAAAAATTAAGAAATTTCTCATCTCCAACACGATTTCAATGTCATTTGCATAGAGAGCCTTGGACCTGTCAATCAACCGTCTTCTCCGTTTTCCTATTTCTCTTCTTGACGACGCCTTCTTCCCGTTTCGATTAAATCAACCCCACACAGTCTTCGTTGATTAATGGCCATGAAAAGAGAAATAGTAGCCAATCGAAGACGCTCTTGTTTACCTACTTCCAAAATAATGATGGTGGCTGCCAAGGGGGATATACATGACAAATGACAGGAAATTGTCGGACAACCTAGATTTGGCGCTCAACTCTATCTCTCAAAGGCGATAGATCTGGTTACAAGAGTCAACAGAGTTTGTGAACTTATTCTCATTGTGGTTGTATATCTAAACTCAAACCGCCTTAATCCATTGCCTCTGGCTGGCTCATAAAATGAGAAATGTCTTCTTCTTCTCGAAAATATGCAAATGACATATAAGAAATGAAGCGTGCTCTTCCAACTATCGGAATGTAGTTGGAAAGAGAGGGGGTGTCTGTCTATGTATGTACACTTGTTTCTTCTAATCCTTTCATTCGAGAGGAAGTGCCATAAGGAATGACTTTTACATGTGTGTATGCACATATAAAACGGACCCATCTAGCTTATTCATGCATATGTGCATAGGACACTTAGAGCAGCCATTGCCTATTGTTGAGTCTTTTGTCAAAGAAAACTTTCAGTATAGAAAAAAGAGCTCAGCGTGTTTCGCAACTGTTTTCTGACCAACGGCTAATTCTGGCTTACACACAACTTTAAAGTTATGAAATTTTTGTCATAAGTAAAAATCAGATTAGTATGATTGGTGTGATGGAGTCGGCACTCCTACTACTTAATTGTGACAGTACCCGAAGTGGCATAGGTATACGCCAGATTTTGAGATAATTAGTCATCCACAACTCGACCTTGGTGTTTTGTTCTTCAGATTGATTTCAGATTCAAACTCACATTCTAGAAGACGATCTTTCATTGAGAACGGCACCATCCCGTTTCCATTCAACTCTAACAGTTTGAACGAATCTTTCATGTGCCAATACGTAACTACATTCAAGCAAATGACTCGACGACTCTGCAACTGCCACGTTCCGCTGTGGTTCTATTTCGAATTGGAATCCAATGCTTCGAGGGTCTGCAATAACTGAGAAATACTTATTCATATAAATAGTTCCATATAAATCTCAATCTCACTCCAGTCGTTTCTTACTCATTCATTATTCTATTTTCTCATGCCCGATAAATTCTTTTGTGAACGTTCTTATTATAAATTGGAGGGTATAACAGAGCGGTGCGTGCAACGAAAGAGTATTATGGTTTCTGAAGGTTATTCATTTTTTTCGTTTTGTTTTCGAATGGTACAAACTCATGATAAATGTTTTTTTCGATAAGTGTTTATCTGAACAGCTACAGTAAGACGTAGACTAATCAAAGTGAAATGGCCTGAATACCCGAGCTATCAACAATTACTACAATCGGTGACTATATGAATACTCTTTCACAATTCTAAAGAATAACCACCCATTTGTTTTGTTCATATCCCCTCCTTCAACCAGTGAACTTCACTGTCAAAATAAAAACAACAATGGGCACTTTGTTACGAAAGAGTGACGGACGTCTTCTCACGAAAAATTGAAGCCAATTAGTGTATTTGGCACAAAGTTTTCTCTTCGCTTCTCTCATTATTTAAATGATGAATTGTAACGGAACATTATGCAATCAAGGAACACACACAGAGACATCACGGGCCCACTCCGCCTATTGCCTCATCCATCAATTGTTGGGAGAAGCAATGAGGGGAAAAGAAAAGAGAAGATGCCATTTCATTTCGTTGTGTCACAATTCATTCCAACAGAATGAGAGATTGGGGAGAGAAGGAACCACCACAATAACGAAATGAACGAATCTGGTGGTGTAGAGATTAGAATCTTTCGACTGACAACCAAGGGAATCTAGGGAATCGAATGATGTTGGCATGACCGAATTGGTGGCGGAGCAGCCTGTTCAATTTTCGGAAAACGGGAACATTCTAATCTTTGAGGGATCTAAAGAATCACATCCCTTCGATCAGAAGAATTCAAAAAATCTGCTCTATAGTTTGAAATAAATATTACTAAAGCATTTTTTTAAAACATTTTTTCGAGCACATCGAGGAGGACACAATCTGAGTGTCAATAATTCGTTTTTTTATTTGTGATGTTTTCCTTGAATCAGTGTCTTTCAAAAATACAAGATGATTGACAGAACTGTCATCGGAACAGATGGCCATGAGTCACGTGGAGGAGGTTTTTTGAAATTTTAATATTTCAATGTTTGTTCTCACCATTTTCAGTCGATCGTCGATGATGTTTCCGTGTGTTGGCATTAGTTGAAGACAGATATACTGCGATGATTAGAAGGATGTAACCTGAAATTTGAATGAATGTTTTACAGAGTTAAAAAACACGTTTTTGTGCAGCACATTCAATAAACCATATATAGTTTTCTAAAAATGTCATCTCAGCTTTTCTTTCTAACGTAAACATTGTTATCTACCTGAAGTTGTTATCAGTGGAATTCAGTTCATAATACAAAATTTTTAACTGATAAGCACATTCTTCAGCTGGGAAATAGTCACAAGGAGTGAAAAAAATCAGTAAAAACGTACCGAAATGCCGCAAAATCATTGTATATTTAATTGTTATCCGTCAATTAGCATCCTATGTTGAGCAAGTACCTGAAAATGAAGAGGTGAGGATGAGCTCAAGAAAACTGTAAATTAGGAATCAATACGGAATTTACATATATCTAGAATATCATGTCAGAATCATAAAGTTCTAAATGTATTTTTCCAGTGCTTTTACACTTCAAAAAACACTCGAATTTGTGCAGAAAACGCAGTCAGAACTGCTCTAGAAGTGTCCAGCTGAAGGGGGTGTGGCTATGAAATGGACATTCCCTCATTTCTCTGTCGTCTCTTAACTATAGTGCAGACTCTGTCTCTCTGCACTCTAACCTCTCGAATGTCGTTTAATGCGTCGCGTGTGCGTCGCGTTAGCGCACTCGAATTTTTTCTTTTTTAATCACCTTCGCGCCATTTGCGATTTTGAACAGCTTTATCGATTATTTTATTTTTTTTGCCAATTCGTAAGAAAAGTTTCAAAACTTTTATTTTAAGCTTGCTTAATTGAAAAAAAAGTGCAAGCAGCTGCTGTTTGTTCTAACGAAACGGCCTAAATTTCGAATATAATCGAATCTGGTTTCCTTACAAATAAACATTATTTTTTCCGAAACCTGACAAATTCCGCCCAGCCCCGTCTTACGAAAATATTTTTTGAAACCTTTCGAGTAACGATCTTTCATTATTAATGTTTTTCGATGCTCAAACTACTTGAATGTTATTACAGAAATGTCGGATAAATCAGGAGGATTTTTCTCATCAGTGGGCCGCTTTTTTTCTGGCGGAAGTGCTAGTAAAAGCAACGAAGAGGAAAAGTCACCGTCTTCGAAGACCAGTTTTAGCGAGGGTGGCTCTTCACGATCACCGTCAACAGCGGCTCCAGCAGCGCTACTCAGAGATATAATCGATGTCGACAAAAATTCTTCTGAGGCTTTTGGTAAGTATTTAAACTTGGACGGACTGGATATAAACTCATTTCAGATGAAGTTCCGGTGGATACGACGCAAAATTCGCGGGTTGTCCCTCGCCTCCGTTATTTGAGTCCATCGGCTCTACCACAGCGTAGTAGCGATTCCACTAACGGCTTAGAAATTGACGTGGATCCTGTCTCAGACATTTTTTTCAGTACGCCATCTGTTTCAACCGTAAGTTGCATATATTATCATAAAAATATAATTGTTGTGATTTGTAGAATCGTAAACGTCAGTTGACAGAACTGGATAGAATCACTCTTCCACAATCGTTTCGGAGTGACAGTGCAAAAAGAAGCCGATATCTGAACCGTTCGTTACTCGAACCTACTCTCAAAAGCACCCTTCCTAACGACAAGAAATTGGACGTGTCTTGGTGTGGAGAGTTGACTGGGAATCACTCACCAGCTTCCAGTGTAACCAACTTTTCCTTGTTGAGCCGCCGAAGTGGTGCAACTACAAACGGATCCTTGAGCACGAGAACTCAAGAAATTTTCAAAAAACTTGAAGGCGCGAACACCCCAGCAAAAGAAGTTCAACGAATGTCAATGATGCGTGCTGGCCTTACACGTCCAGAAACATGGAGTTCTACTGATCGTAAGGATCATGATACATCCTCAGCAGCCACGCCACCGCCACCACCACCACTCAAAAAGGCTGGAGATTCTATACCATCCCGGATTCAACTTATTTCAAAGCAGGGAATATCTGCACGAAAAAATCCTTACTGGACTGACTTGACTCGTAAGCGTACCACCTCGAAAAATGGGGACAATGGATCATCAGAAAGTAGCTCTTTGAGATTGCTAAATGGTACTCTTGCTTCAACAGAGGTAACTGAGAAAAATAATGTTTCATCAATCAATATCTTATTTCAGTTGAGCTCAGTGTTCTCATTAGAACCTCCAGCTCCTAAGAAAACCGCCAGTTCAACATCGACTGCTTCAACAACTACGATGAACTCTTCAAATAGCAGAAAACCACACGTTTCGATAATGAAAGGTCCAGACGGGAAAGCAGTTAGCCGAAACACTTTCAAGCTCAATGATGATATCGAAGAGGATGAAGAAAATTCGCAAAAACTGCCGCCTCTTTCGGACGAAGTTCTTTCGAACTCGAAGCCTCTGCAACTCAATCCAGAATTGGCACCGAAACGAGGATTTCTGGACAATCTTTCATTCACTTTTAGTGCTCCACTTGATGTGGTCTCTGCAGTAGGAACAGCAAAAACTGTCAGTGTCGTAAGCTCTGATCGTACCTCTGAATCTAAGGAAGTAGATAGCGATAGTGCCGAATCAGTAGAGAAGCAGACTTCAGAGAGCAGTAGTCACGGATCAGACTCGGGAGAATCTGTTGATTCTGAAAATGAAGCTGATGAAAATGTAGACGAAGTTAAAGAGTCGAGACCACAGACGTCGGCGGACACCATTTCAAGTGCCGAAGGTTCAAATCCTTCTAACCAAAGCTCGAAAGACTCATCTCCAAAAACAACTAAAGATGTAGAGCCTGTTGCTATAGTTTCGGCTGTCACATCAGCAAAATGGGACTGTCAATCTTGCTTCTGCAGTTGGGATCAGACGGTAAGTGTTTTCTCTAAATAATTCCTTTTAAAAAACTAGTTCTTACAGTTAACAAAATGCAGTGCTTGTGGAGAACCTCGCACTGGTGCTGGTGCTCCAGCTGCTCAAAAACCTGCTGAAAAGCAACTTGTTTCGAATTTGAAGTCATTCGCGCCTTCAAAACCTTCGAATTTCAAGTTCGGATTTGGAGGATCTAATTCTGTTCCAGCCACTTCTTCGAGTGTTCCTACCACAACAACTCCTATTCAATTCGGATTACCAACATCTACAACAGAAAAATTGGCGCCGGTTTCATTCGGAATTTCAAAGCCACCAGCTACGAGCTCAGTCTCTCCAATTGTTCCACCACCAGCGGCAGTGCCTGCAACCTCGGAAGTGTCTACTGTGAAACCGTCAGCCACAGAAAACCGTGTTGCGTGGGATTGTCCAACTTGCATGGTTAGCAACAAAGCCACAGATGACAAATGTGTTTGCTGTTCTCATGTCATGTACGCATCCACATCTCCATCAAATGTTTTCGGAAGCAGAGCATTCAAACCTCTCGCAACATCTGGCTCGGCTGTTCAATTTGGAATTAGTGGCTCTTCAACTAAACCACCGGTATTCGGGTTTGGCGCTAGCAAACCTGCAGATGTCCCGTCAGCAGCACCAGCGTCTGCTATTCCGGCGACAACGGGTTTTGGTTTCACAGCAGCAAAACCAGCAGGGACTGCAGAGCCCGTTAAACCGGTCGGATCATTATTTGGAAATCTTGGAAATCCTGCTGATTCAACTGCTACTACAGCTCCGCCAACTGCAGCTGCACCAACATCTTCAACGCCATCTTTGTTCGGAAATAATGCAAAGAGCCTTTTCGGCGTCTCAAAAACAGAACCAGACAATGCTAACGCTACGAAGCCTAGTATGTTCGGATCTATTTTGAACAAAGAGGCACCCACCACCACGACACCGGCTGTTTCAGCTCCTTCAACGTCGTTGACACCAGCGTCGTCTACACTTTTTGGAAGTTCTTCATTAAACACATCGTTCGGTGGCACTTCACTTTTCGGCTCTCAAAAATCGAACTCTGAAATTCCAAAGCCAACACCAACTTTGTCGTTCGGAGCAGCATCATCAACAAGTACCAATGAAGTTCCACAGAAGAGTCTTTTTGGAAACATCCCATCAACTTCGGCTCCAGCACCAGTGCTGCCAACTCCTTCTTCAACGACCAGTCTGTTTGGTTCAACATCGTCGTCTTCAAATTTGTTCACAACGAAACCAGCAGATTCAACAACATCTTCAATATTTGGTAAACCGATCCAATTTTCTGGAGAAGTGGGAACAACTACCACTGACGGAGGAGTTCCGGCCAAACGTGGGATGTTTTCTACAGATGCGCCGAAATTATCGTTCGGTGGTGAACAAAAAGTTGAATTACCTAAGTTTGGCGGCTTCGGAGGTTCCTCATCTTCTTCAACTGCTCCAAGCTCAAGTGGATCTTTGTTTAGTGGTGGTTCGACCCAGTTGTTCGGAGCATCGTCAAGTAATGTTCCTGCATTTGCATCTTCTAGCTCTACCACTGTTCCTGCATTCGGGGGCAGTTCTACCGTTCCATTTGGTAGCTCAACGACGTCTTCAGGTTTTGGTGCATTCGGTAGTAAACCAACTCAACCAGGAATGTCTACGAGTTCATCAACCAACTCTTTGTTTAGCCAACCCGCAGCAGATTCTTCAAAGTATAAATCCATGAAAGTTGAAAATATTCTCAATATAAACAATTTCAGTCCGTTCGGTACCACAAATAGCAATGGCTTCAATTTCGGTGCTTCGAGTTCAACTTCTTCCACTGGTGGTCAAGCGGTTTTCCAGTTTGGAGGTGCTCCAGCTCCAGCCCCAAACACAGCGCCAGGAGGAGCATTTCAGTTTGGCAACAATTTAGCGGCTCCATCAGCTCCGGCACCTGGAAGCATGGATAATGCATTTGCATATCAGTAAGTTATACTAATTTCATACAATATATCTAGAAAACTATTTTCAGAGCTCCATCTGGTAACAACCCCCGAAAAATGGCATTGGCTCGTCGGCGCAACATGCGAAAGTGAAGACCTTAGAGTCGTCTTATCGTAATATAGAATGATTGTTGAAATTATACCCGTTTTTTTTGTTGTTTTTCTTTTCATCTTTTTTTGTTGAGTGTTTGTTGTGATTGAGAGAAGAGGAACTACATAACATATCTATCGGACTTCGTATTTTCATGCTACTCAAATTTTTTTTCGAAGCTTCATTTTTTGAAAAATTGTTCAATTCACGGTGTCCTCTTCTCTCCACAACAATTATTCTCATACTCTTTCCCATTCCATTCCCCACCCTCTCCGGTAGTTCTAAGACCCGATTATTTCTTTTTTTATTTTATTATTATCATTCGTTGTCATCTCTCCACCAATCCCAACATTTCATCTATCTTCTTCCTATTATTAACACCTCATCAGCCACAATCTATATCTATTAAAAACACCTTAAAATTAGTTATATTCAAAATATAAACCATAGTATTCTTCTAACAATATCAATTATTCAAATCACGACCGGGTTCATTTTCTGTGACTGATTTCATCACCCGTTTTTGTTTCCCTCCAAAAAGTATCCTTGAAAATCTTTTTAGACAATTTATTTCATTTACCACAAAATTTTGCCCAACCGTTTCAAACATTTCCAGTGATTTTGCTCAAATCAAAAAGCGACTCAAATTTTGTTTCCCCTCCCAGTTTTTTGTGAATACTCCTCCGATCGGGACTCGGAAATTAGGTTACATATTTCTCGTTGTGTGAAACGCAAAAACGTTCACACGATGAGTACTGAGCTCTAGCCAATTAGATTTTCATATCTTTGTTCCGTATCCGAAGTGTTTTCGGAATTTTATTTTGAATGGGAAATTAATGTTCATCATTTTATCAAAATTATATTGTTTTTCTCCCCTCCCAATCAAAAACCACACTGCTTGTTACTTATTATAGTTCGATTGACAATAAAAAAGTGTGAAAGTAATTTTCGTGTTCAATACATTCCAGTCTAACTCACAGAAGCCGACAAAGCAAATAAACGAAAGAACTTACTGTTTGCAACAATTGGGCGAAGAGTCAATAGAAAGTTCATATCGATTTTCCTTTTGATTTTTAGAACGCATGTAATAAAGTTTTAACGCGTAGGAATATAGAAGAAGAATCGAGTGTATCTGCAAATGAAAGAAGAAAAAGAAGAATGAAGAAGAATGTGAAAAAGAATAGACAACGAGACCTTGGTCGTGTGTTTCCATTCAATTCATCTCTACTCTAATTCTTATCTCCGTTACGTTATTTATCTCAAAATTTGGAGGAAATAGAAGAAAAAGAAGAAGAGGAAATATCAGCTTTTCGTAAGAGATGAGAAGAACCTGATATAGAAAAAATGTGGTAAATCTATGAGTTCCAGGAACCAGAAGTTACGTTTCCGTTTTAAATCTATTTGTGAGGTATCTGATAAACAATCGTCGAAATTCTAACCTGAAATTGCCCTCCGGAAACCAAAATTCAAGGTTTCGAAAACTTTTTGGGAAATACATTTTTATAAAATTATTTCCAGTTCCAAAAGGCCTCACCGAGAAAAACTGTAGCGAGAAATTAGTATTACTGTAAAACATAGTCGACATCATTTTCATGGTTTCAAACGAGAAGAAGATTACTGTAATAGATGGTCAAATGAGCCTATTTAGGACAAATGAGATACCTTTGATTCAGAAAAAGGTAACGATTTGTTTCAAAAGTCGAAAGAAAATTGAAAGTTATAAGTAAAACTGATGAGTAGAATCATACATCTCTGCTTTTAGATTATAGATAACAAAAAAGGAAAGAAGAAGATAATCTCTAATTCTAAACACCCACAAAATGTCACATCTTATCAAATAACATTATCATCTTCGTCTGACTTCATTCATGTATTTTTGATGGATTTTCAACAATATGCATAACTTTTTAAATTTGTTTACGAGTTTATTTTTTCTGTGTTTCCTTTCTTTCTGATCTCATCAAGGATACCGTATTTCATCTTCATCTGCTCACCTTCCCTTATCTAGACTCTTTGCTTTTCTACTTTTCCCTCAAGACCATAAAACCGCCCATTCCAAATGTTCGTTTCTCACAACTTGTCGATTATCAGAAATTCCAATTTCATCTTGTTCCATTTTTCTAATAATTCAGTTTTGTAATGGCCTTTTAACGAGATTGAATTCTGTCAGTTCTTTTTTAGTAAGTCTTTTCGCCTTGAAACACGAGATTTCTCCTTTTCCGAGAATTCCGTCTCCCTTTTTCTTCTTTTCCATATTTTTCATTACTCCCCTTGGCTCTCTGATGGGCGGAGTTAAGTTTTAGGTTGACTTTAGTCAAATAGACTCTACATTTCACTGACGGACGTTGAAAGTTCTCATTTTAGTGACGATTTTGACGAATCGTCCGTCTTTTCCGGTATGTTTTCTATTTCTTTGAACTTATGAATCTAACTTGTAAGTAAATAAAGCTGTTTTATTTTTGACACAGTTAGAAACGAAAGATCTAAGTGAGGGTATTTCAGTACCCTACTTTTTGCTAAAGATTATTTTTCTAAGACTACACAGGTGAAGTGCGCTTCAACCGTATGCGGATGGGCCAGGTTTCTGATCCGTAACTGATCCGTTACGGCTATTTTCACGACTGGCCAGTCGCGTACGGTCCGTGTCCAAAAATCGCGAACGGATGGAATACGGCTCTGCACTTTTGCGCAGAAAAGCAATTGACTCGCACGCGGATGGTATACGGATTCGCGTACGGATCCGTTACCGATGGCTGAGGTCTGAGGGACTAAAGATTGCACCCTCTTCCATCTGATTTTTTTTGCTGAAATATTTATTTTTCTTCTTCGTTTTTTAATTTTGAGCTTTTTTCATTTGTGATAGTTGAAAATCATGCTTTAAAAATATTATTCGCGCGAGGATTGCATCGGAAGCCGTCGATACATTTGACTTTCCATGGAATTATCGTAAATTTTTTACTTTTCAGAGAATGATTAACGGCGAAAAAAGGAAAAGATGGATCTTTGGGCTACCGTCAGCTGCATAAAATGGATAAAAGACTATCAATAGAAGTAAGTATTGTCAACACAAAACAATATTTTAATCAAATTTTTTCAGAAATTCGGCAGTTAACGAGGGAAATGGTGCAGAGTTCGAATGGAACAATATGGTAAAAGGAGCTACAAAAATGTACCGTACTCTCAATATTCCGAATTCAGGGATTCAAGGACGGTCAAATCAGAAGTCATCCGTCGTCTCCGGTCCAGATTCGATCCTATTTTTGTGAACCTAATTATCCCAATTTTATGTGGTTTTTATGTATTTATTTTTGTATTAATTATGTATTTAAGTATTAAATGTAACCTTTTTTCAGAATAAACAAAATAAAATATCCATTTTGTATGGTTTGACAGGAAAAACGGGGGTTTTGTAGTAAATGAGAACAAAAATAGAAGGGAGGAAGCGCTCGCCGTTACATTCAATCCGTTCGCGATCCGATCCGTTACTGATCGCATACGGACCCACATATGATTCCTATGCGGACCGCGCGCGACTTGCGGTGCATCCGTAACGGGTCGTTCGCGACTCACCTGTGTATAAAAAAGAGAATATATCTTGTTTTCGAGGACATTCTTCGAATGTTTATTGACTTCACTCGGTGTCTACACTGACTTCTTCTGAATTCTGATGAGAAATTCGTCATCGTTTGTTATCATTTTAGTTCTTTTCCTTTCTAGGTCAGTGATGAAACAGTTTGATTACTTCGATGTAGACTTATGCAAAGGGAAGTTCATCAATGAGTTTAGAACTTTTCGAGCTGAGGTAATGAGGTGATTAATTGAAAAAATTGACACGTGTAAGAAGACGGAGCCAGGAGTAAACTATACAATTTTCGAATGATCAAGTTGGTTTTATTGCAAAAAGAGAAAGAAATAATCGATTTGACTTTATTACTGTAATATTTCTTCAAAACTAGGAGACTTCTCAACTTTTCAACCATTAATGACCGAATATTTCGATGAAATCTGAAAACATCATTTGCCACGTGATGTTCACTTATTCTGTCCTCCGCCCCCTTCAAAATAAGAATCTGATGCGTGTTGTTGGCCAAACACCGTGCGTTTTTCGAATCCACACGCAGATTCCCCAAATAGGAAGAATCTCTGAGTCTCTCGCTCCTTTTGAGACGAACACGTCATTCGGAGACGCAGAGAAATGAAAGGACCTTTTGCGAGAGCGTCTAACTGTCTGCGTCTCTCCGTTTTACAGTCTATTGTGTTGTTCCTTCTTTGGATTGCTGTCAGGTCAGCGATAGGGAAAGGCCATGCGGAGGAGGAAGAAGAGAAGAAGAAGCCTCTTGTTTTTCATATTATTTCAAACTATATTCTCGAATTGTTTTTCTTTTTGATAAGCTGTTTAGCCCCGTTTCCACTGATGCAAAATGACGTTTCCCAAGAATAAACTCTTCACTCAAATGCACCAAATTGAACTAATTATGTCTATAATTAAATGAAAAGAGACAACCAAAAGGGTCCGAGACATTCGAAGCTTCATTGTTATTCACTGTTCCCATACTCTGCAATGAATTGCTTTGAGTCATACTAGAATTCCCGCAGTTATATTGAAATATTCCCACATCAAATTATCATATTTCGGTTGCAGAATGTCTAAATTTGTTTCGAGATAAACACAAATTGTTTGAAAGTTTTGAATCTTTGTTTTGTGAGTTCAAAGTACTTGAATTATTACCAAAACCCGGAAGAACGAACACGGTTCAACTGTGGGTATACTGTAGTTGAGGTACTGTAGGAAATCTGAGAATTACTGTAGTTTTTTGGATATCCTTTTTAATTGAAAGTCTAGAATATTTAGTTTCTTTCAGAATTATCAGAACATTTCTGAATGACACTTTTTCTGGTTTCAATTTCCCTCTCGACAACAGATATTTCTCTGAAACCATCATTTTCACTCTCTGCTTTTTCTTTTTTCGCTCCTTTTTCCTCTCCACTGACGTTTCAAAAAATGACGTTTCTTCGTTTTTCTGTGTACGGATGGATGGGAAGAGTGTGTAATTTTAGATTCTGGAGTCTTTTCAAAACGGATATGATGAATCTACTTTATGTGTGACTTTTTCCTGACTTTTACTCTTTTTACTTATTTTGGAATTTTTAGTAATTCTGGAAAAGAAGAAAGAATGTAGTGAAAATATTGAGAACAGAATATAAAATATTTATTGTGGAATTTAGAATAATTATTTCATTAACTCTTTTTTTTCAAATTTATCCCGCTGAAAAAAATTGGCAATTATAGAACACTTTACTCTGCAATCATAGGAAATCGTTTTCATTTTACAACTTTCTATACGAATCCTCCGGAAGCCAATAAAAAACTTCAAAGTCATCGGGACTTTGCTTCAATTTGAAAAGAAAAACGAAAATCCCAGCAGAAAGCTTTTCAATGAAATATACTCATCTGCAGAGGGCGTTCTGAGTTACAAAAAACTAGGAGTAGAAAATCCAAAAGTCAAAATCAAAGTTTACCTTCTTCATCAAGCTATTAGTCATTTCTGACCATTCCCAAAATGTTCTAATTTCCTTCTTTCTGTCTACTCCCTCTTTTCTCTCTTTCTATTCTCTATAATTTTCAGTCGTTTTTTCATCCGATCAGCGAATACTATTCGTAATACAAATCCATGCCAATCCGACCAGGTGTCCTTCTTCTCCTTCTTCTCTTTTTCTTCTTCTTCTCATCATTTCTTCTTACTTGTTTACTTCTTCACTTCCTCTCTTCTTCGTCTTTTTACTCTGTGTACAATTAGTTAAGGAGGCGAAAAAACAATAAGAAACGTGGGAGAATTTTGGAGAACAAGTTTCCAAGATTTACCTAGAAGAGGGTTTTCGGGTTAGGGATTGAGGGTAACGGGATTTTAAAAATCCGACAAAGAAACTAATACAAAAATAGTATTCTCGTGTTCTATTCCACTTACTTTCCCCGTCTTGGCGGTGTTTCTTTTATCTTTTTCGACACTCCTATCATCATTTTCGTCTTATCAATAACACTTTTTTGTGTTATTTCCTGGAATTTTCGGAATTTTAATTTTCTCATCATCGTTTTCTCCGTGTACTTTTGGTATTATAATTCTTCGTCTTTTCCATATTTCTTCTAATAATTCTCCCACTTTTTTCAGGTATGAACGACCGAATTCTTTTCAATTTATTATTAATATCACTATCATTTTGCTGTTGTTCGGCAGCAGTTCGAACGACAAAAAATGAAGAAATTCAGAAGTTTACGATTCAAATGATCGGATATTCTCCTCAAAAAGTGAGTTTTATAATAATTTTTCACTCAGAATACGATGTTTTGCTTGGGTTCTGAAAATTAAATGTTCATATTTTGAAAGCATGAACAGCTAGAATATCTTATTAAAAACAGTATTGTTCATTCCGAATCAAAACATCTTTTGTGACCGTGAAAAGAACAAAAAACCATATGAATATGCAAATAATTGTACAGTCACCGACAGACACCATTCATTCCGACACATTCACATCTTGGTTGACATTATAATCATAGTGTTCACCGCTCGAATTCAATTAAAAAATACATGAAATTGGAGTGAGTGAACTAAGTTTTGAACACAAAAACTTTTGATGAGGACTGCTGAAAACAAGATGAAATGCAATAGATCTCATGAGTAAATACTGTTTTCAGACAGATGACTACGTGGCTGTTTCAGTGGAAGCAACTCCTGGATATGTTGGTTAGTCACATAGATAAATGCCTCCGAGCAGAAACAATAACTCAATTTTTTAGTCGGATTCGAACCAATGGCTCATGCTGATCGTGTTCATCACATGCTCCTGTATGGATGCACAATGCCAGCAAGTGAACAAGGATTCTGGAGAGGAATGGAGACTTGCGGATGGGGTGGAGGCAGTTATATCCTCTACGCATGGGCTAGAAATGCTCCAAATCTCGTTCTCCCAAAAGACGTGGCGTTCTCAGTTGGGCATGAACAGGATGGTATTAAATACTTCGTTTTACAAGTTCATTATGCTCAACCTTTTGCTGGAGAAATTCACGATTTCTCTGGTGTGACAATGCATATTTCTCAACGGAAACCAATGAATTTGGCAGCTGTTATGCTATTTGTCAGTGGAACTCCAATTCCACCACAGTTACCTGCTTTCCAGGTAAGATATGTTCTGATAAGAATGATTTTAGTCTGAAACTTCAGAACAATATCACTTGTATGTTCCAATCAACGACTCCAATTCATCCGTTTGCCTTCCGAACTCATACTCATGCAATGGGAAGATTAGTGTCTGCATTCTTCAAACATGATGGACACTGGACGAAAATTGGAAAAAGAAATCCACAATGGCCTCAACTTTTCGAGGCGATTCCATCGAAGTTGACAATTGGAAGAGGAGATCAAATGTCTGCGTCTTGTAGATTTGATAGTATGGATAAAAATAGAACAGTTAATATGGGGTGAGTCAGATAAACATTCATTTTCAGATGTTCATTCATGAAGAAGATAAAAAACTAGAGAATTTCAGAGCAATGGGTGTTGATGAGATGTGCAACTTCTATATGATGTTCCATTATGATGCTAAACTCGACAATCCATATCCTCAAGGAGCAATTTGTGCCCAGGACTCTCCTCAATTGATGAAAGATTATCCAGTTGATGGATTCGAATTACTTCCATCTCGACCGGAACTGGAGCATCACGCACATCAGTCAAAAGTTCCATTTGGAATTGTACAGGAGGCGATTCATGAGACATTAGGAGGCGTTAAACTAGGTCAAGTTGCTGGATTGGCATTCAATAATCAGAAACAATTGTTGGTTTTCCATCGAGCTGAACGAGTTTGGGATGCAAAGTGAGTAGCGTCTATCTGTGTGTCTGTTCATCCTTTTCTTTTCAGTACATTCGACAATTATAACATACTTTTGGAGAAGAGTCCAATCAAAGATCCAGTCATTCTCGTCATTTCTTATCAAGGAAATCAAACAAAAGTTGAGAAGAAATTGGGAGGTGGAAAATTCTATCTTCCACATGGAATATACGTGGATAAAGATGATAATGTGTACACGACAGATGTTGGTTCACATACAGTATCCAAATGGAGAATCGAAGGAAATGAGCTGAAAAATGTATGGACAAGTGGAGAATCGATGCTACCGGGACCTGATGAGAAGCATTTCTGTAAACCTACAGGTATTGATTGTGAGAATATTTGGATAAGTATTCGGTTAATATTCAGGAATCACTCGAATCGGAGATCAGTTGTATGTGACTGATGGATACTGTAATAGTCGAGTTGTCGTGTTGGATTTGAATGGAAAACGAATTGTTCGTTTCTTTTCCAAATAGTTTCTCCAAACAATGCATTTTTCAGCAACAATTTGGTTTACCCGGAGAAGAAGCCGGCCAATTCAACCTTCCACATGACATTGTTTCTGATTCCGCCGGTCGGATATTAGTGACTGATAGAGAAAATGGAAGAGTTCAACACATGACAACTCAAGGTCATGTCATCGAGGAATTCAAATCCACGTAGGTTTCAAAAATTTCTTTTCTTTTTTAAAAATTGAAAAAAAAACAAATATATCCATAAAACTGTAAATTTCAGAATGTTCACAAATATCTACTCAGCTGCCAGCCACGAGGACTACGTGTTCATGGTTCCTGGAAGACCGGTAGGTTTCCAAACAGTCTCAAACGCATTCGAGTCCACAAATAAATATTTTTCAGATAATGGGTCACGAATCAGAAGGAATCGCTGTGTTCGTTGGAAGATCTGGAACCGGTTTGATCGAATTTGCATTTGGACCAGCGACACGTGGAAAGAGAGAACAAATGGGACCGCAGTTCGGACAACCTCATTGTTTGAGAGTCTCACCAGATGGAGATACGATATTCGTTGGAGATATTGCTGAAGGAAAAGCAAGACTTTGGCAGTTCAAGGTAAGACAACTCAGAAAATGAATCTTGCTTCTGGCTAGTTTCAGAAAATTGACATATTTCAGATTCAAAAAGAAGAACACTGAACTAGAATAGAATTGAACTCATTTATTACTTTATTTGAAAACTGAATGAATTGATTTCAGCTTTTGTAGCTCAACACTTTAAATAACATTCATGACTGCTTTCAGGTTCAACGTGAAGAATCGATGACGTCAATGTCTTCAATCTCAATTGGATGGCCTTCTTTGCCTCAAGCAGATGCAAAATACAACTCATTTTTCGTCCTTTTAGCAATTGCCATTCTTGTTTTGGGAGCTTATTGTGTTAGGAGAAGATGCCGAAATTTGGAAAACGGAGGATCACTTTTCGATAAAAGAGTGAGTCGAAGCAATGTTGTGAGTACATTTGTTTTGAAATTGTATCGAGATTTGCACGTGTTCATTTAGAATACTGTAACATAATTGCTTTCCGAGGTATCGATTCACATCAAAATCAAATTACTTTCAGGGATTCAAACCTCTACGAACCGAAGAAACCGTCGGATTCATCAGTGATGGATCGGAGAGCGATTGATCGAATCCTCTCAAAATTTAGTATAATTGATACTCTTTCTTAGATTGATACTTTGTATGTATATAACTTTTTTCTTTTTTTGGGTATGAGATTGAATACGAGGCCACTTCTCCGGAGTAAAAACATAAAAACTCTCAAAGTATTCCAGATTTTGGAGAAGTGAATTTGTACTTATAAATTTCAAACCCAGTGTTTTCTCTTTTCTATCTCTTTTCTTACTATTGCCTGGGTCCATCTCGTGTGCTTCTTCCTTTCCTGTCTCTGTCTCCCTGGGAAATGCGGATCTCCCGTTCTTTTCTTCTTTACTGTTTCTCAATAGTCATTCTACAGTACTCCGCTATCTTCTTTCCGATTTTTACTGTCATAATCTAGTCTTTTTTCGCTATATTGGTTGTGTTGACATTATTTTCCAGATTGCATATCCACGTATCAATCTCTCTTTTTAATTTGGTTGTGAACAGAAAATCTCATTCTCGAGATTCATTGACTTTTTGATAACTCAAATGTCAAATAAACTGAAGTTCAGTGTTTTCAATTCAGGAATTCAAAAAAAATAGACAAAAAATATCATCAATTACGCGATAACCATTTTCATTTTTCCATCTCGAAAATGGTTGACAACCATTTTCATTTCTTCACTCTCAAAAACGAGCAATGGTCGTTTTGTTGTTAGAATCTCTTTCTATGTGCAAAAAGTTTCAAAGAACCCTTTATAAAAACCTATAAAAATTCAGGTACAAACAAGTGGAAAATCAATGTTTCTTGTTCCGAGAATTGAGATAATATCCAGGACTGACTCGCGGCGGTGGACAAGATTCACAGGGCCACGGTTCTCCTTTTGGTCCTGAAATTATAGAACTTCATAATTGTGAAAAACTCAATCTAAGAAAACTAACCAATCGGACCGAATGTTCCCATCGGACCCCTCTTCCCAATTTCTCCTTTCAATCCTTGATATCCTCTTTCTCCTCTTTCTCCTGGCAATCCATCTTCCCCATTTCTTCCGGTTCTTCCTTTTTCTCCTGGTGGTCCACGTGGCCCAGTCTCACCATCTTTTCCAGGTGGACCATCTGATACATAAACTCTTCCAGGTTCTCCCGGTTCTCCAGCAGGTCCAGCTACTCCCGGGAACCCTTTTTCTCCTCTTTCTCCAGGTTCTCCTCGAATTGACGGTGGTGCTGAATCTCCCTGTTGACCAGTTCTCCCTCGTTGTCCTTTCTGTCCTTTTGGTCCGTCGCCACCTTCTCTTCCTGGACGTCCTGCTGGACATTCTCTGATACAAATCATTCGACTGTCCCCATCTGCTGGACGACCTGGTTGACCATCACGACCTGGAAACAGAATAATTGTATGTTTGAGTAATTGAGATATACTAACCTGCTTCTCCATCGTATCCATCTCTGGAATTCTTTCCAGGGAACCCTTTCATCCCAGGCGGTCCAACGCAACATGCTGCAAATTTCTTTAGAATCGTTTCCCAAGTTCAAAATATTCTCTTACAGGCCAATTCCCTTTTTTGTCGAATGTTTTCATGGATATGCTCCTTGACAAGATTCACTCTATCTCGAAGTTCACTCATTTGTAACTGAAAGACTTCAATCTAAATCTGATTAATGAGAAGCGACTAACCGGACATTGATCATTCTCCAAAACATTCGAATTGTCTCCAAAAAGAAACAGAAAAACGAGTGGACAAATGACAGTTACATAGATAACTGAACTAACAGATAGTGTTATGGCAACGGTTGGAGAAGCCAGTTGACGCCAGATGTAGCCGGAATTCAACATTTTCTATTGAAAAAAAACGTTCGAAGAAAAATTGAAACTTCGAGAGAAATACAAATGCAATGTTAGGATCGTAGTGAAGAATCTCTTCTCAAAACCTAACAATTGCACTTGAACACAAACTAGTCAACGACTTTTTCGTTTCATAATTAGACACCTATTCCCTATTGACAGACGACAATTTAATTGGACATTGCGAACCTAAACCGGAAACCGATTCGAATGAAAAAAGAATGTGATGAATGGTTCACTGCTACTGTCTATGGGTTGGCATTTCATCGGTTTCTGAGTTTTTTGGCTGGAATTTTTTGGCGAGTCTCAAGAGGTTGACCTTGTTAAAGTTTTATTCCATCTTCACTTTCTAAAGTCAGTTAAAAATCGGAAAAAAAAATGATCCAACGAACTAACTCTTTGAAACAAGAGTCTACATATGAAACTGTTTTTCAAGAGAATCCCAACTCAAAATGTCAAACAAATTGTTCTTAATCAACTGGTTGTGATTAAAGGCTATGAGAATGTCTTCTGAGTTTTTTTCAATTTCTGACCTGAAATTCCGCATTCGGAAGCTTAAAAACCTTTATTGTATTCAATAGACTTGCGGAATATGTGGTATAAATGTGATTCTTTCTCTTTCTTCTTTTCAGTCGTCCTTATCACGATTCTGTCGTTTTTCCAGAAGAGCTTTCATGACCTACAACAATGAAGTATGTTTCTATAATCTCATCGTTTCTTACCGCCATCGATTTCAGAAAGTTTGGATCAGTCTCACTGACAGTACCAGATTGTGCAGAAAAAGCGAAAACCGTGTAGAGAGAAGAATAGAAATCATGTTTACGAGTACACGCATGAGCTCTTCTCTTTCTCATTTCAATCCACGTCTCCATCGCAGAAAACTGCCCAGTCTCCAGAATCTGACGACACATGACTGCAGTGACAACGAATGAAACACAACGACGAGTCCCAGAAACTCCATGAACAAGAATAGTTGTTGATGCATCAGATGTTGTTCCATTTCTCTCGATTGCTTCTGTCTCTTCAAACGACCACATATATTCCATGAGAACTGTTTGTTGACGTGGCGAACGGATTGCAGCAACAGGAGTATCACAACAGATGATATAGATGGTTCGACGGGATTGAGATTTCGGTGCTTTGTGAGACTTCAGTTCACATTGATAGACAGTTACACCCTGTTTCTCATCAAATATCGCCGTTGTTTTCATCGTATATTTTTGGAAAACAGTCAACTTCTCGCCTTCTTTCGGCACAAAATATCCTCCAGCTTCTTCAGCTGAAACCATACAAACAACAGTTCGAATATTGAATATCCACATCATATGAAGATGATCTCCACACGTATTCTCTTTCGGTGCTTGACTTATCATAAAGTTTCCATATGGAGTGCTGAATGTATTCGCATGACAATAGAAGTCTTCGTTATCTCGATCCAAAACTTCATCGAAACACGCCACGTTGGTGTACCGATTCTTCTGAAATTCGAAAGAAGACAACTGGTGGATTACTGTAGTTGACAAACCTCTCCATTCCGAATAAATCTCTCAATTTTCTTATCATCTAAATTCAATTCATCCAAATCTTGTTGATATGTTTCCTTGCTTCGAGTTGTCTGTTCATGCACAAATTCATCAATTGGCTCCGCTTCAATCATTGTTTGATATCCTGCATCTCTGCAAAACCTCTCATTGCTTGTAATCTATCAGTCAGAGTTTCGTACGGTAAGGGAGGTGGTGTCGCCATTTTTATTTATGGAAATAAATTGGAAAAGTTTGGAGATGGAAATACGAATAGACTTCTTTGTTGGGGCGTGTCAGTTGGAATAGAACACGTTCTTTATGAATTTATTTCCCAAAAACATTCATTCAAAATCAAAGGTTTTAACCAAGCACAAACAACTCTAAATCACCAGAAACCAGAATAAATAATTAGGTGAAACTGAAAATGAAACAACCGAGTTATCACATAAGACATGAAAGAGAACCAATGGAATTTATCAATCAATACTAGACGTTGGTGCCAATTTTCCGATGACTTGCTCCACTTCATCTTGAGTTGGAGTCTTATTTATAGCATCACAAGATAGAGCAGATGGGAGTGGAGTTTTCGGAGGAGACGGTAATGGAGTGAGTGCTCCTTTTATTAATCTTTCCAAGAATCCATCAAACTGTGCCAAATTGATATTATCATGAAGGGTCTCAAGTGATCGGAGTGGTGGCCAGAACCTTTTGATTTCTAAAACGGAACCATTTTTAGACGACTACAATCCATTTCTTTACCTCCAACAGAAAAATCTTCCGATTCATAGGTCATAAGACGTGGAGCTGAAGAAGATCTAGCAATAACAGCAGTCGAAAGAACTGCAGTTCCAGCACCAAAATCTGTATCTTGAGGAAACTTCATTAGCAATATGATCCTCTATTGAGTTACCTTTTCTCGGATTCTTCTTGTCATGATCTCCGAATTTTCCAGTCAATACATCAGTACTGATCAATCGGTTCTGCATATGAACACCTCCACCAGTCATTCCTAAATAATAGGTTTTATTGGAACGATTCAGATAGAGAAAGTCACTCAGAAAAGATCAAAGGTCGAAACTTTTTAGGTAAAATATAATTCAAACCTGTTAGCAATTGAGCCGTATGATGTTTGAATCTATATGGGAAGTATCGACGAGCTAAAATTGAAAACCATTATTAATAAGAAATCCGTGAGTAGAAATAATCAGTTTTAAAAATCAAATTAGTACACAAACTTTCTAGTGTTACGTCTACTGAAAGGGGTGTTAGAAGAAAACAAGAAGTCTGAACTGAAAGAATAACTCAAAAGTGGTTCTTAATCAATTGGAAATCTATTGCAGTAACGAGGACTAAGTGAAATGAACTAAAAGTGAGACACATCACAAAACTACTTTGACATATAAATGGGCGCTGAGCTAATCAGAATCTTTTTTGAAAAACGGACATGCACAAAATTAAGGACACAGAAACGGGACACATATAAAAGCACTGGTAAAACTAAGCTTATGAGGAACGGGGTAAGTTGATTTATTTGAGAACAAAGAGAAACGCTCACTTTTTTCGTCGACTTGAGTTGGTTCGGTGACGTGGAATGAACCGCGCTGACCTAATTTATGCATTTATTATTATTGGAAGGATTGAAAAGAGGTTTGGGAAGGAAAGGGAATTGGGAGTGGATGGTTTAGAATGTTTAGAATTTTCAACACTTCTCATCATCAGTTTTTGTTTCTCACACCATGCTAGTGATTCATTATTCAAAAGGATTATCACTCCTTCAACTCCTAAATTCCCTTAAAAATGAAGTTTCATCTCACATCTTGATTGTCTCTCTGATGCCGATTCCTCTTCCACAACGGGTGGTTCAACTTCACGAATTGAATTCATCGCCATCGCTCGTTTAGTTTGATCCAATAAATCTTTCACCCATTGTCCTTTTCCTGCTCCAACGGTTTCTGTGCTTTCATTGCAAGATTCCATTTCATTCGATCCGACCGATATCTTGAGCGGCAAAAAAGAGTGATAAGAGAGTGAAGTTCAAAGAGAAGACAGAGTAATGAAAACAGATTCTTTTCGAAAAAATCAATTTTCATAACAGGGAAAGAGAACATGAATGCCAACCTGACTTCCACTCTTCGCCACTCCATTTCCTTTCCATTCTCCATGCGGCTTATCGCCTTCCTGTAATCATAGAAAACAAGTATTGTTAGTTTCCCCACGTCATCAAAATCTACCTCCATTGACTTTTCAGCTCCAGTCACACTTCTCTGCCGTTTAGCCGTTTTCCCATCGTCGACCACTGCAAACAAAGGGGTTACTGTAAATTCAGGGAAGAAATGCAATGGTTATGGGGGGTAGAAAGATGGAAGCACTTCAAGCAACATTTAAAGTAACTCATGAATTTTCAATTTTCAAGTACTATTGTATGATTCAATTTTCCAAAAACTGACTAGCTTTTGTAGTACTGTTCAATTCATCCAAAGCAACTAGATTGACAGATTCCACGTCATTCAGGTCGTCTTCGGAATCGTTGTGAGACTTTCCAGTTGTGTTAAGCAGTCTGGAAAATAGAAAAACTATTTGGATTTAAATTTAGTAAACACTTATGAAATACCCTGTGCTTTCAGCTGCCGTAGATTCTGCATTGCTACTTATTGATAAATCATCGTTAGTGACTTGTGGAGTACTCAATTGAGTTGGTGTTACTACAGTAACCACCTTTTCAGTACTCGGTCGACGTCCCTCAGTACTGGATGATGCCTGGAATGAAACAATTTGTAAGTCAAGAATAAAATAGACTAGATTACAATCTCCCCTATTGGAACCTATTGGAACTAAATTCAGTATCATCCCACTACTCCCCCTTCCTTTTGATAAAAACTAACCGAATCATTAGTGTCTCTAGATTCTCTTCCAGAAGATCTGCTAGATGTCGCTGGTTTTGGATTGGTACTCAAACTGAAAATTTGAATAAAGCACTTCGAATCACCATTAAAACCTACTTGAATCGACTCTCGTAGATTCGTTCTTTTTCTGTGAGGAAACAAGGATAGAGCCCTGGTGAGAAGAGAATTTCAATATGAAAACGTGGAGCAGTGTCAGTGTCATCTTTCTCTTTTCTTGAATCTTCATAAACCATCAACACCACTTGGGTCATATAATTGAATTCAGTTACTCCAGATAGGAAATTCATTGCTCGCTGCCACTTTTTATCGTCGACGGAGCACAAATTCCCGTATCTTATAAGATTCATGAGCGTATGAATATGACTTTCACTAGTGAAGTACAGTCGAGTTCTGACATGTCTGAACGGCGTGGCGATGCCCTGAGAAGCTCGTGGATCCAATCGAGTCTGCGTCTCTTCTGATTCTTTATTCTCTAAGCAACGATGAAGATCATTGCGGATTTTGCGAAGTAGCGGAGTGCAGACCCGTTGAGCAATCACCATTTTGTTCTCCGTTTTTATACCGTACTCTTGAGGAACAACGATATCTGCCATATTTTTAACACAAAGATACATTCTCTCGAATTCTACTTCGTTATTTATACACAGATCCGGATTATGTTCCATATCGTACTTGATATTATCATAAATATCTGGTATTTTCGAGATGTCAAATTCCACTTCTCCATGTTTATTCTTTCTTCTAAATTCTCTTAATTCCTTATTCCATCTGCGTTGTGCCAAATCCATTGATTCTTGAAGATACAACGTGGATCCACTTGGCTTTGTTTGCGAGTACTCTTCAATCACTCCGCACATTTTCTCAACGTAACCGGCGATTTCATGACACATTTTACGTGGATTCTTGATAAACTCCATAGCAGCAGTAATAGATCGAAGCCCGTTTGGATTCAGTTCAAGATAGTCTTGCGGTGTGAAATCACGATCAGCTTGAAGTGCTTTGTGAAGATATCTTTTCAATTCAGTCTGATAAAGTCTTGCTTGACAATCATCATCCAACAAACCGTCCGTGTTCGCGCTTTTGACCATCTGAAGTGAGAATTTAATGAAATTGTTTAATTAGGATTCTTACCTGCATCAGAATAGGAGTCAATTCTCCTTCCAAAGCCAATAATCCTTTTGCGAATGCAGCAGCTGTAGTTTGTACTCGCCCCTCATCCGATGCATAGATTTTCAAATCATGACGATATGTTGAGTGAAGGCGCAAGAATCCGAGACCTTGTGTGTCTTCAGGAGAAGATTTCCCATCGGTTCGCCGAATTCCCGGATACAGAGTTCGGAACAAGCGTCCCAGAGCTTCTGCTTGCATGTTTCCTATAAGAGTCAGGATGTTTGGCTGCTTCTGGAATATCTCGATCTAACCTGCTGTTGTTAGTTCTCCACCCCATTTGAGAATTAGTAACAAAGCAGCACCGTCTCGTTTCAACTCTTCATCTGAGGTCTTTGTTTCTCGTTCCTTCAAATACTTCATCTGCACCTTTCGATTGATTCCGGAGAAGTGCCCATACCTAAAAAATACGATACTCTAGAACCAAATCGCTTGCATGCTCTTATTACAAATAAACATTCAAATATTTTATTTCAAAATACATCACAGTGGAGTTACTTGGTATGACAGTTAGTTAGAGATTAGATGGATCAGACCGTAAAATAATAATGTTTAACTATACATTCACTACTCGATATAAATTACAAATTCTACTCTCTGAATCTACAGTAATTTTATAAAACTTTCCAGTATAAAATTTTTTTTAACTGGAGAAAAATATATATTATTTGATTTATTACGCTGGAACTTCGTCGTAAAATAAAATAATATGCTATAGTCCCACCCAATTTTCTAAACTCCCGCCTTTTTAAAAGTGTTTCCTATTTACACAAATACATAACACAAATAAACATCATGCAAACAAAAATGCCACGTCACCAATGCCCTCATAACAAGTTCCGTACATTTCCAAAACGGTCCTCATCTGTTCCCATTTCTTCATCTCTTCTTCACAAACTTCCAATTCATGTTCTGTTTTGTGAATATCTTCTTCATCACACCCTTCACGCATTTTTGTGATGAGACGATGACGGTCTTGCTGCAAAATTTGAGTGAATCATAATTTTTGGAGATAGTTCTAAGTTGAAATTGTTTGTTCTTGTGAATATTTATCTACAAATCGTATATTTTAGTTATCTAATCTGTGAACGTAGCATATAGAGATGTTGATATATTTGTACTGTTTTGAATCTATTTTACACCTTCCATGACATTTTACCAAGCCATCTGAATGTTTCCCGAAAGTTCTATCTTCCTCTCTTCCTCCTCGCTTGCTCTTGGCAACGACTACCGTCACCAGTTTGAACGGAGAGACGCAGACGGAATGGCACACTTGCTGCCGCAGTTGTCCCTCTTTCGTATTTAGCCGTCTCTACTTTCTGCGTGTTTTTTGTGGTTGTCCACTCGTTTTTTTCAAATTTAAACTTTCAAATTTAGAGATTCATGCTTCAAGATATGTCAATGAAGGATCTATTAGCGAATCTGAAGTTAGAATGGCCGAAAATGCAAGAAGATTACGAACCGGAATTGTGGGAGTGAGTCATATAAACGGCTTAAAATTTACGAAATTTGAAACAACTTCAGAAACATTTATCGAGAGAAACATGCGAAGACTTTTTCCGAATCAGTGGCCTTGCTTCAAAAAATTGAAAACTTGAGCGAACAAGAAGCTGAGAGGAAGCTCCTGGATATTCTCATCAAAGTTACGTTCATTGAGACAAGTTTGACCATTCACGGTAAACAAGATGCGGAAACGCTATTTGATAACCTCAAGAAAGCTCAAAAGGATAAACCAGTATGAAATACTCTATTCAGCTGACAAATTTTAACCCTATTGATTCACAGAATATTCCATTCTCATCCGCCGAAGACGTGAAGTCATTCTGTGATTCTATGAAAATAATCTTCCGCGAAGATATGACCCACCGGTACAGAAATACGGGAGTACAATCTAGACGATTCGTTCAAGAGATGAGGAAACGACTCGAACTCGGTGACGTCATAAAAGAGGATAATTTTGAGGATATGTAAGATAACGTAATTTTCATTTGAGAAAGTATGCAAACTCATGATTTAGTCTCGAAGACTTCCGCAGCACAATTGTTGTTCACAAGTACTGTCAAAAATTCGCGGAAAACGAAGCTGGGCTTGATTTCTCTACGCTATACCATTTTTCGAAAGCAGTGAATGGTTTCAAGTTTGGTGAGATTCACTTTTTGACTTCCACGGTATTCTCTTTCGTTACAGACATGGAACAAGAGCGTCTCTTATTGGATCAAGAGACATCCGATTGCATTTCTCTGCTTCTTCCAATCTTCACAGACACCATTAACTCGCAGCACGCCTTCAAATTGGACGCATCTCGACATATCTCAGGTTTCTTCAAACTTCAAGAGACAGGTTACCCCGAGCGTTCGCAAGTAAGTTTCTAAACTGCGAAATCGTTATATACGCGTACTATTTCAGTATTTCATGCTCAGTGAAGAGCTCTTCCAAATCGAAGCAGCTTTATACCGCAAAACTCTTACTAACAAAGAGAATAACCAGTCTTTCGGTACAGTTGTGAGTGAATAACTCTTTACGATGATTTGAACAAATCGATTTCAAAAAACCAATGATTTTAGATCTTCGGGTCTGGAATAATCACGCCAAACCACCTGTCTCAACAAATCGAAATCTTCACACTGGAACTATTACCTTTCGGTTTCGTGGACAATTTGGCCACTGAAAGCACCGGAAAGACTATTGTCAAAGGAGTCAAGCAACCATCAGACGCAAGCACAGTCTGCGGTTTCTTAACATCACTGGAATCGACAGTCTGTTCGCGTTCGCTTAAAAGACTATCTACCTGATCATATTCACATATATCATTCCCTTTTAAATTACATTTTTCTGACCTGTTTTTCCGTAACCAACGATCTTGCTAGTTCCAATACTTCCATCAGTTGATTCGGTTTCTTCATTTTGATTTCATTTTTCTTATAACCATCATACTTCTCGAATAAATCGAAAAATCGTTGATCAGTCACCACCAACTTCATTTTTTGTTTCGGAGTACGATCTCCATGACGAATTACTGCTACGACACATCTCAACTCTGCTAACTTCCCCGATGGAGTTGTGATCATTGGAGGATCATCGCCAAGTCCTAAATCGAGAATCGGTGGCTGTGGCATGTCACTCGGAATTCGCCAATTTTTAGTTTTCGCGTAATGACGAACGATTTGATTGCCTAAAATTTTGGCCGTGTCCTGAAATGGTATTAAATTTGTAAAAATCAGTAAACACTATATCAGTCTTACTTCATAGTATTTTGTGGATGTTTTAACAAAGGAAAATCCATTGACGTCACACACATAAGACTTTCCATTGGCTCGAAGTAAGTCGAACCCACACACTGTCTGTCCGAAAGCGAGCACAATTTTTTTCGCAATCTGTTTCTCTTTGTTACTCAAAATGACTGGATACCGAACTTCTTTGCCATCGGAATCACGTTCAACCTATAATTCGAATTTCTCGAACATATTTTTCGTCTATTTAACTACCTTTCCATCTAATCCTGGAGCTTTCCTAGCTTCTGCATGTGCATAGAATGGGCCAACTGCGTAAACTTTAACATCCGTTCCATCAGCAGGAATGAATTCTTCATAAATATACGATCCTTCTTTACGAACTTCAGACTTCGGAGAGTACCAACTGCTTCGGTTGTTAATCTGGAGATATTTATATACTTCTTATTTGAACTGATCATCGGAAAGGTTTTACAGCAAGTAGTAACTTTCCGACGAACAGGAATCAAGGGGGTGTTCTTTTAGAAGTAATAACACTTTGGTTCGGGAAAAAGTGCCGTAATGGGGATAGGTGCAGAGAGCAAAAATGGTTAGAATCTTCACTGCAAATTTAGTTAGAATTAAAGGAAAAGGGGAAGAAATTAGAATAAATCCTCTCACTTTCACAATTTAATTTTTTTAAACCGTCTCTTACTCTCATTGAAGCTCTCAAATCTACACACTCACATGCCATGATTTGACGTTTTTGCCTTTGATGGACATCGTTCCCTATAGAAAAGAAATGTTGATTATGAATTAGTCGGGAGGTTACGGTTGTTGAAGTTGTCACGTCATCTCTCTTATAACCAGATAACGTCCTTCTCATACACTCACTTTCGCTCGCTCTTAACCTTTAACCTTCAAAATACCTTTCGAAACAGACGTTGTGAGCCACCACCAACACTTGAAGGATAATATATATACACATTATGATCCTCTGAACTGATTGGTTTCTCAACAAATGGCTTATTGAACACTTCTCCATTGACTTCGATGTGATCCGGATGTTCAACTAATTCGGTATCTGGCTCGTTTGATCGCCCACGAATCACATATCCATGACGTGGATGCTCGATCCCATTGTCTGACAGAATTTTGAAGACAGTGCGTCGATCGAGCTGTAATTTTTGAACAGTTGTTACAATATTTGAAGCAAAAGTTTTTCTACCAAATCGTACTGACGATCAAGATTGTTGATGACGTATGGATTTCGAAGCTTAACATAAGCGATGGCCTGGAATAAATGCATTTCGGTAATCTAGTTTCACTTGGAACTAACTTTTTCCAGTGGAAATTCTGTTGAATGAAACGAGACCAAGCAGTGACAAAGTGGCCAGTTTTCAATCGGTTCATTCAGAATGACTTGTTCCGGAAAAATGAAGAAGTCCACCCATTGCTGAAATTCATTCTGTGGATGTTGTGAGGTATTGCTACTTTGTTGGAGTAAGACAATTTTTTTTTGTTTGAAATTCCGTGAAAATTGATGCATTTTTCTATGAAAACTTTAACGAACCCCGTAAAAATCAATAAGTTTCTTCATGATCGCCCGCATCGGTTTGCTTGTTGCTTTCCGGTGCATCGCACAGATTCCAATTGTGATCTAAAAAAGGGAATTCTAACTTAGTTTGTCCAGTTATTTTTGTGTTACCTTGTAAGGCCATATTTGTTCCGTAGAAGCTTCTTTCCCTTTAGGAGCCATATTTCATCTGAAAGCAATCTTGTTCATGTAATCCAATTTTTTGATTTCCAAAATTAAAAAAGAGATGAAGAGGTTTTTGGTCAAGAAGTATCGGAAGTCATAAGGGTTCTTATCATATTAGAAGTGGAAAGAAGAAAATTGAAGGAAACAATACTTTTTAGTTTTTTATATTCGGAAACACTAAAGAAAACTTGTCACTTTCTACAATTACTTGTTAGAAATCTGAAGAGTAGGAAGAATGGGTAACCATTAATAAAAGTGGGGCATTTTCGAAAATTGCTAAAACAAGACTAAAAAGCGAGGAGATTGTCTAAATAGATATAGAATCTGTCAAATAGGTACTTTTTATCGGTTAAGATCTTTTTTTAAATCAAAATGTGAAGGTATTGTAATGACATCTTGAAGCATGAATCTCTAAAGAATGATTCATTTTAATAGAAAACGACCAAAATGTCTTATCTCTAAAATTTTCACACCTATTCTCTCTTTGTGTGATTGAAATATAATAATAAAAAATCAAAAATGCAGAGTTTGCAATAATGTAATGGGTACTTTTTGAGAGGCCGATTTCCTTTCGGAACAAATAAAAAAGATGCATCAATGTGAATGATTTTGTACTATACTCGTATACCGTATAGTTTGATAAAATGATAAATATTTGTCTTGTCGGTCGACGTAACGTCAAAGTTAGCTTTTCGGATGGTCATTGGTTTTTTTTGGAAATATTAAGTTTTTTAAAAATGAGACAGAGTGAGATATTTCGAAAATTGTTTAAAAAGTGAAAGTTTGCTTCGTGTCGATAGAAAGACCTTCAAAATGACCGGTTGCGTTGAGTGAGGTTGCGAACAACTTTACTATGCAAAAGTTTCGGGCGGATTTAAAATGTTTTTAATCCGAATACATCGGTATCATCATTCCATTTGTGAGGGTGGTCGAGGGTGGACACACAACTTTCGTTTCTGCGAATGAAATCAATAGAGCTCGTACTCTCGGGGTCCGAAATGCTCCACAAGCCGTTATTTGCGTGGGGAAAATCACGTGTGAAGAGGAAGAAAGGGTCTGAGACGCAGACATACTTGTTCTCTCGCTCTTTTTGTATACTAAAGTTTTATAAAAAGCGTTTATATCTTTCCATAACAGATTGCTATTCATAATTGGAAAGACAATTGAAGCATAATTTTCCAAACTACGGTTTTCACTGGACTCTGAATCGTACAATCCCAGTTTTGTACGAGTTGTTGCAGAAGAATAAAATGAATAAATATAGAGATTAGCCACATTTCAGTGATCAATGCATATACCTGTCCAAATCTTCAAAACAAAAGGGAAAAATGAAAAAAGGAAATGGGCGACTTGCGCGTCAGTTAAAATGTCAGGTACGTGGTTTCACACTGTGTCTGTCTACAGTAATCCCTGCTTGTTTTTTGTTTTTTTTCGGTTTCTCGAAGACTTCGTCAATAGCTCTCTGTATCATTCCTTGTTTCGAATCTTTTTGAAAAAGCAGCAAAATGTAATCGATGCTATTTTTACATCATTCACATTTTTGCTTTTTTGTTCTATAGTTCACTATATTTTCAGTTACGAAGTCAGTATGTTGTCGCTGTTGTTCAAAGATCCGCTCACCGAAGACCAAAATACGCAACTTTTCTATGAATTCCAGGTTGTGTTCAAAAGTTAACGACAACTACTTTGTTTTTTACAGGAATACCCACAGAAATATGAGCATTACATTCCCGATATTGACACGAAGTTAAGCGTATACGTTGGAGATCGCGATTTGGCACAACAAATGGCAGATAAGCTGGTAAGAATTGAATAAATTGTCAATCCTTGCATCATATAATAATTTAAGAAACACGAAGGTTTCAAGTTCATCACTCAAATTCACCAAGGAAAACCATTTTTCCATGACGATTTTATGAGTATTTCGGAACAATCGGAGTCAAAATGTTTGGAAAAAATCACAGATACCGCGGAAAACATGAACAACAATTTTCAAACTCCAATCTCCGCTCATCCGTCGACAACTCCAGTTTCGAGAATGGAACAAAAACCTTCTGCCAGATTCCCTTCTATCAGGAACGATTTGAATCAATTATTGAATCCTCTCCCAGAACCGTCACCACCCGTTCCATCATCTCAACAGTATGTTACGATGGAACATTTAGAAGAGCTCAGTAGAAAGGCTAAGGATCAACTCAATGAGTTTTCGGTAACGGAGAAAAGTTTTTTTTAAACTTTAATTAAAAATTTCAAGATCAGCTTGATGAGCAAAGTGGAAGCGCTCACTGCATCTGCATCTCGTACTGGAATTCCAGCTGGAATCACTCATGATCACTCGAGTTACACAATTCCAGCGTCTCCATCTCCTGCTGCACCAGTGATTGCAATGAGACCTCCACCAGTGATGGCGCAGTACAAAGCGAAGGTTTTTTTTTAATTCGCAACTAAATTATAAATTCGTACATCACTTTTTCGTTTAGAATGAGTTAATCGCAAATGGAATTCGATGTGAGAAGTGCAACAAGACGGTTAAAGACGTAGAGCCAATTACCAAGCTGATCATGTCGGTTCGCGATCATGTTATGTCTCATTTCGACAGTGAAAATCCGTTCCTCAAAAGACTTTCCTGTCGCGATTGTCCTGATTACCGCACTAACTTCGTTGATGATTTCGAAAAGCATCTGAAAAGACATGGTTCAATGATTTCATTAACTGAGAAACGACAGAAGTTGACTGAGAATTTGCTGTAAGTTACTAAAACATATATAAAGAGCTTTAATAAATATTTTCAGCACAGAAACCTATCTCAAAGAGCTTTCGCAGCTGTGCCACCAATGCTTCCCGGAAGTTTTTGAAAATTCTCCGCCAGCAATCAACACTATCGTACGTAAACTCACATTCTGACGATTTATGATCATGGGAGTTGAATTCCCTACTTTCAAAAATTGAGATATTTTGGCCTTCCTTCACTTAGAAAATTTCCATATAATACACAGCCCAATAAAAATGTTGTAACTCTTTATCATAATTAAATTCATCTTCAGATGGCTGTCGACACTCCTTTGAAGGCCAAAATTTCCGTCTTTCCTCGTCTCGATCGTCTTTATTGCTCCAAATTCAATATTCCATATTCCTCAACTGGACGTGCGTCTCTTCCAGCTCCATTGATCAGAATTGACTGAATACAAGTCTTCATGCAAATATGACTTTACACGACTCTCATCCATTTTCATGCAATCACGATTATTCTTATTAATATATACCGAATGTCATCATTACTTCGTGATAATAAACTAGTTCTCCAAAAAAGCGTAGTATCCACAAAATTGAACCGCTGAAGCCACACCGGTGCTATGTTTCCAAATTTGAAATATTGTACTAATTATTAAATTTTAAGTCTTGTTCTTGAATAATGGAAACTCTAGCAAATGCAGTTCAAAAACTTCAATGGAACATTCGAAGTCTTCTCAGAATATCACAAAAAACTGTAGCGCCAGTGCTTTGGTATCCTTCTGCAATGACTTCAATGCACGAACCAAGTCCTGAATTCCTCTCAAAGCTAACTTCTGAAGAAAACAAAAAAGTGGAAATGATTCTAAAAGAATTTGATCTTTTTCAAGACTTTCTAAACGTTTCCCAAGTAAACTGAAAGATTCTGATTGGAAAACTCTACTGGAAGTGGCAACTCGGAAAGCGAGATATGATCAAGCTATGTTTTTATATCGAAAGGAAATATTAGAAGCCGAAGATATGAAAAAGAGAGATAAATTGAGAGAAGGAAGGAGATTGGAAGCTGCGAATCAAATCAGAAATCCGACTTTTATTAGCCCATATCTGCAAACTAAGACACAGGAATGGAGTCAGTTTCGAAATGTAGTGGAAGCATATCGTCTAGAAAATCATCCGATTCTTGCAGTTGACTGTCAATTCTTGAGTCGTTTGAGCCCCAGAGGTCGAGGATTGACTGCTCTTCAACTTCAATACCTTATTTCTGAAAACCGAAATAGTCAAAATCCGTTTCGACTCCATTTTGTGAATTACAACAGAAAAGATCCAAAGATTCGTGAATTGGAGAAGAATAAACTACAGTCATTGTCGAACCCAGATGTTTTTTGTCCGATCGTTTCGAATGATGGATTTAAAAATGCTTTTGAGGTATTCAATTCTCTTTTTGTTTTGAAATGGAAATGCATACTTTCAGGCAGCAAAAGAAATCATCTACTTATCTCCTGATGCTACAGAAGAACTCGAATCTGTGGAAAATGACAAAGTATATGTAATCGGTGGAATCGTAGATCGTGTTGTAGAACACGGAATTCCAAAAATGGCTTCATTAGAAGCGGCTCAATCATCAAATGTTCTGGCACGAAAACTGCCAATCGATCGTTACGTTGATTTTAAATCTGGCTCGAAATTTCTAACTCTCCTCGCTGTGTCAGAAATTCTTCGTCAAGTCAATTTACATGGAGATTGGAGCAAAGCAATGGAAGTGGCGATTCCGAAACGGAACGTACGAGCGGCCGAGGAGAAAAATCAGAATGCACGGGCAGCTCAAGCGAAAATTCATGAATTCAATGCAGAAATTCTAAGGAGAGTAGAGAAAAGATTAGGAAAGGATGTTGTTGAAAAGTGATAATTATTAGTTCTGTGATCTCACATTAATTCATTAAGTTCTTGTTGTTATTGTTTTTATTGTTTTACTTGTTGCTCTCATAGTCAGTTATTAAATTTTTATTATAATAAGTGTTCAGCAACCTGGATACGGGTAAGGGTTGTTTTATCGAAATTCCAACCGTCTGTGCTAAATATTCATCTCCCTTTCAACACTTTCATTTGGTCGACACACTTGTTCTCCTGACAAGTGAAGTGCTCTCCACAATCTCTAATCGCAAGTGTACAAAAACGATCGGCCACTCGGACGCAGTTTCCGCCTTCGCATGATTCACCGATTTGGCATACTTTTTTGGCGCAGTCTAAAAAATTAATTGTTTTTGATTCATACAAAAATAGAACATCAAACCATTTCGTCTACATCTTCCATCAATACATACGAATGGATGCTTGCACTCTCCAATACAAGGAACTCCTTCCATTATTCTACATTCGCCAAGTCGACAATCTTGATCATGTGGGCATCTTCCCGGGCACGGATTCGCAATGCACACTCCATTTACACAGACAGTTCCACCGTGACATGTATCATCTTGACACGTTTTCCCAACAGCTGAAATGAACTCTCCGTAAGACTATTTCAGAAAAAAAGTCATTTACCACTCAGACACTGTCCTTCCACACAATATGTTCCTTGTTCACAGTATATCGAGGTACATTCTAAAACAGTATTTTTCCATGCACTAATGATAATTTCTGAGCTCACGTGTATTTGGATAGCACTGCCCATGATGGCAAATTTCATGCGGTTGGCAGTTGCAGAGTGGTTCTTGAGGTCTGAAACAGTTTATGTTTTGATAGTTCGATCGTGTAGCTAGATTACTTCAATTGACATTTGTTCTGTTGACAAAGCATATTTGGGCCACAATCTGCGTGACCAATACAGAACGCTTCAAGAACTTTTTCACATTTCCCATCGCGACAGAGGAATCCTTCTTCACACGAAACACCTTGACATCCTGAAACATATTATTTTGAATACTTGGTTGAATTGAATTTTAAATAAACTAACTGTCCAACACACATTGCCCGTTCACACATTTCCCGTGTTTTCCACAATCTGAGATTATGCTTCTCGCAGATCCTTCGCTTATGAGCACATGCCTGAAAACGTTTTATCTAGTTATAGCTATGGGTACACAAAAACAGCTCGTACCGATTACATTTCACCGATGTGATTGGATAACATTTTCCTTCGGAGCACACGAAGCCTTCTCTACATTCCACATCAAAAGTGCAGGAAGTAGACGGCGATTTGTTTCTCCCAATACACTGCTTCTCTTCACAAGTGAACCCTGTGGGACATTCGTAATCGCCAAATACGGGCGGACATCTGAAAATAATTATTCGTATATACCAGTATACAGATGAAAACCTTTCTGCCGAAGCAAGTAGCACCGCTAATGATACTAGTGACAATCGAAGAAAAACCGTCATGGCGAAAGAACAATCAATAATAGCCCGATCTAGATATACGCGCATTATCTATGAGATTTTCCCGAATGATAAGAAAGATTGTAAAGCCGTCAATGATTGTGAAATATATCAACAATACTCCAATACATATTTTTATTGCGAGAATATTTCTCATTACAAGCTTGGCAATGTGACATTGAAAGACAGGAGCGGGAGGGAGCTTACAAAATCATGCATGAAATTGGGCAATATAATGTGTACTGTGTGTATATGTACAAAGGTACAATAATCAAAAACATGAGAAGATTGATTTTAGATTTGGGCGTCAATTGGTTGAGCCCCGAGTGAAGCTCCCAGAGCAGAATCGCAGCGGTCAACCTTGGAAAGTCCAGCTTCTTCGTCAATAATCTTGGAGCAAGACTTTGAATCTGGAGAGCCAGATGCAGAGGCGGATTCAGAAGAGTCGGTGACAGCAGATGAATCAGCGGCATCACCAGCTCCCTTCTGAGCCTTTGGCTTGCGAGTTCTATTCTTGCGTTGCTTCTTTGGTTTCTTCTTGTCCTCACCTTGAGGAGTTGATTCTTTTGGTGTGGACTCGACCTTCGAGTCGGATTCATCTCCATCGACCGATTGTCTTGGCTTTCGGTTTTTGCGGAAACGCGAGAGGAGTTTGTGACGGTATCTGTAATGAACAAATTATTTTCAGTAACTGAAGTTAACGTCATACTTCGACCCGACAACGTTTTCTCCGGCAGGCCCAGTTACATTGGCAGCTTCTGGTCCGTTCTTTCCTTCAACGAGATCGAAGATAACTTCTTCCTCATCACCCAACGTGCGGAGGTAAAACTTCTCAGTAGCTGACTTAGCAATCGCAGTTTGGTGAACGAAAACATCTTTCTCTCCATCTTGGCGGGAAATGAATCCATAGCGACGGAGAACAGAGTACCATTTCACCTTTCCTTGGAGACCGGTGGTTAGAACGCGTTTCGCTTTCTGTTCCTCTTCCCAGAGACGGATGCGTTCGGCAGTAGGAATACGCTCAAACAATCTATCAGAATTATGTTGCACTTCTCAGAACTTACGTGCTTGCGGAATTTCTCTTCACTTTTGCCCAACGATTCCTTCTCTTCGATAGAGATTTTTTCAAGTTTCTTCTCTATGGCTTCGCCAGCAGCGTTCGCTGTATCCGACATGATTGTATCAGGGTTTTAACTGAATTTAATGAAATAGAGCAATAACGTAAAACAAAGCAAATAATTTTTATTCTTAAAACTGAAATCCTGTGAGAAAAATATGAAACCTTTTGGGACGAAAGTGAGTGTGAGTTGGGTCCTGTTGGGTTCTGCGGTACCGTAATCTTTTTGTTCCTGCACATCAAACTATGGAGGCAGTTCAAAAAGTATTAGTTCCACTTTCTTATATGTTGATTATCGGTCTAATTCTAAGATATCGGTATCCAATGAATTTGATTTGGAGTTTTTTTCATCAATAAAGCAATATATTTGTATTTCAAAAGTTAAAAAAATATTTAATAGTCTCTACTGATTTACCACAAAAACATTGATGCCACGAGGAATTCGAAACATAAGTTTTTCGATGCTTAAAAAAAGAATGTTGATAATAATTTAACGAATATTATCTTTTCCATTTTTATGTTTTTATAATAAAACTAAGTTGAAACAAAGGAAGGATGCCGATCATCAAGTTTCAGTTGTTATCCGATTTTAACAATAATTCTGTAAAGTAGAAAACAGTATTATTATCGAAATCACGGAAGATTTTACAATAACTTTTTTCTCCTGTTTTATCAAGAAATATGTTTCCTCAACTCGCATGAGCCTCATTCCATTATATAATTTTTAGCACAAATCTTTTATTGTTTCCATGATCAAATTTGTACTCTTTTGTAACTGACGTCATTGTACCCCTGGTACTCTCCCAAAATTGATTGTAAAATCGCCGATTCTCTCCTGTTCTTCATCAGCCTCTCCTCTCCACGTCCTTTCTCTTCACTCTCTTCGAACCTTGCTGCTTTCTCTCTTTCTTTGTCGTGCCTGTCGCTTTACTCTCCCCTCTCTAACTCGTACATTTTCTTCACTAGATTTTCCCCCCTGCGCGTCGTTTCTCTGGGAGTTTCTCTTTTTTCCCGTCTTTTTCTTCATCAATTCCTCTTTTTAACTTGCTGTTCCACCAATCAACACGAAAAAATGGCAATCGAAGAGCCGATGGACGTAGAAGGTTTGTTCGATTTAATAAAGAAATATTTTTTACAATGTTGTTTCAGAAGATGTTGCTGGTTGGAAACACTTGCCACCAGAAATTCGTATCAATATTATCGCTCGTCTGCGATTCTTTGTAAGTATTGCGAAATTTCCATATGCATACGGAAGTTTGAATTTTTAATTACAGGAAAAACAGAACATGATGCTTGTCAACTGGGATAGTTACGACATCTGTGCCACGCTACCAAATAAACTTCACGAGCTTGGTATCACAGAGTTTCCTTCAACAGCTGTATGTCACTTCAGAGTCCCAGTCTGTTTTATATGGTTTCCTTCATTTTCAGAAAACAATGCTCATAATGAAATGGAAGAACGATGCAGGCCGAGTTGTCAGTAGAATGGTTGAATTCCGTGGAACTTCCTTGTGAGCATACAAATCCCTTATATCATAAAATCGGTTAAAAAACTTCCAGACGTCAAACCGAATGTCCGGAACATACTGCTGATGCGATGAGAGCCTTTTTAAGAATTTGGAGACTATCAAAAATCAAGAGCGTTATTATTGAGATTGTTAGTTGACTGGCTCCAAAGCTATAGTATTTTTCAATTCTTATTTCAGCCATGTTTCGAAGGACTTGCCGGTATTTGGGATGAAATGATGGCTGGATTCAGAACTAGTATTGCTGTTCGAAGTTTCAATATCCGAACAAACGACTATCGACTTGTGACGAAAGCATTGACTGCTACAAAGAATCGAGGGCAGGATATCTCATTACTTGCAAACGACCACGGTGGCATGGAAACTGCAGTATTTGACATCGATAAAGTTAAAAACGCTCGCAGTGTTATTCTTTGGTCGCTTATCAGTAATATTCAAGACCATCAACTTCATGCACTTATGGCTCATAATATCCGTCTTCACAGTGATTTTATCACTTCAAACTGTATTGCGAAGATGATTCAAGAATGGAAAGATGGGAAAAGATCACTTGAACGTCTTCATATAACTTCCCCACTAATTGACTTGGATGCTGTAGTCAGACAAGTTAATGGAGTTTGCTGGAAAAATATGACAGAGTAAGAATACTCGCAATCAGAATAATTCACTGTAATTGTTTTCAGCATTTGTTCAATAATATGGAGGGAAGTAGACGAGGAAGGATATTCCTTCGCAACGCGTGGGCCAACCTATGATATTCCAGCTGCAATTGGGCTAATTCCAGGCCAAGATGGTATCGACTCGTCGTCTGAATCGATAGTATAACTGTATTCAGTTTCAGGTACCCCAACATTTATTTTCCGTATAATCCGAATGACACACGAAATGTCTCGAGTTGTCTACGAGAGGTGTTCCGTGCAATGTCCAAATATGGTGAGCTCTGAGGACTTGGCAAGAAAACAAAAACAACAGCATGCCTAAAGTAGTATGCAGAAATCAAGTATTCCAGTATTACACTTATGATACCAGTTTATCATATTGCTACCCATGTATATAGTCTCAAAAACGTATCCCAGTATAATTTTGTGATATCAATCAGCTTGATTAGCTCATTTGTGTTATATACTCGTCCTCACCCAGTTTTTCGATTCGAAAAAGTAATATGCCTCAAATGTATATGTATAACGAATAAAGTTTTTTTCCCCCTATATTATCTTCCAGTTTCACTCGAAAGCGATTTAAAATAGTCGTTTATGATTGGATTCACATGTTCTCTAGACATTTTCATATCTTATGGTGGCGGTGAGAATAAATAATAACTGCTCATATATTGTTGATGAATTCATTGAATTACAGGCGTCTCTGGCACGATCTGAATGTCATCAGTGACGCCGAGTCCACTGATCGCTCTAATATCATCTCCATGTAGTCAGAAACACGCAATAAATCGTGGCTTCAAATCACTTTCTCACTTTGTTTTTCCTTTCACCACTCACGAATGTCAGCTCCGAGAGCCTATAGAGAATTCAAGAATTTCCAATCGACTTCGATTAGATATTCGTGATATTTCTAGTGATGGACATTTATTGACACTTTCTGTGCTGCCTCATGTACTTATTCAGGTAAATCTGAACATAAATAATTCACAACGTTCATTTCAAAAATTCAGGCTCTTAAAAACTTCACCGACGTCTCGCAGTCTATAAAGCTGTTCCGTGAAGCGCTCGCAAGATGTTCAGAACCATCGGAACACGAGTCGTTCGGTCGTTACCTCGCTTGTATCTTCGTTGTTTCGACCCAAGACGAAAATCCAATGGGAGAGCTCAGTAAAATGATTCAGACACAACAGACTCTATATGTAACTGCAAGTTATTTTCGATCTAAATGAATATTTTTCATTCAGAATACCACCTCAACATTGATGATTCCCGGTCATTGCTCACCGAAATGGGCTAGCTCTCATGCCAAAACACCTCGCCATTATATTCTTCTTCACGATTCGAAATGTCCCAAAAGTAGTACAGATAGGAGAGATGAAGTGCTTGCTCAAATGTGTGCGACGTATGGAAATGATAACTGTCAAGTATTACAGTTAGATTCAGATAGTGGTTAGTTTTACTTCTATCTGTATTGAAATTAAATTTTTTTAACAGAATCACCTGAAATGAGAGGAGTATGGCAAGAAATCGACGAATTCAATGATGTGTTAGAGAAAGGACTAGAAGAAGCCCACAAACATTCGACAGATTCAATTCCGAGTACACCTGGAACTAATGGAGGAACAAGTTCTTTACAATCTCCCTCTTCTCCCACATTCGTATCCACTATTTCATCAACTATGTCAGCAGTTGGAAGTGTTTCCCCAAATAGTCAGCAGAGCTCAAATAACCCAACAGTGTGGAAAACAAGTTCGAAAATCGCATCATTGCAAGATGCAAAGAATGTTCAAGCAGTTCTTTCGAAGTTTCTAACAGTTTGTTTGGGACCTCACGTCGGAAAAGAAATGCGAATGTTGTATGAAACTGCTGGACAGAAGAAGTCGTTCACCAAATCTATAACCTCCGTATCATCAGGAATGCGAAAATGGTTCGGTACCGGAAGTTCTTCTAATAACTTGGCAACACCTATCACCTATGCTTGGGATAGTATTGAAATGCAAACGAGACGGCTTGCCGATCTTTTTCTGATGTTCGGATTTCCGGGAGCTGCGTATGATCAGTATCATTCATTGAAAAAAGACTTAGAAGTTGACAAAGCAATGGCAGCGCATGCAGTTGCATTAGAAATGTGTGCAGTAGCACTTCATATATCACAACCTAATCTCAATTCGAAGCAATACCCAATTAGATACCTTGACCCACCAGTCAAGCTTCTAATTGAACATGCAAAGTGAGTTATAATTTTTGTAACCGCATATTTAACAATTTGAAAGATTTAGAAGATATCCAGCTGTTCTTCGATGCGCTTTCAATATGGCTGAAATCTATTCTAATCTTGGTTTGCATAAAGAAGCAGCTGCAACTCTTGCTCAAGTCAGTGCAATGGATGGAGATCATCTTGTCGCAGTGGCCCAGACAATGGCTGCTGAACAGTTTGAAAAGGCTGGGATGCTCCGGAAAGCATCATTCCATCGAGTTCTCGCAGCTAACCGGTTTTCGAATGCTTCTATTCCAGCATTGGCTTTCGGTAAATATATTTTCAAACTTTCAAACATTTTGCCTCTTATAGATTGCTACCGCTTGGCTCTTCCTACTTTCGATCAGAAACACTGGGGTGTTCTAGATGAGCATCTAGCAGTTCGATTACTAACAGAAGGCGAGAAAGCTGGTGTCATGACTCCAGCCATTGCAACCGAATGTATCCGTCGTCTAGTGGCAGTTTGTCCAAAACTACCTTCATCTCAACAATCTGAACGCCTTCGAACTATTGTTAATGCTCTTGACACTTACTTTCCCCATCGAACAGACCCGATTAATATGCTCACTGATATACCAAAAATCGAAATGGATACTGTCAAAGTGATATATGGAGAACGTCCATTATGGAATGAGATTGATGAAAATGAGCATCAAAGTGTATCTGCGGATGGATGGATAGTTGTTGAACGAGCTGCACATCACGCAATTTTCGGTGCGAGTACTCCATTCCGAGGAATGCAAATGGTCAGTGATGAGCACTCAGATAATCAAAAAGTTAGAGAAACGCCAGCTGGAGAAAGATTTCGAGTGATGGTCGATCTCACGAATCCTTTGAAAATTCCAATTGACCTGATGAACGTACGCCTCTCAGTGGCTGATGTACATTTTCAAAGTGGCACAGAGTCTCCAGTACCTCCAGATTTAGGAAAACTTGAACATTTACATTTGGAACCAGAGGAAACGAAAACTGTTGAAGTATACGTGTTTCCCACAATTGGGTGCTTAAAATTCCGAGTTGACGGGTTATTATTCCAATTAGCAATCGGTGAAAAAAGAATAGAAACAAGAATTCCATTGGAATGTCGAGGAAAACGATTGAACAAAACTGCCAAACAGGTGAGTCCTTTCTAATTTTAAATGTTTTAAAAATCGATTTATTTAAGCAAAAATCGAAAATCTACACAAAGGACGAACGCCTTACCGCTTCAGTCGCCCAGAAACCATGGCCACTTGTCGAGTTTCGTGTGTTAAAATATCCTCATAAATGGTTATATTGTGATCAAGCACAACGATATCAAGTAGAAATTGAAAATATTGGACAGGAAGACGTTTTTTCGATGTGTCTGGCTACAAATGCATTCGATCGAGTATCTGCCGGAATAGTAGGCGGTTTTGAGGATGAAGAAAAGCAAGAAGATTTGAAGTTGGAGTTGGCTGCTAACAACACAAAAGTAGCCACGTTCCAATTCAAGCACACTACTTCTGATCAACCATTTTTGAGAGTTGGAGAGAAGAAACGAATCTTTTTTGATATTCGAAGTGCCGATGAACCGAATAGTTCAGTAGTGACGTCGAAATCTATAAGTACTGTAATTCTGATTGCATATAGAAGTGCAGGAGGAACAATGCGACAATGGAGAAGAGTTATTGACGAAGAAAGGCGACATTTAATTGTGATGAACTCTGAGATTCTAGATTCGGATTCTCGAACTTTTGCTATTCATTTTAAAAATTGTTTGGCAATTAGTCAGGCAGCACTGTCACGTGTCGAGATTCTTCGTATTCGAACAACTCAGAACGAGGCTTCAACTGGTGTCCGAAACGATGTTCCGATGAACATTCAACTATCATCTGCTGTTCGAAAAATAGAAATAGAATCCGAGCAATCAGACACTCTTGTTGTTCGCCTTGTGACCAATCCTATTCCAAATCAAGCAGTTTGGCTGACCACGAATGCACCGATTCCTTCTCCGAATTGGCCATGTCCTGCCGAAATCACCTCTACGATGGATGATGACTCTATTATTCGAGTGGCAGAGAAAATAGGTGTTCTTTGGAAAGCGAATATTGTGAACAACGAGGGATTGGTGAGTTTTGATAGATGATAAAAATGTTTTGTGAATATTATCTGTTTGCAGGTGACATCTTTCATTGGTGAATCTTTCATCGATGACCCATTCGCCAGGAAAAATGCCGAGACAATGGCAGCAGTCAATGGCGGAGGTTGGTGACATCAAAATTCTGCCAGTTAGGATTTTTAGAACTAAGCCTCTTTTTTCCCTCCGAAAAAATACATGATTGTTTTTGAAATCAGTGTCAGAGGCCATAACTGTTCACCGACGAAGAACCACCAGAAAATCGACTGCTTCGGTTACTGTAACCCGTTGCTACAGTACCTCCACAGAGTTCTCGAGTGTGTGTCCATCGCCTCGCAGAGCAAGGATGGTATTTCTTCACGCACATTGAGGAATTGAACCAGTGTCTCCCAATGTCTCAGATGACTGTTCAGTCACTGAACTATTCGGGTAGATGGGAATGACTAGAGAGAACACGTCTTATTTGAGTGCAGATGCATAGGCAGATAGACATGTGAAGATTGAGTCACATACAGAAATATTCTAGTGCTATATCACTTTAATACTTTATTTTCAGTATCATCATCACTCCAAATTTCATGTGAAACGAGTGCAAAAGACATCATTCACAACTTCTCAACATCTCGTATTTGTGAACTTCCAATCACTCTTCGTATCCACAATAAAGATCCTCTTCGTCGAGTCGCAGCTGTATCTATCAAATACTCTCCAAAAGTTCGGGAAGCTGTAGATGGAGTTCATTTAGTTGCTCCAGAGAATCGCCAACAGATGTGGATTGACCGACCAGTTCGAAAGTGTCTCATTTCTCCAGATGACGTAGCAGTGATTGAGTTTAATTGGAAGATATCTCATGCTGCTGTTTATGATGTGGGCGGACCAAATTTGAGTGTAGAAGCCTTGTTCGAAGGCGGTAATGAAGCTGTTGTTTTCAAGGTAATTCTAATGTTTTCAGAACTTATCTCAGCGCTGATATAGTTTTTCGTTTTTCTAAAAAGAAAAGTCATCTCAATGACAGTTTTCTCATATCCGTGTTTTCGGTCGTGGCAATGCATGCCTAGGAAAGTTATGCGCGTAAAATTTGCCGCCTCGCCCGCAAGACCCCGCGCCACGGTGTTTACACATTTGCGAACAAAGACCACTCGCTGACTCTTTTTTCAACTGATTTTCGCCCTTTGCAGGTTCCGAGTGTGCTGTCGGTCGTCAAATCGTCACCATACACAGTTGTCTGAAATTCTACGAACATTTTCATTTTCAGTGTTTTCCTGTGATAGAATAGCCTTTTTGACGGGTTTCCTCTGAATGTTCCTTCGTTTTTTTCTCGCCTCAAGAATACCCATCTTTCATGTAAAATTCGTGTTTTTCTACTATTTATTGTATTTTTCTTCAAGATTTATGCATAAATTCATAGAATTTTATTTTGTTTCCCGAACCTAACGGTCTCTTATGGTCCAATACCATAACTTATGTTACTTCTTTTATCTCATCCTATCGCATCTCTTCACTTCTGATCGTATTCCAAATTTCCATCTGATTTTCAGAACCTAAACTCGAAATGGCCTCGCAAACCCAGGGAATTCAACAACTTTTGGCCGCTGAGAAGCGTGCTGCCGAGAAGATCAACGAGGCTAGAAAGAGAAAGTTGCAAAGAACGAAACAAGCCAAGCAAGAGGCTCAAGCCGAGGTTGAGAAGTATAAGCAGGTAGGCAACTCTTTTGAATCCACTTTCTGAATTCCGAATACGTCATTCGTTCAACAAAGCAATTATTCTTAATTGTAGCAACGCGAGAACGAGTTCAAGGGATTCGAGCAACAATATCTCGGAACCAAGGAAGATATTGAGAGCAAGATCCGTCGTGATACTGAAGATCAAATCAATGGAATGAAGCAAAGTGTTGCTTCTAACAAGCAAGCTGTATGTTTTCTTTGTTTGGCTTTGAATCTTTATCTGTGCTATAATACGAATTAAATTCATTTCAGGTTATTGTTCGTCTTCTCCAACTTGTTTGCGACATCAAGCCAGAGCTCCATCACAACTTGACTCTTCAGAAGAAACTCCACGGACAGTTCGCCGCCTAAACTCTTCAGGAACCCACTTTTCAACCATTATTTTCCCTTTCTGACCATTCCAATTCTCGCAAAGTCTTTTTTATGTGATATTCCCCAAAAACTTCTAATTGATTGTGTAGAATTTTATTTTCTTATTTATCGTCACATTTTCCTGTGACGATTCTTGTATACTATTTACAAAGGAAGCTTACATTTTTCGTCATCCTCCTCATTAGCACCCGTGTTTACTGTCGAATAAAAATTATTGTAGAGATAAAGAGCTTTTTGAAAAGTTTTCACTTTTTTATTCAGCATACGAATAGTGTCAATAAATCTGGTGGATGTATCTATTTTAGTGACAATTGTTCTGCAGCTGTGCGTCGCCGTGTATAAAGTTTTCGGTGCTGTGCATTTTGTCGTGAAGTGAACTTTCGACTTCGAAAATCGCTTCTCAATAAAATCATTAGCATTCGATTGTCTTTTATTTAATAAATACAATTCAGTTGTTTCTTTCCAGAAATTGTTTTGAACTATAGACTAAAACTATTATTTCTCTAATCACATTCGATTTTTCAGAAAAATGATCGAAATCACAGTCAATGACCGTCTCGGCAAAAAGGTGCGAATCAAGTGCAATCCATCAGACACAATTGGTGATTTGAAGAAGTTAATCGCTGCACAAACTGGTACAAGGTGAATATTATTTCAAGTATATTTAAAAAATACTTTTCGTCTATCCCTATCGATTACTTATAATTTATAAGTTATAAAATGGGTTGATTTTCTGGGATATAATCGGAGTCAGAAACACTTACTTTTGATTTTCCCTAGGAAAATTCATTTCTCTATTTTTTTAAATGGAAATGATTAGAAAATTGTGTTAATGAAATAGTAGCGTAACTGACGAGAGATTTATTCGGATCATTAGAAACCGTTCAGTTTCCCAAGCGGGTTGATCCCTATATAGAATTAATTCACTGTTCGGAATTGTTCCCCAGAAAAGTATAACAATTTTCATTCAACTGTTCTCTCCGAGAAAGGAAATTTGTTACTGTAAGATCTTCCGTTGTCACTGTTCCAGCTCTTTTTGTTAAATAATCAGATCCCACGGTCTCCCACATTGCGAAAAAGAACTGCGAGGAACGTGAAGGCGATTTTTTCACGTTATAATTCAATTCTTTTATTTTTTGCACTGAAAATTCAGTTTTTTCAGGTTTTTAGACGGCGCAATGGATGAAAAAAGTCCTGTCCTACAGAATTGTAGAAAATAAAATTCTCTATCTAATGATCCAGAAAACGTGAAATTTGGTCTGAAATTCACTTTTTCTATACAGAAAAACTGATTTTCAGAATACTGAGTATAACTTTTTTGGTAGGAAACATTTTCTAATAAAATTTGCACATAATGTTCTTGAGGATGCTCCAAAACTGTTACAATTTTTTGAATAAAAAATATTGGATGAAATGGCAGAAAATCAAAAACTGAATTTTCAGTGCAAAAAATAAAAGAATTGAATTATAACGTGAAAAAATCGCCTTCACGTTCCTTGCAGTTCTTTTTCGCAGTGTGGGAGACCGTGGATCCCTTAATTTTTGGGGGTTATTCGAACTCGGAAAAGTAACGAAATAGAATTGCGAGAAAATTAAACTGGGTAAAATGGAACTGCAACGTTGTGGAACTGAACAAAATGGAACTCTAGTTCTGCCTTTGAAAATGCTTATTGGGCTTATCGAATATAATTTTATGATGTTTTCTGTTGACTTTTAAATAGACGAAGACAATCTCTCCATGAAATAAGTGTATAAGTCGACTTTTCTCCTCGAAAATTGGTTCTAATTCTTCGAAAAAGTTGAGAATGCAAACGCTCTCCATTCGAACTAGAGTTCTATTTCGTAGCGATTCCATTTTGTTCAGTTCCCTTGTTTCCAGTTCAATTTTTCCGAGTTCTAAGAGCGAGTACCCCCCCATTTTTTAAAATGAAAATTTGGTAATCGCCCCTAATAATCTGTTGCTGAAAGTTGATTTGATTCAGTTGAAGAAATAGCATAATTGTCAAAATCCAAGAAAAGTTTCAATTTTCAGGTGGGAGAAAATCGTTCTGAAAAAGTGGTACACAATCTACAAGGATCACATCACACTAATGGACTACGAGATTCACGAGGGATTCAACTTCGAACTCTACTACCAGTAAAACAATATCAAACATTTTTCTCTGTATTTTTGACACTCTGAAATAAATATTTATTTTTCGAAAAAACCCATTCCAATTTATCAACCAAATTCTTTATTAATACTACACAATAATCATTAGTGAATCAAAATAATATTCATAATGCACTTTACACAATTACAAATATCAAGAAACTAGAAAATTGAATTAAAATGTCTTCATTCATTTTTCCTATTCGTCCCATTAATTTCTATGTTTGACCACTCCCTCTTTCTTTTCTCTACACCCGATTAGGCTCCGCCCCCTTTTCTCCACCCGATTTTCTCCGATTTCCTTTTTTCTCTAATTCTCTCTGCCTATCAAAGTGTTTGGTCAAAACAGTTTAGTGAGGAGCGGGAAAAGCCAAGAGAGCTTCATGTTATAGTTTTCACCTTTTTCCATTTTTCCATAAATAAATAAAAAAACGAAAAATGATTTCAGATCATCACGGGGAAATGGCCACAACAGCACTTTGCTGTGCTTCTAGGGTTCGTTTTCGCAGTCTTTTTCAAAAAATAGAGAAGAACATGTGTTTCCAATAGATATGGTTGACCTCATTTTCGCTTTGCAATCCTCTTTTCGAAAAAGTTGAGGATTATTCGTTCCCTGTTGGACATTGAAAAATAAAGAAACGGGTATTGGTTTGAGTAAGTACAGTATCCATGTCGGGGGAATTAGAGTTTCCTGATTGCGAACTTGTCCATTTTTAAAGTTTTTCTTGAGAAAAATTGAAAATACTTTGAATTTCAAAGATTATTTCTCAACCTTATAACGTTTTATATGAACTCCAGGCTTCACAGTATCCCGAAAGCCAAGGTTACTGTAGTATTTCCAAACGAAATTATTTTGACTTAAACCGTTTTCAGTAGAATATGAATCAGTTCCTGAGAACTAGGAAGGGTTCTGTAGTCCGCCCACTGTGCTCTTTCTGATTACTCTTTGTTTCTATTTCGGAATCTTCTAAACAGTTAAAAATCAAACAAACTTACAACTGATAATCTCTTACTCTAATCCATACCTAAAACATGCTTTCTTTTTTTCTCTATTCCCTCCTACTTTTCCATTTTCTTTTTTCAATTTCCCCTGGCCAACAGTAGTAGAAATAAGAAGGACATAAGCCTGTTTGGCTCATCTTCTCTATTTATTTATGTGTCCAACTCCTCTTTCTTTTCTCCATATTTTCGCGTAAAAACAGTACGGAGCCGCCCGTTTACCTTTTCTCTGCGTCTCTCACTCACTCACACTATTTTTTTGAAATATGGAGCTTCCAAATAGTGGACACGGCTTGAAACAATCGTGATTCTCTTTTTCTTGAGAAGAGAGCGAGGGAGCACATTCCAGAAGAGATGGATGAGAGACGCAGAGAAGAAAAGGAAATGGTTAATTAGTAGATCAAAAGTGTGTAATACCACCGGAAACTAGAAAAGAGATTCGCCCTTTTTTGATAGATTCTAATCTAATTGATTGCATTAGGATTCCTTATTAAGGAATAAGAGAAAAAGGAGTGTACTTTCAAAGGAAACCACGGCAAAATCACATCTGGATACGTTAGAAGTTGAAGGTAGAGCAAACTTGCATCATTCCATTTTTCGAATTGTCTGGACAAATATTGAAGAGTTCTTTCAACTGTTTGACGTCAAAACGGCGTTCGCGGATTCAGATTCCCACGAAGTGCCACACCTCAAAATCGTGATTTCTCATTTTCCGATAAGATCTAGAAGATCCAAAAAAGAGAGAATTGTACATAAATGTTCCATACAGTATTGAAATGCCATTTTCTCATAAAATGGTGGAGAGAGATCATTTTATTGAATGTATAAAACGGAAAAAAACGGAGAAGAAAAGTAGCCATCGACACGCTTCTTTTTTCTTTTTCTTTTCTTCGATTCAACTACCAAAAGTGATCGGTTTCTGTTGAAAAGGAGGGATAAATAGAAATGTACATTTGATTGGAAAATGGGAAAAAAACGAGGAAATAGGTTTAGAAGGGTATGAGAGAAAGAAGAGGTGATTCAGAAAGAGATGAAATAATAAGTGCAAAAAACTACTAGGATTCAAAGAAAATGGGGCGTGGCTGGCGCGCCTTTGTCGCGTTCATTTGTGACTTGAATTTTCAAAAAAAGATCCGAAATTATAAGTTTTTAAACTTTCGCAAAAAATCCTTTAAAAACCTCTTCTTTGTTTTCCAGAAATCGAACAAATACAACAATGAAGCCGGATATGAAGTGTATACGATTAGCGAGGATCAACTTCGTCTGGTATGTTCCATCATCTCATATTTTGTAACCTTAACCTATAAATAATCTTGTCACCTGTCTCTTTTCCACTTCTCTTTTCTTCTGTCGTCTTTTACAAAAACAGGCTTCGTGTAACCTTCACCACGAATTTATCACCGTTTATCTCCAATCTTTTGTTCATTTTTCGACTACCAATTTTTTAATCAACTTCGCATGCCTTGTATCAAATTTCATTATTTAAAAACTAAAATATTTGCCGCCAGCAGGGGTCGAACCTGCGACCTTGGGCTTATTAGACCCACGCTCTAACCGACTGAGCTATGGCGGCACGGTTCGCAGTGGTCTATAGTGCATTCAACTAGTCCATCAGTCAAGAGGAAAAAGAGAAAGAAAGAAGAGAAAAGGAATAGTCGAGAGAATAAATCAGAGTGAAACAAGAAAATGGTAGCTCATAAATTAGGATTTGTCTTTACTTCCTACACAACGAGGCGATTCTTTTTCTATTTTTTGCCTATTCCCAAAAGAGAAAAAGAAGCCGTTCGTCCTATTCTGAACATAAGTTTCCCATTTCCGACCACCGACTTTCGGTTTTTTCTATTCGCTATTTCCTATTTTCTCCTTTTTTCTTGAGCATTGACAGAACCACTAATTCAATTTTCTGAAAGATTTCTCATTCTTTCTCTTCTTTTTCTCTTCTTTTCTCCTTTTGTTTCGCAAAAAACCTACTAGGAACGTACGCTCCACTGACAAACTTACAGTTGTCAATGGAGCGAACATACGGAAATATGAGAAATTTAGTAGTAAACTTATACAAAAAACGAGTAAAAAGAAGTAAGAAAAGAGGAATCAAAAGACAAATGTGTCAAATTTTAGGAGCAAGTTTCTTCCTTTTTGGTTGCAGAAAAAATGGAGAAAAAGAGAAAAAGTATCCTCTATTTTCTTTTTTTCTCACCAGTTTGTCACATAAACTTTCTTACTTTTTCGTTTTTTAAAAAGTTTTTTTTAAAGTTTAAAATCAAAAATTGAAATTCAACTTGTTTGTTATGTTTCTAAAAATCCTTCACCCAATCAATTATTTTTCAGAAGCAAAAAATGAAAGATCGAAAAGAAGGAGTACAAGTGGAATATGTGACATCTCGACTTATTGGTTTGTTCTCTACAGTAATCCTCTCAATTACAGTAACCCATTTTTAGTTGTCTCGTGTACTGCAGAAACAAGTGAACGAAAATTTGTGGAATCGTTGTTGACAGCTTCACAGCAAATACAAAAAGCACATAATAAACATATCAAAGTGAGTTGACTCTTGAACCTTTTTCTCTGTAATTCCAATCGATTTTATCTTCTATTCTAGGTCTGGAATGTGTCTCAACGTCGTCATGACATCAGTTCCTCTCTGGATGCAATTGCCTTTGGATGGCCTGCTGAAACTGCTCCACCACTTGAGAAATTGTGCACAATTTGCAAGAATCTGGATCAGTGGATGCTCGAACATCCTTTGAATGTTGCTGTCATCTTTTGCAAGGTATTTCTTTCTGGAATTTCTCCGGAATTTCAAAAACTGTGAGTTAATTTTCAGGGCGGCCTTGAAAGATGTGCAGTAGTCGTCAATGCATTCATGCGATACAATGCGATTTCTGCCACGTAAGTCTTCTGTAATTTTGAGAACTAATTGAAAGTGTTTCAGAGATGATTCTGTGGAGGATCGATTCAGTATGCAGAGGTTTTCCGAAAGATTTCTCGGACCAGATGGACCGCCCAGTTACAAAAGGTATTCACATTCCATTTTCTCTTCAAAAACCATCCAAATATTCAGATATCTCGGTTACTTCTCTTCCCTACTATCCGGTCGAATATCCGTCAACGCGGAACCTCTATTCCTTCACTATATAATTCTCAACTTCTTCGAACCAATCAATGTTTTTCTCAAAATTTACGAGCGACTCGTCCCGGTTTATCAGTCTCGTACAGTGTAAGTGTTCTTGAAAAGATAACGGTTCGGAATGGTTATTTCAGAACTCTAAAAGATGCCTCGAAATTCGAAATGGATGGAAGTCTGAAACTACGTGGAGATATATTCTTCAAGTGTATTGTTGCTGCTTCATCGTTAGTTTTTGAAAAACAAGTTATAGGTTTGAGAGATTTGAAATAAGTTGTTAGGGATATTTTGAAGCTTTTTGAACTGGAAACCTTCTAATTTTTATTAAAATCAATATTAGAAATTCAGAATACTCTATTTCTGAAGTTTAAACTATTCCGTTTTCTTATTACTAAGAATTCTATCTCACCAATTCGGTACATCAACCTCTTGAAACTTGAAATTTAAAATTCCGAAAAGTTGTGGTTCGAAAAGAAAATGGGAACAAAAGGAAGACGACGAAGAGAATTATATGGTGCCTTCTCGGGTGTTTATGCTCTCGGAAATCACTTTGTCTTCTCTCTTTTTCCCTTTTTTCTTCGGTCGTTTGGCACTTTTTTCTCACATACCCATATACACACTCACACAGAGACATACACACCCATAAGCCACTTTTGAAAAGAAGAAGAAGAAGATCATCTTCGTTTTTCCTTATTTCTCTCTTTTCCGCTTATTTAGCTTTTATGTGTGTCCTTAGTTTTTCTTTTTTTTTGCAAACGAAAAAATTATTAGATAAATGGGAACACTTCTTATATTCCCTTGGGAAATTATAGATTTGATGGAATTTTTGTATAAATGGGAAATGGAAAGGATTTAGTTGCTTCAGAATTTGACAGATATATTCTAGATCACCGGCACTACTATATTTTCAGAAATTGAGTTTTTAAAACTTTCATAATCTTAAAATCTTCCACATTTTACTTGACCTAATCTTGACTAATTGCAGCCCTGGATCCGCTTCAAGATGCCTTTTCACATGTCAACTCAACACGTGTGCACTTGAATTACAACCAATTAATTCAGAAGGATACAGTGTCGTCAGGCTGCATAAAGAAGAACTTGATCTCATATTTAATGGTCTGTGGGGTCACATGATTTTCATAACTGAACTGATTCATTTTCAGACAAAAAGATAGACAATCGAGTGACAGTTGAATTGGTTGTAAGTCATACAAGTGGTCCGACTACAATCGCTTCGGCTGCTCTCCAATCAGTTCATTCCTTGCTGCCAAGGAACAACAGTTATGAAACGTTCGAGGTTGCTCAAGGTGAGCATTTTTTCTAAATTCTTGTGAATTCATAGCTCATTTTATCATGTTTCTGCGCATACTCATTACTAGATACAGTAATCTTGGAAAAGTTGTTCATTAATTTACATGATGTCCTTTTGACACCATCTAATTGTAATTCTCATCAATCATAATAGTCTTTCGAACACTGAGCATAACATCTCTCTCCCTAACTTTTCTCTCCTTTATCTTCCCAATTATCTTCCGCGCACACCTGTTTTATCGAGCCTCTTCCGAAATATTACAAAATGTTCTCTCCAACCTTTTCTACCGCATTCTCTTTATCTTCCTCTCAGAATATTCTTCTCTTCATCTCTCCAGAAAAACAAAAACAAAAATAAATCTGATTCTTCCACTTTCTAATTTTTACCCATCCTTTTTTCTTCTTCTTTTTCTTTTTTTTCTTCTGATTTTATGATGCACATGGACCGATTTCTCTTTGAGAAAAAGAGCACATGCTCCCCCTTTCATTCTCAATTTGTGACGGGTTCCTGGCGTAGGAGGAAGAGCAATTTTAGATGGTTTTTTGTTGAAAGTTTGAAATTTTTGAAATGAGTTCTTTTGAACCCAGATGCTTCAATTTTCTTTCTTTTCGTGGGTCGGGTAGTTTTGAGGTTTCAAGTTCGTTCAGGTTTTCACTTTTTTAAGTTTTCCAGTTGCTTTCCCGAATTTTAAAGCTTTTGTTTCTACTATATGATTTCCAAAAAACTAATTTTGCGTTCCTTGTTTCGTACAGTCAATGTCTGCAGTCTGAAACTTTCGTTCAGCTTCCATTTTTTCCATCTCCATCTTCCGTAAGTGTGACTTTTCGTTAAACTCTGGAAGGATGAATCATCATTTCAAACTCAGATTAAAAGTAGACAGTTTTATCATTTCTTCTAGATAAAAGCTTTAAATTTTTTGCAATTTTGTACGTTTTAAAAGTGTTCAATTGAAATTTTGGCGCTGCTAGGAAGTGGTTCTCTACTTTTGTTTTGTTATTGCACCAAAAATTATCAAAAAATATCCAGTCATCACAGGAGCGAGCATTTATCGTTCGATTCTGTTTTAATATGATTGCAGTACAAAATATTGCAGAACTCATTCTACAGCCTCCTCAGGCGGATCCCTTGTTTTCATGATTACTATCTTGTATTTTGTTTTTCTAATCGTATATTTAGTCTGACCTCCATGTAGTGCTCATCCATTTCCATCAATCCATCTTCCCTCTTCCCCACCGAATTCTATTTTTTCTCACTTCCCTATCATTTCAATCTCTTTTTTTCCGTCTCAACAATCAGTGATCTGATCACAGACCCCTTCGTCTTCTTCTCTTATCAATAGAAGACTTGACCAGTAGTGAAGGAAAGAAGTGAGGGGGATGTACTCTCTTCTTCTTCTTCATCTCAAACCCGAACATATAGCTTTTGCTCTCGGGCTCCCGAGACAAAGTAGACATTGGCATTGTTACACTCTTTCTTTCTCACTACCCTCTCATATCTCTATTATCTCTAATTGTATCCGCCCCCTCATCTCTAGAAGATGGGATCCTCCTGAATAGATGGACACAAGAAGAAGAAGAAGAAGCCAGCTGCTCTACGATCCTCTTCATTTCTCATTTTCTCTTCTAGCGCCAAAGAGAGAAAAAAGGTAGAGAGACATCAGAGAAACAGAGAGAAGACGTGGTTTTTGATAAGGTGACTTACTGATTGGCAGGCACTTTTATCACCTCTGTTCGAAGATTTTTAGCCGGATCGGATCTTAAGCGGAAGGCGGTGGTACTAAAATAGTTTTAGGGGTTTCTGTTGTTTGTGTCACTATTACACTGTTAGGGAATCGGAAGAGAAGGTTTCTAGGGTTTCAACTAGTTAAGAACACTACTCTCTCACCTCCTGGTTTTTGTTGATTGAGAGAGGGTTTTCTGATAATTTCATGTCTACAGTTTCCTTTGAGACCACATACTTTTCTGTGAGACAATAGCCCAAACTTCCCCTTTTCTTGATTGCGTTTTTTTCAAACTTTTCAATCTTTCCTAAACAGCCTTTTCTATTTTTTGTCTGGTGTTGAAACATTCAGAAGATGTTCGATACCGTTTTCGTTTTCACATGCACAATGCAATTAGAAAAGTAGTTTTCAAGCCACTGTTTTTCCACGTTTCCGGTCATACGGTAGATCTAGAAGTTTGAAATTTTGAAATATTGGCTTGGAATCAGTTTCTCTACAGTCATAATCTGTCTTCCAATTATCGTCAAATGTTTTTGTTTCTATTTTCTCAAACATCTAAATTGTTATCATTTGCCTCTGGATCACTTACCTCTTCGTTATCCTTCATATAGTTATCCTTCCGAACACACATTCTGACACCTCATTCCCCCTAATTGTTGTTGACTGAATCTCTTTGTCAGGTGTGCTTTTGTCCATACAACCCCCTCAATTTGTTGACCACTTTCAAATCATCTTTTTTTCTGGATACGAATTTCAGACACATAGATAATTAGTATCTCATTTCGTGACTTTTCACCATTACCAAAAATTCCACGAATCGCTTTCTCTCTGTGTCTCTTTGTCTCTCTTCTCTCTATTTTTAATTCAATCGACCTGTTCATCCGAAAAAAGAGAAGAGTGAGATGAGATGATACAATGTTTCTATCTTTTCATCATTTCCCCTCTCTACTTTTTTCTCCATTCGAACACTTATATCATCTACCTTTCCAACATTCTCTTTTTCCCTTTTCAGATCTCTCTTGTCTTTTTTTTGTGAATAATTGATACATTCACTCTCTAAATATTCAAGGATTTAGGTTTAGGTTTACGTATTTTTTCCCATTTTCCTTCTTGTTTTTTGTTCTTTTTCCACTTTCTCATTCGAGAAAAAAAAATTTTAGAATATGAGACTTACCTTATATTCTACAAATACTCGTTTCTCTCAAAATCTGAACCTGGACGAGAGAAATGACATGGTAATTTGATACGTGGATACAACCTCTTCTCATTGTCCCTTTTTTCTTTTTTTCTCTTTTTCTTTTCTGGATTCCAAATAACCTATGAGACATTACTTTTCCATTTCCGATTACTATTCAGAAATAGTTTTTTGAATACCGATACCCATTAAATATAGAAACATGCTCTAGTTACGTCTTGAAATATAAAAAATTATCTATCTGGCATTTCCCTGATTTTTTTTTGAAACTCTGAGTCTTCTCATTCTAGTTCTTTAGTTCATCAAGATCTTGAATTCGCAGTTACCAACTTTGGTAGTCGTACCCTGTTTTCAAAGCTAAACTCTGTCCAATACGGAAATCCTTAGCATTGTAGATCAGCGTGGCTCTTTGGACCTTTCTCACCTCGAAACCTTCAAAGAGTTCCATTATTCTCTGTTACTATAACTTCCGAAGTCTCTCCATATTCATATTTTTACATACTTCCCATCATTGAAAAACCATTTTAAAAATTGAATCGTATCCTACATCAATATATTTTTTTCAGACGACGAAACGAATCGATCGAGGTTAGAAGTGGAATATAGTGAGATTCGTAAGAAAAGTAACAGCAATAAATCGAATAAAAAGAATCAAATAAGCAATAATCAAGAAGAAGAAATGCCGGTAGGACCGCCCGTCCCTCCGAAACCGTCGACTCCTATTTTAAACGGAGAACGTCTTGGAGAATATGGAGTTGACAATGTACCAGAGAGGTTTGTTATTTTGAGAAGTTTCTGTTGATCCTAGTCACATTTTTTATTTCAGACGTGGCATTCTTCCTGCTTCTCTCCGTGAGAAAATCAATCAAAAGAAGGAATTGGAAGGACGTGCAACTCCAAGTATTGAGCCAGATCTAGTCGGAAGAGATCGATATGATAAAGCATCTCGTTGTTTCTCGTATGTTCCAGCCAAATCAATGCAAGAAGCATTCGAACGTCCACGAAGAACATCGTTCTCTCGTGCAATTGAAAAAAGAGAAAACAGTGTTGAGAATATAAGTCACGAGGAAGTAGCAAGAAGTACAATTCCACAGAGTTATCAGCAACAAGATATAAATACTCCCATGAAATGGGATGATCAAGTGGAAGATGCAAAGCAAGCGGCTCTATTGGAAGAGTTGGCAAGAGCTCCATCTGCAATGCAGCATAATTATTGGGGTGGATCTGGAAGAGATCAAGACGAAATTGATAATGTACAAGTGGTTGAACAAGCTCAGAGAGCAGTTATTACACCCACTTCGACACTTCAGAGAAAACCAAAACCACCTGCAAGATCTGGAAGTTATCGAACATTGAATGATGATGCATATTGGTTCGTTTCTTTATTTTCTCATCGTTTTCTTATTGCTGTCAATTTTCAGCAGTGATATGGATGAACTCTGTGATCCTGAGTATTACCTGAATTTCAATAGTAACACTGCACCAGTCCCACCGCCACGTCATCAACATGCTGGAACAAGAAGTGTACAATTGCCAAGGAAGAAGATGAACTTCGACGCTGTCACGTTAGTTTTTTTTAAACCAAATTTTGAAAACTGTTAATGAAGTTCAAAAACTTATTTATTTTGAGATCATAGTTTCAAAAATTAAAATACAATATCAATTAATCATAAATTCAATTACAGCGATCCGCTCGACGATGTTCTCGAATCCACAAAACGATTGGGATCTGCTTATTCAGTTGGAGATGTTCGTCAGAATGGACAAGACTCACAACAGAAAAACAACGATTTCAATTTCTCGAATACTTTGAACAACACTCCAACAGATTATAGGCAACACTACCGTAATCGCAACTGTCAATCAGTGACAACTCCGAGGAATAACCATTTTTCATCTGCAAGAGAACAAGAATCTGATGCAGCTGACTCGTGGTTGAGTGGAAAATTGAAGAAGGTTCGAAGCAAAAGAGATATTGATCCGGACATTGTAAGTTGCTTATCTTAAAATGAATTTGAGTTTTAACTACTCGAAATTCAGGTACGCCGTCGTACCCAAGAGAAAATGCTTTTGGAAGAGTTGAAGGACTCTGCTGCTAATAATGATGAGAATCAGCAACAACTGCCCAATGGACATTATCGTGGAGGAAATCAGAATATTGATCCATTGGCTGAATTCAGAAGAGAAGAAGAGAGATTAAGGAATACAAGAAGTCCATATGGAGAGGAAAGATGGTTAGTCTGTGGGGGAAAGATTAAAGAAAAATATCCTAGTGAAGGGAAACTGATAGAGAGAATACTCATCTAAATACATTTAGGCGTGGTCGAATGCGTGGAAAGCCTCCAACTCCTCCACCACGGGAATCCAGTGCTTCTCCAGTCAATTCATTGGCACGTGGAACTCCTTCAAGTCATCTTGAGAATTCACGTCAACGACATAATCAATCAGTTCCTCTTCCAATGCATCATCGACAATTCGATGAAGATTTTGATGTCAATTCCCTTCTCAACTTTTCGGTTCGTTTTCATTATTTGTTAATTCTTGATTTTAAGTCAAAAATGATTTCAGCATGATCCACGTCAACAATCGAACACTTTGGAACGTGGTGGAAGAAGTCTGTCTCGTGGAGCAAGAATTCAAGATGCTTACTATGCATCTCAGCAAGATTTATCAGCAAACAATAGATTCTATTCGGGACAAGAAAGGGTTGCAGCAGCTATTTACCGTGCAGAAACACCTCATCGTGATATTTATGCAAGTGGAACTATCAATAGAGCTGAGACTCCAGGAAGATATTTCCCAGAAAATGTGAGTTTTTAAATTCCTTTAGAAATTTCCGATTGTTGAAAAGTAACTAATTCCTCTTGATGCATTCGATTTTATAAAAAACTGATGTTTTGAAAATATTGAATTTCAAAAACGATCTATCATGACAAAAAAATGATCTCAACACCTACATAGATTGAATAAGAGAGAAATAAAAAGAAAGAAGAAGAAGAAGAGAGAAAGAAGAAACAATAACATTATCATAGTGTCTTCTTCTTCTTTCTCCTTGTTCAATCCCCATTTTCTCCTCTCTTTTTCGTTCTTTTCTCTTCTCCAAATATATATTACAGAGTGCTGTTCTCGAACGTTCATCCACCCCATCATTCCCAGTGTCCCGTGCCACACCTCTTCCGTTCCATCCATTGTTGTATAACAACGGTGAAAGAGAACGAGGTGTTGGGGGAGGAGGACCAAACGGTTATAGTACGATGAATAACAGGTATGATATTATCTCTTCTTTCGAAAGTACGGATTATCTTTTTCTCACGGTAACATCATAATTATAGGGTCTCTGATGAGTTCGGCGGTTAGAAGCGTTTTTTAAACTCGAAGTTTGGAAGTTAGACTTTAAAAAATTTCCAGATTCTGAATAAACTCGTTTGAAATTATATATTTCGCCAAGTTTCCTATAAAATTCTTTGCTTGGCAAACTTTCAAATGTAGGTTACAAGAAGTTCTTCAGTTTTATTTATTTTAATTTCATATAATTTATCTATTCTAATTTCCAGATCCGCTTCACCAAGACACTTCGGTGGATCATCTACTTTAAGCAGGCGGTCATCAGTCAATTCAGTCGGTAAGATATTTATGAATTTCTGGGACTGAGACTCATCAAAAACTGTAACAAAAAGTCTGAAAATTTGGAAAAAGTCTCTTGAATCTGGCAACTGTAGACGATACTTTTTCATTCAACTGGTTACTATCATGGAATTAGATTTCGTAGAAAACAGAGGCAGCTTTGAGTTTTTCTGGATATATTACAACACTACCAATCCATTCCAATATTCCATCCACTTGACTTTCAACCCAATTCAAAAATTAATAATAAAGTCACAATATCCCTCATCTCCGTTCCAAAATCGCTTCACTTTTCCAAATGAATACCTGTTCTCTCTCTCTGACTCTCTCTCTTCAATTCTCCTCATATTAGTACTTGGTTGAGAGTGTCGGTTATTATTAATACCTTTCTTTCTGTATGTATGTGAGCCGAGGCGCAAATATTTTGTCGCCGCCAGACAAACAGGTCTTTTCCCTCTTCTCTTCCCCGTAGAAGGGTGTTCCGATCTCACGATAGAATTGAAGGGCTAAAAATGACTGAAGTGGAGTCTTTTCGAGATTTCCGAAAGATTAATCATCTAGAAAAATAGGAAATTATAGAGATAGTTATCTATATAATTTCTCCAAACACTCCGTAAACAATCAACAAAAAAAAGATTCTTCTGAAAGTGAAATCATTTTCAGATGGATGGTATAGATATCCATGACGTGGCAGAACAGCATCGGAGATCAAAACTTCCATCAATTTATGATTTTTTTCTTTTGATAACTAAAAAGCTACTACTAGATTGAGTAATTAGACTAAATACAAATTGAAGTGCATTTAATCATTTTTGGTTTCTAATCGACTGATTTTTTGAATTTCTGAAACGGGAGAAATTTTAAACTAAAAACAACTAGATATTATTACTTTGAAGTATGCCAACATTTTGAGTTTTGAACTTTATGAATGTAATTGCTGTCAAACTGATAAAAATTGTCGTCTCTAAAGATAATAAAATGGTAACTAAATTTTGCAAAATTCCAACTTTTAGAAATGTACTGAAAACAAAAAAGAATGTCTGCTACATTTGGAAACATTTGTACTTCTGCCACATAGAACCCTTCATCATCCGATTTGTTCTTGAAAAAGAGTTGGTCAATCTGATGAACAAAGATGACCCGATGTTTGATGAATCGGTCAAAACTTGATGTGCATTATGACCGATTCATCATTCCCCCAGAAACCAAAAAAGCCAATTTATCACCCCGAGTTTCCCTCTTTTTTGGTCTGTGACCACTTTCCACCCAAATAAAACTAAAATCTCTTCCTTCCGCCCTAATCCCATCTGAATCCTTTCACCAAATTGAAGAGAGCAACTCAAAAAAAGTTGTATTTTTTGCCACCCCCATCGCAGTCTTCTTCTTCTTTTTTCCTCCAGTCATGTTTAGAGAAAGCGAGAGGTCTCTGAGATTTGAGACTCCCATGGGAACTTTGTGTGGCATTTCCGATGGACCTTTTTGACACACTCTCAGTCGGTCGAGAGCGGAAAGATATGATAGAGGGGTCGGAGGCCAGAATTATGGGCGGAGTTTAAGAAGAAAGAGAGATGGAAGGGAGTATAAGACGCAGATAGAGAGAGACAGCTGTCAGGGGAAAAGTGGAAAGAGGTGGTGAGAGGAAGAGAGACTCTCTCTCTCTACGTTTTCCTGTGTTCTTCTATTGCTTATTCTTCTATTTCTTTGGATTCTGAATCTGGAAGTCTTTTGGTTACTTCTGTCTCTGATTCTCTGATTTCTGATACTCTCTCCCCACCATGTCTGACACTGCTACAACATCTGCTTCCACCACTGTAGTTATACATCTGAAACGAACAAATCATGATGATGAATCAGCTACAACTGGCTCAGCCACAGCTCAACTTCATCAACGTACAAGGAGTCGTTACTGTGACGTCTCTTTGGCCTCATCTGAAGAATCTTCGGATCTTTCGGATGTTGAAGAGAAAGATGATTTGATTCGTCGAACAATAACATCTTCTTCAAAAGAAACAATGGAAGAGGATGATGATGATGTGGAAGAAGAAGAAGAATTTGATGACGTGGTGATGGAAGAAGATGTAGGTGGAGGTGGAGGAGGGGCAGATGATCATTTTATATCACGACAAGGAGTTATTGGAGGTCCTGGTGGTGGAAGCATTTTAAAGAAAAACAATGGAAAGGGTAAGTTGAAAAGACATGTGGTCCCAAGGGGAAGCCACGTCATCACCTTTTCTCTTGATTACCCTCGTCAGACTGAATATTTGTTTCCGTTCTTAACGTCATCAAATTAGCTAGAATCCTTTTGTAGACTTGAATACCTTAATCCATTTTCTAACATGGTATCAGCCAGTTTCCCTTCTCTCTGTCACAGTCGCTGTCCCTCTATTTCCGAATAAGTTTCCGCCTAATTTCACTTCCGTTCGATTGAGTTTTCCTCTTCTTTCACCACGTGTCATCTCATTTAATCTGATCCTCCGAAAACCACATAAAACTTTATGAGTCTTGACTCGTCACACAAAAGAAATCAACATATTCCATCATCACTAACTGTTTGATTGATTTCCATTTCCAAACATTTTCTCCTCCCGTTTTGTAACATTTCGTTTCCACTGCTGGTCTTCCGAATTGACGAAGACGCACCCATAAAAATAAGAAGAGGAAAAAGTTTTTGTTGTCGTAGTAGTACACATCGAGATACAACACACACACACACAGTGTGTGTTTTTAGAATGTTTTATGAGCATTTCGGGATTTTTTGAGAGGCAAAGAAAAGAGATAATCTAGTGGAAACAGAGAAGAAATTGTTATGGGTTTCATGGGTAAAGTTCTCAAATGGGTTTCTCGATTCGAGTGGATGGATTATAGGGTTGGAGATGGAAAATGGATGAATTCGCATCTAAAAGAATGAACTGAAGAGAAAATTGTTGGGTTTGAAAGATCTGAAAATCTGCCTTCATGATTTCAGCTGTAAATTATAGATTTCGTTAACACGAGTTTTATACCTGTTCATTATTTTCTGACGTTTCTGAATTTAGAAATTCTATCTCACCAAAAACCCTAAAACAGAAGCAACAAAAGATCACAGAACGAACCCTACATTCATCATAAATTTCCATTTAGATACCCCATTTATGAGGTCTATTCTCTCTCTCCATTTTGTATTCCATAAATTCTCAATATTTGTTTCAGACACCTCCGAAATCATTCATCATCATCCATTATTTGTGAAAGACACCTCCAAATACTGGTACAAACCGACGATTTCAAGAGAGCAAGGTTTGTTTCGTTTTTCAATTTGTGTTTGATTAATCAAAAAACGAAAACGAGAAGTTGATTGGATTATCAATTTAATCAGTTTTATGACTGGAATAATTTTGCCAACTGTGTGTGTGCATACGAAAGGAATATGCTGATAAGGAAAAGAAAGAAACTATTAATTAGACTTTATGAAGAAACAAAACACAACTAAAACTCCTCAAAAGGGTTTACTACATATATGCATACTCCAGACATTAAGAAGACATAAATCTCTTTTGATAACTCAAAACACACTTGGATCGAATTCCTTCAAAGTTCTTCTTTTCTCTTTTTCTTCTTCAAAAAGTTTCACGTTTCGGACACTTTAACTCTCAGATTCCCACACACCGAGACTCTTCTCATTTGAACTTTCTCATCTCTTCTTCTTCTGATTCACTACAAGTGAAATATATATATATAAAACGTGTAACTTCTTCTTTCTTCATCTCAATTCAATGCTCCTTGTGTTGTAATATTGTGTCCGAGAAGAAGAAGAAGATGCGTACGAATGTTCTCTATTACTATTGGAAATAGTGTAAAAGAAGAGCATCGATTCGATTCAGAATTCGAAATGAAAGAGAGAAAGAGAATAGAAGTGCAAGATATTAGGGAGAGAGAGAGAGAGAACAAGTGAGATGGGTCAAGTTTTGCAAGAATGATAGTGACCACAAGGCACAACAGATGGATACATAGCTTTCTCGAGTTGGGACACGAGGAGAATCTCGTTGATCATATTTTGAGAAGGGAATTAAAAGAAGAGATCTGAAACCGATAGCAATCTGAAAAGGTTAATTTTGAAACGTCCGTCAGGCAATACACTCTTGAAACATTTTTACACCGCAATCTTCTCTTCCATTCTCTTTTTTTCTGATCATCAGTCATCTGAAATTCTTGGTTTCTGAATGTGACGACATGAAGAAAGTCAGAAAAAGAGAAGGAAACGGGGGGATGGATGAATTATGAATGTCTCTCTATTCCATTCTTTTTCCGAAGATGAAGAATATCTGCTTCTCCCAAAAAGAGAAGGAGCACACATTTGTTTTTCATGGGATTTATTGCTCCGTGCGGACATCAACAAAACGTTTTTTGTTAGATGTATACAGAGGGAATGTAGCAATTTTTGGAGGGAGTGTTGGGGGAAGAAAACGAAGAAATACGTAGGTGTCTCGGAACATTCTTATAGGAAATTGTATCTCGGAATTAGATTCTTTCTTTGAAGAAAGCCTATATTGTGAAGTTGACTGAATTCAGAAAACTTAGGCTTTCAAGACGAATTTGGAAATAAAAATAATGAATTTTCAGCCATCAACATGCTCCGTGACAAGCCTCCGGGAACATTTGTTGTTCGTGATTCCAATTCATTCCCAGGAGCATTTGGATTAGCACTCAAAGTATCCACACCACCTCCAGGTGTCAATCCAGGTAAACTTTATTTCATGAATACGCAATGTTAGGAAACCTGCTAGTCCGAAATAGTAAAAATTTGGGAAACCGGAACCACGGGACCCTAACATAATATACTTGATACTAAATTCTTATATTTCCAGGAGATGGAACCGAACTCGTCCGTCATTTCCTAATTGAACCGTCACCGAAGGGTGTCAAACTGAAGGGATGCAATAATGAGGTAAGGGAAGAAAACGAGGAGGAAAAGAGCATATGGTGACAAGAGGAGAGAGAATAAATAAAGAGATTTATGAGTTTTTAGAGGAAATGAATAATGATGGGAATGGGGTCAGAAAAGATTTGAGGTTTGATTTGAAATTGAGGAGGATCGAAAATCGAAAAAAAGAGTAAGGGTTCGAAAAACTTCCCATTTTCTGACAATGGGAACAGAGAAACATATTTCCAAATTGTATTGCATACATTTTTTATTTTCAGCCTGTATTTGGATCCCTCTCCGCTCTTGTTTATCAACATTCCATAACTGCACTGGCCCTCCCAACTAAACTCGTATTACCTGACTTCGATCCAGCTGCCACTCCAGAACACTTATCAGCAACACAAGCCCTTTTGGAGCAAGGAGCGGGTATGCTGAAATTCAAAAAAAAGGAATCTGTAATTCCAAATTTGCAGCCTGTAACGTTGTCTACGTGGGCAGTGTCGACGTAGAATCGTTGACCGGCAACGAGTGCGTCAAACGGAGCATTGCCACGTGTTCACAACGAGTAATAAATGGAGAGAGTCGGGCGGTTTCTGTGCATTTTAAGGTATGGACTCAGAATTCAATGACGAACTCTTAATTACTGTATTTCAGGTGTCATCACAAGGTGTAACGCTAACAGATAACACTCGAAAAGTGTTCTTCAGACGCCATTTTAATGTGCAAAGTGTCATTTTCGCTGGAATGGATCCAATTGATAGGAGGTAGATATTGAAATTAAAACAATTAAATCTCATTCATTTTTCAGGTTCGAGAACACACGAGCTCTCGGTTTCCATGATGGATGCATAGCCCAAGCACGTCTTTTCGCATTCGTAGCCAGAATTCCGTCTTCGTCTGAAAATGCATGCCACGTGTTTGCTGAGTTGGAGCCAGAACAACCTGGAAGTGCAGTCGTCAACTTCATCAATAAAGTGATGTTAGCACAGAAGAATCGGTCATAAATATTCATTCTTTTTGAGTTTTTAGTTTTATTTGGAAATTTTCATAGTATCTGAATCTAAGTGATATTCTAAGTCATCCAGAAAGCGCTTTTTTATCATCGCAAATTTGATTATACGGTTTTTTTTTTATTCACACATTGTTATCAAAAAATGCTTTTTCCTGAATTAACATCGTCCAAATCCATGTTTCATCATTTCAGTTCCTCTTTATTACTCTGCATTTATTAATTTAGTTTCGTTTGCAAACGGTGATCCTCTGAAACGATTGCTTTTTACTTCTTATACATTTTGTGTATATATAATGAAAGTTAAATTAAACGAAAATATTCAATACGTGCAATAAATTAATGAAATTGAGAAGAACGGTAGAATAACTTAAATACATAGAAAAGTAATCGAGATCGTAGGAATATTGCAATTGAAATGGCAAGGTGAAAGACATGGAGAATTGAAGTTATGGTCGTTGATACCCGCGAACAAATGGGACTCCAACCCACACAGCTTCTTGATATTCTGTGTAAGAATCACCAAAGAATGCGATCAGATCTTTTTCTTCGTCATAGATACGCGAAGCGAAGAAATGCCACGTAACATAGGCGTAGACGATGACACAAACTGGATTACAGAGGATCAGTTGAGTAGAGACAGCCCAGACGAACCAACCTAGAATAATCATGTTGAAGAGCATCAACACTCGTTGAAACTAACCGAAATACCCTGGATGTCTCATGTACGCATAAATTCCATCCTTCACAAGCCGATGATCCGAGCGTTTTGTCATTGCCAGTCGATGAGTGAATCCGAGACCAGCATGAACCATCGCCAACTTTCTGCAAACTTCTCCAATGACACATCCAATCGTTCCAATCCAGAGGATTGAGTAGCTTTTCATGCCAGGAAACAAGTAGGCCTGAAAAAAACTATTAGAATGGTAAGAAAGTTTGTAATTTTACTTCAATGGAGAACTCAATCCAACTTATTCCGGCGGCGAGCCAATAGCCGACAGAATGATTCAAGAGGAATGAATCCGGTCGTAGAGAACGTCGATTTGTTAGTGCAGTGAAGACAAATTCAGTGAAATGGAAAAGGAATACGAACACGAAATATCGGGTTAGATGCTCCCAAACCTCTCCTTCATGGGACACTGTATACGCCAAGTTTACTGCTACCGCCTGAAATATGATAAAGCATTTAAATTATATTTGTGTGTCAGAAACTTACACATCCCAAAAAGGCTGCTGGCATCAGTATGGACTTATTAAGACGACGCCTAGCTATGAAGTACGCAGCTAGAAGTGTAGGAAGAATTGATATAATGCCCACCACAAAGTTTGAAGAGGCTGAGACCGTCCCCACTATAGCGAACGAAACCATAAATGCATCTACAGCTGTTCGAAAATCATCATCAGATTTGAGGTGATGCATCACTCGTTCGCAAAATGTAAGCGGCGGACTCGGTGGCATTGTTGGTTCCTGATTTGATAAAATTGTAAAAGAAGGACATCAACTTTGTTGAAAGATATTAAAAACGTTAGATAACCGGAAAAGAAAGAAAAAAGAAAATGTAAATTATAGCACAAATAATTTTAATTCAACTGGAAAAATACGAAAACAATAAGATTAGAAAATAAGTTATACGAAACAGATAAATCACTTATAAAAATTTTCAATTCTGCTGATCATAACTAGAACTCTCTCCTGCTCCAATGTGGCATCATCTCCCAAATTATCACTGTATTCTTGAATAATCGGCACCAACATCGAGTCGAGCCGATTATTGCTCATTTTCATTTGGAACAGCTTCTCCTCTCTCAATCTAGCTGATTCAACACAAACTGCCACGTCGCCAAGAATCAGCGTGAGTCGCTGAAGAGTGTAAAGTCCGTTGTCTAGTTTATCCAAGTAATCTCTATCCGGATCATCATCTTCTGACGATGTCCCAGCTTCTTGCGATAGACGTTTCTTTTTCAACTCGAATCGTTGAACTTTCTCTCTGTAATAAACTAATTGTGAATATAACTAGCTCGACTAGTCAACATACTTGTATTTCAAAAAGAGCTCCACCGCTCTATCGACTTTCTCATGTTCATGCTCGACGAACTTCTGAACAATTCGCTCCCGATGAGTTTCCGAGCAAGCAGCGAGCAGAGAAGAGAGAATCTAAAAGTCAGAATAACTAAGTTGTCTGAATAATTGAGATCATACCGTACAAACATGTTCTTCATGTTCGTCTGGCGTCGTATCCTTTCGCTTCGTTTTTGAAGGTGTACGCATGAAGAGTGGGAAAATAGTTCGTAATCCGAGCATTTCGACCAACTTGTTACAGTTTTCGATTCCTTCTTCTCCGGACGTCGCGTGGTTGAGAACTTTCAGAGCACTCTGCCGCGCTTGTTTCTTTTCACGAAGCATCAAATTCATCAATTGTAGACCCTCGCCATCCAGGAACTTTTCTGCAAAGACACTTTCGGTTTTAGTTGAATGAACATAACTACATACTTCGGTTAGCAGGGAACATAAGGGCGGCGCAGAGAGAATTGAAAAGGTTCTCCATATACTCTCGTTCGTCAACACTTGCCGGATCATTCTTCTTGAACACAGCGATAGCCTGAAAACATTTCGATTCACACGAATGATGACTCAAGTTAGACTAACTCTCAGTAGAATGTCAATGCCGTCGATCTTATCGGTCAATTTCGCCTTCGCGTTGTCAGAAGTTTGAAGAATAACTGAGAGAAGCTCTGATGCGAACATTTTATTCGCATCGAATGCTCCCTTCTGAAAACATCTTTTCAGTAGCCACACGGTAAAGCCATGCTTCACACACTCTTCTGTGATTTCGACACGGAATCCGATCATCTGTAAGTAGAATATTTACTTGAGAAATTTTAAATCAATTACTACATTGTCAATAACACTTAGAGCATTGTGAACTCCATCAGCTTCGTCTTTGATGGTCTCATCCAGTCTTTCGACACACGCCAACAATGTAGTCACGATCGATCCCGAAACAAGACTTTCAATGAGTTCTGCAGCACCCTCTTCTCCTTCATCCATCACATCATCATCTGTGAGTTCTCTCAATAGGCTCAATGTGGCACAAACAATGTCCGTGTTTTCGTGTCCCAACAATTGAAGAAGAATTTCGACTCCATTGATTTCCACAAACGATACGTAAAGATCCGGCTGTGATGCTAAACTGTGCATTTCCTGAATAGCTTTATCCAATTCAATTTCAGATTCCATAAACTTTTGTGGATCGTCTGGGTTCTTCACTCGCTGTTCTCGGTTTATTCGCATTTTCTTCTCAAGCTGTGTGACTAATTTCTTCACTTGAACATCATCCAAAGCGACAAACGTTGATTGCTCGGCTTCCAGTGCTGCGAGAATGTCTTCAGGGCGTGGTTGTCCTGACGAAGATGCCCCTGATGACGAAGTTGCAGCTTCATCGAATCGAGGTTTCTTTCTCAACGGCTGAAACAATTCGAAAAGTATAAAGCATCATTTTTATTTGTTCCCGACTCACTTGGTTCAACGTGGATGATGAAGATTTTATGATTTCTGTGACATCAATTGAAGTCATCCTCTTGCCTGAAATTGGAGAATCGTAAGATGTCAACAACAACAAAACAAAGACTGAGAATTCGAGAAGTCAGTTTTGAAATTCGCAAAGTAATTCGTTGTCGATTTACGATAAACAACACGCATGTGCGGAATTTCGGAGCATCGTTTGAAAATAATAAAAAAAACAGTAAAATGACTTTTTAGAGCAGAAACAATAAGTGAAACGAGAAAAACTATTATTCTTTCGAAAAGAATACGGGGTACACAATAAACATAGAAAAAAGCAATTAAAATAAACAGGAAAAAATGACACATGATGGTGTATGCTACATGTAACTGAGGTGACATGCAGTACATGGAAATATCTGGGCAATGGAAAAATGTCATGCAAGCTATCACACGAAATTCTTAGTTCTAGTTGAGAATATATAGAAGAAGTGAAAACAATAATAAGTCTATGATAGATGCGAATGGTCGAAGAAAAATGGGATATCGTGCACTACAAAATGTTAAGAGCATCTGAAATGGTTTTGACGTCCACTATCAAAGGAAGTTTCTCAAGATCTGGAGACACTTCAATCCAGATAAGTAAATCCAAACGTTTAAATCCCAATAGTTTTCGTTCTGCCTCGCACTTTTTTGTTCGAAGCTCTTCAACTTGGTTCGAATTAAAGAGATTCTGTAATATGAATAATTCGATTGTTTTCAGAAAAGGTAAATTGTTTATGAAACAAGATATATCGAGTATGATGAGAGAACCTTGCACTGCTGAACATTGAATCCGAACAGCCGATTGAGAAGATCTGTTGCCACGCGACATTTCACATTGGGAGCAGATGTATCGGTTACACTAATCTGAAATGGTAGTATTGGCAATATTTTTCATGTTTTATATTGCCAACCTGCAACAACCAATCTATTCCATCTGACCTCAGCTCGTGTAGTTGATGACATATTGTGGGCTGTAATTTTTTCAAAGTTATCATAAACTTCACTATTAATTACCAGTTACCATAGCAACAATAATCTTGGACATCATCCAAAACTTTCGATTGACAAGAGCATCAGCCAATGGAACAATTTGCAAATCGGACATTCGTTGAAACAGTTGAGATGTGGCTGTGGAAGAAGAATCAGTACTGTTAAGCTGAAATACAATTTCAACTTGAAAGCAACGAAAGTGGTTAGCGTACTCTTTTGGCGAAAGGTGTTTTATAAATTTGAACATTCGCTGATTGCTTGTTTCTGATCTCCACAACATCTTGACTTGAAGAAGGATTCTTCGCTGGAACCCTCATCATAGTTGATATTTTCTTTTCTTCTGGGTGTCGCTCAACTCTTTCTACTTTCACTCTCTGTGGAGGAGTGACTTGCTTTTGACGATCGGTAAAGTTCCAATCATTTGTGGATGCGAATGTTGGTTGTTGCTGAGGGCGGGCAACTTGGGATGCAGGATATTGTGATACTGAAGGGACGCCGGCGTATTCGGCCGTTCCTGATTCATCGATAACTTTGCAACATGGTTGAACTCGGATTTGAGATGGGGGGACGCGTTTACTTAATGGAGGAGGATGAATATGGCTTCGATTATCTATAACGAAATCTAGAAATATATTAACGTCAGTCTTTATTACCATAATCTTGATCTTCTGTCCTTTTTTTAATCGAATAACTGTTCAACTCAATAACTCGTTCGTCATCTCCTGGTCCTCGTTTCCGGCCGTTCAAGCCCCATCTTTCACATTCCAATCTTCCTTCTTGTTCAATTGTGCATTCCACTGAAAGATTAAAAATTTAAATCAAATAAAAAACATAATATTTCTTACTGATTGAAGCATCCATATCAGTTTCTTCGACACCGCGAACATATTCTTCATTCGCCAACGACTGATTAGGATGTTTTGGGTAAGGAGTCACCGGTACAACTTCATCACTTTCGTCAAGCTGATCTTCTTGATCATAGTCAATTGGTACATGAACTCGACTGGTCGATTGTAAATTATGAATGCTTGGTGATATCGCTTTAGGACTCTCTGCTTTTGTATTCGAGTTTCTTCCCTAGATTCAGAAATGTTTGAAAAAATTCTCAAAATCGTTACCTTCACAGGTAGAAAGTGTTGGGTAATCTTCTTTTCGGGACTTTTTGTTTTGTTTTTGAAGTCTTCGATTCCTTTCCGAGGCCCATGAAGAGTTCGAATGAATGATGGTTTCTGTTCGATTTGCACATCTTCCACGTGTCTCGGCAATTTCTGGCAATAAAGATCAACCAATTATCATCCCATTTTCAGCGAACCTGCTTTATTAAACATTGCGGAATTTCGACTACTGAATCATCTTTTTTCTGTTTTGACGAAACATCTTCCTCCTCTGAACCTTTCTTCTCATCCCACACCCATTGAGAGATTTCTTTTCCTGAATAGTTGAAGTTTATCATACTTATCATGGAAACTCTTCTCACTTTTTTCAACTGCCATTTTGGGATCTCCCAAAGTTGGCCTGCAGAGATTCAACATTTGGTCAATAGAATTTGATGAAGAACGTAGTAGATGCCCTGGGAGCTGTTTGATTTTTACTTTAGCATCTGAGATCGTATGTTGTTTCGAATTTGTTGTTTTTTCAAGAGATGATACTGAGTCGAACGCCCAGTCTTCTATTGTTCGGTTTCCTTCACGTCTTTGTGGTTTCTGGTTGACGTATGAAATTTTTGGAGGAATAACTGGGAAGCTGATAGGTTCTTCTCTACTATTGATAGCCAATGACGATAACTTTTTAGTCGGAGGAGGCGGTAGGATAACTGATTTTCTCTGTACGGCATTCATCTTTTGTAGATTCGAGGATGATGTTGGTTCTTCGACTCTAATTTCAAGGCACTTGGTTGGCTCTGCAGTTGGTTCTGCGTGTTGAACTATCTCTTCAATAGAAAAATCCCAATTTTCTATCGGATCTGGATTAGCAGGATGGTTGTCTACCGATGGTACAGGTTTTGAAAGTGATAGAGATGCAATTTTAGGTGAGTTCTAAAAACAGTATCTGAAAAAGTTCAATTAACCGAGCTTTACCATTACTTCTCCTGTTTTTCTGTTCGTTTTTACTAGGAACGGGGAAATTGTGGACTGGTTTAATACTGACGTATTCTTTTTATCTAGTGATTTCCTGTGGGTCCCAGAAACTGACGCAGCAGCCTTCTCTAGTGATTCTCTGGAAACGCCAGTCAGAATTTTGCAATTTTTAGACGACTCACTGTCTTCTCTTCTTTTCTGCATCCAAATCAATATTCAATGCCGCAGAGAGCTGTTTAACCTTATCAATGTGCAATGATTCGATTCGGCCACCAAGAAACGTACAATTTGATTTTTCAAGTAAAAGAACACCTCGGCGACATTTGACACTTCCAGTGAGAAGAATTTTTGAACCAGGTACGATCAATGTCTCGTCGAAAATTTCCTCTAATTCGATTGCTTTCACCGTATTCAAACCATCGGTAATCTCCAGTTTGAACATTCCACGCTTTTTTGGAATCGCCCGGATATTGTTATTTTTGTCAGCTGCTTGGAATATGGTATCTTTCTGAAACAGTAATTTTTAATCATTTTTTGAAAGTTATATACAGAACCTCAGTCTCCCTATTTTCTTCATCATGATGCATATTCGAACCTCCATGAAACCATGACAAATCGTCATTATGGCGAGTGCATACAGATAGTTGCTCGTATAGAGAAACTGAGATATTCGTGTACGAAGTTATCTGAATCTATTCATATTAAAATTGAATTTTACTATCTATTACCTGAAAAACCATCCTTTTCACAATCATAACTTTAGAAGCATTTATTGGTATCTTCATTACAGGGTTCAGAGTATCAGAGATTTTCGAATTTAGAAACTGCTGAATCACCAAATCGAACATTTTATGAGAGCGTCGCATGTTGGCGTCGACTGATTTTTCCAAATATTTTATACATATTTTTAGCCATTCTAGTTTCAATGGTAAATGTTTCTGCGCAAGATGAGCGGCGAGTTTTTTCAGTTCCTCCTCTTCCATGTAGGGGATGCTTGATGAAATTCACAGCTGGAATAAAGATATTTTTATTATAGAAGGCCATCTCGTAAAGTTTGAAAATATTTTAAAACAAAAACACGAAAAATGTATGCTTTGAGGGCTGTTTCAAAATATTATTTTATTTTTTTAATGGTGCGTCCAAAGTAGCTACAACGACAAATCTGCGGCGTCCAAAGTTGATTTGTAGATTTGTAGGTTTTGCAGGTTTCGCAGTTGAAAAATTAAGGATGAGCAATAACGCATAACTGAAAACCTGCAAACCTACAAATCAACTTTGGACGCCGCAGATTTGTCGTTTTTGCTGTTTTGTAGCAACTTTGGACGCACCATAAAATAATTCTTGAAAAATTTCAGTGTAAAAAAATTAATTTTGAGTTGCCGCAAAAGTTTGATGTGCAGGTGTTGCCGGTTACGGTGGTTCGGGACCCAACAGTTCAGTGCTCGCCCATCCTAAAAATGTAGAAGCATCTCGAAACTTTTTTCGAAACATGTTTCATTCATTTCATTTTTTGTGCTGGTGCGAAGTACCATTTTGTTGTTTCCGTTAATTTCTGATTATTAATTGTTTTTAGTTGATCCCACAAAGCAACCATGTCGGATACTGCCAACGCTGCTGTCGAAGATGTCGAGAAGAAACTCGCAGGAGTCTCCATCGATGAAAAGACAACGCCAAGCAACAACGAAGAGAAAGTGCGCAAGCAAGTAAGAACTTTTCATCAAAGAATCAAGTTTAAGATTGAATTTTTTAGCGCATTCCTACTGCCGAACGCATCCGCCTTTGGGAAGAGGAACAGAAGGCGAAGCGTGTTCTCACCACTGGACTCCAGGGGAAAGTGAAGTGGTACTCGGTTCTTCGCCGCTACGGATTCATTTCCCGCGATGATGGAGAAAAGGACGTTTTCGTTCACCAAACCGCAATCGCTAAGTCCGATACTGAGAAGTTCTACCTGCGTACACTCGCTGATGAGGAAGAAGTTCTATTCGATCTCGTTGAAGGAAAGAACGGACCGGAAGCCGCCAACGTAACCGGGCCTGCCGGAGAAAACGTTGTCGGATCCAGGTGAGATTAGCAATTGATAAAAATAAATCAATAAAAGAAATTATAGATACCGTCATAAGCTGCTCTCGCGCTTCCGCAAGAACCGCAAGCCGAGACAATCGGTCGACAGTGAGGAGTCAGAGACTACCGAAACCAAAACCAAGGGAGCTTCAACCGATGTTGAAGACAAGAAGAAGCCAAGAAAGCAACGCAAGAATAGAACTCGCAAGCCAAAGGCTCAGCAGAAGGAAGCTGGCGATGCCGCCGATTCATCTGCTGTCACCGAGTCTTCCGAGTCTTCCTCTGCTACTGCTTCTCCAGACTCGAAATCTTGCTCCAAGATCATCGACGAGGAAGCTACGCTCTCTAAGGTTGAACGCTGTGGATCTGCTCTCGACGATGCTGGGCTTGGAGCTCAACCGATCGATGCCCAGATCTAAACTCATTTTTTCATGTTTCTGAAACCTGTACCTCTGTACATATGTACATAGTACAAATTATATTTCCCCTTTTATGCATGTTCTTGTAAGCCCCCACCTTGTTTCAATGACACATTTTCTCAAATTGTAAAGGAAAGAATCCCCATAATAAACCCGTGATGTGGTATGCACCTGTTCTTTATATCAAATTTCATGTACGGTGGTGTATTGCGTGTACAGGTTTTCAACAAAACGTGTTAACGCTCGGTGAAATGTTATCAATCGGGTTGGCTCCGAAAAACGCTAGTGTCAGCTTTTTCCGAACTACCTTGGGTTTCATGAAAGCATACAAATTTGCCGAGACGAGCACTAAATTTGTTTGAGTTTGATTAAGCATAGATAGCAACTGTTGCGGAATTCAACAAGATAATTTTCGAAAATAGAGTAATAAAGCCAATCAGGAGAAGAAGAGGCAGCATCTTTTCTATTTACTCTGATTGAGTTGTGATCGGAATGTTCTTCTATTGTAGAGCGGGCCGGAGAATTTTTCGGGAATTTATTGCTAGCAATTTCTAAATTAATTTTTGATGTCTTACAGTTAGTAACGACTGTTGCAAATCGGAAAATAATAAATTTAGTTCGATTATCTGAGACCTGGAAACTTTTTATCGTTTATTCAAGCTTCTATTCTTTGACCTATGTATATTCAATGGAATTACGGTACTTTTATCATTCCGGAACAACGCCGTCCTCTAATCCTCAACTGTCTTTTTTCTTTTTCCTTCTTCATTTTCCACCTGTTATCAGAACACTATTCCTTTTATCATTTCCAAAATTTCCACTTTTTTCAACATTTTCCCCCATTCTTCCACAACGAATTGCTTCATTTTTCTCTCAGCTTCATGTGACATTTTCATTGCACTCACTTCAAAGTGCACTTCAATCACTTTGTCTCTATAATTTCTCACGTTTTCCGTCATCATCTAAAGTTTTTGTTTAGATTGAAAAAAAGTTTGTGGTCTGGTATCAGTATCAGCATCATTAAATCAGGTAATGGGTGGGGCACGGTGAGTAATATTTAGAAATAGATACATATTTTTAGAAGAATTTTTGAAATTTTTTGAAAATTTTGTCATTTAACATTTGATATGAATCATTTAAATAAGTTAATATCTAAAGTAAGTTAGCAGTGCCCAGTGATGTGCTCTACGTGTCTTGTGAAGTAAGTTGATCAGTGTCTCCCGCCCTCTCTTGTTTTTTTTTTTTCAATTTGATACTTCAATATGAGAGGGAGATAAAATCCGTCCAGTCTATCCTATATTTTAGGAATTTCATTTTGTCTGATAATGAAATCTCGGAATTCCATCAATTCTCCTTGGAAAAATATGAAATCTTTATTAAAAATCTTGGTCGAAATGAAGATTCTGGATTTTGTTTCCACAACATTTTTCCCATATTTAATGATCTAGAAACTGAAAGATAGAGTGAGCAAGGTATCAATGTTGGAGGATTATGGATCTTGCTTCTAGAGCTTCCGTGGTTCTAGGTTCCTAGATTCCTAGATTCGACAAGAACGGAGTTTTCTTTTGTTTTTAGCCGGTATCCATCATTACAGTAAGTTTCGGGAATCCCGAGATAGTTTATTTTAAACTGAAACAGAATTTTTTTCCTCCAAACTACACTCGTTATCTTGAATTTCCAAATCAAGAAAAAATGCCTAAATCTGGAGTTAAAACCTTTTTGACTCATATATTCCATCATCATTTTCTCTTCTTTTCCCCAGTCAAATTCCGTAAATGCCAATTTCATTTTTCAACCTTCCTCTCCCCCCATGTTGACTCCTAATCAATTCACTCCTTTTTGCCTGTATGACGCCTTTTTCTGTTAGAAAACTTCATGAATTCAAAGATAAGAGAATCTATTTCCACCCATTTTCTGTCTTCTCGCTCCCCCTCCATTTTTCTTTTTTCATTCCATTTTTTGTGCTCTTTTCACCACGACTATACACATATGATACATTGACACAATACATATCTCTGAGGAATTCATGACCCATGAGAAAGAGAAAAAGTGTAAAAAGTGCCGATTGAAGCTAATTTATGAGTTTCTTCTTCTTCTCCATCTCACGAGGGAATGGCGGCTCATTCGTGGTGAAAAGAAAAAGAGAACGGAGTGTTTAGTTTAAATGTTAGGCAATCAATTGGTAGTCTCTTTCCTCTTTTCGCCCACTTCATGATCGCATCTAATTTCATAACACATAAAAGCAACTCCTCCGAAAATTCCATTCTATCATATTTCACTTTTTATATTTTTTAGTCAGTTGATCATTCTGGATGCTTCAGGGAATCAGGTCAAACCCACTTGTTCTTCTCTGAAGCATCTCTTTTAGTTCATCTTGTACTCGAGAACTTCCCAAGACTCTCTAACCGATTACTCGCTTGATGTACCTTATGATCTCTTCGACTAGTATATACATTTGAAAAACCTCTGCAATCTTTTCCAGATGAGGGTAACTTCTATCTGCTCACTTCTCCTCGTCATCCTTGTGGCCACCTTCTTCTCCCCGACGGAAGCTGGCAAATGCCGTGGGAGATACATGGAAATGAGAGGAGTAAGTTATCGAAATGAGTAGAAATGAGCAACATGACTCATGAACAAATAACTCGTTTACCATTTTGATTGTAGAATGAAAACTGGTAGAATGGTTCCCAACTTCTATACGTTTCAGGGAGACGGTTTCGTGGCTCGTGGTGGTTGTCGTGGACTGGACTCTCAGATCCAGGAGGAGTACTGGACCACCGTAGGGTTTGATGGAGCTCTTCGTGATGGTCGGACAACTGATGACTTCCTGGTCTTCCCGGAGAGCGATAACAATGGCCATCTCCAAAGGAATTCCTTTGTAGGCTACTGGTGAGTTATTCAGGAAACCTCTTCGAACTGTTCAATGAGGGAAAACTACATCGTATTATAGGGATATGTTCGAAAACACCGATCCGTTAGTTTCTATTTTTGAAATTTCTAATTGTGTGCTCTGATTATAAACTGCATGAATTTCACACAATGATAGTCACTGATTTAAAACTGAGCATGGGATTCACTTATCACCTAGAGACGATGATCAACTAACAAATGATCTAGCTTATTCACTTGTGTGTTTTGATATTATAAATTGAATTTCATTAATCAAAAAGTAACAATTCTTACACACTAACACCGATTGATTCATCTAAACCAGCATGAATTTCTATCTCTTACTCACTGTATTTCACCAGAGTAAGTTTCCAGGATCACCCGCTCGAAGTACGGAGAGAACGTCCACTACGAAGCCTTCGGTCACGCCTTCATCAAGCCTGACGGAAAGGTCTGTGGTTGGTTCGTGGGATCTCAAAAGGAGGTTGTCGAGGTCTGCGGCGGCTTCCGAGTGCTCAGCCGATCCCGCTACAACCCACACCAACCCCTCCCCTTCGAATGGGTTCAAGGAGAACATCTTCGCAATCGTGACGTCCTCGGATTCCACCATCACAAGATCGCCAAGTACGAGGTCAACGGAGACGAAGTTCTCTTCGGAGACGCTGATGTGAAAGCGAAGAAGTTCAATGGAGTATCGATTGCCAACGAGCAGAGAGTCGAGGTAGGAAACTATAAGTGGTAGATCAATTCAAAATCAAGTAATTTCAGGTGGACTCGCCAGATACATTCAACAGAAAAATCTGGCTTTTGAAAAAGAAAAATCTACAACCAACCGATGTACGTCAGGCTTATCGTCATCCCAGAAAGCTTCTCTAAATCCCTTTTTTATAAATAAATTCCCCGAAACACCCTTCAATTCACGCACTTCTTCCCCCAAACTTCACCAACCCACCACTTCAACAAATTTAACAGAAACAGTTTCTACGCCAGGAGCGTATCCAAGTCTCTTTCTCTTTTCTTCAATTCTGTACACTTCTTCGTCGCTTCTTTCTCTTAGAATCCCAACTCTCTTTCTTCAAAAAAAAACACTTTTTCTTCCCAGAGCAATCGCTTTCGATCGAATAATGATCAGCAATTTTAATTAGTCTTTTTCAATTCACATGCTTTTTTGTAAATTTTTCCATAAAATAAATAAATTCGCTTCGCCTTTGCTTTCAAGTCAATCCCAATTTAATGTAATAAAAATAGCAGAAAATGAATTGGCTTGTTGCACTTTTAGAAAATATAAGTAAACAGCAATGTCTCCTGTTGTGAATTATTGTCACCACACAAATGAAATAATCTACCATCTTTCTGAAATTGGAATCAAGAAAATTAGTTGTGGGTATTTCGAGGAAGAAGGTTTAATAGTTCCCGAAAACTAAAAGTTCGCACAGACTTACAATTGATGGAACTTCTTTCAAAAATATCTTTTCAGAATCGCGTTCCAATGAATATCGTTGCTGAACCAAGACGTCGTGAGGTGAGTTTCAAACACCTAATGACCCATATGAAGTTACAAATTCAGGATCTCGACATCTACAAGGATCCACATCATGAAGAGAGAATCACAAACTGGAGATTGTATCCTTATTATGATGTGAGGAATTTAAGAAGAATGTCATTCTACTGAAATATGATATTTTTCCAGCAATACGGTCGCCCAAGTAGCTCTCAATCTGATGCTCACCGCCCAGCATACGATTCATCTGGAAGACGTATTCGATTCGATGGACCATCTTCTTCTTCGTCATCATCGCACTCTGACTCAGGATCTGGATCGGGATCTGGTTCCAGTTTCGGTTCATCATCATCTGTTCAAAACATCCAAAATGTTCCAAACACCCAGAACAATCAAATTTCCCACAACTATCAATACTATGATACCCAACAACAACCACCAAGAAATCATCCAGGATATGAAGAATGGTTGAGAAATCAGTACAGAATCAGAGGAGTTATTCCAAGAGGATACCAAGAATACTTCAATGCTCACAGCAATCAAGATGCTGCCAATCAGAATCGATATGGAAGTTCTAGTGGAAGCGGAAACGCTCAAGAGGTAGGTCAACATCAAATAGCCTCAAGAGAGTATCAATCAAAGAGATAATAATTTTTAGACAAACAGCCAAAACAGAGAATTCGAACAACTAGCGTACATTCTTCAACCAAACTCTGGAAACTCTCAGAACAATGAAACCAATCAAGTGTTCTATGAGGGAGGTAGAAACGAAAATAAAGTGAATTTCGGAAATGCTGATTCTGAGAATTCGAGAGATGGACTGGGAGATAGTGGAAGTAACTCAAGAAATTCTGAAACCGGAGAGACATATTATTCAGTGAATCCAGGAGATCCAGTTGATGCATCTGGAACACAAACACGAGTTGATGGAGAATTCAGACAAGTTGAAGTTCCTGGAGAAGATGAAAGAAATGCAGGAGATTCAAAGAATGTTGTTATTCCAAAGAATCAGTAAGTTGTACTCTTCATGTTTCTTATTCAGCAAACTTCTGCCCAATTACTTATTCATCCCAAAGCTCCGCCTACTCACTCACTTTCCATAGTGCGACGCGGAACTCGGGAAGTGCCGGTACACACTGTAAATTATGTTCCCACACTAATCGTAAAACGTAACAACACACAAGGCCTAATTCAAAAACTGATGTAAAAATTTTGGAGACCCTGTCCTTCATTGGGCAGATATTTAAACATGAGAGAAATTGAAAAAGGAATGTGTAAATAAGTCGGGCATTGTTTCTTGATTTCCATGAAATCATTCGGAATCTGAAAATATGAACGATCCAAGCGAAACGATAAACGAAGTAGAGATTGAAAACTACCTTATTTCCAGAGATGCCCAGCAACAACATGTCCGTTTCATCCGTTATCATCCACCAACCCGAATCCGGGATAAGAAGGGAAATTTCTATGAGAGAAGAGTGGAAAACGGAAAAGTTCACTACTTCGACGCAAGTGGAAATGAAGTTAAAACGAAGATCGAGTAAGTTGAAATAGAGAACGAATTCTGAATAATTTCAAAGAACCGCTGAAATTTTCAGTGACACAGCCATCGATATGAAGATCGAAAGAATCCTTGAAAACCGTCGTCGCCAAGAAGAGAATCTGAGGAATCTAGTAGAAAACTCTGAGTCGGAAGATGGATCTGATCCAATTTCAGCTGCAGAAGTGGCAAGACAAGGGTGATTTAAAAATAATTATTTTCTCTGAAGTATTTTTTGTAAATTCACAATCTGTTTTAGTACAATATCTTTGTACTGCCTTTGTATTTTCTCTCTTCACTTTATTATCTAATTCGATTCATTATTTTCTCATAAAAATAAAATTGGAACAATGAAGCTGATACATTTTTTGTAACCCAAAGAAAATGAAGCAAATGACTTTGGCAGATGGATTTCAAGAGGGACAAAAAGCAACAAATATATTTAAAAAAGGAAGGTTTTTGAGGGAGAAACCGGTTAATAAATTAATCGAACTGGACAAAAAATACCAAAAAACTAATCGAAATATAATTTGAAACAATAAAAAAGGTTTAGATTTGGAAACAAAGAAAACTTTCGAAGTGAGGTCCTAAAATGATAAAAATCCCGAAAAGAAATTGAAAAAACGAAGCTCATTGGAATAGAAAATTAGAAAAAAAAGAAGAAATTTATAATATTTACACGAAAAAGAACGAGGTGATTACTCTAAATGCTAATTGATCTACAAGATCTTTTTAGAAGTTGTACCACTTCTTCTTCTCATATTTCTCCACAAGTTTTCCAGTTCTTGATGATAAACTCATTGCATTGTTCTTCAGATTTTCAGTAGCATCTACTGTTGCATTCAACTTTTCCGTTCTTTCATTCAAATTCTGAAATTAGACACAAAGAATAATTCGGAATGCTTCTAAATCTCACCTGAAGAGCCATTGCAGCCGCCTGTCCAGCAGATACGCCACCTGCTTGAGCACGATCCATTTGGACTGATGGACCGGGGATCGTACGAGCAACACTTCGCATTGGATTCACGCCCGAACTGTTCTTGACTCCCATATTTTCGGATACTGGAAAGAACATTTTTAGAAGTTTTAATCAAAAAAAGAGAACTTACGAATAGCATCAATATCGTTTGGATCATTTCGTGGTGTTCCTCCGAATATCGACGATACACCCTGCCAAGCCTTTATTATTTAAATGTCTCTCTTTTCTTTTGATCTAATTTAATTTAAATTTCAAAACTTACCTTCAAAAATGAGTTATTTTTTGGTTGTTCTGGCATTTCACACGGAACGAATAATTCTCCAAGGGACTCTGCCGTTTGATCTGCTATTTCAGAACACATTGTGTACTTTTCCATCTAAAAAATAAGATATTTTAAATTGGAAACCTGAAGAAATACAGTACCTCTGTCTGACTTGCCATGTAAACACCCAATCCATGATCCGAGAATGCAGTTCTTTGACACAGACTGAAAAAAGAATCGGGTGAAAAAGGAAACAATTTGTGCTTCTTTTTTGAGGAATTCAGTTTTCTAAGAGAAAAAAACCAACTTTAAACAATTAGTGAACGGAGACAAAATGAATTGACAAGCCATCAGAGCCATTGTGATTTTACGTTAATTTTTTCGAAATGAATACAATTTTCAATTTTAAAAATTCATGTTTTCCCCGGGAAACCCTGCCAACTCACGGGTCATCAATTTCCACGGAATGCGGGAAGATCGTAGAAGTATTGAGAATTCGAAGAGATGGAAGTGAGAGCATTACGATTTGTCCAGCAGCAGATAGACACATAAGACACGGATATCCACGGATATGTGTTGGAGATGCTTTGACTAATGGAATCTCATCAAACTTCTGTACATATAGTTGACTGAATGTCGGCAGTGCGACAACTTTCACTTCATTCTCAGCAGCTACTATCAGGATTTGGGAGATCTCATCGTTCGAATCAATGGAATTCGAATATTGAGGAGCCAGACTGGCTTTTGTGTTTACCTGAAAACAAATTCAGTTGTTCGAATGATCTCTTTTTATCTGAGATTCCAATCACTTACCCTATTCAATAAAGATCTATCCGGACTCTGAGCAGATGGTTCTTTCGCCGCCTCCTTATACGATTCGGATGCAGGTGTAATAATACAGAAAGTGTTATCCATGAATGATTGATTCAACACTTGACCTTTCATTCTTACCACCGTACCTGAATACGATTCGATTTTGGACTGTTCATTGTGTAATCAGATCACAAAGCATAACTAATCACTGACTAAAATACACTACGTCACTATTTGCAACAGGGTAAGAGCATCACATTTGGTGGAAACACGTGGAAGGAAGATCGAGAAATGCAAATGTGCTCTGCTGAAATTGTTCCAGTGCGGTAGAGCGTAATTGCAAACCTCGAAATTCGTTCAATACGTGGAACATTTTCAGAGAAAAAAGACGATAACATAATCAGGTATAGTATAAATCATGAATAATATAGGAAAGCTGAACATAAAATTTCAGATAAAAACATAATCAAGTCTATACTGCAAAGGGATTCATGCATCATTTTCAGGTTGTTTGGAGAGAATCTAGTCAATCGGGCAAGCTTTTCGTTTATTTTCAGAATCAAAAATTAGTTTTTTTCGGCAAGTTTTTGAATATCAGTTATTTGAATTTTGGGTTAAAAATTGTTATGATTGGTTACTAAAAGCAATTAGTTTTGGTATTATTTTTCATCACAAAAGGGGGAAAATTAGGTTTCGAAAAAAGAAATAAAAATGGTTTATCCTAAATTAGTCACGCAGAACTCTGTAACGCTGCTCCAAAGTGAATTCAGGTTCTCAACGGAGCGAAGTTTCAGAATCTCTGCACGACTAATATATTTCGTTTCATTCTCTCAAACATACCGTAATAGCAGTGTTTTCGGCCTCGAACTGAACTCCAATTAAAAAAATGAGAAAGTGAAAAAAACAAAGAGAAAAGAGGAAAGAACTAATGTGTTAAGCGATTGGGTTGAAACCGAGATGTCAGTAAATGCGCTCTATCTCCCTTGTGGCAAGTTAGTTTGACTTGGGAAAACGTCCGACAGAGCGTATTTGCAAAACGATCTTAATTTGAATCCAATCCGCTGAATCAGAAGTTTGAAATTTTTAGGCAAAAAAATAAGGGAGACTGTTAATGAAGTGACTGCAGAGGGGGGGTCCCAGAAATAAGGAGAAAGCTAGCTTAGACCATTGTATAGACATGAAGCACGAACAAAAACTACACAAAATTAAACAGCTTGTATATGGAAAGAATTCAGATGGCTTACAAAATAGAAAGAAGAAGAAAGAAACTAAATGAATCATTTCCATATACATCGGAAAACAAGAAAACCCGGCAAGTGAAAATACGAGAAAAAAGGAAAACTTTCTAATGAATGTCGGTTAGTATAAGCTCTCTCTTCGGGGGGAAACTTACATTCTTCAACAGCTGTAAGTATTAGAACATTGATTTCTTGTTTTTTGTTTGTTATTGGTTTTAGTAGAGAAAGAGAAAGGGTGATTTACATAATGATAGTTGAAAATGCACAGATAGAGTGTGTTGTGAAAGCGAAAGAAATGAAGAAAGAATCGATAGAAAAGATGATTTCAAAGGGTAATGGTTGGATTTCTAACTATTGATTTTCAGCTTTCATGTCAAAAAGATTTATGGAAATATGAGGAAGATTATTGAAAAATGGGACTCACCAGATGGAGCAACAACAATTGTTGAGGTGAACCTATCCTCAGGAAGGATTAGATTCAAAGCAAGAGATGTTCCAGCCGATGTTCCAACCCACAGACATGGAGACATTTTAGAGTCTGAAAGTATATTTTGATCTCTTATTTGAAAATCATTTCTTACCATTCTTTTTAGAGTGGGAATGGATAAAAGCCAACGAAGTGATTGATTCTTGTTGCTGTGTTGAAATGGATCTTTCCAAGGATTGAGATGACGTGGATGGTGAAGAAGTATTCAATTGACGTCCAGTTGATGGGGACTCTCTTTGAGAATCTCCTGAATTCAAAAAGTTTAAAATCAGGAGAGTTTTGAAGATCTAGATCTATCAGCTCTTTGTTTCTTTCTTGCCAGTTGCGTCGCTTTTTAGATGTGCCAGATAAATGAATAATGATGAGATAACAAATAGATTATAGGATAATGAATAGAAGAGAAATATAATCTGAAATATTGGAAAAAGGAAGAAGTGGTTAACCTCTGGAAAGTGATCCATTCTCAACGACAGATTGAGTTTTGAATAGTTGAGGCCGTCTTGCATCGAATGATCGTTGTTTTTGCTCGCTGATTATCCGTTTTGGTGCTTCCAGACTGATCGGAGACTATAATTTTTAGCGGTTTTAAGAGAGGGATGGATAGATTAGAAGGGGGAAAATTGATGTTATCAGGCAACTCGATTTTTCAAAAACTATCAGTTTTTCTCATGAATAAAAACTCGTATCGAGTTACCTGTAAACGCCAATTTAGAGGGAAATGAGCTCTGAAAAAGTAACAAATAAAAATGAGGGAGGACATGAAAACATAACAAAATATAGTTCTCAATCAAGTACTCTGATTGAGAACTCAGCTAACAGGAATACTGAAAGTAAAGTGTTTGGACATGAAGCGAACTGAACTGGACCATGATGACACACAGAAACCTCTAGAGACACGGAAATGCATGAAAATGAGAACAGACTGCGATAGAAAAAGGACATTTGAAACTGAAAATATGAATACAGATATGCGTTTGAAATACAAATGCAGGAATTGTCCGATAACAAAGCGATAGAGAAATGGGAAGCAAACTGAAATTGAAATTCACAACATAAATAACATGGCAAAATAGATATATCGACAGATACTTTTGTACAAGGAGGTTCAAGAAAAACAGTCAGCAAGTGTGCTCTAATCGAAAAAGCAAAAAACACCATAGAGCACAATTGCTGACTGTTGATCACAATCCCACGTGTACACAGAAATGCAACAGAATGCAATAAAAATTACATGTTCGAGCGACACAACTAGCTATTGAGAACTTAGAGCGATAGTGAAAAATGAAACATTTCCAGAAACTCACCTTCCTCCGAAATATGAGAATGGAAACTTCTGGATCTCTCGATTCCTGGATTTGATTCAACTGTTTCAATCTTCACTTCTTTTTTCTCTTTTGATGACGTGGCTTTCGCGAATCTTCTTATGAAACTTCCTTTCACAGAATGACTTCTATTCGCCTTCTGAACTTTATGTTCTTCATTTGGAGTAGGGGGCGGAGTCTCTCCACGATGATCAACATCCGGTCGATCAGTCGCTGAATCTGATCGATGCCCTTGATATCTTTCTCGAATTGTTGCAGCCAATTCAGCTGTATTTCGACGGAACAACCCCATCATTCCACCTGTTTTCGCTGATGCGTTGGCAGATTTCGGTCGAGTTGGCATTTCTCCAGGATGGAGGAATCCATTAGAGAACGGGGTTAGACTGTTTCTTGCTGATTTTTGATGATTTTCAGAGTGAGATCTCATTTGATAATTTCCAGTTTCCGAGTTGAAAACCAATGTTTCGTCTTCATCCAGCTCATCAGTCTGAAAACATACAAAACACGAATACACACAGACACACAGACAGACACCACACATCAGATCACACAACCATCATAAAGTTATAGAATAGATCGTGCACTGACAGAGTTTTAAAGGATTTCAATTGTTGGTTATTCAGGGTTAGAAACTAAAATAAACATAGGAAACATACCTCGATTGGACTTGCTGCATCGCTGATTTGCATGCTCAATTGGATAGCTGGAGTTGGGTCAGAGCCGTATAATTCATTGGTGGTCCATGAGTATATTAGGGCGCATTGAGTCGTATCAACTAGAGCAAGACCAGATGATGTTCCTGAAAATCAAGAAAATAAGACTTTGAAACAAAGAATAGTCTTACCAATAGCAATGATACCATATGAAGAATTCAAACATATTGTTGTTATCTGATCTACTTTCGCGTGCGAATGCCATGGAACAAAACACGCTAGTTCTGGCACAAAACCAGCAGGTCTCTTGACAGGAGCTCCTCGTACTTTGAATGGAACAATTCGTTCATCTCCAGAATCAGATGTATCCAAGGAATTTGTGGATTCTCGTGAGACGACCTGAAAAGTAAAATTATGATTTGAATCGAGACGATATCGAGAAGTGCTGAAAAAGTGAAAGTGCTAGATTCAATCTGAAAAGTGAGGTGCTGCAAGAATTCAAACAAAATCAAAATGTTCCTTGAGATTTCGCTCAGAAAGCTACAGTAATTGTTTTCCGACTAATCAATTAAAAAGTTAATATTCGTACAAACTGTGTTGGTAAAAGTTGAAATGATAACTGTCGCCGTCCAATTTGGTAGAGTTTCTGGAATCAATGGTTGGTGGGAGACATTCTTAGTAGATGGGTGAGTAATTTACATGTAGCCTTATTCAGCAGTTTAGTTAGAGTGTGTTATCTGTTTCAGGGTGCATTATGTGAGAGGGTGCATGAGAAGCGGTGACCTAGTTTTTTTTTAGCAAATTGCATGTTGCATGTGGATTATAATAAACAGAGTTAACCACTTTCACTATAATTATATTTACAACATTTTATCCATATTTTTCTATGGATTCCTTACCTTTCTCTGCCTCCTGATTTCCTTTCCAGGACCATTTGGAACTGGAGATTTATCAAAATCATAGGATGGAACATTGGAAGATAAATTTCCCAAAAGTGGAATATTAACTACAGCAATTGTACCACACAGCTCCTGTTTTGTGAAACGGAATAGTGTTACTTGACCCGATATCCCAGCCACTAGAAGTTGACGAGACTGAAAATATAAAACTTGGAATAGAATCATATTATATTATAACATACTTCTAGACAGAGTTCAATATACTTTACGGCGTGGGAAACTTTATCAGATGTCTCCATCTCTTCCAGCCTTTCAAAATGAGATGACGACTTCAATTTGTACAAAATTTGCAAGTGTTCTCCGGTCTCTTGCCAAAACTTCAGGGATCCATCTTTGTGGCTAAAAGTCAAACAATTAATTTTATCCCATTTCAGATAAATCATTACCCTGTGACAACAAGTTCTTGATGTCCAGTGGCACATTCCCTTCCTAAGCCACCAGTGACTGGCCATGCCTGAAAAAGAAAAATAAACACTAATTCTTGTTTGAGCTTTTTTGTTTTTCTTCTTTTTCATATGAAACCATTTTTTCCATAATCCTATTTTCTTTTTTCGTCTTTTTCTTATTCCTTCTTTCTATTTTTGTTTACATGAGTTGTGCGTAAAGTAAGATGCATTGTGTGCATTGTCGCGTGGTTACTGTCCGCAAACACTACGAGAAGGGGAGCAGTTCGACGTGGTTTTCACTTTTCGGAGTTTTCAATATTTCCCGTGATTTTTTATTATTATTTCCGATATTTTTCACATCAAAGCTCAAAAAAGAATAATGTTCCCACTATATGCATGCATGCAATCCTATTCTGCATCTCTAGCCTTCTCTTCTCTCCCGTCTCTTCACTCTCTCAGCACCACTCTCTTTCACTCGCTCACATCGATTTCTTGTGGAGCCAGTGCCACGCAGCCTTTTTTCGTCGTCACTAAAATGTGTTCTTCTTATTCCACGAAAATTCTATCTGAGTTTGAACAATTTTCAGGTTAAATGAAACTACTTCTCGTTCTTGGCACATTCATCGCCGTGGCTTTTGCCGCCGTCGATGATGTTTCCATTTCAAACTTCAAAGTGGGAATTTTGGCTAAGGACCAACAACCGGACGCTGAGAACTTGAAGACGTAAGATATTTTGAGTCTAGCATTCGGAGAATGACAAAAAGATTTCAGCGTCGCCATTTTCTCCAAGTTATCAGGAGAGCTCAAGGCCGAAGCTTCCCAACGTCTTTATGTATCCTTCAACATCGCCAAGAAAGCCGACAACTCCAAAGTTAAACCACAACAAGTCTTCCTCCGATTTGTGGATAAGAATGGAGAAGATGCAGTAGTTGTTGTCAACCCAGATGCGAATGGGAACTACCTCTACGATACTGTCCTCCGTACTGCCGCTAAATCTTTCCACAATCTCAGCGGTCAGTTCAAGATCAGTCTTATTGTCGGTGATGTCACTATCAAGAATCCTATCAACTGGCACTTCGTGAGTCGATAAATTTTGGACATCAGTCATTAAAAATTTACAGGCTGACATCGACGCTGCTCTTCCAGTTGCCTACGAACCAACCCCGAAATCGCAACAAGTGAGATATGAGCCACTCAACGAAATCACCCATGTATTCCGCCAACCGGAAAAGCGTCCATCTGCAGTCATTTCCGATTTGTTCACTGTTGTGTGCTTATCTCCATTGGTTATTCTCTTCGGATTGGTTAGTGAAAACACGAAGTAATTCTCAAAACAACTGTTTTTCAGTGGGCTCAAATCGGAATCAACTTCAAAAATGCTCCAGCTTCCCCATGGGTTCCAATCTTCCACATCGGTCTCGCTGGCATTTTTGGTCTCTACTTCCTCTTCTGGGTTCAAATTGACATGTTTGAAACTCTCAAGTACCTCTCTGTGCTCGGATTCCTCACCTTTGTCGCCGGAAACCGAGTACTTCGAGCAATATCCGAAAGCAAGCAAAAGTCAGACTAAATAACACATTGGCTTTAGCTAGAAATACCAAAAATTAAAATCGGTTCCTATTCGTTACTTTAATTTATTAATAATTTGCTGGGCGTCTTCCTTTCTCTAGATCTGTTCTTGTTCTGTATTTTTGTCTTGTTAAATGTGATATGAATACCATAAATTATTGGCTCACTTTCTATTCTCTGAACATCTCTTACCCTTGTGCTGAACTCCTTGTTTCTTTGTTTAGTTCCAACCAATGTAAGTGCACCAATCAAATCCAACGGACAATCAGAATAATAGGCCATACAAGTCACAGGGCTTTCATGAATATTCATTGAATGTGGAGATTCAATGACTGGATGTCCCTGTTGATTCAAATCAAGAACCATGAAGTCATGTTTTAATAGAACAGCCACAGAGTGTGGGCATTGAGGAATAGAATTCCAAATGTTCTGAAAAAGGAGGAATTTAATTCAAATCAAGAGAAAAAAGACATTGAGAATGTCTATTATCTCACCTTATAAAGTGGAATAAACTGTATAATTACCTGATTAAGCGGTATAAATTGAATAATAGGCCAATCCATTTCCAGTACAGTTGCAGACTTTCCACCTTTTAGAATAGTTAAAGCAGGCATTGGTAGTCCGTCATCAGTTGGCATACCGCCAGAAAACATGATAATACTCTCATTTTCACTCATATGCTTCCATTCGACTTGTTGAATTGGACGACACGGGCCAGTTCCATGCGGAGTTGTCCTTTGAATTGGTTCAGATGACTTCTTGTTTCCGTATAATGAAATTGATCCATCCACGTTTCCAGTCAACACTTGACGCCCATCAAAATGCCAATTAACACTTTTAATTGGGGGATCCAATGGGTATCGATCGACTTCTTTATTTGCTAAATTCCATTGAACTACTATTCCTTTATCATATACTATTAATAGCTTCGTTTGCTCTGCAGGCGATATTGACAACTGGCGAACTGGACCCGGATGTACCCGACATGAACTGAAATATTTATGTCTTCTTTTCTCATGCTGATGCAACCCTGCTCCATCGCCAACTCGGTACAATAGAGCAAATTTGCAGGCCCCTCTCGTTTCAAGTATAGATCAAATAATTAAAAACTTACAGATCAATAGCTTTGTTCCAATTAATTACATATGGACTAAGAAGAAAACTGTTCAAGCATAAGAAATAGACGTTGCCCTGAAAAAAAAGGAGTTGACTCAGATATATTTTACATGCATCAATGCTTCAATGAGTACTAACTTTTGATATTTGCACTGTAGTACAAGCAAATGCGCTCTATTGTCAAAAGAGTACAATATTCGAGAATTACAGTAGAGCGCGTTTTCATTGTCAGTTAATTAGTTTAAGATCCAGAACGATTTTGGGGTACATTCTATTATAGACCCCCGTAAGATTAGGTTATACACCCCCCTGGATAAACGCTGGAATACACCCCCACAATGCTTGATTTAGTCATTTGGGTGGGGGTGTTCATTGGAATGTTGGGACTATTTTATGAACATTCTATTATAGAACCCCACACATTACAATATAACCCCCCAAATTTCAAGTAGATGTGGGGGTATATATTGTAATGTGAGCATCATTTTGATATAAACCCCCCAATGACTGAGTATCATAGTTGGTAGCCAAATTGAATATTGATCGCACTCAAAAATAATTCTTTTCTTCTGATTTTTCTTCGTTTTTGCTCGTTTTCTGAGCGTTTTTCAGCAGTTTTTTGCTGAAACTTTGAAATGTATCTTGAGGCTATAATTAAAACGTTGATTTATGCTGAAATTCCACCTGATTTTCCCTAATTCTTAGGCTTAGGCTCAAATTCCCGAGACATTCTATTAAGCACCCCCTAAGCTTAGCGCTCTGGAAGTAGTGATTACCTTGAAACAAGGACGCCGTAAAGCTTGCTCTCACCCCGACATTAAGCTCAGCGCCCTGGAAGACGATTTTCCTTAATTCTTAGGCTTAGGCTCAAATTCCCGATACATTCTATTAAACACCCCCGGGGGTGGTATACCAACATGGCGTTTGGGGGTGCTTATTGATACACGTGGGGGTTATAATAGAAGTTTACCAGGTGTTATGATATGAACCCCACTTTCCACTGTGGGGGCTTTAATGGTTTCATTATAGCCCCCCACACTTTCTGTTCCATTATGCACCCCCACAGTTATAACCCCCACTTTTCTGTTGGTGGGGGTGTATTCCAACATGCGGGGAAGCTATCGGTGTGGGGGGGTATAACCGAATTTTTCCCGATTTTGCAGTTAAATTTTCTTCCCGGAATACTTATATACTCACCTTATCAGTTCCAATAAACAACCATTTTCCGGCAACAGGTAAATGAATACAAGACACAGATTCTTTACTCAATTGGACTGTATGCACGATTTCAGCTGTCTGAAATAAGGAATCGGTGGAATATTCTAGAAGAAAAGGAGACGTACTTTCTGACGATAATTCCATAAATGAATGGAATCCGTACCACAAGAAGTGATTAATCCACCTTCATTCACAAGAAATTGCATATGAAGAACTGGTTCACCTGACTCGTGTTTCAATAAATAATCAACTCCTGCATCACCAATTATTCGAATATGTCCTCTTCCCGTTCCGATTGCAATTAATCTTTGGACTGGATCATATGCACAACAACGTGGATCTTCTGGAAGACCGTGACGGACAACCTGAAAGAGGAAAGATTACTGTATTAATTAGATGGGCTTGATATCCAAAATAACAGAAAACAAGTATTTTCTCAAAAACACGTACCCTTGTAAACCGACAATGTTCTGATTGTACTTTTTCATCCACGTTGATTTCTGTTCTATTATGCAATGAACGAAGTCCATCAATAGCTGACGCAAATCTGAAATCAGAATTCGATTTACTGGAAAATCCAGAAAGAAAGTTCACTTTTTCTTCGCTCGATCCATTCTTTTTCTCTTTCTTTTCGTTGTTTTTCTTCTTCTTTCAATTCAAAAAATTGGGCACAATTGACTTCAACTTCAGTTCCATTCGTTGAAATGTGTATTTGTGGAGAGAAATGAAGGTGTTGGTTTTCTGTAAACAAATTGCTCGACGTCGTTTCTTTATGTTTATTTCTCTTTTTTCAAAACGAGAGAGAAGATTTCAAAGAAGATGGATGGTTTCAGTAGACACGGTGGGAATTGAGAAGGAGGTGGAACTCACTGGAGCCACGTGGTTTCTGATTTAGAAAAACTATTCAGGAGTTTAAACTATTTTTTAGAACTAGTTGAAATAGGAAAATAAGCCAACTTTTTCAACGAATTTTCCAAAAACAGTTTATTCTCATGTGACCGAACATTTGCACTTTCAAATGACACCTCGAAAATATCCATTTCAGATCGAAAACTTCCTTTTATTCTTCATGTTTTTCTGTTATTTTTCTTCAAAGTTCATAGATTTCATGTGATTTTTTGCTGTTTCCAATGTTTTTATTTCGTTATTTTCAGATCTTTTTTGAAATAGGAAAACCCACGAAACCAGCTACAGAATCCTCTAAATTCTTCAATCTTCTCCCATCTGATGGCCTAGTTTTCTCCAATCCTTCTCTCCTCAGCCACGTGTTTTATTCCAGATTTCCAACCAACTATACATATGATTTCACGTAAAATATATAATCAATAAGTGTCGTTTTTAGAGTATTTACGTGGGGCGACAAAACCGGGGTGGGCGAGTGGGAGGCAATGAGAAAATAAGGGGAAAAACGAGAAGTATAGATGAGTGAGAGATAGATAAATAATGAAGAGACGCAGACGTATTGTGTGAAAAACGAATAGGGGCAAAAAATGGGAGAAAACGACGGACGGACAGAGGAGGACGATCGGTTCTTTTTCCGCCCCGATGTCTCTCTCCCGTCTTCGTCGTCCGTTGGACAAATACGAGTTTATCGACGAAAATGAGTGGAAAAAATGATGAAGAAAGAGGAAGAAAACGACGGATTACTTTCCCACAACTGTATGCAAAAAATGACGGAAAAAGGTAAGAAAACGGGGTGTTTCCTTTAATTCGATGAAAATGCAAAACGAGGGGAAAATATCAATTTTATGTCGGGGTGCAGGTGACAATATGGTCGACTGGTTGAAAAAAAAGAAAGAAAGAAAGCACGAGTTGGTCTCTTATGGGAACAGGTGGAATCTCGAATAACTGATAGATATTGGTGGAGCAAGGTGAAGAAGAGGAAGGGAAATGTTGAAATTCAAGGATCCATCGTGCTAGATCTTTGAGACAAATGGGGAGGATGGTGCATAAAGATGCAAGAGTTTCAACTTCAGACGATTCAAGATAGGGGCTGTAGATACCTAACTTCCGATTTAGATTTATCATGACACTGTGGAAATCATGGATCTTCGTGGATCAATCTTAACCACAATATTAATGAGAAAAAGAGGGCGGAGTCTGTGAGAAATGGTATTCAGAAGACTCAAGTTTGCTTCTTGTTCATTGAGCTTTCTAGATCAGAAAAACACGTCTAATATCCGTTCATTCAAGAGATTCAGAAATATGTTACATGAATGTGGCTGGAGCCAAACAAGACGGAGATTTTCAGAAAAAAAACTGAAACACAAAAAATGAGTCTTTTTCGTTTAGGAGCTCTACTCGAGAAACACATCTGAAAGAGTAATCCAGACAACCTTTCTAAACGTAAAAAAAATCAGAAGATCCTCAAAAAGACATAAACGTCATTTCGTATCAGACGGAAAAATAATTCGGAATGTCGGAATCCTCAATAAATGCGATATGACATTTGTGTCGAGTGGTTGGCTGCTCTCAATCCAGAAAAAAGTAATGTGCAGATTAAGTGTTTCCTTTTCCGGTTAATCATATTCGAGCCTGCGGATATGGGAAATTGGAACAAGATTGGGCCTTAACTGCTGAGAGAGAGGGAGAGAAAAGTTGTGGCTGATTGAGGGGACGGCAATCGGAAGAATGTAATAGTTTAGGTGGTACAATTTTGGGACGGAGGAAACGAATAGAAATAGTAAATAACATGAATAAGAAGAAAAGTTGAGTTGATTTGATGAGACATGTAGAAAAGTGCTCAAAGGCAAAAATAGTAGTAAGGTTTAAAAAAAGGTACGAGAATTAGAATGAACTGGCGTTTTTGGGAATTCACAAGATCTCAAAAAAGGACTAATTAGAGCTATTTTGTTTGGGCTTGCCTTGAGAGTTCTTCTTCTTTAATCTAATTAAATGACTCATGGTTTTAGGAGAGTTTTTCCAAATTTCAAGTTCATAGATTCATTGCTAAACAAAAACACAAAGTGAGATGTATTTACCCACAAATGTTTTGATCGCTGTTCTCGCTACAAACGATAATGAGAATTTCAAGAAACACTTCTCCCAGTACTAACTTTGATTCGAGAAAAATTGGAAAATATTGTCAGTTTTGATTTATATTTCATACGAGGACATTGTAGTTTTCTCGAGAATAGTTACACAAAAACATAGACCAAGTTGTATTTCGAAGGTAGAGCCTCATGAAGGGTATTTTTAATTCTTTGCCAGATTTCCTCAGGGACAAAACTCGTTTAGCTGATGTTCGAATAGCTTGAAAATATAATTAGTCTAGACTGTTGTCTCTCGAAACAATAGTACGTTCCCAATAAATCTGATTTCAGGTACAAGTCCAGTGAGATACTGTAACGAAGACATGGGTTCTAGGATATATGATTTCAGAATTCTGTGACTGACAAAGACTTAGAATTCTAGAAGGGACATTGACACTCTAAAAGCTCGTTAGACCAAGAGATCCCAGGTTTTCGAAAAAAAACAGAAGGGACCAAAAAGGGGTAGTTAGATAGGAAAATAAGAACTTGTTGGAGTTGGCATGTGCTCTCTCCCTCTCTCTTTCATACACGTCTGCTTCTTCCGTGTCATACACGTGGACAACTTGTTCTCTACTGCTTCTTCTTCTTCTTCGACAACAACTCCGGAAACTCACAAAATAACTCCTTTTTTGCTACGCTTGGTTTATTCTTTCTTTCTACTTTTTTGTGTCCTCCGACAAAGAAAAAGGAAAAAAAGCAACAAAATAACTAGAAAGATATCGAAAAAATAAGGAGTGATGGACAAGAAAAAGGACAAAAGATTTGGATGAAAGCGTTGGTGAATAGGACGTTTTGAAGGAGTTGGAATATTAGAAATGAGGGGAAAACGGATGAAGAAATTTGGAGAGTATTTATGAATTCTAGAGATTTCGAATACTTCCAGAAATAGACAGAAAACAAGAAAATTCGGAACGTGGGAACGGGTTTGAACATGAATTTTTCGTGGGCTGGGACTACTAGATTTTTAACAGAAATCCATCACAAACTTCTCGAAAAATGTATGTTTACTGTGCCTTTCCATTTCTTTATATATTTCTTACTGTTTCATTGGAACACAATTCTGAATATCGTACCGTAAAAATGCCTTTTTTGTGCCTAAACCCGCACAAACTTTCTGAAAAGAAACTTCTATAGAAATACAGAAAACTAAAACAAATTTTCTAAAACTCTGTTCTTAAGAGAACGAGCTCTGAATGAAAAACTTATAAAACTCAGGTATCCAAGAGAGAATTAAATTATGCCGGCGACTCATTCTTGTTTCTTTTCCTGTTTCCAAGTTCACCTGTCTCCGTCCGTAAGCTAGACAGAGTTTATGAAGTTTACCGAGAATCAGTGAAACTAATAAAATAATGATTACTCTGCAATAAAAAGAAACGGATTGAATGAATTATTCGGAAGAAGAAAAAGAAAAAAACAGTGTCTAGACAGAGGAAATGGGAATAAAATAGAAGGAACGATCAAGCAAGTTCTCGTTTTTTGACTTGAAATTTTGTTATTTTTAGAAAATAGAATTGGAGTTGAGAATTAATGAAACTAGTTTAGAACAAAGGTGAACAGAAATAATTTTTTCAGAGTAATTCAATTTTTGGACTTTTGGATCGGGTTACTGTAATGGAGGCTACTCTATACCGTATCCTCCTATGTTATTCTTAATTTTATATTTCAGATTTCGAATTCCGAATTTTGGGATAAAAAGCATTCAAAAAGAGTAAGAATGAGCAAAAACGTTTTACGAATTCTTGAAAAAACGAAAATCCGGAAATCATAAATTCAGGTAAACCGAGAGAAAACGAGCAATCAAGTTGTCGTTCAAAAGCATTGAGAATGTGTCAAAAACTAGCTGGGGGTCTCTTTTTTCTTCTTTTTTCTTCTTCTTCCGATTCCAATTTCAGATGAATGTGTTATTTTGCAAATCTTTCTCTTTTTTTCCTTCTTCTCTCCTTCTTTATCTATAAACCAATTTCTCCGTTTTTCTTCTTCACAAACACACTCTCACTTCATTCCAAAAAATACTTCAGAAGACGAAGAACGTCAATTCAATAACTTTTTGACGCCTGGGCTCGCGAACCAAAACGACAAGTTATTTTTCCGGACGAAAACGACGAAAAATTTCTAAAATTGAGAAAGAAGAAGGAAATTGTGGGTGGGAACGAAAAAAGGAGAGGGAAAGGAAAACGGAAAAAAGAAATCGAAAATTCAGATGAGAAATCAAAAAAATGGTGGAAAAGATGAGGGGGGGAAATGTGAAATTTGATCTATATGGAAATCAAAATACTTTTTTTCTGTATGTGTGCTCTTGTGGCTTCTCTGATTTCTTCAGTCTTTTTTTGGACTCTTTTTTGGATCTTCTCTTCTTTTCACCTCTTTTTTGAGAATTAACAAAAAAGAGGGACCATATCCTCGAAAACAAATTATTACTCAAGAATGACTTTGAGTGACCCAAAACCCCAGATTCGCAACAAATAGATAGTTTTGTAAAGAAAATTGTGAGCGGTTTCTGATCATTGGGAACATTTTTTTGACTTTTAATGATCTGCGAAGCAAAAATTCTTGAATATGGTTACCATACGTATTTGCCTGAAAACAGACTCTATCTGAAAGTTGCAAAGAAGAAGGAAGTTGGAGGTCAAATGAACGAAAACAAAAACGGATGATGGGAGAGAAAAAAGAAGAGAAAAAGTATATGAATATATAAATGAAGGGTTGGAAAAAATAGAGGGGAAGAAAAAATAATTATTGGTGAGTGACTATATAATTTTCATATGTTGAGAAAGAAGAAGAAGAAACAAAAAGAGAAGTAAATTGGAAAATTGGGGCCCTCTTCTATTTTTCCGTTTTATACCTGTCGGATTTAATTGTCTATTGAATGAGAAAACGATGGAATATCTTGGAAGCCGATAGTTTTTGAGAAGAGAGTCTTAAAAATACAATGCTCAAAACAAAACAAATGTATGTTATTGCGACAAAGGTACGCCAAGTAAAAGATTATAGTCTACGTCTGATACTGGTAGTAACAGAACTTAGGTTTTTGACTAAACCTTCATTTTCGTTTTTTCTATTTTCCAACGCCCCGCCCATTTCTACTCGTGGTTCTCACCGAAGCAAGTTTTTTCTCTCTGTCAGTAATAAGTTATGGTCACTGAGCAACCTTATTCCAGTTGGATGAACAATTAGATTCAGAAAAACTTACTTCTCGGAGAGGAAAAAGAGCACTTTTTGGTGCTCTGTGACCTTTTAGAAAGGGAGATTGACAGAGAGGAAACAGTGGAATAACTTCCTTAGCAACATGAACATTTTTCCGAAAAAAGATGTAACGGGGCGGGGGATTCTATTCTGAAAAGGGACCAAAAAGGGAGTGAATGACGTCGGAAACATGAGAGATCGAATGATTAATTGTCAGGAGTCGTGTAGATCGAGGTCTGATAAAAGTGACGGAGCATGTTTTGATACTTTCAAATATTCTTATGAGGGGACAAACTTTTGTTTATTTCGAGGGGATTTCTTCCAAAACTATTTTGAAAGATCAATTATCCAATTAAAAATTACAAAAATTATCAAGTTAAGTCTAGGTACATTTTTCGAGTGAAAAATAAGCTAAACCAAAGATAACTAAACAGCAAAACCTTTTGAATATTTATACAAACTGAAGACTTGAAATTCTGACAAAAATCTACGTACAATCACAAAACTGGTAAATTGTACCCAAAACGGGGATATGAATTCGGAGCCAACCAGAAAAATACTACAATTTCAGTTTTGAAATTGGAATTGGAGTGGTCAAAAAAAGAAATAAAGAGGAAATTGGTTTGAAATTTATTCCAAGAAGATTTGAAGTTAGAAAAGCAGAAATAGAATACCTAACTCATGTTATTATATAATAGACTGAGAACCCTTTAAAAAATTATACAGTAACCTAAAATTATGTCACTGTATTCTCACATTATACATTGTTTTCTCAAAAATTTCCAACTATTTACCTTGATTAAGTCTTCAATTTTTTTGGAAAGGTTCCATTTTCAGTCTTAAAACTAGAAAAGCCCTCAAAGAATACTCCCTGTAATTTGACACAAATGATTTTTTGCAAGAGACTAGAGAAATCGGAAATTCGAGATGCCTGACCATAAAAAACGAGTCTAATCGGAAAAAAGGTCAGACTGAACTCAAAAATGGGAACTAGAAGAGGTATCTGAGATGAAAAAGAACGGTTTTTCAGCTGATATACGAAAGGGAAAAGGACGGAAGGATGGTGGGATGGGATGAGGGGATATACTCGAAGTGATAGAAAAGACGAAGACGAAGAAGACGTTGTAAAAGGAAAAACATGGAAAAGAAGAGAAAGAGATAGAAAGTGTGTCGTCTTCTCTTCTTTTTTTTTCTTCATCTTCTTCTCCGTTTCGACAGGAGAAGAAGGGAAAGGAGGGCACTGCTCACACATCATGGCTTACACGAAGAGAGAGAGAGCTCCCCGAGCACAACATACTCTCTCTCTCTCTCTCCAAAAAAGAAAAGAGAGAGAGAGATGGCTATGTGCCAACCAACCAGGGACCCCCAGCTATAGAAAAAAATGGAGGCGAAAAAGGAGAGGATGAGATGAAATGTGTGTATAAAGATAAATTGCTCTCTCCCGTCGTTTTCCACGTCTCTTCCCGTTTTTGCTCCTGTGCTCCTTTTCCGGAAAAATGAAGAAGAGCCTTCCCTGCCCGCCCTAGCTCCCACCAATATTCAACAAACACCCAAAAAATTTGAAATAAACTGGATTAACGGATATTCGGATGACAGAAAACGAGAGAAGTTGGCTTAAAATGTGTATGTGCTCGATTATTTTTTATTTATTTGCAGATGAAAGGAAAGAAGAGATGGGGAAACGGAAATCGGGATTCGTCATTCTCAGAGGGAGGAGGATTACTGGAAAAGCTTTGACATGTTGAATTATATATGGATTTAGTTTTGTCTCTCAGGTAGACAAATACTCAAAAACAAAGTAAACGACAGGATTTTAAGACTGAAATTTGATTTTCTCGGTAGCGGTTTCAATGAGAAAGGCTACTATTACTTCTGGAATTGGACAATGGCTCCACTCTAACCATCAAAGTCAGAAAACCAAAATTGGAATTGGCTCGTCACGGTTATTAGAAAGTATTTATCTCAGATCCCGCTTGAACTGTCAGTCATCTCAAGATCTAATTGAAAGATCTCTCAAAAAAAGCGGTGAAGTTCAGATTTAGACTGGCTTGTCCGTTCTGAAGAATAAATTTGTACAAATCAGTACCACTGTCTCAAATTATAAGGAACTTATACCTCAACTTATTACAGTACCCTGATTTATAAAAACTTCAAAACCCCTTCCCAACTCTTCCTGAAATTTCCAGAGAACGAGAGCCACTCAAACTGAAACGAAAAGAAACACAACGATGCCTTACCAACCCCAAAAAGGGGGCGGATCTTCTTCTGTCTCTTCTTCTCCTTTTCTTCCCATCACCTAACCAATTATTCTTCTTCTACCCAATCAAATGTATGCTCCGCCCTTATTCAACTTCTACAGTATCCTCTACTTTTGTAATGTGCTGACGTCCTTCATTCAATTTTTAATTTTCAAATTTGTCAAAAATGTCACTCAGAATTTGGCCGAAATACAAATGAAACATAAGAAAATGTGGTGAAAAATGAATAGTAGGTGGCAACGAAAATTCTAATTCGGAATAAGAAATGAAGATGTTGAGTATTGTTGCGAGGAAAAATGTCATGTCTTGAGAGGAAATTTATGTGTGCTTTGGGCAGAAATTCAATGGAAATTCCTATAAAACCAATGTATGGAATAACTGAAAAACTTCTAATTTCATTCTGGAAACTACAGAAACTTGATTTCTGTTTTATGATTGACAGAAAAAATGTAGTCTAGATACCTCATGATTAACATGAAATCTGTAGATTCAAGCGGAAAGGGAAAATGGTTTCGTCATGAGTTAATGTGGAAAAATAAGCTATTTTCAGACTGTGACTAATACTTTCTTTCATGTGGATCTCAAAACTAAAAACTGAGTAATGCTGCTCCATCGCAATGAGCTCCACAAGTTCTGACAGTTGAACAATTGCTCCGAACAAGTTGTGTTCCTAATCAGAGATCTAATTCAAAGTTTCATTTACTGAAAAAACAAAGACCACGGAAGGGAAAAGTTTGGTGTCGTAAAACAAATAAAATGTCATGTTTTCGGATTGAAATGCAAGTGAAAAAGCTTTGAAAGAGACAGACAAACAGACAGAAAGAGAAAGACAAAAAACAGAGAGAACAGGTCAAATATTGACTTTTTATCTTTTTCTAAACCACTACCACACAGAATAATGGACACGTTTTGACCTCTTCTCAAATCGAAACTCAGGGACTTTCCAGATATAGGTGTTGAACTGGGGTACTGTAACTTGTGGCCTCCAGTAATGAGTACAATTGCAGACAGATTACTGTACTCATTCTTTGCTTATTTTATAATCCACCAAATTCCAAAAATCCCAACACATTCACTTTTATTCTTCGTATTCAACATGTTTACCTACTTCAAAAAGTCTGCATAATCAGGATCGAAAAGTCTAATTTTGATCCTTGATTGGTTGGGATTTCCAGATAATTCTTAAAAAGAAAAAAGGAAATATTTGGTCAAATATATCTTCTCATCTCTGGAAAAAGGGAAAAAGTTTGTTTGTTAGAGACGAAAAAACTGAAATTGGATTATCCGGGGGGAAAGAGAGGAAGAGGGGGGACGCCTCCAAGTTTTTTGATGATGATGATGTTCACAAAATGGGAAAGAAATGGGATTATTTTGGAAAAAGAAGAGGATGGAGGGATTTATTGAGGGAGTGAATTCAGGAAATGATAAAAATCTGTGAGGGTTTTATGTTATTTCTGTTGGGAATAGGAGTACCGGATTGAGTAACGAACTGATAGGGGTTCGGATTTGTTCGAAAAGTTGTCCAAACCAAAATAAACTTTTGAAAAGTGAAACACAGAATGCAGAGGTGTTTGTGCTTCCTGACGTATCGAACTTATATGATTCGTACCGAAATTTATGAATACAGTATGTATAGTCTGGTGAGCTGATATATTCATATCTTCCCACTATCGTCTCTTTACTTTTTTGAGTCAATATTTTCAACTTGTGGTCTTTCATTATCCTAGTTTTATAGGTTAGTTTATAGTAAATTATATTTTGGTGACTTGGTGCACTTTGGAAACATGGACACTCAAAATTGAGCTAGAAAACGCTGAAAAACTCGTATGAGGAGAAATAGTTCTTATTTACTTTATCCTGAAAATGTGTTCCTCCCACGTTAGAGTGTACTGTATTCAATGTGAAAAAGAAATCTCGAACAATAATTGTTCCGAATGAAATGGAAAAAGAAGAGTACCCTTCCAATACTACTAGTCGTTTGGCACACAACGGCACACATCATTTTCAGTTGTCACTTTGCTCTTTTTTCAATTCACATTTGTTTTCCAAAAACATATACATACACAAATTCTTTCTCGTTTTCTCTCATTTTCTTCCCTTTATGGCTTCTCCTTTCTTCTTTTTTTTTGACATGATGATGTTGGGTGGTAAACGGGAAAAAAGGAAAAGAGTTCCGGTGAAAAGAAGGAAAAATGAAAAGTTTGTTGCAAGGGAAAGTTGTAAAAAATGAATTGTTCAAACGTTTTCAAACGGGAAACGGAACTTGTCAGAGAGCAAAAGTTAGTGGAACACGAAATGTCGAAAGGACTTCTTTGGAAATTCTCAGAAAAGAAAGGAAGAAATGTTGAGTACAGGTGCCTCAGGAGTGTTGGAACTTGAGGAAATACGAGACGTTATAGGCTCGGGATGTTAATGAAAAAACAGTACTTTACATCGTTTCGCAAAAAATCAATTTGGTTCGATCTGATTAAAGCAGTAATCTTTCTATAATTCATATGTTACCAGTATACAGATTGTTTTAGGCGCACATGTTCAACACAGGGGGCGGGGCTTGCTCCTCTTCCGCCACATGTGTTACTATCAACACAAATATCTAAGCTTAATCATATACATTAGTAAATTCCCCGTTTTTTCTATTAGAAAAACCTTTAAATAAAAATTGAATTTCAGAAAAATTACAAATTTTCACAGACCAACATGTAAAAAAAGTGATTAACCACCCTTATATTGATAGATATTCACCCATACATACCCATACACCGTTTGGGCCCGACGCGGTTAAAAAAAAGTGTTGGATGGGAACATCTGCGGCAGAGAAGAACAAAAAGTTGTTTTTTCTTAATCAAAAACAGATCCCAATAAAAATGAAAAATGAGATCAATTCAAAATTTCTGCTTTCCCATCCGGGGACGTTTGCTGTCTACTTCTCGTAGGTGACCTCATTTTTGGTGTGTGAGTCGATGTTGTTTGGCGAGAGTTCAAACGTTCTGAAATCTCACAGAAGTTACATTAGAATTGAGATGAAAACCCACGAATCAAGCTATCTGTTGACTGTTTATATTCAGTTTTCTTCGCTTGTTCACTTTCATTTATCGCGTTGAGAAGATCTACCAGGCGGAGCTGGAAATCAAAGGGTTACTGTATCTACTGAAGAATGATTATGTGCTACCTTAAAGTAGTGAACTTCTGAAAGCGCAGTGATTTTTTTGGCTTCTTCTTTTTCGTTGATTCTTTCACGAAACGGACATCCCAGGTTTTCCATTAGCTTATTCAGAAGTTTTTTCCCAGCAATCAAAACAGGAACATTAGGTTTCACTGTTTTGTTGTCATGGTCTTTGGATGTACTGAAAATAGAGAGAGTGCAAAACAAGAGACACAAGCAACGAGAGTTACCTTCTCATAGAAGGAACCTTGATCTCTTGATCGAATGATCCGGAATCATTTGTAACCGAAACCTTGCCTTTCCAAATCACTAAAAGACTATTTCTCACAGACAACTCTTCATCTTTTTTAGCGATTCGAATCCTCTCCACTGCCAACATCTGTCGACATTTCAAGTATCCAATCTCCAAATTTTTCAAAACTTGACACTCTTCCAGAAGATACTGTAGAACACGGAGTTGTTGGGAAAAGGATAACGGATAGCTCTTGTCCGTTCCAGCCTCTCGACACCATCCAATCACTGCGTTATCAGCGCGATCGTCGACGGAAGACCGGACGCGACGCTGATTGTTTTCATCGATTTTTCCAAATAGTTCTTCCAGAATGTCTTCGATTGTGATGATTCCGATTACTTTTGATCTGGAACAGAAGTTATATGATTGAGGTGAGGAAAACCTAACTTTCGAAATTTTTTAAATTATGTTTTTGAAAAATTAGGTTTTGATTTTATAAATACGAGTTGTGGCTCATTTTCTTTATTACTAAGTTAATTTGCAATCTACGGTATCTTTCATTCAGCTTACACCCACAGCCAGCATCTAAACTCACTCATAACTCGTATACTTCACGACACATGCAAAATGAAAGTCTCCAGTCCTCATCTGATTTAGAAGAAGCTGTGCATTCATCTCAACATTCACATACTTCGCCACGAATTTCGCCTTTTTATTCTTCTTTTTGAGTGTTTCCAATTGAAGAAGGACTTCTCGAACTGTCGGTTCTCTTCCCAATTCACACGCAACCAGATTCAGATCTTTCATATTCAACAGTCCAACTATTGTATTCTTGTTTTTGTCATGGTAAACCGGAATTCGAGTGTATCCTTTCTCTACGAGTGTGAGGATAGTCTGGAATAAAAGGGATGGCTACAGTAACCTTATAGTCTACAGTAATTCTACAATAATCCTACAGTAAGCCTACAGTACCCACCGATCGATTCAGCCTCTGAGACCTTGACAACATGAAGACTTCATCAATAGGAACCATCAACTCTCCGACTTTCTTATTCGCAAATGTCGTGGCGTTCTCCAGAATTGCTGAAATTAGGCACAATCTGGAACTCCCTTTGCCCCATCCCCCATACTTTTCACTTTCTCATTCGCATTCTTTGCCATATTCTGAATCATGCACGTCTTCTCTTCTTCCGTCAGAACTTCACGAACATCTCTCTTCAAGAATCTTCCCAACACACAAGAAACCGGATAGGCGATGGGAAAAGTGACAATGAAGATGAGGTAACTAACAAACCATAAACCGGAGGCCAGGGTGAAACCGAATTTACTGTTGCAGATCGCCTGGAAACAAAGATTAGGAATATGGGAACGACGTTTCGCAATTGGATTTGCTCAAAACTGGGACATCCAAGTTTTCAGAAGAAACGATTTCAAAGACGCTCGAAACTCGAAAAAAGAATAGAAAAGTAAAATTAAACTGCATATCAAAAGTCCGCGACAACACATTTCTGATCAATTCAATTTACCTGCGGAATAACTTCTGCAAAGATCAATGAAATCAAAGCGGGAACGACGATTTTCATAACAGATTCATTCGGTACTCCATTCAACATTTTCTCGACGTTCGTAGTGAACAGTACTGTGAAAATGGAGGAGAACAGGGAGAATGAGGTGACAAGGTAGTTGGATTGACGACGGACGATAAGGATTCGACGAGCGCGTTTCTAGAAAAAATAAAGATTCCATTTTATTCCAATTCAGAATCACCCACCGCCAACGAAGCATCTCCTTGATTGACTAAATTGTTCAGCTCTACAATCGAAAACTTCATATATCCAAGTGTCATTCCAGCAGCATACGCCGACATCAAAATGCAGAAACAGCAGACAATCACAGAATCCAATCCAAACTTTTCAGTTGTTGGATCCTTCGACTTGATGTTTAGAAACTCTTCCGTGTAGGCGTTAAAGTCCTTATGACATAAATGGTATGTACTCGTAGAAACATTGAATGGAAGTCCATCTCGGACTTCTAGAACTGCAAAGGAACATGCTGAATGTAGAGAAACAGCAGGTACTGTACTGATCTTGTCGTTGTTGGGGATGTAGGCATCCTAAAAAAACATTTCAACTCGACTGAAAACCTGAAACTAAATAGGTTAAACTCACCTCACACTTGGTGGCAGTTGTAAAATAAAAGTCTCCTCCTCGCGGTATATTGTTTCCTAACACCCGAATTGCGAATGACTGATTCGGATTGACTTTCAAATCACCTGAGGAATCAAGACGGACTCCGGCGAGATTAATGTCTGTTGGTGCTTGAAATGAACTCCAGATGAGATGAATTATGATTGTGAAACTGATACGAAGAGCCAACATTTTTGAATCGAGAGTGAAATTAGAAGGTGAGGCAGGCGGAATGATGGACGGGACGGAGAGAAGTTATGAGACGTCAGTGTGAGGTATTCGGAAGAAATCGGTAAATTTACCGGTAAATTTACCGGTAAGTTTACCGGTAAATTACCGGTAAGTTACCGGTAAATATTTACCGAAAATTTACCGGTAATTTACCGGTAATTTACCGGTAAAATTTCGGTAAATTTTCGGTAAATTTTCGGTAAATATTTACCGGTAATTTACCGGTAAATTTTACCGAAAGTTGTCGTTCCGAATAGTTGTTTACCGGTAAATTATCGGTAAACAGCTAAATTTTTTGCGTTTTCTGGCTGCAATGGTTGCATGTCCCAGCCCTAAAAGAGACTAACCGGGGTTTCCGGTGATTTTTTAGATTCTGTAACCAATCTCAAGTCCAGAGATAGCTACTCGTTTATTTTTTTCGAATTTTTGGTAGATTTCTGAATACATTTCCTTTTTTTGGAGTTTAAAATAAAAACTTTAAAGCGAAAAAGGGTTTTCTATCAGAAAATGGCAGCTTAATTCGATTCGCTCAAAAATTCTACCAGAAAGTGAAAAACAAAAAAACAAAAAATTTCGCCACCACTGGGAATCGAACCCTGGTACTCAAATTAGTACGAAAACGTCCAAAAATATGTCTTGGTTTCTTATTGGACCTAACCATGTGAGCAAAACACAGAAAAGCATGGACGGGAAAAATAATGAAACGAAAATTCACGATTTACCGGTAATTTACCGAATACTCATTTACCGGTAATTTACCGGTAATTTACCGGTAAATTTTCGGTAAATTACCGGTAAATTTTCGGTTAATCGATTTTTTACCGGTAATTTACCGGTAAATTTTCGGTAAAAATTACCGGTAAATTACCGGTAATTTACCGAAAACTGCATTTATCGGTAGTTGTTTACCGAATACCTCACACTGTGAGACGTGGCATCTTGATGACACGTGGAATATTGGGAAAACACGTTGTGAACAAGAAGAAGAAGGAGTTCACGTGAATAATTTATGAATTTTGGATAGCTTTGGCGCACAGCAAAAACTGTTTTTTTTTGGCAAAGACGACAAAAGTCGAGTTTTTTCTTTACCTTATGAGATATTTTCGAGTAGAAGTCAAGTTCAACGGCCTGAAAAGTTAGAATTCATTCCAAAGTTTTGACACTAACAAGGATCGCATTTATTCAGCATTTTGAAGAGAAGGAAATACGTGGAATACATAAACAAATGGGACACACTTTCGTTCGTTTTAATCAGCCACAGAATTAAAAATTGGCCAAGTCGGATGAGGAAGATTCATAAAAAAAGAAGAAGGAGAGAGATCATCTAGAATATTGTGAAGAAGGGAGAAAAGAAAAAGAAAAACGATGAATCAACGGAAGAAATTAATCAATAATCTTGCTCGGCGACTCCTTCAGCTCCGCTTCGTTTTCCGAATCTCATCCATTTGGCCGATGGAGATCTCTTTCCGAATCTGAAATTAATAAATGATTTTCAGCATTTTCAGCATTCAATTCAGTCCATCTACACCCACTACGTGCCTCCTCTCAAATAAAGATCTTCTTCTCCCTCAACTTCTTAAGTAAATTCTTTCTTACAAACACTTTAATATCGTTTTATGAGTCAATTGAAAGAAGTCATAACTTCTCTTCCCCAAATAAACTTTCAAATTGGTTCTTCTCCTGTTTTCATGATGTTATGCATATTTTTCAAAAAAAAAAAGTTGAGCTGAGAAGATTTCTGGCGGATCAAGTATAGGTTTATTCTGGATCTTCCAGTATTAGCTTTTGTTATTCAACAGATTTTGATAATTTTGTGCTAGATTTTAAAAAATAAAACGAATAAGAGGAAGTAAAATTGACAGTGAATGATTGAACCAACAGGATATGAAATCCCGCAACATCAGCCCCTTCGGATTCCTACAACAGGGTGTCCCCGATCTTTAAAAGTCAAGAAAGTATCCATTTCAGGCCTCCCGTTATAAAAAACATATCCTTTTACAATTTGATGTCATTTTCATAAAAACCTTCTTCCAAACTATTCCCACGCCTTCTCTACCCTCTCCCCAATGTCTTCTACTTCCTCTCACCTCATCCATTTTGCCGATGGTGACCGCTTTCCGAATCGCATCCATTTGGCTGATGGAGAGCGCTTGATGTGCTGAAACGAAAAGGAAATTAGAATTTTTAAATGAAATTTTTTGAGAAACTTCATTGTCTTGTGACATTGAAACGAGATACTATTAGAATACTGATGGACGAATTCAGAAGTGACCTACTCCAATGTTCATTAACTAAATGTTCCCGAGACTCACCGGCTCTATAAGAAGAGCGTCGTTCTGCTCTATTCCAGCCAATTGTTGTCCATCCAAATCGAAGACTTGAGCCGATACCAGTGATACAAGAAGGAGAATGCAGATCATGGAACGGTTCATTTTTGAATTATCCTGGAATATAATCTGAATGAATTTCTGTCGCTAATCAGAAAAAATACTGAGAAAAGTAAAATACGAATTCTGTCGAAATCTATACGGAGAATGAAATGGAACAAAAGAATTACAGAGTTTTCACTATTTCACACACTTCTTCGTCGCTTGTTGTTTTTTCTCACTTCTTCTGATTCAAATTTTCTCACAACCTTAAGGGGAATGAGGAGAAAATTTCAAATTATGAGAGGATTTTTTCCCAGAATTTCGAAAATGGTTATGAGATTTTTAAAAGTTTTGAGGCAACCGATTGGTAAACAGAACGCCTTTGAACACGGTTAAAGTCAAATGAAATGGCTGGAATTTCTTCAACTTTTTCTCTGAATTATTTGGTTTCCGTTCCTTAAAAACATGAGTCACGTGGAACTTTTCCAAAAGACTAAATTTCAAAAAAAAATCTAGGAAATCTCAAACAGCCGTATTAGTTCCGGTCCATTTGAGTTGTGTTGTCATTCATTTTTCTGTTCTTTGTAGGTTTTTTTTTTCGGACTTCAAGGATTCAGGAGGATCGATGTGTTCAAAGTTGGGATTCTCTAGACTTGAGAAGATGTCCGAAAAATAGAATCCTTCATCCCTCGAACAAAAGATACGTCTTCTCCGTGTTGTTGATCGTTAACGTATGTTTTTCAATTTGATTTACTTTCTTTCAGAAGAGAAAAAGAAGACGTCAAGTGGGAGGAAGATCTTCCCACCACCACGCAGATTCAATTTCCCGTTGGCAAGTGAGAAGAAGAAGAAGAAGAGAAGAAGGAATCGAGTAGAAGACGTAAGGAAAGAGGAGAACTGTTGAGCATAATGTAACGTAAACACATATTTTGATTCTCTAGTTCATTGCTATGGTTCTCCCAAATAAAAGTAATAAATGTCCCAGAAGACCTAAGTATCAATAACAACTGGTAGACAATGGATTTCAATAACAGAAAAGAGCAAACAATAAGGTGACGTTTGATCTCGAGAAGTTCGGATCGACTTGGATCTCAATGGAGTTCCAAACACTTCCGAATCTCGACGATTCTGGTCCTCTCGAGATCCGAACGTGTTCTTCACTCGATTCAGTTTTCAGACTACTCTTGGAACTTACCTGGAGACAGACAAGTTATGAAATCAGCTGTCATCTGATATGGAATACAATTAATTGAACATACCGAGAAATATCACTCTCCAGAGAAATACAATATTGTTTTTTTCGAAAGAAAAAAGAGAAAATCTGGAAAACTCGAGAAGAACGAGTTCAGCTGGTTGTGTTCAACTTAGAAAACTTTCAGATGTCGATTCAGAGTAAAATGAGAATATGAGTAAGTGATTAAATGGGAAAAAGAGAAAAAAAGAATGGAAAACAATGACTCAATTTCTATAATTTCCGTTTCTCGAAAAAATAAAAAAAGAACGGAAATTGGAAATAAAAGGCTCCGAAAAGTGATAAATGTTTCATACATTTTTCATTTTCAGTTCATGATTTTCTGAATTTCAATTTTCTGAAAAAGAGATGGAAAAATCTGCAAAAAGTGGTAAATCATCCAGAAAAACAATTAAAATTGAGAGAGAAAAAAGGATTGAAAAGCTGGGAGTGAAAATGAAGAGAGCTGTCAAGAAGGAAGAGCTTATTCTCCAAAAGTAGGCGGAGCTTCTCGTGGCGGTGCTCTTGGAGACCACGCCCATTTCTAGTGCAATGACGTAATGGAGAGGAGAGAAATGCTGGAAGAAAAATGGAAAATGAAGAGAGTGAAATAGAAGGAATAATGAAGAAAAAAGTAATCAAAGTATAGTGGATTGGAAGTGGGGAAGCGAAGAAAAAGGAAAGTCAATCTTAAAGTATATTGACTGGAAAATCAGAATATGAATGAAAAGGAGTTGAATGGATTATCAGCATTCCAGAACATGCTATTAGCTTAATAAAAAAGTTCGAAAAGAAAATGAAGAATGCGGAGAAAGGGAAGATGCCCGAGGAGCTGATTACTGTACTGTGGAAATATTCATTTCAGTTTCCGACTATGACATTTGAGAATAAAATCGAGTATCAAGTGACGAAGACATATCTGCCTCGGAAGAGCTCGTACTAGAAACATAGGTTTGATTGAAGGAAAACAGCTTTTGAATTTATATGTAAATTAAACACAAAAAGACACAAGCGTTCTAAAACGTTGTAAAATAGATACCTTCCAGACCTGTCGAGAATTAAAGTAAAAATCTGTATGAGGGTTCCCATGTCACCATTTCTCCAGATATTTCACTTTCTTCTCAAACTTTTTACAAGGATTCTACATGAGTTCAAAAAAGATAAACTGCCAAACCATATTTCTCAAAGACGTTTGTCTGAGTTGGTAAGAATTATTTGCTCTCTGCTCTAAAGTTCAATTCTCAGAAATCTCAATTCCAGTTTCTACCGGTTTTTGACTCCTAGAACATCCTCCACTCTCAGATCTCTGAGAAGAGTTAGTCTGGAAGTTGAATGTTTTAGACAGATATTCATTCTTGTTTACCAGTCCTTGAGTTTGTGAAGGAATGTTTTTTGGATTCCAGAGGTCGAAGTTTAACAAAAGTATTCTCAAGAACAGATGAAACAATCAGGTAATGCTTTGGGGCAGGGATCCAGGAAATACTAAAAACAGATGTGATCTTAACTTGGATGAAACAGAAAACTGTCCCTGATTATGCTTTCTAGTTAATTTCTCAACTTTGATAACTCCGTTAGCTACCATACACAGACATCAGAACCGTGCAACATGAATTCTGAAATCAGAAGCATCAAGACAAACTAGAACTTTTAATTGTTCAGTCAACACCCACCCGCTTCAGAACTCTTTTTCTGAGAACACAATAAATTTGAATTCTGAATACAAATCAAAGTTCCCACCTACAAAAATCTGAACTATTCCTTGAAAACACGGAAAAAGAAACGGTGGGTGGCTGTAGAAAAATAAAAACAGAATGAGAAAATGAGGCAATTTACTAAGAATACTTAAGCCAGTGCAAATGGACTTTTCTCATTGAAAACTAGGAAGAAAGAGGAAAAGAATCATGTGGAAATGACTCGAATTGCAGAAGAAAAAGGGTCAGATTCTCTAAAAACTATCTCTTGTTTTCATCTAATGATTCAAACGATGAAAATGAGGTGAAAGAATGAAATTGTTTACATCCCATCGACTCTTTCCTTTGTCATCAACACTCGAGATTCGAATAATAGTGAAATTGTAATTTTTGACCTACAAAAAAGAGATTTTTGGTGGAATTGTGGCTAATTGGCTTTGGATCATCTGGACCTTCTCGTCGCAAGAAACAACTGAATTTGCTCCTGATTTTTGTACCAAAAGGACACAACGAGATTATACTTTACAGGCGTCATCTCAGTTACATTCTGCAGAATCCATTTATAGAACTTTGTGCTCTTTTTCGTTAGAATCTCAGATATAATAATGAGCTCAATTTGAAGTTTCGCCTACGTAAATGTCGAGCACAAAGTTTGTAAAACGATTGAAAAGTGTGAGAACTTCATGTGATCTTGCGGAACTGAAGAGAAATTTCGAACAGTGAGCAAATCCAAAGTCTTGAAAATTTCAGTCTCGATCGGACTAAAGTCTGTTGTTTTCAGATACGACATGTCCGAAATTGAACGAACTTTTAAGCCGAAACCACACCAAAGCAGCCAGTACAAATCCTCATTGTCTCTGGCTCTCTGGTTCACTTTCCAAGGTGAATGAGATGAAAAGTGTGCATTTTTACGTGAGGATGCTCGCAGGCTTCGCATTCGGCTACAGTAATCCTACGCACCTAAACTATGGAGTTTCAATTATTGAGCCAATCTGGTGCAGGAGCGAGTAACCCTATAAAAATGCTTCCTTTTCAATTTTCGAAATGACAAATATGTTTCTTAGCCGTCAGACTACTGTACGCCCAACCCAAATTTCCTTTTTCTTCCACATCTGAAAGAAAAACAAACCAATGTAAATTGATGTCTTGTTCTTCTCCTCTTTTCCTCTTTTACAACAATTCAAATCTATACGTCATGCAGTACGAGGTGCCTCTTCTTCTTCTAAATATGTGCCTTCTCCTTCTCCTTCAACACCAGGAGAAGCATCCTTTCGTCTTGAGAAAACCCATTGAAATGCTCATTTCGTGTCACCAAAAAAGACATCATCCACCGCGCCTAATTGTACCCCTTTTCTCTCCTCATTTTGACACACATACAAGAACGAAACGGGCAGGAAAACGAGAAACCGATAGCTCTTACATGTTTCAAAAAATGACACTACAATCTGGAAATGGATCTACGTGTTTTGATGCGGAGAGAGGGGAAGGACCATTTGGAAAGAGATGGTTCAGTTACTGGTGGGATCTAGAAAACACAGTAGAGTTATACTTGAGTCTCCAGATCTTCTGATCAGTTCTCGCTTCAGGTCTAGTTGGGATCTATCCTCGATCTTTCAATCTAGAAGTTCCTAGAATGAGAACTTCCTCCGAGTCCCTGATAATCATCTCCCACACACTAAAATAATAATGTGGGTTGAAGTGAAGTTCCGGTAATAGTAATCCATAGAGAATGAGATATGATATCATTCTATCAAAATATCATGGGAAACGGGAAGGATAATAACTCAACGAGTTGGTGCAATGCTAACAGATAAATCATAATAAAAGTGGATGGAATAGGTAAATGTCACGTAGCAATACGACTGAAAATAGGAAAAAAAGAAGGGAAAGTATGGAATGAGTTGAGGGGGAGAGACCGAAAGAACGTTTTCAGAGTCATTAGAGAAGTCAAGTTCCCAAGTTGAGTGTCACTAATTGTGGAACTCCAAAAAGAAAAGAAAGTTTCTGGAAAGAGGTCATCTGCCTAATTAAAGAGCTATTAAGACGGTGTGAATGATTCTTGTTCAAAAACTTTGCATTGCAGGACGAACCAAATATGGGAGTCAGGATTTGAACTGATATCTTAAGGAGTGCATACCCTACCAATCGAGATATGTTTTAAAAAATATAATCACTGGACTGAAGTATAATTTTAATCTAGATACCACGACTTCTGTCGGTCGTAAATTTCATGTCTATAAAGCTTTGTATACGAATATGACAGATTTATAGCATTAGATGACTATGAATCAAGTAAGTTGTAACCCCGAAACTTTGTAACTAGTCGATTTGAGAAGTTTCAAATTAAAGTGACCATACCCTGAACTGGAGGTTCAATTGAACTGTTTCACTAACTAATTTGTCATCTCAAGACGGACTCTTCCTATCTTAAATCGGATCAGTCGTGTTCCTCCAGTTGAATGTAAGAACCTCGTGTTTTTTGGTTTCCGCTGTCTCATCCATTCAGGAGAAAGAAGAAAAAGATACTCTTCTTCATCTTCCCCCCAAAAACCGATCAACAAAAGACGTCGTAGTCGAACAACCTAATCCAATTCTTGCCTCTTTTCTCAGGAAATCACAGTGTACAACAGAGAAAAAGAAAAGGAAAAGAATCAAAATTTCATAAAGTATTTATGCTTCAGAAGTCCCTCCGTGAAATCATTGAAACCAACTTGCATTTGCATATTCTTTTTTTTTTTCGCCGGGAACGTTTCCTACAAAATAAATATTCAGAATATATCGACGGGATTACGGTAGTTGTCGAGGGGACACATGACAAAATAATTATATGCTCCCATCATCATCATCGTCTTCCTCTTTTTTCCGTGTCCCGATGCAGAAGGCGTTTGAGGGAAAAATCAGAAGCAAAAATGGGATGTGAAACGGGGGGAAACTGGCAATTAAAGCATCTCCGGTTCCTTCTTAGAGACATGATAATTTATTCAGTGTCAACGTGGAATTTCCTTGAATTTCTCTGATCACGAAACCATTTGAAATGGAGGAAAACCGGAGTAGGCGAAGGGGGAACCAGTAAATATTCAATGATATTTTTTCATGTTTTAATCTCTTATCTTTCATCAGAAATGTGTCTCGGAAAAGATATTTTCGGTCGAACAACTTTCAGAAAAAGCGGAAATAAAAAACCCCGATTGAAATTTTTTCGAAATTTTTAACCCGGGATTGACGCATTTCCTGTCCTGTCTAGACTCTGAACTCGAGAAAAATATTCTGAGTAACTTACAGAAGTTAAGAGGCAATTCAACAAATTTCGAATTTCTCAAAAGCTACACCGGGGTTTCGGACTATTTGAAGGAAACTGTATCTAGTTTATTGACCTTGAAAAACCCAACGAACCATTTCAAAATTTGCAAGGAACGGAAGTGTGTCATGGAACTAGTTGACCTTTTTGAAAAATCGTCATGGAAAGAGAGAGAGCAGGGATTACAAAGATCTGCGTTGTCGTGGAATGAATGTGGGAGAGTTGAAACATTTTGGAAGGGAAATATGTCTCGTTAGCAAATAAAAATTATTAGAAAAAGGATACAAATATCGGAACCAAAAATGTAGGAGATGTAGGGGACACCTATCCATCATCTGACTTTTTGTCAAACTAAATTTGAGTTGCCGTGAAAAAACAATGATTTTAGCTTACGCACGAGAACAATATCCGTGGAATTATATATCAGTTTCCCGGAAGCTTTCGGTTCTGAACCACTTGTGAGCATTGGGGCCAAATTGAAATTTGCGACCACATAACGAACAAAAAAACCCGATATTCGTAGAGGACTGTAATCAATTATTACTAGTTTCTACTGAAAAGTACTATTTAGGATGTGAGCTTTATTTATATTAGCTCAAACCCAAAATCATACTTCCAGCAAACTACTTCCAATTCAGTGAAAAATCAAAGTTCCCCACAAGCCAATCCATTTTCTTTATTACTTCTCCATAGAAGTCGGGAACAATTCTCAATATAAAAGAAAAGAGGAAATCTCCTCTCCACAGAATCTATATCCAATTTTCGAGAGTATATCATGCTTCACCGCGTTCAGGTCGTTTCCCTACCAAATAAAAAACTCTTGGATTGGGTAATCTGAGAGGAAAGATTCGGTGGGATACTCTGATGACATCACGAAGAATTCAGAAGACGTCGTTGGAGAATTGGGGAAATGAGGTGAGGAAGAAGAAGAGAATTGGGGGTCAGAATAGGCAGACGAAGCTGGGTAATTGGACATCTGAATGCTGAAATTTCAGTTTCATTAAAAATGTACAAACATTTTTCAATTTTCCAAATGTTTAATTTTTCAAGTTCCTATCGTTCTCACTTTCCAGATCTTATGAACCAGCTAAGCTGAATAAAGCAAAACTCTAATTTTGCGATTATCTTCATGGACGCAATTATTGAATTATTGCAGCATATTCCTTATATTTGTTTATTGATTCATTCAAAAATAATCACTTTATTGGGTTATAATCCTCTTGAAACAACTTGATTTTTATCATCTGGAACTCTTCTCTTCTCTACAAAACCTAAAATAAACGCACATTGAATTATCACATTTATTTGTCAATTGATTGGTCAAAAAGGAGAAAAACGGAAAAATTGAAGAAAAAAAAGATAAGAAAAGGAGAAACATTGCATATAGCATTAGTTGTCAACTATACATAAAACCAACAAAAATGTTTTCTTTTTCCTTTTTGTTTGACCATTATGTTACTACTGTACAGGGAGGGGAAGAGGGTACCAATATTCATGACTAACCATTCCATTTTTAGTTTTTAGAGGGCAGGAAGAGAGGAATCGACAGGCTACTATAGTCCATTTTTATCTCATCTTTTGCTTTTCCCTATTATTTTTTCGCATTATTATTTTTGAATTTTTTTCTAGATTAGCAATTAATTTCATCATTCCTATTCTGACTCTGATTCAGTTTCCTCAAATCAGTGTTCCTTTTTTCTGAAAATCTCTTCTTTCCAAGTCATCCAAAAACTTCAAAAACAACTTCCACATACAAAAAAGCAGAAGCCCATCTTCTAACTTTATGACATGAATATATGGGATGTCCGTCCTCATATTTCTTTTCTTTTCTCTCAAATTCTTTCAAAGTTTGCACACAGAACAACCAAATTTCTCTTCTTTCAATTTTTCAGATCTCCAGAAGAATGGCATCTTTAGTACGAGAAATCTCAACCGTTTGCTTTCTTTTCGCAGTTTTCAGTGTATCATCTGCAGATAGTTCTTGTAAAGGGACGTGTACACATGTATGTGAAATTAATATGTGAAACTTTAAATCAGAATCTGAATAATTTTAAGGATGGATACCCTCTTCCATGTGGAGTCTGGCTGAAAAATGAAACAAAATCAGCATCATTGGGTACTTATGCGGTGAGTTGAAATATTGCAGTTAATGACAAAATTTAAAAAAAACTTAAAACACAAAACAGTTTTTAAAAAATCTGTTTCGGTTTTTTTTCTATATTATAAAATAGAGCTGATAAATCTTAACACGTATTCTATTGATTTTTAACAGTATCCAACATGTTATCCGGACACAAGAGATATGGTCGAAACCCTAAATTCTTAAAGTCCTCATGAAAACATGTTTTATCTCTTCATCATTCTCTGAAAATCCCTCAATTCCAGTTGAATAGCGGGGTGGCCAAGCTACATTGCTCATTCTCGTCCCTACCAGAACCCGTTCAAATTCAATGGATGTTTCGTCCATCTGATAGTGCAACTGCTCAATGGAGAGAATTCCCATGTGCCAAAAAAGAAGAACATAAGAATTGCCAGTGAGTTTCCAATCTTTTTGGTTTCAAGAGATTAGAAAATCATTGGGAGCGGAAGTTAGAAAAAATTTGTTTGGTTTTTAGTTCTTGTTTGCGAATCAGAACTATTCGGAAGAGCGGAATGAAATATACAGAAAATTACTGTTCACAGTTCCCACAAGAAAATATATAACCACATGTAGAAGGTGTTTAAACATCAAGGAGTTAGCAGGTATAAGAACATACAGAGGGATACTGTAAAAGCATCCAGGACTTGATTTAAAAAACTACTTTTCATAGAATGATTCTGATCAACACAAGCACCAATCGGGTTCTCAAGATTTTTTATTTTCAGAAAAGAAGAAATCATCGTTGAATCGCATTGTGAAGTTCGAATGAATTCTCTTAAAATGAGTGGAACATACAAATGTGCAGCAACAATTCCAAATCAACACGAACAAAGATATCGGGCATTCAGTTCTGAATTTGCAATCAACGTCGTTGGAATTGAACCTCTTCGAGTCATTTCAAGCAGATTACCACTAAATAAGAATGGTGAAATTAATCTAGAAGTAAGTGAAAACTTTAAATTACCGGAATTCATTGTATCATTTCCCAGGTATGTGCGAACCCTCGTCCAGAAGTTTTTTGGCACACGGTTGATGGGATAATCTCACCGGAAAAGTCATCAAAGAGATTCGCAGTTACATCTCTCACACCAAGAACCTCTCTAAAAGTACAAAGTGAACCATTATCTCCAGTCCCATATTGTTATCGAACCAGTCTCCTAATCCATAAAGTTCAAGAAAACGATGAATTCCACATGTCGATACGTGGAGAACTGAACATTGTTCATGAGAAAATAACTGTCAAAGTGAAGGTAAGACTGAAAATAAAATACTGGTAAAATAGCTAGTAAAAGAATTTAGAGCTCCAACATCATCACCGGACACTATCTCCTGATTCTAATTTCTTCACTGTTCTTCATCTTCTAGACATTATCACGTTGAGTCCCAGGCTACCTATGCAAACGCGCTCTGAAAAAGACATGGTCCGCAATACGTGGCGGTGAACATTAGAATCAATTTTCCTACAGAAAATTTTAGGATACGTGAAAATATTTCATTTTCCACGTAGTTTCTCGTTAGAGCGTGTTCGCATAGGTAGCCTGGGACTCAACGTGCATTATTTTATTTTATTTTTGGCCCGCATTGCAAATTTTTATCATTTTGTTATTTAATCCAATCTCAATCTCTGTTTTTCAAACTTATTTTTTTAACTACTTATGGACCTATTCTGGGGTAGCAAAAAATAGTTTTTTGCTAATTTTTTGCTATTCAGAAAGTAGCAAAAAAAGCAAAAAATTGCTAGTTTGGAGGTATTTTTTGCTTGACCTTTCTAGGCCAGCCCCCGCGGTTTTCTAGGCCATGTGTAGATTTACGGTAGAATTTTTTGCGATTTTTTCAGCATTCATGTACTTTATCGCTACTTTTGAACTGAATTCGTAATTTTAGTGATTTATTCCATACTTTGTAATCGTTAAATGATTTTTTTCCGAACTTTGCTGAAAAAATCCCAAAAAAAGCTCCCGTAAATCTACACCAAACGCAGGTCTTGCAGCGAATGGCCTAGAAAACCGCGGGGGCTGGCCTAGAAAGGTCAAGCAAAAAAAACCTCCAAACTAGCAATTTTTTGCTTTTTTTGCTACTTTCTGAATAGCAAAAAATTAGCAAAAAACTATTTTTTGCTACCCCAGAATAGGTCCATTACTTTCCAAACGTAATTCTGAAAAGTTATCTGGAATAAAAGTTGCCTACAAAAGTCTGTGTTTTTGCGTGTTGGTGTTTGCAGACGATACAGAGTAACTGACGAGCATCAACGAATTTTTAATTTTTAATTTTTCAGAAAATAATTTTAATTGTAGAAAGAAAGCTGGTTGCTTTAAAATTAAGTGTTTTTTGTTTAAAAAAATTATATTCGCTTCAAATTTCTTAAGTCAGAATCATCCAGTCAGATGCGTTTTTCGTATTTCAGATAAACTTTATTCCTTCAATAACGTTTGTTTTCTACGGCTCTGAAAATGCCGCTAAAAGTTCTCATTTGATTTGTTTCATTTCCGGTTCGTTTAATCGTTATTTAACCCGTCTAATTGACAGGAAATTGCAACGAAATTCTTTTTTCCACCATTTCGTACTGACCGAAGTAATCTCATAGTCAGCTGAAATTTTGAATATCTCAATAGATTTTTTTTTAATTTTGAAAGAGTCGTACTTTGAGGATAATCGTTTTGTGACTCTGACGTCGTTCAAGTTATTTTCCGATAAACGATATTTCATTCTCAAGTTTTCCAAAATGACATCAGTTTGTTATAGTTATAGGATTCGTCATAGTACTAGCTTCCAAATCCTCATTTTGTTAGTTTTCTTCTTTAAAGTTTCCAATATTTTCACCAACAACATGCTTTGCCCGTTTGCAAAAACGCCTCATTTACTAATACTAATATATCAATTTTATCATCTATTATCAGTCGTCTTACCAAGTTGCTCAGTTTTAAATTCTCATTGAGTGTGTCGTGTTCTTCCATAATCCTTCCAATCTCTTCTCATGAATCCCTAGAGAGTGAGTGCTCCTCTAATCCGTGTGAATACAGCCTAATCGACTAGGTGGTTAAATTCATCTGACGATCTAGTGATTCATATTTCAAGAAGCTCTTGAAGAGCTGGTGTGAAGTCCAGGTCGATATGAATCATTTGTTTTCATAGACGATTCTAGAAGCTTTGTTTTCCACTTTCACTTTGTCAGGCATCATGGTTTGCTAGTTTTGTTATTTTTCAAAAGGGCATGAGCTCGAATATTGACTTATTTTTTCTTTCGTCGGAATACCATTGTTCAATGAAAATCACATGAAATGTGGATATTCACATTCCAGTTTCAGTCTCATAGCTATTCCACTTCAATTCTTAGACCTGGTCTTCAGTGTATCCTCCACTCCGAATGCAATGCAGAACACAATCTCTTCTTCACTCTCTCTTCTCCCATTCCAATTTCTCTGAGTCTCCAAAACCTATTCTCCTCTATTTCCTCACTATTTCCTCAATGTCGCCTCGTCAAATGCGCCACTGCACACGCTGCCTGTCGCCTCTTCCCATGTCATATTCTCCATCAAACAACACACTATTTCGTCTCTCCCATCGACATTTCTGACTAGATAGTCATACAAAACGCGTGCGCGCGCTCCGCAAAAATCGACAAGAATCGATTAATGCGCCTCTCGTTTCTCCGCCGCCCCCGTCAACGTCCCCAAATCAACACTAATTTCGCGTTTTTAGCTATATCTTGCGATTATTTTAGAGTTGGAGGAAGCCTTGTTGCGATTGGCTCCGGACAGACATGGGAAGGGTATATACCGAATTACAGGCCTCCACGATATCAAATTTCGGAAGTTTTTGAGCTTGATATGTACGATCATTACAGTTATTTAGCAACACCGAATCCAGTGAAATGCAGTATAGGAGTAACTTGGTTTATTCTAGTCTAACTATCTTTACAAGTACAGCGAGCGAGCGTCAAGTACTCAAACGATAGTATAAACCACGCCCCCTAAGGTTTTTCTTGAGATTCTCACGATACAGATCACTATTCAAGATAATAACACTTCCGAGAGAAAATAATGAACAGCTTTTCAAAAATAATTAGCCTCTAGTATCTACTGAACTGTCATGTAAATTAAAAAGGCTAGTAGTTAGTTTGTTGAAACGGATCTGGCTCAATTGCAATCAGTCTAACTGAAGTTCCAGGGCATATCAGACTCACAATCTGAAGACGTGAGAGGGATCCGTGAAAAATAGACTATAATTAATTTACTCATTGACATTGAGTTATTTCGCTCCTATATGTTAGCATTCTTCCTCCTTTCTTTTTATCACTTGGCTCAATCCGAATTCGAAAAAGCTTTTTATTGAGGCAAGCGCGCTCCATTGCGGACAGCCTATGAATCGCGCCCTTTTCCTCCATTCCTTTTTATGTCCTTCTCTCAGCCGACAGCTGTTTAGATCTAGGTTCAAATTTTATATCGGAAATTGAGTTTCCACGGAAGTAAAGTATTCCGTCCAGAATGATTTCACCATTTCGGGGAAGATGTAAGTGGATTAGAGGTTGCGTAGGTGTTTTACAGAATATTCCCAGAAAAAGTCATTTCTGATTAGTCGATTCATAAAATGAGTGTTTTGGCTTGATCATGAAAACTTTCAGAGTTTTCCTCACTATTGATGCTTCCTCGTGAACTCGGAAAGCATCGAAACGTTTGGAATTTTGCAAAGCGAGTGACGTATTGCATTAGAAAATTTATTGGTATTTGTCTTTGTTCACCAGAGTGCGAGAGAGAATGCGAGAGATTTCAACGTTTTTCGGCGTGTTTCTCTGAAGTTGGAAATATTTTTGCAATGAAATGTGGATTGAGAATAGTTTTTCGTGAATTCTTATCGCTTACAGTTTCACAAATAGGTTATTATGTCACAAATTCTACTTCCAGTCGATACATCTCTGCTTTGGAACATATTCTTTCACATACAACACCTAGTATTTTTCAAAAAATTGTATCACGCGAATGGTTCAGAGAAATCATTTTCGATTTATGTTTTGAAGCTTTGCTTTGTACTTCGTATCATTCAAACTAGCAATTTTGTAGTCCAACAACTATGATTTTTTCATTCTTCTGTATTACGGTACTTTTTTCTTATCTCTACATGATTTCTGATCACATTTTTGTTTATTTCCAGATGTCCGACGGCGGAGACCAACCACAAACACAGAGACCATGGGCCAGTCCTCGTCAGGTAATTGTATAGATCTTTTGTTTATCTTTTAGAAGAAATGTTTCGAATATTTCCAGTTTTGTCGAAATTGCAAAATTTTCAGCAACCAATAAAAGGTATCGTTCAACCTCGAGTGTTGCCCCCATTCGGAAAGCCAACGCGACACACGAACAAACTTGACTATATCATGACCACAGTTCTGAAAGAGGCAGCGAAACACAAGCACGTTTGGCCATTTCAGAAGCCCGTTGATGCAGTTACTCTATGTATTCCTGTAAGCAACATTTCAGGAAAAGAAGTTATTTGAATTTTGCTATTTTAGCTCTATCATGAAAGAGTTCTCCGTCCGATGGATTTGAAAACAATTGAAAGCAGATTAAAGAGTACATATTACACTTGTGCCCAAGAGTGTATTGATGTGAGTTCTTTGAGTGAATGATAAGTGTTTTCATTAAAATAAATCTCAGGATATCGAAACGGTTTTCAACAATTGTTATATATTCAATGGGAAAGAGGACGATGTGACAATTATGGCTCAAAATGTACACGAGGTTATCAAAAAGTCACTGGAGCAAGCACCACGGGAGGAGCATGATATGGATGTTTATTGGGGGAAAAACAAGAAAAAGACTGGAAAGGATGGAGTTAAAGCCGGTGCTGCTTCTGTCAAAAGAGAAGCACGAGGACCATCGGAGCAACCATCGGAGGCTGGAAGTGAAATTTCTTCGGTGATGGCGGCGAAGGTAATTTTCTGAAATATTTTCTAAATAAAGCGATTTTCTATTTCGTTTTCTTCTCTCGTTGTCTCTTGTTATCGAAACTTTGATTTTTCCATTCATTCCGATTGTTTATCATGGTCCATGTCTATTAAGAAAAATTAGACAACCGATAATTTCTGGCACTCCTGATTTTCAACGTTTCTCCCATTAACGAGACACTTATTTTGTTATTCACTCATAATTCTTCTTTTTTTCAGCCCGAACGGAAAGTTGCTGGTAAAAAGACTGGAAAGCGGAAAGCCGAGTCTGATGACGAAGAGAAACAAGAATCTCATCGAGCCAAGAGGGATGTCCCAGTTGTGAAAAAAGAAGTACATCAGCCACTCCATCCCTCATTGAAGCCGTGTAGCAAGCTTTTGGCTGAGTTTTTCTCGAAAAAGTATAATGAATTCACGTGGCCATTCCATGATCCAGTGAATGCGGCAGAATTAGGTCTACATGATTATCACAAAATCATCAAAGAACCAATGGACATGAAAACAATCAAAAGAAAGTTGGAATGTGGCGAATACAAAGAACCCGCCGATTTCGAGCGTGATATTCGACTAATGCTCAATAACTGTTTCATTTACAATCCTATTGGAGATCCGGTTCACAACTTCGGAAAGAAGTTTGAAGAAGTTTTTGATAAGAGATGGGCTGAAATGGGAGATGCCAACTCTCGTGCGTCATCAGTTGCGCCTACATCTGCTCCTGCTCCTCTACCACCATCTACTCCAAAGATCCCAAAAACAGCAACGAAAGGGTCAAAAAAGGAGAAAGAGATAAAAACTGAACCAACAACTTCTTTTTTTGAGTCAGGCGGCGCGAAATCGGAGGATATAATGCAAATTAATAATGCGTTGAGTATGTTACGAGAACGACAAGCACGGTTACGCGCCGAATTGGCAGCCACAGTATCGATGGAAGAGAAAGTGGCATCTATAAAAAGTAGGAGAGAAGGTCATCCAAATGAGCCGTTTCCGGATAAACTCATCACTGAAGTTCGAATCATGTGCACAACACCAATATCTCCAGGAGCTTCTACATCGACAGCTAGTGGAAGTGCAAATAACACAACAAATAAGGTTAGTTTATTTTCTCAGAATCTGTTAAGTATTTTTGAAAAAGCTTCAGAATGGCCGTGTCAAGAAGCCTAATCCTACTGGTCGACAACATGGATACGACTTTGATTCTGATGACGAAGAAAACAAACCAGCGTTGACATACGATGAAAAACGAGCTTTGAGTCATATGGTAAATCGACTACCGGCCCCACAATTGAGCACTATTATTTCTATTATTCAGAGGAGAGAATGCAGTGCGGTACGTTTCGTGATTTCTGTATTGAGTATAACATTGTATGGAAGTTACAGCTTACACAACAAAGCATAGATGACAGTGAAATTGAACTGGATTTCGAGTCACTTGGAGATATGTGTTTGCGTGAAATGGCAGCATTCATGAAGACAATTGAAATGAAGCCAGCTAAAGATGAAGACGAAGATCCGAAACCATCCAGGGATTCCAGGCCCCCAGCTCCTGCTATATTAGAAAAAGTTCCATCAACCGCTCCATCAACTAGTAAGCCTGAGAAGAAAAGTGAGTTTTTTATTTCATATTTCGTCCGATCTCTCACTTCTGTGGGTGTCTTTGCACCAACTATGCTTATCTTGAGTATTGTTGCGTGACAGATCCAATGATTCTTGAATGTTTACAACTTCTGATTACAGAGAAATCAGGAAAATCATCAGAGAAGAATTTCAACATGTCGGAATCATCGGATGACGAAACATCGACCGGTCGGAAGCGACGAAAGAAGGACAGCAGTGAATCAGAGAGCTCTTCTTCCAGCGATGACGATTCAGATGATGAAGGGCCAAGTAAGTCCTCGTCTATTTGGGAGCATATCACTAAACGTAGAGAAAGAATATTCAGGTATTCCTCGAAAATCGGGACAACCTCCATCGTCTGAATGGAAACAATCAGCGCCACCACCACGAATGGGTGGAATGGGAGGACAACCGCCGATGGCCCGTGTACCTCCACCTCCTCCAAATACGGGAAAGAATGGACAAGGAGGCAGTTCGAGTTCTTATCGTGAGCTTTCAAGTTTCTAGACAGTTCTTATCAGATTTCTTGTCCAATCCATCACTTTTTTTCAATTGGATTCGATTAATTGACCTATTCCATTTGTCCGGGAACTCCCCCTCTAACATTTCAGATCAGCCTTATATTTATATTTTTCAATTTGGAAGCCTCATCAGTATCGTTACAGGTTAAAAAAGTTCTCAATTTCTTGTTTTCAAATTTCAATTTAATAATAATAACAAAAATTCTAGAAACCAAAAACCAGAATCTCTTTCAAATTAGACAATTTACAAAAAAACAGAGCAACTGCCTTTTATAATTTCCTCCCAATTACTAACTGAATTGACACGAATGGAAGTTTAAACTATTCCCTTAGATACTATTAAGACCCAAGACTAATAAGCTGTTCCTTTGATTTCCTATGTAAAAATTGTACTTTCTCTTTTTATTTATCCATTTTCCGTTTATTTTTGGGGTGTTTCAATTGAAATTTTCTGCGAATAAATCAGTCTTGTCCTTTTTGATTGTTATACCTCACTCTTTTCCCCGCTCGGGCAAATGGAATGTCAGTTTTACAGGGAAGTATTATTGGAAAAATAAGAAAAGAAAAAGAAAGAATGTGCATGAATATTTTATAGAAGCAACAACGAAAACACCAGCCGCGCCTTCTTCGATTCCCCCACAGAAGCCTAAAACTGCAACTTCAATTGGAGTAACACCAAAAAATAGTGATAAAGGAATGAGAAAAGAGAAGGGAGTCAGTATTTTGGATTCACTACTTCCAGATACTTTTGGATCATCACAGGTACAAAGAATGAATTTGAAAGGAATGCGCCTAATGTGTTTGTGTAAAGTTTCAGCCCGGACCAAGTGCATCGGTTAATGTGACTTCAACTACAGATAATGGAGTAAACGGTGGAGGACATGCTGAGGTTGGATTCATTTCAGTTTTCATTTAGTTGTTTTTCTTTTTACAGAATGGCGAAAACGAAGCAGCTAGAATTCATCGATTGCGGATGGAGGTTAGTAGAAATGATGAAACTATTCCCAAATTTGTGTATCGCAATTGTATATCTCGTCATATAGAAAATCTATATTCTATGAAATTTATACGTAGCTAACTACTTATTCAGGACCACAACGTTTCTGTTATTCCAGGCAAAACGGGCACGTCAACGAGAAGACGAAAACAGTCTGTCGATGACGAATCAGATGGAAATGATGTCAGCATTTGAATATGATAATACTTATTGATTCTCGAATCCCACTTATTATAGATAAAAATGATCGTTTTATATTTTTCGTGGCTGAAAACTAAAGATAATCAGTCCAACCAATCTCTTCACCATTATCATGTTTCTGTTTTACTCCATCTCTTTTCCATTTGTATCTCTCATTTTTATTCCAACCACCTCTAATTTCTTTTCCTTTGAATCGCTTTAACAATTGTATAGTAGTCAAACAGTCATTCTTGATTACCGTTTTTTGAAATTCCGAACTTAATCAAAACAGTAGAAGTGGTTTTTTGTTTTTGTTTTTTTTTCTATTTCCACAAAGTAAATTGCCCTTTTTGTGTCTGTGTGATAAAAATTATAAAGACATTTTCTGTATCTTCATAGAACTTCAGCTCGTTCATTTCCCCCCATCCAGTTGCCTCTTTTTTCAAAATTTAAAGGTCAAACGTGCAGTGGTGGAAGTCATTTTTCACACTACAACAGTTTGATATAACATCGCATGCATTAAGAATAATGTCTTCTGAAGGGAGACTGAAAAAGGCGTTAAAAATTAATGTTGCGCAGTGGAGGCGACACCCTCATGAGACCTAGAGGAAGATGAAGAAAGAATAGGAATCATAACAGAAATTTCTGAATATTTCAGATTTGAATTCTGCTCTGATGTCATCTGAATTTCTTTCATTTTTTCTTTTCGGAGGAAACTTCTAAAAAAGAAAAAAAGAGAACGTTTTCATTATTTTGATGAGCAACTTTTAATTTCCTCCAGATGTTTATGTTTCTTTGTTTTTAATTATTTCTCCGAACGTTCTTCTTTTTTAATTCCAAAGATCAGAGAGAAGTTCCACGATGTCAACTTCGAGACGAGACACCTAAAACCTGTACCTTTCGAATCCAAAATTCAAGTTGCAACTCGATATTCCCAGACTCCAACGCATCCCTCGTAGCTGCTTTTTGAACTTTTTGAGCCTCTAGTTTTCAATAAATTTCATGTTTTGAGATTTTTCGAAAGTTTTGAAAAAAGCTGAAACCCTAAACATCTAAAAAACTATATCTTGATCTAGTTTTCTGAAAAAATGACATTTCGAAAATAAGGAAGCCCTTTCCGTGTTTGTTCTAATGACCACTGTCTAACGATTAACTTGATGAATTAAATCCACTCTTTTTCATTTCTCTTTTTATACAACTAATTGTATTAAAATCAGAAAACATTCCCACTTTCTACTAGCTTCTTTTCACTACAATCCACAAGGATTATCTTCTTCAAAATATGTCTACGAGAAGCTTTCTCTTTTTCTAGTTTCTGGGAAAACAAGAAACGTTTCTGATCCTCTGACTGATTCACTTTTTCTGAAACTTCTCAAAGTTAGAAACTGTATCATATCAATGCACTTGCTTTGTTATCTAGACCGGAAATCTTCCCCACCTACAACTCCTTTTTCATTCTGATTCATTTCCCTCCAACTCATTTTCTGATTTGTTCCCCTGACTCCGTTCACCGGAAATATGACAAATAGAGTGAGTAAATATCTCATTACTTGCCAATCAGTCAACTTCAGTGATTTAATCTGAATTCCCCTAGATTGTGTCACACGTTCAGCTCCAAACTACAATTAAGTTTTGGCATGAGTCGGTGGAATGCATGATCCTCGGCTTAAAGATTGTATAAGAAAGAAGAGTTGAGAACTCGAAAGTTGCGATTGGAAATGTGATCTGGCTTATCATGGTCCTACGGGGCTCGATGAAGTAGAACAAATTTCCCAAATCAGTTCGACTTCCATAGAGAAACCCACTAGTTTTCATGATACTCTATTGAGTTAGTTTCCACCTTCTTCCAGATTTTAAAGACATTTTGGTTTATTTCCGCTTGTATTTTTTTCTTTTAACACCCGAAATTCAGTTCTTTTTTTCTTGAAGTCCTATTCCTCTCAATCTCATTCATTTTCTCGCTAACTCTCATCCGTCCCCTAGATTTATCTCGTCCATCAAAGTACAGTACACCCTAGATTCTCCATTATTTGAATCACGCACGAAGTCGTCATTCCGAATCTCTTTTTCTATTTTGTATAAACTCGAGAAATAGAGCTGTCATAGCTACACAACGTCTCCGTTTGATTTATGTTTCTTATTTTTCAAGAAACATTTTGTAATTTCTCAAGTGGTCATGTGAAAGAAACTTCCATGGATACGATAGACAAAAACATATGTAATATGTCAGGAGATGAATGATGTCAAGACGGAAAGAAGATGATGTTTTTAGCTTCTTCTTACGAAATGGAATTGGCGGAGGTGGTACGGTAGTAGGGACTTTCAATCAGGGAACCGAGTTGGCGAGATTTGAGAAATTTTATGTCCTTCTTCTGACTGTCCTATACTCACATTTTGTAACCATGTTTTTCTATTTTCTTCTGTTCTCAAGAATACTAAAACTACATAGTTCCTCGGTTACAAGTTGTTCTTTTCAGTGAGCTGTCAAAATAATAATACTCATTTTTCTTCTCTCTGTGAGAAAAAACGCATTCTGTTCTTTTTTTCTTCTTTTTTCTTTTCATTCTTCTGTTTCCATTCTGAACCTTTTTGGTTTGATTCCAGTTGGAAACGAATGAAAAAAGGTCTGCAGAAAACACGATTATATTTATTTCTTTGGATTTCTAAAGGTGTCGTTTGACGGATTATCATCCGGATCAAAATGATTAATTCCAGAAGTTTTTGGCGTATTCTGTCAACATCTCAGACATGTCTTTTTCCTTTTTCCTCATCTTGCATGGCGATGAAAAATTAGAAGATTATGAATCATTTTGTGGGTGGAGATGTGGATGCAATCGCTGTTCAATTCTTGACGACTTCCCCCACGAACTGACCCATTTTGGTTCAATTCTAACGGGAATAATGGGCGGAGCTAACAAGACTCCTCCCACTTCTATCAGTAAGACTCTCTACTCGTAACCTTTCAAAATCAAATCTCTACAAAGTTCTAGAGCTTCTACACCATCGTGAAAAGTATTTCGCAACGAAATAGCAAAAGTGGGAGGAGCCAGGATCCGCCCACTTTCCCTGGGCTTTTAAATTTCTCAAAAATCTAACTTTCTTCGGAGTCTCGTCTCGAGAAATTCCGTCGGCGTGTATATCTGGAAATTTAGATTTCAAATTTCAGTTTTGTACTTTTCTCGGTATTATCGGTTCACGAAACCCTGCCAAGACGTATCTTGCCCAGCGTGGAATCGCAACGGATCACACGATTTACTGTAGTTTTAGAGACTCATATTTTTCTTGTTTTTAAACTGTGAAGTCATTTTGAACAACTTAGATTCTCACTCAAACACTCCGGGGAGACTTTCTCAAATCTGCACACAAATGATGAAAACTGTAGGTTACGAGAAGTTTTTCACTTAAAAAAAATAAAGTATAAGTGATTGTTACCGTAAAATTGCACTTCAAGTTGTCGGAATAGAAAGTGTACCAGATCTCACATGATTCTGAATTCCAGATTCAGAACTTGTAGATCAAAACAAAACGTCATGGAAGGGTCTCCTTATTTTGCTTTCCGTGGAAAACAAATGAGATTCAGCTAGAATTTGAATACAATTAGATTACCCTTTGGAGACCCAAACCACTTTTGAGGTGCAATTTCCAATTTTCTCGTGGCGTATACTTCCGTGTCTTGGACATCTTATAAAATGTGTGGCCTAGGCTTTTTCGTGTTCGTGGTTTCTATTACTGAAAGTTTTCGGATCGTCAAATTTTCTTGTACTAGGATAACATCCTCGAGAGGCTCATGATGACCTGATTTATATTTGATCTACTCCTCCCGTACCCGTATTCTCATCATCATCATCATCTGCAGAGTCTGAATCTTCTGAATCTTCTGAATCTTCTGAATCTTCTGAATCTCCTGAATCTCCTGAATGAATAAACAGGAAATCCGCCCCCACTTCTTTTATTCTGAAATGATCTAAAAATGATCACATATATATATTTTTTTTAATTATAATACTAGTACCCATATGTGGATTCTCTCCTATTTTCTTCTCCAATTCAATGAAATTTTCCTCTTTTTCCAAATGCAAACACAAAAGATTTCAGTTAATTGAATTGTGTTCTTTCTCGTTTTTTCTAATGACATCACTCTTTTCATCCATTTTTTTTTGTAAGAATCCTTTATTGGTTTTTCTGATTTTTGCATTTCGAGATTCTCTTTCTGCATTCTCATATCTGAACTCTGAACTTCTCCATTTTCCAGAAGTAATGCGTCCGTGGCTTTTCATCATTCTTCTTACCATTTTCTTCATCCAATCGGCGGAAGGTCAAGTGAAACGAAGCTCGATGGGAGGGTAAGTCACAATGAAATTAATAGGAACAGATTGTCTCAAAAAAATTGAAGATGAGAGTTTATTGCTGAACTGTGATCCCGGAGCATGAAATTTCTTGCAAAACTCACGTTCCTGGATCTATGTCTAATTTTCTTTTATCGAGCCATAAACCCCATTTATTGCTGTGAAGAGTACAAACTTTTTCTTTTGATGAGGAATGTTCTCTTGTGTTAAACTGAAGTTTGGGACTATTTGCAACAGAAACATTTATCGTAACACAACAAAACAAATATTATCTTTCCAGATCAGCATTCGGAAGTCTCGACAGAATTCCGCTCTCCTATCTCCGCAAGTTTTATCGGCAGAAAACGACGAAAAGAGATGAGAACGAATTCAAGTGAGTTTTCAGGAAAATCTGTTCTAGTCTACCGTAACTTATTCCCAATTTCATTATTTCAGTGATGGACCAAATGACTCACAGATGGCGTACCGCTCGATTTCATTATGGCCACTCTACTAGTACTAAAAACAGAGATTTCGATGGAGAAAATAATTTGTGTGTGTGTTTGCTTGTGACTCCGTTTCTTTTTCATTCTTGGTAATATTCAATGAAAATTAATTTATAGGTTCCTTTTCTTGTTCACTTGGTCACCATATTTACACAGAAATTGATAAGAACTCGTGTGCCACAAGGATTGGCCATTTACTAACGTTTTTTCAACGTTTCTTTCAAATTTAAGCAAAACACTGAAACGCAAATTACTGAATGCAAAAACTGAGCAACGGTCAACAATTTTTTTTGTTAAAATGACGCTAGTTCGAATTTGAACTTGATGCAGATTATCTATGGAGTCGTGCCATTCACTTGAAAAAATTAGAGGGAGTGAACTGAGAACTACAGTATAATTTCCATTAAGAAATCTACTCAAATTTTCAGCCTGACCGCCTCGCCTCCAAAACAGTCGAGTTACAGCCTTTTTTCGGTCAATTAGACCATATTTCAAGTTGTTCATTCCCCAATCGTTTCGGTTGAGTCTAAGTACCAGAATTCAGATTTTCAAGCATTTTACTTCTTGAGTTGCGGTAGATCAGAAAAATACCAATTGCCATTCTAGAAAATCTTGTCGGATCTCACGATACGTAATTAGAAATTTAGAACTTTTTTCTCATTTTGAGCAGTTTTGGAGAGAGGATTTATGGTCATTGTAATTTCTGGATTTGAATTTTTCAGAACTTGATGATACTTAAATTACATAATATGGCTCGACCCCTTCCAAACATCAAGTCTCACAGTATGAGTCATCAAGAGATATGGAACCATGTTTCCGGAAAACACCCGTGGCATACTGTCGATTTTGGCGGACGACGTCTGAAGAAAGTGGCAAAAGTTCCAAACTTCAAAAAACGTTTTTAATACATGTTGGATTCGGTTTAATCCATCAGAAAATTATCACGGTTAGATACGTCCAACTCTACATTACGAAACACCCGTCAAAACATGAGTTCCCATATGTACTTACAAGCCACTCTTTTTCCGACAACGACACTCCGAAATGATGCATGCGCGTGTTGTTTAGTGTAAATCTATATTAAAGCGAAATATCTATCTTTGGTTTCAGTCAAGTCACGTGCTGAAAATTTCCTTTTTTATATGGTGATCGATACTGTTTGTCCAAAGAATTCAAAAAGTCTTAGTATAGTCTTCTACACTTTCAAAAAGCAGTTTTCATTTATAGAAAACAGCAAAGTGAAATTATTTCGGATTAGATCTGTGGCGTCAGCGCGTTGCCATGGAAATGTTAAAGATATCTTTTTTTTAATTTCTCAAAATGTTTTTATCTGCTTCTCTTTTTTATTTTAATGTTCTACATTTGCAGGGGAACGATGTTTGTGACAGTGAAGACGTTTGACGATAAGTTGATTGAAATTGGCAACAATGTTATCAAAAGATCAAAAACTCTCAGCGATGTATTCCGCAACAGCAAAGGAGATCCAAATGCTATATATTCATTGGCAACAATAAATTCAAATGCAGTCTATCTTATCATCGAATGGTGCGACCACCACAAAGATGTTCCGATTCCTGCCGATGAACAGTGCGAGTGGGTATTCACTGACTTCGACAATAATTTCTTTAAAAGCGTCACGGATGGGGAAGCTTGCCAAGTCGTCACTGCTTCCTCTATCTTGGATATGAAGAGTCTGATGGGTGCTGGATGCAAATATATCGCCTCCTTGGCAAAAGGAAAATCTCCAGAGGAATTAAGAGTCGTGTACGGAATCCCAACTGATTCAGATGAAGAAGAACAACATTTTTCCAGGATGATGTGATTGAAGAATATTCTGTTTTTAATCTTTATATGTTCACCTGAATAACGTTTAGCCATTCTACTATCAGTTTTCAGTTCGTACAATTTCCGGTTGTAACTGTCCACTATCGAGATGAATTTTCAACTCTCATTCTAAACATCAAAATGATACTCTAGAGATTCACGTTTCACAATGTTTTGTGGCTAATCTCAGTATAGCAATGTAACATAATTAGCTAACTTGAAACCGATGTATTTTCTTTTCCCGATTTTCGATTGTATTTGATTTTCTACTTAAATAAATTTGATCATCAAAACTTTCTCAAAGAATTCTCTCAAATGTTTTCCACTTTTTTTATCAGTGAACAGACATACTTTGGTCAATGCCGAATCGAATGTAGCTGCCTTATCGGTTTAACCTTCTACAAGTGGCTCCATCGAATCTGATGTTTCACAAAATGTTCAAATGATGACGCGGACTTTATACTACAGAAACAAACCATTGGATTGGCTAGTGGGTTTATTCAAGAGCTCTAGACCTCTAGACATTCTAATAACACACATTGTCTATCATTCTTATATATAAAACGCATGTGGAGTCTGTCTGTCCGTCGCAATGTCCGCAATTTTTGAGAAATAAGAAAGATGGGCGGCCGGGCCCAAAATCGAACTTGCCCTCTTTGCGCAGAGATTGCCGCCCCGGACCACTCGGCCATGCGGACACGTTTGTGAGGAAATGGCCACGTAAATAAGGAGAGGCCAGCCGGATGAAGCGCCGAAGGCGCGGCAGCCAGGCTGGTATCTAGATACATCAAAACATCAGTATTCGCAATATAATGTGGCCGCGTGGCGGATAACACGTCTGCCTGCGGAGCAGAAAACTGTAGGTTCGAATCCTGCCATGGTCAAAACCTTTTTCCTTTCATTTGTTAATCGAAATATGCGAGTAAACCGTCGACCATGTATAGACGATCACATTCTGAACTGTTCTTCTCCCACTTGTTTTCCTGTTTGATCATCGTTGTTTTGCTAGTCGAAAGGAAAAAGAGAGTGAGAAAAAGAAGAGACGATATACATAGTGAGACATTTCTCTGACCACCATCTTTCTCTTTTTTCTCTCGATTTCTTCTATTCTCTTGTTATTATTGCCTCACAAAACGTGCTCCTATAACTTTCATTTTACCGGATGGTTTCATCGTTTCTGATTGATTTCCTGATGTGATTTTCAAATAATCTTTCACTAAATAAGTATGTTTCCAGAGCCAAAAGACTCATGAAAAAAGTTAACCAATAATGGAAGGAGTTCTAGAGAATGTGAACGATGTGGTGCAGAATATAAGGAGGAGACAGATGAGTATAACGGAGAGGACAGAGGAATCTGTTAGACTTGGTGTCGCACAAATGGATAATGGATTCAAGGTAAGTACAGGGAAATGCTCTCTCCTTTCTTTCAAATTTTGAAAAAGTCATCCCCAGTTATTGAACCAATTATTAATTTCAGAAACTCAAAGAAATTTCGATTGTTGTTTTGGAAACAGGTCTCCGCCTACCCGGACTTCTTTTCATTGAATTACTGTGGAGATATCAAGGAGTATCATTTGAAGATATATCAGATAATATGATCAAACAGATGCCTCTTTCGTATTTCGATATTCCAACAATGCTTGATTTCGTCCACAGAAGAAACTTTGATCATCATGCTGCTATTATTCTCAGTTATTTCGGTGAGTTCTCTTTGATAAAGATTGCAGATTACTGTAGATGATTCTTTTTTGAAAAATGATTTCACTTTTTCCAGTGATCTTCATAAGTTTGATGTTTTTGACACTGCCGTTAAACCGTCTGATCCGAATGTATTCACACTTTTTGTCTATTTTTCTATTCGGTGTAGCCTATAAACTGTCTGCAATCTACGTGGATTTGGAGTTGAAGAGTAATGAGGAAGAGCTGAAATTGGATGGATTAATCAAATTGGAGCGACATGGTTTTCACTTTTTGGCTCAGGTATTTTTTACAGAAATAGACATATGGACAAACTGATTATTGCAGATGCTGTTAGTGGTACTTCAATCAATGCTTCTCGAAGTAGACGGCGAGCCGTGGAGAATTGCTCTTCCAGTGTTTGCCCTTCCCATTGTGGCAAGAATGTGTGGATGTCCAAGGGATAAATTGAAGAATGGTGAGTGAGGTCTAACGCTAATTAGTTTCCAGGATTGGATTAGAACGTACTTGTAACAAAAAATTTTTCAGCTCACAACTACGCTTGCACCGGAACCATGATCTTCATTGCCACATATATTCTCTTCAGAGGACCATCTCTTATCAAGTCAACGAAGACTGCATTAAGACAGATTAAGGCAGTTTTTATGGTACATGGACTAGCAGATGGTGTTTCAGTTCTTTGGAGAAAATTGAGAATTCTGGAACTGTTGACTTTCACGTGGATTACAATGTTCTTAATGGTTCTTTATGTAGAACTTATTGATAAGGTAAGTGTGATTCTATATATAGATTAGACTGACCAAATTCTAAACTTTTTAGGGTCGAACATGGTCTGAAGTTGGTCGAGTGCTGTTGACTGGAGTAGCTGAAACAACGAATACTCCAATTACATTGGCTGCACTTGCTGTATCAGTATCATACGTTTGTAAATGGATTGCTGATCTGACGAAGTTGATAACTGGAGGAACTAGAAGTCATGGTCATGTACTTGCTCATTCTGGGTAGGTTGGTTATTCAGACAGACACAGGGATTTATTTCATTTTCAGATATACAGAAGCAGTGTCAGTTGTCATTTTATGTATTCAAACGGGATTTCTTGGAATGCAAGTTGAACAAAAAACAATCCTGTTGGCTCTTGTTCTCTACATTGTCATTTCTGCACTTCTTCAGTCTTTGTTTGAAATAATTGAAGTAGTTCTTCTGAACCTTCCATCGACACCTACAGCTACGACATCCAGACATGCTAGATGTATTTCAATTGCTCTTCTTCTAGTGGTCATTCCATTTTTTACTACAAAGACAATGCTAACATTCCTCCCGATTGATATATACACTGCCATTATAATTGCTAATAGTGCCACAGTAACAGCAAGAGCAATCGGAGTTATTCTCAAGTATATTGTACTTATTGTTGAGGTTAGTTGAACAGTTTTACTGGGGAAATATATCAGATTTAGGTGAAAACTGAATTTTTGAATTACATCAATGCTTTTTTCGAATCAAAGTCTAAATAATTTCCAGACGAAATCCGAAGAACCATGGGAAGGAATCGATGATCTGGTCTACTACATTGATTGTGCCAACAAAGGAATCGAACTACTCGCAGCCAATGTTGTATTAGCATTTGGCTGTTGGCAAGTTGTTCGAGTTGGATTCAGTTTCGCCACATTTGCAATTCTCCTCTTTCACGTCATTGTCAATATTTATAAACGAGCGGAGCAAACTCTTCATTACATCAGAAATCGAAACGCTGCTGTTAAGAATATAAATCGACTATCGAAAGCAGATGTGACTCAGCTGAAAGGTAACTTTTCTTATACTTTCATCCTACAGTACCCCTACATTTTCATTCCAGAACGCGAAGATGTTTGTGCAATTTGCTTTATTGAAATGAAAGAAGAAGCTCGTATTACTCCTTGTAAACACTATTTCCATGGACCATGTCTTCGTAAATGGCTTGCTGTTAAAATGGTGTGTCCACTGTGTTACACTTACATGAAAGAGGAAGATTTCGGTGCGAAACCAACATCAAGTCAAGCTTCGAATCTAGATCAAATAAGAGAGAACCCGCAGAATGCTGAAGAAGCAGAAGATGAAGAAGTTGCTGCAGCTGGCGGTGATATATTCGATTGGGATGATCTATTCAATTTTCGAGCCGACAGAAACCGAAATGAGCGAAGACTTCACAATGCTAGAGACATGTGGCCACTTTCGGTTGATGAGTATGTTTCCGATTTGAACAAATTCAAATTAATAAATATTTTTTCAGTGATGCATACGAAAGTGATTCGGATAACGGAGAGGAGTTGATTATTGCTGAAGATGATTAATTCATTTGAATATAATTTTTTGTACCCGCCTTATTTTTCGGTCCCTACCCATAATTTCTAAGTATTCCAGCAGTGCACACGCGGGTCGTGTCCACGGGATATCATACGTGTATATATTACTATTCATACTACCAGCATTTGCTCAGAATAGCTCGGGTTTTCTTATTTTCATGCCAATAAATGTTTTAAAATTGAACTACAGTACTCCACTTGTGCAAAATTTGAACATGAAAATGTGGTATTTACCGGATACTGCTGGAAAATGTGAAAGCTTTATATAAAACATTGGATTCTCATAGTTTAATAGAGTAGCAAAATCCTTTTTTAAACTGATTCTCATTACAATTTAGACGTTATGATTGGAAGATCTATGATAAAAAAATTAGAAAAAGGATACGGTGCACAAGTCTGCAAACACAAGCACGTCAGATTGCGGACAGACAATTTTATATTTATTTTCTTTCTTTATTTATTTTTATTCGGTTTATTAAAGTCTCAAATAAATTTATATATGTTAAATGTTATCTAGAATATGTTAATGGTTATCTGTAATAAACAATGATATAAATTACAGAAATGTTTCGCCCGGCAGCGCGGGAAGTCGTCAAACTTCCCACTCGGTACTTCTCGTGCAAATCCGAGCCAACAAGAGCGGCAACTGCCACAAAGAAAGCTTCACGAGAAGAAATTGCTGGTCTTATTCCAGCTTTTCCGTAAGAACAATTTATAAAAACTTGAAACTCATAAGAATTTGTTTTACAGAGAAATCTACCCGGACTTTTTGCAGTCGCCCGTCTGGAACCGTCGGAATGCATTGAAAGAAGAACTTGAACGACAAGATATGTTGGAGAGGCGAATGAATATTGATATTCCAGAGTTTTATGTCGGTAAGAAACATTATTGATCATTTCTCCTTTCAATTTTAAAAATCTAGGCTCAATCGTCGCTGTCACTTCATCAGATAAAAACTTGGGATCCAAAGAACATCGTTTTGTCGGAATCTGTATTCGTCGTGAAAAGGAAGGACTTCTCCATCAATTCACTCTCAGAAACACCATCGAGAATATTGGTAGAACGTTTGAATCTCACTCTATTTTTTAAAATCAGGACTTCAGGAGTGGAAGTGCTCTACGATTTGTACAACCCGACCATCAAAAAGATCGAAACGCTCAAATTAGAAAAACGATTGGACAGTGACTTGAGTTATCTGGTGGATGCACTTCCAGAATATTCTACTTTCGATTTTCATATGGAACCACAGGCACACCCAGCTGGTACTCCGATTCCTGTTAATGAATGCAAAGTGAGCTTTTTTTTTTCAAATTGCCCAAATCGAGTTGTTAAAACGCGTTTTCATAGTATTTCTTCAGAAATTTCATCAAGAAGTATGCATAATTCTCACAATTTTGTTCGAAACTCCACGAGTTGAAAACATTTTTCAGTTCCGTTTCATTTTGAAGTATTTAAACAAAAAATATTCTAACTAAACAACAGTAAGCACAGTCCCAATCCGGTTTTGAACAGTGGTTTTTGGAATAAATTGTTCGTCAGTAGCATTTCTGTGATCTGCAACAGCATCTGTAAAACTAGTCATGTTTTTCTGAAGAATATACTAATCGAAAAGTTCATGAGAATCATTCAGAAACGGAAGTGTAAATTTTTAATTTGAAAAAAAGTCATTTTTACCTTAAATTTAAAAAAAACCAATATTTCTGTAGTTCCAATCTGTTCCAATCTGGACTGAAAGTTCGACACAGTTGCTAGACACAAATGCATTTCTTCGTCGTAGCTATTTACATTCATTACGAGGCTGTTGGTTACCGATCATTATCAGTTCCTTATTTTTATGTATTTTTTAAAAATTTTCGAAACTTCAAAACACTCGTTTTGAAGTAACTTATCGTGCAAACTTCGAGTTTGCAGGTAAAACTGAAGAATCCTCCATGGACCCGTCGTTGGGAAATCTCAAGTTATCGAGGAATCGATGACACGTGGACTCAAGCAACACCATGGTACAAGAGGAAACTTCACAAGACATTGGTCAACGATTACGAGAAATATGATTTGATTGCTAATTATAGAACTTCATCCACGAAAGAACAAGAGGTGTTCGTTCAAGCACAAATGCAAAAGTAAGAGAAATTCTTCATTCAACTTTCCGATCATTCTGATTATTTTAGGTTCGAGAAGGAACGACACGCTGCCGGTTTGACACGTCGCCGAATTCTGAAGAGCGCTGCTTCTTACAAATAATTCGTTATTATTGTTTTTTTAGGTTTAGTAAGCACTGAGGTTGATTTTTTGTGATGAATCGTTTTGTTTTTTTTGAGTTTGTGACGCTGTATAATTCAAAACCAAATAATGATTATATTTATATTTCGACTCGGGAGGTGTTTTTGGGGTGGTTTGGGGTCACGAGAACGGGGAAAATCGGAAAAAGAGTAAGAACATAGGAAAAATGGATTTGTGTAGGATGTGGATGTACAAATGGCAAACGATGATTTTCTCACGGGGCACAAAGAAAACACATAAAAATGAATAGTGAGTTTTTCTCGTAAAAAAACAGAATACATTGGAGAGATGAGGGAGAAACAGAAGGAATTAAGAATATATCTTGGAAAAAGAAGAACCGGAAAATGAGATAAAACAGATCTAGAAAATGTTGAAATGGAATGTGACCAAAAAGGAAAAGGAAAACCTCGGTAATCTTCCACAACATACACAATTTTAGAAACAAAACAAACAATTGATTCCCTGTATGACTTGTACTTTTCCAAGACAAAAAAGTAACAATAATAATATTTCTAATCGAGACGAAAGCAAAAAAAACGACAGGAGGGAAATTGTGGAATACCTGATACACATATAAGGAGGAAGTAACCCGCGAAACATGAAGAAACATTTTAAGTAGAGAATACGCACAGAAGAAACGAGAATGAGCAGAACATAGAATGTTTAAGAGCATGATGATAGAACAACTTTCAGATGAACAACAATAAACAGAGAGACTACGCGAATTCCTCGCCAAAGTCTGGAATCTCGACGTCTTTGTAACCGCGTAACCAGTAGGTAGTTTGCATTCCTTTTCCTTTCATCTCAACGGATCCACGAAGTTCGAGTTTGAATCCGGCCTCTTGCATCAGAATATCGTACGTTTGTTGGGATACGTGGATTTTGAGAGCTATAAATTGGAAGGTTAGACTTGAGAGGTAAAGAAGGAAACTTACGTAATCCGTTGCTTTCCATTCGACTCGAAGTGTTCACTGTATCACCGAATAGACAATATCGTGGCATTTTCGAGCCGACGACACCGGCCACAACGGATCCTAAACGGTAATTTCAATAATTTTTAGCAAACAAACAGGGATGATAAAAGTTTGGTATTTCTCATTGGATTCTTCAACTGTGATTTTTATATCTTGAGTTTTAAAATGGCAATCGACAGAAACGAACCTGAGTGCATTCCGATACGAAGCTTCAACTGTTCATGAGGCCGATGCCTAATCACAAAGTTTTTCACTTTATGCAACAGCGACAGTGACATCTGAGCTATTTGATTGGCGTGATCTTCTCGTCGTTCCGGAAGTCCTGACACTACCATGTACGCGTCGCCTGTAAACATATTCATGTGTTTGTCAGGTAAATCCAACGACTAAAACTCACCAATCGTCTCCACTTTGTACACTTTGAAATTATCGACTACACCGTCAAATGCCAGGTATAAATCATTGAGCAGTGTGACGACCTGCATCGGTGTTGATTGAGATGAAAGTGAGGTGAAACCGACGATATCAGAGAAATAAATGGTAACGCAGTCGTAGGATTCAGCTTGAACCGCTCGACCAGAGATGAGCTGATCGGCGATTGCTGGTGGAAGAAGTTGATGGAGCAAGTCTTCGACCTTCTTCTTCTCAGCTAAATATTCTTGTGTTCGTTCTTCAACAAGACCTTCCAAATTGTTGGCATATTGTTCCATTCTTTTGAGTAAGTTGTCCACAAGATTCGATGTTTCATTATCTCGATTCAAACTTCTCACTGCTTTTCGTACTGATGATACTTCTGGTCTTTCATGTGGATCTTCTGACCAGCAAGCAACCATCAAAGAAAGTAACGTGTCATTCAGAGCATCATCTCCTTCTCCCGTTTCTGATACCCATGGTCGAAGGGGTTCTTGATCTTCTGATACCGGTTTACGTACTCGTTGAACAATTTCTGAAAAAAGTTAGGGTAAAATTCAAATATCGTCCCCCCCCTAATTCAAAAATGACCCCCCAAAAGTTGTCCTGGAAAAGCCCCCCACCAGTGAACTCTGAGAAACAAGCTTGTTAAACGTTGGTCCCCCACTGTTACTATCTCCATATTGAAAGTTGATTAAAGGAGAGCCCCCTCTCACCATTCAATATGAACCCCCCGTTCAAGATTGGGCCCCCACCCCAAAGCGGATTCAAGCACAGCCCCCCATTCTGTCGTAATATAAAATGCCAGTGGATTAAAGAAGAGCCCCCCGTTTTTGCGTGATTTGAAGTGCATTGCAGATTATAGTATGCGGACTTCGAAAATCATAGTTTTTTCATTCATTTTTCTCCATTTTTCTTGGTTTTTCACTGATTCCAGCAAATGTTTTACCTTCCTTTCTGAAAATTTACTCAATATTGGCATTTTGAAGGGAATTGCGCAGCAAAGTCCCAGTTTTTGACAAGTGAGCGCCGATATTGAACGATGGGGGCCTGTTTTTTAATGGTGGGGTCCCATGCTTGAATGAATTAATGTTATGGTGGGGGCTTTGTTTAGTGGGGGCCAATTATTGAATCGTGGGGGGGCTCATCTTTCACCAAGAGTTGGTTGTTTAGGAGAGGGGGGCTCTTTTTTAAGTATGCCGGGTAATTGAAATAGAGCCCCCCATTTCTACAGGTGGGGGACGAATGTTTAACAGAGGGATTCAAGAGTTACCCCCACTCGAAAAGAGAGCCCCCCACCAAATTTGTACTGGTGGGGGCTTTGCAAGGGTTGCTATCAACGTGGGGGGCTCAACTGGATGGGGGCTCTCCTTGAATTACGCCAAAGTTAGAAATGAGAATAAAAGTTGTTTCAAAACGAACCATTAGGTGACAAATCCTCATTCTCCAACGCGAAAACTCCCTTTCGGAACATCATTTCGTGCAGGATAATAGCAAATGAGTAAATATCTCCTTTTTGTGTACCCATTGGAGGAGCATTCGAGTCTCGGAGTATTTCGGGAGCTGTCCATAACATTTCTGAAAATAAATACATAGAAATTTGACTAGATTATTTTGGTCTTATAAAGAAATTTTTACAAATCATGACATCGATATCTTTCAAAGAGTTGAAAGCTATGACGAATTTTTCTCGAGTTCGAATGAACAAAACTAAAAACTCACTTTTATAATAAGCATGCTCTCCAATCTCTTCCAAGTTGATCTCCTCTAAACAATGCAATTTGTGAAGACCGAAATCGGTGACTTTCAGAACGAATCGACTGTCGACGACGCAGTTCGATGATTTCAGACGTCCGTGAGATCGAATTTCACTGTTGTGCAAGAAGAAAAGACCCTTGACCAAATCGTGGAGTAATGAGTATTTCATAAGTTTATCTAATTCAATTTTCTCATTTTCCAATATGTCCTCGAGAGATCCTTTTGGACAATACTCAGTCACAACACAATAATGTGGAAAGTCGATACAGGCTCCGGTGAATCTGAAAGAATATCGGAATCAAAACTATCAACAGATATTGTTTTGAAAGAAGTTAAAATTGAATATCCATGAAAACGAAATACCGTCGTATATAGTGCACTTCTAGTTTCACAGTAGTTTTTTTTTCTAGAAATAATTCTGCATACCTTGTAATATGATCATGTTGTAAATCCTTCATCTTCTTCAACTCCATCAATTGCGCTCGTGACAAGTCGAGACGTGGATATTTCTTCGGATCTATATTCAACTTCTTGATGGCAACTACGACTCCTTTGAATATGGCTGTTTTCGTGTAGATCTGAGTGTTGTTTTGAGCTATCGTTTCCACTGAACCACCACTTCCACTCTTAAATTATTTCACAGGTCGAATTATTCTCTCCTTTCATTTCTCACCTTGAAGGAAACCATTCCAAAACTGAGTTTTCTGTTCTTCAAACTCAGTGACTTCTTGGCTCCATTATCGGGATCTTCTTCATTACTATTCTTCTTTCTAGCATCTGATGATGGAGATGATACTCTTCTATCACTGAGAGGAAGACGGAATTGGACTTCATTGACTGGTGAACAATCCCCATTTTCCGCTTTTTGGAGCGAGTTTGGTGTAAGTCCTCCGTTCTTCTGAGATTCTGATGGCGGTGTGCTCTTCTTGCGAGTGAAAATGCTCAGTTTTCGATCAATCATTGCTGATATTTTTCGAGTTGTACCAGAACTGGATGATCTCTGAAACTGGAAGAAGTTTAGATGGTGTATAATAGTTCCCAGGAGACGTGACATCATCGGGTCATTCCCGAAATAGAACGGAGTTTGCAGCCAACTCTACGTCGCAAATCAATGTCGCGTCTCCCAAAGTTATTGCTAGAAAAGCACATTGAGCACATTAGTTTCAGACGCACTTAACTTAAAAATACATTCAAATTAATAATTTTTAGATTTGCGATAGGAAAGCTTCCCCCGAAATATTATTTTTTTCTACCGAATTTTCTATATAATTTGATCTAGAAATGCAGTTCGACGTGCACAATGAAAATAAGTAGTCATAAGCGAGCGAATTATTAGTTGAATATGAAATTGATAAGCGTATACCAAGTTCATATACAACTGATATTATAGCTAATATTGATAAGGATAAGCCATCTACTGAACATAAAATAAGATTCCAATGTCTAGTTGTATCTAGTAAAAGATAAATAATCAATAGTTGAATTGGTGCCGAAAAACACATATGAAAGGACAGTACAGAGGTACGAGAAGTGAAAAGGAAAATAATCAGATTTCCTGTGGGAAAAAAGCAAAGCCGGGAGGAATACCCATTTGGTAAGAAAGGCATAAAAGACTGGAATGTTCATGAGATAGAGCATGTCATCTGAATGGACTGAAATGTTGAATTGAATGATTGAGAATCAAAAATTTCCAACATTTTCAGTTTATTCGAACAACAAGACAAAATCTTCCTCCAGAACTTTTATATGGGTGAATTCAATTGCAAGCATAGGTGCGTATTTTCGTCAAATGGACAATGGAGAAGGGAGGACATAAGGCTGAATGAATATGGAAAACCTACCAGACGGAATCTGATTGGGATCAAACTGTCCTCGTCGAACTGCAATTCAGGGTAACATAGAGTAAATAAAGCAATACCTTTTGGACTTATTGCTGGTTGGGTAACGAATAAGGAAAATAGGTGACTAAATGAAAATTAGAGACAAATAAAGAGGGAGTACTGGTCAACTGATGGACAGCTACATGAACTTGATACCGAAATTGAAACTAAAAATTCAACATCTCCCCTTAAAACCCTTGATTCTTGTTTATTTATATTTTTTCAGACCAAACCCAAACTATTATGAAATGATTGTTAGTAAGTTTCAACTATAACCAACCTTATCCGAATTCACTGACGACCTGGAGGTGGATCTCAGAAGTGGATCAGATTCAGGCAAATATCCATCGTGATTTTTCCTTTTCTTCGCCGCCTTCTTCTTCTCCTTTTTCTGACTTTCCTCTCCGTCCAGCTCTTCCCATCGAATCTTCCAACTCATTGCAGCCAATTCTTGCTCCAACTTGTAACGACGCCAGAAGAAGATGAAAAGGCCAACAAGAACGAGAATAAGGAGGAAAGATCCCATCAGAAGATAGACGTGAAGTGGATAACCCTGCTAGATAATTATATTATTACTTTGAAGCTTTTTGGGACTAAATCTCACCGGACATTTGCTCTTATCGTAACCACAGATAGGTGTATCTGTTGGTGGTTTTCCACCGACCCAATGGAGATTTCCGACAGTTTTGAGCTGATTTGATGCTCCACTGTAGTAGGCGACTTCCTGCAAAATTCAATCAGTAAGTCAGATTGAGAGTATATAAAATAAATAGAAATAACCTAAGTTTTTCTGGGTAAATATCACAATCAGCCTTGTGAGTAGGTCGGTTCTATTTAAAAAATAGGTACCTCTTTGATAGGGAGAATGTATAACGTAAACATTACTTTTGAGATTTCTAGTTTAATTTCTACTTTTTGTCGTAAAATTAAAAATTCAAGTCAATCAGGTCATTTAAACGAGTTACACATCCATATCATGAGTTTTGAAAAATTCTCCTTTCACTCATTACAAAGATGATTCCGAGTCGACAGACCCTAAAAATTTATTTAAAAAACCAAAAGTGGCTCTGCGCGTGGCACTCGTATCTATTTCTTATGATTGGAAAATTTTTGAATAATTTTCTGCTCACTTTTAGAATTTTGGGAATTTCGAAAGCCTTACCACAAATTTGTTCTGAGCCGGATCCAAGTCAAGAAGCGAATAATCGGAATATCGATCACCATTATGATCAATCGACACATTTCCAGTTATTCCGACGAACGTTCGTCCCCACATTCGTGAAGTGATATTATGTCCATTCCTTGGATCCAAACCCGATTGAATTGTTTCATTGAGAGCGATGGCATAAAGAAGGACGGCATCATAGAATGCACTGATGAAATTATTCATTTCGTAGTCTTTTCCAGTGATATTCGTATAATTGTATCTCTCTTCAGCTCGAAATTTTACTCGTTCCTCGAATGTCTTATACTCATCCAAATCGGATCGTCTCAAAGAAATTGTTTTCAATGCTCGGTATGCTTCTTTCGCCTTATCATTCTCCTCGTTGTTGGTGTCGTTTACACGAATCCACGGTTGTTCTGCGTGTGATCTGTAAACAGAAAACTTGTAAAAATAGATCGGAACTCATTTGATTTGACGTCCCTTCTCCTTATTTATAAAACCTTGAGTTCTGAAGTTTGATTTTTCGGTAATCTAGTCAAAAAATTCTCGGAAAAAAAGAAATTGAAAAGAAAGAAGTTCTCACGAATCTACTCACTCTCCACCGCTGCCACATTATAAATCATTCATTTTTTGTTGAGTCGAATAAAAAGTCAGGAAAAAAGAAAGACTCACCCAGTTGAAACATCAATGTTGATGAACACGTATTCTCCACTGGTCGCCATTCCCAGATCGTGAGCAGCCAGCATGATCTCTCGAACAGTATCCGGTGATGCACATAGTATTATCACTGAAAGAAGAAAACAATTATAATGGAGATTTCGGACTACAAAAAAAGGGACAGGCCCTAGTATAGTTTATGTCAAGAAATGGATTTCTGTGGGTATTCGCATACATTTTAATTTTGAAAAAAATCTAAATTTCCTGCTCATTTTCGATATTCCATTTCCCATTTTTCTGCTGTTAAGTTGTAAATAGTCTATTAGTAGTAAGAAAAAAAAGAAAACAAAGTGTTTTAATACTCTCCCTCTCTGTTTCTCAAAGTGTATCTATCTTGAAATGTTTTGAGTGTGTGGAAGAAGGACTGCTTTATGGCTTAGTTGCCTCGTCTCTTGTTCACAATTATCTTATTGTCAGTGCCTGCCAGAAGAACAAAACAATGTTTTTCTTAGTCTTCTTCGTCTTTGAAATGATGATGATAGGCTACTCCTCGCCTCATTTGAATTGCAATTCCCCCTTTCCCCGAATATTTCGTGTTTGCCGCAGCGGCGGGCCGATTTTTCATGAATCCCCCGATTCTCATGGTCATAAAATGGAGATTTCTTCTTTTTCCTTCTCTCTTGACTCAAAAATGCACTTCACATTGTGCAATCCTTCCGAATAAGGACCTCTCAAATAATCGCTCTCTAGGGCGGCAGCACCCATGTATGTGCAAAAGTAAAAAGAGTTTTGCGTACTTGTTTGAAGAACGGATAATAAGGAGAAGGCGACGACATACGCAGGGGTGGAGCACAGGGGTGAAGAAAAGAGCAATGCTTCTTGCTTTCTTTGTGAAATCAAATTGCGGGGTCCCTCCTTCTTTCTACAACGAAAAGGAGCAGAATAGCACACCCTTCTTCTTTTTTCATTCCACTTGCCCCGGGGCAGAAAGAAAGATTTCTCACTTCTTCTTCGAGTCGCCGCTGCTGTTACTGCTTCAGCGTCGTCTAACACGAATAGAATAATTGCAGTGAAGAAGAAGAAGAAAAAAGAAGAACTGACTCCTAGTTTCGCCTCCAGCCCTTCTTCTTGTCACATGCTGCTCCCAAAAAATATAAAAAAGAAACAAGAAGGAAAAGTGTGAAGAGCTTTTTTCTTCTTTTCTACCAAGATATGAGGAGACACACCCATCAAAAACAGGTCCCAAGAGATCAACAAAATTTGAGAAGGAACGAGGAGTTGCCTTTTTAAACGGCTTGAGAAGGAGGCATGGAGAGAAAACAGAGGAAACGGAAGGAGCAAAACGAGGAGTAATAAATCATTCAGAAAATTATTTGGTTCCGAAGCCGACTTACTGAAACTGCAGTATATAGCCCAATAACCCCCCCCAATGCTGGCTCTTTCAAAACACCAAAAATCTTTTTGCTTTTTTTGCAAGATCTTTAAAAAGTGGAGCCACTTTCATGATTTCGTTACAGTACAGATGCAACTACAGCCAATTTATAAAGATACAGTACCAAGTGAATGTTTGGTAAACAATCATACAGTTAAATGTAGGCAATTCAGGCTCTATTCGAACAGAAAAACTCTGATGGAATTTTTCAGATACTGTATATTGATCAGTGTAAAAAAAATAACGAGGACTTGCTATTCAAAGGGTACACCCGTTAGAATATACACATTAAATTAAAATATAAAACTCACGATTACTCATAACAGATGCCTCACTCAGAAGAGCTCGGTACTGTAGACGGTCTGCTTCGAATTCGCTGAACATTTTCACATTCCACGTGGACGTTTTATTGTTCATAATTAGATTTTTGATAGCAGACAACGAGAAATAGCATTCAGACCGTCCCTTATTACGTGGTCCTCTTGCCACTTCGTCATTGAACATGAAGAAATAGTGTTGCCATTCGAAGCGTTCAGCTATCCGAGTCACCAGCTTTCCAAGTGACTTATAGCTTCCCATCATTCTCGTTAACAGCGGAAACTCGTTTCGATCACCTAACTCATCAACAAGTGCAGTTGTAGTGAACACAGGAACTCCTCGACCCCAGAATTTCGAGATTCGAGCAATTGGAGCCAGAGCATACACGTAGGGAAGACCCATTATAGCATCGACAGTCTTGTTACAGTAGTGTTCAATCATTTTTTGCGGACCGACTGCATCCGACAGGGCCGAGTTCTCAAATGTGACTTTGAGGGCTCCATATGGAAGAATTTTGAGTTGATAGACATCTTGAAGTGCCACATCAAATACAGGTTTCGATTTGGCAAGAGTTAACAGGAATGGGTTTTTTCCACGATCACCTTCTTCAATTGGCAGACCAACGACAATATCAATAGGTAGTAATGACTGAGTATGATGGTTATTAGTGCTACTGCTGCTGCTGCTGATCACCAATGATAATAATAGAACGTCGCTCAGAATCATTCGGACGATACCATTCCCCAAACTTCGTGAAGAGCATACAAACCACCAATGAAAGATAACTTGGTGTCGTCGTCTTCTACTTCTGCGCCACAGAAAAACCGAAGACGTCGAATAGAGACGGATGAAGAATACGAGACACAGAAGTGACGAAGTAGAAGGACTGCGACAACCGACGACGCAACGGGCCGCGGCGATGCTGCGGGGCGCTAGAAGAAGGAGGGAAGAAAAAAAAACGAACAACTCGACTCCGCCCACTTCACTCTCACAGACGGGATCGCAAAAAAGAGAATAAAGAGAGGGAGAGATAGAGAGAAAGACCCGTCTTTTCTCGCACTATTTGCCTTGTTAGGGACGGCTGGAGGGACCACAAAATAGGGGAAAACGATGGAGGAGTAGGGCACATAGATTCGAATCATGTGCACATAGGCATAGGGGAAATATGCAATGCAAACTTGAGAGTTGTTTCTTCTCTTTTCCCGAATAAAAAGTGCGCCGACTGCCGAAGTCGTCGTCGTCGTCGTCGGGCCCATTCAGATATCCGGTTTCTGCCCAACTCTTTTTTGTGTGCATTTTTAATAGTCCATACATTGAGATTTATATTGAAGACTTTTTTCGCCGAGCTCATAGGTTACTTTTTTCTTAGTTCCCAATTATATACCAGTTCTTGATTACACCTCTCGAATTCTGACGGATGAAGTAAAGACTACGGTAGGTTAAGTCTGGATTCGGAATATCTTCGTTTCAGCCCAAGATCATAAGACCAGACAGATCATAGTCTCCGGTTCCGACTATGGAGTCTTGACTGCCACACCACCTCAACATAGAATTTTCTTTCCGTACTGTATATCGCATTTCCGATCAAATGTTCAGCTGCAATCCACTGTTTATTACAGTATAGTTATACTTCGGACAGGAAGAAGAGCATACAGTAACACATCCCAGTTCGAGCGTCCACTCGAGATTTCCAATACTTGACGAAGAGATATGCAATTATTCCAAAAAACGAGCTACGCCCTTTCGAAGACACTAATTTTCTAGTTAGAGAACCACAACGGACACCTAATGAAATTAGATCCCGTGACGCACTAAGCCCATCTTTGAAGTTCAACTCCCTACTTTTGCAAAAACCAAAATTTTAGCCACGGAGACCCAATTTCTTCAATTGAACACCTCCTTCTCTTCCACTTTCAATAATTGAAAATGTTCTTGTCTCAGAAGGCTTTTTGATCGCCAGAGAGGTCGTCGCTTCTGGCCACCATTGCCCAAATCGAAATAGCATTACAATTGACGAGGTTGCTCTTTCCTTTCGTCACTCTAGATTTCTTCTGCAAAATGCTCCGTTTTTTTCTGCACTAGACAGAACAAGACGAAGAAGAACCAAAAATTTTCTGTTAAATGGAGAAAAAGCGAGACGGACGTCATGTGTGTTTAGGAAATCCTGTTAAGTGGCGTGATTCGTCTCCAGATTCGTTTTTCTGGTTCATCCAACACGAAATCCGAATTCGTACACATCTGAAGGGGTGTTCTGACCGACAGTGAAATGGTACAGAACGAGGGAATACTGTTCAGTTAGGTAATCCGGTTTTCTACTTTTTTTGCAGCAATACCATCAACCAGGCCAACTGTATTCGTCATGATTCGAATTATTTTTTGGTTGTATCGGAAAGTAGGAACACACTAAATAGAACAACATAGAACTTGTTTTTGTTAAGTCGCAGCTCTCAGTCTCTTTGCGTGTCAATACATACATACGGGGCCGTCTGAATTCTTTATAATCAATTAGTAGAGTGAAGAGAAGGAGGAGGATTCTAATCGGACGAGAATACTTACTCGCCTTCAGAATCTAGTCATTGCCATCTTCTAACTTCCAACTTTGCAACTTTTTTCTATTAGATAGATAACAACGACACGTGAGTTTGAATTCATTCTTTTTTTTTCGAAAACTTCCTCTTCTGCTGTTTTTAGAAAAACTCGGGAAGTTGTTCATTCTTGGTTCTCTTCCCTTTTTTGGTGCCGGAACGGAATGACGTCAGAATTTTTCTGACTCAAAAGTTTTACCATTGAAAGAAAGACGATGCCGAGGATGACTCCCGAAAAGAATTTTTCAAAAACTGAGACTTAGTCTTCAAAGGAAATGTGAGTTTCTTCAATGTGAACTTGGGATGGAATCGGAGAGAAAAATTATGAGGGAGCAAGCTTCTAGACATTCTAGGTTACTGCAGCAAAAATTACTCTTTCAAGGTGCAACATTCTGAACTGTATCATCACAACTCAGGTTGTTTATACTGACAGAAATATTCGAATAGTGATCTGAGGATAGTTAGCACTGCGTCATACCCATACGTAAGCCTGACTGAAAACACTGCAATATTCGACTTATGATCTTTCGACGTGAGCTTTGAGCTTTCACGTACTACGTAGATATTTCTGATATGAAATCCAAATCATGAGATATCTTTACAAAATGTACCTACAATCACTTCTGACGAATCCAAACATTTTCGTCTGACTAACCTTCAAACAGGTGATTCGTTGCTTTCTTCTCAATCAACTCATTTCCGAGTGGCCTCCTCGATTTTCTCCGTCTCTTTCTCTCTATTCTCAAATCGATCACCTAATCCTGATCAGTTAAGAACTGATCAAACTATACGGATAGCCTCTGTTCGAATTAATTCAACCCGGTTCAAGGACAAACCCCGAATATTACGTTCGTTATCTAACTATCGCCTCAACGTTTACTGCTCTGCGGCTTCAGAAATTTTAATTGAAAACCTCAAAAGTTAAGTACCTGAAAACGGTTTTTTCACCGGTTTCCTAATTGAACAGCTGATTTTTCACTTTTCTTTCAATAAGGAAAGAGCGATGAAGTTTGATGTGATTTGAGAATTAGTAGTTCAAAAGGCCAACTTTCTCTTCCCATCAATGAGAATATTCTGAATTTTGCAAACAGTTTCTATGACTACGTTCCGTGAGAACTTATGGAAGTCGACATCGCTCTGTTTTCAATAATAAGAAAACCAAAAGTTCACATTACTTTTTGCGAGCTGTCAGATTGAGATGATTATACCAATTACAGTCCTCGAATGATACATTAATAGGGTGAAATTAGAACTACAGTAACCAACGGAAAGGACACTTTTTCGAAAGTATCAGACCTGCCATAAACACAAATTCTAGAAATGGTCGCTTGACAAAAATGCTCGATCTGAAGTAGCAATGTCCTTTTACTCGATATCATGAATTCCATCGTTTTCACCCAAATCTCGGCTAGAAAAATGGCTCCACGGGAGCAATGAATCCAAAAGGGTCCAATTAGTTTGTTCTGGTATAAATCGAATCAATTCTGCTTCCATCCTATTCTCCATTAGATTTCGTCACAGTTAATTCCCCATCTCGTTCCGAGTTCAAGATTTCTGATCTTCCAAAAAAGAATCTAAATACTTAGACATATCTAGTTCTTGATAGAAATCGTTGTAGAACATTCTCGAACACAACGAAAACACACAGAACCCCCGTCATTTAAATATCAGCTTACATGGAGAGTAATTTCAGTGTCCCGTCTTCTTACCAAGCCCTCAAGACTACTATAAAATGGTGATGTGGATAAACAATAACAAGGATTCAAAACTAGTGAAAGGTTTTACAAGTCAGTAGAATATTTTTTACCCGATGATAGTTCGGAAAAGTTAGAATGTATGAAAATACTTCCTATTAGTTTTGATTACATCTCACCGCCAATCAACACATTCAAACAAAAACTCACCATTTGATTGTAGAGATATCTCTCTCAACCATTGCTTGAACGTCTCCCTTTCAATGACCAAATCTTCATCGAATGGAAATTGTGGTGTATTTAATGCCCATTCTCTTTTGAACGTTTTACTCTTCTCTGTGAAATATCTCTTGATGGCGTACAACGAGAAGTAGCAATGTGATGATGTAGCACCCGTTTCCTGACTTTCATCTTGAGCAACCACACGATTTACGGCACGTCGTTTGTCATGGTAGAAGAATATCAAGTTGAGATAGTTGAGTGAAGAATTCGATTGAGACACTGAATCTTCGTCGTGATATGCAATTAGTTGGTACATTGAGTCAGCCAACAAACGATAACTTCCTTGCATTCTTGTCAAAAACGGGTATTCTTTTTTGGAATTCAAAAGAGATGGCATTCCAGATGTTGTCAGAATAGGGATTCCTCCATTGAGACCCGCTGTCACTTTGGTTACTGTAGCCAGACCATAGTTGTCTGCGAATCCGAGAATAGCATCCAATCGATGTTCACAATATGCTTGTATAACTCCAACCGTCGCATGCCTCTCAGCCAACAGAATATCTTCATAGAGTTTTGAATCCCAATATGTCAAATTAATCCATCCTGGTGGTAGTTTTTCAGCTTTTACAATATCTTTTACAGCGATGTCGATGACGGGCATCGCCTTCTGAAGGGTCATCCCGAAGTTGTCATAGATTGATTCTTTTTTTGGAAGGATGACGATAACATTAAATGGAAATGGTGGCGGCGGTGGTTTTCGTTGTGGTCCTGTGAGATCTTCGTCGTATTCGACGGGATCCCCGTTCGTGTGGAGAAGAAGAATACATGAGAGTAGAGTTAGCCATCTGAGCATAGCCTCATAGGTACATTCACGAACAGAGAACTGTAAAAGGAGAAGTGGGTGAGATTCAGAAGTAAGTGAAGAAGAAAAAGAAGAAGGAGAAGGAAGATTCTGCAGAAGAAGAAAAATATAAGAAAGTTGCAAAAAAGTGATAGAGAAGAAGAGATGATGATTTCGATCACAAGTGGTATAAGGGATAGGGGGAGAAGAAGAAAACTAAACGGAAGGTTGGGGCGCTGCAGCAGCAGCAGCAGATGAAAACACGCACAACTTTTTCTTTTTTCTCCCTTTTCCCTGTCTCACACAGGAGAAACAAAATATTTGAGATAGAGAAAGAGAAAGAAAGTGAGAGAGCCTGGAATAGGGATGACGATAAGGAGAAGAGGTGAGACAGACAACATACAGAGGTCCCACAATCTCCTTTCTTCTTCTCTTCACTCTAATTCTCTCCTCGCTTACTGTTACATACTATCTCTCTCTCTATCTCTCTTTCCCTCTTCCCACTCTTTCTTCTAAACCATTGCTTTCTTTTTTGCAGGCCCAACGCCCTGCCCCTCCCGTGAGTGTCCGGCCCCGTTTTCTTAACCCGGGAGGGTGATGAACAAGAAACGGATGGACTCTAACCCCATTCTTCAGATATATCACCCCATGTCATATCCCTAGAAACATAAGAATCTCTCTTTCATCGAATGAAATTCTTGTAGACAAGGCTCGTCAGTTTCCTGTTATTGTGTTGATACGCCATTCCTTCGAATGAAAAATTGCGGAAAATCAACGGATTCCAGAAAAAAATCTAGAGGAATCGAGCTTTGAGAATGGAAAGTTTATCAGGACAACTTCGCTCTGAAACTAATAATCGAATCGTCCCACTTTTGAGCACTGTTATCAAGTTGCTACTTTTTAACATCTAGCAGTACAAATGTATTCAAGTTTTTTTCAAAATAGATGCAAAAGTGGAAAGAAAAATAAATGAAACTGTTTACTTATCATAAGGAGTAGAATAATTCACGATTTGAAATATTTCAGAAAAGTAATCAGGCACTTTTCGAAAAGTTAAGACTAGAAAAACTTCCGGCACGGGCCAGAAAAGTGTCATGTGATGATAGAAAATAGGGAACGCACCATAGGAAATTAGTACCAAAAAAGCAGAACAAAGAGGAAAATCGCATTAAACCTCATTAAAAAAGAGAGGGTCTTGCAAAATCATCACTCTTATCTCATTACTTCCAAAAAACGGCTGACTAATTTTCTAATGTTATCAGATACTTTCTAATTTTCTGGTGGGAAATTTCCGTGAGAATTTCTAGATTTTTTTCCCGGAATTTCTCAGTGACGTTCTGTTTAAAAGTGCAAATAACGAATGAGAAAATTTTGTTCACTTTTTAATATGAACAGAGAAATAATATGAACAAGGGTAACATTGTTTTTTAATAAAACGAGCCAACAATTCGACACACGTGGCGTTTCCCCAAACAATCAAAAAGTTCAAAATTTCACCGCCAAGTTCAACATTTTTTGATCACAAAAATTCCGACCTACGCACATAGAGGGTCAGATAGTTTTTTACAGCTGTTTCAAATTGAAAAATGCAAAATGAATTTCTGATAACAATTGGTAATGAAATGACGAGTTGAGAGCAAACCAACATAAAACTTTTTGCAGCAGCGTTTTTTAGCATTTGCAAGAAAAAGGAAGAAACATTCTCTAAACTTGCAAGAAAAGAAAAAAAAGTAGTTTAGAGTTAAGGGAGTAAATTGAGGTCTATTCAGAAGGAGACGACGATGAAGAGTAGAAAGTAGAAGGAGAAGAAAGCATCAAAGGCGGGAAACTGACTGATGGTGGTATTGGTAGTAGAAGCTTTTGGAAGAATACGACAAAAAAAGAAGGAAAAGTTGGGGCGGAGAGGACGAAAAAGGAAAAGAGAAGGAGGGAAAAGAAGGCGTGACTTTTGACACAAATTAAATCAGAGAGGGCGAAGGAAATGTGTATGCATACATTCTGGATGATGTATCGGAAGAAAATGGATCCGTACTTTATGGCCTAAAGCATTTTGGGCTGTGAAAGTGTTGAAACTAGATGTGTTTGAAAAATTTTAAAAATTTAACGACGTTGGAAACTTTGAGGACATTTTTGAATGTAATATTTTCGATTTAAAACTAGGAAATCGAGCTAAACTAAAAACTTGCTTCAAGCCATCGAAACCGTATACGGGGCAGAAACTCAGCAAAGCCCCGTGACTAGCGAAGGACTCGGTTTTTTCTAGGTCACTGAAACTAGACCGTAATTGAGAATTTCCATTCACAAAATTTGTTTCGTAGTCCTGGGTAATGTAGCGGGCACAAATTTTCGTTCTTATTCTAAAAATTATAGAAAATTTAGCAAATGATCAAAGGAATCAGAAAATTATTGAATTTCCAACAAGAGCAAATGTTAGTGAACGCGCTACTTACTCGTATGTAGATAAGCGAAAATGAGGAAAAATACCGACTCTCAAATCCGATGAATTATTTCAAAAAAAAAAACCGAAATCTAGAAAAACATCAACGAGCCTGCAAAACTACTAAGCCTTCGAAAAAAAACCGCCGTTCATAGTGACTTCAAAACAAAATGTCATCGACTCTCTTCTGCCAGTCAGTCATTTTTCCACCCGTCGTCTCTCCTTTCTCCCTCTCTAAAACTAATGCATTAATCCTAATGTTTATCTAATGGTTTCAGTAGGTGTGTATATAGAGAAAAGAGCTCTTCTCTCTCTCTCTCTCTCTCTCTGTCACTTCATTTCTCTCTATCGCTACTTTATATTCAAAAACGCTCAAAAACTAAAATAGACGGAAAACAGAGGAAGAGGTGGAATGAGATCTATCAAGTGAAAAATAAGAAGAAAAAAGAAAAAAACGCTAGCCATACACACCCGTTATTTCTATTTTCTCACTAGATCATGCCTCCCGGTGTTTGACGACGAAGTAGTAGAAGACAGGCGACGAACGAAGGAAGGAAAAAAGAAGGCAATGAGTTTTCCGTTACAAATGTTTTCTTCTTCTATTCCTTCACTCCGACGTCTTCCACGTCTTCAACGTTCTTTTCCTTATTCGAGAAAAGAAAAGCAGAGTGAAAAGAAAAGACGGAAACAGCTCCTCCCACTTTTCCACTCCTTCTTCATTTTTTCCCCCGTTTGCACGAATGAAAACGATGCCGAACTAAAACAAAGAGAATGGAAAGACTGAAGGAAGGTGGCAAGTAAGTGAGTTAACCTTGAACACAAGAATTGCTTGCTGACTGACACACATTGATGACAAGATAGAGAAGGAGACTAGAAAAAAGAGAATTGAAAAAAAAGAAGAGAGTTGGCTGTCAGTTTATCGATATGTTCGACAATGATCGTTGTTGCAGACCTCACAGACACGAATCGATTTGAAATTTGAGATTTGCAGAAAAGAAACGAGAGGAAAATTCAAAATGTCTGTGTGCGTGAGAACGAGTCAATTTCACTGCAATGTTTTCTTTTAATTGAAATATTTCAGTTTCAAAAATAATATGCAAAGCCAATATTCTGTGTTTCGAACACTGCACCGGTTACAGTTCTGGCAGCGTCAGAGGCGACAGTTTTCAAGGTAAACGAATACCTATTCCAAAAAAATCCACTTGAAACGTGGAACCGGTCGCATAAATTTTTGTTGCAGAAATTGACACCACGCGGTATTGAGCTGCTTATCAATTAAGGTCACGTGGGTTCACGCAGGAGTTTTTTTGCAGCTTCTAATCGTGAGAGTAAATAAAGTTCGAATTTTCGCGTGAGAAGAAAATACTAAATACGTGAAAACGTGGACTATGTTAGAGACGAGAAAATATTTTTCTGATTTTCTCGCTACAAACCCTGAGATTTTCTCAAAGATCAGTAGCTTTTCGCCGTAATTTCTCCTTGGTGCCAAGAAGGAAAACGAATTTTCACCTAACACTCGCTTTATAAAAATCAATAGGGGATTTTAGAGAGAACTGTTAAAGCTTATTCAGAAGAAAAGGAAAAATATTCGTTTATGATTTGCGGATGGAACAAAAAAGTACTCGAACTTCAGTCTGTTGTGAAGAAATTAAACAAGGCGAATTCACAGGAGTGTCTACGAGGAAATGAAGACAATTTCGGTCACAAAAACCTGTACTTTTATTTCAAAAATCCTTTCGACCTTTTCGATTGAACAAAAAAAAGGAGCAAAGTTCAAACTGAATTCAACAAAAACGATATGCGGATGGCGGGAGGAGTATTTAATTTTCCTCTAAACCTAACAAAAATAAACTGGTTGAAACGTGAGTATAGACTGAATGCACGTTTTCCATATCTTTTTTTTCTCATTCTCTCACCCAAAAAATTTGCAAATTAAACAATATTTCGTCGTCGTTGTGGCCGACACACGGGAAGAAATAAGAGGAGGTTAGGAGAGAGAGAGAAAAAAGGTGGGACAGGACGAAAAAAAAATAAAGAGACAGGGAGCGAGAGAGTATTAGAGAAGCAGAGGAATAGAGAAAACATGCGTCTTTCTTTCTCTGTTCTATCCGGGGTTTTCTTCTATTTTCTTCAATTTTTCTCCTCTTTCATTTTTCTTGACCCATTTGCACACACATTTGCACCCGAATATTGCATGTCCATTAAGACGTAATCAAGCAGCCCCTTCTTTCCTTCAGTTTTCCATCATCATCATCGTCTTCAATGCTTCTTCTCTCATCTTCTTGAATTATTGACCATCCTTGTGTCCCCTTCTACCCTTCCATTGTGTGTGTATCTATTCCCTTTTTACTCCCCATTTTTTCCCTTTTTGTTTGTGTATGAGTCTATGGGAGCAGTAGTGTAAAAGCACTTTGTAAAAACTGAGAAATGGAATTCCGAAAATATCGAGCAGAAAAAAATGTGAAAGAAACTAACCGTTCGCTATGCCACTACTTGCTTTCAGATAGTCTCGGAACTGTTTGTCACGTTCTTTTCGAGTCAAGTTGGCGCTGATATCTTCATTGAATGTGAAGAAGTTGTGTTGCATTTCTATGATCTGGAAAAGAGATGACATAAATCAATGTAACAAAGGTTCACAAGTGATGGACGTTTGAATGAACAGCAGGAAAATGAGATCCTTTAAACACCCCCAATGTGTGTGAAAATCAAACTTGATTAGAATAATTAAATGGTATTCTACGTGAAACGTAATTCAGAACTTCAGAATAGACGAATTTCACCAAAAACGGATCCGATGCAGTGATTAATATGGTGGTTTTTATTGGTTGAGCACACCAATTAAAAAAAAATTTAGTTTTTAACAATAGAGGGGAAAAAAATGATAAAACTAACTTGTCGAAGCGGATGCTGCAAACTGGCCATAAGTAGAAAACATTCTCCGACTGCATACGTTGGGCTTTTTGCGTGATGAAACATGAATATGTGTCTTTTCCAATTGTATGTTTTGAAGAGTGCTCCCACCGCGCTGGCGACGACCTGGAAGAATTACAAAATACATTTTTGAAAGAAGAGATGCAGTTACTTTATATGGACTATTAATTCGTGTCATCAGTTGGTATTCTTTCTTATCGTCCAAACTCATTGTTAAACCAATTGGCGTAATAACCGGAATACCGTTCTTCCAATAAGGTGACATTCTAGCGACAGGAGCAAGAGCATATCCATATGCATATCCAATAATACAATCTATTTCTTTTCGAAGTAATTGCTCGACAACAACGTTCGGACCAATTGCATCCGACAGTTTTGTGTCTCGATAAATTAAATTAACTGAGTTATTTGGTAGAATCCCTTCTTTATAAACACGTTCCAAAGCTAGATCAGCCAATGGTTGCACTTTAGGAGATGAAAGAAGGAATGGATTCTTTCCATGGCAGAAATCGTCGTTGTCTGGTAGTGGGATGACCAGGTGAATCGGATGCTCGGCTGAGATCTGAAATTCCGGAATTAAAACTTTTGATAGATATTTTTACTAAGTATTCTACGAAATAGTGGAAAGATTCACATCATATAAGGTTTGTGACCCTTCTATAAATTTTCTCTTGACGACTTGCAAAATAATAACAGAAACGAACCTCCTCAAACTTCCCAGGGTTCGCGACGACATGTTCCGCCAGAAGAAGTACATCAAGTACGAAAAGATTAAATATAAGTATTCGCGTCTTGTCAATCCACATTTCGCACTCATCTCACCATTCCATTGTGCTGTTCCTGAAACTAGTTCTGTTGTTTTTCTTGTTTAGTTTTCTTTTTATTCCAAACGATTGACATATAGTAACAATGATAAGCACTTGTGATTTTTGCACGAAAGAGTGAGAAAATTCGACAGATTATCGATGAAACAATGATAAAATTCCTGCAAAAAGTGAAGGTGAATGTGTAAATAGAAATTGGTTAAAAACAAAAATATAAATTTAAACCGCCGCCAAGAGTCAGGAGGAGCGAATTTGTACCAGTTTTTTTGGAGGGAAGTTTAAAAATTAATTTTTTCTAGAGAAACGTTTTCAAAAAAGAAGCTTACAGAAAAGGAAAAAGAAAACAAACAAATAAGAAAAAGGAAGAATTGGAGAGTGTTTGATTCGATTTCGAGAGCGTCTGTTTTCATTTTATTCTATTTTTCCTTCTATCCTTTCTCTGTTCGATATGAAAATCCATGAAAATGTCAGAAAGCCTTACGACGATGTCTATCAATTCGGAGTCTTTTCATGTCACTTTTGATTGGGTTTTCAGCGGAAAAAAGAGATTCGTTCGCATGTTTGCCGTATACTTCTCATTAGTACTGAAAACTTCAACATGGCGTTTTTTTGCTTGAAATAAGGAGAGAGAGTTGTCTAATGGGGTAACGCAGGAGTGGAGAATTGGGAGCATTCGGAATAAAAATAGAAATAAAAAGGAACAAGTGAATAAGAAAAAAACAAACAGCCTATGCACATGAATACGACAAAAAATGAAGAAAAGAGGAACATATAAAAGAAATAAAGGAGTCTATCCCTTTCACTGAGGACTCAAATGTCCCCGTTTTTATTACCCTATCTATAGATACCACATACGTGGATTTTAAGAAACCTCAACATACGTAACAGAAGTCTTTAAAATGGAAAACTAGGTGTGAAGAATGAGCTCCAGAGAACACCATTTTGGGAAATTACCAGAAAACCTTCCGTCATACTGTAAGTTACTGTAAGTTACTGTAACCCAAATGCTATTCATAGAACAGAGTTTCAAGATACAATACTTCTAAATAGTTATTTGAGACATGTAGACAATGTGTTCTGCCTCAAGAAACAAATTGTTTGAACAGAGGAAAAAGAAACTAATAAAATGAAAACAAAATTCAACGAAGAAACAGAGAAAAACAAGGCGAAATGTGGGAAATGAGTCAAACTTTCTTCTCAAACAAAAAGAAAAAAGAGAAATTTTGGTTACTTTTTCCTTCCCATTCTTCTTTTTTTGCAATCTCCAAGGCGACGAATTCAACTTGAACTGGAAAAAAAAAAGAAAAATGACATGTAAAAAGAGAGAAAATGAGCATGAAGTACACGGAAAACAGAAGAAGAAAGAAGGATTCGTGGAAATTTGAGTATAAAATAATTGTAAATTTGATCATTTTCTCAGTAATTGCTCCTATATACAAATTGGCCATCAATATGGTTTCGAATTGACAAGGAATCTCAATTTTCCACGTGTCGATTTCCAGTTGCTCACCGAGCAAGTTTCTAGAGAAGACAACAAGGAAAACACGAAATTTCTCTTTCGAAAATATAAATCTTTTTCTTTTTCAAAGTGAATCTTTTCTCCACAACGACCGAAGAAAAAGTCATTTGGATGGGGAAAACGAAGAAAAAACGTTCATAAATTTTGTTGGAAAAGTATTGGAAAGCAGAAGAAGAGCAAATAAAAATCAGAAAAAAAGTTTGCACATGAAATCAATTTTTATTGCTGAAAGTCATGATTATGGGAATTCAAAACGTGTATGTAACATATGCGCTCTATTGCAATATTTGTCGCATTGCATCGGAGCGCGTTTGCAACTGATTGTTTACTCATGTAGCCGTATTTTGATCTACTTTGTAAACTTGTACAGTAGAGCACATTAGCCACTTTTGACTTTTTGATCTTTGGCGTCTAATTCCGGGTTCGAAAAAGGAGAAAAAGAAGGAGCGATCATTAAATTATTCTAATGAGTGCGAGAAAAATAGATTGGTCAAGAAAAAATGCATCGAAAATGCAGGTTTCTTGCAGTATTCAAAGCTCCTGATCCAACAGAAGATTCCCGAAAAAGATGGGTTGGTTCTTGGAAGTACGCTCCATTGAAACATCCAGGTTTCAGCGGGGCGCATTTGCTGACCTACTTAATTTGAATTCCTGAAATCGTCAAGAAAAAAGAGAGAAGGAGAATGAAAAAAACTAATTTGAACAAGAAAAAAACAACTTAATGGCCCAATTTTCTTTCTCAAATTAGTACATTTCGAAAGAAATTTTGGGTCGAATTTTCGAATTTTCTAGAAATAAAAACACGACATATTATGCTTTTTTATGTCTGTCTATGGAACTTCTCTCATCAAAAATTGTCATGCTTTGCGTGTTTTTCCAACAAAAAAAACATGAGAAATTATGCAGAAATGACGAGTGAATGGTGACATAAAATGTGAAAGATTTAAAGGAGAGAGCTGAGGATCACATCGAAAGGCTTCTTTTTTCTTCTTTTTACCAATGGACGGATAATCATAAACTGATATATAAAAGGATTAGGAGATAGATTTTGTGTGGCATTTGCAGAGAAATGATATGTGAGAGGCAGATTGGAAGGATATCGAGAGATGGATATATATGAGAATTGATAAACGATGAGAAGGAAGAAAGACAAATAAATGAAAGAGAGGGGAATTGAACTAGTTTAACCGAAAATGCTCGGTCTCAAACAAACAAAAGCATTTTGGATGAGAAATAGAAGGATAAGGGGAGAGGAAGTGAGTGCAACCGACCTACTAAATTTGATTCTGAGACGCTTTTTTGTGGTTGCAACGACCGAAAGGACCATGAGGATATCAGAAAAAGAGAGTGTTTTCTTGCAAAAAACAGGAGAGAAGTGAGAAGAAAAGAAGAGCAATTCTTAGGCGTTCCGAGAACTTGCAGAAGAAAAATTGACCATTTTGACAGGGTGTTTCTAAAGTAGACGTCACAGAAGTTTGACTCTGTTCACAGGTGTTCAAAAAAAGTTTCATGAATTTATGATCAGACGAAGTTTTGCAGAAGTTTCCTGACTTTCAATCAATTCTTATCTATACTACTTTCAGAAAATCCTTGCGTTTCGTTTTCCAACCTAGACTTTTCACACACAGAGTCTCTCTGCCACGTTTCTCAAGGATACTGTAGTCTGACGAAATGGATAAGAGCTGGTCTGCAGAAAAGTCAACTCAAAAAATGAAAATATCTTATTGCAAACATGAGGAAAACGAGACAAATTTGCAAGAACTGTCGCTAGGTAACATTTCTTCATGATGACATTTTCTCCGGATGATGTATTTTAGGATGCACAAAATATATTTATGCAAAATGGAGCAAAAGAGCAGAGTTGTCTAGTGACTGGGTGTTCTGACAAAAGTTCAGCATTCTGGGGGTCGTTTCAGTCTGACACCTGCTCATTTTCTGATCAATTAAGTCAATGACTAGTTTATTGAAATTGAATCAAAGATTTTCAGAAGTTGAGGAAAGCTGAGTTGGTTTTGGAATCTGAATCCTGATAACTCGAACTGGAATGATGAAAATTGAGTTGCATAATAATTCTACAGTACCCACACATCAGTTCAGCCAATTTAGACTCAATAAATTGTTAAAGATGTCCTCGATTTCCTTCCACATTTTATGATTAGATGCTCTTGGTAGAAATCTCTTTTGAAACATTAAAAGACGGGAAAAAATGTAAATGTAAGACATCAAATTCTGCAAAACCAAAGTAAGAAGAGATTAGAGAGGTGAGAAAAACGAGTGACAAATATTGATTCGAAGCGGAAAAAGCACTCATCTATTCTCTAATCTGAGAAAATTCATTAGTACGGAGGAAACGGACGAAAAAAAGAAAAAGAGAGGAAGAGGCGTGCTGCAACAAGACTTCGAGACATCCGGATGAACGAATTCATTTTCGACGTTTCCTCTTCTCACGTTTTGGAAAAGTGCACTGCCCCACAACGAATTTCCTCTGTCTCCTTTCACATCCTCTCCTGGCCAACCTATTACATTGAAACCGAAAAAGAGCAGGCTCTCCAGAGCATGCTGGATGGATAGAAGGAGGATATGTTTTGTGGTAAAAAGAAAAAAATGTTAACAGAGAGAAAGAGATGAAGAGAGTGAGGGATAAGAGAGAGACACAGATAGAAAAAGAACAATGCACGCGGGGAACGACACGAAAAGGTGACGAAATGAGAAGTTATGGTTGGGTCTCTCCGGGAAGTGCTCCACTCGTGAGAGAATATTATATGTATATGTGAATAAGAGAGAGCAGGATAGGCTCTCTCTCTCTCTACATGTATATATGTTTGTGTCCTCCTACATAGATACATATAGAAATTCGAGAAGAGATGCAGAGAGGACGGGTGAGAGAGACGATGTAAATGTAAATTCGTCTTAACCTTGAAAAAAAGAGGATGAGATAATGTGATGAATCGGAAATGCAGATGAGATGTTGACCTAGAAGTGCCTCTTTATTTCAGTTTTCATGTCTAAATGTCTTCGGTTCCAGTTAGGGCATTTAGATGACTGGATGGTGGGATCGAGGTAATTGAACTCGTTCTGGGAATACCCTAACAGGTTCTAGACTCAAAGACATCTCTGAATCATCAAATAGGAATGGAGGAATAAGTTGGCTTATATCAAATAAGCTTATATCAAATATAGAAGTTATAGGTAATAAGGATTTAGAAAATTCGTCTGAAATCATTGGAAATTATTGTTAATCTCGAAAAGTGAGAGAATTCAAATTTCTATTCTTGAATCCAAAAATCCGGAGAAGATTCGAAACTATCGATGTGGATATCTAGAAACGCGGATACACAGACAGACAGATTTTTAATCTCGAAAAGTGACTGGGAAGTATTCTGACAACTTCTTCAAAAACAAGACATCGTCCTCGTTATTTTCTTTGCAAAAAGGAAGAAAGAAGAGCACGAGGGGACACACGAACCCTCTAATAGTGCTAATCAACAAGAGATACAAGAGGGGAAGAGAGCAATAGACTGTCCGTTTCCCCCTGCCTCTTGAGAACTTTTGAGGGGGTGGATGTAGGTCAGAAATATCGAAAAAAGATAAGAAACAGATCAGTTCGAGACCAAAAACATGTTTTGACACATTAAAATATTCTGGAAATATCCAAATGTGCTAATACGTCATATCACGACATGCTAAACTTATATTGACTCTGAAGGAGATATGAAAAGGGGGTGTGGCCTAGACACTTGTGGGAGGAGTCCGAATGAAATAAAAATCTTGCATCGTTAAAATAAGTCTTAATCAAAAGATTTCGATGAGAGGTGCTTTTGGTAATCGTACGAGAATAAAAAGTGAAAAAATAAAAGTTCCTGCTTCTTTTGTTGCCAGACTTCAAAGATGAAACGTCAAATAGTGACCAAAGATAGACGGGATATTCCCTATGGGACCAAATTCAAAATGTCCGTACGCCCTCGCTAAAAAAATAGTATTTTGGAAATTTTTAATTTATTGCTATAAAAGAAGAGGCTGGCCTTAACAGGGATTTCGATGAAAAAATAATTTTTCTTACTTTAATTTTAATTTTCTGGGCGGGGCGAGGAATTGAAACAGAAGGATGAAGCGGAAAAGATATTGGAGCTGTTAGTTTTCCGATTCCGAATCTAAAATTTCTTAATAGGTTACCATTAACAAACTTTAAAAATTAGGTTTGGTGATCTAGATATAAAGCTCCTTCCATTTAAATTTCCCCCAACTTCAAATTCACTTGCTCTTAAACTGATTCTCTACAAAAGCTCGTAGAATATATTCTTCTAAGGTGGTCAAAAAAGAGGAAAATGAAAACAAAACTCAAAATTCAGAGAAAATCTATCTCTTCTTTGAAGAACAGAGGTGATGAGATATATGAAAGTGTTCGATTCCTCTTCAACATCTATTTTTCAACGCAACTTTTAGGTAAACTTTGAGCAGCTAATACTAAAGAGAAAATGAGAAAACGAGAGAAAATCTTTTTCTTAGGAGGTGGGCTCTCGTCGAAAACAAATCCAACCCCTCCCAAACATTATGAAGCATCATCATTTCTTTCCCCCCTCCCCCTTTCCCGCAAAAACTTATATTTCTCTTGCAAAAAGAAGATGAAGAAGCTCAAAAAACTACTAGAACTCATATTCTCTCTCAACTCGAACTGGGAAAACTGAAGATATTTTTAACTGTTTTCCCGTGAAAAACAGATTTCCTTTTATTGTCTCTTTGTCTCGAAGAAGAGAGATGGAAACGAGAAAAGAGGTATTTGAAGAAAGGGACACCCTTTTCCAAAATAGAAAAAAACAACATGCACGAAAGATGTGAAAAACGACACCTTCTTAAGGAAAATGATGTGAGAGTGTTTACTGGAGCGCATTTGTTGTCTAGCTTTTTGAAAATAAGAAACAACACAAAAACGAGTTGAGAAGACAGTTACAGTACCTAATCCTACAGTAACCTCTACTTCATGGAAATATTTCATCCAGCCATTATCAGATTTCTATCTTACCTGAAGAAGAACCTGAATAGGAATTTGAAAACCTTGCTTCAAATCTCATGGATTCAGTCTATAATTCTCAAAAGGTATTCTTGAAAATGACAGAAAACTTGAGGAAAAAAGGTTTAAAAACTCAAAACGCGGGTTGTCAAGTCTCCGTTCAAATGACTCTTGCACTTTCTTTTTTTGAATCAAATCGAGTTTACGCGTGAATTAAAACGACTCTGGAATGCGCTTTGCTCTTTTTTGTAGGTTCAGTTTTGAGTAATCGGAACTTCTTTTTTTTTTTTGAGTTTTTTAAAATTGAATCACACAATCAAAATGTAATAAAAATTCACTGATTGCAAGTGATGAACTGATGAATAATTTTGTCTTCATCCAGAAGAGGTCGATCACTTTAAGTGAACTGAATCAGCGTCTGAAACGGATAACTAGATTTCAGAGATCCGAAGAATTAACAACGAGAAAAGTGATGTGTTACGTCGTCCAAGACTTTTAAAATGTCTTCACCTGCTGCAACATTTCCTTGACATCTTCAAAGATTTCTGAACTTTGAAATGTTTAGAAGCGAGTCAACGATGAGTCAACATGAGAATAACCAAAAATGCAATTTCTAAATGATTTTATTCGAATTCTCTGTGTTCTCTTGTTGATAAGTTCGACATATTCCGATTTCCTCTCATTCTTTATCATGACGAGAGAATGGTTGCATCAACGATTGCATTATTGATTTCTTCCCTCCGTTGTTGTTCTTATCACTTCGTTTTCCAGCCGACGCCATTTCAGTCGATCTCTTCTTTCTTGCTTCATTCTCCGATTTGCGATCTTCACTTGATCCAGGACGACGATCATCTGAATTGTCTTCTTTCGACTTCATCTCACGAGCCATTTTTTGTTCTTTCTGAAATGAAATAATGAAATATGATGAATTCGAATATTATACAAACCGGAATCAGAGTAGATCTTCTGACAGTGACATTCTCATAAGAATTACTCTTCTCACAGTACGGAATTCCTTGATCCTTGCTATCAGAGTTAGTGGCAAGTTGAGCAAGTCGACCCGCCGTCGGATCCTCGTTTCTGAAACCAAGGGGGTCAGAAGATATTTTCTAAGTTTTGAACTTACTCGGTGGCTCTTTTATAATCTGCCGCAGTGATGACATCCGAGATCTTTTGTCCGTTGTGACGAACTGCTCCTGAACGGAAGAGTGGGCGGAAGAACTCATCCTGAAGTAGTGGTTTTCCCCGAAGACGTTTGTCTGGAGTGTATACGAGAATGCGTTTTATGAACTGGAGTTGATCAGGAGTGACTTCAGTGCAAAGCTGGAAAATATAAATGTGCATCGGGTTTTGGATAATAAGGGGGAGCTTCTTCAGAGTCCCAGATTCAAAGAACGAGTATTACTGTAATCATGTAACTAACTCTCTGCAATCCAGCTCCTCTCGTATACTTCCACAAATCCTTATCCAACAGTTCTCCTTTCATCGCCTTGATTTCTTGCTCAGTTGGAGCTCCGAAGCAACGGCAGTACAGTTTCATCTGATGTGCACTGTCTCTTCCCGGGAAAACAACGTGGCGTTTGATCATCTCCGCCATGATACAACCAGCAGACCAAACATCTGAAAATGTGAATTTATTTCAGAAGAGATAGGATTCAGACTTACCAACAGTTGCATTATAATCCATTGCTTTTTGAAGCAATTCAGGTGGTCTATAGAAGCGAGTTACTTGATAAAAGTTGTTCGCTTTTCCTTTTACAATAATCTTCGCCGACCCGAAATCACTGATTTTCAGAAAAGCAGTGTCGTGGTCAACGAGAATGTTGACCGGTTTCAAGTCTCGATGGACCACCTTATGCTCTTCCAGATATTTTAATCCCGCAAATATTTGCCACGTGTAGAGACGAATATCAATATCAGTCAGTTTCTGACGGATTACTTCAGCGAGAGTATTCGGCATGTAGTCGAATACATACGATTCACAGATCTGAAATACGAATTAGTTGAGAAATCTCTGAATTCACCACAGCAGACCTTCGTGTCATAGTTGTGACTGAATGCAAAAATCATCTGAATAACATTCTTGTGTTTGCTCCGTTCACGTCCAGTCAGGAAAATGAATTCGAAGTTTCGTTCTCCTTTCTCTGGCCAACTCTTTTTGATGGCAATCTTCTTTTCATATGGCTCACGAAGAATTCCCTTGTAGACGTTGCTGAAAACGCCGCTTGAATGAAGATGGACGTCGTCGATTTTTAGCATAACTTTTTTATTATCAGCTGGCATCTCGTAAGCCTCCTGAAAGATTCATTTTGTCTGTGAGCTCTCAGGAAGTCCAATTGAAAACAAACCTGCTCGACAGTAACACTCATCCTCGAATTATCGGCCACAGCTTTTTAACGAAAAAATTACGGACTGGAGTTTATTCGACGAGTTCCTTCTCCTTTATACTAGTGCTTGTCTGATCAACGTGAAATTCTAGAATTTTTTAATTCGGGTGTCACGGAATTTTGAAAATTTCTATTTTTATTGGCTTCGTTTCACGTTTCAAAGCTTCTGAAGTGTTTCCCCAGTGTATGGAAACAGTGGCTTGTGGGTGATTGGTGTGTGGTTGTGTGATTGATACCTCAAACTCAAACTTGGGCAATTCAATCTTTATTTGAAGATAAAATATAAGCTCTCGCCTCTGCTTTATACTGTGCAGAGGCGGAGCCAGACAAGAGTTCAATTGAAACCGGTAGAAAGAATGATTCACCCTAAAAGACTATGAATCATATCGGATGGGAGCGGGGAAAAGAAAGAGGGAGATGTACAAAGTACATTGAGTACATGGAATTCCAAATACCGGTCATTCTTGCTCGGCTCGAAAGATGTGGATGCCTAGAACCCAATCCAGAATCATTTATCAAGTATGATAACCTCCAATCAAAAAGAACACATGTTTCATTAATTCCACATGTTCCTATTATTCTCGATATGACTTGAAACAGATGCTTCATTCCATTCTCTCCCACTCTTTTCTCCTCGTTATTCGTCTAAATGGGCGGAGTCTTGGCTCTCCTCGTCGTCTTCTTCTTTTCTGATTCACTACCACCGACTCCGCCCATTTTCTGCTCGTTTTCCGTCTTCGAATTCTTTTGTGAATTGACACCCACTGATGGGCGTAAGATGAAGAAACTGCCTTCTTTATTTCTTATTCTGATTTCTTTAATTCGCTCGATTGAATCTTTAAAGTAGGTTTTTTTCAACAAAGCCTTCATGTTGGTTCCAATTAGTTTTTCTGTGGCGCATTGATGAGAGGAATCAGTTCATCTATTGAAATCACAGTAAAAACCTAAACTCTTATCAAACTAGTCAATAAGTCTTTGATTAAAGCTTTTCTAGTTTGAACTTCCTCACAAAAAACAATGTTCTCAAATGGAAACCATATAAATTTAATCACCGCCTCCTCATTCACAAGATTCTCTTTCAATCACCAATTATCTATATTCTGATTCTCCATTCGGAATCAAACATCGTTCCGTCAGACCCTTCCCCTCTTGTCATCCTGCTTCTTCTTCCTTCTTCTTGTTGTTAGGAAACCGAAAAAGGAGAGAGAAGAAGAAGAAGAAGACAAGAGCTCTCTTCTGATTGGCACTATTCAAAATGTATTCTTGTCTCAATTCGTCTTAACAACAATTCTGAATGAATATAAATCCACAAGGATATTTACTCCATTTCATATAAAATTTCGTTAGCAAATATGATATGAAATAAGAGGTAAAATAGATTAGAGAGAGGAAAGAATAACAAAGTGGCGGTGAGATTTGATTGAGATTGAGTAGTGATAACACTTTTCAGAAAGCGGGTTCTTCTAAATCTTATGAAATGCTGTATATCTATTTTGACCCAGTTGATGGAACACTTGGAACATTGTTTGAACCTTTCACAACATCCCGAACTTTCCTCAAACTTCTCCAAGAGTTCCGAATCCAACAGATATCTATTTTGTGACTAGATTCTTCTTCTTCTCCGCAACATCTTCTTCTCTCTTTTTTCGAATCTGGCGGGGTAAAAAAGAGAATCTTCTTCATTTTTCTCTCGGAGCAACTCCCTCAGGTACACATATACACACACACACAATGAGATGGCACCTAATCAAATTTAGTACGACTAAAAGCATTTCAAAAAGACCCATTGAATAAAGGAATAGAATAGAAAGGAGTCGTAAAGAATCTCTTTTTCTCAGATTGACGACCACAAAAAAAAAAAGGAATTTCGGATTGGTCTGGTGGGAATTTCGAAATTTGAATAGTGAAATCATCAGAGTTGATCGTGTAAAAGATAATAGTTGTAGATTTTGGCGAAAATGGGTAATCAAGGTTCCATGAATTTCCGGATTTTCAAAGATTCGAATTCTATCGCTACTGAAAACAAGATGAAAAATGACTAATTTTATCTAGAGATTGGTGAACTCAGATTTTTTTTCCAACTCGAATTTTCTGATCCTCGGATTGTAACACACACAGTACTTCCCAGAATATATACTGAATGTTCTCAAACTTCTAAAAATATCGCTCTCACATCTTCAATTAAAACTCATTTTTCCCTATCGCATCTCAGTTTTGAAATTGAATACGAAATCTACTAAAAGTGGTCCTCATTGTCTTCTCCATATTCTAAAACTTTCTTTCGGAAACTGAGAAAAAGGGAGAGGGGAAAAGAAAAATGTGTTGATTTTATAAACAAGAAAATGTTTATAAAAAGGAATCGACTCATTCTCAACAAACTACACTAATGGAATATAGTAATCGTTTCCGGGGAGAGGGAAGAGAATCTGAATTCGGAGAATCGAGTCTTTCGAAAATCACTCTCTGAAAAAAGAAGACGTTACCATTTTGTGTATACTCCTTGCATTCTCCAGACGAACTTCATGCGGATGGTACTGTAGAATTCCTGTAGAAACGTTTGATAAATTCAGTAAATTGGTAACCAGTAATTGTTTTCAGATGTTATTCATGTGCTTCATTCGAATATCGAGTTCTCTTCGATAAGGATACTTCGCTATCTAGGAAAGTCAGGTACTTCGAATTTTAACTTATAATTCTGAAGTAGAAAAAATAAACATTATTCAGAGTTCCAAAGTTCGACCGATTATGTGATCTGGAGGAGATGGTTCAGGGGTTTGCTCCAGTTGAAACGTGTCATTCCACATGTGTCACGATATTTGAACCACAATATTTCGGTGGTGAGTTGTTCAGCTTTGCTTGTTTCGGATCAGAAGTTTGTAGTCTGACCCTAAAATAGTATTTTAAAAAGTAGATGTTTTGTCATTCAAAAAAAGAATTCTGAGCTAACTGTTGTGAGACCGAAATTCTTTCTTTCTAGAAATGTGATCTGAATTCGCAGTATTTCGCAGGTCTGCAATCCCTTCAACGCCCCTTCCTGTATATCCGAGGATGCGCCGATCACATATTTTCTGAAATGAAGGATCGTCCAATCGAAGTCGAGTTCCTTCATAGATCTCCAATTTGTGTCAAACTTCAATTATCTCAAATATATCCACAAGTTCAAGCAAACGAGATTGTTCAAGTATGTTCATGTGACAAAGACGGTTGTAATTTTGATTCAATTAACGACTCCACCACTTCTACGATGAACTCATTTTTTATTGTTAGTGTTGTCTTTATTGGTTTTTTCTTGTTTTTTGAATGGTAAAATAAATTAATTTTTGAATAAACTCAGGTTTTTTCAGTTTTTTTAAAAAAATTCTCATGATCGAAAAAATGACTAAAATGATCCTCAAGTGATTATTCTGACCCAGAATTCTACGAAAACGCGTCGAAGACACCCCAGAGCAGTGCAATTACATAACGAAAGAATCCGAGAAGAAACAATTTAATTATGCAATGATCCTTGAAATCCTTTCCAAAAAACAACAGGAAATTGTAATGAGAAATGAGACAAGAAGAGAAGAAAGAGGGAAAGAGAGACGAGTCAAAACACGATGATGTGACAGCTGGAGGTATTCTGATGAGATGAAGGGACACTACTACGCCCTTGTCCTCGATAATTTCACTTCTTTATCTTCTCCTGTTACTGGACACCTCTTCTCTTTCTCTTCCCGAAAAGAAGAAGAAGGGAATCTCCGCTTTTCGACCTGCTGACCCGACTCCGCCCACATTGACGGGAGATTTGACGGTTCGGAGGGATGGGATAGAGGGAAAAGAGAAGCAGAGGGAATTTGCAATGCGTCGCCGCCCGGAAAACTATTTTTTGGATGAAAACGAATAGAGAGTTTCGGGTAATTGGCCTGATTGTACTCTTATCTCATTTCATTCTTTTTCATATTTCGTTTCTTTTTCCTTCCTTCCTCTTCTTATTCTTTGGGTGACCTTTACTTGTATTCTTGTGGATGAACACCTTTTTCAAGAATCAAGAAAAACGTTTCTTGACATTAATTTCAAGGATAAACTGAACATCTTCAAGAGTCTAGCATTGTTGAATATTCACTTCACTTTTTGACAATTATTTGTTTTTGTTGACAATCTTTTTTTTAAACATCCACAAAGCGAAACCGATAAACCTAGCCTTCGAAAGTTTAAACCCATTTTTGTATTTTCCTACAGTACACCCACTTTTTAAATTTTACCGCTGAGTCTCGCCACGAAGAACAAAATCGCCGCGAATTTCTGAGTTTTTATTTTTGTTCGCCTTGTAGAGTTATTTTTTCAATCTTTTCCAATTTCCGGGGGAATTTTCGTCGAACTTCGCGATGTTGTGAAGCAAAAGTATATTACATGAAATTCAAAACTACGCTCGTCAGTAACTGCTAAAAAATGTGTTCAATGCGTTCATTTCTCGTCACTGTTGTCATAATTCTTCAGCTTTCCTCATGTAATCTTCTTATTTCCAGGAGTCAGAGTACACGATCAGCTCCATTGGTCCGGAAAGTATTCATTCACGGAATTCCCTGGTAAGAATCCCCGATTTTATTAACGGCCAACGGTTAAAATCTTTCAGAATTCTTTCCTCGACCATCAGAAGGAACAGAATGAGGTGGCTGCTCATTCACATAATTATTATCGCCCACCTCCTCACTTTCACATCTTCCGCAGATGTCAATTGTCCAAGAATCCCAGAGAAATGTGCTTGTAAAGTAAGAGTCTAAACTAAGTTCCTTCACAACGAAATCCCAATTTTTCAGGTTTCAAAGAATTTAATAGTTCTGGAATGCGACGGCGTCGAAGTTTCTTCAATTGCTCAAAGCGTTGGAGCGAATCAAATCGACGAGCTTCATGTGACAAACGGAAAGGATGTTAAAATCGATTCATTGCCGTTCACCGGATTGCGTACCATCTCGATCGTCAATTCGACACTCGAATCGTTCTCGCCAACGGTATATATTTTGTTCAAGAAAGTCTTTGAAAAAAATTTAAAGTGTTGCGCAAAGACCAGATAGTTTTGTGAACTGAGGCTTGTTCTTGGAAGATTTAACGCATGACGAATGCATTTTTACTCAGTCTGGTTTTGTATTGAAACTGGGGGATTCTCGTTCCGTTCCTGATGCTGACTGTACGAATGTTTGACCGAGACGAGAAGAGACGATTCGCATCACTTAGAATGATGTGTTGAAATCGTTTTGAAGATTGCGGCCACGGATAGCTCTTGACCTGGTGACTGGCATTGTTGACGTTAGGCGCGGCGCGAATCTGTTAAATATAGATGAGAAGTAGGCGCGGGAATGGACAAACTTGTAGCAGTTTTTCAAAGTTATTAGCCGTGAAATGACCTTTGATGGGTGGTCAATCGGCATTTAGACTTTTTGGTCTACTCTATGAATCAAGATTTTTTGAGCCTTTCGACTAGAACGGATGAGCAGTCCCCACTAGTTATGAAAGTAGATCAGGTTGATCAATATAAGTATCATTAGTGTTCACAGATCTTTATCAGCTTTGTTCAATGTGAAATTTCTTTTCAAGTGTTTTGGAATACAGCTTCCCTGAATTTTATGCATGCTTTTTTTATCAGTTGTTTTTTCGTTTTTTACAAGCAGTTCCGCTTCCTGAAAACCCAAAAAATGCCTAATTTCGGTCCTCAACTATCTGATTTCCGATGTTCTCCACCGCAACTTCGTAAGAATTCCTTATTGTTCCTCTTTCTCATCTTCACTGTAAAATACACGCGGCTATACAGTCATATACCATCATCAGAGACAGAGAGAGGCTTTAGCCTGCATTGGTTGGCGACAGCGACAATGCGAAAGTGAAAAGTGGGTCATGGCGTAGAAAGTGGGGGATAGCTGTACGCGCGCGCCGATCGGCCGGGTGAGAGTGCGGTACACGGCGGTCATTAGATTCGGGTTACTCGTCCTTCCGAAGTGACGGTGTAAAGGGCAGTAAAAACTACATGGAAACTAGCTTGTAAAACTTGTCAATTTATAGGCATGGAGACACGTGGAGACCACAATCGAGCACATTACGATCAGCGGGAATCGACTGAAAACTGTGCCGGTCTTCGGTAATATGACGACCCTTATGTCTATGAATTTGAACAGTAATCAGGTTTGTTTGCAGGATGAATGAGTAAGAGAGGAGGGAGAAAAACAAGACAGACGGGCCTTTCACTTGGCGACTTTCAATTGAGTAGTTACCTATTGTTTGAGTGAAAAAAAACTTTATGCAGAGGGAGAATGAAATAATACTTATTGTGGAACATGATGTAGAACGTGATGTCTTGTTTTTTAGTTCTTCACTCTACAATCTACAAGAAGTATAGGCATTAAGCTAATCAATTATTTTCAGATCTCTTCGATTCACGAGAAGGCTTTCAACGGTCTTACCGCATTGACTCAATTGCGACTAGAGGACAACAAAATTTGCGATTTTCCGACGTAATTAATCATCACCCTGTGAAAGTTTTGCAATGATAAGGTCGTTCTTATCTGTTCTCTCGAACGATTGCGAATCTTTCTCAGTATTTGTAACTCGAATGATCTAATGTTTTCAGGAAATCACTGGACGCCGTCAAACAATCACTAGTGCTTCTCGATGTCAGTGGAAACTGCCTGAGCGCTATCCCGGCTCAAATTCTGCGCAATGCCGCCAATCTGATGTATCTTGACTTAGGAAGCAACAACATCAGCGAGATTAATAACTTTGAGCTGATGAATTTGCCGTTTTTGCGAGAGCTTCGAGTCCAGAACAACTCATTGCGCCGGATTCACCCGATGGCATTCATGAATGTTCCACAGTTGCAGTACTTGTATCTTCAGGAGAACATCATCTCGACTCTCGATGGAAATCGCTTGCAAGCATTCAAGAATCTCGAAGTTCTGGACGTCAGCAATAACGCTCTCTACGCTCTCCCTTCACTGAAAGATCTTCCAAACCTGAAGCAAGTTCGTGTTGACGGGAATCTTATCACGAAAATTGAAACATTGGCGTTCTCCAACAATCCGAAACTGCAGCTTATCAGTATTCAGAACAACAACATCGTTCAAATTTCCCGAAATGCGTTCGATTCGTTGGATAAGCTTGTTGTGCTTCTTGTTGGAAACAATTCTCTTGCTAAGATTGAACGAGGAATGTTTGACGGGATGAAGAATCTTCAGCAGTTGAGCATTCGGAACAATACACTGACAGCATTAGACGCATCTTCGTTTGCGCAACTTCCTCATATGACTACTCTCGATTTGGGTTACAATAAAATTAAAAACATCGAGGAGGGAACATTTGATAAGCTTGCAAAACTGTTCTGGTTGGATTTGTCGAACAATGAGATCTCTGGATTCCAAGCTAATGTCTTCAAAAAGAAAATCTCAAACATTCTATTGGATGGTAACAAGTTGGTTTGTGATGAGTCGTTCAATGAGTTCCTGACCTATCTCGTGACAAACAAAGTTCGCACATTCTTACCGTTCCAACAAGAAATTACATGCCACGGACCAGAAAAGTATGCAGGTGTTCGACTGAAAGATTTGATGATGAAGAAGGCCAATGAGACAATCAGCGAAGGAACACGGCTGATGGGTCTTCCACAGCAAAACAATCAGCACAATCTTCTGTCGTCTTTCCTTCCTTCACTTCCAAATCTTGGAAATTTGAATGCTGGAGGAGCTGGTGGAGCTGCCATTCCACTTGTCAATACTCTTACTAATGTGAGTTTCATTCAAAATAATTGTTTCGTAGTTTCTTGTTTCAGACTATTCCTGCTTTGCGGTCTATCCCTGGTTTTGGAGGAGGTGCACCAGTTGGAAATGGAGCTTCATCTCTGCCAAATAAGCAATTGAACGATGCCATCGAGGATTTTACAGGACCACTTGTCAGGTTTGCCACTGGAGGACAACCAGTTGCCAGTGACATCGAGCAGCTCATTCGCTCCATTCCTAATATGGTCGTCAACGTTCCTGGTTTCGGGGATGTTGATCTGAGCAAAATGGATCCGACTATGATACAATACGTATTGAATGGCGGTCAGATCCCTGGAATTGACAAAGCAACACTCGAATCAATCGTGAAGCAAGCAATGAAGAAAATGCATACTGCTGCAGCTGCAAACCTTGCTGGTAATCCAATCGATGGACAAGACAAGGTTCTTCCTCCTCTTGAGAAGCTACCATCAGAGCTGGTTACACAAGTCATGTCAGGAGAACCTCTTCCAGGACTTGATAAGGATCAAACCAAAACTATCATGGAGTACTACACGCACCAGATGCCTGGAATGGATGGTGTTCCTGCTCGTCCAATCGAGAATCAAGGGAATGCGTCAACCAGCATGTTCAATCCAGCAATGTTTGATCTTCTCAAAATGTTACCTCCAGGATACAATCTCACCAAGATTCCAATGGAAGTGATCACGGCAGTGACACGCGGAGAAGTTCCAGACATGCGCCTTCTCCCACAAGATCTTCTGGAACACTTCAAACAACATACATCCTCACTGACTTCAATGTTCGCAGGAGCCACTGCAAAGAATATCTCGATTGAAGAGATTCTCGAAAAACTGCCAGTCTTCGTCAGACCAGAACTATCGACATTTGTGCCATACGACATCAACGAGTTGACAAGTGAAATGGTTTTGGAGCAGGAACAAAACGAGCGACATCGAAATATTCGAATGATCACTGCGATCGCGTTGGCATTTGTTGGAGCTGTCACTGTCTGTGTATTGATATTCTTTGTGAATTACACGAAAAAGCAGAGAAGAGAAAGGAAAAGGTAATTATTTCTCTTTTAATTATGTTCACGATAATAAAATTTTCAGTTTTGTCAATCGTTCATCACCTTCATCCGGTCCAGACACTTCCCGTAACTCAATTCACTCGTCAGCGGCTCCTTCACCGATTCGCCCTCCGATGATGTCCATTCCGAAGACACCTATCAACCGTACGCTAGAGAGCACATTCGGCCAACCTCAACTTTGCTCAACACTGATCGATACCCCTCAAGTTAGTAGAAGTCGTCCATAGAGCAACTTCTCAAATGATTCATATTTTAATCTGTAAAATCTTAACTCATTCTCGCCCATGGTATCGTGTCTTTCTTTTCCCCATTTTAATTAGGTGTCTCTTCTGACGGGTTACATTACGAAGTAAAACTGGTAGTTTAGCACTATGTATTGTAGTAACATTAGCATTTCCATCGGACCCCGTTTCTCCGCCTCTTCCCGATTTTGCTCATTTGTTGATTGCCTTCCTCTTCCCACATCCACTCACATTCACCCGCATCCCGCTTTTCATGTTCTATAAGAATTTTAACTTTGGTTTGTATCCATGTACTAATTTATTGCATTTATATTTATTTTCCTTTTATCGTTGTACGTCCCGTCTTCTTCTTTGTGAATAAATGTTGGCGGGACTGTCTTTCAATTAATTCGACCTGAAAAGTCGGGCTTGAAAAGCAAATTTCAAGCCAAGCATTTGCAGACTATTTTATCTCGACCAACTTTCAAGTTGATCGGTACATTCCGTTGAACATGATTTAAAGATAAGGAAGAGGCAAGAAGATAACAGTCTCAATTCATTGTTTTCTTTGATTACAGTACTCTCATCACTTCGATTGAAAGTTTGATTTATTCGTTTCCATCAGTTTTCTTTCCAAGAATTTCCAAATCCAAACGGTTTCCGAATCGATTACACTTGAAATCTTTGCTCTTCTTATTCCATTTCTTTCTTTTCTATTTACCCAAAAACAATATTTGTTCGTTTGCCTTTTCCCACCGCCCATTTCTTCTTCTTTTCTCAATTTCTGTTAAGTACTTCTTCTCCGTCAAAAGCCGATTTGTCTTGTAAATGATACTAAACATTACGTATTATCCTTTTGTTTGATTTTTCAAAAGTTGGAGAAGAGAAAAAACGAAATTGAGGTTTACTTTAAGTTCCATCTTCCTGGATAGTATTCCCATTTCTCATGATTCTCATAATTTCTTTTTATTCAGATGACGTCATTAAATCTCGACATCCTAGAAATAGAGAAAAAGTCTAGATTCTGAATGTTTCACTAATGTTAATCCCATGTTTTCCAGTTGAATTGGAATAGATTTTTCCATTTATTAAGATTTGAAGAAGCCAGAAAATCAGTGAATCAGTAGTTTTAAGAGAGAGAATTTGAAAAAATGTATAGTTTTCTAGAAGTTACTTCACTATATTCTATCAAACAGCGTGTTCCTTTTTTGCATCAATTTTTGATCAGATGAGGCTGAAAAATAGAAAAAAACTATTATTTTTAGCCTTTCCTGTTAGCATTGGAGCTCGCTGATGGCCAAGATTTTCCCACATTTTGACTTTACAAAAGTTACATTTTTATTAAATTTCTAATTTAGAAATCTGATTTCCGATTGTAATAGGTGATAGATCGTTTAAAAATTATAAGAATGACAGGCCGATTCGTGTCACCATATGAACCATAAAGTGAGCATTTATCTGATTCCAAAATTTTGAAATGGTTACCTCAAATTCTCCAAAATGCGTCTTCCGAATACGAAAAAAGAAGAATAAATTGCAGAAAAAAACGTTCAGTGATAAATCTAAAATTATATGTAGCAATGCGGTTAGAAATGGCAAATGGAGGTGTGCATCAAACGAGAAGCTATATTTTTCTGTCGTCTATTTCGTGTCTCTTTTTTCTAATTCTTGACACCCTCAACCAACGAATATGCCTCTCTTTTTCTTCGTTTTCTCAATTTTTTCTTCTGCTCCGATTGCTGGAATAAATAAAAAGAAGGAGGAGGAAGGACGTGTGTTCTCTTATTTCTTTTTTTTGGTTTAGAAAGAAGAAGAAACAATTCTTCAATTAAAGAGATCAGAAGAGGATTACTGTAGAGTCAAGAGACTCCACGTCATCTTTTCTTCTTTTTCTGGCTTCTTTTTTCTGGTTTTCAACTTGATCAACTTGGAAGATCTAAAGGAAAGAAATGTAGGAGAAGTCAGGATATTCTGTGTTTATCTTTAATTGATATTTGTTGTTTAACCAAGTTTTTCTGGAAGTTATCCCTTTCTGAATCTAAACAGCTCATATTCAGGTAAAAGTTCTCAAGATACTTCTTCACTTTGTAAAAGTCCCGCCCATTTTTTCCTGTGAGAAATATCACATTCTGATTTCTATATCTCTGAATATGCTATTTTTGTTCGAATGTTAACAAGAAGGTCAGATCAATTCTAGATAATTACCAGATCTTTCACATCAATGTTCTCTTCCGAAACTACGAGGAAATCCTCCAATTGTTGTTTTTTATTCAGAACATCTGAAAGCCATTTCTCTCTTTTTTATCTACAAACCACCACCACCCATCGAACATGTTCTTGTGTTCATAAAATCTCAATCTCTTCATTTTTCCATTCCATTTTCTCATCTGGTTTCAATTAGTTCTCTCGTTTCTCTTCCTTCTATTCCTATTTCCCTCAAAAATCATATTTTCATTTCCCAATATTTTTCCCAAAGTTCTAATCATAATCTAAACTCAAATTTCTTTCAGCTTCACGGGTTTCTCATTGGAATTATTCGAGTAAGAGAAGCGAGAAGAAATCTGAAGAAATGTTCAATTCGAGACGAGTTGTGACAGGTATTTCTTTACGCTTCAATTGCTTTTTCAAAAAAAAGAGGAGTTTAGGGAGAAAAAAGTTTTTTCTGAGAACTCTTTTTCTCTCGTTAGAATACATTGAATCAGTGTCATTAGGAAGGTGGACTAGAACTTATCAATAAGAGTTTTTTCTGAAAAAGTTGAGAATTTATTTCTATTTTTAGAATTGTTTTAGATTTAGCTTTTAGGGGGCTTTTTTGAAGGTAAGAAGGCAATCAGGAGTTGGTTTTTCGATTCTTGGTTGAAAGGTAATCAATTCGATACATATTTGTTATAACAGATAACTTTATGACTGAAACTGCTACTGAAAAGATAAAACGTATTTCTTTTTGAACAAACAGGATGGAAGCGAAATCGAAAATGTGATAATTCAATACTCAAATTGAAAGTTCAACTTTTTCGAAATACAGTTTCAAGATTTCGTTCTTTTGTTTGACAATATAAGAATGAAATGCGTCTTAGAAATCCAAACTTTATACTCTAATGGGAAGGAAGAACCAACATACCGTAAGATAGATATCCATTTTCTCAACTCTCTTTCCCCTCCATCTGATCCACCCACATTTCTGACGTAACCATCTATCAAAATCTATTTCCATTATTTCTGGTATTTTCAATTTCCGTTCTTTCCTCCACCGGAATATCACAAAATCATTCGTTTTTCTTTTTTCAAATCCCCACAGAAATCCATTCATCTAAACAATGTGTCATCTCTTTCACCCAAATTTTCTGAAATATAAAAAATAATTCATTGAATGAATGCATGATCCTTCATCTAATATCCTTATCGTTTTCTCTCTCAATATCCAAACAGATGGCTCATTTCTCGTCTTCTGACTTCCTCTTCTTCATTTATCATCGTAAAGTAATATTTATTAGATATCTTCTATCTCGATACTAGTTAAAAAACACAACTCGTGATTACTTCTTACTAGAACACACGCTGAATTAAGATTCTTTTCTTTAATTGGAAAGAAAGTTCTCGGGGATCTCCTTCTACATACGTTTGCTGATAATCGTGTGACGAGAATCCCATCTCAGATACGTCAGCAAGAGGAAATCCTCAACTAATAGTTTGGCTTCAGTGTGAATCATTTCAATATTTATTCGATTTTATTATTTCAAAAAATTCAATTTTCAGTTGAAGTTTACCTGGAGTCAAAGATACAGTAGGGTCATGTACAGCAACCACTTCCAAGTTTATCTCAAAGACACAAACCCCCAAAAGTACCAATTGACTCTACTCCTTGACCCGCTTTAGAATTACATTGAACGAAGATCAAACCCTTTCTTAGCTGAAAATTATGTTTTCGGGTCTGAACCCATCTTATTACTTCAAGAACTGTTTTCACTAGTGTCCCATCAAACTTCCTTCTTTCTAGTTCATTTTTTGATATTGAATTCTCTCGAATAATCAGACCATGTCTCTTTTCTTCTCGTCTTAAATCATAATTACTGACCTAGAAACCACACAAGACACACCTCCAACTTCTTGTCAAAATGACATCATTCGATGTATTTCTTGCATGAAAAAATCGTGGGGAACACTCGTTTTCTCTTCCTTACTTTGATCTTATCAAATCATTTCAAATGTTTAAATTATTTTCCAAATATCCATCAGCTGAAATTCATTTTATGTAATTCAAATTGAATTTATTTCGGCTCGTCAAAAAGCGAGTGTAGTCGTTTCCATGAGACACAAAATTTCTTTATTTTTGGCTTTTTTTTTGGTTGCATCCTCTTTTTTTTTGTACTTTTTTTGTTGGATATTGTTCTTTTGATACAGAAGTTTGATTATGGGGGAAATCTGGAATTTTCAAGATCCGGCATCTCGTCATTTCTCTTTATTATCATCCAGTATCATTTATATTTTTTGCAGCCAATGGAATTCATGTCTATCAGATAAAAATATCTCGATAATCCAGCACGTATTTACTTCTTCAAAAAAAGGAAATTCGCTTCTGACTCTTTCTTTTTCTGATATCTATATATCTATCTATTTTTCCAAAAAGAGAGGAACAAGGTTTTTTTGTCAGAGAACTGAAATAGAAAAATCATGTTTTGTGCAAACTTTACTACAAAAATCAAGAGTTTCGTTCTCCATCTCTATCTATATATCCTCTTTTTCAAAAAGGTGTGCCTTCTGAATATCTACGTCATCACAACAAATCGAAACTAAATTTATAGCCACCTCTCGTCCGGAGGGGGCATTGAGACCACTTCTTTTTGCTATTTCACTTTTTTCTTTTTCTCTTTTTTCTATTCTTTTTGACTTTTGAAGAAACTTTGGGTGTCTATCGAACTCTTTCCATCAATCATTTCCAGATCTCATCAATATACGTGTCTACAGTAACCCAATATTTCTATGTACCTGAATATCTGAACCGAACAAAATTCGAAAATGATGCATTCGTCGATTACACGAACTATCTATCACAACAGCAATATCAATTTAGGACCTTCCTTATTAAGTACGGAATGTGGATCGAAATGCGCGCGATTGAGAGTTTAGAGCAGAAGAGCGAGTTTACAGATGTGCGAAGTTCATTTATGTATAACTACTAGTTATTAGCTGCAATGATTCATAGAGTCGGGGCTAGTTAACATCCATCGGACATAGAAAACTGAAAACGATCTACTATGAAAAACAAGAATTTTTCATAAATTTCAGACAATGAATGCGAAAAGATTAACTTCAAGCAAGACGTCGTCGGAGTCACTCTTACCAAGTGAGTTTTCAAATCATCTCTCGTCTGAAAATCTAAAATGTTCATGTTTCCAGACTGGAGTTAACCTTGGTTTTAACAATGTACATCACCGCTGTCGTCGTTCTTGTCGTTGTCTTCGAACTGCTCAAACCATCAATTTCTGCTCATTTACTGGGCTAAGACTAGAACTATTTGAAAAAATTTATTCATTTTTTACGGGTATTCCCGGTAATCTTTTAAAACTTTTTTTGTTTTTGTTTTTTAAAGTTTTCTATCTTCCAGGTGCCTTGTAAACGAAACAAATATTTCGTTAAGAATAAAAACTTTCCCCGTCATTTATTAATAAGAAAACACTGAAAAGAAAGAGGACCATCAGGAAAAAACAATACTTGCATTTCCGAACCGACGATTTCTATCATATTTTTTCCAAAGTTATTAATTAATTATTGTGGATGTTAAAAATATGTCAGTTCGGGTGGGTCCAATAAAATGAGCAGGAAATAGAAACAAAACAACACTAGAAAAACAGAAAAAATCACAGTAATATAATAAAGGAGTAGTCTGGTAGTAGACTTGGATAACATTTTTAGCATAAGTTTCAAATTTTTCGTTTTATGAAAATTGAAATAATCAATTATTTTCGCGATCATTGTCATTTTGTTCTTCTGGATCCTCGCGACGTTCTCCTGGGATTCGGGGCAATTCAAATGGTTCCTCAATCTCGAATTGAATAACGTCTCCCGCTCCTCTCGGCACTAGGCCTTCTCTATGTTCCATCCATCTGGCTGCCACTTGCTCAGGATCTCCTTCCTCAGGTCCATTGAACTGATTGACAATAAATTGGAGGAAGTCACTACCGTATTGATGCAATTGTTCTTGAAAAGAGTTCTCTCCATCAAAGTGTGGGAGTAGAGAATGCAATAATCCCCCAAGAAAACTATTGTCAGCAAGTGAACGTGCAGCCTGCCCGTTTTTCGGATATGCACACCGCCCATTTTTTGGTGGAACTGGATCCGAAATTGAAGTTGATGGAATCACTTCTAGAAGTTGACCCAAACGGTCAACGTTCGGAGAACGGCCATGGTACATTTTGAATCTTCTGAAAGAAAGAGAAAATAATTATAGTTCAACAAAATATTTTTTTCTAATTTCTTTGGTTTTTCTTGTTTATTATTTTTGTAATTATTTCTCTTGCACTTATTTCATCACCTCACCGCTTTCCCCCATTCCTTCTAGTATTCTATTGTTAAGATGACTCAGGCTCCCCTTGGTGTAAGCGACCAACCACCATTCCCCTCCGGACTTTTCTAAGTCTCCTCCTTTCCCCACTATCTCTCAAACAGTCCCTAGTATAAAAGGGGCCTCGTTCCGTCCCTTTTCTCAGTTTTTCTCCTGATCACCAATAATTCGTCTTCTCCCTCTACTTCTCTCTCTTTTTCCCTTTATCCTTTTCATTGCTCTTTCCCCCCAAAGATTCCTCAAGTCGACAGTCTCCAGGCCCCAACTATTCTGTCTATCTATATTATTTTTTAATAACTCACTTCTCTTTCCACTCGTCACATTCTTCTCTATCTTTCGAATCATTCGATGTCGCAACTTTTCGTGTAGCTCCCTCCAAAAATAGTAGGGTCTCAGGCACTTTCCATATTTCCTCCGTTTGTTTCGTGTAGATTTTAACGAGTAGTTTCAGACTGTCATGCTCACTGAAAAAGACCAAATATAGTCAATTCTAACTAGAGTTACTCACTTGTCAGCTGTGAACGAGGTCAACATCTTGCAATTCATCACTGCTGAATCCGGATGAATTTGAAGAAGATCCATGATAGCAACGACGATAGACGGGAAATGACGGATTGCCGTACAGAGTTCACTTTCAGCGTGTTCTTTATCTTCATCTGTTTTTGCCATGAAGTACTTAGCTAGAGCAATGGAATACGGCCAATTTGGAAGAAGATGCAACTTCTTGAACTTTTTCGCGGCTTCAAACACATCAAGAATCCACGTGTACTGCTTAGCCTTCAAGGCAAATACGTCGATGATTGACATCATTGCGAGTGGATCTCTGACTGGATCCAGTTTGAATATAAGCTTTCCTGTGTTCAATGCAGTTTCCCAACATCTTTTATGTGCTGCATTGAGCATGTGACGATGAAGTAATAGATAGAATACACGGTTCTCATAATCCGTATAGTCCATTCTATGACGCCAATTGAATGGTTCGAAAGTTGGGGCGGCGTGTTGATCGACGTACCAAATTCCACGTTCTGAAAATGAGATATTATGAGAGGATCCGAACAATTAGACTTCCGGTACAGAATTTCACTCTGAATGAAGAGAGAAGCTGGTTACACGAACGTACCAATCATATCGGCGGCTTGATTTAAATCTTCACTCATTCGATTCACATGAGCCAACATCAGAACCGAATTGAGATGATACGGAGCGTCACTGAAAATTTCCTGAATGATTCCAACATTCATTGCATCTTCGGCCATCCAGAACATTCTGCAATCAAAATAATGTGTTTTATACTTCAGACGTCACTCTTACCTTTCTCTCTGCTCATAAAAGGTATTATGCTGAAGTGCGAACCAGGTATTATCTCCTTCTTTTTGTTTTTGAACCATTGACAAACCTGAACATAAAAGTGAGTTGCATAATATAGAAAGTTTCAACCGAACCGTAAGACCTGTCTGGGAACCATCTAGGTTTGTTCTTCACAATTCGTCCAGTAGCCCTTTTCCCTTGAGGCCAAGAATGTTCTTCTGGTTGTCCAGGTAATGCGACTTCCTTGAAAGCTTTTCCAAGCTTTCGCTTCACTTCAGCTGAGGTGTCAAACAGTTTCATGTCGATTTTCATTAACTCCTCTAACGATGACGTGTTTCCTTCAGCTCCAGCTTTTTTCGCTTCCTTCACGTTCTGAAAATTCGAAACGTAATTTGAAAAATTATCTAAACATATGGGAGGTAGTATGTGTTCAAACACACTGCTGATTTTTAGACATGATTCACCCATATTACATACTATAGCTGAAAGCCGAGCCAACATCTGATTCTCCGTTTCTTCTGGCTCATCTGTTCCTTTTTTCCCTTTCTTTTTATTCTTTTTCGCCTTTTTCTTATTGTTCTTTTGAGCCGATGAACTTGGTTCAGTTCCTTCTTCGTTCACTTCATCTGATTGATTTCCAGTTTCGTTCTCTTCTTCATCATCGAAAAAGGCAAAACGATTCGCCGGACCTTTCCGTTGAACAGGAACGGGATTGTCGTCTTCATCATCCAAGTTAACGCTTTTCTCGAGTTCTTGTTGTTGATGAAGACGTTTGATTTGACTTTTCGACATCTGAATATCAATTATATTGTGATCTCCACAATAACTCGAAAAGGTATAAGTGGATCAAAACCACAGTAACACCGAAACACAAGGGAATAAAAAATGATTGAAATCATAAAGTCATCATCATTGAATTAATTGAGCTAAAAGAGAGCGTAGAAGGGACTAGAATCTCGTAAAAGTTGTGCGATAAAACCGAAAGACAAAAGAAAACAGAGAAAAATCAGATCTAAAACAAAACAAAAAAGAAACATCTACTGAAAGATTTCCGTAACTACAAAAATTCAACAAAAACCCTAAATTATGAATCTGTCAAGCTAGTTCTTGTTTTGTTATTAGCCAGAATTTTATCTGGCATCCATTCCGGTTGTTTAGCTGTCAGGGAGACTTCGTCGGCAGTCAATTTCGAAGATTTGAACGAGGAGAGTTGGAGAATTCCGAGGCAACGAGTGGTGTCCGACGAGATTACCTAAAGTTCCGAGTGAAATTTACACATCATTAAAAAGACTGAGCACCTTTCCAACTTTATTTTTCTTTTCATCCAAGATATCGGCTCCAATTTTCACCTGTCCTTCGCATTCAAATGGAAGAATTCGGCGACGAATCACGCCTGAAGTCCAGTAATGAGACGTTCCTTTTCAGGTGTATTCAAACCTGTATGAGCAGTTCTTGCAGTCAATTCTTGTCCAATGTAGCATCCTTTGTCTAGTGAAACCATGTTGAGAAGATCGCCATTAGCCTGAACGGATCAATATTCAAAATCGGCACATTCGAGTATATTTTAACTCACCTGGAAAGGTAACAAATCAGCCAACTCATCGGCTCCTTCTGCAATTCCATTTGATCTTCGCAAGTTTTCGTATGCTTCCCGATTTTCACTAACTTCTGAAGACGGAGGGTTTCCGAAAATTCGAGCTCCGAAGCCGGCAAATCGAGGATCTCGATGTTCTGAAATATGAATGTATCTAAATTGGAAAGATAAAGGGGACTGTATGACATACCATGCTTGTCGGATGGGTTTTGCTCGAAAAACACTTGATCTGATGTTTCACTAATCTCTACACGCTTTCTCAGTCGATATTTCACTATTTCCTTCACTAAAACGTCCTGATTTCCTTTTGAACATTCTAAAAAGACGTCGTCGGTTCCACGTCTCCATAATAGAACGTCTTCAACGATTCGACCTTTCGTGTTGAGTAGAAACGCAGCGAGACCGTTTTGTGACTGGAGTTTTCTGAACATGAAAATCAATAATGGGCCTTTTCTGTGACCAAGAAATCAGCAAAACTCAAAGTTTGAACTCAGAGGTTCCTGGTCACAGGAATCGAAAGAACCAGTGATAAACGTTTTTCGCTACTCCCAGAATAGGCCCAAAACTTATAAAATGACAGTTCGTAGTTTTTATGAAGCCTCAACATGTTGCAACAGGATATATTTTAATAAATGACTTGAAACTCACGTTACATCATTTGTGATCAACCCTTGTAGAAAAACGTTTGTGTCGGCGCCGTGGAGTTTCAGAAGAACTCGATGTGGTAGTTTTATCAGTCGTTGTGATGACATTTCTGTAGAATCGATTTATTAATTGAAAAATGAGAGAGTGGGGTAACCTTTCGTAATGAAAGGTTTTATTGAGTGAACGTTTTGCTAAAACGCGTTCCCATGGCCGTCCAATAAGATTTGTAGGCCACCTTTTTTTCTTCCATTGACAGAAAAAAGAATTTAGAGCGCTTGCTTATATTTTTAAAACCTGCGTTCTTTACAAGGATACTAATATTTGACAAAAATCACCAATAATTGCCAGAATCGAGTTGATAAAATTATTAGAAATTAAATTAAGAAACATGCTAAAATCGAATAGACGGGTCCCGTCACGATTACCACCTCGGGTACTGTACCAGACTTTTTATGGTTTTTCGATGTATTTCCATACTTCTTCTGAAAAATGGTTTCCGGTAATAAAGTGTTTGTGAATCAACCACAAAGCGCCGAACGGTTCAAAAGTTTCTGCCAACAACTCAGCGAATTTACACAAGCTTTGGCTGGTGAAAGAGGTGAGTGTTTGAAATCTTGAAATATCAAAGTATTGTTACAATTTTTCAGCTACTGTCGACAAAACGATGAAACAAATTGAAACACAACAGTTGGAAGGTCAGTTATAGTTGTCAAAATATGAATTTTGTCAAAGGCGATTTTTACACTTCATTTTTCAGCTGAATTGGCTTTTAATGAACGTGTCGCCGAAGACAAAGCGAAATTCGCAGTTCAACGTGAGAATCTAGAAAAAGAGCTTCATATGTTGACAGAAAGCAATGATAAACAGTGTGCACAGAAAAAAGAATGGGAAGAAAAGCAGGAGAAGGCCTATGATGAGTTGGTGACCGAATTGGAGAGAGAAGATTTAGACGGTGCCGAGACATCGTTTGGAGACCATTTCAGCACATTGATTGATTCGATTAACAGTTTAGTAAGTAACGAAATACTCATTTTTATGAAATCATTACTGGGTTTTTAGTCGTACGAGTCGATGAATGATCAGTTCACCGTGTTGAAGAACAATTTAGACGAGTTGAACATTGAGAGTAAGTGTATATTTTGTGCTCTCGAGCAGTGATGAACACTCTGGCTACCTCTGAGATGCTTTTACTTCTTGAAAACTACTATACTCTCATTTCAGAAAAGCAGTTAAAACTTTCTATCGCTGATCAGAAGTCCACTATCAACGAAATGCTACCAGCACTTACACCAACTTGTGGGGTCACTTACAAAGAACGTAATGTGATCAGTATTGCTCTTCGGAATCAAGTCAGCAAAGTACGCAGTGAATATCAAACGTCCCGTCTTCAAGAGGAAGCACTTAAAGCAAAACTGTCGACTTAAAATAGTATTCAATTATCCTGTGCAATTAAAATCTTGTGACATCCATCTATTCGCTTGTTCTCTTGTATTCCTATTTATATGTTCATTTGTTATATCCATGGAAGTATATAATATAATATAGCACTGATTTTATTGAAAAATTACCAAAATTGGAATGAAAGTGTTAGATTTTATTGAGAATATTTATATTCAAATATCCGGACTTTGACAGAATGCATTACCCTCTCCTGCATTTGATCTCTTCTTGCGGAAATCAGGAACGCTCAGATGCCTGAAAACACTAATTCACGCATATCAAAGAAGCAAGAAAATGCAACGAACCTATCAAGATCTTCCGATTTGAATTCTTTTCCAGCCTCAAGCATAGTTTTCAATTCATTTTTCGTGAACTCTTTGGCTGCCGGATAGATTGACTCGAAACTCAGTTCCTTTAGAAATTCCAAAATCTCTGTTCTTGATGAGTGATCCGAGTATGAAATTCTGATGATTTCCCTAGAAGTGCATATATAAATGAATGCTGCAAAAGATTATCTACCGTTTCTCATCAGTAGCGACTCGTGTTCCAACGAGGTGATGCAGCGCAGAGAGATCCATTATTACTGAGTTTTCAGACACCGGAATTCTGGAACAAGATTCTGCTATTCCTTCTCGAGAGGATTAAGTATACTGACTTGAGAATGTTATGTTCTTTCTTCACAACTTCAATTTTCCGGTTGCTTTTTCTTGTTTCTATTTTCTTTTTGAAATGGTTCAACAATTCGGCGATTTCCAGCTTCTCCTTGTATATAATGATTGGTTCTTTCAAAATTCGACTTGTCTCTTCTAACAAAGATTCTCTACCTAGACGATGAAGTGGGATTAAAATATTTTTGTCTCGTTTAGCTTTGATTTCTTTTATCAATCTGAAATATTCATTGAATAGATTTGGATTAATATCATCAGTTTCTCTCTTACATTTTCTGAGCTGATTTTCTTGTAGGAAACTCCAGATCCAGTTTGAAGTAAGTGTTATCCAAATAAACTCTTGCCAATCTCAATTCTGACAGAAAGTTTAATGGACCATCTAATCTATTCATGAATGTTTTATCAGCTCGAAAATCGCCAGTACAAAGAACTGGACCGCCCGCGAATTCATCGATGAGATATCCTTCGAATAGAAACATAACTGATCCGGGACAATGATTCGCATCGAAAAGAGTTACTTGAAAACCTTCGAATTTGTGCGGGCGCATAAGTTCTAATGGGTGAATGGTACCATCCAGAATATGTTTAGGATCCACCCTGGAAATCAGAAATTGTGAACAGATAGAAAAACAATAATTTGAATTGGAACTTGACTTTGGAAATACATTAATTTCAAACCAACCCACCCCATTATTTTTGGCAAAATAAGTGCAGTTTGCGGACTACAATAGACCGGTCGAGCTGCAGTCAAATCGAGTCCCCGAGTATGATCAGTATGTGCATGAGTTAGGAAGTGATAGGGACGTTTCGACCTTTTTCTGAAATAGGAAGTAAATAGACCACAAAAATTTAATTCATGTCAAATACTTACGTGAAATAATCTACTGCAATTGAACGTCCTATCTCGATTTTTGAATATGGTTTGGCACACATTGTGTCTTCTGAATCCGCAGAAGACGATTCTGCTTGCACACTTTCCTCTACTACTTCAGAGAGTTTTTCTTCAATATTTTCACGTGGAAGGCTCCGATTCATTAGCTCAACATGTGGATGATTTAGTGAGATTCTTCTTTCAATTTCGAATTCCTTGAAAACGCCTTCATCAGTGAATAGCTCCAACATTCTTCGACATGTTCTCTGATACAAACGAAATTGTGGATCGTTACAATTATTCGGAACAGGATAAATTCCTCTGTTAAAACGAGTACCATCCTCATGAAGATCCAATATTGTCGTCAGGTTTCCGTAGACCGATTTGTGGGTAGCATGAATGTTTTTAACAACTACAAAGTCTCCAGAATTCAGCGTTTGCAATACGTTTTGATGATTGCCGTATACAGCAATTTCTAATAAATAATGTTTTCCGTAGTGTTTCACTGCGTGTCCAATACGAGAATCTGGTTTGACAATATAGGATTTGAAGATGTCTGTGGTGACATAAAACATCGTGTTCTCTTTTGATTTTTCTCTGAAAAATGCATTTCAACTCATGATTTTCAGCCAGCTTTCTCTCGTAAAACACGAACCTCTCCGCGGTTCCCAGTTGCCTTGCTCTCCACACTCGTAAGTATTTGAAACCTCTTTTCGTCTCGACAACTGAGTGGACTTGAGCAACCAAATCGAAGTAGTTTTTGAATCTGATGTAGTTTTTGTCGTCGTCCATTTGACATGGTTGCAGAACGCTTTCCTTGATATATGACACCATTCTAAATAGAAAATATTTGGAATTGTGTGCAGATTTTTCACGGTAAGAAAGAAACAAAGCAAGAATAATCAAACTTTCGAAACATCTGAACCTGACAAGTACAAGGAACTCACAAGTACATTGCGAAACACTTCGCTAAAAAGACAGGCAAATATCATATTTGGTGGTTGAGAAAAACACGTTTTTGTGAGAGTATAAGAAACTGTCGTGTTATTTACAATTCACTTTATTGTCAGAAAAAAAAACTACAACAATCACATAAAACAGATGTATTGTAATTACTGATAAAATTTATTTACGGATAAATAGTTTTTCAGATATGAAAAATGTTCTCTTGTAGAATCTGATGCTTCCTTTTTTATGGTTCATCGTCAATAATATCGTCGGGTGATGAATTTTCTGATCATAAATGTTCAGGTATTATCAGATTGTCAGAATCCATGACTGTTCGAACACAGATTCCTCACAGAATCCAGTATCACAACTCTGCTAGGAGATTAGCAGGTTTGGAAGACCGGCTTCTAATTCTTGATGCTCAACGAATTCTTCGAAATTCCCATAGTTAGTCACTTGTTCCAACATTCTTGCACATCTCCTTCGAAACAAACGAAACTTCGGGTCAGCGAAGTCAGCCGGAATTTGAGCAATTTCTCTGTTATAATCAGTGACACCTCCACCGTGTATACTCAACGTGTGTATTTTATTCTTGCTACCAACATGTACATTATTAAGAAGTAGAAAATCGCCAGAATTTACTGTTTTTAACACTTCCTGATGATTGTCGTACACTGCAATTTCTAATAAATATTCTTTTCCGAAGTATTCAATTGCTTTTCCAATACGAGGATCTGGTGGGACGACATAGAATTTGAAGATATCCTGTGTAATACGATAGGTACATTCTTCTCTTTCCTCTGAACTGAAACAAATTTTTTTTAATATCTGGGTCTCGTAATCTCTTACAATTTTGCTGGTCCAAAAGACCGTGCTCTCCATACTCGTAAATATTGAAAATTCTTTTGTGTTACGACAACTGAATGAACCTGGGCAACTAGACTTGTATAGACATGGGAGAGAAAATAGTACGTGTCGTCGTCGAATTCGAGTCCATTCCGAATACGGTCTTCCAGGCTCATTTTTATTCTGAAAACATGATTTTTCGCTGAGGCTAAATAATAAGCAACTGATCAAACGGATAATCGGTCGTTTCCACAGTGAAGATTTATTGGTTTTTGCAATACTTCGAAGTTTTTACATACTTTGCATAGCTCGAAATTGTATTTAACTATTTTCAACATGTATTCGATTTATTTTGAAAAAAAAACAGATTTGAAACGAAAAATGGAAATTTACACTTCTCCGTGAGGAGTACACAAGCTGTGTACTAGGAATTGCGCGGCCGTGAACTCCTCTTGGACAACTTCAATACCGTAGTAATGTACATAACTCCTGAAAACAAAACAAGGAACATGACTAACTAGTAAATTAAAATATTTATTGCTTTCATGAGTCAAGATCGACAGTTTATGTTTAAAGTAACTCAAGATTCCTCCAAAGTGTCAAGTCGATCCATTCTCCTTCCATGATGTCTTGGAAATAATTGTTCTCTCTCGTCCGAAATACTTCGAATTCGAGATGTTCTTCTCTGTTTCGGAGTCCTTGTCGGAGTTGTTGAACTACTTCTACGCGTCTTTTTCGGTGTCTCATTTCCATTATTTCTATTCCCATTTTTGTGTCCGGATGCCTTTTTCTCTCGTTTCTTCTCCCTCTTCTTCTCCTTCTTACTCTGCTTCTCATGATGTTTATTGTGATTTTTATGATAAGGAGAAGACGAATAGTCGTCATCAATATCATTGGCTCTCGAAGATTTCATCAAATCCATATTGTGTTCAATGATATCCATGTCTGGTGGTTTCGGATTAATATAACGGTCGTTGATGATTATGATTGAACTGGAAAATAGAAAGGAATTAAATCTGATCAAACAGATTCAGCTTACCGATAAGTTTGGAGCAATATAATGAGCATATTCTTAAAAAAGAAGAAGATCATTGTATAGGTAACCAAGTTATGAACAGTCATCAGATACAGTCTGGTTAACAGAAATGGAACATCTTGTAGGGCATTTGCAAGAAAAATCGCCCAGATATCCACGTCATAGAACGCCTGAAAGAACGGGAGTGGGAAAGTAGATGAATTTCTATAACAATTAACCTTGAAACAGCTTCTTGGACGTTGTCTTGCAAACAGTTGCTCATAGTCATTTGTAATAGCAACTCTCATTTTCCGAGCTCTCGATACAGTAAGGACGAATGGGAATTGAAGGAGACTCAACTAAAAATGAATATAATTTTATTAAAATGAAAAATAATATAAGAACCCCCAATTTGAAAATTTTCACTTTTCGAGGTAAATATCGAAAAAATCACTAAATTCTGTACTTTTTCAGAATTTTGGGAAACCTGTGAAAGACCCTATATTTTGTCTCGAAATTTTCAAAAACACAGAAAATTTGGTTTGAAATAGTTTCTTCTTATTTGTGTGTCTTTTTCAAAAAGTGTACAGTTACTGCTACAGCTTGAATGCTTCAGTTATCAAACAATTTAGATATGCAGATATTTATTCACGTAAATTAATAATAAAAAATCAACAAAGGAGTAGACAAGACCAAATCCAAAGGACAGATTTCAACTCCGTTGAACTCTGTCCATACAGATTTCAACTCTGTTGAATTCTGTCCATCCACGGGGACACGCGAAAAATGAGATTTCACATTCGCCGTTGTCCTTTCACGCGGGAGGACAGATTTCAACTTCGTTGAATTCTGTCTTTCCAACAAAATAGGAAAGGCCACGTGAATAAGACGATTTTGTAACTAGAACTTTCGGGTGAGTTTTATCATGCACATCCAGACGACTTCTGATCAATAGAGACGATTCTAATCTGTGTTTCGCTAAATTCCTTGTTCCGTTGATATCTAGTGGACACTTTTTAGAAGTTGAACAATCGTGTCTGTAAAGTTCATAGTTCTTGTCCAGACAATGCTCTTTTTTTACCTGTCTGAGTATGCATAATCCTGAGAGTATACATGCCAAATAGATAACGGATTTACAGTGTCTCCTGGTTTATTAGAATTGATATTTTTACTCAATATTCTTCTACACAAATCTTTTATAATTGCTCCTCTTGTTTATCGCATTACATTTTATTTTTGGTAACCTGTAAAAAACATTTTTCAGTGAATATGGGTACTTACCTGTCTTGTAGAATGCACTGGATGTCGCAGCCGTAGCTATGCTACCGACAGCGACTAGTCATAATCGTCTTCAAACTAACAATTCAATGGTCATCGACAAGCCAATTCATCGGCAAATCAACTACTCATCACTTCAATCACTTTGTTCAACTAATCTTCAAGAAATTCCCGCGGAATTCTACTCAAAAACCGAGAGTGTCGGACAAGGAGGAAAGGTGCACACGAGTCTGTTGGACAAGGACGACGTGGTAACGTGTGCACCGAGCTGGCAGCAAGACCCACAAGCCAGATGTCTGTCAGTGAAGCCGGTAGAAAAAGGTTAAGAGTCAGGTCAAAAATACCACTGAACCATAATATAGCTTAACTAATTCTAGTCGGTAGGAGTCTGACGTGTAGCGTTCGGTAATATCTAAGTAGTCTAGGCTCTGGGGTAAGAAAACACTCACACACTAGCACTAGCAAAGTAGACAAGCAACCATTCAATCGAGTATGAAGAAAGAATCGATCGCGAGGAGAACACGGGACGAGACAAGCTGTACTCTTCAAGGAAGCGGGAAAGGATCAAAAGAAGTCGTAATGCCGGAGATTCAATAATTCAGCAAACCGACGAAGAAGTGCAGTATCCAGCGCAAACACCAACCGATCGATACACCAGCATGCAGCAAGAACACCAGTTGTCGAGCTCAATACGGAAAGAATGCGTCGGGGGCTGCATACAACTACCAGCTCTCGATAAATTCTAATTATGATTACTGTTTTAATAAACAGTCATATTGAGTTAGTATAACTTAATGTACTATACCAATCGGTTTGCAACCGATCAATATCTCATCTCGATTCATCAACAACGTCTGTAACTTCGTTTCAAGGACGACTAGCAATGTCCGGAAACGACAACGTCGACAAGCAAGTGGACAAGAAGGAATCGAGGGATGTGGTGTACTCTGAAACCTATCTTCTCGACACGCCTGTCCATGAAGTGCTGAACACAGAAAGACAGGCGGGTTTGGACGACTATGAGATAGTCGACAGACCAGTCGAGAGGGTGGAAGAAGAGATCACACCCCCCCGGGACCACGTCACTCCAATGGAAATTGAAGAGCAACTTCTAACCATCGAAGGAACTCAAATCACGGCGGAGTTTCTTGTTGAACTTGCAAGACAAGGACGTGTCGAAGAGTTTGAGCGACACGTTGAAGAGATCCAATCAAATCCCGTTCCAACAACAACTGAAATTGACATGTACAAAAGGATTTGTTCATCGTTGGCAGTCCAATATGTCGGATTAAAGGATTTCTATCAATCACGTGTTGACCAGCTCTACGAACAAATCGATAAGCTCAATTTGGAGGTCAAGCATCTCAAGAGAGAGCAACACAGACAAGCTGACTTTGTTACGGAGAACAGAATGCCGAGAGGAGTGGTGGATGAAAGGACAATTCCAGGAAGCGAAAAGATTGGCTGTTTCTTCTGTGAAGGAGATCACCCGTCGACAAGCTGCTCAGTCTATGAAACAGCTGAAAAGAGAAGGGAAGTGCTGATCGAGAAGAATCTCTGCTTCGCATGCGCTTCGCCGGATCATAATATAGATGAGTGCAAAGTTAAGGAGAACTGGAGTCCGTGCCAATCATGCAAAGAACACCATCTCCGTGCTATCTGCTTCAGACGTTACGGTGAGAAGAAGGACGAGATTGGAAGTGCAGAAGATAGTGTCAGCATCACTACGACAAGCTACAATCTTGGCAGAAGCGAAGAGTCTTTGAGAAGAAGGAAAGGAAGAAGGAGAGAAAAGAGAGATGAGGAAAGACGAGCAGCTCTGTCGAGTGAAGACCAGTAAGCTCATCATATGTTGACAATCAAGCACGATATGAAGCAACTGTTAAAAAAGCTATGTGTTGTGTGTAGTGTTACCCTACGAGTTCGAAACTCTTAGATATTTTTACTTGCGTGTTACTTTCCCTAGACCCGTTTTGTTACTGTCTGCTGTCTCGGGCGGCATAACGGCAAACATAGGACGTGTAACTAGGCGCATGGACGAATGAACTACACAAAATTTAAACTAGGTAATATAATTAGGTAATAGTTAGTAAGTCTAAAAAACTCTAGTCACAATATCCCACACTTTTAGTGGTGACTAGCCCTAATATTAAATTAGTCCAGGTAACTTAAGATGCATATTAGTTGCCATGGTCTCTTATAAAATTAGGTACTTCTTGAATCTTCTAGTATACCTGGGGTGAAAGTCCCCACCACAGATTCATACCCCTACGCTGGTAAGTGGTTTATCAAAATCCAGTGATGTGATAGCGACTTCATGGGTGGAAGGGGCCGAGAGGTGCAGGTTGAGGATCAATTCCAATAGACCATGTGCTAGATCTTCTCGGAAAACCATCGCTATTCACTCTCAAGGAGCCGACGGTAGGTTGGTCATAGAGGTCCACCGGAGCGTACACTCCCCTCTATGCCTTGGGCGGTACAGGCCGTTAGCCTGGGTTGGCTGTGGGCCAGAATTCACAGCACGGACGCTTGTACGCAGGTCCGTTACGTCCCAGTCTGGGGAGGTCGATAAAAATACAGATGCCACCCAGGTTGGGGAGGTTCAAGAAGTATACAACCTTACGTCCTATTTCTAATGTTTGGGGAGGTCGATAAAGAAGCAAACAGGTATTGTTTAAACCGCATCAGTTGTGTCAACCCAAAAGAAGCTGTTTTAGCACACAGTTGTCTAAGTAGGAAAAATACAATGCGGTATATCTCAAATTCACATAACTCTAGTCTAAGTTACATTCTTAAGTCTTGCCGTTCGTGTCACCCGAGATGAGGAGAAAGCTCCTCGTCTCAAAACTTAATCTCTTGAATTTTCAGACTGGGAATTTTAGTGTTTATAACACAGCGATCAGGACAAGCTCGAAATGGCACCGAATCTCTTGACCGAGTTCAAAAAGGCGTTGACCAGGAAGTGCACGGATGTCGGGAAAGTCTGCGAGGACACCAATGTCATCCTGCAGTCTCATGGACGGAAAGACGTCGCCGAAATGCTTCCAGGAATGAGGAAACGTCTCATCGACAAGCTCATTATTCTGAAAGGATTCGACGACGAGCTTGCGGAGTTCTTCGAGACTCATGTCAATTACGCACCAACTGAGGACGTAATGAAGAACCACCGCAAGGAGATTCTCAACCATGTCGAGCAACAGGGCAACTACAGTAAGCTCACAAAACAACTACAGGATCTCATCGTGGAAATCGATAAGATCGACTCATTGGACGGCGACGTTCTGACGACCCTAAGAGACAGGGTTGAGACGGACAAGCCGGAAGATGGGGACGTCGAGAACCAACAAGACGATCAGAAACGCGATGAGGAATTGCTCCCATCGCAAAATGAGAGCAAGGAAGCCGGAGCTCAAAACTTCGGAGACGAGCTAACAAAACAGGAAGCACGGAAATCCATTCAAATCTTGAAGGATGTGCCGTCGACAAGCGGAAGAGCTGCAAAGAAACTTCCCAAAGTCGGAGATGAAGATTATCTCACTCAGTTCAGAAGTGAAATTCTCCACCGTGTTGCTGAACTCGAGACAGCAAACACCAAGGTCGCGAGATGCATCAATAACATCGAGAACGATCTTCATCGGGAAAGGACTGTAGCCCAAAGCAATCGGGATCATGTTAGTGATTGTATGCAACAAATGCTGAACAAACTGGACGAAGTCAACGAAAAGTCAGATGATCAGAGAAAGAGGGACCAGAGCCGTGACAAAAACACTGGCAACGGACCTACTCCATTCAATGGATCAAACGATGCAAGAAGACAGAACTTCGGACAAGCTCAGCAAAATATGCCATTCACTCAGCAAAACATGCCATTCGCTCAGCATCAACAGAATTTCGGTGGATTCAACCAGCGAAACAACTCTCAAATGATGCAACAAGCTGTTACGCCAGCGGATATTGCTGGAATCAAGAAATTACTCAAGGATTTCAGCGGAGAAGCCAGCGAATACCCGATTTTCATCAACACCTTCGACTACTTCGTCCATAATGACAATCGTTTCCCTCCAGCAATGAAGCAAGCGATTCTGACAAGCTGCCTCAAAGGAAAAGTGGCGACGGAGATGCAGACGTCTTCCGTGTCAGAAGAAGACTACCGAATCATCAGGGAAAATCTTCAAAGACAATACGACAAGAAGAAGTACCAAGAAGATCTCCTGCTCGACAAGCTCGCAGATCTCAGATTTGATGAGGTGGACACGGAGAAGATGGAAAGCACACTCAACACCTACTGCAACATCACGCACAAGTTGAGAGCTTACCATCTCGACGTCGATGGCTCTCATTTCTTGAAGTCATTCGTGGAAGCAATGCCAGATGCTCTTCGTTCAAAAGTTTGTAAAAAGTACATCCAAGGAGGAGCAACCTTCAGGATTCTCAGCGAAGCAGCATACAGCACTATTGCTGAAAGAAAGACCAACGAGAGATACAGCAGAAGAAAGAAGCTACGACAAGCTGTTGAAGAGGAAGTCTTCGTCAACAATATCCGTCAGCAGGACAATCGGAACTACCAGTCTCGCGTTGGAAGCAAGCAGTACGGAAACCCGAAGTACCAAGCGAGACCAAGATTCGTTCCGCCAAGCAAAGAGAAGCCGTGCGCATACTGTAACAGCGCGGAACATTCGGCGTGCGAATGCGAGTGGCCAGTCACCAAGAAAGTCGATGCTGTCAAGCGCAAGAAGCTCTGCAACAACTGTTTGAGTGACAAGCACTTGTGGGAGAAATGCAGATCCCAATTCCGTTGCTTCCACTGCAAAGAGAGACACTTCTCAGGACATTGTACAAGCAAGTCAACCGATGTCACCAAGATCAACGTATTCACGCTCCACTATGCCATGGAGGAGGACGAGGACTTGGAAATCCAGTTGTTTCGAGAGCAGGGGGCTGAAACCTCCGAATGCTAACTCTTCTCGCTATCATCGGGGCAACCCATCAAAGATGACCAGCAACGAGACGTCGCAGCCACATCCAGAGTCACGTGTGATTCCTCTAAGTTTCAAGTGCGACAGTCTCATCCCTGCTGACAAAGAAGACGAAGAGCTAGTGAGAAAGTTCACCGTTTTCAAAGATGCAGACGAGCTGGAAACTGAAAGCATCATGATACAACTGACGAAGTTAACCGACGTGGAATCTCAACTACCCTTTATCCAGATTACAACATCATCTGGAGACAAGCTGCTAGCATTAGTGGATACAGGAGCAACATCATCTGTCTTATCTACATCAGCAGCGGAAAGGTTGAAACTCCCCGTCATCGGTCGGAGAAGAATGTGCTTCACAGGATTTGTCGCAGGAACTGATCCAGAATGGTGTAATTACTATCGACTGGAGATAATCGACAAATTTGGAAAAGCTTGGATCACATGTATGCCGAGCTTCCATAAAATCGACACGAAGTTCTATGCGCCAAAGTTCACCGAAGAAGACAAGATCGTGCTGAAAAAGGAGAAGTTGAACCACGTCAAGCTCTTTAAACTTGAACAGTTCGACGGCTCCAAAGTGGATCTAATCTTGGGAAACAACGTGCTCAACAACATAAAGAAGCTGGAAAAGACTAAATCTATCGATCTGCCCAGCGGAAGGAGCATCGATGACACCCTTATCGGATTGATAACGCATCCGCCAGTAGTGGAAGGAGCCTTCGTTCCAGCTACTGAAAACATCAACATCATTGTCGCCGAAGAAATGGAATTCATTGCCATACACACAATAGATACAGTAGACTATGATGCGGAGCCCAGCGAAGCCAAGAATCCCAACTACATCTCGAATGCGAAGTTGTACAAACTACTGGAACAACTCTCAAGTTTGGAAGTGCTTGGGATCGAAAGTCCGACAATCATGAAAAGCAAGGACGAGCTAAACGAAGGACTGATTAAACAGTTCAAGGAGAACGCCATCTTTGGAAGTGACAAAAGATTCTACGTTCAGTTTCCAATGAATGGACGACAAGACCAGCTCAGCTCAAACATCTGGATGGTTCAAAAGAGACTCGGAGCCATGCTCTCAACGAAACTCAAGACCAGCGAATCAAGGATGGCATTCCATACTATCATCCAAAAGCAGATTGAAGATGGAATCATCGAGGAAGTCACTCCAGAAATGGAGAAGGATGGACAATCTGCGTATATGCCCACTGGCGTGGTATACAAAGAGGATTCTAACTTCACGAAGCTTCGAATCGTCAACGACGCATCAGCACACGCCAAAGGAGAGCTGTCTATCAACGACTGCATGTATGCGGGACCAGCACTTCTAAACTCGATCTTGGGACTTCATATCCGTGCCAGAAAGGGAAAGAAGCTGATGGTCGCGGACATAGAGAAGGCATTCCACCAAGTGCGCCTTCAAGTACCGTTCCGAAACTACACGAAGTTCTTATGGCTCAGAGACCCGGAGAAAGGACTAGCGAATGGAAACATACTCACGTATCGATTCTCGAGACTACCTTTCGGAATCACTTGTTCGCCGTTCTTGTTGGCCGTGACGGTTCTTCTGTATCTGGACATCTTCCCACACGAGATCAACGAAAGGATCAAGGAAAATCTCTACGTCGACAATGTCATGTTCATCGCCGACTCCGAGGACGAGCTGATCAAGTTATACAACGACTCAAAACAGGCGTTCAACCGGATGTCTATGAATCTTCGCGAGTTCTTGGTCAATTGCCCAGCAACCATGGAGAAGATAGACGAGCAAGATCGGGCGCCGAAGTCGACCAACAAACTTCTAGGATTGGTATGGGACAGTCTCAAGGATACCATAACCGTAAAGATTGCCACACCGCCAGAAGTAATACCAACGATGAAGGATCTTGCGTCATTCGTAGCCCAAAGTTACGATCCGTGTGGATACGTCATTCCGCTCATTGTGCCACTCAAAACACTCATATCGATGGGACATGCTCGTGGAATGAAGTGGAAGGACCAGCTGCCAGAAGATCTAATTCCAAAATGGATCGAGGTCAAAAAGATGTTCACGGGCAAAGCCTACGAAATGCCGAGACAGCTGGTGACAAGATACGACTACAAGAGAGTGGAACTTGTCATGTTTTCGGATGCTTCAAAGGATCACTACGCTGCCCTGGGATACTTAAGATTTGTGTTTGAGAAAGGCGCCTATGAGACAGGCTTGATTCTCGCCAAATCGAGAGTAAAACCAGGAAGGAGTGGTCCCGAGTATTCGATATCAAGGATGGAACTCACGTCATTCGAGTTAGCCGCAAATGCTGCAGTAATTCTAGCAAAGGAGCTGCACATGAAGATATCGAAGATTACCTTCTTCTCCGACAGTATCTGCACCATCTACTGGATATTAAGAGGACCAAAGAATGAAGCCGGATCCAGATGGGTGGCAAACAGAGTCAAGTCAATCCACACAAGCTTCGACATACTGAAGAACGAATACAACTTGACTCCAAACATCAGATACGTCCCAACGGACCAGAATCCAGCGGATATAGCTACTAGAGGATGCCCACTGGACGAGCTACAACATAACTCGCTCTGGAAAGTTGGACCAGCATTCCTGAAGAAAGGTGAACCCGAATGGCCACAGAAACTGGAAGGAACTCCGGTAGATCAAATGGCGTTCCGGAGAGAAGCGATAGCCAAAGGGATAATTCCAAAGGAATCTGCTGAAGAGAAAGAAGAAAGAATTCGCATCAACAACATCAATGCGAAGGAAGTTTTCGAATCTATCGTCCCATACGAAAGAACGGGGAGTTTGAGAAAACTCACTGAACGAATGACAATAGTATTGGAATTCGTGAGCACTCTCATCAACAAGAGAAACCGTAGACGAAAGATCGACATCGAAGTCCGTTCATCCACTATCAAAAGATTCCAGAAAGCTATGATGGAAAAAGATGAAGTCGAAAAGCACAGGATCGCAAGAAGCTTCATCATAATGGACCACTACAAAGGAGTTGAGGAGGATGTCATGAAGAAAGCTCACGTGGACACCAACAAAATAACGCAAATTGATGGGATCTGGAGATTCAAATCCAGAATCACCGAAGCGACTAGCGACAGGATCGATGAAGACATGAAAATGCCTATCGTCATCGTTCCAAATCATCCACTTGCTAAGAAGATAGTGTTTGAGAAACACATGGAGTTGAACCACCAGGGAGTCCAGGATCTAGTAGCACATATACAAAGGAAATATTGGATCTACGGACTAGCTAAAGTGGTGAAGAAGGTCAGACAAGATTGCGTCACATGCGTGAAACGTCATGGTTTACCATTCAAATATCCATTCACACGAACATTGCCGGCAGTGAGAACCGCAATGGTCGGACCATTCAAACACATTGGAATGGATTATATGGGACCAATGAATGCAAAAGTACCATCACCGACGGAGCAGAAACACGTCAAAGTCTGGGTGATGATTATCACATGTGTCGTGACAAGAGCAATCCACTTGGAATTGGTGACCAGCAACAGTACGATTGGGTTTCTCAACGCCTTTCGGAGATTTGTGGGACGTCGTGGAACTCCAGACTCCATTCTATGCGACAATGCACCACACTTCAAGCTGGGAAACGCCATCATCAATCAGGATCTGAAGACACTGATCAATGAAGATGCAGCATTGACATCGTACATGGCGAGCCACGATATCGAAGTCAAGTACATCGTTCCATTCTCTCCTTGGCAAGGAGGGATTTACGAAAGATTGGTTGGACTCGTCAAGAACATGATCTACAAGGTCCTAGGAAAGACAAGCTTGCCATTTCTGGAACTTGAAACACTAATAGTCGAGACGGAAGGTATCCTCAACTCAAGACCAATCACTCCAAATCAAAAGGATATCACCGACTCGCTAGCAATCAGGCCAATGGACTTCATCATGCCAAATGCAAGGATTGCACTTCCTGAAAGTTCAGACACAGTATTTGGAGTCATCAAAAGAGGAGAGACTGGATTGCTAACAAGACAGTATCTTCAGGAACTCGGAATACTCAAAGACGAGCTGTGGGATCACTTCGCGAGATCTTATTTCCAAGCTCTCAAGGATTACAACCCAAAGAAAGTTGCACATTCACGACTTAGTGCAAAACCAGGACAAGTCGTCTTGGTTGAAACGGAAAACCAGCAGAGACAAAAATGGCCTCTCGGACTTATCACAAAGATCGAGAGAGAATCCAACGGACAAGCACAATCTGTGATGGTTAAAGTAGGTATTCACACGGTTGAAAAACCAGTGAATCAATTGATTCCCCTCGAGGATCCAGGAGAATCAGCTGATGTTCCGGAGGAGGAACCTGCTCCAATGTACTCAACACCACAACCGGACACCAGCAACTATCCCGTCATTCTGCCCACAACTCAAATAGCAACAACTACAGCAGCTACAGTGGAGCAGAAGAAGCGTGGTAGACCACCAGGCAGTAAAAACAAGCCTAAACTCACTCAACCACAAGTTAGACAAGCCGAAAGTCAGTCAACGACCAGGAGGACAAGCAGAAAGTTAGACAACTACAATGTTGATCGTAAGTCAGCAACCAGGAGGACAAGCAGCAAGTCAGAAACAGACTCTTCTGACGGAAATGAAGACCAGCAAGGATACGCAAATATCCAGGAATCTAGGACCAGACCCTACCTCCCAAGAAAGGTTAAGATCAACACCTTCGGGCTCGATCGAAAGTCTGAAGAACTTGGATATCAAGTTTCGTCCGATAGTGAGAAATCGGACACGTCTGTACATACCAGCTCAGACGATTCTGACAGTGAGAAGTCAGAGAAGGAGCACAACTACTCTTCCTTCATGGAAGAGCAGTTCATTCCACCCCCCCAGTGTCGCAGCCGTAGCTATGCTACCGACAGCGACTAGTCATAATCGTCTTCAAACTAACAATTCAATGGTCATCGACAAGCCAATTCATCGGCAAATCAACTACTCATCACTTCAATCACTTTGTTCAACTAATCTTCAAGAAATTCCCGCGGAATTCTACTCAAAATGGCGAAGATTCGTCGACCTTCTCTGCGTCTCCTCTCTTCACCACACATCTCTCGACGAGGAGCGCGTAAATCGACACACACGGGAAACGAGAGCGACCGTAGTCTCATCAGGTCTCGCCGCGATGCCTTCGTCATCACCTCTCGCCCCTCGCCTAATTCTACTCACTTCTTCCTTTTGTTGCCGCCGTGAGTGGTGTTCTGCGGAACGCTTCTCAAATATGTTGTTCACTAATTGAACCGTTGACGAGCCATCAATAAAGATGACCTTTGAAACACGTGTTATCGTTGACTAGCAAGCTATTCATTCAGGCATCACATTTATCAGAGCGCTCTCCGGAATCCGGGAGTGACACTGGATCTGTATTCTCTTTGAAAAAAAATCGGATAGCCACGTTTTTCTTAGAAATGATTTAAAAATGTTCTAATGGTTTATCACGTGGCTTTATGAAAGTACAGTACGAATTTCCACAATATTGCCAACGTCACGTAAAATTCATTCAAATAGAATGATTCATTTCCAAGAAAAAACAAAAATTTCGTGGCTATCCAATTTTTTTTCAAAGAGAATAAAGATCCAGTGCATTCTACAAGACAGGTAAGTACCCATATTCACTGAAAAATGTTTTTTACAGGTTACCAAAAATAAAATGTAATGCGATAAACAAGAGGAGCAATTATAAAAGATTTGTGTAGAAGAATATTGAGTAAAAATATCAATTCTAATAAACCAGGAGACACTGTAAATCCGTTATCTATTTGGCATGTATACTCTCAGGATTATGCATACTCAGACAGGTAAAAAAGAGCATTGTCTGGACAAGAACTATGAACTTTACAGACACGATTGTTCAACTTCTAAAAAGTGTCCACTAGATATCAACGGAACAAGGAATTTAGCGAAACACAGATTAGAATCGTCTCTATTGATCAGAAGTCGTCTGGATGTGCATGATAAAACTCACCCGAAAGTTCTAGTTACAAAATCGTCTTATTCACGTGGCCTTTCCTATTTTGTTGGAAAGACAGAATTCAACGAAGTTGAAATCTGTCCTCCCGCGTGAAAGGACAACGGTGAATGTGAAATCTCATTTTTCGCGTGTCCCCGTGGATGGACAGAATTCAACAGAGTTGAAATCTGTATGGACAGAGTTCAACGGAGTTGAAATCTGTCCTTTGGATTTGGTCTTGTCTACTCCTTTGTTGATTTTTTATTATTAATTTACGTGAATAAATATTTGCATATCTAAATTGTTTGATAACTGAAGCATTCAAGCTGTATCAGTGAACGTTTCAAAAATAATGTACTTCAAGTTGGTTTAAGACATAAAATCTTGGTTTCCTTCTAATAGCCAAAACTTTGTACGAATTGTTAGAAATCAGTTCAAAATTTTGGATCTCAGGCAAAACTGTCGTAAAAAGACAGATTTTTTCGATTTTTTTGACATTTACCTCGAAAAGTGAAAATTTTCAAATTGGGGGGTTCTTATATCTCAAACATACAGTCCATGCAGTGAGTACAATCGTCTGAACTCTGCTATTCGAGTAGACAACTTTCTCTTTGAAGACATCAAAGAACTCCACAATATCTGATGATATGGCCTGAAATTCCGTTTTTTTTCAAAAATTTCCAACAAATTGGTTAATGTCAGTTATTCCTGAATACGTAAACTATACCAACCAAGTAAGCCAACAATATCTGTGACAATTGTTCTCTCGAGATGTCACCTTTCGGTAGAAGCCACCTTCCCACAATAAGATTCACAAGAAGAAGTTGTTCGAGTAGTTGGAGACGAAGTTCACTATTGTCTTTCAGAGCTGAAAGTAAGGAATTTCAGATTTCCACAAATCTACCGTAATCCACATACCAACATGATGTTGTATCGTCTCAAAACCTTGTGTGCTCTTCTCCATACTTGCTCTCCAATTGCAAATTCTAGTCTCTAGAATCCAGATGGGCGGTGCTGTTGCCACGATATACAGTAAGACACTTGTGCAGAACCTATATAAAACAATGAGTAGATTCAGTGATTCCAGTAAACCAACCATTTTCTTTCATCCCCAGCTCTCATGATGATTGCATATCCTCCTTCGAAAACGATGAGCAACGAGAGAAGTGCAAATCCCCAGACACTTTCTCTGGAAACAATTCATTCATTTTCTGGGTCACGGCTTTCTTTTTTGGTTTTTTTTGCACGTTACGTAAAAGTTCAGAAACCAATCATCACTATGTAAAACGGCTCCGTTGATACTTATGTTTGGGCAAGTACGCCCACGTAAATTTTGAAACTTTCTTATAGACTTGATCTATTAATCATTTGAGCTTACTTGTAAACTCCTGATTACCTCTCACTTATCAATACAGTTTGTCTGATGGTGACAATCGAATGGACAATGAAAATTCCACGTGCCAAAATGGCTCGAAGACAAGAGATGAGAACATGGGATGCATCGACACTATTCGGTCGTTTCACTTTCGCTTGATGACGGTTATTCTTTGTAATTGATACTATCGAATCCATTGTTTTTCGAACTGAAAGACTGAAAAGATGATTTTGGAGTGAAACCAACTCAGACTCACCTAATCGGAAAAGTTGGGAAAATCAGTGGAACACATCAACAACACTCATTCTCTGTCAAATTGTGAAAATGAAGAAATGCCACAAATGGGGCGGTCTCCTCTTCTTTTTCTCTTCGTTTTCTAGCCTTTTCGTCCATTTAAAACGGTCCCAAGAGTCCATCGATAAGAGATGTGTACGCCCCCTTTCTTGCCTTTTTGAAGAAATATGGACTGACACTTCTTTGTGAAAATATGTCCGAAATTTTGAAACTTTTTCTCTTTTGTTTGAATGGGAGAGAACCAAAAAAAGTTTGTGTGGGAATCAGAAAAAGGGTGGGTTTTTGAGAAAGTTGACTAAATAGGGAGACAATTTGAAATGATGTGGGAAGTTTTTCTGGTGGTCGGATTGGAAAACTTTGTAGTTTGAACGAATGTTTGATAGATGTGTGATGATGTTGTGTGGGAGGAAGAGCAGTTTCTGAAATAGGATGATTTATGGATGCACAGATGAGAGAGTCCAAAAGTCCAGAATCTGTATTTCAGGAGGAAGCTAGAAGTGAAAACGAGTTCAAGTAAAAAATGACATGGTCGGTCGGTGTGTCTGTTTATGTTTCAGTCAGTTTTCGCATCGACTGTCTGCTTGGTTTGATAAGAAAGTAAAGAGTTCGCCCTGTGCAATCTGAGTTAGGACTGAACTTCATTATGGTTTTCAGCAGTCTTTTTTTTTATTTATTTAATTTTACTGTTTTTCAAATATTTTGAAGACTTTTTCTTCAAAATACTCAATCTGTGTCTCTCCTGATTTCCTCAGTGTGGCCCGAATGGTCTTTCATCAGAAGAATACTCACCCTCTACTCTAAAGTGACACATTTTCCCGTAGGAATTGAAACTTCAAAGTTTGAGAGTATCGAGTTTGGACTTTTTATTTTTCCCTTTAACACTGGTCTATCAGACACACAGACAGACAATTTCTCTGGAAGTTTAGAACTTGTTCGAAAAAAGAGAAGAATCGCTCATTTCTTCTTGCTTTTCTCCAGGGAAATCATGAGAAAAAAACAGATTTTGAGAAGATTATGACACAAAACACGTAGATTCCTTCAGTTTTTATTCAGATAAAAGAGGATGATATTTCTATAAAGGTACACGCGAAAGGGTTGATAAGTGGACAGCTGGAACAATTGACCCGAATTTAATACAACTAAAAATTCTAAACTAATACGGTGAATTCATTCCCAATTTTGTATCGAATTCAAACTTCGTTCTCCTCTGCTCCCGAGTGAACTGTCGTATCCGTCGCTTTTTGATAAGCTCATTCACGATTGCAACGAAAGAAATCCATATGATTAGGAAAGATAATGGAAGAAGTGAGAAGAGATGAGAGAATTGAACACCACGGAGAAATGAGTAACCAATCTGAAATTCAGAAAAAAAACGTGGATGCTGGTTGAGTAGAAAAGAAATACCTGAGTAACCAGACATATAAAAACTGATGCGTCCCAAAGAAGGCACTTGATTGGGAATTCATACCAAAGAGATGATAATCCATAAACGAAACAAGATGAAAGGACACAGTAGATTACGGTAAGCTGAAACAAGTGTTATCGAAGGAATACTGTACTTGTTCAACTCACTTGCAATCCCATAATATGTCTGATAGTCTCTGTTGAAAGACTATCTTGTCCGATTCTCGTCTCATTGAATTCTAATTTTGGTTGAGATCCATCCGTTCCGTCCGTGTTGAAAAGACAGGAAATATCAGAGAATGCGCACATTAAATTGGAGTTACTCATCAGTAGAAAGAGGAAAAGTAGGTTGATATAGATGGCAGATGGTACGAATTGACAGATGAATTGAGTGATTGCTTTCATTTTTTCCACTTTTGGAATCTCAGATGAATTCTGGATATTTGGAATTTCAGTAGGGATATCAGGTATTTCTGACTCACCTTCGGAGCTATTCTGATTATCTTAGACTTCGGCTCAAAGTTTGTGAACAAAGTGCCAAGAAACAGTAGTGGAATATGGATGAACGAGGTCATCATAGTTTGAGAATGAGTGAAAATAATTGGTAAAAAGAAGAAAGTTGACATCAAAAGTGAGACAGAATACATCAGAGAAGAGAATAGAAGGAATAGTAGAGAATGACGGAAGGAAGACATTCGGTGTCGAGCAGAGACTATCAGGGAAGGGATTTTTAGAAGCTGAAATAAAAGAAATAGTCATCTGGATAACAGGAAGAAGAGTCTTACCTTCGAGTGATCTAATCTGAAGTCAGTTGCCAACTCAATCAATTTGCTTGAAATCTGCATAACATTACTAGTTACAAATGAATCCTCGCCGGTTGGATCTAGAAGACGACACGCTGATTCTTGCACGTCCTCTACGCATATGGATACGTTGGCTTTTGAGTAGAGAGTCGTGTTGCTTGGATTACGACAACTTCCAACTACCATCACCACTTCTCCATTTTCCTGTAATCATTTGATAATTTGGACTAGAACCCGGATCAGAATGCAACTGTAATTAAAGTACCTGCATAATCTCAACCATTTCCTCCACCGCCGCAGTCGTCGAATCCGTGAACAACCCAACCAACAGTGGCACATTGTCAACTTCTTCTAAATGAGGTCTCACATTTTGAACTCCAGTCGGAAGACGTGCTATATTCGGAATCGGACCCATTTTCGCAGAAATCATACTCATCTTTCGAAGTGAAGGAGACCCGCGGATTAGTGATTCACAATCGAGAAATTCGAGATTTGATTCACTTCTGAATTCATGAAAGTAATAAAAATGGATGCATCTGGACTCACAAAGCAATTCGTTTCCATAATTTTGACTTCGCTGGTTTCTGTTTCACGAATTGTTCATGAGCCACGTCTGTTTTTCTCGTGGGTACTGCATCCTCTTCAGCTAATGAAATGTGACAATTCCAACCTGCTTCGATTCCCAATTTTTCAGCAAAAACTCTACTTCTCAACTCATTTTCCTTCGAGAAATAAACCGGTCGCACGCAGATTTGATCTAATTTTTCGATGACAGTCACAGATTTTGGAATAGGTTCATAGTGGAGAACAACGAGACCACAGAGAATATGACCAGTGAAATATTGATCAATGGCAGAACTTGCAGTTCGAACTGTTTTAGTGTAATCAGCTTCATCGAACGATTCTGTAAATTAGAGGTCATCCAATCATTCAGATACTTCTAACTCACCATTACTATGACTTCTCGGCAATGCAGTTTCAATTTTAGGATTCTCTTGATTCAACGGAACTTCTATAAACATTCCATCAACAGAACTCGCTAGTTTCGAGAAACACGGACGGTACGAAATAGCTAGACAATGTCCAGTCATTGAATGTCTCAAATAAAAATCTTTGACTGAAGATTTCAATCGTTTTGACATGGGAATGACGTCACTTCCATTCCAAATATGAGTGCACGCCTGGAATATGAACTTTCTCTTTTTCAAGATTCTGAAATAACTCTATACTAACATCCACGACTAGATTCGCTGTCCCTTGACATGCCAGATGACTGTGAAGTGACTTTGCATCATCATGTATTGTACAAAATGCCATTTCAATTGGTGTTCGATGCTTCGTAAGTCCTGGAAGCGGAGCTTCTCCTGGTTGTTTTTTATAGAATCCCAAGATTTTCGGAGATCCTTGGAAGTTTTCAAGACTTTTCGATGTGAATCCGAGAAGAGATGGCAACTGACACATACAACGCCGGTTGGCGGTTGCAATGGTACGGGGAACCTGGAAAATTCTCTCATAATGAAACAAAAGTTATTTTTCAGCAAAAACCTTTCTAGAGACCACAGACAAATGATCCAGAAACCGATGGAACGGCTCAGATTGTTGGCAAGAATTCAGTAATGAATTGTAAGATAATGGAAGAAGATTCGGAAGATATCTCTGCCAATTCGGATCATCCATTGATAAATTCCATTTACTCGATGGAAATCCTTTTGAATTTATAGATGGTTCTTGATCAGATGATAGATTCATCACTTCCAGATGTATTCCAAGAGTTCCAGATTCATCTGAAATCGTAAATCAGAAAAATAAATACCACTATTCATAAGGAATGTAAAGACTCACCAGCTTGATTTGTTGCAAAAACGACTTTCTCAATCGAAGGATGAACACATGACAGAATTCCTTTTTTATCGATGAAACTTGTTCCAGTGATACTTGATAAAATACTGACGAGATCTTTGCAAGACTCGAAATCCTCTGGTAATTCTAGAAACTTTGCTACTTCTCGATTATTCATAAACTTTACAAAATGAAGAAGAAGTGGAAGTTGAAGAATCAAAAGAGGAAGAACTGTCAGACTAGGGACAGCGAATACAAATCTGAAATTATCTATTGAATTATTTGTCTAGAGAACATGCAATACCTGGTACCAAAAAGATTTTCGTCGTCGGAATAACAAAATCTGACAATTGTTCCGAGAATTGAGAGAACCAATGCAATTGGAATAACATAATGTTCGAAGACTTTATGTATCATGTACTGTAATTGATAATCGAATTGAAGAGGATTGTCATCTGCGGACAGAGCAACTTCCAGATGGTTTTTTATTGGGTAGCAAGTGACTCGAGCCTGAAAGTTATTGAAGTTGTCAAAAAAATCCGTAAACTCAAAACATACATAAACCGCTTCCAGTGGTTGAACAAATCCAGATTTCTTATCCGTTTTAATATCCCAATTCAATCTATCTCCTTCTGCAAGAACTCTCCCATCAAACGTCTCACAATTACATGGAGCAACCTGAAACAACTCCATCTATGTGTGTATTCTTCTTCTTTTCAACTCACTTGTCCAGGTCTAAAAATGATAACATCTCCAATAACCAACATAATTCTCGGCACCTCGACAACCCTTCCATCTCGGAAACATGACTGACAGACTGCCACGTCATCAGTCACTGCTTCTAGGCTTTTCGGAGAATACTTGAATTCCATTGGCTTCGATTTCTCTAAATCGAGAATCACTTCGAACGCTTTCCGATATTTCTGTTGAAATGCAGTCGATCTGATACGATTTTGCCATACTTCCAGAAGTATTGTGTACAATAAAAGTAAGATGTATACTGCAGATGTTGAAAATGTGATACGGTTTTCACTGGAATTTAAAGCAAGTTTTTCAAGAGTACTGAAAAAACTCACATATCCACTGAACCAACGACCAAGAATATCAGTGATATCCGAATGAATAAAAACGTCCGAGTACAAAAATAATGAGAAAATGTGCATACTTTATTGGGTCGATGAGCATCCGGTTTCAGCTTACTGAAATTTATTTGAATCCAAATTGGAAAATTTAAAATTGTAAGAAAATGAAAATTCGCTCCAATGTTAATAAATATGATTGGCAGTGTAGAGTAGAGCGCAGTTGCATTTTCAGAATGAATAAATAAACCACAAACACAACGCACTTTACAACATGAACACTATACCATTCCGCAATCGAAGATTTTGCTTCATGAATCAGACGATCGAATGCAATTTCACTGGTTAAACCCAGGTCTGGATCATCATCACTCATTGTTTTTGAGATTCAGAATTTACAAAATTTTTAATTTCATCTTGTTCCAAATCTGCAAATTTAAATTTAAAGTAAAAGAGAGAAATAAAGGAAAAAAGAAGAAGAAGTAGCGGGAAGAAGCCTTACGTCAATGTGCAAATGTCTGACTATCTGTGTCTCTTTCCGAAAGAAATGATTAGAGAAAAAGAAGAAGAGAGCAAGAGGAAAAGGAAAGAAGAGAAATAGAATGGAAAATGGAGAGAAAGCAGACTGTATTCCTGTTCAAATGACTTCCATTCTTCTCATTGACTTTTCTTTCCTTAGGTTTAAAATTCCCCTTGATTTTGATAATTGAACTTGAATTATGTGTTTTAGGAGATATGACAATCACTCACTTTCTAAAAGAAGCCGAATGGAACAATCTGATTCAAAACGAAAAGTAATTTCACTTTTATTCGGTGTTCAGCCTCTTTTTTTTCCTCTTTTCAGATTTGAATATGTCGAGAAGGTCAGCCAGGACAGACTCAATGATCTCAACATTCAGAGATGTCTACTACTTTGCTCAACTAGAAAAGACAGCAAAATTCCATATGACAAACATCAATGGTCACAATCACAAAGTGAGATTGAATTAGGAGCAAATTCGCTCAAATCTCATTGTTGTGAATAGAGCGAGTTTGCACTCAGAACACAATACATTTGCAGAAGGATCACTTCCCCGACATCAACCAGTTTACAAAAAAATGATGATTCAAGGGGTCACGGCACATTCGATTCGATGTACGAATGTGAATAATTTGGAATTCAGAAAAGATGTTGGTTTGAAATGGATTCTTTGATTCTAGAAAACTCTTGATATTTCAGATTGTGCATGTTGGAAATGTCACATATCATCATTACTTTCTAACTGAACAAGGAGTTTATCGAGAACCAGAAGAAGGAGAAACTAAGAAACCAAGAATATCAGGTGAGAAGAATTCAGATATTCTAATATCTGAAAGTTTTTATTCCAGATGACACTGCAGTGAGAGTGAGAAATCTTCTGAAAAACGGAACAGCTCAAGATGTTTATGAAATAGCACAGAGTGAAGGTTTACAAGTTTCAAAACGACAGGTAACCCATTGAAAATACTTCATATCTAACATTCTGTATATCCAGTGTCACAATCAACTAAGACATCTACGTGAACCATCTGGATCCGATTCAGGGGGACGAGTTGTAAAAAAGAAAAAGAAGGAAATGACGATGGAACAGCTGGATTTATTGAAGACACTATTTCCAGATGAAGTGACATTGTATAGAGGTTAGTTGGAGAATCTGAGTATGAGTACGGTAGTTAGTACGGTAAACTATGTATATTTCATTAAAAGCGAACACAGTTTCAGATGACAACAACGCACTAAATTATGAAATTAGAATATTCTCATCTGGAAAAATAGATCAAACATATCAAGTCGAACAAACTGATTACCAATATGACGGAGTAGAGGAATTCAGTTATGAGGATCAAATGCAAGATCAGATTGACATAAAACAGGAGCCAATTGAATTCATTGATGGAGTTCCCGACTACTCGGATAGCTTGATGCACTACCCAAAATTTGATTTAGATTGTCTTTGAAATTTTCTTATTTTTTCTTTCATCTGAAACTGGATTTCATTGCTTCTCGTTGTGAATTTTATAATACGAAACCCGCGATCTCTACTTCGTTATTTTAACTCTGATAAACATAATTGGTGTCATTTTTCTTCCTTTTCGAATGAATGTTCAATTAAAATCTCATGTCAGTTACAGTTATCATTTAAAAAAATAGACGTCCAGTTTCCGAAATTCAAAAATTCTTTCCCAAAACTCTTTTCAGTTTACAAATAATTTTCCTATTTCTTAATGACATCCCGTGAACCTCTTGTTTTTTTTTCGAACTGTTTCTTTTTTTTTGGCGTGTGTCACATATACTGTTTCATAATTTATTTTGATTATTTTTACAACAAGCAGTCAAATAATTGACGATAAAAGCTTCTTTTCGGACAAAAGGGGTAACTGACAATTGGTAAGTGGGGGAAGGACTGGTGAAGAAACCTTTTGAATTTCGTCTGTTGATCAATTGACATATAATCAAAGACAGTATCTTGTCTTGTCATCTTTTTTTTGAGTTGCTGCTTCGAGAATATGGGGTAAAGTAGAAGGTAGAATAGAGTGATCGTAACGTAGAATTCACTTGTAAGGGGTTTCGTTGGTTCTCTCAAAGTGGGCGGAGTCTATGATACTGTAGTGTGGCATACAGTGTACTGTTTTTGATCTGACTACTGATCTACTCAATCCTTCCGTTCTTTTGTATTCCAGAGAATAGGACTCAACGAAGACAAAATGAGTTCCGAGAAGCAAAACAAAGATATTACTCTTCAAACCCTAGAAGACGGAGCAAAAACATTTCAACTCGACAAAACACAATTAGACGAAACACCTGAAGAAAAGAAATCTGAACGCTCTCAAAATTGTGCTACGTGGAGTCAGAATCTTTTGAAATCAAAGAAATTTAGTAAGATGACACAAGAATATCGGGATAATAAAGAGTTCAAACCGAATGTATCGACTACTGTCTCCGAAAGTAGAATGGACAAAAATCGGTGAGAATATCAGAATAAGAAAAGCATTTATCTATTTTATTTTCAGCTATAACCACATACTGTGTGCCGACGAGAATCGTGTCGTACTGAAAGACCGTGACCCATCCAACGACTACATCCACGCATCCTGGATGAAAATGCCTGATGGAGTCCAGTTCATTTCGACACAAGGTCCAATTAAAGAGACGATTGCTGACTTCTGGCACATGGTTTACACGGAAAAGTGTTCGGCAATAGTGATGTTGTGTCAGTATACGGAGGATGAAAAGGAGAAATGTCACAAATATTACTCGAGAAACTCGGAGAAACTTTACGGAGATTACAAGGTGAAGGTAATGAAATGTTGGGATGATGTGTTCAAACCGGTCAAACTCACAATCATTGAGATACAGAAAAAGTGAGAGATTCCATCAGTAAGACCGCCAAAAACCAACGTAATTCAGAAACAATCCTATTACTCACCGGGTTCGTCACTACTGGTATTACGACTGGCGAGATCAAGTTGCTCCACTTGACACTGCTCCGTTAAGGAAGTTGTATAAGGCTGTACTGGAAAAGGTTAGAGAGAAAATACTCACAGAAAACGATTCAATCATTTTCAGAGTGACTCTAAACCAATAGTAGTCCACTGCTCTGCGGGTGTCGGTCGGACTGCTACATTTATCGGAATCCATTTGGCATATGTGATGATTCGAGAGAGTCCTGCCGTTGAAATGGTCGACGTGATGAAAAGACTTCGAAAAATGAGATTAGGAGCTATCCAGTCTCAACTTCAATACGTGTTCCTGATCATGTGTCTTCTTGGAATATTCATTGAAGAGAAAGTATACAGACCGGATAAACTATACGAAGGATTTCAGCAAAGGTATTCTGATGTGACACGGAAAGTGACGAAAGCCATCATGGAGGAAGAGAAACAGAAGCAGGATCAACAGAAAAAGGAAGAGGAAAGAGAAGAAAAAGAGAGGGAAAAGGAGAAGGAATGGGAAAAAAATCGAGAAAGGGAAAGAGAAAAAGCGAAAGAAAAGAGAGATGACAAGAAGGATGATAGGGAAGCACCGGCATTGAGAGAAGACAAAAGGAGAGACAAGAATCTGGAGTCTCCGTCGAAGCCGTTGTTGAGAAGAGTGAGTAGACAGTATTCATAGAGGAGTTTCTCCCTTCACGAAGATCTTTTCTAATTCGAGTCTTTTAATTTCCAGGATCCTCCATCTCGTCCAAGTCGGAAACTTCCAAACACTGGAGAGGAGAAAACTTCAAGAGACAACGGTTCGAAATATGAAAATTCATTAGCTGAGGAAAGATCAAGGAATAACAAACAGAAGAGTGTCTACGTGAAATGGCCACTTTCATCGAAAGAGAAACGGAGTAAGCACGAAAGACAGAAACCGAAACCGATGAAGAATACGGCTAGAAAGAAAAAGAGACCTACTTCCAATCACTGAATGAAGATTTCTAATTTCTTTTTTTATGCTCCCTTATTCTTTTTGTTTCTCGTTTTTATGTGATATTAGTAACTATACTCTCATATGAATTGAGTTCTTCTAGAATTTTTTGAAACAAAAGAATCAAAATACTCGTGTTTAGATGCTCTTGTCCACGTGGATTTCTAATGACATCATTTCGAAATCCACAACATTCAAATCATTGTTTTGTGAGTCATTTTACCTATTTATTATTTTTCTGTCAATTGATCATCATGAAAACAAGTTTCGAACATATACTCTTCACTCACAGAATATCCCTCCATTTCTCTGATTCTCTTCTAGATTTCTCCTGATTTCGAATCGACAACAACAGTTGTCAGGTTAGAAGACTTGAGAGCTCATTCTCTATTTCTTCTCATTCTGTCTTTTTATTTTCAATCGACAGAAGAGTTGAGAAAGAAATGCTGAAATTATTGATTATTGCCGGGTTGGCAATAGGAACTGTTTTCACTTTGACTTGCTATAATGTGAGTTTTTATCCTTTTGTGGGAATTGTAGGATGTCTTTGACGAAACCACCCAAATTCCACATGACTGAAATCCGAATATAAAAATCAGAATATAAAAAATAGAAAGAGTATAATTTGACTAATAATTGACCAATTAAGGATATTTATATATCTCTTTCTCAGGGAAGTAAAATGTTGGCAATGCAAAGTGTCGGAGAAACAACTGAAGAGTGCCCTGACTCCTCATACTGTTATAACATGTCTACAACCGCTTATGTCATGTTGAATATGGTCAAAGCCGGATGTTCGAGATGGAGATGCATGGTTAGTTTTCATTCTTTTCTCTGACTTCATCCCATTTCCACGCCATGAAACATTCCAGCTCGCGAAAGACACGTGTATCTTCACAACGTTCCAAATGGTTCCAGTCAGTCTCTGTTGCTGCAGTTATGATAGATGCAATGTTGGTGGAAATCCTGTTTATTCTGATAAGTGCGTTCTACAGTGAATGCATAGAACTCATCATTTTATGACTGATTTCAGCCCGAAGCAGATTCAAGGCAGTGGATCCAATTGGGGAAACAATGGAAATTCTGGAAATTCGAACAATGGAGCAAGCGGTGGATCATGGGGAAATGGAAACAATAATGGAGGACAAAACAACAATGGATGGGGAAATAATAAGTGAGTGATTAATAGAAGACACCGACGAGAACTTTGATGTTTTTCAGTGACTGGAACAGCAACCAAAATTACGGGGGACAGAATTCGGCTAATGAAGAAACAATGTAAGTTTTGATTCAGGAAACGAGAATCTTTATTTAAAACTGATACTATATTTTATTTTTATTTCTTTGGTGCCAACTAATTTCTTTGGTGCCAACTAATTTTTGTATTTCTTTGGTGCCAACTAATTTTCTTCAGGATCAAACAGGACGCCAAAGACTCATTTAGCAAGAAGAAGTGGACAGACAAACAAGTTGAAGAAATGTGGAAAAAATCGATCGATGATAGAGGAGATGAGATCCAATTGGAAGACGATTTCAAGAAAATTGACAAGAATTACAAGACACAATCGATTCCACAAGAAGCACCAATAACTCTTTCAGCAAGAAAAGAAGTTGAACAAATGCCATTGGGAGCCAAAAGTTCTGGAGGAGGAACCAAGCCAACGACTTCATCTGCTGCTCCAAAATCTGGAGGAAATAATGAAATTAATTTGTGAATTTGCAATGAATAGTATTATTTCTGTGCTAATAAAACTTTTGAAACTCACGAAATTCTGAAATTTACACATTCTGAAAAATCAGAAGTTTATCGAATTTGATGCGATAATTTTTCACCTAAAAACCCTGGAAAGAACTCCCTTGTTTTCAAATAATTTTCATTGAGTCCCCCGTGTTCCAATAAAAAATCAAGAGCTCCTACCAGTCCCCTTGTTCTCTTTCTCTGAATACCTTCTCTCTTTGCACTTCAACTTTTTGTCTTTTCCTTTCTCTCTTCACTCATTCAATCCTCGAATTTCCGTTCAAAACCAGCTATATGTATCACGTGAAGTGTCGTCCACGTATTACATGTTCGCCTGACCAACAACAATAAAAAAAGTGAGAAGAGAAGAAAGAAAAAAGAGCTGGAGAGAACAAAAAAACAACAACAACAATCGAATATCTGTGTATTGAATCACTCTCCTTCCGAGACACTTTATTCATTTTATTTGCTCGTTGGCTTCTCCTTCCGTACTCATTTTCTCTCTCCCTCTATCTTCTTCAGTCGTCAACCAGTTTACAAATGTCCATTCGGATATATAAATACAGAAACATGCTCCACCCATGTGCACGTATTTCAATATGATAGTTCTATTCCTTTTCTCTTTTCTTTTCACGAACATCAATTCTCAATTATGTCAACAGTGTGGGAACCAGAGAAGGATGTTACAGTATGCAGGATATCAACCACAGAAAAATTATAATTTCAATTTCGAAAAATTCTTCAGTCAGTTCCCTGGATTCAAGTGAGTTTTTTCTTCTATTAATTTCAAAGGGAGATAAATAAAAAGTTGAAAACTAGAATGACTTTTTTTTGGGTTTTAACAAAATAACTGTGGGCTACTTTTTTTTCTATCAATTCTTAACTTCAAACGATTCTGTAGCTCCTTTGAGGCATGAAATCTGTGAAATGTAGTCACTACCGTAATCCAACTTTCAAGGTATTGTTTCGGTTGTTACCCCCTCTAAGTTTGAGATCTTTTCCAGTTTTTTCTGATGTATTGGATGAGATCTTCCATCCACAAGATTTTTTAAGTTATCTTTCCTACTAACAATATTCGAAAAATACTTAAAACATAGCACTTCTCCATTCCAGTGCTCCACAAAGATCACCTCCTTCAACATTCTCATCAAATCCATCCATGCCATCCTCTTCCTCCTCACGTATTTTCAACGTGTACGGTCAAGATGCGGAAGCCTTTGGATCAGCGATCGGAAAATCAATTGGGCAAAGAATTCAACAGGTTTGTTTGTTTCGAAGGGGGAAATTTGAAACTTTTGCGTGTATTTATTGGATAATAAATTGCATTCGCCGGGTGTGATTGACACTTGAGCAAACAGTCCGACGATTTCTATTCATTTTGAATAAGAGCAGAAAAGAGCTGGGTGGGCTTTTGTTCCCGGGAAAGAGAGAGAGAGTTCTTTGAACATTTATTGAAGTGCTCATGGTGACGTGGAAACGTGATTACAATAACTTGATAGTCATAATCTAGAATTTAGTTGGACAATAGTAGACAACGATCTTGGGTAAAACTATATTCCTGCATGCATATAACTCTTCTTTTTCAGGCATTTTCCCAACAAGATCCAACGTACGATATTCAGTTTACACCTCCATCCTCTCCAACACCTTCTTCTTCTGCCACGTCATCTGCTTCTTCATATGCTTCAATGTCTCCATCTACATCATCTTCTTACTCCTCATCTTATGGATCTTCCATCCCATCATCTCCATATCCAACATCTCCATCCACTTATCAACCCACCTCATCATGGCCATCAACTCATCCTCCAGAAGATCTTCCAACAGTTCAACAATCATTCCAAGCACAACAACAATCATATGGATCAACTCCGTCGATTCCACAAAGTTTGGTAAGTAACTCAAATGGATTCGGTGGTTTACCTGGATTGTTACCTCCACCGAATAACAAAAATCAGAATTCCGACTGTCCATGGTGTTCACAAAGCGGAGGATATCGAGGAAAGAGGATACCAAGCGGAGAAGAAGAAGAGAAAAAGAAAGACGAAAAACTTTGAAAATGTATTTATCTGAAAGTGCCTCATAATTCGAATAAATTATTATTTTATTTACTTTTGCTTGAAGGGATCACCTTGGAATCATACATTCAGTTTTATAAGAAATTCAGTGAACATATATACTTTAAAATTATGCATATCAATAAGATTTTAGTATTTACAATTGGAGAAAGATTTTAAACTTGAAAAGTGTAATAAATCAATGAAAATACTTAAAGTTTACTCAAAAGTTCTATCAAATTTGATCAATAATTTCATCTAGAAGAATCTCTTTCTTCGCCGGATCCTCATCATCCTTGACTCTTCTCAATTTCTCTTGTTTCCGATACTTGGCTCTTCTATTCTGAAACCAGACTTGAACTCTTGCTTCAGTCAAATCAATTCTCATTGCAATCTCTTCTCTCGTATAGATATCTGGATAATGTGTCTCACAGAATGCTCTCTCCAATTCTTTCAATTGTCCAGAAGTGAATGTTGTTCGGATTCGACGTTGTTTTCGACGTTCAGCTGGGTTCAGTGGGGCACCGGATGAGCAAAGGGCTCCTGGAAAGAGACTAGAATGAGTAGAAGCAAAAGAGATGATATCACTGACCAACCAAAGAATTCCTCTGTATTCCATTCAATACATTGTTACTTGTCCTTTGAATTGTCTCATTTCCAATTAACTGAGACTTTTGATACAGTTGATATTGCAATCCAGTGTTGAAAAAAGCTTGCAAAGAGTCATGAGTTGAGTTTCTATAATTAGAAGTACTAGATGAAGATGTGGAGTTCCCAGTGGAAGAACTCGATGAATTTTGAGCTGAAGTGAGTGCTCTGGAATTGGATAACTAGGAATACAAAACGGATTGATTTGTGAGTGTTACCTTCCTCCTTGAAGGTATGGAGTTGTGTATTGATGATAGATATTGTGAGATTGTGGAGTGTAGAAGAACGAGTTGGCAACCGAAGATGGTGCAGAAGTTGGAACATCCACTGCTTGCTGAGCGACTGCACTACTTGAGAAGTATCCCCCGTATTCCATCATCATAGTCTAAATATAGAGAGAATTCTAGAAGTATTGTGATAAATGGTCCAGAAGGTGTATCGGGAGAGACTTGTACGGTGTCACCGATAGCCATGACTCGAGTCTTGTTCTTATCAGAATTAGTTTTAAATAACTGTAGAAATCATTAAATGCAGTGTCATTTAATTAACAAAGAAAAGAACGAAGTCTTCTATAGAACATCTCTAGATTTTCAAAACTAATTTTTCAGTTAATTTCTATTTGCAAATCACATAATGCCTCACACAAAAAATAATTGGCGGAATAATTTATTTGTCAAATTTCCGAAATTTTATAAAGAAATCGAAAAATTGGATAACGATCGAGAAAATTGGCAAGAAAAAGGAATTATTTGTGGATTATTCGTCTATCCGGATGCCAGATGGAAGTGGGCGGAGTTTGAGCATTTCGTGGAGTCGTTGGAAGTTGATTATGGTTGGATGGAAGGGGCGGGGCTTGGATTACTGTAGAATTCAGAAAAAAACCGAGATTCAGAGCTTTTCTGAAATTCCATTAGAAGGTTTGAATTTTCAGATTTCTGGAGTTTGTTAATTTTACTTCAGGTTTTCAGTTTCTAGGTCAGAATATTCAGTTTCTTCTTACGAGAAACCGTGAATTTATTTCAATTTTTTCTTTAATTTCGCAATTTATCTTTATGAGCCAAATCGTTATTACCTATGGTCAATCTGGGAAAAGAAAATATTTTCCAGTTTTGGTTGATGAAAAAACTATATTGTTTTACTATCTCGGCTACTTTCCGCTACAGTTGCGCAGCTTTCACAGCTTTTGCAACAGTTACGCGACAAGATTGCTACAGTTCCACCGCACTTACGACAAATCAGAGCATATGCAACAGTTGTGCAGCATTCACGGTATTGCGACTGATGGTTCCCTTGTTTTTGGGGTGCGCACCAGTTGTGCAACAATCTCACAACAGTTGCGCGGCAACTGTATATTCGCTCCAATGCAAATTGGACTTTGGCTTAATTTTTCATTTTTTCCAATGTTTATTTCTCGTCTATTTCACAAGTTTTATAATTTTTTCCATTTATTTCTATTCTATTTTTAAAAATATAATTTTTCAGAAGAAGGATATGTGTCTGGATGGCAAACCCCCCCCCCTTTATCTTTACTTTTGTTCTTAACTTTCAGACTACCAGAAAAAGTGCAACAATGTAGCTGTTCAGGATATTCGATATAAAAAAGTGGACTTTTTGAGGCTACAGACAATAGGAACTTGGAAACTTCACCGATTGTCGGCCACCATGGAATTTCAATGACGTTTCTAAGTTTTCTGTTTTTTCTTTTACTTTTTGAAAAATTTTTAAAGTATTTTTTTACTTTCTTAAAATAAATATTATTAGTTCTTTCTGTTATTCTGTTCACATATTAACTATAATGATTAGAAACGAGAAGCAATGAGCGTATGCAGCACGACGGCAGCACTAATGCAGCAACTATGCAGCATTCATGCAACACTTGTGCGCCTCTAACGCAGCAGGCGAGCGGTCCACGAATGACTGCTGCGTTAGTGCTGCGCAACTGTAGCGAAAAGTAGCCGAGTAGAAAATTCGTGATTTCAGAACGCGCCAATCGCACCCCAGTCCGTATAAAACTGTTTGGTTATTTACCAACAAATCTCTCCTTGATTATACCACTTCTCTCCCCCTCCTCAATCCCTAAAGATTTCTAAAAGTACGCGTCATATTGTAACATTTGTTGGATCACACTTGACATCTCATTCCCTAAGTGTTTTGTCATCCGCTCTCTCTCTATCCCTTCTTTCCCTCCTCCTTCTCTCTGTATACGGTAAATTAGGGATGGCTTACACATACATACGAATAGCAATGCAATCACACCAAATTGCCACAACACGATGTCGTCAAATCATTTATTCGATTAAACAGCAAGCAGATAATAAAACGGATTCCGTTTCGACATTGGCGGACACTCACAGTAGTTTCCATCTCGACCGGGACGACCCATTCGACCTCTCTGAAATTGTGAGATATAGATGGATATAAATGAAGGGTTGTTACAGTTCCAGTTGCTCCCGTCCTCCCATTGAGTCCATTCTTTCCAGAAAATCCTACAGGACCCACAATTCCCGTGTTGTAAACTGAAATAAATGTACATCATTGGAGAGTGGAACAAGAATAGAGACCAACCGAATCCTGCAGGTCCTTGTGCTCCTCGATATCCTTCTCTTCCTGGTCGCCCAACTGGACCACGTGGATTGATATACCTATTTGTATTCTGTCCGGGCGGTCCAATTGGACCACGCGGACCGGGGAATCCTGGATATCCAGGATAACCCATATCTCCCATTGGACCTGTTAATCCAACTACAACCTTCACTGATCTTCCATTCTTTCCATTCTTCCCTTTCTTCCCCATTTTTCCTTTTTTTCCACGTGCACCTGGTTTTCCTGGAGGACATTTTATACAGCCACCTGCGACGGACACACTTATTCCAGATGGTCCATTTATTCCATCTATTCCAGGTTCTCCTGATTCCCCGTCCTTTCCTGGTTTACCTGGAGGACCTGGAGGGCCTGCTGAACAGTTCTGATTCTTTTGTTGACAGTCTGAAAACAATTGAATCAAGTTAGAAAAAAGAAAATGTGATGGAGAAGTTTCTACCTTTAAAACAAACTTCGGCAGCATTTTTCTTCTTTTCTTCTTTCTTCAGATTCTTAATCAATTTCTCTTTTTTTCTCTCTCCTTCTCCATTCACAGATCCAACGGAATTGCCGTCAATCGAGGTAACTGGTTTCGGATACGTAGATTCGGAATCTGAAATATTTATATTAAAACTTCAGAAATTTAGTTTTCAAAAACTTTTGTAACTATCCGATGAGATCTTATCATTTTGTTGAGTGTACTGATTCCTATAACGGTTTGCAGATCTAGCAGATCGTCGACGCTTCAAAAGATTTAATTCACTCCATGCTTCATTTGATGCATACTGAAAGTAATCTGATAATGAGATCACGCTCTGATGCTTTTCAAATCTTGTTACAGTAAAGCGCACTTGCACTATTCACATTTTCGCGTTTGCGAATCAAAATCAACGTACCGAAAACTCAAACATCTCGACTGAAACCATCTTCTGGATTCCATGAATTTCGTGTATTATTTTTGAGAAAAAATGAGCAAATATCAGAAAAATGCCAGAAAATCCGAGTAAGTAGACTATTAAAACTAGGTTTATTGACTGCAACATTGACATTATTTGAAAGAAAAAGAAACTGTTCTGTGAAAGTTTTTTTGACTGGAAATGGGTTTATATAAGAGAAAAAAGAGAGAAAAAAGAAAAAGGAAAGTAAAAAGAAGACGGTAATTAGCTACTTACTACTGACAAAAAACCAGTAGCCGTTATTTGGAAAAGGAAGACAACTGGGAAAGGAAAAGGAGTGGATATGGTGAATTATAGTTGATCACAGGATACAGACACACCTAGATATTCTATACTTTGCAGATACGCTCTATCGACAATTTACAATTTCAGAAAATGGGTGGGTTGAAAAAAACTAATTTCAAAGTGCTTGAGAAAACTGAAATTGCACTAAAATGAGAACTCTGGTAGTAGATTTGTAGAGATACAGTAATCTTTCGTATGAGCTAAATCATTTAGAAAAAAGATTAGTGAAAGTAGTGAGCATAGTGGTGATGAATGCATACGTATAGGCGACAAGAGCAGTTATCATCTGTGGAGTTGCGGAGATTCGACGAGAGAGAGGAGAGGATCTGATTATGGCACGAGATGATTGAGATGGGTGAGAAGAGGCTGATGGAATGGTGATGATTGGGACTCCAATACTTTCAGATGACACTTTTCGGGCATTTGTTATGTTACTTGTGAAACTTTTGAGAAGAAAAATCAGAATTACTTGGTTGAATTGTTGACTCGACACGTGGCGTCACTTCCAGTCCCTCTTCAATTCGAATCATTCGAATTAGTTCGCCCATTGGGTGGAGTTTGCTGCAAACTGTTTCAGGCTTTTTGAATTTGTTCAATACAGACACGGTGGACCAGACTACAAACATTCAGAATACAACTTGAATAGAGATGCACTAACCTATCATTAGTCCTCGAAGTCCTTGCCGTTTCGAATAATTCCAAATTGATTTCCGAAAGATTGTCAGGTGCCAGTGGAAGTGGAATACTTTGAACAGAAGGAGTTGGCCGAATTGCCACGTGGGGAACCATCAGATGAGGTTGACCGTTTACTTTGATTTCAATTGGTTCTAGATGTGTATTTTAGAGGAAAAACGGATATACAGTAATCCTTCGTATTACGGAAGGTCGTATGAGCCATATCACTTAGAAAAAAAATTAGTGATAGTAGTGAGCATAGTGGTGAAAAATTCATAAGTAAGTATTTCGCGCGTCATCTTCCCCGCCTTTGGCGGTTGGTCCAGTTTCTTTTTCATTCTTTTCTGTGATATGCCGATTTCATGATTGACCACATTATCTTTCTATTGTATTTTATGAAGTAAATTAGTAGTCTTTCCGTTTGCCGTTTGGTAATTTTCTACTATCCAACCAATACAATCTAGCTATTTCATCTGAGGTTTATTGATTCATGTAGTGCGACACATCATTCACACACACCACTGCATATGCCCGAAAGTGTACATTGTTCACTTGTCCCCCGTTTCCTTAGATTACTGCTATGCTATTCTTCAGATTTCCTAGTCTGGTGCAGAGAGAAATACTTGGAAATCTCAGACTGGAAGATCTTGTAATACTATCATTATGCTCTAAACGAACCAATTCTCTAATTCAAGCTATCGAAAAGTATCGATTAAGAAAAATCAAAGCTATCAAGTATAGTTTTTTTGATTATGACTCAATCGATGCAGTATCCGACACTACTGAAACGTGTATCAGTTTAGGGGGTGATCCGTGGCAAAATCTAGATCTTACTCCAATGAAAGTGTTTTTGTGAGTTTTCTAATAATTGTTATAGGATACAACTGTTTTTAATCTAATCCAACAGGAGTTTCCTCATTATTGGTAACGGACTAAAATAGGTATTAGAAAATATTGGCTCAATGAGTCTATCGAAGTCCATTAAAAATATTAAAGTTCTTTGAAGCTATATACCTTATGAGAATTTTACATATCGTAAAACCTGTAATAGAGGCGCACCAGCTAGCAAAAGTTTTGGAGCATCCTTGAGAGATATACCGGAGCAAACAGACACCCTTTATTACATGTTTTGCGGTAAGCCACAGGGATTTTGAAGGATTTGTTCCAAAATAATTTTCAAAGATTTTCAATGAACAAATTTAAAATCAGAAATGTTTCTTTTATTTCTTTATTCAACTGAATATTTCCCTACTTTACCGAGCTGACTGTACAGTACCGCTCAATAGGATTTTAAGTTTCAGTTTTTGGACCATAACTTTCTTCAAATTGGTCGGATTGACCTGAAATTTTAGGAAAACATTTATCGGACAGTTTTCGTTATATTTAATTTACATTCTGGGTGAAATACCATTTTTACAAGTTTTTTGTAAAATTTTCGAAAATCGTGAAAAATTGGATATTTTTATTTCCATGACCGGTGTATACAAAATAGAGTGTATAATTAATGGTTATGATAGTTTTCTGATGAAAACAGTCTTGATGTTTATTTTTTCACCACTGGACCACTACTCTTGCCTTGTTACCCACATCTTCCGGGCTGTCAAAGTTTGGTAGTTACAGTATTTGGAGTTTTCAACTTCAAATATCTGTAAAACTTGTTTTTTTTTCAGAAAACTGTCTTGAAGTTTGCCAAACTATTGAGAAAAATGTGGAAAACGTTTATGTAACACTCTCATCATGATGGAAGCCTCAAATTGCATTACCGGTCGAAAGATTATAAGCTTCGGCTGTTTTCAGTTGAAAATGTCCAACTTTGAAAGCTTGTCATGGTAATCCTGGTGGTTCCACAAAGCAGATTTTTAATAAATTATACAGAACAAAGTTAGATCTTCATTTTTGCTGTTGACAACTTTTTTGTACGTGCACTCCCTAGAGAGTTATGCTCATTTTAAGACAACAGCTCAAAAATCGCACTATTTTTCACTGAAATTGGTCGATTTGTGGGAGAAATTGCCTTATCGAAACGTAACTAAATGAGCATAACTCTCTAAAAAAAATGAGCATAACTCTCTAGGGAGTGCACGTTCCAAAAAGTTGTCAACAGCAAAAATAAAGATCTACCTTTGTTCTGTATAATTTATTAAAAATCTGCTTTGTGGAAACACCAGGATTACCATGACAAGCTTTCAAAGTTGGACATTTTCAACTGAAAACAGCCGAAGCTTACAATCTTTCGACCGGTAATGTAATTTGAGGCTTTCATCATGATGAGAGTGATTGTTTTCATCAGAAAACTATCATAACCATTCATTACACACTCTATTTTGTATACACCGGTCATGGAAATAAAAATATCCAATTTTTCACGATTTTCGAAAATTTTACAAAAAACTTGTAAAAAATGGTATTCCACCCAGAATGTGGATTAAATATAACAAAAACTGTCCGATAAATGTTTTCCCGAAATTTCAGGTCAATCCGACAAATTTGAAAGAAGTTATGGTCCAAAAACTGAAACTTCATATCCTATTGAGCGGTACTGTATATACAGTACCGGCCAAAAAGATAACTTGCCTTTTTCAGTTGAAAATGTCCAATTTGGAGAGTGTGTCATAGTAAAACTAACTGTCCAACAAAATAACTTCTTTTAGGATCAAACAGACCAAGAGTAGAACTCCACTTTTGTAGTTGACAACTTTTTTGTACGAACACTTCCTAGAGAGTTATAGTAATTTTAAGTTAACAGCTCAAAAATTCGCACTATTTTGCGGAGAAATTACTTTGTCGACATGTAACTTGCTAGGAAGTGTCCGTACGAAAAAGTTGTAAATTACAAATATGGAGTTCTACTCTTGGCCTGTTTGATTCATAAAAAGTTATTTTTGTGACAGTTAGTTTTACCATGACACGGTCTCAAAGTTGACAGTTTTTAACTGAAAAAACCAAAATATGAAATATTGATTAGGGTTTCTTCATCTAAAACTGTATGTGCTTATCTAACCCGCCCACCTTCGAACTTCTCCCACTGCTTCAGTTTTTCATTTACAACTGAAGGACAAGTTTCTAAGCATTGTTATATAGCATAGTCTCAGAGAAGACCTCAGAAAAACAAGTTTCCTCTACTCTTGTTCTTGTGACTCAAAAGAATAGTCCTGATTAACTACTTCTAATAACAAAAGATACCTCGAACAAGTTTTTATAGTTTGATGAAAGTCTTGCGAGTTGGTCTACAAGATATTTTTACATATATACACACCCAGCTTGGTAAAGTATCATATAGTTTACATAAATGAAAAAAGTATTAGGTTGATGCATAAGTTTCTTTCTTTTTTTGGGTAGTTTTTGGTATGAAATTTCTCGAAGACTAATAGTTCACATAATGAGAAATATAGTTGGTTAGTACCTATATCTCATTGTGATTATACCTGTGACTTGACGTCTGCCATCCGCTTAATCTCAGTCGGAGGCACGTCAAAACACTTGAGGAACCCTTTTTTAGTACCATTTTTTGTCTCCATTTTTTTCCTAGAAAATGTTGACAAGAATGGGTGAGCTATTCAGAATTAAAACAAGCCAGAAAAGTTATTCATAAAAAGCAAATAAATGCATTCCAACTAAGCAACGATAGTTCAGTGCGGGTCCCTGACGAAAGGTGAGGTTCAGCAATTGAGGAGTGTGCGAGTGTTTTCGATTTTTCTTCAACGCTAGATAAGAAAATGAGTGGAAATGTTTATTATTGAATAGAGTAGACATTGATGTTTTTAAATTTACTTTGTTTCGGATATTCACATCATTCGTCCTTTTTCGCAGGAAGCCCGAAGTCAACATCATCAAAATCAAGTGATTTTTGAGTTTGATGAGGCCTACTGCTTCTACCTCTATAGCAATCTACTAGATATTTTGCACATTTTCAGGTCAACGCATGTAATATTGATTACTTACAACAAAATAATTCAGACTTATTTGTGAGCGTTGAGAAGAGACCTAGACTCCACTCAGGTCTAGTACACAAAATTTCTCGAAAGCGCAAAAATCATAAGCCATTTATCAGCCAAGTTTTATCACTTAATTTGATGGCTTTGTCATAAACTTTTTTATGGCATAATTTACTCATGTTATCCTCTAACTTTTACAAAATTTTTGGTATAAATGCTATCTCAAATATTTCTGTAATCTGTTTGAACCCAGCTGAACCATGGTTTCTCGTTGCTGTGGATCGTCTTACCACAACTTTTTTGTTTTCGACATTCAGACTGAAAACTAAAATGTGATAACAAGATCAAGTCTTGTTCTATAAGTTGCGGTTAATTTCTTATGAAGATCTTTGAATTTTGATACCAATGCGACTAGAACCAAAAACTTTCCAAAACAGGCATTTGGTTGGCGACCGAAAAAGCCATCGTTTTCACGAACGGACTGTCTTTGCACCAACTTGAAACATTATGTGTTAGCCACTGAAGTGGTCATAAAAATGCAAAAAAGTTTGGGTTGAAAAACAAACTCACCGCTTAGAGACCGGGAACCAAAGTCACACCTTCAAAAAAGAAAGAAACTTATGCATCAACCTAATAGATGAAACGTAATGAGAAAATGACTAAATAATTTTAAAAGTGATTCTAGGAAATAACCATCAAAATCATTGTAGTATTTAAAAATAGTAGAGAAACTGCGCCAGCTTGCAAAACCTTCGAACTAATGTTTATATTTCAGGCGGAATAATTTCTCTAAAAGGTGTTTTTTCGATAAGGTTCGGAGAACATTCATAATCGAAGGAATTCACAATTGTTTTCTCAATTTATTTGGATCCTCTGTGACATACGAAATCAGATCATTCGATCGCCAACTGCCACCGAGTCTGAAAAATATCAAGAACAGTTTTGTTGGATCACTTGCTGGAACAGATGCAGAAAAATTGGAGGCATGTTTCAAAAATTCTCCAAATCAAGAATACATTATACTCGATGGATTAGGTCCACTGAAGTTGTGCCAAAATTCTGTGATTAATCGGACTGAATATTTGGATATCTACAGCCGTGGAACTTGCGGAGATGACATTCTGATGAGTTTCAAAGGAAAATCTCTTAACTTGATATTTGTATATTTTCAACAATCTACTATTACTAAGTTTCTGAACAACTGGAAGTCTAATCAAGGATTCCAAAACTTGAAATTTCTTTGCATTCATCATTCTGTTAACGAGAATTTGGATATTGCCAAAATAATGGAAGATACAGGTGTTCGATGGTTGATAGACGATACTGTCCTGAAATGGAGAGAAAGGTTTGTTTGATTCTTGTGGAAACTGTGACTCTGAAATCCTTTGCAAATTGTTTCGTTCGAAATAACCAAGTCAGTTGCAGAAACATGCCAGAAGTGTTGAATGGGCAAAACGAATGGAAGGAGAGAAGTTTAGTTACTCGCAAGTACTTGGATAGAGACTCTGATGGAGAAAGAGCTTTTATTCGTATTTCATCAATCGAATTCAGTTTTGTTGTCGGAAGTTCAGCCAAAATTACAAATGGTATGCGTAGGTTCAATTGGCTTTAGATTCTGTCTTTGAAAAGTATTGAAAAATGCTTCATTTCTCTGCTTTCTTTGTTATTCATTTCCATCTCTGCTTTTCGTTTTTATTTTACTTTTACTTTCCTTTCAACTTATTCCACAAACAATAGCCAATTATTCTAGAGTTCATCTAGATAGAGAGCAGAGTAAGCAATGATCCAAAAGTAGTCGATGAGTTAAACATTGGCAATTAGTTTTTGCCGGTCTTGTTTCTCATCAGTCGAGCATATCCGTCCAGGCCGATTTCTAATATGAAATTATGAAAATCTGCTCTTATTTCTGAATAAAGCATGTTACATATGTACCCGCCAAGGCAATATCCAAACAAGGAAAAAAACAATGCCCGTTCAGCTGAAATTCAGAAACTTTAGGAAGCAAAGTTAAATATCTGAGGAAAGAATTCGTGTCTACTAACTACAATAACAAATCAGCAGACCTCAAAATAGCTTCACTAAAAGAAGAAAAACTTGTGAATGATGAAAAACTAACTAATGAATCTGTCAAAGATTTTTATTTATTTATCAATACCCTCTACAAAGGCAACGGAAGGAGATCAAAAATCTAAAAACGATTCCGGCGTTGGGATTCTGAAAAAGTTGAACTTCTATTCGACGGATTTTCAAACGTTTTTACAGTAGATAGTAATGTTCAACCAAATTTCGATAAAAGAACTGAGGGCCTTGTATCTTCTCCTGATTTTCGGCCTTACATCATTGAACACACTCTTTCTAAACTTGCACCCAAGCTCAACACTACTCCTGTCGATATTCCCGCTCTTTTACTGAAAAATGTTTGCACCTCAATAATTCTCCCTTTATCCATCATTTTTCGCGAATCCTTCCGAACTTCAATTGTACTCATTGCATGGAAAACAGCTTCATAAAAAGGGATCTGGAGCTGATCCTAACAGCTATCGTCCTACAATAGAGCTCATGGGTGAATATACCTCTTTATTTTTATCTGAATCTCAGCTGAAACATGCATTGTTTTCTACATGAAAAACTTAATTTAAGCCTCTTTTGGTTAATTACAGTTGTTTTACAACCATAAAACATGAACAATTTTCGGCTAACTCGGATTATTTTACGACGAGTTTTAACGATTTAGTCAAACACTATTTTTTAGGTTCTCGAGCTGTAGCACGGTGGGCAAGATACACAAAACCATTCGAACATTAGATTTTGATTTAATAAATCTTGCTTAGCATTTTTTGTCTCAAATAGTCAAAGAGCCCAGTTCGAATAAAAAAGTTTTTTTCGGACTTTCAAATCAATGTCAGGAAAAATGGATAATCGACAAAATCAGCAGATCACTTGATGAAGCGTCAAAGAAAAAACATATCAGTTTCACTCGGTGTGTTAGCCATCTGTCAAAAAAGCTTATACAAAACAGGCAAAACATGAAAATTTAGAGGTACTGTACCGCTCGAAAGTATTCACTGCGGAACAAATATGGAGCGACTTGATATGTCAACAAATTAGATTTAGAAACTCCAAAATGTTGCAAAAAATTTGAAAAATCGTAAAAATCTGAAAATTGGCTTCAATCTATTGGACATAAATATGGAGCCACAAACAAAAACTGAAAAGTGACATCAGATGGACTGTCCTCTACAGAATTAATAACAAGAAGGTATTTCGAAATTCATAGTTATTTATTTTTACTAAATATTTGAATTCAGGGAACCCACGGACAAGAGCAACTCCAAAGAAAGAAGACCAAGAAGTCCGTCCAGGTAGTCAACCGCGCCGTCGCTGGACTTTCACTTGAGGCTCTTCTTGCCAAGAGAAACCAGACTGAGGATTTCCGTCGCCAACAGCGTGAACAAGCCGCTAAGGCTAGCAAGGATGCCAACAAGTCTGTCCGCGCTGCCAAGCAAGCATCAAAGTGATGTTCTTTTGTTGACAGTCTGAAAACATTCGAATCAAGTAAGAAAAAAGAGAATGTGATGGAGAAGTTCCTACCTTTAAAACAAACTTCCGCTGCATTTTTCCTCTTTTCTTCTTTTTTCAAATTTTTGATCAATTTTTCTTTTTTTTCTTTCTCCTTCTCCATTTACAGATCCAACGGAATTCCCGTCAATCGAGGTGATTGGTTCCGGGAATGTAGTTTCAGAATCTGAAATGTTTCGATTGAAACTTCAGAAATTTAATGTTCAAAAACTTTTGTAACTATCCGATGAGATCTTATCATTTTGTTGAGTGTACTAATTCCTATAACGGTTTGCAGATCTAGCAGATCGTCGACGCTTCAAAAGATTCAGTTCATTCCATGCTTCATTTGATGCGTACTGAAAGTAATCTGATAATGAGATCACGCTCTGATGATTTTCAAATCTTGTTACAGTAAAGCGCACTTGCACTATTCACATTTTCGAGTTTGCGAATCAAAATCAACGTACCGAAAACTCAAACATCTCGACTGAAACCATCTTCTGTATTCCATGAATTTCGTGTATTATTTTTGAGAAAAAATGAGCAAATATCAGAAAAATGCCAGAAAATCCGAGTAAATAAACTATTAAAACTAGGTTTCTCGTCTGAAACATTGGCATTATATGAAAGAAAAAGAAACTGTTCTGTGAAAGTTTTATTGGCTGGAAATGGGTTTATATAAGAGAAAAAAGAGAAAAAAAGAAAAAGCAAAGTGAAAAGAAGACGGTAATTAGCTACTTACTACTGACAAAAAACCAGTAGCCGTTATTTGGAAAAGGAAGAAAACTGGGCAAAGAAAAGGAGTGGATATGGTGAATTATAGTTGATCACAGGATACAGACACACCCAGGTATTCTATACTATACGCTCTATCGACAATTTATAATTTCAGAAAATGGGTGGGTTGAAAAAACTATTTTCAAAGTGCTTGAGAAAATTGAAATTGCACCAAAATGAGAACTCTGGAAGCAGATTTTTAGAGATACAGTAATCTGTCGGATTAGTTAAATTACTTAGAAAAAATATTAGTGAAAGTAGTGAGCATAGTGGTGATGAATGCATACGTATAGGCGACAAGAGCAGTTATCATCTGTGGAGTTGCGGAGATTCGACGAGAGAGAGGAGAGGATCTGATTATGGCACGAGATGATTGAGATGGGTGAGAACAGCTTGATGGAATGGTGATGATTGGGACACCAATACTTTCAGATGACACTTTTCGGGCATTTGTTATGCTGAAAGAAATATTCAAATTTTTTGAATTATTTCAGATCTATAGTTTCTAATAACTCTACACGTTCATTTACACTCGCGTTATTTCAGGGGAGCGAGATTGCAAGAATGATGACTACTTATACGGATTTAAAGTTTGAATAATAGGATGTTTCTGAGAAAGGAAACATTCAAGTAAGCGCGCCTAACTCCAGTTCGTTTATGTTTGGTGTAGCTTGTTGATCAGAATTGGGCTGAAACTTCAGTCTCTTAAACTGCTTGAAGTGTTAATCATAAGAGTTTCCAAACTTTCAAAAATCAAAAGAACACATTTCAAAAAGTTTATAAGAGCGCGTTTCCCCCCGACTCACCTAAAGACGGGCGGTGCAATATCTTTTTGTTGGCTAGTGGAACTTCTAGTTGTTATATCACCTTCATCATTGAATACTGCTTTTCTTGGTTTCGAATTCTTCGGAACTTCTGGAATTGTTGGCATTGGATTTGGATGTTGGAGATGTTGATGGAGTTTGGATGATGTACCTGAAAAGGAATTGTTGAAACTTTTAAGAAGAAAAATCAGGATTACTTGGTTGAACTGTCGACTCAACACGCGGCGTCACTTCCAGTCCCTCTTCAATTCGAATCATTCGAATTAGTTCGCCCATTGGGTGGAGTTTGCTGCAAACTGTTTCAGACTTTTTGAATTTGTTCAATATAGACACGGTGGACCAGACTACAAACATTCATAATACAACTTGAATAGAGATGCACTAACCTGTCATTAGTCCTCGAAGTCCTTGCCGTTTCGAATAATTCCAAATTGATTTCCGAAAGATTGTCAGGTGCCAGTGGAAGTGGAATACTTTGAACAGAAGGAGTCGGCCGAATTGCCACGTGGGGAACCATCAGATGAGGTTGACCGTTTACTTTGATTTCAATTGGTTCTAGGTGTGCATTGTTCTGTTGAGTTGTAGGTGGTTGTTGAGTGGGAGACCGTCGGAAATATCGAGAACAACAGCATATTGAGGATGAGGGTGTTCCATTTGGAGACATCCTGAAAGAAGAAAACTTCGGAAGTTTTTTTAACGGAAAAGTTAATTGAGTTTTTTATCATTCGAAAGTTTATTTAGATTATTTTTAGATTAGTTATAAGCTTGGAATAATGATTCTTTTCAACGTCACTATTCAATGAAGCGTAATTGGCAAAGTGCATCATTACGTAACATTCAAAGTTCTCTAGAGATATTTATGTTTACTATAAATAGTCTGAAATATTGAGAGCTGAAACATCTGTCTTGGGAAAGGAGAAATTCATAAAACTCATATTAATTTTGAGATGCTCGCGATTTCAGTTAGCCAATCGTGGAAATCATTAACTCAATAAAGTTTAATTCCACAAGCTTTAGTCATCTCAGTTTTATTTGTACTCTGTATCGTTTCCATACTTGTCATTTGACAACTCAGAACTTTTGGATGTAAATATAAAACGAGGAATTTGAATCTAAAGAAGCATTTTCTAGCTATTCCTATACCAATAAGTCACAATAGGTACTACCATAACTTGGCTAGATGCGAAAAAACGACTTTCTTACAGAAACAAAAATGAAATTCCTAATGAAATTCCTAAAAATGAGTAAGAAAAAAAGAAGGGGAGGAGGGAGAAATGAGAACCTAACTCGGTTAGCTCCATGTATATATATTAGATATACACTCTCCTTCTTTCTCCTTTCTCACCCGTTTCTTGGCAACCGACAGCGTCTCTTTTCTCTGTTAGGTATTGAGAAAAAAGCGATAAGACGAAGAAGAAAAGAAGAGGGATACGAGGGAGAGAAGGAAAAGTTGATCAGTGATATGACAAAGGTAATTAGAGGGTTTGAAAATGTATGCGCATGACTGAAAAGAGCTGAATTCTGAGAAGGAATCGAAGCTTTTTTCCGTTTTGGGGAAGAGAAGAAGAGGGAGGAAGGGATGTATCAATGGTCAAAGGATTATAATACAATTTGAAAAGATACAAGTTAAAGAATATGAATGAGTCATCTCGAGACAAGAGAGTCGGCGATACGTCCTGTTGCCTTTTTATGCAGGTTTCAGTAATTTTTAAAGAATTCAAAATCTTTTTTTTTTAGTTTTGTAAATATCGCTTTGAATTTTGGATCCTTAGAAGAGCATATTTACTGACAATCAGAATTTGAAAATTTGATTACTGCTCCGTACAATTGACTGAAAACAATGCTACAGTAAGCTTTGAAAACCTGGAACCAAAACTTGAACTTTTCTGAATCAATAGAATAATTTTTCATTATCACAGCATAATTTGTTCATTCCAAAAACTGTCAATTATATGTTCACTCACTGTGTAATAAAAAAATGAAAAAATGTGTGATAAAAATGTTATCGCCTCCGGAATTATATTCCGGTTATCAATCTTTCATTACCATGCACACTTTTTTTCGCGGTTTTTTTGTATGTTGCTTGGAACTAGATTCTGGACTTGGAGTGGTAGTTAGGCTACAACTTCAGAGAAAACAGGTGGTAAGCTGATTTCAGTAGTTCTTCAAACGGAGAGAGAAAATTGGAATCATCTTGGTTCGGACATTCTGATCAACCAGCAAACATGTGAACTGTTTCGGTATTTTGAATACGTTTCATTTCAGATATTACTGTTTGTGAATTCATTTAATAACTCATTGATTTGTATAGATAACTGACTGAATTTATTTCTGTTGCTTGTTTTTGTTTTCCTCTTCAGAGTTTTCAGGAGTCACCATAGTTACAGATTTTCTCAGTAAGGTTCGATGCTCCCTATTCTGAGAGTTCACAAACTTTTGGAGCTCGTGGAATCTCAAAAGTTGAAACTCCGCCCACTTTTCCAACAACCTTTTGGTCTCTCGAAGTTTCTCGAAATCTTCGGTCTTCGGTCTCATCAAAACTACCATATCCGCTCTTTCAATTTCTCCAAAAACGTGCGTTTTTACGAAATTTTCCTCCAAAATCCCTTTGACTCCGCCCATCGAGCTATGAATGAGCAATCATGTTTGGACAATAGCGTCCACATTGTTGGCACTTTACGAGAGCAAGAAATTCTATTCTTTTCAAAAAAAGAAGTCAGGAGACGTCCTCATTCTCGAAATTTTCTCGTTTTTGGTGCTGGTGTTGTTGAGTTGAAAATGATGAAAAACTATCGAATTTTGGCTTTTCTTCTTCTTGTTTTGATTTTGGGTTAGTTTTTAATTCTAATATTCAATCTCTATGTTTACACCTGCTCGCTTCTTCAGAGACCGCCGCGACTCCAGAATCCACTGGTGGTGACGTGGAATCAACAGGTGTAGTGTCGTCTGAGTCGAAGCCTGATGTCATTATCAAATTGATAAAAAGAGGTAAAACCGTGTCTGCATTGAACACACTTCATGAATTGTGTTCTTTGATATCATACTTTTCATCTTTCAGGAGCTGCTGAAAGACTCTCCGACAGTTCTGATGAACTTCCTCGAGACAAAAGAAGAAGCAGTAGCAAGAAGAACAAGGGAAGAAAAGTTGGAAAGTAATGGAACGCACTAATTTGGAAAATAATTTTTATAATTTGAAAAGTGAAATTTGGACAAATAGATATTAACAGTTTTACAAATAAATATTTCTTCATTTGCTCCTAGATTTCTTGTGTTCCAATTGAATCAATCGATGGATTGAAGGAGTTTCGTGATACGTTTCAGTACTATCGGTTGATCGCAATATATATTCGTGATGTGATAGGGCCGCTCGAAACGGGCACATTGACCGATAATAAATGTTCCTTTGGGCTTTTCAATAACGTCAAGATGGTGTGATTTCAAGTAGCTGACAACTTTGAGAGCTCTGAAAATAACTAGAATTATTCATTTTAGGAAGATCAAAACTGTTTCAAGGCGTCTTTTTTGTTTCTCGTTCAAAATAGAATATTATGAGTGGGACTTGAAGGCTCAGACGTGTGAATTATTGCTAGAGAAAAGGCGGTGTGACGTCTTGACACGTCTTGTTGTCAAGGAAGCAGATGACGTCAGCAGAGACTGTTCCCAAATTCTCATTATTGTGAATTTCAAACTCTACCTTTTCTGAATATCTTCTTCTAACTCTTCAGAACTTTCTTCTGGTTCTCCTCCAAAGAATTTATCGAACACCGCATTCACTCCTTCATCGGAACTTCCACTCCCTTGTTCCGACTCAAACGGTTTGATTGATATCACAGAGCAACTTGGAATCCATTCGATTGTCTCTATGTTATCTGAAAATGTTAGCTTTTATTTAAATAAGCATTTTCACTTCATACTTTCATCTTTCATTTTAGCAATCACCAATGACTGACTAACGGGGTCTCGAGTCATCAAATGTCCGATTGTTGTTTCTTTTCTTCTGGAATCTCCCGTATCCAAATCGATTTGAACTTTGTGTCCGAGAAGATTCCATATTAGATCGTCAGTCATCATTATTTCTTCGTTCTAAATGTTTCAATTTTATTGCTCAAAGTTGCAACTTGGTAAAAGTTAATATTTGGCATCGAGTAATCAGCATCTGACCTGATATTTAACGGAATTCAAGAGTTTGGTAATAATTGTAAAACGCGCATATTTCATTAAATGATATTATGTTACACAACCACCACAGATTAGAAATTTGAAGTTCAATATCACAATGAAAGAGATATAAGGCCACAACCAGACAAGAAAATTAGCACAGTTTGAACCAGTCATCACGATTAAGAAAGGCAAGGGGCCAAGAGATTTAAAGGAGAAAAATTTACACAATTGGGGAGATGAGTATTGAAAAATATGAATATGATTAACGTTCTTGATGAAGTTGATGCATAAGAAGAAGATCCTCTTGCGATGGTTCATAAATTCTACCAAGAATTATTTTGTCCTTGAAAAGCTTTGCGAAAAGAAGATAATTGGCAAACATCAGGAGAACGAAAGTGACAATATGCTGCCAGTCGTTAGTCAGAACTAACATCCAAAATTGAATGAAGATCAGAACGAATTCGAAAGTGCACATTGCATTGATCAAATAATGTGGCCTTTGTAGTACTCTCTGAAAAACTTACTTGAAATGTTTTTAGTTCAAACATTATACAGTAGTGAGAGAGAAAACTGATACATCTTCATAAAATTGTCACTTACGAAGAAAGTGTTATGACGGGAACTCTCTGGGTGAGCAGCCACAGTTCGGATCAAATGAGAAGCCTTCGCTCGGTAGCACCGTCCATCAGGCATTTGGACTGTCTCTCCATCATTATAAAGACAGAACTCGTTCCATGGAGTTGGAGCGGAAATCATACTGCCTGTGTGTCCGATTCTAGGTCCTTCAATTTGACGCCAGGATCCGAGATGGATGGCAGCTCGATGAAGAAGATCCAGATAATTTAATGGTGAAAGGTATGCAACGTATAAGGAGAACGCGGTAAGACCAACAACGATGCCAAGTTGACATTCCCAGAATTCGTTGATCAGAATCTTTTGTGGAATTCCTTGGCTCGTTTTATACTGAAAATTACTTTAAGAAAACTATGTATATTTGGCACAGTAAACCTCACCGGTACAAAAATACATGGTAGCATAATACTCAGAAAAGCTGTGGACACCCCAGCAAAAATACTTTTCTTGACTCGAAGCACCAGATCATCAATAAGAACTTGGATCTCTTCACGAATCTGTGCTGGATTATCACTACACATGTGCAAAACTGAATCCAAGTCAATTTGTGCAGGTGGAGATTCCGTCAGTCGTTCGCAAATCGTTGAGAAGTCCGACTCTTTTCGTCGCCATTTCCCAATTTGTTCGCGGAACTTACGCAGCCAGCCGATTATCTCGGAACGGAATATGAAAACGTAGAAGAAGACTCTGAAATGATACGTGGCGCTAAGTTAGTTGGGGGGGGGCACTCAAAAAAATTTTTTTGGGGACTTCGAATCAGTGTTCTGAAAGAGGGACAAAGCTTACGAAATCTGTGTGATTCTTGTGGGGGGACCACTTTTTACCATTCTCTTAGGCTTAGGTTTCTTGGAAATTCGGAAAAAAAATGACAAAAACGAGAAAAATTGACAAATTAATCGTTTTTTGTCAATTTTTTTTCCGAATTTTTAAGAAACCTAAGCCTAAGAGAAAGGTTAGGTAACAAAAAATGCCTCTCACACGCCTTCAGCCACTCACCTTGAGCCAAAAATCTGCCTCAAAATTCCAAAATTTGAGTGCCCCCCCCCCCAACTAACTTAGCGCCTGATACGTTTGTTACCTTCGCTAGCTAATAAGAATATTAGTCAAGTATAGAATTTTGTTTGAAGTTCATTAACTTTACCGCTGTTTGGAACATAGTTTTATCACTCAAAAAACCCATTATAACTTACGGAAACATGAACCAAAGTACTGATCTGCTCGGGAAATCATGGCACACACGATTGAAACTGAACAGAAAGCTTGTTATGATCAATGTCATTACTGGTGTTTTTATAGCAGCATATTCCACAATCATCAGACTCGATTGTACAAACTGCGATTGATTTGCAGATATTGCAGCAATTACTTCTGTTATCTGAGAAGGTTTAATTTGCTTTTTTTCATCAAATATTTTCCGCATTACCGTTTTCCAAAAGCATACAGTGACTCTCCAGCCTAACAAAAGTCCTACACACGATAGGAAATATGGGTTGATTAGATGGAATTTCTGAATTAATTTATGTACTATGGAAAGCTCACGAAATATACACTCACTAGTGAATAATGCCAATATGATTTAGGAAGCCACCAAAGTGTCTTGTATATATTAAGATACTGCAGAAACAACGCCAAGACTGAATACAAGAAAAGAGTGCATTCGAAGAAAAGTTCCCCTTGGGTGAACTGAATATCAGGCCATATCGGATGAACCGATAGTGTGACTCCACTAGTTCTAGGTGGTGGAACTGTAACTGAAGCAGTCTGTTGAACGGGCGCTGGCCCTCTTCTCCGGGGCGGCATCAAGCCGCGCTGAGTTTGTTATCAAGGATGAGACGACTAAGTTATGTGACAAAGTACTGATGGAAAATCACCGTTTTGTTTATTGTATAATGAGCGGTGGGGTTCTTGTAACAATTTCATTAGCAAAACAATAACATTTATTGTGGTGGTGGGGCTCCACGTCCGAATCCGGCTCTGAAAACTGGTGCTCCTCCTGGTCCAGCCTCGGTGACCTTCTCGGTTCTGTAGGCTTCACGGTCTCCCTTCTCTCCTTGAGCTGAACCTTTTTGAATGATTAGTTCAGTATTACAGAGAAATTACTTACCGGAGCGTGGAACTCTGTCTTCTGCTGGGACACGGATCTCTCTTGGCTTGGTCTTGATGGTGGCTGGGACGATCTCAGCTGGGAGAGCAAGGTACTCGCGGAGGTACAAGATTCCGGCGTCGGTCAAGTACCAGTAGTAGTGGCGCCAAGCGAATTGCTCCTTGACCAACTCGCGGGAAGCGAGGGACTAAATATTACAAGTTACAAATATATAGTGACATCTTTGAACTCACCTTCAAGGTCTTGATGACCTCAAGGTTGGAAACTCCCTCGATATTTGGGTGAGTCTTGGCATTGAAGTCTTTCTTGGCGACAGTCACTCCCTCGTTGAAGAGGTACTCGTAGATGAGCTTGGTGCGGCTTTTCGGGATGAACATGATGACCACAAGTTCTAAAAATTAAAACATTGCAAAGTGAAAGTAGGACAAATGCGCGAAAAATCGATAATTACAAGAGAAAACCGAGATTAAACGAATGGAAACACATAGGAAAAGAGGGAACCGGGCTTTCCTAATCAAAAACTCGTGTATAAAGTTCGGAAAAGCATAAAATTTTCAAAAACTGCAGGATTTCAGAAAAAAAATTCGAAGAAAACCGAGGCATCGAAAAAATTCCATGTAATGCATTGCATAGGGGCACCTACGCAGCGGCACAACAGAATGTGGAGTTTTCACTACTGACACAGTTGAAACGAGTGTTACCGTACTTTTGCTGCGTAGGTGCCCCTATGCTTAACATTGTGAATTTTTTGAAGAGAAAAAGATTTTTTCTTTTTTTTTGAAGGCCTAACTTGGCGCAAAGTTTGTTTCTCGTGAAGAGTTGTTCAAAAATCGATTTACTAAAAGTTGTTAATTAATTTCCACATGTATCGCATTGAAATTTTCTCTCATATTACTTCTAAACGATTGTTCCTAAAATTTTTCACCATTTTACGTTTCAGTTTCGTCAAGCGAGGGCCATTCAACAATGAAGGTCGAAACCTGCGTTTACTCCGGATACAAAATCCACCCAGGACACGGAAAGAGACTTGTCCGTACCGACGGAAAGGTATAATACTATTTTTTTTTCCATTTTCAACCTTACAGTGTTTTTAGGTCCAAATCTTCTTGAGCGCCAAATGCCTCAAGGGAGCTAAGCTCCGCCGTAACCCACGTGACATCAGATGGACTGTCCTTTACAGAATTAAGAACAAGAAGGTATTTCGAAATTCATAGTTATTTATTTTTACTAAATATTTGAATTCAGGGAACCCACGGACAAGAGCAACTCCAAAGAAAGAAGACCAAGAAGTCCGTCCAGGTAGTCAACCGCGCCGTCGCTGGACTTTCTCTTGAAGCTCTTCTTGCCAAGAGAAACCAGACTGAGGATTTCCGTCGCCAACAGCGTGAACAAGCCGCTAAGGCTAGCAAGGATGCCAACAAGGCTGTCCGCGCTGCCAAGCAAGCTGCCAACAAGGTGAGGTTTCATTTCTCAATGTTAACTGAGTTTCGAATCTTTTTTGTGCATGCTATTAGAACTCGTAAGAAACGTCGTAATCTTACGAGTGTCGAAGTTATGCGAAATAGAAAGCGTGGAAGCAATTGTCATGTGTTGGTCTTATAGGTTCAAGTTATTTGAACCTATGAAAACGATAAGCATGCCTCGTCAGAAGTGCGACAAATAAAAGCTCAACTAGACTTAGATAATTGTTATACGGAATGAAATTTTTTTAACATTGTCCTTTTTTTTCAGGAAAAGAAGGCCGCTCAACCAAAGACCCAAACCAAGGCCGCCAAGAGCGTGAAGACCGCTGCCCCACGCGTCGGAGGAAAGCGATAAACGTTCTCGGTCTCGTTATTGTAATAAAATTTGTTGAAAATCCAAGTCTTCTGAAAATATCACACATACAAGTCGACTCTTTTAGTTATTTAAAATCATGAGGAGTATTATTGATTCTAAAACATATATTCGGTTTAGAATGAACAGTTTGGGGTTCCTCAACGGCGGCATTGTAGCATTGGCTTCCGCAGGGCTTCTATTACTTCTAATTTATGATACTCCTATTGATTTGAAACATTTGAACTCGGAATGCATCAGTGCGTCACTAGAATCTCGCGGCATTTGTGAAATAACTGTCAGTAACACAAATCGTGGTATTTTCCTTCAAAACAACACATTAACTCGGGAGTTCCTTCAAGCAAAGTTCGAGACCTTTTTCAGCAAAAATTAGTAGGTCTAAATAACAAGTTGTGAATAAAAGAAAATTGATTCTTTAGTTTTCTACGATTCCTCACCGAACAAGTGCAGTTTCTTCATGTTTTTGATGAAGCTTTCTTGGCGAAACGATTTGTAATCTGCGCCAGTTTCATGATAATGTGCATATCAATTATCGAGTTGTTGGTTGTTCGAAGAATGGGAAACTTGGTCAAGAGCTATCGAGACTTAAAGAAGTTAGAATCAGAAGAGTCCCGCGAATGGAGAATTTGTATCATTAAGTTTGCACAAGAGAAAATTTCAGTGTTAATATTCTGCATTGTTCGGTCGTTTCCACAATTGAATAAGTGAGTTTCTACTCATGTTTCCAAGCCAACTAATGCGTGTGAGAAGGATTTCAGCAAACATTACATCGACTTCGGAGAATACGTTCGGGACAGTTTATCTCTTCGCACCCGTTCAACTGATATCACTCTTTTTGCCTGTTGGTATTGCATTCTGGCTATTTGTCATATCTCAACCCACTCAATATTTTACCGTTACGTAAATACTATCCCACTTCTGGAGAGACCTCTGAAAACACGTATTCGTTTACAAACCGTGTTTGCTATCGTATTCTTGACAACGAATTCGATTGCCGCTCTATCAGGAATTCTTCTCGGTTCAGCTCTGGTTAGCATGGCATTTATTCATCCAGATTATTCATTGATTTTGTTATTCGAGGTGCTTTTCTATAGTAAATATTTGCTATCATTTACGAGTAAATAGATTTCAGAGCGGCAGAATGTTCATCAGATGTCTTTACGTGGTTGATAGGATATCAATGAGTGTTTCCAAACCTCGCATGTATCAGCTCGAAGACATGGTGAGGAAAGAGATTTATTGTTCCGTATTTTGTTCATCTTTGTTATTTTCAGAAAAAACTAACCGATCAGGAAGTGTCAGAAATCATTGCCAATGGTTGTTTTGTTGATATGAAACGACGAAAGCTTCAGGATTACTATATAAAAGTCACATTATTCTTCACACTGATTTTAAATGCTTCATATGGGGTAAGAATCCGGAAAACGCTACAAGACACGGTGAAACGAGTCACAAATCACTGAAATTGTGATGTCTGACATGTTCATAGCGGGAAGAATTTGTCATTAGGACACGTTGTTTGTCCGGGAAGAAAGAGTCCGGAAAATGTCGAAATAGGATCTTGATAATTGAAGGTTTACGACATTCGTATGTTTTGACAGTTTGTTTGTCAAAAATTAGTTTTCAGAAATGTGTGATTTATGAACAAACTATTGTATCGCATAATCTTAAGATTTGGGCCGAATACATAATTTTCGATTTCTCGTTTTAATCGCGAATATTTGTGAACATTTTAATTATACGCTCGCAATCATCACTAGTTGGTTACGGTAGAATGGTGGACCAACTATAGTTCTGAATATTCGATTGGAAATAATCCTTCGCTACTCGACTACTATTTTTTTCAGAAACTTGGGCTCTTCAACCTCAAAATCGCGGCCCTCGGATACTTCCACGTATGCGAACAAATCATCAGAAACTTGATGAATACTGAAAAATACAGTGCAACTGATCTACTGTAAAAAGCCTTATGTAATATTTCAATGTATTCTTGAGCATAATAATTGTAAAAATTTGTAAATAATTAACTTATTTATTAATATTCAATTTGATTTTAACAAATTCATAAATTATGCGAAAATGAACAATTCTCGAACCCGTTACTTGGTGAAAGATGAGAAAGAAGATGTGGAGACAATGTGAGATCAATTGAAAATGCAACTTTCAGAATTTTGATTGAAAGAAAGAAAATTCGAAGAACTTAAGAAAATCAAATAGGATTTTTCAACAGAAGGCGGATGAAACGTGGCAACGTCGATTCAACTGGCTCTTTTTGTCTCCAAATCGGTTGTTTGATTTTTCGATGTTGATCCAATGAGTTTTCCAGCAGAAATTGCCTTTTTCGATGAGCTGGATGAAGGGGAAGGGATCTTTTGACATAATGGGTACAACATCTGACACATTGAACTGGTGACGTGTATATCGAACATGATGAGTTACAATCACATTGGGTACTGTAGGTGACGTGGAATCCAAGGATTATAATGAGTCCAAGGGCAAATATCCCCATTTTTAGGCCTGAAAGTAGAGTGGATTAGAATTGTAGTTTTGAAGGAATATGAATACAAAACGTTTAAGAAGATAAAGATTCAGTGAGAATTATAATTTCCCTCTCAAGAAAAAGAGAAGTGTGGCTATAATTAGAAAGTTGAAAGATTAAACTGACAGTCTGTCTCCGTTTTTCTATCGGAAGTCATGTGCTTTTTGTAGGGAACTGTTCTATATGATTCTGAGAGAAAAAGACGGTGAATTACGCGCGAAGCACGTATTTTATGACGCAAATGAGATGAGTGTTTTTCGTGGAGAAAACTGTGATAATGATAGACAGTAATTGAGACATTCGGGACTTTTAGTTTAACCGGAAACGTTAATTTATGACATGGATATCGATGGAGAGAGAGAGAAGACCTGAGTGAAAATGGATATACGGTAGGTACGTAGTTTTGTTCATGGTGACTGGGTACACAAAATTATTCTGGAATTCAGAGCATGATTGCTTCAAGTATGTTTCATCGGAGATTGTATTCTCGCAAGAAAAAACAAGAACTCACAATTGGAAAGTTTTAAGAAATAGAAGCAGTTTTCAGACTTTAAGATATATGCATGATTCTATTCTCAAAGAACGCTTCAGAGGCACGCCAGTTGGGAGGAATGAACGTGATGTGTCAGGAAGTGTCTATGAACTATGGACAACGCCCTTCGAGGCCTCACAAGCCTATTTTCGACTTGATGTTTCATCTGAGTTGCCACAACTTGATTACGGTAGTTTTTGTGCTGAGAGGTTTGGTGTGAGAAGGAAATAAAGAGACTACCGTACAGTATGCCAGTGTTCAAAAAATGAAACAAGCGATAAGATAAATAGTGAATTGGGGTTTGAGGATAATACGTTTTAGAAAACTTAAGAAAGTCTTTTTCGAGCAGTGAGAAGAATCATTTTCCTAATTTGACACTTTGTTTAGAAAGAGAACAAAAGCTCAAAAATGAAAAATTTAGGAATTCGAAAATGAGTCAAATGAAAACTGACATTTTCATCTATGAAATATCATGAAATAACTGGAAAAAACAGTCTCCGTCATTCTTCTTTATAGCGAAAGAGTTCAAAAGAGCCGAACACTTAAACTGAGCTGACTCAACTACAGTATCCTCTCTCGTCTTCTTCAGCCAAAACTTTAAATACCAAACTAAAGAGACAGAAAAAAAATGGGAAAGACAATAAAAGTGGGTGGGGTGTCCTGAACTGAAAGTGATATAGAAACGAGACGCGGGGGAGGGGTGAGAAGAAGAAAAAGAAGAAAAAAAGACGGAGAAGTAGAAGAAGTTCTCCGAAAAAAGGGCGGTCCTTTTGTGATATGGGAGGGTGAAAGAGAGGAGGAAGGGAGAGGAGGAAGTTGATAATAAGAGTCAAAGAGCAGAAATAAATAATGGGTGGACTTGGAACTCTGAAGTCTACTACAGTAGGCAATGGAGCGTGTTCGTATTCATAGAAAACGTGTGATTCATATATGGGTTGAGATGAAATCCTGAGAAGTAGTTCTGGAGTCGACAAAAATCATTGATAGACGCCAGTAGTTTTGCAAAGAAGTTGTGAGTCACAAGGGTAAATTCTCAAAAAGTTTGTAGAAAAAAGAGGAATAAACCGTAAGGAATGACGAATCGAGGGAGGAAGAATCAACTTTATACAACTCTTATCAGCTATTTGCATTTTTAGGAAATGAGGAAAAAACTAAGTGGAGTTTGTCTTCTTCCTTTTCTTTTACAAACAATGAGTCGTATTATAAGGTCGCTTCGATTTTATGACTGTTGCAGAATCAATTCCTAATGATTCGGTATGTGTAAACATTGTTGTAAGAGCAACAATTTATACTTACCGTAAAAACTGTATTTGAGTTGCCCCTCTATTTGAAGTGCCCCTCTAATAGTGGTGCCCTCCGACGGACCTTTTGAACAATAGAGGTGCACCCTCTAATTGAGGTGCCCTTCTAATACAGTTGCCCTCCAGCAATTTACACTTTTCTCGAATATCATCATTAACTGACTCCGAAATGCTCTCTCTCATTACTATTTCAGCACTTTTGTGGTTAAAAAGGTAGTTTGCTATGAAAATTCAGGATTTTCTCCGTTTTTTACGTAAAAGTTCGATGAATTCGGCAAAAAAACCTAATAAAATCAGACAAATTCAAGAGATAGTTGGGTATCGAGGTCGGGCGAATTCGTCGAAGAAAAATAGAGGTGCACCCTCTATTTGAATTGCCCCTCTAATAGAGTTGCACTCCGACGGACCCTTTGAACAATAGAGTTGCATGCACCTCAAATACAGTTTTTACGGTATGTCTTCTAGAATTCCACTATTTGTAGTTTTTGTAGTTTGTAGTCAAATGAGCACATAGCACGGTTTCAGTATGATCTTCATCCGATTTCCAGACTACGAAACTCCGATTTCTTTTTCCCTTTTCTTTTTTTTTCTTGATTTCCCGAATATACTATTATCAGTGGGTCTCGACACGAATATGTCATCATAACAGAATGTGTTGTTCTCTTCTAAAAATCATATAGACTATAATGTCATACTGTGTCCGCCGTGCTACATGAACTGATTTCCTGATATTTCACATTTCCAGACAATCAGAAAATGAGTAGACTAGAAGGTAACCTCTATGACTTGTTCTGACGAGGGAGAGTGTTGGAATCAGAGAGAATATCGGAATTGATATGAAGTTTATGTATTTGATGGAACCAAGCTCTAACGAGCAACTCTGAAAGTTCTCTTAATCTATCATGCAAATGTACTTCAATGAGAACAACGTGAATCAGGCGGAAATTCAAAAACTGAGTGATCTCATCAACCGTGCTTCTCTAATTTATCACAACCTCCCAAACATCTCGTCATTCAACCCGGGGAGTTCCCAAAATAAATAATTTTCAGACTGGACAATGAACAAATATTTTTAATTTTCAATTCCTGCAGAAGCAGTGTCAAATGAAATAATTTATTTCCGGTCTCCCCTTTTTTCGGTGGCGTAACCTTATCAGAAGCATTGTCACACTCACAAATTGCGTATTTCAAAAGTTTCTGTTTTCTCTTGTCTCTATTCAAATGATATCATGTTTGATTTTAATTTAAAAAAAAGAATTTTGGAGCCATAGAAAAGAAAAAAAAGAAAATATTCGATTTCAGTTATGCGGGGGTTTTTCTCCTTTCCAAAAGAAAGTATACATTTCAAGACGTCTCTGTTCTCCAATATATCTGGTGTCAAAATGTCTCATTATCCACTTGAAATCTACACTTAAAGGGATAAGAGTCACTATAGAATAAGGTCAATTTTTGAATTTCCCTCGCAGAAAGAGTCAACGTGTATTTCGAGAAACTTCAGCAATAAATTTAAGTAGTAATAGTGACCAAATGAATTTTTAAGGAATTGTATCTTCTGAAAAGTTAGTAGTATAGTTAAGTGACCAATTGGGTCACAACATGGAAAAAACAACAAAAGTTTTACAATAAACAAGAGTTCTGGAATGTTTTTCAACTTGGGGGTTCCTTTGTTATATTCTGAAACAACATCTACAGTAACCCTGAACATCTACGCGCCAAATGCACGCCAGCTCATTCCAATAAGACTGGTGTGAACGTTCATCATTTGTCATGTGCCCACGGAATATCTGAACTCTGACGCTGAACGAAAATCATACGGAACACACCTTGCCACGTGTCATGTTATTGAAGCGTCTTAAGCACCTAACCAGGTCATTTCATGAACGAATCAGAGTCTTGACTCGCTTCAAAAATAGACAATTTTAAATTTCACTGATAAATAATCGGAGGGAAATGAGCTCATTGACATTTTTCGAATAGTTTTTATCATTTGAATTCAAAGTACGTCTCAAACTAGTGTGAACACATGAAACAAGCATGGGCCATTAAAAATGTGTTTATCTGTGAATTCAGATATTTTATTCCAGTTGTTGAGTGGGCGATCGAGGTTTTGACTTTGAACCCGGAGCCTATCGAGAACTTTTTATTAGGCCATAATTATTGTAACTGATAAGCACTGACGACAAACCACTGTCGGCTGGTCATTTTGATATGTCCTCATGTTTCCATTGTTTTTACATTAAATGAAACTTCGAAAAAAATTAATTTCATTATTTACTGCGTTTGAATAAAACATGTGAAATCTAAGCAATTAGTGAAGCAAAAGAAAAAAGACATGGTAAACAAGAAATAAAAGAAGTGAAAGCTAGTAAAAATAAATAAAAGAGAAAAGAGACACCTAGATCTTTGAAAAAAGAGATTCGAGATTCATAACAATTGGTACATGGAGTTTTTTGACAACACGAAGGAATAATCAATTAAACACAATTCTAGTTAACATAAAATAATTACTTTTGTTATTTTTATTCAAGATCCATGGGTACTTCATCAGTTTGATCTTCATGATGGTCTGCAGAAATTTCTGGTATCAGCTGTTTGTCAGCTTCTGGTTCTTGTACAATGGACACTGGTTCTGGCTCTGGCACTGGTACTGGCTCCTTCATCTCGTCCAATGTGGTAGAGGATACGGTTGCTTCCTCAGCTGAAACTATTTCGAATTCTTAGAAAGAACAAAATCACAATTTTAGTTACCAGATGATTTTTTGGCAGCTGGCTCTCTGCTGTCGCTTCTGTCGTAGCTCGGAGAGCGTCTCGGGCGGCGTTCTGGAGATCTCGGAGACCTGCGGCTGAAACTATATGTTCATTAGTCTTTTATTTGAGAAGTAGAAACCAACCGTTCACGACGGTCGTCTCTTCGATCATCATGTCGATCATCATGACGATCATCATGACGATCGTCATCGCCCCAACGAGAACGTCTTCGCGGTCCATCATCATTACGACGGCGATCAATTTGAGAGCGATCACGGTCACGATCATAATCACGATCTCTTCCGCGTTGTTCCCGCTCGCGATTCCACATCTCTCCCTGATCAGGAAGGCGACCACGCCCATTTTCTGGACGGAACGGTGGCCCTCCTCTTCTCGGTGCATCAAAGTGTGGTGGTGGTGGGCCACTGTGCCCACGACCACCTCTGAAGGATGGAGGAGGTCCGTGCATACCACCACGTGGCGGGAAAGGTGGCATTGGGCCAGCTCCTCTTCCGAATGGCGGTGGTGGAGCATTCGGATTGAAGCCTTGTTGGAACTGAAAGAAAAGATAATGAACTAGTGTTTCAGATGATGAATACTCCTTACCATTGGTGGAGGCTTGTTAGGATCAAAGCCTGGTGGTGGCACCGAATGTGGTGGACCAACTCCAGGTGGAGGTGGAGCGGGTTGATACCCATGCACTCCCTGCATTCCCGGTGGAGGAGGAGCGTTGAGATTGATCTGAAACTATTTAAGAATTGTTTTTTGCCACTCTGCTCTAGATGATACCATTGATGGGACACCTGGAGGCAGACCTGGTGGCCTAGGTTGTCCTTGAAGATGTCCTAGCTGGGGATGGAACGGGAAACCCATTGGAGGTGGCTGTGGTACAGGTGGTTGCATTGATGGCGGCGGTATAGCAATGACACTTTCCCCATTTTCTTTGTAAAGAGATTTTTTATCGTCTGGGAGTGATTCGAGGTCCAGCATTGCACCTTCACAGAAGGCAACCAAATCAGCTGGTAGCTTTTCGTACGGCACCTCCCAAACACCACGATTGGAATCCCACAAACTAGCGAACTGCTCTGAATCCATTCCAGGACTTCGTGCCCAGTAAACTTTGACTTTTTTCTTCGCAACAACAACTTCTCGATACTTTTGTACAACTTCATTAGCAGCTTTTCTGGTTTCCATTGTAATGAATGCGCAAGCCCGGTTTCCAATAATTTTAACACGAGATGCTTCTCCACAACGCTCGACAGCTTGTTTCAAATCGCTCTCTACCACATTCGCAGGGATTTTCTTGAGCAACAGTGTTCGAGAAGCAACTGAAAACAGGAAAGCAATAAAAAATGAAGTAATGAGCAAACACTTACTAATTGTGACTCCAAACTTGACTGCTGGGAGTCCCATCTTCCGTCGTTCTTTGTTCTCTTTCTCCTTCTCTTTTTCCTTACGAGCACGATCAATTTCATTATTATTCATAGCCTCAGTCAACATTTTTTCAGAACTTTCTACTTCATTCATCATTGCTTGCTGAGCCGCTGCTACTTGAAGCTCACTCAATAGTGGATTAACACCCGCTTGAAGAGCAAACGGGTTGAGCAGAGGGTTTCCGAGCATAAAATTTCCCAGCATCCGTTGATTAGCCGCATTACCTTGAAGAGCTTGAAGTTGTGCGGCGCGTTGCTGGAGAAGTAAAGCAGCCTGGGCGTTTTGAGGATTTAACAGTTGCGCGTTTAGGCCAGAAAGATTAGGAAGTCCGAGTTGTTGATTCGCGAACCCTGGTGGGAGAGTTTGTTGAAGCGCTATCAAATTTTGCTGAGCTCCAAGCGACATAGCTGAAGATGTTGGAATCATGTTTTCAGGTACAAGAGGAAGTCCAAATGGGTTGACAGCAGTTGCAAAAACTTCTGTGATCTTAGAGAGAACAGCTGGTTGACTGAGCATTGTTTGAGCCAATCTGAAAAAATACAATCAACTTCAGATTGGAGATACAGTTTTAAATAAACAAACCCTAAAATCTCATCATGATTCATCTTCTTCTGTTCTTCCTTTTCTGCATCTTTCTCTTTTTCTTCTTCATCATCAGAATATTCAAAATCTTTGGTCAATACATTTTGAATGCTACTTCCATTTGCCTTATTCCTCTCTGACTGAACTTCTGTTATCTTCTGTGAAAGACTTCCGACAAACGTTTGAAGCACTTTTTGCAACAATGTCCTATCCTTGGTTAAAACTCCAGCTCTATCAATATCAAACTTTTGTATCATTTCCAACATTTCTCGTTCTGATATAGTCCCATTAACTAGTTCTTCTGAGAGCACAAAATTAGGAATATCAGGTCCCGATTTGAAAGAGGTAGAGGGGCCAGCACCTAGCAGTCCATCGTCTGGGGGAGGGTTTGGAGGGGTGCGAGATCGATGATGGCCACCCGATGTTCTTGATTTCTTTTTATACGAAGAGGAGTATATATTCATATCAGCTTTATCCCCTTTTACTGCTCTTTCCACTTCCTCGAAATCTATGGCTGAAATTTAAAGATATTTAATTTATACGCTTCAAACCCAATCCAAACTTACGTAAACCAGCTTTCTGCCATTGTTCTCTGATAGGCCGCATTTGTGTTTCGGTGAAAATTCTGTTGCACAACCACAAATTGAGGGTACGAACAATTTTCAGTTTCTCTCTCCAGCTACACTTCAAAAGGGGCTCCATGAATTTGTCCCATTGTTTCAAGAAGCGTGGTCCAAAAGTGTCTCGTTCTTTGAGTTGATGTTTTGAAGATCGAACCACATTATCGATAACATAGAGAACATGGAGGCGTTGTTCTGGTTTGCACTGAAAAATTGTTTTTTAAAGTTGTACTTTAACAACACGAGAGAATAATCACAAATCGGTAGATAGAACTCACCTTTGTCATAAGTTTCTCTAGTGCATAAACAACATGCTTGTATTGTTTTTGTGCTTTGATGGCTGCATTGGTGATCTCCTGAATCTTGTTTTTGCTCAAATTCCGAGAATCGTGCAGTGTCGCCAGCTCAGCATTGAACTTCTTCAACAAGTCGCTATCCATGGTGACCCAATATTCGAGTTTTCAACTAAAATCAAAAACGTATTTTATGACGAAACAACTGCAAAGAATATATCGATTATTCGAGAGGATTATTGAATGAGTGTAAACAAATAATCAGAAAGTAGAACAAAACTGATTATTATTAAGCAACAACTCCAAAGCGCCTCGAAGATAAATTTTGAAATTTCTCTCTAAAATCGATAATTTTGATGCTGCTTAGTTCTTGTCCTGATGCTCTCATTTTAGGTAATTAATAGTGTTATTTATATGGAATAACTAGTTCTCGACTAGTCTGTACTTTTTATAACTAATTTAACTGCTAATTCGAGCATTTCTTCGTAGTAATCAAAATTAGGGATAAAAATTTGCAGAAAAAAGGCCGGCTTCCACTTCGATCTAATGCCGCAGTATTGCAAATAAATTGTGCGGCATATGCGTTTTCTTCGCTCCTCCTACTTAAAGGGTTTCATTGTCTCCGTTTACGAGATTGCTTCGTGAAAATTGGAAGTTTTTTGTTTGAAAGAATCGATTATTTTAATATTTTTTTGATGCACAATTTATGATATTTCTTGATTATAGAATGATATTTGCAGTGTCGCATGTCGGAGTCCAGCGATATTCCAACCGGTACTTACTCCTTAAGTCTCGGGAAGTCATTCGATACGAAAGGAAGGAAAAATGACCCAAAAGCTGCACAATTCCATACATTGCGATGTAAGTCTGAAGGTTTTTGCAAAGCTCAGTTTAGTTTTTTTAAGTTTAAATATCCACTTTACACGAAAAATGTAAAGTTATAAACTAATTTAATTAAAGTTGGAAAAATGACTTTAAAATATGAAAACTGGAAATAGAAATAACTGTTTCAGACGATTTCAAGCCGAGTTCTGTATCCAACAATGCGGACACCTTCATTGCTTTCGGAAATAATAGTGGAGATGTCCATGTGTCGGTGCCAAGTGAGGGAGACAATATGACTGTATATAAAGGATCGAAAAAAGATGCGAAACCGAAAGAATGTTTGTTGTTTTTCGACAAAAAAACGGGCACTGTTCGATTAGAGAAAATAACAAGTAATATAAATGTTAAAAAGACCAGAGATTTGGATCCTGGAACCGAACTTTCACTTAAACGAGGGATTGAACGATTACGAACGTCGTCTTCCAACCAACATCGTTCGGCATCATCTACGCCTGAAGAGAGACCAAAGAGTCAACATTTACCAGAAACTGCACCACCGGCACGAAAGGCGGAAACGTCAGATTCTGAGAGTGATTCCGAAGCTTCTTCTGATTCGGACAAATCTGCTGTCGACTCCAGCGATGACGACGAGAACGCACTTCTTGCACAGATGAAACAACCCGAAGTGATCGTCCCGTCCTCTTCATCGGCGCCTTCCTATCATCAAGAAAGCCACGCGGCCTATAATCAATTTGGTTCATCCAATCACTCATCAAGTCATAATAAGAAAAATGTAGACTCCGAGAAATACGGATTGGCGTTGAGTGAAAGCTCCGATGAAGACGATTAATTTTAATATTTTCTCTTCTAAATCAACAAATTTTCGCTTGTATTTTTTCCCCAATTTTTGCTGTTACAAATGTATTCACCTTGATTCCGACCATTTTTTCTGTCAGTCTTTCTCGTTTCAATTCATTGAGCAAATCTTTTTGGTTCTGTGATATTATTAATTTACTACTGGGTTCTATGTGCATTGATAAAATACTTATTTACTCAAGAATTGTTTATTTAAATAACAAGTATTATAATGTTGTAGTTCATCCTCGACCCGTATTAGTTATCTTTTCAGATTCATTCAAATATCATTATTACTAGTTAATGAGGGTTAATATGATTCTTTATACTTCATTGCTATTTGCATTAGCTTAAAAATAAGTTCTGAAAATTGTGAAATTGCAGATGACAGAACAAGAACGTCACCAGTACATCCCTGAACATCCGGTTCCATTGACCCTGGAAACGATTACGAACTCAAAAACAGAGCGAATCGAACTTGGCAAAGTGTCAGTGGTTCGTGTTCAAGTCATAGCTATCGTCGAGTCTATCGAAATCAAGGATAATAGTTTGGTTGTTTTAGTTACTGATGAAAAAAGACAAAATCGAGTGATGGTTCAGAAGGTTATCTCTGTAAGTAAACAAAAAAAAATAGAAAGTTAAATTCATGAATAATTACTCATTTTCAGTCCTCATTTCCACGTAATCGAGCTGAAGAACTTCTAGTAGGAGATTTTGTAGATATTGTCGGTAAAATGAGGGTGATGGAGAACGGAACATCATTTTTGAATGCTCTCGGGTTGGAAATCGTTGGCAGAGCACAGCACGATTGCTACGTATCACTTTGCCAAATTTCAAAAGTTTTTTATGAAAAGGTACCATTTTTGCGAAATAAAATGTTCTTAATGCTAACTTAAACTTTCAGAAATCTCCAAGTTTTCAGAATCTTCCAAGCCTTCCATCCGGAACTCAGACGAAGGTACCAACGAAACATGGGTTGAAGAAGAAAGTTGGAAGTTTGGATCGTTTTCCGATGGAAATGCTAGAAGAATCATCGTCTGTTGAGAATAATAAGGGTGTATGGCCAAAAGAGATCGAAGAATTGGCGGCTGGAGCTTCGACCAGTGGCATGGAAGTGGATTCATTCAGAGATGACTCATCAGACAGTGATGATGATTCAGAGGATTCAGATGAGGATGAAGATGAGAGTCAAGAGGAAAGTGATGCTGAGGACTCTTTCGATGCAGGTCCACCCAAAACGGAACCCGTTGAACAAGTTAAACATTCAACTGTTCAAGAATCACAGATGGAAACAGACGATTCGTTCGAAGCTGGTCCTGCTCTGATCAGACCAGTAAAGGAGTCAAAAACTGAATCAGGAATGGTGGGAACGGAAATAAAGGAAGATTGTATCGAGGTGGAATTTGACTCTTTCGAAAATATTTAATATGCTTTCTGAACAAAGGAAATATTGTTCAACAATTACATTCTATTGTTCTGTTAAAATTTTACTTTCATATCTCAAAGTGTTTTATTGTCTTTCAAAAGTTTTACCTGCCGCTTCTTATATTTGCCAGTTGTGATTAGTATAAACTGATTTACACTTGTTGATCAATTTCAGTTTTGAAGGTTTCTTTTTTCCTTTAATTTTCTCTTGAATCACTTTTAAATCATAGAATTAATCATTAACTGTAGCCTAATGGAATCCGTCAAACTCTCTGTCGATCGCAGCAAAATCGATCCGAATTTCGATGGGTACAAAGTCTCGATGGATAATATTCATTTCGAAAGCAAGAAACTCGAACAAAACAGTAATTTACTACTATTTTTTTCGAATTACACTTCTCAAAATTCCAGTATGCATTCGGACACCGTCAAACAGTATGGTCACTCTCCAACACATGAAAGTGTTTTCGAATGATAATCAACTGTTCTGTAATGCTATCGAAGGCTCAGAATCTCACGAGCACTTGTATCGAATTCTTGAGACTGGACATATTCAGAGAATGATTTATGATAAGAAGGTCAATATCGGGACCATTTCCACGGAGTTTTAGTTTATGAGCTTAGAATTTTTTTCAGACCCGTCAATGGGACATCTCAATTGTTGGTAACATCGCTCTCAAAGGCAACGAAACCTCCGCATTTCCGACAAATCTTCTCTTCACTGACAAAAATATTGTTGTTGCTTCAAACGGATTATCCGAAATCTCAGTTTTCTTGGCAGTTTCTGGATCGAATTGGGTGAATATGTTGACTTACAAAGTTACGGAAAACTCTGGAATTTCACTGATTGAAGCCAGAATTATTGATGAAAAACTGAATATTCTGGCATATGAAGTCGAAAATGACGATAAGAATAAGAAGACGAGAAGCAGAGTTCATTGGATTGTTGTCAAGCTGGATGATATTGATTATGCTGAAAATTTATCTATTGAAAAGACTACAGAGTTTATTCAAAAGGGACATTTTGAAACTTGCACATTCTCGAACGAAGGAGATATCGTATTCCTGTCAAGTGAGAAACCACATGTTGAAGGTCATGAGGATGCTTCCGAAGTTACTGTTCTAGATCAGTCTTGGTCACAAGCTGAAAATATCATCACTGTCAGATTCAAGTTAGCCATCGAAGTTGCGCAGGAAGATGTGAAACTCGACTTAACTAAAACAGCGATCAAATTGATTCTCAAAGAAACGACAATTTTGAATGGAAAACTCGGAGGAGACATTGACGAGAATGATGTGGAAATTTGTGCAGATCAGAAAGAAAATACGTGAGTTGAGAGCTTACTAAGCTTACTCTGATTTGTTTTTTCTCCCAGGTTGATCTTGAAGTTGAAAGCACTTGACGACAAGAAATGGGAAAAGCTGATCGCTATTGAAAATTGGAAAATGGAATCACTTGAAAATGAAGAGATGAAGAAAATGGATAAAGAAGAACAAGTATACGGAACAGATGAACCGATGGAAGAATGTGATGAAGCTGATAGTACTCTATTCTTCTATTGGGTTCACCGAGAATCTGGAAAAGTAATTTCTCAGGTAATAATTTTAAAAGTTTTTAATGCAAAGTTATTATAATTTCAGTGCGATGTATCCGGCAGCCAGGTTCTCTTTGTTCGTCGTGATTGCATGAAACCCGCTGATTTCTGTCTTCGTCATGACGTCGACGGTCTTCTGTGGTCATTTGATGCCAAAGCTCCGTCTCATGTGGCAACTCTTCAAGCTTTTGGATATGTACAAGCATCAAAAACAACTCGTCTCTGGTCTGGATGCTCTCCGAATATCTCTTTGGCTTGTATTGTTGAAGGAAACAATCGAGTGCTTCTTTATTCACAAAAGGTGGAAATTTCTGGAAGTATGTCAATAGAAAAAGTTCAATAGTGACAACTATTTTTCTATTTTCAGGTCTCAGCAATCGGAAAACAGCACAAAAAGTCAGCCATGTGTCGAAACAATACTTGCTTCGTGTGGACTGCTCTGACCCAATTCGAGGAGTTCATCTCACTGAAACTCACATTTTTGCTGCCACTAAAGAACACATCCACGTTGCTGAGCTCACACTCTGATAACCACAACTCTTCTATATTGTCGATTTCTAATGTATTTTTTAATTTATTATCGGAACAATGGGATTTAAAATGGTTGTTATGTTTGAAACATATTTATTTCAGATTGATTATCAAAAATTCAGGAAAAATTTCAAAATCACCTATACCCGTGATTGACAGAACAAGTGAAAAGTGGGTGAGAGAAATCAATGGCGGGCATTTTAACAAACTAGAGAAGATATCAAAACGGGGAAATTGAAGGGAAAAGTAACACGTAATTGAATCATCAAAAAAATCAACAAGTGACACAGAACGAAAGACTATAAATGGGATAACTGATTTCCGTGAACTGGGCATGGACTCATTGAACCTCGTGGATTGAGACCCATTTGCATCCGTTCATTGGGTGATGGGGAGACATCGATGGATCCTTCTGTACTGTCTCCTTCCTCGAAACAGCAACCACAACAGCAGCAACAAACGAAAAGGCAAGGACAAACTCGTCGTGGCTCATCGGCATCTCGCATCTGGAACAAAGTCGAGCACAGTTCACAATTTGAACTCAACACAAAACTAACTTGAGTCTCTTTCATAGAATATATCACTGATCCGATTATGCAAATGATGAATGATACGAAGTATAGATAGTGAAACTGAAATTGAATTCTCAACAATCAAAAATCAAGATTCTTCGCCTACCGTATCCTTGAACATGAAGATTCCGAACAACAATGAATAGAAATCAGCAGTCAACGTTGACAAATTGAACATCAATGCTGACGTCTTTTGAAGAACTACAGTAACCAGTGAGTAGAATATGAACATTGAGAAGGCGAACAATGCAAAGTAGGAAACTGTTGTTCCATCCCACACGATTTTTGACAACGCTTCTTGTTCGAATACGGCTCTAAATTGAAAAATTTAAGTAAAAAGCGGAAATCATCCTCAGATTTAGTGCCTAGAAGAATTAGAACAACTGTAACGTTTTAAAGGTGGACTAAGGTCAACTCTGATATTTTCATAGAATAATGTATGAGTACCTGTGAGTTCATTTTCGTACCGAAAAAAATTCAAAAATCGGTCTTAAACCCAATGAGAGCGATCGCCGGTCAGTTTGGGCATTTCGGTGGCCTAGAAATTCTAGACTTCGGCCTTGTTGATTTTTTCAAGTTTTTTCGCTATTTTCGCTCATTTTTGTTGTTTTCTTTCAATAATTTCGAAAGTAAACGACAAAAATTGATAAGAACACTACAAAAATGGTAGAAAAAAAACGACGAAAACCGGAAAAACCAATATGTTCGAAAAAAGTTCTAGAATGTTCGAAATGCCAAAATTGTTTTGCCGCTCGTTCTCAGCGGGGATTGGACAGAATTGAAAAATTCTTTCAATGGAAAAATTTACTCACGGAAATTAACAAATGAACATACGACGGTGGTTGAAATTCTGGGCCATAACGCCAATTTTCACCGGCCACAGAAATGCCCAAACTGACCGGCGATCGCTCTCAGCGGGTTTCAGACCGAATTTTGAAATTTTTTCGATATGAAACTGCACTCACAGTTACACATACATTATTCTATGAAAATATCAGAGTTGACTTTAGTCCACCTTTAAATATTTTTTACAAAACTAATCAGTTTGGTTCCAGTTGTCATCCCCAAATAATGGAAAGTTCTGAAAAATACCACGATTTCGTCTTGATTTTCTTGAACCACTTTCCCTTTTTCTCAACATTATTACGATTTTTTCTTCGAACATTCTCGCCCCTCTATTCTTCTTTTAATCTAGATTTTTGCAAAATCCAATCAACTAAAAAGCTCCATACGTTTGCACACCGGAAACGATGCATCCGAAAAGTCCAAGCATTCCAAGATATTCTGTCCGCGAGTGCTGTTTCACCAGAAATTCCTCAGCTACATTGCAAACTGCGTACATCATTGCAGCGGCTAGACACAACACATCTCCGAGTACTTTGTTCGATCCACCTTCAGCTCCTTTATCTCCAAGAGCGTCGGCCCAGATGACACATGCAATTCCGATGAGACAGATTGTGACACCTAAAATTAGGAAAACTTTATGAGGAATAACTGGGAAACCAGTTTTGGAAGTGATTAGGAATGAAAAAAAAAATCAGTGTTTGACAATGAGGAATATATGAGGAACACATTTCTGGCTATAGGAATTTTTGATTTCCAACAAAAACATACCAAGAATATGTGAAGCCAGATACCGCACTGACAAGAATAGCCATGAAAGAAATAGGACAGTTGGAATTGTGGCACAGTCGAGGAGCTGAAATCATTTAATTTATTTTTAATGGAATGTGCTTTTTGCAACAAACCTGGACAGATGTTAGATTAGTATATTGATATGCTTTTACAATCATATAATTTGCTTCTACATCGATGATTGCAAGTATTAGATACCGCCATCCTCGTTTTCGTAGTACAACAACAAGTCCATTATCATCTGATTTACATGCGAGTGATATGCAATAAACGAAACAGAGAAGAAAGTAATTCGAGAATGCTTGGGCTGAAAAATAGATAAATTAGAAAAAAAATCCCTCTCAAATTTGAGATTAGTACAAAAACTTCACTTACCAGCTGGTGCATTCACCTTCGCATTTGCCAATAACTGACTGGAAACTCCTGTTCCACATAAGCAGAGGGAGAGGATTTGTCCGAGAATTAGTGCTTTGAATGTTCGACTGAAAATTTGAAATTAGAATAGAACCCTAAAAATCAAGCTAATGTTTTCTCAAACTCTAAGTACCTAATTTCAGAATAATCTTTGGTAGACGAGGGCATTTTAGGTAGAGTTGCGAGAAAACCGGTAGTTTTTTGTGGTATGCTCCTCTCGCACTTTTTATCAGACAGATAGAGAGAGTCAGAGAAAAGAGGGAGGAGAGTATTTTATCAGTAGCACACAGAAGTAGGAAATTGAATGATGAAATAGAGAAGACGCAGACATTGGAAGGATAGAAAACTGGGAGACAATTCATGAGTGACACAGAGAGAATACGAAAAGAGGCGTAGTTTATAGAGAGAACGGCTCGACCTAGAGATTGTTTCACTTACCTCACATTCGGATCATCACAACACGGCGAACAATTTATTGCATCTTCAAATTCATCTGGAGACGATGGAATAGGTTGCGGTGGAGGTGCGAAAGGATTCCGATGAGGTTGAACGGTTGTTATCGAGGGGGGAGGAGCACGAAGACCGTTTGTTTGAGGTGTTGAAGGAGGGTGTTGCGGTGCCGATGTTGATTCAGCACCGCAGTTTGTCATCTGGAAATTTTTTTTTTGCGAATTTGGAAGAAATTTTTCATTTTAAATTATTGAATAATGGGAATAGAGGCATCTGTTATTCTAGGAATCTACATTTTTTGAAGTTTTTGAGAGTTCAATATTTGACATTTTCTGAATGAAGGCAAGAACTAAGATAGTGAACTGTTTTCCTACAGTAAGAAGACATTTATGACATTTTGAACAATTCGAAAAAGATAACTTAGATCCTAGAATACCGGATCCTGATTCATGAAGGAACAAAAAGAAAAACCTACTCCGTAATCACCGTACTGTCGATGGTGATGATATAATGGTTGTCTGTACTGCTGCAGCTGCTGTTGATTCTGTTGATGTTGTTCTCTTCTGTATCGATGCTGTCGATCGTCGACGAGTGGCCGTCGTTCGCCGGCGTGCTCGTCGTAAACCGATCGATGATACGAGAATGAGTAAGCTGCAAAGACACACACAAAACTGAGTCAATCAGTGAAGAAAACTGACCACTTTCTTTCCACTCTCTAAGAAATGAATCAGTGAGAAAAGAGGGATATAGACACGGTGTGTAACAAATTGCTCCGAGAGAAAGAGAATCAGATTCACTGTTTTAACGGAAGAGAGAAGAAGGAAAGCGGAAGATAAAAAAGTTTATAGTCTAGAAGAAACACAAGATTTTTTCGGATTCAAATTTCGAAAAAAGTAAAGACTTACCTCGTTCTCCTCCCATTGTTCCCAACCGTCTAGACCATTAGTGTAGAGATCTGAAAATTGGTCAAGTTTAGAAGTGTATTTATACAGTAGTCCCACAGTAGAGATTCGGCGGTGAAGATGGAAAATTCAAGAAAAAGAAACAAGGATCTTTTAGAAAAGTAAGATGCAGAAAGAAGAACTATCGGTCACAAGAGATTCAGAAACTTCCAGAGTGTCTCATTCTAATTCTTAGTCCAGATTATGAAGTTGTATAGATAATTCAATTGGGTCCGAGACGAAACTGAAAATGATCCTTCGAAACTCATCAGGCTAGATCCAGCTCCAAAGTAGAATTCGGATGCGACTAGATACAAAAAGATGAAATCTTCGAAATGGCTTCAAAGTCAACCCCTTCCCATCCTAAGATGAAAAATCTCAATAAACCAAATGGAATACTATTTTTTTCTCGCATCTGGGTCGACTCTTTTTCTGAGTAAGAAAAATTGAAACCGATGCTGTGGGTGAAGAAGTAGTGTGGAGGGTACAAGGATTAGGAGTAGAAGACCGCCGAAAAGAAGACCCCGACGAAGAGCAAGAAAGAGCACCACCAAATGAGCAAACGTATATTTTTTCGTAGAGGAAAGGAAATAAAGAAGAAGAAAAAAGAAAGTGTTGTTCCTCCTTTTTTTTCTATATAAATGAGATGAATATTTCTTATTCAAATAAGAAAAAAAAGAAGAGAGAAGAGTGCACAATCATTATGGGGTACTGGTAGAATATAGACTGCTCCCTTCCTTTTTTCTTATGTCGAATGAAGAATTCGGAAAAACTAACACTTGAACGAGAAACACGCCTTCTTCATTCCCTTCTTTCACTTTTTCTCCCAAGAGGCCATCCCTCATACACCAAGAATATTCACAAGAAGGAGCAGAAGCCCACTACTTTCATCTACATACACATTCCAAGGGTGGTGGGTGCCAAAAATATGAACTTTTTTAGAAAGAGATGCAGAGGAAATTTCTGTCGGAAATCAACTTTCAACGAGTGTCTGTTTTGTTGGATGTGTCAGAGGAAATGGAATGAACTCGAGTAAGATTACTGTAGCACTTATAAAACAAATGAATCAGGAGTTTTCGTGGTGAAAAGATGGTAACAGTAAGTCATTGTTAAAGAATTCAGTTGGGAGATCCTAAACAGATGACAATTAACCAGATTTAGAAAATCGAGTAAAACGGAAAATGCCGAAACCTGATAATTTGTTTTCAGGAATCGGAAGAATAGATACGACTTGCAAATAAAATGAAACGAAATTTAAGTTTCTAAAAGGTTCGAAACAACAAACGGAAGGTAATTCCTTTCTTCAAATTACCACAAAAACCTCTGTTCCTTTCCAAATAAATTGAATTGAATCCAGGAGTGCCGTAAAAAGTAATCGAAATAACAGAAGAAGGTTCTCCTCCTTTCAAAAAAAAAGAGATGAACTCAGAATATTTGAAGTAGGTAATTCTCTCTTCTTCGTTATCAGTAACCGATGCACTTTTTATCAGTTGGGTACACACAGACATGTATGTCAAAAAAAAGGGAAAGAGCGGGGAAAATCTGAAAATGAAGAAGAACCAACACATTGAAATATGGTTATGTTATATTCTTATCGTTGACGAAAAATTTCAAATTTGAAAAAAAAACAAAGAAATAGATATGAGGAACAGATTTTCTAAATAGAGAAGCACATTTTGAATTTTTGAAGTAAATTGTGTGCGTAAACTAAGTATAGCCTAGTGAGAACTTTCAAAAATGTACACACCTATTTAAATTAAGCCAATTCCAGTCGAAAACGAAGCCAATTCAAGAAAAAATTCCAGTCGATTTATTCCGACTTTTCTTGGTTCTCTATCAACACTTATATAATGTTGTATATCTCAATTCATTCGTATTATGGTACATTCGGCAGAAAAATACAATAACAAAACAAGAAGGTGGAAAAAAGAAAACTTTGGGCATAAATTATAAATATGTATATAAAACGAAGCGCTTTTTTGTTGTGAGGGGTCGAGGTTGTTGAGTGGAAGTTTGTAACGAATAAGATTGAGTGAAAAGGAGATGGGAAGGGATAACAGTAAGTAGATGGTATTTTTTGTATCAACTCTGTAACAAGACATCGAAGCCAGTTACCAAAACCGATACGTATCCCGCAATTTTTGAAAAAAGGTAAAAAATGGAACAAGATGAAACATTTGAGATTAAAACGAGATGGAAGTGTATGAGGGAGGGAGGTTGAGGAAAAATAGATTATTATAAATCATGCATTGATGAACATTTTCTTCTGATTTCAGTCGTCAAAAAAAGAAAAATCAGCGAACTATTTTCTGAGCATCATATTCAGGCACTTGGTGGAGCATAATTCGGTTGAGTGGACACGAAATAATCATCGAAGAAATGGTACAACGTATCGAAAGTAGGTCGTCTCTCTGGTGACTTATCCCAACACTTCAGCATCACCTCCTCGTAAATTTGTTCTGGACATCCACGTGGCATTGGCATACGGTAGCCAAGCTCGACTTGCTCAACCACTTCACGGTTATGCATTCCTGAAAATATACGAAAATAGAAAAATGAGATTATTCTTTATTTTCTCTCACCTGGATACGGCACTTGTCCCTTTGTCATAATCTCATAGAGAAGAATACCGTATGACCAGACGTCACTCTTTACGGTGAAGTTTCCACATGTTGCAGCTTCTGGAGCTGTCCATTTAATTGGGAACTTTGCTCCTGTTCGAGCCTCATAAATATCCTCCTCCATCAACTTTCGTGCAAGACCGAAATCAGCGACTTTGACGACTGGAACACCGGATATCTTGTCACCGACAAGGACGTTACGGGCAGCCAAATCACGATGTACAAGTTTTCTCTCTTCTAAATACATCATTCCATTCGCAATTTGTGCAGCCATATCGACAAGAGCCTGAATTCCAAGTGTGCTTCCATCATTTCGAAGGTAATGAAGAAGTGACCCATTGATCATGTACTCTGTGATAATGTAGAATGGCTCTTCGCGAGTGCAGACAGCATACAGTTTGACAAGATTTGGATGATCACATTGTTTCATGATTTGTGCTTCTCTGAAAAACGAAGCATGTCAATTTGTATGTCACTGATATTATTCTGATAATTGAAGAATACAATTTTTCTGTATTTATTTCTATTTCCAACCAGATTGTGTCGAATAATCAAATCGATATTTTCTTTTTTTGTTTCTTTTGTCTTATCTAATCCTCCTCTCTCAAAATACTATTTTTCTCTTTCTGGACAGTCTTCTTCCTCATGTTTTCTCATAATATGAGTCATCAACAACGCTGTTCTCGAATTTCTGCTTCTCTCTCGCTTCTATATCAATCAGTCAATTTCGATTCTTTATCACTGAAGTTTTCTATTTTCGATTGTTTTAATAAAATGAAACGTGCGTCAATTGCTAACCACGACACCTGTAAAGGTAGCTCATCATCATTTAGCTGCAATTTTTCTCTAACTTCTGTTATAATTTTCAACTCATTTAAAGTTTTTTTTCGCCGAAAACTTACTGTAAGAAAGCTTCTGGTGACATAGTGCCCGGTTTCATCGTTTTGATTGCAACCTCCACAATTCCTCTCCACTTTCCATACCACACTTCTCCGAAGTTACCGTCTCCCAACTTTCTCTTCAAATGCAATTGATTTCGTGGAATTTCCCAATTTTGTTGTGTATCGTGTGAGAGATCTGGTCGAGTAGGGGCGAGGCGTGGAGCAGGGAATGTTAATTGACAGCAGAGACCATCGGCCATATCAGAATAATATCTGACGAGATCTTGAAGTGATCGGAATGTTCGTCGTGTTGTGATGAAATATCCTTGATCATGATCGAGTCGTTTGATTTTGTAGTGCTTTACTGTACCTGAAAATCGTCTATGACTGAACGTTAAAGAGTAGTTGTTTTTAATTCTCATTTTCATTTAAAAATCGTTAAAATTTCGTCAGAAGTGAGGGAAATTTGTTTTTGTTAATGTTTTCTTCCTCACCTCCACTCCTCGGATCATCTGTATCTCGGATTGTTAATGCAAATTCTCGAGTGTCTGCTTCTCGTTCTCTTATCAAGAATGTTCCCTTTGGAAGATTCGATGATAAGACAAGTCGTTCTGCTCGATTTCTGGGGATCTTCCCAGCGTACCATCTGAAATAATATTGATTTCAGAGTCCATAATTTAAATTTTGTAACCATGGATCATAAAAACTCTCACATTTTTCTTTTGATTTTCCTGAGTCTCACAACTACTTTTCACTTTTCAGACTCTATTCACACCAAAAATCACTTACTCTTCACTCTCAATCGTCTGTTGCCTAGCAACAAAGTTTCGTGGCACATATCCAGTTTGTCCGGTCCTCTGATGTCGTACATACCACCAATCGCAATTCGAGCAATCCAATAAATACATAGCATCGCCTTTTTGGAAACTCAAATCGCCATCTGCACGTGAATCATATGGATAGAGAGCGACAAGAATCTCTCGCTCCTGAGGTCGACCACTTCCCAATCCAGCATCTGATGTTCCATTTAATGAGGTTGTCCCTTCATTTCCACCGTTGTTCACGTGAAATACTGTTTGCTGTTGTGGAGTTGCGAATCTGAATTGTAATCTTATGAGGTGAGTGGCGATGTTTTTTCTCAAATGTCTTACCTATTAATATCTATCCGTTCTGCTGGACCCAATTCACTGCCGCCTGATCGCCGCTCTTTCGAAAACAAGCAACCCATTTTTATTCTGTAAATATGATATTGATTTCAGTTTGTTATTTACAGTGTTGATATTTCTAGAATATTCAAAATCAGTTCGTTCCGCAAGAGCTTACTCTCTAGATATAAAAAATCACGTTTTTTTCCTAATGAAAAGGAGAATTCACTCACACTAGACCTGTATTCAATTAAAAGAGATGGATTATTCGGCATGCATGGAGGCGAGGTTGATTGACGGACTTTCTGCAAATAATTATTATTATAAGAATCTAAGCAAAAAAAAATCAGAAAATTCAGAAAAAATCGGACGAAAGTAAGAGAACTAGGTCAACATTGACATTTTTATAATAAAAATGACAATAATTGTTATTTTCAAACATTGTCAGTGCTTCCTCCGTAAATTTGACATGAGTCACCAAAATGAAAAAAGAACTCACGAAAAATAAAAATATAGTGTGAGAATAGTGTGAAGCTCAGTGACGAGAGAGTGTTACGAAACAAGAGGCTTAGAGAAAAATAAAGTAAAATGGGAAATGTGAGAAGAAGAAAGAAGAGGAGAACAACGAGATGCAACGTTTCTGTTCTCACAGAGTTCAATTGATTTGGATGGGTGTGAAAAGTGGATTGGGGACGAGAGAGAGAGAGGCAGACGAATCAATGGTTCTCACGGAATTCAATGAATTCTTAATTTTGCAGAAGACGCCCATCACACGTGGAAACCATCGAAATATCTTCGGAAATGGAAAAAGTGCGTTTTTTTTTCACGTTGTGATGAGTATTTTAGTTAGTGCATAAAAGGAGCTAAAAGATTATGAATCGTGCTAAAAAAACTAATATCCCAATAGTTGAAAGAGGAAGAGATACAATTAGAAAAAAATATTGGAAACATTTAATCAACCTCGGATACTTTAATGCTACGAATCTTCACTAAAATTATTATCTCGAAATCCGTTTCAAATCGGAATAAACGAACAACAATAGAAACATCAAGCGAATGTGAAGAGGAGCGAGCAGGTCATCATTATCTCTTATCCATTTCTCCTTCTCTCTTCGATTCATTTGGTATAACACGACTTTGTCACTTTCTCTTATTCTTCATTCCGCACCAAGACGTGTCTTCTTTCTGAGACGTCGTCTTGGTTGCCTCCTTTCTGTCAATGATTATTATTTGGAAGGCGAAAGCGTCCCGGGGTGGATACCAGAAGGATAAGGGCTTATTTACAACAAAAAATCAGAGATTCATTCAATTTTCCAGTTGAATACAGCAGAGGAATCTTTTTTGAAAACAGAATATTATGAGTGAGGTTTTTAGTTTCCCAACAAAGACACTCTTTCTTTCTAATCTCAGTTTCTATCCTTTTTTGTTACGAAAACGCAGCGATTTCGCAACGTCTAGTACTAATAAAGCCAGAAGCAGTTGAGAAGAAGATCAGTACAACCTAAATACAATAACATACAAAAAAGAAATGAACACCAGCAGGTGTCGCCCCGTCGACACATTATTTGCACACCTGTTTAGGAGGCGATAGTTTTCGATACTCAAAAAAATGAAAAGAGGGAGTAGATAGAGAAAAAGAGTGATTTTCCCTCTTTCTCTCCAGTGAATGAACAAGAAATCGTTTTCTAGGCCATGAGACAACCATTTCTTTACGTATACCGGAGGAGGCAAAAACCGTCGACCGATAAGTTTCGCATTCCATGTGGGCGATGAAAAAAGTGCGGAATTTTTTTGTGCAAAATCGAAAGCGATAAGGAACAATTTATGTTGTTTTTGTGTAATTAGGTCAATTTTCAAAACATATAGACGGATTTACGGAGAAATTCACTCACGAATCGCCTGATTCAGTTTTTTGAATCAGTTTCTGGAATGTTTCTTTTATGGATCTACCCACGAAGCAAACTTTTACCATTAAATGCAATTTAATTCCATTCACGAATGCAATTTAATGCATTTTTTTGCATTTTTGTGCCATAAAAATGCATTATTTTGCGTTCGTGGGTAGGCAAGTTTTCTTCGTGGGTAGGTCCATTAGAGAATTGATAAAATCACTCTGATATGAAACGGATGGTTTTATCAGAAATTTTTAAAACATTGCAGCAAAAAAAACCATTGGAATCTAAATAGAATAGGACTCCGGATGCAATCCTGAGCTTGATTTTTTGGCTGTACAAAGCTGAATTCTTTCTTTACTAAGTTTGATAAACCCATAATACACCAAAACTTTCGAAACTAACGATAGTCAATGTATGCAACTAATTGAAGCACTTTTTAAAGACTTTCCTTGACCTAAATCCGCATTTTTCATGTTTTCTCGGGAGAACTGAAGCATAAATATCCTGTAGTCGGCTCTCGAATAATAAACCGGTGTACTCAATGAGCCATAAATATATTCTGCACTAGCTGCTACCTATCCTATACCTTTTATGGCTGACCAGGATCTAAGCATAACTGAACCACAACGATTGATATCAATCTCCTAGATATCTGAAGCTCTATGGAAACGGGAGACTCATTAAAAATGCCAACTATTCGCGAATCGCGATAATATAATCAAAAATGGACAAGCAAAGAACACAAAAATGGAGCACCGGGCACACAGAAACACACAGAAATCGAAACAGAAACAGGAATTTGTCGGCCGACAAATACACATATTTGCTCCTTTCTTCCTTCTTCTCTTCTTCACCAAATCAACGAAATAGAAACGAATCGAAGGAAACAAGCGAAACGAGTGAACGGGAGGTCGTTTCGGCCCCCGATGTGCGCAAGAGACCGAGAGAGAAGGATAGAAAAGAAGAGCGTTGCCCCTTCCAAGTGATGAGAGTGAGATGACCGATCAGACGCAGACAATTAGAGTAGTTCAATAGTACTGGGACTCTGAGTGTTCTACTCGTCACACCATCCTGCACCAGCCGGTCTGTTGTCCGTGTGCGCGGGTCGGCTAACCGATTGAGTGGTCCCGTCCCGTCAGCGGCTTGTTGTTTATGACATGACAGAAAAGAAAGAAAAATGGGTTTGGGAAGAGAGTAATTAGCTACTATTAGACTTCAGTTAGGCTCAAGGTTACAATGTCTATTTTTACACAACTTTCGGAATTACGGAGAATAAGAATAGGATTGAACAAAACAAACGAAACATTTAGTTGTTGTTTTAGCAGTCTACAGTCAAATTTATTTAACTGCATGGAAAATACGAATAAAAAAGTTTATAAAAATTGAGATTAAAAAAATTAATTTTCGCTGTTTGTGCACTTTCTCGTCGCGGTGTTCGAGGTTTTGCATTGAACCTTACGCGCAAACTCTACTTTAGCATCAACCCCGAAAACGATACAATTGTATCGATACAAAAACTGAAAACATGAGGACATTAATTTCATGAAAACCAAAGGCAACTATCAATAATAAATTCTATACACGAGCATTCATTCAAATCAGAGCAACAGTGTGTAGTAAACCTGTATATGAGACTTTTTCAGGAGGAGAAGAGGAAAAATATTAGAAAATAAACATAAAAATCACAGAGAATTTTGATCCATTCTCAAAAAGTTGCACTTTTTGAGAGAAATAGGAAGAATAAAGAAACGAAAAACGAACTGGACTGAATGTGGTGTGTGATGGCAAGGAAGTCAGAAATTATGGAAAAATGACGATGAAAAAAGAAAAGAAAACAAGTGACTAGGATAAAAAATACAATCAGTACATCAGATTACATGTGAGGAGTGACTGAAGAGAAACATTCAACCAGTTAATCAACTCCCGAGAAAATTTCCGAATTTTCAATAGCCGTCAACAGTTTCGATTTGAGCTCTTTGAACGTGGTGTATGGTGGCAAATCGAGACGATTGAAGCTAAAAACATTGAGTATTTAATGTTGAAAACTTTTCCGAGTATTCTAACCAAGTATGAGCCCTCGGCAACATGTCAGCACTTCCCCATCTTTCGATTGTAAACTTCTGAAGACCATTCGATCCATACAACTCTCTGAATCCGTTCATAGGTACTCGAGATGTTCCAGATACGAATTGAAGTACTCGTGCTCTCATTTCATTATCAAATGATAGAATGCATTTCCAGAAATTGTGAACAACTTGACTGCTTGGTCCATATCCTCCCTTGTAAATTGTATTCGCTTTCCAGTCTTTCACATCAATCTTCTGAAGACCACACATCAATAATTCGAGTTCATTGGCATCAAAGAGTCGGAGAAGATTCGATGGGACGACCTGAAAAAGAGAATATGGAAAAGACTATTTTAAAATGAAAGGTTTACGGTAACAGTTGTTTTCAATTTAACTAATTTCCCACCTCTTGTACTCCTTTCAGAATCTGATTCATCTGTTTTTCAATTCGATTCACAAATCTCCAACTAATCACCGCCTCAATATACTGTTCCTTGTTCTCTTCTGTCACTACAATATTCGCTCCGTCAGGAATCAATTCCACGTTTTGAGTCTCTCCGAAAATCGAGTCATCTAATGAGAAAGTGAGCTCCAAATCGGCTGGATCATTGTCTTTGACATAAATCAACGAGTTATAATATGCATTGTCAACTGATTCCATATCGAAAAGAGTGATCTTTTTGCCTAGCATCATCTTATAAAATGGACGAATGAAGAAGGCATCGAGTAGTTTTCCATGATAGATAGCCATTCCGATGATTCTTCCGATGAAATGGAAATATGATAGATGTTCTGGATTACATGCTTCCGAGTGTGGATTGATTTGAAGAGTATAGTTATCACTGAAATTTCGAACATGGATTTGGCAAACGGAATACTCTTTTTGTCTGTTCAATTATGCACAGACTGGAAATCAAAAAGGACAATGACTCACGTGGCAGAGTACTCGAAAAGTCCATAATAAGGGTTGAATATTTGATGAGAAAGTAAAAAGAACCACTCTCTTGTGACACCACCGTAATCCAGTCCAGTCTCTCCAAAGAACTCAATCCATAATTTATTGCGTAAGTCGTAGTCTTTCTGAAAAAAGAAAGGAAATGTTCAGAATGAAAGATTAGAAAAAAGAAGAGTTATTTTTGTGACTTCTTGCTTCCAGTAGAGTAATCTCCCTTTTTTTTTAAAGCTTACCTTATCCATAATATGTCGATATGAATCCTCGAAAAGTGTATCACGATGAACAACCATATCACATTTTCCACTATTACTATTAGGTTTCGGGAGACGGGAGCGAAGATATTCAACCTATAAATTCATAAAATGATCCGTAATAATTCTTTTGTTTCGATACCTTTCTCTTATAATCTCTGGAATACGGTACAGCTGGTCCAGCAATATTCTCATTCTCAAATCTAGGATCTTCCCATTGCGTCCGTCTTCTATTATGATCAATAAAGAAGACACGTCCATCGACATGAACTCGTTGTTCCCATCCTGGGGGTAATGCTCCAATCTCGTCATCAGTCTTTCCTCGAACCGGTAGTCTAGCTGCCACTCCAGTTCGTGGATCTGTCCATGTTGTCGTTTTTGTGCGGTGGTCAATGAAGAATGTACGTCCATTGGGTGCTACTTGCATATCCCATCCATCTGGGAGTCTCAACTCGTCTTCTTCCTCTTCTTCGTGTCCACCGCCACGTTCGAAGTTCGCTCGCATTGCGTCGTCAATCTGAAACAATGAATAGTTCAGTATGAGAAGTAAAGTTGCTAGTTTGAGGTGCACAAATCTTATAGTAAAAATTAATTCTTTGAAAGTATTTTTGTGCAGGCGAACGAGACAAGTGAGGTAATTCGGTAGATCAAAAATAATATAACACTTCAAACGCTTAGAAAATTGAGAGATGCTATTGAAAGCTTCGCTATAGCACTGTTATGAGAGAGTATAGCTTCCAAACCGAAAAGTTATGTTCTCTCTATCGTCAGACGAAGCGATTTAACGACAGTAAACCAGAGCATAAACCTGGTCCATCCGCTTCTTTAAAACTAAACGGAAATCCACAGGATTCAGAACAATTTTCACGGAAAAAAAGAAAATAAGGAGAGAAAAAAGAAGAATAATGGAACCTCCATCTATTCTCTTCTTCTCTTTTTTCGGGTTCAAAAACGTTCAAAAACGGAAATGTGATGAGGGCGAAAAAGACCTCTCACAAAAGAAAAAAGAGGGTATTTTACGAGGTGAACCAAAGCGTTTTGACCTTTCAGAGACCATCGAAAATGAACGGATCGAGCAAAAAAGAGACAAAGTACACTTTCAGTCACGTCCATTATGCAGAAGAGCACGCACACTCCTGGTAGGACGAACTTTTTGAATACAGGAAAAAGAGTGTACTCATTTTGAAATAGGTGCACCAGCAGTGGAAGTAGAAATAGAAGTGGAGAAGTAGCTTAATCGTTTTTACAAATATTTGAAATGTTGAACGTTTGGGATTGAAAAAAAAGAAGGTGATAATTTTAGAATTGTTCATAATGATTATAGAATAAAGAAGTTGATGAATCACATTTTTTGATACTGCAAGTACTTATCTACGATTCGTTCAATTCAGCAATTCAAGTCATTAAAACTTGAACTTTTTCTAGAAACTCGGAGATTGCGTAACTTTTTAATTGGGTATCGATATCTGTAGGATATTTTTAATGAATGAAAAAAATGAAGCATAAGGATCAATAGATCTGATTATCACAGCCAAACCAAAGTTAACTAACTGGTATGTGAGCTTCTACTCACTTGACAAAACGTGCACACCTTGGAAGCTACAGTAATCCTTCTCCATATCCACTAAACTTGAACCTAATCTCTCAACTACACTACACAACACAAGAAACACATCGTGACGTGGCACACAGTTGACTTGTATCAAAAGTGAGAAAAAGAGAGCTGTGAAAAGAGATAAATGTTCACGTAAAGAAACTGTAGAGGAAAGTGAAGACAAGAGACAACTGAAGAATAAGAGACGTAGAGAAGAAGGGTCTGCGCGTGTGAATACAAAAGAACCGGCTTGTTCCATGAAATAAGAAGAAGAAGGAGCAAACCGTAGAGATAGAGAAAAAAGGAAGAAGAGGAAGATGATGATGACTTGCAATAGACCTTACAAATATTTGTACAATCTACAGACAACAGAACAAAAAATAAAGAAAGCGACGAATGAGTAAAAGTAGTAGTAGAAAGGAAGGCACTCACTGATTACTACTGATACCAGTTCGACGGTTGAAATGGAAAAGCAGATGACTGAACAAAACAGAAGAAAAGGAATGTTTGGGTTTGTTTGTTTGCACTTGTAAATAGAAAATACGTGTGATTGCCGATGGTTATTTAACAAAACACCAGGTGTTCTATAATGGAGACAATGGTCAGGAGCATTCTTCAGGTATTGAAAGAGAGACAAAAACTGTTAGCGTCAACTAAAGTATGCATTTCTTTGAGCACAGGTACATAGACCGAGCTGCCAAAAAAACTTTGATTTCCTCAGTTGAACATTGCAAACAATTTTGAATATGCGTCATATAGTCTGTCTTATCACTGCCATGTTTTGAATTTTGAAATATAGTAAGAAATTTTTAAATTATGTACAGTTCTGCTTTGGGCCGAATGATTCACTATGCGTAACGAAGTTAAGGGAGAGATCATACGAAACCTAGATGAAGATACCTACAGAACTTTCAGGTCTTCTATCCGCTAATTTCGAAAATTTGCAAACGAAACTGAAGAATCATAGTCGAATGAAATCAAGTTCAAGGGAACTGTGACTGACTGCAAGATTTTTTTCAGCTAGCTCACTTTCTTCAGTACTAGTAACAATAATACTACTAACAAAGATGTCTTCTTCGATATAAAAAAAAGGACCAGACGCCTCTATAATAAAGTGACCACTACTGAATAATAAGCCGAAATCATGTCACACAGAGGTACCCCTCAAGCCAAGTCCACAACAAAAAATAACAATTATATACCAATTCGGCTCTTTCGGAATTTGAAATTTCTTGTTGTTTGTTGGTTACGAATTGGAATGAGACAGCTCAGAGAACAACAACGAGTGAAACGTAGAGACGGATAAACAAAGTTCAAAGTTTATATTCTATTTTCTACATTCGAAAAAAAGAAAACTAACCGCAGTCAACTCGTTACTAACGACTGTCGTATCGGATGGCTCATCAGTGACTTGACTCCGATGCTCGTAGTTGTCACGACGACGACGCGTCTCCTCGATAACTGATTGTTCCGTGATGGCGTCAGTATTGCCACTGGAAAGAAACATTGGAAAATGGGGGAAATGGAAACATTTCTGTATTGTTATTATCAATACCATTATGAGTCAGTCAGAACACAATAAGCTATTCTCTTTCGTTGGTTTGGTCGAAAACTTTCAATTAGAAATCTAACTTTTAACAAGAAAAGAAAGAATACAGAAATTCCGAAGTTTCTGGTGGACAAACTAACTTTGGAATACTTTCAGGAGGAGTGAATTGAGTTGTTCTGAGAGCATGATTGATATAAACCGTTCGTCCATTTCCATCTTCTCTTTCTTCCCATCCTTGAGGCATTCCACTTGTCGTTTGTTGTAAATCATTTGTAGAATCATTTGGAGAATTATCGGCTGATGATGGCATAAAATGAAAACTCAGGAAGAGGGAACCAATGCTTCTGAAAAATTTTCTTAAGTTCGTTATGGTCATTTTTAGTTTTTTCTGATGATTTTACTTTGAAATTTTTCACTGTTTTTTACAAAAAAGTAAAATAAAATAAAAGATAATGAAAAATACTCACTTTCCCTTCCCCGACGAGCCGGCTTGCAATGGAAATTCCTCAGGATTCGGTGCTTGTGTTGAGATTCTTCCATCATCCAATGCCTTCCCCACAAATCCCATCAAAGAATCTTTTCTTAAACGATTCTCATCGTAAACCAATATTTTCAACTGACAAGAACGTGTCACTCGGAATGTAAACACACTGTTCCATGTTGGATTTCGGGTCTGAAACAAGACCAGTTGGAAGAAATCGCTCACTTTCAGAAGCGTACCTTTCTCTTCGTCTCCACTTGTACTTCATCAACAATATCTCCATTCGAATTCTCTAAACGAACCAAACAATACGGTGAGCAGACACCAAACAAGTCACGTTTCCCGAGTTTTGTACCACGCAACAATCGGACCCGTAGAAGTTCTGTTTCCTGGAAAAGATAGAATAATAACTGATATTGAATCGCATTTCCCATCCTCGTTGAAAAAGCAAAGCTCACATTATCAGTAGTTGCTGGATATCCATGAACAACAGTCTGTACGACCATTATCTGGTCGAATTAGACCAAAAATTACAAATAATATAACAAAATGCTGCGTAATCAGCACATAAATCCTTTAAGGTGTTTCCACGTGGCAGATGGTGATGGTGACGTGGACAACTGAAAAATGAGAAATGAAAAAGGAGGAACACGTTGAAATTAAAAGAGAAGTGACGTGATTAAGACATTTTGATTACAAATTGATACTTTAAAAAGGGTGTGGTAACCACCTTTCAGCATAATTTTGTTGAAGAAGAACTCGTTTCAAAATTGACCCAACGGCCGGCAGAAGTTGAAACGAGAGAGAGAAAATGAATCTCGGCTCATTGGAACAGGTTTCGAGTCAGTTGAAAAATGAATGAAAAGTGAGAGGAAATAGAGAAAGAGTGAGGGAGTTGAAGCTACATGGGCAAACATGTATCTTTGTTCTTTTTGTGTTTAGAAAAATAGAGGAAAGAGTAGAAGAGAGTTTAAATTGAAAGACATTTTCGAAACGGTCGAAAGGTTTGGATTGAACAAATGAAATTAGTTTGATTTCAGATAAAAATTCCTCATTTTGAGAGCCTATGATACTGTAATTGTGGAAACAAATGGAGGTCATATCAGTACGACATCCGAACTCAGTTTAGACTTCAGCCCTGAAATGATAAGAATAAGAAAAAAAAATTAAGTTGTGTTTCCGTACTTCAACTTTTTCAATCATAAAAAATGACATTGGAAATTGAAGAATACTCTTTTTATCTGCAATCAAAACTAATCAATTTTCTGTTTTTGAAATTTTTCTTCAGAGCTCAGATGTTCCTTGGAATCTTCTTTGATAAGAATAAAAATATAACCTTCTCACAATGAATCTGAAAGCAAAAAAGAACTTGTTAATATTATCACAGAACATTAGAGAATTGAACATTGAATATGGTTATTCTTGGTATCAGACCCATAGGAAACTAGGTATCAAATAAGTAGAAATGGCCGAGAAAGTAAAACAAGAGAAAAGGAAAGATTGAAAATCAATGTTGATCATCAGCCTGCCTCTTTCTCTCTTCTTTTACTCGTGTCTATCTCGTATTCCCAAAGAGAACAGACAGACACAAAAATCAGGTTTTTTGTTGGAAAAGAAAAAAGAAGGCAACCAGTTATGTGTCGTGAAAAAAAGGAAAAGAAGTGATAGGGGTCAAGACAAAAATATGACAAAAAGGTATAAATTAATAAATTAAAATTGTGTTAAAGAAAAATGTTCTCATGATGAGAATAGGAAAATCTTACCAGAGGCGAGTGGGAAACAACTAATAATCGCCTGGGAGCCTACTGGAATCAGAATCTATAGGAAAAAAGTGGGACGAGAAAGAGAGCACAGGGTGAATGAGAAGTTGAGAGAGGACTTGATAGACGAGAGATTTAGAGAAAACGGCAGAAAAACCAACGGGTGGACACACAGAAAAGAAGGAAAGGAAAAGAAGGCGTTAAAAGAAGAAAGTAGAAGAGGATGATGACGTGAACGAGGAGAAGACGTATGTGTCTCATTGTTATTCCTCTCTTTTTCGTCTTCTTCATCTTCTTTTTTTATTGAAGGAAAAGAGTGATTAGAATAAGAAACATTTGGAAATTTAGTCGGGGTCCGAATCGTTCAGCTCGATAATATCTTAGTGCATTTTCCGTTTCTTGTTGTTCTGTTCATTCTGCAATAACGGACAACTCTAACGTAGTTAATAACTTCATGTAACTTCATGTTTAAGATATGACTCATCTAGAAAAGAAGACTGAAAATATATTTGGATTGTAGGTATTGAGTGAGTTTTTATTTGAATTTCACAACAAATAAGTAGCCAAATGACGTCTGAATACCTATTTGCGTCATGGAAACCTTTTTAACTTGGAGACTTTAGACAACAAGTTACTACTTGAAAACGGAAAATTTGATGTTTTACAGAAATATTCAAGAAAGAACTGAAAGTTTATCAAGAGTGGAGATCTACCATCTTTATTAGTTTTTTGAGGATTCTGGATTCACATAACAACTTGTCTGTATTTCAATCCGTAAGCCGTGAAAAAGGGTAGCAGAAGACGGAATGAGTTGAAAAATTTTCCCACGATGCAGGATTAATCATATGAATTGTCAGAGAACTCTCCTTTTGGGAGTGTTTCAAAGAGTTTTTGGTTTTAGATGTTCATTCTGGAGTCACTACTAGACGATTCCAACAAAAAAGAGACTGACATCCACTCAAGTAATTGAATTACTAGCAGACACTCATAGTAGGTCTCGAACAAAAACTAAAGTTTCAAAGTTGCTCATATTACAACTATCATTCTCCTCTCGGACCCCTTTTCTCTCCATTCTATGAATATTTTTCCTGGACTTGCGTTGCTCTTTTTACGTCATTCCTTTCTCTTTCGAAATATTGTCAATTGCCAAAACGACGGAATTAGATGATGGAAACCCTTCTGTTAGATGACGTCAGACAGCAGAATGAAGGATATTTGCAGCTGGCAGTTGACAGATGGTAGATATTTTTAGGTTAATGGACTGAAGAGATGAAGATTTTAAATTTAATGAAATGACAGTTGAGTTCGAAGGGGAGATATTTCAGAAGCTTCATAATTCAGATATCAGGATCTATCATTTTAATACGTTCATTTTTATTAAATCTATTTTCAATGTTAACATCTATAAACATACTGAATTTGCAATTTCGAATCAGTTGAAAAAATCTTCTCAAAGCTCAAAGTTCGTGTTTTCTGCCGTAACCCGTTCTGAATCACTGTACCTGCCGTCCACCTAGACTTCCTGAGATCTAGTTTATCCATCATTTCGAGAGAATATTCTTTCGGTAATGTGAAACCTAAACTCTCCACAAAACCAAACTTGACATTAAAAGTTTAAAAAATGAACATTTATTTGCAAGCTTTGAATGAATATGACAATCGAACATGTGTTCTTCAACTACTGCTCTTTTTCAATCATTTTCACTTTTTCAACTCAAAAATCAAATTTCATTAAATAATTAAATAACAATAAAGTTCGAACCACTCCATATTTCGAGCCACCACTCAGCCATATTCCTATTGTAGACAGTGGTCAACCATTGGATCTCGGACTGAAATATTTGGAACGTTTACTCAATGAGATGCAGCGAGAAAAAGACAAAAATTTAAGGTTTGCATATCTGAGAACTAATGTTGTAACAAATAGAGATTATCTCGTTTGGTCTGAAATCTTGAATGTTAAAAACTCGTTAGAAAAACAATCTGTTAACTTCGAAAATAAAGTTGAACGACGCTGAAAATTTCAAATTCTGCAATCGAAAGTGGCCGAATTCTCACTGGAGCTAGATCCAAGTTAGAGGTGCATAGACTTCCAACTTCTGATTCTCTCCTTCCTTCTTTTATATTATTCCTCATTCTTTTCCGTTATAAACCTAAAATTTCAAACATCTATTATCCTAATAGTGTTGATTTTTTAAATAGAAAATTTAAATGTTGAAGGTAAAAAAAAAGAAAAAAAAGGAGACCAGTTATGTATTGAGAAAAAGAGAAATGAAATGATATAGTGGAATGGGTCGGGACAAAAATATGACAAAAAATTATAAATTATAAAACTTGAAAATAGTAATAAAGGAAAATATTCTCAGGCAAAATCATATGATGAGAATAAGGAAATCTTATCAATGGCGAGTGGGAAACAGCTAATAACCGCCTGGGAGCCTACTGGAATCGGAAACTATAGGAGGAAATGGGACGAGAAAGAGAGCACAGGGTGAATGAGAAGTTGGGAGTGGACTTGAAAGACAAGAGATGAAAACGGCAGAAAAATCATCGGGGGTACACATACACAGAAAAGATGGGAAGAAACAGAATAAGAAGTGATTAGAATGAGAAAATGTGAAATTTAGTCAGAATCCGAATCGCTCAGCTCGATAATGTCCTTGTGCATTTTCCGTTTCTTGTTGTTCTGTTCATCCTGTAGTAATGGACAATTTTTGAACTATGAGTAGTTAATACGTGATAATTTCATGTTCAAGATGTGACTTATATAGCAAGTATATTGCAAATACCACCGGAAGCCATATCTCGTTTCTACCACACTTCTCTACTTACATCCGTATCATTTGCTTTCCGTTTCTGTTGCTGCTGCGATTGCTGCTTATCTCCTCCACTTCCTTGCCTGAAGAAAATGAAAAATTTGAAACTAGGGATCTAAAAGTAGGAAAGAAACGACACCTGTTTCCTCTCAAAGTTCTTGAAGAAGATTGCTCTTTTGTGTCCTGAGCAATTATGTCCATTGCGCCGAACAAATTGCCATACTTTTTCACCAGCAAATTCGCTTTCTCGTTCCTGAAAATGTTTTTTGAATGTGAGATTTAATGTGTTTTTTTACAAGGATTTTTTGTTTAGAGAAGGATAGGTTGTATGCATTCAAAGGGAGAAAGAAAAATAATGAGAAATTCGAATTCAATGAAAATATCGAATCAGGCTGTCAGTGTGAAAAACAAAACGTTTCATGAGCTCTGAACATTTCATTTAGATTGCACCGATTCTATCCAAATAAGAGAAAACTTACACTTTGATAGCAGCGAATGCTTCCTGTAACGAAGTTCTGGCCATGAATGTTTCAGTGGATCTATGCTTCTTCTCAACGCAAGTAGCACTGAAGTGTTGCAAATGTTCGAGAAGTTGTTGCAGAGTCAATTTCAGAGGGTTTCCCTTTTTCTGAACACGAACTCCCACACCAAGTATATCATTGTTCTGAAATTAGCAATCCCAATATATGGAAGGCTGTTCTGATAAACTCACTCCTATTAATTTTTTGATCAATCCAGCAACAACATCACCCACTTTGTGGCACTGATCTGTATCTTCAATAAGTATTTTCAGAGCGTCAATTGCGAAAGTATCGTCTTTGTTCGGAAGTCGGCAAAATAGTGATCGAACAAGTCCTGCCCATGGTTCACGGTCTGAAAAGTATGGCATTGCACTTGGGAAGTTTCTGACACCGACATCCACCTAATTTCAATTATCACTTACCCATTCTCTTCATCATCAACAAAATATTGGCAATTGCCTCATCATGAGCTTTCGCATCCAATTTTGGAATCGTACTCAGAAACCACTCAATTGGAACACCATCAGCGTGCACTAGATGCCAGAAGACCCATTGCGGGGTAGTTGCCCATTCGACTGAATCCATTACCATTTTTGAGAACGACTCTTTCCGGAAGATTTTGATCTCTTCTCTGAAAAAAATCATTGACGGATAATTTCAAAACATTTAGTCAGACGTGCAATAGCACAACTCTGACTATGTTGTTACCTGACGATATCACTGATGAACGATCTCAACTGAACTGCATCAAAGTTTGCACACAGTGTTGACAACAAGGCAGGAGTTCCCATAACCTCTTCTTCAAATTGTGTGAACACAAACGGAACAAGATATGCAAACAGTCGATTATCCGTCACTGCACATAACTGAAGATCGGAAGCAAGCATCTCATCAACAACTCTTCCACTCATTTTTGCAATATCTTTATAGCATTCTATGGCTTCCTTCGGTCGTGAACCATATGTTCCTTTGATAAAATAGAGAAGAACGTAGGTTAGAGATGAGTCTTTTTCACGCATTGCAGCCATCATTGTTGTCATTATATCTCTTGCAGAATCGTCATTGTTCGGAGGAGAACAAAGAATACGAAGGAAGGAATAAATTGGATGAGTGAATGATTCTGATAAATCTTTTTCGTTTTCTGGTAACAACGATTTATCATCGACGACTACGGATCCCATGATTCTTTGAAGACATTGACCAGCAAGTTCTTGTTGCGCTTCATCGAAGTTCTCTTCCTGGAACGAGAGTATTATTGTATATTCATGAGAAGATAGAGAGTATCGTTCTTGAGTTTCGAAAAATTGATTCCAGCACCTACCGTATTCAACATATGCAGTAAAAGTGCTTCGACAGTTTCACATTTATCCGCATCGTCATCCAAATCTTTCCACTGTGATTTCAGTGTTTCCATCTTTGAAGCTATCTCTCCTCTCAACAATTTGATAGATGAATTCAGTTCTTTATCTTCTTTATCTTTCTTGTCTTTTTCAACTTTCTCAAAATCGACTGCAGCTGCTTTAGAAGACGATGGCTTGTCAAGTGGAGAGGATTTTTCTGCAGATTTAGATCGTCTTTCAGATTTATCTATTTTTTCTGGTTTCTCAGAAAACTCCGAAGTGGATGGCGACGTTGTTGCAACTTTCGGTACAGGTTTTGGATCTTCAGTTGGCTTCTTTCTTGGTCGAGGTATCGGAATAGCTCCACTTCTGACGAAATCAGGGAATAAAGATCTGAGAAGTTCCGTAACTTTTCGATCAATTTTACTGTTTTCCAAAATTTGCGCAAGATTATGTTGAAGACGATCTCTACAGTATCTCATTGCGTTGTTCACATTTTTACGAATGAATTCTACATTTGAAGGAAATAGAACATCTACACTTTTGCATAAATATTCTAATAAAGAATTGGCAAAGTGAGAACAATGCGAACTTTGCACAATAGAATTTTGATGAGGGGGAGATGGAGAGAGGAAGAGAGCGTATCTGAAATTTTTTTGACATGAAGCTAAATTAGTAATAATTAAAACCAACCTCACAACCGATAATGGGAGTTCCACATAAGTGAAATTCGACGGATTCCTTTCGTCACAACCAAACCAATCAGCGAACAAACAAAGTTTCAGCCATTGTTGTTCAGGACCAGGCTGAAATTGAAAAATATAACATCCGTTATACAGTTCATCATGATAAGAAACTTACAGGCGCGGTGGAAACGATCAAATGAAGTAGCTGAATCCGATTCTCGAATGCACTTGGTGGAGCTTTAGCTACATCTAGCTGCAAGTATAGAACGTGTCGAACACATTCTGCTCTCAATGCAGGACCATCATTTCCACGGAAATATTTGTTAGCGAACCATGAAAAGTAAATCAAAAGATTTTTTCCACCACTGTGTATCATGAAAATAATCTTTCGCTCCAATTCTATGCTTATTCTGACATGCTGGAGATAGTGGTTCTTTCCCCAGTAATCTTCGATCGATGCTATTCCATAACTTGCTGGATTCGTCAGAATATCCTTCCAAATTTCCTCTACTTGTGGGAGTTTTGCGAGTCTAATCAGGACTAGAACAAAATCTCTTCCTAGTGTCAAACAGTCCATTTTCTTGTTCCTAATCACCCAACACACAAAATCAGTCAGTGATTCTCGGAATGTATCCTGTGATGTAATCGGTGCGGGAGTATATGAAATAACGGAAGATGTACATATTATGATACTTCCAACAAGTGCAGCGGCTGTTCTTTGTGCTTTGAACCATCCATCATTTTCTCGAACAATTGCGGATAATCTCGCAAACATTCTTTGCTTCGATACGTTGTCAAAACTTCCATTTGCTACTCTGAAGGCGTTCATGAGTACATTTTCGATTTGTTTCACATTTTGACGAATTGCTTCTCGAATGAGACGAATCAACTGCTCTTTGCATGCGAGATGAATATGTGGCCAGCATTCTGGAATGAGAAATCCGTTGAAATTAGACAAGTTTGAAGTTACTAACCAAACAATATCATATTCATATTGCACAGTGCATTGTGCCAATAATCGACACCTCCTCCGTTTATGAAACGAACCATCTGGAATGTGGTAAAGTTTTATTTTCAACAGAACGACAAAAGCTCACTTTTTGATACAAATCTACATTTTCACCACTTGTAAGAATGTGAAACATGACTCCTATAGACTTCGAATCGTGTTGTTCATCTTTCAGGATCAGGATATCGATGACTTCCTGAAAATTTAGTTACAATTAGTATTTCTTCTTGGCATTATGGTCTTCATACCTTATCAGATTTTCCATTAATACGATTGTCCAGAGCGATTGAGTCGTTTACTAGGCGAGAGATAATTTCCGGAGGCACTTCGCTTTTCATGTTGATTTTCATCAGTTTTTGAACTCTTCTTGCGAATTGTTCATTCATTTTGTTAGGTTATTCGTACTGTTCTATCAATTGTTTGACGATAATTCGAGTTTTCGACGATTTTCTCGTCGAGAACCGACAAGAATTTGTTCGAAACCGAGCGCGCACTCCAATTTTCGCAGGAAAAAAATTGAAGAAGTGCGATGGGGCGCAATTGTTTTTGACGCTTCAAAAAAGTTGCGCTTGGCGTCCTAAAATTGTTTGTTTCTTTCCTTGCATTTTTCATTCTCCCTCATCGATTTTCATCTGATTTTCGATTTTTCGGGTAGTTCTCGTTCTTATTTATCAGTTTTTCTGCGTATTACCGCTCAAACAACCACAATCGTTACAAGATATCGGTTTTCAGGGATGCCTGTCCGTGTGGCCGGAAAAGCCATTCGTGACTTAGAGTATCTCCATTCTAAGGTAATATTATCGGATCTTTTCGATGGAAATTCTCCAAAGATCTACAAAGACCTCGAGAGAACTTTGGAGGCTTCCGAAAAGTATCTGAATGACAACGACACCGTCATTTTCGCTTCCGCCACCTTAAAGCGAATCCTCGTCATTATCCAGTGAGTAATTATATCAGTTTTCATCAAAAACAGCGATGTTATCAGAACTGAACTAATTCAAAATGATAATAATTAGTTTTTTTGCTCTTAGCAGGTTTATCAAGATACGAAGTGTCTGTTTGTATCACGTTTTCTTTCAGAGAGTCGAAGAAATCCCTTCCTGGTCAATACTGGAATCCTATCATTCTCCATATCAGACGAATCTGGGACTATACAGCGGATCGCGTTTGTCACGATTCAGTTGACACATTCGCACTTCTTCTCGAACTCCATCTGAGACAATGTGTTGACTGTTTGGATAGACCAGCGACAGATAATCATGCAAATTGCGATTGGATAAATGAGATCACTCAGTGGCTTCTTGAACCGACATCTCTGTGCCGCTCTCGTTTTCGATGCATAACTCATCTCGTCGTTCAATGCCCGACTTTGAGATTGAATTTAGGAGAGGATTTCTTTCACCGAACATACCCACTTCTCTCGAATCCAACGTTTTCCTCGGTGATTTTCCAACTTATCGTGGATAACATATTTGATAGAGACGAGTTGTGGGATTATCATTGTGAGATGTTGCTGACTTCCATCGATGCAAAGCTGATCAAATCTCGTTTGATTCCGATGATTCAAAAGTATCATCCATCGAATACAGCAACAACGAGTAAGCAGAAACAACGGAAGCCACTGGAGTCTGACACTGGTGTCAAATTTCTGAATCAGCTCCTCATTCAGTTAAATTGTAAGTCTAAAGATACACTCCTACTTTTTTATGATTTGGCGTACAAAATACTATATTATCTTATTTCAGCACCGAATTCTCAGAGTGATTTGCAATCTCGGCTCGAAATCGTGCACGCTCTCGTTGTCACCACTTGGCCGAAGAAGAAAATGAAGGACAACGAACCTGCAAATCTCATTGACTTTTCCAACTGGACTCAATGCATTACCGATGACACAATGAGCGCAGCGATAGTTCATGTGAACACCGACGTTAGACTTGCTGCTTTCAAACTGGTTGTAGAGAATCCTCGTAAAACAATTGCATTCAATGAAACTGATATCGAATATATCAAGACATTCCTTGCATCAAATATGACAATTCAAAGTCCAAGTTCTCGTCAGCAACTCATCGCAGCATACAAATTTATGTGTCAGAGAATGGGTGCTTCTGCCGAGGTTCCGATGAAGACTGTAATGCCGACAGAGTTAGATTCGGATTCATTCAGTCCCGATTCGTCCAGTTTCGAAAGCCGTGGATTGTCAAAATGGAGATTCGGAAAAGATGCGAATTTACACCCAATTCCGGAGTCTTATATTGCATTGGCTCGTTGGATGGCGAAACTGGCGTTCGAATCGTTGTCTCCGAAAGCAAATTACTATAGGAGAATCATGGCATTGATGCAGATCGACACACTCTTCACAAAAGAAAACTTTATCACAGACGGGAAGAATCTTTTCGCTGAAAAGTTGAATCTAGATAGCACTCTTGGGTCTGATCGACATAAGCTAGTTCTTGAATGTCTCGATGATTCCTACGATCTCGTGCAAACGATTGCCCTGGGCCTATTGAAGCGATTAGATTTCGGGAACATCAAGATGAACGAGGAAAAGTATTTGAATGATGCTGTTGAACTGATGACTTCGACTCGATCCAGAAATGCGACATCAGCTGGATTCCGGATGCAATACTACTTGGCAAGACAGCCGGAACGATATGCAGCATGTTTCGAACGGTTCATGGATGATCTGCAGAAAAGAACAGAGGCGGCCGAGACAGAACTTGTAATTTTTTGTGTAAAAAATTTTTTCATAAAAATAACAATTTCAGCTGAGCGTCACATCTCTGCCTGTCCACTCGATTTTAAATATGATTGAACTTCTTCTCAGAAATCCATCAGGACTTGAGGAAGATTCAACGGAATTCTATCGTAATCAATGTCTCGATAAACTTCTTCCCATTTGCCACAAAATCGTGTCAATTGTTTCCCCAGTGGTCCACAGCTTGTCGCCCGAAGGGTGTATTCCTGATGAAATGCTACGTACGATGTGTGGAAAGTCTACCGATAGAATGGCTGAACTTTCTCAACACTTGTTGGTGTGTTGCTGGAGAGCTCACAAACATGTTTCCGGAATTTTCTCGTGGGTGGTTGAAACGGTAAGATATTGCAACAGATAATATGTGAGTTTAACGACTTTATTTCAGCTAGCACCGAAAGAGATTGTCACGAAAGAGGAAATCGAAGCCATCGGAACATTCTATTGGACACAACTGACAGAATGTAAACATCGCGGAGCTTTTGAATCGGCTACCGAAGGATTCTCTCAGCTTTGTACATTCCTTTGGAATACTACAATCGAAGGCCTTCCAAAGCCGATGGATTGGTTAGATGAGATTCTTTCTGCGATTCGCGGAGAGAAAGACCTCACTAACTTGTGTTCTACAAGGAGAAGTGCTGGATTACCACATCTTGTTCTTTCGATTGTGGCAACCGAACCAAAGACAAATGAGAATGAAGCATTGACCAAAGCAACAGATTCATTGCTGAATATGGAAGGAAAAGAAGCCGAGTACCGAGTTCATTCAATGAATGTTATGAAGACTATGATTCAAAGTTCAGCGCTCCACGAGAGAGCTGTATACTGTTATGGAAGAACTCTCCGCGTGGCCATCGAAGCTTGTCGTGCAGATTGGAGTGAACGGAATGCAGCTTCCCAGCTATTTGCTGCTCTTCGCACTAAAATTTTTGGAGTGATGAGGTCTGCACAACGAACACTCTCCGTTGACCCGAAGAATCGGAAGAGTAACTACGAGTTTTTCTCCAAATTCCCGAGTCTGTACAAGTTCCTCTACGATCAATTGCAAATGGAACAATCCGAATTCTCATTGCTCCCTCCATTGGTAGTTTTGAGCCATCTCTACACTCCATCGTCATCTTCTGATTTGTATCCATTGGGTTCGTTCATAAAACCACTTCTTGTAATTGCTCTCCGAGACAAAAGAGAGAACATTCGTGCTCACGCCATCGCTGCGATTCTTGCGATTTCTGATGTTTACGCAAAGGAGGATTTATGTCGATGGGTTGGTCAATTCGATTTCAAGAACGCTCGACAGAATCACATTCACAGTTTTTTGTTGCTTCTTGAAGGACTTGGAGGATATATGGAATATGCTGGAAGAATCGTTTTCGTCGTGGAAAATATTCTGGTCTCTTTGGAATTCAAGAAATGGTGTGATTTCAACATAAACCAGCTTCTTATCATCGCGAATTCTTATGGACTTGAATATGATGTTGATGAGCTTACAGTTGATCAAGTGTGCCTCTCGAAGCGGCCTCTCGCTGAGAAAATTCTTCGTGATCGCGATGCATTCAAGTCGGAAATGTGCCGAGTGCTGAGAAATGAAGATACAAGGCGAGAAGTGTACCGAACGATTTACAAACAAGGATGGGACTCTTGCAACAAGGTAAATGAATGAACAAATAATATGATCATTTCTGAGAGTTTTTAACTCAAGATACAATAAATTTCAGTTCCTTCGAGCACACATCATCAATATCGCGATAAAAGATTTGAGTAGCCCAGATATTCAGCAATGCGACGCAAAGAGGGTTTGTTAAAGCGTACAGCCCTAACAAATTGCTAACTATTTGTTTTAGATCATGGAAATTCTCTTATATGTCACCGATGAATTCATGAGCAAAGAGAACGCTCAAAGAATCGTGGAAGTTATCGAAAAACGTCTCGAGGATCCTGAAAACAACTGGACATTGTATGTTCGAGGAAACCGGCTCTGGTTCTTATTTCATCAAATCCTTTTTCAGGCCGTCGACAATTGCGTATGCAACAAAACTCAAGTATGGAAACTATTTGTATCCGGATTACGAATTGATCACTTGGATTCGAGAGAGCTATGAGTTGGATGATCCAGAGACGAAACAGGTTAGTTTCGGGAATTTTGTGTGTTCTTATTGGAGAACCTATGCATATCTAGTTGCAAAAATAATTATTTCAGATTGCCTTGGATGTCGGAGGCAGGTTTATTTATCGAGTGCCATCAAAACGAACCTATACAGGTACTTGTCATTGTTCACAGATAAAAGTGTACTGAATGAACGTTTTCAGACCAAGAGAAAGATCTGATCGCAGCAGTTGCACTCTACCTCCAAGATGAATCGGACTTCATTCGACAAAGAGTGCGTTTCAATACTGGTTATTTCCAAACACATCGATATTAAAATTTCAGACGTCGTGCTACCTTGGACATTTGGTTCGAAACAGTGGAGACTGTGAAATCAATCCGGAAATTTGCCGGCTTCTAATCATTAAATGGTGCCTCAACGACGGAAACGAGAACCTCGAACGTTTCTCGACTGACAAAAAGAGACGAGTAGAAGATGTAATTTTGGCATCAAGAGCAATTCGGTGGCCTTTTCCCAAAAACCAAACCGAACATTTGCAGAGAGATGATCTCTTCGATGCCTGCGCGGTTAATCAGTTCGAGGAGTACCAACTGTTCGGGGACATCCCAATGTACGAGGTTAGCATCGGTTTCAACGGATATAACCAGGAAATGTACGACATCGAATACTAAATTATTAACACATCACTCGATAGCTTTTTGTTTTCTCTTTGTTAAATTGTGATAGCTATTTCTCCTTTTTCTCGCCTCTCTACCCCCAGTTCACTCTAATTTTTGTTTTATATGATACCATAATCTCTTTTTATTTCTAAATCCAAAATCAAATCTCAATGTTCACTGTTTCTGAACAATTACTTCATTTTATTCTTTTTCATCTTATATTGTTTTTATTTTTGAATTTTCATAGATTCTTCATCGGTTAGCTGTTCGTTCTCATCATTAAGTTCTTCCCTGTTATTTTTCATACAATTCCAATCACTCAAAATCTCTCCTTGAAACATCAAGGCAAGCCATCATTTATTCGGTTATTCAAAAATGTAGTTCTCTTCCCAGTTTTTATGATTACATTTCATATTTTGAGTATAAATTGTTGCTTACAGAAAAGAAATTGAATACATAAAACTGATTATTCACAGCTATTTTTAATTAACGAAAGAGGAAGTCTAATTTCTTATTTATAACGAATAGTTCATGTTGCATTGATAGTTTATTTCATTTCTTTTCATATCAATATTGATAAAATTTTGCCTATAAAAAGATGGGAAAATATGAAAACAAGAAAAAAACAAACAGAAAATATAAAAAAATTGAGCTCGGAGCTAGGGGAAGATCGCCAGCAACCCGATATGAAGTAGCAGGAAAGAAAATGAATTTGGAAATAATTTGAAATAAGATAAAAAGTTTAGTGACTAAAATCCATTGATTGTGACTCCGTTGTCGTCGGCTTGAGCTGAAAAGCCAAGATTTTTGTGATGTTCCGGAAAACTCGTTGTGAACTACAGTAACCCAATAGGTACGGTTTTTACAACTGCGCTCTACCGAAACTGAAGAAAATTACAAGAAAAAAAAGCATTTTCAAGATGATTTCGGTGGAGCGTAGTTCTAAAAATGTTGTGCTCCGATCATAGATTGAAAATAAAACTACAAAAATGCTTACCCAAATCAAGTTGCCTAACCAGATCACTCATATTAGTTGTGATTTGATCTGCAGCATGAAGTAGATCTCCTTGTAAACTTGTCGCTGGAAGACTTCCAGCACGGAATGCATTTGCAACGTTCGAATTCACTCCTGTTAATTGTTGATCCGATGCAAATGGTAATTGAGATAAAGAGGCAGAAGACACACCTCCAGATGGTTGAGGACCCGTCTGAACCATTTATTATTTCTCGTAGAAACTCACAAAATAAGTTGAAAAAAAAACTCACATTCAATTGTGCCATCAAATGTTCCAGCTGCATCATCAACTCTCTTCTTCTCTGTTGCATTTCGAACATTTTCTCCTCTAATTCCATTTTTCTGTCTCTTAATCCAGCTAATCCATCATCTGACGTCGTCTGACTCTCCAGTCGTGCCATTTCTCGTACCATCATTGAATTCTCTTCTTCCAATTGTGCTATCAATGTTCGTTCATCTTCAATCATTGAGCTATTCATACTTCGACCATTTGATAGAGGATACTGAAAACAGACAGCGGATTATTTTTTGAGAAATTCTATTTTGAGCTGTCAATATCTCGTTCTTGCAGAAAACACCTCTTACTTACATCAGCTCTTCCAGAGAGTTTTGCTGCATATCGAGCAATCAATTTATGCTCATCATCAATAACTCCCCCGTGAGATGCCTGCCCAGGTAACAGAACTGGAGACGTCGGCCAATCTGCCGATGACGTGGCAGCATGTTGTCTTCTGATTGTAGTTGGAGTGGCAGGGACGATATTATTCAAGTTCAATGGACGTGTTGGTTTTCCAATGGGAACTCCGGTTGTATTCATAATATCAATGTTGGCATCCCCTGATGACGTGGCCGGGATGCATTGAAGACTTTTATGGATTGAGTGAACAAGCTGTTTAGCAGGAGATTTCTGAAAATTTGAAATATTGAAGATATTTCTGAAATCAAATCTTGAACTTACATAACTAGAATATTCTTTCATTTCGTGTTCATTCGAGTGATTCTGACTCGTTCTTCCTCTCCAAAAACAACTTTGACACAATTGATAGTTGGCACATCTCTGACATTTATATCGAAATCCAGTGAAACTTCGAACTTGACATGCGTCACAAACAACTGGATGGTAGACATTACTGACTGCAGCCATTCGATGAAGAAGTGGTAACCACATTATACACGGAGGGCAGGGGTCACTAAAGGAAAAGTGAGGTTTCTGATTTCATGAATTACCTGAGAAAGTTACCTGAGAAAAGTATCCAAGAAAACATTGAGTGACACCTTTTCATCTTTATGAAAGCATTGAGAAACTGCAATTTCAGAAAATCCAAATGTTGGAGCTTCAAAAACTGCGGTGGTTAGAGAAAGTACTTGTTGAAGAAAATCAGTAAATTTGATATGATCCATTAGTCCATTCGAGTCGGCGATTTGAGAAAATATATCTGAAATTTCATGTTTCAATTAATCTTTTTTCCCTAAAACAAGAAAACTCACATCTCAACTTATCCACCAACTTTCCGGCACATAATGTAGCAAGAGCAACTTTAATCGAGAAAACCGTTAATCGTCCAGTATTTTGTCTGAAATATTGTTTGATTCAGAATAGAATATGGCTCAAAAAGGTAACTTACTTATCATAAGCACCCAATAAAAATGCGAGTAATAGTGAAATAGAAACGTCTGTATCCACGTGTTGAGATGCCACTAATCTTTTATTTAAATTGTGAAAGACAGTGGTGAGGAGGAGTTCTGCACGTGAGGTTTTTATCTGGAAATTAGAATAAACGTGAACGAACAGACACACAGACAGACAGACTTGCAATCATGGCTAGAGTTCGGAACCATGACCTAAGGTTTTGGACTCCAGCTTCGAGTAACTTGACTCAGAATCCAGAATTCTAGATTCCTGACCGTTTTTATAGAAACGACTCACCACAGTATGAAGAGGTAGAGCATTGAGTCCATTCTCTCGAAATGCTTCAATCATATTCCATATATCAACTAGATGAACTTTTGTCTTTTGTTGTATAAACCGCAGTTTACAGGCGGCTCGATACGTGGCAAATCGGATGGAATCAAAGTCTTGGAGGCCTGTAATTCAATATATTGAAAGTTGTATTAATTCAATGAACGAAAACTAACGCATTTCATCAATCAACTGTTGCATTTCAGACGCCACAATGGGCGGTACAGAATGCATAATGTGTTCAGGAGACGGTCCGTTGACCTCTCGTGATCCTCCACCGTTCGACCACATTTCGGAGAAAAACCCAATGTCTTCTGGAATAGAAAAAGTGGAATTGGCGACGGGATTCGAAATGCAGAAATTGACGTGAAAGAAAACGGAAAAATGAGGGAAAAGAGAAAGAGAAAAGACAACAGAGAGGACGGCTAATGGGTTTTGCATGCGCACTGATTTGCTCCGCATTACATAAACAGGGGGGACAGAGGAAAGACACAAGTTTGTTTCTGGCTTATTGGTACGATTGGGGTCAGCACTTTTCTGGTTTTCTGAATATGGGCTCTGTTGAGAATTAGGGTAGGGTGGAGAAGAAGATGTTGGAAATATTCAAATTAATCAGAACGGAGTTTTCAGACATTTAAAACCAGAATAGTCGTATCAAAGACGTACATTTAGAAGTTCAAAAACCAGGTTGGGAAGAAGAAACGCCAGTAAGGAGATTCAGAAAATGTGTAAATATTAATAAACCAGTCGGTTCACGTCGCCTAACTACGACTAAACCTCCTTTTCTACACCACAATTTGAAGAAATGAATTCATTTGAAGAATGAAAAAGTTCTATAATTATTTTCCCCGTGAACTCCTATTTCCCTATTTCGGAAACGAAAGCAACTGAAAGGCTTGAAAACCACGTTTTTTCACCTAGTGACCTAGTCGAGATTTATTCTAACTAAAAAAAAATAGACGGGCATCATTAAGATAAAATTTCTGATCTTTTGGTCCAAATTTGAAGAAAATCGGTTCAGTAGGAAGGGCGGTATGATCGGCGACAGACACACAAACACACAGAATCTGGTGTTTGTTAATAGTAAAGATTTATCATTCTTTTAATATAATTTCTCAATAGTCCGTCTCCTACAGAATGTATATAGATGGGTATTAAAGAGATTCAATAGAAAAAAGAAAGATTTTCTCACAGACGAAAAATACGAAGCAAAATGAATATAAATATTCAATATGAAGGTTTTATGATTATGAAAAGAGTGTGGCATTTTCATCTGATCCAATATTAATTTCAAATCACTTTCGAGAGCTAATAAACCCTATGTAATCTAGATGTTTGATTTCTAATGTTGCAAAACATTGAAATTTAAAATGCAATGATTCTAGAAAAATGATATTAGGTTGAGGGCAGTCGAAAGGGCTTTCTTCAGAATAAAAAAAAAGAAAGAAAAATAGGAATTAATTTTTAAGTTGAACGTTTTTAGTGTACCAATTGCGCATAGAGACAAACGCTCAATTGAGCTTAGGAACATTTAACAGAAAAAGGAGGAGGAGAAGGAGCTAAGAGCTCAAAGAGTGAGAGATACGAGATGGAGAAGCGTAATAGTAGTAGAGAGAAAAAGAAGAAATGGATCGATGTGAATGAAGAAGAAGAAGGAAGAGTAAGAAGGATGAATGAGAGCAAGAGAAGATAGAAGAGAATTAGAGAAAGAGATGAAAAAGGGAAGAAGAGGTCCCACAAAAAGTAAAAAGAGATGTGACGTTTTGAGTGGTGAGAAACAAAGTGCTCTCTTTTTCATTTTTCATGAGGTGTCTATTTGCCACCGTGTGTTTCGAGAGGCAGATTGAGAGATAGATTTGTACTTGCTTTATGAGTGGAGGTTATTGGATTGGATTGGATGGTCGTAACGATTTTATGATGAGTAATGGTTTCAATTCGATAGAATGAAACCTTCATATGAAAATATTCAGTTCAGTTCTTGGAATGGATACAGTAATCTCTGGAAGATATTTTTAAACTTTTAAAGTATTAAAGGAGGTGAACCAGAAAAAGACTACTGTAGTTTTACGGTAGTTACAGTAACCCAAAAAGCTAGCAAAAGACAAATCGCCCTCGGACTTTCAGAGAAAGACCAAAATCAAGAAAGACTTTAGCATAGTATAAGAGTTGAAAACCAGACTACTGTACCCAATACAGTAACCCAAATTTCTGGTGACGACTACAATAACTGAAACCTAAATTTCATTCAAACACATTTTAATATTTCAGATAAGTATTTATTGCACCCCAACTTTACAGACAGAAAACCAACAATATAATTATTTAGAAAACAGAAATTTGGCCACTCTCCAGCATTGCACGAATCCGGAACTTTTGAATTTTGGTGTGGACTCTCGGGAAGTCATCAACGAAAGCGAACACGTCTGGAGCGACGAACTGAAATAATTATAGTTTTTTTAGAAGCTGAGATCTGGATTGCGAATTTAGAATTCCCGTTTCCAATAATCTGATGCAAAAAAGGAATACTTACATGATGTGATCTGCACATACTCTTCAATTCATCCTTCAGTTTCGCTGCATGAAACTGAGTACTTCTTGCAACACAAACGGCTGTAACTGGTTGTCCTCTGCCACGTGACACCACCTGGACTCCTTTAATCAGATCATTTTGATTCAGAAGACGTTCCAGATTCCAGTGTTCCACAAGACAATTATTCTTGTCGTAAATCAAATCTTCCTCACTTGCCACCACTTCGATCGCTCCGTTTTCATCCATTCGGGCGATGTCGCTGGAACAATATAACACATGTTCGGGTCTAGACACGGAAATGTGGAAACCAGATGTTTCATTTTCATATGAAGAGTATATTTTGAGATCAGGATTACGGTAGCATTATGGAACGGCTAACTAGAATTAAATGGAAGTACGGTACTTTTTTTTCTTCAGGACTGTTTTCTTTTAATCGAAAAGGTTGTAACCCACACTCACCCTGTATCCACCCATTTTTCTTTTCCTTTCGTGTCCGGTGCGTATCCCATAAACGTGGATCCGTAGTATACTCGAATCAATAATTTACCAAGTTTTCCAGTCTCAACTTGATTCTCACTCCCGTCCAATGGAATCAAATGTGCCTCATATCCAGCAATTGGCTTTCCAACATTTCGAGTGAAATCTGAGTTTTGATCTCCCATCAGAGGAATTGAACCAGTTTCAGTTAGGAGATAACCGACCTGGAAATGTATTGTTTTTATTAGATTAAAAAGGTTGCTCTTGCCGCAATAATCTTGACATTTTCGGCTTGCAACTTGATCAACTTGAGAACTTCTTTCGAAACTCGGTCACCAATCAATAAAATATTCTCCAATGCAGACAGTTTGACTCTTTGAGTTTGACTTATTTTGAGAAGAAGTCGAAGGGCAGCTCCATTTGAGAGAAGAGTTGTACATTTATATTTACTGACACTTGAGAATAAATTCTTTGGAAGTGGAGTTGCATCTGGGAAAACGATTCGACATTCAGTGAGGAATGGAGACAGACAAATCAAATTGAAGATGGCGATTCGGAATATTGGGAGAGCACAGGCAAGCACGTGCTGGAAGAACGTATAATCAATTCTAGAACTACATCCGATCAAATCAATTACTTTATCATTGATTCCAAATGCGGCAGCCACAGCTCTTGCTCCATTGAGCATTTGATAATGAGACAGTGCAATTAGTTTCGGTGCTCCAGTCGTTCCCTGAAATGAGGAAATTGGAAGAGTTTCGTCTCTCAGGAAGCCTACCAAAGTGAACTGCAAACAAGCGAGCTTGTGACTGGACCATTTTGAAAAATCAGGAAGTTTTGCGATTTTATCTTTCGATGATTTGAGAAACACTTCTGACAAGGTGAATGTCCCTCTGAAAATACTTGTTTTTTACTCAAAACACATAAATTCAACAAATAGGATCCAATAACAACCTGTTCTATAGAGTACATTCACTGATTCGATCCCAAACAAACTCACGCGTGTTTATGTTCCTCTTCCGCCAATATAACATGTGTCAATTTCGGCAATAATTCACTTTTCAGTTGACCTTTTCTGGATCTCATCAGTTCTGGAGAGATTTCCAAAAGTAAATTATTCAAATGATCCGCCTCAAATTGATGGGCTCGGAAGCACACAATGCATTGGAATTCACCCTGAAAATGAAAGATCAGGAAGTGGACGATATCAGATAATGAGGGAGGACACACCAATTCCAGAGCTCGTTTCAGTGAATAGCTGTTCGAATAGTTTGGATTTGCCAATGAGAAAACGAGTCCAGCACGAGAACAGGCAAGAGCACACAGCATTACCTGAAAGTTTATGATGAGATTTGAGATATTTGTTCCCGGTTGAACGTATTCATGTGTGTGCTAGAACTGTACAGTTTCAACAAATGAGCTCTACCGAAACTTCAAAAACTCTATAGGGCGCAGTTGTAATCATCCTGCCGCTCTAATATGTAATCATATATTTTCTTGTTGAAACCTGATACCTGTGAGTGATTACTTCCTGCTACAAGTACTCGATCTCCTTGTTTCAACCCAATCGACAGAAATCCAGCAGCCAGAGATTCCATTTCACTGACTATTTTCGAAAATGTCAGTGACTGTTTTTCCGCATCAAACACTGCTGCTACTCTATCCATATCAGCTTTTGTATAAATCAACTGTGGAATAGTTTGAGAATCAAAATCAATTTGTTTTGGAGGCGGAGCCTTTGAAACTCCCTGAAATAAATAGATTATCTTAAAATCATTCTAAAACGGAGACCTACCGTAACCCATCCATTATAATCAATACAAAATGTTTGCTGGAAGAATTCAGCCATTCCGAATGGTTCCAATTGATTCGACAGTCGAAGAACAGAGGGAACCAATCGAAAATCAAATAAAAAACTACTAGTATTCCGGATATTACGAAACGTGTCTCATCGACTCCTAGCTGATCCTCTGGTCCTGAACGCCAACTGTCACCGAGCAAAACGGCAGAAAAAATGGGAGAGATATTTATTTTCCGGAGAGATTCAGAGATCGATGGCACCCCGGGAGATGGAGAAGAAGAAAATAGAAGATTTCGAAACAACAGAGAGAAACAAAGAGAAGTGGATTGAGTTGGTTGTAACGGAAAGAGAGAAGAGATAAACAACTGAAATGAAGTTGAAATGTGATAGACACCTTATGACTGGTCATCTTTCGTCAATATTGACCGACGAGGGCTTTAGGTTCAAAATGTAAACTCTCGAGAAAACAACTTTAATTAGGATCCTCTGACAAGATTGTAGCCTAGCTTTCGGCCCAGATTCCTCTAGGGCACGCTTGAATAACAGCCAGGTTTAGAAACCATTGCAGCAAATATTCACCAAAAGACCGAAATCCACATCATTTTCTCAAATCACTTTATTTCATTTTTCAATCATTTTTCATAAAAACACAATAGTTGCTCAAAAAGTGCAGCTCAATCAATAAATTACTAGATCATAATCTACGGAGTCCATTCAACGATTGGCTTTCCTCCGTAGTGATACCACATCGTGTCGAAGTCCATCGCCGATATTTCGGCACCCTTTTTTCTGAGAAGACCAGTCTGCTCCAGTGGGAGCTCACACATTTGTAAATCATCTTTTCCTGAACAAATAAGAGATAATTTGGATTAGGCACGAGGGATCAAAAACAAACCGGAAACGAGTAATTGGGGTTTTTGAGACGGACGGATTGTCAGCTGTCTGCGGATGTATTGTCCATTGAAATGAGCATACCACATGCCAGATTGAGCACCTCCGTCTGTAATGAAAGCGATGTACTTCTGGCTAAAAATATGAGAACTCACTCTTCTTGTTGTTGTCCGTGGCAAACGAGACCTTGAAATAACGTTGTTGAGTCAACGCAGGATTCAGATGTGGGGCCGCCTGGACACGGGAAACCATCATAGAAGAGCTGGGCTTTTCTGAAACAGAGGAACGCTCCATATGGAATAAACTCACACTAATGAATGGTCATAACGACCACCTGGTCTTCTCTTTTTCAACTGCCAGAGAATTGAAAAAAACTGATGCAGCTGTCATGAATGATCTCCGACTGAACACTTACGCTGACTATAGACGGTCAATGGAGCACGAGTCGGTGGAAGATCTCGATTCGCGGAGTTCTTCGATTTCCACTCATTGTAAATGCGAAGACGACGATGGAACTCTTCTTTGCAAGCAACCAACAGTTCCATATCTGAAAAAAGAAAAGTAATACAGATAAAAAGGATAAGTTGCAAACTAACCATTACTCGTATTGATAGCATCACGAAGATCGGCATATTTCCAATTACCCAAGTCATATTTCGAATGTTTTGGAGCAGCAGAAGACGAAGAAGATGAAGAAGAAGAAGTCTCCTGTTGAACGAGAGCAACTCCATCAGACGAAGCGAGACGAGAAGAAACAATTGCATCGAGACGGTCTCTCTCCTCCTTATCACGTCTTTTCTGCTCTTCTTCCGCCTCTGCAGCCTCTTTTTGCTTCTGGAGTTCCAGTTCCTTCTCATACTCTTTTTGTGCCTTCTCACGTTCTTCTTCCATCTTGCGACGCCTGCAATAATGTCTGTCTGTGTGTCTGTTTTCCTTGATTACTCACATAATTTTTTCTTTCTCGGCAGCCGCTTTTTCCTCAAATTCACGACGCTCCTTCTCTTCTTCTTCCTTACGAGCACGCTCCAACTCAGCCAACTCATCATTCTCCAATTGTTGCCTGTAGTAATAATAATCAGCATTTTCCTACGTGGAAGTTCTGAAACTCACTTCAACTCTGCAATAATAGAATCAACTCGTTTGACACACTCCTCATAACATTTGACAGCCCGATCAATCTCCTCTTCCAAATCGTCATTCTTGATTTTCTTGACAAGTTCCTCGAGTTCACTTGTCGTCGAATCAGCATATTGCCTCCATTTGTCTTGACTCGTCTCATTCATACGAGCCAAAATCTGGAAATAAGAAATTGGAATAAGGAAAAAACAATGAATTGGGGTTGAAACTAACGTCAGTCATCTCACGAGAATGTTCGAGAAGAGAACATGCTTTTCGGAAGACGGCAAGTCTGGAAAACATTTTATAAATTTTTGGATGAAGTGGAGGAAAAATGAAAATATTGGAAAGAGAGGGCTCTCCTCAATTTCACATCAAAATTTATAGGGTAGCAACCATTGGCAAGGAGGTGAAAAGACACGCACTTGAGCTAAGGAAAGGGAAAGAAAGTTCAAGATTTTCAGTGGGAAAGCAATGATAATGGACAGTTTGAGCTCAACCTTAAGATTGGTAATTCAAATTGCCGCCAACGGGAATTCGGTGGCAGTTTAAAATTTTCAAACCATTATCCTAAAAATAGTTTTCTTAAAACAGAGTGAGAAAACACTCTGGTCATCTAACAAAAAGGGAACTCGGTCTTCATCAAATTCCCAGGAGAGAGAGAATGCGACCCCCGTAAAGAAGGAAAGGAGAGAGAGCGACACGTCTCCGGGTTTTTTGTGGTTCATGTACAAAAAAAGAAGAAAAAGAGAAAGATAGTGAGGTTGGAAGAAGAACAAAAAAGAAAATGAAAATGAGAGGAGCAATTGGAGTGAATTGGTAAAAGAAAAGGAGAAGGAAAGACAGGAAATAAGAGGAGGAGGAATTCCAAATTTTTCGGAAGAAAAGGACAATTAGAAATCGTTGTTTGGAACGGCACGTAAGAATCCGGGGAATGAAATCAAACCTCAGAATCTGATATTTGAAAGTGAAAAAGGCTGAAAGAGAGGGATGAGCCAAGATTAGATTCTAATCTGTAGATGTCTACTTTAAAAAGGATTCATCTAGTTTTCAACTGATGTTTAAAGTCCAAAATGTGGATCTGAAGAAAGCATCTCTCTCGAGAGATGATCATTTACAGACTTCCAGTTGAAATGAAGCGTGTGATTCAGTTATTCCGAAATAGGTGTGGGGATATTTAACACCATAAAAACATGAACATAAGATGAAACAACATTTTAAAAAATGAGACAAATTTTCGGGGTGTGATGGGATTTGCGTATTTGTTCTCGTTTTCTGTGCACATGAGCTTATATTGGAGGGCGGCCACCCGATGAGATGAATGTGACCATTTGCAAGAAAATCTATGCATTTTTTGATGAGAACCAAAGAATAATATTTGTGAAGGAAGTGATTCGAGGGAACTAGATTTTAGTCTAGATTTCAGATGTGCCACAAATTCAATTCTAAAAACTACAAAATTAAGAACTATAGAATATAAATTAAAATCACTTCTTATTCAAATTTGTAACTCCCGAATTGTCCCGAAGCAGGTTAGTTGATTATGAAATAGTGCAATACTTGAGAACACGGCTCTCCGAGGATATGTCTATAATAGCTCCAGAAATATTGCTGCTCACCACGTAATCTAGTGAATATCGTATTTCTTCCTACTCGAGAATTCAAGAGTTCAGTTTCAAATGTTTCGTTCAAAATTGTTGGTTCGAATTTCAAAGTTCACATTCATATACGATTATGAAAAAAAGAAGGAAGATCCACTCTAGAATACCTAACGTACATGAGAAAAAAGAAAAAAAAAGAAGACACTTTTCGAAGAAGAAGAAAAAGAGATCCCCCTTAACGAACTTAATTTTCGAGCGTCATATTCATATTTGTCCAAAAAGAAGAGACATATTTTCTCTCCTTCATTAATCCCAAATCAATAAGAAGACTCTTTTTTCACATATCCTAACGTGGTCTGGAACACTTCCGCTCTCAAAAAATTAGAAAAACACCCCGAAAAACCCACAAAAATACGGAGGAGAGGATAATTGAAGTATGGGAAAATGAGAGGGAGATCCATTCATTTATTCAAAAAAACGGGTCATCGTCATCTCGATTTGGGAAAAATAGAAAATTGAGATGTGGAAAAAGAAGAGAAAAGGGGTATTTATTCGGGAGATTGACTGAAAAGAAGAGCTTTCTTGTTTCTCAAAACAAGACAAACAAAAACAAAATTAAATCGAAAAAGAGAGTAAGGACGAGAAGATTAGGAAGGAAAAGAAAAGAGTAATTATCTTCTCAAACTGATCATTCACATGAAACTAGGATGCCTAGACTAGAATCTGATGAGATAACACTTGGGAGACTCTCATTTGGAAACTATAAATTTCGTAATTGGGAGAAATCGGATACCAAAATGTGTATATTTTTCGTACGAGCAATCAAAAAATTAAAAATGATTCAAGACTCTTCTTCGATTACTGGTAACAAGAAGCTTTTAGAATTTTCTGATACCCAAAAAACATTTCTCACTATGAAAAGTGTTAAAATCAACGCGGCACCCCACCCAGGCCCTGAACCAACCTCTTGTGGAAGCGTTTACGAACCAAGTAGCCACGAATCCAAGCTTGAATCTTTTTCGTTTTTTCGGCTCGATAGAGGATTTTATTCTTGACTGAAATAGAGTATGACTTTGAAAGTTGATGTTTGAGTCATGTCAGGACTTGTACTTTGAATAATCAGCCTCGTTATAACTATTTTGAATTAGCTCTATCAACTTCTGACTAACCATAATGAGAGAGGATTAATGAGGAAACGGTGATAAAGCTATTACTCATTTCTTGTGACTTAAGTAACACACTTTGTGATTCAAAAAAAAGAGGCTGGTCAAACTTAAAGCTAGTTGTGAGAAGTTGTGAGATTAAGGTACTCACGTTTGATTACACTCCACGCTCCATACTGCGCCTTTCTCCAACGAGCCTTGATGAGCCAATCAGAAACTTTGGAAATCAGTTCCATCATTGTCTCCGGATCTTGCTTCATCATCTGAAACACAGAAAAATATTTTTCAGTTCCAACTGTAGTTTCAGTTACCTGATCAAACTCTGCAAACTTTCCAGCTCTGAAGAAAACTTTCGTGTTTCCAAACTGGAAATCATTCTGATCCAATCCGAGTGCATGGAACAAACATTTCGAGAAAAGACGCGGATCCAGACGTGCCAATGTCGGGGGCAGACTCTTTTCATACATTGAATACAAGTCAGAGAATGATGTACGACTCGGGAATCCCTCTTGCATCAGACGAAGGACAGAAGCCATTCCAGCACATTGAAGTTGTCCCAGAATGGCAGAACCATCAAAGTGCCACGCTTTCATTTGGCTGTTCGGCTTGACACAACGAACGAAGTGAGTTCCCTGTAATTAGGAGATAATTATATGTATGTTCCAATGAATAGAGACTAACGGTGTTATTGAGCTTGTCAAGAAGAGCACTCAATTGAGATTTGAATTTGGCGCCTACGCTGACTGCCTTCAGACGACCACCAGTCTTCACTTGACCAGCTGATTCACTATGGAACAAAGAGACGAGGAGAGGAATTCTGAAATGAATGAGAACTGTCAGCTGAAGTTTCTCATATCTGAAACTTACGATGATTGCTCAATAAGCATTTCCAATGAGTTGTGCAACTGATCATTGTTTTTCTCTACGAAGAAACGTGTCTCGTAACATACAGTTCCAGCATAATGACGAATCAAGAGGCCCTCGTCATCTCTCATTTCACGGTGTGACTTGACTTTTGATTTACGTGGAGCATCCAGACGGAAATGTCCTTTGTTCGATTCATGGGCTCTTTGGGTGAAATGCTGGAATGTTGCACGTGGAAGTTTTGCTTCTTCGTCGAGTAGATCAAATAATCCAGTAGCTTTCTTTTCAAACAATTCAATACAATCTTGATTGTCAGTGAACTCAATCTTCTGAATATTCAATCCCTCTGATTCATACATTTCTTGTTCTTGCTTCAGAATTCTTTCATTGAAGAAATGTTGAAGTTTCTCATTGCAGAAATTGATACAGAATTGTTCGAATGAATTAACTGCAAAGTACTCGAAACCAGCCACATCCAGTACTCCGATATACCCGGAACTCTTTTCAAATGGAATACTTTTGTTGATTTGAGCAACGAGCCAATCGAAAAGTTTCGAGTAAATTGCCTTCGCAAGTGCATCTCTTCCAGCAGAAGCTTCGTTTGGTTTCAATGGAACATTTATCAAAGTTCCCTTGATTCCTCCTTTCGTTGCCTGCATTATTCTTGCACACAGTCCCAATTTCATTTCTTCTGGTTGCAAACCCAATAATTCAGAAGCACTCATCAATGATGTCTCCGTCGCAGAGGTAATCTTGCATCCACCACGAGAGTCATTCGAATTCTCCTCAAACTCAATGTTTCCTAAATGTAAAATTCCAGCAATTGTAGACCAAATGAACATTTTCTCCGAATCTCCAATTCCAGATGATCCCAATGCTTTCTCCAATTTGGCAAAGTCATCAATGTCACTGATAATGGAGTCAGAAATTGTATTGGTTTCTGAGAAACGATTCGATTCGATTTTCAATTTGGATTTCGAGTTGACAAAGAACATTGTGGCACCATGTTTTAAGTACTGGAAAATATAAACATTTTTGAGTATTCGTATCTGAAAACTCACATTGAATTCATTGGCCGGAGCAAGTCTCAATTTCTCAAAGAGATCCGGAGAAGCGCCAGCAATCAGTTGATAGAAAATATGGTAATTTCTCTCTCCAGATGACTGACGACAGACTCGAGATGTCTCCAACAAGTAGTGGGAAACAAATCCTCCAGCAACGCTTCCCTGGAACAAAATAGTCAGAAAACGAATAAGAGGAAAGGTTACTGTAGCTACAGTAACCACAACTTACGTTATCCGAGAAATGAATCTGCACAAACTTTCCGAATCGACTGGAATTGTTGTTTCGAAGTGTTTTCGCATTTCCAAATGCCTCCAGAATAGGATTTGCTGGAAGAAGAATAGTGAACATTCGTTTTATATAATTAACTCACTCTCAAGGAGTCTCTGTTGAATCGGACCAGCTTCTGCTCCCCAATTCTCACACAAATACTTGAGAACTGCTTTCTGTGATTCTGTTTTTCCTGCTCCAGACTCTCCAGAAACAATAATTGATTGGGAAGTCTTGTTTCGACGCATCTCTCGATATGCCTTGTCAGCAATTGCAAAGATGTGTGGCTCCTTTTGTCCAAGTGATTTTCCACGGTACTCTTTGATAGTTTCAGGTGAATAGAGGTTATCAATCAGTTGGTATGGATTGATGGAAATCAAAATATTGGCTACGTATGTCTGAAACATGAGTTTTTATTCCCACCTACTTTCTCTGCTGCAAACTCACATAAATCTTGCCATTTGCATAACGCAAACGACAATTATTGAGAAGTGTTGCCTCATTCAAGTGTACCAATGCACAGTTGTCCTCAACTGACTTATTCGGGTCCTCTTCACAACCAAACGTCTCTTCATAACGACGTGTGACTGTCTGATTCGTGTTCTCCGTCACCAAAGTGAACCCATTTTGAGAGATATCTGTGATACGGGCGGCCACGAATCCCTCATTCTCATCTGATATCCACACGAGACGACCGAAATCCGCAGTGCTATGTGTGCTACTTTCCATTTGGTTGTTGTTGTTGTTTCTGTGAGGGAAGATTTGTTGAAATGAAATTTCAAAGTTTCGAGATTGGAAGAAAGAGTGAGATAGCAGATCCCGTTCTAGGAACAGCGGTGAAAGTTTTTGAACTTTGCAAGATTATATCTCAGCCAAAATGACTCATTATAGTATTTAACTAATTAGTTCCTGAACATATCCTTTAATTGACAGATTGCTGCCTTTTTTAGAGTTCATAGACTACTGTATCTCTCAAAAGATGAGAGTCTGACGAAAACCGTTAAAAGAAGATTTACCTCTTGCAAAATTGTTGGCTATGCAGGGAAAAGGTTATGATTGAAAACTGAGTTTTTTACGGATTTATGAGGGAGAGCGAATTGAAACATGTCAGTGGGTCATTGGGACAAGAACACGGGGAAAATGAAGAGAGACATCTTGAATTCACGTCAAAATTCACAAATTGGGTTGACAAAGATGCACAAAAAACCGAATTCAAAATGCTGTTATTTGAAAAATGTGCTCATTTTCTCGAAATCCCGAGGTGAGAGAGAAAAAGAGAAAATTCCGAATGCATTCGTTTAGGAGTCATAAATTAGAGTTTTTCAGAATTTTAGAATAATGGGCCTCTGGAAACGTGTTCCAGTGATGATGTAAGCTCCAATAGAGGTGATTAAGAAAGGTTTAAACTGGTTTTACAAGGGAAGTTCATGACGAGGCGGGTTGAACTTTTTCTGTAAATTGGACCATAGATACTTTCGACCCTGCTGATTCCAAAACTGCAAGAAAAATCAGCGAAATGCTCACGTGGACCGAGTTAGTCAACAAGTAAAAGTAATAAAATATCAAATTACAGGTACACAAATAGATACATTTTTATGAAATATTCAACATTATTAAGAAGGGAAGGAGCACATTGAATTGTGCAAACATTGGGAGAAGTAGTCGTCGACACTCTTGAAAAAGGACCAAAATAATAATAACAATAGTATATATAAGTAATCCATATGACAAAATAAACACATTCAATTGAATAGAGAGGGAAGGGGTTTTGAGAGGGAAAATGAAAACGAATTGAACTGGGAAAAGAGGAAAAGATCGTGGAATCGAGGTCAAATGAGAACCGACGAACATTTTATGATGTGGCAGTTTATGAATTCATTTGAAACCCAGGTTTAGATCTAGATGAACTAAAGTAACACTGAAAAGATGTGTGGACGAAACATCTGTTTTTGGAGCAGTTGTACCTCAAGATTTCCTCTTTGTTCAGTAAGCAAAACTGTTAGTGCTCCCAAACTACAAGAAAACTAGGATTCCAGGGATACATTTACACTGTTATTGATCTAAAAACACCCATTTATATAAACAGTTCTTTTCACTGTCTTCTCTGGAAATATTTGTTGTTTGTATAAATAGCTACAGTAAGACAATCTTATGATTCTTTAGGAATTATTGTCTGAAACCCTTTCAAGCTCGAAACTCGATTGCTCTTATTATAGTCTTATTCTCATAGGATAAATGAAATCCTCTCAGTAGAAACCGACGGTGACAGAGTTGGAAGCAAAAGTTAGTTCCAATACCATGAAGACTTGAGAGTATACTTTTTCAAGACATTACTTCCACACTGGACTAACTTCTTCTCGTCCAGCTCCTCTACATATGTTTTCCAGAAACCCACGCCCAGAACAACCGGAAACTATCGAAAACTTGCAAAAAACCACTTGTCAGAACTCCATCTGAACGTAACATTGAGAACACAAAAGTGCAGTGAAAGTCATCGATGAAAGAGAGAAAGAGAACGAAAAAAGTGGTTGAGAAATATCCGGTTCTATTCTAAACGTCGTCAACAATTTCTCCTTTTTTGTTGTGCTCCGCGAGCTCCCCGTATTGAGGAAATGAGCCTGTGTGCGCGAGAGAAAAGAAGGAAAAGTATGCTCGCTGTTGGAAAAAAGAAGAAGATTCTGTATATGGTGTCCCTCTTTCCAAACTCATTTGTGAAGATTTCGCAATCTTCTCTTCTTTTTTCTCCATCTAATTCTCTTTTTATGGCATTGCAGTAACAATTTTTCCAACTTTAGTGCTCCAGATGTTCCATTCCCTGAATCGGAGGAGTGTGCGCACATCTTGCAAAAACCGCGTGCGGCGCGTTGCAAATGGGCGGAGTCGGTGATCTGGAACCCTTTTTCCACCGTTTCATCCATATTTATTGAAAAAAACTACATAAATGCTCAATCTTGATTAATGTTCGAAATTTTTTCTTCATTGTGAGCATGAAAAATAAATAAAATTTCCAAACACGTTTTTCTACAGAACGAGTCATAAAAATCGATCTTTGGAAAATATTTTTTCTAAATATGTCTTGATTTTCCAAAAACATGGTAATCTAAATACTAAGACGAACTACTGTGACTTGTTCAAATTGTTCTTCTCGTCTATGATTTCAACTTTGAAAAAGTTTTTGATTGCACTTAGTCTTTATTTTCAGATGGCCACTGGTCTCTCAGCAGAACCACTCTCCAGTCAAAAGCGATGGGTTGTAATTTACCCAGCTTACATTGATAAGAAGAAGACAACCAAGCAAGGACGAAAGATTTCTAAACTTCTGGTATGCTTTTCAATTCAAGAAAAATTTATATAATGTCAGTTATTCAGGCTGTCGACAATCCAACCTCTGCTGAAATTCACGATGTTCTCGCCGCTGTTGGATTCAATCCACTTCTAGAACGAACAAAATGTTATCCACGAGACGGTGATCGTGATTTTGAAGTTCAAGGACGTGTTCGAGTTCAGCTGAAAAATGATGATGGAACACCGAAGCATGCACAAAAAACGAGTAAGTATTGTATTGTGACGTTTCTCTCGAAGAAGTTCTAGACAACTTTTTTCAAAACTGTTAATCAGCAAAAATAAAGTCAACAGATTATTTTTGAAACCATATGCTCAAAAGGAACATATATTATTCCAGGAGATGAAGTCTTCAAACTGGCGGCCGAGATGATTCCAAAACTGAAGACACGTCAACCAGGATATTCCGCTCCAGCAGTCGCATCGAGTTCGGGAGCCGCTGGAAAGAAGAATAAGAAGAAGAAGTAAAATCATTTTGTTTTTATGTTTACTCGTAATATTTATTTGAATTTATAAGCATGAAAAATTAATTGAACTTTTCTAATCTTTGTGAACGTTTTCAGAGCTTCTCTTTTTGGGAACTGTAAATTCTCAATACTGAGTGCACACTCCTGTTTCTCACACTTATTGGAGGATTGTGCGAAAGCTTGTTCATTTTTCTTGCTGTAGTAGGGAATTTGTGTTTGTGAAGTGAGAAAGCTGAATCAGAATTTCGAATTTATCTCGGGTTGTTGGTTTTACAGTGAAAACAAAAGAACGTGGCTATCGGGATAGAGAAAAGATGATTATCTCAGAATAGTTATACTTTTTGGTTTGTTTCAGGGTTAAGAGAGACGGGGTAACATTAGAAAAAAGATAGGGTACAGTGAAATAAATTATTTTGATTATTTTGCAAGTGGAGAAGATAAAAAGATAGAATGATGGGACAGAATTGAAAATTTCAGTTCATAGTTAAATAATTTAAAGTCGAGGGAACAATGATAGAGATCGGTTATAATAAAATCATTCGGTGAAAAGATAAGGATACTGACGGGCCATTCTGGCTAGAGGTTCAGTGCAGGTTGGAATGGCGCGGACCATTTTAATGACAGTCTTGAAAGATTCCAAGGATTTTCGGAGAAGATCAGCTGGTGTCTCATTTTTTCGATCGGTTTCCTGAAACAGAGGTTTAAATCAACAATAAATTACATTTTGCTACAACTCACATGTACGAGTCGAATGAAATGAGTATTGAACTCACTCATTCCTCCACGCATCTCTACAGGAATGAACGGTAATATTTGTTCCAACAAGTTTCTCAGAAGCACAATTTTCAGAGAGGTTCCAACATCCTTTAGTCTCATTTTGTTCAACTCCTTGAACAGAATATCGTTTTGAAGTTGATCGATGCGAACTGCCTCATTGTATCGGTTTTGGAGCAACGCTTGCATATTCTGTCCGACAATCATTCCACCGGGTCCTCCAATAGCCATTCCGCGAAGCATACCAGGGTCGTATTGAGGACGAACTGGTGGAAGGCCTGACTTGTCCTTTTCGTAATCAGTCCACGCGTCTCTCATTTCTTGCTCAGTGAGTTTCTCCTCTTCGACATTGGCAAAGAGAGTGTCATGCTCAATGTAATCGACAACAGCGCTTGGATTCTGATGGATGACGTCGGCAAGAAGACGATCTTTTGGTGGAGCACAAGCAATCTCCACATCCGGATCGAATTCCGACGGTGTAAATTGATAGAGTTCTGTCAGATCATGACCCAAATAATGTCGTTGAATTTGTGCCTCGTCGACCACTCTCATAGATGTCGACTCCTTCGTTACTTGTCTTTTATAGATACGTTCTTCCATGGTTCCTTGTGCGATGAATCGATAGATATAGACAGGTTTTGTTTGTCCAAAACGGTATACACGGAACAAAGATTGAGTATCATGAGATGGATTCCAGCAAGCGTCGAAAATGACAACGCGATTGGCAGCGACCATGTTGGTTCCAAGAGATCCGGCACGCGTTGATATGAGCATCAATCTGAACAATAGTTCATTGAGAAAACTTCAAGAAATTCTATCTAGATCACAAAAGTGATTCGAGCATTAGGAAAACTACTACCTTACCGAGCTCTCAAATTTTCGGGACTGTTGAATTCTGTTTGCACATAATCACGTTTTCCTGTTTGAACAGATCCATCAATAACCATATAATCTTCCCCTTCTAGCCATGACCATGTTTCTCCTTCTTGATTCAAAGCTTCATGTCCATCGGCAAACCATTGACCAGTTCCAGCCATGTATTCAAGCATTCGCTTTATTAGAGAGAGCGACTCAAGAGATTGAGAGAAGACGAGTCTGAAATGGAATAAGTCATTACTTCCATTTTTCATTAAAGTAAACTCACAATTTATCACCGATCTCTTCGCATTTTTTGATAATTTGCATAAGAAGAACCAACTTGTTACTCAATGTGTAATCATCTCGATCATCATCACTGACCATCTTTGAGAACCATCCGTTATACTCTGGAGGAGTGTCAGTATCACGGATATCTGCATCTTCCCCTGCCAAACGGCGTGAGGATCTAATTCCTTCTTGAAGAATATTCATTGCAGCATCTTCTCCGTCATCATCATCGTTTCCTCTTCCTCTTTTAGTGCGTTTTGGAGCTTTCTTCTCCTTCTTATTTTTCTTGTTGTTCTTCTTCTTTTTCGATCCTCCTTCTTCGTCTGAGGAAGCAACAAAACTAGCTTCGGACTCCGATTGAGATGAGTAACTAAGCACGGATTCTTCCGACTCGCTAGCTGAGTCATCTATGAAATCAGCTTCTTCTTCAGCATCCTCCTTTAGCATTCGCTCTCGTTCCAATCGTTGTTCATGGAGAATCAGCTGATAAGGATGAGTCCAAATACGAGAGAACATGTGGTAATCAGGGAGAAGGCGTTTCGAGAGACCAGTGTTTCCAACTACATCATTCAGGAATGTGGTGTATAGAGCACATTGTCGTTCTGTCAATCTCACATTGATCACATACTCTTGCTTAGGAGGAATTGCTTCGGTCAACACTCGATAATCTTTGCGATCAACGCATTTCTTCAAATGATCATAGAGAACGTGGCATCGGCGTTTCATGAAGGAAACTTCAAGAGAAGATGCATCTTTGGTCCTACCGCGATTGATGATGTTGACAAATCGATTGGCGAACTCAGTCTTTGTTCCCAATAGTCCTGGCTTCACAAAATTCACCATGCAATGATACTCCATGAGATTGTTTTGAAGTGGGGTTCCAGTCAAACACAGTCTTCTCTTCGTTTTAATCTTCACCATACATTTCGATAAAGCAGATTCATCGTTCTTTAACTTGTGTGCTTCATCGCAAACAATCAAATCGGGTCCCGGATTCTGAAGATACTTTCTGAAGTCTTCCTTTGCTTTTGTAAGTTTTCGACTGAGCTTAGTCTTCTTTCTTTTCGGATCATCTTCACAGGTAAGGATGCGGAACATATCATATCCAATTATCATCACACTTGGATCTAAAAAAAGGTAATCCAAATTAATATGTTTTAAACCAAATAAATCCTTACTCTTGCAGTTATGCCATCTCTGTAACGCTCTTCTACGTTCATCTACATCTTTGAGTGAATCTAATTCCTTAACTTGAATCGAATCGAGTTCTTCATCATTTTCGATCAACCATTTTTGAAATTCTTTAAACCAATTGATAATCACATTTTTCGGCACAACAACCAAAACTCTTTTGCATTTCTCTCCGAGTTTTTCATGATTCATAACGGTATGGAGGAAAGTGATGACTTGTAGTGTTTTTCCGAGACCCATACAATGAGCCAGAATTCCACCGGATCCCTCAGTGTCGAGACGATCGAGTGATTCGAATGCACAATCATACATAAACTGAATTCCATGAGCTTGATGCGGCTTCAAAATTCGAACAAGAGAATTGTGAACTTCGACTGGTGTCTTCGGATCACCAGATGAATCTGGATCAAGAACCACACTTTTCAGTTTTCTATGTGATGATGTTCCAGTGAGAAGTTCAGTTAGGTCTTCTCCTTCTTCCAGAATAATTCCATTGAATTCTTTCTGCTTCTTTTCCAATCTCTTTCTCCTGTCTTTCTCGGCTTTCTCTGCATCAATGGTTTCTTTTGCAAGATCAGCACTATTCATAATGATTCCTTTCTTCTTCTTTTCTGGTTCTTTTTTGGTCTTTCTTTTTGATTTACGACTTGTTTCGATTGATCCATCAGAAGAATCATTGTCATCTTCAGATTCAGATTCGGATTCAGATCCAGATTCCATCTTCTTCTTTTTATCAGCTTTCTTAGTTCTCTTCTTATCATCGTCAGAATCTTTCTCTTCTTCTTCAGAACTGATAACTGTTCTCCGTTTTTTCGGCTCTGGAATGACTTCACGATCCGATTCGTCAGATTTTTCCACCGAGACTCTGCCGACCGCATCTCTTTTCTTTTTCTTTGATACAATCATTTCCTCGGGATCAGATTCAGACTTTTCAGGTTCAGATGATTCGCTTTCTGACTCTTCTTCTTCTTCAGAAGATGATTTAGGATGTTTTCTGAAATTAATGTTACAATGGCAACGGTTTTCTATCAACTCTTCTTTACCGTTTCTTTGACTTTTCATGCTTTCTCGATTTGGGAACTTCATCATCGGAATCCACGGATGATTTCTTTGTTTTCCTTTTTTCTGATACCCTCGTCTTCTTCACTTTCTTACTTTTCTCGTCTTCTGAATCTTCGTCTTCATCCGACGACTCTTTTCTAGATTTTTTTGATGACGATTTCTTCTTTGGAGCATCTGATTCGTCCGACTCTGCAGCCTTCTTCGCTAGCTTTCCCTTCTTTTTTTTATTCGATGCACGTTCTTCTTCTGAATCTTCTTCTTCTGATTCTGATTTTGACGCTGATTTTCCACGAATTTGAACCCGCGCGTTTCGTCTTGGCTTATCTGATTCCGAAGCATCGGACACCTCGGATGATTCTGAGGAATCGGTTCGCTTTCGTTTTTTTAACGAAGATTGCTTCTTCGACTTCTTAACTTTCACTTCCTCCTCATCTGACTCTTCAGATTCAGACGACTCCACCTTTTTATTTTTCTTTTCTTTCTTCTTATTATCTTTTTTCGTTTTCTTGCTGACTGCTTCGTCGTCACTGTCTATTTCAGAAGACTTTCCACTCCGCTTCGGTTTCTTAGCTGGTTTCTTCGGAGATTCATCTTCATCGTCGTCATCTTCATCAGAGGAAGCGACGCGTCTTCTGAAAATATTATAATCATTTCTCAAACAAGAAAATAAAAGTAATGAGACAACAAAAAATTGTTGTACAAAGACTGTAACTTTATGACCGATAAATAAATAAATACATTTCTGCCATACATTTTTTCTAGAAAACCAACCTTTTCGGTGTTGCTTTTTTCTTAGCTTGTCTCTTTGGAGTCTTTCCCTCCTTTTCTCTTTTTTCTTTCAGTTTTTGAGCTCTTTTCTCTTTTCGTTCCTTTTCTATCTGTGCAGCAAGCTCGAGATCCTCATCATCGATGACTTGAACGCTGAAAATTCGATTTGAAATTCAATATCTCAATGTGAATGAATCAAACTTACTCAGACTCTTCCGACTCACTGGTGTCTTTCATCGGCCGATCTGGAAAACTGACCAGTATTTAACTGTATCACGATTAAGAGAACGAAGTTATACAAAAAGAGTCGTAGGAAACAAAATCTCTAAAAACCGAACGGGTAAGAAGATGTATAGGAACGAACCGGCACGAGGAAGAGACATAGTATTGGGGTCGATGGGAGACATAAACGGCTCAGAAGAGACACAGAGATGTTGAAGAACGGCGAGAGAGTATTTTGAAACGAGAGGGTATAGAGAAACGAGACAAAAAAATGATGACGTGGAAAATATGGAATTTTGGAAAATCAAAATTTTGGTTTATCTGAATTGCTCAGAGCCAGATTAGTATAAAATTGGGATGTTACTGTTGCGAACAGTATAGAAGCACCGTAATCCGAGAGTGATTTTCTCAGGCGTCCACTATCCCTATGATGAGAAGATTCGACAAATTTATCATATTTTCTAACGCTAATAATCACAGTTTGATTTTTCAAAAAAAATCAGTTCAAAAATCTTCTTCAAAATGCAACAAGCTATCAAAAAAAAATTCAAAAAATTTCAACTTCCCAAAGTTTTCCCCAAATGTTTGCGCGGAAATTAAGGTGCATCGGACGTAAACACCGTGACGGTAGGATGCGGACGCTGGAGCCAGCTGACTGGAAGGAACACCGCTGGTGAGGTCATGATATTTTATGGTCTTTCAGAACATCCATGAATCATTTTTGTTTATTTTTAAACCCGTTGTGAAGAAAAACTGCCTTCAATCATCTGTGTGGTTTCCCTGTGATCAGATGATTTATACTTGAATGCAAACCATATAATTAAAGCTTTGAAGCGAAGGTTCGTATTTTGGAAAAATTTGATGTTTCCTGAGATTTTATTATTCAAATTTTTGATAGGTTCGAGCATTTGTGAAATCTGGCTCCACAACTTCGTGTTCCCTGAGAACCACGTTTGTAATTCTCTCATGTTTGATATCTTCCAATCCCTCTCTTCCAATGTCCACTTGTATTTCCACATAACTATTCCCATGATTCTGATATCACATCTCAAATCTTGTTTCGATTCTTCTAGACGTTTTCTGACTCACTTTTTTCTTTCTTTCCTCTCTGTTTTCTTCCTTCCAATTTACACTTTCGCAACGCCCTATTGCCTAACCTTTGCTATCGTGAGACGTTTGTTATCAAGTTCGCTTTCGTTTTTCTTCTTTTTTCTGCTGATCATCATCATCATCGAATAGCCACCTGACATTCAGAGTTCTCTCTTGCTCATTCCTTATATTTTAGCCATCAGTAGCTAATCTGATTGTGATTTTTTGTATTCCCTGTATCCCTCTTGAGTGTCCCCGAAGCTTCAATCATTATGCTTATCCACACAAAGATTGGCTACGAAAAGGCTATGCACAAACAAATACACACCGATTCCTCTTTTTTCCTATTTCTTGAGAAAAGATAGTAGAGAAAAAAAAAGAAAAACCTCCGCCTCCTTCCAACAACATCGTTTTCTTTTATTTTCCTTTGGTTTTCTCTTGGCTTTCTTCCAAAAACGTAGTCAACGTCTTCGGGGCTTTCTTTTTCTTCTTCCCTCATTTTTCCTCCTTTTCTTCTCCGATATGGAACGATGGGAGTGGTGTGTTGTGTGTTTCGTGAGTTTTTTTCCACATACTCCTCTTACTCTTTTCGCGCAGTGAAGAGAGGGCGACTGAGGTCGGAGAAAAAAAGAGAGTGAGGACAGAAGGAAGAAACGAAACGAAAATAACTGAATCAATACATCTGTGGGGATGGCGGTGTGAGAAGCAGAAGAAAAAGAAGAAGATGACGAGGGTGGGAGGGCCGTGCTCCACAACGGCTTCTCTCCTCCCCCATTATATGTGTGTGCTTCTCCTTTTACTAGAGTCCGTCTTTTTCGTTGTCGTCGACGTCCCCGCCTTTTTCCGGAATACGAAAGTAGGTCTAGTTAATGGTTAACCACCTCTTTTTTCTGGAGGAGAGGGAGAGAAAGCTTTTTCTTTAATTGCTCTTTGCAACTTTTCCAACTTCTGAGACGCAACTTGCCATTTTTAGAAACTGATATGGCTTAAGACTATATTTCTTGGCATCTCTTCTCATAGCTCGTAATGTTGAGAGTCCCGTCTAGAGGGAGTAAAGATAATTAGGAACTGAAATAGAAACTTGGAAGTTAGCTACGCCCCTGTTTCTTGTGTTAATCTCTTTTAATTGGGCACCAAATATATGCTATCTCTTTTCTTATTGTTTTTTTTGCTCGTTTTTCTTTTCTCCATAAACCTTTTGAGAGTTAAATCGTTCAGAATAATGTCGTTCTCCGGCTTGCGTAAGCAATTCAACAAGGCCAATCAGTACCTTTCGGAAACGATGGGTGCTGCGGAGCCAACAAAACTCGACGATGTATTCAATGATATGGAGAAGAACATTGACACAACATACAATTTGGTCACGGATCTCGTCGCTGGAACCAACGAATACCTTCAACCAAATCCAGCTACTCGTGCAAAAATGGCCACTCAAGTTGCTCTTTCAAAAGTGCGCGGAACCACAAAGACGTCCCCATATCCGCAAACGGAGGGAATGCTTGCTGACGTCATGCAAAAGTATGGGCAACAATTGGGAGAAAATAGCGATTTGGGAAAGGTTCGTCATCACATCAAATCACATTTTTTCATGTTAAAAATAAGAGAAAACCATTTTTGGAGCCAGTAAAAAAAGTAAATATTTGCACACTTTCAGGCATTGAACGATGCGGCGGAAGGATACCGACAGATGGCTGACATCAAGTATCAAATGGAGGATAATGTCAAACAGAATTTTCTGGACCCTTTGATGCATTTGCAGAATAATGAGTTGAAAGATGTGAACGTAAGTTTTTTTTCATTCAGAAAATATTTTTAACTGTACCGTTAATGGCAATATCAAATATTGAAAACATGAGACTATCGAAACATTTTATTTTAGACCATTCGGCTGAAGAAAAAAATAACTTAATTTTCAGCACCATCGTACGAAACTGAAGGGTCGCCGACTTGACTATGACTGTAAGAAACGTCAGCAGCGACGAGACGATGAAATGATTCAGGCCGAAGAAAAACTGGAAGAATCGAAACGGCTCGCCGAAATGTCAATGTTCAATGTGCTCAGCAATGATGTAAGCAACTAATCCCTGTCTTCTCATAACTCATTTTTCATTTACTAGGTCGAGCAAATCTCCCAACTACGTGCACTCATCGAAGCGCAACTCGATTTTCATCGACAGACTGCACAATGTCTCGAAAATCTGCAACAGCAACTCGGTCACCGTATCAAAGATGCTGGTTCACGGCCCAGAGAGGAGCACGTGCCGTTGCCAGTGCTGGGAAACGAGAGTAGAACTCCAAGATCGAGGTTAGTAGCATGATGGATTCGGAAATTAAATTAGTAGTTGTGTCGTAGAAGGCTGTGTTGGGTGTATTCCTGATTTTCGTTCCTATTTTCAATTTTTTTTGCTGATTCACCGAGTCTACCAAACATCGGTGTCATGCTCGAAGCGTATCATTTTCTCTTCTGACCTCGTATAATTTTTATTCTGCAGATTTTGCATTATTCCTCCCTCTCCCTATATATTTGCAGGTCCAAGCTCTTTGTAGCGCTGCGCATGAAATCGGGAGAATAAAGAGTGAGCAGTGAAGCATCATTCACGAGTATTAAAAACAGAGCAAGAAGAGAGAAAAGATGAATATGTGTGCGCGAGAGCGGGTATGATTGATTACCTCGTTTTTCTGAAGTGAAAGAAGGACTTTGCTTTCCCTCGAATAGGAAGATGAGGAGATGAAAAATAGAGAGTTTAATGAGCCAATGACACGAAAACATGTTTGGAATAAATGATCTATCGGGGAAAGGAGAACCGGAAATAGCCGGAAACCGACAGTATTATTGTTTTGTGTTGTTTTGCTTTGCTTTGCATGCTGGAAGCCTCTTCCAAAACATCTCTTCAGTTTCAGGTCTCCTGCTCCATCAGAGATGACTCACAATTCCGTTCCATCATCCGTAAGTTTCATCATTCAATCTTTGTTTCAAATATAGAACGTGTTCCCAGTTTAAGGTCGCTCAAAACGGAGGAGGAATGCCTCAGGCTCCACCAGCCTATCAGGGACCACCACCCGGCGGACTGCCACCTCCACTGTCCCAACAACAGAAACCACAATGCAGAGCGCTGTTCGATTTCGATGCCCAAAGTGAAGGAGAATTGGATTTCAAGGAAGGCACACTCATTGAGTTGGTCTCCCAAATCGACGAGAATTGGTATGAAGGACGTTTCAATGGAAAAACTGGACTGTTTCCTGTCACATATGTGCAGGTGTTGGTGCCACTTAAATAATTCATTGTGTTATATTTCTCCTATTTCTTCTGTGTCTTTGTCTGCTGTTTTATTGCCAATCGCCCCCATCACAAGCCATGCATCCCAATTCTTTGCCCCTGTTTTCTTCAAAATCTCACTTTCTCTTAGGAAATTGAAAAGTACCAGAAAGAGGTCTACCGAAAAAGGTTCCGAGGTTTTATGGTCTCTATGAGACTCTCGTTTCTGATACAAGCCGGGAAAAATGTGTTAACTTTTAGAACTAGCTTTATTTCTTTCTAGAAACTTCATAGAAATTTGTAGCCTGAACTGAAGATTTTCATGTTTTCTTCCTCGCTCTTCCAATCCCTCACCTGTTTCATTGCCCTTCTCATCAGGTCCCTGTGCCCAAATTCATGTATTTAAGAATATGCTTTACTAACTTCTATGTCTATAATCTCTACTTTCACAAATTTCTTTGCTCCCGATGCGTTTCCCTCAAAAGCAATAATCTTTTACCAAAGTTTTTTCCTGTACTCTCTCTGCTCTCCCAACATACACTACCAAAAGCCACTTGTGCATTTTCTCTTATAAAATAGCATGTTAGATTTACATTTACATTAGCTTTATTTATTAGTAACTTATTTTCAAATCTACTTACCTTTATTTTATTGTATTTTCATTATGAAAACTTACTGATTATGTATTAATGACACCAAAAACTCGATTCCTTTAGCCGAAAAGCGGTATGAGCAGACTATTGAGAAGTTCCATACCACTTTGTACAACCAAAGAGATCGAGAAACTGGAGAAGGAATAATAGAGAAGAATTAATAGAATCAGTTGAGGAATAAATAGAAGGAAGTCGTCTTGTGACTGTCATTTTCCTTTCCTCATCGACCATTTTTATACCACACAGGAGGAGATCAAAATCAGAAGAAGAGGGAAAGTAGGCGGTCCAGTCACCCCACCCCTTTCTCTCTTCATTTTCTTTCTTCTATGCCTTCTTCAAGTTGCAAGATGGACAATGGGCACCCCACTGGGCTGAAAGATCCGATTGCGCTGATTAACCGATGAAGGAAAATGAGATGAAAATGTTGGAAAAAGGAGAGAAAAGTGAAAACGAGAGACAGATCCGGTTGAATTGGAATGAGGCTTCTCTCCGGATTTTCGAGAGATGACATTTCGAGATTTTAGATTTTCAAGATTCAGGTCGACGCACTATTTCCATTATGAACAAAAGGATATATCAAAAGTGCACTCGTTCTGGGAATTTCTATTCAAAATTATTGGGAATTTCACTAAAAAGTTGTAAGCGAGAGTTTTTCATTTTTCGAAAATTCGGTTTTTGGGAGTTCAGGGCTCTCAAAAACCACCTAATTCTTGCAAGGCTGTCTCAAATACTTTGGGTTTTCTGATCCTTTTTATTTACTGAGAAGGCAAACCTCATCAACTAAAAGAAGGGAGAACCAAGCTGGCAAAAATGAACGATGGAGAACTTTTACAGTATCAATTACTTTGGGATCTGCTCTCTTCCTCTCTAAATTGTTCTCCAAAAATAGAAAATAACATCTAAAAAGAAGCTAAATCTACAGCATTTCTGAAAGCTTCCCAATTCTAGAAATCTCAGAAAAAGCTGTTTTTGAAGTGATACGAATACTAAAATATTCAAAGAGAAAAATACGAATTTTGAGTCGCTAAGCGACGAATTCTTGTCTAGAGAAAAAAGCTCTTTGGGAACAAATTATAGGGTGTGAGAAGATTCGTATTCTTCTTTTTCCTGTTTTTCCCTTTTCTGTTGTTGTATTGACAGAAATGAAGTTAATATTTGTAACTCTCCAGGGATACTTTTTAATGAATAAACCACAAGCTTCAGCTGTATTCAATGAAATTCTGCTCCAAATTATGTATTATACACGTATATTTACCATTTTGAAAGTTCACTCAAATCACATGTTTTTCTTTTTTCCAAAAAAAAGAAACGCAAAAACACATGTTTGATTTTATCTCGAAAATGGTCTATTCGAGAGAAGGAAACAAGAAAAAAACTGGATCTGGAATTGACTATTTCAATGGAAAAGATTTGAATCATTTGAGGTTTCAAGAATAATTTCGAAGAACTTTTTCAATTTTAGACCCATATGGAAATCAACTTTGAATTTTCTTTTCAGATGGAACATTCCTTGAGTTAGGATCATTTTTCATATGAAGCAAAACAGTGAGACTCGTATTCTTCACAGATTTTCAGATTCTCCGAGTCTCTCTCTTGTTAAAATTTCCGTTCTAAACTAGTACCCTCCAGTTTGAAGCAATAAAGAACCCCGGAAAAAAGAAACAGTTCTCCAGAAAACTGACGAAAAGAGCTTTTCAAAATGGCACATGGAAGCCAGTTATATGACTGAAAGCCAGCAGAAAAATGAAAAGAAAAAAAAGAGAAACGAGAGAAGGAAAGGAAGAAAAAGAATGCACCTGTTTTCACACTTTGTAATGTGAAGAAGAGAAAAAAGAGAAGAAAGTTTGAATGGATTCTGGGACCACGACCAGAAATCAAGAGAAAGAATATGGGAAAAGCAATAAAATGAAATGGAAAACGGGTTTTTGAGAAGTTCAAAGTTGAGCTGATCCTGGATTTCTCAACAGAGCATCAAGAGAGATTTGGTGTGGTTTGGAAGTCAAACATCTCGTTTTTCACGAGTTCAAGTTTATAGTAATTTCAGTTGTTGCAGAAACAGTTACACTCGAACATCTCACTATGTCGATTTGCATAACAAATGATGTTTTAAAATAAGTACCAATTAAAAACGTCTACTACAAACATGAATATCTGAATTCAGTCTAAGCATTCAACCTACATATAAGATTATCCGAACCACCAAGACATCTTCTCTAACTTGTCCAAACAGAAACTTCAAAAACTTGTTTAATGTTTATGATGAAGTTTTAGTGGAGCTTTCAAATAAAAGAAATACTGGGAATGGGTGCAACAGATTCGAATCGAGAAAAAACTTTATCACAAGTATAAAATCCATGAACAATCAAAAATTACACCAGAAACAATTTCTTCAATTCAGTCTACATCCATCAGAGAAAACAAATGAGTGTCAAGTTTCCACTCCGGATGTGCTTTGAAAAACTCAACAATATCTTCATTTCTTGGTCTCTGGTTCGTAGGAATATTCTCATTTGTAACTCGATGAATCAATGGAATTCGTGTTTCCGGAGACATGTGCACTATTTTGAACACATTCTGAAGATTAAATCCCACGTTCATTAGAAAATTAGTTTTTTGCTGTTCAGCTTCTATATCAGCTTCTTTATTATTATCAGGTGGTTTGGGGAGTTTGGAGAGCATTGGAATGCCTGAAAACGAATTTGTATCGGTTTGAAAATAATAATTTAGTGAAATTTTAGAAATGATAATGTAAAAAAAGTTACAAACTGAGATGGAAGTCTGGTCAAAAAAGTTTCCGGCACCTGGACAAACTGTCAAAGTTTCTCTGGGTTGATTTACGAAAACAAAATTTATTCGAGATTTCCAGATAATAAGAATCAGCTTCCAACTGATTGATATTGTTCACTTAATCCCTCATCATTCTGTAATTAGCTGTGAAATAATTTCGAGACGAATTTAATTTTAAATTTTTTATTGCAATCTTTAAGATTGTTTTCTCAGAATTTAATAAATAATTCACAAAAAGAGAAAGAAAATATGGAAACTGGGGGCTTTTCAAACAAGTTGAAGAGTTATTTAGGGGGTGGAGGGGGAGGGGATTTCCAGAGATCACATAAATAAAACAAGAATGGATACGAGTGGATAGTCAAGGAATACATATAAATCATCATGAAATCTCACATGTTTTGTCTCTTTTTGTCTGTAAAATAGACAGAAAGAGAAATTGCCCGAAATAAGAGAGAGAGAATTGAAGAAAGAATAGAGATATTTTGTATTGAGAATGGAAGAAAGAATGAGATGCACCAGTTTTAGTTTTTTCTTTCGCATTTTGTAATGTGCAGTATCCCGGCCAGGTAGACATAACCCATTACAGTAATCGAAAAGAGTGCACACATAAATAAAATACATAGAAGTAACCGGATGTTTAAGACGAGAAAAGGGATATATTTGGATTGGGGGGAGATTAGGAAATTATTGAATCAATATGATGCAATTGAGCAATTTTTAAGACACAAGAGTTATGGGACAGCGATATTAAACAGGGGAGGGAGAGAAGGGAACTACGGGTGTTTTGACTTTTTAGCAGCCGGTTGTTGACCGTCTTTTTTCTGAGACTGTTGCTGCTGTTGCTGCTGTTGTTGTGCTGCAGCAGTCAAAAGAAGCAGAGTGTTCGGATCCGAAACCATCATCTGTTGAAGAACTGCGGGATTCTGAAGCAATGCACTCAACAGAAGTGGGTTGATGTCTTCTGCCGATCCGGATGATGATGACGTGGCAGCTTGTGCAGCTGCAGATGACGTGGATGGTGTGGAAGACGTGGCAGCTACTGATGTCGTGGCGGCGGTTGATGTGGAAGGAGTGGAGGCAACCGATTGGAACTTCTGGAATCAAGAGAAGAGTGATTTATTATTGAAAACGATTAATTCTTACCTGTTTCGATGTTGTCGGTGTACTTGGGACAGATGCCTGAGTCTGAGCAGCCTGAGCAGCAGCAATCATTGCAGCCATCGATGCAGCATTAGCAGTTGATGAAGAGGATGCGTTGGATTGCATACCGTATCCACCATACATTATCTGTTGAATAGCGGCTGCTTGTTGGTATTGTTGAAGGATTAGTTGCATTTGCATCATCTCCAATTGCGACTTCGCCATGGCATCTTGTTGAGAAGCGGCTGCTTGAGCTGCTGCCTGAGCGGCGGCGGTGGCTGAAAATAAGGAACTTGTTCAGATTCAAATTCAGAGAATAGCTGAACTTACCACTTCTAGACTTGGCTGAACTCGTTGCTGCAGCAGTCTGTTGTTGTTGTACTTGTTGTGCAGCAGCCAGAGCCATCAATTGAGCATTTGCAGCAGCAGCCGACGTGGATGGAGTCAATGAAGGAGCAGGTGTAGATGGAACAGAAGGTGTTTGAATTGTGGATTCTCCTCCAATACGATCACTATGCTTCCCTCCAAGTGTCAAATGAGCAAGTAAAGCACTTTGAGAATGAACATTATAATCTGGATTAGCATCCAACCAAGACGACAATTCATTAGTTTTTGGCCATCTCGTTGCTGCCAATGGCTCACCAGTCTTTCGATTGAATACCGCAATCATATCTTCGAATTGGAGAGAATTTCCAACTTTGATGTTACACGTGGCGGATGCTCCCGGAGTCTGAGGCTCGGACTTTAGTTCAACTTTCGGCGTTGCTGGTTTGGGAGTGGCCACTGGAGTCGGTCGACTACTTGCTGCTTTCGCGGCTGCGAGAGCTCCAGATACAGCTGCTCCTGATCCAGTACCAGTTCCAGTCATTTCATTGAATAATGAAAGATCAATCGTCCACTCTGGATTTGACATTGCAAATACAGTGAGATCTCGGATTTGTGGACGTTTTGAATCGGGAAGTGGTTCTTTTGTTGACTTATGGATCATTGGAATCTTCGCATCCTTCGACATTGTATTCAGTTTCGCAAGTTCAGTCATTCCAACTCCAGCAATTTCCAGAATTCGAAGAATCAACAATTCCTCTTGACTCTTGACAACTTGTTGAGCTTGTGCTGCTTGTGCTGCCTGTTGAGCTGCTTGTTGTGCTTGTTGAGCCTGCTGAGCCTGTTGTTGCTGTTGTTGTTGAGCAGCGGCGGCAGCAGCAGCTAATGCTGCAGCTTGGGCAGATGCTGCAGCAGTTGCAGACGATGTGGATTCCTTTGGAGTTGCAGATGGTTTTGTCTTCTTTTGAGTAGACGGAGTGGATGTTCCAGTAGAAGATTGTCCAGTTAATGAAGCGAGTGCAGCTGGATTCATAGACATTGCAAGGATAGCCTCAAGAATTTGTTGCTGTTGCTGTTGTTCGGCACTTGAAGATGCAGATGAAGTCGATTGTGCAGCAGCTTGAGCCAATGCAATCGCAGCGGCTTGAGCCTGAGCTTGAGCTTGAGCCTGTTGACTGCTTGCTTTTGATGTACTTGGCTGTTGCTGTTGCTGAGCTTGTTGCTGTTGTTGAACTGCTCCAGCAATAAGCATTGTGAGCATCTGACTGATCGTTTGTTGCTGAGCAGCAGTCATATTCTGTGTTCCAGTTGAAGCCATCATTTGAGGCATCAACATCAGAGCAAGCATACTCGCGTAGTCGTTAGCTCCTCCTTGACCCATCAGCATCTGTTGCATTGCTCTCATCTTTGCATCATTATCATTATTCGGTCGTTTCCGATTTCCTTTTCTTGATGCTGATGAACTTGGAGTCACAGATGCTTGTTGTTGCTGTTGGAGTCGTAGGAATTGAGCTTGAGCTGCTGCAACTGTCGCCATGTCCTTCTTCTCTTCAGTGTCACTGTCATTGACGGATTCCACGTCACCAACACCGCACCATTTTCCAGCTTCGACAGTGGTCACGATTTCGATGACACGGCGGAGGAGTGTGGTCTCGGATGGTCGAACGATCTGAAATTTATGAAAATTAATGATGTGTTAACATTTGTTGAAATTCTGAAACTTACCTTTGTGAATGCAGGTTTATTCAAAACATTCGCTGCCAACTGATCCAATCCACATTGATCACAAATCTCGATGAGCTCCTTATCGTGCTGGCTGCTCCATCCACTTGGCATTCCAGTCGTCTCACAAATCGAAAGATCTGCTACTTCGAGACTTTCAGCCAACAAATGCACCTTCCGAATCACATTAATTCGATTGAGCATCTTGATTGCTTTGCGATGTGGCATTGGATCAATCGACATTGCTCTTTTCAGATCAATCGGCTTCAAATCGTTATTTCCTTGAGCTCTTCTACACATTGCCAGTACACACATGAACTGTTCATGACATTCGTCGTCACTCTTCTTCTCGAGAATCGGTGAAAATGCACGGAATGAATTCCAGTCTTCCATCGCTGATTCAGTCTTTTGATTCTTGACTCCAAACGATCGAAGAACTCGAATGAATTCTTGTTCCTCTCGCTTCGTCCATTTCAGTTTATCATAGACTGGATCATGAACACTACGTTGAGAAGTCAGAAGAAGTCGTCGGAATCTAACCCAGAATTCAGCTTGACCTGGCCACATCGGCAAGTTTTTGTCATTGAAACAGAGATTTTCATCCGCACGGATAGCTTCATAATTCTCCAATCCATGTCTCCAACATCCAATCAAGAAACATTTGTCACAATCAGAATCCCATCCGTCCACAAATGTCTCCGATACAATTGGCATTTCTTTCAACTTGATATCCGACCACTTGACACTCATATCCTCAACAAGTGCTCGTTCATCTCCAATGATATGAGTCTCCAGATGTTTCAACATATCAATTTTCTGCATCAACTTATTCGCATGTCGATGAACGTGCCGTTGGAATGCTGAATCCAGTGCAAAACTCGGTGGATTGAATTCAGGTAGAGCCGCCCATCCTTGACTGTACATTGATCCAGCACCAATTTTCTTGTCAGAGAATTCTTGGGGTTTGATCAAGTTGAAAACGAATTGTCTGACACGATCATCTCCTCTGAATTCACGAACACAATGAAGAAGAAGAGTTCGACACATGTGCTCAATATCCTGGATATCGATTTCGAGTTCTCCGTACTTTCGAATATCTTCCCATCGTCCCCATCCGTATTGTGCAAGGACTTTCTCGACTTTGAAGTATTCTGCTTTGCTGGTTGCCAACTCATCTGGACGATAACTTCCCGAGTAATCACCATCTTCATCATCTCCTTTCCTTCTTTTTCTTTTCTCTCCGTTTCCTCTTTTCCTCTTTCCAGATTCTTCACTTCCATCTGAATCAACTTCATCAATCTTGTTCTCTTCGAATCGTTTCGTCCGTTTACGTGGCTCCTCCAGAATCAGTTCTCTTCCATCTGGAGTTGCTGTGGCCTTCTCGACATCAACTTGTGCTTTCTCAGCCCACTTCGTCCAGAATTCAGGATCATCAATATCAATGTCATCTCCCTTATTATGAGTGGAATTAAATGTGGCTTTTGCGAAAAGAGATCCTTTTTGACCTGCTTCAAGAGTAATCGTCTGAGTTCTTCGTTGCAAAATCGTCTCGATATCTTCTTCATTGAACTTGGCAGACTCATTCTCTTCGTCCATAATTGAACCGTAAGCTCCCTTCTTCAACAACTCCTCAACATCCTTTTTACTCAGCGCGGTTCCTTCTGCTTTCAATGCTGTCGTGGATTGAAGTACGGCTTTATCAAGACCTAATTTCAGAGAAGCCTTATCAAACATCTCTCTTTCGTAGGTATTCGAAGTGATCAATCGATACACTTTCACAAGTTTCTTCTGTCCAATACGATGACATCTTGCTTGAGCTTGAAGATCATTCTGAGGGTTCCAGTCCGAATCAAAGATGATTACGGTATCAGCTGCTGTCAAATTGATACCAAGACCACCGGCTCGAGTACAGAGAAGGAAAACGAATCGATCGGAATCTGAAAGAAATAATTGATAATGAATCTTTGTTTTCTCTTGTTTTCAAAATTGAAACGTTCAATTATTCAAACAAAAACTCACTTTCTTTACTGAATCGATCGATAGCTGCCTGTCTGAGATCTCCTCGAACATTTCCGTCGATCCGTTCGAATGGATAACTCATAGTGATCAAGAACTCTTCCAAAAGATCCAAAACTTTGACCATTTGAGAGAAAATCAACACTTTGTGTCCATCTTTCCTCAGTTTCGGAAGCAATTTCTCAATGAGAACAACTTTTCCGGATGCTTGAACAAGAGCCTTCTGTGCCAGTGTTTCATCGTCCCAATCCGGATGAGCAAGACGGAAATCATTCATGATTGTCTCTTCTGCACCGTTGATCAAGAATGGATGATTACAACATTTTCTCAATTCCATCATCACATTCATGAGCGATGGAGCTGATGTTCCTTTACACAAATGACTGAAATTTCGTTCGAGAATTGCACGATAAAACTTCTTTTGCATATCGGATAGCTGTACTTCAATGATGGTTTCCTCTTTTGGTCCAAGTGATTTCTCTACATCTTCTTTCAATCTTCTCAACATCATCGGCTTCAGAATCTCCTGGAGTTTTTGTACTTGATCATCAGTTTGACACGATCCGAATTGTTCTAGGAAGTTCGCGGAGTTGTCGAATTGTTGTGGATGGAGGAAGTTTAGAAGAGAGAAGAGTTCTTCGATATTATTCTGAAGTGGAGTTCCAGTCAGAAGTACTCGATGTTCCATTCGGAATGCTAGCAATCCATTGACCAAAAGTTTACAGTTTCGGTTTTTGAGACGGTGAGCCTCATCGATAACACACACTCTCCATGGAATCTTTTTCAAGAATTCCACATCAGATACAACAGTTTCGAATGTGGTGATCAATGCATCGATTTTCACAAAATTCTTCTTCCAATTCTTGGATCCAGAATGTCTTTTATCGTAAAACACTTCGTATTGTTGAAGAACTTCTCTGGCATGTGCACTTCCATGATATACAATTGCATTCATATCAGTCCATGTCTCGAATTCTCTCACCCAATTTTGGATTGTTGAGAGTGGAACAACAACCAGAAATGGTCCATGGATTCCGTAATCGTAGATTTGAGAGAGGAATGTGATCGTCTGAACTGTCTTTCCGAGACCCATTTCGTCGGCGAGAATACAGTTTTGGCTGAAATACAAATACTTTTGAAATTTTGAAATTATAAATTTTGGAGTCAGAAGTTTTTTGGTTTTTTAAATTTTTCAGAAAAATGTTTTTATAAACTTACGCATTATAATAGCAGTACAGCAGCCAATCAACGCCTTCAAACTGATATTCTCTCAAAGAATTTCCATTTTTCCAGACTTTCAACGTGCTCATATTCTTCCATTCGTTCGGTTCCGGACGGTTTTTGTCTCGAACTTTGGCTGGATCAATTACTTGCCGTTGTCTCCATAATTCGACTTTATCCTCTGGAATATTCTCGATTGGTTCCCAAGTGACTTCTTCGTAACCAAGAGATTTCCATTTGATCAAAACGAATTCCTGTCCATCATCCTCAGTTATCATGTCAACAACTCGATCGACTATCACAAAATCCGAATTGAAATCTTCGTCATCTTCGATATAAGAAACTAGTTTTTTGGCTTTAAATCTCTTAATTTTAGCCTCAACTCGTTTATCAATCTCCAGAAGTTCCGGGAACGTCTTCCATTCACAATGACAATACGCCCTTCCCTTCCATTTAATCAGAAATTGCTCAACTTCAACTTCTTCCGCCGGCACTTCAGTCGTTCCATTCTCTTTGGATGTTGCTGCCTCTTTCTGATCTTCTGATTTTTCAGCTGGTCCTTCCTTCATCTCAGCGTCATCTTCTCCTTCTTTCACATCTGATTTCCCTTCTAAATCTTCTTCCGTTATCACTGGAACTTGGATCTTTTCCATTCGAACATTCAGAATCTTCTCAACAATCAACGCGTTCGGATCGGGAGCTGGAGTATCAATCTTCATCAGAAATTCCTCATCTTCATCAACTTCTGCTTCACCTCCTTCTCCATTCTCTTCAACATCAGCTTTCTTCCTTCCACCACCACCACCTTTCTTCTTTCCTCTTCCACGTTGAGGGTAGAAGTCGTCGTCATCAGAATCATCCACACTTTTCTTCTTTTTTGACTTTGACACAACGACCGGCCTTCGATATGATTTCTTTTTTGTGGTAGAAGTTCCAGGAGTAGACATCATTGGAGTGGCTGGAGTCGATGGTTCAGTGAATCCGTCATTCGTCTCACTCGGCGCTTCACTCATATCTTTTGTTATAGTTGACATGTCATCGTCATCTTCTTCTTTTATATCATCTTTCGATGATTTCGCCGAAGAGCCCTCTTCTGGAAGATCTTCATCATCCTGAGCCTCATCATCATCTCCAAATGTCTCTTCAACTCCAGCAAAGTTCTCGATATCTTCCAAAAGAACAGGTGTAGACTCTTCTGGTTCCATTTGAGAATTAGATTCCCCCGGACTCAATGTGCTCTGACTCTGACTCTCACTTATCTGACCTCGTTGACTCCTCTCTTCATCTGGTTCTTCTGATTTGAGGTCGTCAATTTCGTCTAACGGATCGAGTGTTATATCATCAAGTGGATCTTTCTCCTCTTCCTCTTCATTCAACGTATTCCCATTGTTGTAATGCTTCTCGGGAGTCATATCTTTTTCATCCTCATTCACATCTTCCTCCTTTTTCTCAACAACTTCATCAGCCTCCTCTCGATATGATTCTTCTTCTTTTTCTTCTTTTAGTTCTTCTTGAGGATACGAAGAAGAAGAAGATGCAGTTTCTTTGAATATTTCATCCTTCATCTCATCATTGAACTCTTCCGATGGATTAACAACTGAATCTGCATTCTCGGGCTCTTGTGATTGAGATGGATATTCGAAAGGCTCATCAATCTTCTGCTCCTCTTGAATCAGTTGATCCTGAATCTGTTGTTGTTGTTGTTGCTGAATTTGTTCATGATTCGGAATCGGATTCTGATGACTAAGACTCTGGTTTTGAATCTGCTCCATTGGTTGAGTAGGCGGAGCCATAATCGGATCAGACACAGCTGGTGACGGCTGCTGTTGATTCATCGTCGTTTCCGACGGAACAGAATCTTGATATCCAGATGATGCTGGATAATCCGAATATCCTGGATACTGATTCTGATGGGTCTGACTTTGAGGTCTTTGCTGTTCCATTGCTTCAGGTTTCATCGAAGATGGAGCAGTGCTTGTAGATCCAATACCGTATCCAGATGGATGTTGTTGTTGATGTGGATGTGGTTGTTGAGGTGGATGTTGCATGGGGACTGAAGCAGGCTGCTGGTGTGGTTGAGGCGGTTGAGGAGGCTGCTGGTGAGGATGTTGTTGTGTAGGATAACCGCTCATCTGGAACTAGAAATAATTGCAAATAAAGAGTTTAGATAGAGAAAAAATGAGTTGGATTGCATACAGTAATTCAATATTTTTTAAAAATAATTTTAGGATTCAAAAACCTACATTTTGATGTTGATGTTGTTGAGCATGTTGCTGCTGCTGCTGCTGTTGTTGATACTGCGCATACATTGGATGTTGCTGTTGCTGAGCATATGGGTTTCCAGTTGACGACCCATTCTCCATTCCATTATAAGAGGCTTGCTGCTGATATGCTGGCGGCTTCTCTGGCTCCATTTTCACTTGAGGAACACTCGGAATCGATGGAATCTGCTCTTGTGGTTGCATCGAGGGTGTTGGCTCCGGTGGCACGATCGACTCCTTGCTCTCCGTTGAACTGGCTCCAGAACCAGCACCTCCGTATCCTTCATGATAGACAGAAATCAGAGTTCTTGATTTATCAGCAGTGATATTCAACTGAACTTGACTACCACTCTGATTCACATGAACTGGAACTTGCTGATTCTGGTTCGGCGTCATTGATTGTGATGACGTTGGAGGGGGTTGATGGTGTCCTCCGGCAGAAGCAGCAGCAGCTGCAGCCGCCTGTTGTTGTTGCCACTGAGCATGCTGGAGCTGCTGACCGTATCGATAGTGATCGGCCTGCATCTGATTCAATTTAACTTGAAGTGTTTGAACTTCTGCATCAGCTGCTGCATTTCTGGGCAGATTGAAGAGTTGTTGCATGCGGGCCTTGTATTCAGAGCATGTCTTCTCAAGTTGAGCCAGTACTCCCTGGAAAAGGAAACAGATTTTGTAGAAGAACAGAATTCAAACATTCCGACTCACCATCAACTCATTAACCTGTCTCGCCCACTGATCTTGTTGTTGTCCCATTTGCATAGGTTGTGACGTCACTGGTGGTGCACCTTGTACTTGTGGAGCTCCACCATATCCCTGATATCCATCCCAATATCCGGGTGGTGCCTGCTGTTGGCTCTGTGGGGGATACTGATGCCTCATATGAGCAGCTTGTGGTGCATACGGTGACTGTTGTGATGGTGGAGGTGGATAACCAGTTGATGCTTGTGGTGGATATCCATATCCAGGATAACCGGGTGGTTGACCCTGTTGAGGTTGTGCTTGTTGAGGTGGTCCTCTCTGATGATACATCTGCTGATAGTTCTGAGGTGGGGCCTGTGGATATTGCCCTTGTGGTGGTCCTCCTGATGCGGGTCCTGGCCGGTACCCTTGTTGTGAAGGTCCATTGGAACCTTGTTGATAGTGAGGTGGAGGAGCGCCACCGTACATACCCATTTGGTTCTGAAAATACTATCAAACGGGATTATTTTGATCTTTTTGAATGTAGCTGTTGAACATTTTTATATTTCCAGGAGTGGGGTTTCTCAGATTTTTGCAGTGAGAATTTCAGAATTATTTCTGGACTCCTAGCCAGTCTGCCTATTCGAGTTTTTGGAAATCTGAGTTTCTGGATGTACATACTCACAGATATGCAAATTTCAAAAAAAAGACTTACCGGATATGCATTTTGTCTCATCATAGGATTATTTGCCATCGAAGCCATCGATGCCATCGGATCCATCTGAGCAGCTGCTGCAGCCGCTGCTGCCGCCGCTTCTGCTTGAGCCTTTTTTGACTTTCCACGTGGCTTTTTAGCAGGCGGAGGTTGTGGTTGAGCGGACTGTGGAGGTGGCTGTTGTGATGGAACTGGAGGGGCCATTTGATGCATATGTTGCTGCTGTTGCATCATCATCATTTGTTGATGATGTTGCTGTTCATATGGATTCATTGGTTGTCCTGGATACCGTTGTTGTTGTGGTACACCGACTGGCGGTTGAGCTTGTGGTGGCTGTTGTGGTGGACCGCCCATCATTGTGTAGTCTGTCATTTGGCTCATTTGTGGTACATAATCGTCGCCTGCAAGATTTATGAGAATTAATTAGAGAGAATGGGGGGATGGGGTGCTTATTTCTAATGAGATTATGGATTTGAATGGATCTACAGTACCAGAGTGTATACAGAAAACTGGAAATCTCGACTTTCAGATAGTATTTTTACAACTTTTTGTCATTTTTACTGGAAAATCACAGTTTTCAGTAGAATTTCAGTGTATTTATTATTTTTTAATCCTAATTTTTCTTCTTTTCTCTTCTTTTATCTTCAAATTCATCCCCAATACTCACCTTCATCCATTTTTAATATATTGTGTGTTGGCGAGTGTAGAAGATAATAACAAAGCGATTAATTTGAGTAGAAAATGAGGTTAAATTGTTGAAAGCGAAAATAAAAAAAACAAATATTCTTCAGAGATTCAAGTGTGAAATCCGCCACACTTTCTTCTTTCTTCTCGGCTCTTTTTCGGTTGACTGATTAATTTTCAGACAATTTTCAGCAGCCTATCATCTGAAAAAAGAATAGAAATTAGTGAGAAAGAGGGAAAAGGAAGAATACTGTATTTAAGAGTAAAAAAGAAAAGAATATTGGAAAGAATGAAGCTGGTAGATCAAAAAATTCAATGATTTTGTTGTTTCGAGAGATTTTCAGAGCAAGGTTTTCATGGTAGGTCAAAAATGGAGAAAACTTCATATCCGAAAGGATGAGGAAGAAAGTTTCTGAAATGATACGGCTACTGTATGAAAAACTGAAAAACGTGAATCCAACTATGATGATAACAGCAACATAAGTTAATGATCAGAGAATCTAGGAAATCAATAAGCATTTGTAGATCAAACTTCTAGGAACGGTGGGCCGAGTTCGTTATTCTTCCCAACTACAAGAGTTAGAATCTGAAAGATTTTAGAAGGAAAGGGAAACTTTCAGAAAAAAGTGCACCATTCTTACTGTCTGAACTGGAAAATCGTGGCTAATTTTAATGAGAATTCGACTACTTTTCTTGTTATTTTCCTCACCTCACCCGCCAAAACATTTGAGAAATCATTTTTCGATATTTTCATGTAAAAAAAGGAAACCCGCGAAAATAAGTTATTGAAAATGAAGACAAAAAAATTAGCGTAACCAAAAAAGATGGGTTTGATCTGATTTTCAAAATTAGTTATAAAAAAGAAGAATGGTTCAGATTATTTCAAAATTTAGGAAATTCTGAATTTCCGAAACTGTAAATTTAAACATGATTTTTGAATCCATTTTTGCTCATTTTGAGCTCAAAATCTTATCTGGATTGTTTATGAATTTGTGAATCAGTAAGAGATCAATCTATTGAATTTCTAAAGTTTTGGGGTAAAAAATAGAAAAATAGGAACAAAAGAAGTGATACGGTAGTTTGAAACTGTTCAAAATTAAATATTACAATAAAAGTTCGATGAATTGTTTGAAGGTAAGAAAAGAAGAAAAAGGAAGTAGAAAGGACGAAGTTTCTTGAATCAAAAAGACGCAAATTTTGCAGATGTTATCATGATGAAGACCCCAAAAAAGACCAAAAAAGGAGGGGAAAACGAGTGTTGTTCTTCGAGAAAAAGTCTTCGGTTTTTTCAATTTGATGAGTGAGTGTCTGTGTGTGTAGGGGGGTGCGTATGCAATGGCAATGGGAGAAAAAAACGGGGCGAATGAGTAGAAGAAGAGGAGTCGACCCCCCGAGTTGAGAAATATTAAGGAACATGATAGAGACGCAGAGAGAGTGAAGAAAAGAAAGAAGGCGAAAAGGAATAAGAAGAACACAAGAAACGGACAAACAGGCCAGCACACCAACCACTGGCCACTGTCTTCTTCCGTGTCTCCTCATATTTTGTAGTGTCTCGATACTAGTGCTGTTTGGTCGTCTCCCTCTCTCACTCTCATCCATTTCTCTAATCGATTTGTATGGGATTGGAGTAGAAAAAGAGTGAGACAGAGGGAGAAGGTGTTATGTGCTATGTGTGTGGCCAGCAGTCTCTTTCTCTGTGTGCTGCGCAAAGCGGCCCCCGGTGTGTATGTGCTGTTGTTGATGATGACGGCTGACCAAGAAGAAGAAGGAGAAGATGAAATTGAAGATGATGATGATGAAGGTTTTGGTTGAAGGTAAGAAGAAGAAGGAGTTGAAGAAGAAGAAAGAAGGCTAAGTGTTTTTTCATCTATTCGTTCTTTTTTTTTTCGTATTCATCATCATTCTAACCAATGAACGCAATGATTAACTGTCGTCTAGATAACGGTTTCCAGGTATTACGGTACTTTTGTGTCACATGAATTTTTCGTTTTCGTTTAGTTTGTTTGTATATGAAGACTGATGTTCTGGTGGTTTCTTATTTGAAGAAGACCTATGAAAAAGAGAATCCAATACAAATTTTATGACGTGGCAATGTGAATTCACTCTCAAAAGCACGTACGTGGTCAAGTAAGAAAGGTAGACACGAGATATTTAATGATGGGGAGAAACCCGACAGATGGCTTAATACTACCCTTTGGATTGACATGTGGTGAAAGAAATTTAGGAACATTTACTCGCAATTTTCGGAGAGAAACGAAATCAGAACTCTTGATTCATAGAGATCTAGATAACTTTTCTGAATTCTACTCTCTTTTCGAATACCAGCGTCACAAGAATAACGAATAAATAACTTTACCGAAAAGGTATTTTTATTCACTATTTGAGATAAGAATCTAATGAAATTTCAAAGGTCAGCTAGTTGAAATCCACATCTTTGGAGGCTACAAGGTACTGTAATTTTTAAAAGAAAATGCCAGCATCCACGTCATAAAAAGAAGTAATCAGAATTTTCGAAAGAAATTAAAAAATAACAGTAACTCGGAATCTTCTAGAAGCTATACGCAATCTCGAGGTCACCAGAATGCGCATTTGCGTAAAAAGTCTACCCAAAGTTGGCACGATGCCAAGTTCTTGTTAGAGGACAGAGAGAAAGAGGGATAGAGAATATTGGCAAAGTGCCAAGCGCCGTTTCGAACGGCAGGGGACCGAGAGAAAGAGAGCGACTCGACATGAATAGATGGTGACTGTTTTGAGGGATTAACATTCTTTTTTTTTCAGAATTTCCCATGATTTTTGCAAATGCGCTCTACCGTAACCCAATCGAAACTGCCACTTTTTCCCTGCGTCTCTTCATTTTCTATGAAATTTTTTGAGTTTCGGTAGAGCGCAAATGTTGAAAATTCACCTCGACAGTATGAATTCTGAAAATCCATGAAGTGATCACAGAAATGTGCAAAATCTACGTAAAAACACAGGGAAAAAACGAAAAGAGATTCAGAATCATGACCTAGTATAAAATGATGACGGAGAAGCATGTGCAAAACTTGGTTTTTGCTGTGTCGGGTGTGTGTGTGTATGTGAGTGTTATTGGCCAACAACCCCAACACAAAAACGCGCACATTCTCTCTTTCCCTCTCTCTCTCTTTCTCCCGTTTTCTTCCATCTGCTCTTCTCAATTTCACCTGTTCTCTGATCGTGTTCTTCTTTTCTGACCACTGCGTCTTTTTTTGCCTAATATTCCCTTTACTAACCAACCAACCAATCGCATACTACTATTACGCGAGACGGACGGACGGAAAGAAATGAGAGAAGAGGGACACCGATAGAGAGAGAGAGTGTGCGCAGAATCGAGCGGCGTCTGGGAAGAGATGGTTGACGCTGCTATGAGTGCGCGCAGAAAAATGAAGGAACTCATAAAACACTCACACACAAGCCTCCTCCATCCCTCCCCCCAACTGTCCTTCTTTTCTCATTTCTACCAGAGGTGCGCCCCCCTACTCCTCTGATGTCGGCTGGTCGTTGATGATGGTGCCCTCTCTCACTCTCTAGACGTTTAGTTATATGAGAGAGGTGTGTGTGTGTGTTCTGTTTAAATGAGAAAAAACGATATACTGCATGCTTGCTTTTCATCGCCAGTCGGTACTCCAACCCCCCGATTGACTGAAAATGAATGATAGCGACGAGGTGAGCGAAGAAGAGAAAAAGAGAGAGCCGATAAGAATATGATAAGAAGAAGAAAGAAAGTGTTATGGTGTGACCATTAGTTCATTATTGTCGATTGCATGAAGGAAAAAGAGTGTAAAGTTTTGAAATGAAGACAGAAAACCTAATGATAATATTTGATAGGGAAGCACTTTCTACGAGAAATCGAAATGAATTGTAAATGAAACTGGGGATACTAAAATCGTTCTAGGAGACCGTGTACCGCTGAAAATCAAGTCTCAGTGAGAAAAGAAGCTCTACTGCAATATCAATTGTGATATTTGATCTCAGTTTTCACTCTAATGGAATATTAGATGTCTCAATTAGGGAATCCACCTATACCCGGTTCATAATGAAGCGCATTTGCTCAAAGAAGATTAACTCCAATTAATCCATCACAAATGTCGTCAGTTCAGGTAGAACCGACTTCTCTCTCATAAGAGCAAAAGCCAATTCCATAAAATAGAGAATGCACCGGGATTAGTAGAAGACAGAATGGAAAAGCATGGATGGATTCACATTTGAAAATTATGGAAAGAATTCGAATTTTTTCATCAGACATGTGGCTTCTGATGACTGATATGAATGAAAAAAAATAGATAATCGGGACAGGAATTGAGCATAACAAGATGAGATTACCTCAAAATAAGAGAGCTTTAATCTCTTCTTTTTTGGCTTCTTCTGATGTTTGTATATCAAAAAGAACTTATAATTCTGAGAACACTGGTTCAACTATACAATGTAAGTCTAGACAACAGAGCGAAGTGTGGCATTAGATGATTCCAAAAATAAAGAAAACCGGTAAACAAGTTTACTTGATACTCCAAATTACAGATACTAAAACAGCATTTTCCAGGTGAAAAACTGCAATTTGAGATGTCTGAAAACGGTCCAAAATGTGGGAAAACAAGGTGTTGTTGCCAGATTTCTATATTGAAAAAGTCAAAAATCAAGTCCCAAGATTACAGATTTAGAACTCATTTGTGCACCGAACACCAGCATGATGAGATCTGAAAGTACGTCGTTGGAGTGATTTTCTACAAAGTTTTGAAGTCGAAAATCCAGGAAAATCTTCTGGATAAATACTCGAAAGACGTCAATAAACTATCCAGTTTATTATGATAACAGTTTTAGGATCAAATCGTCCCACGGGTGTCACGATTTCGAGAAACAAGAGATTTCAGGGGTTTCTGTAGAAAAGCTGGAAAAGATCTACAGTAACCCTCTTTTGAAAAATTTCAAACTTTCTATTTCTAGAAAAAAAGGTCAAATTGCTCAAGGTTGTCTGGGATAGAGAACGCTACAGTAGCCTTCCGATTCAAAGATTTCGCCCTCGGGATTCAGATTTGCAGATCTTTGAGTAACCTCAAATTTCTGAATTTTGAAGTATCCAAGGGACACCGAAACTTACAGTAACCCTTGAACGAGAGACATGAAATTGCAGAAATAAAATTTTTTTCGAACCAAAAAAAGAGTAAGATAGTGAAACTAGACCGAATGAAGTGAGTACAACTTGAATCTTTTAGAAGATTCCATTGAATATTAGCATCACGAAGAATGAGAGAGAGAGCTCTCGGGTTTTTAATAAGCTCAAGATATGAAAGAAGAGAAATTGCCGAGGAATTGAAAAGAAGACGTCGTCCTACTCTATTCAGAATGAGGGAGTATGAGCCAAACAAGATGGGGAAAAGGGAGAAAAGAGGAGGATATATAATTTGTTGGAGGACACACGAGGATAGAAAAGGAGAACGGGATGGGATCAAACTAGAGACGCAGAGATATCTCTTTTCCTCACCGGGTGTGTGGCAGCTGGTGAGCTCCCCCCTTCTCTTCCCATTTTGGTCACTCTCTTGTTGTTTCCTCTGCTTCTTCCGAATACTGCTTCTTGTGCTCTGTTTGTGGTTCTTCTACTCCTTCTACTACAACTGCTTCTTCATTGAATGCTCCTCCTTTTTCCATGATGACGGGACACGACGTCGGTGCCGATCGTGAGAGAAGAAGAGGGGGGCTAGTGTCTAATACTCTGTCTCCATATATTGAATGCCGGAGAGCAGCATGAAATTGTTGTTGTGTCCAAATGTGAAATTTATTATAGGAAACTGGATAAAAGAGGGGAAGGAATGGGACGGAGGGATTTACATTTTGCATTAGGAAATTTCATCAAGAAGACGAGATTTTACTGGAAAACTGTAACTTGATCGCTTTCATGGTTCGAGATGATATATTTAATATGTTTTAAAATGGAATTTCGAAGTCTAAAAAAACTCGTTCCCGAGAATTAGGGTCTACTATTCAGTCTTCTTCGTAAATTGGGGTCATTCTAAATAGAAGAAGAAATAAAATAGCTTTTCTCATGTTTTCAGACCAGAAAACAACACAAAAACATGATTTTCCACTATGTAAATCAATTATATTCTCATAAATCATATACCTCACATGCAACATGCATAAATCTCTGAAAACCTTTCAGAATCCACTCAAATTTGTTTGAATCGCGCCTTTTTCTTGGTGTCATTGCAAGTGCGCCCCACTGCACTTCTTCTGAATTTCGTTGCGAGTACTCGCTTTTCTCCATTTCGTAAGCGATAAAAATAATGGTTAACGATAATTTATACTGATTTTCTACCGAATAATATGTTTTTAACAAGTTATTAGTTCTATATTGTTTGTTTCAAACCGCACCTATGTTTTTTTTTTCTTTCAGTTTCTGGCCTTAACTGAAATCTCTATTTTCAGCCATGGCTTCCGTCAAAGAAGAATTAATCAGCGAAGTGGAAAGCGAAGCGCAAGTCATGCAGATTGTCCAAGCGGCTCTTGAAGGAATCGATATGGATGCATTAACGAGTATGACACCGGGATTGCCACAAGTCGCAAGACAAAATGCGATTAATAGCCTTTTGGGATCGAAGAAGTTAGTTATTCAACAGGCTCCCGGTGGTCTTCTTCGACTGAAAGTTAATACAAGTCAACAAATTGCTGGAACCGAAGAAGAGCAAGTGGTAAGTAACTCACCAATAAGTAAAAATAGAGCCCTATCATTTGTTAAATGAAGGAAGAAGTTTAACCTCCTAGAAACCGTTTTAAGAACGCTCTTAAATACACCTCTCTCAAATTATTCTTCCAATGAATTTTTTTAAATAGATATATGGCCTGATCGAAGAATCGAAAACACGTGGAATCTGGATAAAAGAACTGCGCGATGGATCGGGACTCAATCAGCTCCAATTGAGAAAAACACTGAAATCTTTGGAAACGAAAAAGCTCATTAAAACTATCAAAGCTGTCGGAACCAGCAAGAAATGCTATATTGTGTTCGATTTGGAACCGGATATGTCATTGACAGGCGGCACATTCTATTCGGATCAACAATTAGATTCTGAATTGATTAACACATTGATCAGTGTCTGTGGATCGTATGCAAGCAGTCGAAGAAAGCATGCGATCGAATCAAATCCAAATAACATTCAAATGCAACGAGAATCGAGTTATATTCGGCCACAAGAGGTTTGTTTTCTTATTCATTTTTCGTCTCAAAAAGTCTGATAATCGTGGAAATCGCAGGAGTTGATTATTGCATTTAAAATAGAAACAAATATTCCGAAAACTTATTTTTCTCAAATTCAGCTGTATAGAAAATACAAACCGTATTATTTTTCAGATCGCCCAGTTCATAACTGAAAAGCGAGTGCTCAACGTTCCCCTCTCATTGGAAGATCTCGAACGAATTTTGGAAGTGGCTGTTCTAGATGGAACAATTGAAAGAAGAGCTGATGGAAAGATCCGAGCATGTGCCCCTCGTTCAAGTATTTCCCCATTAGTATCTGTTCCGTGTGCTGTTTGTCCAGTTGTCGAGGATTGTCGTCCTGGATATGTGATCTCACCACAATCTTGCGATTATATGAAAAACTGGTTGGCCGAGTTATAATGAAATGCACCATTCCTCTTTCATCTTATTTATTACTTCCGATTTTTGTTGATTTTGTCTTACTTTCCTTGTTTTGTTACAACACTTTATTGTTTCTGAAAAACCCACGTTCTTTCGCGCGTTAACCTCGTTCTTTAATAATAAAAATCATATCATATTCAACGTGAATCGCATCAACATCTCTCGCATTTCTTTATTTCCTATTACTTCCGAAAATCAATAAAAAAGTCGCCAACGCAATGATCATGATAATTGTTATCTCGATGCTTATCGTTATGTCTAGTCACACTTTCGTCGTTTTTTGTGCGAAGACGAAAAAAGAAAAGAAGGATAATTTATTGGCAGTGACTCCTCAGGTTATTAGGAATCTAGTGACAACAAAAAATACAAAGTTTTAGGCCAATACACCAAATAAAATAGGCAAAAAACCAATAATTGTCGACAGAGAAGATCGAGATTCTACAAGAACAAAAGCTGGAAACCGACATTTAAAAAGTAGTAAAGAACCTGATTCAACGTAAGAAATTTTTTGAGTTCGAGTAGTTTTTTAGTAAGAAAAGTTTGACTGAGTTCAGTAGAAAGAGCACTAAAATATCCTTTAAAGCTAGAAAATATTTCAGTGATGATGCTTTCAAAGACCTGGCCGCCCGTCTCCAAAAAAAGGAGAAACAAGATAAAACGAATGATTCACTTCTTGTAAATGATGATGAGAATCCATTAGTTCAACTCCAAATGCCAGAACGACCAGTTGTAGATTTGAAACAAGACGGTATCAAGTTAGATAATATAGTTCAAATGGAAAAGAAGCCAACATCAAAAGCACCTAATAATAAAGCACCAACTCCAACGACAGGTCCAATGACAGCTAAAGATGTATCAATATCAAATCAGATAGAGGAAGGAGAAAAGAAATCTAAGAAATCACAGAAAGGAGCTACTGTAACTGGAAAATCAAAATTAGAAAGTCCGATAAAAACGGATAAAACACAATCAGATCCACGTATTGATCCAACACAAATTGCCACGTTGGAAGAAGATGCGACGAAAAAAGAGAAAGAAACGAAGAAAGGTGATGGGTCACAGGTAAGGGTTTCTGGAATCGAAGTACTCGAGCAGACCGAAATTGAAAGTAAATAAACTATCACTTTTCAGAAGAAGACATCAGGATCTGCAAAGAAACTCATTAAAGATCCGAGTGTGAAAAGTAAGATTGGGGAGAAATAACGGATTCGACAAGCTGCTCACTCTTTTTGTTTTAAATTTTCAATAAAAATTTTGATTTGTTTTTTGTGATTGCAAAGAGAGTTGTCACATTGTCTTATGTTCTTTCTTTCAGTTTTCAACAAAAAACCCTCAATTTGAGAAGTTGTAAGTTCTTTCCGCGGCTTGCTTCAAAAACTAGTTCTGAATTCTGAATCCATTTTTTGATTTAGCCGTTTTTCGAATTCGTTCAGTTCAAAATGTATGAAATTCAGATACCGTAGAGTCAGATAGTGTTTCTTTGAAGCTCCAGTATGTATGTTCTCTAACTTTACCAAGGAAGCACTCATTTCGGTCAGCTGAAAATTAAAAAATTACTGTAGCCTTTCCCTTTTGAAAAATTCGTTTTTTTCATTGATTGAGATTTTCAGTATTATGATTCCATTGACCTAGAATAAAGTAATTGACAGAAAATGTTATATTTTCCAAATTTCAAAAGTTTTCCTTTCTGGTGTGGTGTATTCGGAGTGTGGAATATGACGGAAAAACAATTTCTCTAGAAGATTGGAGCCAACAGTAATCACTGAAGTTGGGAATTCCGACTTCCGAATTCCGTTCGTGGATCGAAAGTAATACAAATTTTCAGTCTCTGTAGATTAACAATACTTCGGTGTAAAGAGCTCTAAAATCTCCTTATTTTGTACCGAAATAGTTCGAGCAACATTTAATTTTTTTCTATAAATGGTTTCCACTTTTCTGAATTTTTTCGCAAAACAAACTCAAATTAAACACGCTTTCATTTCCACTAGACGGTAACCAATAGAACTGAATGATCCAATATTGTCCTATGTTTGGTTATGTAAATGCTCTCCCCTCCATCGCCACTTTCCAATATTTGATATGCCATTTTCCAATTTTTTATTCATCCATCCCACCTCTCCTATGCAAACCACGTATTTACACTACTCCTCTCTTCTCTTTTTGATCCAGGAATGAACAATATGGTCTTCAAATATTTCATACTGGTACTATCAATTGTTATGGTTATTGTCTTATTGCATCAGACCGAAAGGGTAAGTTTCCATAGGCGAGAAGTATGAGGATGTAATTGTGGGTGAGATGAGAACAGATGGATTTAAAATCAGGAATAAGAACGAGAAAAGAAATGGAGGCGGGTTTACATTGCCTCCAATCATCCGAATCTCTTTTTTGGACTCCGACCGAATTGGGAACGGTCAGTATGTCATGGGGCTATGATTCGATTCTAATTTACATGAGTTTTTATTCGGAACAGTTAGGATTAAGAATAGTGTCAATTGGGTTCTGCACGTATGGTCTCGTTAAAACGAAAAAATAATTTGAACGTTATTTTTAGTCTGAAAATTTTGAAAAGCTCCTTTAAAACTTCAAAAACATATATCTTCTCTTCAATATTTTCAATGAGCTTCTGTCACAGTTTTACAGTAATCCCCTCTGTGGCACCACTAATTGTCTCTTCTATGAATGTAAACCTAAAGTACTCGAGACCGCAACTTGATGATAATTCGAAAGAAAGTACCTAAAAACGAAAATTGAATGACGATTCTGAAGATTGGTCATGATTGTGTTATCAGTGAAAACGCCCCATGCTTTATTTATTTTAGTCTGCGGTACTCTCGATCTCTCACCCAATTTCCTCCGGCAGTTGTAATGTAATTCAACCACTTGTTCTATTCTTCTTCACCTTTTCAAACAGATGCACTGTCTTCTTAACTCCAGAAAAATCTAACAAGGAAAATTGATTTTTTTTTTCATTTCGTTATTTTAACTCCTGTATATTTTGAGTTCTGCCCTCCGAATGAGAATGAGAATTTCTCTTTTTGTTCGATATTCCATAAGATGATATGAATAACAATAGAGTGACTTGAACAGACTATGTTCCATTTTTTCCGAACTGGAGATATTGTACTGGAATTCCAGCCGTTTTTATTTGGTCTTTTCGATGAGTCTTTTTGAGTTCATCCCGATTGAAAACTCTTCAATAATTTTTAATTGATGAAGTCTTACTTCACCGTAAAATGAATAACACCTTTTTTGTTTCCTTTTCCGTAGTTGAATAGTATTGAGAACCGAACTATTACTTCCAGATATGATCGCTATGAACAATAATTTCAAATTCCTTCTCTTGATTTCTACTATAATTGTTTTTATATTTTTATTGCATCGGTCGGATAATGTGAGTTTTTTCTTTATAGTAAATCTAGGAATGAAACTAATTAGGTCGTTGGAGTATCCGGTCAGGAGAAGCTTGAAAAAGAGAGTGGACGTCTTGATTCGCTGATCGGATCCAAAGATGTATCACGAAATGCGCAACTCCGTGGCCGCGTGGCTGAACCGGTTCGGTTTTTGTTTTGGTTCAGAGCGATTTTTCATAAGTTCGAGTTGAACTGAAATCAAATTTCAGTTAATTTTGACGTGGGCTTCTAGATTTTTCACTATTTTATGGAATCAACTTCTGAAATATCGGATTTCTAGTACACGATGAATAGGTCACAACAAAGGTATCGTACTAGATTGAATCAACGATCTGAAAAGTGAGACACTTGATATAACAGTTATAAATTGGGTTCTCTCTTCCAATTCATTTCCCAATCTTGTTTTTTCAGATCTCATTCAACAATGAAACAGTATTCCAAGTGCAAGACTTCACTCCGAAGTTCTTTTCCAAGTGGGTATCCTGTGGAGAACGAAAATACCTGAATACCAATGTAAACGCCATTAAATTCTGGGATGACTTCAAAGGAAATTCTAATGAATGTGACAAAGAAGCCCAGATTTTACAGAATATGAAAGCACTTCCATTCCAGAATAGAGATGAGATGAAGTATGCCATACTACCGGTTCAAGTGAGTTTATTAGAAATTTCAGCCACCCTCTACTATTCAAAATCTTAACTGAAAATTTTGAAGTTTACAAATAAGAAGTTCAAATTCATATTAGAACCACGTTTAAAAATTTTGTGCAACGTTGAAAATATTCGAAACTTTTGTCTGTTTGTCTGTTTTTCCGCCTCAAAAAACTTCATTGAAAAATAATAATCACAAAATTGTGCAACATGGATTCTTCTTTTTCTTCTTTTCCTCCCCTTTCTTATCTTCCTCTTTCTTCTCATCATCTGTTCCACCGTTGAACGTTTCTTTCGTAGACAGGTAGTTCTTAGGCTGGGGTTCCACTGGCTTTTCGATCGTTTTCTTTTCCTTTTTACTAGAATTTTGAGTTGTCATTTTTGATGAATTATCATTTTTCTCATTTTTCCATTGTTCCTGTTTAATAACCATTTGTTTCATTCTCTCAACTTTCCTATCATATTCATCTCTTTCCTTCTCTTTTTCTTGGATTTCTTTTATTCTTTTTATTCTTCTTTCTTCCCTATCTCTTTCTCTTTCTTCCTTTTCTCTTGCTTTTTCTTCTTCTAATTCTTGTTTTTCTTTCTCTTCTCGAGCTTTTTTCCGCTGGACAAAACTGACAGTTTCCATTTCTTTTTTAGCTTTCGGTTCGGTTATTCCTCTCTTTTTACTCTTATTCATCGTTGATTCATTGAATTTTTCTTTCCACAGTTTAAGACTTTCCGTCAATTCTTTCAACTCAATTTCTTTTTTTCGAACCGCCCATTTCTCATAATTCAACTTATCCGAAAAGTCATCAAATGCTGTGATTTTCATGAATTCTGGTGGAACCAAATCGATTTCTTGATAGAATATTTCAAGATATCCTTCTGGAGTTTTATAATTGTAGAACTCATTTGGACTCGTCTTCTGAAAAAATGGTTCATCGGCTTGTATTTTTTCAAAAAGTGAGAAAAAACTGACATTATCATGCTTCATTTGTTCAATTTTCAAGACGATTGACTCATTTGGTTTCATAATTTTATATCCTTTTTTCGCATTGCAAGTGTAATTTTCTTGCATTTCAAAAAGTTTCATATCTTCTGATTTGAGAGAAATGAAGAAGGAATCGAAGTGAAGAATCACGAAAACAATTTTGTCAGTTGGATTATTGATAAATATTTCCATAGTTTCAGATGAAGAATAAATCAGTTTTTGCGGGTTGATTTTGAGAAGAAATGGAGAAATTTTGGTTGAAGATTCGGGATTCTCTGAAAATTTCTAGAAATTTCAAGAGTTTTCTGCCGTTCAAAACGTTCTGTTGTATTGAAAGTTTCTCTTATTTTTCACTAACGTTTCTCATTCTCTTTTTTCGAATCTTCTTTCTTTGAACTTTTCTTTGAATCTTCTTTTTCTAGAGGCGGAGGAGCTGGGGATTCTGGAGTTTCTGAAAAATTTGAAAACGTCATTTCAAAATTCTACAAATTTCTCACTTTTGTCTGGTATATCCTCTTCTGTTTTCGATTTGTCTTTTTCTTCCATTTTTGGAAATACAAGTTAATTTATTGAAATGAAAATTAAAATTTCTCACAAAAAATGTCAAGTATTATTCATCAAAATTTTCATAATTTTCAGAAATCTTCCAAAAATGTGTTCGTTACTCTCGGAATTGGACAGGACATTACAGCAGAGGAGGCGTTTGCGAAGGTGGGTGAGAGGGTTACGATAGTTATCCGTGATTCGAATACATAATTCGATGACCTGCCCCGTAAATCTATGCCATCCTACAGTAATCTTTCAGAAAATGAAAGAAATTGGCCAAGATGTCACATTCTACGGAGCCGATCCAATCGTTAAAGGAAATTCTGAACAGTATTCGAGAATTGGAAAATTCTTTCCATTTGCAGTAGGAGCAAAAGCTGGATACTCAACTGCCAGTGTTCTTTTGAACGGTTTGAAATCTTAACTGCTGCTCAGAAACTGTAACTTTATTATTCAGGAAATTATCTAGACGTCTCTGTTGTCCATGTTGATATTTACTACTTTTTGAGCGAAGTTTTGGGAGAAAAGGTGAGATTTCTAGAGGAAAAGTAATCCCCTAGGACTGCTTTCAGTTTGTTGATCATCTCTGGATGGACGCTGAATACGCAGAATATGGAATGTTTGATATGTTCTATAAAAACAGTCGAATGGATCGAGAAGGACTGACTTTCTGTCAAATGAGTTTAGAGGTATGACAACGTAGAGAGAAATTACCCAGATCAACATTCGAAAATAACTGGAAGATAATGTTTCAAACTAGTATTTTCCTTTATTTCAATGGCTAAAATAAAGCAATTATGCGCTATTGATAACGAATCAAATATTTTCGCTATCCCGTTTTCCCTCCCCAACTATCGTATTTTCAGGTCCATAATCCAAAACAAGGCCAGAAGGAACAATTCATGGAATTCATCAAAAACTTAATAAAAGAGAAACAATACGGTTTCTTCTTCAGTGAAAACGTGTCTCACATGAGGATGTGGTTATTCAACTTCGGAAGTCAGTACTGTGTCAAAAAGTTTTTCGCATAGTCATAATTTATTTGTAATGTTTTTATGTTTGTTGATTTTGTTTTTCTCCTCAATAAAACCTACTGGGATATTCAAACATTCTCAACACAATTATACAGTTGCGGCCACTGAATTTTCAACTTTTGTCGTTTTCAGTTCAACATTTTCGGCTACTTGGTACCGTAGTGAAAGCTCGTTCTTTTTGGGATGTCAGCCCAAAAACCGTCCCGATCTGAGAGAAATGCGCTGTAGGTGCGCCAACTTTTCATCTCAGTAACTGGGGATACATCGAAGATCTTGAACCCATCCTTGTGAACATAGTATCACTATTTCAGTTTCACTAAAACGTCTTGACATCGAGAAGAATCATAGTGATAATGGAGGTGACTGTCGTCTTGTTATCAGCGGCCTCCACCAATCTTATATTTATTTTTGTCTGTATGCATTGATTTTGTACTATTTCAAGTTTCTTATTCATTTTGCATATACGCTCTATAGAACTGTTTTTGTGTTTTGAATTATCAATGTAGCATTTTCCCCATACAACCTCGGAGAACTTACAGAGAAAAAACCATGAATATGAATTCATCGACAATGTCACCTGGTGGAATGACAATGAAGATGTGGCAATGGTATCATGTTGAATTAAACGATGTTATACTTTTTGAGGGATGGAAAGTTCGAGATTTTGGAAGTGAGCTCTTTATTGACATTGTAGCTATCACTATCCTACAGTTACCTTGTCTCCAATAAACCCAAAATCTCTTCGAAATTCTATTCATTTTCAGCAATGATTTGGAGTTGTTTTGTTGTTGGATTCGTTGGATTTCTCCTTGAATTTTTGAAATATTCAAGTTGGATGACATCTGAAAGAATGACTTCAGATATGGCTGATGTGAATGGACGAACCAAGTACGGTGGAATTGTAGTGCCTAGCAAGTACAGGAATAAACAGTGCGCCCTTTTTCGAATAGATAGGAAATATCTATTTTAAATCAAGATTTTCAGATTCTGGTCAAGTCACATCATTCAATCTTTTTATCACTTTTGGCAGACTCTGTTGGCATTTATTCTGATGAATATTTATATGACTTTCAATGTTAGTTTCAGACACATTTTGTTTGAAAAGAGAAAGTTATCCGAGAATTAAAAACTTTTTGGAGTTTTGATTCTCCTAATTGCGCTCAACCGCAATATATCCAGTTTTTCTTTGATTTCGTGTAACTTTCAATGGAGCACACTTGCATCATCGTTATCTCAATCTTATCCATTTTTCAGATCTACATATGTCTCTCACTCTGTCTAGGACTATCAATTGGTCATTTCTTCTTTGGTTCGAGAATTCATTAATCAATAATTTGTTCGTTTTCTCTAATTCTCTTCTCTCTAATCTTATCTTGCGTCTTTTAAACTGATAAAACCATTTATTATGTACATGTATATTGACTTGAACAATACTACAATCTAAATAGTACTGCTCTTTTCCCTTTACTTTTGCTTTGAATGGTTGAAAACACTTTTGATTTCTGGTTCCGATTTTTTATGATCGATGTGACTGCTACAGTATATTTCTAAAAAAAAAAACAACCTCTCAGAAATTAAATTTTCAGAATCAAAATGAAGATGTCCGGACCGCCGTTCATGCATATGTGGTTTCACACGAAACCAGAGGATACTGTACTTTTCAAAACTTGGAATGTAACAGATGCTGGGAGTAAGTCTGAATAAAATTGGATTGATATGATGGTCTGGCGCCTGATATCTTAGTTTCTTAGGAAACAGAAATCGAATGAGTATTATTTTTGTTTGAACTTGATAGTCGAACTTCTTCTTCTAGTCTTCTAGTGCCAATCTTCTTCTAGTGCCAATGTGCATATTTTCAGCAATGACATGGGTATGTGCAATAGTAGTCGTGGCTGGAATCCTTCTGGAAGCAATGAAATATATGAGATGGAAAATAGAAAAATGGCAGAAAAAGAAAGAAGAAGTAGTTAGCAGAGGGTAGGTTTTTAGAGGGGGAGGGGACCGGATCATCTACAGTAAGAGTTCACTAAAAACATTGAAAATTAGGAAACTGAGACTACCGTATTCCTACAGTATCCCAATGTCAATTTCATTCCAAAAGTGGATTATTTTCAGATATTTCACCCGACTCTTCGATCCAATCCACATGGCCCAATCGATTATTTTCATGATTCAATTGAGTTTCAGTTATATTCTAATGCTTTTATTCATGACATTTTCTGTTTGGTTGGGAATTGCAGTTGTTGTTGGATTAGGAATCGGTTATCTTATTTTTGGATCGAGAACTCTCAGTTCTGGATGATATAAAACATTTCAGTTGCAGATAATTTATAAATTATTTGAATTGTCTGAAAGTGTTTTCAATTTGTGATAAACCGAAGGAAGCGGTGAAATTTCGAGTTTTTTTTTGCATTTTTTGAGTTGGGAAAAAAGAAGATATTTACTAACGACAAAATCCAGATTTTATCTAGCGAACTTCCTCTCCTCATACCTGTCGCGGATGAGACTTGATCTCCAAGACTCCAAATCAAATTTTTTGAAAAATGATTTGATTTTTTGAGAAAATACAGCTTTCGACTAATTTTCAGTATTGAATCAAATTCTATCTATCCTATACTTTTTCATATCTGTCTTTAGGTATCATTAGATTTCATTTTTCGGCTGGGTGCGACATAGTACTTACAGTACTCCTACAGTAACCTAACCTTGAAAAATCGACGTCTATACTCTAACTTTTACAAAATCCATATTTCTAAATTCTCCAAATCTCCAGAAATGATGATGAATATGATGATGATGTATTTCCATTTCCGAATTGAAGAACCCATCCTATTCCGTCAATGGAAACCAACTGATACCCCTGGATACGTCTTCTCGTGTATTTCGATATTTATCATTGCGTTTTGTTTGGAATTATTGAAGTTCGGAAGAATGTGGATGACTCGAAAATCAAAAAGAATGGTATGAAAGTGACAGATCTTCACAAAACGAATAAAAATTGAACTATTTTTCACAGACTGTAGAATGTTGTTGTTCAACAAGTGATGGGATTTGGGGTATTCCAGAGACTACAGTAACAGAGCCACGCAACAAAGTATCTATTGCACCGTGAGTGTTTATGGTCTAGAGATAACCTAGGGCTCAGAACCTTAGTAAAAAATCTTTCAAATTTTCAGATTCACAATGGAATCCATATCAGACTGGAAGCATTTCATGTCGTCTACCCTTTACTTTGTACAAAATTTTGTGGATTACTCACTCATGCTCATAGCAATGACCTATAACTACCCACTATTGTTGTCCCTTTTGGCTGGTTAGAGTTTTCCGATTTCCAGATAAACCTCAAAAATCAAACTTTTCAGGTCATGCTGTCGGATATTTTCTAGTTGGACCCCTCATGACAATAGAGGAAAGTGAAGCCGCTGGAACGTGTTGTTCCTGAACTCTTCTACATTTTGATCTCTTTCTCGTTTTTACCGTCTTTTCCAAAGTTTCTAATAAATATAAAATCCTAACTCTCCACTCGAGACCTTGTTCATCCTAATTTCCCGCCGAACCCTTTTAAGATGGGCGGGGCTAAAAACGATTATCGATTTTTGACATTAGAGCGTACTTACTATCTGCAAAACATGTTTTTAAGTTGCCGGTTGTCGCATGTTCGCGGTAAGACCTTCAAATTATCGATTTTTTACCTAAAATATTTCGAGAATATTCGAAAGTATCTCGATACCACGTGTGCATTTTTCGTTTTTCCTTTTTTGGATTTCTGTTTTTTGGTAGTTTCCTGTGTATTGTTTTTATTAACCTGCAAGAGCAACTCTTCTTCAATTTTTCTAGCTAGGGCCAAGAAGAAATGAAGGAAACTACTGCTGAAACTGCTACCTGACTATAAAAATTCGGTTTAACATTTTATAAATCATATTTTTGTTATAACTGAAAATTTTTTCAATAAGTTTCTCTCATGAGTTTTTTGACGCAGTACACCACAAATTTTTTCTGAATTCGGAAATTATTGATTTTCTACAGTAGACCACAATGCGCGTAAGATAATAGACTTGGTGAGGTTCACCTCGACGTCAACATGCAGAGCCTGCAACGCGGGAAATCTTTTCGAAAGTACTTTCAGGCGCGTTTCTCTTCTTTTTATCCTACATGAAAGCGGTACTGTCGCTTCTTGTTTCGCTGTTTTTGCTTTTCAATATTCAGTTGTGTTCTGTTCAGTTAAATATTTCCGATATAATTTTTTAGGTAGACTGAAATACAAATTTTCTGTGAACTTTTGAGTAAAATTCAGAACCTCATACATCATGTTATAAGGGTAAGATGACAATTGCAAACGTTGAATGAACGTTTAAATTTTTCTACTAACTTCAATTATTTTTTCTCTTTAAAAAATTCAAGTTTTTTCTCGATGTAGGATTTGTTGTCGTGTTTACGGGAAAATAACGCACGGAAGTCTGTGAGGAGATCAATAATTGCATAATTGATTAGTTTATGTGAGACCATGATTCCACTCTCAGAACAGAAGCAATCCTTCTATGATCCTCTGTTTTGTTTCTCCTCGCCGTGTTCTTTTTTTTGCTCCAAATACCCCGTTTTTTCATTTTTTTTCGGGAGGCGTCCCAGAAAATAGTTAGCGCAGGCCGTGTTTAGAGGAGCATCGATCGATTTCGAATCCTACATCAGCATGCGCTGCTTTCCAGACAAGACACTCTCCTCTCCCTATTATATTTCGTTTCTTCATCTGTCAGACAACGAGAGCACGCTAGAAGGCGTGGTGTCCTCGCATAATTCCTTCACTCTTCACTCTCATTTTCCCATTTGAATTATCTTCGTCACGAGCTCTTCTATCTTGCTATTGCTATGGCAACGTCATCACTCACTTCTCAGTAATCTCTTCGAACCTTCACTCATTTGCGTTTCTTTCAGACTCGTAAGTATGGCTGACGAAGCAGCACCAGCCGGTGACAACGCCGAATACATCAAGATCAAGGTCGTTGGACAGGTAAAATTTATTTGTGCAGTTTTAGAAAAATAATAATTGTTTATTTCAGGACAGCAACGAAGTCCATTTCCGAGTCAAGTTCGGAACATCCATGGCCAAGCTGAAGAAGTCGTATGCCGACAGAACCGGAGTCTCAGTGAACAGCCTCCGGTTAGTTGAAAACTTTAAATTTCGATATAAACTTTGTATTTTCAGTTTCCTCTTCGACGGACGTCGCATCAACGACGAGGACACTCCAAAGACGCTTGAGATGGAGGACGATGACGTCATCGAAGTGTACCAAGAGCAGCTCGGAGGATCCTGCTTCTAATCTGTTGTATCTATCAAACTCTTACTACACTCTAATCCGAAGACAAAACCTTCCTCCACCCTTCCTTCCATTTCTGAGATACTCGGCTTGTTTCCCCGTTCATCGTCTCCAGGCGCGGTACCTCAGTATGCTGTCCCATAAATTCTCTTTTTTTCTTTCGACCTTTTAAAACATTTCGAACCGTATTATAATTAAAGTAAAGTCAATGACGTTTCAAATAACTTATTCATCCAAATAAACTCCCTCTGTTTTCGGATTTAAAAAAAGACGAACTCACATGAAATGCTAATGATTAAAGTACATTACAATAAATTATTTCGAAAGGAATTCAGATACACGTGACTCAATTACTCTCTCCGTGTATTCCCCGCTTGCCATGAAGTTTTCAATCTCTTCGACGGTTCGTGGCAGATCACTCAAATTCTCGTTTCCGGAAGCGCGAATAATGACGTCATCTTCGATACGAACACCGCCTGATCCACGGTATTTATCGATTTCAGTTTTAACCAAGAATGCGCTTTTTACTGGATCAGCGAGAGCTTCATCAAGAAGGAAGTCAATGAAGTAGCATCCTGGCTCGATAGTGATCGCCTGGAATAAAGTTGTTGTATTTACAGCAAGTTTCATTTCCATTTGAATTGCGATATCCTATATTCAAATTCGCCAAAAGACCGATATACTTACCATTCTCTCCATCAAAGTTCTGGTTGTTCTCAAACTTTTGAGACCTGGAAGAGTTGATCTTGGCGTAGCATCTCCCATATATCCACCACAATCATGAACATCCAATCCGATCAAATGACCCAATCCATGTGGCATAAAGACTGCTCCAACTCTTGCTTCTACAGCTTTATCAATATCTCCAACAATCAGTCCAGCTTTTTTCAGATGCTCCAGAATAACTTTCTCCGATAAAATGTGCATGTCAGTCCATCTGACACCTGGTTTTGCTTGCTTCAGAACGGCCAGATTGGCATCGAGAACAGCATTGTACACGATTTTTTGCTTCTCAGTGAACTTTCCATTCGATGGGAAAGAGGTGGTGATATCAGATGCGTAGCAATTGTATTCTGGACCCATATCGAACAGACACATGTCTCCGTCCTTGATGAATTTATCGTTCGGTGCATTTGCATGTCCGTAATGTAAGACGGATCCATTGCATCCGGTAGCAGCGATACACGTGTAAGCGAGATGACGACATCCACCATGATAATACGATGTATGACGGAAGAGACTCTGAAAAAGAGAAGTTTAGAATTCAGAATTTTCAGAAACAGACAACTTACCTCCAATTGATACTCATAAAGACCGGGTTTCATGTGTTTCATAGCTGCACGATGAGCTTCCGATGCAATTTTGCTGGCGTATCTCATAACATCGATTTCCTTTTCCGACTTAATAACTCTCAACTCGGCCATCACTTTGTAGAGAAGTTCAGTATTGACTTGGAAATCTTGGCTTCCGGCGAACTTTGGCTCGACAAGTACATCTCCAGAATCGGTATTCTCGGCGCGCTACAAGATGATAAAAGTTGGTTAAGATATGCATTCAGAAATTTTCTGACGAATTCAAATTAATTAAACTCACCAAAAGATAGACCTGCTTCACTGCCAACGCCTTCAATTTCTGTGCAATCGTCTGTTCTGAATCATTGAATACAACTTCGTCCACTGCATATTTCTCCTTGAAATACTTCTCATCATTAATTTTTCCATCCCAAATAGCATAACTGGGGTCCAATCTTGGTGCGAACAACGTCGTTTTTCCAGTCGACACATCAATAATTCCGTAGAATTCACTTTCATTCACACCAAAAGTCCAGAAGAAGTATGATTCTTGACGGAATGGAAGATCAGCCGCATCAGTGTTATAACGATTCTTCTCGATTCCTCCTTGAAGTAAAACGGCCGAATTTTGTGGAACTTTTGTTTTTAGATCTTCGACCAGACGTTGACGATTCTCGATGAAGAGGTCAACTGGTACTTTGAATGTTTTCTCACTTAGTTGAAACGTCATCTGAAAATCGACATTTTTTGATAAATTTAATTCGGAACTTAAAAATTCTAAGAAAAAAGGTTTCTGATTGGAAAAATCTACAGTTTCCTGGATATTGCGATGTAGAATTCAAGGAATGAACAGAGGGAATTTCAGAAGGTGTGATTAAAAATATAATTTCGAAGATTTTTCAGACAAGTATTTAGAGTTGAAAATCATGAAAAAGAGCTCACTTTTCCACCTGTAAATCAATCATCAATAACGAAACCATGGCGTTCCGGTTAACCAACCTATTTACCGATAAGAGGTCAACTAACATGTCATGTCTAAGATAACAACTAACATCAAATGTTTCGATGATTTCAAATGATCTACTTCAATTTCAGGTTTATCTCACTCTCTGGAAATGGATCTTTCCATATTAAATCATATTCGTTGGGAATAACATTAAAGTCGCAAGATGACCATTGTTTCGGAAGCTTTCACACAAACTCCAGAAAGTATTCGAAAATTAATGGAAACTGGAGAAGGCACGTGTCAAGAAGACCAATCAATGTGAAATAGAGAATAGTGAATGGCGAGAATTGCTTGATGATAAGCAAAACGACGCGTCTTGATTATAATTTATCAATTCGATACAAAAAAGTGTCGAATTGCAAAAAGGGTTGGTAGAACCAAACATCGCAAAAACTGTTTATGAATTATGAAATTTTAATTTAAACCTTGATTTTTGGATGATTTGGGAGAGACAGGCGAAGAAGGGTAAAGCATTATAAAGACGAAGAAAATTTCATGAAAATAATAATTTTTCGGGGAGGGGGAAATGGGGAAGAAATGATTTGAATCAATTTTCGTGGTGTCGATATGAAAAGAAATACAAAGAATTGAGAAGAAAAAAAAATGAGGGTGTGACAGGGGGACCAGTCAGAAGGGGGAGAAAAGCTTGTGGGAAGCTTGAATACCGAAGAAATTTACAGAACTTATTGGGGGAGGGGGTAAGATCAAAATAAAATGATCAAGGGGAAAAACAATTTTTAAAAAATCTGGTGATAAAAATTCCAGCAAAAAATGGATCCCGTTTCGTCAATAAAAAACCGTCAATCATTGTTTGGGTAGAAGGACTTCTGGAGACTACCTCATCAGGGCATCAAGCATTGGACGATGTGATTGTTTCACTTTCTCTTTTCCTTCCAGAAGATTCATCCATATCCTCTGCCGTCCATATTCATTTTCTTCCCATGTTTGAAGCTCTTCTGATACTTCCATCAAGAAAACTTGTGTTCGGTGCTTACGCACGTCATCCTGAAAAAAATTTAGTTTATGAAAACTGAAACTCCTAAATTTATCAAACTTTTCTTTCCTTTCACTCACTTGGAACATGCCTATCTTTTTAAGAATCGTTCCTCGTACTCCGGCTTCTTCCATTAACTCTCGATGAGCCGCTTCTTCAGCACACTCGTCTTTCTCGATTCCACCACCTGGTATGACCCATTTTCCTCCATCTTTGCCACCGCTGACAAGCAAGACAAGGGTTTCCTTACCAGTCCCTGAATAATAAGAGAGTATTTATTGAATATTCGGAATTCTAGACCATAATCTTCTGAACTTTGAATCACTACAAAAATCTCTTTAAAATCTAAATCTCTCAATCTCTAATCTTCTTTCTGTCTTCGAAATACACATTTTTGTCAGCGACGTCCATATTCTTATCAGTGTTCTTCCTATCTATTTATATAGGCAACAAGAGAAAAGAAAGAAGAAAAAGAAGTGAGAAAAAATAGTTGTACCCGACCGAATAAATGTTAATCAACGAACTTCCAACGTCATATGATATATGATGATCTTTGAAATCTCTCCAGCCACGTGGCACAGAAATACCTTGTTTTTTGGGATATCCCTTATCATTAAAATAACTCTAATCTTGTGAACTTTTGACGTAGTTAAATCATAAACCACACGTAGACAACCCTCTCTTTTTCGTTCTTTCCTATTTGTTTTCTTGCCCTCCCATGTTTTTGCTGCAGCCTATCTGCACAAAGATAAAGGTGCGCGGGCGCAGGTAGCAGAGAAAAGACGAGTGGATTTCCAAACTGATTGCGGGTTTTTTTGGTGTATCTGGCGAACTGTGTGCGTTCGTTGGAATGGAAAGAGAAGGAAGATTGAAAATTAAAAGAGAAATGATAAGATGACTTTTCAAAGTTTTTTTTGTGGAGAGAAAGAGAGAGAATAAGAAAAATCAGTTGGCAATGAATGGTCTCGATCGGTTTGAGGGAATTGAAACTCGAGAGAATATGAAAAATTCGCTTCAGGAGCAAAACGGCGCTTCTATTTTTGTTTTTCAATTCCGTAATTCTATTCGCTACAAAAAATGAGTTCATGAATGAAGTTTCAGAGATCTAGTCTCTCTTTAATGATACTGCACGTACCTTTAATGCATAGAGCAGCAGATCTGATTCGAAAACCGTCCGTATCTCTGAGCCTGACTTTATTTCTCTCACTCTCTCTTGACTTCCATCCAGAAAGCATGCACGTCTTCTTCTCTCCCCTATCACCACCTCCAACTTCTTGTCCTTCTTCCTCGTTAGCCGCCACCCCGTTGCTTATAATAATTGGTGAGCCCGTCGTTGTGTCAGTTGTATTGCCTACGATTTGGCTCGTCTTGTTAATTTTGTTACTGCTGGTTTCTCCCTTGTTCGACGACGGCTCACCACGACTCAGTGTCGAAGTTATTGTGACTGAAAAGAGAAACAATTGATGAAGGGTAGTCAAGAAAATTGAAGAGAGGAAGAAAGAGAACATGATAATTTCATAGGTTTCACGAAGGAATAAGAAATGTTTGTTTTTAGAACGAAAGATTAATGAAAAAAAAAAACTAAAAATGAGTGGGGGCTGCTGAACGGAAAGAGAAGACTCTGAACTTTTATAGAAAGAATGAGTGTGGCTCGTAAGCAAAAATGTGACGATTCGATCTACCTTGTAGCTTCAAATGTTAAAAGACGATGATGATTCTAACAAGGCGAAACAGTGCCAAAATTCAAACGCCATGGTTATTCATGTCGTATAGATATGGCTCCCGAATCAGATATTGCAGTGGGCGGGGCGATAAAAATAGGCGGAGTCAAACAACAGGGTGGCAAAACTGGGCGGAGTTTAAGATTTGCCAGATTGAACTGATTCTGTTCTTCACTCTCGAAATTGAAAGCTGCCTTTGTGACGCGAAACTTCCCTATAGCTATGGAACACATTTGCGGGAAATCAAATTATCCTCCATTTTGTGCAAAAACACAATGAATCCCGGAACTAAAGTACACTCATGAAAAAGAAAAAAAAGAGAGAAACATGCGTCAATGAAGAAAAATGGAACATTATGAGAAGAAGAAGAAAAGAGAAAAAGAAAAGAAAGTGAAGATGAGAGAACGACCAATAAAACTAACTAATAAAACCCAGCTGATCTTTTTTGTTTGGTTGCTTTTTGTTGTGTTTTGACTTGTTCAATATGCCAATGACGCAGAAGGATTTCGGGAGGAAAAGTCCAACCGAGGGGAGTTTGGAACGGTTTGCAAACTAGAAAACTTGCGGCAGGATAAACGAGAAAATTTTCAGTTATTGAAAAAGATAATCGAAAATATCCTACTGATCCCAGTATAAGAATCGGGAAACGTTTGAAAAAAGAGGAAAAATTGTACTAAAAATTTGAGAGTCGCATCAAGAACAGTCTCTCGATTTAGGATAAATGTTAAAAACTTATTCCCCTCAAAACCTGTTGTTTGAAAAAAAGATGATGTTGGAACGATGCCAAGATTCGAAAAGGTTGATCTTATACTTTTCCAAAACATTAAAATGTAATAGAAACATATCAAACTCATGGGATTAGAAGTTAGAGAAGCCAATGTCAGCTGATTAGATTATCCATCGAGCTGGGAATGTACTAGGATGAAAATTGAGATTTTGGCAGATATAAAGAGAGAACAGCAATTTTTGTGAGTTCTGTCTCACAAAAGTTGATAAAAAGGAAAAAAGGAAAGGCAAAGAGGATAGAAGAAGAACCCAAAAATGATTATTTATTCGATGAATGAGTTGAAACAGGAAGATTCGTTTGGAGAGTGGATGAAGAGAGAGAGAGAAAGAGAGACGGGAAGGAAGGAGAGGACGGCTCTTCTGTTTTTCGACGTTGTTGGTTGAAGGAGGAGAAAATAGAGAGAGAGAGACCTACTAAAGAGAGTCTTTTTCTCAAAAAAGAGACTCAAGAGAGAAAATGAGAGAGAAAAAAGACAACCCCTTCTCTACAGCCGCTCGGCTAGCCGCGACGCCAATGAGAAGACGAAGAGAGTAGATGACATTGACGAGTAGAGTGTTGAGAAGACGAATATGACAGAGAGTGTCAGACAAACAAACAAATGCACGCGGGGCCTTGTCTTTTTGTCTCTCTTGTCTCGTTTGGCTACTCTCTTGATGATATTGACTTGTGATTTTATATCTTTGGAAGGAAACGAAAGACTCTGGAGAATCGGATATTTTTAGATGGAAGGGAAGTTTTTTGCAAGATATCTGCATGGCGGTGTGGCGGTCTAATCAGAAGATTGCAGGTCCGAGCCCTGCCTGGGTCACCAAGTATTACGAGAAAGCGGGCTTATATACCATCAGAACACCATCACAAGTTTTCACGATCCATAACCTTTATGGATCCTGCGGGGGGTTTATTGAGGAAAAGCGGGCCAAAGGTTTGCAGAGAAGGGGGTTTTATTGGGGGACATCAAAGAAGAAGATTTGCAGAGAAATGTATCAGATCAAAAAATGTGACATAGATTGAAAAGATATTGAAATTCCAAAAACTTTTTCCAACTCTTTCATATGGAAATAGATTTTTCAGTTGGACAAAAACAAGAATTGTGATGATAAATCAAGATAGTTTGAAAGTGAAAGAAGAATCAGGGAATATAACACTGTATAGGCTACCAGCAAATATCAGTCACAATATTTATAAAATTGGGGTTTTTCTCATGTAGATTCTAGAGGAAACATTATAAATATAATTTTACAGGACCATTGAGTTCACTTTGTTGTTTTCACCAGATGTACCGTTGATTGAATAGATGATTGGTATTAGAGATAATTTCACTTCTAACAAAGAATATTTCATATGATATCATTAAACCGAAATTAGCCAGCAAAAATTACAAAATATGGTCTCGAAAATTTTCAGATAACAAGGAGATGATAACAAAAACAAACTGAATCACGAGAAACATCAAGGCAACATTTAACACCATGAGGTTTTTATTAGTTGGAAAAAACGGGGACAACAGAGAACGGAAGAAAAAGAAAATATGAGAAAGAGAACAAAAACAAAGAAAAAATAACAAGTGTGGGTAGGTGGAAAAAGGGGTCAACAGCAACTCAAAAAAGAGACACTTGATTGCTTGTTTTTATTCATAAAAAATGACATCATCATTCTCTCCAGCGTTCGGTCCATGCATCCACATATCATTGTCGGTTTCCGTATCTGCCAAGAATGGAAGCCACTCTTCCAGAAAACCAGGAGAAATGAAGCGATCGATTGAGTACAGAGTTAGGAGAAGGAGAAGGAAGAATGTCATTGGATAGAAATACATCCAGTTCGGCGAATCAGTCCAATGTTGAGCAGTTTCTTCTGACATCGAAGTTGGTGTTGAGATCATACTGAATTTCGTGACAGAAGTGATACGAACTTCAATCCATTCTCCCATTGTGCAGTGTTCAAGGGGAACAAGAATTTGTTCGTAGCTTTTGTTGTGACCGACTCCATGAAGTTTGTCTGTAAAAAAGATAAATGTATAGTGGAAGTACATTCGAGATTTTCCTCTGATCAAAAGCTGAAAAGATTATGAAATCAAAGAGCAATGATCAAACTCATACAGTATTCCATTTCTCTGTTCAAAAAATTTGCATGTAACATTTACTTTGTTTGTTCTGTGTTGGCCATTGATCACCATGATTTGAATAATAATGGGATGCTGTAGAAGAGAACACTCAATCACCATGTAAATCACGTGCTTCATTTCTATTTGAACGGAATTGATAGAAAGATGAAAGGGATCACAAATCGGTGATGAATTCAATAGGCAGGGAAAACATGAATTTCGAATTTTTAAAGTAATCCTCACCTGCTGCCACCTCTGTGACCAGAACATTATGAATCTCTCCGATTCGATCCTCAGTGAATCTGGTATATGATCTGAACAACTCTGACATTGCAGCAGTTCTCTTTCTCGCTTCAATCGTATCAATCTTTTTCAATCGTGCTGCCGGTGTTCCGCTTCTCGGATAATACTGATTGATGAAGAGTGATGGAAATTTATATTTTCTGACCAACTCCATACTTTCCTCGAAATCTTCCAATGTTTCAGTCGGGAATGCGAGAATCATATCAGTGGCGATGTAGATGTTCGGGACACTGAAAAAATAATTGATTTAAACATACACACACTGAAAATCGATCTTACTGCTCTATCATGTAATCTGCGATTTGTTCGAAATGTCTTCTCGAGTATTCTCTTTTCATATCGGTCAACACTGCATCACTGGCACTTTGTACGGGAATGTGCAGAAAGGCGTAAACTTTTGGATGATTTAGGATTTCCGCGATTTCCTGCAATTTTGGATATTACTTTTTGAGTTTGGGTAGAGACTAAAAAGAAAGTTTATGCGAGTTTTGTTATAAACAAACTAATTTTTCAAAAAACCAAAACTGAGCTGCTTTTTTGACTCCCTAAAAAAAAGAACGTGAAAAATCAGCGTAATCTTTTCTCCGTGAACTTATCAGCACGTGAAATCTTCTAGTAACTTAAGAAACTGGAGAAGAGATCTGGGGCGAAGATAAGGAAAACCGCATAAATAGCCGGCGATTCCAGTAGAATTTTCAGTGAGTTCCAAAACTCTCCAAATCTGAAAGTATGGCTCAATCCGTCCCACCAGGAGACATCCAGACTCAACCAAATGCCAAGATTGTCTTCAACGCTCCGTATGATGACAAGCACACCTACCACATCAAGGTGATCAACTCTTCAGCTCGCCGTATTGGATACGGTATCAAGACCACCAACATGAAGAGACTCGGAGTTGATCCACCATGTGGAGTTCTTGACCCAAAGGAGGCTGTTCTTTTGGCTGTTTCCTGTGATGCCTTTGCTTTTGGACAAGAGGTAAGTGTAGTCTAACAGAGCTCCCCGTTGCTAGCCCCAGCTTCTTTCAGGACACCAACAACGATCGTATCACTGTCGAATGGACCAACACCCCAGACGGTGCCGCAAAGCAATTCCGTCGTGAGTGGTTCCAAGGAGACGGAATGGTTCGCCGTAAGAATCTCCCAATCGAATACAATCCATAGAGAGTGAGAACTCGTCTTTTGGAAATGACATCGTCTGAGCGGAAGTTGGTTATTCTCTTATGAAGTATTGCGTTCTCTTTTGTTTTTTTCTTTTGACATGAGACACGGAGGGGGCGCCGTTCATACATACATACACTCATTTTAACAAAGAAGTTACCTCCAAATGATCCAGAATGTAAGGTGGATTAGTCATTCCGAGTCTCATCATTGATCCATCCGGGATTACTTTGACCAGCGCATTCAACAGATCCGGCAAAACTAAATTGATATCTCTTCCCCATGCACCGAGATCTTCTGAAGTCAGCCACAATTCCTTGACACCCTCATCATGGAATGCAGCTCTTGCTTGTTCGACGAGATCCTCCAGTGGATAACTGACAAGATCACCACGGGCCATTTTTGTTTTACAATAAGTGCAATTATTGAGACATCCGGTTGAAATTGACAGGACTTCAATCAATTCGTTTTTACGCATTTTTGGAAGACTGAGAAGAGCATCTGGACGATTTCGAGTTAGAAGACGGACCTGAAAACTACACGTAGCCGACTAGTTCGTAGAATAGTTGGTAAAACCTTATTTCCTTTGAGTGTTTCTTCGACAACCTCGACGATTCTATCGATTTGTTTAACTCCAACAATTGAAACGTTCTGTAGCCATGGTTCCGATGGTGCCGCCTGTGATACACATCCAGCCATAACGATCTTTTTCCCTTGCTCTTGTCCTTGAACAACCAAATTGTTTGCTTGCTGTTCAGACGGTGTCTTGACTGTACAACTGTTCAAAACCCATACATCTGCATTGTCTCCTTCTTTCAAAACATCATATCCGGCTTGTTGAAGTAGACCAGCCATGTATTCACTGTCGGATGTGTTATGAGAACAACCCCATGTACGAACCCAGACTTTTTGCCCAACCCCAGGAACCATTGAATCCACGTTGGGGACATCTTCTTTTCTTTTGGAAGTTGTTTGCGGGTTCTGAAAATTGAAATTGAAACTACAGAACTTGTCACAGTGAAAGTGTTCAATTTATTTCACAAAATCACGAATTCTTAAAAATTTTTTAGTCTATAATTATACCTGATCTTGATTTCAGCAGCATCTCTGCTTCCCACTGGACCTCTTCCGACGATATCTTCGATATCCATTTTGTAACCCTGTAAACATTCTAGTTGAGCGATCATTTTCGAAAAATGTTCTGATCGAAGTGGTTTGAAGGAGCACTTCATTTCGACATGTTATGTTTTTCAAGAGAACGAACAACGCAGCATATTTTTTAGACAAAACATTTTAAGTACTTCTATATTCCAGAAATTTTGGAAAACCTGAAAACAACTGTCAAATACAATTTCAGAGCAACAACAGTTCCGAAAAATAACAAATAATATTTGAAAAAAAAAGCGATTTTATATTAGTTTTTTTGTTTGATACATAATTTTTCAAGAAGAAATGCACATAATTGAATAGGATGAGGTGAGAAGCGAATATGACCATGTTTGTGTGAAAATGAAAGAATTTGATTGATAACTGGGGAAGTACGTAAGAAGAATAAAACTGAAAACTCAGAGGGATAATTTTGAAATTCGGGAAGATGAACGCTATTATGCGGTGGAAAAATGGGAAAAATGATTGACTAGCTCAGACGGAAAAGTGTCTCAAATGGGGTTGCCACAGAGGTAGAAAGAGATCATATGGAACTGGAGGTGATAAAATAACAGGCAAAGGTAGGATTTTTCTCTAGAAAAAATTATAATACATTCTGTATAAAGGTGGTGTCGTAGTTGATGATAAGAACTTTGAGAAAGCTCATTTCTCGTCGCGTGTTTTCAAATATCACTCGAGGATCCTCACTCTCGCATCTGGAAATTATTAGAGAGTGTGCAATCATAGAATATTTGTAAAATTGACTACTATTGACAGGAAAAAAGCATCTCGTGCGAACGTATCGTAAAATAGCTGAAATGTTAGTCGTAGACATTTGTAAATTATTATTGGCTGTAATCAATTGAAACACAATGCCTGCAAGAATAGTTCGCAGAAAATTTTTTTCAGTCATCAAATTCTTTTACTTTTGAATGACTACTTCAAAGAAAACTATTGCGGTTCGTATTTTTTTATTACCTTAAAATATTGGGTGCAATAACCATCGCCAAATTCGACGTATCCATTTTTGTCTTCGCCACAACTTCCTCTCTACTCAAATCTTGTAGTAAAGCTATCACTCGGACAAGTACTAGTCGATTGATCTCCGGCAATAAATCCACTAAGCGAATTGCTTCGGCAGGAGTGTCAGATGCGACCAGCGCTCTTTGATATAGATTCGGAAGGATCAGAGGAACGGGTAATTGCCGAAGCCACAGTTTGAGAAGACCAGCAGGAACGTTGGCATCGTGCATTTTCGGAGCAAGCCACCCATCCAATTGTCCTCGGGCGGTGGCAAGTTGTTCAGGATCACCGGCTACTCTGAAAACTTGGAGAGGTGTTTAGGGATAAAATGTGGTACAGTTGGAAAATTGTATTTCTTTTTTAGCATAATCTTACCGGAAAAGTCCTTCCGTTCTTCTTCCTCCGGATTGATACAGCAATTCTATCAGCGTCGTCAACAACCATGGCAGCTTCAACTCCGGAAATTTCTCTGATTGCATTTGCATCAATTCTTCAAGTGAAGCGGAGAAAAGGGGAGGTCGGAAAATGTGAATTTTAGTTTCCTGTATAGTCGAAAGTGTGGGTTTCAGCCTCGCAATCACTTTGCTTAATCTTTTTATACATTGTTGCGAGAAGTATGACGTCGAAACTTCAGGAAGATCGAATATCGGATCAAGGTGTTTGTTAAGGAATTCACTGAGTTTTTCACTGATCGTTTCGGTGGGAAAGATGAATGCAAGAACGATTGTGAGAAGTTCCCAACCTCGTCTGAACAATTATTATGAAATAGTGCCGTATTTGGAAAACATGATACCTTAAACTATCCGGTTTCTCATTATCTGATAATTGTTGCATGAGAAGAGCGATTGCCTCATCCGCAATTTCTGGTTTCTTCACAGCCAGCTCACAAAACGACAGTGCAACTTGCTCCGGACTTGTTTTACTTTTTCTGTCACCCATATAAGACTGAATCAGTTTGAATAATGCAGTTGTCTCCTTTCTCAACTGTTTATTGTCCGGTTGAGTCAGTGAATTTTTCGGAGCATCTTTTGACCATCCATTCTTATTTTTGCTCTTTGTAGATGTTACGGAAGAGAAAAGTGACTTTCGTCCTGTAACAGGAGGTGATGCGGAACGAGATGAACGTGCAGGAATCGAATCGGAAGATGGTGCATGAGATAGTGTTGAAGATGCACTTGCTGCAGTTGGAAATGCGCCATATGGTGGGCCATTTCTTGTGGAGGGGGGATTAGCTCCGTACTCGCTTGCTGCTCGTTCGCTGAGCTCCTCGTCAAGTGACATCCACTGCAAAAATGGAGGGGAACGTTTGATGGAAAGATGGGAAGAAGAGGGAGACGGAATTTTTCGAAAACTAACAATTTTAGACGAAATTTAGGGCAGAATTTGGATTTCTTATTATTAAAACCAAGTTTATTTTTCAGTTTGAATCTTAATAATTTTACCTCAAACGAGCTCTGCATTCCATTAAGCGTATTTTGCGAGTTTTGACTGTTACTTCTGAACGTGACAACTCCAGTTTCGGGTGAAATATTCTGTGCGAAAACCGGTCCAGTCACCACTTTGTTCGCTACTCGTCGAACTGATGGAGATGTTTGAGTTTCACATGTTCGACGTATCTGTAACGTTACTCAATGAAAAAACATTTCAATTTGCTGTTGACTTTACTTTAGATGAAGCACTGCCTTCTGTATTCTCCTTGAGCGTTTGTAACTTCGCAAGTGGAATTATATCAATGTCAGTTCCAGTTGGTTTCTGCCATTTCGTGACACTAGAAGAGGCATTGTAGTAGTAGTAACGTCCAGTTTTCGAATCGAATAATTCCCACCACTGATTTTGATGTGTGGTTTTCCTGTAAACATTATAAATGCAATATTCAAGTCTTAGTTTGCTCACCAACTCAGTAGATTTCCTAGGATTTCTATATTTCAGTCAAATATTTTTTGATCAGTTTTTAGCTGTTATAAAAACTTTATTTTAATTTTATGTGAGCTGTTATTTTCAACATGAAAACAATTTTTGTCAAGTGAAAAGCTTTGATGTTTCTCTTTAAAAAACTGAATCTTTTCAAATTTGTTAAAAATTATACCAGTAGTGGTTTTTTAATGCATTTTTAATTTTCAAAAAATTGGAAGATTTTTAGAACAATTCTTCCAATAAACTTCGAATCACTACAATAATTGAAGAATGAAGAAAAACTCACACATTTGCTCCTGCTGGTGGTTCCCATGCACATTGTCCTGTCACCAGATTCGCATACATAGTCTGCCTCGATTGTGGCTCCACAATCTCGACCCATTCGACATTTGCAGCTCTACTCCCAGTCGATCCATTCTCATAGAACTCGGCATTATTAGACGGTGGTCGAGGAGCGATTTCGACGGTTTCCCCATCATTTATGCTCATTTTATGGCATTTGCGGCAGCTGTTTGTGTTTGGACGGGAGCCTGTAAAACACTGATTGTCAATTTTTTGTACGAAAAAAGAGAAGAAATGATGAAGAAGAACATGCACTTAGTTGTGTAAACCTCAAATTGGCTTAAGGCGGTCGAAGCGGGCGAACAAAACAAATAGGAAACAAGAGGGGGAAGCTTGGAACACATAGACTTCAGAAAATCGATTTTTGTCTCCACTTGTCTCTGCTAAACTCCATGGCGCGCCGGAAGTTCGGAGCGTCGTTGTTTTTCAGCGAAAAGAGAATTTCGAAAATGAAATCATGTGATAAGCTTTATGTTATGAGTATTACTTATCGATCTCACTAGAATCTGAATTATCAGTTTAAAAATTAAAGTTTTTGAAAGAAAATAAGGTTGAAGTAAGTTTTCAAATAACCTTCTGGAAATAAATCTGGAAAATGACTAGTTTCAGCTTATCAGTGTTATCAGTGTTATCAGAATGATGTCACCATATTTGTTGCAAAATTTATATGCAACTCACACTCAGGTTCGTTATCATGCATGCATGTTAAAAAAGAACAGAAACTGAAAAATGCTGAAATTCAAGTTTTTGGACATTTTAGGATCCCAAAATTTAAGTTTTGGCTAATTAGATCCGGTCAAATTAGCTAATTAGAAGATTGAAAAATTCAAGGCCCATGATAAAAATTTTAGAGCATTTAGTGGTTCAGTTTTTTCTTCTGTTTCACTTCAAAACAATTTTAATTTTATGATATGTGAAATTTCTCAATAAGGAGATTGGTAATAATCACCGAATCGAACTCTAGTAGGACAACAGCGGGTTCTCAAGATGAACTATGGTCAAAAGAGGAACCGAGATGCCGAAGTTCGAATGACTTTTCTGGAGATCAGTTTACTAGATCATGTTACTTCATTGGATTTAACGATTTGGAAGGACTCTAAATATTTAATGCACTTTTGAAAAGTTATGAAACACAGGAATCGTTTCTCGTTTTTTTTTTGAATTTAACCAAAACAGAATCAGTTTCTTCCACATTTGTTCATATTTAGTATTTTGTTGTGTGGTGAGAACAGTTTGCCTCTTACAGTAATCCAGGACTACTGTTTCTCTGTTACCCATATCGATCAGAGTAGATACAATTGAGGGATTCGACTTTCTCTAAAGTTTCACAGTTCACGAGATTAATCTACTGTTGACCTCATCCCACCCCCTTCCTAGCTTACACATACATATGATACAACCCGTTCAATTGACCGCACTTACATCAAAATTTTAGACAACAACATTCCAAAATGGACATGGTTTGATTTCGAACCCGTATATTCCCTCAACTTTCAACTCACCAGTTGCAAGTCTCTCTCCAATGCTCACTCATTCTTCAATGTCTAATTATTCTCTAACAACTGCCGAAATCTCGCCAAATCAAATCAGATACAGACCAAATACCGATAACAGGTTCCATCGATCTCAGACTACTCAACAACAGTTTAATAATGGAGGTTCGAGAGAGCCAATTACTGTACGTACAGTCGATTTGAGAACAACAACTCAGAGATCAAATGACATCTCTAGACATAATCCATTGGAAATGAACGTTATCACTACTGTATTTTCAGAGAAAATTGTTTTGAAATGGCAGACACCTACGACACGAAGTGAGGAGTTCTGCTTCTTATTCCATTGATGTATAGAATTTTCAGGAGACATAAAATACGTTATAGACTCTGATACCTGTGACGGTAGAAGAGTTTCAACAGTTATTCAAGGACCTCTTGCATTCACTACTTTTTTCATCAATACAACTCCTGGAAAGATCTATAATGTTGCTATCAAATGCACATCTCTCGATAACAGACTTTTTATTGCAAAATGGTCATCCAAAATTCGAGCAGGTGGGAATTAGATCTACATGTGATAACAATTGAATGTTCTATTTTAGAGTTGTCTTCTGCTGAATTCAATGATCTCTATGCGAAATGTCTCATTTTCATCAGGACGAACCGAAAAAATCCATTCATGCAAGAGTTTTCATTCGTTTATCGGTGCAAACCAAAAGCATATTGGGATCAAATCTTTAATTACTGTAATGATATAATGTATAAATACCAAAAAGACCAAAATGGACAACCTGGAAATCTCATAAATGGAAAAATCCAAGGACTCTTCTTCTCGGCGAGAGTTCTGCCTGATGGAAGTATGCCGAAATGGTCGTATTTTGGAGATGTCAGAATGTCGATTGAAGCAAGTTCTCTTCTGGATCCAAGACTTCACAATTTTTATTTCGCCGACTTCTACTGTAACAAGGAAGTTCACTATGCAACTATTGTCATCTGTGTCAAGGATTCAGAGACTGACGAGTACTGTCGTGACAAATTGATTCGTCTCGATCCATTCACTAATACATTCATCAAATTGGAACCTCTGAAACATTCTGGAAAATGGAAATATTACATCAACAGAAGTGTCATTGTGGAGCTGTTTTATACGGAGAATCTCAGCTTGAGCATGGGATATTTTTCAACTGTTTTTCCAGCTGGCGCAGGAAGGTCAAGAGTAAATGGATTGCCGAACAATAAGGTGTGCCGTGCTTGCAACTTGTATCCAATTTCAGTACCACCAAACTCCTCTAATGGATATCACTCCTCCAGAATCTGAACTGACTGAATTTCTGAATACCAAAGAGAACGAAAACAGTACCTTTTGAACTAGATCCCAAATTACCATTATCCTAATCTCAGAAGTACCGTAAACCTAAACTCACAATAATTGTGCATAGTGTTTCTATATCAGTAATTGTAAAGTCTTGTTATTTTATATTTTCATTCCGATCACTTTTCAATTAATCCTTGCCACATTTCACTGAAAACCCAGTTGCTCTTGTTCCAATGCTCCCTAGAACCCTGTGGATTTCTGTGATTCTCTTCCCATCATATACCTTTCAACCCGTACTCCGTATCATTATAATTTTTCAATATCTTGCTATTCTCCGTGCTATTTAAATTTCCCGATTATTTTTCCTGTTTTCTTTGATTGGAATAAAGTTGTAATTAGCTCCACGTTCTTCCTGTAAGGTCTAGGTGTAAGGCACAGCCTGTCTGTTTGAAATCAACAAAGTTCGAATTTTTTCATCAGAAAATAATTTTATCAACATTCACATCAAAGTTGATATTCTATTGAAATTATAGTTTTTAATTGAAAAATCGCGATAAGGAACTTCTGCTAAAAAGGACGCTCGACGGAATTTCGGAATGTCGTTGCTTGTTTTTTCTCCCATTTATTTTTTCCACTTGCCGGATCCCAGCTAGAAAATGATTGGTTTCAAGTATTTTGTTATTTTTTGATGGAATTATGCGAAATCATTTGATCAATTTCTTTATAGCCACCCTCACGTCTTTCTTGATCTTGTTTCTTCGTCTATTTTTTCCCTTTTCAAGCAATCAGTTCTCATCAAGAAATCGCGAACTTTTTCCTTTCCAGATGAACTTTGGCGGAGGTTGGGCTCCATGGCACAACCCTCCAAATCCTGAATCTCATTCATGGCACAACCCGCCAAACTTTGAACCTAATTCATGGCGTCCATATGCAAATAACCAAGGCGGAGGTCCGATGCGCCAACAACCTCCACCGCAGATGCATCCACAGCATATGCATCCACAACATATGCATCCACAACATATGCATCCACAACACAATCATAATTCGAGAAACGGATGGTTAGACGTGTTATCAAATCCATATTTTTCAAGAAACATGCATGCACAGAACCATATGACAAATTATGAAAGGTATTTATTAAATAAAAATGAATTTATGGATAGGAAATACACAAGTTGCCAGAAACCGAATGCATCTTTTCAATCAGCCACAACCACCTCCAGTGCAACGTCCATTGATGAAGAGACCACCTCCAAAGAACGAGATGAGTGAATTCGTTAAACAAACTTTAATGAATAGTAGGTTTTGTGTTAAATTTCTGCTTAATAAAACTAATTTTCTAATTTCAGATGCCCATGTTCCTGGATTACGTACAGGTCTTCAAATGCGAAATGCCATGCAACAACGAGCAAAAGCACGAGGAAAAAATCAAGAAAAAAAGATAAATGCAATGCAACTTGTGGTGAATTTCACAGTGTTTTCGGAAAGAATTGAACTGAGATGGCAGCAACCAACTGCTCGAAGTATGTTAATCAAATAAGTCATATTTCAAAAACATGAAACAATTATTTCCAGAAGATGTTAAGTACGTTGTTCTTCTGGAGCACATAAAAACAAGGGGAATCACGAGGATCGAGAAATCATCGACAACAATGCATTGTGATCTTCAAGTAACAGCTGGAGAAACTTATAAAATTGACGTTCATTGCAAATCAAATGACGATAAACAGTTTTTGATTGCTGTGTGGTCGAAACAAATTCGAGCAGGTTAAATCTAGTTCTTTTTATTTGTCTAACTGGAAATATTTCATTTCAGAATTCTGCTATTCCGAACTGAAACAGCTCCTTCAAAAGTGTTATTTCTTCGTTTCCCGAGGAATAAAAGCAGATCCTCAAATGCACGAATTCTGTGTAGTTTATCGATGCAAACCGAAGATTTATTGGGATGAAATTCATCATTACTGCAATGACGTTATGCAAAAATATATCAAAGACGATAATGGACAACCTGGAAACTTGATTAACGGGAAGATAAACGGACTATTCTTCTCGGCTCGCCTTCTCCCTGATATGACACTTCCTCAGTGTTCACCATTTGGAAATGTTCGAATGATTATCAATGCCTACCTCATTCTGAATCCAGAAAGACATAACTTCTACTTTTCCGACTTCTACTGTAACAAGAACATACACTACGTGACAATTGTCATCTGTGTCATTGATTCTGAAACGGATAGATACTGTCGGGAGAAGTTGATCAGAATAAATCCTTTGTCCAATCCATTTGTGAAATTGATTCCTCCAACTGACAGATTTGGTCAATGGAGATTTTATATCAATTACACGTTGTGGGTGGAATTGTATTACACTGAAGACATACAATTGGATATGGGCCAATTCTCAGCAATTATGGCAACAGGAGCAGGAACATCTAAAATTGGAGGGCTTCCTAATAATAAGCATTGTAATATGTGTAATTTATATCCAATTGGAAAGAAGAAGCTTGTAACAGTGGAAGAAGCGAATCGCAATGTCATAGATTTGGATTCCACAATGGCAGCGATACTTCGAGAGGATAGCCATGTGGATTCAGAAGTGGCTGATACTCTGGCATTCTTGATAGACCGTGTTGAAGAAAGAAGTTTGAGTTCAGAGGAGCTCACTGAGAAGCTTGACAAAAATCTTGTTCGTGCTGTTGAGGCTATGAACGCGACTGTTTCAAAAGATAAAACTAGTATACTTGCTTCGATAGCAAAAAATTTGAATGATTTCATCAGTGGATTCAACAAAAGAAGAGATTCTCTGATCCAAGAAGTCAAGAAACTGAAGTCTTCCAGTTAGCCTTGTGTTCCGAATTGTTCATCCAGTTTCATTTGTTGAAAGTGAAGCTCAACTGGAATCTATTTTATGCGTTTTTTTTTCGATTGTTCATAATTTAAAATGTAATACTCGCTCGTTTCACTAGTGAGAATGTTACCAATTCTAGGTGTTTTCCCATTCCCATTTCCTACTTGTCTTGCCCGTTACGTGTAATCTTCTTATACGGTTCGCTTCTTTTGTATATTTTAAATCATGCTGCTAGCTCTTATCTTAATTAATGAATTCATCATGTTTGGCATATGTTACCGTCCAGAAATTTTTAATCTTGATTTGAATTTCATTTTGGATTATCTAGTTTCCTTTAGGTGGTTTGCTTTCAAAATTATCCGATTTTCCAGAAATGGATGAGTTCATCAAATGGTGTAAGGGTCGAGGGTACAGTTTCGACGGTCTTGAAATCACGTGCCCACCTGGAAATTGCGGAAACGGAATCTATGCAACACGTTCATTCAGAAGTGGATTACCGATCATCACTCTTCCAGAATACGATATGATCAATTCGGCTCTTGTTCTCGATCTTCCGTTCTATCGAAAGAAAATGGCTAATGTTAATGAGAAACTGAAACCAATGGAGATTTTGACAATGTTCTTTTGTTTCGAAGACTTTGAACAATCCGCGTGGTCTCCGTATTTGAAAGTTCTGCCGAAAGAGTTTGATACCCCAGCATTCAAAGGAATTGACTATGATGTGAACACACTCCCGTTGTCTATTCGAAAGTATTGGATTGATCAGAAAAAAGAGATTTCTGATATCTCGGAGAAGGTGATTACTTAAAAACAACATCATTCAACCAACAACTAATTCAGGCCAGACTTTTACAGTAGTCTTTATTATTTCAGCTCCGCCGCCTGTTCCCCGAATTGACACATGATAAGATTTTATGGGCGTGGCATGTAGTCAACACCAGATGTATTTTTGTCGAAAATGAGGAACAAGAAAACGTGGATAACACAGATGGTGACACGATTGCAGTTATTCCATATGTCGATATGCTCAATCATGATCCCGAAAAGTATCAGGGTGTGGCACTCCACGAAAAACGAAATGGACGGTATGTCGTGCAAGCAAGATGTCAAATTTTAGAAGGAGAACAAGTGTTCGTTTGCTATGGAGCTCATGATAATGCACGTCTTTTGGTTGAATATGGATTCACGCTGCCACATAATTTGGGTGCTAAAGTTCTGATTCCTCAGGGTGAGTATCAAGTAAACTGACTTTTGCAGTTATTTTCAAAACTTTTGCAGTTAAATTACAAACAAATCATGATCTTGTTTTCCAGAAGTTCTCCTCACCCTTGCCAAAATCGCTGGTATCCAAGTAACACGAGAACATGAGATGGTTCTCGAAGAAGTTGGTCTCCCAAGTCATCTATATGCAACTGATGAGGGACCAAGTTGGTCATTACGAACAAATGTTCGTGTGATGCTTTTAGAGCATTGGCAAATGGCAAATGGGCGATGGAAGAAAATAATCTATTCACATGACCCCATTGATGAGGAAGTTGATGAAAAGATTGATGAGAAACTGGAAATCATGTTGAAAGAATTGAGGAATGGAGTTGTAGAAAAAACAAAGAAAATGCCACAAGAGGTTCAATGGATGTGGGAAGAGCAAGTGAAAGTGTGCGACGTGGCGATTGAATCTTTCGAAAAACCGACAACTCCAGTGCAAGAAGAGGAGAAAGAAGAAGTTGCAGAACTAAAGTAGATAAATACAATGAATAGAAGAAAGATTAGGAAATGTCTGCATATATGTTGTTATAAAAAATTTGTTATAGACCTATTCACGAAGAAAAAGTGCGAATTAAAATGCCACTTTTTGCATTTTAATGCTATTCACCAATGCACTTTAATGTGCATAAAAAACACTTTAATTCGCATTAAAATGCGAATTAAAATGCACATCGCGGCGAGATATCTTAATTAATATGCATGCGCCTTTAATAAAAATCCGTAAATCCACACAAGTCTTAAAGGCGCATGCACTTTAATTAGGATATCTCGCCGCGATGTGCATTTTAATTCGCATTTTAATGCGAATTAAAGTGTTTTTTATGCACATTAAAGTGCATTGGTGAATAGCATTAAAATGCAAAAAGTGGCATTTTAATTCGCACTTTTCTTCGTGAATAGGTCTATTATATCATAACACGAACTTGTCAATTGTTTTGTCATTGCAGAAATAAAAAAGTCGGATCAATAGTTCGAGTCTCGCTATCTTAGAAACAGCATGTTCCTTGAAATTTTAGACTTGTGATTTTACTCTTGTTAGCGTTCCGAAATTTTATGTAGACTTGGAAAAATTAGAAAAAGTAACACGAAACAAAATAGAAGGAGCGAGGGATTACAATATAGAACTTGCATTTTTTGGCCCGGTGAGCAGTTGGGGAGGGGGGAAAGGAAAAGAAGAGATGCGTTGTCATTTTTGATAGGATCAGACGAAAATGTTGCTGTTTTTTGAATAATTATTGATGGAATTATTAAACTGTGATTGGCGTGTGCTTTGGTTTTCTCATGTAATCGTCCAATTCTCGATCCAAGTCAGCCAACGATTTCTTTTTTGGAAGAGTTTGGAACGTCTTTCTTCCCTGAAATCCACCGTTGTTTTGGAATCGATTGTTGTGATTGTTATTGTGGAAGAATTTGCGATTTGGATGCTGTTGATTGAAGTTTGGTCTGAAATTGACAAACCTTGATTTAAGATTAATAAAGATCCTTAAATGCATTTGTTTTTAAATATAGAAGCACCAAATTTGAAACTAAAGTTTTCAGTGTACATTTTTCTACGTTTAAATATTCAATCACAGTTAATTTCCTGCAAAACTACTCACATGAATTGTCTTCTGAAATTGTTCTGAAACTGTGAATTTCTTTGAACAAAATTGTTGCGCTGTGGGAATCGCTGGATTGGTACAGTACTCACAAACGACACTCGACTTTCTGAAATCAAAATAAAAATAACTTCTATCAAAACTGAAGCTTACGAAATGGAACTGCCCGATGCTGGAAAGTTGGGCGCGGACGACGGATGACTGGTTTCGGAGCGTAATCCATTTCGTTGTACTGAAAATAGAGCAATGCGAATTAATAAAGTTTAGTTTTGAAACTTACCTGCATCGGATTAGCTTTTTTCATTGGTGCTGGGATTCTCTGTGGTTGAGGCTTCATCATTACAGTTTTTGGTCTCGGCCTCGGTATAGATGAGAATCTAAAAATTAGTTTTTGGCTTATTTTTACTGCTCTCAAAAGTTTTTTGTACTTACCTGTCGTTCAGCGACATCTTGGAATTTCCAGCAATCACAATTTTTGACGGCACTTTTCTTGCTGTCATTGTACCTTTTTTCTCTGAAAAATGAGCAATTTTTTCGAAAAAGTTCATTATATTTGTTTGATCTATTAAAAACGCTCAAAAATCGAGAAACAATAAACAGGCGGGAAACCTGAATCTTAGTTTTTAACAAAAATAAAAGAAAATAATGAAAATCACACGTAAACAGCTGAATTCACTGATTATTTGCTGGTTTTTGTGGCCTTTTCCGTGCACAATCGATGTACACATATGTTTTTCGAGCCAAAAGGAAACACGCTCCATCGCACTCCTCTGTCACGACTGCGATATTTTTCTCCTTTATTCTCAGTTTTCTCCAATATAAATGAGATTTTCAGTAAAGAAAATTTTATTTTAGTTTTACAATTTTCTAATTTCTCTAAATTCCAATTCTGCTCTAACTAGAGCTGCGATTTTCATCAAAAAGTTGTTCTTGTTGAAGTTCTATTTCATGGTTTTTCTAACTTTTTAAAAATTTAGTTCGGTATTTTTCCGGTCTGTACGCTCAATAACTACGAAACGTGGTATGATGAATAATATATTCTATGCGCAAATTTCGCCCGAAATACTTTCCTCGATGGATGATTCATCCTTTCAGAATGTTTGGGAATGAAATGAATTGTTGTCTTCTTTCTCACAACGTTCAGTTCATTTTTTCTAGAACATTCGTCATTGTTCCTCATACTTTTTCTTCTCTTTTCTACCGTCTTCACAACCTTCAATTTTCACTCTCTAGTGTAGCCTATAATATTTATCTTTGCAGGCGATGAAGGCCTTGCTTCTCTCATTAGCCCTGGTGGGGCTCGTCGCCAGTTTAAACCTTGAACCGCTCCTCAACATGTGCTCTAACCCACCATCAGAACAGAAAAAGTTGAGCGACAAAATGACACTTCCAGCATCATATAAGGTTAATAGTTTCAATGAAAAACCTTCTGAAAACAATAATTTCAGATTTCTGGATCAGTTACAGATTGGAAAGGTCTGAATACTTATCTTCTCATGGAAACTTCCACCAATGGTTTTCGAGTTCTCGAGAGAAAGAAGGATGACCAAGTCGACAAATGGATCCAGTACTTGAGTGGAGACAAACGCATTGAGTATATTACAAAAGGTTAGTGTTGATTTAACTATGTTCCTAAACAGTAAACTTTTGTTTCCTAAATTGTAAACTTTCAGATGGAGACTGCGATGAAAAAGCCGCAAAGCCAGAGATTATCAAAGTTCCACGATTCGCCAGCATCATCGGTAACGACACATCCTCCATTTCCAGTATTGTGAACGGGATCTTGGTTTTCATCGAAAGCAACTCAGGATATGCTGTCAAAGATCATGTCGATTTAGTTGCAGGAGTGAATTCAATGAAATGGGTCTCATGTGTGAACGGAACAAATGCGAATGATACAAAGATTTTGGTAGAAATTCGTTACGGAGGTGATGATTCTATCGCACCAGCCGTAAAGGGTTTCTCCAACCCAATTCTACTCTCAATTCGCCTTGCCGAGCTTTCCGATTTCAACAGCACTGTTCCTATCAACCATTGGTCTCTGGAACTTGACCGTTTCGAGCTTCCATCTGGAAACGAAGCTAACATTGCTCATGGAATCTATTGCCAAGGAAGAAATGAAACTGCCATTACTCTCAAATCACTGGACGAGTTTGCTGCTAATCTCAACTTTTTCGATTACGATACAAACAAATCGGAAGTTGTCGAAGTTCTTTATTCAAAATCGAACAAAGTGTTCATTGTTGCTGGTTCCTCATTCGATAACGTTTTGAGAGAGAAAGTGAATTATGATGGAAATTTGAAGTATCCAAATGAGACAGATTTTATTCTCCATGATTTCCAGTTTGGATATGAGTTCACAATGAGTCGAGGAGCTTGTGATAATTTCACAAGTTTGAGAGACTCCACTAACGACGTAATTGTCGACAACAATACTGTTCTCCATATGAAACCAATGGAAAATATTTTGGTGGAAGATCGTTTGAGATGGGTTCTATACGAAAATGATGTTGATATGACGGGAAACAGCTTGAGAACGTATCGCGCATCTGACGGACTTGATAACGTTGTGGAACTCCATTTAACTCAAGATGGAGAAGTGCATTCCATCAACAAATTCCGTGCTCGTAAAATCGTTCAATCTATGACTGTGACAAGAATTCCTATCGCTTCATCCGGATTAACCGCGGGTTCTGTTCAAATTGCTGATTGTTACAACAATGGTCAGTATTCGAACAACACGTGGATTCTACCGATCAAAGACAGTGAGTTCACTGGGTAACCTTGATGGTATCATATCCGTATTATTTCCAGAGAATCTCACTGATTTGCACAAAGTTGGTTTGCCTCGTTTCAACAAGGCCGTTGTGGAAACAATCAACAAGAATGTTGCTCCTGTGATTCCATATCGTGTTGTTGCTTTCTATGTGGAAAACCGAGACGGTGGACTTTCTATGCTTCTCCGTTTATCTGAAAAAACTACTTTACAACCTGGAAATGTTGGATATAACTACACCACCGAGTTGACAACTGCCGAATTGTTCAATAAGATGAATGCCTCGTTATTTTCGGAGAAAATGCCGATTGTTGTAGAGACCATTACTGGAGCCAAGGAGGTAATTCAACTTGAGCTGATATATTAATTATTAGAAAGTATTAAGTACACTTTAGTTCCATCTCAAATATTACCGCTCTGAATATTTTGTTCTAGGAATGGATCGCCGATGCGAGTGCAATGAAGTCTTTCCCACCAGACACAGACACAGGATTCCTTGGATACACCGGTGGTGCGATGTTCGTTCTAGCCATTTTCTGTCTTCTGATTGGTGTTTCAATTGGAGCTGTTGGAGTGTTTGTCGTCACACGTCGCCAACGTATTTCTACTCTGGCTTATCAAGTTTTCGAGTAGTTCTTTATTTATTAATTTTCTCTCTTTTCTGATTGCCATAATTTTATGTGATTTTTCTTATCATAACGGACTCCGTCCCAGTTTTTATTTATCGACACAGTTATCTACGATCCCCCATTCATTCCTCGAGTTCCATTTTCATTTCAACTGGTATACACTGTCTTATCTTGTATATAGATTGCCGCTGCAATTTTGGTGAAATTGTCAATTTGTTCCCCGTTAATCTTTTTCGTGTACCATCGGATATACTCTCATTGCCAATAGAAACCCGTTTTATAAAACAAATCTCGATGAAGTTTTTACTTACTCTTCTTATTCAAAGGTTTTCTATTGTAGTGACGGTTGGTTTTAGAACCATTCTCTCTATCTGAACAGATTAATGTAAGTACTGAAGACTGTTTTTTCATTGTCCAGATGTCTCAAGCCCTACGCAGTGCTAAAGAACGGGCGTTCCAAATCGTGGAAAAGGCTTCTAGAATACGCGTTCAAGATGCCAGAGACAATATTGGAGCAAGAACAACTGGAAGACAACTCAAAAAAGGGCATAATCAAATGGGACACACGCAAGGAGCTCTGGAAAGAGCAGCGAAACCCCCACTCGGATGGATTTGGGGTGATTTCTTTCGACCATGGCAAAGAATGTATCCGGGAGAGAAGCTTTTCAATGCGGATATCAAGTAAGTGATAATTTTCGAAATTAGTAATGTTTCTCTGCTTGAACCTTTTCAAATACATTATTCCCTTTTCAGCTCCCGCCGTGAATACATTCCTCTCTCATTGATTGAACTCGCTCGTCTCATTGATCTAGGATGGATCAACCCAAGTCGACCAATCGATGTTTCGGCCCTCTGTGCTACTCAGAAGTTTCAAATCAATCCAAAAATCCGACAATACGGATTCGATTTGACCGAAGAAGGAGCTGACTCATTTCCATACCCAATTGATATTGAAGTTCAATATGCAACACAATCAGCTATCGCTGCTGTTGAAAAGGCAGGTGGAAGAGTTCGTACCGCCTATTATGATGTGGAGAGTCTAGAAGCAGCGGTCAATCCGAAAGCCTGGTTCGAGAAAGGAAAAGTTATTCCAAAACGAAGAGCACCTCCGGCAAGTCTCATTGAATATTATATGGATGCAAAGAACCGTGGATATCTGAGTGAAGAAACAGAAATGGAAAAAGAGAGACAATTGAGTGCAGATGTCAGAGGATATGTGTTGCCAGATGTGAAAGTTTCATCAGCACTCAAATCAATTGATCAAGTTTTCCATGGAATACCTTCGGGAAGCGTCGTTTCGCTGGCTGATAAGAAAGTGTTCGCTCCAAAAAATGAATTGCACAGAGAATATTATAATCGACAAGTTTCGGATCAACTATATTCTTAAAATGCTTATTTTAGATTCCAGTTTGTTTTTGTTGATCTTGTTTCTATTATCTAGTTTTGTAGTTCTGATTCCAATATAAATTTTTTCGAATTTTTCATACAACACTTTCACACAGGTTTTTAAGTAAAATGACATAATATAATATGGAAAAAATAAAATATTTAGTTATCGGGAAGGAATACAGATAACTCATTGAGTAGCGCACCGGTGACGTCGCAGAACTCTGCCAGTCCCTCACATGGAAGAACGTTCGAATCGAAGTCATCAACAAATCCACGTGTCTTATTGATAGTTTCGACAAGATGCTCACGAAGCCAATCCAAACGATCATCTCCGGTGATCTTGATAACTTTATTGAAATACGCATCCACGAACGCCCACGTCATAAGAATGGGTTTCGCATCTTGATACGTGGCAATCGGTCCATTTGTCTGAGCATCGTGTAGAGTTGCACGCAGTACGTCATTCTTCTGATCATTCCAACTCTCAGTGGTCAGCTCTGTGAAGAGGAATCCAATGAGACGTTGATCGGAAGATGAGATTTCCAATTCTGCAGCATCAACTGGAAGAGAAACTCCGAAAAGATGAAGAATGGCAAGGTATTGCATGTTAGATTCGCGACCACCACCTTCTGATTGAAGGGAGAAGGATCTGGAAAAAAGGGAGCATACTTCCACATATGTATTCTTCTGAATTTTCTACCTTACCTCTTATGAATGAATCGATTGACCAATTGACATATGTCAACGAAGACGAAATTTCTATTAACAACTACATGCGCCAATCCAGAAACCCTTCCAATATCGGTCTCGTATCGATGAATCGCCTCTATCCATATCTCATCAGTAGTCGTTCCCATTGCAATCGGAGTAATCACATTACACTTGGCACCTGCATTGTGCAATTTTGATCGTGTCCACTCATCAACCGCCCGTCCGCCGCCTCCACCACGAATCGCATTTTTGTGGCAGTCCAGGTGTACCATAACCATCATTGAAACTGTACAAGTACGGGATGACTCTTGATCGATAGCGGCGAATGCGTAGACTCCAGATGCCTGACTTCCACGAATCACACTTTCCCGACAGATACAACACGAAAGCGAGTCGGTGTCATCGATACTTGGTTCATTGTGAAGGGTTCTTGAGGAGACCTGTAACAAATTAATGTTGATTTTTCAATCAAAAAGACTCCTGGAAACCATCGGTCCATCTGAAAACTCGCCTTAATCTGTCCACCTGTTCCCACTTTCATTCTCATTTTCATCAATTGTTTCTCTCGATTCATCATTGCCATCTGCTTCTTTTTCTTCTCCGTTTCATCTCGAACCATTTTTATCTGATTTTTCACTTCTTCATCTTCATTCAAAGCTTCGATCACGTTTTCAGCCAATGTTCCAATTGAATTATCAGATGCCACTTGTTCGAGACGGTGCATCAGCTTCAAAGTAGTCTTTGCAATCTCTTTCTGCGAAGCTTGATGTCCACGTGCGAGTCCAGCGAGAAGAGTCAAAATTAACTGAAAAAATGGCAATATTCAAAATGAGGACCAATAACTTTAGTTAAAAAGCTTACCTTCAACGATGGCTGTGACAAGAAAACCTTCCATTCAGGTGACTCTGTTGGCTGGTAAAGATTCGGTAGATCTTTCATCAAGTACTGACATGTCGTGGCAATAACTCCAGAATCCAGAATCTTTTGCTTCAATCGGGCTCCATAAGTAGATGGAAGAATGTTTGATGTGATATTCGCCAGCTGTTCAGTCATCATAATAGTTTGATCTCTTCTCGAAATTCGTTGACGTGCTTGAATATCCGAAGGGGGAACACCTGCATCAATAACATCCCATTTCAGAATTCTGGAGTACATTCCAACGAGAACATTTTCAGATGCATCTGATCCTATTACTATGTTTCCGATGCTTGAAGTCATTTGATCCAGAATTTGTGCGGTTTTTCGATGTAATTCCGTTACTGACCCCTCTTCATTTCCACGTTTCTCAAACAGGTCAAACCACCAATTAGCGTCTTCTTCTTTGATTCCACATAAGATATCCTGGACATGCTTATCGGAAACAACGAATTCAACAACTTTATACAACTCCATTCCGATTGCAACTTTCGATTCATTTGTTGGATCTGCACAACATGTTCGAACCACTGACATCATTCTTTCAACCATTCGACGTTCAATTAGAACTCTTCGGCCGATAGGAATCTTCACGATTCGTTCGAACATCTTTCGAAGGTGTCCGAGAAGAAATCTGGAAAAACTTGAAGGGATTAGAAATCTTTCTCTGAACAATATGAAGATATCGTGCTCCGACTCGCAACCCAACAAACTGCAACCGCTCATCCCTTTCTGCTTACCTTCCAGAACTTGACTCCACGTTAGTCGCCATCAAATCCATCAACTTATCAATTCCTCCACATTGTGTCAAGCAATTAGTCATTCGGACCAACTGCTCATCCTCTTCATCGTCTTCTTCTGAATTTTCGGCGACTCCGAAATTCTCAATGAACGTTTCCACAGCATCTCCCATCAATCCACGCATACGGTAGACGATGAGCATAGGAGAACCGTTGTTTGTTCTTTTCCACAACCGATCATAAACTTCTCGAACACTCAAAGAGAGTGAAATAATGTTCCCATTCACAAGCAATTCCATTCCATTATCATCTTCCATCAACGCTATCATTTCAGTGTCTCGGCAGATTTTGTTCTTGATATCACGCATCAGCGGACCCATTCCAAGATCGTTTGACTGAGAAAAAATGTATCAAAATGTACTTTTTGTTTCATCGACTCACATTATACGGGTTATGTGTCATTCTTCCTTGTAAAAAGTCTTCTTGTGCCACATCTTTCTCAATCTGAATGAGGAACGACTCTTCAGTTTCCTGTTGTGGATTCATAATTTCCATCATGACGCCAACAATAATTCCCTGAAAACCAATGGCTTGTCTGTCTGTGTGTCCCAAATAAACTCACCAATGTAGAAGTGTCTTTCACCAACTTCAACGAATCCACACATACACTCATCAGTTTCGTACCATCTCGACATGAAACTCTTTTTAATAGTTTCTCTAATGCCGTCCGAGATGAATCAATTGCACGTGTCCTTCTAGTCATCATTCTTTTCAGAAAGATTGTAGAATGAAGCAAGAATATCAATAAATCATCAGCTCCAGCCTTCAGAAGAACGTTTTCGACATATGATCCAGATAAGAGAAGCGACAGTAATTCAACGAAGCATCTCAACCTCTCTCCAAATGTATTATCCGTTGAAAGGGTGATCTTTTGTCCATGTAGATTTGCACATTCTTCATGAATTTTTCTGATGAGATACACATGGAACTGTTGCACAAACAATCTTGTTTTCGTATTGACAGACGAATCAATTATCGTATGACAAGAACTCATGAATTGATCACAGTCTGCTGAAGGAAGAGTTGACAGTTTCGTCAAATTCTCACATAGAAGAAGCAAAGCGATTGGTTCATGGAATTGTTGACGAGATAGATTTATCAACAATTGATTTGCTGCTGATCGAACAGACATCCATTGAGAAAAAAGACATTCAGAAATCCATTGGTAAGGATTCGATGGTGTAGATGGTGGAGGAGCGGTAGATGTAGAGGCTATCGAACAACAGTCGTTCCAATCTTCGTCTGAAAAACGGATTTGATTGAATATCGTTTTCGTATAAACTAACCTGAAGTCAGCCATTTGACGACCCCTTCCTTCTTCGTCACTTTGATCTTCTTCCTCTCATCCATCAAAACTGTTTTCGTCGCTTCCAAATACTTATTCAAAACCATCAATGCTTGAAGGCAACTGTTCTCATCTCTCTTCTCAATTGCAAATCGTACTAACAATTTCAGTTTTTGTTGCCATGTTGGATCAGCTGCATACATCAAAGATTTCACCATCACAGACAAGTTGACATCTCCATTTTCAATCAATTTCTCAATTTTCGAGGTGACATCAGTTCTTCCAAACATCAAGCGAACGAGCAGCTCTTCAACTTCTTCTCGAAGTGTCTCATAAGTTTGAGCTAATATTCCAAGTCTTTCGATTGTTGAATCGAATGAAAGAAGGAGATTCAGTGCATTTTCATCGTCACAAGCAGAATGAACGAGGGCGATCGAATGGAGAAGTTGATTACAAAGACATCCAAAACATGATTCACTTGTTGAATAGTAAGACGTGTTCTGTGATTTATGGAACACAATTGATACTTCTGATGCATGATCATATCGATTCAATTCCTCGTGTAAGTAGATCAGCTGTTGAGTTTGTTGACATAGTTCTGCGTGAAGTGTTTTGATTGAAACCGCAAGATGACTCATTGGATTCGTGACCGATTGGAATGCCAACTGCTCAGTGTTCATTGTTCCGTTAGTTTCGAAGAATTCAGATGCATGGTTGTTTTCCACGTGGAGTTTGTATGGCGGGAGAGGACGATTCTTGAGGTAGAGAGACTCGCATACAGCCTGAAAATCATAAGATAATTTTTTAAATGTGTTAATTTGAAATGCTCACTCTGTATCCAGTTAATTTGGTTTTAGTAGTCTCCATCTTAGTCAACAATTGCGTGATTTCTTGTACACACTGCCCTCTTTCAGCATCACAGGTGATATGTTGAGCACCAGGAAGAGCTCGACACACTGCCGATAACTCGATCCTCGCATACTTACAGTATCCACAACTTTGACATAAGAATGGTTCCTTTTCCACGTAATTTATGGATCGACACTTCATGCATTGAAATGCATTTTCTCCACAACTATCACACACTCCCGAATGAGTTCGAACAGGTCCAGAGCATCGTGGACAATGGAGTTGACTGGAACTACGTTGATCCGTGACTTCATCGAACTCAATAATCAATGAGGAAGTTACGACTGGAACAGCTAACGAGAGGTTGATTATTGTCTCGTTTTCTCCAACATTGACTACTGCACACTTTCTCCACAATTCAGGATGCAATTTCAATTCCACAGATTCCACGGATTTGGCTGAGTAATAGAGGGAAACTTTCCTGATGGCTTTACTCTTTTTGACATCACTCAGTTTGATTATGACTTTTGAAATTTCATAATTTGAGAGTAGCTTGTAGATCATGGTATTGGCAGAATATCTGGTATCTGATTTGATTGTAGTCATCTTCACAACATCATGAATTCCTCTGCTTGTGAAGCAAACAAGACATGGATTTCTGTCGAATTGAATTGATTTCCATCCGAGACCCAAATGACTCATTAGTTCATACATTCCCTGATATCCATCCTTATCAAGCGTGTCACCGATCTTTTGAATAGTTGAAATTTCAGATTGAGTCATCGATACCAGCTCTGCAGAACTGAACACTCTGGGGGCGTACGTTGCAATCAGATCGACCAGCTGAGCACCTTGAACTCCAAGATTCTCAACCATTGGATATACGGTGTTATACAATTTCTTGACAATCGAACACTGATTCTGCCGACTTGCCAATTGGATAACAGATCGAAGCATGCCATGAAGTGTCCATCTCAATTGTTCGTCCTTTCCTATCAAAAATCTCTTGATTATCTTTTCAATAAATTCTCCATTCTGTGCTTCAATGATACTATCAGCCAACTGAATACTCAGTTGCCCACCAACACTTGAATCACGGACAGCGACTATGAGAAGTTCAACAACTTGGGATGCGACAACTTTTGTTGTGTAACAAGCGAGACGGAGGAGCCAAGTAGTCTGAAAATTAGGATGTTTCAAAACGTTTGATGAAAAAAAAAACAACTTACATAAGTACTGCAAACATCTCTCCACATATCTGGTCGAATCAATGCGAGCTTTGTAATTGAAGCAAGAATATCCACAATTTCAGTCAACTGTTGATGTCCTCCAACCTCTTTACTCACATTCAAATACTTATTAACCAATTGTTGAAGAAGTTCTTGCATTTTATATTTGTCTCTCATTACTTTGTATTTCGTTTCGTCATTGTAACACATTGCAAGAAGAAGCTTTTTACATTGTCGATATGCTGAACATCCACTGCTCAAATTTGCCAATTGACACAATTTCTGAATCCAACGATCGTCACGTGGTACTGATTTTCTGCGGTCTAATTCTTGAAGGTGTTGTGGGATCAGGAGAACCAAATCAGTGCAAGCTATAATATAAGCGTCTTCGAGGCTAGACGGCCAGTCTGAAAATAATAGAACATTTTGAGTAGTACAACTATTTTAATGAATCTACTAACTCATAACGTTTGCATTTGGCGGATTTGCAGACGATGAAACCAATGGAACGTGTGGCAACCAAACTTTTCGATGACTTTCGGAAGAGTTTCTCGAAAAAGTGGCAGGTCCTCTCTCCTTCCATTCAGGTATCACTTTCTCCAAAACGTTGAAACATAAATCTCGAATTCCGACAGTTTGGAGTTCGTCAACAATTGAATCCAACATTTCCAAATTCTCTTTTTTCTCTTCTCCTCGTTTTTCGAGACATACAAAAAGAAGAAGTTCCACAGATCTTAGCAGAGAATAGTTAGGGAACGTTTTTTCACTGAACGGATAAATCTTATCCGCGTCGTAGCTGATCAGTCGAATCAGTCTCGAGAAGTGGGATCCAATGATTTTCGGATCACAGATTGCAACACAACTGGCCAAAACTCTTGACAAATTGTAAGCTGGAGAGTCAGAGATGTTTTGCCACGTGGATGTTGATTTTGATCTGGAATACGGAGAATACGTTTCATGAATAGGTAGAGATTCAGGAAGTTGATAAAAACTTACCTCGAAAGTTTCTCCAAAAGTAATGATATTATCTGATCTAGCCATGTAGTTTTTTCTATTTCCTCCAAAGGCAAAGTACCGGTAACATTTGATATCATCAAGTTAGCCGGTGTCTTTGCAAGAACTCTTGGAGCACCATAGAACGGAGCAAGACCAGTATTGTCGATTCGGATGAGCTCTTTTTTGTCTTTTCCTTCGATCAATTGTTTCTCTTGTTTCAATACATTCTCATATCTTGAAAAAGTCTCTTGAACTGCTGATCGAAGGTCATTAGCTAAATGATACGTGGAGTTATCGGTGAAGATATCCAAGAAGACATGAATGAGTTTCTCTGATTCATCAGTTCCATAACTCAACATTCCAAAAACAACTTTCACTATTGCTTGAGCCATCATTTGACATCTGTGAAGTGGCATCTTTCTCATCTCATCTCTCATCAATTCCACGAAACATGTCACTTCTCCGAACTCTTGTTTCAGGGTCTGATAGAAATAAGGCCATCTTGTTCTAACTGCTTCCATTCTATCCAGTAAATGCTCCACATGGTGCATTCTCATCTCTGAGAATCCGGAATCTTCTGTCCAATTGGCAAGTGATTTCCACTCTTGTAAGTACGATCTGTCGATAATTTGGAACAGTTTTTCATCGATTTTCGGATGACATTTCAGAATTGATTTTGTAGAGATCGAGCAAACAGATGGGTGATTTAGTTTTCTGGAGAGATGAGATTCTGCAACTTTCTCAACCCAATCGACGTCTTCTCCTGGGAATTCTAGAATGGAATAAACCAGACGATTTGGAGTATTTAATATTGGTTGACGTTCGAATCTTGGTTGGATTTCATCCATTGCATTCCGATCACATCCATATAATTTCAGAGATTTCAGTTTTACAGTATTCTGATTGGCCTTTGGAATCACTTCAATAGTTATGTTCCGATGATCGAGAGTAAGAGATTCTTCACGCGTGAGTCTCAAATCGTAAACTTTTGCATTTCGGGTAGACACTGTATAACGAGTATTTCCGATTTTGAGATACTCTGGTCCTGTTGGTCCTTCCACTTCGAGACGAATCATACGAACGATTTGTCTGAAAATAGTGAAACATGAGGATACAAAAGGTATTTGATTAAAATAATCTAGTTATCGTTCTCACCTTGAATTAGTAACTCTTGCTGTCAACGTGAAGTGTGTCTGCTGAACTACAGTAATCGGCATTGATTCGGAAATCGACAAACGATGATTCAATTCGGTATGCGTATAGAACATTTCAATATCTCGACAACTCCATTCAACAGTTCCAATCGGTTCACATTGTTCAGCCAACAACACCAGATCTTCTTTATCCAATGGTTTTGGAACCATCTTCTGTTCGACAACTTCAATCGCGAAACGTTCACTTGGCACGTCGGCAATCCATAAATCATGTACATTTTCCCATGAGGATTCCCAAATTTCACATGTCGGCAAATTAGGGAATATCATAACAGAGTAAATCGATTGATTTTTGGAACTTGTCATCATGAAAAATGTCATAATTGGCCGGTTTACTTGAGTTTTTTGGATCATGATTTTATCAACAGTCGGATGGAAATACATGACTTGATCTGTTATTTCTTTTGATAAACACGCAATGATTCCAGATGCTTCCCTCCAAACTTCCACTGGCCATTTGATATTCATTGGCTTCCAGTCATAGATTGGCGCTTGTGAGTTGCCAGTTGGTTCGGGTAAACGAGCTACGTAGAGGGCAGAGTCGAGCGATACAAAGAGAAGATTGAATTTTGATGAGTAGTGAAGAGATACTCCATCACCATTCATATCCATTCCAGGAGTGTTAACAACATTTGTCAGGAAAATTGAGTTGTTATCAGCAGTACAGTCGCTTATATTATGCTCATAGAGATATCCAGATGACGAGAGAACCAATACTCGAATATTCCCATTAACCGGATTCAGAATAAGCACGTCTTCAACATTTCCAGTAGTCAAAACCATTTCTTCCACGAAGTTGGTCTCATTGAGAGTTAGGTCGTAGACTCGGATGTATTGCATTGTGGCAACTGAAAATTACTCTCATTCATATTCATAGTTCATTTCTTCAAAATCTCACCTGCAATTAACTGTTTCTTCCTCGTGTCTCCTTCAATCTCCGGACAAAATCTTGCTTTCTTTACCGGATTTCCATTCATCGAGCCAGAACTTCCATTCTCCAACAGCTTAATGTGTGCTCTATCAATGACAGTACCTTGCGGAGAGAATCTCAAAGCATAGATCTCATAGGTTCCGCAAACAACCAAACGATTTCCGGACACATCCAAACTGACGGGACTAAATGGAATTTGCTCAGTTTCAGTCCGAAGACAATGCATTCCTTGAAGCAAATGAGTCCTCGTGTCCATATAATGTAATTGAAGACATGATGAAACGCTATCTGGTATCATCACGAGTAGCTCTGTTCCATCATCCAATTTTATGATGTCTGCCAGTTCTCGCTGACGTAGAGTTATACTCAAGCCCCTATCTTGACCCATTGAATCAGATCCACGTATTGGAAGGAAGTGACCTGCTAAAAACGCTTTTAAACACTATAGAGATGTTCGTCACTAACCTGCATCCAATGGCGACATGAATTCCTCTTTCTCTTCCAACACAACTCTATCCATATTCTTCATCGACTCAACAACTGATCTCTGATGTTCGGTGACATTCAACGCCTTTCGATTTGCGTAATCGATGAATTCCAAAACTTTCTCCAAATCGTTTTGAGCGTTTTGAAATTCTTTCTGAACTGCTTTCAATGAACTCTTCAATTCTACAAAGTCGTCATCTTTTGTTTTCAAAAACTCGAAGAAATACACAAAAACATCTCTAGGTTTTGGTGACGTTTTCTGAATACTATTATCTGGATATTGTCCTCTTAACGAGTTCATCGCATTCGGGTAATGATCAGCTCCTTTCATTGCAGCACATGGTTTTGAACCACAGTCACAGAAGAATGCTCCCTTTTTCGAGTAGGCAAGCTCATGGCCACGATGACAGTTGACAGCACAAGTACTGCATACTCCAGTAGATTCCATCATGTTGCAAGTGTAGCAGTTGTACCAATGCTGGCTTGTGAACTCTGAAAAAATCATGAAATTTTATCTCGTCGCGAAACTTTTTAGTAGCGAACTCACTGTTTCCAGTCGACTTGAAAGTACAGAACTTCATATCTATATGATCCTGATGATGACGTGGCAAACCACTACTCGTTTTCCTCTTGTTAGTCTCATTTTTCGAGCGAGATCCAGTATCGAGCAGCATGAAAGTCTTCATTATGGTTTCTTCAGAAGGATCGGATGGAGTTTCCATCGAAATTTGAGAGTAGAGACAGTTGAAGTATCCAAGAAACTCTGACAGAACGATTACATCACAGGCAACGCGCTTTTCGAAGTTCTGAAATCCAGTATTGAGATCTGTTAGAAGAAGAATGAAACAATGCAACTCACTTTCTCAATATTCTTATTTCCTCTAAGAACTTCCTGATTCTCCAGAATTTTTCCAGGAAGGATTGCCAATGCTTCTCCGATTTTTTTCAAGCAATGAATTTGAACATTCTGTGATCCATATTTACTGATCAACATCAACAGATCCGAAACTCGAAATAGTTTATTTTGGGTTGGATCTTTCAAATAGTATTCCCTCTTCGTGTTTAGAGTGGACGATAGATATTTGTCAGTTGTTTGAATTTTGAAGTCTGGATTATTGACAAGTCCATCAATGTATTCTTCTTTAAGGAATAAATCGAATAGTTTGAAGAAATACGATTCAATTTGTTTCCGATACTTTTCCACAATTTCAGGGAATAAGAAAATAATTTCTAAAAGTAGATCGAGTCGTGAAGCTAAAGTGAATGGACTGAGTGTAGGAATGAGCCAGTTGATGATCTTGTCCATTCGACTTGCTATAACTTCAGAAAACTTTCTGAGAGTAAGAAGAATATGGTCTGGAGTCGTGTTGTCCAATTCAGCCACTTCAATAGTTCTGAGTTTAAACCAGCAATGATGGGATAGCTTTTGAATCACTTGGAGATGATGACCATTGTCTTTCTCTAACTTTCCCTCATTCACATCTTCCAACCATTCATGAAACCCTCCTAATCGTTTACTGATGACATCCATCGAATATCCAGCTTCCCAAGTAGTCATATCTCCAGACACAACTTCTTGATAAATTCGAATAAACATTGGGCGGAATGAGCTGAAACATATCAAACTTTATTATGACACAACCTTAGTGAATTTATATTTTTTAACCACTAATCTTACAATTTTCCCTCTTCTTCTTTGCATTTTCCAATTCCATTCAACAGTGCTGCCATTCCAAAATAATGTTTAACATCTTCTTGTTTTTGCTGATCCGGATAGAGCTTTGCCAGAATCTTCTTCGCTTCCGCTGTGACCGCATCCCCATATGACTTCTGTCCAGAACAAACTCCAATAAGCCACGTGAAAAGTTTTGTCGATTCATCAGCAAATTCTTCCACTTTCTTCTTCGTCAACCAAACACCAATTCTGTTATGCATCGCCAATATCTGTGGTTCCAATGGCTCAGGTTTCGGATATTTCGGGAATTTTCCATTGAATCGCTTCTCTCGTAATGCCTTCATTTTGTAACCCTGCTTTTCGTACTGATTCCTCAACATACATGTTATTTGATCTTCGACATCTCTCAGTGTTTTGTCTGGTATAACTTCCATAACATTCGTCATCCAGATTCGTCCAAAAGTTTGAACATCTTCGAAATGACACTCGGTACTCTCGAATTGCAGAAAGTTCAAAGCATGCCATACTTCAACATGGAAAGTGAGTTCGATCAATTTTTCACAGATTATAGGTGAATCTATAATGCCAATTTCTTCTAACCAGTTCAGAACATTTTCATGATCCAAACTGAAAATCAGACTTCCTTTTTCATTTTCCGAAACAATCTTGGCGAACTCGCTCAGAAGTCTCGAACACAATCGAATCTTGTGTTCTCGTGATTGAAAGTTTTCGAAGATTTCATCGAGTCCCGGATAGTTTTCATAGAACTGTCTATGCAACTCCATTCCTTCTTTTGTTTTCAGAAATTGCATCAGAGTCACCGTATAGATCAAATCTCTCATCGGAAGACTATCTACTTCTTGTAAATGTTGAAGTGTGAAAAGGGGCACTTGCGCATATTTCGGTCGTTTCGCCATGTTACACTCTACTAGTTTATTTCCAACTTGTCTGAATCTTGATTCTTCCATATCCCAATTTGAGAACTTTGCATTACAGATTACAGCGTCTTCTGGCAACTTTTCGGCATCTGTAATGACATGAAATCAATTACTCATAACAACTTTAAACTAACCAGAAACTAGTTCCAACTTTAAAATTGTCAAAAAAATATCAGCTGACAGCGTAGCAGTCCGAATATCGGGGCTATCAATAGCAACTTCAACAAATCGTTTGGCAGCTTTATCAAGAATATTCCTATCCGCATACTTCGCAACACATGCCCAGAATTGGCTAGACTCGTGTAGATGATTGACATATCCTTCTCTTTTTTGATCTTCATCTTCCAAATCGTTAGCCATTCGAATCAATGTTTTCTCAAGAGCCAGTTTTGCTGTTTTGATATCTTTGATTCCACATATAACGAGAACCATCGACACAATCGCAGGTGTATCAATGATAGAATCAACGATGGATAGAATATCTTCAGATTTGATTGAATCGCGATATGTTGAATCTCTGAACATGTCAATTGATGCATGCATAATCAGAGTTTCTTGACTGAACACTAGCTGAAAACAATGAAACATCTGTTTGTGTGTTTGTGTGATATTCGTATCTCCTTACCTCTGAATAGTAGTCTCTCATAAACTGAACAACATCTGAACTACTTTTCGAAGTTCTGAGATAAATGAGCACTTGGAGAAGTGAGGAACGAGTCTGAAAATATCTTTGCAGATGATTTTCAAAATTGATTTGTGAGGCTACTTGTTTTCTTCGCCTTATGAAAATTCGTATGTTCTCTCATTGGATTCTAATACCGTATCCCTAACTCTTACCGCATCAACCATTGATCTCAAGAACATTTCCTTCTTACTTCCACCTGGTGGTTGCTCGCAAAGTGCTTCAAAATCGTCTGGAGCATAATCTGAAATTAAATTTTGCTTCAAAACTGAGATAAACTAAGGAAATTTTAAAACCGAATAGATAGTGAAAGAGTTTTGCAGAATACGTAGAACAGGGAAAACCACATAAATCACTCCAAATGAACACCACACAACCAGCTTCCGACAAAATTATAAGACGATTTCAACACAACAGAACTGAAACATAAAATCTACAACTACGAAAGATTTTTGTGAAAAATGAGAAAATAAGTGCAAAATTGTTCTATTGTAATTTGTGCAATGAAGCTCACTTGCCACTTTCTCAAAACACAAAAATTCATATGCAAAACTACAATAAACGAACTAAACGAACCCTCTGGACTGGCTAGCGTCACTTCTTGTGTTATATGAACAGCGATTGCGTACGAAACTGAATATGAATACTCTCACTATTAATTTCAAATTTGTGTTAATGCGAATGCGCCCTACCGTGAACTTTTACAGAAATAAGTATGTAGGGCGCATTTACAATCTGAGTTCTGATCTTGTATGCAACTTTTTTAATAAAGGAAGACAAAGGTTAGTCCAACTTTGAACGGAATTTTTAATCCTTATTTTGTCACATTTCTATTTTTCTGTTTTCAAAAAAAAATGCCCACCAATTTCATATGGAATCGTTTTCTTCAAATCAAGAAGTCGTGCCACAAGTGACCCAACGACTTTCCACAATCTTGGCTCCATTTCTTCACAAACGTCTTCTGCAGAAATTTTTAGCCATCCACACGTATCCACAAATTTTTCTGTCAATTTTTGAACAAGCACGTTGTTTGGACAAATACTTAGAAGTTTTTCGAATATTTTCATACTGTTTTTCTTGATACTCGAATCTGATTTGGAAAGATATGGCCACATTTTCTTGAGAACTTCATCGAAAATTTGGAACGATGACTCATAAAATGAAATGTCTTCAGAATCTTGACTCGGTTTTTGTTGCTCTTGAAGACGTCTGAAAATTGAGGTTTTCGATGAAAAGCTGGCAAATCTTTGGAGTTTTCGAAAATTTTCATTAAACAAATTTTTGTAACTTGATTCAAGGGAAAAATCATAATTTCAGGATTAAACTTTTACTTTACAGATTTTTATTTGAAATTCTCAAAATCTCACTTCAAAATCCTTGCCAACGATGCATAAAACAGCTCTTTCGCAAACATTTCATGATCCTTCATTTCAGAAAAAACGTCAAAAATATTCCTTTCCATCAGATAACTTGCTTGACTGGCTGACTCATTCGATGTTTGAATTTTCAGCGAATCCCATTTCTGATCAATCATTTTCTCCATTGTTTCACTCAAATCTGTGCCCAAAACCGCTGCGAAAACTCTCCGAGTCAGACCATATTTAAGTACATATTCTTTGCAAATTGATGTTATTTGTTCATAATATTTCGGAGAGGACGTTAATTGTAGATCAATCTCATCTTCAAAATCAGATTCAGGATCGTTTGCTTCTGTGGCTGGTGGAAGACTTGAGACATCAATTGTTTCCATCATCATTCTCCATTGTGGTTCGATTCCACCTTCTGATATTGCTGCCATTAAAGGCATCCATACTTCTGGTGCGAACGTTACTGGAGGAAGATCGACAAGTCTTTGGATGAGAATTCGCATTGCTTCGCAGATTTCATCAACATCTTTGCTTTTATCTGAAAATTTGATGACTGTCTTGTTCAGCTTGAGTTTCGAAAACTCACAATTTACCACAACCCGTAGTCTATAAATAAATGCAGCTATAACTTCTCCCTTAACCTCTTGATTGGTGTCCTGTTGAACATATCGAGCAAGCTCGATTGCCAATCGACGGCTATTCATCGTTCACCGGATAATTTCCTTATGGTTAGTGATTTTCGAACCTGAAAATCACTTTTTTGTTTTTCAGAAAATGGGAAATAAAACGACAATGACTAGAGATTTACGATCAACATATTATGTTCACATCTATTCTCAAGCTGAAATTATGCAAACTGTGAATCTAGATGTCTTTTCACAAACCATGCTCTTCATTTATTTATTTTTTCAGACCAACACATCTTGGTCTAATCTTCCCAGGAGGGATGAATAGTCAGACACGCCCCTTCTACATTCATAGATAGGAGGAACGTTCGTGAAGACCCCTTATTGGTTTTTTGATGAGCTCTCCAAAAATATTTATTATTATTATTATTATTGCACTGTCTGTATGTGTGTTGTGTTTTTTAAAACACATCAACTCATATTTCTTTAGTCTTTGAATAAGAAATTATGAAATATTTCATAAAGTTTCACATTTTTCACTGAATCTCATCATTTTCCGTTTGCTATTCATATCCCTAGAATCAGAAAAGCTCTCCTAGTAAGCCAATACTTTCCTTTTCTCGTTCAGTATGTGTTGCATTCTTTGCTACTGAAGGCTTGAGAAATCCATCAGATCGGTCACCTTGCTTTTTAATATTATCTACAGAATAAACAACAACAATTAGATATATTGATTTTTCTGAGTTTTCACTGAAGCTCGACGAGTATTTTAAAACAAAAAAAGAATGAAAGCTAAAGTGTATTTATGATTCCCTAGTCTCAAAAAAAGATTAGAACAACAGTTGATTTTATCGATAAACACGTGCTCAGACCGAAAATAAACAGAAAAAGGGCGTGGTTTGTGACTCTGTGCGGCAGTAATGCTAAAACTGTGTGCCCACCTTGCCTTTTCTCATTTCGAAATTTTCAATTACGCGGGCAGTGGTTTTTCTTTTTTCTATACATTTTTTTCTAACAATTCACAAATTACAGTATTAAAAGATAGATAAAATGCATATTTATTAGTTCTGAATTTCCCAATTATAAAATAAGAAACTAGCTTCAAAAGTCTGTGAAGTCAGTGCTTTCTCAGTTTTAGGCCTTGTTTCCTGTTCTGAAAATTGAGTTTTTATCGATTTTTCTCTGAATGTGAGAGGTTTTTCTAATCAATTTAAAAGAAATTAATTTTTCTATGGAAATAAGATTTTTAAGCAAAATTTCAGTTTGAAACGTTACAAGAACTCCCTTTCCAGATTTTCTTACACCTTGATATCGATTTTTATAGCTATTTTTCTCTGTCCCTTTTTCTCTGTTCTTTAACGTCGTATTCTTCAATCTATAAGTTACAGCAAGAAATGGGTGAGACTGCTGCCGTTGTTCACGACGATGCTGATGCCAAGATCATCAAACAACTCGAGTATTACTTCGGAAACATCAACCTTCCAAGAGACAAGTTCTTGCAGGAGAAAATTAAGGAGGACGATGGATGTACGTTTTAAAACTCAACTACCTCATTTTATTGGTTTATTTCTTTCAGGGGTCCCAATCACCACGATGCTCAATTTCAACCGCTTAGCTGCCATTAGCAAGGATACCGAAAAAATTGCTAACGCAATCAAGAGCTCTGGTTCCGAAATAGTCACCGTCTCGGAGGATAATCAGAAAATTCGCAGAAATGCCGAGAATCCCGTACCAGAGAACTCATTGGAGTACTGGCAAAAGATCAAGCACCGAACTGTGTACATGGTGAGTGGTTTCAATTAAAACCTGTTTTAATGCGTCTATTTTCAGAAAGGTTTCAATACCGACACTCAACTCGACGATATCATCCAATGGGCCAACCAGTTCGGTGAGACTGAAAACGTTTTGATGCGTCGTTTGAAGCCAGGAGACCGAACCTTTAAGGGAAGCGTCTTTATCACTTACAAGACCAGAGAAGAAGCCGAAGCCGCTCAAAAGGCAGATGCCAAGTTCGGAGAGACTGAGCTCACTAAAATGATGCAAGATGAGTACTGGACTTTGAAGAACAAGGAGACCAAGGAGGCTCGTGCTGCTAACAAGGCTGCTAAGTCTGCAAAGAACACCGCGGAAGCTGCCGAGTCTGAGAAGGCTCAAAACGCTGTTCACTTCGAGAAGGGACTCATTTTGGCTGTTGATGGACTCAGTGGAGATTCATCGGTGGATAGCATCAAGACCTTCTTCAAACAATTCGGATCAGTTGGCTATGTTGCTCATGAAAATGGAAGCAAGACTGCCGAGATTCGATTCAACAACGACAGTGAAGGGGGAGCACAAAAAGCATGGGATAAAGCAGCTGAGGCCGGAACCGATGGAAAAGTTATCCTCCAAGAGGCTGAAATTGTCGGACGCGTTCTCGAAGGAGAAGAGGAGGAGAAGTATTGGACTGAGTTCAACAATAGAAAGAATCAGAAGCAAGGAGGATTCCACGGTGGACGCGGCGGTCGTAATAACCGCGGTGGACGTGGAGGACGTGGTCGAGGAGGCCGCGGAGGAAGAGGCGGTAGAGATGACCGACGAGCTGGAAAGCGAGGAGCGGATGGCGATGACAATGGATCCGATGGGCCAAAGGCGAAACGTACGGTTTTCAACGAGGATGGAGCTCCAGCTGAGGCTGCCGCGGAATAAATCATTCCTCTTTTTTTATTTTCTTTTTCCTTCCAAATTGTTGTTTTTTTTTGTTGTGTTGTCTGTCCGATTCATCCAAATCAATCTCCTTCATCTAATTTTTAACTTTGTTGACCTCATTACACTTTTACCGTCGAAAAAGCTGTATTATTATAATTATTACATTTCAACCGTTCCAAATTATTGGTTTATTAAACTTTTTAAAAATACACTGCATTCAGTGGTAATTCACATGATATTATACAACAAATTCTCGACTACAGCTTAAATTAACAAGTCTTATGAAGGGCACCATTGTTTAAATTCAAAATTGCACTTTTCTGGAGGGTTTGAAGACGTCGTCGCAGCTTGTTTTCTTATTGGTGTTGTAGTTTTAATTAATCACTCCCTTTACAGAATGATGTTAGTTTGTTTGAATGTCGAGAAAAGGAACATGTCCTCGCATAGGTTTATGTGAAAATTGTGAAAGCATTTTATTGCAATAAAATCAGAAGCGATTAGAAACATGTGGAAGCGATGAGTATGAAGATATATCAACTAAACTCCGTACTTGGCGATAAGCTCCTCGGCGAGAGCAACATAAGCGGCTTGGGCAGCTTCCTTTGAAGTTCCTGAAATACCATATTATGAATATGATGCTGATTCCTATAAATAACATACCCTTCTTTTCATCCCAAGCACTCCACTTGGCCTTTCCTTTCAAATCGAACATTCCTGGCTTGTCGGTAGTGTTATCTCCGACGGTTCCCTGCTTGAAGAGAGCGTAGAGCTTCAGAAGTTCATCGTTCGATGGAGAGGTTTTGAGGGTCTTAACCTTAGCGGCGGCGTCGTCGAACTGAATAGAAACTCATTGAAAAAAACTCGAAAATTGAAATGGAAAGGTTTCGTTATTTAACTAATTGGTTTCCGCAGAGATTCCTGTGGAATCAGACTATTCTGCATTGAAGAGAAGTTTATTGCGTTTCTGAAGAAAAACTTACAGTAAGAGTCATTTTGGTGATGAAGAATGTGGTGGTTGAACCTGTAAAAATAAATATTGAGTGATATTGAGAAAATTTAATCAAAAATAAAAGAAGACTACAATGGAGAGAGAAAATGAGAGATGGAATGGACGCTGATGGACATATTTATATTGACGTTTCATCGTACACAAAACGGACATATACACTCTTTTTGTTATCTGTTGTTATCAAACACGCAAAAAAGGTAGATAAGATTTTTTTTGGTTTATAGAGAAATATCAGTTTGTGGTTGATACATGCAAGTGATCACAAAACTAGGAAAACGGTAATAGAAAAAGAAAAAGAATAAACCAAAGAAGATTCAAAGTTTGTAAATGAATAAGCAGATGAAAGAAGCAGACACTTCTGATGAAATGGTTCGCTTTCCAAGCATATCAACAATATTTACCATGGATTATGAGAGAGGAAATGGGAATTATAGTGAAGATGAACGTATGACAAAAACTATGACTTTGAAACTTTCGCATGAATAATCGCTCTTCTGAATTAATGAAGTTCTCGTTGTTATAGAAAACAAGACTTGATTAGCTTCGTTTACAACGCCTCGCAATTATTGACATTTTCAAGAGCTCTATGAAAAGTAGGACTCGTGAAACCATGGCATGGAAAGAAAATAAATGTCTAAAACTACGATTTTGTGGAGAAAATGTGTGGTTTGATAACGATGCAAAAGTATGATTCACGAAATTGATCAAGGAAGATCCAAATTTTGGATTAGTCGAAAAAAAAATTACAGACTATGAAAGAATATGCCTGTATGACAATGATGTGGGCATGCCTCTGAACTGTTCAGTATTGCAAACAAAACCGCTGAGAGAACTAAGACAAACAAAACCAAGGGAACAAACAAGGAATTAGTTTGCAATAACAGCAAAACTGAGTGATTGATTGCATTTTAAATGTTGGGATTATAAATTGAAAACATAGCACATGAGAAGAAAAAATTAGGAAGTACAATTGGGACTGACACCCAAGCGAACAATCAAATAATTTTTTTCGAACGAGAAATGCAAAACTTTATGCCCTATTTAAATCAAACTGAGTGGAAAAGAAAAATGTTCTAACTCGATTAGGATAGAACGCATTATGACAGAAATAGAAAACCCGAACAAAAACTAGAGAAAGCCGTGAATTGTGATATCAAATCACTTTGTGACATCGTGAAGAGCCTTCGCCAGGTAGCCAACATTTCCAGTGTTTATTCCGGATATAGAAATTCTGCCGTCATTGGTAAGGTAGACGGAGTGATTTTTTATAAGTTTCTGGACCTGTTCCTCAGTAATCCCAGTGAAACAGAACATTCCGATTTGGTTGGTAATATGCTCCCAGTCACGAGTGGACCCCTCTGCTTTGAGTCCTTCTTTGAGAGCAGCACGCATTGACTTGATACGATCAGCCATCAGTTTGACGTCTTCAAGCCTGTAAAATAAAGACAATAAGAATACTTCTTAACGTGTCGCTCACCATGACTGTTTCAATGATGGGTCGTTCAAAATCCGAGAGGCAATTCGGGCACCGTGAAGTGGCGGCATGGAAATCATTGGGCGAATGATAATTTTCATTTGTGATCCGACACGAAACACTTCTTCGACCGAATCACAAACAATCGATAGTGCACCAACACGTTCTCCATACAGTCCCATGTTCTTCGCAAACGATTGAGCAACTAGCACATTGTGACCTTGTTCGACGAAGTAGCGGAGAGCGAAAGCATCATCATCAACATCTCCCGAAGCGAATCCTTGATAAGCCATGTCGAAGAAAGGGAGGATCTTACGATCTTTTAAGACACGGGATAACTCTTTCCATTGATCTTTCTAAAAAAAGGCGGATAAAAATGTGTTTTTCTAACAGATATTGTAAGATTTACGAAGCTAAACTGATTTTTTTACCAAAAGAAATGAGTTATACCGGCAGGGCTACAGATGCTTGTGAGTAACACGTTGATATAATTCATCAAGGTCAGAAACCTTGGTTCAGTTTGATTAAGTTGCATTAGTGTGACTATCATTATCAAATCTAATTACGAACAGTTGGATCGACACCAGTTGGATTGTGTGCACACGCATGCAGTAGAATAACGGATCCTTCCGGCATTCTTGAGATATCTTCAAGTGCTCCAGCCGAATCAAATCCAAGAGTAGACTTGTTGTAGTAGCGGTATGGAAGGATGGTTAGACCAGAGTTTCTGAAAGAGCATTAGTGGTGTTAGATAACATTGTACAGGCACATGCAATTTAATTTTGCGTTAGAATTGAGACATAAGATTTAGAAGGTTCAAAATTAAAGTTAGTTAAAATGTCAGTTTATCAAGGAGAATTACTGTAGTACATGGTTGATTCTGAACTTATTTCACTGTTACCTGAAAACGGGCAAATGATTAGCCCACGTCGGCGTCGGATAGTACAGAGTCTTCGATTGAATGAATTTTTCAACGAACTGTCCGCCAATTCGGAGTGCTCCTGTTCCAGAAATTGATTGAGTCGTGAAGACTCTTCCATCACGAATCACTTCAGAATTCTCGCCGAATGCGAGCTTGGCTGCCAATGGTGAGAACTCGGGAACTCCTGTTATGGTGGAATATTCCTTATCGAGTCGAGCATCGACGATTTGCTGTTCCGCTTCACGGACAGCACGAAGAACGAATGGTTTGCCCTGGAAAATTAGAAGAAAAATTGACATATTTTCGGTTTTAGAATTAACAATAATTAGAAATTTAGTTTCTGAAAATACATGGTCTGGTGGAAAAATATCGCGTTCTCTTTTCCACTGAATGTAATTTCACTTGTTACTAAAGTCCATCTCGAAACCTTACCTGATCATCACGATAAGCGCCGACACCCAAGTTTATTTTATTTGGATTCGTATCCTTTTTGAACGCCTCGGTCACTCCCAAAATAGGATCCGCTGGTGCAGATGGCACGTTTTTGAACCACGGAAGGGTTGTTGGGTGAGCCTGAGATGACATGTATCTTCTGAAGAATGCCAGCATTTCCCTGGAGTTCGAAATTGAAAGAAAGAAAACAAGCGAATCAATTTAAAAAACGGAACACAAAGATAGACAGATAGGGTTGAAGCTGACACACACGGCGCTTACATAAGGTCGTGATAAACCGAAACGAAAATAAGAATGTAAATGTATTGGAATTCATTAGGATAAATAGTAGTAGTTTTGCGTAAATTGAGAGAAGAACAAATAGAAAAAAAAGACACATGGAATAATGAAAAATATATGAACAAAATGTACACAACCTGATTTGAAAATGAATAAATATATCGAATAACGTTCGTTTTAAATTCTAGAAATTTATCCAGAAACTGATAAAAGTATACTATTTCTTGAATAAACTATGACTTTCGGGGTAGGCTCGGATTTTTTAAAACTTCATCGAAATCAACTCAAACGGAATTTCCTGGTGAACAGTACTCACAACCACAAAAGTCAATTTCCGATGGATCAAATCGACGACTGGGCAAATGACACTTTTTACAACGATATGATGATGAAGGATTTTCTTTCTGACAACGATCACAAATCCATGGACCCGTACTGCTCTCTTGACTCACTGATCGTGGTGGCGGTGGCCCTGGAATGAAAAGAATGAAGAAAGAGGACAAATGTTTGATTTCAATCTATAGACTTTTAGAGTCGGAGATTTTTTGAAAGATAATTAATTGTGAAATCTCGGAACATATTTCTCTTGAATGAGGTTTTTTTTCTCTGTGTATCAAAAATTGAGACTTTTCAAGATTTCGACTCAGATAAACTACTAATTCTGGAGAAGGGAACTTACTGGGCGGCGGTGCTCCTGCTCCACTAGAGCTTTTTGCTCGTAGCCTCCTCAGTTTTTCTTCTAATTTCCGCACTTTCTCTTCTAAATCTTTAGTAGTGATAGCGTCCTCTTGAACCAACGTGTACGGATATTTTGCATCATACCATTTTTCCAGTTCAGTCACATCGTTGAATATAAAATTCATTGTTGTCACCTCATTGATCACCCGCTGTTTCACATACTCTAATTTATCCGATTGAGCTGAAATGAATGTTCGATTTATACACCTGATATGTGAAAAAAAACCTTTTCTTAGTTCGATGATGGAATTTGGATCAGGCCTCAAGTAGTTGGGTTCATTACTAAGATCATTGTCGTCATGATGTACGGCTAAATTATCGTATCCATTACCAGCCGTTTCGTTATTGACGCCAACATCTAAAGAGAGAGAGCCAAAATTTGAAGTTGGAGGTGCGACAGGTTGAGAATTCGAAGTATCGGGAACTGCAGCATTCAAAGCCCAACCGTATGAAGGTGGATCTGAAATGAATGAAATTAGTTTACTGTTTGTTGGGGAAGTAAATAAGAAGATTACGATGAGGTGTCGATCATCTATAGATTATCCGACTTTGTTATTGAAAAATAATGATTTTGTCGTGTTTTGGAACGTTACAGGTAAACGGGGCCAAATATCGACGCATACGTTTCAATGAATGAAGTAAGCAGTTGGATGATTTTTGTTGACACTGGGGTTAATTGAGGATTGAGCTATTCAAAACTAATTCAGTTCAATCAGTACAACGAATTGTAAGGTTATCCAAGAAATTGTTAGTTTTGATGAAGAAGCTACTATTTCAGAACTTCGGACTAAAGATATTCAGTCCTTTTTAGAGCTTATGTCTCCAACTCACAATATGGTTGTTGCTGTTGTTGGGGATACGGGAACTGTGGATATCCTGTTCCGAAACCTGAGTGTACTGGTACTGGATACGGTGGATTGATTAGAATTGGTTGATGCGGCATTTGTGGATCGTTGCTACTTGAACTTGTACTTTGTGCAGAGTTTTGTTGTTGTTGTTGAGCCGATGGAACAAAAGTTGACTGACTTTTCTCTCCGTGAAATATTCGTTTGCTGAGTCGTTCAACCTGAAACAACTGATTCTGAGAAAGAAACTAAGAAAAAATGGATCGATAAATTCTAGGAAGACAAAGTTTCAAAAGAGGAAGAGTCTTTCCGAAAATGTACACGAAACTGCTGATAACATGAATAAGTTTGACGAGGTGCATGAAGACTGATAGTGAGTTTATTTGTAAAGAAATTCTACAAGCAAAGGTCAAAATTGAGTCATTTCTCTTGTTTTTGAACAGTTTCATGAATGCATGTATTTCGTGTGCTAATCAAAAGAAAGACAGGGACTAGAGCAGTGAAAAACAAAGTTAAATAAACTTTTTCTATGTTTTTTACAACTTCCCTAATTCTAAAATATGAAAACCACGTCTTCTTATTACCTTTCCGGAACAAGTATTTTTTTAAAAATAAAATCAAAAACAAAACCTTTTTGTATAATTTTCCCAAATCTGTCATTTTGCTCAACTCTTTTGTCCGACAATTCGAAGAGAACGATGACTTCTTGGGTGTCGTCATCAGGTTCTAGACCCCTGAAAATAACACAGCTTATCTTATCTTTCTCTAACACGGGAAAACACAAAACAAATTGTATTTTACAGAGGCAGAAGGAAATTGAATAAGAACAGAACACTATACTGAAATAAAAACTGAACTATTTTCCCGTAGTGCAAACAGAATGACGCCCGATTGCGTCCACTTCTCTTTTTCTCCTTTTCCTTCTTTTTCTTCCTCCTTCTTTTCCCATTTCGCATATTTTCTTCCGCGCCTGGACCTCAGCCCACCCGAATTGATCGCATGCTGTGTCTCCTCTCGCGCCGCTCCTCTTTTCTTTTTTTCTATTTATGTGCTTCTGTTTTTATATACGTATTTGATTTCCGTATTCTTCTTCTGATTACCATGTTTTTGTCGTCTTTACCTAACATGTGGTAATTAAACATTTTTTTAAGCAACAACGAAGCGATACAAGTTTTTGAATCATGAATGATGACGATCCAATCGCCGTCGTCGTCATCAGAATTTTGCCAGCCAGACGAAAGCACGTTTCTTGTTGGTTTCAATAGAGTGAGTCTTTCTCTTCAGTATTTTATGTTTGTTTCTCAAATTATCTTTTGTTAACTATTCTCTAAAGTTATACGGAATTACAAAGAACAAAAACCGATTTTCAGACTTTTTCGTTCAGGTTTAAATTTTCGAAAAGGAAGTAGAGCTGAAAAAGATAGATATATGTCCCTTTTCAGCGTTAAAATCGTGAAAAAAATTAAATATAAACTGCATTGTAATACCATTGATAACAAACAAACGTTAATCTAATATTGAAAACTATCTAGGTTCGGCGATATGGAACAACACAAAGTCAATCATCTCCTGCCACCCCATGCTCATATACAATTTATCACGTTCAGCCCGACGATACTCTTGAAAGGATAGCATTGAAGCATAATTGTTCGGTTCGTGTACATCAATTTTCATGACGCATCAAATTTCATTAACATTTTTCAGGTTTCCTCCCTCGTTCGTGCGAATAAGTTGTGGTCGCCCAGCGCACTGTTCATGAAACAATTTATTCGAATACCTATTTTCAATTCTCAACACCCACCACAGCCTAATTTACAATTATCTTCGCAAGAGAAACATTGCAAAAATGTGCCTGCCACTACTGAACGGGTTGATAGTCACCGAGAAGAAAAATCGATGAAGGAAATTCTACAGCGCATAGATAGAAACATCAAATCGTTTCGAAAATGTGATAATTCTAGCAGCTCAGCTTATGATCATATTTAAACTGTTTAAAATTGTCCAAAATAAATAATTCTGTAAAATTTAACAATGTTTTGAACACAGTAAATCAGTTATTAACAAAAGATTTTATCAACAACGAAATACTTATTTCTTCACGTTGGCACGAGCGGCCTTGCGGAGAATAGAAGCATATGGGTTCAACTTGTACAAGAGGGTCTTCTTCTTGAGTGGGTTGCGGTGGACCTTTGGAAGCACTGGGTTCTTCTTTGGTGCTCTGATAGCCTTGACGACCTCCTCGGAACGGATGATGCGGGAGAAATCGGAGTTGGCCATGATTGGGAGTGGGACGGACCATCCCTTCTTGAGTTGAGAAGAGTTGGCAACAGTGGTTCCGTAGATGGTGTCGAGCTTCTTGAATGCGGACTCAGTCCAGATGATAAGACGTCCAAGATGTCCTCCTGGAGCGAGCTTGAGAAGGTTAAGTCTTTCGACGTTCAAGACATCGACTCCTGGGATGTTGCGGAAAGCACGAGCGCACTCAGCATCTTGACCGTAGATGACAACTGGTCCGAGCTTTTGCTTGTGTTGACGGTTGCGGAGCTTTCCCTTTCCAGCGCGGTTTCTCTTCGAGTTGTAGACCTAAAATCACTATCGTAGAAGTACACGATGTTCAAACGGCGAATACCTTCTCAATATCGGCCCACAAGTGGGAGCGGCGAAGGAAGGTAACAGCCTCCTTGGTCTTGCGGAAGCTCTCAATCTTGTCAGAGACAACGAGTGGGACCTCAGCAACCTGAAACAATTTCTTTGGTTTCGAACACTTTTAAATGATTAAAAGTTACCTGGTCGATAACGTGACCGCGAGCTTGAAGGAGAGCTGGGATTCCGGAGGCAGCAATAGCCGAGGAGACAGCATATCTCTTTTGGGCGATGTTCACGTTGCGGTGCCAGCGACGGAAAACCTTGAGTGGGGCGAACATGTGTCCTCCACGGCACATGTTTCCGAAAGCTCCCTGTCCGGAACGGTGAGTACCTCCTCCACGGACACGGGGAATACGAGCTACGGCACGTCCGGTTCCCCAGGATTCAGCGGAGTGTTGCTTTCCTGAAGAAAAATATTATCAACTAGTTGAAATCCACCAGATATTATCAACTAACAAATGAGAACCAGGTAACTAGAACATTTCAATAAAATTACTTACCGGCCTTGGTGTTCACTGCATGAGCCTGTCTTTTGTTTCTGCGGACTTGGTCGGCGATGAAGCTCACCAAATCTGGACGGATTGGAGTACGGAAAACGGATGGGAGCCGAATTTGAGATTGAGTGGCTTCGTACTTTTCATCGTACACAGTCACAAGCGGTCTGGCCGCCATTATTACCTAGAAAAAAAAATATAATGAAGAAAATTGAAGCGGAACAAAAGTAGAAAAATAATCACTTTTGGGCCCGGGATTTTTCAGAGTCTTGAAAATACGTTAAATCAGATATAAAAACGCATAATAAAGTTTTGGAAACACAAACAATCTACTGAAAAAACTCCTTTTCGTGTTAAAAATCGAAAAAGTTCCCAAAAAAATTTCAGAAAACAGAAAAATCGTGTTTAAAGGGAGGCAAAAATTGGGGTTGACTGAGTATTCAACGCGGGTCTCGCCGCGAAGAGGCGACCGTAGTCAACAGCCAAGTCATGTCGATTTACGAGGACGCCGTTGCCGCTGATTTTGAAATCGAATTTTTTGATTCATGTGAATCGCTTTTTTCTCGCAATTCGACATATCGGTTTCATTCATTTTTTGCTAAATTGATTTTTTGCTTGTTCGCACTTCAAATGCTATATTTGTTTGAAAATTATCTTTTTCAGTCAACATGCTGACACCTACATCCAAACATTTGTCGGAAATAAAAATCGACTACAAACGAATTGATTTGCTTCGAATTGCGGCACAACAAAAAAATTTCCGCGTTACTCCAGACATGTTAAAGCGATTAGAAGATGTCAGCTCAGCTGGTAAGTTATTTTTCTGTGAACACTTTGTATGCGGTTTTTTAGATCAGCTTGTCTGTCCACCATCAACGTCTACTGCAGTTGCATATCAACCGTCCTCCTCACCAGCGCCTCCACCAGCAGTCCGAAAAAATCCGAAGCGTAAAATTGAAGAAGATATAAAGTTGACGTCTGCTGCAGATGATAAATGTTCGCATTGTAACTGTAAAATGCTTCGTGTCGTGGATCCCGAGCGACCTGATGGCAAGCGAGTTTTGGAGTGTATGAGATCAACGTGTTTGGCATCCATCAAATTCACCGATTTACCAGTTGGTACCATCATCGGAAAAGAAAGTTTGAAATCTAAATCATCATATAACTGTCTTGCTCGCTACTACCCAAAAAGTCGATATACACCAACACCGGATGAACAAGGTACTGACGATCAAGAACAACGTCGGCGTGGAGGGAAGAAAGATCATCAAATGGTTTTCGAGTCATCGGTACGCGGAATCTTCGTTGATGTCCCTGGACAAGAGACAAAGGCTCGTTTCTTAGGTTGAATTGTTTAAGATATTTACTATAATAATCCTAATACTCGCAGAAAATCATATCTTCGATGTTTTTTTGCTGAAAAGAAATAATAGAATCAATTTCTAACAGAACTGGCAGTTGAAAAATTCATTTTATTCCCGATATATTTAAACTTTTTACTGGAAGGATGAAATATGACTAGTTTTGTTGAGGGGGTTTCACAACCTTCGAATGCCTGAAAAAGCGACCAGTAGCACAGGGGAAGGAGAGAAACAGAGATTCTGATAGTACATTAAAATTTGAAACATTAAAAAGTGATACTACTCGTCTGACAAACTATCTATCAATTGTTCATTATCCGGTGACAATTCCACTTTCCTCACTCGCTTCGACAATCCTTTTCGTATTGATACTGAAGAGCTTTGTGCATAGGCGGCACCAACAAATGCCAGTAAAATTGGTATTGATGCGAGAATTTGCGCGAGTGTTGGAGCTTTACTTCGAATCACAGTGTCGGCGAAAAATGAAAGTGGAATGCTGACTGTCAGGGATAATGAAGCGGTTAATGAATCACACATTCCAGCTGCCAGCAACCATAAGTAGTCGGCAACTATTGTTCCTGAAAAAAATCAATTCATTCAAGTGGGAAACATCAAATCTTACCGATAAGAGCTGAAAACAATATCGAAGAAAACTGTGTCATATTTGGAAGAGGATGCAGTGGCTCCACACCGAATTTATCTAATAAATTTAGTGTAGGCGTTCCTATCACTAAGGCTATCACTCCGATCGTTCCAAACATCAAATTGATATCCAATTTTCCGTATCTCTCCTCAAAATGTCCATAAGTGAAGAGATAAACAGCATATGCCAATGCGGATATTTGAGCGAAAAGAGCACCAATAAATGACGGAATATAATGAGAGACAATAAGAACTCCCGCGATGTTGATGATTACTAGTAGACACTGAAAAATTATTCAAAATACGTCTTCATTATTTGAAATAGTTCTAAAATCTACCTTATATGCTGAAAACTTGTTGTTAGCACTAGGAAAGCAGATGGCGAACGCTAAAACGAAGACAGAAGAGGAGCTGGAAACGAGATTCAGACTGGAGACAGATGTAAAGGCGAGAGCCGCTTGATAAGTGAACGAGCACAGCAACCACTGCAATAAATTTAATTAGAAATCTAGGTTAGAGGTTAAAATTTTCAAATGTTCCCCTAAACAAAATCCATCGTCTAGTTTCGTTTTCAGCTTGTTTCCGGAACTCCAGAACTTTGCATTTTTCTATTTACTAAATCAAAATGTATACAGAAATTGTTATTGATAGAAATTTGATGCACGATACTTATTGTTTTTCTTCAGCTTCTGTGTCATGCATTTCTAATTGTTTCTAAACATTTTAGGTCATCAGCAAGATTCTACGTCACGTTATAAGAAAAACCAAAATTTGAGAAAAACCCTCCATGTATCTCTTCCAATATCAAAGATCAGAACTCACCAATGGTGCAAAGAAGAACAGTGTGTATTTGACATGACGGGAGAGATATAATTGACACTCGATAGACGGATGACGATACGGCAGACGGGCTTTTCGTTGATCTTCTGCGTTTGAAGCGGGCATTCGTCGGATCTGCAGAAGTTTAATAATGGGAAAACTGGACAACGGATGAAACATCATTGTTTGAAACCATTTGACAAAACGGATGTATGTTTTTCATCGTCCCTTTTTTCCTTCTCCGTCTTTGATTGGATTTTTCAAAAACATTTGTTTCCGTTTTTTCTCGATCTTCTATTTCCAACTTTAACTTTTCAAAAAAAAAAACTCACTTCTCTCCTCTCTGCAAATCGTATTTTCCTCTGTCGTTTCTCCCCATCAACTATAATTGATTCGACATCAGAATCCACGTCAGTCACTGACTCATATCCTTCTAATGCCAATGATTCACAACTCAATTCGTATGTTTCCGAGTCGATACTATTCTCACTTATCAGAACTTTATATGAGTTGTCATGTTTCGCTTCGAATAACAAATATCGTATCATGTAGATAATAAGGGTGCATGACTTGACGTATACTGTGAAGAACGGTCGACGGAATTCTTCATCGACGAAGATGAACTAAAAAAAAACATCATTTTGTTGAAGACAAGTTTTAAAAATAAACAAATTCAATCAACTCACCCTCGTAAGTTCAGATGAAAGTACCCATAGAACATTTACAATGAGAAGAAGGCAAATTCCAACAGATTTACTGTCAAGACATCCGGATGATTCGCGATGATTCAGGGCGCTCATTCAATCCTTTTGTATAATTTCTTGATAATTTAATGCAGACTTTTGTGAATTATTATGACTCCGTTGAACGCCTGGAATGAAAGAAAATTAGTTTTCGGCGCTTTTTTACAAGAGAAATGTTATTTTGAAATGAGAAATCGAAAAAAGAACGTGAAGTGCACCCGATGAATCATCTCTTTTTCGCTGGTTTATTGAGTAAATTTAACATTGACAGCATGTTTTTCATTTGTGTCTTTGAAAAAACCGCGCATTACGGATAAATTTATATAGTTTTTATTTCAAAAATTTGTGACAGTTTTCGAGGTCAAATGTAAAATAGAAAATCGTTTCATTATCTGTTCAATTTCCGGACGGCGCAGAAATGGGTAAGTTTGAAACTTTAGAAAGCAAAGGATCCAATACTAACTCAATTGAGCAAACACAAACACATAGTCACGTGGAGGCGGCAGTTTTAATATAAAATCCAAAACTTCAATTTTGAGAGTCAAATAAAAAGTTACACCGAACGAAAATGTCATTTTCAGAGAAATTTCGAAAGAGATGTGAAATGTGATAGCAGAAGAGAAAGTGCAGGTTCTATAACGTTATCACGAGAAAAAGTTCTGGAATTGATCGGGGAAAGTGAGAGCGTGGAGGACAAACTGCACGTATTATTTTATTTTTCGGCCAACTGATTGATTTCTGATCCGTTTTGCCGACGACTGGACCACTGTTGTTTCCGAAGCACCACCCGCGCTTCGAGACAGCTGAACAAGTGGGGCGAACGGAGATGATGATGATGAAGAGAAAGAGAAAAACGAAGAAGAAGAAAATGAAAAAAACAAGTGTAAAAAGTGACAGAGATTTCGTAACGTTGGAGGTGCCTGCTGCACAAGTGACCGGTCTAACGGAATGTTTTCAGAATGACAAAATATAGAATTGGAAAGAATTAATAAGAGGAGAAAAGCAGCTTTGAGGGGAGCTCCGAGAGTGGAAAACGAGAGAGTGTTGAGACGCAGAGTTGCAAAAATGTGGAAGGGAATAGAGAGGGAAGGAAGCAGACACAAAGAGGGGAAGAAAGTGAATAGAGGAACTGGGTTTTGTATCTATATGCTAAAGATCGGATCAATTCCAGTGTAAAGAGAGAGAATAGGGGAAACTGCCTTCATTTTTTACACTAATCCGATTCAATCTAGACCGTTTTGGGTGGAAACTGAAATTGAATTCACATTTTCATGGAGACGTAGAATTCAATTGAAATTGATAGAAATCTGGAACAAAATCAAGGAAAAAACCTCGAAATATTGGAAGTATCCAAATCGTTTATTACAGAAAAAGTGTTTGGTGTCACAACAGATTAACTGCAAAGTTACAGTAATCTAAAAGATTTCAAAAAGAAGAAATTAAAAGATACGAATATTAGATGGATCTATTTATTAGTAGGTTTTGCTTCTGATATCTGAATTTTTTGAGAACTTTTATTTTCCTTTATAAGTGAAAATGTTCTTCGGTGTCTCTTCAATGGTCACTTTGTACAGAACCGATGGATTCGACATCACTGATTTCAGCGTCTCGTACATGTAGATCGCGACGTTTTCAGATGTGCTTACTGTAGTCTGAAAAGATTTCGAATTTCGAAAAAGATTCAAGCTGCAACTGAGCTCTATTGAACTTCTATTCCCAGTTTGATAGAGCGTCGTTGGCTTTTTAAAAATACGATATATTGCACTAGTACTTACCTTGAAAAACTCTACATCTACATCCAGATTTCTATGATCTACAGTATCCAGGACGAGGTTCATTTCCTTTTTTAGTTTTGCCAGATCATAAACCATCCCGCTGACTGGATCGACTTCTCCACGCAGTTTAACCTGGAAACTCGAAGAACGAAATATACGATTTCTCATTGTCTATGATAATCATCACTAACCTTCCAAACATAATTATGGCCATGACCATTTAAATGATTGCATTTTCCAAAAGTCTCTTTATTTTCAGCATCACTCAATTCTTTTGAATGAAGACGATGACATGCTGAGAACATTTCCACACGCTCCATAGTAACAGTAGGCATTCTGAATTTGTTTATTTTTCATTAGTATTGAAATAACATAAACAATTGGAGAGGAAAATCGAAAAAAGCGAGAAAAATGACGATCTCTTCTGCCACTAAACGGTTTATAAACTGGTCATGTTCTTCTCATCAATCAATTGATTACAATTATTATATCATCTTTTCTTTTTCTTTTATAATCATATTAACACGTAGAAGGATTATAGTTTCGATCGTCACTAATGTAATCCCATGTTTCATTTTTCATAATCATTAAAAAATGAAGCACCCGGAATGGATCCAGGAACAGAAAAAGGTAATATGGTTCTTCGAGGGATACTGTGACTGGTTTTATCAGGAAAATTAGAATGTTTTGTGCTGTTTTTCAGGTTTAAAATATATTGTAAATATATCAAATATATTTGATGTTTTCTGTCGTTTCTTACAGTAGTTCGAATTTATCAGAAAGTGTTCGAATAGTTACTACAGTTTCAAACGTGGCAAGAGTACATTATAAAATTAAACATGTTCCTTTAAAGTATACGGTAGGAAGTATTGTGCGCGAGCTTTGAAAACATCGTCATTCCTTATCAAACTGTTTCCTTTCTAGAATTCTCGGTATTTTTCTAACTTTCCTTGCTGAAACTTAAAAATATCATAGCAAATAACGAAAATAATATAAATTCCAGACCAAATCCAAAAAATAGTGGAACATTGTTCCTTAGCAACCATGAGCAACCGTCAACAAGGTGATTTCAGTGTTTTTCAGAGAAAAAATAATAAAAATGTTGTTAAGGTTCTGGTCAGCAGAACTATCGACGGTTCTATCCTCAGCAACAGCGACCGCCGAACACTCCACTGTATGTCGACACTGGATCGTATCAAGGACCGCCACGACGACAAAATTATGTAAGTATTTGCATAAAATTCCGAAATTTTTCTTGAATTTTATTGGATCTTTGAATCTCCGGAAAATGTTCGGTTGCTTCTAAATTTCTAACTAAAGAAAGGAAAGTTCATAACTGGCTGCTAGACTTTTGTTAAGAGCATAGGAATCAGATGACAAAGTATATAGACAAAACACCCTAATAGCTGGTCATTTTTCTAATGTCATCTTTAATGTTTGGTAACAAAGATGTTACAGAGTAATGATGTCACTTGCCTCTGTTATTCTTGGTCATTCCATCCAAATCTATCAGGAATTTTCATCTCCGTTTTCGGATCCCTCTGCGTCTCTATTATACTCTTTTTGTCTAGACAAAGTACATGTCCTAGAAGGTGTCGTTTTGGGAGAAAAGCGTCGCCGTGGTCGTTGTCGACGTCCGCGCCGTCTTTTCTCCATCCGTGAATAAAAAATATACATGTTTCTCGGTCCTCTCCCACTGGATCCATTCGCTCCCACTCCACACCACTTTCTTGTACATATACGTAGTGCATGTCAGTCTGAGTCTCTTTGGCCTATACACTGTTTCGAGTCTTTTTTTTTTCGTCCACACTGAAAGAGAACCACCACCACCAACATAACCACCACATGGAGAGAGTGTGTGAGACATACACCGCCCGTTTCTGTGCGTATGTGTGTGTGTCCGGTCTGGCCCCATCTCTTGGTTCACTCTATGTGTCATCTCTCTGCATCTCTTTCTCTCTATTGACGAACTATCGATTGGTCATGTCGACCTCCGTCCGTGTATTCCGACTCGAGGTCCAATATGCGGCCCTGTTTTTGTCTGAGTTTCTTCTTCTTTGTATTGTATCTCATCCACTCTTTGTTTCTTATTTCTCCATTCGATCAGTTGTCCGTCTCCACCGATTTGGACTATTCCCTGCTCATTTTTTGGCGGGAAATTTTGAGATAGCTTGTGATTCAAAAGATTGGTCTTGAAATAGATGGATCAAATCTTCTCATCCTGTATTTAGATGATTGAATGACTTCAGTTCATTTGTTTAAGTTATATTCCCATGAGTTTCTTTAATCTTGGTGATTTTTATGAAAAGATTTCGAAATTTCAAACTTTTTAAGTTTCCACGCTTTTCTACCTATTTTTGCTTTTGTCACTAACTTAAAACAGTTTTTTGACTTTTATCAACTTCAGTAGACTTGAAAAAATAAGAAAGTTACACTTTCATACCACGCTTGTCAGGGGCCGGACCAAAATCGGAATTTTTCAAGCCTGGGGTTTGAACATCAAAAGTTTTTTGAACAAAATTTTAATTTTTTCAAAAATCCGAGAAAGCCGAATTTTTTACTACACTTTCAAAATTCAATCAAAAAATAGTTATGCATCAAGAATTTTGATATTTTTAAATGTGAAATTGAGAAAAAAATTCAAAAAATTTGGTTAAAAGGGTTATTTCTTATATCAACCAGATAGTGAAAAATATCTTCGCACTTGTTTCTGATCCGCAAGGCTTCTCTAGATCTCAATCACTCTTCAATATCGTAAATCTTCGAGTTGACTTGTCCTCCAACGACACTCCAGTATTTCGATGTCCTTTGCTTTAGCTGAGACGAGGTTCCCCTAATTTTCGTTGCATTTATGTTTCGAAGGCCCCTCGCTCACCGTCATTCCCTTTTTCATAATCCAAAGCCGTTTTCGTTTCCACTGTCATCATTTCCTATGACACACTGCTATTACGATTCTTGTAGTTCATTCTAGATTAGATAAGACGTTCCTCCCATCTGCCCCATCTCGTTTCTGTGCTCAACGCTTAGAATAGATACCATCTGATTTTAGGTTAGATTCCTTTTTCATTACTTTGAAACGATGAAATGTAGTTTTTCGTTATCATCTCTCACCCTTTTCTTCTCTAATTTTTTTTCAATCTATGTACAAATAGTCGGAACCAATATAAAATGTGTATCTCTTATAGAAGAAGACGGGCCTATTCGGAGGAGAGACCCGTTCTCATTTCGTTTTCGTCTTCGTTTCTTCTATCCTCAACTATATATCCTTTTCTGAGAAGAAGAAAAAGAGAAACCTAGATATCCTTCTCCGTCTTTGTTTTATGGGTTTACTCTCTCCTTTCACCTTTCTTATTTCGAAATTTCGAAGAATTTTTGGATTTTCGAAGGAAATGAATATTTTCCAATTTCAAGATTACATGGACTAAATTTACGATCAACAAGAGTTTTTTACCGTACACTTTTCTTAAATAGTTTCGACTCCTCCACTTGGTGTAGTCCTTAGGCCTTTCTTTTTTTTGCCTTCTGGTTTTCGTTAGTCGACTCGATTAGAAATTACTCTTTTTCTCTGCCTGCACCTTCTCTTTTTCTCTGACTATATCTCACCAGTTGTTCTCTTCTTTCTGCTTTCTTGAGCTCCGTGGTTTAATGGTTCCTTTCGTTTTCTAAAAAGCGCTTGAGGCGTCTTTTTCGGAGTCATGCTTCTTGGCTTACATTTTAAATATATTTTGTTGCTGAATTTAAACTTACTGACAAATTGAATTCGAACTCATTCTAAATGTTTCTTCAATTTCTCCCTTTATTCATCATCTACTTTTGAACTTCTCCTATTTTTCAGCCAAACGAGGCGGATCCGGGTATGAACGGGGACGGTTGGCAAGGACCTGGTGGCCGTGGAGGAGCACATCACATGAATGGTGGCGGAGGAGGAAACCGTCGAGGCGGTGGCGGCGGGTACAATCAGAGGATGCCCCCCGGTCAGCACCATGGTAAGAAGGGTTTAATTTCTTGACAACGAAATAGATCATTTCCCCCGTTCTCTAGAAATTGATTTAAAACGTTTTCTTCTTATAGGTAATATGAATCGAATGATGCCACCTGCATTTCGACCGCAACAACAGCAATACATGCCTCCGTACGGGCCTCCAATGGGTGGAATGCCCGGTGATGTCATGGATTTAAATATGCGAATGGATGGTATGTCGATGAGCTCTACACCGACAATGCCTGGACAATACGGAGATATGGGACCACCAGTGCCACCACCACCACAGCAGTGGAATCAACCGACTCCATTCGCCGCACCGCCCCCACAACAAGACGATCTCTACGATCCGACTGGTGGATACGGAGTACATCATCATCAGATGCCACCATATGCTCAACAACAACAGCAACGTGGCAATGGTGGACAAAACCAATACGGGAATAGGATGAATCAAGGAGGTAACAGAGGATACCAGCAACGACAACAAGGAGGATACATGCAGCCAATGATGGTACCTCAAAACCAACAACAATTCTACGGTGGAAACCAGAATCATCAGCAACAACCACCGTTCGCACCTTCACCATTCTCAATGACTGGATCTCAGACATCGCATGATCATCATATGGGTGGTGGTGGAAACCATGGTCCGAATGGAAACTTCGGTGGATCCGGCGGTGGAGGATCGTCCCAAATGGATGATTACTCAATGTGGACTGATGAGAACGATGAAGAGGCGAAGAGAAAGAAGACGTTGAGAGATAAGGGTCTACTCGCGTGGGGTGATGCTGAGACTTCAAGTGAGTTTGAGGATTTCTGAAACATTAAAATTGTAAAATTAGATATAAATAGGAGCTTGAAGCTGTCTAGATCCTGAATACTGTTTCGAACGATGTCTACTGCGTTTTTGAGCGCTAGTAAAAAAACTAACAAAATCATTTTAGTTCATTGACTAGCTCAATCTTATCTTTTAGACAGCAAACCGATTCGCCGGTGGATTGTTCCAGAAGGACACGAAGAAGACTTCGACACTGCAATGGAACGATGCCCAAGTCATCTGAAGAAGAAGGCACTGAACGAGGAAGCACTTCGTCGTCGTTTGGGATCCGATAATCCACAAATTGCTGCTCAGGCTCAACAACAAGCTGAGGAAGAGGCGAGCGCCACGATGAAGATCGGAAGACGTCCCATAATTCCATGTGGTTGGGGAGATCTTCCATCGGAGTTGGGTGGTGAGAAAAATGGTAAGAAATAACAATTGAATTCAAATATAAATATCGTGATTTTCAGAGTTTGATCAAGGATCATCGAAGGGATGGGATGATGGAGGTTTGGTGAGTGGTGGAAGTGGTGGACGTCATCATCAACAACACCAACAACAAAACGAGGATAATAGCTCGTTGTGGAACAATCCCATATCTGGTGGACCATCGTCGAATGAAACACGTAATCCATTCTTCGCTCATCACATGCAGCAACACCAACAACAACAACAACAACAACAGCAACATCAACAGCACTATTCGCAAGGAGTCTATGGTGATAACGGAGTGCTTGATGGTGGTTCTGTTTGGTCTGCTGTTATGGATGGTGAGTGATAGGGAAAGGGAATAACTGTTAATTTTTTGATTTTTTGTTATAATCTATGTGTTAACCTTCTCTGTTTCAAATAGCATTTTCTCGCTGTAACTGCGTAATTTAATGCCACTTAACTGAATCTGTGCTTTTAATTTCGAATAGTAGCGTTGCTTCAAACTCACTTTTGTTCATGTCCGATAAAATTGAAAATGAAATAAAAGGTATAAAATCTCGTCTTGACAACGTACTGATCAGCCTAAAATCTCGTCTTGACAACGTACTGATCAGCCTTTTTTTATCTCTTGCAAAATTGCAGGCTCGCCGATGGGACCTCCTCCTCCAATGGGTGGTGGACCGTCCTCCTCGTCAGCACCAATGCCGATCGGTATGTTGTCGATGATGACCGCCGGTGGTGGTCCAATGTCTGCTGACGTTGACGGTAGCCAGTCGAAGTTGGCTGAAAACCTGAAACTAGCGGTCGAGAAAGGGCATTTGGACATTTCGCTGCTATCTCTTCCTCACATACCGCCCAACGTGCTCGACCTGCTCACCGAAATTTTGACGGTTATTCCACGTTTGGACAATTATGAGGATGAGCTCAAAAAATTGGTGTGTAATTGAATGGACAGAACCTTTTGGTGTCGGTGTAAAATTGTAGATTGAGAAGAATTAAAATCTATGGAGCTGGTTTTTTACTGGGAAAATGAACTGAATATTTTTGCAAATTGACTTTTTTTCATTTTTTCAGGGCGACAATCGTCCTTCGAATAGTGAGGAAGGAACATCACAGGGTGAACAGGAGACGACTTGGATGAATAAGGATCAAAAGGTACGAGTTTTGTTGTGTGGTACTCTGTGGCTTGTGGGTCTATTATTCGGCTATAGTCAACTTATTAGAATTCTTCTTTCTAATGATAAATATAAGAAACATTTTCAGAACGAGCACGAAAAGGCAGTGATCGGTGTAGTGACTGCGAAGATCGAGGTGACTCAATTATCCAAAAAGATCACTGAAGCACTCGTTGAAGCTGGTCTCATTCCTGCACCACCACCACAGTTGATCTCAAATCCTAACCATCATCATCATGGAGGACCCCCACCAGGATCTGATGGCGCTGGTCCAAGTACCTCAGGAGGCGGAGATTACAATGGAGGTGGAGGACCACCAGATCACTACTATGACTACTCGTTCCTTGGCTAGACACTGATTGATTATTTTTTGACTGTTATAATGTTTTATTCTAAGTTTTTATAAGTTGTCCTTATTCTAAGAGTCTTATCCGTTCGTCCTATCACCTTCAATTTTTATCCGTTTTTATTTTTATTTTTATTTTTGCCAACCAATTTGAGCATATTTTCAGTATCTCTATCTCTCAATTCATGTGTTATTGTCAATTCCCTATACGCTCTCTCAATCATTTTTAACATTTCCCGTATTTTCCACTTCCTTTTGTAACAAGTTACGGTAGCTTTCACCCCTGGTTTGAACCTTCTCGCCGCCCGACCCCATCTTGTTTTTGTGAGCACTTTTATATCTCAGATTTTCTCATTTTTTTTCCAAATTTTCTCGTTGAATGCTTCACTTTTTGCCCCGGCCTTTAGTAATTTTCAATCTCTCCAGTCTGTTTCATAAATAAGGAATTGTCTCGACAGATACATGTCATCATCATGAATTGCAAGTTTAATCACCCCCAAATCGCCTCAACATCATCTCGCTTTTCAATTTTTAATTTTTGTTTCTCCGCTCCTCCCATAATTTGCCTCTACCAACCATTTTCTTTTTACACAAACACACAACAAACACTTTTTGTATCATCCTCACTTTTTCTCGTATTCTTCATTTCATTTCTTTTTCTGTCGGAAAAGTATTTCACACATTGTTTTAAAATGGCTAGAATAAAGGTTACCGATTGCATTTGAAAAACTTGTTATCGGTGTTTTTATTTTCAGATACCAAAACCGTCTCCTGTGCTTACAAATATTTATTCACGCAGTTTGGATTACCAAAATTAAAAAGAAACATTCGAATATGACTGATATAAACACTTTTCAGCATAACAAATCTCTTTTCCGAAGTCAGTCTTTTTGCGAATTTCATGAATTCAATTTTCCGATTGACATCACCAATATGAACCTGGAAAACGAAAATTCAAAGAATTATTTAAGTATTTTCTCACCTCCAAATTCATTTGACAGAATACAATTCCATTCCTTTCCAGAGGTCCATCATTATAAAAATAATCAAAAAGTCCAAACTCCGCCCCTTCGGCATCCAGCCACAAATGATCAATCTCTCTAATTTTCAAATCATTTTTCAGAAATTGGAGGAGTTCCACGTGGTTGACTTCTTCTGGTTGATACGTGCCATTCTTGAAGACACTCGCGCTTCCTTTCTCCGTTTTTCCTCCGATTGCAAATGGAAAATACTCTCCGATTCGAGAATACAATTGTTCATTTTCTTCTGTTATTGGATCAGCACCGAAGAATTTGACACGATAACCACGTTTAGTTGATTCCTGGAAAAAGATCTCGTTTTTGAAGTGCGCTCTATTGATAAAGTTGAGATGCAGTAGCTACCGTAATCCTTTCCACTGAAACTCACATTTCTGAATGCCTTCTCCGCAGTTATATCTTTCCCTATTCCAAGTGTTACAAATGAAAGTGACGAGTTTTCAGTTGGAGATCTAGTTGGCATTAGAGCATACTTGATCTCATCATCATTTTTCAGACCAACTAATCCTAATTTCTCGATTTTCTCCGTATAGTCACAGTAGCTGATAAGAGGGACAAATTGCAGCCAGAACTAGAAATGGGAACGTGGATTTTATTTTCATTGGATTAGAAATACCTCCTCTGCAGTGTGAACTTTATCCAGCTGTTTTCTGGCACATTCCGTCCATTTTTCAAGAATTTTCTTCTTCAAACTCGACGGTTTTTTCAGATTTTTTGTATCATTAGAGGATGGCAGAGTCTGAAAAATAGAACTATTGAGAGTTGAGATAACGGTTACAGAATTTATTGGGTTTCAAAAGAATCAGAGTTGTGTGGAAACGAAAAAATACAGACAACTTACATGGACAAACAGACGGACAGACAGACTCACCAGAATCAGAAAATAAACCGCGTAAAGACTCAAAAGAAATCCAAAAACTGCTGTAAAAGTTGACCATCGAACCATCATTTGACTGTTTCTTCTTCTTGAAACAAATCGTTCTCTAATGAAACCGATAGTTTCTTTTTTTGTTTCTGCCGAATCTCCGGAGATCTCAATCTCTGGAACAGGTAGTTTCACGATGGCATTGTCTCTGAAAAACTGGATTTCTTCTTGAAAAGATTACGATCGATTCGGAAAAGAAGACGGGGAAATTTTTGATCTCTTTTGGTCAGTTGAAGTGTCTTTTTGTTCAAATTTATAGAACATTGTAGTAAAAAGAAACTTCTGAAAAACGAGAGCTGGTGTCTCGCAGTAATATGGGAAAGAAGATTACATAATTTCAGTTTTAAAATCTTTGGATTATTTTCGAAAGCGACTGAACATACACTTAAAATAATTTTCAGTTTTGAGAAATCATTTTTTAATGGAATTCTTCCAGTACGTCGTTGTCAGAATCTCTATGGAACCTGTCCTGTTTTAGTAATCTTTAAATCTTCTTCTAATTAGAAAATATCACCTTTTTAAATCAATTTTAATGTCTTAATCAAAACAAAAAATTCAATAATAGAATCCAGATAGCTCCTGAAAACCTCGAACACAAACAAGCTCAAATTCAAATAAAAACAGGTTAAAAGTTGATAACGTTTTTATTAAAATTTTAAGGAAAAATATCAATTAACAACAAAAAAGGAAAAAAACCCTAATTATTACTTCTTTTCAAGATCAAATTGTCCTCGTAATCGTCGTCACTCTCCTCCTTTGCAACCAATTCATACAGATTTCTCGTCAAGAATTTCTTCACACAATACGAATCTCCAAAGTTGAATAAATACATTCGCATGTGTCCAACATTTCTATTTTTATGCATTCCATAACGGAATTCTTTGATTATTTGTTTGATTAACTCCATGAATTGAATCTGTTGGGGCTCCGATGGACTGTGAACTTCCAGACTCATTTGACAGAATTTGATTCCTTTTCTCTCAAGTCGTCCGGTTTTTTGGAAGATGTCGAAGAGGGGATACTCAGCTCCTTCAGCATCGAGCCAGATGTTATCAAATGTCTGGAAATTGGAAGAATTCGTTCCAGCAGAGCGAAGAAAAACCAACCTTAATCTTCAGAATTCTATCGAAGAAATAGATCAAATCAACATGAACGACATCTCGATTGACATAAGTTCCATTGATATAAACACTTGCTGATGAGTATCCAGCATCACCTCCAACAGCAAATGGAAAATATTTCCCAATTTTCGAGTATAAATCAGCATTGACATCAGTGATCGGATCGGCTCCATAGAAGGAAATGTTTCGGCCGATTTCATTCAATTTCTGGAAATATATACTAAGAAATCTCGAAAACCTAATGTTTTCAGGTTAAAAATGTGGAAAAACGACACAAACCACGGTCTAGCTTTCGATATTTTTATCTATATTTTCATCGAAATTTCGAGAGAATCGGTTAAAAATCAAGATATGGAAGTGGCAGGTGGTCAGAGACCGAAATGTTCAGGGAAAATTAACCGACCTGTTTGTAAAGAAGCTCTGCATCGATATCCTTTCCTATTCCCAATGTCACCAAATTCGTCTGAGATCCGACGAGAATATCGGTCTGGAATAATGGTTTTCAGAGATGCTGATGGAAACCAATTTCAGAATACCAAAGTGAAAACCAACCTCCACAGGCAACAATGCGAATTTCGTCTCATCACTATTCTGCAATGGAACCAAATTTAGTTGATCAATTTCTGCTTTTTCATCACATTCATCTGTCCAAGTTTGAAATTTTCCCCAGAAAAGCTTGTGATCTGATTCATTGAATACTTTCTCAGCCATACAATCACTCCATCTATTGAAAAGTGGAACATTTGGGCGGAGATTTGATGAGGTCAGTGGATCTTTTGGTGATGGGTGTGGAGACGTTTGCTGGAAATTCAGGAATTTTGAGAAGCTATTTTTAAGAATTGGTCCTCTGAAACTTGATGAAACGGTCTGGTACTGGCTTAGTTTTCTACATTTTCAAGTTCAAAAACCGGTAAATCTCAAAACAAGTATATCAATACTGAAGTTTTCTACAAAAAACCAACAAAACAATCGTACCTGTCCGTATAAAAGTACAATACCTAGGAAGATGAGTAAAATAATAAAAATGAGATTAATTGGTCTGCTGGCACGCAAAGACATGATTGTGTTCTTCTGATCGTTGAGATAGGTGAAAAACGAAAAATGCCAAATTCCGAAATGCCTTTTATTGTGTTTCGATGCCGTTCCGGATTGTTTCAGAAGATATGAATCAACATGTATTGTTTCCAGTTTTACACGATGTTTCACTCAGATAATTGACAGAAAAGGATACGTTGGATTTTGAAAACTTATCGTCATTTTTCGTCTCTTTTTGTCCTTTTTTATTCTTCTCTGCATTCAGGTTTTGACATTTTTTGAATTGATGGATTGGAATGAATCGGGATAACTGGAGAGATGCTAACATATGATGAAAACCAAATTTTGTTAAATCTGGGATTGAAACTGAACCGAAACAGATAATAACAAAATCTGGCGGTCTTTTCAAAAGCATCAAACTTTGAAAGTCTGTGAAACATCGAACTGGGTACTGTAAAAGAGGTTCTTTCCTGACACAGTAAAAATTAAGAGTTATTATAATCGTAATGAATTGTTTATTGTGGAAAGAGTCATTGACTTCTAGATCTATGCAGTAGCCGACATCGGAATGGTGACAGTTCCAGCTGGAGTGACTGAAGCAAATGCAGCCTGAGCATCAGTTGCATCAGCTGGTGCATTGGCGAAATGAATGACAAGTTTGTCTTCTTTCGGTGCTCCAGCAGTACGAGTGATTTGGATATCCTTTGTTCCAGATGGATCAATGAATCCGAACACTGGAGTGATACGGTACTCATTGTTGTTCGACGACTTGATCTGGAAGGATAAGGAGTTGAATTGGTTAGACGCAAAGACGAAACAAACCTTGAAGATGAGCTTATCAGCTCCTCCATTGACAAGCTTGTGAGTAGAAGCTCCTCCGGCTGCTGGAACAGTGCATGCTGGTGGATCGGCGGTCAAAGACATGTTTTTGGCTTTGGTTGAAGTTCGGTGAGGTTTGAACACTGGCTTCTTCTCTTGATTCGTCTCTTATTTATAGCAAAGATTCTTATCAAGATGTACCAGTAACCCGGTGCCCTTTAAACTGGAGTAGTGGGTGTTATATATTTTTCCACGTAAAATTTATCGTCCGGAGGTAATGTTACGTATAAATTTTTGATTACATCAATTTCTCCTTCACGTCAAACGTGACTGTTTTATTCTAGGTTATCCAGTTCTATCTCACTTTCAGAAAAACCAGTTCTTTTATTCATATCACAGATTCTTAAAAACTCAAGTAGACCATTCAAAGTAGACATATAATTGCCACATCACTCAAAATAATTAAATATTATTATTCAACAGTCCTCCAGTCTTCCGTCCTTTGATCAACCCCAACGTATTCTTGTCGATTTTCGTTCCGAGTCTCAAAGTGTTCTCGAAATATTCCAACATCTTTCCAGTGTATCCTTTGACTGAAAGGGATGAAGTCTCTTGACTGATTGCCGTATTTCCGAAATGAGTGAAATGAAGTGAATTCTTTTCGGAGAGACTGGCCAAGAGCCATGGGAAGTAGAGATTGGTGGCCATGTTGGTACGGAGAGTGAAGCAGTCTCCTTCGAATGATTCTGGAAAATAAACAACTAGTTGGGTTGGTTCAGGTGAAGACGGCATGCTAGACATTTTCCATTCTTATTTTACCGTCACAGGGGAAAAATTCAAAGCACATGTTTCCATCTCCACATGTTTAATTACCTAATCACTACATACAAACACCCTTAACACCGTTTCCCTTCCACAAGCTAACAAAGTTTGAGAGTTACATTACACTGAAAACTGACCAGTCTCGTTTCCGAAATAAACCAAATGAGATGGCTTGACAGTGTTGATTTCTTCGATTACCGATTTGTCACTAGCCTCTTGAAAGTTGGAGATGGAGGATTCCTGAAAAATATCAGTTGAACTTAACGAAAATGCATTTCACTTATTCTAAGTAAAATTACGATACACTTATGAAAAGCACTCAACGAAAATCAACGGATTCCACATACCTTAACAACGAATCCTTCCAATTTCACCAACTCGAAGAACTGAGTTTTCAATTCAGAATCTCCTCCGAATAATAAGAAAACTGGTTTGATTTCCTTGAAATTCTCCTGAGATTCAGATGGAAGAGTTGACAGATCGGATGGTTTCCAGGCAGTTTCAGATAGGATTTTCGAGATGGATAATGCCGAGTTCCTAGATTCCGAAATATTCGAAACTCGGAATTCTTGGGAGTTCGCAATATTGAAAACTTCCGCTGGTTTCTGGCTCAGTGCCAACTTCTCAATGCTCAATAATCCACGTACTGCGTCAGAAGTCTCCAGAATATTCACATACTCTAAATCCTTCAAATTCTTCAGTTCCGATTCCAACTCGTTTTTCGAAGAAACAATGACACGTGGCAATCTTCCAATAACAATAGGAATACGGTAACTGACTGCATAGCTGTGAACCATTGCTTCAACAGACATCTGGGCAGACCCAACAAAAGTTACTGGTTCGAGAGGTTGGGTCTCGACACGATTAACAGAACTACCGTATACTTCTTCCCCACTGATGAGGACCAGTGATGGAGGAGATTTGGATTTACGAATAGCGTCGAGAACAGAGGTGATTCCCTGAAAAAAAGATTTCGTGTAACTAGATTAAGAATCAAGAATTCTATAAACTTTAATGAATAAAATATGAAAATCCTTACCAAAATCAGTTTTTTCGCTCCCTGGATCGGCTCCAATGAGACATCAGAAGTGGTAAGGGATCCATCAAAAACAGTTTGAATGTTCTTGGTTTCAATGACTTCCTTGACCCCATCTTCATTTACAGATGACAGGTTAACTAGAGAAAAAGAGGAATTGGACAGAACTGCATCCGGAATCTGAAATTCAAATTTCCTTTCCTGAAAATGTTTCATTTCTTACCGATTCACTAGAACTATTTTGAAGCAGAACAACATTTCTTCCATTTTTGAGTAACTCCTCTGCCAATTTCACAGTGATCTTGGAAACTCCTCCAGTGATCAGAACTGACATGTTTCACCTGCAAAATGAATTGATTTTTAAACCTCAAAACAATTGGTAAAAAATGAAGAAAAGAGAAAAGAAAAAGGGAAAGATATGGAGAATGTATTGCTGTATATTGCGGTCAAGGGCAACAAAGAACAGATAGAAATCAGAAGAATCGAGAGAGTATTGAGAGGGGAGAGACGCAGGCATTCAGAGAATTAGAGATCCAGGACAGTGATACACGTGCAGATATCTGTACAAATCGAGAAGAGAGAAATAGAGATATTCTCTTGTTGTGAGAACAAGGAGATGGGGTTCTGCAATGGTTATAAATGAAATGAGTGAGATCGGGTTACTGTAGTTTTGGAATGTCGGTTTGTCGGTGGGTGTGTCCGGATGTCAACATGTTATTTTCATAGGCGTATCTGAACGTTTCTTGAAACAATGTTTAAAATATCGCCTCAAAAAGTCGTGCTCTATTCGAAATCAAAAAAAAGCTTCTCGTCGTTCTTGCCATCAAGAAAAAATTTTCAGAAGAACAATTCCCAAATAATTGACTTTTCACACCATTCGTTATCAAACATGGACACTTGAACAAATAGACAGAAAACCTTTATTTTTGAATTAATTGTCTAGAACCCAATCGGATTGGAAGTGAAATCCTCAGCTGTGAAGTATGAAACATCTTGTCCGCCACCTTCGGCACTATCTTTGGTGGGAGTTCCACCAGATGAACCTGGAAATTACATGAGTTCTTATTAGCATTGCACGCTTCTTACAACCGCGCTCTACCGAAACTGAAGAAAATAGTGTGCGAAATTGACAGACTCGGAGAAAAGGAGACGTTTTTCAAAGGTACTTCGGTGAAGAGCCGTTGTAAAAACTGTGCCGAGCTAATATCTACTACATCCTCTCACCTTTTCTTCCCAAAACAAATGACAATTTCTTATTTGAACTCGGAGTTCTCTTCTTATCCGGTTCCCAATGATACGGATCAGTCCATTTGTAATCGGCATTCTTCATCACATCATCCAAGAGCTTGAACAATTTCTCGTAATCCGGACGATGATAGAATTGAGTTCCACGGACAATTTTTACGAATTCCAACATTTGGATAGGCGATTTGGCAAATAGATCAGCATCTGATATTGCTTTTTTCATGGCTCCAATCTCCGCCTGAAGTTTGAATTGATAGTATTCCAACCCATAAAAACAGACAAAAGAAAACCTTATCCTCCACATCATGCCATGCAAGTTGGCATCTCAACTCTGCCAACATATAAACCAAAGTCCACAAATCATCGGTTCTTCCTTGCTCGAAACGATCATGCATTGCCACTGAACAGTAACGGGCGGTTCCACGAAACAGTGCCTTCTCTCGTGGACGACGCATCTTTTTCCCATCTTGTTCATCTGTCACGTATTGTCGAGCCAACCCGAAATCCAACACCAGGAAATAACGTTCGTCGGGTGATCCTTTCTGAAAAAGTAGATTTAAGAATAGGGATTTCTATCATGACTTACACATCCTAATGCTACGTTGGCAGGCTTCAGATCTCGGTGGATGTATCCGATCTGGAATTAAAAGGTCTGAAACCTGGAATGTCTATATAGGAAACTCACGTCATGTATCTGTTTGATTCCGAACAAAACACAAATTCCAATTCTCACTTGACTAGATACATTCAAAAACGGTCCGTGTTTTCTGAATGAATTTTATTTTACTGAATGCTACGAGTCATCACTTTCTCACCTGACGATCGAATCCAAACTTTCTCCAAGCAAAGTCATAACCATATATGAATACGTAGGCTTCTTTCCACTAGCCACACATTTTGCCACGTGTTTTTTGGAGATCATGAGCGAGAGAATCTGAAATTTCGTCTTTCTGACAGTCAGTTAAGAATGTCCATACCTGCACTTCCATTTTAAGAACATTTCCAGCATTAGCAGAATTAAATTCCACTTTCAGAGCATACTGTTGGTTCTTATCCTCGATATCTTCCACCTTGAAAACCGATCCACAGCCACCTTCTCCTAGTTTCTGCATCACCTGAAAAATGCCAAGTGGCATCCGAGTCCCAGGATCTCTTACCTTATATCGTTTACCAACAATCGATCCGTTCTTCAAATCATCAAATGGATCTTCAGGCATTTCTTTCTTTTTTCTATCGGATGGAAGTCTTTATTCAAAACTTTTTCTGTCTGATTAAATACCTTTTTTGATAAATAAATTTACGAGTCCGTCAGTAGATTGGAGAAGAAATGAAGATGTTTCTCGCGTGAGTTGGTGATTTTGATTTCGAGTAGAATAAGATACACGTTTATTGAGAGCCGCATAAAAAGACGGAAAAGAATAAGAATTGAAACATATCCCAGTGAAAATTAAGTTAATTTTAAATATGGGAATGATGAGAGAAGTATGATGATTTGACACATTTTGAGGTGGTTGCCATTTCAAAACCAAACACATGTTCAAGGTTAAAAAATTAAACAAGAAGAAATTACAGTTTACCGGAATTAAAATAAGAAACATTGGGTCACAAATTGTAATGAAAATATGTGATGAGATGAAACGGAGATTTGAGAAGTTGATTTGAAATCGGCAAGCTCTTTTCATGGAGTTATCTGTAAATATTGTAATTTTTTAAAGGTTTTAGATAAATTCACGGGAAAACTCTAAGTTTCAAAAGTGATTAAACACAGAGCTTCGTTTAGTTAGCTTGTTAGGCTTTGAAGAAGTTCAGAGAGATTTCCAGAGTTTTCTACTCCCATACCTTTATTCTTCATCATCATCCAGTCAATCGAAGAATCGTTCGACACGATCTCCTACAGCGTCAACCCAAACGAGTTCTCCAACTTTGACTCCATACGAGTAAATTTCAATATGTTCAGCCATTTTGTAGACCCATGCACTTTCAACCATCGACACGAAAATGAACATGACAATGACTTTGAGCCAAGCGACGATGTAGTAAATAGACAAACAGAACTCCACAGATATCAATTGATTTGGACACTTTCCAGGCTGATTGTTGTACGTAGAGATGGTGGAAGCAAAGAATACTCCAATGTAGAACAGTTTGCGAAAAAATCCAGAGGAGAAGTAGTTGGGACGTAGATAATAGGATGGTTCCTGACGGTTTTGGATCAGTCCGAAAATGAAAACATGTGCAGGGATGAAGTAGGCGACAGAGAAAGGAAAGTATTTTTTCTGGAAATTTAATTGTAGTTATTCACTGTTGAAAGGTATACATATGTTTATAGAACTGTAAGTTATCGCACGGAGCTCGAGAAGCTTTGAATTACTTGAATTACTCACTGTGATCTCGAAATCCAAATTGTAGAAATACAAGAACCAGAAGGACTTGATGAACCCAAAGATCATAAAAACTTTCGCATAAAGCAAGTTATTGACTGTTGGTTTCATAATAGGGATATATCTCCCGAGGATCGAGTAGAGACAAAAGTAATACAAGGAAATAACAAAGAGGTCGGAGAGAGCACTTCGGAGGAATATTTCATCCTTTTCCTCACAAGTCACCAACATTTTTGAGCCGTATCCAGGGGTTTGATGATCTGAAAACTGGAGAATTGAGAACAGTATTTGAAAGTTGGGTACCAATGGTGAAGTATATGAAAGTTTCGAAATGCATAAAGCAGCCCACGGAGAGCAGACATAAAATTAAGCCGTTCTAATTAGCAGACTTTTGGTTTTGGAGACTCGTATCTTTCCTATTTTTCACTACTTTTGACCAATGAACGTTTCGAATGTAGTTTGTCATGAGATGAAAGAAGTGAAAATTGAGTTTCCGATCTTTTCGAGACAATACAAATTAGAAAAATGACGCATACATGAATGGATAGCTAAACGGTTTATCGAAACCTGAACATTCAAAAAAAAATTGCAAACGTGGCAAGCAGGACATAGAAAGTATAAAAGAGCAGTTAATCGGTATTCAAAACAAACATTCATGAGAAAAATTAGAAATGTCTATAGAGATACAACAGAGAGGCAATCAATTGCATGACTCCATTCCTAACTGAAGAAGGTTTTGAATCATTTCAAGCGATGAATAAAGAGGCGGAGTCTCGGAAAGAACCTTTTTGAATAACAGTCGACAAAAGTCGTAATGGACGGTTTTTTAATGAGCACAATTAGATGATAGATAAATGAATTATATTGGCAATTTTATTTTTATGATTTTAGTAACTGTGGAATACTGTAGGATTACGGTAGCAATAGGCAACTTCGTCATTTGAATTTCAGTATGTGAAGTTAACAAATAAATATCACATTGCTCGCAAAACACGCGTAATCATAAAATCTCTCAGAACGCGAGCGCTTTCTTTCCTCTTCCGATGAAAAAGAGTGAGTCATAGGGCGTCTCGTGCTTCGAAGTGACCAGAAGGTGTTGGCAAAGTACAAAGTTGATAGAGAGGCGAGTAAAATCCGAGTCCTTATATTAAAAATTTGGTTTGAAAGTAAATGGAAGATCATCTGAAATTAGAAGAAATGTTTTGAGAAGAAAGGATTAGTAGCGAGTCCTCCCTATTGCTTCTTATGAGTAATCCAGTTCATGAAGAAGAAAATATTTCGAAATTCAAAAATGATCTTCTGAGAATACGAAAACAACGAAAAATAAAAATAGAGTTTAAATATTTTCAAAAATAAAATAGACCGTATTGATTTGATGAACGGTCAAAGCGAGTTAAAAATTGGACAAAAGGAAAAGGGTACTGTGGCCCATTTTATTACACAGAATGTGCATTTTTATGAGGAAAGAGAGGAAACTCGGTTGGAGATATAGAGAAATCTACAGTAATAAAGGTTGGGAGTTCTATGTTTTGGGAGAAAAGGGTGTGGCGCTGTAGTTTTTTGTATTCCATTGTTCTATTGCACTCTAACGCATAGAATCTATACTTGGCTGCGGAAGATTTGAGGAAATAATAATAAATTTAATAAGCAGCTCTGATTACCAGAAAGCTGAACAATTTTTTTTGGTTCGTACAGTTCTACTGGTAATTCGTTGTGGATAAGAGACTCCAGAACACTGTAACTACAGTAGAACAAGAGCAGAGCGTCCGGGAGTTTGAACTTTTAACTGACTTTCTTCGCCATTAAAATTCATTTCGACGATCAAGAATGTTTGTCTTCTATTTGCTCGTCTGAGGACAATAGCCTGCGTGAACAATTGAAGAATAATGCTACTGATTATCAATCAACGTCTACCGTAAAAGCCCTATCATATGTTGCCCCTGTAGCAAGAGTTTGGAGAACAATATCACAACTGCTTTGAGAGCTGTCAACAATTTTCCAACTGAAAAAACATTTTATAAATATTGAGCTATATTTTGTCTGTTGGCAACTTTTTGATATCTCCATTGAGAAAAAAGATATACCTCGTTAAATATACTCCGCTGGGGCATTTCTGTTAGAGGTTTTACGCTAAATGTTTTTTGTCTGATGATTCCTCACCCCTGTCATTGACCACGGTCATAAACATGTGTTTCGATAAAAGACACTTTTATTGATGAGATAAAAATGCATGTATTTAAACCACCTGTATAAATTAACAAAAAAGAAAAGAAATCAGTGATCACTCCTTTCTAGATGCTGCTTCTCTCTTCCACTTTCCATCTGCTTCAATCATTTTTCCGATAATTTTTCCATTCGACACAATATCCAAGCTCTTCGCATTAAAATACTCGAAAAACTCTTCGGTGACCCAGAAGTTGACAAACTTTAATCCAATCACCCAATAGTTTATAAACTTGTTCACAAAATAACATTTATCCCTGAATTCACTCGTCGAACACTCCATTTCAACTCGAAACGTATCATTCAGAATATATAGAAATAGTACGAGAATTAATGTTTTTGTAAGTGTATTTGGAGGAGATTCTAATTGTAAACGATAATGAGAATTCTGTTGGCAGATAGCTTGAAATGATATTACTAGTGTGGGGATGATAATGAATGTGATGATATGGCAGATTGGGTTGGAGAACTGAAATTTTATGGAGAATATAATAGAAATCAGTGAGAGCAACTCACCATAAGATCAAACATCATTTGCCAGATGTAGGTGATTATATTTATCAGGAATATAGAACACACAGCACATAACTTCATTACAATTAATTTACCTCTATCCAATTTTTTGAATTTCATAAATTTTCGAAATAAGCTCCAAGTGGCTAAATGAAATGAAATAACAGCACAAATTACAGATAATTTCAACTGTTTCTCGATAAACTTTTGAATTTCTTCTTGTTCGTTTTGAATTGATCTCTCACTAGGCATGGATACAACTAAAAAAGGAAAAAAGAGTAGCAGAAAGATATAACTTGCTCCAGTGACCATGGCAACAACCTGGAAATTTTCAAACCTATAATTATTCTGAATAAAAAAAGATGAGGCGAAAGCGAGGAGAGAAGTAATTCCAACAAACCGGAAAAGAAAAATAAACGTTTTATTATTGCTGTGTCTGAAAAGAGTCTCGTTTCCTTTTTGGTAGATTGAATGAGTTTTTCATGTGGCTTTTTCTAAGAATATACATTTTATAAGAACACATAAAAGGTTTTATCAGAAACTCGTTACATGATGAAAAGATTAGTAGAGTTTTATGTATAGCCGTAAAATTTATCACCGCATTATGAAAGCACATAGTTTTTTGGTATAAAACAAAATCTTTATATAAAAAAAAGAAGAAAAAACATCTTGGAAATAGGAAAAGTGATACTAAACACAATGTTGGAAAAACTTATCTGCTAAAATTTAATACAAAAAAGAAATATTCATATTTCTGAAAGTCTTATTGATAATCTAGATTAATCTCTTCCCAATTACCATTCCTTGTTTTTCGAAGAATTCCAATCTTCATTCCCCTAGAGACAATATTGAGAACTTTAGCTTTCCAAAACAACCAAACATCAATAATTAACCACATGAAATAATAATAAACAACACTAGTCAATCGACCTGTCCATGAACTTAGAACATAACATAATTCAATAGATACACTTTTCGGACAACGTGTAGAACTCGGTGGATAGTATTTATGGATTGATAAGTTGACGATCAGTAGAAGCATTTTGATCCGAGTATCCATAGAAGAATCTCTTTGAATTCGATACTGTGGATTGTTGAATAAAACAGAAGAGCATTATACAAAGTGGTGGAAATGTCGTCCAACTGGGTAAGATGTTCGATGGGAATGCAAGCTGTAAATCAGAATTTGAATCTGGTTGTTGTTTCATGTGATCAGTGAAGTAGCACTTTTCTTCTCGTAGTTTTCTGATTTGCTCTCAAAACACTTGTTTTCGAAAGGGTGATGAGCTCAGTTTCTCGAAACTAACCTTTATATCGAAATAAGTTCTCCATGTCCAAATGTCAAAAATAAGATAATCAAAACAAATCAAGTTGACTGATTTCATATACAAAAGCTCTTTCCTTGACAAATTTTTGCCCTGAATGAACTTTCTGAACATACGGTAAATAAGTAGGTAATGAAGAAATACAAACAACATGTATATGTATACTTTTTGAAGAATAATATGATCTTTTGAGAGTTTAATAGTGGCATTTATGAGACACTTTCTCTAGTGATCGACCTAAGGCCAACTGCCCATGGAACACATCGGCCAAACGCAATTAACCCATTTGGTTTTTTGATATAATGGGTCCCTATGATGATGTTATGAAAAAACCGTACAGCTTTTTAGGCTCCGCCCCTTTTGACATATAGAAAAAAATTGAGGGAGTGAAAAAATGATTTTTTTCCCTTCAACTTATATTTGAAAAAAATGTTCAGAAATGAGTTTTAGGCATGTTTTTGAACTTTTTTGTGTTGACAACTTTTGAAAAATCTTTCGGCATCAATCTAAAAAAATTGATTTTTTGAAAAAATGTTCAATTTTTCGCACACTTCAAAAATTTTTTCATTAGTTCCAAAAAGTTTTTAATTGCATTTTGATTGTCTTTAGACCGTACGAATTTGTGCCAATTTTTATTCCGAAATTCCGCGACCTTTTTTCTATAAGCAAAATGTGTGTTTTTTCACGAAATTTTCACGTACCCCCTCCATGGCGGAAAAAGTGAAAGTTTCAAAATTTCAACAAACTTCGTATATGAGTTTATCTAATAGTAACTGAAATGTTCACAAAGTTTGAAAACCTAAAAACATTTCCTCTGAAGTTATGAGACTTCAAAACTCAATGTCGCGTTTTTCAGATGCTTTCTGTGAAAAACAGATTTTTTACAAACTTTCATCAGTTTATTCTCTTATTTTTTTATTGAAATCGTTTTTAATTTTCAAGTACCTTCCTTTTCCGTTATTTTCCTCTTCTCTAAACTCTTGTTTTTCCAAAAAAAACTGGTTTGACAAAAATTTCCTTATTTTGAATTTCACGGAAAAATTTGACCAACTTTGAAACTTTGTCACGAGGTTCCCTGTTATCCAATTAATAACAATTTTGTTGGTCATGTAGATCAGACCTAGCTCTACATTTTCATAGTTGACTACTTTTTTATACGAACTCACCGTAGAGAGATATAATTATCTGAAGTAAGGTAGTTGTACATCCCGCTTACCTGAAGAAATGAGGGTATACCTACTCCGCCACACCATATCTCGCTAGGGACCGCCCGTACAAAAAAGTAGTCAACTATGAAAATGTAGAGCTAGGTCTGATCTACATGACCAACAAAATTGTTATTAATTGGATAACAGGGAACCTCGTGACAAAGTTTCAAAGTTGGTCAAATTTTTCCGTGAAATTCAAAAAAAGGAAATTTTTGTCAAAGTTTTTTTTGGGAAAACAAGAGTTTAGAGAAGAGGAAAATAACGGAAAAGGAAGGTACTTGAAAATTAAAAACGATTTCAATAAAAAAATAAGAGAATAAACTGATGAAAGTTTGTAAAAAATCTGTTTTTCACAGAAAGCATCTGAAAAACGGGACATTGAGTTTTGAAGTCTCATAACTTCAGAGGAAATGTTTTTTAGGTTTTCAAACTTTGTGAACATTTCAGTTACTATTAGATAAACTCATATACGAAGTTTGTTGAAATTTTGAAACTTTCACTTTTTCCGCCATGGAGGGGGGTACGTGAAAATTTCGTGAAAAAACACACATTTTTGCTTATAGAAAAAAAAGGTCGCGGAATTTCGGAATAAAAATTGGCACAAATTCGTACGGTCTAAAGACAATCAAAATGCAATTAAAAACTTTTTGGAACTAATGAAAAAATTTTTGGGGGTGTGCGAAAAATTGAACATTTTTTCAAAAAATCAATTTTTTTAGATTGATGCCGAAAGATTTTTCAAAAGTTGTCAACACAAAAAAAGTTCAAAAACATGCATAAAACTCATTTCTGAACATTTTTTTCAAATATAAGTTGAAGGGAAAAAATTCATTTTTTCACTCCCTCAATTTTTTTCTATATGTCAAAAGGGGCGGAGCCTAAAAAGCTGTACGGTTTTTTCATAACATCATCATAGGGACCCATTATATCAAAAAACCAAATGGGTTAATTGCGTTTGGCCGATGTGTTCCATGGGCTGTTCGAGAATTACTGACATCGTCTCTTATATTGTATATAGGGAATTGGGACATATTTTAGAAAAAATTAAGATATATGTAGACTCTTCTGAGAAATAAATTGAAGCTCAGCTTCTAAGAAGATCTCATAACGACTACTAGGTTGTCTTGACAACAAAAACAAAAGAAAGCAATAAAAGAGGCAATTAATATTTATTGGAAGATAATAACTGGGTTCTTTAACAACTAATTGAAAATATATGCAAAAGTGAAGAAGTTAACTTACTCGGCATACGGAAAACCAATTTGGAAGATGCAGTGCCAATGGGAAAAAAGTATCTGAGCGCATTAGGGGCAAGGAAATAAAAACATAAAAGAAAAAATAAAATCCCTTAATAGAACTTACTAGAATCCAGTAAGAGTATGGAAGAAAGGAATAAAATTCCGAGATCGGAACGCGACGACGAAAAAATAAAAACGGTGAGTTGGATATTTCGACGTGGCAACAGCTACACACGTCACGCGAAGTTCACTCTTTTATTCGAACACGTACTCGTCTTTCCCGAAAGACGTGAATAATTATTTTTACACGTTTTAATTTTTTAAATGTTCCCATTCGCAATAGTCGCATCGAAATATCCAAATGCAAATTATGCACCAAAATATTCGGAACTGAATACTTTATTCATTAAATATCCAAAAAATAAAATATATCAAAGTTATCCAGTTTTTCTTCACAATTGTGAATTGTCTATGCACTAGCCGACATCGGGATTGTGAACGTTCCAGCTGGAGTGACTGAAGCAAATGCAGCCTGAGCATCAGTTGCATCAGCTGGCGCATTGGCGAAATGAATGACAAGTTTGTCTTCTTTCGGTGCTCCAGCAGTACGAGTGATTTGGATATCCTTTGTTCCAGATGGATCAATGAATCCAAAAACTGGAGTGATACGGTACTCATTGTTGTTCGAAGACTTGATCTGAAATATGAAGAATTGAATTGGAAAGAAGCAGAGACAATACAAACCTTGAAGATGAGCTTATCAGCTCCTCCATTGACAAGCTTGTGAGTAGAAGCTCCTCCGGCTGCTGGAACAGTGCATGCTGGTGGATCGGCGGTCAAAGACATGTTTTTGGCTTTGGTTGAAGTTCGGTGAGGTTTGAACACTGGCTTCTTCTCTTGATTCGTCTTTTATTTATAGCAAAGATTCTTATCAAGATGAACTACTGACCGTAACCACAAACCATCACGTTGACATGAGTCGAAAATAAACTCACGTTTGAAATACATATTTATGTTTTCATGAAATGAAAAATTAGGCTGGCAGCTTTGGGAATTCTTTCTGACGCGGATCAACATTTTCTAATTATTGTTGATCTACAACACACGGGACTCGCTGTTTTTCTTTAAACTCGCTACTAGCAGCATCAAAAGTCGAAGAAATAGACAAAAACTAATATGATATTGAGATAATTCTGGTTCGGAGCAGCTATTATTTCAATTTTTATTTTTGGAATGAGCACCTGGAAATTTCATTTTTCTCCAAAAATTTCTGAATTAGAGCAGTATTACATCTTGATAACGCATTGTTATAAATATCAGATAAGAACAATCAGAGTTCAAACTTCCCTGAACTACCGACCAAAACCAAAACCGAAATGTCTTTGACCGCCGATCACCAGCATGCACTGTTCCAGCAGCCGGAGGAGCTTCTACTCACAAGCTTGTCAATGGAGGAGCTGATAAGCTCATCTTCAAGGTTTGTTTCGTCTCGGCTTCTTTCCAATTCAACTCTTAATCCTTTCAGATCAAGTCTTCGAACAACAATGAGTACCGTATCACTCCAGTGTTCGGATTCATTGATCCATCTGGAACAAAGGATATCCAAATCACTCGTACTGCTGGAGCACCGAAAGAAGACAAACTTGTCATTCATTTCGCCAATGCACCAGCTGATGCAACTGATGCTCAGGCTGCATTTGCTTCAGTCACTCCCGCTGGAACTGTCACCATTCCAATGTCGGCTACTGCATAGATTTTGAACGACGCGATTGTCCAGACTGTGTTTGTTCGAAATTTCTAAATAAACTTGGATGAATTTGAATGTTCTTTTTGTTCTTTTATCGAAGTTTTTGATTTCACTCACCTGACTTGCAATCCTTCAGTCATTCACCGCTTCGTCGTTCTCTTCGAAATCTTCATTCTCAACGACATCCTCAACGACTGCTACGGTTAACTGAGTAATCCACTCGTTTCCATCCCATATTACCATCCCAAATGGACCGAGCTCTGCACTACAAACCCAAAGTGTTCTAGATTTCCAATATAAAATGAACTCGAAGACACAGAAAAGGGCATAGAATTGAAAACCAATCATCATAAACTTCACACATTTTGCCTCAATAGCACCGATATCCCTGGTTCGATCAGTATAGAAAATCCGAACTGGTTCAGTGTGGGATAAGAGAGTTGACACACAGGAAGAGATGAAATTAGGGAATACTTGAGGGTTATTTGTTTCGAAATTCTCTATACTTAAAAACCATGCAGTACTTTGGCCATTGGCTCCGAAAAGAATAACAACTAGGTGAAACCAAATGAATAAATAAGTCCGGGAGGAATAATAATAATATTCAAACTGAAAGAAAAGTCGTTCCGATATACTATTCTGTGAAAAACTTACAAAGAATTCCAGTTTTGAACTCCAAAAATACCCGAAAATCCACATGGATGTCAAAGAAACTGCTATTGAAAACTTTATACAAAGCAATTGAGTTCTTGTCATTTTGACTGTTTCGAAGAAGGAGGCAACTCTCCATAAGACGATTAAAAAAAATAAAATACAGAAGAAACAGGATATCCAGAAGCATAGATTATACTTCTCTGCGAAGGAAACAATTGAGTTACTCGCAAAGAACTCCATTTTATACGAAATAAGAAATGAAAGTGAACAGGGGAAGTTGAGTTGTTTTGAATTTTGGGATGGCTGCCGATTGCTAGGTAACCCATCTTCTGTCTGAATTTGAAAACAAAAAATGAAGGGATATAATTAGTATCTGGGGAAAAGGGGGGATAGACGTAGTCATCGTATTTTTAAAACGAGATATCCGTCATTTCCAAAGTAAAAATAATGATATTCGGACGAACAGACACACGAAAAGAAATAAACTTGGTAGAGGAATTACGTGAACCCCTTGCTCTTGATTTTCCTAAACTTCTTTTTGTTCTCGAAACGAGAAACAAATTCCCAATATTGTTCGTTATTCCAAAATGAGAAACACAACTTCTTCCTATGATGATCATTCATATGCAAGTGGAAGTAAGTCACTATAGGATGGATACCGCTGTTCTGAAATAGACTATTTCTTGTTTCAAATCGGTTTAGATATTGAGAAAATTCAGAGTTATTAGATTTACGAACTTCATTGTAGAGCTGATTACGGTAACGTTCTCGAGTTATAATTTCCCAACCGACTCACATCAAACATTTCCGTTTTAGAAACTCTTTGTCATAATCCATATTCTCATTTTCAGTCATAACGACCCAATACACCGACTCAACACACCTGGAAATTCCCGGACTTCCAAAACGAGCGTCATTTGAAGAAGAGACATCGAAAACCGAACAACTTGACCCTTCAATGGATAAAACACAAAGTGCCGAGGAGAGTTCGAGACTCGAATCTCTGAAAAGTTCGACTGCAATCAGTATCAGTCCACTGAGAATTTCTTATGAGGTGCGGTGATTCAGGTTTATCCCGATGCCACCATTCCCCTTTGTTTCCAGAAACCACGTGTCTGCTCCTTCATTCATTTCAAAACCTTCACTCACATCATTGCAATTTGTCTTATTCCTCTCATCCTCGTTGATACTGTTTTCATTTTTCAAGCAACAACTTTTCATGAAGATCTCTTTCGAGATCGTGATCACTTATGTGATTTAGCTGGGCCTGTGAACTCGATGGCTCTGTTATTCAGTCTATGCCACGTGGCAATATGGTTTTATCGAAGAGAATCAACGTTGAGATCCGCAAATTTAACGTTCTGGGTTACGGTAGGTGTCTTTACTTTGTATTTATCTCCTCTTCTTCAACTCCAGACACTCACTACCGGATGTCTTTCCATTTCTGGATTCCTGCTTTGGACCGCCCCTCCCCACTACATGCCACGTCAACAAATCATCGTTCCCTTCCATTATGTCTCATTTTTTGGATCAATCATTGCATTGAGTGTGGCAACTATTGCAGTTTTCTTCGAGTGGAGAGCATCGAAATATGCAATTACTTATTGAGGAAAAGAAGAGAAGTATCGGAGAAATTATTGAAAAAGAACTGAAACTATTTATTGTAATTTAACTAATTCGTATTGTATTTATGATGTAGAATAAACTATGGTCTTCTGAGATTTTTATTGTTTTTTTGTGTCACATGAGGTCATTCAAGATCAGAAGACATTTCAGCACATCAATTCTGAAAAGGATATATCAGACTTAACATTATTTCCAACTACTACTGTATTCCGAAAAGCATGAAGTGAGTTGAAAAGAAACAGCTTTCCCTCGAATTTTCAAAGTAGCACCTCATTACTCTCCCCTAACTCTGTTAAAGTGAAAACAGTGATCAACTGAACATAGAAAAACAAACCCTTTATCTATCCCTCTGTTACCTGTGTCCCCCTTTCCCTCATTCTTCCACGGAACAAATCCTTTCTCTTATCCCTCCTGACGTCTTCTTCTTCTCTTCTTATCATCAATTATCGCAAAACAGTTGCATATGATGCTTCGCCTCTTCCCATTTGCCTACCTTCCGAAGCTTTGACCTGAATTCTTTCTGATAACTGACCCACTGTCTTTCCTCTTCTTCTACTCCGGCTTTTCTTCTCGTTTTTCGATAAGAATCGAAAGAAGAAGAAGAAGAAAGAGAAATCGAGAAAAGAAAGTCTATATTCGGGTGTCGCTGGTCATTGTCACTTTTCTGCTATGCTCCTTCCATTTCTTCTCTTTTTTCTTATTCCGATTAGCTTAATAGGTAAGCATCTTTTGTCACGTGGCTTTTTGTTGAATTTCATTGTTTATTTTGTGATCTGACATGGTTGTTAGAGGGAGATCAATCAGTGTTTTGAAGCAAAAAGTGTGATTTTTTTTTCTCAGTTGTTTGTTGAACATTTTCTCAAGAAACATTGAATGCTTCTGGCAGATGAACAGTTCTGAGACATTAATGTAGATCATCCAAAAATTTGAAAAAACAAACAAACAGAAATTCCTCGGAATTGAGTATTTTACAGAACATTTTGAACTTCCAACTGAAAATATCTCTACCTAGACTAGACGTCATTGATTTTTCTGTCTTTTTAAAAATATTTATTTCTTATTTTTCAGTCAACTTTCCCAATTTTCATTAGTACAGTAACCGTTGCCACCCTCGTTCAAATCCTTTTTTGCCTCGTTTAGCCACTTTTTTCCGAACAATTCAAAAAGATCTTTATCTAGTATCACTTTCATCTTCTTCATTCTTTTCAAAGTCTAAACGGTATTTGGCGAAAGTGAAATTAAGGACAATTGATTCATCACGATCATCATCATCTTCTCCTTCTTTTTTCTGTTTCCTGATGGGATGATGATGGAAAAATGAGATGAGTAGAGAGGGGAGATGTCTCAAAAAAAGAGTACAGCAGTTTGGGAGGTACATTTTTTATTGACTTGAACGTTATATCGACGAGAGAAATAACAAACCCACTTACACGTGGATATCAAAAAGCTGTCAATCCAACAATAAAATAATAATTCCCAATTTAAGAATGTCAACTTCATGATCTGGAAGTGACGACTCAACCTGCATGGGCACCAACAGGAAGACTGAATCAATTCAATGGATTCGCCACACCAAGACCTTCTTTGTTACCTGCTAACGCGCAGATGGGTATGGCTTTTAACTGAACTTTTTGAAAGTTTCTGTGATTCGAATCTCTCAAAAACTACTTTTTCTTTTTTACGGTTTTGAAATGAAACTCAACTTTCTGGCCTCCAAATATTTTGTCAATAATCTCAAAAAATGCATTCTCTCTTTCAGTGTACGCTTCCGTCTGGGCTGCCTGGTCTGCCTGGTCTTTCTGTTCCGACTCGAAACGTATTCGTGTCCGTGCTTGTAACACTGTCCGAGGCTTCCGATGTCTCGGTCCAAATCAACAAACAGAAGCATGTGATCCAGCAACAAGTCCAATTCTTGGAAGACCTCCAAGACCAAATGCAATTAATTCTGATGATTATGATACGGTAGATCCATGGCAAGAAGATCGAGTAGAAGCATTAAAGCAACTGTATCCAGATGAGACTATCGATGAGAAATTGAATCATTTGCCAGACCATGAAAAGGAGAAATTGAGAGCAAGGCTGTTGCCACCAACTCCAATGAGTCATGAGCTTCTCAATCGACCAGTCAATGAGCAAGACGGAGCACCAGGAGCCACTCCAGAACGACTGTTTGGTGCCAGACCAAAGGCGTTGGGAACTAGAACAAGAGCCTTCGCAGTACCAAATTCTGCTGGTCAATCTGGACAGGAAGCTTTGAAGTTTCCAGAACTTTTGAACGACGACCAATTCTTCTCTGATATTACAAACGAGGACAAGTCAATTTCAACTCAAGGAAAACTGGAAGACTTTTCAAAAATCGAGGACTTCCAGGCATCAGTTGACGCCGCCGAGGCTAAGCAGAATCTCGAAGAGTTCGAGAAATTAGTGGAAGAACACGAGATTCCTAGACCACCAAAAAATCGAGGAGAAGGGACTTTCACTGCTAAATCCAAGAATTCCGAAGCTGCACAAGTTCCAGAAGTCACTGAGATTTCAGATGAAATGCAAAAGTTGTCGGATTCAATGGATGGACCAAAGTTTTCAAATCAAGGATTCACAGAGGACGTATTTGGAAGTATTGAGGAGTTAATGAAACCAATGGAGACTACAAAAACTACAAAGATGCAGAAGACTACAAAGACTACAACTATTCCTACAACAACTACAACAACTACAACTACTCCCCGCCCAACAACAACTACTCGAACTACCACAACTACCACAACAACAACAACAACACCTGCTTCAACTACTACAACAACAGAAACAACAACAACACAACGTCGTACACCAATGCGTGTAACTCCACGACTACCTACAGTAATCCCGGAGGATACTGTAGAATTGGTGACACCCAGTATGCCGCCGAAAGTTGAGAAAATGAATCCGGAGATGATCAACTTCTTTGAGGAGGAAATGATGGTTGAGCAACAGATGACTACGAAGAAACCTTGTGAGTTTTTAAAAATAATTTTCATTTTTTGAACTTTGTCAACGATCGGTTCGATCACTGTAGGCGCTTCGATCTCCATAATTTCCATGTTAATAAGCCATGATTTTCCATGCATTTCGAGTTCGAATTCGTGATTTTCTGCTATTGTAACTTCCTATTTTCATATATTCTTTGCTCATTGATATTTCTCTTTTTGAGTTTTCAATTCGATTTGAGAATGAGAATTTAGTAGAAACAGTTTGGAATTCCGATTCCCCGAATTCCAAAGTCTCAATTTGCACTGGTATCGGTTTTTGAGTATTTTCGAAGAATTCGTCAAAGTCGAATATTCTGAAATTGTTAATCCATTTGTTGAATATTTCAACTCATCTGCCAGCACATCATCTGAAATTTCCGTGTGTTCCTACGATAGAATTTACGTTACCCAAAATTTGGTTACACACATTCTGATGAATTATTAATTTGTATACTCAAAATTGTTGAAAATTGAAGCAAACGAAAATTCATATGTTTGGGAATCGACTGTAGAGATTCAAAAGATATTTTCATCAGATTCAAATTTCGTTGTGAAATTAGAGTTAACGGGGGAGAAAACATAAGATGAACGCGCGTTTCCATAGCCTTGAAGTTTATCGTGTGTAAACAAATTAACAACTTTAAATATGAATGTTTTTTAGGGAAAACAGCCATTCACTATGGAGAAGTGATTCCAAAAATGATTCCAACCCCAACTACAACTCAAGCCCCGCCCCCTCCACCACCGGCAACTACAGTATCTTCTGGATTCCCGATTCCAGAAGAGATATCACTTGACACGTTGCACGCGTTGGATTGGATGTTGGCTAATATGACAAAAGCAGCAGAAGAAGAAGGAATTGTTAATGGGTTAGTGGAAGACTTGGGGAGTGTTATCTGTAACTGTCTGTCTGTCTGTTTGTCCGAATGTCCGGGCTCTTTTGTATCAAAATTTCGAAACGAATTTTCCCGGAAACAGTTTGCGAAGAAAACTTTATTCAGATCATGTAATAGACAATATTCGGGTTTGTCGAGATGTCCAGTTTTGAATTCAGCAAAAAGTTCTAAAAATGTATTAATTCGATTTTCCAACTCTCTCAAGTTTTTGTCCGGTTCTAGCAGAAAACTTTCTCAATGCTGTCTGTCTGTCTATCCCCACATCCAGATTTCCATCAATTTCTCAGTTTTCAGGAACGAGCTCCGCCTCCGTCTTGACAACTCATCTCCTTCTGAATCCATACCTCCATCCACCAAAATTCTCTCCAAAAAACCGAAATCTTCACAAAAGAAAAAGAAGAATCGTGTCAAGACCCATCGTACGAAGATCATTCAACTTCACTATGGAGAGGTCGTTCCGGCGGAACAAGCGAATCGGAAATTCCCGAAATTCCGTGCAAAGAATGCGCATCGTGCCAGGGTATACGGAATCAAGACGTCGTCAATTCCAGAAGAACAATTGAAAATTCAAACGAAGAAAGAGGAATTGGTGGATGAAATCAATGACTTGAGAGATTTAATGGAACAAATGGATGAGAGAATCGAATCAAGATCTGCCCTAATGGAAGATAATTATGATAATATTCTCAAACCAAAACATGTTAGTTTCTGTCATAAGAGGGAGAGAAAAAGGGCGCGGCTTAAGTGGGAGGAGTCTGAAAATGGGCGTGGTCAATCTTTAATGCATCACTCACATAATTTCCAGGCAGTTAGCCGACGAAAACGGCTATTAGCCGTCGATTTCGGCGCGGCTGCCATATGTATATGGCAGCCGCGCCGAAATCGTCGGCTAACTGCCGTTTCCGTCGGCTAACTGCTGTTTTCGTCGGCTAACTGCCGTTTCGGTAGTTTCCTATCCTGGGAGGAATTCGCCATGTAGGTGCCGTTTACACGCCGTTAACACGCCGATACCCCGCTGCTTAGGTGCCAAATATTTCACACATTTTGAAAATCGGTAATTTATTTAAGCGATATAAAGGTGGAAGACAGCATTTTGTGTCAATTTACGTGGCCTGAATCCAAACACGTTGCCTACTTTTCACATTTTTCCTTCAATCTCTTAACTAAATGGAATTGATTTCATGTGAGCTATGTTTGATATACTAATATGTGTATGTAGCATATGCTTTCTATCCATGACAGAACAAAAGTTATTGTCCTCAGGCCATGTATCTGATCGAGGCGTGAGGGCAAGTCATTTTAGTGATGACTCAGACAACACTTAGATTAGATTAATAGTAATTCTAATTCGTGTCGTGGATATATATCAAAAAGTAGCAGCCGACATCTCACGGCTTCCGCCCGCCACTATGTTTCACGTGGTGCCGGTTCGATGCCGACCAAGCCGCCACATAGGCGCCGGTTAGTTGCCAAACGCCACTTAGATGCCGGATACTCCCCGACTTGACCTTATTTGCCGGCTCGATCCCATCTCGGTGCCACACCGGCTAACTCCCATTTATCTCGGCTAACTGCCATTTTTCACGGCTAACTGCCGTTTCCACCGGCTAACTCCCGAAACTCATGGCTAACTCCCAGATAGATGCCGCCCTCGCGCCAAAAATTACGTGAGCATTTTCAGGAGCACGATTCTCCATATCGTCATCGACAAGTCTAGTAGTTCCACAAGACTTCAATTAATACATTTTCAAATGGAGCAGAAAAAAGCAGATCTTACCTCAAGAATGTCATCTCGATTTAATTAATTAAAATGTTAATAATATTGTTAATAATTCGGATTTAGCTTATAATTTTTTCACTAATAAACTATACGTTTAAACTGTTGTTGCTGACGACCTACTCGAACGTTTCTCAAAATTAATACGTCCTCTTCGAAAATTATGATTTTTATGGGTAGCCGATACAAATCAACAACAATAAAATGATATTGTAACAACAAGGGAAACTTGAAAAAAACAGTGGAGATTTGAAGAAAGAAAAGAATAAAACAATAACAATTGAGGATAACAATGAAAACAAAAATTGATTTGGAAAAAATTCGAAAAAGGCATATGAAAAAACTAATAAGAACTGATGAATTTAGTGTTTCTTTGTCTTCATACGATGAGCAACACGAGCCTTCTGGAATTTCGAATCTTCTGGTCCATGACGGGCGGCCTTCACAGATTTACGAGATACCGAAGCAAGTGCAGAAGTGAATCCTTTTCCTCCGCCACCTCCAATCTTCTTCTTCAATCCACTTCCATTCTTCTGTTGTGGTTTCTGGACTCCGCGTGCGCCAGCATTCACCACTGGAATATCTCGAAGTGATGATTTCGCATTTGCCTTCTTTTGGTTCTGTTGACGTCCTGCTCCAGATTTTCCAGTTGATTCAACAACAGCACGAATCTTGCGATTCTTTGTGTGACGAGCACGTTTCGCGGCACGTACGTGGAATGCTGCTTCGTGTTCGATGGCGATTTCTTCAGACGACTTCGATGCGTGCGCCTTCTTCCTAGCATCAATCTTCATTTGACGTTTCTCCTCGCGTTTTCGTTGTTTCTCTGAAAAATCAGATAATAAAATCAGTATTAATTGACAAACATCATTTCACACAACTTACCAACTTGTGACTCCTTCATCAACCAAACTCTTTTCTCACTTCCAGCCTCTCCGGTCTCTAATGCATGTTGAGTTTTGGCCATAGACGACTCAGCAATACGGAGCTCCTTTTCAGCTCTGTCTTCTTCATCAATCTGTTGAATCGTCTCTTCCAAATCATCAATCCTTCGTCTATATGCTTCAACAACTTCCGGTGCAACAAGACGTTGTTTCAGTGTTCTATCAGCATTCGAGTTCACAATTTCTTTCAATAATTTTCTCTCTTCTTCTCCAACCAATGAAATAGACCTTCCAGCTTTACCAGCTCTTGCAGTACGACCAACACGATGAATATATTGTTTAATTGACTTTGGCATATTCATATTGATTACAGTTTGAACTCCTTCAATATCCAATCCACGAGAAGCTAAATCAGTTGATACAAGTACGTCGATTTCTCCTTTTTTGAATTTAGACAATGATTCGATACGCTGTCCTTGAGTGAGACTCGACTGCATTTGTCCCACTTTAATTCCAAGAAGACCCAAAAGAATTTGCATTCTTTGACAGTCTTTCTTGGTACGAACGAACACAATTGTATTGGTCTGGAATGTACGTGTCACTAGAGCAGCGACCATCGATTCACGATCTGTTTCTCTTCCAGCACGGATTCTGATGAACTCTTGACGAAGTTTCAGAGCGGTATCTGTATTCTCATTGATGAAGATTTTGACTGGTCTCTGGAGTGACATGGATGCCAACTCATCGATCTCTTCAGTCATTGTGGCGGAGAAAAGGAGAGTTTGACGATTTTCAGCACAAAGACGGATCAACTCGTTCATTTGGTCACGGAAAGCTTCTTCCAGCATACGATCGGCTTCGTCGAGAACGAGAACCTGGAAAATTAAACAGAGGATGCATTTATAGTTTCAGTTTCTAATTTTTCTTACCTCAATTGAACCCAAGTTGAAATTTGGTGAGTTGTGCAAATGATCGATAAGACGTCCCGGGGTGGCCACGACGACATCCGGACCCGAACGGAGAGCAGCTTCTTGTGCTTTTAGATCCAATCCTCCTAAAAAACAATGAATTTGGGAATTCAGATTTCAAGACATGCTCTGCAAAATCAGTTTTTTGCACTTTTTTCCTGTTCGGGTTTTTTTCGAAAAAAAAGAGCATTTCTACCCCTTTGTTATCTACGTCAGCTCCCTAGGAATCCCTGCTGCGCAAACATTGCCATCTGTGGCGGTGTGTATCAATCCCCATTTTCCATCTAATCTTCATTCATTTTCAACTATGAACCGCCGAGAGAAGCAGCGTCATGAGCTCGCTCTTCTCGCTTCTACAGGTACAATTTTGAACTGATTTTTGAGATGAGTGACTGGAATTGCAGGTGCATACCACATGTATGATCAATGGACCCGTTCACTGTTACCATTCGTTCAATGGAATCTGACGCCCGGAGTGGGAATGGATAATTTCATTTGGCTCACTGCAATTAGTACCAGTTTCACATTGATTGGAACTTTTTTCGTGGCACGAATGGTAAGATTCGAATGAAAACGTTTCCGACTTCATATTTTCAGATCGAAGTGATGGGGCTCCGTAACAGTGCTATGATATCCTCTGCATTCGTAATTCTCTACCAATTCCTCGTCTGTCAATTCACAAATCTTTACGTTTACATATTCCTCCAAGCACTACTTCTATTCAATAATATGCAAATGATTATAGACGCAGCGATTCTGAATCTGGAATCCGAAGATGGAGACTACAAAAAGCGAACTAGGTTGATCACTCGAATCATGATCCCACAGAGTATCGGATATGCTCTTGGACCATATTGTGCACTTCAGATGATCTTCTTCGTAACGCCGTCGTTAGAAATCTCTCAAGCATTGTGTGGATTTTTGGCAATTATCACTCTTCTTCCAGTTATTTGGAACTTCTTCCCAGATAATCCGAATACAAGTGAGTAATTGCAGAAGGTTAATTGTTGAACTTCGAGTCATATTCAACCGTTTCCAGATCTCTCCCTGGTACCAGACTTCAGTGGATATTTTGAAGCATTGAAGAGTGACAATGTCAAACTCTATTCCTTGCTTCTCATGATGGTCACTGGTCCGTATACCGCCTATGACTCTCTACTCAGAAACTCAATGGCTTCAAGTGCAATTCGTGACCCTAACAACATGCACAACTTATTCCTTACATTGGGTATCACTACAGTGTTGGTGAACACTGTATTGTTGCCAAAACTTCAAACAATGATTTCAACACAAGTATTGCTGTCTGGATCGTTTTCAGTGTTGGCTGGAAGTTATATCTATTTGGCTGTCTTCCACGACTTAATTCATTTATTCATTGGAATGCCTGTTCAGGTGAGTTGAAAAGAAACTCTTGCGGACGATTGAAAAATAGTGATCGATTTTTCATGTTACCAAAAAGTGAAGATGTCAGAATTATTTAGATGCAAATAGTATTTCGGCGACTAGGTAATCTCATTCGCTGACTTCAGGCCCTGATCAAACTAGAGCTTTTTCGTCGAACAGGCTGCATATTTTTGAGAAAGGTCGATACCGAAAAGGCTCAAAGACCACACACATTTGTCCGGTAGTTCCGTTTCCCGCCTTGTTTGTCTTCTTTCCTTCGGTCAATCCACACTTTCTATTGTTATATTTTTATTGTTGCAGGTGGCTGCGGCGACAATCTGCATAGGCGAACTCTCCTCCCAACTGATGGGTGCCATTGGAAAACGGAAGGCTGGAACAGCGGCATCAGTTCTTCGAATGAGTCAACTGGCTGCTACTTTACTTGTTCCATTTGTTCACGGCACTGTTGTTCCTCATCATGATGTAGTTTCTTTATGTTTAATGAGTGCTGCACTTTCTGGATTAGCTGTTGTAATGGTCAAAAAGTTCGGAACATCCATGGTTTTCAGTTCAGAGTATTTGCCAGGTTTCTCTGGGAAATATGATTAGATATTGGGCTTTTGTTTAGGTTTTATCAAGCTCGGTTACTTGAAGACGTTGGTTTATATTTATTTTGCAATAAACAATGTTTAAGCGTAGCTTTGGAACGTTTATAGAACCACGATGTGAGCTTCAAAAAATGACTAACGGAAGAGATCAGTCTGTATATCCAACAGATCGCGAATCTCTTCGGAAATGTTATCACTTCGGAATCATTTTACGAGGTGTTCGAAGACATTGCTTTCATGGCAGAACATTCCGTCTCTTTCTCACTTTCTTGTTTATAGAACACAGGCTGATCTTTTGGGATTTCGTAAGCTTTTGATTACGTCATCAGTCTGATAGTATCCGGTTTTCTCATTAAACAAAACATTATGTACCTCTGCAGCATCCAGGTTTCTATAGAAACTGATTCTAGACGAGTTCAGAATTATATAATCTTAGAACTTATTATCACATCTTCAGACAAGCCACACGAACCCGCTACAGAGCCTGAATGATTCCACAGTTCCGATCGTCTATCACTACAAAAGTACTAAAGAATTGGTTGATCTTCTAATAATTCCCTTCTCTTTCTTTTTCTCAATGTCTATATCTACTTTCTTTTATCTATTTTTCTATTTTCATTTTCATTAAACTATCGGACATCTTCTTCGCCCTCCTGGCGTACGTATGCGCGTGTCGAGAAAAGTGCTGTTAATCGGTTGTTCACATTGGATGTGTAGAGAGAAAAAGAGATGCGGTGGTCATTGACGATGTCTTCAAGAGAAAGGAGGGTGGATGAGAAGAAAAGAAACCTGTTCTACTTCAGAAGAGAGGATCGCTACAATCTTCCGATTGTACAGAGTGAAAAGAAAAAAAGAAAAAGGGAGAAAACAATCCATACATACTATGCAAAAATCATAGCAGATTGCAACTTTCTTTTCCTTTTTTCTTTTTTCTTCAGACATATCCGTTTTCGGATAGGATTTGAGAAGAACCTATTTGAATCAATTCAGTAGTTTCCATTGCGTTTACAACTGTTAGTTCTCAGAATACCTTGAATTTTCAAAACGTTTGGATGTTTGATTTCCTAAAGATGTTTTTTCTAGATATAGCGTAGGAAGTGAAGGAACAATGACATCTCATCTGGAAATTCTATTTTTCACGTTTCTAGGTGACAGTTTTTTGAATTTCAAAGCAATAGGAGTAGTTTAAACTTCGCGACCTTCGAGCCAACTTGCCTGAGAGTTAAAAATCTTGAAAGACGCAGATTCCTTGCAGTCAACCCTAGCAACTGATAAATGAGACTAAAGAAGATACAACATCTTATTGAATCCTACTGGAGCTCAGCTTTCTCACACACAGCCGTCTCAGACTACAGTCTGGGAAGACGGACTCTCAGATGGATAAGTTCAGATAAGTTCAAGGCCTTTGCCAAAGCCTGTGAAAGTGCTTGAATCTAATTTCTGAACTAGCTTTAAGAACAATTTTCCGACAGAAACTTTTTGATAAAAACGATGAAAATAAAACTTTGCAATGACTCTTTCCCCTCATTCAATCCCTCCGAAAACCACGGTCCCTTTTTATGTGACCACAACACACTTGTACAACCAGATCCATCTTTCCCGCAAAGCCCCTCAACCAGCAGGTATTACATGTTCAAATCGCGGCAATCACGAAGCATAACGCGAAAGAAACGAGGAGGGCTTTTCCTGTAGCGTCGCATCAGCATATAATGTTCTGTACTAAGCAGCCGCCTAGCCGCAGAGTGAGATAGAGAAATGTGACGGTTCTGAGAAGAAGCTGAATCAATGACAGAGAAAGAGAGAAAGGAAGAATGAGACGACGTCGTCTTCATTGAATAATCCAGATTCGTGGCTGCTGCCCAGCGGGTTTTCGACGGGAGGAAGAATCCTGCCTTTGGACGGACTTGCCCTGTGTATGTATCTAAACTGCCAATCGCCTTCTTTTCTTCTTCTCACACCATTTATTTCCTCCTCCTCCTTCTTTTTCCAATCCGTTTCTTATCTTTTTTGCAGTTCTTGTTAACCATGATGTTAGTTAGTTTAAGATATTATTTTATGATCTCTGACTATAAAGGGGAACAGTTTTGGCAACTTTGGATCATAATTAGCCTTGTTAGAAATATCCGCTTCATATAAGCAATACTTCTGGTTTTCTGAAGTTGAACTGGTACCTTATAATCTGATCTGAAACTGTTCAATCAGTACGTCCCCCATCAAACTTTATGAACATGAACCTAATGAATAGATTGACGAGAAGTTCATTTCTGAACGACTGAAATATTAAGTTATAGAAGTACAGTGGTAGAAATTTAGAGTTATTACAGCTGAGAAAACATGATGAAAAAAAGACTACTAGAATCGTTACTGTCAACTCTAGCAATAACATAATTACCTTCAAGTCGCTTGACACCTAAATTATTCTGTAATGAACCGATAAGCTCTCTATTCTTTCAGTAACTAAAACCCAACAAGATGTCGTCCGAAAAAAAGCAGAAGGTGATGTTTGTATTGTGCCTAATCTTCGGACTATGGCACTTTGCAACACAATGGACCACCACACTTCTCTCCTTCCTTCAATGGGACACTGAGGAAGTCATGACTATCACTGATCTCGGATACATTCAAGCGTTCGGTTCATTGTGTAACGCAATCGGAGCACTAGTATTCGGACAAATCGCCGATTCCTGGGGAGCTCAATCCATGTTCATGTTCTCAGCATTCTTTACTGCACTTTATTATTCTGGAATTTCAATGGCACGTTCGTGGTATTCGTTCTTCTTCCTTCAAGTTCTTCGGTTCGGTTATCAATTGGACGGAACTGCAGAGATGTATTTGGCTACTGTCACCACAGAAAGTGAGAGAACAAGTGCTCTCATGAGATTGACTATTCCACAGGTTGGTGATTTATTAACAAAGTCATATTTTTTGAACATCTTATTAATCGAATACACTATTTCAGGCCATCGCTATGTTCTTCGGACCAATCGTAGGATCGAAAGTCGCCGCATGGACTTCTCTCAGAACCTCTCAATTCATCGTTGGATTCGTTCTCGCCGGAACCATGATGCCAGTTGTTTTTTTCCTACTTCCAACTACTCATTCTATTCCACGTCTTGCCTCAGCTAGGTTTCGCCCACAAGACTATTGGTACATGGTTTCCAAGAACGCTGCTCTCATGGAGGGTCTCCTCATCCGTGCTCTTCTCATTTCAGCCTACGTTTGCTATGAGATGATTTCTCGTAATTTCTTGCTCAGAAACTACATGCACAACACCAATGAGAGTGCCTACGTTCTTTTGACAATGGCTGGATCTCTTCTGGCTGTTCAGTTCATCATCATGCCAATTGTTCAACGCCGTGCCAGTCCAAAGAGACTTTTGCAAGTCGCTCTTGTTGGATTATTCTTTAGTTATTTGTCAGCTGCATTTGCTGACAGTTTCCACCAAATGCTTGTCATCACTGCAGTGCAGACTGCTGCCTACGCAGTGGCTTATGCCGAATCTTCCACACAAATTACCACGTAAGAATTCTAGTTGCCAAAATCATTATGTGACGTTTTGCTCGGAAAAAAGTAGGAACTATTCAATAGCGTAGTTCCGATAGTAAAAACTGTAGTGAAACTCCAAGAAACTCAAAACCGAAACAACCCATTTCCAGCGCCGTCGAGCTCACCGACCTCGGAAAGGCAACAGGATTGGCATCGATGGTCCAATGGTTGACTCATTTCATTCTTCCAATCTACGCTTCCCAACTAGTCGAGCATCTTCATTACACCTTTGCCTTTTACACTTCAGCGATTCTTTCCGTTTTCCTCTTCGGTTACATTTCTGTTTATGGAAAAGAAACACCGAATCGGTCCGGATCTCTCTTGCCATCGCTTTCAGCCACCAATTACTGATTGCATAATTCAAAATGCAATGTTTTGAATTCAAATAATTGCTCCCTAATTTATTATTCTGTCAACACAACCACCTTCCCAACGGGCCCTTTTCTTTGTTATTAATTTTTTGTTTCCATTTTTAAAGAATAAAAATGAAAATATTTCTGAATAACGAACCTGCACAAAGACAAACTTCCAATTGAATGAAAGTGGAAAGTTTACGGAAAACTTGGAACACTTGGATAGCCAATTCACGGGTTGGCACGAGAACAAGAACTCGAGTACAGCTTGCCCCTTTCGGACGATAAATCATACGTTCCAAGATTGGGAGAACAAATGCAGCAGTCTTACCCGTACCAGTGGCAGCGCATGCGCAAATGTCCTGAAATCAGAATTAATGTTTTCGAACTCAGATCTTTACTTCAATTATAACCAACAAACTGAACCTTTTGGCTCTGTTCGACAATAGCGGGACAATCCCTGAATGAACGGGACAAACCCAGAATGAACGGGACAATCCCAGAATGAACGGGACAATCACCGAATGAACGGGACAATCCCAGAATGAACTTGACAATTCCCGGAATGGACGGGACAATCCCCGAATGAGTGGGACAATCACCCAGCTGATACACTCATCACATTTTTTAATACTTGTGCCTATTTCTTTTTCTGTTTTGTTATCGAAAGAAGTTATTACAGTCATTTATTTATTGAAGTATCATTAATGGTTTATTCTTCTTCAGTGTAATCCTCGTCCACAGTCATTTCCTCTCCTTCAGTGTAGTCTTCGGTGTCAAGGTTTACACGAACGAGGTGGCTGCCACGGATTGTAATGGCTTCTATGCTTGAAAGGGGAAGTCGGTGCTCGAAGAACTTGAACCAACTGTTGTTGATGGAGCACTGAAAGTGTACGTGTGTGTGTGTGTGTTTCAAGCGATGAAATCACCTGAAATCCTGCTTGAAGCACGGGTCCACACCCAAGGGATTGAAAGCACTTGGGGTGCTTTTAAGAGGCTCCGGAAGCAACAATTTGGAGATCCTCAAGAATCCCTCAAGGGACATCTCTTCACGTATATGTGGCGCCGTTATCACAACCACAAAAAATTACTGAATCACCTTTTGACGGAATTGCTGACATATCGGAGAGATGTAGATGGTTCTTCACCGCCAACCAACCCGGTATTGCCGCTTCTGCAACCAAGACAGGGAGTGCATTTGAACCCATCGTCGTCTCATGTGAACATCAACAACGTCCAACAACAAGTTGCTTTTCCCAATGCACCTGTGAATCAAAATGCTCCGCCACCTTATCAGCAGTTCCTTCCTTATCAGCAGCTGCCTCCACCACCTTACTTTGGTCAAGGTCTTCAACCACAACCTCCACAAACCGTCCCAGCTCTCCCAGTGCTTCCACAAAACGTCCCAGCTGTTCCACTGATTCCACAAATTGGTCCACACCCGCCCCAACTACAAAATGGACAGGTTTGCATTCTATCAACAGCATCAGTCGTTAACCACAGAACAATATTTTTCAGAATAATCAAGAGTCGGATGAAGACGACGATGCTGAGATGCAAGACGATCCCACCTCAGATGATGATGTAGACTATTCTTCGGACAGTGATTCAGCCGACGTTCCGGTCACAGTTTCGAACACTGGAAGAAGAAACGACGTCAGAGGACGACCAAGGACAGTACGAACCCGTGGAACAGGAGCGGTACGTGGAGGGAATCAAGGATCGGCAACAAGAGGAGCACGTGGAAGAAACCAAGGAGCAAGAGGAGCGGCACGTGGAAGAAATTCTGCTTCTTAAATTATGTTATTTTTGCATTATTAATCAAACAATTCAATAAATAAATTACTGTAACAACTTCTTTCGATAACAAAATAGAAAAAGAAATAGGCAAAAGTATTAAAAAATGTGATGAGTGTATCAGCTGGGTGATTGTCCCGCTCATTCGGGGATTGTCCCGCTCATTCGGGGATTGTCCCGTTCATTCGGGGATTCATTCGGGGATTGTCCCGTTCATTCGGTGATTGTCCCGTTCATTCAGGAATTGTCCCGTTCATTCTGGGATTGTCCCGTTCATTCAGGGATTGTCCCGCTTGTTCGTCATTGTCCCGCTATTGTCGAACAGAGCCAACCTTTTCAGGAGCATAACGTCGCTCACTTTTTGTGTCAGTTCTTTGAATCTAGTGAAAAAAAAACTCACTTTTCCAGAAAGTGCGACCGGAATACAAGCCTGTTGAATCGGAGTTGGATCCGTGTAACCTGCTCCAGCACATGCCTTCAAAATCTGTCGACTCAAATTCATTTGTTCGAAAGAGACGTTCACATTTGTATCCAAACTTTTTCCATCGATAAGTGCCGAGAAGAAATCGTCATTTTCATTCGACTTTTTCGATTTTCCACTCTTTTTCTTCTCTCTGACAGTATCCCGTGTCTCTTTTCCACCCAATTGTTGTACATCATCTTCTTCATCTCTATCCACGTCATCATCCTCTACAACCACTGCACTTCCCGTATTTTTCAGTTTTCTCATTTCAGCAATTTTCTCATCGAGTGACGTGGGATTTTGTTTTTTGAGATACTTCTGGAGATCTTCGGTTTCTCGGTCAACAAATAGATTGTCCGATTCGAATACGAAATCTTGAGCGAATTCTTCTGCCGCGTTGGCAATCTTCTTCTTCTTTCGAACAGTTACAGCTTCATCTTGGACTTGTTCCTCGTCCGATTCGTCAACTTCCATCTCCTCATCGGATTCGACAGTTTTTGGGAACAAATTCACCATTTTTACCTAGAAAAATGTAATAATTAAAGACGTTGAGGTGAGAAAATGAATTTCAAAAGAACGGTTGGGAAGAAATTTAGTTGAGTTCTACCACGTTTTCTGTCTCTATGCCTATACCATGTCGTCTATGCAATCTACCTAGGTTTTTATCTCAACAAACTATCAGCAAGCTGTCGATGTGAGGACATGTTCATTCGACCTTATGTTAACAGTATACAGGTAATTAAACCAATATGGTTCAACACATCTTCAAATACATTTTAAAAGAATTTGAAATAATAAAAATTGGTTATTACAACCAATGAGAGCATTCGAAAAAATCCTGCAATAGTACAAATAATTCATTTAAATTTGTAATAATGTAGATTGTTACAGACAAGAAACGAGTAAAAATGTTTAGAACAAAAAAAAACAATGATGGACCTAACAAGGACATTTTTCTTGGATATTCTGATGTCACAGGTCGTTTTTGGGTGAGATTTGTGGGTAGGGAAGCGAGAGATGGGGAGAATTTAACATATTAAGAAGAAAACATTAGAAAAAAGATAGCATATAAGTGGTTGATTTGGCAAAGCATACGAAAAATAAAAATAAAAGCTTGAAATAGACAATGTGTATTTGGAGAGGAAGATGCCATCTCGAGATCATACCAAATTGATGAAGGCTGGCTGTAAACAAAATAGAAAATGCTTTTTGAGATAATTTGTATTTCATTTATTTTTAGTTTTTTCTTACCTGTGAGACTTGAATAGTTCCAGCTTCAGGGTTAGTTGCCACCGCAATAACAGTAAGCCGGTCGTTGACTGGCAGATACTGTTGTTGATGGAAGACGACACGAAACTTGTGTGACTTTGCTTTGCAAGGCCACTTTTTCGAGATTCCCCAATCTATGGCGTTCATCGGATTCTCTGGGATCGGTGCTCCGCTCATTCCGGCGAATTTTAGAGATGATACTTGTACATATACTTGGATCGTCTGAAACTTCGCATCATTTTTGGGGAAATATACGACAAATTTGCTTACCGTTTTGTCTAACATTCCCAAATACTCATAATTAATTTTTCCTGCAATCTGCCAAGTTTCTCTGAAATCCACTGGCGTCGATACAATATGAACAGTCAAGTCAGGTGATGCAGGAAGAGATTCAAAACACTTTGGAACTGTTGGGAGACGTGCTGAATCTCCATTTGAAATGACGTGATTCGCAGGACAAAATGGTACATGCAATTTCAAAGTGTTGTCATTTGGTTTAGAAGCATCGATAAGCGGTGGTCCAAATGTTCCAGTGCGAACACCACTTGTGTCTGTGTGACCCATTCCATTTGGTTGTGGTATTGGGGTCCATTTCAAATTGAAGGGTTCTTGTTGTTGTGGGGGTCTCAACATTCCTGACGGGATTGGATTGCCACGCACAATTGAAACGTTTCCATGTGGAGCGCCATTGAACTGTGGAGCCTAAATAAATCAAATGGAAAATTGAAGAACAAAAAGTGAATCAAATTCGGTACTCTATCTAAACTCTCCAAAATACAGGTTCAATAATTCCAAAAAAAAAAGCGTGTCTTACATTATGTCCGGTGGATCTTCTCTGTGCAACTGCTTGCAAATTGTATCTCATTTGCTGTTGTTGCTGTTGTCGATGAAGATGTTGTTGTTGTTGTTGCTGATGATAATGACGTTGTTGAAGTTGTTGTTGATGTTGCACTTGTTGTTGCATTTGTTGTTGAACATGATGTGGATTTTGGCTGACATTCGGTATATTCGCTGGATGATGTTGAATACTGTACCGCACCGGAGCGGCAGCTTGATTCATTGATGGATGATGTTGTGCACGTTGTTGAATAAGTTGATCAGTCCTTGGTTGAGTGAGCGTTGATTTCAGTCTAGTAATTTGTTTTCTCATTCGTATCGCTTCATCAGTCAATTCCCTGAGAGCGTCTGTCGTCGTTGCATGTGCTACCCGTTCTTGCACTAGTTCCTCTTGGAGCCTCTTCACTTCACTGTGTAATTCTGTAATATGAGGTAGAAATTGTACAGGAGTAACCAATTAGTGTTAAGCACAAAGGCTTATGCGCCTTTGGCGTTACATTACTTTCAGGTCACTCACTGTTTGTTTGTTCAGTCTGATAGTCTACTAAATGCTTGAAATTTTTCTGTTTCGTGTCATTTAGGATACGTAGGTGAGGAACACTTAGTTGTTCATCCCAGCTTCCATAAATCCTTGTAATCAAATTAATTGCTTCTTCTCGAGCAGCTATAAACGGTTCGGCACGTGTTTTTTGATTTTTTTGACGTTTGCTTGATGAACATTGTGGACTGTTTACATCTGCATTACGTTTACGGGAGGTGCCTGTAAATGAGAACATTGAAAACACGAAAGTTTGAGACAAGAATAAGTGAACTGAGATAACACTTCAGTACGTGTTCACGAAAGTAGTAAAAAATTCAAAATCTGAAATCTCTTTCCAAAAACTTAAACTCACTTCCATCAACAGTTACCATGTGAATTATATCCTCCTCTACAACATCATCATCTGAATCCAGAAGAACTTCTTCTCGAACATCATTCAGAACAACAACAACTTCTTCCACATTTTCAGTTGTGCTATCAGCAGAGATAACCTCTTCTTCTTGTTCCTCCTCGTCGACCACACCGTTTCCCACTTCTTCAAATCCTTCATCCGAGGCGTCTTCTTCACGCGGAATGTCGGCTAGGAGCGCGTCTTCGTCCATTACTTCTTCTGCTGGTGCAACAACATTTCCAACTATTTCTGCATCTACATTTGGCGTATTTTCCGGTGATGAAGCATCAGGATTATAGTTCATCCCTTCTTCTGCCATTTCCACATCATTGACCACGTTTTCAGCAGCCGGCTCGTTATTTTCTCCATTTGTTCTCTCGTCCCCTAACAATTCCGCAATTTGGTCTTCGTTGAGATCTATTTTTCCCCCAGCAGCACATCCTAGGTCGATGTTATTTTGCGGAGTATCTTCAGAGTTTAGAATGCTGTCGTCGAGAATTTCTGACATTCTGAAAAAAACCATATTAATTGGAGAAATAAATTAGAGAAAAAATAAAGAAAACGGAAGCGAATGATTCAAATAATCAACAATGGGAAACTATCTTCGAATGAGAACAGGACGAAAAGTGTGAATTTCAAAATGAAAAGAGGGAATTTTTCATGACGAACAAGGAAAAAATTGAAAATATGATTTTTTTTTAATTCAAGGAGTTGAGTAAGAAGCAGTGAGAATAATGCGTTGCACAGTAGACGTAACGATGCAGAGCTTGTTGGGAAGAACGGAAAAAAGGGGAACTCAAGTAAAAGAAAGAAAAGGAACGGGTAAAATTCGTAACGGAAAAGGAGTATCATGATAACTTGAAAAATTAGTAATTGAAATAAACGAAACAGAAATAGACGAAATGATAGAATTTTCTGGTTCGGGACCAAATGATATCAAAAAAGAACACATCCCTGAATTTTCATAAAATCTAAGCTCTTTATTGATTCCTGAGGAATAACCGGAGAGAATCCTGAGAAAACCGACTATATTACACGAAATTGTTTTGCTGAAATCGATACTGTCGACGATGTCGACAGTGTGTTTCAGCAAGTCTGAGCATCTTTTTTGTTGGAAATCGCTCTGCCAACTCTTGACCACTTATCATAGCCAGCAGCGGAATTAAACCATTTCGCTGTTTCAACAACTTTATCCAAATCAACTCCAGTTTCGAAACCATTTCCTTTCAAGAAATACAATAAATCTTCGGTGGCAAGGTTTCCAGTGGCTCCTTTTGCATACGGGCATCCTCCGAGACCAGCAATACTTGAATCGGCTGCACGAATACCTTTTTCAATTGAAACAAGTACATTGGCGAGTGCTTGCCCGTATGTATCGTGGAAGTGAACTGCGAGTTTATTGGCTGCAAACAACAAGATGTGTGAGAAAAAACAGAGTATTGATTCATATAATTACTATCTGACGACAACATTTAGTGGTGCACAGAAGGTATTTTGGGAATGTATGCATAGTCCTGTCTTTGAATTGGATAGAAAACTTCACAAATAGTTAGAAAATGAACGGGACTAGAAACAATTAAAAATTCTGTTGGCAGTGATTCTAAACTTCTGCTTTTTGATACTTTTCAGAATGGAATTTTCAGATTTAACATATCTGCGCGAACTTTTTCCTACCTGGAACACTTTTCAGCACAGTATCAAACATTTTTGTAACAGAGTTTACAGTTCCCACACCAATCGTATCTCCTAATGACACTTCGTAACATCCAGCTTCCAGCAATTTCTCCGCAACTTTGGCGACAACGTCTGGTTTGACCTCTCCTTGATATGGGCATCCAACCACCACTGACACATATCCACGTACTCGTATTTTGTTTTCTAGGGCGATTTTTGTGACTTCTAGCAGTTTTTTGAGACTGTCCTCGACGTTAGAATTAACATTTTTGAGTGAGAATGCATCGGATGCTGCTCCAAAAACGGCGATTTCTTCAACGACTCCAGTTGTAAGCTAGAAAATGATTTGTGTAATAACATTGGAGATTAAGGCTAATGTTTGAATGAAAACTTTACTTACCGCATTTTTTAATCCAGCTGCATTGGGTACTAACACTGGATACGACACTCCGCTAAATCTTTTGTGCTTCTTGACAATTTCATTATGATCAGCCAACTGAGGAACCCACTTGGGCGATACAAAACTAGTAGTTTCCACTGTAGAAAAACCACATGCTGATAATCGATCTATAAGTTCCACTTTCACTTCAGTTGGTACGAATTTCTTTTCCGCCTGAAAACTATTATTTTAGTGTTTTTAGTATCATCAATGTTTTGAATAACCTGTAATCCGTCTCGTGCTCCAACTTCAACCACTCTGAATCGATTCAATGCTGTGGAGTAGGATCGGGGAGCTAGAAGACGAGCCGGGAGCATTTTCAACTGAAAAATTATATTGGAATCATATTCATACTTGCATCAAAACTTATTTGCGAAATTTGGGGAAACAAAGAATTACTGATTTCTATGAAAAAATCCCTACAGATATTAAAAAAGTATGTTGTTAATAATTTTCATAAATATCAGAAAATATATTGGGGCTCTCAGTCCAACCCAACACCAGCCGAGAACATAAATAAAATATAACAACAGCGACAAAATTTAAGTGTTTAGTTGCATTTCCATAGATTTTGAGAGCTGTATTTATAATTTTTACTGATTTAGATAAAACTTTATAGGGTTTCAATTAATGCTAACACTTTAAGTATAGAAAAGATGTCTTGAATCTGTTTAAAAAACGCATAAAAAATACTGAAAAATCGAAAATTTTGGGTACGCAAACACCGGACGCTGTGAATTACGACAGATTGCGTACCTCAGCAAAATTATTTTTTTAATCTTTTTTTTCTGAATAAAAACTACAAATAAAAATAACAAAATTTCTAGATGCTGCTACAAAAAAGCATCCCCTACTTGAGAAGATGTCGATATATAAGTGTATCCATCAGAAATCATCGAGAAGTTCCAGGAGTATCCAATAAGAATGTGATATCAAAAAGGCTGCCACTCTCAGTTCCTCTTCCTATGGAGAATAAGCAAGTTTCAACACCGAAAAGATCACTATCAATTGGAAGAAACTCTAAACTAACACAATTATCTAATGGATTGAAAGTATGTACCGAAAACACTTATGGAGACTTCGTCACGGTCGGTGTCGCTGTAGATAGTGGATGTCGATTTGAAAACGGATTTCCATTCGGAATCTCACGAGTAGTAGAGAAACTGGCTTATAATGTAAGTTGAAAGTATTTAAAAATTAGGGAGAGATCAGAAAACCCATCAGTTTACTTATTCCTGATGCAATTTTGAAACTCGCGTTAATTTCAGTGCTCCGAAAACTTCCAAAACCGCGACGATGTCTATGCTCAACTGGAAGAAAACAGTGGAATAGTCGATTGCCAAAGTACCCGAGATACAATGATGTATGCTGCATCATGTCATGTCGATGGGACTGATTCTATTATAAGTGTACTATCCGACACCGTTTTGAGGCCAATTGTAGATGAAAACAGTTTAGAACAAGCAAAGTTAACTGTCTCATATGAAAACATGGATCTGCCAAATCGAATTGAAGCTATTGAAATTCTTCTGACTGATTATATTCATCAAGCAGCATTCCAACATAATACTATCGGATATCCAAAGTTTGGCCTAGATTCATTGGATAAGATTCGAGTTTCTGATGTTTATGGATTTTTAAGTAGAGTACACACACCTGATAGAATGGTTGTTGGAGGTAAAATAATCTTCAGAAATCTGCAATCACAACATCTATTTAAGGAATCGGTGTGGATCATGACGAATTCGTCTCCATTATCTCTCGCCATTTCGAATCGAAACAAGCCATTTGGTCCAGTCAACCGAATCTGCTTCCTGCGAAAATCCCACAAATTGACGAATCACGTTCACAATACACTGGTGGAGAAGTTCGGATTCAGAAGGATTTGGAACCATTGACTGTTGGAAAACCGTACCCATTGTTGGCTCATGTGGTTGTTGGATTAGAGGGCTGCAGCTATAAAGATGAGGATTTTGTGGCGTTCTGTGTGCTACAGTCGTTGCTTGGCGGAGGTGGAGCTTTTTCAGCCGGTGAGTAGATGAGTACTTCAACCCAAAAGTGGGTGCAGATTTAGGTTCCTCTAAGTAGGTTTTGTATGTTTCATTATACAAACACGCCGAATATTCGTTACGAATTGAATATGATTCCAAATTATTTCAGGAGGACCAGGCAAAGGAATGTACGCCCGAATGTACACTGAACTGATGAATCGTCATCACTACATATACAGTGCTATTGCTCATAATCATTCGTACAGTGACAGTGGAGTGTTCACATTGACTGCAAGTACTCCACCAAAACACATAAATGATGCATTGATTCTTCTCGTTCAACAAATTCTTCAACTGCAACATGGTGTAGAACAGTCGGAATTGGCTAGAGCTAGAACACAGTTGAGAAGTCATTTGATGATGAATCTGGAAGTAAGACCTGTGCTTTTTGAAGATATGGTTCGACAAGTACTTGGACATGGAGTAAGAAAACAACCCGAGGAATACGCGGAGAGAATTGGTAAGGAGAAATAGGATCTTCGAAATAATCGGATTTTATTATCAACATATCATTTCCAGAAAAAGTGAGCAACGCTGATATTGTACGAGTAACCGAACGTCTTTTGGCATCAAAACCATCACTTGTCGGATATGGCGATCTCACAAAACTTGGAGATTATATATCATTAGATCAGGCTCTAGCTAAAAGAGACTTGAAATATTTGTTCAAAAGATAGTTGTAGGTTGTCTAGGTTTCTTAGTTTTTGTTTTTTCTTTCTTCTGTTTTCATTGTTATCAATAATACTTTTTTGACTGTACATTTCTTAGCAGATAAATAAACCGTTTTGTTTTTCTCCTCATACAAAATTCCTTAGTATTTCTTTGTAAAATTCTGATGAAGGAGGTGCACTTTCTCGTGGAAGTATACACAGCGTGCATTGTACCTGACGAGCAATTCCAATAGGATCAAAAATTAATTTAAAATCCTAAATTAAATATAAGATTTCCTATTATTTTGATAATTACTTCCTAGTGTTTCCCAATAATTTGGATAGTTTCCCAATAATGTGCAAAAAATATCAGATCTACCTACGCGAAGTTCGAAAAATTAATTTTTGATATCGCCGCGGAACCGCGAATTATCCTTCGAATATTCAAATTTTCAATGTTCTCATCATTCTTACTAGGGAAGAATCCCGAGTCAAGATGGAGTTACAGCAAGAGATATATATATATATATATATCACTAGAACGGAAATTTTACGCTGATTTCAAATCTGTATTCCAATTTTGCTAAACGATCTTGTGAAAAAAGTTATTCGCGTTTTTATGGCTTCGCAGTGCAAAATGGGCATTTTCAGGCCCCTCAAAATTAACGTTTTCCTCATTTTTTGTGTTGTACGTGTATTTCCAATCATGTACTCAGGCAACTCAATATTAATCTAATTAGACGCGGCATCAGTTAAATTAGCTTGAATATTGGCATGATTAGATTAGTGCCGCGTCTAATTAGATTGATGAGCAATCTTGTAAGATTAATGCGCCGTCTCATTAGATTGATGTGAAATCTTGTGTAACTAGTCAAAATATTTGACATTTTTTTAGGTAAAAAGAAATAGTAAATTTATTCAAATAAAAAATAGTTTTTACAATAGAAATGTACAAAAAAAATAACAGTAAATAAAAAAAAATCAAAAATTAGTCGAAAATCCATTGCAAGTGGAAAATGACCAAGTTGTTCTCTGTCCGACTGCTGTCCATTGTCGTCCTCTCAGCGAATTTAGCTGTAAAATGAAAGAAATTATCAAAAAACTGTTTAATTTCTTAACTCACAAAAAAAAATCTTCGTTCGAAGTTTATATGGAGAGCGCTGATGTTGAAGAAGTAGACGATTACACCTGAGTAATGAACTTTTTTTCACTGTTAATTGTAAGAGAAACAATTCGCTTACCAAAGAATTCATTCACTATTTCATCGTAATGTTGCCTCTTCTTCCAAACCAGATGGAAGTTGTGGAAGACTGAAGAGTGCAGTTGAAGACTTGAGGAGCCATAGAAACCGAAAAATACAATTTTCAATAGTGGAAAATAGTGAAAAAGTCGGTAAAACCGCAAACGAAATTAGTTCGCAACGGTTTCAAACTTCCGATTCATAAATAGGGAATTAAAACTTAGAAAAAAAAATTCGAATAAAAATAGAAAGAAATTTTGCCCGTTTTGTACTGACTTATTCGTGGATCCTGGCGCGAACGAAGTTTGCGCAAGCAAAATCCACTAATCATTCTTATATATAAAAGACAATTGGGCGTTGTCTGTTTGTCAACCAAACATCAACCGACGGAGCTGTGATCTTCATTCATGGCGGTGGATTCGCTCTAGGAAATGTGGAAATGTACGACTCATTGGTAGAGAGAATGGCCTTCGAAACGAAGACACTTTTCATATCAATCGGATATCGTCTTTCACCTGAAACTGCATTCCCAGGCGGTATTCTGGACTGTGAGGCAGCCATCGACTACTTCTTTCGGTTCGGAGAAACTCAATTCGGAGTGAACACATCGAAAGTTGTCATAATGGGAGATTCAGCTGGAGGGAACTTGGCAACCGTCGTTGCTCAACGTCGAGCTGCACGAAAAGCACTTCCAGCATTGGCTGGTCAAGTTCTCATCTATCCACTACTTCAAATGGCTGATATGCAAACCGTTTCTTATCGATACTTCCACACCACTGATGCTTTGAGCATAAGTACTTTTTCAGAAATATTTGGTCAACTTTTTTTTATTCACTTGGGAAAAAAGCAAACACATCAAGTGTATCATAGAACGCACATTAAAACAAGAAAATAGTACAGATGAAACCTAGAAAATAATTCAGGTATTACAGACAAGAAGAAAATATCACAAACGGGACTTTATAATTAGAAGAATTTCAGAGAAACCTAAAGGGAAATTAGAAAATTAATGTTATCTCTGATAACTTTTCAAAGAGCATAAAAGTTTATTAATTAGTGTTGTATTGTTTCTCGAACTCATTCATCCACGTGGCAAGAACTTGAGTCTCTTCTAATGTGATGGCGTTATAAAGTGAAGCACGGATTTCACCGACTGATCGATGTCCTTTCAAACTGATCATGTTCCTTTCAATGGCTCCTTTCAAGAACTTCTCCTCCAATTCGTCATTTCCAGATGCTCCACCGATTCGGAAGCAAACATTCATGATACTACGGTATCTCTTATCAACAGCACAATGATAGAATCCATTGGAATTGTCAATGATTCCATAGATCAATCCAGACTTTTTGAGATTCAATTCGTAAATTGCTTGAAGTCCTCCTTTAGCTTTAATCCATTTCAAGACAAGATTAGTTGTGTAGATTCTGGAAATCACGATTATCTACATCCCCATTTTGAAATACAAACTTTGCTTACCCTCCAGTAGGTGGTGTATTATACAAGCTGTTGTTAGCAATCATTTCTTTATAACTGAAAACAGCTGGAGTGATTCCTTGTTTTTTTCCGATCAAGTCTTTTCTAACAATTACGATTTTAAGACCAGCGGCACCAAGATTCTTTTGAGCTCCACCGAATACAACACCGTGCTGAAAAATAAGATATAGTAATTGATTGAATAATTTTCGTTCTCACATCCTTGAAATCGAATGGACGAGCCATGAAGTTTGCTGAAACATCAGCAATCAGTGGAACATTATGAGATTCTGGTGCAGTCGGTGTGAATTCGATTCCGTGTACAGTTTCGTTTGCACAGTAATACAAATATGCAGCCTTCTCATCATGCACCCATTTCTCTTGATCTGGTACTGTCACATATGGTTTTGATGGTTGGAAGACTTTCTTCACTTTAATATACTTTTGAGCTTCTTCAGCTGCTTTTGAGGACCATGCTCCAGTTACGATGTAATCAGCGTGGTCGTGGTTTCCCTGAAAAGATGAATTGAATTGTCGAAATCACAGTGAGATGCACAAACTTCTTTTAATAGAGCGTAAAAATTATTTTCTCAAGTTTTCCTTGTTTAATCAAAACCCAAAAAAAAAAGAAAGGACCTAACATCATATGATTTTGCCTGAGAATATTTTCCTTTATTACTATTTTCAAGTTTTATAATTTATAATTTTTTGTCATATTTTTGTCCCGACCCATTCCACTATATCATTTCATTTCTCTTTTTTTCTCAATACATAACTGGTCTCCTTTTTTTCTTTTTTTACCTTCAACATTTAAATTTTCTATTTAAAAAATCAACACTATTAGGATAATAGATGTTTCTGCGAAATTTTAGGTTTATAACGGAAAAGAATGAGGAATAATATGAAAGAAGGAAAGAGAGGATCAGAAGTTAGAAGTCTATGCACCTCTAACTTGGATCTAGCTCCAGTGAGAATTCGGCCAATTTCGATTGCAGAATTTGAAATTTTCAGCGTCGTTCAACTTTATGTCGAAGTTAACAGATTGTTTTTCTAACGGGTAATCTTCATGTTCAAGGATACGGTAGGCGAAGAATCTTGATTTTTGATTGTAGAGAATTCAATTTCAGTTTCACTATCTATACTTCGTATCATTCATCATTTGCATAATAGGATCAGTGATATATTCTATGAAAGAGACTCAAGTTAGTTTTGTTTAGAGTTCAAATTGTGAACTGTGCTCGACTTTGTTCCAGATGCGAGATGCCGATGAGCCACGACGAGTTTGTCCTTGCCTTTTCGTTTGTTGCTGCTGTTGTGGTTGCTGTTTCGAGGAAGGAGACAGTACAGAAGGATCCATCGATGTCTCCCCATCACCCAATGAACGGATGCAAATGGGTCTCAATCCACGAGGTTCAATGAGTCCATGCCCAGTTCACGGAAATCAGTTATCCCATTTATAGTCTTTCGTTCTGTGTCACTTGTTGATTTTTTTGATGATTCAATTACGTGTTACTTTTCCCTTCAATTTCCCCGTTTTGATATCTTCTCTAGTTTGTTAAAATGCCCGCCATTGATTTCTCTCACCCACTTTTCACTTGTTCTGTCAATCACGGGTATAGGTGTATTTGAAATTTTTCCTGAATTTTTGATAATCAATCTGAAATAAATATGTTTCAAACATAACAACCATTTGAAATCCCATTGTTCCGATAATAAATTAAAAATACATTAGCAATCGACAATATAGAAGAGTTGTGGTTATCAGAGTGTGAGCTCAGCAACGTGGATGTGTTCTTTAGTGGCAGCAAAAATGTGAGTTTCAGTTAGATGAACTCCTCGAATTGGATCAGAGCAGTCCACACGAAGCAAGTGTTGTTTCGACACATGGCTGACTTTTTGTGCTGTTTTCCGATTGCTGAGACCTGAAAATAGAAAAATAGTTGTCACTATTGAACTTTTTCTATTGACATACTTCCAGAAATTTCCACCTTTTGTGAATAAAGAAGCACTCGCATGTTTCCTTCAACAATACAAGCCAAAGAGATATTCGGAGAGCATCCAGACCAGAGACGAGTTGTTTTTGATGCTTGTACATATCCAAAAGCTTGAAGAGTTGCCACATGAGACGGAGCTTTGGCATCAAATGACCACACGAACAAAGAGAACCTGGCTGCCGGATACATCGCACTGAAATTATAATAACTTTGCATTACAAACTTTTAAAATTATTACCTGAGAAATTACTTTTCCAGATTCTCGGTGAACCCAATAGAAGAATAGAGTACTATCAGCTTCATCACATTCTTCCATCGGTTCATCTGTTCCGTATACTTGTTCTTCTTTATCCATTTTCTTCATCTCTTCATTTTCAAGTGATTCCATTTTCCAATTTTCAATAGCGATCAGCTTTTCCCATTTCTTGTCGTCAAGTGCTTTCAACTTCAAGATCAACCTGGGAGAAAAAACAAATATCAGAGTAAGCTTAGTAAGCTCTCAACTCACGTATTCTCTTTCTGATATGCACAAATTTCCACATCATTCTCGTCAATGCCTCCTCCGAGTTTTCCATTCAAAATTGTCGTTTCTTTGAGAATCAATTTGATCGCTGTTTTAGTTAAGTCGAGTTTCACATCTTCCTGCGCAACTTCGATGGCTAACTTGAATCTGACAGTGATGATATTTTCAACCAAGACTGATCTAGAACAGTAACTTCGGAAGCATCCTCATGACCTTCAACATGTGGTTTCTCACTTGACAGGAATACGATATCTCCTTCGTTCGAGAATGTGCAAGTTTCAAAATGTCCCTTTTGAATAAACTCTGTAGTCTTTTCAGTAGATAAATTTTCAGCATAATCAATATCATCCAGCTTGACAACAATCCAATGAACTCTGCTTCTCGTCTTCTTATTCTTATCGTCATTTTCGACTTCATATGCCAGAATATTCAGTTTTTCATCAATAATTCTGGCTTCAATCAGTGAAATTCCAGAGTTTTCCGTAACTTTGTGAGTCAACATATTCACCCAATTCGATCCAGAAACTGCCAAGAAAACTGAGATTTCGGATAATCCGTTTGAAGCAACAACAATATTTTTGTCAGTGAAGAGAAGATTTGTCGGAAATGCGGAGGTTTCGTTGTCTTTGAGAGCGATGTTACCAACAATTGAGATGTCCCATTGACGGGTCTGAAAAAAATTCTAAGCTCATAAACTAAAACTCCGTGGAAATGGTCCCGATATTGACCTTCTTATCATAAATCATTCTCTGAATATGTCCAGTCTCAAGAATTCGATACAAGTGCTCGTGAGATTCTGAGCCTTCGATAGCATTACAGAACAGTTGATTATCATTCGAAAACACTTTCATGTGTTGGAGAGTGACCATACTGTTAGACGGTGTCCGAATGCATACTGGAATTTTGAGAAGTGTAATTCGAAAAAAATAGTAGTAAATTACTGTTTTGTTCGAGTTTCTTGCTTTCGAAATGAATATTATCCATCGAGACTTTGTACCCATCGAAATTCGGATCGATTTTGCTGCGATCGACAGAGAGTTTGATTCCATTAGGATACAGTTAATGATTGATTCTATGATTTAAAAGTGATTCAAGAGAAAATTAAAGGATAAAAGAAACCTTCAAAACTGAAATTGATCAACAAGTGTAAATCAGTTTATACTAATCACAACTGGCAAATATAAGAAGCGGCAGGTAAAACTTTTGAAAGACAATAAAACACTTTGAGATATGAAAGAAAGATTTTAACAGAACAATAGAATGTAATTGTTGAACAATATTTCCTTTGTTCAGAAAGCATTAAATATTTTCGAAAGAGTCAAATTCCACCTCGATACAATCTTCCTTTATTTCCGTTCCCACCATTCCTGATTCAGTTTTTGACTCCTTTACTGGTCTGATCAGAGCAGGACCAGCTTCGAACGAATCGTCTGTTTCCATCTGTGATTCTTGAACAGTTGAATGTTTAACTTGTTCAACGGGTTCCGTTTTGGGTGGACCTGCATCGAAAGAGTCCTCAGCATCACTTTCCTCTTGACTCTCCTCTTCATCCTCATCTGAATCTTCTGAATCATCATCACTGTCTGATGAGTCATCTCTGAATGAATCCACTTCCATGCCACTGGTCGAAGCTCCAGCCGCCAATTCTTCGATCTCTTTTGGCCAGACACCCTTATTATTCTCAACAGACGATGATTCTTCTAGCATTTCCATCGGAAAACGATCCAAACTTCCAACTTTCTTCTTCAACCCATGTTTTGTTGATACCTTCGTCTGAGTTCCGGAAGGAACACTTGGAAGATTCTGAAAACTTGGAGATTTCTGAAAGTTTAAGTTGGCATTAAGAACATTTTATTTCGCAAAAATGGTACCTTTTCATAAAAAACTTTTGAAATTTGGCAAAGTGATACGTAGCAATCGTGCTGTGCTCTCCCAACGATTTCCAACCCGAGAGCATTCAAAAATGATGTTCCGTTCTCCATGACCCTCATTTTACCGACAATATCTACAAAATCTCCTACTAGAAGTTCTTCAGCTCGATTACGTGGAAATGAGGACTGAAAATGAGTAACTATTCGTAACATTCTATTTTTTGTTTACTTACAGAGATAACCTTCTGAACCATCACTCGATTTTGTCTTTTTTCATCAGTAACTAAAACTACCAAATTATTATCCTTGATTTCGATAGACTCGACGATAGCTATGACTTGAACACGAACCACTGACACTTTGCCAAATTCGATTCGCTCTGTTTTTGAGTTCGTAATCGTTTCCAGGGTCAATGGAACCGGATGTTCAGGGATGTACTGATGACGTTCTTGTTCTGTCATCTGCAATTTCACAATTTTCAGAACTTATTTTTAAGCTAATGCAAATAGCAATGAAGTATAAAGAATCATATTAACCCTCATTAACTAGTAATAATGATATTTGAATGAATCTGAAAAGATAACTAATACGGGTCGAGGATGAACTACAACATTATAATACTTGTTATTTAAACAATTCTTGAGTAAATAAGTATTTTATCAATGCACATAGAACCCAGTAGTAAATTAATAATATCACAGAACCAAAAAGATTTGCTCAATGAATTGAAACGAGAAAGACTGACAGAAAAAAATGGTCGGAATCAAGGTGAATACATTTGTAACAGCAAAAATTGGGGAAAAAATACAAGCGAACATTTTTTGATTTGGAAGAGAAAATATTACAATTAATCGTCTTCATCGGAGCTTTCACTCAACGCCAATCCGTATTTCTCGGAGTCTACATTTTTCTTATTATGACTTGATGAGTGATTGGATGAACCAAATTGATTATAGGACGCGTGGCTTTCTTGATGATAGGAAGGTGCCGATGAAGAGGACGGGACGATCACTTCGGGTTGTTTCATCTGTGCAAGAAGAGCGTTCTCGTCGTCATCGCTGGAGTCGACTGCAGATTTGTCCGAATCAGAGGAAGCTTCGGAATCACTCTCAGAATCTGACGTTTCCGCCTTTCGTGCCGGTGGTGCAGTTTCTGGTAAATGTTGACTCTTTGGTCTCTCTTCAGGCGTAGATGATGCCGAACGATGTTGGTTGGAAGACGACGTTCGTAATCGTTCAATCCCTCGTTTAAGTGAAAGTTCGGTTCCAGGATCCAAATCTCTGGTCTTTTTAACATTTATATTACTTGTTATTTTCTCTAATCGAACAGTGCCCGTTTTTTTGTCGAAAAACAACAAACATTCTTTCGGTTTCGCATCTTTTTTCGATCCTTTATATACAGTCATATTGTCTCCCTCACTCGGCACCGACACATGAACATCTCCACTATTATTTCCGAAAGCAATGAAGGTGTCCGCATTGTTGGATACAGAACTCGGCTTGAAATCGTCTGAAACAGTTATTTCTATTTCCAGTTTTCATCTTTTAAAGTCATTTTTCCAACTTTAATTAAATTAGTTTATAACTTTACATTTTTCGTGTAATATTTAAACTTTAAAAAAACTAAACTGAGCTTTGCAAAAACCTTCAGACTTACATCGCAATGTATGGAATTGTGCAGCTTTTGGGTCATTTTTCCTTCCTTTCGTATCGAATGACTTCCCGAGACTTAAGGAGTAAGTACCGGTTGGAATATCGCTGGACTCCGACATGCGACACTGCAAATATCATTCTATAATCAAGAAATATCATAAATTGTGCATCAAAAAAATATTAAAATAATCGATTCTTTCAAACAAAAAACTTCCAATTTTCACGAAGCAATCTCGTAAACGGAGACAATGAAACCCTTTAAGTAGGAGGAGCGAAGAAAACGCATATGCCGCACAATTTATTTGCAATACTGCGGCATTAGATCGAAGTGGAAGCCGGCCTTTTTTCTGCAAATTTGTATCCCTAATTTTGATTACTACGAAGAAATGCTCGAATTAGCAGTTAAATTAGTTATAAAAAGTACAGACTAGTCGAGAACTAGTTATTCCATATAAATAACACTATTAATTACCTAAAAATGAGAGCATCAGGACAAGAACTAAGCAGCATCAAAATTATCGATTTTAGAGAGAAATTTCAAAATTTATCTTCGAGACGCTTTGGAGTTGTTGCTTAATAATAATCAGTTTTGTTCTACTTTCTGATTATTTGTTTACACTCATTCAATAATCCTCTCGAATAATCGATATATTCTTTGCAGTTGTTTCGTCATAAAATACGTTTTTGATTTTAGTTGAAAACTCGAATATTGGGTCACCATGGATAGCGACTTGTTGAAGAAGTTCAATGCTGAGCTGGCGACACTGCACGATTCTCGGAATTTGAGCAAAAACAAGATTCAGGAGATCACCAATGCAGCCATCAAAGCACAAAAACAATACAAGCATGTTGTTTATGCACTAGAGAAACTTATGACAAAGGTGAGTTCTATCTACCGATTTGTGATTATTCTCTCGTGTTGTTAAAGTACAACTTTAAAAACAATTTTTCAGTGCAAACCAGAACAACGCCTCCATGTTCTCTATGTTATCGATAATGTGGTTCGATCTTCAAAACATCAACTCAAAGAACGAGACACTTTTGGACCACGCTTCTTGGAACAATGGGACAAATTCATGGAGCCCCTCTTGAAGTGTAGCTGGAGAGAGAAACTGAAAATTGTTCGTACCCTCAATTTGTGGTTGTGTAACAGAATTTTCACCGAAACACAAATGCGGCCTATCAGGGAACAATGGCAGAAAGCTGGTTTACGTAAGTTTGGATTGGGTTTGAAGCGTATAAATTAAATTTCTTTAAATTTCAGCCATAGATTTCGAGAAAGTGGAAAGAGCAGTAAAAGGGGATAAAGCTGATATGAATATATACTCCTCTTCGTATAAAAAGAAATCAAGAACATCGGGTGGCCATCATCGATCTCGCACCCCTCCAAACCCTCCCCCAGACGATGGACTGTTAGGTGCTGGCCCCTCTGCCTCTTTCAAATCGGGACCTGATATTCCTAATTTTGTGCTCTCAGAAGAACTAGTTAATGGGACTATATCAGAACGAGAAATGTTGGAAATAATACAAAAGTTTGATATTGATAGAGCTGGAGTTTTAACCAAGGATAGGACATTGTTGCAAAAAGTGCTTCAAACGTTTGTCGGAAGTCTTTCACAGAAGATAACAGAAGTTCAGTCAGAGAGGAATAAGGAAAATGGAAGTAGCATTGAAAATGTATTGACCAAAGATTTTGAATATTCTGATGATGAAGAAGAAAAAGAGAAATATGCAGAAAAGGAAGAACAGAAGAATATGAATCATGATGAGATTTTAGGGTTTGTTTATTTAAAACTGTATCTCCAATCTGAGGTTGATTGTATTTTTTTTTCAGATTGGCTCAAACAATGCTCAGTCAACCAGCTGTTCTCTCTAAGATCACAGAAGTTTTTGCAACTGCTGTCAACCCATTTGGACTTCCTCTTGTACCTGAAAACATGATTCCAACATCTTCAGCTATGTCGCTTGGAACTCAACAAAATTTGATAGCGCTTCAACAAACTCTCCCACCAGGGTTCGCGAATCAACAACTCGGACTTCCTAATCTTTCTGGCCTAAACGCACAACTGTTAAATCCTCAAAACGCCCAGGCTGCTTTACTTCTCCAGCAACGCGCCGCACAACTTCAAGCTCTTCAAGGTAATGCGGCTAATCAACGGATGCTGGGAAATTTTATGCTCGGAAATCCTCTGCTCAACCCGTTTGCTCTTCAAGCGGGTGTGAATCCATTATTGAGTGAGCTTCAAGTAGCAGCGGCTCAGCAAGCAATGATGAATGAAGTAGAAAGTTCTGAAAAAATATTGGCTGAGGCTATGAATAATAATGAAATTGATCGTGCTCGTAAGGAAAAAGAGAAGGAGAAAGAGAACAAGTTTTTTCGAAGACTTAACCAAGAAGAAAATATAATACACTTGAGCGTTGGCGGAGTTCAAATCCAAATCGACGAGAACGATTATGATGACTTCAAAGAGGCTCTTCGGGGTTCGGGATTGCGGGTCGTACGAGAAGAAGAATTCCGATCGAATGTAAGTACACTTTAATCCAATTTCTTTCATAATTCTTAATTACAGGTCATTCAAGAACTACAATTCATTGAACTTTTGAGAGATGCCGAGAAGTGTTCGGAAAGGAACCCTTTCGACGTGATAAATTTTTCAAAAACAATCTGGGAAGCCGCCTCCATCTGTCTCGCTGTATATTTTCTTGAAAATTTCGAGATACGAGTACAAAATATTCGAGCAATGAACTATCTCGTGGACATAATATGTTTGTTCTTCACAGATGCGGAAGATTGTGTGGATTTGAAAAATTTGTGGGCTGATGCAAAGATGTATGTACAGTTTAGAATTTTTCGATTAATCTTTTGGTTTAGGTGCCACAAAAAATTCTATCATCACAGCTTGATGTCCACCTCAAAAAGGAGATCTCTTCTATGGTCAATGAGAGATCTACCAAAAATTCTTGAAAAATCCGATTTGGCTATGATAGAGAAAAAGCTAGAAAGCCACGAAAAGCTGAAACTTATTAATGTCGAGCGTAGTACTTGGGAATTGGGAGGAAAACAATATTATTACTATCGAAACGCATATTAATGAAAAACAGGTAATTTGCATTTGTTGTTTATTTGTTTGGCAGTTTCAGTTCCGGAAGTGATCAACCTATCATTTGCAAAATAGAAGAGAAAACTCCACTCATCTCAGTTACCAGTTGCGAATGGACGGCGGTTGACTTTCCTCCTTGGCGGGACAACGAAGCATCGTTGCCACACGAAGTATAGTGGCCGACTAAAGTCGCGCGATGTCGGCTGCAGCTTTGAGTATATTAGCGTTTCGCAACGATGCTCCGTTATCCCGACAAGAACGAAAGTAAACCGCCGTTCGTTTGCAACTGGTAACTGAGTATAGAGACCCCACAAATTCCGAGGAAGAAAAACTCATGGTAAAAAGGCGGGACCAAGCATCGGAATTGGTGGGGTCTCACTGAGTATGCAGAGAGGCGAAGTGGTGCGCCAGTGGCCATTACATGTGTTTTTAGCCAAAGCGGAACTTTGGAAACTCGTGCTAGTGTGTACGAACTTCCACAGTTCCGCCCGCGCTAATCGCCACTGCATCACTGCGTCGCTATGCGTTCCTCCTTTTTGTTAAAATTTAAGGAAGTTTTGCCCATTTATAACAAATGTTCTTTTTTACCGACTATTCTCACCACTTATATACGTGTTTTGCAGCCTACACCTCACTCTTGTCTCTTCTGTAAATAGTTTCCTGTGAACTATTCTAATCCAAAAAATGATGCTCAAAGCAGAAAAGAAGCCGATTAATGTCTTTTTCATTGTCACATTATCACTATTTCTACTACTCACCGGATACTCTCTTCACAAACCTCTTCCCGAAGGATTCACTGTTACACAATGGGATCGAACTGTGATGCATGTGGTCGAGCCAGCTCTCCGAGTCGCCTATTATTATTCAGTAAGTTTTGGTTCAAGAGAAACTGAAACATCTGCAAGACCTTCTCGTACTGTTCAAATTTTCGGGAAGTAATCTCGTTTATTTCACAGTTATTTATAAACTGAAAGTTTGCGACCTATACTTCGTCGCAATAATGTAATTCCAGAGTCAAATGTTCTCGAAGGCAAGCAACATGGTTTACTGGACACGTGGCGTCCTCAATATCCTTTCGAAGACATTGGGGCTACTCGTCTACACTCAAGGACAAATTGATATCGAATGGCAGAATTGGAACGGGACACCAGTCAAAATCTACCGCCCAATCAACAACCAAACATCAACCGACGGAGCTGTGATCTTCATTCATGGCGGTGGATTCGCTCTAGGAAATGTGGAAATGTACGACTCATTGGTAGAGAGAATGGCCTTCGAAACGAAGACACTTTTCATATCAATCGAATATCGTCTTTCACCTGAAACTGCCTTCCCAGGCGGTATTCTGGACTGTGAGGCAGCCATCGACTACTTCTTTCGGTTCGGAGAAACTCAATTCGGAGTGAACACATCGAAAGTTGTCATAATGGGAGATTCAGCTGGAGGGAACTTGGCAACCGTCGTTGCTCAACGTCGAGCTGCACGAAAAGCACTTCCAGCATTGGCTGGTCAAGTTCTCATCTATCCACTACTTCAAATGGCTGATATGCAAACCGTTTCTTATCGATACTTCCACACCCGTCTCAATGGATATGCACTTGTTGATCCGGAGTCTGTTGCATATTACTATATGTTCTATGCTGGAATTGATATGGATGAGAAAGCGTAGTTGATTCCAAGTGTTGTTTCGAACGGGCACGTTGCCAAGCATTTGCACAAGGACGTTAAAGAGGTAGCTTGTAATTTTCGAAATGGTTTTCACAATTATCTACTCATTTCAGATGATGTCCTACCGAAAAGTCATTGAGACTACTCGCAACTATAATAATCACAGCATTTCTGAAAGGTGGCAAATCGAGAAAAACTATGAGGCACAGGATCTGATGAAGCCATTTCTGACGAACCCTGATTTTTCGCCGCTCATGAGAAAGGACTTGTCGAATCTGCCGCCAACGATGGTGATCACTTGCGAGTTTGATGTTTTAAGAGACGAGGGGCTCATTTATTCACAAAAACGACTGGAAAAATCTTCCGTGTTCCAGAAAGTATCATGAGAGGTACCGGTGAAGCGGTAAGTAACCCAAGTTTAAAATATCGGCACTCATTCCAAATTTTTAGCTCTTTGATCATATTGCCGATTGTATGGCTAAATTCATGGAGGAGAACAACTTGAAGGATGCTCCGAAGCTGCCACTGAGATTCACATTCTCGTTCCCATGCGAACAGGATGGTTTGACAAAGTAAGTGGATTGAATAGGAAATTGATAGGAATTTGTTTTTCTTTAATTTCTTTTTAATTCCTGATTTCCTTAAAACTTTTATTTTCAGAGGGAAACTGGTTACCTGGACAAAGGGATTCAAGCGTCTGGTGTTGAAGGAGCTGATGTCGTCACGATGCTCCGTGATGCTTGTCATAGACGCAAGGATATTGACATTGACGTTGTCGCCCTTCTCAATGATACCGTTGGAACTCTTATGGCATGTGCATTCCAAGAGAATACTTGTCATATTGGAGTCATTGTCGGCACTGGAACCAATGCATGCTGTATGGAACGTCTCGACAGAATTCCAAAGTTGGCTGGATACGTCGATGAGCATGGTGTGACACCAGAAGAGATGATTATCAACACAGAATGGGGAGCATTCGGAGAGGATGGAACTATGGGTTTCTTGAGAACAAAATGGGATGATGCTGTGGATAGAGATAGTATCAATCCAGGACAACATCTTTACGAAAAAAATGATTTCTGGAATGTATATGGGAGAATGTGCTCGTGTGGTTCTCGAAGATCTTGCTAAACAAGGACTTCTTTTCGGTGGACACTCCGATGCTATCTCGATTCCTCATTGTTTCCCAACGAAATTCGTCTCCGAAATCGACAGTGATCTCTTGGAAGATGACGATCGTACCTTCCAGAAGACATACCAAATTCTCGAAGATATTGGTGTTGAAATGATCACTGCAAATGATTGTGCCAACGTGGCATATGTCTGCAGTCTTATCTCAACACGTGCTGCCCATCTCACTGCCGCCGGAATCGCCATGCTTCTCAATCGGATAAATAAGAAGAATGTGACAGTTGGAGTTGATGGATCTGTATATCGATTCCATCCAACATACCCTACCCTCTTGGATGCAAAAATTGCAGAATTGATTGTTGGTGATATTGAGGTAAGAGTTGATGAATTGATTCGTATCTTAGAGCGTTCTCTATATTTTTTTCTGTTTTTCAGTACAAACTGATGCTGTCGGAAGATGGATCAGGACGTGGAGCTGCTCTTGTTGCTGCCGTCGCCACTCGTCTCAAAGAAGAAAAACTCGCTGCACTTTCTTCTTCTTCCTCTTCATCAAACTAATTTCTCCTCATTGCTCTTTTTTGTTGTATTTTTGTCACTTTCTTACCCATCTTCCAACGAGCTTTAGTCCCCAACCATTTCCTCTTGAAACTGCTGCACCCACCCGCCCATTGTTTCCAATAGATTTCGATACGGGATTCCCAGATTATTTTTTAACTGAAAATTCTCTCTTTTTAGGCATAACATTGATTTACAGCACCCCTCCATCTACTAACCCACTTCTAACCCCAGAAAGACAAATCCACAATGGATAAATTCTATTTTAAGTTATTTATTATCTGAAATTTTTGTGTTTCTTTGTGATTTTTTGTATATTACCCCCATCCCCGTTTCTCTTAATTTCACTGAATCACTAAAAAATTCATCAAAACTTGTGTATAAAATACGTTTTGTCTTCGAAGTTTTTATTGATTCAAATAGAGACATTCCACTTTTCGGATAAGTCCCGACATCGAAAACAGAGATCGAAAATTTCAAATCAAGAAAAAAACGATGGCATCGTTTAAACTCAACAGTTGGAGTTTCGTTTGAATGAATTTTCTACTGATGCTTTGAGCATAAGTACTTTTTCAGAAATATTTGGTCAACTTTTTTTTATTCACTTGGGAAAAAAGCAAACGCATCAAGTGTATCATAGAACGCACATTAAAACAAGAAAATAGTACAGATGAAACCTAGAAAATAATTCAGGTATTACAGACAAGAAGAAAATATCACAAACGGGACTTTATAATTAGAAGAATTTCAGACAAACCTAAAGGGAAATTAGAAAATTAATGTTATCTCTGATAACTTTTCAAAGAGCATAAAAGTTTATTAATTAGTGTTGTATTGTTTCTCGAACTCATTCATCCACGTGGCAAGAACTTGAGTCTCTTCTAATGTGATGGCGTTATAAAGTGAAGCACGGATTTCACCGACTGATCGATGTCCTTTCAAACTGATCATGTTCCTTTCAATGGCTCCTTTCAAGAACTTCTCCTCCAATTTATCGTTTCCAGATGCTCCACCGATTCGGAAGCAAACATTCATGATACTACGGTATCTCTTATCAACAGCACAATGATAGAATCCATTGGAATTGTCAATGATTCCATAGATCAATCCAGACTTTTTGAGATTCAATTCGTAAATTGCTTGAAGTCCTCCTTTAGCTTTAATCCATTTCAAGACAAGATTAGTTGTGTAGATTCTGGAAATCACGATTATCTACATCCCCATTTTGAAATACAAACTTTGCTTACCCTCCAGTAGGTGGTGTATTATACAAGCTGTTGTTAGCAATCATTTCTTTATAACTGAAAACAGCTGGAGTGATTCCTTGTTTTTTTCCGATCAAGTCTTTTCTAACAATTACGATTTTAAGACCAGCGGCACCAAGATTCTTTTGAGCTCCACCGAATACAACACCGTGCTGAAAAATAAGATATAGTAATTGATTGAATAATTTTCGTTCTCACATCCTTGAAATCGAATGGACGAGCCATGAAGTTTGCTGAAACATCAGCAATCAGTGGAACATTATGAGATTCTGGTGCAGTCGGTGTGAATTCGATTCCGTGTACAGTTTCGTTTGCACAGTAATACAAATATGCAGCCTTCTCATCATGCACCCATTTCTCTTGATCTGGTACTGTCACATATGGTTTTGATGGTTGGAAGACTTTCTTCACTTTAATATACTTTTGAGCTTCTTCAGCTGCTTTTGAGGACCATGCTCCAGTTACGATGTAATCAGCGTGGTCGTGGTTTCCCTGAAAAGATGAATTGAATTGTCGAAATCACAGTGAGATGCACAAACTTCTTTTAATAGAGCGTAAAAATTATTTTCTCAAGTTTTCCTTGTTTAATCAAAACCCAAAAAAAAGAAAGGACCTAACATCATATGATTTTGCCTGAGAATATTTTCCTTTATTACTATTTTCAAGTTTTATAATTTATAATTTTTTGTCATATTTTTGTCCCGACCCATTCCACTATATCATTTCATTTCTCTTTTTTCTCAATACATAACTGGTCTCCTTTTTATCTTTTTTTACCTTCAACATTTAAATTTTCTATTTAAAAAATCAACACTATTAGGATAATAGATGTTTCTGCGAAATTTTAGGTTTATAACGGAAAAGAATGAGGAATAATATGAAAGAAGGAAAGAGAGGATCAGAAGTTAGAAGTCTATGCACCTCTAACTTGGATCTAGCTCCAGTGAGAATTCGGCCAATTTCGATTGCAGAATTTGAAATTTTCAGCGTCGTTCAACTTTATGTCGAAGTTAACAGATTGTTTTTCTAACGGGTAATCTTCATGTTCAAGGATACGGTAGGCGAAGAATCTTGATTTTTGATTGTAGAGAATTCAATTTCAGTTTCACTATCTATACTTCGTATCATTCATCATTTGCATAATAGGATCAGTGATATATTCTATGAAAGAGACTCAAGTTAGTTTTGTTTAGAGTTCAAATTGTGAACTGTGCTCGACTTTGTTCCAGATGCGAGATGCCGATGAGCCACGACGAGTTTGTCCTTGCCTTTTCGTTTGTTGCTGCTGTTGTGGTTGCTGTTTCGAGGAAGGAGACAGTACAGAAGGATCCATCGATGTCTCCCCATCACCCAATGAACGGATGCAAATGGGTCTCAATCCACGAGGTTCAATGAGTCCATGCCCAGTTCACGGAAATCAGTTATCCCATTTATAGTCTTTCGTTCTGTGTCACTTGTTGATTTTTTTGATGATTCAATTACGTGTTACTTTTCCCTTCAATTTCCCCGTTTTGATATCTTCTCTAGTTTGTTAAAATGCCCGCCATTGATTTCTCTCACCCACTTTTCACTTGTTCTGTCAATCACGGGTATAGGTGTATTTGAAATTTTTCCTGAATTTTTGATAATCAATCTGAAATAAATATGTTTCAAACATAACAACCATTTGAAATCCCATTGTTCCGATAATAAATTAAAAATACATTAGCAATCGACAATATAGAAGAGTTGTGGTTATCAGAGTGTGAGCTCAGCAACGTGGATGTGTTCTTTAGTGGCAGCAAAAATGTGAGTTTCAGTTAGATGAACTCCTCGAATTGGATCAGAGCAGTCCACACGAAGCAAGTGTTGTTTCGACACATGGCTGACTTTTTGTGCTGTTTTCCGATTGCTGAGACCTGAAAATAGAAAAATAGTTGTCACTATTGAACTTTTTCTATTGACATACTTCCAGAAATTTCCACCTTTTGTGAATAAAGAAGCACTCGCATGTTTCCTTCAACAATACAAGCCAAAGAGATATTCGGAGAGCATCCAGACCAGAGACGAGTTGTTTTTGATGCTTGTACATATCCAAAAGCTTGAAGAGTTGCCACATGAGACGGAGCTTTGGCATCAAATGACCACACGAACAAAGAGAACCTGGCTGCCGGATACATCGCACTGAAATTATAATAACTTTGCATTACAAACTTTTAAAATTAGGTTGGAAGACTTTCTTCACTTTAATATACTTTTGAGCTTCTTCAGCTGCTTTTGAGGACCATGCTCCAGTTACGATGTAATCAGCGTGGTCGTGGTTTCCCTGAAAATATGAATTGAATTGTCGAAATCACAGTGAGATGCACAAACTTCTTATAATAGAGCGTAAAAATTATTTTCTCAAGTTTTCCTTACACTAGGCCATTCTTTCCTTCTTGTTCATCGAATGAGCACTTTCCGTCAGCTTCTGAGATTCAAGAATGAAAAAATTCAACATTCCACGTCTTGATCTTCCTCCACTAGTCGTTCAAAAATCTCTCTTCAGAAAATGAGTGTACTCGATTTGTAAATTCTGTTGGCAGTGATTCTAAACTTCTGCTTTTTGATACTTTTCAGAATGGAATTTTCAGATTTAACATATCTGCGCGAACTTTTTCCTACCTGGAACACTTTTCAGCACAGTATCAAGCATTTTTGTAACAGAGTTTACAGTTCCCACACCAATCGTATCTCCTAATGACACTTCGTAACATCCAGCTTCCAGCAATTTCTCCGCAACTTTGGCGACAACGTCTGGTTTGACCTCTCCTTGATATGGGCATCCAACCACAACTGACACATATCCACGTACTCGTATTTTGTTTTCTAGGGCGATTTTTGTGACTTCTAGCAGTTTTTTGAGACTGTCCTCGACGTTAGAGTTAACATTTTTGAGTGAGAAGGCATCGGATGCTGCTCCAAAAACGGCGATTTCTTCAACGACTCCAGTTGCGAGCTAGAAAACGATTTGTGTAATAACATTGGAGATTAAGGCTAATGTTTGAATGAAAACTTTACTTACCGCATTTTTTAATCCAGCTGCATTGGGTACTAACACTGGATACGACACTCCGCTAAATCTTTTGTGCTTCTTGACAATTTCATTATGATCAGCCAACTGAGGAACCCACTTGGGCGATACAAAACTAGTAGTTTCCACTGTAGAAAAACCACATGCTGATAATCGATCTATAAGTTCCACTTTCACTTCAGTTGGTACGAATTTCTTTTCCGCCTGAAAACTATTATTTTAGTGTTTTTAGTATCATCAATGTTTTGAATAACCTGTAATCCGTCTCGTGCTCCAACTTCAACCACTCTGAATCGATTCAATGCTGTGGAGTAGGATCGGGGAACTAGAAGACGAGCCGGGAGCATTTTCAACTGAAAAAATTGTATTGAAATCATATTCGAAATCGAAATCATTTAATATATTCATGCTTGCATCAAAACTTATTTGCGAAATTTGAGTAAACGAAGAATTACTGATTTCTATGAAAAAATCCTTACAGATATTAAACAAGTATGTTGTTAATAATTTTCATAAATATCAGAAAATATATTGGGGCTCTCAGTCCAACCGTACACTAGCCGAGAACATAAAATATAACAACAGCGACAAAATTTAAGTGTTTAGTTGCATTTCCATAGATTTTGAGAACTGTATTTATAATTTTTACTGATTTAGATGAAACTTTATAGGGTTTCAATTAATGCTGACACTTAAAGTATAGAAAAGATGTCTTGAATCTGTTTAAAAACGCATAAAAAATACTGAAAAATCGAAAATTTTGGGTACGCAAACACCGGACGCTGTGAATGACGACAGATTGCGTACCTCAGCCAAATTATTTTTTTATCTTTATATTTTTTCTGAATAAAAACTACAAATAAAAATAACAAAATTTTTAGATGCTGCTACAAAAAAGCATCCCCTACTTGAGAAGATGTCGAAATATAAGTGTATCCATCAGAAATCATCGAGAAGTTCCAGGAGTATCCAATAAGAATGTGATATCAAAAAGGCTGCCACTCTCAGTTCCTCTTCCTATGGAGAATAAGCAAGTTTCAACACCGAAAGGAGCACTATCAATTGGAAGAAACTCTAAACTAACACAATTATCTAATGGATTGAAAGTATGTACCGAAAACAATTATGGAGACTTCGTCACGATCGGTGTCGCTGTAGATAGTGGATGTCGATTTGAAAACGGATTTCCATTCGGAATCTCACGAGTAGTAGAGAAACTGGCTTATAATGTAAGTTGAAAGTATTTAAGAATTAGGGAGAGATCAGAAAACCCATCAGTTTACTTATTCCTGATGCAATTTTGAAACTCGCGTTAATTTCAGTGCTCCGAAAACTTCCAAAACCGCGACGATGTCTATGCTCAACTGGAAGAAAACAGTGGAATAGTCGATTGTCAAAGTACCCGAGATACAATGATGTATGCTGCATCATGTCATGTTGATGGGACTGATTCTATTATAAGTGTACTATCCGACACCGTTTTGAGGCCAATTGTAGATGAAAGCAGTTTAGAACAAGCAAAGTTAACTGTCTCATATGAAAACATGGATCTGCCAAATCGAATTGAAGCTATTGAAATTCTTCTGACTGATTATATTCATCAAGCAGCATTCCAACATAATACTATCGGATATCCAAAGTTTGGTTTAGATTCATTGGATAAGATTCGAGTTTCTGATGTTTATGGATTTTTAAGTAGAGTACACACAACTGATAGAATGGTTGTTGGAGGTAAAATAATCTTTAGAAAATTGCAATCACCACAATTCATTTAAGGAATCGGTGTGGATCATGACGAATTCGTCTCTATTATCTCTCGCCATTTCGAATCGAAACAAGCCATTTGGTCCAGTCAACCGAATCTGCTTCCTGCGAAAATCCCACAAATTGACGAATCACGTTCACAATACACTGGTGGAGAAATTCGGATTCAGAAGGATTTGGAACCATTGACTGTTGGAAAACCGTACCCATTGTTGGCTCATGTGGTTGTTGGATTAGAGGGCTGCAGCTATAAAGATGAGGATTTTGTGGCGTTCTGTGTGCTACAGTCGTTGCTTGGCGGAGGTGGAGCTTTTTCAGCCGGTGAGTAGATGAGTACTTCAACCCAAAAGTGCGTGCAGATTTAGGTTCCTCTAAGTAGGTTTTGTATGTTTCATTATACAAACACGCCGAATATACGTTACGAATTAAATATGATTCCAAACTATTTCAGGAGGACCAGGCAAAGGAATGTACGCCCGAATGTACACTGAACTGATGAATCGTCATCACTACATATACAGTGCTATTGCTCATAATCATTCGTACAGTGACAGTGGAGTGTTCACATTGACTGCAAGTACTCCACCAAAACACATAAATGATGCATTGATTCTTCTCGTTCAACAAATTCTTCAACTGCAACATGGTGTAGAACAGTCGGAATTGGCTAGAGCTAGAACACAGTTGAGAAGTCATTTGATGATGAATCTGGAAGTAAGACCTGTGCTTTTTGAAGATATGGTTCGACAAGTACTTGGACATGGAGTAAGAAAACAACCCGAGGAATACGCGGAGAGAATTGGTAAGGAGAAATAGGATCTTCGAAATAATCGGATTTTATTATCAACATATCATTTCCAGAAAAAGTGAGCAACGCTGATATTGTACGAGTAACCGAACGTCTTTTAGCATCAAAACCATCACTTGTCGGATATGGCGATCTCACAAAACTTGGAGATTATATATCATTAGATCAGGCTCTAGCTAAAAGAGACTTGAAATATTTGTTCAAAAGATTGTTGTAGGTTGTCTAGGTTTCTTAGTTTTTGTTTTTTCTTTCTTTTGTTTTCATTGTTATCAATAATACTTTTTTGACTGTACATTTTTTAGCAGATAAATAAACCGTTTTGTTTTTTCTCCTCATACAAAAATCCTTAATATTTCTTTGTGAAATTCTAGAATTAATTCTGATGAAGGAGGTGCACTTTCTCGTGGAAGTATACACAGCGTGCATTGTATCTGGCGAGCAATTTCATGGAAGTGCAAAAAATATCAGATCTACCTATTGTCGAAACACATTTTCTTGACATTTGGTGTTTGCGGACCTAAGTTCCTGAGCTTAAAATAAGCCACGCCCACTTTCCGTTGCCTCGGCTATGATATTAGTCGATCTCCCCGATCTTTTCTGAATATATAGACAACGGAAAGTGGGCGTGGCTTATTTTAAGCGCGGGAACTTAGGTCCGCAAACACCGAATGTCAAGAAAGTTCGTTTTGACAATACGCGAAGTTCGAAAATTTAATCGCCGCGGAACCGCGAATTATCCTTCGAATATTCAAATTTTCAATGTTCTCATCATTCTTAGTGCTCATTATTCGTCTTTTTTGTAAAAATTCAGGGAAGTTTTGTCCATTTGTAGCAGTTTTTCTTGTTTCCCGATCATTCTTAACAATTTTTTTTCATGCAAAAATCTGTTCGCTTCCGTTATTCTTTGCTTTCGTATCTCACCACTTATATACGTGTTTTGCAGCCTCCACCTCACTCTCGTCTCTTCTGTAAATAGTTTCCTGTGAATATAAACTAACCTAAACCAAAACAATGAGGCTCAAAGCAGAAAAGAAGCCGATTCATGTCAGGAACATTGTCATTTCCATTGTCATATTATCAGTATTTCTACTACTCACCGGATACTCTCTTCACAAACCTCTTCCCGATGGATTCACTGTTACACAATGGGATCGAACTGTTATGCATGTCGTCGAACCAGCTCTCCGAGTCGCCTATTATTATCCAGTAAGTTTTGGTTCAAGAGAAAACTGAAACATCTGCAAGACCTTCTCGTACTGTTCTAATTTTCGGGAAGTAATCTCGTTTATTTCACAGTTACTTATAAACTGAAAATTTGCGACCTATACCTCGTCGCAATAATGTAATTCTAGAGTCAAATGTTCTCGAAGGCAAGCAACATGGTTTACTGGACACGTGGCATCCTCAATATCCTTTCGAAGACATTGGGGCTACGCGTCTACACTCAAGGACAAATTGATATCGAATGGCAGAATTGGAACGGGACACCAGTCAAAATCTACCGCCCAATCAACAACCAAACATCCGCCGACGGAGCTGTGATTTTCATTCATGGTGGTGGATTCGCTCTAGGAAATGTGGAAATGTACGACTCATTAGTAGAGAGAATGGCCTTCGAAATGAATACACTTTTCATATCGATCGAATACCGTCTTTCACCTGAAACTGCCTTCCCAGGCGGTATTCTGGACTGTGAGGCAGCCATCGACCACTTCTTTCGGGTCGGAGGAACTCAATTTGGAGTGAACACATCGAAAGTTGTCATAATGGGAGATTCAGCAGGAGGGAACTTGGCAACCGTCGTTGCTCAACGTCGAGCTGCACGAAAAGCACTTCCAGCATTGGCTGGTCAAGTTCTCATCTATCCACTACTTCAAATGGCTGATATGCAAACCGTTTCTTATCGATACTTCTACACCCGTCTCAATGGATATGCACTTGTTGATCCGGAGTCTGTTGCATATTACTATATGTTCTATGCTGGAATTAATATGGATGAGAAAGCGTATTTGATTCCAAGTGTTGTTTCGAACGGGCACGTTGCCAAGCATTTGCACAAGGACGTTGAAGAGGTAGCTCGTAATATCCGAAATCGTTTTCACAATTATCTCCTCATTTTAGATTATGTCCTACCGAACAGTCATTGAGACTACTCGCAACTACAATAATCACAGCATTTCTGGAAGGTGGCATATCGAGAGGAACTACGAGGCACAGGATCTGATGAAGCCATTTCTGACGAACCCTGATTTTTCGCCGCTCATGAGAAAGGACTTGTCGAATCTGCCGCCAACGATGGTGATCACTTGCGAGTTTGATGTTTTAAGAGACGAGGGGCTCATTTATGCAAAAAGATTGGAGGTTAGACATTATACCATTTTAATGCAGAGTCCTTGTGAAGTTTTATTTGACTCTGCATACCTGAATCTAATATAGTCCTTTTATTCGAGAAGTTATCAACAGTTTTATGTTATAGGCATCTGGAGTCCCAACAACATCAATCCATTACGAGAATGGTTTCCACGCGATGCTCAACTTCCACAGTGAACTCCACGAGGCTTCGAAATCCGTCGGAGATATTGAACAATGGACACTCAATATCATTAACAATGTCTAACTCCCCAATCGCATATGTAGAAAACTATTAGATTTTTTAATGGCTTTAAAAGCATGTATTCCCTCATGAATTCGTATGGTCTCATCTTTTTTTGTATAATTACCGGTTGTACCATTTCTCTGCGTGATACTCATTATGATTGTTTCCTGCCTATCAATCACATAAAATTCTCGTACCGGCGTTCAATGATAACAACTTTTTTTTTACGTATTTCAGGAAATAGCCTAATTGATTAGAAAAAACCCAACCGTTACCGTAATCTTCTACTACTATACTAAAGCTACAAAATAGTTCTTTGATATTATTGGCACATGGTTTCCAAGAACTCTGCTCTCATGGAGGGTCTCCTTATCCGTGTTCTTCTCATTTCAGCCTACGTCTGCTATCAGATGATTTCTCGTAATGTCTTGCTCAGAAACTAAATGCACAACACCAATGAGAGTGCCTACGTTCTTTTGACAATGACTGGATCTCTTCTGGCTGTTCAGTTCATCATCATGCCAATTGTTCAACGCCGTGCCAGCCCAAAGAGACTTTTGCAAGTTGCTCTTATTGGATTATTCTTCAGATTTTTGTCAGCTGCGTTTAAAAAAATTACCACGTAAGTATTTTAGTTGCCAAAATCATTATGTGACGTTTTGCTCAGAAAAATAGGAACTGTTCAATATCATACTTTCGATAGTAAAAGCTAGTGATTCAATTCATGAAACTTGAAATCAAAACAACCCATTTCCAGTGACGTCGAGCTCACCGACCTCGGAAAGGCCACTGGATTGGCATCGATGGTCCGACTCATTGGTTGACTCATTTCATTCTTCCAATCTATTCTTCTCAACTAGTCTGGCTCCTTTCGGACGATAAATCATACGTTCCAAGATTGGGAGAACAAATGCAGCAGTCTTACCGGTACCAGTGGCAGCGCAGGCGCAAATGTCCTGAAATCAGAATTAATGTTTTCGAACTCAGATCTTTACTTCAATTATAACCAAGTAATTGAACCTTTTCAGTATCCCGTGTCTCTTTTCCACCCAGTTGTTGTACATCATTTTCTTCATCTCTATCCACGTCATCATCTTCTACAATCACTGCACTTTCAGTATTTTTCAGTTTTCTCATTTCAGCAATTTTCTCATCGAGTGACATGGGATTTTCTTTTTTGAGATACTTTTGCCAGATCTTCGGTTTCTCGGTCAACAAATAGATTGTCAAGTTCGAAAACGAAATCTTGAGCGAATTCTTCTGCCGCGTTGGCAATCTTCTTCTTCTTTCGAACAGTTACAGCTTCATCTTGCACTTGCTCCTCGTCTGATTCGTCAACTTCCATCTCCTCACCGACTCGACAGTTTTTTTCATCCGACGTTAAGTTAACAGTATATAGACAACTAAACCAATATGATTCAACACATCCTCAACTACATTTAAAAAAAGAAGTCTAACTAGATTGTATTTAGATTGCTATTCTGTCTAATTAGGTTCGGTATATCTAATTAGATTAATATCGAGTTGTCTGAGCATTCGAAAAAATCCTGAAATCGTACAAATAATTCATTAAAGTTTGTTAAATTTTTTACTGTTTCGGAATTCGTTGTCTACTCGTTGAATCAGACATTTTTCCAAAGTGTTTCATTTCATGCAATTTCAGAGAGACCCCACAAAATTAATGCGAGTTCTCTCACTTCGAACAGTCGTGTAATTTCAAGCAATTTACGTTGCGAAAAACCGTGCAAAAATTTTGCAAAACAGACTCCGCCCATTTTTCTCCAAAGTTTGATTTCTCCAGAGTTTCTCTTCCGCGGAATCGGTGGGGGTCTCACGGCCGGGATTCTTCTACTCGTGGCCTAGAAAAATCAGTGACTTCGGCCACCGTGACCTTAAGCATTGCAAACTTTCGGAGCAAAAAAAAACGGTGTTTTTGGTCATTGTTTCGGATTTTTTTCGGTGCTGAGTTGTTGAAAATCAGTGAAATGTCACAGAAAATCAAAAAATTTTGAAAATAGTTACGTATTGCAACGGAGGTGGCCAGAAACACATATTGTGTAGAATTTGCTCAATTTCAGGCCCAGAATAGTTGTTGGAAAAGCGAAAGTAACTCAGAAACGTCGCCAGTCACGTCCGATTTGTAAATACATGCTAAAACACTCGGATTTTGTTTCTCACGTTTCAAGAAAATGGAGAATCCTCGAAAAAATCGAAAAAACCCACTTCAAACTTAAATTTCTCGAAGATGCTCTCCTCAAAATTTTTTAAACTTTGCCAGAACGTGCACAGCAACGTTCTCTACAATATTTCATGGTCAAAAATAGGGGTTCATGACCTCAATTTCGAGATAATAGTCAAAAACATGCAAAAAATGGGCCAAAAACAGCTAAAAATGACTTTTCTCGAAAACGCGTTCCTCGAATTTCGAATAAATTTGCCAAAAGTTCCGCCTTATCATTTTTCACGTTCTGACATGTTCAAAAGTTGGGGTTCATGACTTCGTTTTCGAGAAAAATTGAAAAGTGTCAAAAATTGACTCCAAATCCTTCATAATTTCGTCGTTTTGTGACTAAAAAAATTCGGAGCAGGATAGGAAGGTAAACCAGACAAGGCTGAACGTTTTCTGTAAAAAATATCGTACTCGCTAATGATATTTTTCAAAGAAAATGAACGATTTTCAAACTTAGAGGTGTTTTTGCCAACTATGTGAATTGAGCGGATCAGACGTCAAAATTTTGCATTTCCACACGTCGGCGAAGCCTTCTTCTATCCTCCGGCACATTTTTTCGCTTTTTTAAATATGTTTAGTATTTTTCCGCGTCAAATTTCTGAAAAAATCGCCAAAAAACCTGAATTTTTCATGCGATTACGGTACGCAGTCTGTAAACACCGTGACGCAAATTTTGCGGACCATTTGGCTGCGTACCTGCGTAACTCGTCGCAAAATTTCCTAGGCCACGAGTAGAAGAATCCCGGCCGTGCCACGGCCCGGCGAACGCGACTCGCGGCCGAACTTTTTGAACGTTGAATACTCAGTGTACGCAGCCAAATTTGGTCCGCAAAATTGCGTGGTTTGTCATTGGTGTTTGCAGAGTTGCGTACCGTAACCCGGGCAAAAATTATTTTTTATGAGCCAAATGCGATTTTCTATCAAAAGTTTCTCATTAATACGAAAAGTGGCTTTTGATTTCTTTTTTCTACAATAATGAGAATGACTTGTTCTATCTTCTGGTAAACGTTTAGAAAGATAGTGTTTCACGTTTTTGAGATCTATTAGAAAATGCCAATTTTTCAGCCAAATTCGATGTTCTATTAAAAATTTCTCAAAAAAACGATCGGTGGCTTTCGATTTCTTTTTTCTACAATAATGAGAATGACTTGTTCTATCTTCTGGTAAACGTTCAGAATGATGATGTTAGTTGTTGTTTAGCTACGTAAGAAAATGTCATTTTCTCAGTCAATTTGTGATTTTCTGACAAAAGTTTCTCAAAAATACGCTCATAGGCATCCGATTTTTTTTTCTCAAAAGACTGAGAATGACTTGTTTCAACTTCGTTTAAACGTTCAGAAAGTTGCTAGAGCTCGTTTTCGAGATATATGAAAAAATATCAATTTCTAAGCCAACGGCGACTTATGTTCAAAAGTTTCTCAAAAATACGCTCATGGGCCTCCGATTTTTTTTCCCAAAAGACCGAGAATGACTTGTTTCAACTTCGTTTAAACGTTCAGAAAGTTGCTAGAGCTCGTTTTCGAGATATCTGAAAATATGTCATTTTTTCACTCATTTTCAAGAAAGTTTTAGTTGTCTCTTTAAGAAGGGAAAAGCGTGAAAGGAGCTTTTTGTTCTGGAATGACCACTATATATTCATCGATCATTTCGAAATGTTTCCAACTAACGAGATTTTCATCTGGGCTTCTACAAATAAAAACACTAGCCCTCTATAGCTAATTTCCTTATGTCGTTGTTGTCGGCGGTGGAATGATTTGTTTGAAATTCTATTGTAAAAAATTCATGTAAATAAAGGTATTCTTCATTATTTACGAAAAAAAACTAAGAAATTATAGCAAAACACCTGAAATCGAAGATGCTTAATCTCGTAATGTATTAATTATTGAAATGGCCGAGTTGGAGTTTTCTAGGCCAGTGGTCTGTGCGGCCGCGCCGTGGTGCGTCTGACTAATTTCAGTGCAAACGCGCTCCCTCTGCACGCGTTAGAGAAAAGAGACCCAGATTGTCGATTTTCTCGTGAAAACGCTTGCGCATTTCGCGACCGGGAGACTGTTGTGCTCTGCTAGCAGTTGCGATCGATCGACGGTTGACTTTCGTTGTCAACCGCCGCCGTTCGGTCGCAACTGCTAACTCAAATAAATGTAGTTATTTCTGCTCTTAAAAGTCTGTCTTTCAGTATTTATAATCGTGAATATAAATAATCAATCAAATGAAGCTTCATATGAAAAAAATGCAATAATCGCCATTAAGATTGTACAAGATCAAGGTAGAAACTCTGAAAAAATGCACTATTGCGCAGAAGTTCAGTCGATTATGCAGACATTCAAGACTATGGTTGCCGACTTAACAGCTAGTGGACGTTTAAAAGAAATGTTTCTAATGCACCTATTCACGAAGAAAAAGTGCGAATTAAAATGATACTTTTTGCATTTTAATTCAATTCACGAATGCACATTAATGTGCATAAAAAACACTTTAATTCGAATTAATCTGCATTAAAATGCGAATTAAAATGCACATCGCGGCGAGATATCTTAATTAATCTGCATGCGCCTTTAATAAAAATCCGTAAATCCACACAAGTCTTAAAGGCGCATGCAGATTATTTAATTAAGAATTAATTAAGATATCTCGCCGCGATGTGCATTTTAATTCGCATTTTAATGCAGATTAATTCGAATTAAAGTGTTTTTTATGCACATTAATGTGCATTCGTGAATTGAATTAAAATGCAAAAAATGGCATTTTAATTCGCACTTTTTCTTCGTGAATAAGTGCATAAATAGAGAAATGACAACTCTACCTCGAACAAGCTCTGATGAACAACTTATCACTGAATATTTGAAGACGGTATGAAATTGTTTTTAGATTTTTTCTGAAATATTATTTTTGTTTCAGTTTATGGACATGATTCAACAGAACGGAGAAGCTCTCATTTCCGGAACAATGCAAATGTTGGAATTTTGCCCACCTGACCTGATATCAGTCAGACGAGAAGTTCTTATGCCTCTCAAATATTTCACATCGGGAGAAATGAAGTCTAAACTTTTTCCAATGCTCCCACGCCTCATATCAGAACATGCTGTTCTGGGAACTGGATTCACATCCATTGAACATTTGCGAGTGTTCATGTATCAAATGCTCGCCGATCTTCTACACCACATGAGAAATAAAATAAATTATGAAATGATTACAGAGTTCGTTTGATATCGAATCAGTTCTTTCAAACATCTGCATTTTTTCAGCGTAGTGTTTGTTTTCTGTCGGACTCTACACGATCCAAACAACTCTTCGCAAGTTCAAATCATGTCAGCACGTCTTCTCAATTCTCTCGCAGAATCTCTCAGCAAAATGGATGCTCATGATGCGGTAAGCCATCATCAAAAATACTAATTACTAAATTCTTTAAAGCTTCAGACAAGAGACCTGCTTATCGAGATTTTGGAAACAAACGTGGCCAAACCAAAGATTCTCGCCGTGTATCACATGTCGATCCTTTTGCAACAATACGGGACAGAAATCGATTACGAATACAAAAGTTACGAAAGAGATACTGAGAAACCAGGAATCAACATACCGGAAGAAACTATCAGAGGAGTACCAAAGAGAAGACTTCGAAAGTTATCAATAGACTCTGTGGAGGAGTTGGAGATAGCCCCAACTCCTACTGTTTCTAAGAACCCGAAAGACTTACTCCCTACTCCAACAAAGGAAAACAACAAGAAAACTTCTCCAGAAGATATTCTGACCAGCATGTGTGCATTAACTCCTCCTCCACTCCCGATTGGGGATGCTCGAACTCTGATCAAATACATTATGCATACTTGTAAATTTGTCACGGCACAACTGAGGACTACCTGCAATAGATATGTATCACTGTGCAAAAGAGCATGATTTGTTTGAACGACTTCTTCGTTATGGTGTAATGTGTATGGATGTATTCGTTTTACCACAAACTCGAAATCAACCACAATCACACTCTTCGATGAGAACAAAGGATGAAAAAGATGCTCTAGAGTCATTGGCCAATGTTTTTACAACTATTGATTAGTGTTTCGAGGGATTTTCGACAAATATATGGATTTCTTGATCGAGCGAATTTACAATCGAAACTATCCTCTTCAACTGATAGTTATCACATTCCTGGTTCGAAATGAATTCCCATTCTTTGCTTCGACGATGTTATCCTTCTTGATGTCATGAATGAAGCTGTTGGAAGTGAGCAACGATAAGACGACACGATATGTAAAGTTGTTCAAAAAAATTTTCTCGGCTATTGGTGCAAACAATTCCGGTCTGCATACTGACAAGATGCTCACTTCATATCTACCTGAAACCCTGAAACCCTGAAACAATCCACGGTTTTAGCACTGACGGCTCGGTAGCCTCTATGTTATTTCCCACTACTTTGTGCACTTTTCCGTAGTTTTGGTGGAGAGGCACAAAACATTTTATATGGAAAGGTCCTGCAGTTGTTGCCAAATCTTCTACAGTTTCTCAAAAAGCTCACGGTGAGTAATATCTCGAATAACAGAAAAACAACAATTGATAGAATCTACAGTCTTGTCAACATCGAATTCAAGTGCGTGAACTCTTCGTAGAGCTCTGTCTCACTGTTCCTGTTAGACTGAGCTTCCTGCTACCGTATCTCCCACTTCTCATGGATCCACTAGTTTGTGCAATCAATAGAAGCCCGAATATAGTGACACAAGGACTGCGGACATTACAATTGTGTGTTGACAGTCTTCAGCCAGAGTATCTGTTTGAAAACATGATGCCAGTCCGTGGTGTTCTTATGCAAGGACTCTACCGTGTTGTGGCAAAAGCTCCTGATACAGCATCGATGACCCTCGCATTCAGACTTCTCGGACAGTTTGGAGGAGCTAATAGAAGACTTTGAATCAACCTCAAATTCTCCAGTTTTCTCGTCATCCTTATGTAAGTTGTCAGAGTTTTTGCACAGGGGTGCGCGACGCAAGGTGGCTTAAACGCGCTCCGTCGCTCGGCGATTGGCACGGTGCCAAAAACAGACTTGGCTGAGTGCCAAGTTCAAATTTAGCGTGTGTTTGTCGTATCTTTCACTGAAAAACGCGACGCACACGCATTGCGACTCGCTCGGTAAATTCAAAACTTTTCGTTGCGGACCTTACGTCTCGCACCCCTGTGTTTTTGTAACATTAAGTCTTTAAAATTTCAGTCGTTCTCAACATTGGGTTTTCGAACGCTGATGAGAGTAGCAGCTGATCAAATGAAATATCCTGCCGATCAAATTCTTGACATGAATGCGACAAACATTCAACTGAAGAAGAGGGGCATAGAATTATCGAAAGTTGGGTTGCTTGCTGGTTTTGGTTCATCGGAACAACTGTTGTTCCAGACAAGCAGCTCCCTAGAATTCTGAAAAGATTGCTCGCTGAATTCGATGTCAATAATCGAACGACGAAACAGTACACGTGTATAAAGAAAACGATCGAGAGCTTTTTTTGAACGCCCTCTTGACATTGGCTTATAAGTTTCTAACATAACGGGTTTAATTCCATATTTAATTCAATAGAGTCAATCATTTTTATTAAAAAATCTTATGCTTCAGAAGGAATTTGGAACAAAAATGGATTCCGTCATACTTATAACAAATTCTTCAACAGTGTAGTCCGCCAATTCGCACTAATCGGAGTCATTGAATATGTCGGTGAAAATGATTGGATGGCTGGTGCTGACATAAACCTAAGCCTTTGTCTCGATTCATCGGTTCTCGTTGATGCATTTATTATCTGCCTCTCTGAAACCACAACAGGATTGCTATTTGCTGGTATTACGGAGGAGATTACGAGTGGAGTTGCGGAGGCTGCATACGATTTTCTGCATTTGCTGATGCGTGTTTACTTCATTAGTACTGGTCCAGATTCACACATACTTACTGGTTGAAATTCGCAGTGCTGACAACGTCACGAATACGCATTTAACATTTATTGCTCTTTTCGACTCCATTACAAGTTGTAATAGTTTACTAAATGCTTTCATGTTCTTTTCCAACATTGTCAATACTAAATGAATGTAATTCTTCGACCTTTGTTTTCACTGACTTCAACCAAAGTTGTTTCCTTCTTGGAATATTTCTAAAATCATTTTTCAAAAAAATTCAGAGCAATCAATTTTTTCAGAGAATTCCAATCTCCCGAAATGGCCAAAAATCTCAACATAAATGGATTTGAAGTGCAGGTTCTAACAGATGAATGCGATTCCTTCAAACAATTGATGACAAGTAAAGGATTACAAGTAGTAGATAATAATGCATCGAAATCTAACGTAAGAACCATTTAATCCAATTTTTTTCATAATTCTTAAATTTAGAGTATCCGGGAAGTCTTCGACTTCGAAAACTTTCTGATCAAAGCGGAAGAGCACTCATGTAAATCTCCACCAGATATTGTCCTGTTCAGTGAAATGTGCTGGGGAGCTGCTTCGTTTGGTCTAATCGAATTTCTTCTCAAAAATTTCAAGATGAAAATCCAGAGTGACGCTTCGAAATCGAAACTTATTGATGCGATTTGCGTCGGGCTTGACGGAAGAAACGCTGCTATTCTGAAGAATATTTGGACAGAAGCAGAGAGGTAAATACAATTTCGCATTTTTCGATTAATCTTTTGTTTTAGGTGTCAAACCTCTTATGATATGGATTTGGTGTGGAAAACGGAAAGAGATTCTATTCTGGATTTAATAAAGAAACTACCCACTGTCCTGTCGCAAGCGAAATTGAAGAAAATTGAAAAACAGTTGAAAAAAAATGAAACATTGACAATCTACTCTGTTCCCGAATCCGTATGGAAAGTAGGATCGAGATCTTATACTTTTAATCGTATCGCCCACTAAATTAAATATAGGTAATTTTCATTTGTTGTTTACTTATTTGACAGTTTCAGTTCCCGAAGTGAATGGCCTATCATTTGCAAAATAGAAGAGAAAACTCCACTCATACTCAGTTACCAGTAGCGAATGGACGGCGGTTGACTTTCATTGGCGGGATAATGGATCATCGTTGCCAAGAATGAAAGTCAACCGCCCCTCGTTCACAACTGGTAACTGAGTTTTTTTTTTTAATTTACGGAAGTTTTGCCTATTTATAGCCAATTTTCTTTTTTACCGACTGTTCTCACCACTGATTTACGTATTTTGCAGGTTTCACCGCACTCTTGTCTCTTCTGTAAATAATTTTCTGTGAACTAACCTGAACCAAAAAAAATGATGCTCAAAGCAGAAAAGAAGCCGATTCCTGTCATTTCCATTATCACATTATCACTATTTCTATTACTCACCGGATACTCTCTTCACAAACCTCTTCCCGATGGATTCACTGGTACACAATGGGATCGAACTGTGATGCATGTGGTCGAGCCAGCTCTCTGAGTCGCCTGTTATTTTTTAGTAAGTTTATCTCAAGAGAAAACTGAAACATATGCAAGACTGTCACGTAATGTTCTAACTTTCTGGAAGTAATCTTGTTTATTTTACAGTTACTTGTACACTGAAAATTAGCGCGCGATATATACTTCGCCACAATAATATAATTGCAGGTGCTTTAAGAACTACACGAATAAGAACTTGCTTCGCAGAAGAACTACGCGAAGAATAACTGTGTCGTTTAAGAACTCTGTTCGCAATAGGGCGCATTTGTCGTGAAAATTCCAATTTTAACGTCGAAAAACAACTGAAAACCTCAGATTTCAGTTGTTAATGCGAACCCGCTCCATTGCTAAACGAGTTCTTAAACGACACAGTTCTTATACGCGCAGTTCTTCTGCGAAGCAAGTTCTTAAACGGCACAGTTCTTATTCGTGCAGTTCTTAAACGAAGTAGCACCGGTTTTTAGATTTTCTTTGTTCTCTTGCAATCAATCACTTCTTGACGACTTTGACACTTTTTGAGACATTTTTGTAGTAACCTAAAAATAACAAGAAAAACTAGTTACTCCTCCATTCTCATCACATAAATATAGTTCCAAAGCTTTATTTTCAACCGTTCTCTTTTCATTTTCTTCATTCCGCTCTCATGGCCTCTCGTCATAAATAATGTCTTGTAATTTGTTCTTACCTTTATGTATTTTAGCCTAAAAATATGTCATCTATCGTGTGCCACCCACTAATCGACACTCAAAACGGAATCGCCACTGATGCGCGCATCAAAAAGCAGAGACCACCACCACTTGTTGTTTCCAGACCCAGAGACTTGGTAAATAAGGAAAATATTAATATAGAGTTCTGAGAACTGATTCAACAACACTGATACGCTTTTCAAATCAGTTCATTATTTTGTTTTCCAGATCCAAGAATCATGTGAACGGCTAGTTCTCAGCGATCAACAGCTCCGCCGGATTATGACGTTGATGGAGAAGAGTATGGAGCAAGGACTTTCTGGTAAGAAAAGCAGCTGCAAATTTTCGAAATAAAATTTCAGTTTCAGCTTCCAAGAAAAATGTGGCAGTCAAAATGTTGCCGACATACGTCGATGCTGTTCCCAATGGAACTGAGGTAAGAATCGAAAAGACACAGACAGAAAAAAACCCTCCGTAAACTTTTTCATAATTAAAAATTTGAGTCATCTTCAAACTGTTTTCCTTTTTTCCTACGTGTAACCTAGATTCTTATATTTCAGAAAAGCGATTTCCTAGCACTGGATCTTGGCGGTACAAATTTCCGCGTTCTTCACATTAAACTGGAGGGAAAGGAAACAAAAATGACTGGAAAAATCTTCCGTCTTCCGGAAAGTATCATGAGAGGTACCGGTGAAGCGGTAAGTAACCCAAGTTTAGAGAATTGGTACTCATTCCAAATTTTTAGCTCTTTGATCATATTGCCGATTGTATTGCTAAATTCATGGAGGAGAATAACTTGAAGGATGCTCCGAAGCTGCCACTGAGATTCACATTCTCGTTCCCATGCGAACAGGATGGTTTGACAAAGTAAGTGGATTGAATAGGAAATTGATAGGAATTTTTTTCTTTAATTTCTTTTTAATTCCTGATTTCCTTAAAACTTTTATTTTCAGAGGGAAACTGGTTACCTGGACAAAGGGATTCAAGCGTCTGGTGTTGAAGGAGCTGATGTCGTCACGATGCTCCGTGATGCTTGTCATAGACGCAAGGATATTGACATTGACGTTGTCGCCCTTCTCAATGATACCGTTGGAACTCTTATGGCATGTGCATTCCAAGAGAATACTTGTCATATTGGAGTCATTGTCGGCACTGGAACCAATGCATGCTGTATGGAACGTCTCGACAGAATTCCAAAGTTGGCTGGATACGTCGATGAGCATGGTGTGACATCAGAAGAGATGATTATCAACACAGAATGGGGAGCATTCGGAGAGGATGGAACTATGGATTTCTTGAGAACAAAATGGGATGATGCGGTGGATAGAGAGAGTACAGGACAACATCTTTACGAAAAAAAAGATTTCTGGAATGTACATGGGAGAAGGTGCTCGTGTGGTTCTCGAAGATCTTGCGAAACAAGGACTTCTTTTCGGCGGACACTCTGATGCTATCTCGATTCCTCATTGTTTCCCAACGAAATTCGTCTCTGAAATCGACAGTGATCTCTTGGAAGATGACGATCGTACCTTCCAGAAGACATACCAAATTCTCGAAGATATTGGTGTTGAAATGATCACTGCAAATGATTGTGCCAACGTGGCATATGTCCGCAGTCTGATCTCAACACGTGCTGCCCATCTCACTGCCGCCGGAAGCGCCATGCTCCTAATCGGATAAATAAGAAGAATGTGACAGTTGGAGTTGATGGATCCGTATATCGATTCCATCCAACATACCCGACCCTCTTGGATGCCAAAATTGCAGAAATGATTGTTGGTGATATTGAGGTAAGAGTTGAATTGATTCGTATCTTAGAGCGTTCTCTATAATTTTTTCTGTTTTTCAGTACAAACTGATGTTGTCGGAAGATGGATCAGGACGTGGAGCTGCTCTTGTTGCTGCCGTCGCCACGCGTCTCAAAAAAGAAAAACTCGCTGCACTTTGTTCTTCTTCCTCTTCATCAAACTAATTTCTCCACATTGATCTTTTTTGTTGTTGTATTTTTGTCACTTTCTTACCCATCTTCCAACGAGCTTTAGTCTCCAAGCATTTCCTCTTGAAACTGCTGCACCCACCCACCCATTGTTTCCAATAGATTTCGATACGGGATTCCCAGATTATTTTTTAACTGAAAATTCTCTCTTTTTAGGCATAACATTGATTTACAGCACCCCTCCACCTACTAACCCATTTCTCACCCCAGAAAGACATATCCATAATGGATAAATTATATTTTAAGTTATTTATTTTCTGAAACGTAGCGTCTCTTTGTGATTTTTTATTTTTACCCCTATCCCCGTTTCTCTTAATTCACTGAATCACTAGAAAGTTCATCAAAATTTGTGTATAAAATACGTTTTGTCTTCGAAGTTTTTATTGATTCAAATAGAGACATCCCACTTTTCGGATAAGTCCCGACATCGAAAACAGAGATCGAACATTTCAAATCGAGAAAAACGATGGCCCCGTTTAAACTCAACAATCGGAGTTTCGTTTGAATGAATTTTCTACTGATGCTTTGAGCATTAGTACTTTTTCAGAAATATTTGGTCAACTTTTTTTTATTCACTTGGGAAAAAGGCAAACACATCAAGTGTATCACAGAAGGCACATTAAAACAAGAAAATAGTACAGATGAAACCTAGAAAATAATTCAGGTATTACAGACAAGAAGAAAATATCACAAACGGGACTTTATAATTAGAAGAATTTCAGAGAAACCTAAAGGGAAATTAGAAAATTAATGTTATCTCTGATAACTTTTCAAAGAGCATAAAAGTTTATTAATTAGTGTTGTATTGTTTCTCGAACTCATTCATCCACGTGGCAAGAACTTGAGTCTCTTCTAATGTGATGGCGTTATAAAGTGAAGCACGGATTTCACCGACTGATCGATGTCCTTTCAAACTGATCATGTTCCTTTCAATGGCTCCTTTCAAGAACTTCTCCTCCAATTCGTCATTTCCAGATGCTCCACCGATTCGGAAGCAAACATTCATGATACTACGGTATCTCTTATCAACAGCACAATGATAGAATCCATTGGAATTGTCAATGATTCCATAGATCAATCCAGACCTTTTGAGATTCAATTCGTAAATTGATTGAAGTCTCCTTTAGCTTTAATCCATTTCAAGACAAGATTAGTAGTGTAGATTCTGGAAATCACGATTATCTACATCCCCATTTTGAAATACAAACTTTGCTTACCCTCCAGTAGGTGGTGTATTATACAAGCTGTTGTTAGCAATCATTTCTTTTTAACTGAAAACAGCTGGAGTGATTCCTTGTTCTTTTCCGATCAAGTCTTTTCTAACAATTACAATTGTAAGACCAGCGGCACCAAGATTCTTTTGAGCTCCACCGAATACAACACCGTGCTGAAAAATAAGATATAATGATTGATTGAATAATTTTCGTTCTCACATCCTTGAAATCGAATGGACGAGCCATGAAGTTTGATGAAACATCAGCAATCAGTGGAACATTATGAGATTCTGGTGCAGTCGGTGTGAATTCGATTCCGTGTACAGTTTCGTTTGCACAGTAATACAAATATGCAGCTTTCTCATCATGTACCCATTTCTCTTGATCTGGTACTGTCACATATGGTTTTGATGGTTGGAAGACTTTCTTCACTTTAATATACTTTTGAGCTTCTTCAGCTGCTTTTGAGGACCATGCTCCAGTTACGATGTAATCAGCGTGGTCGTGGTTTCCCTGAAAATATGAATTGAATTGTCGAAATCACAGTGAGATGCACAAACTTCTTTTAATAGAGCGTAAAAATTATTTTCTCAAGTTTTCCTTACACTAGGCCATTCTTTCCTTCTTGTTCATCGAATGAGCACTTTCCGTCAGCTTCTGAGATTCAAGAATGAAAAAATTCAACATTCCACGTCTTGATCTTCCTCCACTAGTCGTTCAAAAATCTCTCTTCAGAAATTGAGTGTACTCGATTTGTAAGTTGCATCTTATTTTGAATCCAGTTTATTGCATTCCGTTACTTCAGATTCGAGTTTTCCGCCATCTCTCCACTTCATCACCGATTGGTTAAATCCACTCCAAACCTCGTTTCATCCGGGTCAACTATTGATGTACAACTCTCTGAAACGATTGAGGTGTCTGTTATGTCAAGAAAAGGAAGAACACTGGGATGTTGGACTTTCAATGAAGATGTAGTGCCGAAAAAGGTCAGAAAAGACAGCAAATATAACAAGACAGTTGATGGAATCGAGATGAAAATTGTGAGAAAACCATTCGAGAAAGCAACTGTCTACACTCCATCAGATCTGAAATATGTCCCTGCAGTCATGAATTACTTGTCTGATCTATTCAATACTTCTTTTGGAGAAATCGTAATTGACATCCAAGAAAAAGAGATTTCTGAAGTCCAGTGTTTAATCGATGTGATCAAGCAATGTGAACGTCTGACACTTGTTTCACATAGAAAAAAACACAGCAATGAAGGCATTCTTTCGGTTTTGAACTCAATCGAGGTAACGAAGGATCTCTCGTTTTACGTCAATCCGAAGCCAAAGTTCAAGCTTCCTGAGTACTTGTTAAGAATCAATGCGCTCACGTTTAAATACAGTGATTGGATCACTCGAAAAATGCTTCTTTCCATGGATTGTGAAACGATCAGAATGGAAAATTGTACTCTCAAACCAGAAGATATGAAAGCATTCGTCAATCAATGGCTCAATTCGGAAAACACGAAATTACAATGGCTCGTGATGATCATACCTGATGGATACGATCCATTTGACACCAAGGTTTTCAAAGCAAAGGAGTTCGACCCGAAAGTTCGCAGCACGACTCACCCTCACGAGTTGTGAGTCTCCTTCTTTAAATACCGTATGCATTCATTCGTTTATCATTTACAGATTATTCAATGAAAATACTTCAGATGGAATGGATTTTGTGCGTAAGGATGGTCTCTTGGCAACAATTATTCAGAGAGACTACGTGTTCAAATTTTTGGTTTGGCATGAGAGATTCCCGAAAGATGACGAGGACGACGTCCAAGACAATCGAGACGATCCGGAGGGGGAGAACGATGATTAGAGAGAAGATGAGGATGAGTAGAGCTCTCATCTACGAATCAGTCTCTCTTTTTTCTTCTGGCCTGTTAAAACATACACTATTCCTCCTACCTCGGCAATTAATTTTGAGGGTACAACAATTCTAGGGTACAACAGGGTACAACATTTTTAGGGTACAACTTTTTCAATTCTAGGGCACAACTTTCTCAATTCTAGGGTACAACAATTCTAGGGTACATTAATTCTAGGGCGCAACTTTTCTAGGGTACAACTTCTCTATAATTCTAGGGTACAACTCGAATTAATTTAAGGGTACAACAAATATAATTCGAGGGTACAACTTTTTCTGCTAGAATTTTAACAGTTCGCAACCAAAATTATGATAAAACGCTTAGTATAACCCTCGAATTATATTTGTTGTACCCTTAAATTAATTCGAGTTGTACCCTAGAATTATAGAGAAGTTGTACCCTAGAAAAGTTGCGCCCTAGAATTAATGTACCCTAGAATTGTTGTACCCTAGAATTGAAAAAGTTGTACCCTAAAAATGTTGTACCCTGTTGTACCCTAGAATTGTTGTACCCTCAAAATTAAATGCCAAATCTGGAGGATTCGGAAATTGTTATGTCTTTCTTCGTCAGTACAAATCTGTCTGTTTGTCTGTTCGTCCAGATATCTCTATTTATCCAGCTCACATACACTAACTGCTCATTGTTTGCTCATAGTTAGTTTCTCACTTTCTGACCCTCTATTTCTGTGAAAACTAGTTCCCGCACCTTCAAGAGAGCAATACAATTGAGCACTTCTAGTTACATCCAGGATGATTTCAACTACTTTGATTTGGAAGATTCGTTATTCATTTTTCAACAATAATCTATTAATTTGATTCGTTTTCTAGCCATGACGTCATTCTGGAAAGACTCAATGTTCCAATGACCTCTATTTGAACTTACAATTTTCAATCTTTGATCCTCTACCTTTCAATGAAACGAAATTTTTCAACGTTACATGTTTTTTGTATAATTGCGTTACTGTAATTTGCTCTACCTAGATTACAGTAACCCACTAGAATCTCTACATTTATTTTAGTGTAACTTCTCTTGAGCTTGCCAAACTTTTATCAAAAATGACGATCATCTAGAAGCCAACGAATTATAAAATCAACACAATTTCTAAAAGAAAAAATACTTATGCACCTATTCACGAAGAAAAAGTGCGAATTAAAATGCCACTTTTTGCATTTTAATTCAATTCACGAATGCACATTAATGTGCATAAAAAACACTTTAATTCGAATTAATCTGCATTAAAATGCGAATTAAAATGCACATCGCGGCGAGATATCTTAATTAATCTGCATGCGCCTTTAATAAAAATCCGTAAATCCACACAAGTCTTAAAGGTGCATGCAGATTAATTAAGATATCTCGCCGCGATGTGCATTTTAATTCGCATTTTAATGCAGATTAATTCGAATTAAAGTGTTTTTTATGCACATTAATGTGCATTCGTGAATTGAATTAAAATGCAAAAAGTGGCATTTTAATTCGCACTTTTTCTTCGTGAATAGGTGCATTAAACCCATAATAATCGACATTCAAAGAACCGAGGGAAAGGGACAAAATAAAAATGGCAGGAGGAATCATATAATAGACTAGAAATCCAGTTATCACTTAGAAAGAGCCAAAATACGAGCGTTCAATGGGTTCTCCGGAGACTTTTGCCATTCTTTTTTGAGCAATTGCTTCAATTGAGACAGACGGAATGTTGGATGTTTGATCTTCAATTCAGCAAGACGTTTCTCTTCGAAGGCCTGTAAAACCGAGATTAAAGTCGTCTTTATCAATATTGTTGGAGGTCGACAACATTTCAAGTATGATTCTTTCCTAGGAGTCACTTTTTAGTAACTCTGTTCTGTGTGAAAAGCCGTTACTTCCTCCCGGAAATTGTTTATTTTCGCATTTGAAAAATCGAGAAAGCCTTTTGCTATTGTTAACAAAGAGTCGTATTTTATGAGAATTCGACACAATTTTGCTTCATAAACTGTGTCAAAGTGAAGGTTTTCAGCGTTTTCTGTGAGATCATGCCAGAAAACGTTTCTGAGTTTATCTCTCTTTGGATTTCTTTAAAGTTCAAGATGATTTTTCTAGATGCGACTGCCCGGGTAAAACCCAAACATCAGCACAATATTTCCTTCTCTAGGCAAACAGTCCATTATTTTTGATTCAAGAAACATACCAAATAAGCTGCTCTCATTCGTTTCTCAGGATGTTTATCATCTTCAGTTGCTTTCTCATCACCGAGAACTCTCAACGCTTCATCCACATTTCTTGCTTCTCCTTCCGCAATTTCCAACTGATTCAAATTTTGTTCAAGTTCTCCGGCAACCTCAATTTTCTGAGCTTCTTGCTTCCGTTTCTCTTCGAGTTCACGCATAATACGCTCCTCGTCCTCTTTGCGAATGTGGATATGGGCTCTGGAAAAATGAAAACAGTCAGTTCATTGTTTCTGAATTCGATCAAGTTTTTGTCGTTGACTTGCACATTCTCCTATTTCTTCTTGTAACTTCTTCTTGTATCTCATACCTTGTGACCTTTTGAGCAGACGAAGCAGCTGGTTTCTTGTTTCCAAGACTACTCATCTCTTCCTCCACCAATTTTCTATTCTCCTCTTTTCGACGAAGAGCTTCTTCACGCTTTTTTTCGTCGTCCTCCTAGAATTCATTGCTTTTTGAGCAAGAGGTTTTTGAAAAATCAAATATAATTTGAAACAAAAGTAACCTTTCTTTGCATCTTCCGATTTGCCAATTTATCATCATCTACCCATTTTGCATCCTCAGTGGCCTGAAAACTGATTTTTTGAAATAAGATCAGGAGCAAAAAGTTATACCTTTGCCTTCTTCTCAGCTTCATCTTTCTTGGCAGTAGCCTTCCGATCTCGTGCCGCTGTCACTTTGGGATTTTCGGTGGCGAATTTTTTTGGCATTTTGATGAATTTTTGATTGCCCTACACTTCTGATTAGGTTAATTGGTTTCCAATTACTCTGAAACAGTAATGTTGAAAATTAGACGAGTTTTTTTCCGATATGAAACGTTAAGTTTAGAGTACTCGCGAGTAGCAACCGATTTTAGACAAGTTCCAGGTTGATGATTTTCGATAGAAAAGTATGATTTTAAAGAACATTTCAGAAACACGCCTTGTTATTATTGAAATCAGGAAAAATTATTTTAAGCACCCAAAATGGAGAAAAGTGACGAAAATGGAATGATTTTTCAGAAAATTTTCAATAAAGCGCGCTTGCTTTTCACTGCGTCTCTCTGACCTGCACAGTCTCTCATATCTCGAAAAAAAAATTCACATCAAAAATTCAAACATAAGTGCATTTTTAAATAGGAAAGTGGATAAAACGATGTAATATTTCGCAAGAAAATAGGTGGAAGAGGTCTAAAACTCTCCGTTTTTCCCAGCCATAAACTCTCAAATTTTCCTTTTCCTCTTTTTCTCTCTGCGTTTCTTCGAAAGAAAAAGTGGGAAAGTAGAAGAGAAAAAGCGGAACTGAACACATTTCTTTCCTTTTTCTGGTTTCTTTTCTTCTATACATATAACAATATTCAAATCAATAACTTCTTTTTATATTACTCTTTTACTGAATCATATTCTTATTTATTATCGAGCTTCATTTTTTCAGAGTCCCCGCCCAATTTATACACATTTTTCGATCGGATGAAGGTAAGTAAATTCCACGACCCAAATAAACAAATAAGTGTTCGGAGAAGAAGAGAAAATTGATGATGTGTGTCGCCTAATGATACCTGCTTCTCTTTTTATTGGGAATTATGGCGGGAAAGCTTTTTGGAAAACCATAAATAGTAGAAGCCGTAGAAAATCAATTGTAAATTTACCAAAACAGGAAGAGATGCATCAAGAATTTCTTAAATTTCAAAATTTTATATAGAATGAGTCATATTCAATGTTCAAGGTTGTTGATATACTTGAGCTAAAAAATGCCTGAATTTTATATTATTTTTTAATTAAAAAAAAGACAAAGAAGATTGAACGCTGGTTCTGAAAGTAACCAAAAGTCTTCATTTCGGAAGTTCAAAAATCCTTTATAACGTGAATTTCAACAGAGCACGTGAAGAATTAAATAAAACTAAACATTTTAGTCACGTCCAACTGTTTCACGTTTATGGAATCTGCAATTTCTTGTAGAATTCCAGTTAAGAGGTCAGTTTTTAGCTGATAAGCTACTATTTTGACGAAAGAATTATAAAGATGTCTGCTTATATTCTCGTGCAGGCTATAGAATTCTGTTAGACATTTTAATTTGAACATCTCTTCATAACCAAAAAATGATTTTCAATTTTACGCCAGAAACTCGAAGCTACAAATTCGATCAGCTACAGACCTTCCAAATATTTATCTCTGATCACCACTTCTCTCGAAAAATTGAATTTTCCCACTTTATTTCATTCGAAATTAAATTAAACTTTTCTTTTCTTCAGGTTCTCCACGTGCTCCTCCGTCACTCATGATCGATGGCTCTTCGTCATTTGGCAGTTGCCAAACTCAAAACATTTTTCGTTCTCTGCGCCGCCCTTCTACTCGTTCATACAATGATTTATAAGGTGAATTTCTTTTCATAGTAAAAATATTTTCATAGAAATAATTCTTGACGACGAAATCATTCTAACACAAAGTCGTATCATATTCCAGGCCCCATCTCTTTACGAAAACTTCTCAATTGGTTCATCCACACTGATAGCTGACGTAGATGCGATGGAAGCAGTTTTGGGAAACACGGCATCCACTTCATATGACTTGTTGGACACGTGGAATTCGACGTTCTCGCCGATTTCAGAAGTCAATCAAACGTCTTTTTTAGAAGGTTCGTATACATATTTTGATTTTAGAGGTGAAAGGGAAAACTTTAAAATAATTCCAGCCTTTTTTTCACTCTTAAATTCACCCGTTTTTCTTTTTATTTCCGCTCTCTATTGATGGAATTTGACCTCACTCTCTTCCTCTTTTCCACCATTCCCCCTTCTAAACCCTCTCATATTTCTAGACGTCCGACCCATCCTCTTCACTGACAACCAAACGAAGCCATTTTGTAACCAGACACCTCCACATCTCGTCGGTCCAATACGTGTCTTTCTTGATGAGCCCGATTTTGCGACACTCGAAAAAATCTATCCGGATGTGCATACAGGAGGGCACGGAATTCCGGACGAGTGTATTGCACGTCATCGTGTCGCAGTTATTGTTCCGTATAGAGATCGAGAAGCACATTTGAGGTGACTGACAAACTTGAGGAGAGAGAAAAAAAAACTAATGGTGTCAATTTTTCAGAATAATGCTTCATAACTTGCACTCACTTCTCTCCAAACAACAACTAGACTATGCAATAATTGTCGTCGAGCAGATTGCCAATCAGACATTTAATAGGGGAAAGGTTTGTATAGTTTACGTTTTGTTGAGTAATACGGAGAGAGAAAAATGAGAAGATATAAAGCGACAGGAAGTTATAAACTATGGGAGAGAAGTTGAGATAATGGAGGTGTATTTGAAAAGGGATGCAAAAAATAGAAGAATGAGGGAATATTTGGAGCCTGAATCAGAAATATAGAGATTGAAGGAGCTGGAAAACAGCTAACTTATCTGTTCCAGCTCATGAACGTTGGCTACGACGTCGCGTCTCGTCTGTATCCGTGGCAGTGTTTCATTTTTCACGACGTCGATTTATTACCGGAGGACGATCGCAATCTGTACACGTGTCCGATTCAGCCACGTCATATGAGTGTAGCTATTGATAAGTTTGATTATAAGTGAGTTATAGATACTTCCTAAAAAATACGAAAGCAGGCGAACAGACAGTATATAACTATCATTTTTCTAAACTTCCCTACTCTACAATCTTCGGCGGTATCAGTGCTTTAACACAAGAACATGTAAAAAAGATCAATGGATTTTCGAATGATTTCTGGGGATGGGGCGGTGAAGATGACGATCTAGCAACGCGGACATCGATGGCCGGACTCAAAGTTTCCAGATATCCTGCACAAATTGCACGTTATAAAATGATCAAACACTCGACAGAAGCCACGAATCCTGTTAATAAGTAAGATTGTTAGAAATGAGAAAAATGACATTGATATCTATTTTCAGATGTCGATATAAAATAATGGGTCAAACAAAACGTCGTTGGACACGTGACGGTCTCAGTTCTCTTAAGTATAAATTAGTAAAATTAGACCTGAAGCCGTTGTACACGAGAGCAGTTGTCGATTTACTCGAAAAGGATTGTCGACGAGAACTGAGGAAAGATTTCCCAACGTGTTTCTAATTTCACTGTTTCCATTTATTCTGAATATACATCTGCCTCCTCTTTGCCATTCGTATAGTTCTTTTCCGTTTTCCAATTTCCCAAAATTTCTTGCCGGGTTCCTTTACAAATGCTTTTCTTTTGTTACATTTTTCTCCCATCCAACCAATTCTCCTCGGGTTATTGCTCTACTTCTGGATACAAATGAATTTTCATTATTGAAAAATACAAAAGAAGACCTACACGATTGAGGCTAGAGAATCTTTGGAAAGCGAACGCATTATGGGGGGGGAACTTTAACATATATACATGTATCTAGGAGGTGAATTTTCAGATTCTGAAACTGAATGAAACATCGGGAATTAGAGATAACCAATAGATTAAGATTGAACACATTGACCCTCTCTTCTTGTAATATCACGAAGAAGACTGAGCTGGAATCCGGCACCGAATCGTTCTTCTCGTCTCTTCTCGATAAACTCAAATGGATCACTAATATGACGACTCTCATAATCATCTGATCTTTCAAGAAGTGGTTGCCATAAGACAATATCGTCATCGATTCCAGACGAGGCGAGCATGAATTGATTAGGATGAGGTTGAACAATATTCAGAATATGTTCATCAGCTCTCCAGATTCCTTGAAGTTTCGAAGTGTCACGATTCCAAATGTACATGTGACCACAGTCGGAACCAGCAACTGAAATTGACTTATCTTAACATTTGAAAAAGTTAAGTTAACTGAAAATCTTCAAAAAACATTCAAAAATGGAGAACAAAAACTCCTGTACCTACCAATATACTGATCTCTCGATCCAAAGAAATTTGCCTCTTTAATATCCGTTTGATGATTTGTGCTTCCACAGAATCTCTGCTGGTAGTCAACGGTACCTTCGACGGGTTCTGTGTCAGGATTTTCACCATTTGCAATCTGAAACAAGCAAACTATCATATTTCCAGATGCGCCTCAAAAATTATCTATCAACCTGGTTAACTTCATTCTCCATTTTGGTCATCATTCCACTCTTATCATCCGGAAACCACTCTTTGAACTTTTGAATACACTTTCTAGCCAAATCAGCTTCTTCCATCGTAGTGAAACTTTTGACCAAACGGAACAATGCTTTTGAATTTCCTCGATGAATTTCGAGTGCTTTCACACAATCTCTGATGCATGCGTACGTGTCACCACGATGACGACGAAGAAGCATCGCAGTGGCACGATTCGAATGGCATACACTTCTAAATGCACGATCTGGATCATTGCGATGGATGAGATCGGAGTAGTAATCGATTGCTTGATTAAATTGTTTTCCACGAATCGCTGAGGAACCGATTTCTCGAAGATCTGCGTGTGGAAGTGCTTGTGAAGAAATGACTGGTTCTCTTGGTTGATCAAGAACAGCATGAAATCGTTCCATCACTTTCGGATCTTCTGATGAATTCACTGAGAAGACGTAGACACCACCACCACATCCATGATTTATGACTACTTCTGTTCCTTCTTTGTTGAATGCCACGTGGGTTGCATGATAGTCGAGTGGACTGGTATACACTGAAGTTTAATATAGATTTCTCTAAATCACATACTAAAACTCACAAGGGTTAAAAGTTAAAACTGGTGCTTCGAAATTGCGACGATCGTAGAGACGAACCGCGGTTTCATCAAATCCTACAACTATCTGAAAGAAGAGAAAACATTAATTTGTTCGATGAATTTTAAGAATCTAACCAAATGAGGTTTAGCCTCAGAAACTGCCACAGACTTGACATCTCTCACTTCTCCATTTGTCTCTGGTCCTTGAATTATAGCTTCCGGCTCTTCGAGACGAGTATCGAATTGGCTGTAAAATGAATATAATTGTAAAACAACTTATGAAAAGTACTCACTGAACTCCTTTTGGGTCCTCAACAGCTGCCCACCAAAGTGTTGGATCATGTTCAAGTGTACAAATTCGTTTAACTCTTCCTTCAACTTCCCATTTTCTATTCGTATTTGTCTCTATATCATGCAAAAAAACCACGTGATCAGCCGCACCCGTTACCAATTTTCTATCATCTGAACTTGGCAGAAATTCTACAGCGAACACATTTCCCTCGTGTCCCGTATCCAAACTGTGTTTTTCTTGACCGGCTCTCCACAGTTTTACTGTTCGATCATCTGATCCTGAGGCAAGAATTGTACCTGTTTTGTTCCAACGAAGTGTATTGACACAACCAGAATGTCCCTGAAAATTTAATAAAGTTGTGCATAAATTTAATACTGGTATAACTTCCCGCAGTTGACTTGAAGGAATGCTTACGTTAAACATGTTGAATTCATCGAACACCTCTTATGTCTCCTTCAGATCCTACAGAATAGACTCCGCCCACTCTCTGACCACGCCCATGTATTCCTTTATTTCCCCAACTCTAATCCTACCCATGGATTAAGATTATGACGCTGAGTACATTGTATAAATAGCTTTGAAACCTACTATTTCTTCTACTTTTCACTACTGCTTTTTGTTTCGCTTTCTGAAGCTCCCTTTGATAGAAAATTCTGAAGCTACACGTTGCGTATCATGTTCTACACAGAGAACTTCCTCGCTGTTTTCTATTTCTTTCAATCTAAACATGGATTTAGAAACTAACGATTTTGTTGCAGGTGAAAATTTTTTGAGCAATTTTTCAATCCATTTTTTTTCATGAGATACCCACTTCAAGAGTCTGAAAGCATTCCAATGAATCGACCAATCGATCCTCGTTCAAAATATCTGGGAAGAGTGATCCAAATCTCAATCTTTCACATTTTTTCTCTATTGCGCTGATCATACCTGAAAACAATGTTTGTTTTCAACTGTTTATTTGCACTTAAGTCAAATGTCGTAAACATTTTGTAAGCGGGTATTCAGACAGATCAAGTCATGAGCAACTCAGCTGAGAAATAGATGCTTTATCATTAGAAAAGTCGCCGAATTTCGGAACGATTTCAGCCAGAACATCGTGGAAAGAAGTGTCGTGAGCTCTACGGCTTTATACGCAAACACGGCCACGTCAGACTGCACAGGGAATCTCAGAATTTTTTTCTTGCTTTTTCTCATGGGTGCCTTCCGTAAGATACTGTGGATTCGTTTTGTGTTTTACTCAATTTTCTATATTTTTCCTCTAATCTGCTCTTGCTCCTGTTTTTATTTTAAAATTCCGTTTTCAGCCAGTAAAATGTACTGCCTCCAATGGTTGATACCGGTGCTTCTGATTCCGAAGCACTGGATTCATCCAATCTTCCTAGTGGAGCAGGCGCTGTTTATGTGGTTCTACATCGTCGGTTTCTTCTTTGAAAGACGGTAAGTGATAAAATGTTATCAAAATTTGTATATTCTTCGAGTCGGTTCAGCAGAAATTTTCTAAAGACGGGTTCTTTGTAGAGCTTTCCGGTTTTCTACAAGATTTATCCCGATTGTAACATTCTAAAATCAAATTCAGTCAACAATGCTCTTATTCCAGACCATGTCACATATGTTCTGGAATCTTCTTCATCGCTCTCGCCCTCATCTGCTACTCAGATCCAGACAGCTGCATTTTCTGGCCAACTTGCACAAAGAAGCTCAACGGTGAAGTGTGCAACTACGTCTATCGTGATCGTGTTCTTCCATAATTGTTTTTTTCGTTTTTCCTCTCTTTTTCCTCCATCAAATCATCTCTCGCATCCCAAATTTACGGGCATCACTCGACTCTAATCGCTCTCCCTTTCTCTCTCCAGAATCCCCGTTTGTCTCGTTTCGAAATTTCGATTTTAATTCAAGGTCCAAAATACCAAAACTTTTTTCCAAAAAAAAACCAACAATTGTGATATATTAATGATAATAATGAGAATAACAATAAACAGACAACAAAAATGTCAACAAAAACATCTGAAAAAATTAAAATATTCAGGAGAACAGTGACTTGAAAAGCTCATTTCGGCTCTCATGAGTCCACGTGGCAACCGCAGGCTTCGATGGATAGAAATTGATCAATTTGGCAATTGGTTCATATTTAAGACGTCGATCTTTAGATGATAATTGACTGACATCTCTCTTTTTCTTGTTATTAAACATGCTCTGCAACTCCATGTAGCTACGTGTCATGTCTGCTCCATCTTGCGAGTTTTGATTCTGATTCCGGGATTCCAACATTTGTTTCAGAAGAAGTTGATAGAAATCGGAGTCATCGAAAATTTCGTTGTCGTGACTAGAGACGTCATCTGGTGATGCTCCGATGCGTGATTTTCCGCTTCGATTGGTTCGTACCTTTTTCAGAAGTTTGTCTTCATCAGCGAGCACCTAAAAATAATGAAGTTAATTAAGGATATGAGAAATGAGCAAAGTTTATCTTTTTTTGAGTAACGAGTCTATTTACAGAAAATGCGGAAAAATATTATTTTTTTATAAAGAGGATTATACTCATCAAGATTAATATGAGCTCGAGATGTCTGATGACTTTTATATCTGAGCATAAAGTGTATAGCTGCAGGAAATTATTTGAAAGCAGGAGACACTTTTATACTGAAAATCAGTACAGAGGATTAACCTTACAGAAATTGAATGTTTCCCTTGCCTTTTGAAAATTTAGTTTACTAATTTCAAGGAGGTATTTGAAAAAAGACAGATTCGTCGTGTCTTTTCATTTTCGGTTGTGCTTACCTTGTTAATCTGACCAAGAATACTTCCTTTTTCGAATACCGAAAAGTCCGTATTGTTCATTGATTTGGAGTTGAGAATCTTAGTTCGATTGTACCATTTTGTGATCGTTGCCCCACGAAACTTGTCTACCGACGTGTCCAGAGTCTCCAGATTCTTCTTCAGCGTCTTCAAGCTGGTTCCAGTTTCGGAGTTCTTCTTTCTCTGGTTTTTTCCATCATGCTCATCTTCAGAATCATTAACATCATCATCTCCATCTTCTTCCCCTCCAGAATCGCTCAGAATCTCCTCATCGCTTGGAATCTCTTCATCATCACTGTCCTCTCCATTTTTTTCTTCAAAAAATCCCGAAGCCTTTCTCATTAAATCACGCAGTTTCGCCATGTTTTCCATTGCTGCCTCCAGTGATTTGTGGGTTGTTTCATCACAATTTTTGAGTAAATTTTTGCGAGCATCACCACGTGGCATTTGATTCATAGTGTTGAGTAGGGCATGAATTCGAATGTTTGAATAGGTCAAATCGTCCCATACTTGACGTTGATGAAGAACACTTGTAGCTGAAAAAAGAAATATTTTAGTTCAAGAAAAGTATTTTCTTTTTCAAATTGAGATATTTTCTGAAATTTTGTTACCTTTATCAGCTTTATTAGAGTCGTCTTTCAATGAAAGAGTTGTCATTTTCAAGTTGGATTCCTCTTCCTCGTCTTCATCTTCGTCTTCGTCGCCAGAATCTCCTTCGTCATCTTCCACGTCTTCTGAGTCATGACCTTCTTCTTCTTCTTCATCGGAATCATTGAAATTCTTCGTCTTATCTATTTCAACGTCTTCTTCTACGTCACTCGCATCTTCTTCATCTCCTAAATCCTCGTCATCGACGTCTTCTGATCCATCAGAATCATCGTCCTTTCCTCTCAATCCAGAGATTTCAGAAATATCGCCGAAAATGTCTTTTCGGGAAATAGCGGCTCCTGCATACTTTCCTTCTTCGAAATTAAAATTTTTCGCAGCTTTCAAACGATTTCCTCCTGGTTTCACAAGTGACGAGCCTGAAAATTTCTTATTTCCAAGGAAGAATTTCAACAAAAAAAACTTACCATCAAAATTATCGTCTTCCAAGTCCGGTAGCTCAGTTGCCGGTGTAGTGAGCTTTGAGATGTCGTCTAACAGACCCATTTCTGGAAATAATTCTTTTTGATTATGAATTTACAGCAGAAATGTGAAAATGACAGCAACGTTCGGAAAAAAGAAGGAAAAAAGCGAATTGAAAAATTTAGCGGAATATCGGAGCGTCGTACTGCGCCTTGTTTAGCGAAAAACCCAATATTGCTAATTTTGCATTCGTGCGAATCCAAAAGCAATCATACAGAGGAAGGCGGATTTTAGGTAACTAGAAATCAATAAAAAGTTTAACAAAGCTCATTTTAAAAAGTCTGAGCAGCGGAAAACACCCCAGCCTTGAAATTCTGTGTCTGGGTACTGTAGCATTGTTCTCTGTTCTGCACATGAAACTATCACATAAATTGTTTATTCATTGAAAGCGAATTCCAGAGAAATCACAATAAATCTTTCACCCATCTCGCGAATAATAAAATAACAAAATATGTTCCTAAAGTCTCTTCATGAGCCCCCTCACTGCTTTATCCACCTGATTCCTTGTCTCTTTTTCATTCCAGAGTGTGCAAAGAGCCACGTGGCTTCTCTCAATTCTCTCTTTGTTTGGCATTTCAGATGATAACATCTTTTGTGCTTCCTCTTCAGTTATCTCATTTCTCTGGATTATTCTACGGCTAGCTTCAGATGCAGGAACGAATGCTGTCCAGATTTCAGAAATTTGGGCGGCCTCGATAGGAACGGATGACGTGAGAACTGAAAAAAAAACCGAGTACTTAAACGAACTCGAAATACAACTCACCAATAATTTTAATGTTCGAGATTCTCGAGTTATTCTCGAACACTCTCAACTTCTCATCTGAATCCAAAACATCCCAATTCACCACTTCGATTCCATTCTTTTCCTTCAAATACCCTTCGATTTGTTCTATTCCTGATCCACTTCCTCCATTCAAATTCACAAAATACGGAGTCCCTGGCGTCTTCTGTTTTTCCACTGGTTTCAGAACACGTCCCAGTTCCTCACGTCGTTTCGAACTCGATGAAATTTTGATTTCATTCAAAATCTCATCAGATCCTTCCACTAATTCAACAACAATAACATCCAACTGAGTCATTCCATTTTCAATTCTCTTCTTATTCACTGCATCCCCTCCTTTCAATGTTTCACGTGACACTATAATTGCTTCAAGATCCGGAATTCGAGTGGATGGACCGAATGGATCGATGATCGGTTCAGTTGTGCATTTTGCCTGTAATATTAGTATTAGATAGAGAGATCATCGAGACTTAAAACTCACTTCACCAGAAACGTCTTCCACAAAATCGATGACTTTTTTCATACGATAATCCACTGGTTCAATCATTTCGAATAGAGATTTTTCTGGAATTTTAAGTTTTTAGTTAGTAAATCATAGGATGGATTATCAAAATATGAACTATAGAAGTTGGTGCTCTCAAATATCTACATTTACAATAAAACTCTGCATTCTTTAACTCACTGATAATCATTTCCTTATCTGTAACTCCAACAACAATCTCCTCAGATGCCAACTCGATTGCCTTGTTTAAGAGGACTTTGTGACCATTGTGAAGCCTGTCGAATGTCCCTCCAAGCACCACTTTTTTGTACTTTTTCGAGACTTTTCCAATGTTTTCCACTGGTTTTTCATCTCCAATCAGCAGACAATCTTCTGGGTTTTCAGATTTCACCAAGATTCTCACATCAGTTCTCGGACAAATATTGGCAGAGAGAAGATAGATTTTTGAGATGATTGCATCAGTTCGGGACAGTTCCAATCTGAAATTTCTAATTGAATTTCAGAACTTGAATGACTTCAAAATCACAAAAATAGCACACAGCTATGTGAAAGTTCGCTCTATTGATAATCGTCAAACACCAGTGTGTCGATAAAGCGCGTATACAAATACAAGCTTTTTTCAGCATCAATTGAGTACTTTTCTAGAAATTATGAAAGAATCTCACCTCACATAGAGTCTGTCGACCTCCAAAGTTTTCGCCACTTCCAGAAAATCACGCAATTTTTCTAAATTTTGTTCAGAAACTATCAAAATTCCAGAAGACATTTCTATTGGAATTCGATCGAAAACTGATAAAATCTATCGTCTTGGCGTGTAATGGGGTCATCCAAGTGGAGTCCGGTAGAGCGTGCTTGCTGTTTTTCAATTTTCTGGAGATGTTTTAATGGAGAAATGTTGTTTTTCAATGGTTATGGGAAAACATTGCAAGTACGCTCTGATGATTAAATTCTGAAAAATTATTGACTAACTGATGGGTCTTGTATTTCCCTTGGATAAGTGCGCAGAGGGGTTTTGAAAAAGAAATCGACAAAATTACGATAGAGCGAAGTTGCAAATTACGGTAAAATCATAATAGAAGTTGAAGTCATTCTCAAATTCAGCAGGTTTGCACGTTTTCCCAAGTTACTTGTTTATTATAAATTCCAATCATTTTTCTACAGAAAATAAATATATATTCAATATATTTAATCGGGGTGCTTGAAGGTAACCGAGAGGAAGGGGTAAATCAGGAATACGGTAAAATGAAAAGTGAAAACGAGAGATCTCAGACGGGGGTTTAGCGGGGAATCCCAGAAAATGGAAGGTCCATTTGTAATAAAAGAATAAGACTAATTTGGCATTCAGAAGAGGGGAAAAGACATTTCTAACACTGGGAAAATCGAGTGAGCTCAGTGTTCTACGACGGGGTTTTAGGTTTTTTGATTCATTATTATTATATTAAAAGAAGAAGAGAGAAAGAAGAGTTATTTTCCGAATGGGAAGAATCCTTTGACAGTTTCAAAGGCACCGGTCGCCATGGTTTTTGCCTTTTCGACTTGCTCCGTGAGCCCGAGTTGACCGATGATGCTGTCGTCTTCGGCATTCATCTCGGCCGCGATTTCTTCTGGAGTCTTACGGGGTCCTGGAAACAGGAAGAATTAGAGAACGTGCAAACGAAATTTTCTAGGGCTTGTCAGAAAACTATAGTTTGTTGCAATAAAAATTGTACGAACCTCCAATACGTCCTTCGGTGAAGTCCATGGCAACACCCTCCTCCTTCTTCTTGATTGCGTACTTTTCACGAATACCCTGACGCATTTTCTCTCTCTCCTGTTCCATCTTCCGATGTTTCTCCTTTCTTCTCTCTTCTTGCTCCAAACGAGCAGCTACAACTTCTGGATCCTCTCCAGCTTCAGTCTTCTCACCCCCGTCATCTTTCATTCCGAGTCCACCGGTGACCTCGCTCAGTTGGTTTCCAACCATTTGTTTCATCAAGAAACCAGCCATAATGATCCGAGGTTTTTGAGTGAGAAAGACTCAAAAGGGCCTACTGAAAATGGAAGAATTGAATTGTGGTGGTGTCCGGGTGTCCGGATGTCCAGACGAAAACAAGAGAAGATTAAATAAATTTTAGACATTGAGGATGTTCTAGGAATAAAGAAAGAAGCGCCGATGACGCGACAGACAGTATTTCGTATATCTCTTTTATTTGACCCTCTTTCAGTATTTACCAAATACCTAGACCATATCCAAAAATTGATAGAAAAGGAGAAAAAAATGTGTGTGTGGGAGTGTGTATGTGAATATGAAAAGGTTTTGGTGTGCTATTCAAAACACCTCGTTTCTCTCTTTTTCTCTCCCTCATTTTTCTTCTTTTTCTCAGAAAGACTGAGCCTTGATTAAGTGGGCGGAGTCTGAGTGAAAAGAAGAAAAAGGAGAAGAAGAGGAGAAGAAGAAGGAGGTGTGACTCAGTTAGGTTTTAACAATTTCCGGAAAAAAGAGTGAGAAAAACAAGAAAATAACAAGGAAAAGAAGAAGAAACAGACGATTGAAAACAAAATGATTGTGTGGACATTCGGATATTGGGATGCACAGATCCACAGCAATATCAAGTTTTGAAATCTGAAGTTGTGAAATTCGCCGTCTGGGAAATGAACTTGGTAGGCCCCGAGATCTTGAACCAGTTAAGAATTAGACTTCCGGACTAAAATTTAGAGCAGACTGAACTGCCAATAAATAACCTAGTATTCTATTATGCATGTCGCTTTTAATTTTGTAGTTTTATATCTCAAAATATCTATTTTGATCTCACAAGATAAACAGTAACTAGTCTTCTCTAACCCGATCTGATACTAAAACTCTATTACTCAATGGCTTTCTGTCTATACTAAACGGCTAGAAACTGAGTAGACATCCGTATTGACAAATGTACAGATGGATTGACCTACTGGAATCCGCACACATTTTGGACTTCAGGAACAGGATTCTAGAAGTTCTATAGACTCTCCAAGCGTACGTGCATCTCCCCCAAAAATAAACTAAAACTCAGCTTTGCGCTCACATCTACAACACATGGATACATCAAAAAGAGACAAAAATTCAGAGACTCAGACCGACACCCGTCAAAATTTAGTCATCCTCCCTCTCCTCTTCTTCTCCTTTCCTACATTCTCCCCCTCATGCCGCCAAAAAAGAAAAATTTGTTTTTGCCGTTTTCAGCCGACCCGTAGTTTTGTTATGTTGTTTCCGAAATGTTCGAGACATTTCTCATTCTGAGGCGGACTTGAAAATGTTCGGAAAGTTTTGGAATCAAGAAGTATTTAGTATACTGGAATATGTTATAAATATATTAGAATCAAAATGAATGCGATTGGAAATATCGTATTATGAAATTTTTTATTGGAAAAAAAGTGTAGCGGCCAGAGTAGAAGAGCTTCACAGCTGGATGCCTGGCGCCTTTATTGAGTTGCGGCTTCGCGAGACGAAAAGAATGCAAAAAAGTAGGCGGAGTCTTGAGGCAAGTGCGCTCTACCGTAGTTGGTCACATGGAAAGCTCAAGAGCTCAAAGAGGTTTGGAAGAGAGAGTACTTGAACGTTTTTTGAGAGAAGAATGGATAAGAGGAGAGAATCTTCAGATTGAAATATTAGACTTCTGGATTCAAGTCAAAGTGGAAGACACTCTAAGAGTATTGCATTTTGGAGCAGTGGTTCGAGATTGAATTGGAGAAAAAGATGATCAGAAATGTGGTGTTCAGAAGGTGTCACATGCATGGAGTGTCAAAAAGAAAGAATATTTATGATTTAGTTTTTTTGAAAAAAAGAATTGAAGAACATCAGCTACTTACAATAGAGGTTTGTTGATGAAGTTTAGTAAATATTTTTGGTTTTTGCTCATTCATAGCATGTGGATAAGCATACGGTAGGCGAGCTTGAAAATTACGGTTAATTACAATTTATTTACAAGTTGCCCAGTTTTCTGAGAAAAAAAAATTTTTGAGTCACCGTAGTCTTTTCCGAAAATTTAAAACTTAAAAAAAACTTCGAGCGAACTTAATTACATGATGCTGTGCTATATCATTACACCTTTTGGCACCAGTGTGAACTAAAATTGTTTGGAAAATCAGAAATGTTATGTCAGAAAGTTCAGAAACGTTTCTTCTGACTTTAAGAGCTGTAACACAAGTGGTTGAAACTGAGATTCTGAAAACTGAAATCTACAGATTAGAAACTTGCGTTAAACTCTCAAAATTCACAGAAACATCTCGTGATGCATAAACTTTTACTTTGAGATTTTTGGTTGTTGAGTTCAAAACTCTTTCTCTCCCATTATTCTTCGCATTTTCAAACTTTTTATTCCTCTTTTTTCTCGAAACTTAAAAAGAAAAAAGAGAAAAGGAAAAGAAAAATCAAAGAGAAAAATGGAAAAAAGATTTGGCGCCGTCCGATGGCGTCTTCTTCAGAAGACGTTGTCGTCCGAAGACGTCGTGCCGCCGCGGGGCTCCAAAGAAAATAGACGGCGTCGAGGGAAAAAGACTTCTTCTACTTCGAAAAAAAAAGAGAAAAGCTTAGAGAGGAAGCAAGCACAAACACGAAAAGAATGAAAATGGGTGGAAATGGAAAGGGGGTACACCCATGCATGTGCTCTCGTCTGTCTGTGTGTCTGTAATGGATGTCTTTCGTTCTCTTTAATTCTCTCACTCTCTGAGTTTCCATATCTCTCTCCCAAAGGAATCGATGAGATGCGGCGGCGCTGAGCTCCCCTTCTCACGTCTTCTTTTTTCCCCAATTTTTGCGCGCGGCCGAGTCGGAGCAGCCACACACACACTCCCAACAAGTCGGCTCCTCTGAAAAAAAGAGCACCACTTCTTTTTTTGTTGGAGCACAAACACATACATGCACACAAGTGAATGAGTTATTCTTGCACGGACAAATGCACAGCTCTTAGAGCAAAAGAAGAAGAAGAAAAAAGAAGAAGAGCTCCTCACCTAAAAAGAAAAAAGGAAGAAGAAGAAGAGAATAAAAAAGATAGGGTAAAGAATAAGAAGAAGAAAAACTAGAAGAAAAGGAAGGGGTTGTTGAGTTTGGGAACGAAAGGGAAGATTGCTGGGAAAAATTGAAAAAAGAATAGGACACAACCGAGAAGAAGGGGAGAAAAATGCGGAAGCGAAAGGTAGAATTTCAGTTTTTTTGATTTGTGGAGAAAGGAAAAAGCATGAAAATTCTGGGAGTTAGAGGTTTCTTGCAGGAGGGTTTTCAAGAACATCTTGGAGCTCTGCTTAAAATGGTTTGGGAAACGGTACATGCAGAACTTTTTCAGGTTATCTACCTGTATTAATAACTTCATTTGTTTTGAACAAAAGCTCAGATCCTTACGGAAGAGGACCGTCAAAATAGAAAAGGTCTCATTACTTTGGTTCTCCATCACACTACACGACATCTGAAGTACTGTAATTACAAAAAGTTATTCACTGCTATTTTTCTGATCATTTCAATTTTCACTTGAATTTTCAGCAGGAAAAAATGACAGTCATCATAAATGGTCAATGACAGTCATCATAAATGGTCAATGACAGTCATCATAAATGGTCAAAGAAAACAGTTTTTAATAATAGATAACTATTTTTTCTGTTTTTAAGATTTTACCATCGGTTTTGATTTGTCTGAACTGGTACGCCTCCATTTTAGTACAAACACAAGATATCAATAAAAATTTATTCACAAAAAAGTTTGTAAAAATTACATATAATTAATCAACAATAAAAAAGAAGTAAGGCAACTTGGTAATTCATAAATAGATACATGTAATCTTTGTGTTTTTTGTTGCACCAAATTCGATATAAACTTTTCGGGGATTGTTTGTCTTTTCAGAAAATGTGTCAATATGAATCAAAAATATATTAAAAACTAAGTATAGAATTATGCTTCAGGACTTCCTTCACCGTCTCTTTCATATCTTGCCTTGTTCAAATGAGCCAGCTTATGACGAGCCTCTCCAAGTTCTCGTTCTTTTCGAAGAACTTCTTCTTGAGCATCCATTACTTGAGCAATTCCACTGACAAGTCGATCAGAGATAGCAATGTTTCGATCGTCACGAGCAATCACTTGTTGGGCGGACTGGACGAGACGTTCAGCGGCGTTCTGGAATTATTGAAATGAATATAACGTTCATAGACATCTCTGATTCTAGATATTTCTTACCTAAAACTCATAACAGAACCTAGAAAATCGTAACAGAAATGATGAATAAACTCACTCTAACAGCCTGTCCTGCAGCTTGCAACCTTCTGTTCGCCTGACTATCCGGATCAGCTTTCACATTACACGCAACCAATAACTGAGCTGTTGAACTCGACACCTGCTTTGCAGCAGAGATAAGTCTTTCCTCGGTTGTCTGTCCCTTCATCAATGTATTCGCAGCATCACATAACTTATGAACAGATGCCACGACGACACGGGAGGCACTTGTGAGTCCTTCTGACCATTGATATGTTCCTGATCCACTTGGTCGAGATTCTGTTCTTCCTTGCATTGCCAGTTCTCTTTGAGCACTCGTGGCAGCTCTCACAAGAATGTGGACTGCACTGATGATACCTTTAGCTGATGTCAGAATGTTCTCATCAAATTCAGCTTCCACAATTTCGTGCTGCAAAATTCATTGGTTAACTTAACACTCATTTCATTTCAAAATCTGATGATCAAATATGAAGTAAACCTAGAAACTTACCATAAACCAAAGCATAAGTTCCCACCCTCCCGGCCGTCGATACGTCTGCTACTTTGGTTCGTTGTTCAGAGTATCGAACCCAAGAATACCAGACATATCAGCGGCCAGGAGGTGGGTAGAATAGTAGAAATAGAGAATACTCAGCACCTAGTCCTCTCAACATATAAACCACCTACCGTATTCTCCTGAACCGTTTGTCTTGGTCTCAACTCTGCCAGTTTCAATGAAGCCGCTTCGATAGAGCTAGCAGCTCCCAACAACTCATTTTCAGCCTGTGCAGCTGCTGAATCCATTTCCATATGTCCGTGTGGTAGTCCAGACATCTCTGTGCATAATCCAACAAGATTGTTCAAAGCATTGGAAACTCCACGAGAGGCCTCATATAGAAGACGTCTTGATTCTTCTTGTCCTGGATTCCGAGTCATTTGAGTGTGAAGTGACACAAGAAGACTCTTCACATTGTTGGCAACATCTCTTCCAGAATCCAAAACTGCGTATCTTTGTTGTACGTTATCTGCGTCGTTACTGATGGTTCTGACGACAGCGAGAAGTGAACGAACTGCACTTCTGGAGAGGTTAGCAACACCGATGATCTCTTCTTCGGTTTGTGGAGCATGTCCATCAGCACCAGCCATCACTCTCTTCGTAATCTCCGATACATGATCAGCGGTCTGTTGAAGATGCTCGACGCGAGCCTCAGTTGGAGCAGCAACACCTTCGTTCAGGTCATGCTCGAACTGTCTCATCTCAAAGCCGATAGCCTCAACTGCTGCTTCGACTGCTCTCGTTCCTTGTTGATTCTTCTCTTCTACAGTAGCAACTGTCTTCAGAAGACGTGCCACATTTCCAACCATGACCTTAGCCGCCTCCTTGAGATGTCCCATTGCTGGATGTTGAAGAGACAGTCCGGATGCATTCTTGGTCGCTTGGATCAAAGAAGTCAATGCGGCTGCCACATCTCTCACTGCGTGAATGACAAGAACTTGGGTCTCAGAGTTCTCAGATGATAAACTAACAGCTCCAGTTTTGACAGCATCAGACAGATTTACAATTGTTCTAACTGCATTCTGTGCAGCAACTGCAAGTTGTTCCTGATTGGAAGCAGCTCCAGCTACAAGAGCCTTCGTATCTTCAACCAATGCCTTGGCAGTCTTCACAATAGCATCTTTGTGGGCTGGGAACTTTCTATCATCGGAAGAGTTCAATGATCCAGAAGTGGCAAACATGATAGTGGTATCAAGATCTCCAATGATTCCGCTGACAGTATTGGCTGCATTGATACACGCCTGTGTTCCACGAGACGCTGCATGAAGAGCCGCAAGAACTTGTTCGACTCTTTCAACAACATTTTCAGCTTGACCGTTCAATTCTCTTTGAATTCTTTCATCTTCTGGGTGAGCTCTCTTCTTTCCGGCAACCTTTACAGTCTCAATACAACTTGTTCCAAGTTTCTGAACAGCCAGTTTGAGACGTTGTCCAATGTCAGCATCCGGAAGCATTGCAGCAGCTTGTCGTACATCTGCAGCAACCAATCGGTATTTCTCACTGAGATTCAGAGATGCAGCTCCGAGATCCTGGGTATTCAATGTTGGAACTTTAATAGCAGTTCTTCTGATATCCTCTAAACAAGCGGTCATTCTAGTTTGAGCTTCAGCGAACGACGATCCATGTTGAGAGCTCATAGCAAGGTCTGTATTAGCAATCGATGAAGAAATCGTGTCAACCATTCCTTGAACTGCTCCTTGTTCACTAGACACCTTTGCAATTGTCTGTCTCATATCTCCAATAGCATGCTTCAAGTTTCTAGCAGCTTCTTGGACATTGGCATGAGCATGAACTGCATTTGGATTTCCTCCAGATTCACGACTTGCCACCATCATTGCCAATTCAGCCTCCACAACAGTCTTGCATTTGTCGAATAGTTCAGTTTGTTGGTTACTGTCAACTGTCATTCCAGCGGCACAACAAGCAGCTTCAGCGAGATCTTCAACCATTTGACGGTGAAGTTGGACAACTTTAGGTAGACGTTCTCCATGTTCAACTGCGGCACTGTGAAGATCATCGACCTTATCTTCGAGTTGACTGGCAATATGTTGGACTTGTTGAAGAAGTTGACGTTCTGCATTTGCACCGTGTTGTTGAACATTTCCACTTGCGTATGCATCCATTGCACTCTTCTCGACTTGTCCAGATAGAACAGAGAGACGTTCAATTGCTTGTTCAAGCTCCATTTGTCCTGGTGCAGCTTCGTGAATGGCACTAACGAGTTTCATGATTGAATCGGACACTTCTTTGCTGTTAACAGCCATTCGCTGCCACGTGGCTTCATCCTGAGGGGCAGAAGCCCATGACTTGGCAGTGTGAATCATTTGAGCACTGGAATCCAGCATTTCACGGCTTGCCTGAAGAATCGGGTGTTGTGCAGAATGTCCTTCATTCGAGATAGTTCCTTGGACAGCAGCAAAATCTGGTTTGCCAGCAAAGTGAAGAAGTTGTTGAGCGGCTTGACGGAGTTCTGATGCACTAGAAGCACAACGTTCCACTGCGTCCGGAGCTCTATCCATTTCCTTGTATGACCCAACTAGACTAGATGTCTTATGAGCGATACTCATTGCAGATGTTACCAAATGTTTCTTGACATTCGGATTCTGGGTCCTTTCAGATGACAATCTGCAGAGTTGAGCCAAATGACTGGAGTGTCTGGTGATAGAAGTGATATCTTCCATAAGGTCTTGACGACTGAAAGATCTTGATTCAACTCGTTGACAAGACGAAGAAATGGATTCAACACTTCTTGCTACTTCAGATGCATCAATCAAAGCGGAACGTCCTGGAGAAGAAGCTGGATGAGAAATTCCAACGAGATATGCAGAATGAGAAGCCGACTCAGCGAGTGAGCAGAGAGCATCAGCAGAGTTACGGACACTTGTGCAGAATCCTTCAGTATCATTTGCCTTTGCATGTCTGGCCATTCCAGTCATAGCCTCTCCGAGTCTTCTGGAGCCATCGGAAACCGATTGGAGAGAAGCAAAGTATCCATTATCACTGAGTGGAACGTCGGCATGTTGAGTGACGTGTCGGACTGCTTGGATACGTCTGAGGGCTGCGTCGCATTCCATCTGCCATCTGGAATCACCTTCGGTTTCTGATAGTTCAACAAGTTTGTTGACAGTGGTGGCAAGTTCGCGGGCATTCGATGTAAACTGTTGAGACAAAGTGTGATCCGATGGATTTCCAGTTTGTCTGAGGGTCTCAAGAACACCAATGGATCCACGTTGAGCTTCTTCTAATAGGTCGACAATTGCGGTTTTCACGTTGATATTTGCCTGACGTGACAATTGAGCAATAACTGATCCATGAAGATCAGAATACGCTCTAACGAACACATTGATTGCTTCTTTGTTTTCAGGAGATCCAATTGATAGAACAAGATGAGAAGTTGCCTCGATGAACTTATTGGCTGCTTGTCTCACTTCAATAGCTCTAATATTAGCAGATGTTGATGCAGTTTGAATGTCTCTGATGGCTTCTTCGATATGTTTTGTATCCGGAAGACATGCAATCACTTGTCTCAAGTTAACTGAAACATCCATTGCTGCTTCAGTTAGCTGAGTTGGAGCACATCTTTCACGAACTCTGTCGAAGACTCTTCCAGAGTCATGAACTACAGATCGAGCACTGACAAACAGCTTCTCTAGATGGATATCAGTACGGACTGTCACGATTTCAGTGATGGCGTCAGCAAATTCACGGAGTCCTTGAGCAAGTTCGACAGCTGATGTTCCAATGTAACGATCATCGTTTGAAGTGGTGGCTGCGGTGATGAGTTGAGCAACTCCTGATCCAACATTTGTGGTTGTGGCCATCAATTTCGATGAAGAGCTGAATGACGTGGCATTTTGAATCGGTGGAAGTTGCTTTGCCACTGCCATTCTTTGAGTTCTGACGAGTTGTTCATCAAGCTCCTTTATCAATTCTTCGCTGTGAAGAAGTTGTTGAGAAAAGTTTAATTGTTGAGCATCATTGACAGCAATGCGAAGTTCAGCCAGAGAAGTTCCGAGTCTATTGGCAGATTGATCTAGGGAAGATGCCAAATGAGTGTCCGAAATCATTGGAACAGCTGTTCTAGCTGATTCAAAAAGACGAACTGATGTCTCAAGGACATTGTGTGAGTCACGAATCAAACGGGATTGAGCACGGAATTTGTCAGATGAACTCTGAGCGTTTTGACTCTCACGGATGGAGGTGATGAGTCTGAAAATAGAACCTTTTGCAATTTTTCAGTAAACGAAGTTGGTGTATCAAGGAGACATCTCGCATTTATTCAATTTTGCTGAGTCTCAGTACCGATGATACGCAACTAACCGCTAACCGCACTAAATGACTGGACAGATAACATAGATAAAGGGAACCAAGTAGACATCGTTTACCTAGATTATGCTAAGGCTTTTGATCGTGTACAACATGACTTACTACTTGCCAAACTTGTGGAGGTTAGATTGAATCCTTCACTAATCCGTTGGATCGATTCTTTTCTAACTGAGAGATATTTCGAGGTCAAGGTGGGAAACTCGTACTCAGTTAAACGTAAGGCTCAGTGCGGAGTCCCGCAAGGATCAGTTCTATCGCCCATTCTTTTCGGTATATTTGTCAATGACGTCCCAAAAACTTTACCAGTTGGAGTCAAATGCCGTCAGTTTGCGGACGACCTAAAAATTTATGCCTCTTTCTCCAACTCAGATTCTAGTAACTCTCTTCCCAATCGTCTCCAATCAGCTATAGACTCTGTAATCCTATGGTCAAAAAAAGCTAAACTAGACTTGAACAATAGTAAAACCGAATGTATTACTCTAGGTAATAGAAGAGCTATGAATACCTACACTATAGAAGGTAATATTATTTGTCAGAAAACGTTAATTAGAGATCTTGGATTCCTGATAAACCCCAAACTTGACTTCAGTGATCATTGGCACAAGGCCACCAACTCAGCTAAATTCCTTGTCTCCAAAATATTTACGAGCTACAGTAGTAACGATTCTAAAATCATGACCCTTTTGTATAAAACTTTCATAAGACCAGTTCTAGAGTACGGTACAGAAGTAAGTAGCCCGTACAAAAAATGCGATATCAGGGCAATAGAATCTATTCAAAATTCGTTCACACGCCGCCTCCTCAGCAGACAGATCGGGAGGTATCTTACTCCGTCTGACCCGGACTATTTATCAGCCAATCAACGAAACGCCAAGTATGGTCTCGTTTCTCTGGAGCAACGCAGACAAACAGCAGACTACAAAATGATTCTCAAAATGCAGCTAGGCAAAATTGATGTTAACACTGATGACTTCTTCACGACCAACACATTCACTAAAACACGCAGTAACAACACATTCCTCTGGAAAGCAGGTAAAACTAAAACTAGGCGCAACTTCTTTATTCACCGCACACTTAGCCGCATTTCTGTCAGCTCTGACCGACCGTCTAACTCATTGCACTCTTAACCTAATTGATCAAACCTCTTTCTTATATTATGTTAGACATTTAACATCCCGATTTACCCTCACTGACGCTTATACGCTTATACTCTTGATATTTCTATTTTCTTTTCTTTTCTTTCTTGCACGATACTTGCGATCGTATTCTATAAATAAATAAATAAATAAAACTAAATGAAAGCGGTAACTCAAAACTTCAAACATGTCGCAAAGGAGGAATAAGAATTATGTCTGTTTGTTTCTCAGTTTATCACGATATCCCAATACTTACCCTGGTAAATGACCGGCAGTCCGTGTCGATTCGTAAACCAAATTCTCGCTGTAGACTCTGTTCTCAATGACATCCTGAAATAAGGAAGTTTTAATAAAATTCAAGATAAACTCAGTATCTTAGGAACTCCATACGTTAGATTAGTTAGTTTCATAACACCTTCACTTCAAGTATTAGATCATCAGAAGAAGGAAAAGAATCAGATAGAAAAGGAAACCAATTTTCAAACGGAAATTTGTGTCGTCGGGTGCACAAAACGGGCAGGGGCAACAGACCGGCTGCTCTCAATTATTCAATCAAAATTTCTATTTTTCGAGAATTCCAAAAAGTTTCAGAAGAACTCTTTCCAGAAGTGTTTTCTTCTTTCTCTCACAGCAATCTCTCATCAACCACTTACGGGGAGGCGCCGCCTGAGTTGTAAATGGTACCATATGGTACTGGGGAACCGAACATTTTCAGAGAAACAGCTTTTTCAAATCGATGAATCAGAATTTATTGAAGTTTTCGAAAAAGGGCAGTGGGCAAAAGAAATGGGCGAAAAATGGGCAAGATATGGTTGAAAAAAATTAAATTCGGGAAGTTTCTAGTAGGATCTAGAAGGTTTTGAGGGGTCAACGCAAGTGTGCTCCTTGGCACTGTAGATCAAAAAAGCTATAGCTAGTCCCTTGGGGCGCACTTGCACATTTGAGAAATATTTTCAGAAAAAAAGTTAGGTTTCAAAAAAGCGGGGGTTCTCTTAACGAATACGTAAGATAGTATGTGAATCATCGACTAGAAGCTGTTCAGTGGTCTCGGTACGCTTGTGTTCTTGCTGCTTCTTCTGTAAATAGACAAGCCTCCGAGTCTGTCTCCCCATATCACCATATTGTGTGAACCTATCTCCACAAATCTCCGGAATAGCAGAAACAACTCGCACACACTCACACACACATTTTGGGACGCGTTTGAAAGATCTAACTTTTGAGACAAGTTGCACTTGTCAGTCATGATTGAAGTATTCGAATTGGAGGCGTCAAGATGTTCAGAAAAGTATAAATAGCGTGGGTTTCAAGCAGGTTTTTACAGTTTCTACGTAGAAGCGCGTCTAACAGAAATTCTCAAAATGAAAAGAAGTTTATATCCTCACCTTGGTCGAATTGGAGGCTGATATCGTCTGTGTTGCATCATAAGCAGTTTGCTTCGCTGCCTGCTCCAATCTCTGCATAATATGTTGCTCTTGTTGCTCTTTCGTCGTCTCATTTGTCACTTTTCCCAAATTCTCTGCAGCAGTTCTGAGTGCGTATTCGGTCTCCACGTGTCTTGGTTGAGATTCAGCCTGTTCTGTTGCGAGAATCATTTCAGATGTAGCATGAGCAACCTTTGCAGCAGCATCCAGAAGACGGTCACGATGTTCTGGTCGTTGATGAGCTTCATGTTGGAATTGTTCAGTGAGAAGTTGACTGTGTCGAACGACTTTTCTGGCTTCTCTTGTCAAATCCTCAGGTGGTCCCTGGTGAACGACCATTCTGTTCGTTCTTCTCAACACTTCATTATACATTTCCTCTTCTTCACGACGAGTTGTCATTGTCTTTGGACTGCATTTAGCATGCTCCAGAAGGCTATCAAGAGCACTTGTCACTTGACGGGCGGCCTCATGAATATCTGTCAGACTGGATTGTTGATAGACTGCGTGTTCTGCATCATGAAGGAGGTTATTCACGGATTGAGATACTTCTGTGGCTGCAGTTGTCAATTGCTGTTGACAAGCATTGTTATCAATGGTTGGAGCAACGACACGAGCACAGGCGACAAGTTGTGACGTGGCAAATGCACATTTTGTGGCGGATTGGATGACACGCTCTTGGACATGTGGCTCTTCGCAGTCAGCTGAGATAGTCTTGGCGCTGAAAAGATGCATACATATTAAAGTGTTTGGAAGGTAGGGTGTGTCAAGAATGGTACTGATTGGAACTATTACTACAAAAGTTTGACTGAAAATACGTATATCTGTACATCCAGATGTCCCTATCCCTAGTACTCTTTATCTAACCCTTTGAAATTCCTCCTATTCAATGACTGTGTCGATGCAGTACTACTTGTTGAACCACCCGACCAACTGACACTTCCACACTTTTTCAGTGGATGTTGTAGTTGCCTTCGGAGTGTTCCAGAAGGTGTGGTTGGTGGTCGGGGTGTTGTACCAGTATAATAGTGGAATACATGAATATCACTGACGACTGTCGGACGGGGATTCTGGTTTCTCGTTTTCATCTTGGGGGATTTCGGAATTTCAGGATTTCAGAAAGATCAATGAGATGAAAAGAGGAGAATGTAGAATATTAGTAGGAGGAAATCCTTTTTGGGAGTGATATATTATCTCTTTTAGAAGAGATAATATTGATAGAAGATCTATCGAAAGAGGAGAATACGTTGATGATGATGATGACACAACGTAAGCAAAGGGTGGGGTCCCTCCCCTCCCTCCGTTTCATTCAGAAGACGTTGCCCCACACCACGAAGACGCAACAACAGGTTCCTCCTTCCTGTCTCTCTCTGACTACTCAGGATATATCACAAGGATATGTCTCTTATTCTTTTCTTTTTTTGTGGCTGTTACTGATGGGATAATTGGAGGGTTGGAATGAATCGGATGATAAGAGGAAAATGGGGGATGGAAGAGGATTAAGTGAGAGGAGAAAGGAGAATTAGATTACTTTTGGAAGAGAAGAATTGGGTTGGAAGTAAGTTGAGTCTAGACAGTAAGTGTGTTATATCTGTGTATCCGGATGTCCAACTAAACTTCTTACTAGTCAATTACCCGCCCGCCCCTTCCCTAAACTTACCACAAAACCAACTGAGCCGTCGACGTGGCAACATGCTTCGCTCTCTGCACCAAATAATCATCGAACTGTCGTTGTGTGTCCGTTGGTGGATCCATTTTATTGATAACTTGTTGTGAGAATTCTCCAACTCTTCCAGCTGCTGTGAATACCTTGTTTCTTCTCTCATTCTGTTCTGGATTGACTGCAGTCAAGAAGTCTCCGAATGCTCCACAAAGAAGACGTGTCGCTTGTACAAGATCTCCGCGTTCTTCTGTCTCCATAAATGCTCCAAGATCACGAACATTTCTGGAAACATCTGGAAGATTCGATCCAATTGTGGCGATTGCTGATCCAACACGATCATCGTATTCCTCGACAGCTGTCCATTGGACAACTTGAGCTGTGGCTGCTCCCATTGCGGCTAATCTCTCGTTCACATTCTCCTTATTCACCGCCTTTTGCTCTTCCATCCATCTATTTTGTGACATGTCGTCGTTGAAACGTGGAATGTCGATTTGTGGTTCTGCCTGTACTTCTATTTCAGCTTCGTCGACGGCGCGGATGGTTGCTTCGATGGTTCCGATGAGAGCACGTTGTGGATGTTGATACATATCTTGGTAACGGAGACGTTGGGCCTGGAACACAGATTACTTTGGATTGAAAGAGAATTCTTATTCACTGGGACTCTTGAGAATCACTAGGAAGGTATGGTCGATTGTTTTCAACCACTCTTTCCTAGTAACTTATGAGAATCCGTTCTTATGCACCTATTCACAAAGAAAAAGTGCAAATTAAAATGCCACATTCTGCATTTCCATGTGCCCAAAAAACCCTTTAGTTCTAATCATAATGCATTTAAAACGCAATTAAAATGCACGTCGCGGCGAGATATCGTTCTGAAAAGGTGTGCGCCTTTGATTAAATCCGTAAATCCACACAAGTCTTAAAGGCGCACGCCTTTTTACGAAGTTATCTCACAGCGATGTGCATTTTAATGCGTTCGTGAATAGCATTAAAACTCAAAATGTGGCATTTTAACTTGCACTTTTTCTGTTTGAATAGGTGCATTATCACATGGGATTTTAACAAAAGTTTGAACTAAAAATTGGGGAGAAACGACAGGACGAAAGCCGTAATACCTATTTAGTATAGACCCAGCTTGTTTTCACCACCTGGAAACCATTCTTACAGTGTCTATGTAAAGACTTATTGATTAAAAATTGAGTCAGATACTTAATCCAATACAAAGATTTACTCACCCTAGCCAACTCTTGTGAAGTGATTTCTCCGCTAACAGCTCCATATTGTGCTCCATTAATACCGTAACCCTGTCCTCCTTGTGGTGTTCTGAGTACTCCTCGAACAGCAACTAATCCATCTTGAGCATGTTGTCCATTTCCAATTTGTCCGTGAGCAACCAAAGTGGCTTTAGCCGGTGCAACCATATCTTCCAACATCGTTGATCCCTCATCTCCTTCAATTCCTTGATGATCTTGAGTACGTTTCTTTTTCAGAATAATATCCACGTATCCTTGAATGAGTTGAGCAATCTTTTCTCCGTCTGTGGTCTGCACAGAATAGTATCCATCTTGGTAGTCTCCGAAATCCAAAGAGAACGTCTTGGCAGATGGAACCCATCGACGAACTTGTTCAAGTGGCCATTCTTTCAGAATTTCTTTGGTCTTCTCGTCAACTCTCATCACACTTTCTTTGTTTACTCCTTAAATAATGAAACTATTAACCTGTCTGTGTATTTATATTTCTTACCAAGAAGTCTCGGTACCAACTTGTTCTTTCCTGGAAGTTTCTCCTTGACAACGAAGAAAGTGACTCCGTAAGTCTTCAATCCACGACACAAATGAACATATTTACTCTTCGCATCCAGCTCAGAAGTTCCACTCAATTCCTTATACATCGCCACAACTTTCTTCTCATTATCTTTGTTCTTGGCGTATTCTTTCGGGAGAACATCTCGTCCATCCAAATGGAACTTCGGCTTGTCATGTGGAAAGTCTCCGTATTGAATATGAGATTGAAGAGCAGCCAACTCGAGTGCAGTCTCCTTTTCAACTGGATGAAGTCCTCGAAGGATTCCATCACGGCACTGGACATACAGAAGATTCAACTGAACTGGATCTCTGCTATCAACATTTGAATCAGAAAAGAAGTATTTTCTCCTGAGAACCAGCGTCTCTTCTTCTGAAATCGCTTGTTCACGGAGTGTCTTCTGATGGTCGAGCCATGGAAGTTCCTCATCAGTATGAAGTTTCTTTCTGAGTTCTTCCATTTTAGCTTCATCTTTTCTTCTCATTGTTCCATAAACTCCGCCCCCTCTATCACTACTCTTCGATCGGTTATCTTTGTCCTTCAGATTCCAAGCGGAACCACCTGATCCATTGGCAATTGATCCCTGCTGACGGAGCAGATCATCGCGAACAAGACTGTATTCTTCATAATTCGAAATTCCAATCTTATCACATACAGTAAGCATCAATTGACTGACTTGTTGTGATTCATCGACACTAATTGTCTTAACTGCTCCGTCCAACATTCGTACTTTCAGATATCGTATCTTCTTCTTGTAATCAATTTCATCTTTGTTTCGAACCATATAATATTCAAAACTTCTGCCATTATCCATCCAAAATGATTTTGCTGGATTTTCATCGATACGAATCAGACCGTATTCTGCTGCTGAAAACAAACAGATTGACTAGAGACAAGAGACACAAGACATTCGGACAAACCGACACACTGAGAAGGACGTTATGATGGTTAGAATAGATAGCGGTATGTTGCTGAGGATTTCTGGACAAACAGAAGGAAATACTTATCCAAGAAGATATATGTGGAACATTTCTCTCCATTTGTCCAGATGGTTCAAATCTACTGGCTAAACTCAGATGAGGACATCCGAACAGGTAAACTTACAGACCTTCGTCTGTGCGTCGGTTTGTCCGGACATCTAAGCTAGTAGATTTGATTAATATATTGACGAAAAGACATATAAAATCAAGAACAATTTTTGAATACAGTAACCCTTACCATTAACATCAGTCATTCCGAATTTTTCCCTAATTAATTTGATAGCATCATATATAAGTGTCGATGGATCGAATTGCATCGTTTTCTTGATCCCCTTCTCCGAACAGGAGACCGTCAGGCTGAGGACACCCATTCTGATCTGCAAAATTAGAAGTCTTTGTGGAATTGAAGAAAGAGAAAAGTACGGAACAATTGACAGGAGAAAGCTTTTTCGAAAATATCCGGTAGCATTGGAAATGAATGGAATGGAGAAGAATAAACATGTGTTACTAAAGAAAAGAGGAAGAAATAAATTTTTATGGTGACTCACTGCTGGACACAACCAATTAGCAAAATCAATCAAAGTGGTGGGAAAAACAATGCAAGTATATCACTTTTAGAGTTTTCAATTGAGAATGACAGAGACTTTGAAAACACCAGGAATCATCTAAAAAGCTCAAGACAATTCTGGCTAGATTCGAAGGTGTTATCTGATATTTCAGAGAGGTATTAAAATGATTTAGAGATTTTTTAGAAGCTAAAGTCACATAAATCGAAGTATAATTACTAAAAATTAGAAATTTGTCATTCGGAAAAGTCATGAAGGTAATCAAGTCAATAAAATACTCAAAAACAGACGAAATTTCAGATAACAAGATGTGAAATATTGAGGAAATTCTAAAAAATCGTAAAATTTTGAAAAACTTTCCAAATTTGACCAATAATAAAAAGAGATACTAGAACCAAGTTTCCAAATGGATTAAAACTGGAAAACATTGAAAAAAAGATGAACAAATTGTTTGAAAACGTTGAAAAAAACAACTTGGTCCCTACAATGAAGCATCTAGATGATGAGGCGGAGCTCAGGAATGAGTGTGATGAAGGACAGAGACGGTGAGCAACTGGTGAACGAATGGTATGATTAATACAACTGGTGGCTCAGATATTGGAAACGGCTGGCTCTCAGCTGTTCCAAAAGCTTTCGAGGTCACAAAACGATGATGACATCATCAAAATTCTCAATTTCAAATTAAATTAATAAGGTGTTGAAACATATATAGTTTTGGCATCATCTAGTATCTAGAGATATACATTCTTTCTCTCTCTTCAGAGCATTCTCACGGGGCAACAGATGCCTGTTGGTGAGCACTTCTTCTTCTTCTTTTGCCGGTGATCTGGACGACCGCTTTACACACTTTTGACAGAATAGATAGAGATGAGTTGAACGATGTAAAGAGCAAAGAGAGAGAGAGAAAGAATAAGAAAGATGATCGTGGGCGGGAAGAAAGAGAGTTTCTTCTTCTTCTGCGGGGGAGAATAAGAGCTATGTGGCAAGAGGAAGAAGCAAAAGAAATGATGGAAGAATTGAGGAAAGGGACATTCCTTCCTGTTTCGAAATGCATTGACTCTTCGCCTTTTTATGTCTCTCCGAATTTGCATGAAACCGAATTTACGATGAGCTGGCATCTACTGTCGACATCCGGTGGGGCGATGTTGCAGTTTTAGGATTGGGAAGGTACAGATGATTGAAGTTTTCTTCGTGGATCCATGGGATGCTGGTTCAGTTTCCATGTTTTCGCTTTGAAGGTTTTAGGAAAATATTCAAAAAATTTGTTTCAGTGTTGTTCGAAAGTGATTCAATCGTGCTGTGACTTATTTCTTGGTAATTTAGTAATGCGATATTAGGAAAGGTTTTTGTGGGCCTACTTTCCTTTTTTCATGGAGACTCCTAGGCCATCAGCTAAAAGTTCTGATTTTCAGTTCCAAGCCGCACTATAAACCTAATTTTCACACATCCAAAAAGTAATATGTAGAAAGTTGTGAAGAGAAGAGAGAAAAGATAAATGTAAAAACGTTACAATCAGAGAGGAAAGGGATATATTCGTCGTTTTTCCATCTCTCTTTCTCCATCTTTTCTTCACGGCACAAGGGCAGCTGTCGTCGTGTTGTGGTGCCATTGCGAACAGAAAGAAAAGAGAAGCGATGAGATAGTATCAGGGATTGAAGAGACACAGAACTTACAAGACAAACGGACCGATCGGTTTTTAATGTCTCCCATGGGTGGGGTCCCTCTGAGACACAACTACTCGTGGGATGGATAACAGACGGGAGAATTGAAAAGGGGAGTGTTCCCGAAGAATGCAAGTTATGAATTCTTAATGGAAGTGGAGATAGAAAATGACAGAATTCCCAAATTTTTGACAAAGAAATTTGAGAAGAAAAGAGAAAAATGTAAAGTTGGGGTTCGAGCCAAGGACCCAAAATTTCAAAACAAAATGGTTATCCACCACACCACACTGACATGAAAACTTGCTCAGTGAGATACTGTAGAAAGGAGTCTAGGAATATGAAAATACGCTCCATTGAGACATTTCAAATTCGACAAGTCGAATCACAACATCGAGGAACACCTGCTATTCAGGAAAAAAGAGATTTAAAAAAATCACAATTAAATGGTTTATAGATGCAAAAACAATAGTTTATAAATTTCGCAATTCGAATATTTTGCTTTTTACGATGAGGGTTTCAGTTGTGATTCATGGGAATGTGAGTCATACAGTCACTCAGAAAAGTGTAACCCCGCTAAAAAATTCTCGGAAAATTCGAAAAAAAAGACTTTCATATTGGAAATGTGTGAGACTTCAGTGGAACTGAGAACAGAGTCATCAAAAAATCATCAATTTGAAATTACTCGACAGCGTATTTTAATTTTTGAACTGAATAAAAAGAAATTCGTCGTCCGGATTCGAATCTAACAGTTGTGGATTACAAAACAAGACTTTTACCCACTGAGCCACTCGAAACTCATTAAACCAGACTATGTGATGAGTGATAAAGGCTCTCATTATCAAAATGAACACGCAGCGGGCCACGTATCCGATGAATTAATACGGTTTTAATGTAGTTTTGATGAGGATGATCGTTCATTTGAATTGGGTAATAAAGAGAAGAAGAGATCAAAGGCATTTGGGAACTCATAAAAACAAATCGATGCACTTTAAAACCGTTCGAAGGAGAGATAAGGGGCAATGGGACCATAAAACTGAGAGAGCACAAATAAAGTAAAAGGTACAAAACGTATATATGGAAAACGAGTTATATATTTGAAGACTCAGAGTGAGACAACACAAGGAGCTTGTACATGTTCTGTCTCACTATGCGCAGAAAGGGACGAAAAGTGACCGGAGGAAAAGAAGAGGATAGTATAGTCAGAAAAAGAGAAAATAGTGTGGAGAAATGAGAGACGCAGAGAGAATTGAATGGAGACGCAGACAGTACATGTGCAAATACAGAAAGAAGGGGTCATGGCCGGAAAAGGGCAAAAGTACGAAAAGAAGAAAGGAAACGAGAAAGAAAAGAGAGATGGTTCTAATTGTTATTGCTTCTTATCAGTACTCAATGAAGCGCGCTCAATCGTACTACCTACTGATTGGGTTCGCGGGAATTCAAAATGTCATTTTTAATTAAATGAAGATGTGCACTTTGAAGAAATAATTTTTCCTTATGAAACTTCCATCTGAAAATCCAATTTTTCTGCAACTTGAAAGCATAACTTTGGTGTATTGATAACAAGAAATGAAACAATTAGAGCAAAGACATTTATAAACAGTATTTTACACAAATTTTCAATTTTTGTCCATTAGAAGTAAGTACAGAAAATGATAGGGATGAATAGAAATGATCGATTTTCACATAACTTTCAGTTGGAAGCCATCACAATGTGAACGAAGTTATCGGGGTAGGACAAGTTTTTTGAAGCGAAAATCAATGGGGTGTGAGCGGGAATGTCGATTCCGTGTGAGATCAGACGACGTTCTTCTGAATTTGGAGATGATGTCGTGGCACCAGAAGATGCAGAGGATTCGGAAGTTGGAGTAGACGCTTCAGATGATGGAGAGAGTTGGAGAACATCGGAAACTGCTTCTCCTATTGTTCGCAGTGATCCATCGGGATGTTTCAGAGTGATTAGCGCCTGAAAAAGTTTATTGTGACTTTTAATTTTCGTAAAGAATTATGTTATATGAGTTATACTTGAATTCTTGACGAACCTGTTTGAATGGTTGATTTTTTACATAAACTCTCAATGGAACGTGCGTGAAATCTTTTCCGCCTTTTGGATCCATTAGCTTTTGAACCATTGTCCAATACTCGTCGAAGTTGTCTGAAACAATTATTTTTTTCCATTGATGTTTTCTATTGAATAGAAAAAGTTCTGGAGACAAAATTCAAATCAACAACTCACTATTTGTAATACTTCTCCATAATTGTGGCATTTCGTCCACCATCATACTATTGGTGATATCTGATTTCGTTTTCAAATAATCTGCTTCTTTAACTGTTTGCATGAACATCGCCTTCACCATATCCGGATCAACCATCTGGAATGTCTCTGGCGGTTGTGTCGTTTTTACAGAAATCTCCAGAATCGCATCATTTTCCAAAAGATTCGCTTGATCGTAGATTACTCCAATTGGTACATACATTTTGACTGGGCTTCCATTCACTTCCAACCATACCTTTTCCGAAAGAATTGGATCGCCACTATCTCGACGATTGAAGCTGGAGAGCGCCTGAAATATTTTTTGTTGCTTCGAACTCTTATAATGTAATTCCACAGGTTTTCATTGTCCGATCAGAAAAAATCATCGTAATTTCTATTGAAATGTCTTACTTTCGGAAGAGCCAACGCCAAATACGTGAATCTGGGGAGCATTGTGTAGAAGGGAAGTGGATCACCGAGTGGACCACCGGCCTGTAGTGTGAACTGGACGGGAACTTGGGATTCCCATACTTTTCGACTAACTTCGTAATCCATCTGAATTGCATATTTTGAAAATGTTGCTTCTTTAAGTTGACAGATACCATAAAGTTTAGATGTTTACATTTTTAAAGATGAAAAGTTACAAATTAATATAAACTACAAATTCATTCGAGAGTTCGAGCAAGGCAGATAATTATTACCAGTTGTTTTCAAAAATAATTGATCAGAAACAGATATAAAAACTGGGAAAAACAAAAAAGTTCCGGAAAGTTTGGGAAAGAACATTGTTTTGAATCGAGGGAAAATGCAAATTACCTATTAAAAAGATTAAGGAGACTTTAAAGATTTTTAGAATCCAAAATTATCATTAACAAAATCAAAATTAGAATTATTATTTCCTCCGAAACTTTGTCCATCATCGTCACCGAAACCCGTAAAATCAATATCGTCGTTATCAGCTGCATCAGCCTCGTCACCAGAATAATGATGTTGTTCCTCTTCCAGGTGTCGTGGGCGCTCCTGATTCTCTTCATGCTCTGCTGGGATATTAGGGTCATCCAGTTGAGAGAGAATTGCATCGATATGAGGGTCTAATGGGATCGCATTGTTTTGAGCGTGAATACTGTCGTACAGTCCGTCCAAATCGAATCCCCAATGATGATCCTGATCGTCGACGACATCTTCTGTTTCATTTCCAAGAAGAAATTGCACAGGCTCTGAATTCGCATCTGGTTCAACATAATAGGATGATGACGTGGGCTCTTGTGGCAAAACTTCATCGAATCGTTGGAAGTCGTGAACTGAACTGGCAGGAGTACTCGCACGAGATCTTTCCTCCTCGTCTCGTCTCAACTTTTTATTCAGAATTCTCGCAGAAACTGATTTATGAATAGTGTTCTGAATAGAATCCCTTCGTTTCTGTTCTTCTACTTTCCGTCTCTCTTCGGCGAGCTTCCTTCGTTTCGGCAAGTTTTCAGAGCTGAGACCTCTCTGAAAAAATAAATAAAATTATAGGTTGTTTGGTTTTTAAAAAATATGACAGTAAACTTATAAAAGTTCAATTGCCGTTCTATTAAAAATACTTCATTTTCAATGCTTACCATAATTTTTCCAACTTTCTCTCCAACTGCTCTCCTTCTTTCTTGCAAATTGATTCCAACACTTTTTAACAGCTCTTTAGCATTCGATGTTTTCATTGCAACTTGTTCAGAAACTGTCATTGTAGTCAATCGTTTTCTAGCACTTGTCCAATCTTTTTGAGTGATGGTTTGTAAGCATTTCTCAACATCTTCAACTTGGTAGGTTACTCTAAAAATATTACGAGGTGAATTTGGCAGAGTGTCGAGCGATTTGTCGACCAACCGTACTCCCGGACGTTTGAATGTAGTCGGAACTAGTTGGAAGTACCGGTCTTCAAAAAACTCTTCCATTCGATGCACCAACTCGGATTCCTGGAAAATTAAAATTTAAAAAAATACATTTTCGAATAATATATTTGACTTGGCCCGAATTGAGATACATAAAGGCAGCGAAGCATTTCGAGAATCAAACATCGTCAAGAGTCTCAAGTCGAGAATTTTTAGAAAAAATACGTTTTTGAACTTAGCGTACATCTTGAACGGAACACTTACCTCCATTTTGAGAATCGAAGTCGATGCTCTCGGATCTGCAGCAACTTTCTCAATGAGTGCTGACCACGACTTCGAGGAGTTATTGTGAAACCGTTTCCTTCTGATCGTTCGACTTGTACCACATTTCGTAGCGGCCGCTTCGATTTCCTCATCAATGTTGTCGTTATCAATACCACCGATTTCAGATTTTGATTGTGCGGAGGTGGATGGAGTAGAATTATTATTATCCGCTATCCAGACACTATCAGCTTTCAAACGGTCTTGACCACTCGACTTTTCCGAAATTGTTCCATCAGACGAATCAATTGTTGTTTCATTTCTAGAATTTGCGGAAGTCGAAACCACACTTGAACATCTTGAAGTTGGTCGAGAGTTGGAGAATGTCAGCGGATACAAGTAGCGATATTTTTCCGGGAGTTTGAGGATGTTTGGAAGTGGTATGCATTTTTGACGTTTTTGAAATGGGCTTTGATTGACGTGATAGATGTTTGAAGGCATGTCGAGTGGAAAGTTGCAGACCTGAAAAATATTAACTAGAAGAAATCTACAAAAAAATTAAACAAAGCCCGGTCAAAATAAATTATAAATTTGTGACATCATAAAGTATATTTTTGCTTTTCAAATCTCACTTGAAAAAAATAACCAAAATTGTTGCTTTTCCCAGATTTGTGCATTCTCCTAACGAAATTGACGAACCCCGAAAATTTACAGAACTTTGCTATCTTTTGACCAATCTTCATAAACTTCATCTTGAAATGATATCGAACTCACATTAAAATTCTCACATATCCACCAATACTTTGTGTATCCCTGCTGGTCGCAGCTCATCATGTCCGGCTTCAACCCTTGGTTTTTACATCGAGGGCATGTCCTCCATTCGGTTTTAATCTATAAAATTGAAGTTATAAAGAAGAATTACGCTCTATACAGACAAGAACTACACAAACTAATCAACTATTACAAAACTAACTGTTCGCATTGAAAATCTGATGAGAATATCGACGAGATGAAGCGATGATGATTTTGCTGCTCTTCTTTTGGTCTTTTCACTAGAAAATTTGTTTGAATGGTATCATTTGAAATGAGCAATGCTGAAGTTAACCATTCGATTCTCCTTTTTCATTAAGAAAAGATCATCGTGGGAATGGTTTTTCAAACATATACATGTCATATCAAATTATCACTTACCACTCGGGGAGCAAAAGGTTTTTGGCTAACCGAGAGATTTTTTCGAACTACTGAGCGAAGTATATTTATGAAAAACTTACTGAGTCGGGTAGTACGAATCGTGCAGGTCGCATCACTGACTTGGATGGTCTGAAAAAATAAATGTGTTAAAATAATATTTTTAAGTGAAAGAGGGAACAATATGGTTATCAAGGGTATTGATTTTTCTACAAAAAAATCTCACAAAATTTTAATCTTGCTTTTTACAAAAAACAATATTTATGAAACGCCGAAAAAATCACTAAATTTCGAAAATGAAAACCTCCGTAAATTTAAACACTGCCTTTTCGTCGCAAGACCCCGACACGCACCGCGCGACCGCGGCGCATTTGAAGGAGCTGAGACCTAACTACTTTACCACTTCGCACGGAGTATTTAACTGTAATCAGACCGAAAAGACGGATTAATCAAATAGAAATTACATAACCAAAAAGATTAAAAAATAAAAATAAAAATTTATTGATTTTTTGCATTAAAAATGAGAAAATCTACCACGAAACGAAAGATAGAGATCCGGATATAAATTGATATTCATGAAACAGAACAGGAATTTCAGATATAAATAAGTAACAACAGCAATTCAATCCAGAATTCACTTTGTTGAAGTGGAAATGTAGAGGACGTTGTTTCCACGGATGAAAGCATCGCCGTACTTGTTCTGAAGTTGTCCGTTGCTGTATTCTTCGGTCTGCTCGAGTGCGATGTTCATGTATCTGAAAAATAAAATAATTTTCAGAGAAACAGAAACTCCATGCTTGAATTTATGTTTCAAATATGCAAAGTTCGACGAAATTTTGTTGAATTTCGAGTTACTAACCCATCGAGACAGGCGAGAATTCCTCTGTAATCAACTCCAGAGTTGAGTTTGACCACAACGGGCTTTCCGATGACTCTCTTTAAGAACTCCGATGGATTTTGGCGCTTGCTCATTTTACTTTTGCTGAAAATTTAGAGACGATGTACTCAATATGTTGCATGTGTGACTTTGGTAAAATAAGAGAACTATAACTCAAAACTAAAAACGAATAACACTGCAAGAAAAACCAGAAAATGATTTTATATAAAAGGCTTCATTGAAAGAGGATGGAAAGTTGCGACGAGTTGTGTACGTGTTTTTGAAAAGGAGATAAAACAAATATGAAATGAAATAAATTGCATGTTAATATGTTGTGGTTCAGAGAGAATTAGGTACATACAAAGTGTACAAAAATGAAAAATAAATGCAGATTTGAATATTTCGTTGAGACGGACTAGGGAGTTAATGAGGAGAAGAAGCAGCAAGTGTAATTTGTCTGAACATTGATGATATGAAATTCGAAAAAGTGGAATAAACAGTAAAAATTGGATTTCCAAGTGATTAGGTATTGAAATAAATTTCTTGAAATTTCATAAAAAGAAAGAACAATTGAAAAAATGTCCTAATTTTCGCCTTGCCCAGAATCCTCGTCATCGTCGGCGTAGTCCGAACCACATTCATCGTCGTCTTCCTCCTCATCTTCTTCTTCGTAGTCGTACCCGTAATCGTCGTCTAGAAGTAGTGAAATGTATTATGGGAAAGGAACATTGGAATACTCCTCATTTAAATGAAAATAATCAATTTTCACGAACTCTACTCATAGACTTTCAAAAACGTACTGAAATCAATTCCATCGAGAACATCGTCCTGCTGTGGTGGAGCCCACTTCACACAGTATTCCTCGATAGTCTCAGGCACAGAGATTCCTTCCTTCTGTGCTACCTTCTTCGAATCTTCAACTTGCTTTTGTACAATTTTTGCATACTCTGGATCGGAATCCTCCTTCCATTTTCTGTACATGACTGATGCATCGACATTGGCCGGCGATGAAGTGTTTGGCTCGTTGAGAAGAGAAATGACAGAGAGAAGAATTGTGCGAACGCTTTGAGTTGGATTCCATCGTTCACATGCAAGTTCTCCGCTTTGTGGATCGTCAATTGGTGCGTGTAAGATGCTGATGCACAAATCTCCGTTCTGAAAAATTGAGTTGGCTGTGAAAATCAGGAAAAGTGTTTGACAGAGAATTTTAATGAGCATAATTACGGTTTCGCTTTTGTTTTATGAGATTTATGAGAAGTTTAAAGTAAAATATTTTTCATGATGAATGCTTTGAATTCATGATTCCTCGTGTGTATCCTAAAGATGCGTGCAAAAGAAAAACTCGAAACATCGCAGTTGCTCTTGGGAGTGCAAACGTGCCCTAATGGACAATCTATCACGTGGAATTGACTCTACATCGGAGAAAGATAAAATCAATGAAAAGGGGTTCTATGCATGACTTTATCACGAGAATTCTGTGATTGATGCACGTTATCATTGAGAATACTAACTTGATAACCCTAGTATGAAAAAAGTGGAAATTCGTTGGTTTCAGAGTCTAATGACAAATGTTACCTCATAGACGTTGGGATGCCAGACTTTCGTAGTGAATTTCATCGATGGAGGCGAGTACGGATAGTTTGACGGGAATCTGATAGTCGCCTTGAAGTATCCTCCTTGATAAAGTGTTTTCGGTGGTCCATAAATTCCGACACTCCACACGAAAAGATTGTCCTCATTGACGTCTATCGTAAATCCCTCCACCGGTTGAGATTGTAGATTTTTGAGCTCCATGGACAAAGCACGCAACGCCCCAGATGATGTCGATGCTCTCGAGTCCATGGTTCTGAAATTGAAAAAATCAATAACTTTAGAATTTTTTTCTGATTGATCGGTGTGAAAAGAGGAAGGAGGAAATTGCCTGTGTGTGTAACAAAGCGATATAGAAAAGAAACGAAAACCGGCCCCAGTCCAGAAGCACAGGAGGAAAAAAGAGAAAAGGTTGGTTGGTGTCTCACTGGGAAAGAGAAGAATCGAAGTGAAGGCGCATAGACAAATATATAGAGAGAAACGACGGGCAAACGCAAGAGAAAAAGAGCGAAACGTCTCTTTTCTCTTGCTGACTGAACCAATCTACGACACAGACGGATGGAGGGAGAAGGGGTCGATATGAGACAGAGTGTAGAGAGTGAGGCCTAAAGGTCTATGTCGTTATGAAGAGTGGAGAGAGATGCCTAATGACACTGTAAATTTGCATAGCCGAAGGTAGTACAGTACTATGTAACCGCTAGTATCTTATTAGCTCATCTGACGAAGTGCAAGAGAGAAGAATAGTCCTATGAGAAACTTACATCATGTGATGTAATATTAGATATGAAAGGGTGTTGATAGAATGAAAGACTAGACAAAGGATGAGGTCAGTTTTATATAGAATCAGTGGCCTAATCTAACAGATTTGAGTATTTTTTGAGTAATGAGCTTTCACAATTTCTAAATGAATTGATGGATGAAGGTTCGATATAAGAGAATAAAACAGCATCTTCTAAAAGCTAATAGAGACCAAACTTTAAGAAGGTCTGAGAAAAAGAAAACAAGACACCGAAATATCAGTGACCCCCTTCCAAGTAAACACTTCTTGCTCTCTCTGTTCTTCTAATCATCTGATATAAAAAAACATTTAGTGATCGCTGGTGTTTCAGGCAAATATGCTTTTCAAAATACCAATAAGATTCTTAACAGCGATTCAAGGATGTTCAATTTTTGAAGGATGGACAACGAAGTCTATCGAATTGAACTCTGTCGGTTTATAGACCAATTTGAAATAGAGACAGACTCTTCTGACCGAATCAAACTGGGAAACCCTCATCATTTCGTATGCTAATCCACTAGATTAGCATAACTCAATTATCTATGAGTTCTCTTCGATCAGACGTCAATTTCAGAAAAATAAGAGGATTGTCAAATTCAGATGATCATTTCAATTCCTATCATTTTCAGAGTAGGTGGAAAATACGAATATTGAAATTGATAAAACATTACTTTAAATAATATGCCAGAATGAAAAGACAATCTTAGACCATGAGATCTTAACAAAATGTCGTACGAGATGACTGGAAAAAATCGTATGACGAAAAAACTTGGGGGCAGATGACCTAGACCCCACCTACCTTCCGAAATCGATCGGCTGACACCGTGACAGGTGTACTGGGGCAATAGAGAGAAGAGAACGGGGAGAAAGGAAAGATCACAAGTGCACCACATGTGGTCTCGTTCTCGATGGGTTGGTCGGAGATTAAATTTGATCATCTTGGAGCAGATAGATTAGAGAGAATGAGAAAATGATGGGTGTTCTGTTATGTATGGACCACATGCATAGACGGAGGGACTACATGACAAATAAGAGAGATAGACCTGTTATAAATAGGAACACGGTCATTTCTTCGGGCCTCCGGACTACAGCATAACGAAGTTTGTACTCAAGAAATCGTTTCAATTTTTACGGGACTCGACATACGACATCCAAGTCCATACAACCATTTTGCTGCAGAAGAAGGTACTCAAGAGTACTGTACTTACTTCAGGATGCTCATCAACCTCGACTCCGCCACAGGTTAAACTTGTTTTCTCACAATTACGAGACCCCAACCTTTCAATAATCTTCACAACAACACAAAGACGAGATATTTTGTTTGGCGTATCCGTTTAATCGGCTTACATCCATCACATACCGTCTACAGGCACACACAAAATGTTGCATTGTGAATCTCGATATTTTTCAGTCCTAATTCAGCCACCAACATAGTTATATTCATTTCACTATTCAAATATTCCCATTTCTAGGATTTTTTGAGGAGAATGGCGGGTGAGTAAACGAAACGGCTGACGGAAAAAGAAGAAAGAAAGTGACATTCTTTTTTCCAATGTATTACAGTAGCGGAAATAATCATTGCTTGCCTGGCAGCCAGTATGCTTTTAATGTGTTGTGTCACGTGCTTCATTCTCTACGTCTACCACAAAACTTCAAGTCGATTGCGACGAGCGAGGTCAGCATAGATGAGACAAAAGTGTTGGTAGTAAAAGTACTAAAACTTTCGAATTGTTACAGTCGAGGCAGAACACCAAAGCAGGTACAGCAACTACCAAAAGTGGAAGAACCAGTGCCACCCGTGCCTATCGCAGTATCGCCTGTCGAGGTTACAACAAAAGAAAATGAAACAGATGGGAAGAATCAGATAAATGGGTTTCAAAAGATCTCAGCACCTGCTACCGAGAAACGCCCCAACAAATTACGAATTGAGACGAACAAAGTGTGCCCGGCACAGAGTGCGATAGCTATGGAAACGTAAGGGCAACATGAAAAAGGGGTCGTTTATGAGGGTCCCTTTTCTGGTGGGAGGAGAGACGAAAAAAGATCTTTTGGTCTTTACAAAGGCTGGAGTGGAGAGAGAAATAGAGTGACTCACCCAGTTGAGCAGTTCCCCAGAATCAGAGAAATTGGATTTTGAAAAGTTTAACGAAAAAAAAAGAACCAGAAATTTGCAAACGAAGTTTAGCTTGAAGTTAGAACTGGAGAAGAATTCCTAATGAACTCGTCACTTGTAAGAAATTTCAAAACTTAGTAATGAATACTCCAGGTCTTGGAGTCATGATACGGGCTCTGTAATATGCAGAACGAGAAAAAAAGCGTCGTTGTTTTTTATCGAACTAACCTCGTTCTTTCGTCTTGAAGAAAAACAGGAGGCGTTACTCATTCAATTCGGTGTAACTACGACGCTCCGCCTCTTTTTTAATATCAGCTCTTATTTGACCAAAGTTCGCTCTAATCGTTTTCATGACTCATTGATAATTAGTTTCTTTCCAAGATTATTTCATGAAAACAAAGAGGGGACGAACTAAACATTGAATAATTCGAAACATGTGCCGTACTTTCTAGGGGGGAGACGGATTCCCATCGTTTTCGATCTATTTAGATGAGTAAAAAAAGAGGAAAGAAGCAATAAAAAAAGAAAAAAAACTCTTAAGAGACTACTCAGCCGACAGCTTCCTGGCAAGTATGACGAAGGACAGCGCGAATCGACGACGTCTTCTTCATGACGAGTTCCTGGTAAGAGACACACGACATACTAAGAACACAAATGGGAATGACGAAAGTGTGGTTTTGCTCTCTTTCTAGGTTCTCTCGCGAACGGAGGCTCGTCGACTGACACGGAGCACAGACAGAGCAACGAGACATGCAGCAGCCAATAGATACTCAGACATTGTGCCTTGTGAGTTCTCTCTTTTTTGTGTGTCATCCTTATTTTTCAGGAAAAAAACGACAAGGTCATTTCTCTTTCTCTTTTTTTCAGATGATCACACGCTTGTCGAACTCGATACCGGAGACTACATCAATGCGAGCTTCGTTCAGGTGCACTTTTAGTCCTCGCACTAGTAGAAGTCCTTGTCCTTTGTAGAGACCAAAGATTTAGAAATGCATACAAAGTGCACCCCATCCGACCACATACGTACACTTTTATAGGGCGAGACTGATGCATTGCGATGGATTGCCACACAAGCACCAATAGACGCAGGAGAAAGTGTCGGGAAAGAGACAGTTTCAGACTTTTGGCAAATGATTGTACAGTATGACGTGGCATGTATTGTCATGTTAGGACAGCACCAGGAAGATTTTGTGGTGGGTTTGAATTGATTTTGGAGAGGAATAGAATATAGAGAGAAAGAGGGAGGATGAGCTTATCTAGAATAAACATAGGAGGTGGGAGCATAGTTCAAAAACGTCAATTTGGGAGGGGAGGAAGCCAGAAATCCTTGAGGATTATTTTTGAAAAAAGTAAAAAGTTCTCAGATCTCGAACAACATCAACCATTTTTGACTCCATTAGGCCTGACCTTCATTTTATCCTAAACTCATCTCACAAACAAGTTCTTTTTGAAAAAAGGAATGGTCTGATTCTACCTGTTATTTCCAAATTAATCACCTTCTAAATGTACCGGAAATCACCAAAAACTGAAGTAACATGACAGATTACAATACTTCCGTTGGTCAAGTCAACTAAATTCAATTCGAAAAATCGTAATATCGTCGAAAGAATAAAGGGAGAGGAGTCACCTGATTCGTGACGAGAAACACGTTTGGCGTATCAAATTTGGCATGGTCGTTTAACATTTTAACAAATGTTAAACACTTTTGGTCTCTGTGCCAGCAGCAGGTGGACGCGGACAGGGGTAGAAAGGTCAATACCAGAGAACTTAGTTTCTTTCGAAATATTGCGAAAACCCATTTGATTAATACGAAACTGAAGTTTCGAAACTCAAGGGAAACCATTTTGAAAACTACTGTTTACAACTTTAAGAAAAACTGAATAATATATCTATTTTCCAGCAAAAATGTGGCGAGTACTGGCCAGGATCAATGGGAAAATCAGCAAGATACGGGAACGTCGAGGTGAAAGTTGTTTGCGAACTCGAGGAAAAAGCTTGGGTGCATCGAGAGTTTGATGTTTCGCCGACTTCATCCGATTTTCGAGGAGCCAGTGCAAAAAGTAGTCGAAAGAGCCGGTTGAGCAACACAAGCCAAAGTCACGTAAAAGTATCTCATTGGCAGTACAAAGAGTGGAAAGATAACGATACTCCACGCATTTCGAGTTTCCTCGAGTTTTTGCTCCAAGTTCGCCGACGACAATACACGTCACCAGTTGTTGTTCATTGCAGGTGAGATAGAGCGTGTTTGTGTGTCTACGGGAGGAAAGGAGGTGGTTGGTGGTGATTGGAGCGTGGAAAAAAACGAGTCAAGGGAAAACAACAAACAAATTGTTTTTTGAGGGGCGAAAGGGGTGAAGAGGGTGAATATAAATTCGTTGAAAGCATATAGCTCCTGTGTGAACAGGTGGAAAGAGAGGGGTTAGTCATTCAGATTCTATAGAACTCATTTAAGAGCTGGAATTTCCAGAATTCTTTGAAGACGATTATTATCGTGTTTTTCGTCATTCTTTGAAATTAATACTCCACCCACATTTTCGATTATCTCGCTCACTCGTCCCCTATTTGTGACAATTTTCGAACCAAAAAAGTCAGGAAGTCATTTGTGAGCTCATGAGATTGATGGAGATATCAGATCCAAATGATTTGAATGTAACAGATGTTGAAGAACACAAACTATATAGATTTCGCAAACTTTCAGTGCTGGAATAGGACGTACGGGCGTTTTCATTTGTACGGACAATGTGATTTCACGATTTGAATCGGAAGGAATAATCGACATTTTCAGGTATGTAAAGACGTCGTTATTACACTTCTCAACTACCATTTTTATAGCGAAGTGAATCGATCACGACAACAACGACCAAGTATGGTATACACTGTGAAGCAGTATGAATGCATTTATAACACTATCGGTGAATACTTGAAGCAAACGCAGCAACAAAAGTGACACCTAGTATATATTATAAGTATATATGAGTAGTTTATGTGTGTTGAATGGAGAGTGAGGACGAACTAATGAAGTGTTTCTTTTCATGTGGATTCTTTTTGTATGGGAAACTAGAGAAAACATCGGAAATTTCAAGAAGGGAAGAAGGAAAATCATTTGACTGAAAAAATAGAGATATATTATGTTCGATAACAGAAATACATGGAAAGTCTCAGTTTCGAATCTATTTTTGAGAAAAATTCAACAAAAATGTCCAAGAATTTCGTTCCAACCAGGACTGTCATCAATTACAGTTTCTCAACCATAGGTTAGGTTTGAATGACTAGAAAGGATAAATAGACAAAACGTTAGTTTGGCAGAATTCACAAAAATAGTATTGAGCGGGTATTTGAATAGAAATAGAAAAGCGGAAACATCAGAACAAAATCTACTAATTTTTGGTAGGAGCTGACTTTCAATCGAAAAAGATGGAGAATGCGGTGAAAAGAGACTTTTCCATTCAATTTTCCAAAATTACGATAAAAGTACCAACAATAAAAGTCACGAGAAAAATAGAATTGGAAATTGAAGAAAGTTTGATTACACGACGGTTATTACAGACTTGGTTATGATTTCAAATGGTAGAATTCCTCATTTCAGCGACAAAACGGAGAAAACAGAAAGTTGAAGAAAAAGAAAAATCTACTTTTTGAAAAACAAAACGTAATTTTCAAAAATGAAACATTGCCGCCAAGACGCGCACGGAGGGCGGACCAGCGAACTGCTTGCGGGTCAATAAACTGCTGAAAACTGTTAATTTTGGGTTACTGTAGCACTTGTATTACAAATTTTTATTATAGAGTAAGAAAAAAAACAAGAGGAGTGAGCTGAATAAAAGGTAAAACATAAAACCCGTTGCTATGGAAATTAGAGATCAAAGTAGAAAATTATTGGTTCTTAAGTGAAAAGTGTTGCAATCGAGCACTAAAGTTACAAACATCAAGAGTGTACATAGAATTGGTCAAATCATGGGTATCAATACAAAGGCAAGAATAGGAATGAAAATAATACTAATTGAAGAGGAAGGAACACATTTTTCAAATATTTTGGTTGAATTGGAAATATTAAGATTTCTAGTATGTTCTTGTTGTTGTCTGACACGTTGTTGGATTATTTGAGATTGAAAATGATGAGGAGCCAAACGACGAAAATCTGATTGAGCATTACGAGATAAGTGGACTAGATAGTCATCCCCTGAAATAGAAAAATGAAGATATAGGAGAAAAACGCTCTTCTGAATTTGTTGATTTTCTACAGGGCACTTGATCTTATTTTTGTTAAAAGACTCACCTGTAAACATGAGATCAAAAACACAAGCATCGAAGAAAGTTCCAGAGTTTCCAACGTTGCGACAACGATCTGAAATTAGAATTATCATTAGAGCACACTTTCATCTTCACTAACCTTCTGCTACTTTCTTCGGGACATGAATCCTTCTATTATAACATTCAGCAAACTTCTTCGGTTGCTCTACGGCGGTCTCTGCGGAAATCTGCGAACTTCTTCTACATCCCGCCCAACACATTTCATTTGCCACGTTTTCTGTCTCCAATACTATACTCGGTGCCTTCACAGATACAGATAAATATGGGCCTTGTCTTCGAATGTGGATAGATGAATGGATGAAATGGAGGGCTATTTCCACGTAGTTATTATCCTGCCATAGTACTTCGACAGCATTTGAATTAGAGTTTGAGTTCGATGTAATCTGAAACGTGGTGCCATCCACAAATCCACGTGGGAGACCCTCTTCATCTGAAGTTGCTTCGTAACGAAGAGAAGACGTGCAGTTGTGTTTCCGAATGAGTACAGTAACCTTGGTTACGGTAGTTGTCAGCGCCTCTCCACGCACGTTTTTATTGGTGACTTGAACAAGAAAATATCTGTTGTCGACGAGAGGGCGAGCTCCTTCTTCCGAACATGTTTGGATGGTTCCGTTGAACATAATGAGATGGGGATCGCCGAATAGAGAACAGTATTTGATTTTACGGCTAGATGGAGGTGGATTGAAGTAGCATCTGAAAGTGAAGGATGGCTGTCTTTTCAAATTTTATTTGGTGAATAATTCAAACCATTGCATATCTTTTCCCTCTAAAACTCACGTATTAACAGGTCGCCTCTTGGCCTCATTTTTCTCATTACAAGATTCCCATTTCTCGCATTCGAACTCTTTCCAATGCCGTCTCATCACCAATTCCGATGAATGAAATCTCAAATTTCCATGACAGAATCGTTGAGTGTCATTCATACATTTCAGATATGTCTGTAGTACTTGACAATATCTTTCGGTGGCTTTCGGAACGAGATTCTCGTAATCTTTTGTTTTTTGAAACCATGCTGCACACTCTTCGACACGACACGAATTGATGGGATCTGGAATTTCAGATATTCGAGAGTTTGTCTGTTTGTCTAGATAACTTGGTTACAAACTACAAAGAAGTGAACTTACTGTAAAACAGTAAAACAACAATTGATGAGAGATAGACTATCGACATAATCCGTCGAGTCTTCTCATCTCACTTCTTCCAACGGACTATCCAATTATTTTTGTGACCTGAAAATATGAGAAACTATGGGGGAAATTCAAAACGTATAGATACTTTCATTTTTTTGAAGAGAAAAGGAGGAAACTAAAATTGAAATTTTTGGAAGGTTAGGTTTTGGAAAAGAAGAAAAAAGAGCATATGGCGGGACCTTTGGATGATTTATTCTTCTTTTGGGTCAACTGAAGAAAAAAGAGAAAATTAAAAAGAATAGAAGAAGAAGAAGAGCCTATGAAGAAAATAGAAAGATGTCCTAATTTTCGGATAACGCCTTCTTCTCAAAAGTGACAAAATGTGAAGTGGCATTGATTGATGATAGCCGGAAATTAGAGTGATTAGTGTGAGAAAAGTATTTTCGGTTAGAGGAGTACTGTAATGGAGCAGGAGAGGTGTACGGTGGATTTTAAGATTTGAAGGAAAGACAATAAAAATTTGAAAGTGTAAAAGCTTTTTCAAATTAGTCACAAGGTTTGTTATACTACTGCAATTAGAAAAATTCACTCAAACATGTGGTTGAGACCGTTGTGAATTGGTTCGTCCCGGTAAATAGCTCGATTTGAAAACAGATTATGAAACCCCACAAAATGAGAGTCTGAACCGATTTATGGTAAACCATTCTTGAAGAAATTCGTAGTGAATATCTGTCATTTACAAAAAAATAACTTCAAAATAGATTAGAGCTTTAACAGATTCTGGACGTAGTCGCAATCAGTGAAACTCTTTTAATTCAATCTTTAAATAGATTGAATGATTGAAATAATGAATCACAGTTGAAGTAGATTCCTTTTTGTGTGGGAAACACAAAGAGCACCAAACATTTTGTTAGTCATAAATTTCAAGACCTTTCATTTCTATGAGTTTCAGAATCCAATTGAGACAGAGTTAGCCGAGAACTAATAAGTCGAGATTCACAATGTGTCTTTACAGCAGTTAATCCAAAATGTGTTGTTTTTTCTTGAATTTTCAGATTTAGAGCTAACAATCCATTGCAAGAGTTTAAATAAATTTGTTTTCCCATTCATTACTTCGGCTCTAATCACCGGAAATCCCAACCAAACAAAACAAAATAGCAATCAACTGATCACCACCTCTGTTCCTAATCCTCGTATCATTCCTAACCCCATCTTCAATTATTAAAACCCCACTCAAGAAAAAAACAAAAAACGGCTCAAAATCAATAAACACAGTCATACAGTCATACGTATTGTGCATCAGCAGAAAAAGCAAAAAAGAGGAGTTAAATTGATAAGAGAGAGAGAGAGAAAGGAGAAGGGGGAAGAGAAGAGCATTTATGTTTGCTCACTTCCTGTGCATTTTCTCTGTTCTTCTAACTACTTCCGAGAGAAAATAGGAGCAGGTTGGGTGGGAATGAAGAGACAAAAATAGATGGAATAGAAATAATATGTGATCGTCGTTTGGTTCAATCAGCGACGTACTGTAATTTAATGAGGGACCTGCACAGGATTCCAAGAGTTATAGAAAATAAGTCCGATGTCCAGAAAACCTCCAAGTTTAAAATTCTGCCAAGAATGGAAAAATGAATTGGGTGTTATGTTTGGTACAGTAACCCTTCTCCCGATACACAAACTGAAAACAAAATCCAAGTAGTCCTAATGATACCTGGATAGATTTAACAGAAAGTTCATGTATTTATATATTTTTTACACGAATACCGTACCTCAATCTTTAGATGTTTAATTTAAAATGTTGAATACTTTATGAAGAAACATGATCTACAGTAATCCAAAGTGCATATTGCTATGCATATTGCTATACGTATTGGTAGATCTACTACTTAAGGTCTGACCTTTGATGAGCTCTACTTAGAAAGTGTATTATTGTGTCATTCTTTTTTCTATTGTTAACTTTTGTAGGGTATGTAGATCAAATATAGAGCTCCATTTTCTTAGTTTTCTTATGAGAGGGAAATTCCCAATAGAAGTATTGCCTCCCACTACATAAAAAACTCAAATCTCATCTTCCCGCGAAACTTGGTCGAGCTAGGGTTTGACCGTATATAAAAGTTTTAGACTACAAAAATAAAGAGTTATCGAAACTTAAGGTAATTGGACATACATCGTAACCGGATATTCTCTCAAAACGTCTTCGTTACAGAACTGCAAAAGTTTTAATTTTTCAGGTAGTACTGTAGATGTCGCGCTATACGCTTTTCATTGAAAGATCCCACTATTTAGGTATATTCGTATTGGTCGGGTTACTGTAGAAGTACGAGTCAAATATGGATAAACGGTGATTACATCAACTTCTCGATCTCAAATTCATACGGAAGGTCTTATACCATCACCATCTTATAGATCATCGTCTACATCGCTCAATGAGTTGGCTATTTCAAATTATTCAAGTCTATCCAAACTCTGACCTCTTCCGCCCCTCTACCTATATTTGGGTTTGTTACGATCCTAGAACAACTTGGAGTTTACTTCTGTATTCCCAAATACGTCAGCAGACGTTTGAAGTATGTATCCTAAATAATATTATTCAGAGATATAACGTTTACCTACTTTGAGGTCCTGAGAAGACAAGATCGAAGTTTTGAAAGTTATGCCTATTCTACCCGTACTCAGAACTACAGTAACCCTCTGAAGTAGAAAGTACTAAGAAGACATCAGAAGGTAGAACCAAAACATAATAAGAAACACAATAAATCAGAAGCTTCTCTTATCAGTGGTTGTCTATCAAAGAAGACGATGTTGCAAATTAATGACGCATTTTTCCCCTTTGTTGTCTACCTACCAATCATCAAAGACACTCCTTCTTGTCTCTTCTTTTTGTCTAGTAGGGCCTCCCTCCCTTCTAACTGAATTCCTGACATTTCTCTCCGTCTCTCATCCCTATTTCTTATTTTCTCTCCCCCTGTTTCTCCTTCTGTTTTCCGAGTTGACACGTTCTTCGTGTTGACGCTTTTCTCGGGAAAGGCTAATGAGTAAATTGACTCTTTTATAGATTTTAATGAGGTCTTCTCAATAAATTTTCTTTTTTTCTATTTTTAATCTATAACCCTTTGGCTAAATGACTTAAAACTGTATTCTCAAAATGAAACCCACTGAAAATGTGGAATTGGATCTCAAATCGAAACGGATTGTATATCAAATGAGTCAAGAATTGGAGCAAACTAATGTTAATCACGATTTCCATAATGCGTAAGTATTTGTTTAATTGAAAATTACAAAAAAAAGGTTTTCAGTCTGAAACATGTGAGGTTCCAGTTGAAAAATAGATTTTAAACCAGGAAAATTAAGTTTTTGTAAGCTATTTCAAACCGAAAAGTTTAGATTTTGAGCGGGAATTGTTTTCGCAAAATTAAGCCAAAAATCTGTAAAATTGTTTTGGTTTTGTACTTTCCGAACTGCACTAAAAATTAATTTGAAATCTGAAAAAAGTTAAAACCTCTGTCTTCACAAAACTATCTAATCTGCAAAACTTTCAAGAATAAAAACTACAGTAACCTACAGTAATCCCAACAAAGAAATAATTGCAGACTTCTCTCACTGGACTTACCAGATCTCGACAAAAAAGCGGGTTTTGACGGGTACATTCAACTGCAAGACGATATCAAAGAATCACTGAAAAACTACATGAAAAACGGAAAGAAATCGGATTTATTGTCACTTTTGAGTGGTCAACAAATGAAATGTGTCAACCAGATGTGTTAGTTTTTAATGTTTCGGATTTTCTCTCTAATTTTGAAACGTTTGCAGTGAACACTATAAAATCCAAAAATCCATCTGATCCGAAGGATTCTAAGAAAAGTGAGAATGGAGAGTATTCTGGAAAACAAATCGTGGCAAAGAATATTCAAATAGTGAACATGGAAAGGGATTCAAACGATATTCCACGTGGACCCATTCCATTTGGAATACCACCATTACAAGTAGATCAATTGTATAAAGATGAAGAGATGGAGGATTCAGAATATTTGGATTGGTGAGTTCCTTCTTCTTTTGACACAAAACAATCCACGTTTTGGAATTGCAGGCCTAACAGTCAACCTGGTCGATCATCCAGTAGAATTCCCGATATCCCAATGGAACCTGTCCCAATTTCACAGTCTATTCGTATTTCTGAACCAGTGAAAATTGTAAAATTTGAAGAACCGAAACCAACGAAAAAGATAATATCGAGATCAAGACCAATTGAAAAGTTAGATGCTCAGATTCAAACAGATGAGATTGAAGAAGAGAGGCAAGAGACGGAAAGAACGGAGAAAATTGTAAGTGAAGTATTTGATCTACAACAAATACTTCAGTTTCTTGTTTTCAGACAGCAGAAATCGGTACAAATTGTCGTCTTCTGATAACTCCAAGGGTTGAAGAAGACGAAGAACCAGTCTCCCGTAAATCTACACCAATCATGTCTCCAATAAGTACAGTGCCATCGGATATGAGTGAAGGGGAAGTCGTTGGATTCAGTTCAATGAGAAATGTGGTTACTGTACGAACAGATGGATCAATTGTTCCAACTCCACGTGTCTTAGAAGACGATGATGACGTGGCGTCTGATATTCTATTTGCAAAATCTTCAAGTCCGTTCGGAGTTGCTGAAGTTGATATGTCTATTTCCTCGGCTTAAAGCCATTAATAAAGTTATTTTTTCCTTGAAAATGATTGTCTTTTCTTTTTTTTCCGTAAAAATCGGATGCGATTCCATTTTAATATCTGTCTTGATCAGTTTCACTGTTTTCTTAAACTGTAATTTTCAGCCAAACTTTGTCTCAACACACATGAAAGATGAGCGGTAGCTGTGGGATTATAGAGTGAGTACATTAACTTTTTCTTCCAAATATAAATATATCAAAATTAATTTCAGCCCGGACACACCTCCTCCTAAAATCTCCTATAAAAATCGGCGGGCCGGTAAAGGAGAAGCATACGAGCCAACAACACATGAACACGTGGCAAATACAGTATCCCATGCAATCGGAATAGGACCATCTATACTCATTTTCTATTATTTTATGTGTGCATATGCTCATCGTGAACTCCAACATATTCTTATGGTCATCTATGGAACTTTTACAACACTTTTGTTCACTTCCAGCACTATCTATCACTTTTGCGAATACCTGTTCCGGCAGGAAAATAAGTGAGTTGTTGATTATTTTCATTGTGCTTACAGTAACCTCAAGTGACATCTAATTTACCAAGAATTAGTTCCAGACACCGAAAACTCCGATACTATCTGCACATATGCGATCGAGCTGCAATATATCTGTTCATAGCAGCTTCTTACACTCCTTGGCTAACACTACGGTAGATTACTGTAGCTCGTCACCTCTCAATTATCCAAAAGTTTTCAGCCACTGCGGTCTTCCGGGTCTAAACTTGAAGTGGATGATATGGGTGTTCGCTATTCTGGGGATTCTCTATCAATACAATTTCCATGAAAGATACAAAACACTCGAGACAATATTGTACATTATTATCGCCGGAGGACCATCTGTTGCTATATTTACAATGAATGACAGAACTGGTCTCGAATGGATGATGATCGGAGGAATGATGTATGCTGTTGGAGTTGTATTCTTCAAATTGGATGGAATTTTGGCGTTTGCACATGCCATCTGGCATATTTTTGTTCTATTAGGTGAGTTTTTAGTTTTTGAGAGAAACCAAACCATCATCTTTTTCCAGGCGCCTCATGCCACACCTACGCTGTCTTCGCCTTCTTACTAGGACCCGATCGGAATAATCCTGTTCCAGATGTATAGATTTTCAGCTTCTTTTCCTATTTTAGTTTCAGTTTTTACGCTTGATTTAGAACGTGTATCATAGTTTTACGCATGTTGTCTTCCGCTAATCGAATTGAAATTATATTGAGTTGTGAATGGTCTCATATTGCTTCCTTTCTTTGCCATATTTATGAAATGTTTCAAAAGTACAGAAAATCTTTATTTTCTTCAAGTGTTCACTTATTGTTATTCGCATCATCATCACAAGTTGTTCCTCTCTTTTCTGGATCTGCGAGTTGCTTACGGAGCACATGTGCCGTCTCTTCCTCATATTCACGAATCGAATCCATCGACATATTATACCATTCATCTAGAAGTACATAGGCATCACGATGCATCAATCCGAAGACACGTGGATATTGTTTGTGAATCGTTTTCTCAACCATTCGTTGAAGACCCGTCCATTTGAAGTGACAAGAGACCAGTTTGTAGGCGCACATTATCTGAAATTTGAAAGAACTTCATAGGAAAAAAGCAAAAAGTTTTTACCGGATCGTGCTCATCAATCCAATCGTCATCCAGTGGTCCTCTCTCCACAACCTCTGGCTCGAAGAGTCTCGCATCCTTCTCTTTTTTGTAATTTTTTGCTCCAAAAATATCATTATCCGCAATATCAACCCAAATTACTTCTCGTTTCTCCGGTCCATCCAATGCATTTTCCGTACTTCCGTTGTCCGGTAAATGGAGGGTTTCGATGACTTGATGGAAGTTTTCTTTCATGTATCCTGGATTCTGAAAATATCTTTTCTTGAAATCAACTCTCAAAAATACAATAAAACTTACAGTAAGAACAGTTTTACAGTATGGATAGGCATTCCAGCTTTCTTCGTGGATTTCGAATGCTTCAGCTGGAAGGAGTTTCTGAAGAACCCACGGAGCTTTCGAGCGGAGACGATAAATCTTTTTCGTATATGTACCAGAAACAGTCTGACCCGGACGTAATGTATCACTTGTGAAGTCTTCTTGAACGAGAAATTCAGCCCCTTCTCCACCACCAGTCTCGTTACGACTACATGCTGAAACTGCGTAGAGGAGACCACGCTCGAATTCGTCGACTGACAGAGGCAATGGGATACGGTATTCCTGAAATTGAGGGATTTTGATGAGGTCTTTTCTACTAAAAATGTCAAAATTTAAGTTCAGAAATCGGAAATCCAAGTGAAAAACTAGAGTATTCAGTCTCAAAATTATCTGTGCCAGATTTAAATTTTCAGTTGGTTAAAAAATAGTTTTATAGTCTATTTGCATTTCGGTACAAAATTTCAACCGACTGGGCAAGAAAGTGAACGGCTCTATAGTTTTATGGTAAATCAGAAATCGTTCTGACATCTTTTTTCACGACTTTTTTTACAAAAAAAATCAACCAATCAAAAAGAAACTCACCTTTATAATCATATCTATCGGAAAATGACAAAACTTTTCTAATTGATTTCCGACGTGGGATATTCAAATCCAACAGATGGAACACGTGGCAAAGGTTACTGGAATAAACTAATTTTTGAAACGAGAAAATAACAAAAATTGGAAAAAAATTCTTTTTCGTCATTTTGACGCAACAATACGAACGCCTTGGTGAGTTTTTGACGGAAAATTTGAAAAATTCGTCGGAAGATTTCGGAGAGAACGTAGAAGGGGGGATAAAACTGGATCTCTCCAAATGACGAGGGAGAGGGAAAAAACGAAGAAAAGAGGAAATTATTGCAGGCATCATCGAGGGAAGAAACGCGATAGGAGTAGATAAAAGAAGAGGCAAATCGGTCGGAGAGAAGAGGAAGAAGTGAAATGAAGATGATGACGGAGGACACCACAAGAAAATGGACATTCGGACAGACAGATGGGGATAAGGAAGAGAGAAAGAGGAAATACGTGGAATTTTGGATGACTGAAAATGGGAGACAGAAGAGTGTTTGGGTGGAGAAGGATCGACTTTTTGTTTTGGGAATGGTAAGAATTCGGAGAAGAGAGTATGGAAAAGGGCAGCTAGCAGCAGGTGGTGTCTGTGAAGGACCGAAAGTTGCGAAATGGACATTCTGATGTCATCAAGGTCGTTAGCAGATGTTCAGGTTTTTGAAATTCACAGAGGTTGTTTGATCCGTCTGTGTTTCTGTATATCTGGATGTCCATCTCAGCATAGCTTTTTAGTCTTCTGGATACGTGGAAAATCTAACAGACATTTCTGAACAAACTCTTGTTACTTTCTTTTTCTTTAAGTTGTCCTAGGTTTTTTGAGACTATCTGTCATTCCAGATGTCTAGTTTCAAAAACTACTGTAAACTTTTCATACCTATCCGTTTCTGAATAATCGGAAACAGTTTCTCCCATGAGTTCTCTTCCCCTAAAAACCGGTAAAGTGTGTGACGTCCTCTAGTAAAAACACGGATTATTCATAAACTGTTTCGATGACGTCATCTCTTGAAAGTGGTCAAAAACACATGTTTAGAATTTTGAGAATAGAAAAACACAAAATGAACGCGGTACTTTTCAGTAAACTACAAATTTCAGAAGTCATATCCAGAAGTCATAGATGTAACCGAGATGAGTGAGTCAACGAGTCAGGTATTCCAACAACTTCTTACTGGAAGTCGTCGTTATTCAACTCGAATCTCCATGAATGAAGCTGCCGAACTGTGCCACGTAGCTACTGAATTGCAACTTGTGAATTTGTTGAAAATAATCGAAAATGATTTAATCGGACAGACCTCGATATCAATGAAACAAGCAGTCGATTCGTTGAAAATTGCCGTGAAATTTCAAATGATAGATGCCATTCCGAAACTGCTTGATGAGATTGTTTTTGATTTTTGGAGTACGGAAATGCTCCGTTCTTGTAAAAATGCAAAAATACTCATGATGATTTTTAAACGAAAACATGATTTGGAAGCTCTTCAACCACCTGCGGTGTCCGAATGGCCGCCAGATCCAGCCGCTAGTAATCCACTTTTTGAGGACTGTCATTTCCCGGAGTCACCAAATGAGAATCAGCAAGTAGCCATTCCACATTCCATTTCTGTACGACACAACTCACAAATCCACAAAGTAATTCTGAATTCAGCGAAAGAGAAGTGAGAAATATCGGAAAATACATTTAAAATAGTTCAATTTTTAGAATTCGAGTTCTCCTGAATCGCCCCATAACTTCGTTCAAAAATGGAATTGCCTGGGTTGCTTCGCAGAATCTGAGGAGACAGAGACAGCCGGCGAGGGGAAATCGAGATGGAGAGGTTCGAGAATTTCAGAACTTTCCACGATTCCAAAACTTTTGATAATTCTGATTATGGATAAAAATGAAATTTGCAATATGGAATTCACACTGTTTATTGACAAGAAATAATAATTATATCTGACTACTTTTTTCTTCCAAAAATTGGAGGTAATGGGTTGGTAGGGAATGGATTTGACACTGGGAATCCTTGATTCACTCCTTGTTGTCCGAATTGAATTGTTTGCCCTTGCAGTTGATTCGGATTTTGTTGCTGTTGTTGGAAGGTTTGTTGATTCTGGTTTTGGAATTGTTGATTTTGTTGGTTTTGATTTTGGAATCCCTGGTTTTGGAATCCTTGATTTTGATTTTGGTTCAAGTTGTTTTGATTCTGACTCTGGAATCCTTGATTGTTGTTGAGTCCCTGATCATTCTGATTGCCGAAGAAGCCAGATGGTGCTGAAAAAAAGGGGATTTAGAATAACTCGAATCTAATTTTTAGAAGATAAAAGTAAAGAAAAAACTCACGTTGAGTCTGGAAATTCTGTTGTTGTTGATTGCTTCCTCCGAAGAATCCTCCTCCATTGGCATTATTGTTATTATTATTATTCAATCCTTGATTATCAGTATTTGGCTGGAATCCTCCATTATTTCCACCAAAGAATGCTCCAGAAGTCGTTCCTTCTCCATTTCCACCGAAAAATCCTCCTTGATTCTGGAGACCCTGATTTTGAATCCCTTGGTTTGGTGGATTCTGATTCAGAAGACCTTGGTTTTGATTCTGAATTCCCGCATTCTCATTGTCATCGTTTCCGAAGAAACTTGGAGTTGGGTTAGGAGGATTCAAGTCATTTGGAAAAGTGGGCGGGCCGATAGTAGACGTTGAGGGAAGAATTGGTTGACTCCACGTGGAAATAACTAGTAGAAATAAAAGACAAAGCTTCATCATTTTTTTGTAGAAAATAAATGACTGATGACACGACACGACCTCGAATAAAGAGGAGCTCCGGGGACTATTTGATCAGCTTTCGGCTAGACTCCGCCCCTTTTTCTCTCGCGCTTTTGGTTTCCACCCTTCTGAAAACAATGCAACTGACTCATCATCACGAGAAGCAGGAGTGTTTTGGAAAATAGAATATTGACTAGATTTTAGGAAGCGACTGTCAGAAAATATTATTTTGTTCTTCTCCGGAAATATGATTCAGTGACCAAAAATATTTGTCATTTTGGTGATTTCAGCATCTCAAAACCGGGCGATATTGCAAGTTGATAAACTATTTCATTCAGGATTTCAAAAAATGAATACTCTGAAAATAAAAGCACGTGACCCTTCCACGTGGTGATGAAAACCTCTTGCTTCAACGTGGCGTTATCCACGTCCATCTGCGTGGACATATAATAGACTAAAAATTCTATATCACACCGTCCAATCGTCTTCTCTACCACCTCCAGATAATGACATGTGGGTACATGCGAGAAGTGGCAACAGCCAACACTTGGACGTTCTTCAAAATATTATTTCGATGGAATGGAAGTGTTTGGAAGACAATTCATATGGAGCTGATAGTTTGGCTGTTTATTTTCGTCAATGTTCGAACTGCCTATGAATTCTTTATGGTTGGAACAGATTCGGCTGCAACTTATGAGCATGTTGTTCATCGGTGTAGACAAGTAAGTGGAAGGTTTCATTAGTTTATTTCGGACTTCATTCATCAAAAAAATGCCAATAAAAATTAGTCATTTTTGCAGATATCTGGAAAATGTCGAACCGTAGTGACATTTGCAATCGGATTCTTTGTTACCTATGTCTCTACGAGATGGTGGAACATCTTCATGACAATCCCTTGGCCAGATACATGTGCTCTACAATTAACTGCATTTCTGAGATGCCGTGGTCCGAAACATGAAGAAGAAGATCGACTATTCAGACAAAATATAATGAGATATCTCTGGTTATCATATGTTTTGGTGTTTCGAGATGTCAGTGTGAGGATTAAAAAGAGATTTCCATCTGTCAAAACTATGACACCCACACTGTTGACAGAAGAGGAGTTGATCAAGTTGAACAGGTCGAGTGTGAGTTTAAAAGAGATGACAGATAACTCGACGATATTTTCAGAAAGAAATGCGCCCTTGGGTACCAATCGAATGGATTCTTGATTATCTCCGGACTGCAAAGAAACGTTCTCTTCTCGATGAGTTTCATTATATTGAATTGAATCAAACGGTCCTTGCATACCGTCAACAACTACATGAGATTCTATCACATGATTGTATTACAGTACCCCTTGTCTATGTGCAATCTGTTCATATTTGCACGATCTGTTACTTTATAATCACTTGTTTCGCTTCTCAAACAATTCAATCGGATCACGAATCATGGGAAGGAATTATTGATTTTTATATTCCAGTCTACGCAGTTATCGAATTCATTGTATTCGTCGGATGGCTGAAAACTGCATTCGTGATGTTGAACCCGTTTGGAATGGATGATGATGACTTCGAGATGAATGCGTTGATTGAGAGAAATATGATGGTTTCGTTGAGTTATATCAATGATTTCTATGACAAACCACCGAAATTGGTTGATATGAAAGTTTGCTTGCCGAAAGATTTAGTGAGTTTCAGTTTTTCAGATTTTTGAATTTCTCTTCGTTTTCCAGCAAGAATACGTGCGTGAGAATGCAAATCCAATGCATGGTTCCGCTGTTCCAGTCCAAATGACACGTGTCAACCAAGTGATACTCGATAATCCACAACTGGGCAATCTAGTTCAAGCGGTGCTTCCAAGCCGTAATCCATCATTGACCAATCTTCATACTCAACGTCCGATTAATGAATTCCCGAATATTAATCAGAGTGCGAAGATTGGATTAATATCAACAGACGAAGAGAAATCAGATAAAGAAGACAATAAGATTCGGAATCCAGAGAATTCATATAAAGAGGATGGAGCTGAAGCGAAAGCAAGATATCTATTGAAACAAGAAGATCTTGAGAAGGCTGTGAAGAAATTGTTGGATAAGAAACTGGCGGAAGAAGAAGAGAAAAAAGAAGAGAAGGAAGAGAAAAAGGATAAGAAAAAAGAGAAATCACCAAAGAGTCTGTCGCCTGAACCAACTCAAAAAAGTTGGTTAGTAGAGGAGCCGACACAGAAGTCAGGAGATGATACACCAGGAACAAGTTTACTTCAGAAGAAGACTAGTGTGAGTTGAATTCATTTTAAGACTGATACTTTAGCGTAATGTTTTAATTACAGCGTAGATTCCTTTTTCACATCAAGTATTCATGTTTTTCAGAGAATTCGCACCCGAGCCAGCAAAGCGGACGTTCGTGTTCCTACTCCTACTCAAGGACAAACTCCAAATGCATCAAACCGTAAACTTGTATCAGTTATGAAGAAGCCAGCATCTACTATGATGTCTCCAAATGTTACTGCATCAGTTCCACAATCTGATAAAAAGAAAAAGTCGAACGCGACGAAAAACGAAGAATCTCCATCATTGAGACTGGACAGCACACAATCTGGAGAGAAATCCAAGTAGTAGTTTGCAAATGCGCTTCACCTAACACCTTGCGAGAGCATTCTGGTCCGTTAGAGCATCTTTTCGATAAATACGACTAGGTCTACATACTGTGAAGGAAACTTTAAATATACTATTACATGTTATTGATCGATAGTAATGATTATCATAAATAAGTTCTTCGATTACTGTAATTTTCTTTCAAAAGTCTGCGATACAGCATTTATTCTCAACATTCAAAAAAAGAATCAATTCGAACAGCCACATTGATATCCATCAGTGAAAACCCATTCTCCTTGTTCCCATTTCAAGGTCTGGATGACCACAACGTTATTCTTAACCCGGAGAGTAGATTTGATGTGATAAGGGGTGATGCGACGCCAACCGATTATGGAGAATATCCCAATCCACATTTTTTTTTCGAAGTATTCGGCTGAAAAAGGAACAATCTAGTAGTGAAAAACATTCAGATTAATGATACTCACCTCTCGACAATGTTCCAAAGCACGTCATATAGATGAATTGATTCGAGTAGTAGTGAGTCGGAATAGTTTCGAGTTTGTTGCAGCGCAAATCGTGCTCGATATTCTTGTAGAAATCTCGAACTATTTGGTAGCTTCCGTCATTGCGCTTGTCAAAGGCAGTTGCACAAGGAGTGAAAAGAGTGGTCGTGGTTAGACGTCTCGTGGTGGTCGGGAAGGTTACTGTAGTCGTGGTAGTGGGTACTGTAGTGGTCGTTGTGGGAATCGTGGTGGTGGTAGTCGGTACCGTAGTCGTGGTTGTAGGAATAGTTATAGTAGTCGTTGTACTGGGTACTGTGGTTGTCGTTGTGGGAATCGTGGTTGTGGTAGTCGGGAATGTGGTCGTAGGAATAGTTACAGTAGTCGTAGTCGTTGGAACAGTAGTTGTTGTAGTGGATACTGTAGTCGTTGTAGTGGGTACTGTAGTGGTCGTTGTTGGAATCGTGGTGGTAGTAGTCGGTACCGTAGTCGTGGTTGTAGGAATAGTTACAGTAGTCGTTGTAGTGGGTACTGTGGTTGTCGTTGTAGTAGCCGTGGTGGTGGTTGTCGGTACCGTAGTAGTAGTCGTAGGAACTGTGGTTGTCGTTGTGGGAACAGTTGTAGTGATAGTTGGGAACGTAGTCGGGGGGATTGTTACCGTAGTCGTCGTTGTGGGTACTGTAGCAGTAGTAGTAGGAATAGTGGTAACTGTGGGCAGAGTAGCTGTGGTCGTTGGTACTGCAGTGGGGAGTACTGTAGTCGCTGCTGGCATCGAGGTAGTAGTCAACATTGTCACGGCAGTCGGAAGTGTACTTGGAACAGTAGTTGGAACATGAGTAATCTCTATAGTTGGGAAAACGGGTACAGTAGTAATGGTTGGTGGTACGGTAGACGTGATAGGGGCTTCAGTAGTTGTGAATTCAGTAGTGGTACTTGACATAGTTTCATCATCCGTATAACTGTACAGCACACTACTATAGTATTCCGATCCAGGTGTCACGCCGTCAGATGATTCTCCAGAATCCTGATGACTTGAGGTGGACAACTCTTGCCCCAAACCACTCGATACAAACACAATGAGAAGAAGGAATAGAAGAAAACGCATTTTCATGCGAAAAGGATGTAGAATGACCGTTTTCTCCGTCTTTTATAGCCGAGCTCTAATCGAATTACAGTATATCGACAGGCGAGGACTCTTCTAAAAAAGCGCAGGAGGTTTCGATGTTTGGTCTTTTTTAGAGATGCGTTTGTCGAGAAGAGAAGACACTTTCTAAATCCAGATTTACTGACAAATTGAATGACATTAGAGCTTAGATAACGAACACCAAAGGTCTCATATCACTGAGACTTTCTCACTCGATAATCCACGAAATTTTCTGGAAAATGGAATCTCTTCAGTTTTCTCAGAAAAACTAGAAAACTTTCAGGAACCGGGTTCACTGTTGAAGTTACAGGACTCTGATGGGTCGCGGTGGACAATGTTTGTCCTATACCATTCGACACGGAAAAGCGAAATTTCGTAAAATTTCGTATTTGATAATGGAGAAATGTATCCCAGTTTTGCCAACTCATCTGTTGGTCCCTTCTTTCATATTTCAGTGAAAAAAACACACTCTCTTTCTCTTTTTCCATCGTTCGGTCTTTATTTGCATCCCTGAATCATAAACATACAGAAATGTTTTATGTGTAGTTTATTACTGTATGCGATTGGGAGCAAAGTTTCCGAAAAAAACATCATACAAATCATTTTTCCAGATAATAAAATGGAGATCCACGGAAACGAAGTTTTGGAGCTGAGCTTCTCTTTCTTTTGTCGAAACCAAGTTTTAATCGAAAGCAATTGAAAAGACGCTCCGCCCATTTTAGAATAGACTTTTGAACGACAATTTTCTAACTTCAGGTGGACTTTTAATTTTAAAGAGTTTTGAAATGGTTTTTGAATATCTTTTTCCGAAGAAACGAAAAAACATAACTTCTCCGATTCTTTTTTGTAGAAGAGCAATTTGAGTTTTCAGAAAATTTCAGCAAATTTATTTGTCCTCGTGGAATACACGACTGGTGACCTAGAAAGCTAAATTCGTGGCCTAGACGGCGCCCATATTCTTCTTAAAATTTTCTGAAAATTTTTTCAGTCCAATTTTAAATATTCCTAATTTTTTGTACAATAGATTTCGCCACGCCCATTTCCAGCGACCGTGTGAAAACCCAAATACGGTGTTAAAACGAGGGCGGACGAATCTTTCTTGCACAAAAAAGTTTGAATTTATAATAGTTGAATTCATAATAATAGTTTGAAATCATAATAATAATTTCAGCTGGCCATGGTCGAAAATCAGTCGGCTCAAAGAATGAGTACAAACGGAACAATGAAAATGGGTGTTGTCGAAGAGAATCTGCGCGAATTCGACGAATGTTTTCGTGAGTTTCAAACAACGTCTTTGCCGGAACAAGAAACGTTTTCCTTACAGTTAGCGTTGCTCTCTGCGCTCTCTACGCTGATTAGTTCCAAGATTTATTTTTTCAAAAACTATTTTCATCAAAATTCCAGTAAAACAAATGTAGCGGACTGTTTCGAATTTTCAGCGTCAAACTCTAACGGACAGCTAGCTTCAAGAAATACAGCAGAGGAAGAAGAGCTGCGATTGAATCAAACTGCAGAATCGAACGCAGCACAAATTCTAGAGAGGAAGAAAACAATGGTAAAACACCGGTTCGGAGTTCCATTGCGGAATTTAGAGGTCGCCGAATTGAAAACCAGGTTAGCATCGGCACCAGGTTATTCATATTTGCCCGGATTTGCGTCATCGTCAAGCATGACTTCACAACCGTCTTTTGTTCCGAAGACTCAATCACGATATCCGCCATCTAGTCACTATAAACGTACTCCGATATTGTATCAACCACCGAATCAACAACCAGTAAGATACGTTTGTTGTTCGAGAAACGGACCATCGACATCTGGAAATTCTGGTGTGAACTGTTCGACAAACCCAATTTTAAAGAATGCAAACACCGCTACAGGAGATAACAGAGTCGTAACAAAACAAAACAGATTCGGTATGTCGAGAAGTTTCATAAAGTCTTTTTTAAGAACCCTCATATTTTCCATTTTCCAGCTCCGATAGGAATAAATCGTCCGGCTGAAACCCTGTCGAACGGTAAGCAGCTGGGACAAGTCTTGTTGATGCGTCGTTCGGATGGCAAATTAGTTCGAGTGAGACGAGTTATCAAAAGTAAACCGGAAGTCCGCCGAGTAATCTTGGCTCCTCCTCCTCAACTTGGAAACTATTTGAATATTCGAAATGCAAGGCCAGAAAAAACTAGTGATTCTGATGCCAACCAAGTGGCCAACACAGAAATATTGGATAAAAAAGTGAAGGAAGAGCCAATTGAATTAAAAGAAGAAACAGTTGAAGTGAAAGAGGAACCACCGGATGACTACGAGGGGCACGACAACGGTCAACCAAGTGTAGTGAAACCTCCAATAGTGGTGAGTCTACTCTGATAATCAGGTTTTTCGAGGGAATGCGAAAACTGTTTTTTGAGAATTATTTTAAAACTTTATTTCAGATTATTCCGCGCTTCGTGTTCCCAGTACCAGGTATTCCGAATGCCTTTCCTGCTCTCAAAACAATTCAACAAACTCCTCTGTCAACACCATTGAGACCATCAGAGAGAGAAAAGACACCAACTGAGTATTGGAAATTATTCGGTTCAGGTGTATTACATAATCGTCGACCATCGCCATCTCCTGAAGCTGGGGCCCGAAAGTCGATCAATAATTGTCCGAACAAAACTACCAGTGGATTCTCGAAATTAACTCAAATAAGAATCGATAATTTCTACCAGAATCGTCTTCAGTCGTTTACAAAGAAAGATGGGACAGTTCGGAACGTTCCGGACTCTTCAAACCTTCTATCTAATTCTGCTCTGACTGAAAGAGAAGGCCACGACATGTTGGATTTGACTGCAGCAAAACGTGTAGAGTTTTCGCGTCAAGACCAATCGAAGAATGATTTCAATGGACAAGATGTATATAAATACATGGATTCTGAAAGTTTCAAGCAATTTCTCGAGTCGCCATCGATGCCGACATTCGAAAAAATGGAGTTTTCATCTGGTTTATTGGGAGAGATGCCACGATCTTCATCGCTTTCTCTGTCGAATGTTCTTGAAACTGAGACTACATTTCGCCAGGATGAATATATCGCACGAAATGAACACAACAGAATAATAAATGAGGTAAAAATTGAAAATTCTCAGTTTTTAGATAGTTTTTGTTTAAAAAATGGTAAAATAATTTCAGATAAAAGAAAGAGACAGTCTGTCAGGTCCTGTGAGATTACCGCCAGATGAAGAAGGAGCTTCGACTTCTGAACAATTACTACAAAACGAACAATCACATCAGATTTGGAATGGAAGTGAATCAAAAGTTCCAGAACTTGTAATATGTCATTTATGTGATGGATTAATGCGTCTATGTATTAGAAAAACGAAGTATCGTGGAATTGTGAAAGAATATCCCGCTTATAGGTGAGGCAAGAATAATTCAGTCTCGTTCATTTTTACGAGTGAATCGAAATCTTAGAAATTTTCGATTTTTACAATTGATCGCATTAATAAATATTGATTTCGCAATTCGTTTTTTCAAACAACGTGGAATCACTCAACTTTTTACCCTATTTTGTGCAAGTTTTAGTCAAATTTGTCAATCTTGAATCATCAATCATTTTGTTCATGACCTGTTATATTTTCAGATGTCTTCGCAAAGGATGTCAGACATTCCGTTCAATTAAAAAGCAAATGGATCGAAATCTGAACGAGAGAATGAACTCTACACGAAGAGTACTGATCACTTTCCCAAAGCCGATGTTATTTGCGAACCTGGAGGTGCAAGAGAAAGAGATGGAAGTAAAAGAGGAAGTGATGGATGACCCAAACGATTTCGCGAGTTCACAGTTTTCGAGATACGACATTCGATTTGAAAAGCACGATCAGAACGAGAAGAGTGTTCACGAATCAACTGAACAACTCAGTTCAGAAGGTTCTTCATCATACACTCTTGACGGTCCACCACAGAAAAGAATTCGGAAAAGTATATTGGACACATTATCAAAAGATTTCCATTGTGGCCCGGATGCAGAAGAAGATTATGATGAGGTATACGATGAAGGTCTTCTCGGCGAATCTACAGATTTTAGTCATATCTATAAATCTGGAAATATCGAGTCCGAGCAATTAAAGGACGAAGAAGAAACGAATGATTACTACTTCGAAGAGGAAGATTATGAAGACACGAAAAGTAGAAGTTTTTCTTCAGAAGTTCCAATTAAAAAGGAGATTCCAGAAGCAGTGGATCATGTTATTAAGGAAGAGTCCTAATTCTGTAAAATTTTGTAATCAAATGTTTTGATCATTGTTTTAATGAATGAATCTGTTAGCCTGTTAATTTTTTCTGGTTTTCAGATAAAAATAAGATAATACATTCACACAGTTTCTAGCATTCAAAATAACAATGCGCTCTATCGAATTTCCGATCTGCTGACGTGTCGTATTCTAGCTCACCACCTTTTCAGAAGTTCCGCCTCTCTTCCTCCGCAAAAACTATCATTCGATTAGCATATTTTCCTCAATAAAAGTCGTCCATCTCGGCTGTTTTCCTTCAGTTTCGTCCTCCACAATGTGGTCGACTTTTCCTCTTCTTCTTCTTCTCTCCTTCGTTGGAGCATCTTTTGGCCAACCGGATGATCCTGGATTCCACGAACCCTTTATTCTCAGCGACCGTATTCTCAGAATGAGTGTATTTTCTGATGGAGAGACTCTTCGTTTCCTGAAATCTATGAAAAACTCAATTGACTCTCGGAATGAGACTGCGATTTCTGAGCTATTCAGTCCAGATTTTGAGTTTAATTTATGCAAACGAATCATCAACAAACGTAAGTTACAGGAAAGGATATTCTGGGTTGGGCGGAATTACTGTACTTTAAAAGGGCCTGTTAGAATCCGTATCGGGAGATTTAGGGTACTGTAGTTTTCATTCCGTGGATAGTGGCTACTGCTACGGTAGCTGGAGTTTGGGTTACTGTAAGTTCGTCTCAAATATTGACATTTAAAGATATCTAGAAACTGTTGATCAGAGATACAGTACTCCGATTGTGAGATAAAGTATCTTATTTCGAGATTACTGTAGCTGAAATGTTCATGTTCCGGTATCTAGATTTAAAGGTACTTTTATCTAGATTACTGTTCCATTTATTGGTTCCTATGACCTTCTCAATACATTCAATGGCCATTCGAGTCTCCGCTCCACCCATCGGGAAGCCCCGCCCACCCCACATACCGTAACCATCGAGAACAATTTCTTTTTTGCAGAAATGATTGTATCTCTCCTCACAAAAGCTTCGTCTGATAACAAGTTCTTTTACAAACTGAAATCATCGGAATACGCGGAAAACGGAAGAATGAACTTCCATGTGATCATCGGATGGAATTCATCACCAGTTGAAGCAGAATTTTCTCTGGCTCGATACAAGAGACAACTGGTTTCTGGAAGAGTTTCGAAGTGCAAAATGAATCAATTTGTCAGTCAAAAGAAGCCAACGGATTGGAATGCATATTCAAATGCAAGAGTGTTTTTCGTAAAGGCTTTGAATGCTATCAAGAGTCAAAATGTTGAGAGGATTTCAGCTCTTTTTGACGAGAAGTTCAGACTGAGAGGATGTGAACAGGCGTATCTTAAAAGTGAATTCAAGGTTCAGAATTCATAATTTCAATTCCACGTTTACAGTTCAAGTCGTTGGAAAACTGAGTCATCTGGTTCCCGAGACTCCATTCCATTGGTCCATCGTATCCATCCGATCCCTTTCGGACAGTGAGACTGAATTGGTTGTTGAAGGAACTGCTTTCGGATATACTTTTCTGAAACTCGAATTGGTCATCTCTAGATTCTCGTCTGCTTTAATTCGTGGAAGAAGAATCGAATGTGACAGAAGGGAATTGAATGGGCAGAGTCAACATTTTTTGGGAAATCAGGAAAACGAGAACAACCGTTTCGCAAGATTCAATTTAGTGAATGAAGATGAAGAGAAGACCCAGAAGTTCCTAGGAAGAATGGCGAAATCAATTGAGTCGAGAGATTCAAAAACCATTTCTGGGTTGTTCGAAGAAACATTCGTCTTCTTTGGATGCCGAGGACCACTCAAAAAAGGTAAATAAGAGATAATCTTCAAATTGAAACTCATATTTTCCAGACAAATTCGTGGCATCTCTTCTCCAAATTCCATCTGGAACCAATTTCTCCTTCACTCTGAAATCTGCAAAACGAAAGATCGGACCCTACATCATATACACTGTGTCAGCTGCTGGTTTCGGACGCAAACCATTCGATTCCGAATTCATTTTGAACGACGAAAGTGATAAACTTGAATCTGGAACTGATTTGTCTTGTCATCGTGGATCCAGCAAACGTCGGGACTTTTTGCCACAGAACCAAGCCGAGGCGATTGTGAAAAATCATTTGGTCGAGGCGAGTAAAGCAGTGGAGACTAGAAATTCCATTGTGATTGGAACTATGTTTGATCCGAATTTCGAGTTTGACGGGTGCAAGGGAAACTATACAAAACGTAAGTATGCTGGTATCATGGGTTACTGTAGTCTGACGACAGAATTTTCCAGAACAAGTAGTCGCTCTCCTCAGTAGAATTCCACGTGGAAGACAGTTCTATTTCGCCTTCCAATATGCCAAATTCCTTTCCCCACCAGACAAAATCGAGTACTCTGTGATTGTTTTCGGATTCGATTCGAGAGGAATTCAAGCCACATTCGTTTTGAATAACAAAACACAAGCCCTTATCAGTGGAAATATCACGGATTGTCAGAAGATGAGATTCGGAAAATCGGAGTTCTCTTTCTCTCCAGAAATTGATGGAAGTCAAGGAAACATTCGTCAGAAACACTCCTTCCAGTCGGAAATTGCTTCAATGTACCCGAGAACTCGAGCCCAAATGTTCCTTGATAGATTGGCCACAGCAGTTGCGAAGAAAGACGAATTGATGTTTGCACTCTTCCAAACAGATTTCATCTTCAAAGGATGCGATAGAGACTATACCAAATGTAAGTAAGGATGGAAATCTAAAGTGAACATTTTGAATATTTCAGTGGAAGCAATGAGATGGCTCCAACAACTTCCAAGAGGAATAAGACCACGATTCACTATCATGTCAACCGATAAGATGGAAGAAATGCTCGCGATTTCTGTTGTGGCCAGTGGATTTGGAAACCCTCCGATGGAAGCTGGACTCGTTTTGAACTTGATGAGTGATCAATTGGTGTCTGGACATCGTTTGGAATGCCAAGATTTGAAACTTCATTGAAATGTGATTCGTGTTTGGAAATAAATGTTTATTATGCATTTCTGTTTAATGATTTCTTATTGAAAAGTAGAGAGAATACTTTCTCTCAGCCTGAAATGAGTTCAGAATTTTCCGAGATTTCAACAAATATCAATTTGAGATTGAAAGGAAAGAGAAGTCTTAAGAAATCTTAGTATTCGGACTTTCTGATTTTCCATTTAACACAGTTGAGAGGAAATTCACTCATTCTGAAGTGCAGCTCTTTAAAATTTTCCCAGACAACTCCCACTGGTCAAGAACCTTTTTTCAGGGAATCGTCCGAAAATCGGTTCGAGATTTGAAGGAAAGACACTTCCCAAGATTCGAATTCGCAAAATTGGTGTCTTTTCTCTGCTCTTTAATGCCATTTCATCTTAAAACCAATACGGTAGTAACCATGATTGAAATCTAAAATATTTTCTGTCGATTTCTATTTTACTCATTAAAGTTACTATCAATAATCCTAATGAAGATCAAGATTTGAATCGCTTCAGTCGTTTATTCCTACCAGAACCGTAAGTTTTGATCTCTTAGAATCTTTTCCATCCTATCAATTTGTGAAAGTTGTCGAGTTTATGCTGACAGACTTCACTCCACTATCATCATGATCAATGAGATCGTTCAATTCCCACTTTTATTTGTTAAATAATCACAACTTGATCTCTTGATTCTTTTCACAAGTCCCATCAATACTCTTGCTGACGTGTTTGATTCCAGCACGACGAGTGGAAGCGAGGGGCGCATGGGAAACTATGTAAATCGAATTATAGCCATTACGCGTGAGAATGGGAGTGCGGAGGAGGAGGAAAAGATGGTGAGTTGGAGAAGGACACGTCAGCTAAGGGAGCGTTTGGGGTTACGGTATTGTCGAAATAAAAAAAGTGATACCCGGTGTTTGCGGACTTAGTGCAAAATTTTAAAAATTAGCACTAAGTCCGCAAACACCGGGGTATCACTTTTTTTATTTCGACAATAGCTAGAGATTTCAATTGAAGAGTTAGAAGATTTCAGATTGAAGGATCGGCCGGATCAGAATGAATGATTTTGTTCGTAATTTTAGGTGAACGAATCAGAATTCAAAGCTTTGAAATCGAAGACCGTTGTTGACAAGGGAACCTTTTTCAGACACCGGTTGGGAATTTGATGAAACTTGGCACACATATACTTTCGAATGTGCTGAATTAAATGGCGTTGTCAGAATTTGCAGAGTTCTTCTCATTGGCTAGAAAACTCGATCTGAAAATTCTGGAAATCCAAGCCTCATTTTGTCCACGCGGCATCCCTCTCTTAACTCTCCTTTTCTCTATAGAAAAAACAGCGAAAATGGCGCAGTGGTTGTGAGGGGGTGCGGTGTCGGCAAGGTGGTGGGTACGGTTCCTCTCCCCGAAATTCTTTTTTTGCATTTTCGAATTTCATTTCAAAGTGGTTCTGATTAACTTAATATACATTTTTTGGATTTTGAATCGTCGAAAATCGATGATTGTGTGTTCAGGAAGCAGTTATGACAAAAAACGAAAACTTTTTTTCGCTTTCCGACCATCAAGAGGTGGACGAGGTAATTTTTTTCAAAAATAAAATTGTCTTTCATATGATTTGGTCAAATGAATAATTTCAAAAAAATTTTCAAAAAAACATTTTTACCTCGTCCACCTCTTGATGGTCGGAAAGCGAAAAAATTCCCGAAAAAAAGTTTTCGTTTTTTGTCATAACTGCTTCCAGAACACACAATCATCGATTTTCGACGATTCAAAATCCAAAAAATGTATATTAAGTTAATCAGAACCACTTTGAAATGAAATTCGAAAATGCAAAAAAAGAATTTCGGGGAGAGGAACCGTACCCACCACCTTGCCGACACCGCACCCCCTCACAACCACTGCCACAGGTGAACCGCGATGGATCCTATATGTGATCGCGCGGTGGCGTATATGCAGCTAGAAAGTACCAGGGTTGTGTCCTATATGTGTCCATATGGATCCACGCGCGGTCGGCCGAAAACGTGTGGCGCATATGGATCGTATATGGATCGCATATCAGCATTAATTCTACCAACCGTATTTGGTTGATTATTGTATATGAAACACTAGAAAGGCCAAATTCATTGTTGTGATTGTTATATAATGCTATCATGTTGTTTTACTTTTCCTTTTTCAACTTGTTCACTTTCCATTTCTCGGACTTATACATTTTCTCCATTTTTCTCAAAGTTCTTTCTTTTTTTTAAACAGATAATGGCAATACTTCGTGAAAAATTTAAAACTCCACACGATTTATATAAAGAATGATAAGTTAGTTTGACGGTAATAAAACAATTTTCGAGGTTTTCTTTGAACTTTGAAAGAATATGACACCCGCCGGTATACCCGTCGATGAAAATCGAAGTCCGGTATTTTGACTTTACTTCGGTATGACAAATACTTACCTTCTTACCTTTAAATCCACCTGAAAACTAATTTCTTATCATAACGAAGTAAAGAAAAACACAAGACTTGGATTTCTCAACGTAAAGTGAAACTCAAAGTTTCTTGAGAAAACGTCAAGTTTTCTATTGAAAAAATAAGTCTCCCTAAATTTAAATAACTTTCATTTTATATTTGAAGTTAGCCATTATCTGTTTTCTGCAAAAATAATGAAGAAAATCGGTGAAAAACTTCGAGAAACGGAGAAAATGGGCCCGGGCTTATTAAAAAAATGTCGCGTAGATTTACGGTAAACAACACGCCCAGGCGTAATTCCGGAGTGTCGTTGCGGCGGCCGGCCGCCAGGCTGAAATATGGACCATATATGGAACGTATATGGATACTATATGCACCCACGCGCGGCCAGTACACCGAAAAGACGACAGCACATATACGCCACACGCGCGGTCCACGTTTCATTTATGGACACATATAGGACGCTATATGCACACTTTCACATATAGGATCCATCGCGGTTCATCTGTGTGCGCCATTTTCGCTGTTTTTTCTATAGAGAAAAGGAGAGTTAAGAGAGGGATGCCGCGTGGACAAAATGAGGCTTGGATTTCCAGAATTTTCAGATCGAGTTTTCTAGCCAATGAGAAGAACTCTGCAAATTCTGACAACGCCATTTAATTCAGCACATTCGAAAGTATATGTGTGCCAAGTTTCATCAAATTCCCAACCGGTGTCTGAAAAAGGTTCCCTTGTGAGGTGCAGCAGGAACGAAAATGGGCCGAATAGAGTTTGGATTATTGGCAGTAGGAAGGATCAACTGGAACATTCAGAACCCTAATTTTCTCCAAAGTTGAATATTGAAAAAAATCATTGCGAGCTCAGCTTTTAGGTTTCAAAAGACTACACCCAGGAGGGCTGGATACGAACCATCTAAAAAAGGTGTTTGATTAACTTTTGAAATCGGCGAGAACGTCGAATTCCACGTGTCCAGCAAGTCGTATGAAGTGGATGCCGTGTTTTTCAAAACTGCTTCCATCGGATCTACGTCAGCTATCAGTGTGGATGAACCAATTGAGAAGTTTTCGTAAAGAGATGGGGCCTGGAAAATGAGACAACTTTGTGTTAGAATGATTTCATCGTCAAAAATTATTCCTATGAAAATATCATTTCTTTGAAAAGAAATTCACCTTATAAATCATTGTATGAACGAGTAAAAGGGCGGAGCAGAGAACGAAAAATGTTTTGAGTTTGGCAACTGCCAAATGACGAAAAGCCATCGATCATGAGTGACGGAGGAGCACGTGAAGGCTCGACCCAGAAGGGCTGTTTTCCGTTTTCATGAATTGAAAATACCGAAATTACAATAAGTAAGAAACTGATTCGGTCACTCGCACTCTCTCCCTTCTTAACCAGTTTTTTTTCGATTGGGCTCTATCGAATCCTCAGATGATGGTGAGATTCTTTCACTCTTTCGATCCGAATCCATCTCTACCGTATCCCATTCGGCCCTCCGATTGACGTGTCTGGCAATCAGAACTCAGATTTCAGATTCCAGAAACAGCGGAATGCCAAATTCAAGTTTCAACTTCCGGAAAGCTATCCATGAAACTGGATTTTTGTATAGTCTGTTGAATCAAGTCTTTTCATGACGAAGGCCTCTCACTCCAAATTAGTTCAATCGATAAAATTAGTTCAGATGATGGTCCAATTCCTCGACTTTTCAGTTTCGATCCTTCCCTATCGTATCTTTATCCGTCCCTCAGCTGGTGTGTTCTCCAATCAGCATTTTAGATCTCAAAAAACTCAGTAAGACCGTGTTTATATTCAAAATTACCAGAAATAACCCAATATACTTGTTTTGGATTATTTTTCTTCAATACACGCTCAAAGTGACGATCCGAACTCCCCGACTCTTCTGTTCCAATCCATCTCTACCGTATCCCAATCGCTCCTCTGTCTACGTGTCGCTCTCTAACTCTTCTTCCTTGAACTCTGCATCTTTTCCTTCTCTTTCCTCTCTCTTTTTCTGGAACGCTCCGCCCCTTTCCGCCTATAAATATCGGCGAATTTTTGAGAGAATTCAGTTCAGTCGTGTTCTCCCTACCATGTGGACGACACCTCTTATTCTCCTTCTTCTTTCATTCTACGGAATTTCTTCTGAATTCATCCCTGATGACCCTGAATTCGTTGATCACCTCTTTAATGGAATTATTCCACCAAGAGCTCATTTCAACGGATTCGTTGACCAGGATAACAATCGAAAAATCGTTGAGAAGTTCCTTGCCCGTGTGACACGTTCAATCGAATCCAAAGATGTGTCAATCATTAGTGGATTATTCCAACCTGGATTCATCTTCAAAGGATGCAAAGGAACATACAACAAACGTGAGTTTTGAAAAGACCATGTAACCAGAAACTTAATTATTTCAATTTCAGAACAAGTCATCGGAATGATCAGTCAGATTCCAGCTGGCACCAAATTCCATTTTGTCTTGAAGACAGTCGAGGATGCCGGTGACTCCATCAAGTACTCTGTATCTGTATCCGGATTCGGACCATCTCCATTGGAAGCTGAGTTCACTTTGAACAAGGTCGACCAACAATTGCATTGCGGAAGAATTCCAGCCTGCCAGAAGACCCACTTCCACGGATTCATTAGTCAGGAATCAGCCAAGGAAACTGTGACAAACTTCTTGACAAAACTGGAAGTTGCGTTCAAATCAAAGGACACTAACTCGATTACCAACTTCTTCAAACCATCTTTCGTCTTCGTTGGATGTATGGGAACATACAACAGAGAGCAATCGATTGAGCTGATTCAAATGATTCCTTCGGATTCAAAACTCGATTATTCATACAAATCAGTTGAAGACCTCGGAGAAACTATCAAGGCTACTGTATTGGCAAGTGGATTCAAAAGTTTCCACGTCGAGTTCGAGTTCGTTTTGAACAAGAAAGATCAACAAATCGAGAGTGCTCGCATGCCGGTTTGCCCAAAGAGAAGATTCAGTGGAGTGAATGGAGCTGAAGTTCAATTAGGCTTTTCCAGTCAAGAGTCTTCCAGAGCTGTCATTGAGAGATTCCTCGGCCGTTTGACTCGATCAATTGAAGCCAAGAGCATCAAAGCCCTTCTTGATCTCTTCCAAGGCGGATTCATGTACAGGGGTTGCAAAGGAAGATACAATAGATGTAAGTACTCATTTGAGGCATTCAACCATTTTTAATTTCTCAATTTCAGATGTAATCATCGATATGATCACCAAACTCCCAGCTGGAACCAAGGTCAACTTCGCTCTCAAGGCCGTCAAAGAACTTACATTCACTATCAAATACACCGTCGCTATGACCGGATTTGGACCATCCACGGTTGATGCTTACTTCTATTACAGCAAATATAACGACCGTTTGCAATCTGGAGAAACTGTGAGCTGCCCATGGCCAGGACTCTATTGAGATGTGTCTTCTTTTCAATAAACTTGTCGAACATTCATCTAGTTTTGTTGAAATTTCAGATCACAGTTGAAATTAGAACACATGATTCGAGAATCTTCAATATCGAAGTTTTCAAGGCTCTCCTTTGTTAGTTTTCGAGGTCCGTGAAAAGTTGGTATGACTGTCGAAAGTTCTATAACTGGCTGAAAATCAATACTAATTTAACAAAGGTTAGCTTGAGTTTTCTCAAACTGGTACAATAAGCATTCATTCGATACTCTACAGAAACTCTCTAAAAACAAATACTATAATAACACGCATTTAAGTAGAAACTGCCTTTTGGAAGACATGGAAGATCAGAAGTTCGCGATACTGAAATGGTTTCTCTCAGTCCGTTATAAATATAGGTATGCTTTAATCTTACAATCAGACAATGTTACATTCCTACTTTTCTACCACTTCATTAACTCTTGAGGAATCACAGTTTATGGTCTTATGATGCTGCACAAGCATTAAACTGGAAAAAGTGAAACTTTAATAGAGTGTAGAGTTACAATAACCCAAAAAAAGTCATTTCAAATTGTTCAAAGGTAGATTACTTTAAAAATCAATCTAATATGAACTCAGCTTCTACAAAACTACTTTTCTTTTCTGATGATCAGATTGTTCACCGATCAGTGGTTCATCTTTTCCTCTCAATACATCAACTCCTGGGGAATCATAGTTCATAGATGTGTCGTCCTCATTGCAGTTGCTTGTGCTTGAGAAGTGGACTTTTTTGAGAGTGAGAATGAATGAAGTTTGAGTTATGACGATTGGAAGTATACAGATGAAATGAACACGTGGAAATGATGAGTTAAAGTGAAACACGTCGCTGCGTGTTCCATCAGAAGGGATTATCATGCAGGGCTCGGCCTGTGTTGGACTGAAAAACTTGGAGCTCTCGAAATGCCCCCTTCTACTGAGTCTAGAGTTATAATAACCGAAAAACTCATTGCGGATTGTTCAAAGATAGATTACTTCGCAAACTAATCTAATATGAATTCAGTTTCTACAATACTACTTCTCTTTTCTGATGACCCAATTGTTCACCGATCTGGTCCATTTTCCCTTTCAAATACATCAACTCCTGAGGAATCATAGTTCATGATTTTATGAACAAGCATTAAACTGGAAAAAAGAAAGGAGTCTCAGTTTATGTATGGGAAACCAATAAAACGAAATATTTCCGGTTTTATGAAGGAGTACGGTAGATGGGAACGAGGCGGTGATAAGCTGGAAGAGATCAGAAGATCGTTCGAGGATACTGTAGAAGTGAGATGGAGTAAGAAGAATTATCAGGTATACGGTAGGCATGGAACAGTGTAACTTTTCTTCGACGGTATAAAAACCAATGTTTAATGCTTAGAATCTTTATTATTGAATAGTATCAATAGAAAACAGCGAATCTTCTAGCTGGACAGGAGGAGATTCTGCCGGATTTCAACACATGCTTGAAGTGACAATAGACGAATTCAGCCTCGATTGGGTCTTTCGAAGGAAGGGAAACGGAGACGGTGTACTCGATTTGTCCTTGAGAATTAAATTTAGAAGACTTCAGTTTGAACTCCAGGTTGTACTCGGGAGGGATTGAGGTGATCTTCTTGACGGTGTCATCTGGAATGAATAGGAATGAGAAATACAATCATCTTCTGATTAGCTCTAACCTTTAGTGTATGTTCCTTGACATCCCTTGAAGGTGAATGTATCATCGAAATACTCTCCGATCTTTTTAGGATCACGAGAGAGAATGGTTCGTTTCATGCCGTCCAGGAGTTCTTGCACGATTGAATCTGAACTCAGTGGATCACCTCCGCTTGATCTTCCAATGATGAGATGCGGCGAACGTTCTCCGGATCTTTCAGATTCACAACTTGGACGACGTCCTGACTTCAAAACGTTTCTGTATGGGCAGAATACGAACTCGTAGTCAGTGTCTGGTCGTGAAAAAACAGAGATTGTGACGGTAAAGATGATTTGTCCCTGGTTGTTCCATACAGCTGTTTTCAGATTAAGTCCGACGTTCAGTAATTTGGGAATCGTAGCAAACTTCTCGATAACGTCCTCTGAAATGTAGAGATTGAAATTAGAAATTGACAGAATATGTCAAAGAAAATGACAATCCTCTGACACTACTCACTTTTGTAGTACACTTCAGGACAATCTTGGAAACGGAAATTATCGTCGAAGAGTTTGGCCAGTTCAGTAACATTACGAGCGTCAATCACTTGTCTCATTTGTTCGACGAATTTGGACATGATCGAGTTCGGGTCTTCTGGTTGGGGTCCAACAAACGAATTTCCGTGGAATCTCGGTGGAATGTTTCCAATGTTGTCGTGAGCAATGAATCCGTGGAAGTGGGTCTTCTGGCAGGCTGGAATTCTTCCGCAATGCAATTGTTGGTCGACCTTGTTCAAAGTGAACTCAGCATCCAATGGAGATGGTCCGAATCCGGATACAGATACAGAGTACTTGATGGAGTCACCGGCATCCTCGACTGTCTTCAAGACGAAATGGAAATTGGTGCCAGCTGGAATCTGACTGATCATTCCGATGACTTGTTCTGAAATTGAAATAATTAAGTTTCTGGTTACATGGTCTTTTCAAAACTCACGTTTGTTGTATGTTCCTTTGCATCCTTTGAAGATGAATCCAGGTTGGAATAATCCACTAATGATTGACACATCTTTGGATTCGATTGAACGTGTCACACGGTCAAGGAACTTCTCAACGACTTCTCGATTGTTATCCTGGGCGACGAATCCGTGGAAATGAGCTCTTGGTGGAATAATTCCATTGAAGAGGTGATCGACGAATTCAGGGTCATCAGGGATGAATTCAGAATAAATTCCGAGGACAGAAAGAAGAAGGAGAATAAGAGGTGTCGTCCACATGGTAGGGAGAACACGACTGAACTGAATTCTCTCAAAAATTCGCCGATATTTATAGGCGGAAAGGGGCGGAGCTTTCCAGAAAGAGAGAGAGGAAAGAGAAGGAAAAGATGAGGGGCGAACGGGGCATGGGAAAGTATGAAAATCGAAATATATCTGTTCCACTGGGAAGTGGTAACGCGGGGGAGGAACGGTGGTCAGTTGGAACAGGTCACGTCAGCGCTCAGGGACCAAGTACAGTAGGATGAAGATGGAATCGAAGGGGAAACGGGGGTGTCGTCGATCCTATTAGGACATTTCATCGGGAATATGTGAAGAACCTCATGAAAGTGGACGGGGGCGACACGTAGACAGAAGTGCGATTGGGATACGGTAGACATGGATTGGAACTGAAGAGTCGGTGGGCTCGGATCATTACTTTTAGTGTGAACTGAAAATAAACTGTCCGAAAATTAAGTTTATTTTGTGATTTCCTGTAAATTTTGGATCTATCAGGGTCTTCCGGAGTTTAAGGGATCAGAAATCCGGGTTCTGGTGGTTATTGCACACTTCCGTTGAAGCAACCATAGAAATACGATGGTGAATTATCGAAACTGAAAAGTCGAGGAATCGGACCATCATCTGAACTAATTTCATCGATTGAACTGATTTGGAGTGAGAGGCCTTCGTCATGACAAGACTTAATTCAACAAACTATACAAAAATCCAGTTTCATGGAATGCTTTCCGGAGGTTGAAACTTGAATATAACCTTTCGCTGTTTCTGGAATCTGGAATCTGAAATCTGAGTTCTGATTGTTAGACAAGTCAATCAGAGAATCAAATGGGATACGGCACAGATGGACTCATATCGAAGAGTGAAAAGATCTAATTATCATCTGAGGATTCGACGGAGCCTAATTGAAGTAAATTGGTTAAGAAGAGAGAAAGCCGGTGTCCGAATCAGTTTCTTACTTATTTTAATTTCTGTATTTTCCATTCATGAAAACGGAAAACATTTCTCCTGGGTCGTTTCTGTAGTCTTCTGAAACCTAAATGGTGAACTCTCAATGTTTTTTTTCAGTATTCAACTTTGGAGAAAATTAGGGTCCTAAATGTTCCAGTTGATCCTTCCTACTGCCAATAATCCTAACTCTAATCGGACCATTTTCGTTCCTGCCGCACCTCAACAACTCCTTGTTCAGAGCTATGAATTCTGATTCGTTTGCCAAAAAATACGAAAAAATCCTTCATTCTGATCCGGCCGATCCTTCAATCCAAGTTCCTAACTCTTCAATTCCAATCTATAGCTACCGTAACCCTCTCTCAGCTGACGTGTCCTTCTCCAACTCACCATCTTTTCCTCCTCCTCCGCACTCCCATTCTCACGCGTAATGGCTATAATTCGATTTACATAGTTTCCCATGCGCCCCTCGCTTTGTGATGGAATTGAAAGATACGTCAGCTCGAAAATGGTCGAACGGTATACGGTAGAGATGGATTGGAACTGAAGAGTCGGGGGGCTCAGACCATCACCTTGAGTGTGGACTGAAGAAAAACTGTCCGAAAATCATGTTTATTGGGGAGCTGACCACTTTTTATTGTGTCAACTGCACTATGACCGATTCAAGAAAGGACTATCATTTAGATAAATCACTGATCAGAACATGTTCGAATAAATCATTGCACCTTATAATTAGTTACTTTTTTTATCCTGGACTGCTGAGGTCAACAATCGCAAACACAGGTTATAAATTCTTATTTCTTATGCTAGATTCTCAACTTCGGAAGATATCATATTGTTTCAGTGCTCATTGGAAAATGTCAGATAAGGACCTCGAAACCATAAAATTGTTTTTTTGCAGATTTCTGTATTTCCGAGTGTGCAGATTTAGAATTCAAATTATCAGCTACCTTGTTCACTTTCATGAGGTCCTCCACATGTCGCCGATGAACTGTCCGAATAGGATCGACGATACCCCCGTTTAACCTTCGATGACAGTTTTATCATACCGTACTTGATCCTTAATCTGTTCCAACTGACCGCCAATCCTTGCCCGCTTTCCCGTTTCCCGGATCTATAATTCAATTTGCATAGTTTCCCAATCACCGGTCGCCCCCTCGAATCCATCTCTACCGTATTACATTTCGAGCTGACGTGTCGCTCTACAACTCTGCATCTTTTCCTTCTCTTTCCTCTCTTTCTTTTTGGAAAGCTCCGCCCTTTTCCGCCTATAAATATCGGCGAATTTTTGAGAGAATTCAGTTCAGTCGTGTTCTCCCTACCATGTGGACGACACCTCTTATTCCCCTTCTTCTTTCATTCTACGGAATTTCTTCTGAATTCATCCCTGATGACCCTGAATTCGTCGATCACCTCTTCAACGGAATTATTCCACCAAGAGCTCATTTCCACGGATTCGTCGCCCAGGATAACAATCGAGAAGTCGTTGAGAAGTTCCTTGCCCGTGTGACACGTTCAATCGAATCCAAAGATGTGTCAATCATTAGTGGATTATTCCAACCTGGATTCATCTTCAAAGGATGCAAAGGAACATACAACAAACGTGAGTTTTGAGAAGACCATGTAACCAGAAACTTAATTATTTCATTTTCAGAACAAGTCGTCGGAATGATCAGTCAGATTCCAGCTGGCACCAAATTCCATTTCGTCTTGAAGACAGTCGAGGATGCCGGTGACTCCATCAAGTACTCTGTATCTGTATCCGGATTCGGACCATCTCCATTGGATGCTGAGTTCACTTTGAACAAGGTCGACCAACAATTGCATTGCGGAAGAATTCCAGCCTGCCAGAAGACCCACTTCCACGGATTCATTGCTCACGACAACATTGGAAACATTCCACCGAGATTCCACGGAAATTCGTTTGGGAGATTCGCTGATTTCTATTGATTCTATTCAATAATAAAGATTCTAAGCATTAAACATTGGTTTTTGTAATGTGAAAAACCATCATAAAGCCCTGAATTTTCCTTCCTTGAGAGTTGATGCATTGAGGAAAACGATGGATCAGATCGGTATACAATCGGATCATCAGAAAATAGATGTAGTATTGTAGACGCTGAATTCATATTTGATTGATTTTTGAAGTAATCTATCTTTGAACAATCCGAAATGAGTTTTTAGGGTTATTGTAACTCTAGACTCAGTAGAAGGTTTCGAGAGCTCACTGTCAGTCATTCAGGTTTTACAGTACAACACAGCTTGATAACCCCTTCTGATGGAACACACGCAGCGGCGTGTTGTACTTCATCTCATCATTTCCACGTGTTCATTTCTTCTGTACACTCTGTACAACTCAAATTTCATTCATTCTCACCCTCAGAAAAGTCAACTTCTCAAGCACAAGCAACTGCAATGAGGACGACTCATCTTATTCTCCTTCTACTCTCGTTCCTCGGATTGTCTTCTGCCTTCGTGCAAGATGATCCAGGACATCAACTCTTCAAGAAAAACAATCCATCGAGAAGCAGTTTACGAAAATTTGGTCCGAATGACGCTAGATCAGCTGTTGAGAAGTTTCTCGCTCGTATGACTTCATCGATTGAATCGAAAGACACCTCTATAATTGATGGCCTCTTTCAACCTGGATTCATCTTCAAAGGTTGCAGAGGAAATTACACAAAACGTTAGTTCCAATAGAATTCTTTAGCTCTAGCTCGCATTTTCTGTTACAGAACAAGTGGTGGGAATGGTCACCCGAATCCCAGCTGCTACCAAGATTGATTTTGTCCTGAAGACTGTTGAAGATTTTGGTGAATCCATCAAGTATACCGTAACTGTATCCGGATTCGGGGAATCTTCGTTGGAAGCTGAGTTCACTTTGAACAAAGTCGACCAACAGTTGCAGAACGGAAGTATTCCAAAATGCAAGAAATCCTTCATCAGACGTTCACAACTTCCCGTCCGTCATGACCCTAATCACACTTTCCGCAACATCGTCCGCCGTCTGAATATAATCATTGCATCTCGTGACACCACATCCATCTCCAAACTTTTCGACAAAGATTTCGAGTTCACATCGTGTCCGCAAGTCTATAATCTAGGTACCGTCGTGTATGTTTCTGTGGATACTAATCTTCATTTTTCAGCACGCTTTATCGTAGACATTATCAATCTTCCTTACAACATTGAAGTCACTTACAAATTGCTTAGTTCTAAATGGACTGAAGAAGGATTTATCGACGGATATGTCTCGATTAATGTTCAAAAAATTGGGTCCATTCATGCAACATTTGTTTATAACCCAGAGAGAAAAGTGTTGATGTCTGGAAAGAAGGATTGTGAGGCTTCGAGAAAGTTCGGAGGCTCGAAGAGAGCACTTTTGGCCAATAGAAAGGAAACTAACTCGACAAAAATCGTTGAGAGATTTCTGGATTCATTGAAGGAGATCGTTGATACAAGGGATCCAGGCAATATTGGAACATTCCTCGACGATGAATTTGTCTTCAGGGGATGCCGTGGACACTATGACAAAAGTGAGTTGAGATACTGGAGTAGAAATTTCCTCACTTTTCTTTATTCTTCAGATGAAGCCTCAAAGAAAATCAGTTCGATCCCTGTCGAAGAATCTCTGAAATTCGAATTGAAATCTACAAAATACAATTCTGAAAAAGGACAAATCGAGTTCATTCTATCAGTCTCTTTCCTCTCGAAGAATCCAATCGAGGCTGAATTTGTCTATTGTCCATACAAGAACGTGCTGAAATCTGGGAAAATTCTCAGCTGTCCGGCTGAAAGATTTCAAAAATTGAACTAACATGTTTCTGAAAAAATTAATAAAGTTTTTTGAATAACGGTATGTTCTCGTAGTAATAATAATTTCTATTCGAATTCAGATACGGTTCAGAGTTCAAAACACAGTATTACAGTTCCAGCATAAAATTTTAAGAGTCTAGTAATCTAAGATTAAATCACATTGTTCTGAATGATGTTTTGATCTTCGATTACTAGACTCGATCCTATTCCTGGAATCTAGAACTCAAGGTTCACAATCCACATTCCGAAACACAAAAGTGATGGTTCTGGGGATATTCATTCAGCATCTTGATTCTGAAGTAAAATTGGAAAACAAGAGTCTAAGAAAGATTGTTGTTCGAAATCTCGGGTCTGAACTCCAAATTCTAAAATCTTAGATCTCAAAACTCGAAACTCACTGTATTTTTCAGATTTTGAAATGCTAGATAAGAATTCAAACCCCTTAATATGGAATTCAGTTGTGAAGCCTCATTTTTCTTTGACTCTCCCCTCCATTCCCACAGATCTTTTGACTCCTTCATCAATCATTCAACACTGATAATGATGTACTTCCAGCTCACCACCCCCTCGTCCCCATTTCCTACAGTATACCATCATAAAAGATACCATTTGATTAGCATATTTTCCTCAATAAAAGGCGACCATCTCAGCAGTTTTCCTTCAGTCTCGTCTTCCACGATGTGGTTGACCACTATTCCTCTCCTTCTTATTATTTTCTTCGTTGGAGCGTCTTTCGGCCAACCGGATGATCCTGGATTCGAAGGACCCGCATTTCTCGAAAAATCGGAAGAAAGAGGGTTCCGTGACGTGCCTTCTCAACATCCCGGCTTGGCTCCGCCCCCGTTATCACCGGAAACCTCTATCAATTTGGATGACGGAGCAGAAAATGATGGATCCAGATGGATAGTCGAAAATTATTTGGCGAAACTGAACAGAGCAATTGCTACGAGAGAGTACGAGGTTATAGCAGATTATTTCTGGAACGGATTCGTCTACTATGCATGTAATGGAACCTATCAAAAAGGTGAGCGAACTCCCGTGGTTTTACAGAACTCCACGTGTATCTCGGTAATATCCATTTGATTTCCAGACACCGTCGTCAATATGTTGGTCCAATACCCTCGTGAATCGAAAATGGAGGTAAACATCACTTCCTCGAAGTTCCGAAACTACAACGTCGACATTGATTATACTGTAGCTGTACGTGGATTCGGTTCAGCTGAATTGATCTCTCAGTTCCATTTGTATCGAGCTGAAATCGGAAGTTTCTGGAGACTCACATCTGGGAAAACTCCAAGTTGTCCGAGCCGTTTGACCAAAAACTTTTTGGGAAACTCGTCTAATTCTGAAACTCCGGAGAAAGCGACCGAGCAGTTTTTGATTAAAATAAAAAGATCCATTGAGTCGAAAGATTACTTCAATATCGCAGGACTTTTCAAGCCAAATTTTATGTTTACTGGCTGCGAAAGAGTCTATAACAAAGGTACGTACATCTGGACATAAGGACTCTTCATGAAACAATCAGGTTTACAGCTCAAATCGTTGGAAGCCTGATGAATCTTCCACCTGCAGGCAAGCATAATGTCACAATAAAGCATGCTGAAAAGCTCGGATCAGTCATCACATACACTATCGTAATCACTAAATCTGAATCGGATCCTATCGAAGTTGAATTCTTTTTGGATACGAATGAGCAACAACTGATTCGTGGAAATGTCACATCTTGCAAATCCAATGGAAGTCTAGTCACTGTCAAAAAGTTTTTGTTACTTTTGAGAGAAGTTATCAAGGGAAGAAATGCTGCATTGATTGGAGATATGTTCTTGGATTCTTTCAAGTTTTATGGATGTAAAGCAAATTATGATAAGGGTGAGTTCTGGGAGTTAGAATTGAAAACTCAAAAAATATCAACTTCAGCTGAAGTCGTTGACATGCTCCTGAAACTTCCTCCAAGTCTCCCGATGACGATGACGATAAAATCTTCGAAATACACCGACGAAGGAATTGAGTATACTGTAGTCATTGGAGGAGTTCTCCCAAATGACTATGTTGCTGTCTTCAATCTTTACTTGAAGCCAGGCGTTGGAAATCACTGGAGACTTAGTTCAGGTGAAAGGAAGAAGTGTGATGGACTTCATCCCCACTTCGGACAGTTGGAATCTACAAAACGACACTTTGCACTGGATAACCCATCAACTGTTGTCAATACTTTCTTGATGATGATGACTGAAGCTATTGAGTCTAAGAATTCTTCGAGCATTGCTGATTTATTCGTGGCAGAATTTAGTTTCAGAGGATGCAAGGGAACTTATTCGACAGGTAAAAGAAAGTGTCAGTGCCAGATTTCACAAAAATAATAAATTTGCAGATCAAGTCGTGGCAATGATCTTGAAATTCTCTGCCGAAACTGACTTTTTCTACTCAATCGAAGTTGTGGAGGACCGAGGAAACACTGTTGTTTACAATGCGAAAATTTCGGGATTTGGTGAAGCTCAATTCGTTTTGAACACCAACAATCAACAACTCGAATCCGGAAGAATCACGTATTGTTACAAGAACTTCCATTTCTTTCATTGAGATTATTTCAATTTGAAGTAAATTATTGTATTCCTATTATTGCTTCAGTTTCAAAATTTCCAAATAGTAGTTTGAGAACTGAAAAAAGAAGTCTAGATTTAACTTTTCATTTCCGATGAATGATATTCTCTCTAACTGCCAGATATTAGAAACTAGTGTGAAGCTACGAAGTGTTGTGAAACAGCTACGCGACCGTTGTGCACCCAGAACATTATCGTCCAAGTTTTGAGATGTCCGGCAGGTAACTCATGTCCAATCTGAAATTTCTTTCAAAAATAACAAAGAAACAATTGGTTAACAAGTTGATAATGTTTTCATTCGGGGGTTTGATGACACATTTTGGGTACAAAATTGATATAAAGGTGTTAAAAGTTCTTCTTCTTCTTCTTTTATTATTTTAGTTTATTTTCTTAATATTTTCTCGCATCTCTCTTAGATTATTTTGGAATATGATTCAAATCGGCTTCTCGAGTCCAACGGTAATCTGGTGCACCAGGAGAATAGCAGGTGTTGTCATGCATAACATCTCCATCAGTCCAGTACATTATGTAGAAATTACACATCTCATCCTCTCCAGTTGCTCCCATTGAAATGTCGCGATTTTCATTGTTATTCATGACACATCTGGCAGTTACCATATCTCCTTGCTGAATTGTCATCGACGAATCTTCGACTGGAACGAACATCTGTGGAAGTTGTGGGTCTCTCTTTCCAATCAATTCCCAATGATCCTCTTGTTTCTCATCTTCCTTAACCAACCATCCACTGACTTCTTTTCCATGACGATGAGTATGAGTACGGTAGGCAAATGGATGCATCACAACGTCCTCTTCAATGACACAGGCGGTTTCGAATGACTCGGTCTTGTTCTTTGGAAGAGTTCCTCCGGTGACCAAGAGCATTGTAGCAGCAAGTTTCGGTTGGGGTTCTTCGGTGTGAGTGATTTCAAGACCTGTCTCATCTGGTTCTTGTTTTGAGTGCATGTAGTGGACCTGCATGACCAAATGACGGATGTTACTCAAACCTCCAACTTGGAATCCAACGTCTGGAAATTATATTTGAAATATTTGGAATTTTGGGTGATTTGAAATAAGTTTCTAAAAGTGGCCTCATGTTTGCATGCTTCAGATCTCCAGGTAGAGTCCCCATACAACGTCAAATCCTCTCACCTTTTGGCAACTCGAGTGGTGGTGCATCCAGAGCCCAGGCATAGAGAATCGCAGGTTTGCTTCCACAAGTTGGTGCACGCGGGAGCTCATCATCTGGCTTATTCATCTCTCCACAATCCCAAACAAGTTCTTCACTTCCTGGTTCCTCACATCCGAATAGAAGGATATGATGGGCGGTTCCTTTGGTGGTCAGAGCTTTGAATCCGGTCAGATAGTTCTCTTGGTCACTCAATTCAAGTGAGGTACACAAGTAGGAGTCGGCCTGGAAAAGGAGAAAACTTTACTTTTATTCTTTGGACTCAGTCAGGTCAACATTCCATCCAAGTCATGTGATTTCCTCCGGATTATAAACCCCTCAAAGAATGAGGTTGCTCTACCCTTTTTCTCTTCATTTTCCTCGTCAAAAGACCACATTTGACACACACAAAAAACCAATCAGTCACACAATTTCGGCCGTCGTGAAATGTTATAGCTTTTTATCCCGTTGCTTGGAAACTAGAACAAACTTCAAGATCAATTCGTAAAAAAAACGGGAAAACGGGAGGTTCCAGGAATCCGGCCAGTCGGCTATAAATTATTGAATATAAAATGAGATAAGGTGACGTCAGAAAAAAACGGAAAACTCGAGAAGCTTCTGTGAAACGGAAGATTATCATGTCATATAATGAAAGATAATCCCTAATGGGATGAACATTCTAGAAGTTATGATTCATCTCAAAGAATAAGAAAACAAAGAGAAATGCCACCATAAGCAGGTGCAAAATCCAAAAAGTTTGGACAGCTAAATGTTTTACGTAAGCTCTAAGACTCTAGGCGGTTCTATTCAGTGCAAAAGAATCAGGATTTGGGAAATGAGATCCAATTATTTAGAGTACTCCGCTATCTAAAGACTATTCTCTTTAAAACCTTCTCAAATCTACGAGACCTATGACGTCACTTTTCTCAAAACTCTAAACTTGTAGAATGTCTGTAATTCGAACTCCTTTTCAAAATGAACTCAGATAATTGATACTAAACGTGAGACCCAATCATCTCCTGAAAATTCTCACAATTTTTTACCGGAACCTCTAATTTTCTCACCTACAATTAACCTCTCTCACACTCTCTTTATCTTTAAATTTCCCATGCAATTACCTCTGGAACGACTCCAGGCATTCGGATCTGTGACGTTGTTGCATCACAAAACGTGGCAATCGCCACCAATAAGATGGCGCATGACGAGAGGTAATAGAGGCGCGGCATTCGAAGGGGGAGCCGCGCGAAGACTGAAAGAGCCCTCACATCGATTTGCTCTCTCTTCCCTCTAGCCTCCGTCACGTATTCTGAGTCTCTCACGTCTTCTGAATACTCTCGACGTCTTCTCTTTTACATGGGAGGAAAGGGGGCGGTGTCTCTTGAAAAGGAAAAAGAAGAAAACAGAAAAGAGCAGATGAAAGTAGAAGAGTGGACGGGAGACTGAAAAAAGCACGTAACTGGGATGTGACGCGTGTTCTCGCTTCTTTCAATGGAGCCAAAGAAAGAGAAGAAGAAAAAGGAAACGAAGAAAAGTGAGATGAGAAAGGAGAAGGCGATGTCGTTGGTGTTTTTGCAGAAGAAGTTGGGAATTTAGGTTTAAAAATAAATTCTCAAAGCTTTAAGAGACGTCTTGAAAAATAGAAAAAAGAAGTGGGAGTCATAATTTCGTCAAAGGTGCACCAGAAAATTTGAACATTTCTGATAAGGGATACTGTAAGGACAGCTTTATGAATGAAATGACATCAATATTTATTCGGGGAAATTTCATGATTTCAACGAGTCGTTGACATTTCTGGACATTTCGATTTCTTCTACTTCTTAGTTATTTGATTCATCTTCTCTTTCATTCTTCTATTCTTTTTGCAAAAACGGCAACATGTGAATTCCGAATTGATTGAGATGGATAAGAACGAAGAGAATCAAGAAAAGAGTCCATACGGCAATCATTACCCAATAAATTATTTTGACACGTTTCTGAAAAAAGTTGAAAATTTCAAGCTTCAAAGTCTCTGAGTAGATGAAACTCACAATCTTCTTCTTCAATTTCTTCACTTTTGGTTTGTCAATACGATGCTTCTTCGATTCCGATGGATCAGAATCTGGCAATTCCTGAACTCCGTCTCCAACCATTTCTCCAACTGGTGGTTTACCACTATCTACTCCGTTATCCGTTGGAGTTGTCTGATGAAGTGGGGGAATCTGTTGTTGTTGTTGTTGCTGTTGAAATTGTGGTTGTCCTGGAGGCGGTGGTGGTGGTGCAACTGCTCCAAAATTTCCTCCTGGCGGAGCATTCGGATCCATATTCACGTAGGGAAGACCGCCCAAATTCTGATAATTGTCATCACCGGACGAACGAAGTGGATCATTTGGAACATTTGCTGCATCATATGGATCTGCCATTCTTCTTTCGTTTTCAGCAGATGTTTTATTCCTCTTTTATAGATTGGTTTTACCGTCGTTCCGTTGATTCAAGCAAAACACAGAAATGATTGATTTCTCGGAGAATCGAAGACGTGAAAATGGGAAATTATACAGAAAAACACGAAAGGCTAGTTCACAGAAATACTTTATTCTGCGTCAGTTTTCTTGAAAACAACCTTCATTTTTATTCCGAAACCTGTCATTTCCTTATTTTTCTGCCTACAAGAAGTACATCTTCTATAGTGAGTTTTGGTCGGACTCCTTACTCAAATTCCATGAGAATATTTCAGACTCTCGTTTCTGAAAGTGATGCAGAAACATAACCAAACAAAGAAAAGCAATCCAACTGCTCACAGTGGTCGTCCTAAAAAAGATAAAGATTCAAAGGACACAAAAAAGTCGAAAAATACGAAAACTGGCAGACGAACTCCATCGAATACAAAAGGGAAGAATCTGACTAATTCAATGTCCTCAACGGATACAGTCACACCTCTCAAAACTGCCGAAGAATCGAAATCAGCTGATAATAATAAGAAATTGGTGACGAAACAGAGACAACCGCGAGAGAAAGAATTGAAATTGGAACCGACTCAAGAAGATGTTCCAGTTGAGAAGAAGGTTGAGAAGAAAGAAGAGAAAAAGAAGGAAGAAGATGCACAGAGTGGAATGGAAGTTATAGTGAAAGATGATAAGAAACCTGTCAAAATGGACGATGGGTATGAAGATTTTGGACCGGGAGCTGCTTGATTTTCAACTAATAAAATGTTTTGTTCTTTTTTTTCTTTATCAGAAGAATATTTGGAGTGGTTTTGCTTCTTGTCGGGGCAGATAACTAGGGAAGGCCCTCGGGTCAGTCTGGAGTTATGGGACGTGACCTATATCATTGGAAAGCTAGGAAAACGCTGATTCCAAACACATATTCAGTTTTTGCCCTCAAGGCCTATTATTCGAGAAGAAGAAGAGGTAAATTGTTTTTTTAACACGACAAATTACAAGTTTCTTTATTCATAATTACTTATATCTTTCTTTCCTAGCCCATATTCGATTTGGCTTCTTTTTTATTGAAAGCATCAAGTCGGTTCTTATAAATCTTCTCGTCAGCGAAGCAATTGATTGAACATTCCTGAAAAACGAAATGTGTGCAAATTAAGTGTTCAGTTCAAATGACAAACTAACTAACCATATTCTTGTAGACATGCATCACTGCACCCAAATTATCAAAGTGTCCACAATAACTTGGAGCTGAGAAAATGGTGACGAGTTTCTTGTTGGAAAAGAACTCATAGCCGTCCATGACGATTTGATGAGCACGAACAACCATATCCACATTAAGAGTTTCCAACCATTCATCGAGAGCCGCTGGTCCGAAAATACGCCCGGCGCCTCGTGGAGAGTCAGCATACATTCCTTCATCGACACAGTTCGATGGATCAGCCCAACACAAATCAGACATGACACCTATATCCGGAATATCGAATGGACGTTCCAGTGTTTCGAGTTGTCTGAAATTTTATTTGGAAATCTCAAGATGACATTGCTGACAATTTCCGTTTCTCTAGCTCCATTTCCAAATTAAAATCTTACGCAAGATCTCGCAAATCCTCTGAAATCCCACCATGCATACAGACAATCCGTTTTCCGACAGTTGCACAAATTGGCATACAATTGAATGCATATTGAAATGCTTCATACAAATTTATAGAGAATCTTCTGGTGCACTCGAAATAGAAACCATATTGAGTGTTGACTGCACGAGACTCGTGATTTCCACGAAGAAGAAAGATCTTATCTGGATAAAGAAGACGAAGAGCGAATAGGAGAGAAATCGTTTCGATGGAAAATGGTCCACGGTCCACGTAGTCGCCGAGGAACAGATATCTAAAAGACAATACTATGACTCTCTGCTTGCTTGATCTAACCTTTGTGGAGTCGGTTGTTCTTTTGGCTCCTTCGAAGCGCCTTTCTCTACTGGAAAATGAGGAGGAAAGAAGAAAGTAGCGAACAGCTGACACAAGTCCTCAAACTGTCCATGAATATCTCCACATATAGTTATCGATGGTTCAATCTGAACTTATTCAGACTCCTTTTTGTCCAGATGTCCAGCTACTCCTCACCTCTAAACAAACTCTATCCATCCAAAATGCTTCTCTTGCCCTATAACACAACTCAATATATTCTTTCTCTTCTATCAACGATTGACAATTTCCAGGACACCAATCATCGACTAAACGGTTTATAATTGAACGGAGGAATTCGTATACTTTTCCATTCGTTGGCACCTCAGACCCCTCTCCATCTGGAAGACCTTCGGCTCCTCCGAGAGGAAAATCGATTTCAGCCATTTTTGAATGGCTTTGTAATAGGAAATAATGAAATTTTCGAATATTTGGAGAACTGTTTAACACGTGTATTTACGTTTATGAAAAAAAAATTTTCAGTTGAATATATGGTATAGAAATTGAACCGAATTGAAACAGCTTTGTTTCCGTGTTTTAGCACCAACACTTCCAATTCTGGATTCCGTTATTGATTTTGACTATGAATCGCATGGTATCCTGATTCGAATACTGAACGGTTTTCATCAAACCCGCCTTCCTTTCATTAAAACTACCCTAGTTCTGACAAATTTCTGTTTCTGAGATTCAAAAAAATACTCATCAACAGAACATCTCATTTTGTTGTTTGTACAATAACCTACTCTGCACGATGGCATCTGTTGTATTTATTGAGTTCTATACACTCTCTTTCCAGAGAAGGTGAACAAACGTCATGAATTTTATCATTTTTTGTTCTTCTTAAAACGATTGTCTTCTCTTTTTCATTCTCCAATAATCTTGTGTAAAACCTGGTTGCTGTTTTGGTACTCGGGTGGCTGACTAAATTTCCGTGTTTTTTTCATCTCACACCAGAAGAGAACATTATTAAAACAAACTATTTATATTTAGAAATTCTATAAAACAAACAAAGGAAGTTTCTTACAATGGATAAGAGATCTTCGTTGAATCAGCCGGCTTAGTGACGTATCCCAAAAACTTTTGCTCTCGAAGAATCCTTCTCATCAGCATCAGACGTCCTCCGCGGGTTTCAGTTCGCTTTTCGACAGTGTCGACGTTGAGCTTTTCTTGCATTTTATATGGAAAGTAGCACGGTCGGAATGAGTTTCGGTGCCACGGGCAATTCCATCGGATCGATTGACAGAAGAGAGAGTTGAATCGGAGCAACTGCTGCATCTGAAACAACGACTAAATGGGGAAACGTGAAAAGATTAATCGAATAAATATATATCAGCAGAAGAACAATACAATTTGACTAAACTTCGACAAAATCATACTTGTCACCTGTCGGACCGGGCGAATTTCTAATTTCATTTTTAAAAACAATTTTCCACCAGGGTCGGCCGGCAAAATTTGTCTCTCGGCCCGGACCGTCAAATGACAAGGACGAACGAAATTAATCTGATATAATTCTTCAATTTTTTTAACTCCTTCCGATTTTTTATTTTCTCAAAAGCTGGTAAAAAATTATTTATGAGTTGGAAAAAAAATAAAATAGAATAAAAAGAACAATAATTCTTGTCGATTTACGGGGAAAGTTTAAAGGCGCACGCATTTTACGCCGCTGGGTCTCGCACCGATTTCGTCTTTTTTACTTGCTTCGTCCCCCGATTCTGCCTCGGCCTAAATTTTTTTCGCTTTTTTCAATGAATTTAGGGTAATTTTTGACTTTTCTTGATCTTTTTAAATCTATTGAAATAATAATCTTGATAAAATCGCGTAATCTCTCTGAAAAAAATGCATTTTCACCCTTATTCGATTTTTAGATGACAAAACGCCGAGCAAGCAATAAAAAGCCCTCGGGTTTGAACAAATCACTTGGGAATTCGCTCAGCAATGATCGCGAAAAAACACGGAAAAGTCACCAACGTGCTAAGTACGATGGAAACGACATTGAGAATCCGGCATTTATGGAGCACGAAGTTAATCACTACATCGACTCTGTTACTGATGAAACAAGTCTAGAGGAATTTCTAGCTAAGGCAGAACTTGCTGGAACAGAGTTCACAGCAGAGAAGGAGCAGTTCAAAATTATTGAGAAGTGAGTTAATATATCTTATATTGATAAGTAAAAGTATTTTTCAGGAACTCTGCTATTGTTGTACCCACTCGTGTAGATTACCGTGCCAATCTTGATCTCCAGAAAGAAAACGAGCACCGCTTGCGAATTCCAAGACGCCCAGCAAAAGAACTTTGGGAGAATATGGAGGAGCTTACCAGATTGGAAAACGAAGCGTTCCTTCAGTGGAGGTCCGACCTCAGCGAGCTGCAAGAGGCACGCGGAAATTTGAAAGACAATTAAAATTGTTTACTTCAGGTGGATGGACTTGTGCTGACACCGTTCGAAAGGAATCCGGATATGTGGAGAGAACTTTGGAGAGTGGTTGAGAAGAGCGATATTATCGTTCAAATCGTCGACGCCAGAAATCCTCTTCTCTTCCGGAGCAAGGACTTGGATGACTATGTCAAGGAAGTTGATCCAGCCAAACAGATTCTTCTTCTAGTCAACAAAGCCGATTTACTGAAACCTGAACAACTGGCTAGTTGGAAAGAGTATTTTGAGAATCAGAAGATCAATGTCATTTTCTGGTTGGTATCACTATTTTTGCATCGTGTTAAAACAAATTGTATTCAGGTCAGCGATGGATGACGTGTTGGAGCCAATTGCAGAAGATGGTGAAAATGTTGTTGCAACCCCTTCTACATCTACAGCAAATATGTTCATCACTAACAAAGATGAACTTATTGCTAAATTCAAAGAACTTGGTCATGTATCAGATGAACCTTCCGCAAAACCAGTTATGGTTGGAATGGTGGGATATCCGAACGTGGGAAAAAGTTCCACTATCAACAAGCTGGCGGGAGGAAAGAAAGTGTCCGTGTCAGCAACACCAGGAAAGACGAGACATTTTCAAACAATTCACATCGATAGTCAACTCTGTCTCTGTGATTGTCCCGGACTAGTAATGCCATCATTTTCGTTTGGACGTAGCGAAATGTTCCTCAATGGTATTTTCGATTTGAATTATTTTTTTTAAATAGTTAACATCGTTCTTTTCAGGCATCCTTCCAATCGATCAAATGCGCGATCACTTTGGACCAACGTCTCTCCTGTTGTCACGGGTTCCTGTTCATGTCATCGAAGCTATGTACTCCATTATGCTCCCCGAAATGACTGATCCTTCACCAATCAATTTGCTCAACTCACTTGCATTCATGAGAGGATTCATGGCATCTTCTGGAATTCCAGATTGCTCTAGAGCTGCTCGACTTATGTTCAAAGACGTTGTCAGCGGTAAACTCATGTGGGCAGCAGCTCCTCCTGGAGTTGATCAAGAAGAGTTCGATCATCTGTCATATCCAGAGAAAAAGAATCGTGACATTGGACGCGTTCAAATGGAGAAACTTGCAAAGCTGCAATTGTTAGAAGGAGATGAACTGAAAGGATCGCAGTTCGACTCCCAACATTTCTCTGGAACGATTGGAGTTGCTCATGTTAGAGATTCAAAAGCCTTGCCGCAACGGTTAGGCACTGTGATTCCTACGGCTCCGACTCAGGCTAATGATAAAAAACACTATAAAGGAAAGAAAGACAAATTGAGGAGGATTTATAATGAATAAAGTCGATCTTCCTGTTATTATTTCCTCTTTTATGTTACTCTGAATCTTTACTGGTTAACTCCCAGATCATATCTCTATTTATTCTCCGTACTCTTTGAATTATGTATATCTCTGCATTCCTTCCTATTAATCGTTTTTCTAGGTAAATATGGGCAAGATTATGAAGCCTGGAAAGGTCGTCCTCGTCCTCCGAGGAAAATACGCTGGTCGCAAGGCCGTCGTCGTTAAGCAGCAAGATGAGGGAGTTACGGATAGAACTTATCCACACGCCATCATCGCTGGAATCGACAGATACCCACTCAAGGTTTGATTCCCCGATTCATTGTTCTGGTTTATTTTTTCTTTTATAGGTTACCAAGGACATGGGAAAGAAGAAGATCGAGAAGAGAAACAAGCTGAAGCCGTTCCTCAAGGTCGTCTCCTACACTCACTTGCTCCCGACCCGTTACTCCGTCGATGTTGCCTTCGATAAGGCTAACATCAACAAGGTTGGTTTTCTTTCTACCTTCAATATTCCAGGTTACAAACCATCATATTTTCAGGAGGCACTCAAGGCCCCGACCAAGAAGAGAAAGGCCCTCGTCGAAGTCAAGTCCAAGTTCGAGGAGCGTTACAAGACAGGAAAGAACAAGTGGTTCTTCACCAAGTTGCGATTCTAAGCCGCTTTCTTTCTTGTTTTGTTCTAAATAAATGTTGTTACATAAACCCAAATGTTCTGCTCTCTTTCAGATACAATTTTGGTTATTTAATCCTGCAAAGTCGAGTTCTTGAATCTGTTTGGGACAGCATGAAAATCTTAATGTTTGCAAGCCGGTGGTCGTCCTTTCTAGAGGAGGTGCGAGACGCCAGACAAGTAGAGGCGTATGACTAGGCCTGGCGAGATAGAATGTGAAATGGAGAGTGCCCCCTACCGACACGCGTATCTTGGTCTCGCAGCGACAAGTGCTACGATCGAGGGGAGGACGGCGCGTTGCGTGTTAGGTGCGTGCGTCAGCGTCTAGCGGTCCTTTTCGGTCAAGCGATCAGCTTTATATACACACACCCGCCACCACCACATTTCCACCGCCGCCCCGCCACACCGCCACACAACAGAGAGCCGTCCGAAGTGTGCGAGAGTTGCGTGTTCCGTATTTTTCGTTTTGTGATGTTTATAACTTGACGCCCTTGAGTTCACACCCGATCCACAATTAAAAGTTACCGAATTTCTCGCTCTAGCGTGCTCTACTTGTTCTATTCGCTGGCGTCATCTGCGGCCTTGGTGGCACCTTTTCGGCCGCCATGGCCTGCTGTTTATCCGAAGAGGCTCGCGAGCAGAAGCGAATAAATCAAGAAATCGAGAAGCAGCTTCAGCGTGACAAAAGAAATGCTCGACGAGAACTCAAATTGCTTTTATTGGGTAAGAAACTGTTTAAAAATGTTTAAAATATCTGAAAACCCGTTTTCAAATAATGAAAAACCTCTAATAGTGGTTTTATGAGTTTTGCAACGTGGCAATCTGAAAATCCGTTCCCCTGTCTTTTTCTCTTTTTTTTGGCAGGGGGTTCCCCCGAAATTTTCCAGTTTTAAATTTTCACCTGCTCCTTCTTTTTCATATTTCTTCTTATATTTTCTTATCATCTCGTTTCCTTTCTCCCCATTACCCAATTTCCTTATCTCCCTCCCGTTCGTTCTTATCAGTTTCCCTGTTTTTTGAACCCTTTAAACTCGAGCGTTCCATTCCAAAAAACACAGTTCCAGTCGGTTTCATATAGTTTGGTATTTTTTAAAATCAATCGATAAACAAAAACAGTTCCTTTGTATCTCTGCGTCTCCTTCCCTCTCTCGTCCCATCCTATCTGGTCCCCCTTTTTTCCCTAATATGTCGAAAATGTGGGGCGCGTCGTCGTCGTCGTCGTCGGGGGCATATATCCCCCGCTTCGGCCCCCGAAACCCTCTCTTCTTCTTTCCCTTCTTCTTCTTCTTCCCTTCCCTTACACATATATCTATATGTGTGTGTACGTATATAGCATTTGCATGGTAAGAGAGAGCGAGGGGCTGGTGGATTGCCCTCAGCGCCCCCACCACTCCTACTAGGCCCCCCCTTTCTCCTCTGTGCTGTGCGTATTGATCGCGGTATGGTGAGAGAGGAGGCACAGAAGTAGTGAAAGAAGAAGAAGAAGAGAGAGCTCGTGAGTGTCGTGAGTGTCTGTGTGCTTGTGAGTGAGTGCTGCTGTTGGCGACGACGAGAAGGGACGATGAGACGAACGAGAGGGTTTCTGCGTTTATGCGCGCGTGCGCTCGTGCTACTGGATGCTGCTACTGCTGGCTGCCCAGAGAAACAGAAAAAGAGAGAAAGAGAGAGCCACAACCTAATCAGCGCAGCCAACCAACCAACCAACCAACCAAGAAGGGGGACTAGCCAACAGAGCCTCCAGATAGGGATCGAGAGAGTATAGAGAGAAGCAGCTTCTGCTTTTGCTGTGTGAGTGTGTGTGCCTCCTCACACACACACACACAGAACCATAGGGACCCGAGAGATCTGGAGACGCAGAACGAAGCAAACGGGGCCTTCTCCTTCTCTCCTACACTGAGACAGCGCCACGGGCCCCCAGAGCAACTAGATGAATTCACATACAAATGACTAATGGACATGAGTTGTGTGTGTTGTATGCAGCAGTGCAAATTGATTTCCAACCCGCTCACCCCAAATTTGTGCTGTGTGGGCTTTAAAGAAGAAGGAAAATTGAGGAGCACAGAAAAAGAAAAACGAAACAGATTGAAGAAGAAAATGGTGCTTTTGGGTTCGAGAAAGAAACAGAACAGGAGATTTCCGGGGAAACGAGATAAACTGTGAAACAGACTGGAACTGAAAAAAATAACAAAAATTGGAATGGAACTGGAGAAACTAAAATAACCTCATCCTGTATCACGACAATTCATAATTCTCGCAATACCGTTTTCCCTTAACCCAAATCCCTCGTTTCGTTACCTCGTTCGATATTTTTTTCAATCTACGGAATTCATCTATTCAGTTTTTTACAATTTTCGTTATGAAACCTCTTAAACGTATATTGGAGTTCCTTCGAACACGACGATACCATAACATTCTGAAATTTCTGAAACCCCCACATCTGTGTGAAACAAAACACGTCTAATGTTTGCATTCCATCGTTGATCAATCCATTTGCTCCCACTTGAATGCTTTTAATCGCCCCGTGATCCAAATAAACCACTCCACTATCCGTACGACCTCTAAACGTCCATATTCGATTGCTAACTTGAAAATCTTGAAAAGGGAAACTGATTGCCACGTTGCGAAACAATAAAAAGCAAAAATTTGTTGAATCGTAAGACCATGTTCGTTGAACTCCGTTGTCCGTTAGTTCAAGCAGTTTTTTTTCACCTGAATCTCGAATTATGAACATCCGTTCGCAAAGTTCGAAACCTTTTTGTTGAAAACAAATACGTATAGAAACTGTTTGAACTGGCGGAAAACCGTAATAACGAATAGTGAAAATTAGCCAGTTCAGGTAGGTGAAATTGAAAAATAAACTACAACCATCTGGTCTAAACTGTAGAAATTAGTGGCGCGTCCAAAGTTGCTACAAAACAGCAAAAACGACAAATCTGCGGCGGCCAAAGTTGATTTGTAGATTTGTAGGTTTTCAGTTATGCGTTATTGCTCATCCTTAATTTTTCAACTGCGAAACCTGCAAAACCTACAAATCTACAAATCAACTTTGGCCGCCGCAGATTTGTCGTTGTAGCTACTTTCGACGCACCATAGGAGTTGAAAATCATATATTCTGATTCGCATTTTGTTAATTATCTTATTTTTCAGGGACTGGAGAGTCCGGCAAATCAACGTTCATCAAACAGATGCGAATTATCCACGGTCAAGGATATTCAGACGAAGACAAACGAGCACACATCCGATTAGTGTATCAGAACGTGTTTATGGCCATACAGGTGAGTATTATGGATCCTGGAAATATCTGAATCAACCTATTCGGACGATCACAATTTGACTTGGTACCCCGTTGTAAATATTCTGAAGAGTCAGAATCTTCATAATCTCTTACTTTAAAGTGAAGCTTGTTTCTACAGCTAACGAAATTTGACCTGAATAGATCTATCCCTCTCCAAACCACCCAATTAGTTAGAAATTTGACCTGATCTGAGTTGTTAGTCACGGAGGATTTTTGACACTATTCATGTGTATATGCGCGGGTGTATGTAGAAAAACATGCCCAAAAATCATATTGAAATTTGAGAAAGGGAGTGCACTACGAAAATGAGGATCTAGGGATTTCTAGGTATTCAAAAAAATCGATGGATTTTTGACCACCGACTTTTCATATTTCGATGCTTTTTTTTTAGAGCGCACAGAAAACCTATTCAAAACTTCCTTTACTGAGAAAACCACGTGACCTACAACTATGAAAATTAACTAAAACAACTCCCATTTCGTAACGAGATTCGGTCCCGTTCCTAGCTTCTTTTAAATGCAAAAATCTCCACTGTCACCACCCTCTTGAAAATTACCATAATCTTATAGGATTTCGATCCCTAAACATATTTCTGTTCTATTCGAGAATCCTGGGTATTCTTTGACCTTTGGGTGCGTCCTTTTTGCTAAATTAGATGAACCGACCTTCAAATGACGAGCTTAGATAATGTGGGAGCACAGACAGAAAACTGAAAAACGCAGTTTAGTAAACCTGTAGACTACCGAGGTGATATGACACACTGCCCGATCACAATTGAGGAAAAGTAGGATGACTTGAAAATCACGATGAAAAGAAACTCTCAATCAAACCGTTTCCTATTTTCAGTCTATGATACGAGCAATGGACACACTGTGTATACAATTTGGGGATCAATCAGAAGAGCTACAGGAGAAGGCGGCTGTTGTGCGGGAAGTGGATTTCGAGTCAGTGACGTCTTTCGAAGAACCTTACGTGTCGTTTATCAAAGAGCTATGGGAGGATTCTGGTATTCAGGAATGTTATGATAGGAGGAGAGAATATCAGCTCACCGATTCAGCCAAATAGTGAGTTTTTGTTTGAAATTTTTGTAACTCGGTCTACACCGAAGCGAAATTCCCTGGTCATATTCTCTCGAAATACTCAGAAACACCGTATTTTGTTCCAGCTATCTTTCCGATCTCCGAAGGCTCGCCGTGCCGGACTATCTTCCAACAGAGCAGGACATCCTGCGTGTTCGTGTGCCAACCACCGGTATCATTGAATATCCATTTGATTTGGAACAGATCATCTTTCGGTAAGTAGTTCACATTTTCCCACTAAAAATCTGTCATAATCGAGGCTGTATAAAAAATATAAACCAAATAAGTCTGGGACCCAAAAAGAACTCTGTATGTCTTACAGAATGGTCGACGTAGGAGGTCAGCGATCAGAAAGGCGGAAGTGGATTCACTGCTTCGAAAATGTAACATCCATCATGTTTCTCGTTGCACTGTCAGAATACGATCAAGTGTTAGTGGAGTGTGATAATGAGGTGAGTATTTCTACTTTTCACTCGAGTAAGTATTATCGGAAACGCGAAAAATGCGATATCTAATAGTTACAAATAAATCAACGGAACAAAGTGTAGACTCGAAACACTATTTTTCCAACACACTAGATTGAAAAAGCATTTGAGACAGTGTACTGAATAGGCTATCAATACTGAAAAATGTAATTTTCGGGCGGAATTTTGTTCTATAGCATATATCAGAAACGATTGTCTCATAGCGAAAGATTTGTGCAGAATAAGATGCACGTCCCAGCGGAAATTAGTCATTTTTTACCGTTTCCCCGTCGTGAAGAAGACAGCGAGCAGGAAATTAGACGATTTTTTACCCGGGAAAGTTGATTTTCGAAACCGGAAATTAGCGCTATTTTTTATATGACATGGAGAAGAAATATAGAAAATGAACTGCTATAACTTGAAAAAAAGAATTCAAGGGACGTGAAAACTAAATCACTTGGAAACAATATGAAGTATCATATCTCAATTTTATATATTTGCAGAACCGAATGGAGGAATCAAAAGCCCTTTTCCGAACGATCATCACATATCCGTGGTTCACCAACTCATCTGTCATTCTGTTCCTGAACAAGAAAGATCTCTTGGAGGAGAAGATTCTCTACTCACATCTAGCAGATTACTTCCCCGAATATGACGGTAAGTGTTAACATTTATTTGAACTCGTAATAGGTTGGAGAGTTCCATTTCTCTTGAATGGCAACAGTTGTCCTGGCATTTCATCTATTGAAATGACTCAGGAAACTTAGAAAGTGATATTTCTAGAATGTTTAGTACTACAACAAATCTAGTTATGATGATTTTAATTAGATAGCTGGTGTGTAAACCTTCTCAAATCTCAACTAGTTTGACAAGTTATCAACTGTTTCTGTTTCAGGACCACCACGCGATCCCATTGCGGCCAGAGAGTTCATACTTAAGATGTTCGTCGATTTGAACCCAGATGCCGACAAGATTATCTACTCTCATTTTACGTGCGCCACTGGTATGTTTTCTAGTTTATTGAACTTTGAAAAGCAGTCTGCTTCTTCTTTCCTCTATTAAAATTACCATTCATTTTCGTATTCGCACAAGAGAAAGCCCATGATCTCACATCTTCGTTTTCTTAGGAAAACACAAAAATACACTTGAGACATCGACGCCATTTTTGATGTTACCATGGTAATTATTGTGTCTGAGGTGACTGGTGTGGAGAAAACAGCGGCGGAGTGAGCTCGGTGTCTGTCACAAAATGGGTGGTGCTTTTACGACATCGCTCCTCTTCACTCCGCGCACCGCGAACACAAGTTACCCATGGAAACGATATGTGCAACTACGCTCTGTCTTGTTTTTATGGCGAATTTTCGATATTCACAATACTCGAAATTATGTGAAAAAAAACACCAAAATGGGAAAGGAGAGAGAAAGAATAGGGACTAAAGCCTGAAGAAGTAATTGTCGAGAAATCTTTAGAAGATACTTGAATTGGGGAAATGAAGAAGCTTCGAAGTTCTTTTAGAGTAGGGTAACGCGTTCGGATAATCTTTGACATAATGAAATACCATGGGTTTTTGAATTCTGCTGAAGTTCTAGACTGGAATAGTTCTAGTTGAATAGGAATTAGCATACTTCCAAGTTAAGAAGTCAGAATTTATGTTAAGGAGATATATAATATTGTTCTACACGTTATGTCTAAAATAAATAATTCTTCTTGTTTTCAGATACGGAAAATATTCGGTTCGTGTTTGCCGCCGTCAAAGACACAATTCTACAGCATAATCTGAAGGAGTACAACTTGGTGTAATCGAAATGGAAAAATGTCGGATTGGATGATGAAGAACACCTTCTCTTCTCTCTCTCACTGGGTCGAGTGAGACACCACCTACCCTAGGAAACATTTTCTTGTACTCCTTCTTCTGTTTTCTTCTCTTTTTTCTCTTTCGCCTATCTCTCTTCCTTCTTCTCTCAAATTTTCATCCAATCCTACAGGAAAGCCTTCCCGTATTCTTTCTGGCATAAAAACCCCACAGATAGCTGAAAATGAACTCTTGAAATCTCTTCTTCCCTTTTCTCTCCCTTTTTTCTGTCCTGCCCATCCATTTATCATCACAAAAAGTCGGTTTTATTTGCCCCCATTTCTACAAAAACCCGCATCCATCCCTAGTTTCTCCGGCCTACAAAAACTAGTCTTAACTGTCATTCTGTCTTCTTTCTGTTTTTTTGTGTAATTTCTTGTCTATTTTGAAAAAACTTCACAACAAACCGCCGCTTCTTTCGAAATTTTTATATATAATCCCGGAATTCTAACTTTTAAACCCCCACCCACAGACACAATTTTTCGTGTTGATCATAGATTTTTTGTCTTCTTGTCCCACCCACATCCACATAATTCATTTTTTATATATAAATATAAATATATATATATAACTTTTCTCTTGAGTTCACCATATTTTCTTCGAAAATTATCGAATGCTTCCCCGTCCCCCTCCCTCCTCCCCTAACACAATACACGTTCCCCAAAAAAACCCAGTTTTTTCATCAAGCTAACCTCGAAATCTCTAATTTCATTTTTTTTTCTTTTTCATCGATTTTTGTCTTCTTTTTTTGTCTCAACCTAAGAAAACCATCCACACGCCCACACCCTCTTCCCCCTCATCCCTCCCCCTTTTTGTATCGACCTTTTGCGATAGTTTCTAATTTCATATTTATTTCTATTAACATTGATCTAATTTTATGTAAATGTTTTGTGGACAAACAAGAAATGGTTGAAATTTTTTAGCCTTTGTTACTGTGGTTATTGACATTTTCGGAAAACAATTTCAGATATATCAGATGCGTTGATCTTCAAATGCCCACATCGAATGGACTTTCACTATCTTTTTTATTTGCTCTGAAAAAGCGCGGTGTGTGAATTCTCGTAAATCGACACATGTTGATTTCGGCGCGAGACCCAAAGTGTCTGCGTTTCTCCGTCTCGTCTGCTTCTGACATTATATTTTTGAATTTCAAAATCATCTTTTGTCGATTCTCGAAGCTGCAAAAGCTCATTTTTTTGTAATTCTTTTCAATAATTTCCAGGATAACAATAAAATAAAATAAAATGTTTTCCCAAAAAATATTTTGCCTCATCTGATAGGTTTCGACAGTTATGGTTTCCATGGGCTTATTATCAGTAGTAATACCCTCTGAACCATTCAAAAACAACATCGCAGCTTTGAACTTGTTTTGGAAAACTTGGTTCATAGATAATTATGAAATAAAGCTATCATTCCTTGTATATACCTGCTAAAGTGTCCACTTTGATTTTTTATTAATCTAAATCTTTACATTCCGCTTCATTCCTCAATTTTAAAAACTAATCTTTCAGACCTTCTTGCAAAAAATGGATGTCTCCCAGCTGACCGACGCAGAACTTCGAGAAAGCTTAAAAAGCCACGGAGTATCTGTTGGGCCAATCGTCGCGTCGACGCGCAAACTTTATGAGAAGAAACTTCTCAAACTTACCGGCAAGGCAAATGGTTTGTGCAGTTTTCATCCGAACAATTCGAAGTAGAAAAAATATTTTATTCATTACATTTCAGACGAATCACTGAACGTTGTAGATCTGAACGATTCGCAATTCAACGAAGAAGTTCATCAGGAGGAAAAACGTCTCTCACCGGTTTTCCAGAGAAAATCGCCATCCTCCCCGGTTAAAACTCCAGTTCGAGAAGCTATTGTCCGACGATCATCATCATCACGGGCACCGGAATCTGACACTGATGACGATTGTGAAGAGTCGATGCGTATTTTGACAGAAGAAGAAATGGCTGCAGATCGGCTCGCTGCTCGCCAAAGTTCTCAGGGCGTTGAGAACAGAGGAAGCATGCTTAGAAGCTCAGTAAGTGAAGAATAAATAGAGAACAGTGGAAAAATAAAAGAAGTCAAATATTCTTGAAAAATAGTGTCAAAGTTAAGCCTGTGACAGAAAGTTCACTTGCAAACTTCTGTGAATGACTCTGGCTTGGATGTTATGTCGTCACTTTGAAGAAATAAACTCCGAGTTTAACATTTTGAGCTGATAATAATATGCTTTTCAAAATCCAAAGTTCATTATAAATCTTCCACCGGAATTATATTTCATATTCAAAATTTTCTTGTTTCAGATCACATACACAATCATCTTCGTCATCATTGCTGTCTTTTTCTACTTTCTCTTCGAGAATGTTGAACAATTGCAGTTGGCCACAATGCCATCGAACTCGAACGCCGATGATACCGTCTGAATCACTTCTTGTTAAATATAAACATATTTCACTCGATTATTATCTTTCCGTCCACCAAATCCTCTCAATCACTATCACTGTTGAATTTTGCAATTGAACCGACATCTTTTGGAGTCCTTTTACCCTTTATTTATTCATTTTCCCTCGTTTTTTCGTATCCTTCAACCATTTCTCATTCGTTTCCCTATTTCTGTTTCCCCCAATTCATTTATTTAAACGAAATGAATCTATCTTACCCAAAAGCTTCGTCGTTTCATCATCAAGTAGGCCATAGCATTTTATAGATTTTATCGCCTCATCAAATCCAGAAGAGTCTCCAGAAGAGCTTCGAGAAGTTGATTCTGGAGGCGTGGCCTAATAGGACGGAAATCCATAGGGAAAAATGACGAATCCGTGGTGAGATTCAGGAGAAAGGGGGACTATAAAAGGCAGACACCTCGATCAAACTTACTTTCAATTGCCCCCCAAAAACACCCCATTTCTCCTCTTCTATCCATCCGAAAATGCTTCGTCACAGCTGCGTCCTTCTAATGTTAATTCTCGTTTTCGCAGAGGGTTCGTTTACTATTTTCTAGTGTATTCAACTATATAAAATAACGTGAAATATTTCAGTTTTCGCCACACAATCACCGACTTTTGATCGTCAGGACCGCGACTACCGGCCATTGCAGGTAAGGATTACTGAGTGGAGACATGGTGGAGCTTCTAATTAAAGGCTTTTCAAACTAGAGTCTTCTGAATATTTCTAGCTTTTGGGATCTTCTAATGTCGGCTAGACGTTTCAAGACAAGTCTCAATAGTTCGAGACTTTCTAGATTCACAGAAGTTCATTTGAACCCTTGTAACCTATCAAGAAAGTTCTAAATACCGATTTAACTAGAGCTTCTAGATTCATCCAGCGTCCTCTTCTTATTCTTTTGATTTCTCGTAGATCATTTCGTAGCTTCACAGGCTTACGAGACATATTTCAAAGACGTCTCGATTTACTTTCATTACTGGAATATTCTGTATCACTTATCTTTCTAAAAGCTTCTGGAGCCTTCAAATCAAGAGTCAATTTATCCCTAATTTTCAGTTCGGAAAACGAGATGGCTACCGTCCATTGCAATTCGGCAAACGCGACTACCGGCCGCTTCAATTCGGAAAGCGAAGCGGCAGTGGTGGAGTGGTTCTCGAACCGATTTGGGAGTGGCAATAACCGAGGAACTCTCATCTGAAATCTCTCTTTCGCTCCCTTTTTATTCTGTAATTCGTCATTTCTGATCCCTCCTCCATTCTGTTTCACCCCTTCAATTCATCATTCATTCCCCCCAATCGAACGATTTATTTCATTATTTTAATACCAGCCAACACAGAGAAGACAGTCGCCAATGAATCATTTTATTGTTGTTTTTTATTTGTTTTCTGGGAAGAACGGTGATTTTGGGTTCGAAGGTTTCTTTAGCACGGTCTGATATAGAAATAAAGGTTGAATCGACCATAGATTTATAGCTTCCGCCTTTCTCAGGGATTCCTTGCATACTTTCCAAGTAGTCAACTACTGTATAACCACTTTAGAGAAAGTACACTGAAACTTTGAAACCAAATACTGGTTTTCAGAGATATGATGCGTGTTACAGTAATCTGAATTAGCTAGAAGAACACTCGAAAAAGTGATGTGATATTTGGAATTTCGGGTTCTGAAACTCTGTGACTTCTGCTTTTCACGTATTAGGTATTGTTTCAGATCTACTCCAGATGGAATGAAACTTTCAGACTCTGTACAACTGACTGACTAGGATAGGAGGTCTAGCTATCAATTAGTTGGGTTTCCAGGCCACTACTACCTTCTTTTCTTCGATGTTCTTTTCTGTATAAATGGAACTAAAGATCAAAAGAAATAGATAGTTTGGACACATTGAATATACGTGGCATTTGAAGAAGAGACTGAGAAAAAGAGGAGACGCAGACAATATGAGAGAATATTTGTTTGTTAGGGAGAAAGATGGAGTGGTCACTCACTTTGAATGTCTCTTTTTATTTCGTTTTATTGATAAAAATGACCAAATTACATTTCTTGATAAGGAACTATACTAAATTTATTAATATTTCGTCGATTTTTAGTCTTTTTAGAGGAATATTCTTACTATTAGCAAAATTGATGTTTCAGCATGGCGACAGACGAGAAGCTTCATGAACACTTTGTAAAATTGTATGGAATGGAGCCAGAGGTTCGAATTACGTGTCCAGGAAGAGTGAATTTGATAGGTGAGTGGGAAATGAAGGATTTGAAATGATGGAATGTTGATGTCTGTCTGTGCATCTGTGTATTCAGATGTCTTTATGTAAAGTTCTCGATCGAAATATCTAAAACCGTTTCTTCTTTTACTTTGATTCATTTGCGGAGTTACAGTAATACTTCAGAAGTTGGGGGTGGAGAAAAAGGAGATAACTTTAAATCCCGATTAATAGAAGGAGGTTGTCTGTAAATTTGTCTTTACACCAGGAAAACGTATATATTTGAATTTTATGACTAGCAAAATCTGACATTACACACAATTTGAGGCACCAGGACAAGCAGAATCTTTTTCCAGGTGAACACATAGACTACCATGACTACGGTGTCTTCCCAATGGCGATTGATGCATCTACCGTAATCCTTGCCGCCAAAAACTCCACGAATAACATCATTTTTTCGAATTTCGACCCGAAATACTCCTCATGGGAATCAGAAGTTCCATGTGGATGGAAAGGAAGTTCGAATCCAAAATGGAATGATTATTTACTATGTGGATGGAAGGGTATTCTGGAGAATCAGAAGGAAGAACAATTCGGAATTTCCTTTCTTTTATTTGGAACAATTCCACCGTCATCTGGATTGTCGTCGAGTTCTTCGTTGGTTTGTGCTTCTGCTCTGGCCACTTTGTCACTGATTGTCAATGGAGATCCATTTGAAACAATTTCGAGGTAAGGGGGAGGACAATGAGACATCAGAAAGTTACTGTTTCCAGAGAAAACTTTGCTCATTTATGTGCCAAAAGTGAGCCGTTAATCGGTACATTATCCGGTGGAATGGATCAAGCAGCTGAAGTTTTGGCATCTGAAGGCACCGCCCTTCGTATCGATTTCTCTCCGCTTCGATCAAAAAACATCGAATTACCAGAAGACGCCGTTTTTGTTGTGGTTCATTCGAATACTGAATTGAATAAAGGAGCAACTTCTCATTATAATGAACGAGTTATCGAAGGGAGAATTGTTGCTCAGGTATTTCTGCTGAGGTATTTATAACTCTTCTCGAAAACTGTTATATTTCAGATTCTCAAACAAAAGTTTGCAATCTCCACATCATCTTTTCGTCTCAAGGATATTCAAACATTATCTAGAAAATCATTTGAGGAAATTCTGAAAATAGTGGAGGAACTGCCGGAAGAAGTGAATAAAGAACAAGTTATTGAGTTGATTGGGAAGGATAAATTGGAGGAATGTCTCACGGAGAATACTAGGAAATGTAAGTTCTTTTGAACTTTGTACCTTTTCGTATCTTAAAATTCCAGTCACTGACTTCAAACTGCGCTCCCGTGCTCGCCACGTCTTCAGTGAAGCTCATCGTGTTGAATTATTCGAAAAAGCTTGCGAAGAGAAGAATATTCAAGAAATGGGGCATCTTATGAATGAAAGTCATCGAAGTTGTGCAATCGATTACGAGTGTAGTTGTAAGGAATTGGATGATATCTGCCATTTATATCTCCAAAATGGAGCACTTGGTGCTCGACTGACGGGAGCTGGATGGGGTGGATGTGCGGTTGTTCTGATGGCTGCTGATGACGTGGCGAAGGTTGAGAAGTTGCCGTCGTTGTTTGTGTCGAAACCAGCACAAGGAATTCGAGTTCACCGATACTAATTTTGATTCCTTTTTATGTTTTTAATCTGAATTTGTGATATAATTTATGTATGGCTGGAATTAAGGCACACTTCTATTTCCTTTTTGTATGACATTTTTCAAAGTCCACTAAAAACAACGAAATTACATTTATATGTTTGGAAGTGGCGGGGTTTGAGACTATGGTAATTTTGATTCAAAATAAAATAAAAAAGTTCGTGAAACTGCAGAGCATGGTGAGTGGAGACATACAAAAAACGGGGAGAAAAATAAATTATGGGCAAAATATTTAGGAAAAAGTAACGAAATTTGATGTAAATTTTTCAGATTTAAAAACAATTTTTAGTATTTCATAGCTATGAAACTACGGTAGCCGTGAAACAAAAGCCCAAGAAAAAGAAGTCGGCAGACCCAATTTTTGTGTTGTAGAATCGAAATTTAGTGGTCTGCTGACAGGATTTTCAGATAGGACGAAAAGTTTTTTGGCACAGGGAAGTCAGATTATAATCAGAGAAATACATAAAACGATGTGAGGAGAAATAGAGGAAACTCAGAAGTTTAGAAACGTCCTTGAGTAGCCTGGTTGAATGCAGCACCTGCAGCAGCCTGGGTTGCAGCGGCAGTGGCTCTTTGAACTCCAGCATCCGACATCACTCCATTTGTGAATTCTTGACGTGCCTTGTCGATAGAGAAACCGGCTCCACGATACAGACGGTGCACTTTGACAAGAGCGGTTACCATTCCAGTGAGTGCAACTGTGAATACAATGGCAGAGATGAGCATGAGGAGGGCAACCGGCACGGAGACTGAAAAATAAGAACATGAAGTTATTCAAAAATGCCGCAATTTCGATATATATTTTTATCAATTTTCCAAAAATAATTAAATTAAGAAAAAAACATTTCCAGCTAACTGAAAAACGTACCTTTGAAAGTATCGAGAGCATTGATCCATCCGCAAGCATAATTGGAAAGTCCCAACATTTGAACGAAAGTGAAAATGCAGTGGAAGAAAAGGACAAAGAAGAAGACCATGAAATTGAATGAAGAATCATTTCTGAATGCTTTGTAAACTGGACGGAACCAGAATAGGAATGAGCATGGAGAGAACAGAGCCAACTGAATGAACGCCAAGAATAGCTGCCCAATTGGTCCGTGAGCAAAAATCATATAGAATAATGAGGCGATGACGTTGACAACGAGTGCAAGCACATAGACAAGGAACACATAATAGGCCAATGTAACTGTTTTCTGGAATTGGACCGGAATTTCCACTTCAATATCTTGATAGAAACATGGTTCAATTGGGATAATTGTAGGAAGCGGTGGCCAATTGTGTGGGCGTGGCGCGTTGTTTGGAGCATTTGTGTTCACTGAAAATGTGGAAAAATAGAGGAAGGTGTTCAAAAATAACTCAGAACTTACAATTATTGGCATTACTTCTCTGCCTTCTATCCAATTCCTCTTCTCTCATACGGAGTTCCTGAGCACGTCTCTCAAGTTCTTGTTGTTTTCGGAACAACTCATCGTCCATTCCTGCTGATTTTCCACCGAATCCACCGGATGACTGAAATTTTAAAGCTAATATTTTTTAGGCGAGAAACGTTCAATAGTATTCAAGCTATTGCAAACAAAACACATTCTAAGCGGATATTTTGAGAAAAAAAATACTGATATCAATGAAATCTGGATAATCGCTTTTTCGATTCTCAGATGGAAAAACTATTTAAAAAATTCACTTTGTTTTGATTAACAGCTCTGCCAGAAAACAATTTCTAAAGCTAAAGTATTATGAAAGAGAACCAATTTCCTCTGAAAAACAGAAGAAACGTCTCTGTGCGAAGAAAGATTGAAACGCCTGAATATTTTAATTGGGATATATGAAAAATAGCTGTATTAGAGCAGAAGTCAAGATTTCAGCCTACATTTTCCCATTAGAATCTCAAAACTTTCAACAAAGCTACAAAAGCAAAGAAAACCTAAATATTCTCAATATCATCTCAATGTATAAAACAAAAACAACTGAGCGAAGAGCCTCTTCTCTGTTTCTATTTCTCTTCGATTAATCAATACGAAGCAGCTGAAGCTGCAAAGGACCCCTCTCTCCCTCTTTTCATCTTTTTTCCCCCAACAAGGAAATATAAAACAGAAGAAAAAAGGACCTGATGAGTGCTCGGTTGAGCCATATTTGCAGATGAAGAGGATGCGGAACCGCCGGCTCGGTTTGCAAATGGGTTGAAATCCTCTGTTCCACTGGATGAAACTGCTGGAGCAACTGATGAATTCGCAGCTTTTGGTGGTGGTGGTGCCTGGAAATTGATGAAATATTGGGCTTTTTGATTTCAAATTTAACAATTTTTGAAATTTCATCAAGTTTTAAGGGTTTTATACTTACTGAAAACGGATCGGCGAACGGATTGTCTGACATTTTTGGTTTTTTCTGCTGATTTCTACCCTGAAAAAAGAAAAACATGAGTTTCAGACGAAAAAAAGACGGAAAGGAAAGAAGGAAAAGGTTGAATAAGCGAAAAAAGACGAAGCAATATTTATTTATTTTATTATTCAGCAGAAACGAGAGAAAGAGGAAAAATAATGAGAGAGAGGGGTGAAAGGTTGTGAAATAAACATAGAATGAATCACAAGACACAGAAATAATACACGTAGCAATCTCCCTAATCTTATCTGAAAAATCGATTTGGGTTTTATAGCGAAAAAGATATAGGAATAACAGTTCCAGTGTTTTATTGAGTGGTTGATAAGGAATAATAAAAATGAAACTCGTTTTAGTTTAAAGATTTCTTATAAATGTTCGGATACAAAAACAAAAGAAATATAAAGAGAATCTGCCATAATACAGTTTAAAATTGGAAATCAGTTTTTAAAATCGAGTATTCGAACTGACATCACTGATTTTAGGTGAATAAAATGAATCTTGAAGTTTCCAAACAGCTTTGTTCGCACACTATAGTGCTTCGACACAGGATAAGAATAGGGAGAAAGGCTCACACTACTTCTTCGAAAATTTTACTTTTCTTTCTTTCAGAAATAAAATAACTTAAATACAAATAGTTCTTAAGTTTATAAAATGAAATGAGCAAACCTGAAAAACGGTTTACAAATTAGTGAAAAGAAATGTCGTAAAAGTGAGCAAGATTTTAAACAAATTATTTGATTTTCATTTTCAGGTATATAACAGCAACAAAAAAGTCCGAAAAATGGAAATCGAGATTCGAGAAACAAGAGAGAAAATAAAAGAAAGAATTGTTCATTAACTACCGTAATCTTCAAAGGCGCACACTCACTAAATTTATCTCGTGGCGAGACTACCAACCAGTATTATCGGTACGAACCTCCGATCGTACTGTATTTTTGGAAATTTGAAAAATTTTTGCAAGTATTGCAGAGTTTCTCTGCAAGATAGAAATGGAGCGAATCGAGTTTTGCGAGGACGAACACCGGAAACAGAAAACCAAGAAAGTTCTACAAAAATAATTTGAAAGTCTGGAACAATCGACTTCAAATCCACAGAGAAATATTTAGATCTTATCTCCCAAACAGAATTCGATGCCACGTGTTCTCAGACTATTGCGAAATTCGTCTTATTCACAGTAAGTCAACAACGAAATCTCAAAAACCCCAAATTAGGAAATAAGCCGATAACCGCAATTACTGGTTGAGGGTGATTCATAGAAAATCCTGAAGGAGTTGGGTCTCGAGAGGAAGAACAAGGAAGCAAAGGGGAACGGGGACTACGAGGTGACGAGAGAACGGAGAAGCCAAGTGTGTCGATTTACGTAGCCAGTCGAGACTCTGCGTCTCTCTCCTCGGCATGCTTCATCTCTCTTTTCTCTTCCGTCTCTCCACTTGAAGCACTCTCATTGAAGTTCCCTCTAGGCATTCTGCGTCATAAGAGTGTGAGTATCTATCTCTCTGTGTCTATTCCTTTTTAAGCACCCCAATTAATATTTGTCTGCTTCTCTACTCGACCCTCTTTTTCGTTTTCCGATTTGCCCGTCATCTCCAGGGGCGCCTCTTTTCTCTCTCTTGTTCTCTCGTCTGTGTGAGAGTATAACAACGCCCCGTCCTGAAAAATCGATACTTTTTCAATACTATATTCTCTGTAATTCAATGATATAACATCTGAAATCACTATCTGATTCCATATGAAGATATTATGGGAGAGCGATTGGCAGGGAGCCAGAATCGAGCAATCGATTACTCATCTCTCATGGATTCATCAACCAGACAAACCAGATCATGGTCTACTGGGTGTTGGTACGGATAGCGGATCTGTTGGAGTCACTTTGACAGATTTCCGTCCAACTCCAGATGACCTGACGAGGTATAATTTCAATCTTCGTGGTCATCACAGTGCCATTCGAATGGTCACTTGGAACAGATCTCAAACCAAGTTGGCCTCTTGTGATTCCACTGGAATCATCTATGTTTGGGTGAGAAATGATGATCGATGGTCGGTTGAATTGGTAAATGATCGAGGAGTCAAAGTAAGTGATCTGGCATGGAGTCCGTGTGGAGGATCCGCGTTGATTTGCTATGAGGATAACTTTGTGTTGATCGGAAGTGCCAGTGGACAACGTGTCTGGAGTAACAGTTTCCCAGCGACTTCATCAGTCACTTGTGGCGTTTGGGCACCTGATTCAAAGCAGTTGGTTTTGGGATTTTCTACCGGAACAATACAAGTTTTGTCGAGTCAAGGAGCTAATATTACGGAGAGAAGTTTCACGGAGGATCGGCTGAATCAGGTGAGTCATAGGTTAAGGTGTTTTTTTCTAGAATATTCCTGGTGTTTTCCGCTGAAAAATTATAAAATTCTTCTGATTTTTCATCTCTCACAAACTTTGAAGAAAAAAGAATTTGAGATAAATTTTGGGATATAAGCTTTTTTCAAAGATCAAAAACCACTTTTTATATGAAATCAATTTTTTTGTAGTTCGAGACATTTCCCAAGATCTTTAATCTGTTTTTTCGAATGAAAACAACTTAATTATAGTCAACAATTTTTCTAATTTTTCAGATGGCATTTTCCCCCGTGAGAGGGAAAGATAAAGAGGAAGAATGGACACTGGCAATGCTGACAGCATCAAATAAAATCATAATGATCAGTGCATACGATCAAATCAATTCTCTCGTCTACAGATCCCCTTTCCAAGTGATTCGAATGCAATGGAATTTCGATGGGACAATTCTCGCAGTCATCAATTCCAACAACGAACTTGTTATGCTTGACACGAATTGCCGCGTCATTCATCGTGAGAGAGTATCAGTATCTGAAAAAGGGAAAGCTCTGATACCAGCTCCTGTGATAGCTCCAAAGTTGACAGCATTCACGTGGGCTCACCAGGGAAATGTTGTTATTTTGGCAGCTGCTGGATGTCTTACTACCGGTCGAATATTATTTGGAGTTCCTTCACTTTTCGAGATTGTGACCTATGATTTGTGGAAAATGATGGGAAGATCAGCAAGTAAAGTGGACAAACTTCCGATTCCATTGAAGGAAATGAATGCATTGAGAGAGTTGGATCATCACGTCATCAGAGTAAGTGTTTACAATTCTTCTTCTTTCCAGATTCTATCTAATCTCTCTTCTGATATTTTCTCTTTTGTGAAGGAGTGTATTTCTTATTGAATACAATCCATTAGACACGGATTATAAGATTAACTTTTTATGTTTTGTATGTGTGATACATATGTGTTTTTGAGCTGAAAATATGAATGAGATTAGATTAAATTGGTCTGGCCTAGAAATCCGGAAATTGAAAAGTTAGGTCATGGATTTGGAACTATGAGTTTTTGGCTGGAAATGTGGGAAGTTTTCAGATTTTTAATTCTATGGTGACTCATCAATGTAAAATTTGTATTCTCACAATTTTGATTTATATCAAAGTTTCAATTTTTAAAAGTTTTTAATACTGAATATTACTGCACTTTTGTGAGCTACAGTATCCTGAAAAGTTGTCTTTTTTCTCAGATTTCTATTTAATTTCTCCATTTTTCAGTGTCGAATTCCCCGACCGCAAGAGCTGTGTTCATACGTGTGCAGTGTCGTTGATGCCCGTTGTTACTGTACAATTCGACCGTTGGCACGTGGCAGTCATACATATGTTTTATGTTTCGAACATTTGGGTGGATTGGTCCCTCTGCTACTTGGAAGACAAGTCAATCGATTTTTACCACAATTCCAAATTTTCCTGTTTCAATCGAGTCCATGTCCGCTTTCATTGGCTCCAGGATCATCTGCACAAGTCGGTTAGTCGCAGTTTTTAAAAATAAACATTTGAAAAACTAGTGGTTTTCTTCTAGAAACTAATTTTCGTTTCCGATTTTCAGAAGACGTCAATTCGATAGTTCGTGCTTCGAATGCTCGAAATTCGTTGTGGCGTCGGAGTAAACGGCAGATACGAGCATTGATGTCAAAGTACGTTTTCCTTTTTTCTTTGATTTAAAAACCTTCTTTTCTATTTTTTAAATACAAAAAACACAATTGTTTCGACCATTCCTTCTTCTCTTCGACCCACCAAACTGACGCAAATAGACACGCAAACAACCGAAAGTTCGAATAATAAATAGAAAAAAAGAACCGGTTTCTCGGGTTGTGTAGGTGGAAAATTGAGAAAAAAGGAGATCAAATTATGACGTCATCAAAAGAGAGAGGGCAGGAAATGAGACATTTTAGACAGGAATTTGATATAAGACGAATGATATCTTTTTTCTTTTTTTCTGAAACGAAATAAAGAAGAATTAGAAAGTAATTTGTGAAATTTGATAACAGATTATAGGGGAAAGGGACAGCATTCAGAATTTGAGAAGGAAAGTTCGGGAAGTGGAACGGGAGGGTTACGGTAGCTATATCAAGACATTCCCACAAAATTTGATCGCGAAAACATTTTATGGACACACAGACACACAGACAGACGAGATTTTATTAGAAAATTTATAGATAATATCATTCGAACCGGATCTCAAATAATTTGATTTGTCACAAGATTTTAGAAAAAGAGTTTGAATTTCAAAAAACTCGAATTTTGATGCGAATCAAGTTTTTTCGAACTGCAAAAAGCACTTTTTTCAAAGAGTTTTCGAGAATTATACCAAACGATTTCTCGGACAAACAGACAGACTTCTCATCTATCCAATTCCAGACATGTACGTCCCACTCGCCCGGACACTCGTCTTCTCCAAGTCTCCTCAAATGTCTGGTGCACCCGATTCAATATTTCGTCCCTCTCCCCAACGCTTCTACCATCATTCCTGGGACAAGTCATATACAAAACTTCAGTTTTACACCTCCAACCACGTCAAATGACGATTGATTTGGCCGTTTTGAAAAAGGAAACAGGGAAAGATCTACCGGAAGTTGAAGGAGGAACGACTCATTTGACATCATCTGAACAAGGATTGACTTCAGAGGAAAGACAGTTCTTCGAGAAGATTCTATTGGAATGTCTGTCTCTCCGAGCTGCAATTAACTCTTCAAACTTTGGGAAACCATTGGCCACGCCCACTCCACCTCCACCACCTCCAGCATGTCAACCGTCAACATCAAAAGCTCATGAGTCATCAACTCAAACGACGCCAATTAGTACTCGAACGATTGAATCGAAACACGATGTGACGAGTATGGCAAGTTCTGTGAGTACATGGCATGAAGAGATTGAGACGTTGGCGTTTATTGATGGAGACGGAGCAATGGATAATGATAAGACACTATTAGTTGAGCCAGCATTGAAGAGTGGATGGGATGCAATGGAGATGCAAGCGAGTAAAAAAGATGCAGAGGTTATACGATCACATGTGGATAAGTTGGCATCTATAGCAGAGCAATTGAGTAAACGACACGGAGATTTCAATGTGGTGAGTGAAGTTGGACCTTGATTTTTTATCATTTGTTATTTGACGACTTGTCCTTTTAAAACTTTTAAAACTTTTTTAATTTCAACATTTCCAGAAACGAGACAAAGCTTCCATCAACAAAATGCGTTCTCAAATGAAGACTTTGCTCAGAAGAGTGAATGAAATTGAACAGAAAGTAGCAAATGGAGATGTGAAAACTGAAGTTCGACAGCTTCTGAGTACACTAAAAGAAATGAAAAAAGCGTTGGGAGAAGGCGTTCCAAAGAGTGGACGACATCCGGAATCTTCTTGTAAAATCGAGACGATGTCGAATAAAACTCCGTTCTGGAATGAACAAAATCAAGTTTATCAACTGGATTTCGGAGGAAGAGTCACTCAGGAATCGGCAAAGAACTTCCAGGTAAGGGTGTCCGGATGTAGGAGTGTCTGAAATCATTACTATTAATTTGAATTTGAAAAAAATCAAATCTACAATAGGGTTACGATAGCTACAGTATCAAGTAATCATGTCTTGGTACAATTTATCAATTCTTAGGGCTCTTTGCGGCGTTTCGAGACTTTTCGGTACATCTATCATGTATATAAGATTACTGCACCTACCGTAACCCAAACTACAGTAACCTCATCCAATGTTTCTCTTATTTTCAGATCGAGTTGGATACGAAACAAGTTCTGCAATTCGGCAGAATCGAAGGTGGTTCGTACACTCTCGACTTCCGATACCCATTCTCTGCATCTCAAGCGTTCGCTGTTGCTCTCGCCAGCATCACTCAACGGCTGAAATGAAGTTGAGCCGGTCCATTTCACATCCAAATGGATCCCCCCCTTTCAATCCTTTTTCTCTCTACTTTTCCCAATGACAACGAGTTTTTTCCCGAAAGAATCCCCCATTTCCCAAATCCCGAATTATATCAGAATCCCGGACTCTTTTTGTCTATTTGAGAGAATTTCAAGAGGCTCCGCCCACTTTTCAGACCTTGCTAGTTCTCTCAACTGGATAAAAAGAGCTTCTTTCTTTCTACCTTACAACGATATTGTAGGTGCCGTCCCGTCCCCATTTCACTCAGATTCAAAATGTTTTTCACGATATTACTTTGTCTGTGATTCGATTTCTTTCTCTTGTCTTCTTAATCGAAATTTTACATGTAGATATGGGGTCATTTTGAATTCAGGGAACCCGAAAAGGGGCGGAGTCTAGTTTGGTTGAAAATGGGAGGAGCCCATTTCTATCAGTCGCTAGAAAACTAAGCTCCGCCCAATCTAGGTACCATCCACAGACTCCGCTCCTTTCTTCCCGATCCCTCCTGAATTCTCTAAGCCCCGCCCCTTTTTTGTCTCTATTCATCCCTCGCTAGATCATACTAACACATCTTGTCATGTTCACATCGTCATAGTTCTTCTACAGTACCTGTCTTAAAATGATTCGCCGACTTTTTCCATGTGACTCCGCCCCTCTTCCTGTACATGTAATAGATTGTTCTATTTGGTGTATCGAAGTACGCTCTATTGATAACTTTTCGAAATTTCGAAAAGTTTAGTTTACAATAGAGCGCACTTGCTTATATTGAATAGACTATCGTCCTACCCGAAGAAAAACATTGTAGAAATAATACATGTACACAATTTCGAAAATTTCGCCTACTGTAATTTTCGAAGCTCCGCCCACTTCTCTGAAATGCACAATTCGTTTGATAATAAAGTTTCGAACCCGTTGATTTATTCAAGAGTTATTAATCACAGAATGCAAATATACTCTAGGGATAAATTAACAACAGAGCAAACTTTTTTTCGTGAACTTTGATGTTCACGTAGGTTTCAAAAAGTGAAACAAGGGAAATTTGAAGAAATTTGAAATTCCAAAATCGTCATTTTCGAAATATTCGTTTAAATACTTCAACAGAACAATAATGATTTATCCGCAAATGAGAAACTTCAAACACGAATCGAAGTGAGTGGTTTAATCTCAATGACCGAGATCTCAAAGTTCTGAAAATTCAGAAGAGAAAGAATAATTCGTGAACGTGTGACAGCTGGATTATGCTCTGAACTCCATTTATCTGCAAACACAGTCCAAACGAATAATTTAAGTGTGAGTGAGAAGGGAGAGGTGGAGAAAGTGTGCTCCATTGATAACAGGGTACTTTTATCAGTGGAGCGCAATTACTTCTCAATATATCACATTTTCAGATCACATCGGCCTCAGTTGCACCCGAAGATTATGCGAAAATTGTGTCGCATCTTCAGTCAGCAGTCTGTCTAAACGTAGCTCGACGTGTCGCTTGCCCCGCTCATGATTCAAAATTATGGACTGATGTGGAGAAGAAAAAGTATCCGATTTTGAGATTTTTATGGAAAATTATAGTGGTTATTATGTCTATTTTATATGTTTTATTGCCACCGTATCCACCGAAATTGTTCCGGAAAATTGTGTTTTGTTGTCCACAAAAAGGAAGATATTACTATTTGATAGCGGCTAAAGGTGAGGGAGCGACTAGTTAAAGCTAGGGCATCTAAACCTTCCAGGAGCCACTCGACGTGCTTGTTTCCGAGCGAGCGAAGCCGATGGATACGATCATTTATCGATTTGTTTGCCTCAAATGATTCGCCCGAAAGTACGAGCTATCGACGTTTTCTATCATCTTCTCCGCTGTAAAGTTTTCACTTTACCGTATAACGAAAAACATAAAATATGTGCGATGGAGTTGGTTTGTGAGCAGTCGATCCGATGGCTTCACAGAGATAAAAACAGAAAGAACAGGTTGGAAACTACACTGAATTTATACCACTGACTGAACAAATTTCTCAGACTCCGTTCCCCCAATCTGATAATCTTCTCGCAACCCAACTCATCTGATCTCGGTTGTTGTTTAATGATGGATCCGAACTTTGCTGACATCGCAGATTTCCTCCAATGTGATCTGTTGATCTTCGATTATCCTGGATACGGAGTGAGTGAAGGAACAACAAATGAACAGAATGTGTATGCAGCAATTGAGTCTGTCATGAAGTATGCAATGGACCAATTGGGATATCCTGCTGAGAAAATTATATTAATTGGATTCAGTCTGGGAACTGCAGCTATGGTCCACGTGGCAGAGATGTACAAGGTGAGTGTCTATGATTTCTGGTCCCCGCCTTCAAGTAACTTGACTTCCAGGTCGCCGCTCTGGTTCTCATTGCTCCATTCACCTCTTTCTTCCGTATTGTTTGCCGCCGTCCTTCAGTTGTTCGTCCCTGGTTTGATATGTTTCCAAGTCTTGAGAAATCCAGAAAAGTAACGTCTCCAACGTTGATTTGTCACGGAGAGAAGGATTATATAGTTGGACATGAACATGGTGTTCAGTTGAAGGATACGATACCGGATTGCGAATTACATTTGTTGAAAAATGCTAGTCATCAGGTAAAAAGATAGTTCAATTACCATCAAAAGCATCAAATTTTTAGGGAATATTCTGTGAACGTGAAATGTGGGATCGTGTTGAACAATTCCTTGGAACTCGAGTTGGAATAACACGTAACTGGATTAATCACTTACAATCGGAACCCTCGACGTCTCCTGCGGAAATTTCTGAAGTAATTGAGAACCCAGTATCATCTAGAACAGTTGAAAGAGTGACTGGAGATCCAAAATTCCATGGAAAGTCGATAAACTTGGAGAATGGAATTGGACTCAATTAGAATTTGGTTTTATTTCTTTATAATTAAATAAACCTCAATCGAATGTCTTCTTATGTTGCTTAAAATTCATTAAAAAATGTGATTATGATTAATCGCGACTTCAAAATATTGTTTTCCTATTTAAACTCCCTCGCTTTCTCCTGACACGCTTGAGGTGAGAGAGCATGTAAAACGAGGAGACGCCGACAACTTTCTGGCGGAGCGCTCTTGTGAATAAGCCGGAATTTTTCAGTTTGTTTATTTTTCATTTATTTTTGCCAGTTCATAAAATAGTTATTCACTCTTATAATTTTCAGAGGTAATATGGATCGAGATTCGCTTGATATAAATGGATTATCGAAGAGTTTCGTCAAAAATTCTGTTATTATCTCTCGTAAGTTAGAAAAAATTGTTTTTCGGAAATCGGACTCATTTCTCCTGCTCAAAAATACTGTATCAAACTAAAACAATTCCGTTTTCTGCAGATGCGGGTGTTGACCAATCGTTTTCCGTCTATCAACACGCCCTGACTTCTCACTTTTCACGGAGTCCGCTGGTTTGGAAAATGTAAGTGACACGGTTTTAAATAATTGAAAAAGTCAACTGATGCGCTCAAGGATCATTTAAAATGTGGAAAGCTTGGAACTTGATATTTCGGAATAGTATCCAGCATTTTTCAGCCAAAAAAAACTGTTTTCTATATTAAACTTACTGTTTTTTAGAAACAATAAACCGTTCCCTCATCGTCTGACGTTTCCACTGAAGTTTGTTCCATATGAAGAGAAATTATGCTTCGGACCACAAATCACACCAACAGAAATTATGAAAATTGCATTTCTACATATTTTCAATATAAATGTAACGTCAGCTGATGATTATAGACAAAATGTTCGACATAATGTATCGGATTGGTTTGCGAAGGTATTTAAAAAAAATTTTCGTCAACCATTTTTTCTTGCAGCTAAACTCGAAATCTGATGTCCAATGGATAATAGTGATTAATACGAATCGAGCGAAAGACCGAAAAACAAAAAGTGCAATAATGGAGAAAATCAAGACGGATTTTGCAAAATTCAGTTCAAGATTATTTGAATTACCGGATACATCAGATCAAACTGCATTCGTTTCGTTTGTACAGGGAATTCAGGGATTTCTATTCCAACATCTCACTTTAGTCATGGAAATATGGGATAAATCATTGAAGACTCAATATGAAAAGAAGAAACAACACACTTGGGATGTATACGCATACTTTTCTAGCATGGTGAGTAAGGAAACTATAATCCGGGAGTGTTTTATTCAAGTATTCTGAAATTTTCCGTTTTTCAATGTTGAAATTCTAGATTAATTCCCTTTAATCCAAATCAATTTCAGACAGAGTACGGTCGTGTGTTCTGGAGTTTTGGAGCCGTTGAATACGCAATGTCAATATTCGATGACATGGAAAAACTTCTTCATGAATTCGTCCTACGTTCCGGAGATGCCGAATCTCCAAAATGGCTCGCTCAGTTGCTGAATATCAGGATAGAAGATCGTCCCTCTCTGTTAGCGAATTTCGGAATTCAACGGATTCTGAAAAAGGAATCTCATTATTTGGGAATGAGAAATTATTTGTTATGTCAGCAAATAATAATGTCGATTCATTTGTATCAGCAAAAAATGAAATCGAATGACGCGGCTCCGAGCCTAAGATCAGACTGTGCTGTTGGAATTATGCAAAGATCATTGATTACAATCGAATCAGTGAAAGAGTTCAATAACTTGTTGAATGTGAGTTTTTGTCTTCTGATAATGTTTTATAATGAAAAATTCAGAACAAACGAGACATTCCGATGACATGTTGCTGGACATGGTGGACTGTCAGTGAATCTCTATCAATATGTAAATTGCTATGTGATGTATCCCATCTGAACGTGGCACCTGTCATTCTCGCACGTCTTCATTTGGCACGATTCGATGCTCTCTTCATTCTGGCGAAACAGTTGAAATTGAATCCAGAAGACCGGAATGATCTATCGGAATGGCTGAAAATTAAACCGATATCATTTGAATCAAAAATATTAAATTCAGCGATTGAGACGACTGAACAGATGTGTTCGGAGATGGAAAAAGCACACGATATCTGTGTTAATTCATTGGCTCATGCGAATCGACATAGATTTGTATTTAATATCACCAATCAGCTATTTGTGTTTTTAAGGTATACTTTTTGATAAGTAAGTACCGTAAACCGGTTGCTGATTAGTCGGAAAAATTGATTGAATACAAACTCACATTTCAGAAGCGTCAAAGCGAAATGTCCGATTCAAAAGCTTGCAATATCCAAGTCAATTTTAAAAACAATGCCGATTCAAGAGTCAACTGCCCAAATGCTGAAATCACTCTGCTCGGAATTGATGGATTCAGAATCTATTTCGGATGAAATGATGATTTCATTGCTCTTTTTCATTTCAAAATGTGAAAATGGTAAAGACCAGAAGATAAATGGAAAACTGTTAGAGAAGTGCGAGAAAAAGGCGAAAGAAGATGGAACACCTGTAGAGTAAGTGTTCTGGCTATAAAACTGTTCGAAAAAAATAAGTTGAATATTCAGTCTCACCTCTATATCAATCAACGAGAATGAGGACCACTTCTTCAATGTGAAAATCGAAAACTTTGAAGCTGTCCAAAATACGGATTCAATTCTTGAAATTCGTTCAATAGTTACTTCGAATCTCGGATTTTCACTGGAAAATGTGAAAATCGAATTACATTTCTCTGGTGATCCTTCGAGTTCGATTGCTCAAGAATCCAATCTATCAGTTCTATCGTTACAACATGAGGTACGAACTCGGAAATTATTATCCCAAATGCTCAACATTTTTCAGAGAAAAGAGAATATCTGTCGTCTTGTTTCCGAGCTGAAACTGAAGAATCTTTCATCCCAACTATCGAACGATGCGAATTCTCCGTTGAAACTGATTATTCAATCTGAAATATCCAGTCTTAATCCCGGAGAAAATCAGATTGTTTTCCGTACAGATATCACAAAAATTGGTTGCTTTATATTGGAAAAAGTTAGAATTTCTACGAGTTCTCTTGAATATTCCACATGTAATGTGATTACTAGAAGGCCTCCTGCCTTGTATTGTATTGCAACACCTCACTCAGTCACAGTAGTCAATGATACACAACGTAAGAAAAACATTCTGAAACTATCTGAAATTTTTTACTTCTAATTTTCAGATTTCTTTGCTGGTGTAATGCAAAAATTGGAGATTGACGTTGAGGCGAAGTGTGATATTCCTCGGGAAACACCTCTAGAAATCGAGCCGAGCTCTCCGAATTTCAAATTTTTGGATGATGGAAATAACTGGGTTGATAGTCGAAAGATGACTTTGGAACCATTCCAATCGAATGAGAAACGACGGATTAATGTCAAAGTGTGGTTGAAAATCGATTCGAGTATCTGTGAATCTGCAGCTGTGCAGAAGAGATCGGTGAGTTTGACAACTTGATGTAATATTCTTGACAATTGAAATTCTCATAGTTTTTCTAGCGAAACTATAACATTTTCGTATTTTCGTCTCTCCGCCAATTCCGTAGTCTGTTATAGTTAGTGATACTGGAATTATATGACGCCCCGCTAAAAATCACTGATAGTATTCTATGATAATGATAACTATACGAAGCTTCAAATATTTCATTTCAATTTTTCTTGCATGAGAATGGTGACACGTAATTTTGACACGGACAGTAATATACAAAGAAAATCACACTCAAAAAAAGAGCAAGTTTATGAGAGCTCCACTTGAGCCATGACACATGCGATCTCCTCGTGTGCGGTGTTTCCAGCGTTATAGTTGAACATGCGGATTTCGAGTTCGTATGGTTTCTGAAAATGAGAAAAAATTTATTTGGAGAGGCAGAAGAGTAATAGCTTACATAGGCTGCCAACATGTTAATGATTGCGGAGAATTGACTCAAATCCAATGGGAGAATCAAGAAGAGTGGTCCAGAAGTCAGGGGGCAGTTGTGGGCGAATTGACATCCATCGATTCCATTCAACAAACCGAATGTTGGAATTGCTTGCCACGAACAATCTCCTGACCATCCAGATTTGTATTGGTTGATCTTCACATTGACATGGTTGTCATCAATTTGTGGTCCGTGGTTATAAGTAGTGAGATTCAGAATGAATTCTTGACGTGGGTCAATTGGATAAAGTGGCTTGCCGTTCTTGTCCAATGTTTGAATATCAGTAATGGAGAATTGTTCATTGCTTGAGCACATGTAGGAGTGAATAGCCTTATCTGTTCCATTTGGGAATGGACAATCTGCTAGATTCTCGACTGGGAAAGCATGAAGACTAGTGGCCAGAAGGGCGGCTCCAAGGAAAACACGAAGCATTTTGAACACTGTGGGAGTGGTGAAAATAGTTACTCCGAGAAGCTCCTTATATAGTGACTAGCAAATTGCTACTTTGCTTCTTCCGGAGTCACCCCATTTCTCCTCCTAAACTCCGCCCATTTTCTTCCTTATCTGCATAACCATATGCGTCGCATAGGTTGGTTATCTCTAGATCTGACGTGGTGAATTACACGGAGCAGTTACGGAGAAGTAGAGAAGAAGGAGACGCAATAAAAGAAAGTATGGTCGTTTGGTCAGAGAGAAAGCCAACTGTTTTCTGAACAGAAGGATGATAAGAAAGTTAGTCACTTTATGTTAACGACATTCAAATTGTTGGTTTTGTGATAGGTAGACACAAGAATATGATGCGCTTGCACAACTCTTTCGAGAAATTGAGAGAATGAGAGGATTGGTTGATGACCGGGTGGTCTGAAAAAAGCGAAGGGGCAGGACGTTTCAGATCTGTAACCTAGAGGAGTTGAGGCAGTTCCTACCGTAACGTGGTTTCTGATAACTCTGCTTAAAATGTTAATCAGACCTGTGAATGTGAATTTATAGAAGTAGTTCATTCAGAAGATCCTATTAATGTTCAACGTTGCACCAATTCATTTCTGAAAATAATGTGTAACCAATTCGTTTATTCGTTTGGTAATCTTCACTCATTTTGCCAGAATCCATTTATTTCAAGAAATCAATGAGTCACACCAAGTTTATTTTTCTGAAAGTTCACTAGTTGATTCACCAGATTCGTTCTTTTCTTAAAGTACCGTACTCCCTCCAACTCTTTGCAAACCAAGATTCAAAAAAAATATCGCATTTCAAGTGCATTCTCCTTGTAAACATATGATTCTTCGCATTCCGTCAACATATATATCATGCTTCTCCGATCTTTACCCTTCTTATAGTTAGTGGTGATGCTTGATGTCAACTTTCGGAATAGTTGATATGGTTAACTAAACTACGATCTGTCAATCAAGAATATGACAACATTCGAGCGGAATAATGGAGAATTGCAGATGAGCTGGGTTTTTGGACCTCCGCTGAACAAGAATCTACTGCGGATGGAAGAGAAATCGACAGGGATTCTGATTATGACATTTAGTCAATTTTGACCATCAGAGTAAGAAGAGATTCTCAACTACATTAATCTTTGTAATTTTATTACGGCTCGAATTATGCCTAGGAGTTCCAAAGAATTCGGTTCGAGTTTTCTCACGTGTGGTCTAGCCGCTCAGAATATTGTTTATTTACGTTTTTCAGTGAGGTTAAAGACAAGTTGATGATCTCAGCAGCAACCGTCAGCACTTTTTCAAAAAATAAACATGGCGATAAGATAAAGTTACTGTAACGAAATGTTTATTGCTAGAAAACAAAATTAGGCAGCAGTTGAAATATACAGTAAACCAATTTCAGCTTCTCGTAAAATGGATGAATCGCCGCTACAATATTTCCCTTCAATTCGTCCCTGTATTGGTAATCAATAGCAAGACTTCGATGCTTACTACGGAGTATGTTGAATATCTGAATACCATGATATCACTCTTTCTTATTACAGTATCCTACTGGAAGTTGAACTGAATCGTGCCGCTGGACCTAATATAACTACAGTAATCGAATCGGCTCATCTTTCCACAGAACCACTTCACTCACCAGATTCTGAAGCTCGAGTTGCAGTGCCGTTGAGTAAATTTCCGATGGAAAGTGATTTACTCTCGGTTTTGAACTTGATCTGGAAGTTACCATTGAAAGGATCTCTAGTGAAACATCGTTTACATCTGGATTACACTGTTAAGAACCAGGAGCCACAGCTGAAATATACGTTCGATGATATCGTTGAGTTGACTGTTCCAGATGTACAATTCGAGATATGTACACAAGTTTTATCTCAACAACCGGGTGCCCAACTATGTCGGGCCACGTCGCCATGTCATTTTGTGATTTCGATTCGATTTTTGAAAGAGTCATCGTGCAGTTTGTTGGTAGTGTTGGATGCTGATGATCGGATGTGGACACTGGTTGAAAGAACTAAATGTAAGAGAACACAAGGGGCATTTTGGGAATTCTAATCTGTAAACTCGAGAATTTGTGAATTCTGTATTTTCACAACATATCCTTTTCAATATCCAATTTCTTTTCCAGTGGTCACCGTGAAAGACAGTGGATTGGGTCAACTTGCTCTCACCATTATCCCAGTTGTTGCAGGATATCTACCTTTCCCAAATGTGTCAATCTATGAATGTCAGCTGGCGGTAAGTTCGTCCTCAAGAGTCATGGGAGGTCAAAACAACATCCGGATACATAGACATGACGACAGACAAACATCCCAATAGGTTTTCATCAAGCCTAGACCCCCATTCCACTGAAAACCTCGCACCAATCTTCACCTCTCTCCCTACCGTACACCTGCCCCGCCCCGCCTCTCTTATTTTCCAACAAATAATCAAAACGATATAATTAACAGAAAAAAAAGAATCGAAATCAAAAACTAAAAGTAAAGAGAGACGAGAAAAAACGATGATTATACCCTATAATAAACTGATAAGTATTCCCCATTTTGTGCTCAGTGTCTCTCCCTCGAGGAAGAAGTTTTTGCATAGTTTGAGTGATAAGAGAAAATTATTGAATTTTGATGGTCTGAAATAATGTGATTCGGGCTTCTTCATGGAAATGAAATGGCATGGAGACACGGGGGGAATGGGTGGAAAAAGAGTTGGACAATGGAGAGAAAATAGGATGGAAGGGGAGATAGATGGCTCTCACATATTATTGTTTTTTTTTCAGTCCGACAACATTATTCCTGGCAACGACATACTCTTTTTCAACCGGACCGCCGGAAAACAAATTCGAGTTTTATCACCGAATAACTCCGAAAATAATAACTTTGGAAAAGAAGATTCGGCAAGAGGATCCAATCGAATTAAAAAGACAATCGAGAAACTTTTTGATTAATTCTTCCTGTAAATTTTGGATTTATTCGAATTTTCTGACGCATTTTCATGTAGAAAAATAGTACAAATTTATGTATATTGCATAATTTATAATGGGGGTTTTTTGTGATAATTTGTTCCTTGTCATTACGAAAATTGGTTGTTTTGTATAAAGTTTTAATGAGTTTTTGACAATGTAATCTTGTTTTCTGATATTGTTTCAATCGGTTCCTATCCGGAAAATATATTTTTGGATTTTAATTCGATTTTTTCAACAAAACGAGTTATATTTATTTTCAGCCATATATGGTCACCTGATTCTGTTATTCCTCTGAAAAAGTCCGGAAGAGATGGTGCGAAACAAACAATTATGGCTTATTATCTCGCTTCTCGCCATGTTTCTAATGCTTATTTTCTTGCTCACTTCACCGAATTCTCAGGGATCAAATTATGCATTTTATGAGGGTGGAGTCGATCCGAGGAAGACGAGATTATTCAAAAATGTAGAAATTCTTCAAAATAAAAAAGTGTGAAAAAAAGTTTTTGCAGGTGATTGTACATGTGGATCTGAAAGGAGCACCGCCACGTATTGAATATTTAATCGAATTTTTCAAATTGTTGTCAAAAAATGGAGTGGATGGAGTACTGATTGAATACGAAGATATGTTTCCATATTGGGGAGAAATAGAATCAATTCGAAGAAAGGATGGAACATATACACGGGAAGAAGTCAAGAGACTGATAGCGTCAGCTGGAGAATTGAATCTAGAAGTCATTCCATTAATTCAAACATTCGGACATTTGGAATTTATTCTCAAAAAACCGAAATTCATGCATTTATCGGAAGATTTGATAGACTTGAATACAATTTGCATTTCTGATGAGAAGTCGATAGAAATAGTGGAAGAAATGATTCAACAAATTCGATATCTTCACCCGAATTCCACACGAATTCATATTGGGTCAGATGAAGCATACCATGTGGCAGAAGATATCAGATGTCAACGAAATATGGAACAGAATAAAATAGGAAAGTCAGAATTAAAACTGAAACATATTGCAAAAATTGGAAAATATGCACGAGAAATTGGAGGATTCGATGTAGTATTCGCATGGAATGATATGTTTGATAAAGAATCAGAAGAAACGATTCGAGATGCAAAACTCAATGAATATATTGTTCCAGTTGTATGGGGTTACCGACCAGATGTTACTGATCAAGGTTATTTTCCTGATGGATTATTCAATCGACTCAATAACGCTTTTGATCGATTCTATGTCGCTAGTGCTTATAAAGGTGAGTTGATGATTTGGTTTAATTTTCACAATTTTTGACAATGCAGTTTCAATATTTCCACGAACCACATGTGTGCAAATAAATGTCTATCTTGTTTCATTCACTGAGAATATCTTCCAATCCCTCCAAAATCTCCCAGAAGGATACACGCTTTTCTGTTTTCATGCGATGAAAAACAAAAAAAGACGTTGCTAATCAAAACATAAAGCTCGCATGTGCACAAGGAGACGTGCCTGCAACCGTGGGAAAAAATACTTGTCCTTTTGTTCCGTGTTTTCACTACTATGTACCATCCCTCAAATTGTTACATTCCAGGAGCGGATGGAGCACGTCAACCATTCTCGAACATCTCCCGATACTTGGAAAACCAAAAATCATATGTAAAACTGATGGATTTACACCCGAAAGCAGCCGAAAAAGTAGCTGGAATTTTTGTAACTGGATGGAGTCGATTCAATCATTTCAATGCATTATGTGAATTACTTCCAGTCTCAATTCCATCATTAATTGTTGATTTATACTATTTAAATTATCAAATGCCATCGAATCATGCTTGGAAAGCTATGAAAGATCATTTGAAATGCGATCAGAAGAAACACTTACGTGGAATTCTAACGGAATGGGCACTCCACGGATGCATCTTTCCCGGAGCTGATGCTTTTGAAATCGTGAGTTAACATATTTTTGAAACTCTTAAAATTTGGAAATTTTTGCAGATAATGCACGACTGGAAACGTGTAGTTGATCGTCGTCTATTCGGTCGAAAAGATCTGGAATCGTCGGAATCTCCTATAGAAATTTTGAACAAATTGAGTGAATCTTTGAAACCGATTCTGTATAAAACGGATATTGAGGAAGTTTTCAATCAATATTTGACTGATTTTCATTCCATTCAACGATCTACTACAACTACAGTATCTTCAATCAATCCCGTTCCTTGAAAAATGTTAAATTTTCTTTAATGTAATATTTTTTGCTGTAATTAGCATCGGCTTCATGCCTTGACCCATTATTACTTTATTTTTTTTGTAAAATGTTCCCATGTTGTATTATTTTTGACGGGTTTTCTGATTCTGAGCATTTTGAGCAACCCACTTTGTGCATAATTCCTTTCAATACAGAGTATTATAAAATGCATTTACTTTTTAAAATTTTCAGTTGTTCTAAAGAATTTGGTTATCAACCACTAGTCTTGTATACTTTCCATTTTTTTGTATGAGGCTTGTCATGAAAAACAGGTCTATTCGAAACGGATATTGAGTTTTTCTGTTGTTATATTCTCAAGTATGTTCGGAACATTGAACTTGATTTAAAATCTTTTCTTATTCAATTATTTCTGAAGATTACGTTTTCCAGGTCACAAAAACAAAAATGAAGAAGCGAGAAAAGGAGGACGAGGAAGGGCTCCTTTACAGAAAAACATATGCAGCAGGATCATCAACAGTACTCATTGGAGGTAGAGCTACCTCTTCTAATGAGTTTTCACATTCTTTTTTTCCTCTTTCAGATCACGACTCGGATTCAGAAGAAACGTCCACATCATCCACATACCCATCTTCAGATCTATCATTCTCTCCATGGCCTCACGTATTCAATCTGGCAAATTGTATAATTGGAGTATCAGTTCTAGCAATGCCATATGTATTTCAACAGTGTGGAATTCTTCTAGCAGCTATCATGATTGCGTTATGTGCAGTTTTAACAAAACTAACGTGTCACTTCTTGGCTCAAGCTGCGTTTAATACCAGGTATCTTCTTTCTATCAATAAGATTCATGTCACGGGCCGGGCTAAAATCAAAATTATTTCGACCTGACGGGGGCTGCTTAATTAATTGCATTTTTTCAGAACAACATCTTATGAAAGTCTTGCAATGGCAACCCTCGGACCAAGCGGTCGAAGATTTGTGGAATTGTGTCTCTTGGTATTTTTGGTCTCTTCAATTGTCGCGTTCATTGTGGTTATTGGAGATATTGGACCACATTTAGTTGCAGAGTTTCTAGAATTAGAAGCACCGACACAGAGGCTTAGGATTCTGGTTATGGTGAGTCTGGAAAACTGAAATATCCTACTATTCAAAATCCAATTTCCCTTCAGATCGTCGTTGTTGTCTTCATAATTCTCCCACTCTCCTTCATTGATGATCTCAAGAAATTCTCAGTCATCAGCTCCCTTGCCTGCTTATTTTATTTCCTTTTCGCCGGACGAATGATGCTCGAATCACTTCCAACAATCTACGAAGGAGAGTGGAGTATCCACGTGGTTTGGTGGAGACCTCAAGGATTTCTGACATGTCTTCCGATCGTTTGTATGGCAATGTGTTGTCAGACACAACTGTTTCCAGTTATTTCATGCATAAAAGGTGGGTACAAATGTTGGAATTGCAAATAAACGGCGACTCATCTGTACTCTTTTCAGACGCCACCACCGATCGTGTCGACTATGTAGTATCCAACTCAATCAATATTTGTGCAGCAATGTATGCAGCTGTTGGAGTTTTTGGATACGTCGCATTTTATTCACACGAACTTCACGGTGATGTTCTTGTTCAATTCCCACCAACGGTCGTCACACAGTCACTGAAATTGGCATTTTTATTGTCGATAGCTGTCTCGATACCTCTGATGATGTTCCCGGCGAGAACTGCATTGTTTTGTTTGATATTGAGAGATGTGAGTATTGTAACTTTGATCAAGTAATTATTTTTCATTTCTAGAAAGAGAGCATTTCGCATACAGTCGACCTGGAAAAGTTCACATTCCATCTTCTCACAGCAGTCATTTTAATATTCAATACAATTCTGGCTATTCTGACACCAAATGTTGAATTTATTCTCGGACTGACTGGTGCATTCATTGGATCTCTCGTCTCAACAATCCTTCCATCCACTATTTACATTGCGAATCAATCATCTGAAACTCAGAATCGAGCGAGAAAAGTGGGCGGAGCGACGACATCTACTGCGAGATTATGTCTTGTCGTTGGATTGTTTATTCTTGTTGCAAGTACTGCAGCTATTCTAATGGCTGAAAAGAAGACGTCAGTTGTGGAGAAACCAAAAGCAAAAGATGATACATCTGGAGAGCTGAGAAATGAAGAGTTGAAATCGTTGGAGAGTTTGGAGGAGAAAGTTCTAGATGCCAACTTGAATATTTCAGCGGTAAGATCGAAGACAAAGTACGGGTTGAAAATCTATATTTTCAGAAACTGGATGATATATCAGAACTAGCAGCAAAAGGAAATGATACAGAAGCAGTGAAAATGTTGGTTGAAATGAAAGAACAGCAAAAGATTCAACAGCAATTAATAGAGCGACAAGAGCAAATCGTGGCTCAGTTGAATAAGAAAACTGAGAATTTAGGTATGATTAACCCATAATTATATTTTCAGAAAGTTTATTTTTCAGCTAATCTAACCATTGACGAAGTGACAGTTCCAATAACTCCTCCAGTTGAAAAAGTCGAAGAAAAACCTGTTGAAAATCTGGAAAAGTCGACAGAGAAGATCGAGAAAACGGAGAAACCAACCAAAGCTATAAATATCGAAACTTGAAAATGGGTCAATTTTTTTTAGTTGTGAGAATAATTTCTGGTTTTTTTGTCTTTTTTGGGCCGGGTATTTAAAATTTTCAAGTATTTATTTAGCTAATTTATTTGTTTTAGTGCTCAAAGCATTTCTATTTTCGTATGTTCCGTTGTTGCCAAAAATGTGATACGATTAATAAATTATTCTAATTCAATCAGAAAAGATTAGATAATTTTGAAATTAGCTTTATTATAATTGCACAAAAATACAAAAAAAGCAGGGAATGATGAAAAAGACATAGTCAACCTGAGATTTGAATCATCATTTTTCGTTGGCTGGAATTTTTGGAATTGCTGAGTTTTTTGGAACGGACAAAGTCATTATGAGCGGATATGTGTGACAAATGCCACGTGTGACACAGAAAGGAAAGGATTGGAGTCAGAAGAAACTGAACAATTTGAGAAACTAGGATCGTTGATTTTTTGGAGAATTGAAAGTCGGCGGAACCCGAGATGAAGTGTAAGAAGAGAATTAAGTATAGAAGGGAACATGGTACAAATAAAACTTGATAGCGAATTAGTAAAAATGTATCTACAAAACAAAATTCAAAAATTAATAGAAATGATTGGATGGGATGCTAGGAGTCGTTCTTCGCTGCGGTGGGCGTGTAACTCGGAGGATCCGCTCGAATTGAAGACATCGCTTGATCGTAACTAGGAGGTGGACCGACGGGTTGATCCGATGGGTTCAATGGTTCAACTCCACCTGAAAAAAGGAGAACAGAGTTGATAAATTAGAAATCTTTATCAAAACTCACCAATCATAGTAGGATTGAATGTTGGGATTGTGTCTAACCGTACTACATACTGACCAGTGATTCCTCCTTGCGGGAAGGCTGTCGTGCGTCGATGAGCTCCTCTTTCACTCGAAATCAAGTCATCGGAAGACGAAGATCTGTGTGCGGTACGTGGATTTTGGGATGATGAATTGATCCGCCGACCAGAGGCATCCCGAGAAGCTGAACGATGTCCAGATGATGTAGATTGATGGTGGCCTGGTGGAGGTATTCGGTTCACTGGATACCTTCTATGAGCTCGATTTCTACTGAACCAATTAGAGGAACAAATGAATGCAACAATGATAAATACTCCAAAACAAGCAATCAACATAATCCATCCAGAAGAAATTGCGAATTTCTCACAGAATTCTCCTTTATAGAATCTCGATCCCTTACAATCGCATCTCCACGTTCCATTCGTTTTCGATGTGACAACTTCTCCATAATTCGCGCATCGAACTTTTTCGCAATGTTCTCCAGAAATAAACTCTGGATGGGGACATTTACAGACGTGGTGAACAGTTGGAACAGTCACTTTCTCTAATTTTCCATCGTTTATACATATTCTTTGTTCACATTCTTTTCCCCTGAATCGATCTTTCGGGCAGATACACGTGTTATCCTCGGTTTTGTGCCCTCCATTACGGCATTTCACACCAAATCCCAGGTAGCTAGCCGTGTCGTGTACTGTTTTCAGCAGTATGTCGTGCAGTCCTGTAAATATTTTGGAATTTTCATACTGTATCATGAATTAAATTGTTTTCTATGCAATTTCTGTGTCAAACATTTCCTTGTACAGAAAAGTTTGAGTTCATAATACAGTCGGATCGCTTCGAAAAATTCAAAAAAATAAGAAAAAAGATAATAGACTCTGTTTGTGAGGTTATTTATGTACTCACTCCTTACATTATCAGTGGCAATTTTTAATTGCACGTCATTTTTATAATGATGTCAGTAACTTTTGAAGATCAATTACGTAGTAAATATGTGTTATATTTGAAGAATACAGGAGCTACTCAAGGAGACTGATAGTTGTGGTAAAAACCAAAACCGTTGATTTCACTCTTACCTGGTTTCCCTTGATTTGGTTGGATATTTTCAGAAGTGACGATGAGTGGTCCGAAGAGAATGATTGCCACAAAACATGAAGCGGACTTCATGTTTTGGGTCTTACTCGGCACCAGATGATGGCCCTGGAATTTGTAGAGATGAGGGGGAAAGTTAGGGGAGAAGAAAGAATAAAAAAAAACTTATTTCAGACCAAGGTATTATTAAAAAAAGAAGCGACCTTCCAATAGAGAAGAAACGTTTGGCTCGATTTCTATTGGATATGTAGGAAAAAATGGAGAGAGATATCGAAATGGCAAGGAACCATTTGTGAGATAGAATACAAAAGAGAATATTAAATTCAAAGAAAATCTTTATGAATATCACACATATCAAAATGTAAAAATTGTATCCTCGTGTCGTTTTGGAGTTTCAACCGGTGTTGAATAGAGACCCGTTTCATCTTAAATACAGTATTAAACTAGGATACATTTCAAAATTTTTGACTAGAAAACAAAAACATTACTCATAGTAAAATGAGGAAAAACAGTAGTAGGAAGTGCAAAATAAAAACTAAAAATTAGCAAGAGAAAATGTAAACTTTGACAAAACAGCCAAAATTCATATAAACATGATAAAACTAAAAAAATGTCAGAGTTGTTTCAAAAAACTGCATCTATTGTGGCAAGAGAGCAGAATGGGAATCGGATTGTCGTCTCAAATGAGGAGCCGGTGAGTCTGCAGATTGGCGAGCCAGTGGAGATAATAGAGACATTTGTTCTTCTCGTTCTTTCATAAGAAGGCGGACACCTGAAAGAATTGGAAACATGCTTTTAGAAGATTGAGAAAATGATGCATTATGTTACGGCTTGTGACTGTTTCGAGAATTTTTAGAGAGATCAAACTACATATGAAACTGTAACAACACAACGGTAATTGAGACTCGGCAAAAAAGAAAACACAGATTGGATCATTAACTTCGCCGTGAATTCGGATTTCGTTTAATTTGTAGCCGAAATATGTGCTTTTAACCACAAGCACAAAAAAGTTTCAATATGCATCACCACTGTAGTAATGGGTTACGGTACGCGAAATTCCATGCACTCTCAAAAAAAAAAAACGAATTTCAATCAAAAGCTCACCGTCACTTCCTCCAAACTTATTTCTTCTTCTTTTCGATCCTGAGTTATTCGGCATGATTTTTTGTCCAAATTGATAAAATGAGGCGATGACTCCACGTGGAGCGGCCATATCTGGCTCGTCGGCCAATGATTCGTATTCTGCTGACAGGCTGCAAAAAAGAAAAAAACTAATACTTTCAAAATGTCGAAATCTTACATTTTTACAAATTGATTGAGTGATGATCTCAATTCCATCACTTGTTCGACTGCAAACTTCTCCGGTCGATATCTCGCAGCTTCTTGCAGAAAAGCGATTCGCTGCACCAGATTTAATGGAATCGATGGAACTTTCTCTCGAATTCTCTTCAAATACGAATACGTGGATTCGCCTGCTTGTCGTTGAACTGCTCCTTCAATTCTATTCAATTGACCATCGATTTCTAGAGCCACTTCATCTACAGCAATCATACGATGCACATATGGTTTCTCACCATCTGAAAAACACAATGGTAATTATGAATATAATCAACAGGAAATCAGGAAAGCTGGAAAAATGCACATGCAGTCATACTGGAAATCCAGAATGGCGAAGCAGCAGTATACGAATAAAATTTCAGAATGAGTAGTCTTCCGAACAAAAAAGGAACAAAGAGACGTTATTCATGCAGGAGAAAATTGAGATCAACAAAAAGCAGGGAACAAAAACAGAACATGGAGTGGTGAATTAACATGCAGTTAGAACAAGTATTAGTGGTGAAAAACAGACTGAGAATAGGGGTTCGGGGGGAGTTTTTGAATTGAGAAAACTGAGTAAAAAGCAAAAGTTCACTTCCGCAATGCAAGAAAAACAAGTTTCTAAACATTTCCAAATTTTTCTGGATGAATTCCAAATTTTCTACCCTATTTTCCGACTATCATGCATTATAAAAGCATTGTGAACATATACGATACATATCACTCAAAGTGCAAGTTTCAGGAGATGACTGACGGAATTGAAGCGAAACACAATCTGTGAGACGAGCTTGGTTTTCACATCGAAGACGCATCACGGCGTCCAATTGATTTTCACGAAGAGTTACTGCATTTTTCGACGATATTCGAGAGTTTAGAGCGACCTGAAATAAGATTTTTTATAAACGGCGAGCCTATGTTTGAAAAAGTAATTTTATCAATCATTTATGAAAATTACTGTTGTCAAAAATGAGTTTTTTAATGTCAACAAGTGTTACAAACCTGAGGTCTAACTCGAGCAACATTGTGTCGATGTCTCCAAATTTGTCGTTGTCCGATGATAACTACCCATATCAGAATCTGAAAAAAGTTATAATTTTTAGTAAACCCCAAAAAAGCTATTTAAAAAAAGAGTCTTTAAAACTATAGTTTGAAATGGTTCTCATGACATTTTAGTCAATAAAAGCAACAAAAAGAATGATGATGTGCTTTTGGTTATGACTCATCGTCCAAATGGACCGTTTGACCTCTCTATTATTAATGTTGTGTAAAGTATGAAGAAAGAATCGTTTGTGGAGACGCTTTATTATATTTTTTGTAAAGTTTTAGTCGGTTACTGTAGGATTTCTGCACCTCTTACTAATAGGTTTACAACTTTTTTCTCAAAAAAATTGTTGGAAAAAAAGGAACTTAAGAGAAACAAAACAACGAGTATTCGAAAACGTACTACAATTTTTGTATTTTTATAGGTTGGATGATTTCCCGATTGACTTTTAAAAAATTATAGGTTTTCCGATAAATTTGATCAAAAATGCACTTCACATTTCCTCGAAACACTTTCTATTGAAATGTTGGAAAATAGGTACAGAACTCATAACCAGCAGGTTTCTATGAAAAAAATTGGACAAGTTTTTTTGATCAGAAAGAAAGGTTTCAACAATTAAATTTAATATTTTTAAAAAATCAAACAATCATTTTTCAAGGTGTTTCTATGAAGATACATGTTCCTAAACTGTCAAAACGTGTTCAGACCAGTTTTACAGTTTATTCAGTGTTTTCTTTGAGGTTTATACTAATTCTTGTTTCAATTTTGCTTTTTCCAAAAATTCTCAGAACTTTCGATTTTTGTTATTTTCTCTGACTTTCCACATGTTTCTACCGCCACCGACTCTCTAAAATTTATGATAACATCACTTTATTTTATCAGTTTCTATTTATTTACAACTTTTGTCACGTTTTTTCCAAGAAAAATATGACTCACCAGAGCAAGTAAAGTCGAAACATAGATGACACTGGTTCCATCAAATATGAATATTGCCATCTGAATTTATTGATAGTTCTGTTCTTCTGCTTCTTTTCAGTAATGAATTTCCTTCGCCTTTTTCGGAATTATTCCATTAAAATCCGCGAAAATCGATGGAGAATCCGGCTTAATTCCACTTTTATTCACGCTCCGCCCTTTTCGCAACACCGCGGCAGGGCGTTTTGCAACCATGTCGCGCATACTTCGGGTTTTCTCCCTTTTTCTTTTTCGGTCACACGCTGTAATCTTCCGCATTTTTGCAGTTTTCTAACGGCATTTCTCGTTTTTTCGACGGTTCCTGGTTAGTTGGACGAGTATTGCGAAATGAGTTTTGACGATGTTTTTCATGGTAAGTATTTAGTTTTTAAATTAATTAACAGAAAACGATGGAAGAAATGAGCAAACGAAAGGCCACCCAGAAAAAAATAATTTTGCAATTGAAAACAGCAGGATTTCATGTTTCTGAAGTCGATTCGGAGTGAGCATACAACTGTTTTGTGAAATCAACTTAAACTAACTTTTTTGAGCTCTTTTGGAAAGTTTTTAGAATAAAATAGCCATCAATTAATCAATTACAACAAAATAATAAAAATGGAAATTTTCATCAAAATCTTACTTGTGATAATTTTCGATGAGAGTGGAGAAATCATAATTTCTAGTCAAAATCATTTTGAAGTATTATTCATCAGATAAAGAAGTGCTTGTTGAAAAATCAGAATTATCTATTCTTCTCTTCAGGATATCTCATAATTCCCCCAGTTTACATTCCAGATTACATCAGAGACATTCCAATGGACATGAGTCGAAAATTCTACCCAACACAAAATATTCGAGTCGATATGATACATATTCCAGAGAGATTGACGTTCTCGAGTTTCGAGGTTTGTTTTGTTTTCATTTAAGATTTATTTTCTTTTCTCTCCGCCGATGTTTATTTTTTTTCCTAAAAGAATTGTTTATCTCCGATACTTTTGACCTATTCTCTATACATTTCTTCTAAAATTAAACAACGGCTCAAGTGTCCGAAAAGAAATCGATACTTATTATTTCAGTATTCATTCGAAGCAGAAAGCCGAGCCCGTGAACAATTTGATAAACAAAATGAAACAATTACTCTGGATTCAACGACAACAACGTCTTCTGGAGGGGGACCGACATCTTCTAATCATTCAGATGTGAAAACATCGGAGTCAAGAGGAAGTGTGGCACATGATGTGTTGTCACAGGTGAGCAGAGCAAAAATTTTTTCAAATTGAAAGAAATGCTATTGAAATTAAAAACCGACAAGTGAATTTTCCATAATTTCAGAATGTTCTCGTCCCCTGTCCTGTTAATTCAACACCTTCATTCCGGTCATCAACAAAACCCACAAATACTCCAAATAGTTCTTCAATGCCTCACTCATTACATGAATTCGAATCAACGAATAATGTTTTCGACGACATGCAAATCCTAGCGTTGGATGATAAGAAAGCGTTGCAGGAGGTAATAATTTTAGTGAAGATTTAAAACTATTCTCAGAAAAGAATTTTGAAAACACATGTTTCCAGGTTCTAATGCTATCAAACTCCTGGAATTCTCAACCTCCACAATCCACGTCGTCATCTCCATCATTCAATCAACAGCCCAATAACAACAATAATCATGTGAAAACAGCTGAAATGAATCAAGAAAAAACGGATAAAATCGGCAAAACGCAGCACGAAGAACTCAAGAAAAGGCTGTTAACGAAAGGGTATCGAGTGGATTTAGTGGATAAGTCGTTGAATTTATTGCCGAAAAGTCGATTAGTTCATGTAAGACATAATCCTAACAAGAATAAGAAGGTTTCAGCAAAACTATCTAATTTCAGATCGAGTACTACATGAAAGCGTGCCGAACAATTGAAAAAACGGGACGGAGTACTGTTGACGAGTCGCTGCCGTTTTTGATTCAGTGTGATTTGAGTGACAAAATGGTAAAAAATTGGCATAGTTCTCCACGTATCTCTAATTTTTTCGATTTTGCAGACGGTGCTGTCGTATTCGGATGTATGTGCAAACCTTTTGAAAATGGGATTCCCACGAGATCAGACATTTGAAGCAGTGGCTGTGGAGAAAGGAGATCAAGATAGAGCACTGTCGAGGCTTTTACCTGCATAAATTTCCATAGAATATTTAGGTTTTCTGTGATTACATTGAATATCATTTCGAATTATTTGGATGTTTGTTCTAAAACTGTGGTTCTACACTTATTAGTAACAGTTTTCCTCTTGTAGTTTCTCATAACATTCAGTTTTGCGCCCCCGATTCTTTGTACCTTCTCTTTCTCTTTTTACTAACCCTTTCTTTGTATATCACTTTACTTGATTGCGATTCCCTGTGATAAGTACTGATTTCTAGCATTCTTTCTGTGAAAAAATCTTCAAACTCATATTCAGTCTCTTCTGATACAACTGCTCATTGAGATTTGAATCCTGGAAAGGTTGACAGACGTTCGTCGCTATAGAAACACAAAAACAACCGATAATTTTCACATGCGAAAAATTCGGAATGAATAAGACAGAAAAATAGCTGAAAAAGCTCATGATTTATAAATTAAACAGCAATACGAAAATGAAATATGGAACAAACAATTCTAGAATAAAGGAGATCTTGAATTTATAAGTACAGAAAACTGAAAAATTATGTGTCAAGTGTTACTAATTGAATTCTTTTCTTCGTAGAAGTAACAGGAGATGCCTCTGTAGTTGCAGAAGGTGTAGCGGCTGATACAACAGGAGCAGGACTTCCGGCGGCTTTCGGTTCCTTTTTGAAAAACTTTTTCAATGATGGAGTGACGGCTTTTGGTGTAGATCCTTTTGGAGTTTCAGTTTGCTTTCTTACTGGAGATTTCTTTGATGGGTCTTCTTCTTTCTCCTTTTCTTTCTCCTTCTCTGCAACTGCCGCCGCTGTCGATTTCCTCTTCTTCTGTTTCTTCTCTTCGATCAAATTTGGTGATGTACAAACTGGGACAACTTCAGTCATAATTTCTCCCCACTGCGACAAATTTATACGTATGAAACTACAGTATCCTTCAAGCGAAGAGATCACGAGCACACGTCCATCACTGCTAAATGACGCATCTGTCAGAGAATTCAAATGTATGTTATCGACCACAGCAACCGGATAATTGTGTTGACTATCGTAGAAGTATATAGCATCTTTGTTGAGTGCAATCCACAGAAGACGATACGGAAGACCCAAATGATTCTCTTTAGTTGTGGGCAACAGAGTGAATGTGATTGGAGAAAAACGAACGAGAAAAGTTGGTTTCGGCGCCGGATAGAATGCAAATGGGAGATCTTTTGTTCCCAAATCTTCTCTCTTGAAGAAATATGTTCCATACAAATCAGAAGATCCCAACTCCAAATGTGCACATGGTGCCGCAATAAACTCTCCGTTCGGTGAGAATACAAGTGCTCGTTGGAAACTAAACAATTGATCGTCGTGGAACAACTTATGAGATTTCTCCTCCAAATGAATCATTCCAGTGGCGGAGAGGAATGATCTGGCGGGAAGTGTTGCGGAACTGAAGTGTTTCAGACGAGTCCCTTTCACGGCGTCTATCAAATCCATTCGACGATCAGGAGACATTGTGACGATGTATTTGCCTAATGGATCCCAGCACACTCCGTTTGGACTTCGGAAATTACTTGCCACGAATAGCCGTTTTCCTGAAAAATACATTTCGCGGTATTTCGAGTGCACCGCTCGTTTTATGACGAAAGCGAAAGATAAGATACTCACCTGTTAAAGCATCATGAACAGCCAATGTATGATCATTGGATACTGAAGCAATCTGTGTTCCTGACGGATTCCAACACAACGCATTTACATCACTATTATGGTTTAGGACCTTATATCTGATCCAATTCTCTTTATTCGTCGGCATTTCGTCTTGTGGTGGTGGAGCGGGTTGATCACTGAGCTTCCAAATTGTAATACGTCCTTCGCAATCACCAGATGCCAGGAGATCATCTGAAAAAGAAACAACTTCCAATCGGAAACGAATTTTCCAAACGTACGTTCTTTGCTTGGGCTGAATTTTACTTGATTGATCGCCTGATTGTGAAATGCGAGATTTGCCAAAAAGCCTACCGTCAGTTGAGGTTTAGTCTCTTGGCTTTTGGGGTCCAATCCAAGTTCGAACTCGAACTCCCACACTCTGACCTGGAGAAAGAATGATTGAAAGTCAAGCCGAAAAATCAATAATGAGACTTACTTCTTTCTGTACACTAGCAGTCACCAATCGGTATTTTCCATTGCGCATCATGTGGTGTAAATCAACGGAGAGAAGACCTTGCCGGTCATGCCAGAAAATTTGTGGCATGAAATGATCCATTTTAATATTTCATATAAGAAGTTAGTCTGAAAAAAAATCAGTTTGTTTTAGGATAACATAGACGAAAAAAAACGAAACTTGAGAAATATTTTAGTAATCTCAATCTCAAACTCTGTTTTAGAGTTACGACTGAGTATATCAAGTTTATCATTTACACTGTTCTAAAATCAATAATTTCTGAAAATTTAACAGAGAATTTGTTGAAAATCATCAAAAAAGTTTTTACGAAGCTGAAATTTGGCAGAAAATTGTTTTAAAAAAGTGTTTTACGCGCGTTGTCAATGGAGCGTGTTTGATTTTCTATGATGTATTTTGGAAACTAGTTTTTTTGAGGTTACAAGACAAGGGTGCAAGAAAATATTGGGTGGGAAAGGAAGAAAAATCAATGTTCTGAGTGAGATGAATCTCCGAGGTACTGAAAATGGCTCAAATCAAGGGAAAGAAAGCCAAAGTGTTCAAAAGGGTTACTGTAGTTTTTACAAGTCGTCTCTATTTGCACAGTCAGCATGCGAGTTTCATTGGATGACGAAGAGGTCAGTATGATTCAGAGTTACAAAAAGATTTCAGGGGTGAAGAAGATAAAACAAACAAAAAGGGACACTTTACACAAGAAGTCAGCACTTTAGGCAGATGGTCATTCGGCACCAGAAGACGGTTTTTGTGTCATTTTTACAACTTTTTTATTGTCGATTGCGACGTAAAATCTTCTAAATTCTACAGTAGTCCGACGAGACTGCTCACCAATAATGATGGATAGGCATACTGTAGAATATTGTGAGGTACAATATTTACAGTACCTGCAAACATGATGGATTAACTTTCTTTGATTTTCAACTCACTTTTATAATATGAAGTTTTTTGGACTAGTGAAACTTTTTTCTAGAGAATGGCTCTAATACCGGCGAACATGCTGACTGTTAGCTGTCTTCGAGAGGAGAAATTCAGTTTGAAGACGTCATGTCCGATTTGCAAGGAAGAATTTGGTATGTTGTCTGTTTTCTGGATATGAAATATTTTTTCTGAATTTTCTGTGATAATTTCTAAAGTGTTTCTCCAAATTTGTCTTTCTAACTGTAACTTCATCGAAAACGTCTATCTTATAGAAGTTCAAATCCTTTCTCATCACGAAATGGAAAGTGGATACCGTAATCCTGGTTACTGTAGATTCCCCAAAAGTTTTTCTTTTTCAGATCCAAAGCTAAACATTCCGAAAGTTTTGAATTGTGGACACTCGGTCTGTGTGAATTGTCTGAAACGTCTGCTGGATTCTGTGTAAGTCTGACAATTCTACTGATCAACAGTAAAATCATCCCATTCAGACAAGTGTCTTACTCTGGAAACGGTGAAGTCTTCAAGTCTCTCTTGTGTCCAATATGTCGAGTGAGTTGTTCTATCTGTCTCGTTGTCGGGATATCCAGATGTCAATAACTTTTTCAGACTTCAATGGAGACTCGACAAGCGGAAAGCTTCCCGAACAACTTCCAACTGTTGGGTGAGATCTGTCCGGATGTCTGTATATCCAGATGTCTGTTTTTTTTTCAGATGCTATTGCTCCTGAAGACGCTCGCATCATGACTTGTCCAGTTTGTAAACTAACTGGTGCCGAATCTTCGTTCCATATCTGTCGTGAATGCACTATCGAGAATCAGCAATTTGATATTCAGAAAATTTTGAATGAAAAGGTTTGAGAATAACGTTTTACTTTATAAACATAATTAATTTCAGCCACCAATTCACCCTGATAACTACACGATTTGTTCGACATGTGTACTGAAAGAACACAACAAAGAAGGCCATACTGTCATCTCATATGTTCCAGTGAGAGTGAGTCCATCTGTGTGTCTGTTCATCCATAAATCCACACTTTCAGCTCGATCATCAGTTCAAAATAAACAAGGAAAGTGTGGACGTTCTTCAATCTCAAATGACTGAAAAGTTCTCGACTGTTCGTGTCATTTTGGCTTCAATTCCTCATCTTGTTGCCAAAAAAGAAATGGAAATCAACAAAATTGTGGAGTTTATGGAAAGAGCGAAAAGTCTACAGAGTCAGGATAAAATATTCGAAAAATACAAGATGGAAATGAATGAAGTGAGTTAAAGTTTCAATGAAATCCCTCAAAAATACTCATTTACAGATCATAAATATTCTGAATACTCTGATCAACGGAGGTGGAAAACTGAATGAAATGGTCGAATTCAAGCTTAAAAATCTGGAGATTGCTAACGAAGAAATAGATGCAAAACATTGTTTTGCTGAGAAGAATAACTTGCTGGAAGTTCTGAAAATCAAGGCTGAAGAGGTAGAAGACGCCGTTGTGGAACTCGAAGAGTCAAAATCTCGTATTCAGAAGATCCAAGAGCTTATCTGGAACACTGTATCCCCGATTTGGAATCTAATCAATACAGAAAGAATTCTCAATGAAGATATCCAGAAACTTTTCATTGCCTTCATCATTTTCACTGGATTGTTCCTCTTTTTCAAGAACATTTTGGTTTTATTCTAGACCCTTGACAAAGTGTTTCTCCCCATTATTCTCGTTTTTCGTAAAAAGTTTCAATCTGTGCTTATTCGCTTTTGGTAATCCAAGTTTTTCCAAAAATAAATGTTACTTTAATTATTTGATCTACAATTTTTTTTTCGATTTTCGAAAATGTTGACTATCATATTTTGAATTTCGGCGCCAATCCCTGATGTTTCTCTCTTTACATGTACCGATCAGCGTTCTTCTTTCACTCTTTTTTCTTCTTTTTCCACGAAATGCTCAACTTCAAGAGCAGCATGTCTGTACAACCCTTCATTCGGACACCGACATGTCAAGTGTGCCTCGAACCGTATGGTTAGTTTTTAGAAGATTTTTGAAAGTTTCAAATCTAAATGTTCCCCTGAAACTGAAAGTTTTAAGGATAGTTTTGCTAATTATGCGCATCTGCAAAACGTACGAACACGTCCTTGCTAAACAATACGGAGTGTTGTTGTTTTTTTGAGTGACAGTTTTGAAATTTTTGTAGTTATTAAAACTGCTTGTTTTCACCAAAAATTGTATATTTGCGGAATGCCCAACTCATTTTTTCCACATTTTTCAGACGGAAAGCGACACACGCCGAAAATATTGCAATGTGCGCATACAGTGTGTGAATCGTGCATCAATGTTCTGGAAGAACAAAGTCGTCGACGATACAATACTGGTTTGGATCCAGCGATCGTTTCTATTTCGTGTCCGGTTTGTAGAGTAAGTATGACAGTCATTTGCACGGCGTTTTGAAGAAAACAAATTTCGTATTTTTGCAGACGGAGACGAAAACACCCCGAGCATGCATTCGAACAAACTATCAATTGATAGATGTCGTCGAAGGAATGTGCAAAGAAGCGACACATAACATTGCATTTGTGAATTGCATCGAGTGCGAAGGAGTCTATCACGAGAAAGAGTGAGTTATCAGATCATTTGGTTTTTTAGTTGTGTCTTGAGTCCGAAAATACTTAAAATTGAGTTGAAAGCGGATCGAACTGCTGTGACTAGAAAATACGCGCTTCTCAAGCATGTGCTAGATGAAAACGATACAATCTTTATTCTAGACTGAAATTTCTCTTTTTTCAGTGTCAACATCTGCACCCAATGCTCACCAATCAACGAAGATACGAATACAAATGAACTTGTCGAACGCAGCGTCAGCCTTCACCAGTTTTCATTATGCTCAACGTGTCTACTGCCTCATATTGGAAAGAAACACGCTTTCATTCCTTTGCAACCACTTCGAGTTGAAATGCAACGACAGGAAAATATTCGTCGTATACTTCAATCCCAAGAGAAACTAACAAAATCACAACTTCGATTCCGTGAACTTCTGGATAAAACGATGGCGAAATGGATACTTTGGAGTGGGAACCATGAGCTGAATATGACTCGTTTCCGTGAAGCAACGGAAAGTTATCATCAGAAGACGCTCTTTGAGAAGTTCATGGAAGAGATATCCACGAAGACTGAACAAATAGATAATCTGATCACTCATGTTCAAATGTGGAGTGATGAGTTGGAAAGAGACATGCCACGAAGTGAATTCTTGGCAAGATTCATTTCCCCAGACAGGAATCCAGAAGCCGCTAGGTTGCCAAATGCACCTCCAGTTCCACCACGGCCAGCAGCTCATCCACCACTCCCAGGAACCAATCGACAACACCCTGCTGGGAACGAAGATAACTTTTTGTACTACTTCGAGCGACAATAACAGTGTTACAATAAGTCAATTTCTGCTCTCTTCTCTTCGTTGCCCATTTTCAAATATTTCGACCTCGTATTCTTTTCATCTTTTACTCCCAATTACCAAAATGACCCACATTGCTACAGCATCACCCATAACCTATATTTGCTACCACCGAAACATAGTTTCTGAAACATTACCTTTTAATAATTTTCCCAATCAGAGAGCAATAAAATACTAGAGATTTTATGCTTTAAAACTTTTTATTAATATTTACAAAAGCTGAAACATTTAAAACAAAAATTAAAGTTAAATGCAAGGATGATTCAAGTGAAGTTGAGATCGTCTAAGACACAGAAACGTACAACATAAATTAGTGAGGAAAATAAAATTAATTAAAAATAATTAGGGATCTAGTGAATATTAGAACCGTTTGCTTTGCATTGAACGTTCTTTTTATTCGAGTCACTCCAAATATTCAGAGCAGCTTTGTAGGCGTCAGCCTTCTTACACCATTCACGTTGGCATGAACGGTATTCGGAGACACTCGTTGGACGGGCACAGTTCTCTGGAAAGAAATAATGTATATTGATTTACTGGAGTGTTGAATAACTGACCATGAACGACAACTCTTGCTCTCATCAAAATGATATTTCCTCTTGAACACTCGTAAGTGCCTGCATCTTCCACATCAACATCCAATATCACCAACTCTCCACTCTCTGTTGCCACGTGTCGTTGTCCGAATTCCAAGTCCCGCCCATCTTTCTGCCATACTCCGCCCCTTGCACCGACCATTTTGATTCCATCACCCAAATAAACATCTTTAACAGAGAGTTTCTCGACGGCAGAGCATTCTGGAGAGATTCTTCCAGCCCATGAACTGGAAATCCATCCGACTGATTTCTCGTTTGTTTTAGTTTTCAATGCGCATTTCGAGTTGACTGCATTCCAACTACAGTAGGGATCCAAAGAGCACAGAGCACACGATGGAAGATCTTGACATCTTGCAACAGAGAATTGGGACACGCCCCCTTTGGAAGAAGTGAAGAAGAATTCAGACGGCAAAAGGGCGACGTCGTTGATCTTGGAGCCGGCCGGTGTTCTGAGATCTTGCTGTTCGATCAAATTGGATTTCCATTCATTTCCTTCTTTCCAATGAGAGATTTTCCACATTTTTCGATGGAGACTGTCGAATGCAAAAATGACATTTTGATTCTGAAGTTGATCGACGATGATGTGAGTGTAGACGTGATCCCGGAGTGGAAGAATTGGAGTGCCTCCACTAATAGAATCAGAAACAAGAAGATGAGTTTTGGCGAAGTGAAGATCAGTGTCAGAGATACTGTGGGAGTTTGAAGAACACTGAAAAGAGAAAAGAATATGGATGGAACTCGGAAATTCAGAAAGCTTACCGTTCCTGGACGATGAGCTGGAATCTCGTCAGCAGTCACTGAGAACTGCCCATTTGCGGATTCTTCCATGAGGAGTCCAGTGTCCAAAAGCTGAAATTTTTATGTTGAAAAAAATGAAACAAAAGTGAATCTCACATGATTAATTGAAGACAACTGGAACATACAAATGGCAGATGAAGTGAAAGCAGTTTCAGATGTACTGAATGTGGCATAGAAGAATGTTTCTCCATGTTTGTCGACTCGTTTTACAGATTCTGGAAGGTTAATAATTGTTTTCGAGAAAAGTAGAAAAATGACAATTTTCAACTTAAAATTCTAAAACCCTCGATTTGGACGGTACTGTTGATTACGGTGCCACCTTCCATATCAAAAACAAGAAAAAATAAGAACTCACGAATATGATCAAAGTAGAATGGGTAATTGGCAGAAACTGAACAATTCAATCTCGCTTTGACAAACGATGTCCATACTTGTCTCAACACATTCCTTCCTCCAATATCTTTTTTACAAACTCTTGCAACTCTCGAATGAATTATTCTCTCTCCGAATGAATTATCATGTGCAATCTCTCTGAAAAAGAAGAGAACATGTTGTCCAACATCGAATGATCCGACGAATTGTGGCTCATTCAGCCATTTGTTATCCGAGTAAATTGTTCGAATTGAAGCATGAAGTTGTTTTCCGTTTTTGGTCAGTGGAGGGCGGTAGATCAAATGATTCTCACCGCCCATTCCAGTACGGATTCCGGAGTAGACAGAGGTGGCATCTGGAGAAATATATAGTTCGAGTTAATACTTTCAAACTTTTAAATTATCTCACCTTCTGGATTTCCGTTATCTACCACTACAGCCGTCGAATTGAAAGTAGGATCCACAACACAAATACCAATTTCAGTTCTCGGTTCCTGTTGATCTTGCAATGAGAGTGAATCCAATACTCTGATTTCTGGACGCATTCCAACTGAACTGCACACATAAATCGAGTCCATGTTGTTAGTAAACGCCAAAAAACGAGTAGATGGTCGACATAATCTCTCATCACTTGCAGTCGAACGACATTCTGATTCTTCCGATTCACTGAGGATTAATTGTTTTTTTGAAAACACATTCTCTCCAGTATCGTTGATGTTATAAGCCCAAAGACGGAAGATTGCTCCCTCCGAACCAGCAAAAAGTGCGCCGTCTTTTGTGTTGATGATAAGCTCTCGGAACTCTCCGATGTTTCGATCCGAGAATGTGTTGTCTGAAAAAAAAACGACATGATTGAAGCAACAAAGGAGTTCAGATTTTGCAGTTCTGTTTTTTCTTAAGAATATTCAGTTGTTTCATTTGAGGGAACTAGTTTTAAGCGAGTCTCAATGGCTTGCTCATGGAACAATACAGTTATTTGGCTCACACAGCGAGATTACGGTAGCAATCAAATAAAGTATGTCAAGGTTAGCAGAAATATGTCATGTTTATACTTATTCGAATCGTCCCGAGAAGAGGAATCAAAAAAACTGAATGTTTGCCGTCATTCCGAACAAATTCCTAGCTATTCCAGATTTTTCTCCAATTAAGCATACTCACTGGCATTAAAACTATGCCGCCTTTGTGTATGTGATATATAAACAATTTATTCGATTTGTTTGGGTTGTGTTAGCAAATATATAATATCGTTCTGTTCTTCTTAGCCCCTTTGATGCGAAAAGTAAATAGGTTGACTTTTGGATTAAATAGCCTTGAAACTGGTGTTCGGTAAGGTTGGAAGGGCGTTCTAATGGTAATTCAAATTGTGAAAGACTGAAAAATTAGGTAAAGAAAATTGTTTCGAATCCAAATCAGTCCTGATGACCATGATGGGGACAGTAGAATTTCAACTTCCAGTAAGAAGGAAGATTTGGATGAACGTTTTGGACATAGACAATAGACAAAAAACATTTCTAATTTTGTTGAGTTTTTCAGCTTTTCGGTTTCTCGTGGTACTTCCAAGCAATCCCAGGTTATTGATTTTCCTTCCACTTTTTTTTGAATACTCTCATTCTCCAACAACTGACTCACCTGCACTAATAGAAGCCCATCCGGGTACGGAGACCCACAACAGGGTGCCCAATATAAGGAAGACGGTCTTCATAATTAGAAGCTTTTGGAAGAAACAAATAAAAAATGAAATGCACAGATTTACATGAACAAGTTGGTGTCAACACAATAGTGGGGAGTGGTAGTATTGGAAGGGAATAGAAGAAAAGAAGAGGACAAGGCCACCCAAGAGAGATGGAGAAAGAGAGAAATACACAATGGGAAGAGAACGGACCCATCTGTCTGCGTCTCTCTGTATGCTCCACTGTCTCCGTCTTCTGAATATGTCACTGACAGCTGCTACGTCTCTTCCCAGTCGTAATTGTATTTTATATTCCCTTTCGGTCCCCGAAGAAAAGGGTGAAGGCGAGGTCCTTTTGTGAAGACATGGATGTCAGAAGGATTTGGGAAAATTATTGAGAAGAAGGAGGTGACGAGAAGAATCAAACCACTTCAGAGGTGCTAATTAGCTACGGACTGTTTGTTATTCGAATGGGAAAGAAGGATGCGATCGAGGATCTGTCTGTGTGTCCGAAGTTCCAGATGTCGAGAACCTCAATCCTTATATTTCTTGCTCATCACTTCTCCTCATAAGGAATTTTCAGCAGGAAGAAAGAGCTTGTAACAGTTAGGAAGGTGGATCAGAAAAAGTTCAGTAATCTTCTTGGTTTAGTGAAATTTGTGCTGATGTCTCACCCTTTCTCGTGACACCCTCAATCAAATTTGGCCAGGAAACATTTTTGGCGGCAAACGATTGATATCTGAATTTTTTCCCTTTATCATAATTATTAGAGGTCTGGTGTGATGTTTGAAATTAGATCGATGGGGAACTGCGTGCAAACTTGTTAGGCATCTTTGAAAATCAAAAAATATAGTGACACTCAAGTGGACTCAAAATATCGGTTTCAATTGTTTGCCCGGTTCACAACAAAGGAAAGGAGGAAGCCTGAAACGCTCTCCGGAAAAATAGTTGGAAAAGCTCCAGTTTCGAGTCAAGGATTCAGAAAAGTTCAGTTTCGCAAGCAGCAAATGTTTGTTTCTATTTCAGCAATAAACAACCTCTAAATCTTTTACTCGATATCGATAAACATATATGAAGTTTCTTTTCAAAATTTTTCTTCAATGAAGGATCGATCTGCGTGTTTTTCCCTACATTTTTTTGACTGGTACAGTAACCCGATTCTTCTCAGGGATGTACTTTTTCTTTTCACCATACCATCTTATTTTTGTTATTTTGTCTGCTCTTCCATTTGTTTCTACGCCTCTTTATAATTGGTTACTGTAGGACGTGAATAGCAAAGCGAAGTCTTCATTTTGAATCATCCATGTTCTTCCATTTACTTTAAGAGACACCTTTCTATCGTTTTTTTGTCCGCATTTCTCTTCTTATCCGCTCTTTTTTCTTTTTCATCTCATCGGTGCTTTATATCTCTCATGCTTACATCTCGTCTCCTTGGTTACTCCTCTTCTTCCTATCGATTCCACTTTTCAGTTGCTTTTCTCCGTCCCCACTTATTCGTTTATCTCTGTAAATTTTATAACTAAAGAATGAAGTTTTAGTGGAAAGTTGGACGCATCCAGAAAGAATGCCGGTAGAAACTCGACAACAGAAAAATCTGGGAGTGATGCCTCCAACGACTCCATCTACTCTTGCTCAATGGAGTAAAATGACCAATGATGTGAGATCGATTGTCGTGGGACATTTGGATTATGGCTCCAGGTGAGATCTGTCTGTCGGAATGTCCGGATGTTCTTTCTCTTTTCAGATGCAATATGAAACTATGCTCAAACAATGATTATTCTCTTGTGAATATGACGAAATTCAAAGCAAATAATATTGTGATTAGTGGAGTTTCCAACCGAGACCAGGTGAGTGATTATCGGGACTTGCAGAACCAGAAAATTTGAAAATCTTTGTTTTCAGGGCGGCGTTCATATTGAAATTGATTCATTTTCAATCTGGTTCATTAAAAAAGATAATAATACAACGGAAATTGAAAGAGGATGGAATGGAGAGAAAATAGAAAGATACAAAGAAATTAGACAAGAAGATCATTATGATTTGAGTCGAAGGTTTTTGGATAAATATCATCAGAAATTCGGGCTGAATGCAACAAGTGTCCATATTCAATCGGTGAGTCTATAACATATTCAGTCCTTACACTCCATATTTTTAATTGTAGTCTGGCAAGTTTAATTTTTTTCTCTAAGGGTTCTAATCAGTCTGAGACATTGAATATTAATTGAAATTCAGGATTTATTATCCTAAAACATTCTCCATTAATATTCACAACAGTTGAGTTTAAATTTATTTTCTTCCAGGTTTCATTTTCACCGTCTCCAAATTGGAAAATCAAATGCGACAACTTCGAACTCTTGGAAGCACCGTTGGATTGGCTCAATGCATCCGTATCTCGAAAATATAAAAGTTTGGTAATCTTTGATGTAACAAATCCTGTGTGGGCAGTCGATGAAAGAATGTTGGAAGCTACTGATAAATTAAGCCTCCTACTAGAAAATGATATGACGGATGAGCAGTTGGAGACAGTGAAAGCCACTGATGTTTGTCTCCACTCGAAACGGATCACTACAGATGGATTGATCAAGTATTTGGATGTGAGATAGACAAACAGATACACAGACAGACTTTGATTTTTTCAGTATTTCATCAAAAACGGCAAGGAAACTGACAGTATGTATTTCTTTCTCGATACATGTAAATTCAACAACGAACAGCTAATGGAGTTCTTTGGACCAAAATTAACAGGCTTGGGGCTAGACGGTTCGATTCGCAAGTAAGATATATTTCTTTTATATAGATCATTGGGATTCTCTCTATAGCAATGAGCACAAATTTTCGTTTCTTTATGTGATTTGACCGTACAAAGACACCAGAGCCAAAATGAACGGAAATTCGAAAAAATGCGAGTGGCATCTTTGATGAGAAACACGGTTCGAAATATTAACGACACCAAAATAGAAGAAAAACTTTCTCTCCTCGTGACCTTCCGATTGGCTAATGAAATGAATCAGGCCACCACAAGATACATACTTTCCTAAATAATCACAATAGTTTCTTTTCAGGTGGATGTTGAAAGGAATCGAAAATGTGCATGGAGTGAACAATCCAAGATTGATTACTTTCAGTTCGCGGTGGTTTTCAGGCAATTATATTACAGTTGGCTGTTACGTTATCGATGACGAAAAGTTGAAAAAAATAGAAGAGAAAATAAGGAAGAAGAAGGAGAGGAGTCTGAAACAAAAGAAGAATAAGAATGAGAAAAAGAATAAAACTGTGAAGAGGAAGAAGAGAACACAGAAGAAGAAGAATCCAAGAAGAAGATAATTCCTTTTTTCAATGTTTTATTTTTCCCATACTTTTCAATGTACAGTAATTTTTTAAATTAGCTGTTTTTGATTTGACATAGTTAAAAGACAATAGAACGACAAGAAGTGTGATTATGCTTTCTTCATCAAAACTCTCGGTTGTCGTAGCTTTCCTGAGCAATGTTTTTCTTTCTTTCTGATTTTTCTTCCTGAGTTTCTTTCTTTTTATGAGTTTTCTGAGCTTGGACGCACCTTTTTTGAGTTTTCACCTCCTTTTTTTCCATATTTTATCTTTCACATTCTCCCTTTTTCTTCAAATCTTTCAATCGTTCCAGTTGTGACAGAGTTCAAGACATGTTGCATACATATAACCCATAACTGTTTTTCATTTTATCAATAAAAGTATACTTATGATTTTCTGTCAAAAGTTGACACATGATTCTGTTCGGTCATTGAATGTCTATTCATGTGATTATTGGTAGCAAGGTTGGAACTTCTTCGGGAATTTCATGAATTTCGGAAGCCAGTCGACGATTTCGAAGTCTAACAAGCTTGAAATTATCTGTATCTGGAATCAGAAATCTTAACAGTAACACAAAACACCCGTAGTAATGTATAAACATACCTTGGCAAATCGGGTATTTTTTCGTTTTTCACATTCCATGGTTACGGTTTGAAAAAAGTTGGTCCGTTGAAAACTTGTTTCTTCCTATGTCTGAATTTATCAAAAACGTTCCATATAAAAAATAAATAGTCGGAAGAGTTTTTCCAGGGATCCAAAAATCTTCCCTCTCCCATCAAAAATTGTGATGAAATGTTTTCCAACTTCCAACTTCCTTTTCTCTGCTTCACTTTTTCCTTTTTCGTCTATTTCTCTCATTCGTTTCCAACTCACCTTTTGCTTTTTGACAACATTATATCGATCTATGAATCTGACATTCGTTTTTCTATCGTATACTCTTTTTTTTTTAATTAAAACTTTCAGAACTCAGCAATGCTACCTTGTTCATCAACCCCCGTTGAATGGACCACTATCACAAATGACGTGAAAAGATATATTGTTGGTTTTTTGGACTATGAATCCAGGTGGGATCTGCTTGTCCGGATGTCCAACTACTCAGTTCTTTCAGATGCAACATGAGACTTTGCTCAAAAAGTGATTATTCTTTTGTGAATTCGATTGGTTTTAAAGCAAATAGACTCTCGATCTCGGAAGTTTTCAGTGAGATGGATATAAATAAAAAGGCAAGTAAACAAAACAGTATACAGGCTGACTACTATCCCTCACTTTCAGACAATAATCCGTTGTGATATTGATTCATTTACCATCTGGTTCATTGGGAAAGAGAATGTGACTCGAGTTGATCGGGCATGGAATGGAGAACTAATTCATGAGTTCTCTAAAATAAAACATGAAAATCGATACGATTTATACAGAAGATTTTTGGATAATTATCATAATAGATTTGGAATAATTAATGCTTCAACGATAAGTATTGTACTGGTGAGCTTACAGTGCACGACACGAACCTATAATTTCCCCTTCAGTTTCCACACGCACCGTCTCCCAATTGGCGTATCAAATGTGACAATCTGACATTATACGGACTACGTGGCGGATATGACATCACTTGGCTAAATCAATGTATTTCTATAAAATTCAACAGTTTGGAAATCGCGGGAGGAGACAGTACTATGATAGAAGTGAATGATAGAATGTTGAACACTTCTGAAAGTTTGAAAATCGATTTTGATTCGAATATGACGGATGAGCAGCTGGAAAAAGTGAAGACAACGAATTTTATCGTTAGATCGGATTTGATTACTGTAAATGCAGTGAAAAAGTATTTGGAGGTGAGAAAACTGATAAGAACCCAAAATAAACCCCCACCTTATCTTCACTATTATCTCAAAAATTGTCGAGAAAATGATCGAATCGAGATGTTCCTTCAACTACCCAGGGACTACGACTTCTCTCGGTTAATCCCGGAATCGGTGGTCTTTCGGAAACTTCGAATCCCAGAATACTCGTCAAGTATTTTCAGGTAAGACCATTTCTCACCAGAATAAAAAAACACATTTTCCTATTATTTTTTAGAATCAAACTAATTGATTTCCAAAATAAGAATGGATTCAATGAACCACAAGATTTGAGAGTTCGATTCACTCCCGATCGAGCTAATATTACTTGTGAAACACTGAAAAGAGGCAGATCTATTTCATTATACAGTTTGGATAACGAAGACGAAGACTTCGAGGATAACGATGTAGATTTTGATCAACTTTCATTAGTTTAATTGACTATCAATGTGATTCAATGAACATTTGCATTCAGTTCTCAATAAAAAGTTGGGGGAGGGACAGGTTCCATAAAATGGAAAGCTCTGATGATTATATATTCGAAGAAATAGTAAATTATGACATTTGGTATTGACTGAACTCCATGAATATTCACAAATCCTCCATTGATACGGAAGCTGAAATGCTGATATACTTTCAGGACTTAGAAAACCACGTACATGTACTCTCCCATATTCATATCATCTGGAAGAACTTCCTCTCTGATCCACTTCTTGTCAAACAAATTTCTATGGTCGAAATTCGAGAAAATAAGGAATCTCAATTCGAAGTTGTCACCAGGGCGCGAATTTTCAACATATTTCTGAAAAAAGCATATTAAAGAAACTTCAATCGGCAAGTCTTGACAAAGATTATGAAAGCTCACTCTGAATGCTTTCTTCGCTCCATTTTCAGTTATTTTTCCATCAGAAACAATAGCTATACTCGGAGCCAGAATCGTCTCCAACTCCTCATCTGTCATGGATACATTTCTGGATAATTTCAACATTTCACTTGTATTTTTCACTTGATCCATTCCAAATATTTCATCGATTTTGCACATTCGAACGTCCAAAGTCTTGAGTTTTGGTAAGGTTTTCTGAAGCCAAGAGGTCAAATTCTGAGAGGGGACCATCCGAATTTCTAGGTGATCACATTTCAGAATCCAGTCATTCGATGGAGTCATTGAAAACTGAAAATTTAATACTTTGGCTTAGCTGGCAAAATAGATACGTTTTACATTTAGTATTTTGATTCGATTCGCTTCAATTTTTCCTTTGTTTTTGACTTTTTCAACCCAAAGTCTCGCTACATCATAACGGCTTTTTATGGTGTTGTATTCAATAGAGGAGTTGGTGGAGACCTTTGTGATTCCATTTACTTCATTTACAGTTAAAATAAGAGATTCGTATCGGAGGTATATTGTGGACTGAAATGAAAATGAAGACGCTTGTTTAGCTTTGTGCTTACTCACATTTTCTCCGTTTCTTCCTGGCTCTTCTCCTATCGAAATCACGTCTGGAACATATCTTGTGGAATCCACGAGAGCTTTGTCATCACGAGAGCACAATTTCAGATTGCATCTGAAAATTGTTTGGTACAAGAGAGTTCATAAAACTGAATAACCGTCACCCACCTGGAGTCATAATTCAAAAACTTCAGAAGATATTGTTTCACTGTAACTGGAGTAGAGGTCCAATAGGTTTCGACGACGTCATTCATTCTCTTTCAGTCAAATGTTTATGGGTTTCTTATCGATTCTTTCTTTTTACTCTCTTGGTTTGTCAGCACAATGACTCATATAAACTTTCTGCCATTTCGTCTGTTTACATTGACATTTTGAGACTTTCATTTTTAGAATTCATTCTCAATTCACTGAAATTATGACCAAAGCAAAAAGATTTTCAATCCATGAAGTGAATAATGATGATGGAAAAATATCTATTTCGATAATTTGTGATGAAATTGGTGTTTATATTTATTCTACACCTGGCTCTGATACTGTAGATATTCAAAGGTGAGTTTATTTTGATTTCATAGACCCACATCGATCATTTTCAGAAATGGAAATTCATTCACAAAAACTGGAGAAATTCACTCGATATCTTCTGAGTTATGTGAAGAATTTATGTGTGATATTTTTTGTGAAATTGTGAAATTTTTGAACTGAATAACACAACAATTCCGATTCCAAAAAGTCTTCAAAAGATCCGTTGCAATCAGTTTCTTTCGTTTTGTCTCGGAGACAAAAGAGTCAAATTTTGGTTGGCATTAGTGGATGGACCGATGGAGATTTTGAATATAACAGAGAAGGAATTAATCGAAGGAATGGGTGGAATGGAGCAGTTGAGAAACGTTGAGAAGCAGTTGATGTTATGTGAATGTGATATGAATGATGAGCAATTGGATGGAATTAAAGAAGTGGGAACAATGGTTTTGAATTCTCCGAATATCACGGAGAAAGGAGTAAAAAAGAGATTGGAGGTGAGAAGTGTTCATTATCACATTTTTTTAGTGAAGACACCTTTTATATCATTATTTCAGAATTGGCTGGATAGTTATCCTGAACCCGGTTCTGTCCTCGAGATTCGATTCAAACCAAGCTCTCCAGATTTCGATAAAAATAGTATTTTTAGCCATCTCATGAAGGCTGAAATATCATGGAAACGAGATTTCGAGTTAGTACATATAAATGGAGCTTAATGACATCTCTCACTCTACTTCTTTTCAGATTCACGATTAGCTTCACTCTGAATTCTGGTCGAATTCTGGAATACGATGGACATTATTTTGATGGGAATGAAGGATATCATCTGATGAAAATAGTGATTCCGATGGATTGGAAACCGAAACACAGGGACGATTTTAATTAATTTGTGGTTTTATTGTTTGAAAAAATAAATAAATAATTAATTTAATAGAATACATGGAAAAATATAAATTTCTACATATTGGAAAACCATTAAAGAATTCCATTTCTAGATAATTTAAATTTTTTCATTACTGTCCTCGCTTGGAACCTTTCGCCTAGAAAAATAATTCATAATTAATCATTTTATTGATTTTATCAATTTCCATCGAAAAATCTGACTCTCCGAGGTCATCCTCCCTCCAAAAATGCATTTTCCATTTTGATTTAGAAGGAAAAGAGCACAGGTAAAGTGCGCTTCAACCGTATGCGGATGAGCCAGGTTTCTGACCCGTAACTGATCCGTTACGGCTATTTTCACGACTGGCCAGTCGCGTACGGTCCGTTTCCAAAAATCGCGAACGGATAGAATACGGCTCTGCACTTTTGCCCAGAAACGCAATTGTCTCGCACGCGGATGGTATACGGATTCGCTTACGGATCCGTTACCGATGGCTGAGGTCTGGAGGACTAAAGATTGCACACTCTTCCATCTGATTTTTTTGATGAAATATTTATTTTTTTTGTTTGTTTTCTAATTTTGAGCTTTTTTCATTTGTGATCGTTGAAAATCATGCTTTAAAAAATATTATTCGCTCGAGGATAGCATCGGAAACCGTCGACTAATTTGACTTTCCATGAAATTTTCGTAAATTTATTACTTTTCAGATAATGATAAACGGCGACAAAAGGAAACGATGGACGTTTGGGCTACCGTCAGCTGCATGAAATGGATAAACGACTATCAATAGAAGTAAGTATTGTCAACACAAAACAATGTTTAAATTAAATTTTTTCAGGCTTTCGGCAGTTAACGAGGGATATGTTGCAGAGTTCGAATGGAACAATGTGGTAAAAAGAGCTATAAAGTTGTACCGTAATCTCAATATTCCGATTTCAGGAGTACAAAAACGGTCAAAGCAGAAGTCATCCGACGTCTCCGTCCCAGATTCGAACGAAATTTTGTGAACCTAATTATTCCAATTTTATGTGATTTTATGTATTAATTATGTATTTATGTATTAAATGTTATCTTTTTTTTTAGATTAAACAAAATAAAATATCCAATTTGTATGGTTTTACAGGGAAAACAGTGGTTTGGTAATAAACGAGCCCAAAATTTGAAAGGAGCAAGCTCTCGCCGTTACATTCAATCCGTTCGCGAACCGATCCGTTAATGATCGCATACGGATCCACATATGATTCCTATGCGGACCGCGCGCGACTTGCGGTGCATCCGTAACGGGTCGTTCGCGACTCACCTGTGGAGAGAGCGAGGAAAGTGGGCGGAGTCTCCACACATGGAAAACATAGCGAGCGGCGGAACCCGCAGAGTGTCGGTACACACGGCAGTATACCACCCCTCTCCTTGTTCGTGTCATTGGTTTTAACCCAAGTTAACCAAGGTTAGCATGGATTTCTACCATTCGAAAGAATGCGTTGAATAAACGGTAAATTTTGGATCCGCTTCTTCGGGGTTTCCGTCGAAGCAAAAATAGGAATTAGTACGAAATCTCGAAACGTTGTTTATTTGGTCTTGATAGTGATAAGATATGAAGTAATAAATGTGTTTAGCCTTCTAAAGTGATAATCGTTACTGTTCATGAACGTCAGCTTGTTTTCCACTCTCGGAGCATCAACCAAATTGAATCCTTGTTACCCAATTTTTAAAAAGCGCGCTCTCTGATATTCTTAATCAACAAAATGAACTTTTCCCGTCTGAACGAGATATTCCATAATTTCATAATCACACATAACAACTATCCGTCTGGCAGTTTTCCCCCATCTCAAAATCAAATGACGAAATATTTGTTCACTTTCTCTGAATGTCTCTACTCTCTTCATTAAACCTGGTGTTTTGAATTTTCCTTGATTCCATTTTTGTTCGTTTCCCTTAATTGATTATTGATTTTTTTAGTTTTGAGTAAAACTGCTTGATCTGATTGTTGCTTTCTATTTAATTATTTTGTAGCTTCATCCTTGCCGGAAATTAAATAATGTCTTGGTCCAAATTGACTATTGGACTTCAACAAAGAGTTGTCGGATGGTTGGATTACGAGTCAAGGCGAGTTTCTCATTTTCAGTGAATAAAGATAAGGAGTATATGGATACAGTTGATCAAGTTAATTTGCAGATGCCAACTACGATCCTGCTCTAAAGATGACAGGGATACTGTAGATTCCACGAAGTTTGTTGCATCGAAACTGAAAATTAGTGAGAGTCGAAGTGAAATGTCAGAGGGAAAAGTGAGTTTTCTTTCTACTAGTTCAAAAAATAATTATATTCATGCTCAGACAATCGTCCGTTGTGACATAGATACTTTTACAATCTGGTTCATTGGAAAAGAGAATATAACACGAGTTGATAGAGGATGGAATGGAGAAATAATTGAAGGATTATCTGAAGTCACACAGGAAAATCGATATGATGTTACTAGACGATTCTTACAAAAAATCACAAATAATGGAGTGATTCAATTGAATTCTCTGGAATTGGAATGCGTGAGTTTCGAGCAAAGTTTATACGATTTCTTTGTTTTTTAATTCAGATCGGATTCGATTATCCTGAGAACTGGAAACCGAAATGTGACATTTTGAGAGTGGTTAACCTACCCGATCAGTATTATTTGAATTGGATAAGGAACTTGTCTGAAAACTCTCCGAAACTGAAAACACTGGAAATCAGATGTTGGGGAGAATACCCAGAAATCGATCGAATGTTATCTGAATGTGAAGTTTCTGAATCTCTGAAATGTGATCATGATACACATTTGACTGATGAGGATTTAGAGAAAATAAAGGAATTTCTTCGGATAGAATTACGGTAGAGGGAGCGAAGAAAAGATTGGAGGTGAGTTGTACATAGACAGCGAAAAGTTTTCTAATTAATTTTTTTATAGTTATTCTTAAAATATGGAAAAAAGGAGGACCAACTGGAACTCCGTTTTCTGAAACCAGAAAGTTTCGATGCGGAAATGAATCTATTCTCGACGTCTCTGGTGATCAAAACTGAAGGAAAAGATGAAACTGGTGATTTCACGTAAGTTTCTATTTAGATGAAACAGAAAGTCATTTAAAAATTTCTTATTTTTCCAGCGGAAAGATCATCGGAGGCTTTGAGAATGTTCATGGAGTACGAAATCCAAGAGATATCGAATGTATTCTTTTCGATGAAACCATGAGAATTTGGTGTACTCTTCCATATGAACATGATCCGATTCCGCATGCACTGTATCCATTTTAATTTATTTTCGTGTCAATAAATTTTTTTATTTTGAAAAGGAAACATATTGTGGTTTTTTTATCCTGAAATGTTATATTCTTGGTTAGGTTGATTTTCCTCCTTGGTCCTCCTTGTGAAAAATTGGATTTCTCGGAGGTTGTTCATTAGGTGTTGGTCAAGTGATTAAAATTGCGGATAGGTTCCGCCCATATGCGGAGTCAAGTTATCTGCAATTCTCCATTCTTTCAGCTGTTTTTGTATCACATCATTCTTATATTGAATCATGCCCTTTTCTCCAAAAACCATCAATTCAAATCCATCACTCAACAACAATTGTTTTCTCTCATTCTTTGTCAAATTGTTCTGAACAGTTACGAAATATTTCTTCATTCTCCTACAGTAGCGATCATAGGTGAGTACACCTGCATACTTTTATGTGTAACTCTGCTCAATCGTGTCCGTTTTGCCTAAACTTTTTTTTGAAAGGTAGCTTAAATATCCAGTAACAAGAAAACAAGTTTTTTGAAAAAGTTTCAGTTCTGATTTTTTTCAATAATCGATTTTTCCAGATCGTGATTTGAAAATTCGAAAAAAAACTTTTTATTTTTCTCTTGGAGTTAATCAGTTTTTGATGTCAAAATGTTGGAAAACCCTCAAATAAACAAAAAATTATGTTGAATCGGCATTCTACTTTCTGAGCATCGTGCCACAGCTCCAGAAGTCAAAAGTAACGCCCTTGGGAAAGTTATCATAACTTGTCAAAAACGGCTCCAAATTAGTCAAAAAATGTACCAAACGATGGGTATTGAGCTTTTCTACAAACAAACATTAAAAAATTTCAATTTTAGAAAAAATAATTTTTCAAATTTTTTCACTCAAAAATTTTTTGATTCCTAATTTCCGATATTTTTTGGCTGTAAAACGAGCATACCTCTCACAAACTGAATGCAAGGTGTTTTTTCACACATATTCAAACACATTTCTGCATTATTTCTTTGTTTTACAGCCAGAAAATATCAGAAATTAGGAAAAAATGGGAATCAAAAAATTTTGAGTGAAAAAATTTGAAAAATTATTTTTTCTAAAATTGAAATTTTTTGATGTTTGTTTGTAGAAAAACTCAAGACCCATCGTTTGGTACATTTTTTGACTAATTTGGAGCCGTTTTTGACAAGTTATGATAACTTTCCCAAGGGCGTTACTTTTGACTTCTGGAGCTGTGGCACGATGCTCAGAAAGTAGAATGCCGATTCAACATAATTTTTTGTTTATTTGAGGGGTTTCCAACATTTTGACATCAAAAACTCAATAACTCCAAGAGAAAAATAAAAAGTTTTTTTTCGAATTTTCAAATCACGATCTGGAAAAATCGATTATTGAAAAAAATCAGAACTGAAACTTTTTCAAAAAACTTGTTTTCTTGTTACTGGATATTTAAGCTACCTTTCAAAAAAAAGTTTATGCAAAACGGACACGATTCCGCTGAGTTACACATAAAAGTATGCAGGTGTACTCACCTATGATCGCTACTGTACTTCTATTCGCTCTGTCTTTATTGTCACAGCCGTTCTATCTAGTGGAATTTCCGTTTCTTTTTCATTTCTTCTGTTGCAATTTTCATGCATTTTTTGTTTCGAAAAAGAAAACGAATTGTACATAATAGACATGCTCTGGTGGTTGCTTGGTAACGGACAGCAAGACAACGTTGACTTTTTTGGAGAAAAACTTTGTTTTCACTTTCAAATTCTTACTTTTGACGCTACTTTCAGTGTTTCTCTTTTTTTCATTTCCTTCGTTTTTCAGAGCTAAAAAAACAAAAATGCCGTCTTGGACCGATTTGACAGTAAGAATGAAACAGGATATCATTGGATTATTGGATTACGAATCGAGGTAATTTACATCAAAATCGAATAAATTTTTCTAGAAAACACTCTCAGATGCCAACTACGATCCTGCTCAAAAGACGATAGGGATACCGTAGATTCCACGAAATTCACGGCGTCCAAACTGAGATTAGTTGAAACTCAAAGCGAAATGTCAGATGGAAAAGTGAGTGTTTCTATCCTCTTTTTCAAGAAAAAGTCTGAATTTCCAGACAATTCTCCGTTGTGATCTAGACACTTTTACAATCTGGTTCATTGGAAAAGAGAATATAACACGAGTTGATAGAGGATGGAATGGAGAAATTATTGATAGATTATCTGAAATCAAACGGGAGAATCGATATGACGTGTTCAGAAGATTCCTTCAGAAGATATCAATCAATGGAATGATTCATGTTCATTCGATTTTTATCGAAAATGTTAGTATTTCTGAAATTGGGCATTGTGATATTATAGAAATTTCAAAATTTACAGATTGAATTCAATTCCCCAGAAGAATGGAAACCAAAATGCGTCAACTTAAAAATCAATAACATCCAGAACAATCACACTGTTGAATGGCTTCAGAACACCTTTGTTTTCTCTAGAAAATTCAAAAAACTCGAAATCTCGTGTTGGGGAGAAGATGAAGGGATTGGAGAACTGATTCCCGCATTGGAGATTACTGATACACTGAAATTGAATCACGAAACTCATCTGACGGACGAAGAAGTTGAGAGAATTGAGGCAATAGATATGAATGTGTCATCAAATCGTATTACGGTAGAAGGAGCAAAGAGAATTTTCGAGGTGAGAACAGATAGAGATGAATTTTCTGAAACAGTGTCATTTCAGAGATTTCTGAGATTATCAAAGAAGTCTGACTCTCTGGAACTTCGTATCAATCGTCCAGAAGGTTTCGATTTCAAAACAGACGTACTTCCAGGTTATTTGAATGTCAAAAGTTTCAAAAAAGAGAATGAAGACCCTGGAGAGTATTAGTAAGTCATAAATATATGAAATATAACCTAACCACGTTTCATTTCCAGTGGGAAAATCTTCGGAGGATTCGAGAACGTGCACAATGTTTATGATGCTCGAGAAGTGGAATGCATCATTTTCCAAGACAGCATGAGAATTTCATGTGATACTTACGAGAAATCTAATAATCCTTGTACACTGTGGCCGTTTTAATCATCATTTTTGTTTTTTAATAAATTTGAGACAACTATCAGAAGAATAAAAGATTGACATGTCGTAAGTATGATACGTTAAATAAAAGACATTGCAATTTATCAACAGTTTAAAACTACCTTCACTCAATTAAAGAATGCAAAATGCTTGATTTGTAACGCAAAAAAATGCCCAGACAACTGAAAACATTGACGATGAGCAGTATGAAAATTATTGCAATGAGTAAAACTAGGACAAGTTTAGTATTAAACTTCTCTCATTTTTAGCAAATCTAGTAAAACCAGGTCAAGTAAAAACTCTGTCAAGCTCCGATGATGAAGTTTGAAATTCAAAATTAATTTTTATTGTGTTTCAATTTTTTATTGGTAGTGGTTGAAGGATGGTATCGAGTGACGTTCATTGAATATCAGTTGTTGAATCGGTCTCAGCGGGCTTAGCGCCATTTTTGTCCTCCGAACCCTCTTCAACTTCTAGTAGTTCCAATGCTTCGACCAAGTCAATTAGCGGGTCCGAACTTAGAAACTCGTGAATCGGCATGTTGTGGTACTTGGCAGGAATTCTGCTTAGAATTCTCGCGGTTTCTTCATTTGCAGTTTTCTGTGCAGTTTTGTATAGCTGTTCCTTGAGTTGGTTCTTGAACTGAAAATTGGTTCGAATGAATAAGAAGGGCATGTTGAAACTTACGTTGTTCTTCAATCGCTCCACTTTCATTCGTAGCATCCCGGCCGATGCACTATATTTATCTAAAAACAGAAATAATTGAAAAATTGGCAGTTTTTGTTAGAGAAAGCTCACTTGGATTGATGAAGAATCGCATCAGTCTTTTTCGCATCGGAAAGATATCCCTCTCCTTCCGATATGTTGTCACTCCTTTTTCTTCACTTTTGTATTCCTTTCTTTGATTTCACGTCATGTTGCTATTTCCGCATCAATCGGCATTGTGTTCCGGCCGAATTCAAACTTGAGGACCTCCGAAGTGTTGTCGATCGGGAACCATACCCGAAAAAACGAGCTTAGTACCCCGTTGACGATTGCAAGGACGGAGTATAAGTGTCCTACATCTTCTAACACGGCAAATTGAAGGCGACACGATTTACATGCTGACAGATGATCTGCCAATCGTTTAAGTCTCAGAACAAACTCTGCCAATGTGGTGAGTTTTCCAGGATGAAGCTGGGACTCCTGCTCATGAGAATCGGCCGCCAACGTTTCCTTCGACAAAGTTTGCTTGAACTCGATCATGATGCTGCTTGGGAAGAAGACTTCAGTTGATTCCCTGAAATTGAATGAAATTGAAATGCTTCAAAAACTGATTGATTTTGTTTTTCGATAACTGGGATAAACAGTTGCGGTCGACTTTAGAACTGCCACAATTATGAATTATCTTAGAGTTGTAACCAGCTTTGTACTTAGAAGACGTAATTTTCGAGTTTAAATGACTGATATTCAACTCGTTATCAAGAGAGGTTCGAAGCTAATTTTAATTATTTTTGTATATAGAAATGAACTTACGTCACAGGACACTTGGTTTCATCGTCATGTTTGACAACGAGCGCATCGACATGCATCCTGCTTCAACTCCGATCGAATACAATTTTGGTGTATCCTCTCCCATTGTTTAATGCTGAAGAGGACATGAGAACGAGCTTTTCTTCCTCCAGACATTCCAAAATAGTGAACCAAGAGCGCATCAGTGTTGGAGGAAGGAGATTTTGACTGACTGATGAGATGAGTGGAAGAACAATGTCATATAGATGACATATTGCTCTGTTGAACTTCATCACAGCCTTCAAGATAACGGGGGGTTCTTGCCACCACGAGATATTTTCTCTCCGTATTCCCAGGACGTCTTCCAGAACGAATAGCAACTTCAATGCATTCAATTCTGCGCCTTTGGCACTCGTGTTCAACAACAGATTCAGGAACACGCATTTTGATATCCAAACTTCACTTCATCATCGCCACTTGAAAGAATTTGCGAGTAGGGATTTATACTACAACCCAGAGTTGTCTTTTCGGGAAGGATGAAGTTTTTCAGAAGATGACGAACGTGGGCTGCTTCCAGTTCTAAAAATATATAAATATACTAACAAGTTGTTTTCAAACTTACTAGAAGTATGGGACCATTTAGACGACTGCGGCTTGAAGAACTCTGAAAGTTAATAAAACTTGTTTTACAATAGTGGGGATGTTAACTGGTGACTAATAAAATTAGGAATATGATCTTACCATTACCAGTTTTGACTTGGTTTCGTAGTGGTTATCAGTTTTCCAAAAGATCCACGTTTTTGAAGTGAATCGTTTTGATGGCAATGAATAGAAAAATACTAGAAGACAAAACCGTCACGTGTGTTCTAAAGGTCGTAGAATGCACGTTAATATTTGTTGAGGGAATGTATACGTTTTTGTTTTTCTTCGCCTAGTTTCAGATATTATCAATGCAAAAATTTACGTGCAAGTAACGTTTGGCCTCTTATGGGGTTATTCAGGTCATGTAAAAATGTATTTAAATACATATTTTACCTTGTTCACGAGCGTTGAAAAATGTGTTTTTTTACACTTTTTTTTTCCATTTTTCTACATTTCTCCCCCATTTTTTGACAGTTTTTCTACATGCGCATGTCGAAAAATACAAAAAAGTGGAAAACCGCTGTTAGACCAACGCTAAACTGAGATTTGTGAAAAATAGTTTCTCGACGGTCGTGAATAAGGGAAAAATGTATTAAAATACATTTTTACATGACCTGAATAACCCCATTAACTACAGTTTCTCATTTCTTTTTTGACGCTTCCGAATTTTTCGTTCACAAAATTTTAAACATATAACGAATTAAACATGGCGCACTTGCTCAACCAGAAAAATTAAAAATGACTAATTGGGAAATTGAAATCACAAGACGCAAGCATATCGTGGAACAGCACTTCAGAAAATAGAAAAAGAAGAATGTTAGAGAGTCAGGGTGATGACTCTGAACCAGAAAGGATTACTGTAGCTAGAGTAAAAATATCAAACCTCTTCGTGGAAATCGGAAAAAGCGATGAACTATGTCCAGAGAAATCCTTTAGATATCTAATTGACATAAACGCAGTAACTTCCACAGGTTTCTATTTTCAAAATTGTATGTCCAAACGTTTCTATTTTCAGACCGAGCAATCGTGTCATTGCATCCCATTACTCAATTCACCCCCACCCACACCAGAAGTCTCTAATTTTTTGTATGCTCATTTTATCAGTGACGTGCGAATATTAATCTACATGACAAGAGTCTAACCTGATAAGAAGAGTGATGTTAAATGTTTCTAGAAGTCATTTTGCCACGTGTCATTGTATTCCTCAAAGTTTATATTCTATGTGCCAAGTAGATCGGACTTTTTCTTTCGGAAATCTGAAAAATAGTCAAAAACAGTTACAAACTATCAATAACTCTCAAATTCTTAAATTTTTCGAATGCTCATCCTATCGGTGACGTCCAAAAGTGGCAGGAAGTAGTGATGATAAGAAACTCATGATTTCATTTCTAGAAGACTTTGTGCAATGAGTTATTAATAGTATCCGAAATTTGTTTGTTCAGTTCCAAGTGGATCAGATTTTCATCCCAAGTCTCACAACTGGTTTCTACTTGTGATCTTGTTAAAACTTGAAAAATTCTCTCTGAAAATTTCACAAATTGACACAAGAGACCCTAACTGAATTACTCATAATAGTTGAATTCACCTGACGGAAGGATTCTTGTGAAATATTTGGACACCGCCCTTCTCTCGTTTCTCTATTCCTCTCACTCTCTCGACGATAACAATCTATTTGTATATTTAACCATTTGATTCGTTCACTTTCTCTTACTTTTCTATTTTTCCTCAAGTTGGATCTTTTCAGAATCAGCTGACTGGAATCTTTAGAAATGTCCTGGTCCAATTTGATTGTTCGCATCCAGCAAAAGGTTGTCGGGTTGTTGGATTACGAGTCAAGGTGAGGGGATTGATTTTTTGTTACAAATTAGATTATGTGAGCATTTATTCAATCAATAGCAGTCTCTCTTCTTAATAAACTGTTTCTTTTAAATTTTATCGAAATTTATGAAATCCATAAGCTTTTAATTGAAAATTGAAACTCCTATTTTTCAGAAAAGTTATGCAATATTTCGAAATTATGCAGAATGAGATTCTCTGGAAATTCATATTTTTATTTCAGATGTCACTTGCGTATCTGCTCGAAAGATGACAGAGATGTAGTCGATTCCACGAAATTCCATGCTTCAAAACTGAAAATTGAAGAGTTTCCAAGTGATATGTCAGATGGAAAAGTGAGTTCTTTTTCAGTTGGTTTATTTTTAGAACTCATTTGTTTCCAGACTATAATCCGTTGTGATATAGACACTTTTACAATCTGGTTCGTTGGAAAAGAGAATATAACACGAGTTGATAGAGGATGGAATGGAGAAGTGAATGAGGAAATATCTGAAATCAAACAGGAAAATCGATATGATGTCATGAACAGATTCTTCGAGAAACTCGCTTACAAAGGAGTCATTAAAGTCAATAGCTTGGAATTAGAGAGTGTGAGTTTTCTTCCGATTCAAAAGTTCAATTCTTTGAAAATATTGTATTTCATCAGAACATTTTCAGTTAACCTTCCCGGTGCCCGACTCCATAAAAATCAAATGTAACTGTCTGAAAATTTCAAATATTCAAGACAACCATCACATGGAATGGATTCGAAACACAAATCCGCTTGGTCAAAAATTCAAAAAATTGGAGATGAGATGCTGGGGAGATATGAGTGAATTGAGTGAAGTGAGGAAGGTTCTCGACGTTTCGGAATCACTGGATCTGGATTATGAAACTGAGTTTACGGATGATGAGATTGAGACAATTGAGGCGATGAATCTGACTATGTCATCAACAATGATTACGGTTGAGGGAGCGAAAAAGAGATTAGAGGTGAGGACATCTGGATGAACAGAAACACAGACAGACAGACATATTTTCAGGCATTTCTAAGGCATGGAAAGAAGGAAGATGTTCTCCAAATATACTTCTCGATTCGAGACGATTTCCAATATTCTCAGCTGTTTCCACAATCTTTGATTATCAAAAAATTGAAAAAAGAACACGAACAAGAAGGAGATTATTAGTGAGTTGTCCTCTCTTCGCTCTCTAATTTAGAAAACAAATTTCCAGCGGAAAAGTGTTCCGAGGCTTCGAAAACATACATGGTACAGGATCCAAGAGAAATCGACTGTATAAGTTTTGGATTGAAACTCAAATTAGTTTGTAGGATTTACGAGCAGTCAAAACAACCTTGCATGTTGTATCCATTTTATTATTTAAGATAATTAATAAATTTCCTTTTTTGATTTTTTAAAGATTTCAGAGATATCTGGACAAACAACTTTTCTACCGCGGAAAACCAATTCGGCTCCAAAAGTCTGGAAACCTAGACAACTTGTCCAAAACAACGGGTTTACCAAAAGCAAACATTTATTCGAATTAGAACAAGAATCTTCAGAAAAGTCTCCCAAAAAACCTCATTCAACTATCAGAATCCGCATCATTCGGAGCATCCAAATCGCTGTCAACTTGAAGAGAATAAAGAGCCATCACGTAGATATAACCGAGAGAAATCAATCGATACGTGGCATATTTTCGGAATCGACCGAACATATTTAGAGGTGAAAAGTATAGGAAAAATGAGAAACGAATCGCTGTTTGTTCGTGTTAAATAGATGAATTTTTGATTGTGGGAAAACAGAAAAACTGACTTTTTCTGGTTGATAAGATCAAAAGAAACCGCGATTTTTATGAGTTCAAATGTAAATTTTATGAGGTTTCAGTTGTTCGAAATGTTGCCGAAATCGAGAAAATATTGTTGCCAAGAATACATTTTTGATTTTTTTTCTTTTCATTTTGGTTTCTCATACTGTCTTGCTGATCTGGAATTTTCTGTATATACCTCCCTGGAAAGAATATCTCGAATCTCTCATTAAAACACTTTCATTTATAAAAATTGTTTCAAAAAAAGAAAATACGGGGAACGTGGCATTCTTGGTGTGTGAGATAAGAGAAAGGGAGGGGGCGTGGCTTCGCCGAAAGTCTAGTAGTGGAGAGCGTTATCATTGTAAGGGGTTGGTGAAGGATCATCACAGAAAAAGCTCGAAAATATGCCCAAATTTTGGGAAAATAGGATAAGAAAAGCAGATATGAAGAAAAAGGAAATGGGAAAGAGACAAGGAGAGAGGCGGGGAAAATGAGAATTCGTAGGCACCGATAGACTGAGTTTTAGAAGGAAAAACTGGAATCATTGATCGATATACTAATGTTCCACTCAAAAGACTCACTTTTCGAATCTCTCAATTTGAAGCTAGAGATTGATAACAACACTGCAAAAGTTGGTTAGAAACGATAAAAAAGGTCCAAAAAGCGCCCGTTAGCAGGAGGAAAAAGAGAGTAAATGAACACAATAAGCAACAAGGAAAAACAATTCGGCAAAAAAAACGATTTCAAAAAAGTAAAAAGGAAAGGATTTGTTCTAGTAATTATAAAAAAAAGTGAGTATAGTTTTTGTAAAAAAGTAATTATTTGTCTATTGGTCAATTGAATCAATGACGTCGTCATCCATATAATAGTGAACCACTCCGTTTTCGTCCTCCACGGCGCGCATACTGGAAAAATGAAAGTTTAAAAATGTTTCAATAATAAATTCTAGAAATAAACCAACCTTGTCAACGCCTTTGTTCCATCTTTTGGTACGACATTCAATACTTCAACAATATTTTCTTTGTCTGATGGACTGCCGTCGGATCCAAATGATGGAAGTGTCGAACTTTTGCACGGAGGGCCAGAATTTCCCATAAATTGATCACAATTTGAAGTGAGAACACTCATTTTTTGCCATGCGAAACATTGATCACACATGATATTTGTCACTTGGGCAGCCGGTTTGAATTCCTGAAAATAGGGGGAAAATTGGATGTCGACACGAAAAGTTTTCATAAAAATTATGAGAAACCAGGAGATAAAAAAGATGAATGAAGTTAAAATATCCAACTAACCGAATCACATCCGATACAGGTCAACATGAGTGAACTGGCACTGAAACTGCGGCTAATTCGTTTTCTGGAATCCGCCTGTGTCCGTTGATTTTGTTGGAATCGTTGTTTCGCACTCTTCATGTATTCATTAATTATTTTATCCATATATTGATGATGAGTTGGCAATAATTCTGATGCAAGAACGCACGTGGAATTCATTCGAGCAATACAATCATCCGTATCAATCAATTTCTCTTTGTTTGGACCTCGATTCGTGGATACAGTAATACGAAGGGTCCGAAGGACGTGTGATCTGATTTCATTTATTAATCTCCATTTTTCATGACGTCCCGCTGCGATTCCACTGGAAGCGAGTGTCATTCCTTTTGCAGAATTTGATGGCTGTTGATGAGATGCCTCGTCTCCCGAATTGTTGGCAGACGTGTCACGTGGATGATCAGGGTTACGGTTGTGATGGGTCTCACGAGATTCTGTTAATTGAGCATGGGCACTACGAACCCGACGAGTGCTACGAATTGAGCCACGACGAACATCTAATCTGAAAATAAAAGGGATCCAATTAATTTTTTCTGTTTTCAGTGAAATTCTTACCTAATAATATCCATATACTGACTAATCAATGCCAGTTTATCTATTTGTGACATATCTGCTGGCGTAAAACCGCTGTTATTATCCAGTTTCGACCAATCGAAATTCTCTCCCGGGTCCACAGAAAAATGAACTGGAAGCAGGTTTCGATTCACATCTATTATTGGGATTATTTCTGAATTATTTTGAATTTATAAATAAAATCTTCTGAATATTCTTACGTTTATTGTTAGTTTCAGTTCTCATGAGAACCAATGGCGAAAAATGAGCCGAATCGTAACAGAGAACTAATGGAGATCGATGGCATTGTGATGGTGGGCATTCCAACGGAAGGTATATACCACCGAATGCAACTGGAGACAATTCCTCGCCTTTTGCGTTACGGAGTATCTAAATAAGAAAAGACATTATTGTTATGATAAGAAAAATTTGATTTTTAGAATGATTTTTAGAATCATCGTAATGTTCAAAAATTACGCGTGAAACAATGTAGTAGAAGTATATATTCAAATCGCATATTTTTCTGAACAAAATCACGTGACAACCTCTTTTTTAATCGACCGGGTAACGAGTTCATCTTGATAAGAATCGTATAAATAAAGGATCAACAAGCCAAGACAATCAGTGTTCAAACTTCTCTGAACTACCGACCAAAACCAAAAACGAAATGTCTTTGACCGCCGATCCACCAGCATGCACTGTTCCAGCAGCCGGAGGAGCTTCTACTCACAAGCTTGTCAATGGAGGAGCTGATAAGCTCATCTTCAAGGTTTGTTTCGTCTCGATGTCTTCCCACATCAATCCTTCCTATTTCAGATCAAGTCTTCGAACAACAATGAGTACCGTATCACTCCAGTGTTCGGATTCATTGATCCATCTGGATCAAAGGATATCCAAATCACTCGTACTGCTGGAGCACCGAAAGAAGACAAACTTGTCATTCACTTCGCCAATGCACCAGCTGATGCAACTGATGCTCAGGCTGCATTTGCTTCAGTCACTCCAGCTGGAACTGTCACCATTCCAATGTCAGCTACTGCTTAGAGATGGAAAGAGAATAACAACCGAAAGTCAAGAACTCTGTCAACCGGAAAATATAAATGATGATGATTTTTGTTTTATTTTTTTCTTGTTGGCAACCGCTCACAAGATTTTTAGGAAAAAGTGCAAAATTAAATCTCACCGTATCCGACACCACTACAATGGGTCTTTTAAGAACGTGTGCCAGCGCAAACACATGAATCGCTTCGAGACTTTCGTAGATTTGGTCAGTGGAATTAGATCCATTATCCTCTTGTTTTCGGGGTAATGGGGACGAGAGTCCTAGTACAACATCCCATTCCAATTGCCATTCCGCTTCGGATAATGTCAAAGCAAGATCATTGCTCTAGAATGAAGAAAATAATTGTTGTGAATGTACACACTAGTCTAAAGAAGAGCTTGACAATCTAAAAATTAGTATTCACCTGGTTCAAATGATGTTCAATCCACTTCCATCTTCTTCGAATCGCTTCTTTTCTGGCTCCATTGGTGAGCAACTCGTATAATGTCTCACGAAGCGAAAGTTGACGATCATGCACTCCCCACATACCTGAACAAAAGATTTTGTAAGGATTCTGTCTGTGAGGATGGACATCCAGATGTCAAAATTTCAAAGATCTTTAGTTTTTTGAAAGTTTATGAACTCACCAAGAGACGCAGCATGGAGCAGACAATTTCCATCTCCAGTCGTTGACAATGGGTACAATTTTTGACCAAATTGATGCCACCAGTTGAGATGTCCTGAAAGAATATTAACTTTCAGAATATTTCTTTAATATTTTCTACTATTTTCGCTGAATATTTTTAGAAGTAAAGACTCACTAGAAGCTTCTAATCTTTTCTGTGTCTGCGTCTCGATCAGATCTTTCTCCAAAAAAGATCGAAATTCATTTGGAAATCCGCCGAAATCTGGAAGATAGAATGCCAATCCATGGACACGTAGACGGCTGGATAATCGATCCAAATCGCCACCGATTTCTTCTGAAATAAAATAAATTTACTATAAAGAAACGGAACTTCTTTGCAGATTTTGTTTAAAAACAGAAGATTTGGAACTTTTTGTTTCATATGTCGATTGTGAATTTTCAAGCAGAAAAAGAAAAAAATCCTACCTCTGGAAGTGCCTGGGACCAATGATTTATCTTCTTGTTTCGACACTCGACGAGATGAAATTGCAATGTCCCAATCGTTTTCTGGAAAGTAAAAAAGAGAAATTGAAAGAAATTCAATTCAATAATTTTTCCATTTTGAACTATAGTTCGAACTATTCGTGTCAAAGTGATATGTTTGTGTTTCTTCTTAAAAACGTTTCCTAACTTTTGGAATCAGATGTTCACATTTCATTTTCAAACAGTTGATTTTTACCTTTCAGTAATTTAAATGCATCCTCGTCGGATATATTGACCATTGTGCATAGTTCTTTGACTTTGAGCTTTTCGCTCTCTGTCAATCCGTCCGGATACATTTCTATTCTTTGTTGTGTGATTTTTAACACCAATCGATCATCTAGTAGGGTATTTGGTCTAGTCTGAAAACAATAAATTTGATTTTTCGGCGAAATAATGAAAAATCCACGAATAAACGACAAAAATGTGATGTGATATTGAAAAAATTGAACACGGAAAACAAGTAGTCATATAACATCCAGTCAACAATGAGTCATCGACATGATAGTGAAGAGGAGGGCGGAGCGGAGAACTCGTTTTAGTAGAAAAAGTTGTTTTAGAGGATTGGTCAACTGAAAAAGACTTATTTAGAAAATTGATAGAAATTACACTTTTTCTCGGTAGAACTAATGATTTCTGACTGAAATCGGGGGAGACTGTCTTGAAACATTATTGACAAAAAAATAACTGACGGAAAATAAAAGTCGCTGTGAGACCATGAAATAAAGTGGAACATGTTCCTTGGAAGTACTGTCTACTTCACAGTGAGATTGTTCCATTTTACAAGTTTTCAGAAGTTACTGGACTTATAAGAATGCCTTTTTTTGTATATAGGAAAAATTCAAAAAGTATAGGATATTTTCTCGATTAAAAACTTTGAAACCGCGCAACACCACTGAATACCCGTATTTTCTCAACTACAGTTAGTTTAAAGGCGCATTGACAAGTGTTTTGAAGGTTTCGAAGCGATATTCTTTTTTGTCTTTTCTCTTTCTTCTTTTGCAGAATTTTGAGAAAAACATTACTAAAAAGGGCAGAATACTGTATTTCGAAATTGCGGAAAATAAATTTTCATGGAAATTTGATATCTATATAATCTAATGGAAAATAAAATAGAGCGAGCGAGAAAAAAAAACCGGTTTTCTTGAGTGAAAGCGAGAGAAATAGAGAAGCAAAAAAAGAGATACGTTTTAAAATAAAATATTTACGAAAAATGTGTGTAAATAAAGTAGGAGGCAAAAAAGACAAAAAGAAGAAGCGAACAATCGAGCACATTTGGTGAGGGAGACTTTTCCATGAAGAAGAGAGAGGGAGCTTGAGAGAGATTCAGAGAAAACGAGAGGTCTCTCTCCGGATGATGAAACATAGGGATGGGGGTGGAGTAGTTGGCATTGATCCAAGAAGCATTAGAGAGTATTGGTAGACGGTTAGAGGGCATTCGGCTGTAGAAAGAGAGGGGGTCCCCGGCTGGCTGCCGACGCATTGTTGTTAGTAGTGAAGAGAGACGGAACGGACGAAAGATAAGAGCGATAGTGGAGACGCCGAGAAAGAGAAGAAAGTAGGTCGGAGAAAAGAGAACGCCACGTGTATTAAGTGGGAACTTTGATGACGCGAAAACGTGAAATATGGAGGGGTTGTTTGTGTAAACAGATACACAGATGGACTAGCAGATAACTGAAAAGTGGGACATCTGGATGCAAATGTAAACAGACAGACAGAATAACAGACAGTCTAGGGACTGTGTTGATTGGATGGCAATCAAAAGATTTTTATAGTAAACCTTTTTTATAGAGGTATAGTGTTATTCCTCAAGATTGCTGCGACTTTTTGAATTTCTGCCAGTTGAAAATGTGCTCCACCGCGACTTTTTGCCTTTACTGGGTGAATAATAGATCAAATCGCTGAGAGTCAGAACTACGGTTGCTGTCTTCAAACTGGAGTTGCTCGAGTGCCTGCATCTTCTTCTAAACCTTCTCCTTAACTCGAAAAATGAGTAATAAAGTGGACTTCCATATCTATCTTCTCTTTCTTTCTCCTCGCTTCCAGAACCCATTAATTTCCTTTTTTCTCTTTCTTTTCGTTTTCTTTTCCATATTTCCGAAAAAAAGAACACGAATAAGATAGGCATCGAAAAGGCGAAAAGAAAGATGAAGAAGAAGACGGATTGTGGTGTTAGAAGAGGTTGGTAACAGACGAGAATTGAAATGAAATGAGGGTAAAAAGAAGAAAAAGACGAAGGAAACAGAGAAGAACGACCTAGAAAATGGACAAAAATAATTAGGGAGAAGCTGGCCGGGTAAGAAGACTAAAATAGAAAACGTTTCGGTCGCTGTGTATCCGAATTTCCGGATGTCCGTGTGTAGGGTATATCTTAAATCGGTAGATTGATATGGAACAAAGAGATCGGTTACAGAGAATCGCAGGCGACGAAAAAATGAAAAAACAAAGAGTGATGCGTCACTGTCACTGACAATCAGTAATCGTTTTCAATTTCCGTCAAATGTTGGTTTAGTTTAAACTGTCGTTACAGTAACCCTTTGTCTTCTGCCAAGATGTTTACCGGAAGTAATAAGAAACGCATTTGCGCAGTATGAAAAGGTTTTATGATTATTGTTGGTCAACTTTTAGGAAAACAACTATTGACAGTTTTCGTAAATACGGATTTTCATGAGATCAAAAATCCTCAGCGTGAGCGGCTGGAAAACCACTTTTTCGTGTTTAAAATATCAACAGAGCATTTCAATTTCATATGGTATTGAAATCATACAATTTTATTTAGAAGTATTGGAACTACAGTAACCTTAAGTATGACACTGACTTTTCAGGGAAATAGAAATAATCAAAATTGGTATGAAAATGAATTCGTTTTAGAACTGAACAAGAAACTACTAAAAAGAACTGGCATTCTGAAATTTAACCTAGAACGGATGGTCCTAATTCATGATAGTTCTGATTCGAGTGGTTCCAATCAATCTGCTTAGCGCCAAAGAGTTACAGCTCCCCCAAAAACGCCAGAATCATTGACTCTCCTCGAATTCTACCTAATGTCTATCCACACTTCGAGCACATAATCTACCCTATTCCCCCTTCTCAAACACTACCAAAAGTAAAGCCAAAAAGAGCTAAATATATTACGAACGAAAGAAAAAGAAGTCATTGGTTTTGTTGGGAGAAGGTTTGAAATGGGTTCTGAACGACATGAATGGGATGGTTGAATAGGCTGAGAATAGGCAAAGAAGAGGCGAATGGAGTTGGTGAAAACGAGAGAAAAAACATCTGTCTATTAGTATAGTTTTGAGGGGATTTTGAAAAAGTTTTGAGTAAGGTCAACAAGAAACATTTTTGAACAGATGCAACAAATGCACCTGTTGAGGACTGAACAAGAAGTGGGCGGAGCCTCACTAGACAAGACATCTCAAATATGAGTTTTTCGAAAATCCAGTCACTGATAGTCACTTCGTAATGATCTGTTTTATGGTCCTCCTGGTACTGGCGATACGCATAACAACATATATTTATTATCAGCTCAGGACACTGTTTGTTACTTTTATGTGTCCGTTTTGACTATCAGAAGGTGGCTATCATATACTGATAATGTGTTTATTGTCGGTATGTTGTGATGGAAACAAGGAAATAGTTATTATGTTGGATTCAGATTCTGAAAGAATATCGACAAGGGGTGGGAGATTGGAACATTTCGGGAACTACAGCAAATCAAGAAACTTTTTGTCTGTTCGGATTTCCGAATGTCCGGATGTTCATCTGCAAGAATGTTTGTCCGAGTGAAGTTTTTCAAAACTTGGTCCATGTAATTTGGAGTTACATTTCCTGTCCATCCCTCGATACTGACGTGACCCACGGAAGCGTAACCTGACCTCTGATCACTTTCTGGTGCAAATATAAGAAAGCTGACAAGACAAAAAAGTCGTCAGAATACATCTTTTTGAATTCTTGGAAGTTGTTTTCTATCAGCTATGGCTGAAAAACAAGTAATGAATGAAAAACAAGAGAAGTGAGTTGGGAAACCGATTACTGTAGGGAATCAAACAGAAAGCTATGGAAATGTATTCAATACGTTGGCTAACTATTTTCAGATAACACTTTTAGAAATCTCTGAGTTTTCAGACGTATTGCAAAGGAACAAGACAAAAACTATGTGGACTTTCGTAAAGCAGAAATTCTGCATGACATCAAACCCAAATCGAAGGCAGTTGATCTGAAACGTTTCGATGAGGCATTTCCCAAGCCAGATAAGTCGAAACGGAAGGGCGGTGCAATGGAATTCGGAGAGACGATGCACAAATATCTTCTGATGCGTCCAGATGGTCGATTCGCCACGTGGCCAGGCAAACCGGTACCGAAAAAGAAGAAGGCGAAGGCAGCGGCAGATGGAAAAGCTGGAGGATTGATGCATAAGATGGCGTCGGCTGCTGGAGTTGCAAAACAATCGAAAGATTCGGTACCTGTTACACCAAAAAAACAAGTGAAAAATTATGAGAAAGAAGTGAAAAAAGCACTTATTCAACAGGCAGAAGCTGAGGAAGATGGTAAGAAAATGAGGGTATTCTAGTCTTCCGGAGACACTTCTTTTCCAGAAACCGATCAGAAACGCCAGAAGGAAGCGTTGACTTGGCTGGAGGCTGCTGAAGTTTTGGCAAAGACAAGCCATACATTGAATGCAATCGTTGAGAATAAACCATTCTGGCTTGCTGGAGACCCGTGAGTTTTGTCTGTCCGTATGTCTGTTTATCCACTTGTCATCTATTTCTAGAGTTGTTCCCGAAGATGAAACAGATGCATACGTGGATGCTGATATGTTGGCTGAGTTTGTCAGCGGTGCGAACCGAGGAAAGTTTCCTGTGAATCAGTCGGAACGTACCAAATTCACACCGTACGGACCAGTCGGACCGTTGCATGCAATGAAAGAGTACCAGAATAAGTGAGATATTAGAGTAAAAGACCAATGAGACTTTGTCTGTTTTAGAAATCTGGTAATTGGTAATACACTTCAATCGATAATCGATTCAACTGCTGATCGAAAAGGTGTGCCGAAAGAACGTGAGGATAAAGGAGTGAAGCCTATTTTGAAATGGTGTAAGAAAACGAAACAAATTGAATATGTGATGGACTCCGCCCCATTGGAAAAGACTGCAATTCACGAATCAAAACTTCAACCGATTGTAAAGGAATCTGGGAAAAAGGAATAGAACTCAGCGCTTCTGTAATTTTAAGAGTTATGTTCAATAAAATTTTGAAAATAACAATTTTTATAAGACATACAAAAAAAACAATGAAAATGCAATGAACAATAAAAATACACTAGATTTTTTGCGCCAAACTGGATCTATCGTAAACTACCGTAACATTGAAAAAAAAACTACCGGAAATGTTAGGCATAGAGCTAAAATAGGAAAATAATCCACTATTCAGCTGTTCCCATTAGTCTTTGAATCTCAATCGGATCCCTCGGAACAGCCGCCGTCAACAGTTCAATTCCTCCGGATGGATTCGTCGCCACGTCATCTTCAATCCGATATCCGATACCTCGGAACTCTGGAACATTCCAGTCCATTGGAACATAGACTCCCGGTTCAATGGTGAATGAGACATTTCCAGGTAGATCAATGTCACGTGAAATGGCCGGACAGTCATGGACATCCATTCCAAGGTAATGACTGACATGATGGGGACACAACTTTTCAGCCAAATGAATCATTTCCTTGTGATCCGTCGATTTAATTAGTCCTAACTCTGAGAAACTCACTGCCAGAAGTTCATTCATTCGTTTGAAAAGGGCACTCAGACGAACTTTTTCCATGTTATGAGCATATGAGATCAGTTCTTCATGAACATATAAAAGAGCTTCGTAGAGAGAAAGTTGAGCATCAGACCAGCTGAAATGAGGCAGATTTGAGGATACCATCATGATATCAAACTCACTTTCCAGAGATCGGAAAACAACGTGTCACATCTGAAACATATCCGTTCAAATCACATCCGGCATCTACTAGAACACATTCCGATGGGTTCAGATCGTTATTGGCTTCCAGATAGTGAATTGTGTTAGCACGGACACCGCCTGCAAATAAATTGAGGAATGTCAAAATACTCTTTTTTAAGGTTACCTGCAATAACCGGTGGATACGCCTGCATTTCAGATCCTCGTCTCCGCCCCTCGAACTCTAACAACCCACAAATTGCATTCTCGTTATGAAGGTTCCGGGCACCAGATATCATTGAAGACATTGTTTGACCACCCAGATTACAAACATCTCTCATGGAATCCATCTCATTTTCTGATTTAACCACTCGAAGACGTTCAATCTGTAAATTTCTAGATTGCAATCCGCCCTGATGAGATGTTTCTGAAACTAACAAAATGATTGATATCTCTGACAGAATTAGCTTTTGTCTGTAAAAACTTCGCCAAAAAATCATCGGAACTCGTATCAAAAAACACTGCAGTTCCCTTATCAACCACTTTTTCCAATGTTTGAAGGAGCCGGTTTGTCGGAACAATTTCAGAAAATTTCGAAGTTTTCTCCCATTCAGATTCTGTTGGTAACGGTCCTTCCCATAATTCTTCGTATTCAGAACGACGATTTGCGAAAAGAATTGCAAGTTCGGAAGATGAAGATTGAACTCCACATTGAATCAGATAGTAGCAATCGGATGTTGTGATTCCAGAGAGATATCTGGAAACAGGAAGTTCAATAAAGAAATTTTGAATTTGAATAACCTGAAATGACTTTTCTGTCTGAAAGCGTGTGGAACATCTGGTGCAATATATGATTTTTGAGCTCCTTTCATCACAACAACCACTTGTTTTTCTGAAATTTAAAATTTTATAGCGATGAAAAATTGTAATTTCGAATTTTCGAAACTGAAATAATATCAATTACCTCCAGTTTTGACCTGTTTCTTCAAAATTTTCATCAAATTTGTTCGTCTCGTCCCATACTCTTCATTTGGAATTCTGGACGGCCAAAGGGAATTTATTATTTTCCTTTGGTTTCGAAGCATTTTGTTCTTCAAGAAACACTAGATAATAATAATGATAACTTCGAAAAATTACTTCAAAACCAGGAGAAAAAACCAGAAAATATCAACTCTTGGGAACCACCTTTTCCGGAGAGAAACGAAGAAAATAACATTTTGAACAAATCCAAAAACTGGAATAAAACTACACAATTTATGGAAAAAAAACAAGAAGAAAACAAAGAATTATGGACAGAAAATGGATATTTTGGGTGGAAAAAATAGAGAGAACAAAAAAAAACAAACGCCTAAACTATTTTTTGAAAGCTACTGAAAACCGAAACAATGCAAAGACAATGAGAAATAAATCCTAGAAAATTGATCATTTGATTTGGAAAGTTGTGATGGATGAATGGATTACAATCGGTATGAGACACCTCCTCCAACTATACAATTTTCGCCGGTGATGTATCTGAAAATGCAATACTTTTAAGATTTGATGTTTTTCCTGATATTTGACCGATTTTCCCGTAATTTTAGAGTAAAGAATTTTGGTTTTGTTACATTTTGATTGATTTTACCTCGATTTATTGGATGCCAAGAACTCGACGTAAGAAGCGACGTCAGATGGTCTTCCAAGTCTTCCCAATGGAATCATAGTCTCTAAATGTTGCTTGATTTGCTTCGCCTCTTCTTCAGATGCATTATCCCATACAGCACCAGTGCCATCACCTTCAACCATTCCAGACACTACACTATTAACTCGAACTCCTTTTTTAGCTGCACTCTGAGCAACTGCTTTGGTTAGAGAGAGTACACTATTTGATGCAACTGAATATAAACCCATGTCGATTGATGGCTGGAACCCGAAACATGATGTGATGTAGATGATACTCCCATTTCTGAAAATAATGAGCACTGAAGTTAAATAAAAACACACACGGAAATTCTGAAGAAATTCGGAGAACAGTAGCATAATATTAGCGAGAATCTGATTCGAAAAAGATTGAAGCAATCATACTTTTTAAAGGCTATATTTAAAGCCTCAAAACAGGCCTATTTGCACTGTTTACAAAAATTTACTTTGATTTAGCGAGGGTTGGAAGTGCGGCTTGTGATAGACGGAAAGGAATAGTCAGTTTGTCGGCGAAGAGCTGAAATTCGAACGATCTAAGACTACAGTTCACTGATTGGCAGAATATAGGTACTTCTCCTATATCTTAGCCTCCGAACCTTGTCAAAATCTTGTTCTGAAGTCTCCACGATTTCTCCTCTAATTTCATTTTGTGGTGGAACAATGACAAGAGTATCCAAGCCACCCAGTTTCTCTGATGCCTTCCGAATGAGCTCCTTTCGATGCTCTGGATTCGCGACGTCTAATGAGAAAGCAGTCACATCTCCGCCCACCTAAAATAATTGTTTTCTTCCCAATCCCTTAAGTATCTGAAACCTTTTTGTTGTCCTCTGCAACTTTCCCAATACTGTTCGGACAATCACCGGTTGCAGCAACTTTATAGCCCGCAAATGCAAGTCTTCTGACTACAGCTTTACCCAGTGTGGAGGTAGCCCCAATGACAAGTGCACAAGACATTTGCTCTGAATTCTGAAAGCCCGATGAGGAGGCATATTTGATGGTACACCTTAACATCAGGTACATTTATTTGGAAAGCCGTAGAAAAATAAAGAACATGTGAAAAATAAAACAGATCATTTTATTATTTTGGGAGGAGCAAAGTCGCTGGACTGAGAACTTTCGAAACCGGTTAGTTTCCCCAGTTGTACGGCTTATTATTCATGTTGCCATATTTTCCGAGATTTCCACCATTGTGTTGGTACTGCGAATGTTGATTCGGCTGGGCTGCCGGCTTCGATCCAGCCATCTTGTCGTAACTCTTGCGGTCGTCGTCCTGTCCATACATCTGACGTCCTCCAGCATTACTTCCGACATTTGGCATCATGTTCATGAAACCAAATGTATGTGGAGCAGTTGGGTATGGCTGCTGCATGAACAATGAAGACAAGTTCGGCTGTTGCATGTAGTTGGTTGCTTGGAACCCAGGTGGAGGTCCAACATTTGACGGCTGCTGTGGCTGTTGATCACGAGAAGTTTGTGATCCGAACTTATTGAAGTCCATGAGACCATGAGTTTCTCGCTGTTGCCCTGATGGAACTTGTTGCGCACTTGCAGTTTGTGACAAAGCAGCAGACTGTGGAAGAATCGTCGACAAGTTCGCCAAGTCTACTCCCATTCCATACTGCATAAGAGCAGCGTATTGCTCATCACGAACTCCTGGCATTGGGCTGTACATGTTCATGTATGAGTTCATGTAGCCATAAGGCATTTGAGGAGTGAAAAGCATGTGCTGTGGATGCTGTGGATGTCCAGTTTGTTGAGGCTGAGCTGGAGGTGTCTGCTGTTGCTGTTGGGTCGCTTGCTGAGGCTGCTGCTGTTGTGGCTGTTGCTGTGTAGATTGCTGCGACGGAAGCTGACCAGGGTTCGGGAACTGCGACTTATTCGATGACAACCGATCTGTGGGTGGATATGAAGCAGACGAGGTGTCGTAGGACAGGCCTCTATTCGGTTGACCATATCCGAGTGGAGGTGAGGATGATTTCAAGTTGTAATCACCATTAGGAAGTGACGTCCTTTCTGGCTGAAAATTAAATTGTGTTAAACTTAAATTATTCGGAAGGTCTTCATTACCTCAACTTGTTTCGGGATGATTCGGGAGGAGTTAAACAGGTTTTCACTATTGTTTGTTGAGATCGATGCAGCTGATGGTTCGGTTGGAGGAATTTGAGGGCTTGGAGGAGCATCAACAAATCCAAACGAGTAGTCATGGATATTCGTTGGTTTAGCTCCAACAAATTCCACTCCTGGATCTGGCATTGCTTGAACGGGCGCAACACTTGGTACGGGTGACAATCCGAGGCCAGGGGCATCGTGCAGTCCAATTCCGAGCTCCGTTTTCAATTGAGTGGTCCAAGCCTGATTTGCTTGTTCTGGTGAGCTTTGTACATTGTCGTCGTGGTGAGTTGACACATTAGGTGTCTGTTCCTCTGCCAAGGCCGACGGTTCACTAAAATCACTATGATTTTGACATTATATAAACATATGCTCTGATATTGACTTACCTTTGGAAGAATCCATCTTCTCTTTCCTGTTGATGTGACGTTTCTGGCTCCGAGAATGTGGCCGCTTCGGGCTCCTCTTTAGCCGGGGATGTTCCAGCTGCTGCTGCTGCAGACAAGGGTGGTTGTGGAGACAAACTCCTCCGTGGCGGTGCTGAAGGTTGGGGATTCTGAGCTTGCTGCTTTCGGAGAGCCTCTTTGCGGTGAGCTGCAGCTGCAACTGCCGCGAAGGAAATCGGTGCTGGAGCCGACGATGTTGCCACAGTTGCAGTGACAGATTCTTCTACTGGTGGTTGCACTTCTGTCACTGTTGTATCCACTTTTGTTGTCGAGTTCTCGTCGAGATCGGCAGTGAAGGCGTCTGCTTCGAGAGTTGAAGACGGTGCAACAGCTCGGGAGTAACCTCCTCTGCTACCACCTCCTCGTCCTCCACGACCAACGTAGGGCCGTTCGAAACCGCCACGGGTGGGGCGAGGAGCTCCACCTTCTTTATTATCACGAGTCTCACGATTATGTTCTCGGCTTTCTCCTCGACTTTCGCGTGGGGCTCCATTGGATCGACCACGTCCTCCTCTGTCAACGAAACCAGTTCCTCCACCTCTTCCTCTTGCTACAAAGTTTCTGCTGTTATAACTGCCTTCATCCGATTTCTTTTTCTCCTTTTTTGGTCCTTTTTGCTCAGTCCATGAATCAAGTTTATCGCCAGCCTCCAGGATGTGATCAATAGCTCCGTAGAGATTGTTGTCAGAGTCCAACAATGCTATCTCGGCTTGTGATTGTGTGCATCCGGTAGTTTCAATAATCTATAATAAAAGTAGATTAAACAGGGAAGATCAATCTCACAATGAAAACATTCTAATTAAGCCCTCTCATCAGATGGTTGAACATCTGGACATGCGCGAACACCTGCCTTCCCCGCATTCTATTTGCCATCTGACTGGAGGCTGGACTGCCCATTGAAGTTTTTGCCTATTTACACTGACACCCTGACCAAGTACAAAACAACATCACGTGATGAGTATCATGAGTCAGAGATCAGTTTTACGAAAAAGTAATGAAAGTATTTATTTAGTTTTTGAAAAAGCACTTACAGTTTTGATCATCAACTGTATATCCTCCTCTGTACCGGAAACTCCTTCCGCTGTGAGTCGCTGAAGTCGCGCTTGATCGCTGGTAGCTTTTTTATCGCCTTTAATACCCATTCTGTAAAATTAATAAAATGAACAGCTGTCAAAAAGTGCAATAGGAGGTCATTGAGAATCAATAAAGAAAAGGAATGAAAAAGACGGGAATAGACATGAGCAATGCACTATTTTGACAGGGATGAAAGAAATGTATTTTCGTGAAAAGAAACACGTATGCAGGTAGCAAGAAAATTCAAAACTAAAAAGGATCCAACTATGTTTTTGAAAAAAAAAACGTCACAACTACATGTAGTATTCATTCAATTTTGAAATGTATGAAACTAGTGAATAAATAAGCAGCTCACAGATAATTGATTTTCTGATTTTGTTAAAAATAAACGATCAGAAACAAAAATCCAATTTTTGTCTGAAAAGTAAAAAAAAACTATTGAAATGCGTTAATCAGACGATAAAATTTGAGAAAACGACCAAATTCTGTACAACTTTCACATAAACTCATTCTGAAATTTACCGCATTTTGGAAAGTGAAGCAAGCGACTAGAGCCAGAAAAAATAGGATGAAAGAAGTATGAGACAACGAAGAGTGAGATATTAACATCCAAAATCGATAATTCTTGGAAAATCCCGCCAAAATCGATAATTTCCCGCATAATTTATCTGTTCTGATCACAAAAAACCTTAAAAAATCGAACATGCTAGACTAGAATCACGTTCAAATCGCCGAAATTCCCGCAGTTGAATTGTGCGCGCGCACGCGATGCCGACCGCGACGCGACTCCGCCCAGCGAATGCGGCCAAGGTCTCGCCCCGATTGGGGTACGGTGAAAAATCAATGAGTATATAAAGCGGACGTATTTTCTTATTTCGAACATAATCGAATCGGATTTCTGCCGAATTTTCGTTGGCAAAATCGATGGAAAATATGGGGAAGATGATGAAGGATTCATATTTCACTTGTCTAATAAGAAAATAACTCGAAAAAATTATTAATTGTTTACGCAAATGTTTTAAGGCTATAAGACATAATTTTAAAATTGAGTATTTATCAGCCGCAAGTTCGGAAAGTTCAATGAAATCATTTTGTGATATATAACAACGTAGATATACGCACAATTCTTTACTCTACGAGTGATTGAAGTTTTTTGAGCTAAATTCTTCACGTTCGTTTGCTTAAAATAAATCGTATCCATACAGAATCAAAAATCAAACATTAAACATTGAGTTTTAGCCAGAATGAGTCTTCCTCGATTTCGTCTAGTACAAGGAAAAGCGCTGGGCGAACGATCCACGCCTCCAGCAGGAGTCAATATGACCCCGGAACCGGTATGGTTTTAAAGAGTTAATAACTGAAATTTTGAATTTCCAGCCTCAGCCACAGATAAAACAGGAGATAGAATATGCGGACACTCCGGAACAAAGCATTCAAGGTATCAAGACGGAAAGCCCAGTTTCACCCCCACAACAAGTCATAGGTGGAACTCCGCGTAAGTTTTTTTTCCTAATCAAATATTCTGAATATCACAAAAGTTTCCTTCAGAATCCCAACCGATGATGAATCAACGACCAATGCAACAAATACATTATCAACCTCAACCTCAACTTCAACCTCAACATCAACCTCAACATCAACCCCAACTTCAACCTCAACCTCAACCTCATCCACCTCAGCAATTCCCTCAAATGATACCTCCAAACCAGAATCAAGCAGCTCAAAACATATCGGCTGAAGAGAGGAATGTTCAAAAATGTGTTCGATTTTTGAAAACACTAATCAGTTTGTCGAATAATAAAGATGCAGAGATGCCAGACAAGGCGGCAAGAGTAAAAAATTTGATCCAGGTATGAAATTTACGGTGAAAACTGGAGGCTGAAAACTGGAAGTATGTCAAGTTTTTTTTGTAAAATGATAAACTACTTACAGGGTGTAATCTACATGGAAACGACAGCTGAAGAATTCACACAAGATCTTCAACAGGTCCTCAAGTCACAAGCACAACCACATCTTCTACCGTTCCTTCAGAACACGCTTCCAGCTTTGAGAAATGCTGTGAGAAATGGTTAGTGTTTTGTGTTCAAAAATTTTTAGATAGACACGAACATGTATTGTTATAGGAAGTGCCAGTGTAGAAGATGTTCATCCCCCACCTGGATACGTTTTCAACAATGGACGTGCTCCACCTCCACAGCTTCCTCCACATCCACAACTTTCACAGCAATCGCATACACCAATGACACTTCAACAACCAATTGGGTCCCAACAAATAATCAATCGACTGAATGGTCCAGTTATACAGCAGAGACCTCCACTGAACAACGGACCACCACTTCAATCGACTCCTCAGATTCCAGTTGTTCGTACGATGAGTGGCCAAGCAGGACCAATGACTCTAGGGCCAATTCCCTCTGGACCACAACAGATGACACCGATTCCACAACAAACTGCACCACAGACTCCTCAAAATCTTCAGAATTCTATGGCCCCGCCCGGTCCGGTTCCAATGGAAGTAGATCCGGAACCGGCCAGAACACGACAGTATCCAGAAGGATCACTGAAATCATCGATTCTAAAACCAGACGAGGTTTTGAACAGGATCACTAAACGAATGATGGCATCATGTTCTGTGGAAGAGGAGGCACTCATTGCAATTTCAGATGCAGTGGAATCACACTTGCGGGAGATGATAACGATGATGGCTGGGGTGGCAGAGCATCGTGTTGAGTCTATGAGGTTAGTCCAAAACTCATAATTCGAGGTCTGATTTGAGAATTTCCAGAATTCCTGATAATTACATGGCAATTGATGATGTAAAACGACAACTTCGATTTTTGGAAGATTTGGATCGACAAGAGGAGGAAATGAGGGAATCGAGAGAGAAAGAATCATTAATTCGAATGAGTAAAAATAAGAATTCTGGAAAAGAAACAATTGAAAAAGCAAAAGAAATGCAGAGGCAAGATGCTGAAGCGAAACGAAATCGTGATGCAAATGCGGCTGCAATTGCAGCATTGTCAACTAATCGAACGGTTAAGAATAAGTGAGTTTTGAATATTTCAAACGAAAACAATAAAAAGACAAATTATTTTCATAAAAGTAGAAATCATTCGCTATTGTCTAGGCCGCGAATCACATTAACCTCATTCAGAAAGTTCATAATTTCTGTTGATAACTCACTCAGGTGACCAGAAAGAAAGTTTCGACCGGAAGTGTCACGCGGGGTGAACTTTTTGGCAACACATATGAGAAAAAGGCAGAAAGAAATGGAAAAAGAAAATAGTCGACACCAAAATGTAAAATAACGAGACAATACGCGTCAATGAATTTCATAAAAACGAAATGGAGACAAATCACAAGACTTTTTCATAATGATAACAGAGGAAATATGATGTGATTTATAGACAGTGTACAAGAAGGAACATACAAATTTCGATTTCTAGGAAAATAATTCCATTAGCAGTTCATTTAAAATCTAATCATTCTCAAAAACATTTCAGGTGGGAAGGAGCGTCGTCAGCATCAACTGCACCACGCCCACGTACTGTTCGAGTAACCACTCGTGATCTTCACCTTCTAGTCAACCAGGATAATCGATTTAATGGGTTCGTTTACTATCGATGAAACCTGTTTGATTTTTAATAGTTTCGTCGGAGTGTTCACCTTTTTTTTATAGAAAAATCTCACAAATTCCTTGTTTTCCTTATATTAAATCATATTTTTCAGAACATTCATCCGCGAAAAGCTGTCATACGGTGGCCCTGCTATCGACGCAACCATCTAATAATCTGATTCGTCTGAAATTATGATAAATTTACGTCATTACACTAAAATTAAGTTTTATCGCTAGTCTTTCTTCGTTATTTTTTTCCAATTTATCTGAATTAATGAAACATTGTTTAATTTACTTTTTATTAACATTAAAAAATATAAATAAAGCAAAAAAGTACAGCAAAAACTGAATACATAAATAAATAAACAAAAAGTTACATAATTCAAGTGAAAAGAAACAAACAATTAAAAACATTCATGCAAAAAATGGGTGAAACTTGCTGATATGGTTTTTAATAATTGGCACATTATTACTTTTTAGGTTCCAAATTGACTTTATCTTCTGAAGATTTGACATAGTTTCTGAGAGCAACTGGAAGAGGAAGTTCTTCGAGGCGACGATGGAAATTTCTGTTTGCCAAGCGAAGGAATGCATTACGTTCTTGACGACGCCGGAGGACTTCCTGAAGAAAAAACAATGAAATTTGTAGGGATTTTCGGGGATTATTATGAATTCAATACGTTTTTCAAGTTCTCTCTAACATTTTCATATTACAAAAAGTCGATTCAATGTGGGGGAAATGAAACTAACCCCTGATCTTGCTTGTTGCTGTCTGCTCATTTGATGGATTCTATACATTGGTTGGAAGAGTGTCTGTTCAACTGGCGCTGTAAAAACTTTAGATTAAGAGAATCTAAATGTTTAGATCTATAGAACCCATTTACTTACTCAGTCCTGCTGGAAAATGCGTCTCCTCCGGATCATTCGCATCCTCATCATCCGAACTCGAAGCATCTTGCTCAGCTTGTATAACTTCCGAAAGCGATGACTCATTATCAGTGATTCCTGACGATGTGGATGGTTGATTTGGATCCGGCTCCTTCTCCTCTTCTGGTTCGTCCTCATCTCCAGTTATATTTCCATCAATTGGTTCCCGCCGGTACGCTCCAAAAGTGAAATTAATTCTAATCTCCGGATCGATTTCTGGTTCTCTTCGTCTTGTTTGCGGTTGTACTGAACGTCTCAGTCTTTCGAGAATCTCATTATCATCATCACCCATTACTCCTTGGTAATCTGATATTGCCGTTGCCATTCGTTCAGCGATACGTTGGAAACGATCTTCACTACTAGTTGGAGAAAAAGTCTCTTCCCATCTTATCCGAAATGGTTCCATTAGCAACCTTTCTGAAAAGCGAGCATCTTCTCCTTCAATCCCTGGTCGTATGAATCGTTGATACCGTTCAAAATCAGCGAATCTTCTGTTATCAGCATCAACTCTCGCCATCAGAATTCTTTGCGATTGTTCTGATCGATGACGAATCTCTTCCATTTCTTGATGTTCATATCTTAATCGATCAAGGCGTTGTTCAGTATTCCGAGCTTGTTCTCTCAAAACTTCCATTTCCCTTGCATGTAATTCATCTAGCTCAGCCAGTTCTGCCATATAACTGGGTACATTGGATGTCGTACTTGATTCACGAGGTGCTTGCTGTGTGGCTACTGGGTTTCCATTCGCATTTCTCTTCAAGCTACGAGGTGAGAACATAGCCTTGACCCTCTTACCCAATCCAGGACGTTTCTTGTTTTTGTTTACAGGAAAATCATATGGTCTCTTGAACTTGCTATCATCAGAAGAAGCTTCTGGTCTCCTGAGTGTTCCTCCGTTTCCAAGTGGATACGCTCCAGAACTTCCTGGTTCGCATTCTTCTTCCTCTTCTTTTTCATCAACCGACATATTATCACTGGCTTGAGGTGAAGAGGTTGGACTAGATCCTTGATTACTTCCAATCAGAGTTCCTCCGTTACCAAATGGATAAGCACCGGAACTTCCAGGAACATCATCAGAAGTTTCTTGATCCTGAGCCATTGTTGTTTCTGTGTCTTTCATCTGTTCTTCCTCCGTTGATTGCTCTTCTGGAGACTTATCTCTTTTACCGTGTACATTTGTTTTTCGTCTGAAATTTTGGAATGCGGGGTGTCCCTTCTCGGTCATATCCATAATATATTGAAGCTGAGTTCTTTTTATATTGAGGAATCCTAGCATAGGAGAAGTACTAAAACGTCTCGAGGAAGATGTAATAACTGAAGGAGATGAAGGTGATTGATCGGATGCTGCTCTACGACGAGTAGGAGGAGAATTACTTTCAGATCTGGCTCCAGTTGGTCTTGATATCAGGAAATTGACATATTCGCAACGAGGAAGTTGATGACCTCCTTCTCTTTGTGGGTTACCATCTCTTGGCTCTTGTGGATGAAGATCATCACCGTCGGATTCAAAATCAGAATCAATATCAGGTGTACTCGGGGGTGGAGGTGCCGATTCTTTGAGTTTTGCATCATTGTTATCATTATTCAAGTCGCTTGAAGATGCCCAGCTGGTGGAATCCAAGTCGGAATTAATAGATGCAAACGGATTGAGTGTGCTCGTATCAGCGGTCGGAAGGACCGGAGAATCGTTGGGACCTCCTGGATGTATAACTGATTCAGTATCAGAGGCCTGAAGACTTCTCTGAAGAGATTCTAGCCAAAGCGCAGCTTCTGATGAATTAGAAAGAAGAACTGAATGATTAAAACTTCCAAAATCTGGGAAATCCATCGTATCAGTTGGACTTCTTGGCATGCCATCTCTCGCCGAACCCACTCGAGGCGATTCCTCTCCATTTTCATCATTAGTGTTGTCTTCTGAGTGAATGGATCCTTCATTCATGGCTTCAACACTTTCTTGTTGTGACTCTGCAGATGATAGACTTGAAATGGATGGACTGTTACTTGTACTTCGTGAGGAGAGATCAGAAAGACTCAAAGATTCAGTAGAATCTGAATCATTTCTATCAAGACCCCGAATGAATTCAGCTTCCATCACTTCTATCACTGATGCACCTCTTGCACGCTCAGGTGGTAGAACTAGATGGGCGGGAGCATCAACTCTTGTGTTCGTAATTTGATCGTTCAATTCATCATGCAACGCAGCTAAAGCAGTTTCCAATTGTTGTCTTCGTGTCGTATGTTGACGATCATTTTCGACGTATCGATTAGTCACTTCATCCAGTGTAGGTGGTCCATTTCGTCTGCGTTGATCTCTTGCTTCACGCATGAATCGAATTCGGTCTCTAACGGCTTCTCTTTCTCTTCGAGTTTCATCAGTTGGTTGAGGATGTCCTCCAATTGGAACAACTATTGATGCATTGATATAACGTCGGACGCGACGAGTATAGGCTTCTTCGCGAAGTTGACGACGAATGTCTTGGCGAGAAATATGGACAAGAGATTGAGCACTGAAAAATAAGGAGATTGCTTTCAGGTTATACTAATGAGGTAAGTTTTAGTCACATTTCCTCAGTTTCTAGAACCGCAATTGCAAGATAGAAACTGTACCTTTCAAATATTGGAGTAGGCGGTCGTTGTTCTATCGGAAGTTGAATGCTTTCAGCAAACTGAAGTCCCACAACGGTCTCACAGTTTGAATCATTTTCACTAGTTCTCGTGTATCGTATAATCTGAAAAAAACTGGTAAGAACTAGTTTCATTAGTGATTTCAAGATAGTCATTTCTAAATATAAATCTAAACTCACACATCGGTTTCCTGGGACCAATAGAATTCCTCCGATTTTCAGCATGTGTATAACACGACACAACACACTTTTGTCTCTGATAATGAATCCAACGTAAATTCGATCATAACGGTGTTGATGGTGTCTCCACATTTCCGGATCATAAATATCTCCTAATTTCAACTCTGGCCTTGCCCATCCAACTGAGCTAGCGCATTTCTTTCTTGCCCACTTGTCCATGTTCTCCTCAGCATAGTCGAGCAGATTCTGGTAGAGTTCAATTCCATGGTTGACTCCCGTATCGCCTGAAAAAATAATTTTTAAATTAAATTGAAGCTTTTTGTTTTTCAACTTACCAATCAAAATTCCTATTACAGTACTCAAAAATCCAGATCCAGATCCAACATTCAAGACTGTTTGTCCTTTGGAGAGGCGGAGCAATTCGACAATTCGAGTATAGACATCTACTGCGGACATATGAAGTGGACCAGGATAGAATTGGCCGCCAGGTTGATGTTGAATTCTAGTTGGCATACGAGCATTTCTACGGCTACCGGCCGGAACGAACTTTATGTAGTTGACAAGACGGAAGGCACGTTCAACATTCCGTTGATTGATTGCTCTTGTCTCAACTAGGCTATCGACAAGATCGTCATTCGTGTGGTTACTTTCGACATTACCCATTTTCTGAAAGCGAAATTGTTATAGAGAGAGGAAACGGTTGGAAGTATTTTTCGAAAGTAAATACATTGAGTTTTCATGAAGCTAGAGAAATTGATTGGCTCAAGCTGATAAGATAAGAGATAACAGGAAAACGGAAAAGTGCAATCGTCTGACACGGTGGTGGTGGCACCGTGTCATGTATTAAGAGCGTCGGGTCTTCAAATCAAGAAACAATATCATTTAGAACGTGAAATATTAGAACGCGAAACCACGCATCTATCCATTACCCGCAAAAAATCTGAATCGAAGGCATTCACGGCGACTCTGGCTTTTAGACCTCCATGGGGACGAAGTATTAGTGCGGCACTGAACTAATCTTAATAGAGAAAACTCCTATAAGAAAATTGGCTATTTTTTTCAGTATGCGTTGAGCGCAGTTGGACCGAGAAGCCTATGAAGTAAGATCTATGTGTTGCTGTTTGGATCTCTGGTACACGACTGTTTTTCTTAGTAAAAGTGAGCAACAGTAACCACCGTATCGACCAGAAAGTCTTTTTCAGACAAAAGGAATATTCTAGAAACACTTTTAAAGTTGAACCGCCTAGGCCTGCTACTCTACCAACGCATGTCATGCTTCTCGTTTAAAACAAACAAACAAACACTCTAGTTGCTCATTGCGCTTTCCGATGGCACTGAAACATTTCTATAGTTGGTTTACGAAAGAATAATGCCAGAACTTCCAGAAGAAATTGATGAAACGGTTCGAACGGAGCGAAGAACGTTCTAGCATCAAATTGCAAGCAAAACGAAATGAAGAGAGAAGAATGGCTGTCCCCTTTCCCCTCTCTCTTCGACTGCCCTCTGCCAACAACAAGCATGATAGAGATAGAAAGTACATAATAGAGTTGGAGAGAGTGCTAGAGAAAAAGAAACCAAAAAAAAACAAAACTGCAGAGATAACAAAGAAAACGAGGAGAGTTCTGACATTGCATTCGCCTTGGCGCGCGGCATGCATAGAGATACGCAGAGAATGGGCACCAGAAGAGAAGAGAGATTAGGTGTTAGAAGAAGACGTAGGAAATAGAAGAAGGAGAAGCGGTGTCAGCGAGTTGGGGGAGGAATCAAAAGGGCATGAAACAGAGAAGATATGGAAAAGAGAAGAAGAAGAGCGAGTGGAAGGAGACTCCAATGAACCAATGGCTACAATGCGAGGGGCGGTACGATGAGAACGGTGTCAACCAGGGTGCCAGGCTCTGTGAGCAGTCTATGTGTGTTTCTGTCGAGGGATCGACATTTATATGTGCGCAAATTGGCACAATTTTGGGATGTTTTTTGATGAATTGCTAGTTGATCGAGTGACACAGGTACGGTAGTCTTACAATGAAGCTCTACATTTCTGTCATCAGAACTGGCTTGGAATCTTTAGAGGTAACACTTTTTATTGTTTCTTTGGTGACTCGGCATTTTTTTTGGGAAGAAAGCCCTGCAACGACCTACGCGTTGAGTCAAAGTCTAATTTCGCTCTCGATGAAACTTTAGAACCGTTTTTCTCTCTATGTTCTCCCACTGATAAACACATTTATCGGGAAAAACTATACAGAAAACTGCATTGATCATATTTTGAACAGAGTTGAATCAATCAAAGACTTCATCCTCCGAAGAAGGATTGTTAAGTTGTAAGAACGCCTGTCAACCCTTGAAACCAAACAACTACAGTACACCACATATCAAAAATGAATTTCGTCACAAGGATTCTCTTGGAGAACCGAAGGAATGCAGTCGTCGAAGACACTGCAAGTTTATCTTTTATGAAATGAATTGACAGAAACTTTCGGCAGCGGATAGACAGAAATATCGATTTGAAAAGTATATGATTCACATACTCTCACTATCTCTTCTCACATCAATTTTTTCAAAGTATCTCTTATCGGAAGGCCATGAGAATGCTACCAAAGTTTTTCAATAAGAATTTTGAAGAAGGGAATGAACGATGTGACGACATGAATTTGAGGGAACGAATGTACGTTCTACTTCAGGGAAGACATGGTGAACCAGACAAAAAGTATGAGTTTCTTTCTCTTTTGCTCAAATGGAGACTTCCGGAAGAGAAGGTATTAGTTATTCATTGTTCAGTTGAAAAATGGCTATCTTCTAAAAGAGAAAAAAAGAGCCAAATCAATCTTCCCAAAGAATTGAGATTTCTTGAGATTAAAGAAAGAAAAGAAATAAACATGTCCATTTGCATCGGGTAGTGTCGTTGGTTACTATAACAACGGAGGAGCAGTATATCATTATCGAAGCGGAGGAGAAGACACTTGTGGATGGAGACGTCGTGTTGGAGGCAATAAGAAAATCTCGAATATTTAGAGCAAAACAGTGAGATTTTCAGCTGTGTGTATTGTTTAATTGTGTATCGAGACATCCCGGATCTGCTTGGAACAATTCAGAAAGTTCCTCTTTTCCAGAGTGCTTGAAAGACTGCAATCATCTTGAAATTCAAAAATTGAAATTCAAAATTTTGGTGAACACTAAATAAGGACTTGTTAGAAGGTCATGACCATGCGAATGCAGATACTTTTTTCTCTCTTAATTACTTTTATCGTGAGAAAGATCTTGTCTTCATTAGATGTATTCGTCCTCAAATTGAAAAAAATTTGAAAATGGGATTGAAAAGAACTTTGATTCGAATTTATATAAAAGTTTACGGGGACTTTCAGAAGAAATTAGAAATGAAAGTTTAAGTTATTATCAATACAATCTTATCAAAGAGGTTATCTGCTCTGAAAATCATTTGATTGAGATTATCTGATTAGATAAGACATTATATAAGGAGCCCGAAACTCTTCAGAAGTTACAGTAATTCAAAATGAACTGCTTCCGTATTCTTCTCGCGATCAGTGCATTCTTCGCCACTGCATCTTCCTCTGATATCAGCCAACGGAAAGTTGATTTCATGAAGACTCAATTTGGATTTCTCGAGAAGTTCATTCAAAACAAGGACCGAGATTCGATCAATATGCTTATCACAAAATACTTCGGCTTTCAAACGACATGTGACAGGAAACAGATGGGAAGAGGTGGGAGGAATCAGTTATCTTGTCTAAAACTGTATTGTTACAGAGCAATTCATCGACACCGTCTTCAATATGCCATCAAATGCTCCCTTCCATGTTGATGTTCTAGAAGCTAAGTATGGAAATGAACGAGATATGTGCATCGATAACCTCAAGTTGAAATTGAAAATTCATGGATTCGGAGAACCAGTAGTTGTTGAAGGATGGTGGGGAATCTATGACTTTGAAACCGTCGCAATGTGGGTTGGTGGAAGACCCGCTGAATGTTAGAAGTAGAGTATTCTTTATAAAATAAAAACTGTTTCAAACGAATTGTGTGTTTATGTTCTGGCCCTCGCCGCATGCCTGCATTTCACATATATTGATAGAAATTTCGTTTATAAACAGCACCGATATCAACATTCTGAATTATGATTTCCCGGAAAACGATACGATAAAATGCAGAAAAAAATAATCTGAAAGAATAAACTATTCTAAAATTCCATATTGACTTCTCGTTCTTTGGCTTCTCGTTGTGTTTCAGCGGCATGGGAGTAGTATCTGGAAATTGATATGCTCAGGAGTAGGTTTCAATTGTTTGTCGAGCTATGTACAGATGACTACTAAATTTCGGATTTAGATCGAATTTTGATCAACTTCTGATCGAAAGTTCACTGAAGTCAGCTACAGCTCGGAAATTGCCCGCCTTCAGGAAGAAAGTTGCTAGCTCTATTGAAGTTGAACGGCAAAAAAAAGACATTGGGCGCCTTTTGAACGAAAGTTTTAAGCTAATTGGCGGTATTGGCAGCCAACTTCCTAGCTGAAGCAACCGGTGCCGCCCGATACACCACCCAAAAAAGAAAAGGTAATACTCACCTGTTGAGAATAAATAATTGTGAAATGAAAATCTTGATGTATATTCCTGCGAACGCAATCAAGATGGCTTTTCGTTCTGAAAATGGGAAGTGGATAAAACTTGAGAATCAGCAATAACTGCATGTTTAATTTACTTCTTATTTGACTGAAACATTTGGGCCAGGACCGGAATCAGAAATTCAAATATCCAAAAAAAAAAACTCACGAGAAATCCATTCATATGGGTCTTCTGGTCCGGCTTCTTCTTTTTTTGGCATTTCTTCTGTTGGATTTCCATGATAATCTGACATCCATGCAATCACCACAATTATAGCACAAATGAATCGGGCAACCTGCAAAAAGTGGAATGAGTCATTTGAACCTTACTATTATAATAACTGATTTCTTTGGTCATGTGAGTTTATGTGACTCTTCAAAACGGACACAAAAATCTAATTGACTCACTGTAAAAGCCACTGAAACCAGGATCGCTCTGATATCTTTCGTGTGAACTGCTACAACCAATGAGATGAAAAATCCAGTGAATAGTATGAAAAATGCAAGGAAACCAACAATATAATGTGGGGAGAATGACTTTCCATTGATGAAATAGTAGGCAAGGGACACCAGAAGGGCGGCACAGAGGAGGACATCAACAAGGACTGATACTATTAGGGAGACCTGGAAAGAAAAAGAGTTTTCTATAAATTATTCATATTCCAGCTCGCACTTTTATCCAGATGCTAGAAAAAGTTTATAATATCTCTCATAACATTGTATACTAAAGCTAAGAAATTTCAAGTAACTTGGAAGTAACTATTTCCAGTCAAATCACATTTAACTAGAGTGTGCTATTTTGAAGAAAAAAACAAACATCTTGACATTACTAATAACTAAAAATACCTTGCATGTTTTTGTTGACAACATTGAATCGAATAGCTAACAATGTGAATATGAACTGGATAAAATTTATTCACTGATTACTAATGAACACATATTTATTCGGTGCAGTCAGATTATATATTTATGGAAACTGGTAGTTCGTTGTGACGAAAGTACCATGAAAGTTACAGGGTGACTCGGAGCTTTACGAATTCAAAAGTTTGGACACAGATAAGCAGTTTCTTCAAAGTTTTTCAGACTTTTGGGGAGCTTCTCACTGAAAGATTTTCAGCACCAGCGAAAGTCTAACCTCTAAAAACCTACCCGAATGGCTTTCTTCGACTGATTCCGGTTGCAGCACAACATATTTAAAGCAAATCTATTTTTTAACTTCCGAAAAAGTTACAGTACTGAAAATTTCAGACGGTTGCGACCACAAAATAGTTGTGTAGTAGTAACAATAGAAGACACGGAACGAAATGAATCATTTGAAAGTGGGGGAGGAGAGGCGGCTGTTTTTACTTTCTGTCAACAGATGGTGGAAAGAAAAACAAGTGGAAAACAGGTAGGGGGATTTGGTGGTAATGGGAGAAGTGGAATGGAGGAAGAAGGTTTTTTATTTCTGTCCGGTAGGTTGGCAAGAAGAGAAAGGAGACTTTTGGGAATGACCGTGATCTTTGAGATTCAGGAAATTGAAGTCACGAATAATGACATCACATGCGTTCGTCTAGTCTCGTGTCTTTATAGTTTTGATCTATTTTGTTTCGAAATGGTTTGGAAAACAGGTGAAAAAGTATAGCCTGAAGATGACTCGACTGTTTTTTCGGGCTGAAAAAAAAACACATTTTCCCGGGGAACAAAATCGGTACATTTTCGATAAAAACAAGTTGTTTTGGTGGATAATCTGGTTGTACTTCCTTGGAATTGACTTACACGATAGATAAACAAAAGACCGAAGGTTACAACTTGTCTAGAATAGTCTGTGCCTGTAAAACTGGGAACAGACTAATGATTAAGCAGATAGGCATGCAGAGTAGTTTTTTTTTCAGAAACAAAAAGTTGTTGCTATCATTTTTTAATTAGGAATTGATCCTGGAGGGCTGTTACGTTTATCAAGCTAACTGATAAAAACAGAAAGATGAGATTGAAAGGGTTTCACGTTGAATAATAAATGACAGTACTAATTCCAAGTAAAAATGAAAAACTTAGTCTGAATCTCGACGACGTCGGCTTCTAGACTGTATACTTCTCTTTTGCAATTCACCTATGTTTTGCTCACCTCCTTCAAGTGATCAAAAAACACTATTTTCTATAGAAACTCGTCATTCTACATTATATATGATTGAACACTTTTCATACATTTTCCTTTGGCTTTTCACTGTTGATCAGTTTTATGCATGATTATTTTCACAACTCTTAAAAGAGGATATTTGCTACAGCATGGATACTATCCGTTCAGTATTTCTTGTTTAAGAAAGTATCCAATTTTAGGACCGGGAAGAAGTTATTTTTTTAATAGCCATCAAAGTTATCACTACTTCACAAAAACAAGTTATGTACTTTTTGTTTTTTGATTAGAGAAAAGAGAGTTATAGTATCTTCCTTAACAATTTTTGTTTTGATTGTTTGCACGGGCTTATAGATAGATATAGAGATAGGAGATAGAGAGATATAGAGAGATTTAATCATTTGCGGCGCTACTTTTTTCCCTGAAATCCAGGCATATGTCAGACTGTCCAACTCTAACAGACGCCCCATGACTCTCATTTGTACTAGGCCTCAAGTTAATGACTTTTTCTCTTCCACAGTCCCCATCTGGAATTCTATCACATCTAATTGCCCCGAATTTCTTTCACCCGGTAAATTCTTCTCCCTCCTTGAACAATCCATTAACCGGTTATAATTATGAGCTTTCTCACCCCCATGTGTATATCGCCCCTCCCACTTGCCCCCATTACATTTTACTGTCAGTCTTATTCGGTTTTTAATTTATCTACCCCCAACCCTACCTTGCCATCATGATCCTCTTTTTTTATTCATTGTTCCCCCACCCCTACCCGGTCTTTCGCCTCGTGAGGGGCTTGATCAGGTCTCATGTGTTAACTATTGATTTCTTTTTCCTTCGTGTCAATAAATTTAATTCAGATACCTCATTTAGAAGTGCCACTACGGTTAGAGTAGGGGTTCAAAGGATTTGTTTTCGGGTTGGAAGCTCCAACAATACTGAAGTCAGAATTTCATGTGTCTACAGTAATTTTTAAAATACGGGTATTCTCTATAGGGTCTACAGATTCATAAACATGATTTCAGTCAGCAGCGACAACTCCTGCTATAAACTACACGATTAGTTCCCAAAGGGGTTTTTGAACAACGTTGATAGGTTCAAGATTTCTAGTCTAACAATACATTTTCAACATTTCTTTACCTCAAAAAACTTTGAAAAGTTAAGAAAAACTCACACTATATCTTGCATTGTGCGACTTCATTTCTTAAAATAGTAATGTTTTGTTTCTGTTTCTGTTTCTCTTTTTCTCAGGTCAATATCATCTTTGACCACCCAAAGAAGACGTTGACATTCTCTCTTTCTCTATTTCTCTCCATCTCCCATTGTCTCTAACTTCTATCAGCAGTAGCCGTAAACAAGTGCAACAATAAAGAAAATAACCAGTTCTCGTCAAAAATTCAAAACGTTTTATATTTGAGACGGAGACACAAAAAAGAGTGCGAAGAAAAAAGGGAAAAATAATCAAAAAAGTAAAAAAAAAAAGTGGTATACAAGACAAAAAAAACAGAAATTGTATAATTACACGTTGCAGGGGACAAAACATACTTGATTGCGATGCCTACGATAAGGTGTCCTCGATGTGACAAATACTTTTAGGTCGTTGGGCTCACTTTCAGGATTTTCAGACTAGACTTCGGTCTGGAAGGGGGCTCAATGACCTAAGGGATTCACCGTAATCTCAACAAAAAATCGATGAGGGGAGCAAAGAAAGGCAGAAAGGAAGAAGGGGGGGGGGGGATGTTTTAAAGGATTCAGATGACATAGAGAGTGAAGGCGTTGACTAGGCTTTTTGTAAAATATTAAAGTTCTTTTCGGAGGGATGACAGTAATACGGGGAAGATGTAGAAAGCTTTGCGGATGGGAGAGGGGATTCACAATAAATATCGATCGAATTTTCAGAAAAATGTGTTCTTTTTTTCAAAAAAATTTTCAGACACAAAATAAAATATGATGGAAAAATGGAAATGAGAGAAAGAGACGAATGGGCGAGAAAGGAGAATAAAGCGTGATTGTGAGAGAGAGAATTGATTTGGAGAGAAAGAAAAAAGAAGGCCCACGGGGGTACAGTACGATTGGGACCGTCCGTTGAACCCGAAAGGTTTGTGTGCAGGGATGAATGGGGGACGTGTGCAGTACATAGAGAAGTGTGGTCTAGTGATAAGAGGAGAATTAGAGGGAGTTGAGAGGAGGTATCAGGTAGATCAAAACATTGTAAACTAAGTAATCACGAATCCTTTGAAACCTCTCTTCTAATTCCCAAAATCCCCCGACTGAGAGACAAAGAAAATAGAGAATTCTTTTTTGAAGGCAAGCTTGATTTGGGTGGGAGTGGGAGGATAGGATTATCAAAGAGTTTTGTGTCGTTGTGCGAGAGAGAAAAAGAAAACAAAAATACTAGAAAAATCGATTAAATCAAAGTATATCACAAAGACTTGAGCCTCGTGGCCGATCGTCAATTCCAGAAGTGAAGTTGAGGTTCGATAGGGATCGACATCGGCCACAGAACAAGGTGGTTGGGTAGTAGAGATGGATTAGAGAGAGAAAAAGAAGGAAACGCACATAAACGGCAAGAAGAAGCTTTTGTTTTGGGGATGAGGATGGGTTGCTTGGATTCAGAAGAGATAGAGAGAGGATCAGAGAAAACGAGAGAAGACTTGAACGGTGCATACAAATAGATATAATACTTACTCTTTCCCCTTTTAATGAAATATTAAAATTAAAAAAGAAACAACCGGCTTGAACACATTCGGATCACACACGGAGAAAAAGAAGAAGATGAAAAAAATGCAGAGAATCTGATGAGGGAGGGGGCGGGGCTTAGAGAAGTTCATATTGTCGGAGATGAATACGTTGGATGATGTCACGACAATCATTGAATACTCGACGGATGTTCTCTGTGTCGACGGCACATGTGAAATGCGGATAGCAGTGGTGTCGACCGTCGCTGTTCGCCGTCGAGATCCTCTGAAAATCAAAGGTATTGAAGAGAGGGAAATTGTGAGAATTGAGCAGTTTTGATTCTGAGGAAATTCATACATTTGTATCAATCATGTCGATTATGTTATTGGACTTCGCTAATTTACAAATGATCCAGTCGAGTTTTATTGAGAAAAATTTGATAAAAATGATTATGCTCGAAAAAAATTGAACGGATTTCGCTAGAGCACGTTTGTTAGAAGTATTTTTAACTTCTCCAACCGTTGAACTCCGTTTACTCTACACGTCGTGAAATTTTACAACTTCGATCTACCGAAATCCTAATAACCAGTTTTTTGCATCTACAAAGCTCTACCGTATTCTATGGATAAATTCTATAAATTTTCGCTCTGCGGGAGCAGGAATACAAATATTTTCAACAAAAATACATCGTTTTTTCTCAAAACAAAAAAGAGAACGAGAAAAAAGTTTGCAAATTCATGTTTCAAGTTCCTAAATCTTAAGATAGTGTTTCAAAACTGTTAACATATAAAAAAAGATTTTAAACAAAATTTCAATTGAACTCGTCATCCAAATGTCTATTTTTCAATAAGAGACCCCTAGCTTAATCAATACATTTCGGGAGATCAGTTCAGTTGCTCTTCTCAATGAAAACCGGGAAACCCAAGTCCAATAATCTTTTTTCCAAAACCCATATCCTATCAGTCTCAGCCGGATAAAGTTAATCCCAATCAGCTTATTCCCATGGATTGAGCAACTTATTCAAAAAAGAGCAAGCATTATTAGAATTCTCACGAGCCCCGGATTAGAGATTAATCCTTTCGAGTAATCCAGTTGAGTCTATTCCGGAAATAGGTCGGGTAGTCTATTTTTAGACATTCAATTCTATTTTTAGACGGCAACACTTTTTCGTGATATTTTTTCAAAGGAATTTATAAATACTCACCAGAAATTCTCCTCGTATGAAATACTTCGCTCTGACCACATCCTTATCCTCTTGATTATCGTAAACTGCATCATTTGGCAAGTTATATCCTTCGAATTCCGGGAAAAATGATTCCAGCAAATATCGTTTCGCCTTGATTTTCTCTGCCAAAAGATCTTGTTTATTCAGGAATAAAATGACCGAGATCGTTTTCAGCCAACGATTATTCCAGATGTTTTTGAATAGGGCAAGCGATTCTCGTAGTCTGAAAAACGAGAGAATATTGAGATTTTGAAGTAAAAAACTTGAATTTATATTAAGTTAGGTCATTCTTCAGCAGACCCATAAAATTGAAATCAATGAGAATAAAACTTACCGATTCTGCGTGTTATCTTCCCAAAGAACCAAGTTATACGAAGACGAAGCACACACGAATATGATGGCCGTCACGTCGTTAAAACATTGAATCCATTTTCGTCGTTCGTCTCGCTGGCCACCCACATCGAACATACTGAAAACGTTCCAAATGGAATTTCAGACAATGATGGATTTCGAAACAACCAGTAGAAAAAACAGAAGTGAATCTCAGTGGATACAGAGCTTTGATCTACCTTTCCCCACAATTTTTATTTGTTAGATTTTCAAAATTTAAAATTCAAAAAACTCACTGAAATCTGACTTTATCCACTTCGAATTTTGTCTCAAATATTCCAGTTGTCATCACACGACATCTGAGAATATCTTGCTCTGATGGATCGTATTTGTCTTGACGCACTACGTCCACTTTGTCGAGAAAACTGAAAATTTAACAATTTGAATATCATTTATTTAATTCGGATTGAACTCTTCAATTTTTACTACGTCTGAGCTTTACCACAATAGAATCGCAAAATATCTTTTCCCTCTGCGTTTCCACATTATTCAAATAAGTTTCGGTGGAGCGCAGTTACAGAACTCAGGCAGCGATGCTACAGGTTCTCCTCTGCTTCTCAGTGATAAATTTTTAAATAATCAACTCACTATTGTGCACAATCAATCAATTGATACTCGCTGCTCCTCTCATAACATTGCAGCACTCCTTTGTCTTTCCAACATTTCAATATGTGATCGTAGAATTCCTGTAGAAACAAATGTTCTGTTTTTTAATCTTTTCGTCACATGTAAATAATTCAAAACAAAGAAATTATGGGTTATCAGTTCCAGCCTTAAAAACCAGAAAATCTTGTTGTAATAATTATATGATTTGTGTTCCAAGTAATAATTTCAACTGGTCTGATCAACTACCGTATCCTCCTTTCTAATTTCAGATTTCAGATTTCCAGCTCATTCTCGGAATGACTCATGCCTGTCAGTTCTTGGTCTCTCCCCCACATACTTGAGAGTAATTATCTTCTGGATCGTTAGTGATTCGTAGAACATGATCGCGGCTAATTGCCGTACTCGGATCGTCCAATGAGACGGGCGGTTCGATTTCTGTCATTGCACGCAGAATTACCTACAATTTATTATTTTTGTGTCTGGACAAGACGAATTGTTGTGGTTTTATTGGTTTTGTTGGTTTCTGGATAGTCTGAACTGGTTTCTGTTACGAATCTGGAAGGTTCGGATGGGCTGGTTGATTGTAAAATGACAGTTAATATTGGTCAACTTTGAGAGCATGTTGGGAGTTCCCAAAAAGTTCGTTGAGTTGACAATATAGTTTTTTGTAATAACTAAATCTAGATCTAATCTTTTATAATTGACAACTTTTTTGTACAGATTCTCCTCGAACAAATATCAAAGGAAGAGGGAAGCCGCAACGGTTTTGAGCAATTGTTCTTACTCCTATCATAACTTTCTAGAGAAGGTCTCTACGAAAAAACTGTCAACTGCAGAAAGGAGAATCTTGGTTTTTCAATTTAAATCACAACATTTTCAGTTTTTCGAACAATTCCTGACACCATGGAAACCTTCCCAAGTTGACCTTCTTTTCCTGAATGATCAACGTCCCTTATGTTCAAATTCTCCCATATTTCATACCCTTCTCCCATCAATTTTCTGGCTCGTTACCCTCTAGTACAATTGGTGTCTTCTTCTTCTTTTTTGAATAGAAAAGTGCCTGTCTCCTCTTTTTTTGAGTAAAATTCAATTAATCATAGTCCTCCGGGGTCCCCGATTTTCTTCCACAAAATCACACTTCATGCACATACTAGGGGTCCTTTTCTCTCTCTTCATATATCGAAGTGAAGAGGGAAAAGAAGAAAAAAGAAGAAGAAGAAGGGCGGTCTCTTTCTCTTGTGCGCATTGAAGGCGGTGCGGGTCCCTCTCGAAAGAAGAGAGAGTTTTTTCTGAGGGCCCCTTCTTTTTCTTCTTCTTTTTTTTCTTCTCTGAGTCTAGTCTCTTTGGGAGTGAGAGGCAACGAAAAACTGGACGAGGGGCCCCCGTCTCTCTCCGCGAAAAGGAGAAAAAATATCAGGCCAGCTGACACATTTGTATGCATTATATGCCTTAAAATCGATAAGCGCGCAGTTGAGAAAGGGGGGGGGGGAATTCTAAAAATAGACACACTTCTTCTCTTCCTCTCTCTCCCTCTCTTCTCTCACTTCCCGCCCGTTTTCATCAGTTTTCAGCACCAGATCATATTGATACGAGAAAGAGAAAAAAGAAAGAGAGAGAAGGTGGTGCTCCTGCTGCTTGATTTGTTTATCAACCAAGCATTGGAGAGAAGGAGCCAACACCACAACTAGCACCACAACTCCGAGAAGTTATTAAACAGAAGTTTGATTGAAAAAAGAAAAAATTGATACGGAATTTTAGAGCCAGAAATTTAAGAATCGATATTCTAAAGTCGAAAAATCCATACAGAGAATCAGAAAATTGGAATCTGGGATTTGAAATCCAAATTTGATATTCTTGATTCAGAATCTGAAGTTTGCTGCTAAGGATCTAGGAACCTGGATTATAAAAACTCAGGAACTGAGAAAACAAATCCAGAAAATTGTCATTTCAAATTTCAGATTCACATATCGGAGCACCGTTGCAAAAAGGAAGATCAGCTTTGGAATCTGGGAGCCAGATTTCCAAATTCAGAACATCAATTTCAGAAACCGGAGACTGTAAAAATAGGTTTCAGAATAACATGTAAGGATTTCAATAATCCAATATCCAAATTCTAAAATCTAAATCTGAAGAATACTTACTACATCTTGATTTTTTCAAAACTACAGTACACATCGGGAGCTCAAACTCAAAAAACACGAAATTTGCAATTCTTCGGTACCGGAATCTGATAGATTCTGATTACCATGAAATCCGAGTTCGAGAAAACGGAAAATTGAAAATGTACTTGTCAAAAATGAAAGCTTCCAAAATCTAAACCATCAGGTCCCATATAAAAACTATTACCTTGATCGATTACAGTAATCCAAAAACCGAAAAATAGTTGGGATCTTATTATACCAAAACCAAGTTGAACACAGATATTACAGTTATTGAATCTAATTCTTTAATGATGTACAGTAATTTCAGCCTTGAATCAGAAGTTCCAGATCTAGATTCAAGTCTAACTGATCTCTCTATGAAAAACCGTAAGTCATTCAGAATTTCTCTGAGATTCTCAAATTATTTCCAACCAAACCAGATTCATACAGTAACCAGATTTTTAACCGACAATCCAGACCATTATTTTTCAATTTCAGTTCCGAACCTGCATAGCATCTCGAACATTCCGTCGAATATCTTTAATCTTTTCTCTTTTTTCATCTGCATTAAATCCATTGATATGAAGAATACGCATCTGCTTCACAATTGTGCTTTTTCCACTTTCACCAGCGCCGAGAAGAAGGAGGCGATGAGTTGCTCGCATCACCTACAAAAACATGGATTTCTATGTCTCTCTCTTTCTCTTCGATTTTCGATTTTCTGATTGATTTTTCACAGGGATTCACGTCCACAGCTAAGGGAGATCTGTTACAACATTTCGTCGGGAGGGATGGGTCCCCCCATCAGCACTATGTTGCCCCGGGGGCCCCCGGGGCAGCCGACCGAACTCTCTTCGCAACCCCCCTCTCGCCGCCTGGCCTCCGAAATTCGCACAGCCCGCCCGAAGCCACCCCCCTTTTTCCTTCTTCTTCTTCTTCTTCTTCTCCTCCCTTTTCTTCATCGATCAATATTTCAACGATGTGTTGCTGGCCTAGTCGAAGAAAAGGAAAAAAAGAAAAAAGAAGGGACCGGAGGGACGGCTTACCGGTTTAATGGCAAAGCGTCTTTTTGTTTCGGAAGACCATTTTTGGGAGAGAAGAGAGAGAGAATTAGGCCGTAATGGGACAGTCGGGGGGACGGCGGCGGGAGGGGACACACCAATTATCCCGAAGAAGAAATATATTCCTGATGACTTTCTTTTGGAAGATCTATTTTCAGATTGATCTATTTTCAGATTGTTTTCAGACTGATAAGCTAGTAGTACTAAAAATAGTACTCATTGGGACGAAAATAGATACGGAAGCACAGTGCAGCCACTATCAAACATCATTTTTGTAGTTTGAAATTACAAAATTTGGTTGCTCTGAGCACTCATTTAAGGTCAAAATTCAATTTCAGCCTCCTTCAAAACCTATACCATCAATCTATGTGATCGGGAGACGAGGCTTCAAGCTCACACTTGATTGGCGGCAATTTCAAAATGACGCTAAATGACATTTGCCGCCCGCCACGGAATCTATTTTTAGAGCAAAGTCACTATGAGACTACATGACTTTGAAGCTATGATTTAGAGAGTCATGATTCCCAAAGAGTCATCAGAAATTTAAATCTTTTGTAATTAAAACTTTTGATCTTCAAAAACATACCTGTTTATCCTTTGCCAACTGTTCTTCAATCTGCTTGTTAACCTTCCTGGCTTCTCGGCCCTCGGCATCTGCACCAGCGCCGACGCAGCCCATAAGGCGCATCTCGACGCTTCGGCGTTGACGACGACTTCTCTTTTTTCCGATTCAGACGATCGCGTCGATTTGGTTTTCGGATATGGAGGAGTATGTGTAGGATAAGAAGACGTTGAAAAAGATGATGACGAAGCGAGCGGAATAGTTAACGGCGACGTGATGGAGCAGTGCCAGTGCTCACCAGATGGGGGGCCCAAAAATAGAAAATTAATGTAAGTGGAAACAAGAAAAGTTGAAGAAGAAGAACACGGTATACGGTATAGATAGAGACAGAGGGGTTCGTGATGTGTCACGATTCAGTTGGGAATGGTTTCAGAATCGGATCAGACACGCCACAACGTGTGTGTGTGTTCACCACGATGTCGTCGTTGGGGCCTTCGCGTCTTCTTCGTGTATCGGACAGCAGCACAGCCCAGCAGCAGCACAGACAAGTATGCAAACGTCGAGAGGAGGCGAGAGACAGAGACACACAGATACACACAACTAACACACGCACTCTCTTTCTCTCTATCTCTTTTTCTCTCTCTCTCTCTCTCTCTCTCTCTCTCTCTCTCTTTTTCTTTCTCTAACTCAAAAGTGTGTGTGTGAGTGTGAGTGCTCGCATTGCCCCAGTCCAGCAAATACTCTCTCCTTCTCGCCCATTTCCCCAATGTCTCCATGATTCAGATGCTCCCTTCATCCTCCCTTCTCACCCTCTTTTCTTCTTCTTCCTCCTCGTCGCCCCGCCGCACCAAGACCGGGGGACCAAGCCATCGGCCGCCGTCGCCGCTGACTGCTCGGCCGGCGTGCAGCCCCTCTCTCTCACTCTTCTCATCCACTCTCTTCAACCATCTGAATATTTCTTGAATGCTTTATCGTCTGTTTCTCCGCGAGTTCTATGCTTCGTCCCCACTGCATCCTCAATTTCTCAGGCTGTCGAGGGGGGTGGGGCACGCGCCGCTCCCTCTCTTGCGTCGCGGTCTGAAAGCACCGCGAATTTGAATTCGAGTTTTTTTCAGGTTTTCGGACTGGGGTCATTCAGAAGAAAGTAATCGGTTTCCGTCTTTCAGATGGGTTCGTAACAAAGATGGTTACTGTAGGTTAGATTGGAGAGTGTTGAACTTTGTGATACTGTAACTTTTTCAGACACTCATGCTCTTTTTTATCAGTAAGAATAAAAGGAAACTCGTGATTTCCAAAATTGAAGTGCTAGAAATAAATTTCGCAAGCCACTGTTCACCTGATCGGAATTCCTTATTTCACGAAGGTATACTGTAGTCTCACTGGTCTTCATGAAACTATCCTCCATATCGCGCTTCAAAAATTTCAAGTAGCTATTTTCTGCTTCTCATTTCAAAATTACAAATTCATAATACTTTTTTTGTTTTCTTATACTATCAAAAGTTAGATTCTCTTTCGTTCCTTAGAGTTAGATTACGGTAGGCTACTGTAGTTTACCTTTTTTTCTCATCTTTTCGTTGCTTTCTTATCCTTTTTTCTGAATTTTCCAACATTTCGCAACGAAAATTTTCTCTCGAACCATCCTATCGTACCTTCATCCTTCTACGTGTACGATTTTGGCTGGGGTACTGTAGATTACTCCCCTTTGACGCTCATTTCTAACAAAAACGTTGAAAACCATCTGCGTTTTCTGAGAATCCGAAAATCTACTATGGAATGCAATTATAATTCGGTAACTTACTATTAGCTTTTTTCTCGAATATCAGTAATCTGAAAATATCAAAGTTTGCAAAATAAAGTGAAAATAACTAAAAATCGAATGAAACATTTTTTTCGAATCAAACATATTGTAGACTCAGCACCTGGTGTTATTCTTCTTCTTCTCCCAAATACTGTAAATGTGTTTAAAAACTATTGCTCATCACTTATAAAAATCCAAAACATTTCTTTCTATTTCTATGAAATGGAATTCGAAAATCTGAAAAATCTCGTTTCCAGTTACCAGGATCCACAAATTTCTTCAAACAACTTCTTATGGTTTATATATTTAAAAATTCGTCATGTCACACTAGTTCCTTTCACCTTCTTTTCTAATTTCTAGACCTTTTCCCTATCTTCAAAACCCGGTTTTAATTTCTTGCCTCCCGCCGAAACACCGAAACTACGTCAAGTTCTTACTGACATGTTTCAAGTTTTTCGCCTCGGATCGGGGAACGCGCCTTCGAAAAAAGAAGAAGCGTGACTCATTTCTCTGTATAAATGATTTCGAAATCGATATATTTTCAATATGATAAATTCTTCTTGAGATGGAAATTTTACTATTCATTCTGTGTGAAAAATGTTTGTGATTATCTGTTGATTGTTGAATGGCGTTCTCATGTCTCAAGTTATTTTCCGCTAATTTGGTTTTTCTATTTCAACATTATTGTGACTTTCTTATTCCGATGTTCCTAGTTTCTGTGTTTCTACTCGATATTTCACATTGAAATCTATCATTTATCCGTCTGAAAATCCTATGTAATGGGAATTTTTTCCATTAAAGTTTGCCCTCTATCAAAATTTTTGACCTTGATTTTTTCCGCCTTCTTTGTTCAATTTTTACACTGAAACCACTATATTCGCTTCTTCTCTACTTCATCAGCTTTTCCTTTTGATTTTTTTAAATCTATGTATCGATTTATAAGTTAAAATTCAATTATTTCAGCGTCGTCATCAACCGCTCAATAATCGCCTCGATACAATGTCCAACAATACTGCTCTCGGGGTATGTTTCAGAAAGTTTAACCAAAGGTTTTTATGTATAGCCAATAAAGAAGGAATTTTCCGTTGAAATTTTCCAATTTTTGGTGATGAAATGCACTGTTCACATATTCAAATTATAAACTATCTTTTTTTCAGAAGGCGATTGAATTGGTGACAAAAGCAACCGATGAGGATACAAAGGGAAATTATGATGCAGCTCTGAGGTTTTATGATCAGGCTATTGAATATTTCCTTCATGCGATAAAATGTAAGTTTGAGTATAATTATCTTTGGGAATAGTTTTAATTCTTGAAGTTTCTCTCTCAAGTTTCACCCTATTGTTCTTTAAATTTCACATTTTCAGACGAATCACAAGGAGACAAACAGAAGAATGCGATACGTGACAAAGTGAATCAGTATCTGAATCGAGCTGAACAGATAAAACAGTTTCTGAAAGACGGAAAACAGAAGAAACCAGTGAAAGACGGAAAAGATTCGTCGGATGAAGATGATGACAAGAAAAAGTTCCAGGTAATGATTTCGGATCAATAAGAACGCGAATTTATTAGTTGAGAGTTGATCGATTTAGATAAGAAGTATTATTTCTCAGATTCAGTCTAGTATTCAATTTCGAACTTTCTACTTTAGTTTTTTATATAAACTTTTAGTCATTTTCTAAATATGCCTACTACTGAATCTATGATTAGACTCTTTTGTAGTATTGTGATCTCAACTCGAAGCGCTCGAAATTCTAATTTTCTTTTTCTTTTCAGGATAAACTCTCGGGAGCAATAGTGATGGAGAAGCCAAATGTGAAGTGGGAGGATATTGCAGGACTCGAAGGAGCAAAAGAGGCATTGAAGGAGGCAGTTATTCTGCCAATCAAGTTTCCACAGCTTTTCACTGGTTAGTAGATGGGAAATCGAATGGGGGACTGGGAAGGGTTATGGGGGAACAAAATGGATTAGTCTCGAAAAATCGGTATAATTTTATACCGAAGTTGGTTGTTAATCTGAAGATTTTAGTTTTTCTATTGATTCTTCATCTGAAAATCAATCTCTGAATTATTCCTTCTCAACTTCAAAACTTTCCACCTGCAATTCCGAACTTTTCGTCTTAAAACACCTGAAAGGTGACATTTCTTACCCAGTTGATAATGTCATTTTGAGAGAAGTACAAAGATGTTTATTTTTCAAAAAAAAAACGTAAATTGCGAATGGAATGACACTAGTCGGCTATATTTCAAACGGGGAGAAGAAAGAATCGGTGGGGGAAAATGGGAATGACCGGGACGGGGGAATTGGCAAAAAATGGATATGGTTGAGAGAAAATAGATTCTATAATTTGGCAAGACGAACAAACTTCAAAATAGTTTCTAGATGAGTTGAGCCTGCATATTGTGCTGTTGAGCCACGTGATGGTAAGCACCGGGTGGAGCTTTATGCGTTCTGGCTGTCAATGCCATGTCTTCTTCTTTGATTATGAAAATACTGGCACCATATAGTACTGGAGCAACTATACACGGAACAAATGCGAACATTGTGCAAGCGATTGTCCATAATGTGTTCTGGTTCATTCGGACGGGATCAGTCGGGTCGAAACCAGTCAAGATGTAGAAGGGAAGCGTGTACAATGGACTGCAAAACATTAGTGTTAATTATTTATGACGTCATGGCGACTGAACAATGAAAACTCAAAGGCTGAGCAGAAAAGCAAGAAGTGAGAAAAAACACTTACCTTAACAAGAAAAAGTACACCAGAAATCTGCTCTTGTAGAGACCCAGTGACTGAAATACTATCGGACTGTGGAATAGTATCTGTAGGATTCTGAAGTAGGCAATTGTGGAGAACATTGCTGGGATGAAGACTCCGAATATCAATGTATACGTTAAGAATTTCAATCCAGAATCCGAATGAGAAAATACACATGTTCTGACGGCAGGTCCATAAATTGCGACGTGACCATTTGTGAGAGAGGGAAGAGATAGAAGCCAGGATATTATCCACGAGAGAACACATAGTTTTGTAGGTGATAAACCGAACAATTGTTCATAGTGGATACGAGCAAATGTGAGAAGATGAACACCAGCTATGCAGAGATTCATCATTGCCATCACAGTCCAAACGGTTACTGTTATTGAGACCTGAAAATCAAGTATAATGAAATGAGGAGAACTCGTTTAAAGAAAACAACAAGATTTGATCTATGTTGTTATTCAAAATTCCTAAAAACTCAATCGGTTAATTACATTGTGAAAAACTCATTCCGCTTGACTAGATTCTTTTCACTTCTAGCAGTGACAGGGACTAATGGCCTAACGATGTAATAGCGGAATTAGTCAGACTACAATTGCTAAGCTCCGAAAACTATACACTTTGAAGTTTTCGAATCTGTTCTTCGCTCTTCATTATTACTGGATTCTTGTGATCTATTCCCTCAACTAGATGCAAGAATTGTACCAAACCGACGTTTTTGTAATTTTCAATCTTACCTGAACTCTGCATAACCAATTGCTTCCTTGTAGTAGATTCACTCCAGTGAATACATTGTGTATTATAATTGGTACTAATACCAACAAGGCAATCAAATTGGTGAAACATAGATGAGCAATGAAATGAGAAGAAATAAAGTTGTGGTATAACTTTTGAACAATTATATACACTAGAAGAGAAGCATTCCCAATCACTCCAATACCACTGATTACTGTGAAGATTAGAGCAAGAATTGGTGATGGAGCTGATGTATGTGTGGCATTGTAATATTCTTCGTCAATTTCTGATGAGTTGAAGAAACCGTACATTGCGATTCTTCTAAGAGATTCTTCTGGAGAGGTTCAACTTTTTGAATTGAAAAAGAGAATAAAAAGGTTGGAATGTGTGAAGAAAGAATGAAAGAAGCGATGGGAAAATGAGAATCTTGAGTGGTTCTTTCGTCGCGTCTTCTTCTTCTTCTTCTTCTTCTTTTCCTTCGTCTCCAGATGACTGCACCACACAACGCCAGTGGGTGCTGTGCTCACGAAGAAGACGATAGACTAGAAGCAGAGACACAGGGAGAGTGTTTTGTGAGTGAATTGTGTGAGTGAGCGTCTACTAGGAGGCTTAGAGACTCGTTTTCTTTCTTTTTTCTCTCGTACCCTCTATCTCTATCCGGTGGTCCTACTCATAGAGCAGTAGGAGCAGGAGCAGCAGCAGTAGTGCCATCGCTGCTGTTTTCGCTTCACTTCTTTTTCTTCTATGCCCTGAGGCTCCTGCTGCTCCACGAGCCACTGCTCGGAAGAGGAAAAGAAGGAGCAAGAGAGGCTCTCTCACTCTCATGGTTTTCAAAAAAAAGAAGAATAAAAAACTGAAGACTTTTTTCTCTTCTTGTTCTTACTGCTCTCGCTCCAGACGGACGAGACAGAGACTTCTAGTATCGATTAGTTTGGACACTACTATTGAAGAAAAGATGAAGAAAAAAACAGAGAGAAGGAGCTCCACATATATACCCAGAGAGGCACACGTGTATGTGCTCCATCTCTTCTTCGTTTTCTTCTTGTTTCTATTTTTGGAATGACGCAAGTTGGAAAGAAGGAAAAAAGAGAAGAAACGGGTTCTTCTAGTGCACGACAGAGCCTTTTTTAATTAAGTTTTTAAAGAAGATAGATGTTCGTAACCCTTCGCTTCGAAAAAAAATTGAGTAGAGGAGAGGGAAATCGAAAAAAGAGGGACTAACTTGCGGAAACTGAAAAATGAGTTTATGTGAAAGTGGAGCATATGAGAGAATGAACACGACTGGAAGTGGAATGAGCAGGAGAATGAGATGGATAACATGCAAAGAATGGGGGTTTCTGGAGCCAGAATCCATCGGGAATGCAAACATCAGAATATTCAAAAAGATCATTAGGATCAACGGATTCGTAGATTATAAGATCAGTCTGATCTGAATCTGTTGTACTGCGTGATGTCAGATCTATTTTAGAATCGGCTTAACTTTCTAAAAGTCAAATCTGCAGAAATTATCAGATTCAAGAATCTATTCCAAACATCAAGTCTAATAAACGAATAAATATCGAGATGATGATGATAGTTTTTATTACTTTTTCTCCTTTCACATTAATATTTCGCTTCTGTTTCCCGATGAAATTGTCTCACATGTTGTGATGTTTCGAATGAAAAACAAAACATAAACATTCTTCATGTGATTCAAGGCATTGGATGAAATTTGAACGTCGAAAGCTGAAGAATCAGTTTTTCGGAGAAATAATGAGGGTAGTCAAGGGAACATAGCACGTGACTTGTTTTTCAAGTGCACAGCATGTCAAATGAATCTTAAAGGCTTTCAAAACGAAGACAGGAATTTCAGATTGTATAGTTTCAGAAAATTAGCTACAGACAAAAGGCAGGGGCAGTTCTTTATACAAACGGGAAACCCCTAATTTCCTGTCACCAAAAAAGGATGCTGAACCAATTTAGAATGAAAAATAGCCCAATCAATCTATAATACTTCCCTTTTTTCAGGCAACCGCAAGCCATGGCAAGGAATTCTGTTATTCGGACCACCAGGAACTGGTAAATCATACATTGCAAAAGCCGTCGCCACCGAAGCTGGCGAATCCACATTCTTCTCAATTTCTTCATCCGATTTGATGTCGAAATGGTTGGGAGAATCTGAAAAGTTGGTCAAGAATCTGTTCGCTTTGGCCAGAGAACACAAGCCATCAATTATCTTTATTGATGAGGTGATTTTGCTGAAACCAGTTGTCGAAATTATACTCTCATCTTACAAATTTCCAGATTGACTCACTGTGCTCAGCTCGTTCGGATAATGAAAGTGAAAGTGCAAGACGTATAAAAACCGAATTCATGGTGCAAATGCAAGGAGTCGGGCTGAATAATGACGGTATTCTTGTACTCGGTGCAACAAATATTCCATGGATTCTTGATGCTGCTATTCGGAGGTAGGAAATTCAGAAGATTTGAAATTTTTCGAGTTTACTGTTTTGGTTTTCAGACGTTTCGAAAAGAGAATCTACATTCCACTTCCCGATATTCATGCAAGAAAAGAAATGTTCCGAATTGATGTTGGAAAGAACTACAACACATTGACAGATCAAGATTTCAAAGTGCTGGCAGAGAGATGTGAAGGATATTCTGGTTATGATATAAGTATTCTGGTGAAAGACGCATTGATGCAACCGGTTAGACGAGTGCAATCAGCTACACATTTCAAGTGAGTTTCGAGAAATGCCGAAAATTAATAATATATTCATTTTCAGACATGTTTCCGGACCATCACCAAAGGACCCCAATATCATTGTGAATGATCTTTTGTCTCCATGCAGTCCAGGAGATCCACACGCAATCGCCATGAGTTGGTTGGATGTTCCCGGAGATAAACTTGCCAATCCACCACTTTCTATGGTAAGAAAATTGTTGAGGAGTATCCCCTATCTACTGGAATTTTCTAATTTTCAGCAAGACATATGTCGTTCATTGGCACAAGTGAAACCAACTGTCAATAATACTGATTTGGATCGTTTGGAGGCGTTCAAGAACGATTTTGGACAAGATGGACAAGAATAATTGATTTAATTTTCTTTTTTTCTTTGTTTTTTTCCTTTTGAGCTGGTTGTAAATAACTGTCTTATATTAATTATACCGAATTCAATTTTGTATGTTTTCCTTTTTCCCTTTCAGCTATTCTCCTTTTTAGCCCTGTTTTCTCGAATTTCAGGTCTCGTTTTCATTTGTTTTCGTGATTATATCCAATGATGTTCCGATATTCCGTCCGAAACTTCTAGTCTAGGAAGGCCTTTTTAGAACTCCTGACTTGGAATATTGGGACTCATCTGAATGCTTCGGATTCTGAAGACGCTAGACTCGGAAGCAGTTCCCACTTCTACCCTAACTCCCACTATTTACCATATTTTTGTTCCTTATATACTCCCCAATTCTTTGATTCCCCCAGAAACTGCACACACTTTTAAAAGAATATTTCTATTGTAAATGATGAAGATTGACACCCTCTACGAATTTTTATTGCGTTTGTTTTCTATGAATTTAGGATTAGACGGGGAAGCAAAATATTTTTGGGTAGGAATCTTTCGAGCGAACCGGGAAGGAATAAATATTCAAAGAAGGATTGGAGAAGTTTCAGATTTGGAATGTCAGAATGTATGCTTATTTGAAATTTCTGTAAGTTATCATGCAATTGAGTGCACTTACTAAAATTAGAATTTTCGAAATGAAATATTTTTGGAGGAAACGTCATTTAAATCGCCTAAATCCGTCCCTCTTCTTGTCATTATCCATTAGAACAACACAGCAGATGATTCTATTTCTTTCTCTCTTTCTGACGGCTCCATTCTCTCTCGTTCTCTGTCGTCTCTCGTCTCTACACACTCTCTAATTTCTCTGCGTCTCTCGCTTTTCCATCGATCAGAAGACGTGGAGGAGACGAATGCTCTTCAGAAGAGAAGAAGCTGCGTCCCCACTCTTTTGGTCAATTTCGAAATACTCTCTTCGTCCAGAATGAACGTCGCCTTCCTGATCTTTTTGATGATTTATCGAGTGAATGCACAGGTTGGTTACTGTAGTTATGAGAGGAGTACGGTAGTTCGAGAGATACTGTAGTTTTGAGAAGATGGGGGGAACTTGAAATTTCGAAAAAGGAAGAAAACAAGCAGAGATAGTTTAGGAAAACGAAAATGAAGAAAATCTATTAATTGTAAAGAACAACTTTTTTTCAGTACGAGCCACAATCAAACATCGACCGATTAGCACAACGACCGGTATTGCCACAGTGTCCCCGTGAGTTTTTTCTTTTCAAAAAATCAAAGTCAGTCTGTAATGGATCCAACTAAACATGATATTCTTGAATATCTGAAATCTGAATCCATGTTTTAGGAGAATGGGAATGGGCGTGTAGAAATGGAGAATGTATCGCCCATTATGATGTATGTGATGGAATTCAACAATGCACTGACGGATCGGATGAATGGAATTGTGGAGATGGGAGGAGGTGAGAATTGGTTTTTTTTCGGGAAAGAAAAATACTAGAGTTGATCAAATCAAATCTGATTCCTCCTTTTAGACTTAAAATTGAGGGTCTTCTCACCAGAAATGTCTTCTCACTAGAAAATGAAGATTTCTGTTTCAGATTAACGAATTAACGTTGTAGAAACAGACTAGGAATAATCTGGAATCAATTGGAACCTCTACGATTTCAGCTCTCTATATGTATGGATTAAAAAAAAGGCTTCCCAATGAAACTTGAACTTCCTAATTTCAAAAAAATCTTTCTGTGTGTTCTTGTATCCGGATGTCCTGCTCTTGTTACAGAAGGATGTTACGGTAGATTCTTCAACTCAACAGCTAAAAAACAAACACTCCGTGTGAAAACACACATTTTAAATAAGCATCATTCATAAAATATTAAAATTAACCCCAATTTTCGTCATCTTTCCAACCATTGAGTCTTCTTCCTTCTCTTTCCGAAAAACCAACGAAATATTTAATTGCTGTCGTTTTTTGACGACCTCATAGTTATTTCCTTTTTCCTTTTTCTTATCTTTACCCTTCTGCTGCTCCCCCTTCTTACGTCAGCCTCAATTTCTCCTTCTCCTATTTTTTCTAGTTCTGATTATTGATCGATTTCTCTAAAGTTGAAGAGAATGGCTTATGAAGAACCTCTATTATCTGAAATTCTCCAACAGGAGATCACAGATTTTCCGGAACTCTTTATGGAGTGAGTTGGATAAATTTGGAAACAGGGAAAAGAGAAAATTAGGAAAAAGACACAAATAATTCAACAATTTTGCAGAGGAGGTGCTCCGATGGCTCGAGAAGGAGTTGCTCCACCACGAGAGAGCAACATGGTGAATACGGTAGCAGCAGTGGTGAAGGAGACAACTACAGTAGTCGCTGAATCTTCAGGTTTGTCAATGGAGCGCATTTAACTCATTCTACCAAAACTCAAAGAATTTCTCTATAGAGCGCATTATTTCAGGTACCGTAACCATCCAATACACTCACATTCTCTTTGCTTTGGCTGCTTTTGTTATTCTTTCCGTCGCCGTGGTTACTGTAATCAAAAGAAGATCCCGACAGAAGACAGGATTCAGAAATCGACGTGGTGGGCACAGTATCCTTCAACAGGATTCAGATGAAGACGATATTCTGATCAGCTCCATGTATTCTTGAACAAATGATTTCTGATATTTTTCACTTCTTTTCGGGTTCTCACTTATCATTCATTTATTTGCAAGACTGACAATTTACGTGAAATTTCTTCTTTTTTGTTTAATAAACGTACCTATTTCACTTAATGTATTGGGGGTGTCGATAAAGTTTATCCAAAAATTTACTCAGATAAGCATTTCAAAAACTAAAAAAGAAACATAAATTAAATATCAAGCAATGTGGAACAAGTAGGCATTCCAGAAAAAAAACAAGTAATTTAGATGGCTCCGGCGTCTTGAAGAAGCTTGGCAAGCTTTCCGTTCTTCGCGGCCGCAGCAGTGTCGTCACCTCCTCCGAAGAATTTTCCGTTGATGAAGACACGTGGCACGGAACGGGCTCCGGTTAGCGACTGAAAATTATAGATTGAGAAATGGTAAAAAGTTCATAGTCAACTCACCCCAAGATAATTTTGAATCTCATCACAATCCTTGCGCTCATCAATTTCGATCCATTGAAGGGCATCGGGCTTCACACTAACCGATTCGAGAGCTGCACGAGCCTTATGACAATACGGGCAGTACGATTTGCTGAAGACGACAACTTTTGAGGATTGAAGAAGCCCGTCGACGAAAGCCTTTGACATGGTTTTTCTGAAAAAATACATTTCAGGTTTATATTCAGTTGTTTGGTATAAAAATGGAGAGATTACGGATCATAAATAGAAAAAAAATGTTGAATAACTGAAGAATGAATGAGAAAAGAAGAAAAAGAGAGGTGTATTGAATATCGGGAAGCAATTGGATTTAGTAAGAAAAATATTTTAATATTCGAATGGTACAGTGAGAAAACAAACCAAGTTCTTGAAGGGAAGAAATGTTTCAAAAAGGAAATAATTTAACAATACATCGGGAGAAAAGCTCCGAGAAGAAACTGTAGTTTTGGGAAAGAAAATGAAGATTTTAAACCGATTTTGGAACAAAAATAAAACACGAGGGAAAGTTCTAGAGAAAAACACATGTCTTACGAAACTTTGTAAAGAAAAACAGTCATTCCTCATTTCTTCTCATCGAAAGTTCACAGAGGAAAAAAAAGAACTGATTTCGGTCTCAGAACTTCAAGTAATCTGAATGACGCCTACTTTTCTCAGAGGAACCCTCAGAAAGAGGAGATAATAAATAAAGTGAGAAATCATTAAAATAATAAATGAGTATGACGCAATTTGTATGGTGTTAGAATAAGAGTTGGACTTTGGTCGGTAGAAATGTTGAAGAAGGAGTAAGAAATCAATAAGAGACGGTAGAGAAAAAGAGGACAAAACACTGGGAGTTGTAGAGGTATCGAGAAAGAGAAAACATAACTGAATAAATAAATTTCAAGTAAAAATCAGCAATAAGATAAAATGAATTATTTCTCTTCTTCCTCAGTTTTCCCTCTTAATGTGTTCATAATTTTCTTAAAAATGCCACGTTTTTGTTCCTCTTCTTTCGCTTCGAATGGTACTATTCCTACGGCGAACGCCTCCAAACTGGGCGTGGTTTCAGAAATCCAGGAGCCATTAGCGTCGCGGCGGGAGATGATTGGAGTACCGATGAGTTGATGAATTGATTCACCCTGAAAATTGTTTTTGATTTTTTTAAAATTAATCAAGAGTTCGGTTTGCTGTTTTTTTCGAAATACGAAGATATTACCATTTTTTCATCTCTAACTGGAGTCTTCTCTCTCGTTTCTTCCTCCTCATCAGAAATATCAACGGCATCTCCTTTCTCTTCTGAATCTTCAGTTTTCTTACGGTCAACCACGAATCCATCATCATCTTCTCCTTCTTGAGATCCCTTCAACTTCTCTTCTTCTCGTTTCTTCAGAAGTTCCGAACGACGCTGACGATTCTCACGGAGACGGTACTTCTCCGAAGACTCATGATCACGTGACACTTCCTGAAAGTAAGATGTTAATACAAGTATCCAGACGTCTTCTCTTTACCGTTTGCAACATTTCACAGAAAACATCGAACGGAGGAACCTCGAATTTCCCATTTTCTCGGTCTCTCAACGCGCGATACGATTTATTGAATCCCATATAGAAGTGCACTTTTTCAGATTGAACAGAGGGCGCGGGGAGTTTTTCATCGTCAATTTCATCCGATTTCTTTGAATCTTCCGAGAATATCTTCAGAGTTTCAAACTCTTTTTTCAGTGATTTTCTCAAATAACCGGGCGGATATCCACGATGGAAACCCATTCTTCTCATTCTATAAACCCATTCTGGAATATCGTCAGGTCCGAGATTCAGAGCGTCTCGAAGTTTTTGACTCAAACGTCCTGGCTTGAATTTCTCTTCTTTCTCACTTGTGATTTTGGATATTCTTCCTCCACTTCCAGCTGATTGTTGCTTATCATTCAGAAACTCTTGCTTATTTTTTCGAATCGCTTGAAAATCTTTCGGTTCTGGACATTGGGAAATCGAGTGTTCGCCACGACAATTGAAGCAGAGATTCACTCGGCGTCGTTTTGGTTCTGGGCTTTCACCGGTCACTGCATCTGTCTGGAATTTTCAATGATTTAACACAAATTCTAGAAATCCGTCTGTACCGGTTCCAGCATTCTCTTTCTCATTTGTTTCATCCATTCACTTGGCGTCGATCCTCCTTCAATTGGCTTAGAAGTGTCATCTGGAGTATTGCTATGCTCGTCGCCTACTTCTACGTCATGAATATCTTCATTCGGAATGATTCCCGAATGATTTCGATCGATCGTGAATAGATCGTCGTTCAATGATTCTGTATTCGGAGAATCGTTCAGTTCACCGTCTTCTGACATCTGAAATTTCAAAAAAAAATCAATAGAGAAGATGGGAAAAAATTATAGAAAAGAGATAAAAGGATTTTAATTCGGACAGAAACCGGAGTGAAGATGAGAGATGGAAAATAAGTGACGAATGAGCAGAATGAAAAGAAAACGGGACTGCAAAAAATATTGAAGAAGCTGGAAAATTTGGAAGGTCCAAGAAATAAGTTCAGTCCAATTCAATGAAAATTCTTCGAATCGTTGCATTTTCAGTCAGAAAATATAAGCATCACAGAAGAAAACTAACTGTGTGAGATTCAAAATAAGCACAATCAATTGAATCGTTTTAAAAACACTGTTATGTCCAACGTAAACAGAGCAAAACTTTTTCACTGAACAGAAAAAAAAACATTTAACAACGTAAGGTAAAAAAAGAGAACATGATTAAAAATTGAACATCCGTAGTATTATGTTGATATCATTTCTTCGATCGTTCCACCGGTTTTTATTGAAGATCTAGAGATGTGAATACATTGTGTGTAAAGTTGATTGGAGGTCAGGAAGCTATATATCCAGTTATTGTTCCAACTTCAGGAATTCTTTGTTGCCACGGAGTTTGGCGAGGAGATTCTGGAACAGAGGATTTACTTTTAAAGAATAATTGCAATAGATTTAGCCGGAATTAAATTTAACGTTTCCACTGCTTTTAATAGGTTTTCGTATACAAAATCTTGAATTTACCTCATTCTTGTTGAGAATTCTCATCAACCGTTTCAATAATTCATGATCTTGTTCGGCTGAACTCAAAACTGCCAAAATCTTTCTTCTTAAGAAAATCAAGTTCCAATTTTCTGTTGCTATCGCAAACCCTTCCATTGCTCTCTCACAAACACTTCTCCGTATATGATAATTCGGAACAACTTCTCCTGTCTTTTTCACGAATTCCTCAATTACGTTCGCCATTTGACAAAACGGACTATTTCCGTTTGTATCTCCCAACTTCTGATATTCTCCGGCCAGTTTCTCCAATAGAATTGACGAAATTTGAGCTATCCGTTCTTTTTTAGTTGAATTGTCCGGTTTCATACTGTAAATTTTCTTGAGAAATCCAATTTCCGGAACTCCTGATAGCTGTTTTGATCGGATTTTTTCAGCGATATCTTCTATGATCTCGAGAGGTCCCTGTTCAGAAGTGGGCGAGGTGGCATTGAGTTTGGAGTGAAGACGATGGAAGAGCGTTGTGATTTTGGATTCTGAAAAAAAAAACCAAACATTGAAAACAGACGTATCCCACTAAAAATTTCTAAAATTTCAGTAACCCAGACAATTAACACGTGCAAAAAACCTTACCATTCCCCTCAAAAACAGCGGCAAATCCAAAAATTAAGGTGCTAGCCAGTAACATCGTTGTCTTCGAGGGCAATAATTTGTAATCTGAATCCGATAAATTCAGGAGAATCTGTGGAAACTTCAGCAGAAAATTTTCTATATTTTCAATGTTCTTTTGGAAATCCATCGTTTCTTTCGGAAGAATCCTTTGGAAAATTTGTTCAATCCGTTGATTTATTGACTTCTGATCCTGTCGATTCAAGAGAATTGCCAGCTGATTTTCAATGAAAATTACTGAGTCGTCATCAACTTTTTTCAGTAAAACCTTCCAAAACTCGTCATTATTGATATAAATCTTAACACTCTTGAACTTCTTCATTAACATTGAGTGTTCCTCGTCCGAAAATTTTCTCTTCTGCAGAAACCCATGGATTTCTAAACTTGAGAAATCTTGAATATATTGGAGTACGATTTCTAGCTCTGAATCCATAATGAGTCGAGTTTTCCGATTTTTTTCTTTGATGTGAGAGTGGAATTCCGAATTGGAATCAGCAAGAACTTCGATCACTTCTAGAATATAGAGGATAGTAACCTGGAATAAGAAGAAATCGTAAAGTGAAAGATATTCTTAAATTTGAAAAGCGAATAAGATACACTTTTCTCCTTACCTTCACGCTGATCGTTGTCGAATTCTGAAACTGTAGTTCCAGATAATCCACCAAACTGGTAACGAGTGATGGTTCTGAAACAATTGGATTAGATTGAATACTTGAAACATAATTAGAGAGTCTGTGAGACTGCAGCTTCAAAACTAACCATTTCTATAAATCAGACTGATGAAATAGAAAAATGCAATCGTCGCTTGCGAAGATCCCATCTTCAATCCATCCAATCGACTTTTAATTATATTTGTTATAGATGAACTTTGCCAGGCATCAAACTCTGAAAACACAATCTCTTACTTTTTCCCATTTTTATTTTAAATTACCTGAATAAATCTGATTCAACAGTTGCAGTGGTGAAAACAAAGTACTTGCTTGTAGTGCATATGAATACTTTTCATTTTTCACTAATTCTGCCATCTTTTGAACAGAATTCCGATCCGAAAGAAGTGTGGTATTGCATCCAGATGACATGATGCTATCGAAAATTTTGGGCAGAAGCTTGTTTCGAAGAATTGTTGGGATAATTGAAGCTCTCTGAAAAATGATGTCTAAATATTGCGTGTTCAGATGTGTGTACCTTTATCCCATCAAACTTCGATGAACGAATCAGTGTATACAGGTTCGAGCATGCTTTTGGAATATCTGCTTGACGTAATTCGCACAAAATTCCTATCAATTGAATAAGTCTTTTGTTATTGGAATCCGCCCGATCGATAACTGAACAGTTTACTAATTCTTCAAGAAGCTCAGTGTAGTATTCGAAGTAATCGATAGAAGTGATTTCTGGCAACGATTTGAATATTCCTGGAAAATAGTGAGACTGTTTGATGAATGAATACAATTAGAAATGAAGCTTCTGGGTTCCCGAGAAAGATGCAGATGTCATCAACACTAAATTTGAAATTCCTTCACTAGTAGAAATCTAGTTTTATGGATATTCAACAGCTGTTTCACACGTTTCTAAACAATATTTACAAAGACATGCTTCATGAGATTATAATCTTCAAAGGGGAAGATAGCTGAAGTTCTCATCGAAACTCACTTTCTACTGTAGGATTGAGATTCATCGATTTCGAGGTTATTAGCGAGTTTAGGGCTGCAATCAACCGAGTATTCTCGTCTTCGGTGTACAATTCAATGAAGTATTTCTGAACACAGCCACATGAGAAACACTGAAAAACGTTTTTTTTTAACTTTGAAAACTTCACTAACAAAGATTACCGGACTCGATAATTTTCTTTATGTCTCAGAACACTTTCAAGTGTTTCTATGAATGAAGATTTGTTTGAATTACCTCTAATTTCAACTTTCGATTCTGACACAGAAAATATAGTTTCAGAATTGCATAGCTCTCCCGTGGAATCGAGTTGCAAAATAACCGATCGCCGGCGTCGAGCCACTTCAGCATTATATGAGGATCCATCTGAATAATAAGAAAATCAGAATTTGAGCTTTGGCAATAACTAAGCAAATTCATTAAAATATATCTTGTTAATGTTTCTTCTCATGTCTAATACGTTTTATTTTTATTTACCTTCTTAACAGACGCAACTTTTAATATTTGCAACAAAAGCATTTTGAAGATGTTATCAATTGTTCCATTGACTTTATCTTCGCTTCCTGTGGACTTCTTCATAAATTTCAGCACAGCTAATGTGTCCTCGTAGTTTTCCTCGCGGATTTCTCGACTTAATACGCCCAACATCAACGAGTAATGAGACTCGATGGAGAGCTGAAAAAATTGTTGTGCTATTAGAATAAAATAATCGGCAAATTACTTTTTCTGGATTTTTCCAAATTGAGGTGAAAATGGAGCAATCAAAGTTCCTGTCATCGTCGAACAAGGTTTCATCAGAAAATCTTTCCTCTTTCAAATCGTTCAGAACTGAAAAAAGTTCGAGTTGAGAGGGGTGAGAAAGACATTTTCAAAAAGAGATAAGGACAATGAATACGGAGTGTAATGAGTGTTGTAAAACTTAAACTGGATATTTTTTAACTTTTTCGCTCAAAACGTTCGGCAATTTCAATTTCATACAATTTCATAAATCTTAGATGTTAGATGTTTTCGCTTAGATGTTTTCGTGTTCTTCTCGTGAGTTTCGAATATTCTTTATTACCTCTAAACATTATTATTTAAAAATTACCTGCGATACATTTTTTAGGTTGGTAACTTCTCCGGCCTGCCATCCGAATCCGGAACGTGAGCGAAAAACAACTACGACAAAAAATCAATTTGAATGCGCGCCATGTGGCCGTGTGGCCTTGGCCTAAAAACCTCCAGACGGCCCGCGAGGGAGATTCGAATCTTGAAACTTGGCAGAGTGCCAATTATTCAAATTCACCTCCGATTGTCCTTGATTTTCTTTGATTTTAACCGATTTTATGGCCAGTTTTTGGTGTGAACATGCAAATTTCTGTCGCAAAATCAATACTTTCCATTTAAAAGTAAGAAAATGAGCGAGTTCTAATAGAGTCAACTCGTTTCCTTTGTCCCTCATTTTTCTTATACGAGCATGTATCTTTTCTGTAGTTCGGATTTATTCAGCGAAATTTTACAGAAATCTAAACTCACGACAACCGTTCAACTACTTGACAACTCACAACACACAAAATGTCTCGAAGGTAGGTTTCTCAACATTGAAATTCAAGCAAAATTAGTTTTGGTATGATATTCAAGAATTTCCCACAAAAATTATTTTTGAATAACGCATTCTATGTCAATTAAAATTTTTCAGACACAGCGTAGTCGACGCCTATTCGACTGTGGATGCAAAGATTCGTGAAACGATGCGACAACTGTCAAATTTGTGGGATGAGGTCGATATGTCAGAGTCGATGAGATTGAAACGAGTTGAAAGTGCATTTACACATATCTCAGGTCTTTGTGATGACATGGTGAGTGAAAAAATCGAAGTAAAATTCTTCTGAAACCTTCCGAAGCATCATTGTTCCCACAATACACGGGCAAGTGTCTTTTTTCAGTTAGCCGGCGAAAAAGATATGGTCAGCTCGTTAAGACTCTCAATCAGTGAAGACATGAAAAACGTTCGAAAAATGAGAAGTGAATTAGAAATGGATGAATACCAGAGACCAGATGACATAAAGGAAGGATCGATTGCATTGAGACGAAATCTACAGCAAGAAGTAAAAAATTTGGAAACAGAATTTCAGAAAAGACATGAAGATCAGAAGAATTTGATCGAGAAGATTCATCGATTGAAAAGGCGGCTAGATTCTGATTTTGATTTTGAGTATGAGATTCATACGGTACGGTAAAATCTACGGTGGAATAATGTCAATATCATAACATTTCAGCTCTTTCCAATGTCCGCCTTCCAAAAATACACTGAAGATTGTCGTGAAATGGAGGAACTTTTGAGTCAACGTTGGCATAGAATCGAACAACTTCAAACCGAAATGAAACAATGGAGAAGTATGGCAAATAATGTTGCGGAATATATAAAAGAAGACAAAGAATTGAAAGATCTTCTGGACAGAAATATTGATTCTGAAGATTTTATATTCTCAGACGAGATCGTAGACGCCTTGGAGTCGTATTACAATGACTTGAAACCGTTATACACCCATTGGTTGGAAGATATCGAGTTCCGTTGGACTGAGGAGTTCGAGAAACTTTATGATTTATGGGAAAAATGTATGGTTCCAAGAGGAGAACGCCGCTACTTGGCTACATTCGAACCATCAATCAACTCGGAGAAAATATTGGAACAGTTGAAAGATGAGAGAAAACGATTAGATAAAAAGTATAAATCATGCAAAGCTGTTTATGAATTAGTGGAGAAATGGAATGTGGTCTGGCAAGAGAAATTGGGAATTGATGAGAAACGAAAGCAACCGGATTACTATAAGAAAGTGAATGTACTACCAGATAACAAGAGAGAACGAGAGTTGGTTGCTCAGATGCCAGTGATCGAGAAGGAGATTCGAGCGGCACATCGAAAGTATCTGGAGGAGAATGAAGAGAACTCTCAGATTCTCATTCAGGGAATGGAACCGTCCGAGTATATCAAATTTGTGCAAGAGGAACATAAAAGAGAGCTGAAGTTTGAGTTGCAATTAAAGAAAGAGGAGAAGACAAGATTGCAATCACCAACGCCTTCGAGAACACCAAGAACACAGAAGAGAACCATGTTTAGAACACCGATGTCGTCGAATAAAATGGAACCAGTGGCAAAGGTAAGAGTTTGGGCATCTGGACCTTCTGGGACACAATTAGACTACAAATTATAAAAAATTTCCCTCCTCCCTCACCACCAAGCTATGTAATAATAAGCATTTCAGAAACTCAACTTCGACGTTGACCTCCCGCCTTGCATGTCACCCGCAACTTCGGAAGTGATTAGCTTCATTACGCCGACACGGAAACAGTTGAGCGGGCCAAAGACGTCGTCACCAAAAGAAACTCTTGCTCGTACATGCTCAACTCCATTGTCAAAACGAGCGATGACACCGTCGTCAATGGCTTCTGGAGCATCTTCTGCTAAGAAACCGTTGTTAAGACGTAATTAAAGTCCAAATTAATGCATTTCTTCCTATTTTTTTTCTCTCTAACCATCCCAGAATACAGTTGACTGCCTTTCTATTCTACCCGTGTATATTTCCTCTGTGTTTCCGTAGAAGTTTACTCTTTTAATATTCACACCTCCCAATCACTCCCGCACATTAATTAATAGGCACATGCTTTACAAAACAATCATCTTCACAATTCTGCACAATATATACTGTCCCTTCATCTCACACGCACTGTTAAATAACTCAATTACTTCTGAATTAAAATCGAAATAAACTTGTGTCTGATTTTTTATCTGTGTCTGAGAATAATTTGTTGTTTTCAGAACACCTACCAGTTTTACCTGTCATTTCTCAGTGAGAAAAAAATGATTAAACATAGAGAAAATTTTTAAAAATTAGAAGTCACGCTTATGTGCGGTGCGGACTTTCATCTTTAAAGGCGTATTGTGGTCTGATGTGATGTTTTCATACCATAATGTATGAGTTTCGGCGAGTTCATTTTCATACTTCAAGAATTTTAAAATTCGGTCCACAACCCGCTAAGAGCGAGCGCCGGAAAGTTTGGTCATTGAAAGGGTCGCGGAAAATTGGGGGCCGTGGCCTAAAAATTCGACTAGAAATTCGTTGTTTTTTTCAATTTTGACGGTATTTTCGATTATTTTTGTTGTATTTCTTTAATAAATTCGATAGAAAACAGCAAATATTGATAGAAAAACACAAAAAACTATCGAAAATAACGCCAGAAATAGCAGAATACTGAAAAAACAACTTTACCGAAGTGACATTTCTAGAATGTTCTTGCTGACCAAACTTTCCTTTAGTTTTTTCAGTATTCTGCTATTTCTGGCGTTATTTTCGATAGTTTTTTGTGTTTTTCTATCAATATTTGCTGTTTTCTATCGAATTTATTAAAGAAATACAACAAAAATAATCGAAAATACCGTCAAAATTGAAAAAAACAACGAATTTCTAGTCGAATTTTTAGGCCACGGCCCCCAATTTTCCGCGACCCTTTCAATGACCAAACTTTCCGGCGCTCGCTCTCAGCGGGTTGTGGACCGAATTAAAAAATTCTTGAAGTATGAAAATGAACTCGCCGAAACTCATACATTATGGTATGAAAACATCACATCAGACCACAATACGCCTTTAATTGGGTTGTAGTTGATTCAGACCTATTTGTTTTTGCTATTCTATCTTCTATTTCTGATATTTTTTCAAAAATTTGTAAATCTGATACTAATGAGCAGTAATACTATTTATCAGCGGCAATGGAAAATTAATGGAAAACGAACAAAATCTCAATTGTTTGTCAATGCCCAATAAATTACGCGCAAATACACTCTGTGCATTTCCGACTTTTTTGAGAAAATTAATCGGAAACTCAGTTCTAAATTAACATTTATTTTTGAAATATAGCTCTAAACGGAGTTTTTATCAAAATCGGAAAAGTTCCGATTGGGAAAGCACTTCATTGTTTTATTCAGTTAACCAATCCGTGCTGTTCTATTTCTCCCAGTTTAAAGAAATCCGTTGTTCAAGTCAGAATTTCAGCGATGAGTGCTGCTCAATATGCTCGACTTGTACCCAAGAAGTATCGGTCTCGAACTCTTCCAAAAATCGATCGTCCGTGGAGGCCACGTGTTATCGCATGGGCTGGTCCGGCAGCATTCTATCCGAACAGGTAAGAAATTATGAATTTTATCAAGTTATGTTGTCATGTTTCCTCTCAAAACTTTTTGTTTTCTTCCAGATTCTATGAAATCGATAAATGGTACAAGGCACGTATTGATAAACCAGAAAAGTTGCCAGAGATGCATATAATCGATCCGGCTGATCATATGAAATCACTCAATGAGTTGATGAAGAAACGTGCGTTTTTGTTGAGGAAAATTGCTAAAACATAATTTTTCCGTCAATTTTCAGCCGAGATCGAACCAATCAACATTGGATTCAAGAAGCGTGAAGAAACAGTAAAATCAGAAAAATCAGAAAAAGATCGAGCAGAATTAGAGAGAAAATCCAGACATATGCAGTGTGAGTTGTAAATTTGTAAAGAAGAAGAAAGCATAAAGCAATGTTCAATTTAAAAAGCTCATAAAAACATTTTTATGTATTTTAACAATTGTTCAAGAGACATTTTTCAGTGAGAATCGACATCGACTCGCTATCCGTTGAAAACCTTTCCGTCTACCGTCATTTCCAAGTATTCGATCATTTATTCGGAGACAATGTATTCTTTGAGAATGTCCAAAGACTGGAAGTGAATTATTCGGATAATGTAATTCACAATGGAAATATTCTAACTGCATCAACTACAGTAACCCGTCCAGAAGTAACAATCGAAGGTGTTGGAAACGGAAAAGGATTCAATACACTTTTTATGGTTAATTTGGATGGAAATGGATTTGAGGAGAAGAAGAATAAGGGAGAAATGGTTCAATGGGTTGTTTCGAATATTCCAGATGGTGAAAGCATCGAAAAAGGAACGGAAGTTATAGAATATTTACAACCATTACCATTCTATGGAACTGGTTATCATCGTGTTGCTTTTGTTCTTTTCCGGCACTCTCAACCAGTGGATTTGAAGCTTGATGGGTATGTTTAACTCACTTTTATCGTCGAATATTTATTTTTTCCTCTTAGAAATCATAACAATTAAGCGAGGAATAATATTTTGGTTTCTGCTTCAGGTCCACCCTGGAAAACCGTATTCATTCGATCTCTGAACTTTACAAATCTCATGAAAATCTCCTCACTCCGTCTGCAATTCGATTCTTCCAAACATCATATGATAATAGTGTGAAAACGAAACTTAATTCTCTTGGTTAGTATTTTTCTGTATCAAAAGTTTTACATTATGTTTGAAAAACAAACGGAGACTAATTTCCAGGCCTGAAATCTCCGTTGTACGACTACGAATATCGCCCAGCACTGAAACCAGATCAAAGAGAATTCCCAGAAAAACCACAGCCATTTGATTTGTATTTGGATATGTATCGGGATTCGAAAGAAGTTGAAAAAGAGATTCTGGAGAAGAGATTGAGTGAAATTAAATTGGATAATGTTGAGGTAAGGATTAATACGGATTTTCAGATTGACTTATCATTACCCTCTTACTGTAGTCAAAAATATAGTAAGTAGACAACAGATTCATAATAAGGCTTACTGTACTCCCGTCACTTCTTTTTTTCCACAAATCACACTTTTCATTATCAATTCATTTTCCAAGTAGGGTAGAGCATCACAAACCATAATTTTATGGCTCGTACAGTAATTGTATTATTCTTCGAACATTGATCATAATGGTCTTATTTCAATCCTTATCACACACATTTCTCCTGTCTCTCTTCCATCTAAACGCAATGTAGCAAGTATTAAAAAATACAGACGGAGGTACTTAGATCCGGATGGAGTTTTATCAGTAGTACAGACGTAGAAGAAGGCGTTTTTTGACCTCTGGAATACTTTAATACTTCCTTCTCTAGCAATGACATAGGTAGGTAGGAATGGCTGGAATTTTGATGTTTGAGTTTCGAATTTCGGTAGAGAATTTCTGAAAATTCAATTTGAATTAATATGGAATCTTTAAATGGAACATAAAGCAGTGGAATAAATAATTGATTGCTTTTTCAGGAACCAAAGTGGATTGATCCCGACTACGTAGAAAACAAAAAGAAGTTACCCGCATGGCTTCACGCGAAGATTCTGGAGAGAAAAGGAGTCGGTCACGGGAAATATCATAATGATGTGCAGTAGAATTTAGGATATCTTTCTCGTTTTGTTTTTGATAGTGTAGTAGATTTTCAGTTTATATCATCTGATTGTTTTGTTGATCTTGTTTTCTATTTTTAATATGGAGAAAGAAAAATATTCGAAAAGTACTTTATTTTCAAGAAAATGTTTAGCATTTTTTCAATTGTTGGCAAATGGTCTTTGGTGGAACATCTTGCTTAATTAAACTGATAATCACTTCAATCTCATCATCTCCATATTCTTCACATGATTTCTCAGCAGCTGGAGTTGGGGCTTCTTTCAAACAAAGAGCTTCCACTTCATGCTTTGCCACATCATCACCTTCAGCTAATACACGTGGTTCCAATCCTTTGACTGTCGCAATGCAAGTGATACAGGCCAATGTTGCTTGAGATGGTGGAGCAACGAAAGAGAGAACAGTTGAAGTGGAGAGAAGGACCAAGAGGAGAACAGCTGTACGGTACATGACTGGTGGCTGAAGGATTTTTTGATGATAAAGAAACAATTACGAGAACAAACGGATGAAATTTGAAAGAAAAAAGTAAAGAAGTATACGATTTCCAGCATGAAGAATCCTGTTTTTGCTAAAAAGAATAATAATTTCCAGTATGAATTTCTAAACTTCAACTCGGAAAAGATAACTGAATTATTCCAAATGCCAAATGAAAACTGATAAACTATTCTTTCCAAACTTCATCAACTTATATAATCTCTCCCAATTTCATGGAAATTCCTCCGAAAAGAAGGAGGAGTTACCGGAGAAAACGTGCTGATCATACCATAAAATTCCGGAAAAAAGGTTCTTATCAATTGTAGAAAAGAAGAGAAAAAATCAGTTCTTGATGTATTAAATCAAAAAAAAGATAAGGGTTTATTATGTAATCAAAATGATGAAATATGCATTTTGAAGGGGTTTGGAAAGCAGTCAAAACGGTCGGATGGAATATTCGTTACGTCGATTTCAAAAATTGTAAAATTATCAGAATTACGGTAGTTTTTTGGTAGACCAAAATTCCGAAAATTGTTCGAAAAACTACTGTAAAGCACCACACAAGAATATTAAAATGTCTTTAATGTATTGAGAATTATTTATTCAAACCGCCCATTCAAATTGAAAATGAAAACACATTCAACATTTGTTCAATTCTTGGCAAATCATCTTCGGTGGAACATCCTTCTTAATCAGTGTAACCATCACATCAATCTCGTGTTCTCCGTATTCTTCACACAAATGTTCAGCCGAATGAGTTGGAACTTCCTTCAGACAAATCGAGTCGACATCGTTCTTTGCCACGTGTCCTCCCTCAGAGAGTACCTTCGCTTCAACTCCTTTTACAGTAGCCACACAAGTGATACACGCGAGAGTTGCTTGGGATGGAGGAACAACGAATGAATTGATGATTGGAGTGGAGATGAGGACGACGAGAAGGACGAGAAGAGATGGGCGGAACATTCTGGAATTGAGAGATTAATGGATTTGAGACTTGAAATGTTTGGAGAGACATTTAAAATTTTCGAGAGAACTTCGAGATTTGATCTCAAAATGTATGGAGAGGAAATCCTTCGCATATCCTTCAGGACATCCGGACATGCCAAGTACCAAACAGATCTACAGTAACCCACGCCTGTTAAAAACTGGTTTAGGAAATTCACGTGAACTTTGAAAGAAACTTCCATAATTTCCACATTCCTCACTACAAGAACTCCAAGTTTCAAAACTAACAAAAGACTCGAAATCCATGAAGATTCTGATTCTCATAGTAAGTTCTTCATGTGGGTTACGGTAGCTACAGTAACCTGGACCAGCCAAGAGTTCCAGAATAACCTAATTCTTATTAACCAAGCTTTTTGAACTTGTTTGAATAGTCTCTACAGGTTAATAAAGTTGTTCCTATCCCAAACTTTCCGTTATTCCAAGCTAGAATTGTTTCAGATAATTCTGCAACTATTGCTCGTCTCAACAGTAGCCGAGTACTATGATTTCGATGCTCGACGCAAGGAACGATTCGAATGTTTAGATGACTCTGATTGTTATGATTGGAATAAGAAGTGCAAAGATTACACTTGCCAATAAAGACTTTTTTAAAACTTAAATTCAGCACAACTATCAGGAAAAACAGCGATCATTCTTAAAGTTCTAGTAAATCTAAAAGCAATGAAAAATCGGGTTCCGGTAACTGTGGAGTCCGTGGACCTCCGGAGAAACAGACACACCACCGGATCCATTCTCAAGGAAGAAAACTGGAAGGGGTTTTCTATCGTGTGTCTTATCTCACTGACTTTTATAGTGCATTTCTTCGGTGGTATGATCCCAAATTTCGTTGATACATTCTTATCAACGAATCTTTTTTTTTCGAGACAGCTCCGGGTACCAACTTGAATTGACGCCTTAATGGCTTATCAGTAGAGAAAAAATGAAAAAGGAAGAGACAAAAAGCATTTGGAAGCGGTGATTATTGGTGTTTTGGAGAGAGAAAGAGCAAAAGAGCACATGGACATCCAGATATACAGACACACAGATAGATATTATTAGTTATTACAAACGTTCAACGTTTAATAAGAATTTGGTATCAACATGTCTTTTAATTTGAAACTTCACGCGATTCGAATAAGTTTTCATTTTCTATTTTCACATTAAAATTTTCAAAATGTTGAATGTTGATATTGGTGCTTATAAACGAGATATTGAGACATCGTGGTTTGTTTTCTGAACGGAGCATCATTCGTCTTCAAAATTCGACTTCTCCATTTCAGGTTATACAAAATCGGAAAATTTTCCGTCGATAATTGGATAGCTCTACTCATAACAATTGTATGTGTGATTGTTATTCGGGCACTCTTCAATAATGTCATTTTCCCTTATTATTTTGAGGAATTCAGTTAGTTTTTTACTTGATTAAAAAAACAAAACAATTATTTGATTCCAGAAAGACTATATCGTCTCGAGAATACTCTATCAAAAATGAAGAATGTTCTGGAAGATGATTACTCGGATTTATGGCATGAGAGTGAATTCTGTTTGGCTTTTTTGGCGGTAAGTATGTTTGCTCTAGTGACCTGTGATTGAGCGGGAATTCAAAATTTTCCAGCTTCGAGACGAACATCAACGACTCGTACGTCTTGCCAAATCCAACTCTGACGGCGAGAATCCACGTCGATTTCATTGGGCAAATCGTTACGCGAAAATTCAAATAAAATGAAAACTTTGTTGGTTTTAAAACATTTTATTACGTTTCAAAGGCGCTCCATTGCCAATCACTGAAAATTTCAATGGGGCGCACTTACATTGAGTATTCAAAAGTGATATTTCATTTTCAATCATCGGTTTAGTATAAAATCGAATCACATTGATACACATGTTACAAAAAATACATTCAAACTCTCGACTCATTCTCGTCACTTCCTTCTCCTTTCTTCTCGATTTTGGATTTTAAGTAGAGTAGATCAAAGTTGGAAACCACGTCATTGACTCGACACTTTTCCGAATCCATTGCCATCAATTTCTGAGCTTCCACAGTATTACGGTAGTGGGAAATACGGTATTCTTCAGGGAGAGAGTTTAGAAGAATCTGAAATAAGTTTTTAGCTTACTTTATGGGATACTGTAGTCTAAAAATCTCACCTCAAATTGTTTATCCGTTGCGTGTAATGGAGTACTTTGACATACAAACTTCGATGTATCCATTTTCCACGAACCATTTTTGAACTGAAAATTATCTTTAAATGAGTAAATTAAACATAAAATTGAACTCACTATTATCGGTTCCTTCAGCACCAAATTGTTTTCAAAGTAGTGCCCATTTTCCTCTAAAAATTCTTGTTGTCCCTGAAAATATTTTGTTTTTCAAAAAATCCAATTGGACAAACGTGCTCCACCGAATTCACCTCATAAATCGTGTTGAACGGAGCAAAAGTGATGTTCTGGCTGTTTGAAACTAGTGGTTTCTTGGGTGACATAAAATGAACTTCCAAATTTTTCGAATCCATAATAATCAGCTGATCACAACTGACAGAAATACGGGTTCCTTGGCAGTCTTTGATGATTACAATACCTCGAACTGCTCCGAGTAATATGTATTTTGTGTAGAAAAGACTGTCAAGGAAGACTGTTTCGCATCTGGAAAAAAGATATATTGTAATATTTATTGATTGAAAACCCCCACCTCAATGGAACAAAAACAAATGAGGCCTTCGGTTTATCATTACAAATTCTCAGATGAACATTTGCGAATTCATCTTTTCTCAAAACTTCAATTCGATTGATATAATGTAAATGAACAACTCTTCGACTGTTATGTGCGAGAGTAGTTCTTCTCACTGTATTGAATATCTGAACTGATTTTTCAGATGAGAATTCATCAATATGATATGGATCTTTAATCAAATGTCTTCTGATTTCATTACATAGAAATGGAAGAGAAATTCCATTTGCCTTTTCGAGAATCAGGGGAACGATATGAGAAAGGGGACGGACTCCGTGCTGATTTGATATTCCATGCTTATGCTTCACAGTTCCCTCGAATAAAACATCCAGAAATTCATAGCCCTGGAAATGGTCGAGTTACTGTATCCTTACAATCAGTAATAATTAATTATACCTGTCCACTTCCAATCGCTTGAACAATGTCTCTATCTTGTAATCGTTTTCCAACATCTAATTGGAATAATAACTTGAATATCGATCCTGAAAATATGAAAAAACTCTCGAATGTTTTACTGAAGTTTGGTTTCAAATAGATTAATCGAGAAAGTTCTTCTTAATAGCAAAACTTTTGAAATTTTCTCATCCAACTTGTGCTAAAAAGTAAAATGACTGAAAGTGAGTAGTTACTCACCAAAATACTTTGAAATCCTTGTCAGCACAACATCATTTCGATTCATCTCGGATAAATCACTAGTTTTTTGTTGCAATCCAGCAAACAGAAGGGAGAAAGTGAGAAGTTTTAGACGAGCGTTCAACTGAAACACTACAAAAGTTCTCTCTCCGTTCTTGCTTCGACTCACATTTCCGTGTTCAACTGCATTTTGGAATATTGCTTCGATGTAGATTTCTGATATTCTCGATTTGCAGAGACTCTCGAATTCATCGAAGCTGGAAAATTTAAAGAACTAGGTATCACGGTGATGAATTCAAATGACTCACCTAATCCTATCACATTCTTTTAATAGTTCGATAACATCGATTGCGATCTCATAAAAATCAGAAAACGGATCAGAAGATTTCGATGAATCCACATCGATCGTTGGATAAAAGAATTGAAGTGAACGGGCGGTACGAACCCAAACATAAATATTCGTCATCTCCTCGATAATAAGCGCCTTTTCTTCTTGCTCGTTGAGCCGCCTCTCCTCAGAGAATAATCGGAGAGAGATCTCCATGGAGACGAAGAGAACATGGGAGGTGAGACGAAGAGAGAGAGAGAGAGACTCCAATTGTTATTCACACTCTATAAGAAGAATGGGAAGATGGAAACGAAAAAGAAGAAGTAGTAATGCTACTTTTTATGGGAGAACGGGGGATTGAGTATATGCGCTCCGGTGGACACTGAAAATGGAAGACTTTTAAAGGATGAGCTAAAAATCAAAGCATACAGTAAGAAAGAAAAAGTATTTATTCAAAAACAAAAAAGAAGAAGTTTGATCACTCGGAAAACATGAAAGAATGAATTGGAAGATGTGAAATATGGAATGTGTTTTGTTGACCTACTACTCGGATGACTCAAATGGGCAAAATGTTTAGAAAATGGGTGAATCGGATTTCATTAATATTCAAAAATCACATGGCCTAAACAGTAATAGTTTGCAAGCTCTTTCAAGGAGCTCAGCGGCTTAAACTAGATTTGACCTATAGTGCAAGTGTGTTCCATTGAAAAAGTTTGCGAACATTTCTAAAAATCTCTAAACATTAGCATGAGGTATACTAAATATTTGTGGTAATTCTCCATGTTTCGGTAAATCCGGCGTCTCTGGTAACTGACGTCTTCTTCCCGATGGGCGGAGCCTCTGGTTCTCCCAAGAATCAGAAGTGAGACGAGTGGCGAATATTGGTGGAGGCGGAGTCGGGAGATCATCGAAGTCTTCGTCTTCGCCTTCTGAGTCTCCATCATCATCGTCACTGTGATAGACTCGTGGACGATGGTGATTGAGATGACGTCGGGATTCTGATGGCTGGAGAGGTAGGAGTTTTCTGGAAGGAGTAGATTGAGGTAGATCTGATGATGAACGTCTCCGATAATGTCGATTTTGAAGTGGTGGGGAAGAATATGGGAGAGGATTCGGAGGTGGCATGATTATCTGAAAATGACAAAGTGAGTTTTGATTATATAAGATTATTTTTCTGCTCACTTTCGGCTCCAGAACATGATTCTCCACGTGATTTACATGATTCTGTTCTAATGGTTTCGTTCCTGGAACATAATGTAACACAGCATCATCAATCTCCTCTTTCGGTGTTCTTGGTTTATCCCGTCGACTCCGATTGTTCGCATTCTCCAGTCGTTGTCCGAACTTGACACGAACCACTGAATTCCACATGGCGCTTACGTGCCAATACCAGTGCCAGTACACGTATAACTGAAGTTTGAAAAATAATACGATTTTAAGGTCAGTGATTGAAGACTTACATGAAAAAAGTTAAGTGTTGTTCCGACTAAATAAAATATGATTGGTAGTAATGGAGCTGCTTGAGGGGCTGCCAGAACGACAACTATCCTTGGAAGAGCTGCTAAAAGGAGGACGAGAAGACAGATACCGTACGCTGATTGCTGAAAACAAACAAAGACGACTCATGAACTTTTCAGAGAAGAAAACTATAATATGTTTTCAATTATTCATACTTGGCTGAGATGCCTGTTTTCGCTTTACAGTATCGGTCAATAGGTTACGAACTATGGCCGTTTTAAGTTGAATTTTCCTAATTTTAAAAGTGTATCATGGTAATACTGATTGTCCCATCAAGTAGATTTTTGATGAATCATACAGAACAAAGGTGGAGCTTCATTTTTGTAGTTGACAACTTTTTTGTACGGATACTCCCTAGAGAGTTATGGTAGTTTTAAGTGGACAGCTCAAAAATCACACTATTTTGCACTGAAATTATTCTATTTGAAGGCGAAATTGCTTTGTCGAGATGTATCTTGCTAGGAAGTGCCAGTACAACACTTTCAACTGAAAACGGCCAACGTTCATTATCTATTGACCGGTACTGTATAACTTTAAATTGTTGAAAATATTTAAAAATTTATTTCGTATAATTTCCAGAGCACTGCTCGAGATGATTTGAAGAATAACACCTAGCCAGAATAATTCTGCACAGAACATGATACAGAATGATGAAGAAGTCAGCGGAAATGACCGGAAATTGGAAATGAATCAGTTTTTAATTACGTTTTATTAGTTTCTTTATATTATAGCTATACGGTAAGTGAGTTCTGCTAGCCACAAGGATGGCTATTCTCAAATCTACAGTAAAGTTTCAAAAAACGACTACAACCTAGAAAAATCTAGACGTAACCTTTAGATTTTAAAACGAACTGATGTGATCTTTCCAATTGGATCTTCAAAGTTCAAAATCAGACAAAAAATCACCTATACTATCGAGATCTTGTATGAAAATCAAATGTTTTGAACGATTGATTCTCATGTTTTCTCCCGGACAGACCTACACACAGACAGACTTTTGCTCGAGCTTTCCAGACTGTCCAAACCCTCCCGACCCCTCATTTTCCCTTCCCGAAACCCTTAGATTTCCACTCAACATTTCAAAAACCATTCGTTTTTTTCATCATTCCGGAGACTAACTATACGTCGTCTGTGTGTTCTCTTTTCTCTCTCAATCTCTCCATTTCCAATACTCTCTCATTTTTGCACTTTTATGCAATGAAGCCATTTTTTGTCGGGTCTATGTGTGTGTTCGGGTGTCCTGTTTGCCTGGGGGTGACGATTTTGAAAGACGAGAGATCACGAAGATCAGAGAGACAACAGACAGTACGAGTGCATTTCGCGCAAAAGAGAAAGAAGGGAAAAGAGAAAAAAAGAGAGAGAATAAATAAAAACCGTTATCGTTTCGAGAGAGAGAGAGAATTCTCCTCTGTCTATATGTTTGTAAATAAGAGAAATTGCGGAGAAGACTCAGAGGGAGAGAGCCGAGCTACCGTAATCCGGTCTGATGCACTTTTATGGAGGGGTGACTATGCACTTTTGGTTTTTTGGGTTGTGATGGGTAGTTGAAGAAAGTGGACACAGAAAAAAACCGGATGACCCCATAGACTGTCTTTCAAAGGATTGTCTAGGAGACATTTGAGCAGAACATAGACGGAAAGAGAGTGAGCAAAGATCAGTTGCTGGAGTTTGAAGTCTAGATGGAGATTTTTGAAACCTGGATTAACTGGGTGGGACCTAGGTTATGAACTGGTAGACTGTATTTAAATTTAAACTTTTGGTAGTGGACAGTTCTGGAAAAAGCAGGTTTCGAATAGTAATACTTTAGAGCGTCGTGGTATTTCAGAACCAGAAATTTGAGACCAGTCTTCTGAACTTACACAATTTTAAGCTCAGAATCTCAGTTTTTCAACTCCAAACTTCTAATTCTGCACCGAGGATGTTCAGTTTGGATTCAGAAACCCTGAATTCAACATCTGGAGTTTTGGATAGCTGAATGTATGTTTTCGAGTTGAACACTTTGAATCCGAATACCGAAACTTTCAAAAAGACATTCGGGTTTGATCTTAAACCCTAATTATATTTCTCCACTGGAGTACATATTCAGAATCTTGTTATCCTTACCCAGCAGAACGTCTAGCACGATTCACAGTTTTCCAATTATCGACTCGAAACCTTTTCCATAAAAATATCCACTCTCATCCCCCAAAAAAAGTAATTCCGAAACCAAAACCCTATAGTTAACTTCTTTCAATTTCCTATAAAGTTAAATAAAAGTGCAAATAAACATTCATTTTTAACCATATTGACCCAGTTCTACTCTTTGGTTTGATCAGTTGAGTGAACGAGAGAGGGAGAGAGTTTTTTGAAGTGTTTCATACTATTTCAAAATATTTATGAAATCACTTTTTGATAACTGTTAACTATACTTTATCTTCATGAGATACACAAGTTGTAGCTGTCGCGCGTTGGGCGCTTTATCTCCCGATATCTCCCGATATCCCCCAATACAACACCGTATCACGAACAGTTTCGTTCCCACAATCTTCGTTTAAATCCAGTCTCGAAACCTAGGTTTTGTAGTCAAACAACAATTCGTCCAGAATCGTCCAAGACACCTATTACTCATAAAACTCACTTCTTGCCCATGCGCGGAAGTTAGTTCATATTTATTTTCTCTGACATTTTCAGATATCCTCCAGAAAAAGTAAAGCAAGAAATTTCGAAACTAGTTTTTATGTTTGTTGACTGAGTATAAAATTTTCAGAAAGTTCCTAAAGAGTGTTGTAAACTCTAAAAATGAATATTTAGACATTAGACTCAATTAGACAAGGAGTGACACGCTCTTTAACTCGGCCTAGTTCAATCTCCTCCCCGGTACTGTACCTGGTCACTAACTCCCCGAGTCCTCAATCTAGGATCCCTACAAATCTTGGAAATCTCTCCCCCAGTTCTTTACAACAGTTTCATTTTTCTCTCCCTCAGCTTCCTCTTCATCTCCATGTCATCATGTCATCAGGCAGCTGGCGGCGTCCAAAAACTCTTTTCATCGTTTCTCGCCACTTCTTTTTTTATAGTTATACTCAGAGACCGGTCTCTTTCTTTCCTCTTTTTTTCTCTAATTTCTTTGCACTTTTCTTCATTTTCTCTTCTTCAACTTCATTCTACGGGAGAGTGAGATCTCTGGGGGCGCCCGTTCCTTTACCCCCAGGCGCCCGAAACAGAGATTCAGACGACGAGGGAGAAGAGAAAACGCCGCACTTTTATATGATATTACGGTGGTTTGTGAGTGTGTTTTATGTGTTCTTTTCTTCTTTTTTCTTCTTCAACTTATCCATTTTCTCTTGAGAAGAAGAAGAAGACTGGGAAGAGAAGTGAAATTACAAAAAATGTAGGCCATGAGGAGAGAAAAAGAATGTAGATCAGAGAGACACCGACACTAAATACCCCTGGGGGTGACATGTGTTCAAAAGGATTCAGAGGTCCTTCTTGTTTGAAATCGAGAAGAATAAGAGGAGAGAGAATGTGTAATTGTTTAACGATCCCTCTCCCCTCTTGCACTTTTCTGGAAGAATCGTCCGATGGCTTTATCGTTTTGTTTTTAGTTTCACGGGCCAACATCATGGTGGTCGAATGTTCTGGATCAACTCCAAATGTTTATGTCTTTTCATCTTTTTCTGATCCAAATTTGCGAAGTGAACAGGAGTCAAGGTCTAGGAGCTACCGTAGTCTAGTAGCAAAACGAAATTCAAGAAGGAGGAGGGTACGGTAGTGTGGGGAGACGCCCTCTGCTAGGTATTTTGAATATCCGTGAAGAGGGATAGATTCTGAGAATAGATGATGGATATAAAAGGTCTTCTCTCAAAGATAAAACAGGTCTAATGTTTTGCTAACTCGAGCAGTGACTACGATTCACAAGGATGACAGGTGTAGCAAGTGTGCTCTTTAGGATTGTTTTCCGAAACTCGTTTTCTAGAAAAAAAAACGTTGCAAAAAAACCGTTGTACAGTGTCCACAACACCCCATGGCAAAAGTTCAAAACTCAGTCCTTTTGATCACACATTTTGATCCATTTGGTCCCTTCCGAACCCATAAACAAAACCAAAAAACTATTTGTCTACTTATTCCTCCGTTTCATTCAAAAGAGACTGTAGTGGGTTGTAAATCTGTGTCATTTTTTGTCTAGACATGACCCATTTCATCCTACAAACGGATCAAGAAGCACAATAGAATCTCGGGTTTCATCCAATCGGTTCAACGTGTTTTGATGCTCTGGGTTACTGTAACTCGGTCAGGGCTCACAGTGTAGGGGTCTCATGTCCTATTATTGGAAGTCTTTTTTCAAAGAAAAACCCGATTTTTATCTAGAAGTGACCCTTTTTTTCTCAATTTTTTGTGGCAACAATTTGCTCTGTTCTAGATTGTGAGGGTGTGTATAACCCGTCAAATGTCATAGATTTGTCACTGTCCCTGGGGACAATTTGACGCATCCTTCTCGTTTCTTTCGGTTGGTTTTTGATCGAAAATGGAAAAAAGGAGAAGAATGTGAGAAAAAAGAAGTGGAGACTTATGAACTCCCTCACTCTCTATTTTTGGATATTGGTGGGCTTTGATTAATAACAGAGCGCATTTACTGACAAATGGTTTTTGAGAATTTTTAGAAGAAAAAAGACTCACTTGGAATAAAAGAGGCCAAAAAAGACAAGGTTTTGGATGGGCCAAGAAGGTGACTGGGATGGAGAAAAATAGGGTTAAGCAGTGAGAAACACACCAGAGAAGACGTCCAAAACCTGCAATAATTATGTTTTGTTTTTCGAAAAGAATCTTAAGATTCGTGGGATATTTTTGAGAAGATTTTGGAAGCGGTCGGCTGACTAATGACCTAAAATGCAACAAGCGAAAGAGTCTTTACTCTGGATTACTCTGGACCTTCTCAGGCTAAAGTTTTTTTCCAAGACCGAAGGGAGGGTTCAAACCTCATCCGAGTTTTTCTTTGTTTTTTTTCTATTTTTCTAACTTTTTTTTCGTTTTTCGACAGTTCAGAAACAATTCAAAGCATACCGCCATCCAAATACTCTGCCACACATCCTCTTATTCCCCACAGGTAATGAAACAGACGGATATCGAAAATGACTGCATCGACTGCTTCCAGAGGAAGACTTCCCTCCAGAAAATCGCATTTTAAGATCTGGAATTTTCATTTGGAAGCTCAGGTTCAAATACGAAGAGACAAACCTTGCCTTGCGTCATGTATGAATTGATGTGCTGAGCAACGGCCCAACAACAAACCAGTAGTTGAATAAGGGTAATACACAAACAGATATGAGAGTTTAGAAATCTGAAAATGGAGCAAGACTTCAAGAAACATCTCATTTCTACACTGACTTCGCTCTATTCTGAAGTCAGCTTGTGGTAACAACAGAGTTTTTGGTGGTTAAAGAGGTTTATCTACTCAAATTGAAGAAATGAAAACTCACTGATAACCGACCAATTTGGTGCATTCGTCGCGCACTTTGAGCAACGCCATCCTTCCACCTCCATCATTTCGTCATTGTCTTCTTTCGAGTCGAAACTTGCGTATATATGTGTTATGTTATGTGTCTATATCTGCCGTCAGAAAAATAAATTTGCAGAAATTGGCACAAAAGATTGGGGGTGGCAAAAGGAGAGAGACGTGTATATGTCAGTATATCTGTGCTCTTTTTGCTCTCTTTCCTACCAACCACACGCACGGATAATCCTATTGAAAACGGAGAGAGGAAAGGGATGGAAAAGATTAGTTTCAGAAGTGACCAGAAGGAATAAAAGGACAGGAATTAGTGACACGGAAGAAAAGAGAAAAAGAAGAAAAAGAAGAAGAAGAAGAAGAAGAAGGTGGAAAAGAATAGAAAAAGGAGAAAGAGAGGGGGAAGGAATTTAATTGAAAATTGAGTCGGAATCTGATTCAGGTCAAATTGAAATGTTCCCTTCTTGGAAAACACGACACTTTTTGTTGCAAATGTTTTCAAAAAAAGCTCAAAATATAGGATAGGATCTCAATGGATATCAGGAACAAGAAACCAAAAAAAAGTTTGACCACTGGAAAAGACCCCTAGAGCGAAGCCAAAAGTGTTATCTACTAGGCTAAACTGACACCAGCAAATTTGTTTCACAAGGTGTAAAGAACGACGTTACTTGAGATAATCAGCGGGGGTTCTGAGCCGAGAGCCAAGGGTTCCAGGTTCACCTTTTTGTGAAGTCCTAGATGAGGCAAAGCTTTGCTGTTTCTACCCAATTTTTGGAAAATCAGAAAACTAATTGTTCCAAAGTATCAGCTTTTGACCTCCACTTGAAATAAATTAACGAGTAGTTAAAAAGTGAAGTATGCAAAAAGATTAAAAAAGACAGAGCAGCGTATAGAAAAGTAGAAACAATTTTCATCTCTGGCTAATTTGTCATGCAATTGCGATGAGCCGAGCCTCCGGAGTTTTTGAGACCAAAAAAGATGTCTTTATTTTTTATTTTGAGAGACAAATGACAACTGATCAACTATTCCTAAACTTTGTCTCTTCGAAGCATTTCCCATCTATTTTGGCGCTTTTTGGTAGAGAGAAAACAACAAAAATTGAGGAATTTTCGAACGCGGGGACTAGAAAACTCCAGTTGTGGGAACTAGTCCGCACATTTGAAAAGCTGAAATTGGTCTAGTTTTCCGTAAATATAAAGCAGTCAGAAAATACCAAAAAATACATATCCATCCTATTTTCTTATTATTTTTATGCCCCAAAAACAGCGGTGCCTCCGGAAATTGGTTACGCCAAGCTACCAACAAAAATGGATTTTCTGTTAGATTTCTAGCAAAAGAAAGAGATAAAAAAGATGTTTTTTGGTTTTATACTTCGGGTCGAAAAGCGAAAAAAGTGTCGGTGGTGTTTGAAAAGTAGGCGACATTCTTCTCTGGCAACACAGAGAACTTGGAGCCCCCCGAAGGGAATTGCAGAGAGATCTATCTATGAAAGGGTATCTTTTTTTGAGCAGCTGAAGATGGAGAATGGGGTGTTGCGCACTAATTCACGTTTATAATGGGGTCAGAGGGGATGAAAACAAACAAGTTTTTGAGTGAATGGGTTCAAACTCAACTCTGAAACTTTGGAAGATACCACCACTTATAAAGAAATCCGAGAAAGTAAAATTGTGTCGCATTTCAGAGAGATTTATTCTATTCACTTCTGCTCTAAGGGTCCCCGGTTCGAATTCCTACGGTTTCTACGATGGAAAATATGGAAAACAAAAAAGAAATCTTGTAAAGATATTCAAGAAAAGTCAAACTAAAAAGGGCAAAAAGTAGAGAAAAAAGTGAGGAAGCTGAGCGAAAAGTCGTCATTTGAGACGTTCTTACACATAGTTAATCTGAAGAAAAGGAGTCTCCGTCCCAATGAGAGTTATATGTGAAACAAGCAGGAGGCTTCTGGACTCTTTGAATATTCATTCATCTATGTTGCTCCGGGCGGCTCCGAGAGCTCAAAATACAAGGAATATTACATGACACATATGATGTATAGAAGGAGAAAAGGTGTATAAGAGAGGAAAAGATTTGAAATGAAAATTTATAGTCGAGTGGAAAGAGAGAAAAATTATACTTTTCTGATTGCTTTTTGATTGGTTTTTTGGGCTTTTAATCCGGTCAGAAAAAGTACAAAAACTTGGTTTTCTTGGAATGTTATTTATGGCTCTATCAGGGCAGAAGACACAAAAGCAAGTGCGCTCTAATGAGGATACGAGCGTGATTGCTTTTAAAGTTTTTTGTTCGAAATCTTCAAAAACTTGTAAAAGTGACGTGATATATTTCTTTTTTAGGTGAAAAAAAAACAAACCGGGACTCCAAAATGAGAAATTAACCAACAAAAAAAAACGTCTCTTGAGCGTGGGAATTCTAGTATTTCTTCTCAGGGATTCCACCGCCAAAATGAGAGGGTGGACGGGCGGAAACTAGAGGAAATCAAAGATGGAAAAAGTTTTGAAAAATGTTTGTCCAGTTGTCCGAGAGGAGTACACGAGGAGTATTCGCATTAGAGCGCGTTTTCTATACCGCTCTGTTTGAAATTTGCGTTTTGAACTTTGTCTGGTAGAGCACTTTTGTACTGTTGTTTGTTTTAAACAAACTGTCTTCTCCGATAGGGGTACACGAACTTCTCAGTATTGCAGTAGAGCGCGTGTGCAATCCTGAAACTTCTTTTCTCCTCAAAAAAGACCGCTTTTAGACTTCAAAAACGTTTATTTTCAGTCAGGTTCGAAATGTCATGAAAAATAAATATTGCATGCAATAAAAGAAGAAGAATCTCTGAAATATTCAGAAAAGGCAAGCGATACAATACAAAAGGAAACAAGCAGTGTTTGGGAGAGTTGGTTGGAAATGGGAAACAAATATTAAAGTATTCGAAATAGTCAAAACTCGTAATCTCAATTAAAAACAATGAAAAAAAGAAAAGAAAAAGCTAAAAATAAATATTATGGAGGCGTTAGAACGGAGCATCGTTTGCGTGTTTTTAGGTCGGGGAGGAAGGGGGCGTGGCTTGAAAGAATGAAGGGATACTGTATTGTCATGGAAACATGAAAATTGATTAGAGAGACAAAGAGAATATTGGTGAGTTGGAGGGGAAGAAGTGACTACTCAGATTTCAAAACTGCTGGGTTACTGTAGAACCCGGCCATTGGAAAAGGCATGAAGGCGCCGAGACCCGGAAATTGGGCATTCTGATCGAAGAGAGGAAGTTGAATTCCCAGATTATGAGCCATGGCTAAAATTTCAAGAGGTGATGGAGGAGTGGATGGAATGAGAGATGAAATCGAGATGGGCGGTGGGTTGATTGGAGTGGTGGCAAGAGATAATGAGGATGATGTAGAAGCCAGTGTAGGTGAGGATTCAGTGGTGGTTACTGTAGTTGTTTCAGATTTCATGGATTCTGATGATGGTGGGGGTGAAGCGACTTCTGGTGTCGTGTTGCGGGAGTTGTTCTGAAAATATATTGATTAGATAAAGAAAAAATGACAAAAATGTATTGCAATCTAGGTCGCCACACTTGGAAATTCCCACAGGTAAATTCCTAGAGAGCCCTGAGCATGCACCTGCTACCCTAGTTGATATATTTATGAGCCATATAATCGGGGAGTCATGTATGAGCACTAAAAACTATATGAGTAGTCATAATGTTGCAGAAAGTGATAGTTTTATAACCTCTTCCTATGGGAAATTGAGAGAAAAATAACTTGTGGGAAGGTTTTGAAAGAGACATGGGACCCTATGCGCCGACGGCACCCCAGCCGAAAAGTGTAACTAACCTCTTCATCTCTAGATGATGGACTCATACTGGAAATGCTGACTGCATCGTTATTTGCGGAGACCGAGCAAGCCGAGGATGATGACGTGGAAGAGGCAGATGACGTGGATGCAGCGGTGGCTTCTGCCGAACGTCTTCTCAATTCCTTGCGTTTATTCGCAAACCAATTGGAGACAACTTGTGGAGAAACGATTTCTTTTGGCATCAGACCAACACCTTTCTTATCCAATTGAAGTACATGGTTACAGGCGGTCGCGATTTCGATACGACGTGGCAAATCGGGGAAGGGAGTTTGAGTGAAGAATGATTCGAGCATTCGGATGAGAATCGGACGGAACACGTATCGTTCTCTTCTCTGTGGAATGAGTTCTCCGTCTCCATTTGTCTCGAGACGAGATGATGGATCAGAGAGAAAGAACGAGAGTTTATTTGGGTGACGACGGCAATTCAGGTACCAGCAGTAGATGTTTTTGCGGCAACGGAGTGACAATTCACGGTGATTTCCATTCAGAAGTTTGGAAATGTACGGTTGGGAGACACCTGGAAACAATGAAAAGTTTGATAAAGTCAGCGAGAAATAAGGATTCATGGTACTAACCTGTCATCATAGCTACCGTAGTCTGTCTCAACGAGTACTGTGTAATGAATGTCTTCATATCGAGAATGCATGCTTCCTCTCCCTGTTGCATGAACTCTTCCAATTCATTTGGATCATCCAATGTTGTGATCTCTTTCATTGGTGTTCTCTGGCTTCTGATTGGTCGTGGAGCACTGGAACAGATTGGATGCTCGAAGATACATGGAGATGTGGAAGATGAAGATTCCTCTGATTTGATGTTGATAGCTGGCAGGCTGATTGGAGAAGGTACGGTTTGAATCGAGAGGTTTGTTGGAGTGGAGGAGGATGTTGAAGACGTCGACGTCGTCGGAGAAGACGTCAGATGTTGAACGAGCAGAGGACTGAACAAGGCGGCTGCTGACAACTTATTGTTGTTTTGGGGGCTGTTTGGATTCTGATTCTGAAGATTCTGAACGTCTTCAGCTTTTTGAATCATCGCATTCTGGAGGGTATTCTGAGTCTCAATCTTCTCCGGAACACTTAAATCACCGAATGCTTTCAGTACTTGATCAGATGAGATCCCTGTGATATGGAGCTTTCGAATCAATTCGAGTTGCTCCACTGTGAATAGCATGATCTGAAAATTGATTGGATGAGAGAATAAGAGAAGAAAAGTAATTAAGTGGAGAGGTATGCAAAAACAAATGAATAAATATAGTAACGTATCAAAAAAAGAAGGCGTAACACTAAAAAACAGAGAGTATAGTAAGTGTAAACATGATAAGAGCAAGATAAAGCAAACAAAATAATAGATCAAATTAAATAAAGGTATAATGCGCTTTTAATGTTACAGTATACCTCTCAATTTGCAGAACAGGGTGTCTTGAAGTGACGTGGATGGACTAGGAGTCTTATAGGTGAGCAAGGAAGAGAACATTGTATGAGGAGATGTCATGAAACTATCAAACTATATTCAAGAGAGAAGAGCAGAACCCAAAACAACACAACACAAAAAAATAAATAAGCAAGAAGTCTCGAATCGGAGAGAGGTGTGTATATGTGTGGTCTGGCAGATCGGTTCGGCTAGGGGCGGGGACCCCTGGGGGAGAGACGCAGAGGATAGATGTTTCTTCGACGACGGAGAAAAAAACGAGAGAGGCCTGGGGGGCGGGACTGAAAAGTGCAATGTTTACTCCCGATCTTTCTCTGAGGTCTCTTCACGATAGAATCTGCAGAAGACGGCTGGGAGGGATACGAGGTTAGTCAGATAGAACGAAGAGTTCGAGGAGAGGGCTTAGGCCACGCCCACAAATAGGTCAAAAAACTGTTGGAAGGGGCGGAGACTCGAATCAGGAGTGTTGGGGTGAAGGAAGAAAATATTAGCCACATATTAGCCATGAGCTCCAGAGCGGAAGAGAGGAAGAAGAGGAAAAATATTGAAAACTCTGAAGACAGGATAAATATTAAAAAAAAAAAAGAACTCGAATATGATAAAATGGAAATCTGTTTCACCAGTTGCACATATGACAAAGAGAGCTGATGACACATACTGTGATGTACATTTACGATCTCCAGTCGGCAGATCATGGAATAATAGATATGTCATGTTTTATAGTTATTTATGATCTTGGAGTACCAGAAGGTGAAATAAAGAGAATCAATAGAAAATGGGAAACAATAATATAATTTTTGATGGAAATCTCTTAGAAAATAAGATCTTTTAAATGAAAAAAGAGACTAGAGGGGCTGGAAGTCGAGCCAGGATGTCTAGAAGTGGTAGCCATGCATGGGCCCACGACAAGGGGGCATTGGAACCTGATGAAAGGAAAGTGGAAATATTTGAAATAGTCGGGAAAAATTATACGTAATTTAGATTAAAAAGAAATGAATGAATGTGTGTATATAAATAAATCCATAATATATCGTAAATGGATAGATAAGATTGTATATTAAAAGACCCAAAAAATCTAAAGAATAACTTTCCAAAAAAGGAAATGGAAACTTGTCGTAGCTGATTTCCTGAATGAAAAACTGAATAGAAAGTGTCATCAGAGTGCTTAACGCATAGCTACGAGAACTGATAAGAAGGGACGAAGTGAACTGAAATGGATGGGGGTCGTGACGTCCTTTTCTTCATGTTTGTTATATAGTCAGAGAGAGAGAAAGCATCAAAAAATTATCATTTCTTGTGATGACTACACCACACAGATGGTCAGGAATTATAGTGAAATTATGAAATTGTGTTTTACGTGGAAGACCCTAGGAAACAGAACATATTCTCAGATGTCATGGTAATCGGGTGATTTACAGCCGGTTGTAAAACGGTGCAGTCTGTGTGAGCAGTCATATGGTTTGAATTATTGATAATAGAACTCGATAGGTTTTTCAGATTATAGTAGGAAATGTATAAAGAAAATTTGATATGAAGTTTTGCTCCCGTAGGGGGAATTGACGAGCAAAAATGTAGCCAGCTCAGCGTCAAAACACCGGGAAGTTTGTGCATTTTGATTCCGCACTGTCTCAGGTTTTTTTGGACATCACTTTGAAGAGCTTCTAGAACTTCACCTCCAAATGTTTTCTAACTTGTATAAGTCACGCCAGCGCCTTTCGATCTAACACGCTCTCGGCATACAGACATAACTATAATCTTCAAAAAGTTCACCTCGTGTCAGTTTCCCAACTTCACATGCAGACAACAATTCCAAGTTTCAGACTTTCCATAGTTTCAACCCACTTACTAAACTTTCTTAAATTAAAGCACGCCTACGTCACCTCATCCTCGAAAAAGAGTACAGTCACACTTCTCAATTTCCCCTTTCGACAGTTCGCCTCGTCCTTCTCCCCCAATTTCACGAGAACTGCATATTATACTGATTCTGATTACATATTATCAACCGTTTTATCGCATAGTTGACAACGGTTTGATAATGTCACAAAATGATCAAACAAGCATACATTTCGAGTTGAAAGAAAGGTGAAGAACGAGTCGAACTTTTCAGATGTAGGCGAGAAAGAGGAGGAACAGTTTTTTGTAGTCACATAGAAGTTAGAGGACGAAACGTCCTTGTGTGCTCTTTTTTGGAAGTGTTATCAGGAATGAAACTGATCTAGAGAGAATTAGGGATACGGTAGTTCTCATGGGTACTGTAGTCCCCATCGAATCTTCTAGGTCTTCTATGGCTTATTACAATATGATTTTATGACTCTTCTACGTTGTCCCCACTTGCACCAACCGTGTCACCTCACTATTTTCCAAACTATAAGATTTCCATTGTCTCCATCTGGAGTCACAAATTTAATGAAGACTTGCAGCTGTGTTTTAGATTATCGAAGCACTGTTTCGTCCAGATGCCTGATAACTCTAGTAGGGCAATATGTATGTCATTTGCCAGAGATGGCAGGTCAAAACGACGAACTTGTTTCCAGGGAAATCGCGCCAGGCGCATGACTAATTGTGTTATTTTCCCCGGAGCCAAGTTAACACCGAACGGTCATTCCAGGTCAATGGAACTTCTATTGGGCAGGCATATGGGTAAAACAGCACTAAATGAATCACAGACACAGCTGTATGTGCTGGAAACAATGAGAAATGTTTGGAATTGCAGATGTCGCGTGCCCATTGGCAGATCAAATGGTTGGCAGAGTATGGTTTTTCGAGATCAAAAATTGAAAAAAAAAAGCAAATGGTACGGCATGGGAATAGGGAAAGTAGGATGTTGCTGAGTGAATGGTGATCACAACGGTGAGGGATTTCTACATTTCTGCGAAGAAATTCAATTTGAAGGTGTCCGAGATGGTTGAAATAACTCACACTTCCGGATTCTGAGATCAGGCATTCCGAGAAACTGTATTCAAGTTTACGCTAGACATTGTATAACGTTTCAGAATCTGCAAAAACCAGGAACGGTCCCGTATCGTTTTGCGAACTGAGGTCCATGAAATCGTGCCCGAAATCTGCTGCTCTAGATCTTTAACTTCCGAATTCGAAGATCCTTACCCTTACTTTCTCTTATCTATAGTTAGTTCTTATCATCGTCAGTTTATGATTCTATTTCATGAAAATCGTTTCCTTCAAACAACTCTGAGCTGCCTCGTGTAACCTTTTCTATTGTAACGATCTGTAATCTAATCTTCAAAATTCATCCATTCCTCCGTTAAACGTCATCCTAATTCCAAATCACAGTCTATATAATTTAACCTTGTACACTTAACTAACTTTTGCAAAATCTCGGTAGTTCTCTTCGCAACTTCCTTTTGTAACTTCTAGTCAAACCGTTTCTTTTCCCCACTAATCGACCAACACCGTCTAGACGACCCCCAGGGTTAACCTTCTCCGAAAAAATGCACTTTTAGCCATCGGCCGCCCATCTTCTTCCATCTTCCACTACACCGCTAACCAACGATTAATCGTAAAAACCGTTGATTTTGTCTCCGGTTGAAAAAGGAAGATGTTGAAAAATGCAGGGTCATTTCGAGAAGAAGATTTCATTTTAAGATACCAATATCTACTCAATTATCTGTTTTTGTCTCCGTAGAGATTGAATGAACTTTTTTGAACCGCACCGCATACCGTTCTTTTTTCTCTTCTTCGCCTTCTTTATTTCTTTTTTCTACACTTTTTAATCTGATCCATGCATCGAAACATCACACGGATCGACTGACTTTTTGGCAAGTTTTTGTGGAAGGGATATCCTGCATAGTTTAGTTCAACAAAGGTGTTTGGGTCGAGATCGGACGTGTAGGCCTCATAGGTCTAGAAAAATAATAGTGACCAGAAGAGCACCGTTTAAATATTAGTCTCCGTCTGATATTACTGAATTCAAAGATCTAGGAGAAAAATGAAGCAGGTTGAGCTACTAGACCGGTCACCTGTTGATCAGCTCTAATATGAAATTATTCATTACAAATACGACTAATTACAGTAAGTTCAGCTATGCTCTCAAAACTAGGATTGAAGCTGAAAGTGTGCATCAAAACTCACGAAGTCTTATGCTCAAAGAGTAGGGACGATGCTCTCTTCCATCTGCCCTCCCATCCCTTATGAATACTATTATGATCTCACTTCTTCTTCCTTTTTCTTCTTTTTCTTATCCAAAAAATGCTAGAAAAAACGAGACCGAAGATCCAATCTGCACTCTTCACCCGGTTTGAAACACTATCGTTTTGACGGACACTTAATCAAAAATGCATGCGGTCATATATATGGAACATGTGGAGAAAAAAGAGTGGAAGGGACCAAAAAGAGGCGAGAAAAGGTAAGACATGAATTTGATCGGTTATGCATGACTAGTAAGAGTGACAAGTAGATGAAATGAAAAGAATAGGAGGAGAGAAGGAAAAGAGTTTCAAATATATAAAAAAATGAAATTTTGAGATGAAGAAGGTGGAAAAAATGATTGTGATTGACAGGAGGGCAGAGAAGTATACTATAGATTCATGAAGGGGGAAAAGTGGAGAGAGGAATAGGGGAAATCGTTGGAAGCGGTTGGAGCTCAAAATTTCAGAGTTGGTGATGCTTTTGTCATTTCTGACAGTGTCATGAAGTCGAAACAACGCATTGTAATGCTTATAGGTCCGACTTGACGAAATCACAATTTCAACGGTCTTGACTCAAAAATGATTGGGTTACGGTAAGCTTATTAAGATTTAAGAACATAGAGTTTAACTAGAGTTTAACGGGGTTCTAGAAACAACAACTTACATTTCCATGAGAATCCTGGACCCAGTTTTCAGGCCAAGACTATCCCCAGGATGCCCTAATCCTGTACTTCTGAACCCCGTCCTTTCTCTTCGCAAAAATAATCTCAAACCGATTAAAACAGGGAAGAACTACTATTTTTCTAGGGCATACATTGGTATTGTTACAAAACTTTTGAGGTCGACTAGACTAAGAGTATACTGACACATATAAAGGACAAAAACCTCTTCTCTAAAAAAGGAAAAAAGGATGAGGAGCGTCTAGAGAAATTCGGAGAGGGGGGTCATTTTGACGGATGTTATGTTATGGGGTGGCTAAGAATCGGAATGAGGTGTCAAAAATGGGATGAAGATGTGGGTGAAATGGATGAGAGAAATTGGGGTCTCGGAGGGAGCTAGAGTTGAGTTTTTAGAAGTTTAGTACTTTTTTCGATTAGTGGGAAATTCTTAATTGGGTTACTGTAACTACGCCACTTTCCAGGTAATGTCGTTGAGATATATAGGTACTAACTATAGCAAAAGGGCATCTTTTACAAGTTTAGGTGTTTCCTTCAATGTGGATACAGTAATCCCTCTCTGATAAGGTAAATTCGATTTAGTTCGACCGATTGATTAGAGTGTTTTTATCGTAGTTCCAATGTGATAATCATACCTACACTTGCAACATTTAATCATTTCTCGACCCTCCTTTTTTCATTGCTGATTGGCCGTGACGTCGATACAGTAATCATTCTTCAGCTAACATCATCTTCTCCCCTCGTTTTCTTATTGTCTCACCCGCACGTCCCCGATTTAAAACAGAATAACACGCACCTTATGCCCTTTCAACATGCGTAAAATAATATCACATGATTAGGAGAAAAAGAAAGAAAACGAAGGGGTGTCCTTCAAGCGGTGACGATGTGTTCAACTTTTTTGCAGTCGGGTTTCGATGTTATGAGAAAAAAAGTGGAAGTGATGAGAAAGTTTAGTCTAGTCGCTTTGGTGTCTTCTTCGGGTATCCTGTAGATATTGTTGCTCCATGTTTGAGCCTATTTTAATAAAAACTGAGAACACAGGAATCCCCAGAAAACTGACTGGGGTACGGTACTTTATGTAAACTGTTGTATTACACAAATCGCGGACCGAGCTGCAAGAACCAGCTCTTCAGATTTCTCAAAAAAAAAGTTGTGAGGATGACCGTTTTGGGTCTTGCCACAAGATTACGGTAAGACCGTAACTTGAGTTGCACTTGTTATTCAAATTCTGAGTATTTGCTTAAGGATCTACAGAAATCTGTGGTTGAAAGTGAAGATCGGAAACCGGATATTCAGATAAGGTAGAACTCGGATTTTGATGTATAACCATCTGAGCCTATGAGCCGTTTTACTTTCTTCTATGTTTCAGTCTTTGAGTCTTCTATCCCGTTTTTATCTCAAATTTCCAGATCGGAACCCAGGATCACGAACAATCACCTTTGATAAGATCGCCATACTTTACCAAGTTTTGAACTTCGTTCTAGCCCTGTGCTCGATTCCTCATTCTACTTCCAATTAATATTACCGCCTACTACGCAAACCATTCGTATATTCTTCTTCCTTCTCAAGCACTTCTCTCCAATAGTTCATCATGTTCCCACCGTCTTCTTCCTTTCTCTCTCTCGTTTTTCAATAGTTTTTTCTTAATTGTTGTTGCATTCATTGAACAACACACATACATTCATTTCATTTCAAACACATTACATCGTATATACACCTCAAAAAGGCAGTAGAATTCAGGTCAAGTATGCAAGTAAGTTGCACTATTCCCTCCGATACAATCCTTCTTCGGATTCACGGAGAAGGGCGCCAGGCGCCTTCATTAAAGCCTCAGATATAGGCATAGTGAAGGAAAAAGAGAAAGGAGGAAAAGAGAGAATAGAATAGATAGAGAGAAAAAGGATGACCTTTCTCGGAACACATCAAGGAAATGGCTACTAGTGGTGTCGGGTGTTGCGCAAATTTGAAAATCGTGTCTCCCTTTTTTTGGAGGAAAAGTAGAAAAAGTGTCTGTTGGTCGGAATGAAAGGGATTGGTGTTTTGAACAACTTGAGATGACGTGACGAGTGGGTGGGGGTACTGTAGCACTTGGACTATCTGAGGGTTTCAGCATTCTTGCTTATTTGAAGATTACTGTGACTTCTGAAATCCGGAACCCATCGTTTTTATAAAAGCAGTAAACAAGGCTAAACAGTTTGCCGAAAACTTAAAGAACCATCTCTCTCCTCATTTTTCTCAAATAACAAGAAACAGAAAAAGGTCAAATCGAGATGAAACAATAGATTGAACATGTTCATTGTGTTCTATTAAACTATGTACCAGATATTACTGTAAGTTTAAACTAAGATTTTTGATATGATACAAGAGGAAGACAACTTATTTGTCCACGGGGAACGTAAACTAATGATATTGGGGAACAAACAATCACATTTTTAGTTATAGTTTTCACGGGGGATCGGAAATTTTGAACAGAGTTTTGAAGCGGTGGTTTCAGAAGCCTTGAATCAATTTTCAAGTTATCATGGAATCTCCCAGGCAAGGCTGTGTCGCACGGCAGGCCGCCGAGGCCTCGGATTGACCAAATGGGCTGAATTTTTGCACATCCTCTTATCTTCTGGTCCTCTACAAGGCCGCCTGAAGAAGTGAACATTTTCCATGGCTGGGAACGCCGATATACAATTGCCCCACGGCCCTTTTGACAGGCTTGCTCCCAGGTTGACAGTTCGAAAATCTCAGCATAGAATCCCAACCCTAACTTTACATCCTTCGTCACCCATTTATGTATATTCTCACCACCTGGAGATATAACAACATAGTATGTTGTGTATCGAGGATACTGTCTCGCCTGCAGCTGCATTATGTTTAGTTTCAACTTGTGTTGGCAGATGCTTTCGAGAAAAAACACGAGGGAATAAAAACACAGTTGAAAGGTCCATGAAGCAGGTGCCGTTTTGTAGCAGATGAACTCATGGAGAAGCCTGAACGTGGGTGTTCGAATTAACCGAAGGGGGCCCAATTATGATGATCAATGGTTCAAAACTCGCCGACCGAGTTCCTTGGCAAGTTTTGCACAGAGTAGATGCTCAACTCACAATCTTTGAGTAACTCCTCCTGTCATGAGCTGGTAGATTTTTCATTCTCGATTCCAATCGTCAAAAAGCGGTTTCAATTTTATGGATCATTTTTATAGATCACCTCGAAAATGCTCTTTTTCTTTTGTATCTGTACCAGGATGTTCTTTTTCCAGTCCAGTTCCCCTGAGCATTCAAATCCCTCCGTTTATCACCAGATCACAATGATCAAACGTCTCGTACGTGCCCACCCAGACTTTCCAAGTCGAGACATTTACGTCATAATATACCAATATCGTCTACCTTTCTACCCCCATCAAGATCTCATCACGAATTGCCAAAAGTCTACCAAAGTAACCGGTTAAGATAGTTTCTTGATATAAAGTTGATCTCGACCTTGTTCCAACATTATACCACGTGTTGATAATGTCTAAACTACTGATCCCAATGGATGTTCTTCCCAAGTGGTAGGTCGGATCAAACTACGATTTCCTTACTCTTAACCTATCGAAAATCATCCAAATCTGTATTGAATGTTTCATAATGTTTCCGGTAGGAGAGTGCCCTTATCCTGTAGTTTACCATCAAAACAGTTTCGTATTTCTTCCCCAAAAAGAAGAAGAAGAAGAAGTATATCTAATCGACCTTTTGAATTAGTAGATCAAATCAAAGAGAGAACCGTAAAGTAAGTAATCACTAGAAATGTCTTATTCCCACTGACCTCCCATCATTCTACTACAGTACACCTAATGATCTTTTTCCGAATGCGAAAAGTACAAGCTTGTTATGTGAAAATAGGGAGGAAACCTTATTTGGAACAAACCGATCAACAGTAATAATAGGGAGTGAAGAAACATTTGAAAAGGGATTTCCTAAATAAGAAATAAACAAAAAGAGAAAAAATCTGAAGAAGAAAAAGAGATAATGTCGATGTCTGGCAGGGAGGTAATCGGGAAAAGATGGGAGAGATGATGAAAAAGGAAAAGGAAAAAAGAAGAGGGAGGAGGGGTCACTTTGATGAATTCAGATGAATCATGAATACGAGAGAAGCTTCGAATAGGCATCTGAGTATTGGTAAACTTTGGAATGGTTTAGTTATCGGTTGTTACAGTTTTCTAGTTTCCTTCATCGGCGTCAACTACTGGGAAACTTTAGTAACTTCAGAGGTACTTCCTTCTATTCAAGTTAGAGTTGCCTCTGATCTACAGTCCTCGTTCAAAAAAGGGTTCATTTTTTGGCTCATTTTACCGAAAATCATGGATAACTAATAGAGTTCATAACTTTCAGAAAAAGAGATGGAAAGTTGAAGATATGAGGATTAAAACTGGAGCATTAAGATTCGAGGAAGTCCTGATGGACTCCGGGATCACAAAAATAAGAACTCAAGTGTGAAATCAAAATATGTTGGTGTATGTTGTTGTTGTTTTCGTTCTTATCTCTCACACCGAATTGCTCCTGCGGCTAGAGCCCAGTCATTAATCAATCCAAGGGTAGATCAAGGATATTGGTGTAGTCTGAGACACTATCAGTCGTGTTTTTCAGTACCGAGAAACATGGAAATTGTTCCGAAGATGAAAAGTTTGAGTTTCAGATCGAATTGTTCTGTTACAGGTGCATATTTATTAATTCTTTTCCCAGTTTAGTTTTCTAGGAACTTCCCGCAGTCAACATCATAACTCAGTATTCTCCCAATCTATCCTGAGTAGCTACTCAGCACATATACCCGATGACTAAAGAATTTTCATTTTCAGCGCTTCAAAATGAAATGAGACATCCACGGCAATCCGATTACCTTCAAATTTTCAAAATGTTTCCCTCTGTATCCCATCACTTTTTTCTTCGTCAGTACTAAATCATGGTTTCATGATAAATCAAAACCTTTATGTGGTTACTACTTTCTTCTATTTTCTTATCAATAATAAACCATGACATCTCGATTATATTTCGCTTCTCTATTTTATTTTTTCTCCGTTCTCTCTCACCACATTTCTCTTTTCTTTTTTCTTCTTCTCGAGTCATTTTCTCCTTTTTTTCGCCGCTTCGGAGGCATGGCGCGGCGCCGAAAAAAGGAGAAAAAAGAGATGTGAATACCTGTTCTTCTATGCCTTTTTTCTCGAAAATCAAACCGAATTTGTAACAAATTATGTGACCTTTTTAGTGACATCCAATAGGGTTCCACCTCTTCGACGTTATAGAATATAGCCACGTCATCATTTAGGTTCCTTGTGATCAATCGGACCACTCATCGAAACAAAATCAAACAATAAGTACTTATTAGTGGATAGTATTTGACTGCAAACTGGACATTTGGACATGTGGATACACCGACAGCCATGCATCAGGATCCTCGGCACTCCCAAAAACCCAGTCATACGGTATTTCTCCGACGACCATCCGTAAACGGAACGCATAATAAAACAATTTTGATTTCTGTTCTTCAATAGTTTTTTCGTCTAATCTCGTTCGTCTCCCATACCGAGTTTTTTCGCCGACACGACGTTTCGCGTTCGGTTTTTTCCTATTTCCTTTTTCGACCACTTTTGTACTTTTCGCCGGTGGTCGGCTGGCGCGACGCATTGAAAAAGAATACAGATAATCGGGTTTTTTTGTCCTATTTGTATGGGTGATCGGATGAAGATATATATGAAATAAAATGGGTTGGTGGGGGGAGAGAGGCAACATTTGAGATGAGAAGGGAACGATGTTCTCGAAGAACAGGTGTTGTCGTAGAAGAATAAGAAGGAAGGTGTAGGACAAAACGGGGTTTCAGAAAGGGTTTTTCACTTTTTCATCAAAAACTCCCAACAGTTCAACAAAACGGGGTTTCCAAATATACGGGCTCTTTTCATATACATATACATTTCAAGTTGAAATCCACTATTAAAACTTACATCAGAATATTACATCAGAAAAAACATGTGCGAATAACAAGTGCTAATAAAACTATGAACAAAATGAACAAAATGAGAGTATTAACGATAAGAATTATATCAATCAAGCTGGGAATCCGAAGTTTTTCTATCAATCCATTCCTTGTCAAGTAAACCGGAAGATGCTAATTTCTCTCGATTTGCGACAACTTGATTACAACATTTCGACAGGTATTGAGCAAGAACTTCTGGTCGATTGAGGGCAGCGACTTGATCGATTCTCTCGGAGACTTGTCTGAAAAACAATCGAATCGAAAAATTAAATGAATGTAGTGAAATAATACCTCAGAATATTTTGAATACGCACAGGTGCTCCCCTCACTTCCTCTTCATAATCGATTTTCGGTTCAGACGCATCGATATGATCTTGTAGACTGATATCCGGGTTTAATGATTCACTTTTCGACATTTCCAGGACATTCTTCAGGAAACTTAGCTTACTGAAAAACAAAATTTTTGTGAGCTGAACTTTTGAAGATTCTCAATATTATTCACAGTGCAATGTTCTTTCTTTCAGAATTCTCAACTTACTCGCTGTACTGAAATGGTTTTCCATGTCTTAAAAAGTCGATATTATATTGATCTCTCCGTCTCCGATACAATTGTTTCAGCATATGAACGTGCTGGATTGCACCCCATCCACCCAACTTCAATGAAATACTACACCATGCTTGTCTCATTGGTTGATGATATCCGAAATCCAAACAATTCAATTTATCCCAAATTGAAGGCTCTTCTCTCACTAAATCGAATAATTGACACGAGAATACATATATTTCTTGATGTTCCATCACTGATTCAAATGTTGGAGCTGGAATATATTTTCCCCGCTTTCGACGAAGAGGTGGCGGATTATTTTCAACAATCAGACCTTCTCCTGATTTTTCGTAGTCCTGAAAAATAAAAAAAATGGGATGAAATTATTTATATCATTTTAAAAAATTTTTCAGTTTTCAATGTTTTACAACAGTGAAAATTTTCAGAAATCAGCGAAAGTTCGGACAACGATATTCAAACAAGCTTACTGACCTGCAAAATAGTCAGAATAATTTTCTGATCCTCGTTAATCCATTTATGTCGCTGATGACACAAATAAACGAGCGTCTCCATTGTTGTTGCTCTGTGCGCACGGACCAACCAATCCAGTGGAAGACCCTGAATTTGAGAGTTGTGCGAAGGTGATAATTGTTCGAATATTTAATTTTACCTTTTCAATGAGCTCGTGTTTCTTTAACTGTTGAGCATCGTCTTCCGATGTCATTTTTGGAAAGAAAAAAATGAGAAAGTTTCCAAGGAGAGTTTGCAAAAGTGAATGAATTACACTGCGCGGCGAGACCCAAAGAAAGTTTGGGTGCTTGCGCTTTCTCGCGCAACCAATTGATGGGTACTGTAGAAGAAAGGAGCCAAATCTTTTCGCGAAAAAAAACTGAAAAAATATAGTTTCGGAGAAAAAAGTATTATTCTGGATGTTTCAATAATTTTTAATTTCAACCGACATGTTTTAATGCTTGAAAAATAAACTGCTGGATGAGAAAAATACAATTCGAAGCATACATAAAATCTGAAGAAAAAGTGAGCATGTACGATTAAAAATCAGCAACAAATCAAATAAAATAGTACATTTGCTTTAAAATCCTAATATTTCTTTTGCAAAGTTCTTCGAATCTCCATCTGGATACTTAATTTCCCATCAGACATACCGTAGTCAACTCATCTCTCCATCCACAGAATATTGAATCTGAATAGTCATTCACACGATTCGGATACCCTCAGACGTGAGTTTTTTCCTTCAGAGGATCCTTTGAACACGGTTTAAAGTTTCAGAAACTGTGTTGTAAAAAAGGAAACGCTGCGTTCTGTCAAAACATGATAATAATTTATGAATTAATGGAAAGTATTCAGAGGAAAATGAAGTTTCTTCTGAAATATTCTTACTTCAACTTCAAATTTCCATGATTGTTTTTATTATGTAGTTTCCCCCAGCGTTTATCTTCGTTTCTTTTCTCTATTTTTCTGAATTGTTACTCAATTTTCTTTCCAAAGATCGATCAAATTTCAACTTTAAAAAGAGAAAAAGAAAAAAGATCACACATATTTTCTCGGTGACAGATTGATATATCCGGAGAAGTAACCTGATAGGTCAAAAGCCGTCCGTCCGTCACTCGAAGAGATGAAGATGACATAGTGATATGCTTCTTCTTTTTATCGTTTTGTGGGTTTCACGTTTTTCAGTGTGGGTGTGAAAAAGAGGAGAAAAGAAAAGGGAAAAGAGATGATCGATGCAACAAATAGAAGATGAAGACAGGTTATGTAATCATGATATATCCTAGTCTCTTTCTCCTCTGATTATTTTGTTTTTAGTTTGAATAATTTGCATTTTCTGAAATTCGGCTCTATTTTCTATTGACATTAGAGCATGTTTGGTAAGATTGGAAATCCAGAAAATAAATTAATCTAAAAGATTCAGTAGAGCACACTTTTTGAGATTGTTTTTGTTGTTCAATAATTAGGTTTGGTTTTTATTGAAAGTATGTTTGAACACTACCATCTACATACTATCAGTAGTAATCAAAAGATGACTAATCCTATTAACTAAAATTAAACTGTCAAAACATGTTATTTTTAGGCTGGTATTTTTGTAGAAAAGTTTGATGAAAGTGACACTCCAACCTTACAAAGCTTTGAAAGATTACTGTAACTAGTCCTGAATAACTACCGTATCTTGAAACTACCGTATGTTGTCTTGTATGCTAGCTCTAACGTGAGTATATGGAAAAAGTGTTTTTCAGATTACTTCTTGATTACGTTCCAAATATTCTGCATGGTAAAAAGTTTTACTATATTTCAGTTTTAAGAAAACACCAGACTCATATTTGACCCTGAAATCCCTCTTTATCACACGAGTCTACTGAAAAGTAATCTCAAAACCAAATCAAATCCTCCTTCATCCAAGTTATCTACCTTTTTCCACGTGTAGATCAAATGAGCTCACGTTTTTCCTCTTCTTTCAGATAACCTCTAACTTTCTTTTCTCTCAGATCTTTGTCTTCTTGATTACTCTTTCTCTCTCCGGAAATCATTCCAGTTAACTGCTACAAGTGACGCTTTGACTGCAATTTATCCATTCGATTGAATGATGATCATACGATATATTAAGTTGTTATTGAGGAGGAAGAGATTGAAAAAAGACCTGGATCTCATCTCTTTCTTCCTCACTTCGAGAGGAGAAATGAGGCCAAACAAAAACAACGAACTAGACAGAAAAAAGGGGCAATCAGAGAGGGAAACAACGGGGGAAAGGGGAGGAATGAGTTGTTTTCTTTTCAGTCTTGATCTCAATTAATGCTCGATCTGATTCCTGAGTCAGATCTTTTTCTCTATTTTATAGAGTTTTAAGAATCACTAAGTAGATCAATTGCGTTTCTCACTGTACGGTAGAGCGTATATAAACTCGATTTGAAAATCGTGGATTTTGTTTTCATAATGTTTTTTTGTTTACTGTAGTCTTACTGTAGTCTTACTGTAGATTATTCAGTCTACTCTAATTGCTGAAAGAAGAAGACATTTCTAATGATGTGAATTCTATCGACTATCAAATTACTCATTCCAAATATTATTACTGTTTTCATGTACTTGTTTGCTCACTTTTATAGGTAGACACTTCCGTTGATTGTACTGTTTTTGCATAACATACTATGTGATAATGTAGGTGATTTCTTTTTTTAAATGACCACATTTTTGAAAGTTCCAGCATATACTGTTTCAGATCAAGAGTAACACTACGGATCAAAGTTTTCTCTGCTGAAACACTTGCTTCCTTTTCTGATGCCTCCCCTTGAGAAGGCACTTAACTAATGCGATTTCCGTATTATCTGAGTGTAATGAATATAAGTTGAAAACATTTAAGAACGTCATTCATTTGGTTAGTATACTAGGGTTCAAAGCACTAAAAATGATCAGTTTAGTAACTAGCTTCTAGCTTTAATTTGGGCTTTTGTGGACGTGAAAACATTGGATTCAGTATTTTTTTGCTCCATTTGATTTGAATTTTTGAGTATATTTAAACACTGGAAAGTACCTTAGGGAAACATACTGCCATATATCACTCTACAAGGTCGTGGCTCAACTGAAATGAAATTTTTTTCTGAAACTACGGAATTTCTAGTGTGGAAAGCGTTTATCATCCAATTCATACATCCCTTGCTTTGAGTTTTGCTAGAGCGTGATTTCAACCGTTTTAATGTGACAATGTTTCTATCTCTTCTAGGCAATAACAAGAATTTTTAGACATTTAACTCAAAAAATTTAGAAAAATGAATGTGAGATTGCATAACCATAACTTGCCCTTCTATTCTCCACAATACCTCATGTGAGGCCAAGGACAGATTGACGGCAGTGAAGTGGCAGAACATCGTAAAACAAGCGCATCAAAAAGAACATTTAAAAAGGAGGTATAAGGTATACTTGATTTGATTCGAGAAGACGAAAAAGATGATGAAGAAAAAGAGAAAGGAGAGACAAAGGAAAGTAAAAAGTTAGGAGAAGAGGAGAGAAGAAGTACTTTAGATATGATCTGCCATTTTGTACTTGACTTGATTTCAATTTTCTTGTGTTGAAGGAGATGGTTTGAATAGAAAATACTGTGACGTGAATCTTGAGTTGTCTAGCAACTGAAAATGGTTCGTTGAGAACCAAACCATAGAAACATTGTCACATTAAAACGGTTGAAATCACGCTCTAGCAAAACTCAAAGCAAGGGATGTATGAATTGGATGATAAACGCTTTCCACACTAGAAATTCCGTAGTTTCAGAAAAAAATTTCATTTCAGTTGAGCCACGACCTTGTAGAGTGATATATGGCAGTATGTTTCCCTAAGGTACTTTCCAGTGTTTAAATATACTCAAAAATTCAAATCAAATGGAGCAAAAAAATACTGAATCCAATGTTTTCACGTCCACAAAAGCCCAAATTAAAGCTAGAAGCTAGTTACTAAACTGATCATTTTTAGTGCTTTGAACCCTAGTATACTAACCAAATGAATGACGTTCTTAAATGTTTTCAACTTATATTCATTACACTCAGATAATACGGAAATCGCATTAGTTAAGTGCCTTCTCAAGGGAGGCATCAGAAAAGGAAGCAAGTGTTTCAGCAGAGAAAACTTTGATCCGTAGTGTTACTCTTGATCTGAAACAGTATATGCTGGAACTTTCAAAAATGTGGTCATTTAAAAAAAGAAATCACCTACATTATCACATAGTATGTTATGCAAAAACAGTACAATCAACGGAAGTGTCTACCTATAAAAGTGAGCAAACAAGTACATGAAAACAGTAATAATATTTGGAATGAGTAATTTGATAGTCGATAGAATTCACATCATTAGAAATGTCTTCTTCTTTCAGCAATTAGAGTAGACTGAATAATCTACAGTAAGACTACAGTAAGACTACAGTAAACAAAAAAACATTATGAAAACAAAATCCACGATTTTCAAATCGAGTTTATATACGCTCTACCGTACAGTGAGAAACGCAATTGATCTACTTAGTGATTCTTAAAACTCTATAAAATAGAGAAAAAGATCTGACTCAGGAATCAGATCGAGCATTAATTGAGATCAAGACTGAAAAGAAAACAACTCATTCCTCCCCTTTCCCCCGTTGTTTCCCTCTCTGATTGCCCCTTTTTTCTGTCTAGTTCGTTGTTTTTGTTTGGCCTCATTTCTCCTCTCGAAGTGAGGAAGAAAGAGATGAGATCCAGGTCTTTTTTCAATCTCTTCCTCCTCAATAACAACTTAATATATCGTATGATCATCATTCAATCGAATGGATAAATTGCAGTCAAAGCGTCACTTGTAGCAGTTAACTGGAATGATTTCCGGAGAGAGAAAGAGTAATCAAGAAGACAAAGATCTGAGAGAAAAGAAAGTTAGAGGTTATCTGAAAGAAGAGGAAAAACGTGAGCTCATTTGATCTACACGTGGAAAAAGGTAGATAACTTGGATGAAGGAGGATTTGATTTGGTTTTGAGATTACTTTTCAGTAGACTCGTGTGATAAAGAGGGATTTCAGGGTCAAATATGAGTCTGGTGTTTTCTTAAAACTGAAATATAGTAAAACTTTTTACCATGCAGAATATTTGGAACGTAATCAAGAAGTAATCTGAAAAACACTTTTTCCATATACTCACGTTAGAGCTAGCATACAAGACAACATACGGTAGTTTCAAGATACGGTAGTTATTCAGGACTAGTTACAGTAATCTTTCAAAGCTTTGTAAGGTTGGAGTGTCACTTTCATCAAACTTTTCTACAAAAATACCAGCCTAAAAATAACATGTTTTGACAGTTTAATTTTAGTTAATAGGATTAGTCATCTTTTGATTACTACTGATAGTATGTAGATGGTAGTGTTCAAACATACTTTCAATAAAAACCAAACCTAATTATTGAACAACAAAAACAATCTCAAAAAGTGTGCTCTACTGAATCTTTTAGATTAATTTATTTTCTGGATTTCCAATCTTACCAAACATGCTCTAATGTCAATAGAAAATAGAGCCGAATTTCAGAAAATGCAAATTATTCAAACTAAAAACAAAATAATCAGAGGAGAAAGAGACTAGGATATATCATGATTACATAACCTGTCTTCATCTTCTATTTGTTGCATCGATCATCTCTTTTCCCTTTTCTTTTCTCCTCTTTTTCACACCCACACTGAAAAACGTGAAACCCACAAAACGATAAAAAGAAGAAGCATATCACTATGTCATCTTCATCTCTTCGAGTGACGGACGGACGGCTTTTGACCTATCAGGTTACTTCTCCGGATATATCAATCTGTCACCGAGAAAATATGTGTGATCTTTTTTCTTTTTCTCTTTTTAAAGTTGAAATTTGATCGATCTTTGGAAAGAAAATTGAGTAACAATTCAGAAAAATAGAGAAAAGAAACGAAGATAAACGCTGGGGGAAACTACATAATAAAAACAATCATGGAAATTTGAAGTTGAAGTAAGAATATTTCAGAAGAAACTTCATTTTCCTCTGAATACTTTCCATTAATTCATAAATTATTATCATGTTTTGACAGAACGCAGCGTTTCCTTTTTTACAACACAGTTTCTGAAACTTTAAACCGTGTTCAAAGGATCCTCTGAAGGAAAAAACTCACGTCTGAGGGTATCCGAATCGTGTGAATGACTATTCAGATTCAATATTCTGTGGATGGAGAGATGAGTTGACTACGGTATGTCTGATGGGAAATTAAGTATCCAGATGGAGATTCGAAGAACTTTGCAAAAGAAATATTAGGATTTTAAAGCAAATGTACTATTTTATTTGATTTGTTGCTGATTTTTAATCGTACATGCTCACTTTTTCTTCAGATTTTATGTATGCTTCGAATTGTATTTTTCTCATCCAGCAGTTTATTTTTCAAGCATTAAAACATGTCGGTTGAAATTAAAAATTATTGAAACATCCAGAATAATACTTTTTTCTCCGAAACTATATTTTTTCAGTTTTTTTTCGCGAAAAGATTTGGCTCCTTTCTTCTACAGTACCCATCAATTGGTTGCGCGAGAAAGCGCAAGCACCCAAACTTTCTTTGGGTCTCGCCGCGCAGTGTAATTCATTCACTTTTGCAAACTCTCCTTGGAAACTTTCTCATTTTTTCTTTCCAAAAATGACATCGGAAGACGATGCTCAACAGTTAAAGAAACACGAGCTCATTGAAAAGGTAAAATTAAATATTCGAACAATTATCACCTTCGCACAACTCTCAAATTCAGGGTCTTCCACTGGATTGGTTGGTCCGTGCGCACAGAGCAACAACAATGGAGACGCTCGTTTATTTGTGTCATCAGCGACATAAATGGATTAACGAGGATCAGAAAATTATTCTGACTATTTTGCAGGTCAGTAAGCTTGTTTGAATATCGTTGTCCGAACTTTCGCTGATTTCTGAAAATTTTCACTGTTGTAAAACATTGAAAACTGAAAAATTTTTTAAAATGATATAAATAATTTCATCCCATTTTTTTATTTTTCAGGACTACGAAAAATCAGGAGAAGGTCTGATTGTTGAAAATAATCCGCCACCTCTTCGTCGAAAGCGGGGAAAATATATTCCAGCTCCAACATTTGAATCAGTGATGGAACATCAAGAAATATATGTATTCTCGTGTCAATTATTCGATTTAGTGAGAGAAGAGCCTTCAATTTGGGATAAATTGAATTGTTTGGATTTCGGATATCATCAACCAATGAGACAAGCATGGTGTAGTATTTCATTGAAGTTGGGTGGATGGGGTGCAATCCAGCACGTTCATATGCTGAAACAATTGTATCGGAGACGGAGAGATCAATATAATATCGACTTTTTAAGACATGGAAAACCATTTCAGTACAGCGAGTAAGTTGAGAATTCTGAAAGAAAGAACATTGCACTGTGAATAATATTGAGAATCTTCAAAAGTTCAGCTCACAAAAATTTTGTTTTTCAGTAAGCTAAGTTTCCTGAAGAATGTCCTGGAAATGTCGAAAAGTGAATCATTAAACCCGGATATCAGTCTACAAGATCATATCGATGCGTCTGAACCGAAAATCGATTATGAAGAGGAAGTGAGGGGAGCACCTGTGCGTATTCAAAATATTCTGAGGTATTATTTCACTACATTCATTTAATTTTTCGATTCGATTGTTTTTCAGACAAGTCTCCGAGAGAATCGATCAAGTCGCTGCCCTCAATCGACCAGAAGTTCTTGCTCAATACCTGTCGAAATGTTGTAATCAAGTTGTCGCAAATCGAGAGAAATTAGCATCTTCCGGTTTACTTGACAAGGAATGGATTGATAGAAAAACTTCGGATTCCCAGCTTGATTGATATAATTCTTATCGTTAATACTCTCATTTTGTTCATTTTGTTCATAGTTTTATTAGCACTTGTTATTCGCACATGTTTTTTCTGATGTAATATTCTGATGTAAGTTTTAATAGTGGATTTCAACTTGAAATGTATATGTATATGAAAAGAGCCCGTATATTTGGAAACCCCGTTTTGTTGAACTGTTGGGAGTTTTTGATGAAAAAGTGAAAAACCCTTTCTGAAACCCCGTTTTGTCCTACACCTTCCTTCTTATTCTTCTACGACAACACCTGTTCTTCGAGAACATCGTTCCCTTCTCATCTCAAATGTTGCCTCTCTCCCCCACCAACCCATTTTATTTCATATATATCTTCATCCGATCACCCATACAAATAGGACAAAAAAACCCGATTATCTGTATTCTTTTTCAATGCGTCGCGCCAGCCGACCACCGGCGAAAAGTACAAAAGTGGTCGAAAAAGGAAATAGGAAAAAACCGAACGCGAAACGTCGTGTCGGCGAAAAAACTCGGTATGGGAGACGAACGAGATTAGACGAAAAAACTATTGAAGAACAGAAATCAAAATTGTTTTATTATGCGTTCCGTTTACGGATGGTCGTCGGAGAAATACCGTATGACTGGGTTTTTGGGAGTGCCGAGGATCCTGATGCATGGCTGTCGGTGTATCCACATGTCCAAATGTCCAGTTACTACTTTCTTCTATTTTCTTATCAATAATAAACCATGACATCTCGATTATATTTCGCTTCTCTATTTTATTTTTTCTCCGTTCTCTCTCACCACATTTCTCTTTTCTTTTTTCTTCTTCTCGAGTCATTTTCTCCTTTTTTTCGCCGCTTCGGAGGCATGGCGCGGCGCCGAAAAAGGAGAAAAAGAGATGTGAATACCTGTTCTTCTATGCCTTTTTTCTCGAAAATCAAACCGAATTTGTAACAAATTATGTGACCTTTTTAGTGACATCCAATAGGGTTCCACCTCTTCGACGTTATAGAATATAGCCACGTCATCATTTAGGTTCCTTGTGATCAATCGGACCACTCATCGAAACAAAATCAAACAATAAGTACTTATTAGTGGATAGTATTTGACTGCAAACTGGACATTTGGACATGTGGATACACCGACAGCCATGCATCAGGATCCTCGGCACTCCCAAAAACCCAGTCATACGGTATTTCTCCGACGACCATCCGTAAACGGAACGCATAATAAAACAATTTTGATTTCTGTTCTTCAATAGTTTTTTCGTCTAATCTCGTTCGTCTCCCATACCGAGTTTTTTCGCCGACACGACGTTTCGCGTTCGGTTTTTTCCTATTTCCTTTTTCGACCACTTTTGTACTTTTCGCCGGTGGTCGGCTGGCGCGACGCATTGAAAAAGAATACAGATAATCGGGTTTTTTGTCCTATTTGTATGGGTGATCGGATGAAGATATATATGAAATAAAATGGGTTGGTGGGGGAGAGAGGCAACATTTGAGATGAGAAGGGAACGATGTTCTCGAAGAACAGGTGTTGTCGTAGAAGAATAAGAAGGAAGGTGTAGGACAAAACGGGGTTTCAGAAAGGGTTTTTCACTTTTTCATCAAAAACTCCCAACAGTTCAACAAAACGGGGTTTCCAAATATACGGGCTCTTTTCATATACATATACATTTCAAGTTGAAATCCACTATTAAAACTTACATCAGAATATTACATCAGAAAAAACATGTGCGAATAACAAGTGCTAATAAAACTATGAACAAAATGAACAAAATGAGAGTATTAACGATAAGAATTATATCAATCAAGCTGGGAATCCGAAGTTTTTCTATCAATCCATTCCTTGTCAAGTAAACCGGAAGATGCTAATTTCTCTCGATTTGCGACAACTTGATTACAACATTTCGACAGGTATTGAGCAAGAACTTCTGGTCGATTGAGGGCAGCGACTTGATCGATTCTCTCGGAGACTTGTCTGAAAAACAATCGAATCGAAAAATTAAATGAATGTAGTGAAATAATACCTCAGAATATTTTGAATACGCACAGGTGCTCCCCTCACTTCCTCTTCATAATCGATTTTCGGTTCAGACGCATCGATATGATCTTGTAGACTGATATCCGGGTTTAATGATTCACTTTTCGACATTTCCAGGACATTCTTCAGGAAACTTAGCTTACTGAAAAACAAAATTTTTGTGAGCTGAACTTTTGAAGATTCTCAATATTATTCACAGTGCAATGTTCTTTCTTTCAGAATTCTCAACTTACTCGCTGTACTGAAATGGTTTTCCATGTCTTAAAAAGTCGATATTATATTGATCTCTCCGTCTCCGATACAATTGTTTCAGCATATGAACGTGCTGGATTGCACCCCATCCACCCAACTTCAATGAAATACTACACCATGCTTGTCTCATTGGTTGATGATATCCGAAATCCAAACAATTCAATTTATCCCAAATTGAAGGCTCTTCTCTCACTAAATCGAATAATTGACACGAGAATACATATATTTCTTGATGTTCCATCACTGATTCAAATGTTGGAGCTGGAATATATTTTCCCCGCTTTCGACGAAGAGGTGGCGGATTATTTTCAACAATCAGACCTTCTCCTGATTTTTCGTAGTCCTGAAAAATAAAAAAAATGGGATGAAATTATTTATATCATTTTAAAAAATTTTTCAGTTTTCAATGTTTTACAACAGTGAAAATTTTCAGAAATCAGCGAAAGTTCGGACAACGATATTCAAACAAGCTTACTGACCTGCAAAATAGTCAGAATAATTTTCTGATCCTCGTTAATCCATTTATGTCGCTGATGACACAAATAAACGAGCGTCTCCATTGTTGTTGCTCTGTGCGCACGGACCAACCAATCCAGTGGAAGACCCTGAATTTGAGAGTTGTGCGAAGGTGATAATTGTTCGAATATTTAATTTTACCTTTTCAATGAGCTCGTGTTTCTTTAACTGTTGAGCATCGTCTTCCGATGTCATTTTTGGAAAGAAAAAATGAGAAAGTTTCCAAGGAGAGTTTGCAAAAGTGAATGAATTACACTGCGCGGCGAGACCCAAAGAAAGTTTGGGTGCTTGCGCTTTCTCGCGCAACCAATTGATGGGTACTGTAGAAGAAAGGAGCCAAATCTTTTCGCGAAAAAAAACTGAAAAAATATAGTTTCGGAGAAAAAAGTATTATTCTGGATGTTTCAATAATTTTTAATTTCAACCGACATGTTTTAATGCTTGAAAAATAAACTGCTGGATGAGAAAAATACAATTCGAAGCATACATAAAATCTGAAGAAAAAGTGAGCATGTACGATTAAAAATCAGCAACAAATCAAATAAAATAGTACATTTGCTTTAAAATCCTAATATTTCTTTTGCAAAGTTCTTCGAATCTCCATCTGGATACTTAATTTCCCATCAGACATACCGTAGTCAACTCATCTCTCCATCCACAGAATATTGAATCTGAATAGTCATTCACACGATTCGGATACCCTCAGACGTGAGTTTTTCCTTCAGAGGATCCTTTGAACACGGTTTAAAGTTTCAGAAACTGTGTTGTAAAAAAGGAAACGCTGCGTTCTGTCAAAACATGATAATAATTTATGAATTAATGGAAAGTATTCAGAGGAAAATGAAGTTTCTTCTGAAATATTCTTACTTCAACTTCAAATTTCCATGATTGTTTTTATTATGTAGTTTCCCCCAGCGTTTATCTTCGTTTCTTTTCTCTATTTTTCTGAATTGTTACTCAATTTTCTTTCCAAAGATCGATCAAATTTCAACTTTAAAAAGAGAAAAAGAAAAAAGATCACACATATTTTCTCGGTGACAGATTGATATATCCGGAGAAGTAACCTGATAGGTCAAAAGCCGTCCGTCCGTCACTCGAAGAGATGAAGATGACATAGTGATATGCTTCTTCTTTTTATCGTTTTGTGGGTTTCACGTTTTTCAGTGTGGGTGTGAAAAAGAGGAGAAAAGAAAAGGGAAAAGAGATGATCGATGCAACAAATAGAAGATGAAGACAGGTTATGTAATCATGATATATCCTAGTCTCTTTCTCCTCTGATTATTTTGTTTTTAGTTTGAATAATTTGCATTTTCTGAAATTCGGCTCTATTTTCTATTGACATTAGAGCATGTTTGGTAAGATTGGAAATCCAGAAAATAAATTAATCTAAAAGATTCAGTAGAGCACACTTTTTGAGATTGTTTTTGTTGTTCAATAATTAGGTTTGGTTTTTATTGAAAGTATGTTTGAACACTACCATCTACATACTATCAGTAGTAATCAAAAGATGACTAATCCTATTAACTAAAATTAAACTGTCAAAACATGTTATTTTTAGGCTGGTATTTTTGTAGAAAAGTTTGATGAAAGTGACACTCCAACCTTACAAAGCTTTGAAAGATTACTGTAACTAGTCCTGAATAACTACCGTATCTTGAAACTACCGTATGTTGTCTTGTATGCTAGCTCTAACGTGAGTATATGGAAAAAGTGTTTTTCAGATTACTTCTTGATTACGTTCCAAATATTCTGCATGGTAAAAAGTTTTACTATATTTCAGTTTTAAGAAAACACCAGACTCATATTTGACCCTGAAATCCCTCTTTATCACACGAGTCTACTGAAAAGTAATCTCAAAACCAAATCAAATCCTCCTTCATCCAAGTTATCTACCTTTTTCCACGTGTAGATCAAATGAGCTCACGTTTTTCCTCTTCTTTCAGATAACCTCTAACTTTCTTTTCTCTCAGATCTTTGTCTTCTTGATTACTCTTTCTCTCTCCGGAAATCATTCCAGTTAACTGCTACAAGTGACGCTTTGACTGCAATTTATCCATTCGATTGAATGATGATCATACGATATATTAAGTTGTTATTGAGGAGGAAGAGATTGAAAAAAGACCTGGATCTCATCTCTTTCTTCCTCACTTCGAGAGGAGAAATGAGGCCAAACAAAAACAACGAACTAGACAGAAAAAAGGGGCAATCAGAGAGGGAAACAACGGGGGAAAGGGGAGGAATGAGTTGTTTTCTTTTCAGTCTTGATCTCAATTAATGCTCGATCTGATTCCTGAGTCAGATCTTTTTCTCTATTTTATAGAGTTTTAAGAATCACTAAGTAGATCAATTGCGTTTCTCACTGTACGGTAGAGCGTATATAAACTCGATTTGAAAATCGTGGATTTTGTTTTCATAATGTTTTTTTGTTTACTGTAGTCTTACTGTAGTCTTACTGTAGATTATTCAGTCTACTCTAATTGCTGAAAGAAGAAGACATTTCTAATGATGTGAATTCTATCGACTATCAAATTACTCATTCCAAATATTATTACTGTTTTCATGTACTTGTTTGCTCACTTTTATAGGTAGACACTTCCGTTGATTGTACTGTTTTTGCATAACATACTATGTGATAATGTAGGTGATTTCTTTTTTTAAATGACCACATTTTTGAAAGTTCCAGCATATACTGTTTCAGATCAAGAGTAACACTACGGATCAAAGTTTTCTCTGCTGAAACACTTGCTTCCTTTTCTGATGCCTCCCCTTGAGAAGGCACTTAACTAATGCGATTTCCGTATTATCTGAGTGTAATGAATATAAGTTGAAAACATTTAAGAACGTCATTCATTTGGTTAGTATACTAGGGTTCAAAGCACTAAAAATGATATATACGGGTTCTTACAAATTCAAGGTTTCCTTTTCATGACTTCTGTGACTGTTCAATTGATTTTTTCCTTACTTCCAGCTTTTTGTTCTGTTTTGCACATTTTCACACACTTTGTTACTTTATTCTCTCTTAACCAATTCATAATTGTTACAATGAATCGTTTACTGTTGAATTCGCAATTGACTTGTTTCTGTTCAAAACGACGGTTACAACTGTTTTCATACCTTTTGTCTTTTCCAATCTCTAAGGCGTTTCCTAGAGAAAATTTTTAAATCTTATTATAACGAATTTTCAGCCGCGGAGTAATGGAGCAATCGTGTTCAAAACCTCAACCTCATTTCATCCATTCACACCATCCACGTCTCAATTCGCGTTCACATCCACATACTACAATTCGTGTCATTCAACCCACCGCTGCCTCGTTATCTCAACAAATTCCAATTCAAAACTTTATTTATTCTCAATATGCTGGTCCCGCTGGTCCATCATCTTCTGGAAACACCACATCAGCAATAATACGTGGCAATGGAATACCCACCACGTCAGCTGATTATCATGGAGCCACGTCATCAGAATATCATAATCGACCTGAAGCACTCTACCGTCGTAATGATCCGGCGAATCGGATGTATCGGATGAAAAAGAGACCTCCAGCACAGGTTTACCATTGTGTTCAATGCAATAAAAACATAAAATATCCGTCCAAAATAACGGAGCACATTCGGAAACACACAGGAGAAAAACCACACGTATGCGGAATATGTCATCAGAGTTTCAGTCAAGCACATACTCTGAAAACTCATATGCAACAGCACTCACATGAGAAACCATTCAAATGCTCGTTTTGTACTCTGGAATTTTTGGATTTGATGGAGAAAGATGAGCATGAGGAGGTGAGAATTCATTAGTATAGTATGAGAATTAACTGAAAAGCACTGTTTTCCTATTAAAAATTATTGTTGATTTCAGCAACACATGAACCACCCGGAAGCTCTGAATATTCATCAAGTCAATCGTTCTTCATTCATTCAAATCCAACAACAATCGAATAGAGGGCCGTCTATCCGAGATGTCGACGATGGAGTAGGTCAGATGTGTGGAATTTATGAATGTCCGGAAGAGTGTGGATTCCAAAGCTACGATGAGACAGATGTGATAGAACACATAGCAATGGGACATCATTCGTATGAAACTGTTTGTTGGGGTGATGAAGATGAGGGGCAGCTTGTCGAAGGAAATCAAGGAGATCCTGGTGTGAACGGGCAAGTTATAGGTGAACAGGTTGATGTGGAAACTGGTGCAGATCGGAATCAGGCGAAGATGAGTATGGTACCGGTGAGTAAAATTTGGAGTATGGGACAGGAACATATTTTTGATTTCAGGTTCAAAACGGAATGCTCGTTCAGAATTTCAATTCTACAGCCGTATCGACACAACAAATTTATGAATACTTTCCTCAAGAATTTGTGCCTGAAGTAGAAACTGAATCAATAATACACCAGCAAACTAGAAGAACATCTCCAGAAGTCGGAGACGGCAGCATTCCATGCACGTCATCTGGTTATCATTTCAATCATCAAGACCCCAATGTGATTCCGACGAATTCTGAATTCCCTACAACCTCTTCTGAAATACAGTCGAGGACGACGATTCTAGAGAATCAGATAATCTATGAAGGAGAGGAGATAGTGACGGCGAAAGTGATGAAACAAGATGTTGGTCAACATATTTATGGAAACATTATGATGCAACATTTGTGAGTTTCAATGAAAATTGCTGTAGAATGAAACAATGCATATTATTTCAGAGAAGAAGAAGAAATTGGAGGTGAAGAAGAATTGGTAGATGACGATGAAGAAGAACAAGAAAAAGTGCGCGTGATACTGAATCCAAACCCGCCAAAACGTGGAACGAAATCTCTCCGTGATCACCATGAAGCGACTGCTGCAATGACTGAAATGATCGTGGATGCTTCTACTCTGGAAATGGCTGCACCAAGTAGACACTTAAAACAAGGATATGGATTTGGAAAGAGAAATAGAGGAAAGAAAGCAGAGAATTTGGATTGGATAATTGATGCGGTGGCGAAGGGTGTGGATGTAAACGAAGCATCTCCACATGTCCGAAAGAAACCAACTCTCCATAAATGTGAATATTGTGGAAAAGTGGATAAATACCCGTCGAAAATCCGTGCCCATATGAGAACTCATACGGGTGAAAAACCATTTAAATGTGAGATATGTGGAATGGCATTCTCACAGAAGACACCAATGAGACTACATTTACGGAGACACTTCGATCAGAAACCATATGCATGTGAAGTTGATGGATGTAAAGAGAGTTTTGTGTCTGGTGCAATACTCAAATTACATTTCGAAAAGAAACATTTGAATAAGAAAAAGTGAGTTTGTTTTCAGAAAACATCTGTAAAAGATATGTTGTTTCAGATACGTATGCATACGTGGCTGTGGTCGTGTCTTTTCGAGTGCTTACAATCAGAGACATCACGAGAAGAAATGTTCTCAAAATACATATCTAACATGGGTGGAAGAAGCGAATCAAGTTGAACAAGGAGATGATGAAGAGTCGAATGGAGAATATCAGGAAGAAGAAGACGAGGAAGAGTACATGGATGCAATGGTAGAGTTTATTTGGAAGAAAATCCGTAAAAACAAAAAACTTATTACAGATGGATCCACAAATTGTTCAGCAAAACCAAATCGAAGAGCAGCATTTTGTTGAGGAACCAGTATTCTTGCATCCGTAATTCGAATCTTCTTTCTTCCCTTCTTACTCATTTTTTTCATGAATAATTGTCATTTCTGAGCTTTTTAGTACCCAATCTCATTTTTTTTCACTGTCAATCAAGTTTGGTTTTTATATTCTTGTTACCTTACATAATTCGTGCTGTTGAAATACATCTTGTTATAGTTAAAGTCTCTCGATCTACATTTAAAACAACAAACAAGCAAGTATCAAAAAGACATTGTTTTGAGCAAAAAATTAATAAAACAACTGTAAAAATGACTAGAATATCGCAAACACGCTCAATTGGCAATTTTTTTTGCACATTAGGGCGCATTTGCATTGAGCTGAAAAGATACACGTGGCAACAATAAAAGTTTCGAAAAGAAAGAAAAATTCTCCAGAATTCGGAGAAAAAAGAAGAAAGGGGCGGAGTCTGAGGAAGCGGATAAGGCGAGATATCCTGAGATGAAGGATGAGAAAAAAGAATTTCAGAAACAAAAAAAAACTGGAAAAGAGAGGTCATGAAGCTCGAAGAATTGAAACGGAAATGGAGAGGAAAAAAATGAAATTGTAGGTCAAACATGGATTGTAACTACGCTCTTATGAGAAAATATTTTCAGCAGAGCGCAGCGTGAAGATTTGACCTACAAAGATATATACAACAATTGAGGGGTACACAGAGAAAAAAAAACAAGAAAACAATTAGAAGACACCGTAATTTTTGGTTGTTTGTGCAACCCGTTTCAAGTCATTTGCCAACTCATCAACTTCTCGTGGATCGACACGATGACCGTGGTCTGATCTCGTCACAGAACGAATGGATCGAGTGGATTTTGTCTGGAAATTAAAAAGATATATTTGAAGCGTGAATTTGAAAACTATGTACCCTCTGCATGCTGTTATACTCGGACGTCGGCCTAGTTGGAGGCCTATTCTGTGACGTTGTCGGCCGTTCTCCGGTGAGCCATTCGTGTTTCATGGCTCCAGATGCGCTGAGTCTCTCAGCTGAATTTGTGTTCAATAGAGAGTCTACAAACTGCTTGGCCAATTCCGATCCAGACCAAAACTGAAAATAAAAAATTATCGAGGTGTACTGAGAATTGAACCAGGGACCATGCACATAATGTCTTAACATCGCCAGGAATACAAAGCCCTTTTTTCAAATATAAAATGTTTTACTTACCTGTGGATAATAAACGTAATTAGCCGTAATAATATGTGTATACAATCGACTTCTACAATCATCATCGAACGGCATTATTCCGGACATGAGGATATAGGCAATTACTCCGACTGCCCACATGTCGACCTGCAATATAAATGAGATAATTGTGAATTGATCTGGAAACTATCAGAAGAGACACTTACCTTCTGTGTATACGGTACTCTTAACAATAGTTCTGGTGCAATATACTCTGGAGTTCCACACGTCTCCGTCATTGTTTCATTTGGTTTTGTGGCTTGATACGCCAATCCGAAGTCTGTGATGAGGAGACGGGCTTCTGGACGAGCGTCCGAATATAGCAAGTTTTCTGGTTTTAGATCTGGAAAGAAATCTATTGGGTTACTGTAGAGCCTAGGGTTCAGAATCGAAAATGGGCGGAATTGAGTTTTGGAAAACGGAAGTCGTATCAAGATGGTGGAATTTTTGATGTTTCGAATCCGGAATAAAGATCATTGTAACCATAAATATCAATTTTGATACTAGCTTTCTACCATTTTTTCTTCCAAATTTTGTTCTGATTCCGATGTCTGGAAATCTTCTCATGTGTATCCATATCTATCGGTCCACACGACCAGAGAATTTCAAATGAATTTTCTGTCTCAAGAATTAGTGGCTGCTTTGAAAAGTTTGGAAAAAGTTCAAATTCTTTCTAACTTTTTGGCTATTTCATAGATCAGAAATTCTCTAGAAACATTTTTCGATTTCTAGACCTATCCCTTTCAACTTTTCTCCAGACTTCCGCTTATAAAAACTTCACTTCCGTTCCACTCCATTCTTCTGTCTATCCCTTCCAACATCCGGATGTCTCCCCTTATCTCAAAACCCTCCTCTTACCTCTGTGTGTAACCCGAATCGAATGTAGATACGTTAAACCGGTAAGCAACATTTTAAGTGCATTTCTCGCTTCTTCTTCCGAATATCTTCCTTTTGCAACAACCCGATCATACATTTCACCGCCACTTGCCATTTGCATTACAATGAATAATTTGGATGAGGATTTGAAGACCTGTAACAGAAAGGGCTTATAAGACGTCTGTCTGTGTATAGAGGATAGAAAAACAGATGCACAGACAGACCAGAAAACCAACTAACCTCTTCCAGCCGAATAACAAATGGATGTGATAACCGACTCAATATATTCAGCTCATTATTAACTGCTCCACAGTCTCCATTGACCACTTTCACTGCGAAATACTTGCGTGTGACTCGATGTTGAACACGTAATACTTGAGAGAATGATCCTTTTCCGACAACTGCCAAAACTTCATATTTACAGACAAGGCGACTGTCGAATCTCATTGCTGGACGATCACGGAGAACTGCACATTCTCCGAGGGGCATCTCGCCGCCGTGCTGGAAATTTATTCGGTGAAGGTGTTGGATTTTGAAAAAAGCAATCAGTTCTATTTGAAGTTTCAATCAAACCTTATTTTGTTCAGTAGAGCGCAATTTCATCGTCATGAGAATCAATTTTCTCAATTGCAGAGGTTTTCTGCACGATACCGTACCACGGTTGCCTTGTATTTTCTCACATTTTTAATGAATTTCCAAACCAAAAAATTCAAAAAAACTCACCGGTGGTGGGCATGTCTGTGCCAATGCATGTGGATCAATATGTGCTTTATGAAATAAATTTGAAAAGAAACTGGTTCCCGATGAGCCAACGGCCGAACCACTCTGCTTTTGAGAGCAGTTGCCCATTTGGGGTGGCTGAAAAATGTTGAAATTAGAAGCTGAAATTTCAAGAAATCTCAAAAACATTCAAAACAAAAGTGCCACCTTTCAAAGTTGTCACAAATAAAAAAGAGAATCATCAAAGAAAAAAACAAAAATAAACGAGAGAAAAGAATGACGAATAGGTGTCTGGGGGGATAGGAAGGTGACAAAAGAAGGACATTTTTTGAGAAAGGAACTCACATTTTTCGGAAAACTTCAGTTCAGGGAGGGCAAAGAAACTAAAACGGAGAGTTTGTAAAACTCCCCGGAGAGAAGAAAAAAGGAACTTTTGGAACTTTTAGACAAAAAATGACTGAAAAAATGGAAGATTAATCGGTGGACAGAGGAGGAAATAGGGAAGATTTGAAGGTGTTTGAAATGGAAAAGAGGAAAAAATCAGCAGAAGTTCTGGGGACTGTGTGTCTGCAAGACCGGATGTCCTGGGATTCACTTTTTGTCTGTCTGTCTGTTGGTAGGTTTCTCCGAATGTCTGAATCTAAATGAAATTTCAGAAAACTCAAAGCCCCAGGATCCAGTCTCAGATCAACCACTTTCCATTATTGTAAAACAGAAACTAGGAGAAATGAGGAATATTCAGATCCAGTTCAGATACTTCTCGTTTTTTGATTTTCCCAATTTCCGATTCCCAAATCTGAGAATTCAGAATCCCGAAACTGTATCCAACCATTCCAAAACGTAGACAAAAGAGGTTAAAATAGTAAAAGTGGTAAAGTTTATTCTAAACGTATTCTCCATCTTGAATTCAACCTCTTCTTCTTCTTTCTCTTCTTCTACTTCTGTATACATGAATGAGAGACAATAGAAGATGAAGAGACGCAGACGAAAAGGGTGTGGTCATGAACAACCGGGGAAACGGATAAATAGTATAGAAAAGAGAGAGAATTAGACATAGAGAAAATGAAAAAGGGAAGAAAGTGGAACCATGGCCACTCCCAAAAAAAGTGAAAAATTTGGTTGAGAAGGGGAAATGGGTAGCGAATATTTTACGCATTTTTGCGTTTTTGCCACCTACATATAAACTGAAAGGTCACTTACATATTGACACATAGAAAACAAGTGAGAGAAGTCAGGTAGGCAAAGAGAATCTGGGAAAAGGGTCAGAAGAAAGAAATGTGGGGATTCTGAAGCTTTGGAGACGCATAGACTTGTATCAATGTTTTGAAATGAGAAGGGAGTTGAAGTTACATCTAGATGCATCTAGAATTCGGTATAACTTTGAAATAATGACAGATCATGTGACGATCTCGAAGTCAACACGAAGAAACCTGGAATTCAGATTCACAGACCGACAATTATCTATGTATGACATCTACTGATCTACAAAACTGAACCGTTTGTGTTCAAAGTGTGTGGAAATTACTGTGCTCGAAAATACAGAAATCTGAATATAATCATCCCAAGAACTTGATAAAAAAGAAGGTAGCGACTCTCAGAAGCATTATTTTTCGTCATTGGTTTCCGAATAGCTGCGGGTTCAAAGGCCCATAGATGGTCTCGCCAAGAGAATAACAATAATCTATGCACTTTTAAACAAAACCGGTAGCTATTTGCGTTCTGATAGAATACAACTCTATGTTTTGATCTACGAGTTCTACGTGCCATCCTCCAACTCGTACAAGTAAGAATCCAAGTAGAAAATAAGTAAGAAAATCAACGGAAACCAGTGTTATTGAAATAAATAATTGCAGTAAGTAGAATTGCAAAATAAGAGTTTTCAAAACACAAATTGACCACTCTCTCTCTTTTTTTTCATTCAGAAAGGGCTATTCAAAAGAAAGAGAAAAATAAATACATTACGATGTCCATTGAACAATAGATGTGCTCTTTTCTCCATTTGAATTGGGTCATTTTTTCGAAATGGAATGGGGTTCCGACGGGCCATTTTGACATTTCCCAAGGAGATTTTCAAAAAAAAAAGATGAGTATAATTAGAAGTAAATGAGCGTCTTTCGAGGAGCATGGGAAAAAAGCAAAAAGGGGGCGGGGCTTATTTTCTTGCTCTTCCGATCTTGAATGTGGGTGGGCTATGCAGAAAGTCAAGAAACAGGGTCTGGGGCACCTTAGGAGCGTTTCAAAGTGTCAAATTTCGATGGGATAAGGATAAAAGACTAAAGCTTAACGAGCATCAGCAAACTGATCTCTGCCGAGTGGCTGGCGCGACTTGAACGCGTTTACCCGAAACAATTCGGCAAAATTCATTTCGTTCTAATCTATTTGGTCATCGAATGATACTTTCATTGATAACTGTGACCCTGTTCTTATAAGTTTTTCTATTTTTAGCTTCTATTTCGATTCATTAAATTTTCTTATCAAGAAATTCAAGAACTTGTCCGAAAATAGCACCGAAATTCGTGGGAATGTGCACGCGGAGCAATTAATTATTTATAGTTTTCTAGTTCGAAATGTTGCATATTTCCATTGAAAATTTTTGTGATCTACAGTACTCTTATTATGGCTAGCGGAAACAAAAATGACACGTTTGTGATTTTTGAGGTTGAAGCTGGGAGGGAGGTGGTGGTTTACAAGACATCGGAGACATGAGAGATCCCGTTTGGAATGACGTAATTTCCAATGGAAAGCACTCAAAATAGAACTGTAGTAGTCGAGGATTTTTAGGAGTTTTTTTGCAGAAGAGAAAGATAGAGAGATTTAGAGAAAAAGAGAGAATCTGGGAGGCTAACACCAAGACAGAACGGTCAATTCAAGAGACACGTGGTGGGGGTTCGGAAGGGTAAGACACGGAAAAAATAGTTTTGGGTAAGCAAAAAAGTGGTTATTGGTGGCTGGAGAGTTCTCGAAATAGCTCAGAAATTTTCACGCTCGATGTGACTTATTTGTCTGATTCCTGAATACAGTTTTAGCAAAATAAAAGTATCAAAAGCAGTTCCTGAAGAGAAAAATTGAGAAAAGAGCAAAGTATGAGGGTGTGTATTAACACGGCATGCTTCTTACAACCGCGCTCTACCGAAATCGAAGAACATTTTGTGCGAAATTGAGAGAGTTAGAGAAAAAGAGGCATTTTTCAAGGGGTTTTCGGTGGAGCGCAGTTGTAAGAACTGTGCCAAGCTAATAACAAATAATGTAAGGAAGAAAAAATTCGAATGGGTATTCCTTGTCTATATCCTGGAAAAAACTTTGAAACTCGGCTTTCTAGAACTGTGGTACGCGGTACGAACCTGCTAAAGTTCAGGTTTTTTTAGTTTCAGAACTTTTTTCTTTCAACAGTTTGCATTAATTGGTTTGAAACCATAAAAGTCTGATTCTTCGAATGACAAAATGTTTGATAAAAGGTTTTCGTCTTTCAGCTTTCTTTTTTCAACTGTTGAGACTACTATTGAAACAACAATAACCTCTCCAAAAGGACAACAAATGCCAAGATAAACGAAACCTAGAAAAGTGTAAATGAGGTATTAAACGATGAAGTGGTTGAATGTTTAAACAAGGATACATGTTGTACTTGCTAATTGCCAATGAATTTAATGGACTCTCCTGTCTCTAATTCCTCTTACAACATACACAGATAGTACACGAAAAAAAACGTGTTTGATCAAGGAAAAGACAAGAATGAAACAGTAGAAAATGAAAAGAAAAAAGGGAAGCAGCTCAAACAGATCACTCTTCTTTTTTTGTTTCGGGAGAGAAGGAGAGCATACATACACGTGTTGCGGAGGAGTGATTCTCAAGATGTTCCGAACGAAATGATTATGACTAATTGGGTGTCTGGAGACTGGATCACTTACATACATCATTGTTCAAGTGATACCCCAATAGAAAAAAAGTGACCGACTCTTGAAACAATCATCTCGAAAGTATTGGCATTGAGACTGGTTGATCTTTTAAACAGCTCTGGGATTACGGTCAGGGAAAAGAATTATGACGAGTCAAAAAGATAAAAATGGTTGAGATTTCCGGAAAAATATTGGGATCCGATGTTTTGAAAAAAGATAATTTATAGCAGCTTCTTGAAAGTTTCAAGGTTGTTAAGTTTCTGAAAAAGACCCGTCTTTCTAAGCTGGTCGAGATACGCATACATTTGTTTGGTGCTGTTCTATTAGAAGGTTTAAGTAGAATTTTTGGTTACATGTGCTAGATAAAACTAAAATCAGAAAAAGAAACTCTAGCAATTATAACCACTGATCTGAGGTTTCTTATCATAACAATTCTAGAAATCTAGGGATCAAATCTTGTGACAGTTTCAGAATTTCAAACCTCGAAGTTATTTGATCTCTTTCTGAGTATTAAACCGTGTTATAATTAAGTCATGCAGGCTTTCAAAATTACGAGACAGTTTCCAGTTCAAAAAAAAGAAGGTATTAGAATTCAGATGAATAGAACTTTGGGAACGGAAGAAGAAAGCATTAGCACAGAACATATCAAAATTTGGTTTATGGTGACTGAGACATTTTGTATAAATTTCAATCTAGTGGCGGACTTCCCAACAGTTTTAAGCAAATTTCAAACTGCCTATTAACTATTTTTTCATGAGTTCAAAAACATAATACGGGATGTGCTTACGGTAGCTAGATAGTTTCATTTGGGATCAGTTTTCTATGTTTCCTGAAGTCTAAAAACTGTGAAATAATTGCGAAACGACTTGACAACTTATCAAAAACAGTTTCAAATAACAGTGAAGACTCTAATTTAGGAGTATAAACCATTCTACCTGATTTAATAAAAATCTCCATTTAAAACCAATGAAAATTCGAAAAAACCAAAAAATCAAAGCAAATGATTTGATATAATCAGTGGAGATACTGGGGGAGAGATACAAAGAATGAAAAGAAACAGAGATGAAAAGGGAACGGAATGAAAGTGATCAACGAGCCCTTCTCTCTGTCCCCAAGTGGCTCCGAGTGGGGGTGAAAATGCAACACCTGGTCCCCCCTTCTCCCCGAGTATCCGGGTACCCCGAGGGGCGAAAAATGAATAATAGGTGTATGAGATATGGATGACAAGTGTGGAAGGGAGGAGGAGAAATGGAGTTTCTTCAAGGAGCCAGGAGCACGAATTGTGACATTACAGCCTGCGAAGATTGGCACAAAGAGAGACAGAGAGAGAGAGAGAGAGAGAGAGAGAGAGAGAGAGAGAGAGAGAGAAATCTCACTCCCGGGAGAGCCTAAAGACATCATGTGAAACGGTGAGCATCCTTCTTCCCCATAGGTTCTCTCTGCTCCTTTAACCCGAAATTTCGAGTGGCTCTGACAAATATTGTATTCATTCTCTCTTTCTCCATCTTCTTTTTCGCCCCGAAACTTCCTTTGTTTCGTTGTGAAAAAGAGCATAAAACTGTATGAGATGAACGGGAGAAATTTAAATAAAGGGATGAAAATTGGTCAAATGTCAAATGTATTTCTGAAAAAAAAGTTTTTGTAAGTGGAATCTACTGAACCTAGTATAGTAGACCCGTGAGAAATAAAAAAACTGAAAAAGAAATAACTTTTCTTGATTTCAATCGGAAATACCGTATCTTGCTAATTAGCGGTTGGAACTGTAAGAACTATGCGCCACCAAGTCTGAAAAAGCATATATGAGAAGCGAAAAAATATCAAAATGGGATCGCCGAGTTGAGGTAGTACACGGTTGCTATGGTCATAGTTCTGATCTACATTCAGATTTTTCAGTTGGACGTTGGGCTAAAAATGTACAGATTTCTGATTAAACTAGACCATTGGGATTCAAAATTTCAAAAACTCGTTTCAGAATAAGCTGAAATTTTTTTAACGGACAAGGTTATACCAAGACTTTTGTTTTTTTTTTAAACCATCTTGAAGCTTCGGAATCTGCAGTCTTTTACGTCAGACGACATTTGATGTGATTGAACTTCCTTCCCGTTTTCCGGAAGTTCTACATGTCCTGAATCTATTTTAAGATCCTTCAACCAATATTGTGTAATTCGATAAATTCTCCCACTATCCTCATCCATCATAACCTTTTCCCTCACTCAGCTGACCAACGAATTCCACTGATTCATGTATCTCTTCTTCTTCTTCTTGTTTCTCTGATTCTGAATTTGAGAGAGATATATCAATTGATGTGTGTAACTATGTCCCTTCGACATACACACATGTTTCATCTTTTTGATTGAAGAGATTGATTGCAATTTTATTGCGTAGCCACAGGGAGACAATGTTGCAGAGAGGGGAGAAGAGAGAGGAGCTAGAGTTGGATTTATTTCTTTTTCAGAAAAATTAGGAAGACGAACTCAACTCTCATGACATCCGCAAACTGTTTTCTGGATTGAATCGAACGCTTTTTCCAATTTTCAGAGCTCGGTCATTCCTTTCGACCAAGTTGTAAGAAAAAGTTACCAGAGCAGATTCCGAAGCTTCAAGATGGTTTAAAAAAAAAACAAAAGTCTTGGTATAACCTTGTCCGTTAAAAAAATTTCAGCTTATTCTGAAACGAGTTTTTGAAATTTTGAATCCCAATGGTCTAGTTTAATCAGAAATCTGTACATTTTTAGCCCAACGTCCAACTGAAAAATCTGAATGTAGATCAGAACTATGACCATAGCAACCGTGTACTACCTCAACTCGGCGATCCCATTTTGATATTTTTTCGCTTCTCATATATGCTTTTTCAGACTTGGTGGCGCATAGTTCTTACAGTTCCAACCGCTAATTAGCAAGATACGGTATTTCCGATTGAAATCAAGAAAAGTTATTTCTTTTTCAGTTTTTTTATTTCTCACGGGTCTACTATACTAGGTTCAGTAGATTCCACTTACAAAAACTTTTTTTTCAGAAATACATTTGACATTTGACCAATTTTCATCCCTTTATTTAAATTTCTCCCGTTCATCTCATACAGTTTTATGCTCTTTTTCACAACGAAACAAAGGAAGTTTCGGGGCGAAAAAGAAGATGGAGAAAGAGAGAATGAATACAATATTTGTCAGAGCCACTCGAAATTTCGGGTTAAAGGAGCAGAGAGAACCTATGGGGAAGAAGGATGCTCACCGTTTCACATGATGTCTTTAGGCTCTCCCGGGAGTGAGATTTCTCTCTCTCTCTCTCTCTCTCTCTCTCTCTCTCTCTCTCTCTCCTGTCTCTCTTTGTGCCAATCTTCGCAGGCTGTAATGTCACAATTCGTGCTCCTGGCTCCTTGAAGAAACTCCATTTCTCCTCCTCCCTTCCACACTTGTCATCCATATCTCATACACCTATTATTCATTTTTCGCCCCTCGGGGTACCCGGATACTCGGGGAGAAGGGGGACCAGGTGTTGCATTTTCACCCCCACTCGGAGCCACTTGGGGACAGAGAGAAGGGCTCGTTGATCACTTTCATTCCGTTCCCTTTTCATCTCTGTTTCTTTTCATTCTTTGTATCTCTCCCCCAGTATCTCCACTGATTATATCAAATCATTTGCTTTGATTTTTTGGTTTTTTCGAATTTTCATTGGTTTTAAATGGAGATTTTTATTAAATCAGGTAGAATGGTTTATACTCCTAAATTAGAGTCTTCACTGTTATTTGAAACTGTTTTTGATAAGTTGTCAAGTCGTTTCGCAATTATTTCACAGTTTTTAGACTTCAGGAAACATAGAAAACTGATCCCAAATGAAACTATCTAGCTACCGTAAGCACATCCCGTATTATGTTTTTGAACTCATGAAAAAATAGTTAATAGGCAGTTTGAAATTTGCTTAAAACTGTTGGGAAGTCCGCCACTAGATTGAAATTTATACAAAATGTCTCAGTCACCATAAACCAAATTTTGATATGTTCTGTGCTAATGCTTTCTTCTTCCGTTCCCAAAGTTCTATTCATCTGAATTCTAATACCTTCTTTTTTTTGAACTGGAAACTGTCTCGTAATTTTGAAAGCCTGCATGACTTAATTATAACACGGTTTAATACTCAGAAAGAGATCAAATAACTTCGAGGTTTGAAATTCTGAAACTGTCACAAGATTTGATCCCTAGATTTCTAGAATTGTTATGATAAGAAACCTCAGATCAGTGGTTATAATTGCTAGAGTTTCTTTTTCTGATTTTAGTTTTATCTAGCACATGTAACCAAAAATTCTACTTAAACCTTCTAATAGAACAGCACCAAACAAATGTATGCGTATCTCGACCAGCTTAGAAAGACGGGTCTTTTTCAGAAACTTAACAACCTTGAAACTTTCAAGAAGCTGCTATAAATTATCTTTTTTCAAAACATCGGATCCCAATATTTTTCCGGAAATCTCAACCATTTTTATCTTTTTGACTCGTCATAATTCTTTTCCCTGACCGTAATCCCAGAGCTGTTTAAAAGATCAACCAGTCTCAATGCCAATACTTTCGAGATGATTGTTTCAAGAGTCGGTCACTTTTTTTCTATTGGGGTATCACTTGAACAATGATGTATGTAAGTGATCCAGTCTCCAGACACCCAATTAGTCATAATCATTTCGTTCGGAACATCTTGAGAATCACTCCTCCGCAACACGTGTATGTATGCTCTCCTTCTCTCCCGAAACAAAAAAAGAAGAGTGATCTGTTTGAGCTGCTTCCCTTTTTTCTTTTCATTTTCTACTGTTTCATTCTTGTCTTTTCCTTGATCAAACACGTTTTTTTTCGTGTACTATCTGTGTATGTTGTAAGAGGAATTAGAGACAGGAGAGTCCATTAAATTCATTGGCAATTAGCAAGTACAACATGTATCCTTGTTTAAACATTCAACCACTTCATCGTTTAATACCTCATTTACACTTTTCTAGGTTTCGTTTATCTTGGCATTTGTTGTCCTTTTGGAGAGGTTATTGTTGTTTCAATAGTAGTCTCAACAGTTGAAAAAAGAAAGCTGAAAGACGAAAACCTTTTATCAAACATTTTGTCATTCGAAGAATCAGACTTTTATGGTTTCAAACCAATTAATGCAAACTGTTGAAAGAAAAAAGTTCTGAAACTAAAAAAACCTGAACTTTAGCAGGTTCGTACCGCGTACCACAGTTCTAGAAAGCCGAGTTTCAAAGTTTTTTCCAGGATATAGACAAGGAATACCCATTCGAATTTTTCTTCCTTACATTATTTGTTATTAGCTTGGCACAGTTCTTACAACTGCGCTCCACCGAAAACCCCTTGAAAAATGCCTCTTTTTCTCTAACTCTCTCAATTTCGCACAAAATGTTCTTCGATTTCGGTAGAGCGCGGTTGTAAGAAGCATGCCGTGTTAATACACACCCTCATACTTTGCTCTTTTCTCAATTTTTCTCTTCAGGAACTGCTTTTGATACTTTTATTTTGCTAAAACTGTATTCAGGAATCAGACAAATAAGTCACATCGAGCGTGAAAATTTCTGAGCTATTTCGAGAACTCTCCAGCCACCAATAACCACTTTTTTGCTTACCCAAAACTATTTTTTCCGTGTCTTACCCTTCCGAACCCCCACCACGTGTCTCTTGAATTGACCGTTCTGTCTTGGTGTTAGCCTCCCAGATTCTCTCTTTTTCTCTAAATCTCTCTATCTTTCTCTTCTGCAAAAAAACTCCTAAAAATCCTCGACTACTACAGTTCTATTTTGAGTGCTTTCCATTGGAAATTACGTCATTCCAAACGGGATCTCTCATGTCTCCGATGTCTTGTAAACCACCACCTCCCTCCCAGCTTCAACCTCAAAAATCACAAACGTGTCATTTTTGTTTCCGCTAGCCATAATAAGAGTACTGTAGATCACAAAAATTTTCAATGGAAATATGCAACATTTCGAACTAGAAAACTATAAATAATTAATTGCTCCGCGTGCACATTCCCACGAATTTCGGTGCTATTTTCGGACAAGTTCTTGAATTTCTTGATAAGAAAATTTAATGAATCGAAATAGAAGCTAAAAATAGAAAAACTTATAAGAACAGGGTCACAGTTATCAATGAAAGTATCATTCGATGACCAAATAGATTAGAACGAAATGAATTTTGCCGAATTGTTTCGGGTAAACGCGTTCAAGTCGCGCCAGCCACTCGGCAGAGATCAGTTTGCTGATGCTCGTTAAGCTTTAGTCTTTTATCCTTATCCCATCGAAATTTGACACTTTGAAACGCTCCTAAGGTGCCCCAGACCCTGTTTCTTGACTTTCTGCATAGCCCACCCACATTCAAGATCGGAAGAGCAAGAAAATAAGCCCCGCCCCCTTTTTGCTTTTTTCCCATGCTCCTCGAAAGACGCTCATTTACTTCTAATTATACTCATCTTTTTTTTTTGAAAATCTCCTTGGGAAATGTCAAAATGGCCCGTCGGAACCCCATTCCATTTCGAAAAAATGACCCAATTCAAATGGAGAAAAGAGCACATCTATTGTTCAATGGACATCGTAATGTATTTATTTTTCTCTTTCTTTTGAATAGCCCTTTCTGAATGAAAAAAAAAAGAGAGAGAGTGGTCAATTTGTGTTTTGAAAACTCTTATTTTGCAATTCTACTTACTGCAATTATTTATTTCAATAACACTGGTTTCCGTTGATTTTCTTACTTATTTTCTACTTGGATTCTTACTTGTACGAGTTGGAGGATGGCACGTAGAACTCGTAGATCAAAACATAGAGTTGTATTCTATCAGAACGCAAATAGCTACCGGTTTTGTTTAAAAGTGCATAGATTATTGTTATTCTCTTGGCGAGACCATCTATGGGCCTTTGAACCCGCAGCTATTCGGAAACCAATGACGAAAAATAATGCTTCTGAGAGTCGCTACCTTCTTTTTTATCAAGTTCTTGGGATGATTATATTCAGATTTCTGTATTTTCGAGCACAGTAATTTCCACACACTTTGAACACAAACGGTTCAGTTTTGTAGATCAGTAGATGTCATACATAGATAATTGTCGGTCTGTGAATCTGAATTCCAGGTTTCTTCGTGTTGACTTCGAGATCGTCACATGATCTGTCATTATTTCAAAGTTATACCGAATTCTAGATGCATCTAGATGTAACTTCAACTCCCTTCTCATTTCAAAACATTGATACAAGTCTATGCGTCTCCAAAGCTTCAGAATCCCCACATTTCTTTCTTCTGACCCTTTTCCCAGATTCTCTTTGCCTACCTGACTTCTCTCACTTGTTTTCTATGTGTCAATATGTAAGTGACCTTTCAGTTTATATGTAGGTGGCAAAAACGCAAAAATGCGTAAAATATTCGCTACCCATTTCCCCTTCTCAACCAAATTTTTCACTTTTTTTGGGAGTGGCCATGGTTCCACTTTCTTCCCTTTTTCATTTTCTCTATGTCTAATTCTCTCTCTTTTCTATACTATTTATCCGTTTCCCCGGTTGTTCATGACCACACCCTTTTCGTCTGCGTCTCTTCATCTTCTATTGTCTCTCATTCATGTATACAGAAGTAGAAGAAGAGAAAGAAGAAGAAGAGGTTGAATTCAAGATGGAGAATACGTTTAGAATAAACTTTACCACTTTTACTATTTTAACCTCTTTTGTCTACGTTTTGGAATGGTTGGATACAGTTTCGGGATTCTGAATTCTCAGATTTGGGAATCGGAAATTGGGAAAATCAAAAAACGAGAAGTATCTGAACTGGATCTGAATATTCCTCATTTCTCCTAGTTTCTGTTTTACAATAATGGAAAGTGGTTGATCTGAGACTGGATCCTGGGGCTTTGAGTTTTCTGAAATTTCATTTAGATTCAGACATTCGGAGAAACCTACCAACAGACAGACAGACAAAAAGTGAATCCCAGGACATCCGGTCTTGCAGACACACAGTCCCCAGAACTTCTGCTGATTTTTTCCTCTTTTCCATTTCAAACACCTTCAAATCTTCCCTATTTCCTCCTCTGTCCACCGATTAATCTTCCATTTTTTCAGTCATTTTTTGTCTAAAAGTTCCAAAAGTTCCTTTTTTCTTCTCTCCGGGGAGTTTTACAAACTCTCCGTTTTAGTTTCTTTGCCCTCCCTGAACTGAAGTTTTCCGAAAAATGTGAGTTCCTTTCTCAAAAAATGTCCTTCTTTTGTCACCTTCCTATCCCCCCAGACACCTATTCGTCATTCTTTTCTCTCGTTTATTTTTGTTTTTTTTCTTTGATGATTCTCTTTTTTATTTGTGACAACTTTGAAAGGTGGCACTTTTGTTTTGAATGTTTTTGAGATTTCTTGAAATTTCAGCTTCTAATTTCAACATTTTTCAGCCACCCCAAATGGGCAACTGCTCTCAAAAGCAGAGTGGTTCGGCCGTTGGCTCATCGGGAACCAGTTTCTTTTCAAATTTATTTCATAAAGCACATATTGATCCACATGCATTGGCACAGACATGCCCACCACCGGTGAGTTTTTTTGAATTTTTTGGTTTGGAAATTCATTAAAAATGTGAGAAAATACAAGGCAACCGTGGTACGGTATCGTGCAGAAAACCTCTGCAATTGAGAAAATTGATTCTCATGACGATGAAATTGCGCTCTACTGAACAAAATAAGGTTTGATTGAAACTTCAAATAGAACTGATTGCTTTTTCAAAATCCAACACCTTCACCGAATAAATTTCCAGCACGGCGGCGAGATGCCCCTCGGAGAATGTGCAGTTCTCCGTGATCGTCCAGCAATGAGATTCGACAGTCGCCTTGTCTGTAAATATGAAGTTTTGGCAGTTGTCGGAAAAGGATCATTCTCTCAAGTATTACGTGTTCAACATCGAGTCACACGCAAGTATTTCGCAGTGAAAGTGGTCAATGGAGACTGTGGAGCAGTTAATAATGAGCTGAATATATTGAGTCGGTTATCACATCCATTTGTTATTCGGCTGGAAGAGGTTAGTTGGTTTTCTGGTCTGTCTGTGCATCTGTTTTTCTATCCTCTATACACAGACAGACGTCTTATAAGCCCTTTCTGTTACAGGTCTTCAAATCCTCATCCAAATTATTCATTGTAATGCAAATGGCAAGTGGCGGTGAAATGTATGATCGGGTTGTTGCAAAAGGAAGATATTCGGAAGAAGAAGCGAGAAATGCACTTAAAATGTTGCTTACCGGTTTAACGTATCTACATTCGATTCGGGTTACACACAGAGGTAAGAGGAGGGTTTTGAGATAAGGGGAGACATCCGGATGTTGGAAGGGATAGACAGAAGAATGGAGTGGAACGGAAGTGAAGTTTTTATAAGCGGAAGTCTGGAGAAAAGTTGAAAGGGATAGGTCTAGAAATCGAAAAATGTTTCTAGAGAATTTCTGATCTATGAAATAGCCAAAAAGTTAGAAAGAATTTGAACTTTTTCCAAACTTTTCAAAGCAGCCACTAATTCTTGAGACAGAAAATTCATTTGAAATTCTCTGGTCGTGTGGACCGATAGATATGGATACACATGAGAAGATTTCCAGACATCGGAATCAGAACAAAATTTGGAAGAAAAAATGGTAGAAAGCTAGTATCAAAATTGATATTTATGGTTACAATGATCTTTATTCCGGATTCGAAACATCAAAAATTCCACCATCTTGATACGACTTCCGTTTTCCAAAACTCAATTCCGCCCATTTTCGATTCTGAACCCTAGGCTCTACAGTAACCCAATAGATTTCTTTCCAGATCTAAAACCAGAAAACTTGCTATATTCGGACGCTCGTCCAGAAGCCCGTCTCCTCATCACAGACTTCGGATTGGCGTATCAAGCCACAAAACCAAATGAAACAATGACGGAGACGTGTGGAACTCCAGAGTATATTGCACCAGAACTATTGTTAAGAGTACCGTATACACAGAAGGTAAGTGTCTCTTCTGATAGTTTCCAGATCAATTCACAATTATCTCATTTATATTGCAGGTCGACATGTGGGCAGTCGGAGTAATTGCCTATATCCTCATGTCCGGAATAATGCCGTTCGATGATGATTGTAGAAGTCGATTGTATACACATATTATTACGGCTAATTACGTTTATTATCCACAGGTAAGTAAAACATTTTATATTTGAAAAAAGGGCTTTGTATTCCTGGCGATGTTAAGACATTATGTGCATGGTCCCTGGTTCAATTCTCAGTACACCTCGATAATTTTTTATTTTCAGTTTTGGTCTGGATCGGAATTGGCCAAGCAGTTTGTAGACTCTCTATTGAACACAAATTCAGCTGAGAGACTCAGCGCATCTGGAGCCATGAAACACGAATGGCTCACCGGAGAACGGCCGACAACGTCACAGAATAGGCCTCCAACTAGGCCGACGTCCGAGTATAACAGCATGCAGAGGGTACATAGTTTTCAAATTCACGCTTCAAATATATCTTTTTAATTTCCAGACAAAATCCACTCGATCCATTCGTTCTGTGACGAGATCAGACCACGGTCATCGTGTCGATCCACGAGAAGTTGATGAGTTGGCAAATGACTTGAAACGGGTTGCACAAACAACCAAAAATTACGGTGTCTTCTAATTGTTTTCTTGTTTTTTTTCTCTGTGTACCCCTCAATTGTTGTATATATCTTTGTAGGTCAAATCTTCACGCTGCGCTCTGCTGAAAATATTTTCTCATAAGAGCGTAGTTACAATCCATGTTTGACCTACAATTTCATTTTTTCCTCTCCATTTCCGTTTCAATTCTTCGAGCTTCATGACCTCTCTTTTCCAGTTTTTTTTTGTTTCTGAAATTCTTTTTTCTCATCCTTCATCTCAGGATATCTCGCCTTATCCGCTTCCTCAGACTCCGCCCCTTTCTTCTTTTTTCTCCGAATTCTGGAGAATTTTTCTTTCTTTTCGAAACTTTTATTGTTGCCACGTGTATCTTTTCAGCTCAATGCAAATGCGCCCTAATGTGCAAAAAAAAATTGCCAATTGAGCGTGTTTGCGATATTCTAGTCATTTTTACAGTTGTTTTATTAATTTTTTGCTCAAAACAATGTCTTTTTGATACTTGCTTGTTTGTTGTTTTAAATGTAGATCGAGAGACTTTAACTATAACAAGATGTATTTCAACAGCACGAATTATGTAAGGTAACAAGAATATAAAAACCAAACTTGATTGACAGTGAAAAAAAATGAGATTGGGTACTAAAAAGCTCAGAAATGACAATTATTCATGAAAAAAATGAGTAAGAAGGGAAGAAAGAAGATTCGAATTACGGATGCAAGAATACTGGTTCCTCAACAAAATGCTGCTCTTCGATTTGGTTTTGCTGAACAATTTGTGGATCCATCTGTAATAAGTTTTTTGTTTTTACGGATTTTCTTCCAAATAAACTCTACCATTGCATCCATGTACTCTTCCTCGTCTTCTTCTTCCTGATATTCTCCATTCGACTCTTCATCATCTCCTTGTTCAACTTGATTCGCTTCTTCCACCCATGTTAGATATGTATTTTGAGAACATTTCTTCTCGTGATGTCTCTGATTGTAAGCACTCGAAAAGACACGACCACAGCCACGTATGCATACGTATCTGAAACAACATATCTTTTACAGATGTTTTCTGAAAACAAACTCACTTTTTCTTATTCAAATGTTTCTTTTCGAAATGTAATTTGAGTATTGCACCAGACACAAAACTCTCTTTACATCCATCAACTTCACATGCATATGGTTTCTGATCGAAGTGTCTCCGTAAATGTAGTCTCATTGGTGTCTTCTGTGAGAATGCCATTCCACATATCTCACATTTAAATGGTTTTTCACCCGTATGAGTTCTCATATGGGCACGGATTTTCGACGGGTATTTATCCACTTTTCCACAATATTCACATTTATGGAGAGTTGGTTTCTTTCGGACATGTGGAGATGCTTCGTTTACATCCACACCCTTCGCCACCGCATCAATTATCCAATCCAAATTCTCTGCTTTCTTTCCTCTATTTCTCTTTCCAAATCCATATCCTTGTTTTAAGTGTCTACTTGGTGCAGCCATTTCCAGAGTAGAAGCATCCACGATCATTTCAGTCATTGCAGCAGTCGCTTCATGGTGATCACGGAGAGATTTCGTTCCACGTTTTGGCGGGTTTGGATTCAGTATCACGCGCACTTTTTCTTGTTCTTCTTCATCGTCATCTACCAATTCTTCTTCACCTCCAATTTCTTCTTCTTCTCTGAAATAATATGCATTGTTTCATTCTACAGCAATTTTCATTGAAACTCACAAATGTTGCATCATAATGTTTCCATAAATATGTTGACCAACATCTTGTTTCATCACTTTCGCCGTCACTATCTCCTCTCCTTCATAGATTATCTGATTCTCTAGAATCGTCGTCCTCGACTGTATTTCAGAAGAGGTTGTAGGGAATTCAGAATTCGTCGGAATCACATTGGGGTCTTGATGATTGAAATGATAACCAGATGACGTGCATGGAATGCTGCCGTCTCCGACTTCTGGAGATGTTCTTCTAGTTTGCTGGTGTATTATTGATTCAGTTTCTACTTCAGGCACAAATTCTTGAGGAAAGTATTCATAAATTTGTTGTGTCGATACGGCTGTAGAATTGAAATTCTGAACGAGCATTCCGTTTTGAACCTGAAATCAAAAATATGTTCCTGTCCCATACTCCAAATTTTACTCACCGGTACCATACTCATCTTCGCCTGATTCCGATCTGCACCAGTTTCCACATCAACCTGTTCACCTATAACTTGCCCGTTCACACCAGGATCTCCTTGATTTCCTTCGACAAGCTGCCCCTCATCTTCATCACCCCAACAAACAGTTTCATACGAATGATGTCCCATTGCTATGTGTTCTATCACATCTGTCTCATCGTAGCTTTGGAATCCACACTCTTCCGGACATTCATAAATTCCACACATCTGACCTACTCCATCGTCGACATCTCGGATAGACGGCCCTCTATTCGATTGTTGTTGGATTTGAATGAATGAAGAACGATTGACTTGATGAATATTCAGAGCTTCCGGGTGGTTCATGTGTTGCTGAAATCAACAATAATTTTTAATAGGAAAACAGTGCTTTTCAGTTAATTCTCATACTATACTAATGAATTCTCACCTCCTCATGCTCATCTTTCTCCATCAAATCCAAAAATTCCAGAGTACAAAACGAGCATTTGAATGGTTTCTCATGTGAGTGCTGTTGCATATGAGTTTTCAGAGTATGTGCTTGACTGAAACTCTGATGACATATTCCGCATACGTGTGGTTTTTCTCCTGTGTGTTTCCGAATGTGCTCCGTTATTTTGGACGGATATTTTATGTTTTTATTGCATTGAACACAATGGTAAACCTGTGCTGGAGGTCTCTTTTTCATCCGATACATCCGATTCGCCGGATCATTACGACGGTAGAGTGCTTCAGGTCGATTATGATATTCTGATGACGTGGCTCCATGATAATCAGCTGACGTGGTGGGTATTCCATTGCCACGTATTATTGCTGATGTGGTGTTTCCAGAAGATGATGGACCAGCGGGACCAGCATATTGAGAATAAATAAAGTTTTGAATTGGAATTTGTTGAGATAACGAGGCAGCGGTGGGTTGAATGACACGAATTGTAGTATGTGGATGTGAACGCGAATTGAGACGTGGATGGTGTGAATGGATGAAATGAGGTTGAGGTTTTGAACACGATTGCTCCATTACTCCGCGGCTGAAAATTCGTTATAATAAGATTTAAAAATTTTCTCTAGGAAACGCCTTAGAGATTGGAAAAGACAAAAGGTATGAAAACAGTTGTAACCGTCGTTTTGAACAGAAACAAGTCAATTGCGAATTCAACAGTAAACGATTCATTGTAACAATTATGAATTGGTTAAGAGAGAATAAAGTAACAAAGTGTGTGAAAATGTGCAAAACAGAACAAAAAGCTGGAAGTAAGGAAAAAATCAATTGAACAGTCACAGAAGTCATGAAAAGGAAACCTTGAATTTGTAAGAACCCGTATATATTGAAATACGAATCGAATACTTCAGAGAGTTTGAGCAAGTAAAAGTGAAAATGGAGAAATTGCAACAAAAAAAAGCAAGAAAATCATATAAGTTTACTCCCGTCGTCTATAATTTCCTCTACACCTCCGATTATTCCTGGATCTCCGAATACGTCTTCATCAAATCTTGGCATCATGTCTTCCATATTCATCACAACAACTTGATCATCATACATATAATTATCTTTTTCATGATTCTGATCCATCGCTTCCTCTGCCATCACTTCCTCCACATCGAAAACTGGAGTGTAGAATTCTGGATGCACGTTTTTGACGTGTCTGTTCAGATAAACTCTTCTAGCAAAATTTGAGTTACAATTCTTGACAGAACACGAATATCTCTTGACTTCTGCATGAACTGCCATTTCATGTTCTCTCCTAACTGATTCTGTTACGAATGTCATTGGACACCATTGACACATGAAGGGGCGTTCTCCAGTATGCATTCGAAGAATATGAACTCTCAGCGATGATGCCTTCGTCAAACAAAGTCCACATTCACCACATTCGTATGGTTTTTCGCCTGTATGTGTACGGACATGGGCCTGAAAAGAAACAAGTTATCACAAGTTACAGGATTGAGCACAAATTGATTTCGATGTATTAGAAATTGAGAATTTGGTCTGTATGTGAGTTCAGAATAATTGATCCTCTGTCAGGGGGGATAATAATAATGACTCACCAAAATCTTGCTTGGGTGTTTCAGATACAATCCACAAATATTGCAATGTGCAATCGTTGAAACTCGACTTGACGAATATCCTCTTTTTGATTTAGCCTTCGTGGGTTCTTCTTCAGGAACTGGTTGTTCTACAGGAGCTAACACTCTTGCGAGAACACTCGAAATGACGTCATCGATTCGTGCATTCGATTCTCTCACTTTTTCTGATATTTCTTCTCCTCCTTCTGATCGATATAATGGTGTTCGTTTATTCAAAGTAGATGGTTGATGATCGAGTGGAGATTTGAAACCATTTGATCTAGAAATATGGAAAAGTCTATTCAATAACTGACTAGATTAATGACAAACAGAGATGGAGGTGCAATAAAGTTGGCAGAAGCCGCCATGGATAATCCGGTACCAAGATGAACATTGTCTCCTGAAGGACATATTAGCTTCTTCACTGGTTTCAAATGAGGACGTGGCGGTCCGATTCGTTTCTGAAACTCTTCTTTTGAAAATGAGTAAAAACAGACACACTCACCACTCCCATGTGAGTCAATTCGTGTGCATTCTTTCTGGCATTGTTCACAAATCTTTTGTTACATCCGAAATAACTGCATTCGAATTGATAATCATTCAAATGTACTCCACGAAAATGGTTGGCAAATGGAGTGTGTTGGCTGAATCTTTTTCCACAAACAGTACATTGGAATGGTTTTTCTCCAGTATGAGTTCGCATGTGTTCCTAGATAAAATATAAAATATGCATAAATTGTTTTCATTTAAAATTTACTTTAATTCTCGACGGATACTTCAACTCGATTCCGCATACTTCACAGTTCACAATCGTTGATTGACGGGGATTTCCTTTTCTGAAAAATTCGGAAAGTTTTGATTTTCTACTTTCTGAAAGGTTTTCCTACTTTCTCTTATACGGCTGCGCACTTTTTTCGATATCCTCATCAACCTCATCTTCCATCATTTGTTTGCCATCTGATGTACTTTCGGCCGCCCATTCCTCGAAAATTGGCTCACTTTCCTGGAAGAAAAATTCAAATTGTCATATGATTCCGCTGAAATTTTTATCAGACCTGTATTAGAGGAAGGTCATCTGGTAAATCGTCTTCCATTTTTATTTATGGTAACCTGAAGAGTAGAAATAAGTTAATTTATGAAATTTCCAAGCCGAAAAGTGATTTTTTATCGAAATTCAAAAATTTTAATATTTTTCAGTCGAGAAAAAATTCTATATTTTATTCAAAGCAGAAATAAGGATCAAAAAAGTTTCAGCGAGAAAATAGAAATTAAAATCGATTTTTCGAAAAAATGAAGAAATTGGAAAACAACGACACTCCGATATCCCGCCCTTTGTCGTTGGCGGTAGTTCAAATATTGATGTCAGATTAATGAACTTTAATCAGAAAATTAATGTTCATGAATTGTCTCATTAGTGTTATTAACTGATTCGACTTTCAAAAATCTATCCTCTTTTTATTGAAACATTAATTTTTTCAAAATTACATTCACAGAATAGAAACAATTATTCGGAGAAAATGTACAAAAATGCAATAAAAAGCGGAGTATTTACAAGTTTTAGTACAGAAGACACAAAAGATTGGAAGAGTTACATCAAATTCTGTTTGTATGCATGAATAATATCCGAAATCATAGCCATTTTCGCATTGAGACTGGATTCGATTTGAGTGAAAATGTGTTTAGTGGCTGCTTCATCCGAGAGGTCCAAACGAAGACGTTGTTCAATCTAGTATGAGAATCATGAAGTTAATGTTTAATATTAGAAACAAACCTTGAATATAGCTTTATCGGGTTCGGATGCAATATCGGGAATTCCAGCGTCCAACATCAAAGAGAATAAATTGAGAAGAACATTCGAGTGTCTTCTGAGAATTCGATACGCCGAATCGACATGTTGAACGAATTCTAAAAACTGTTTACTCTTAACTCCGCCCATGACTTGAACCATTTCAGAAGTCAATTTCATCGGTGGAGGCATTGGTTTCGGGTCTCTTCCCAGAATGAATCCGAAATCCACGTGAAACAGTTTTCCGTTTTCACAGAGAAGCAGATTGTCCAAATGACGATCACCAAGACCAAGGATGTACATAATCACAGAATAACCGGCGAGAGATCTAACATAATTATCGATAACATTTGGTTCAATTCCGAATGGACCGTCTCCTGGACGTAATTCTTTCATCGCTTCACGAATACAATCCAATTTGTGTGCTTTATACTGCTCTTGTATAGCACGAAGTGGTTTCGATTTGATGCACTGAACGAATCCTTGACCGACTCCGGTGGCGAGAACCTGGAAATGATAAAAGTGGTTTTGGAAGAAGTGAAAATATAAAATTTTGAACTGACCAAGTATGGTGTCAACTTCAGATCCAGTTGCTCTTTTTTCAATATAATATCAATCAATCGAACCATCTGTTGAATCAATTGATCCTGTCTCAAATCATCTCCAGTCTTGAAAATTACTGTGTACTCTTCTAAGAAATTCTTATCAATTTTGCCAGTTGTCGGCTGGACTTTGAATGATATTTTGGCTGGCATCATTTCTGACTTGAAGAATCCAGCAGTATCGGGAATGACTGATATCAAACGATAGCTGGGATCCAACGGAAGATGAACACCTTTCAGTTCCAACATATGCTTTGCTCTTGACAGCATTGTCCTGAATTCCGCAGATTTTCCGTCATTCAATCTTCCTCCTCTTGCTTTCGCTTCATTCATTAATACAATTAAATCTTCTACGAATACTTGTTGTTGTTGTAATGAATCAACTTGAGCTCGAGTATCGTGTCTTTTCACCAATGCCTCCATTAGACGATCTTGAATGTTTTGATACATTTTTGATAGATGCTCCTCGGTTGTTTTTGTCGATTCGATCTCCGTTTTCAGATGCCAATAGAGATAATTTGACACTTTCGGGGAGGCCAGGGCGTAGCTGAAAATTGATATTTATGATGGATCATGAAATTTTTCAAAACTTACTCAATCAAGAAAGTTGCCAAGTCTCCACTAGCCTTCCTCGCCTCCTTCTTAGTCACCACTTGAATATCTTTCGCCTCTGAATCCTCTGATGTAGGCGTCGTTGCCTTTTTTACAGATTCCGGTGCGTCTTCTGGAGTTTGTGCTTCTTCTTCTGTCTCTCCTGGTTGATTTTGTTCGTATTTCAAAGCTTGTACAAGTTGTGGAAGATACAGTAAGACTTGTTCCGGAGAAGCAGCTTCTAGAAGACGTGAAACAGAATACGCACGTACTGCAGGGTGAGTGAATGCAGATGAGAGTAATTCTAGAGCATCTTCCGCTTCGATCAGTTCCCAATCATTCATCAATGCCAATGCCATTTTGACTTCTTGTGGTTGCGCCCAATTGACAGATCTCAGATATTTATTCAACGCTTTCGGGAATTGTCTCAAATAATGACGGAATTTCCAGACTAAATCTCTTTGTTCTCTTGTCAAAACTTGAGAAGATGGTAGATTTACTATCATTTCGAGACGATCCTTCGCTTGTTTATTTGGTTTTACTTGACGATGACGTTCGTCTCCAGAATCACGGATTCGACGAGTCATCGCACTGTGTTTCACTTCTGCGAGGGAATCCAGGAGGAGTTCGGGATCAGCTACACAGTAACGGGTACAAGCAGTCACGATTCCGACACCACCGTTGACAGAGGTAGAGACTCGCATCTGGAAAAGAGAAAATAAACTTATTTTCACGATGGTATCGAACAGATTTGCATAATTCTCTGACCATATATTTGTTATTTCGAACTAAAAAGTTTCGTCATCTTTTCCTACCGTGTTTCGCAAGCAAGTTCAAATATTCACTAAACCCACTCACATTTTTGCTTTCGTCTTCATAATAAACAACTTTATAGAAAGTTGGTCCAAGACGGATTGCTGCCATTTCCAATACCAAAAAGATGTGTCTATCTGGTGATGAATGTTTGTATTTCGCTCGGATCAATTCAATTCTTCTTGATGCGAAAGGGTCCAACCATGGAACATCTTCAACAAGTCCGCGTGATTGTCGAGTGACTTGCTTGAAAAGTAGATCAATTTCCTCTCCCCATGCATCCGAAAACTTCCAAGTCTCAGCTTGTTTCGTATATGGATCTGGTTTATCGGATACTGTCATTTGGACATCGATTACTCCTGATTTCAGAATTCCACGTTTTGAGAACATGCTCAACCTCGATTGGGCAACAAGTCTTCGAGGGAATGTTGAGTTCAAATTGTTCACGTAATCTGCATCGTCTTCGTGTTCCCAAATTGTGATGTGAAGGAATGAATCGCGGCTCAAATCCGAGTATCTGATTGGAAGAGTAAGCCATTCATTCCATTTCTGAATGAGTTTTTGGCGAGCAAGTTGGGACGAATCTGGTGGGGTATGGAACGATGTACAGACTGGATAACCAATTTGTTGATTGTTGCAGTAGACCTGAAAACTCCCAAAATCTCACACATTTCAGAGACGATTCCTCACCGTAATCTCCGCAAACAACTGATTCAGTCTTCTCACTGGATTTATCGCATCACGAAATATCCCTTCGAATTCAGCAACTTTAACCTGTACATTCGTTTGTAAATCGCAACTATAAACGAAACTGAAGGATTCCGTAGGTGTTGCCCGCATACCTGGAATCATCTGAATCAGAAATGGAGTTGATAAATGGACAATCACAACAGAGGCACTTGATTCAAAGATATTGATTTGGTTCGAGATGACCAATGGTTGAATGAGAAAACAAGTGCATAAATAACAGTTTTAATGCAAAAGATCATCAGAAATCGACAGACAAAAGTATAATTTATGGACATAGAAAGTAAGAAAGTTCAGGACGAGAGAGAAATACATGGAACTGTTATTTTTATTATAATTATTTTTAAGAGATATCAAAAGGGAGAACCGAAGGAAGAGATCGAAGTGAATCAATATTTTCGTCGTTTTGCAGGTGGTTTCGAGTCACGACTGGAGATTGAACCCTGTAAAAAGAGAATGGGTGAAGATGGGAAAATGGCGAGAAGGGAGCATTGATCGATTTATCAGAAACAGAGTGAGCAATCTCAGCAAACGAGGTTTAAAGAAAAAGTATGTAATTAACTGTATTTTCTGTATCAAACCTTCCGAAACTTACATTATCATCATCATCGTTCAGATCCGAATCATCTTTGGTATATCCATTATCTCCTCCACTCGTCGATTCTCCACTATGACTTCCTCCGTTTCCTGTTCCATTTCCTTGTTTTGTGATACATGGTGATGTCGTAGAACTCTTCGAAAACAATCTCTCCTCATCTCGAATACTTCTCTTATTCAACTTCTTCTCCAATCGATTTGTTTTCGATGGAGGTGGAGCATTTGCGAAGTTTCCCCATCCTTTGAGGACGTTTCCGTATTCTGTTGTATCTTCTAGATATGACCCTTCGAAATTATAGATTTGCGTTTCTAGAGCTTCGAGCGATTCGACGATTTCATTCTTCTTTCGGATCCATGATTCGAGTTCTGCTTTCAGCTCATTTGGCTCTTTTTCTTTTGCCATTTCTGAAGAATGGAAAAGAAATTGTAAGAGTTAAGGAAACATCAAGTTTCATGAATGCTGATAAGTACATAACACAGAAATGTTAACTGTGAATATATTTCCGGTAGTTTGACTCAATCAAAATAGTTTCTTTTTTATTTAATTCTGGAATCAAGAAAAGAAAATAAGGTAAAAGAAGGAAGAGTGATTCTTTTGATGTACAATAAATATTGAGAAAAATGAGACATTTTGGACGGTCTTTAGTAAATGGGAAGGGATTCAAAAACGGTTGCGATCACTGATTAATTCAAATCCGAAAACCGCGAACCAGGGAGGGGGCAATTCAAGGAAATGGTATGATAACTTTGATAACTCTTAGAACGAAACGATGAACGGGCAGGTTTTTACAACAAAAATAAATCAAGAAGAGAAAGTCGATTCAGATTTCTAGTGTTCTTAATATAAGAGTCAGGACAGTGAAAAGCTTAGAAATTAAATCTTCTTGTTAACAGTAATGGCCTGTTGAATCGAATCGATACGATCAGCCCAAAGACGAAGACCTTCCAAAGATAACTCTTGTTGACATGACGTTGGTGTTGGTCCAGATAGAATTGAAGCAGCTGTTGCAGTTGTAGATGACGTCGATGGATCAGATGATCCTTCTGCTTTCGAATCGGATTTCTGTAACAAAAAACATAATGATAGAGTCTAAACGGTCAGAAGACTTGATCTCTACACTTACGGATGCAGCCGAATCTCCCGCATTTGGCACAACCGAGGCAGTGACCATCATCTTTTTCTTGTTCTTTGGCATCTCAATCATTCCAGACTCCTCGTTAATCTTCGCTTCGAGCCCATCATCCAAAATGGCGTCGACCAACAAATGAATCACTTCACTCTCCGATACTTTCAGCTTTTTCGAAAGATATGAAATTCGAACATTTGTGTATGGACGAATCAAACGGAGAAGAACTTGTGTACGAATATTGTTCATAAGCTCTTCCGTGTGTTCCCGAATGAATGGATCGGCCATGATACTGTCTCTGAAAATTGAAACAAGTTAGAAATATAAAGAAATAGAATGAAAACTCACTGATGATCAGCCATAATTCTCTCGAAAGCCTGTATATCATTGTCTTGATAAGCCTGAACCATTTGTGTCATTGCCACTATTTCTGGTTCATTTTTGAATGGTTTCGCCTCTTGAGAATCGAATGGATTGATATCAGATTTGATGAGCATGTTCGCCAAAACCAGATATTTGAGACAAGTTGTTCGGCGGGCGGATCCAGATTCATCGTAATTCTTGAATGCCTCGAAGAAATCAGTGTGAGCATCAAGGAAACGGCCTTCACGAAGATGCATTTTTCCTCCACATTCTGTAAGAAAATGATTGATTAGACAATTTGGGCCATTATCTCGGATAGGTTGCTTCAACATAATTCTCTCAAAGTTTCGATATCGGTAATTTCGGTACCACGACACTTATTCATAGAATCCGAACACGCGAAAACACTTTCTTTGAGATTTCTTCTATTCAAGCTCCAACTTTCAAATGTATTCGAATGTCTAACGTGACCCGCCCTCGTTGTACCACGTGAACCCCAAAACCTCATTTTCCTCTCAATTCACTGAAACGTTCAATTCGCTCAACACTTCGACGTAGTATTCAGTTTGGAATTTGATGTACGCGGAGTCGGAAACAATGTCGTTTCAAGAGCATGACGATAGCAACCACGTCGACAACATTATTGCATCGACGAGACGTTCAGTAGCCGGAGGTGGCAAAAAGAAGAAGAAGACCGCTCATTTCAAGTGAGTTTCAGATTGTTATTGAATGCTAAGGAGTTGTCAGTGCTGGAAGGTTCGCCAGGCAGCAATTTTCTGGGTCATTGACCAGTGATCTAAGAGGATCTTGGTGTGAAGTCTGCTCCTATCCCACACCTAGAAGACGTATTTCACACCCAGAAGCACAACGATCTTATTTCAGAAAACGCGGACATCCAGCATTCAAGATCATGTTCATTGTGTTTTCTCTTCTGACACTTCTCTCTATTATTATAGCGTGTCTAGCAAGTGAGTTTCACCCCCCAATACGATAAAATGAAAGTTGTTTACAGCAATCATGATGGTTGTGGGGTAAGAGGCAGAACGAGAAACACAACTCGACACTGACATATCGAAAAAGGACAGAAATCAAAAACGCCCGATAAAGATATCCTTCTTGTCCATAATAAACAACTCCCACCTTTTCGGGGATCAATTAATAACGTTTTTCTCATATTTATTTCAAACCCTTACCTCTAATAGTACCCAAAATCAATGGATGAGGAATAGCACTCTTCGTGTGAATAGCTTGCGTAGCCAACTCATAAACAGATTTGAGTGCTTTGTTGTTCTTCTGCTCAGTATACATTTGAATTTCCAATGCATAAATTTCCAAAAGTTGAGTTCCCTTTCGTTGATCCTCCTCTCCGGTTTCATCTTTACATGAGATTTTCAATTGTTTTACTATTTTCTCTAATTTCCCGAATTCATGCAAATCGAAGAAGAGCTTTCCGAGTTTTGTGTTCGTTTTGAACCATAATCTCTCGTTCTTTGCATCTTTCAATGCATCCAAAGTAGTTTCGTAGAAATGTTGAAGAAGATCCATTTGGCGAGACGTTGAAATATAGTCAAGAATTGCATTAATTGACTTTTCCGAGTAGTTCTTGGTCACTGAAAATTAGAAATTAATTAACTTGTGTCTCGTCGGGATTTCTAATATCTTACCAGCTGACTTTATGTAAGTAAGCAAATTTCTGTAGTACTCCAACATTTTCTCCAATTTATTCTGTCCAAATGTGATTTTAATCATTTGTTTCAGTGATTTGAATCCCCATTCTCCTTTGTCTCCTTCCAATTCCAGAACCCGCTCAAATGCTTTGATGGCCTCATCCAACTTTCCATCCGAACGCAATCCTTTCGCCGTATAATATTGATTCTCCATATCAACATCTGGCTCCGATCCACTGTCATCTTCGTACTCCTGAAAAAATATGAATGCAATGGAAGAAGCTTCACGTTTAAAATTTTTCGAGTTCGTTTCTCTTACTATTAGAACTTTCATAAGCCAGAATCGCAAAACTTTCAAGTTTTGTTAAAACTCACAAATCCATAATCCTCATCATCATCCATGTAATCGTCACCCATTTTGCTATCGGTTTTTCAGAAAGAGAAGTTAGATGATCTGGAAAGTCTATGTTGTTTGATTGATAATGTTCGTTTTCGGTAGCAGAGAATATGGAGGGAGAAAAGCGGATACGTACAAAAATATTAATCAGAGCTTTTCAAAACTCGTACAAATGCAAAACAAACTGAAAATCCCGATTTTTCATGGGAAGTAAAATCAATAATTAGAAAAAGAATAATTAATAATTAATAAGAAATTTAGAGAAATGTTATTTAAACTTAAATCAAGAAACCGAATCACTTGTTGTAACGGGGATACATCGGAGGAATAATTTAAAATGTGAATTCTTAAAAGTGGGTGGATGAAAGGCAACCCGTCACATCGTATGGAAAGAGAAGGAGAGGGAAGGAGAGATGATGATGTTGAAGTTTAAATAATTAGGAAATGAAAGAACTATATAGATAACGAATGTATATATATGTAAAAAGGGAAACACTGGGAGTAAATGCTATTTGAAATCGGAGAAAAATCGCACCGTTTTTTTGAAGAAAATGTTGTCAAAAATCAATTGGTTTTCCATTTTCGAAAATTCCCCATTTCTCCAAATTCCTAAGTAACAGATCGCGAATGCAAGGACACGCATTGAAAAATATCGATGTATGTATAGGGTACTAACATGAAGCGGATAAACATAATAGTAACAACATAAGAAAGGTAAAATGTCGAATGAACGAGAATATTCAAATAGAAAGCGGTTGACAATTGTCGAGAACCATTTCAACATTGTATCGATCGTGACACCGTTTGCAGACTCTTTCAACCAGTTGACGATTGTCTCGTAGGAATGTGCGGGCCTGTAAGAATGCGTAACGTGGGATGTGCAGATGAGAGATGTGCACTACACAGAGACCCAGAGAAAGAGAGAGGGTATGGTAGAATGGACAGATGTCGTTGTAGGATTAGCCAAATGCGTTGAGATGAATGCACTCTGCCAAGTAACTTACCTCCATGAAACTATGATTCAAATACTCAGCACATGCTCGAATAGTTAATTCAGCGAATGCAGTCTGTTCCTTGATACCGTAACCTCCTTCATCCAAATGCTTCTCATAAAATTCCAGACAATTTGAGAGTGCCGTATCAACTGAACTCATTTCTTCTGGTTTCATGTGTTGGCATAAAGCAACAACTGATTGAAGAATTAATTCAACTTTTGAGATTCGCTTCTCCTCCTGAAATTCAACGGATGATACATAGACGTTTGTCGAATAACTCACTCTCAGCTCTTTTCGTGACATTGCATTCACTCGGGAAACGTAGTTGGCAAGTACCGGGAATTTCCTTAAAGAAGTTTTTGTAGATATGCAAAGGGTTCTGACTCCTAACTCACATTTTAACAATATTCGGATGTTCTCTCAACAACGAAACAAATCGCGTCATAGCATGCGACGTGGCTATCCATTCTGTCTTTACAGCAGCTTGATTCTGATCTTCAGTAGACGTGCTCTCTTCGGCAGCTTCAGAAGTCGTTCCAAGTGGTCCAGGTAAGTCTTTTGCTGTTATGTACCGCCCCTTTTTAGCAGGTGGACCACCTCGTCGACTATCCAATCCACGTTTTCCATTGTACTTTTGATCTTTATCTCTTTCATTATCATCGCTTCTCGATTCTTTGGACGTAGACGCAGCTTCTTTAGTTTGTCGATCTTCTTCGCATATGTCTTCTGAAAGAGCAGCATTCGGATCCAATGGCATTTCGACCAATCGATCCACAATTTGTTCACATCTTCTGATACAAGATTCTCGAGATTCTACATTTGTCAAAATTCTCATAGATGAGGCAACACCACTTTTGTATTGAAGATACAGTAGTCGGTCTCCCATTGTTTCCAGAAGACGTTTCGCTGTTCGACGAATAATCGGTTTAGTATTGGCGCAAGAAGTTTGGAGGAGAGCTTGACCAAAGTAGAATCCCGTTTGAGTGCTGCCTTGTTTTTCGAATGCAGAAATCAAATTGACAATTGGGAGATCGTATTCATCAGTTTTGAGAGCCTGAAAACTCGCAATGAATTAATATAATCATTAGAGACTCAGCTATAGAAAGATCTCTTTTTCCATCCCTCCATGTACTTACCACATCGCAAAAATAGAGAACACTCGTTTTGAAAGAATTCCGATTCAATACAAATTTATCATCTTTTCGAACTGTGAACATTTCACAGTACGATGCGATTGGAAACTTCTTACAGTACGACGCCATCAGTCGAAATACGAAAATCGGACAAAGTTCTGGTTTGTATCTTTCCAAAATTGAAGTACAAACAATTTTTCGTAGTTGTGGACTCCATCGATTCGATAGGCATCTTTCAGCAGTCGTTTCTGGGTTTCCTCCAAAATATACATTTCGAATACTTCTGATGAAGACGTTGACGTCTTCTGAATCCACGACTTCTCCCTTGTCTTCCATGAACGTCGCCATGAAATCATCGACTAGTCGTTTCTCCTTCATTTCACGATTATCCGAAATCGCAATTTTTCTGATTGAAGCTGCGAATTCAGCAAATGTGGATGCAGTCTCTACGCTCTTTTTGACGCCTTTTTGAGTTATTTTGATGCAGTTGGCGGCGTGTTTTTGAAGAATTTCGAGGACAGATCCAGGTGGGGAAACACTTTTTAGAATCTTCACAGCGAAAGTTTCCAGACGTTTTCGGACGAAATCGAACTGAAACTTTTGAGTATTTCGTTTATCAAATCGTCCATGATTTTCGTGTCTTACCCTATTAGCAGCTGAATCTATGATAACAATTAATGTCTGAAATGCTGATTCATGAGATAAAAAGTATTTGAGGTTTGCTTCAATATATGAAAGACATGCTAATGAACATTTCTCTTCGTTCATCGATGATTGAATGAATATCGAAGGAAGATGGAATGTCAACTTTGAATCTTTGCTCATGGATTTCGCATTCGCCTGAAAAAATGAAAATGAACTCATTTTTAACTATTTTCAGCAGTACCGGAGCACAATTGATTTTCAACCAATTCGTTATGTCACTAGGTTCCATTTTTCCTGTTTTCATATTTGAAAATACTGAAAGATTCTGAGAATTCTGATACGAAAACAGGAATTCCGATGGTATGTCATTCGAAAGCAGTTCCATGTTCACTTCCATTGGTTCTTCTTTCGAAATTACGGAGTCGAGACGATCAAGTTCTTCTTTCACTCGATTTACAAGTGATTCACCGGATTCAACACCAAGCATACGGTAGCCACGTATTAAAATATACATATTCGAGAGTGTTGGACGTTGAATACCTTTTATGGACATCTGAAAAACGGAATGTTGAAAATGGAGAAAACCATCAGGAAGCTTACATTTTCTGCCTTCTTGATGACTTTCTCTGCAGTTTCTCTAGACATTCGTGATACTAACACAAATTCTTGTGCATCTTTTTCAGATAAATCCTCCAATGCAGCATCAACAACCCGTTGCTCAACCGATTTTAGCATCTCTTTTCTCATCTGAAGACTCAACAATCGACGCATTCCACCGGTTTTACGATCAACAATTTTCGGGATTGAACCGGGAGTGAGCCATATCTGAAAACCCAGGAGAGATTAAAATATTTCGTCGATTAATTACTCACTTGAACTAAAGTCTCAAACGGTAAATTGTTCTTTTTCTTATTATTATCGTATTTTGCCAACAATTTGATAACGGCAATCGGAACTTCTCGGCTCAATGCAACTTTATGATCTCCAAAATCAACACAACAGAGCGATGCATCCAAGGATTTGACATCAGTCACTTTATGGATTTCTGTACACATATCCACGTATTGAAGAAAATATTCACATAAAGATGTATGAAGTGGTAAGCAATCGATGGTAAGCGCTCGGCAGACAGCACGAGCGAGCTGAAAAAATACATAACTAAAGTTCATATTAATCAATTACATACCGTATGATCATCTGTACTTTCGAATCCATTCACAGTCAAAAACTGAATATATGCATTTGCCAGATGAGTATTCGATTCCACCAGAACTGCGCTTGCCATTGTTTCCATATATTTCAACTTTCTCGATTCAAACCGTGGAACTTTTGCCAATTGAATAATATCGAATGGTTTCTCTTCGGAATCTGATGGGAATAACTTCGAAAACGTATTCACAGCGGCATTTCGAACAGATATCTTTGGAGATGCCAGCGAGGAAACAAATGAGTTTAGGAGAAAGTCCTTTTCAATCGGTTCTTTCGATTTCAGATTCAGCTCGGCTTCTCGTATTAACTGGAATTGTGTCATTTGCTAAATTCTCTCATTTCTCCGTTACTTACCGCCTTGATAACATCCTTTGAATTGTGTTCAATATCTCGATTCCGTTGACTATCGAAATAAAACATAAGTGCATGAAATACACACTCAGATGTGAGTATTCCAGCAGTTTTGGCATCAGACGATAACATTTCACGGACTGCGAACAGAGAATTCTGGGCACCGACAGTTGAAATGAGAAGAAAGAGGAGTGGTGGAGAGGTGCACCGAGCGAATCTGGAGGCTAAGTTGAACTTTTCGGCATACACGCGAATTTCATCGAGAAGAACAGGAGCTCGGAACTCGGTTCTGAAATTGAAACGGTTATCTAATTTTCTTTATTTTTCAGTCAAAACCCGTACTTTTTTGGGAAAATTAGAGAATCCTTTGGCGAAGGCACTTGTCCACAAATCTGTTTAAACATTTTTGCTTCATTAACTATCGTCAACGCATCGTGTTTAGCCATCTCAGCTGACGACTTTCCTTCGAAAGCCTGAGGAAACTGATATTTTCTCGTCAAAATACATTGAATAATGTATCTGAGAATCGCATAGCCATCGTAGATTTCCTTGAAGAACGGGCAGATTTCAGTACCAGCTCCAACCCATAGCAGGATTGAATTCCATGCGGTCCAAAAGAATGGTTTATGACATAATACTGGTGTCTGACGTGGATATTCTGATTTCGGGTAGATTGTCATTTTCAGAAGTGCATCGATTAGCTTGAATGGACTTGTGAATTGAACAAGTGGCAGATGTGGTGTAGAATGCAATGGGTGATAGATTGCAGCACGTTGAGTGAGAGCAGATACCAGTTCAAGCAAAGATTTTCGTGGAAGTTGAGTTTCTTCACGGCATATCTGAAAAATGTATTTCAGGATAATTTTTGACCTCTAATTTATATCAATTACCAACAAAAGCATCTTTTCAGATATCCCACATTCTCCAAAAATCTTCACACAATTATTAATCTCCGATTCGCTCACTGCAGCCATCTCAACCATAGTATACAGTTCTCTTTGAGTTTCCAGGAATAACAAAAGTGAGAAACTTCTTATATGAGTGTGTTCATCAAAGAAAATACGTTTCGACTCTGCCAGAAACTCGATAACTTTCTCAGAGTATGTAATGTATTCTGTCTGAAAATTAGTTCTTGCAATTCGTGCTTCCGGAGGGATCAATGGAGATTCTCCCGTCGATTCCGATAGATTATTGTACTTGTTGGAGAAAGCAGTATCTCGAGACAGGAGAAGTGATGAGATCGTGGCGAGCGGTATTTGGGAGACAAGATCACAGACGAGCACTGGAATTTCATCCTGAAACTAGAGCAAACATTAAAAATTATATTATTTCGATTAGAAAACTAACCGCCTCTCCCCGTTTCTTCACTTCCTGGAACATTGTCTCAGCAAAGACAGAAAACGGGAAGTCTCCGATCGGCCTGGAGTGATAAAAACCACGAATCAATTCTCTCAAGAATGCACGTAACATTTTGATTGAATTATCTCGTTCTTTGAACAATTCTTTCGATGTTATCCGTGCCAGAGCCCGCGTTGTTTCAATTGGATGACTACTCAAGAGCATATAAATTGTTTGCAAATTCGTGGGAGATCGATTCTGTGGTGGACCAGTTTCATTGATGAAAAGAGACTCCAACACAATTTCAGCGTTGGCAGGTATCTCGCAAATTCGTTTTAAAGCAGCTGAAAAAAGATGAATTCGAAATAAATAACGGCTTTCATTCAGTACCTGTAAATGGGCCAACGACCGTCCGTGTCTTCATATTTTTAGTGTTCAGCTTGAGTAATATATCAATAACATCTCTATCCAATTCGTAATTTTTTGCATTGATATTTGTGCCGAGAACAAGTAGCAATTCACTGATTTCTCTGTGGAACTTCTGAAGAGTTATCCAGATTTCAAGACGATTCGCAATGAAAAAGCGAGCGTGTTCAGAACCACATATGAGACAAAGTGCACGGAACAAAGGTTTTGGAAGGACTTCTCCACGAATTGTATCGAACCATGGTTTCAGAAATTCTAGGTAGACTTCTATTTGATTTTTATCTTCTTCTGAACGAGGTCTGAAAAAAAGTTTGGCGTTTGTATTGATGTTATGTTTTCTTCTTTATTCAGTGTCAGTGTTGTTCAGTGTTTAACTATTGAAGTAATTTCTTGTTTCCTGATATTTTTCAGCCTAATGTGCTTTCGCAAACCGTACCCAGCATCTAATCGGCTTTTCTTGCCGTTTGCTCCTATCACTTGACGAAAATAGATCATAAATTCAGACATCGGAAAATTCTCTATTTGACAGTTTGTATACATTTCCGGATCTGGGAAACAAGTGCCAAATGGAGACATAATTCTGGAGACAAGCTCTCTAGAAAATTTGCTTTCAATCCATGAGCATCGATTAATTGTTCCTATTCCAACATTCATGCCAATTGAATCATTCAAGAATGCTGTAATATAGCATTTATCCAGAATTTGTTGTTGTTCGACCAATGAAGTGATTATTGTGATTAGGAGCTCCAAAACATTCTCTGGATATGATTTTGAATGACAGAGAATGTAGAGGAGACCACGGTGAAGAGGTATGTGCTGAAAATGAGTGTTTTGTGAATACAATTATCTGTCTGTGAGCTGGCACGTCCGGATGTCTCTGTCGTCTCACTCACATTCAATTTGCTCCCATGTATTTTTACTGTTGAACTAATCGTCGCCATAATTCTTAATTCGATTTTCAGCTTATCTCCTGTCACAAAACTTTTTAAAGCAGCGACGAATAATCTAGCCACTTTTTGAAAATTATTAGCTGAAACCGCCTCTTCAACACTTTTTTCGAACGTTTCCAAATTGAGAATTATCGTTTCTCCGAATTCTTTCCATTTGTCATCAAGGAAGGGACGAACGTGGTGACTGGATTGGGATGGATTCACTGAAATTGAAGAATTAAACATTTGAAAACGTTAAAATTAAATTGATTATAAATAAATAAAACTATTTCCATCTAAGTTACAGTAATTGTGAAATCTAACATCTAAAAATAGAAAATTCAGGAACCTGAACTATTCAATGTTGGTTTCGGAGGTATTCCAGTTCCAGACGGTCCAAAATTTAGCTTCGCTTTAATTCCTCCTGTGGTTCCCGAAGTCGATGGTCCTTGCATCCCCCGAGACTTTTTCAAGTCTTCTGGCTTCATTATTGTATCGTTCAGACGCTTGTGCTTTTTTCGTTCCATCTGGAATTTATTTTTTCTCTGAAGTCGAATATTTGCGAAGGTTCTTGTTAAAAATTGATTGGTTATCACTTCTTGAGAGTGTTCTTGTGTCGAAACTGGTTAAACGAAAAAAAAATCATGCGCTAGCAAGCGTGCTCCATTAGACGTAATGTTTTCCGCGGCTTTACAAATTCAACTTTTCAACAATTGTACCAGAAGTAAATATAACAAACTATGAGTAAAATAATTTTTATTGAAGTTAAAGTGAAAATATAAGAATTTGCAACTATAGAAACTATTATATTTCAACCTTCTGCACTTTAATTTATTCTCAAAGCTGCGCAAGTTTCTTGGCGCGGCGCCAGGAAAATTTGGCCGAGTTTCTCAGCCGATGGCCGACCTTTTTCCGGCATTGCGGAGTTTCGTTGCCGGATTTTTATTTTTGAAATCAAAATTTTGTTTCGCCGCGAAACGAAAAACTCGTCGCTTGCGTTCAATTTCCTTCTCCTCTCTTGGATATTGGACTGCTTGAGTCGACTCGTTTGAAGAGTTCAAATACTTTATTAAACTCATTTGCTTCATTGAAAATTATCCACGATATCACCTTTAAAGACATTTTCACGTTTTAGGATGTTGCACTTCGGAGAGATGGATGGTCGAGTTGACCATCAAGACTTCGGTCAAATTATCAGAAACTCTCTTTTCCAAGCGCACACAGAGGAGGTCAGCAATTGATTCAGACTTCACCGGACCTATAAATTTTTTTCAGAACCCAAATAACTTCACTGTACGAAGCGGTGTCGAAGAGGAGTTATGTGGAATTTTGGGTGGTACCGAAGGACATTGGCTCCGCGAGCAACTTGCTGTTCAAAAGAAACTAATGTTCGGAGAGCGCGGAATCGAGATTCCGAGCCGGCAAGCCCAGGCACACTCCACAGAAGAAACACTCACCGAAGACGGAATTGTGGAGGTTCCGCATGCAGTGGTGGATGATATTGATGAGGAGGAGGTTTGCTCGTTTTGGAGAAGAAAAGACCTAGTGCGAAAAATTTCAGCTCGACGAGGACATTATGCGAGTAAAAGTCGAAACTGATCGTGCATTCTTCAATCATATGCTGTTGGCAAGGCCGGCAGCTGTTCCAATGAATCCAGCACAAGCTATGGATAGAGATGTTAGTTTATAACGAGAAAAAAAAGCATGTTCAATCAAGTATTTAACCTAAAATTCTATATTTGCACTATTTATATTTCCAACTAATTTGAATTTTTAGGACCTTCCACTCCAAAACGGAACATTTGTTAACAAAAACATTAGCGATCGTCGGGAACTGCTCTTCGGAGATAAACTTCACAAGTTTTTGAAAAGTCAAGGAAAAAAGAGTATCGTGGAGCTTATGAAAGAAGCTGTCGAGGAAAGTGGAACAGATGGAGCCCTATTTGATGTCTGGAATGATGTCACTTCAGTTTTGAATAGAAAAACTGTTGCTAGTCGAGATGATGTCACCACAACTGCGAATTTGCTGGAAGATGCGTGCAAATATCTTCAAAAAGTTTTCACTGAACACATGCAAACAGTGGTTGAGAGAAATTTGGAAGTTGCTGAAAGAGGAGGAGTTCCAGGAACGAGAGGATTGGTTAACGCATTTTTAAAGGTACGAACAAAAGAAGTCACGATATAAAGCTACTATATTTTGATGGAATTTAACTTCTTGTTTCTCTATTACCCTTCAAATTTTTCAGGTAGGAACCGAAGAATCATTCCAACCAGAAGACGATAGTATCGATGGTCTCCCGACTTGGCAAGTGACTTATCATTGTGTTCGTTCCGGCGATATGCAAGCTGCTGCTGAAACTCTCAATCGTCTGAAATCATTCCCACAGTGCGCAACACTCGTTGCCTCACTTAACCATGTGGCAAAGCATAAGAAGTTGGATGCTGAATTGAAGAAGAAGTTGAAAGTTGAATGGAGACATAATGTTGGACACACGAAGGATAAATACAAGAGGGCTCTGTATGCTGCATTACTGGGAGGTCTCGAATCGGCAGCACTAGCGGATACATTGGAGAATTGGATTTGGTTCAAACTGCATCCACTTCATGTTGATCCCCATTTGACACCATTGTTGTTCCAGGAAGTTCAGAAGGCGGTGTCTATTGACTACGGTACACAAACCAAAAATTGAGTTTTTTACCGAATTTTCTTACAGGAGAGCAGTATTTCATGTCAAATGGTCCATCTGAGTATCAGTATTTCTTCACGGCTCTCTGGCTCTCTGGACAGTTTGAAAGAGCGATTTATGTGAGTTTTCTTCCAATATCTTATTCAAAGTCTTGATTGATTTCAGTTGCTTCACGAATGCGGGCAACGGGTGGACAGTGTACATGTAGCAATTTTGGCCCACAAACTCGGGTATCTGAGAATGTCGAAAAAGTCGACAGATGAGATGTGTGAGTGTAGAAAACTGCATATGCACGATAAAAAAAACATACAATGTTTTCATTTTCAGTAGTCGTCGATCAAAACGATGCGACCAAATGTCATCTGAACCTTGCCCGTCTCATTGTCGCTTACACGAAAAGTTTCGAACTGATCGACGTGCCACGATCCCTGGATTATTGGTTCCTTTTGAGGGGAATCACCACTCCGACGGGATCAGATGTATTCGAAATGGCTGTTAGTCGAGCAGTTTATTTGACAGGACAATCTGATGCGATTCTCGGAAAACTGACACCCGATGGAAGACGAGAGAAGGGGTTAATTGATGAGTGAGTTGGGAGTGCGATGTTTAAATACTGAGATTTCACCAAAAATCATTATTCATTTACCCATTATACAAAAACTAATGGAAACGATAGCTAAAAGTATTACTTGAATTAGTGTTTGGACACTGGAATCTGACACGTTTCTGTGCACAGAAACAGGTACACTGATTATTTGAAAAACGAGAAGAAGGAAGAGACATTGATTGAGTTGAATCCATTTCAATATCAGAGGAAGGTGCAGAATCTACGAATGCCGTTGATTCATCTTCGCTGAATTGACAATGCACCGGACATGTCGGTTTATGACGGAGTACTGAGGGTCCTGGTTCTGCTGTACCGATATGTGGTGGTGTGAAGTGAATTGATTCGTTGCCTCCTCCTGGTGGACGATCTGTTCCTTCTGACATGTCACTGTTCAGTGGAATCTGAAAAGTAGAAACGTTCCTAGTTCACATCAACAAGTTCTCACCTTCTTTTTGTTATTGCAGTAACTGAGAAGTGTCGCGACGATGATAACGTGAATCAATAAATATGAGAATAGTGTATCTGTTGTTCCAACTGTCACCATGGTCGCAAGAATGTTTTGAACTGAAACATACTATTTTCAATAGTAATACAAGTTCATTGACAGTTTTAGACTTACAAGTGATGAACATTTTGTGGAAATGAAATAATGCTTTCTGGATGTTCGTGTTTTTAAAAACTTTGAGAACTGGTACGCGAATAGGTTTCAAAAGTTCTACGAACATTTCTTTTTCAATGAATTTCACGTTGAAATCTGATTTAAAACTAATGAGTGAATTCTAGAAATGAGAAAACTCTTATCAATGTTAAAATTTCAGATACTTGGACGATCCATCAGATGTTATTTGCCGTGTTGCAAACGATACGGAGTTGACTGGTGAATGGGATCAAGCTGTTGGTCTTTATCTCCTTGCCTCTAAATCTACGAATGCTGCCAAATTACTTGCATCGGAAATCAGCGAGACTCTTCGTGCAGACAACAAGGACAAAATTGTTGATTTGGTTCATGTGGCCGAACAATTCAAACGAGTTCAAAAAGGATGTCAAGCTTCTGAATACGCCACGTTGTCACATCTTATCGATATTGGATATCTGTTTGAGCATTGCCGAAATGAGGAAGCCGAGACTGCTTATGGGTAAGGAATTCGATGTTCTTATGGGGAATCAGTACATTTCTCTTTTCAAACTAATGAGGTTGACCAGTAAATATTTTCACTTTCAGAATTTCGTCAAAACTGCGTCTTATCCCAACTGAACCTGATCAAGTAACTGTCATTGTCAACGAATTCCATATGGTTCCACAAAAAGTTCGTGAAGTTTTGCCGGATCTGTGCCTTCATCTCATGAAGTGTCTTGTCGATCACTGCATTCGCCAGTCCACAACTCAATCGAATCGTGGTGGTGCCAACCCATACACTTCCATGTTCTCCTCTTCGAATCGCTACGTGAAACAGGTAAAATCACTAAAACTTCTAGTAAAAGTTGCTTGAAATTAATTAGAACTAGTGATATTCAGTGTTTCAGAAACTGTTATTTATAAAAATATGTAACTTAATTGAGTCTAGAAATTGAGTAGACACGCTTCGAACAACTGATAGATTTCACAAAATTACTTGATTTTGATAAGGAAAGGAATGGGGGTCGGGAATGTACAGATAGAAATTATTATCAAACTTGTTATTCTGCATCAGAAGAAGTCTTCACTTCTTGGGAAATCTCATTGGGAGACGTTTCAGAAGTCGTTTTTTCGATTTTCTTCGAATGTCCATTTTCGACGATATTGGAAAGTTTTCCGTTTTCTTCAGTATTCGAAGTTCCGTTCTCCGTGGGCAATTTTTCGGCCACATCTCCATTTTCGACGATATTGAAAGGTTCTCCGTTTTCTTTTGGATGTCCGTTCTCCACAATACTCGAAGTTTCGTTCTTGGTTGACAATTCCTCAACTACATGTTCATTTTCGACGGTTTTGGAAGGTTTTCCGTTCTCTTTCGAATGCCCGTTCTCCACAATACTCGAAGTTCCGTTCTGGGTGGGCAATTCCTCGACCACGTGTCCATTCTCGGCTCCAATAAGGGATTCACGTTCCGGGATGGTTTCGAGGGGAATAGCATGTGCTTGCAGTCCGGCGAGATGTTTGTTTTTGTCCGTCAATGAGAATCCGCACTGAAATTTCGTGGTTTTAGAGAAGGGTCGTACTTAGATTAGAAATGATTCTACTAGGTTTTGAGCTACTGGACGAACTATTTTCTGATTTAAATCTATATAATAGACTGAATAAAATTACCTGTGCGTGATAGAATAAATTAAATAAGAATCCAGCGAAGACGAAGACGCATGATCCCAGCGTGAGAGCTCCGAATAGAGAAGTGAACGGGAAGAAAATGACGATGATATCTTTGAGAATGGAGAAGAGTTCACAGAGACCCGTTTGAACTGCAAACACCATGTAGCGTTGATTCTCCGGAATAGTTTCCTGTTGAATTTGAGTAATGGCTGGGTCGGCGAGCCACAAACCGAAACGAGCCAAGCTTATTCCCATAAAGAACATATTGACAGAGAAGGTGACATCGTAGAACGGAACACTCGGGACATCTTGGGATTCGGGGTTGGCGACTTTTTGAATGACTTGGGAGAACCATTCTGAGATTGACATTTCTGAGAAAAATCCACTGACGTTCATTGAGCTTCCCGGGAGAAGTACAGAAACACCACACATGTTGATGAAGAAGTTTTGCCAGAGAAGCCCGACCATAACTGTCCAGAGAAGACCAATCCGTCTGGCGACAAATTGGAAACTGAATGCTCCGAGAATTCCCAGTAGCGATCCAAACCCTCGAAGGAAGCCGATGTAAGCGGCCGAAAGGCCGTGCTTCTGACCGTACGATGCGGCCAACTGAAAAAAAGTTGTTGTTTTCTTATGAATAAACTATGACGCTTCAATCCAGCCTGTTAAGAACAACAATAAAGACGGGATTATGTCATCACTACCCAACCACTTTACATACGTTGTCGAATCCGAGAACTGTCATATATAAGAGAGCGAGTCCAAATCCGGCAGTCCAACTGCTTTGCTTGAAGTACATTGAGATCGATCCTTTCTCAATTTGCAGTCCAGCAAGTTCCTCATTTGCACCTGAAAACATTGAAATGTATGATTTCCTACACTCTTCGGTTTTGAACTTACCAGCTTCAATAGCTCTTGTTCGGAGTGCTTCGGTTTCTTTGTAGAGCTGACTCAGAATATATGATTCTATTGCCCATGAGGCAAAGTTGTAGCAGATGATGAAAATACACACAGAAGACCTGAAAAGGTATTGTCAGTGACTCGCAGAGAGATGATGTTTGATTACCAAGGGAAACTATCAAGTAGTTTTCCACTGAGGGTCGGTAGTATTGCCGAGGACACTTGATCGATACACAACAGATGCGAATTGACTCCTGAATTCATAGATTCTGTTTGAACACCATGCTTAATGGGATTACTCACTGGATAATTCGATTCGCTCAGATCTCGCAATGACAACGACCCAGTCTCTAGTGAAGCAAATTCTTTGAAGTTCACTTGCCACTTTTGAAACCGAAGCAACCGCTGCTGCAGCGAGAAGAAACCCGGTTGCTCCATTTTCAGGCTGATAGGCAAACAAGAAGGCGAATATCACAGCAGAACCTGCGACGGCGGCATTGTTTATCAGGAGGGTTGTTTGGATAACTGAAATTCAATTCATCATCACAAAAATCCAGATTTGCTCAGCTTACTTGTGTCACGGTTTATGCGATCAAGGTAGTGCCCAACAAAGGTGATCACAGTGAGCTTCAGTACGGAATCAACGAGCTGTTGAACGGCGACCCACGTCATGCCTCCCAGTTGGTGCATGAAAAGTCCGATGACGAACGTCCACATGCGGTCTCCCTGCAAGAAAGGAATGATGTTTATTAAAGCAAGAGCTTTCCTTTTATTTCGCTATTGGAGGTCATCCGAAGTTTTGTGACTATAACTATAGACACAGTCTGTATTACTATTCTAGCTGTTTTTTATTCATGTTTCTTTAATTAAGTGCTCCATGACACAATGAATTTGGTTTTAGATCAGCGCCACTTTTTCTGAAATATGATGTAGTCAATATTGAGTTTATAGTTTCAACGTTCAATATCTACGTGAGAATTCGTGAATATTTCCATTTTAGACGACGTCAGCTTATCAAGAAGTGAGCATATCGTTTCAATGATATATGTGCTCTTACATAAGACTTCTTATCAGTAATGATCGTTCAAAGTTTGACGAGCAGAGCGTTGAAACCATAAGAACTAAACGAAACACTTACCAGTGTGGTCATGAGAAAGGCGCCATTCAACTGACATTCCTTTTTGGTCATGAAGACCATTCTGAAGAGTTGGTTCTGTAAAAAAAACAAAGTTATTGGTCGGAATGACTCTGTCTGAGCACAAGAATTTTCACTTGAGAAGCGATATGTGTGAACAAATAAAAAAGACGGTCAAACACTTATTTATATGTTTAAGGCATACATCGGGGTGCGAAAGTGACACTTTTATTCTCTGGAGGTGGCCGCGAAGAGCCGCCGAGGAGTTTTTCTGTATTTTTGTATCTGGTTGAAAATTTCACCGAAGCAGCAAAGATCGTTTGAATCTACTGAATAGTTGACACCGGTACGTAGATAAGGAACAATTTTCTGGCTGTACTTCCAAAGTAATGCGAACATGCAAAAAGTTGAAGAAATTCTAGAGATGGGAGATTTTAAACAATCATTTACTAAATTAGTTTCACATAGAAGTTACTGTAAAATGAGTACTGATCAAGCGTGTACTACTTTTTGCTGATTCTAGACATGCGAAAGATGATAGAATCACTTTGAACTTTAGAGATAATATAACCAGAAATTTCTCTATGAAACATAAAAGGCCAACAATTTCGGAGAAAAGTTCGGCGCCTGATCTATGCCGCGTCTCGGAGCGTTGTGCCGACTGGAAATGTGGACACACACCGCCGATAATGAAGAGTGTAGGGACAAACTCGCTATCGTTTTTTTGTGGAAGAGGAGCGTACTTCTTCTCAATTCAAATCAGTAAAAAGGGACAAAGAAAGTAAAGATAACGAATTGGTTGGAAAAAAGTAGGGAGTGATGGAGAGAAAGAGGGGTTGAAAATGAAATATTGATGATAATGATAAGTTTTTTGGAAGGAGAGGAATACTGAATAAAAGAGGACAGTGTAGAGAGACTGGCATTATTGTGGTGGTGCACAATACGGTTGGCTTTTTTAGTTTGAAAAAAATGGAGGGTCTCTTGCCTTGTGATGGGTTGGAAGAAGGTTCGCGAATTTCAGAATATTGTCATTTTCAAACGGATTATTATGTTGATGTAGGTTTCAAGAATTCTAAAGGGCCTTTGTACCTTTACACTTTGTCTTCTTAATAAATATTATCAGCTGATAACGGAGAAGTTACTCGCGGATTATCGATATTGAAAAAAGTAAACTGAGGAGTCACCATCAGTGTCCTCGGAGAAACTGAGAATTCCATTTGTCGGAAATTGTCAGCAGTGGCCGATTTCGTATGAGATTTTCGAAAAAAAAAACATAGAAATGATCAGTTTGTAGTTATTTCAACATTATGCGTTTTATGATTCATTTTCAAAAAAAAAAGTCGGACGGTCGAATAGATTTTCGAAAACAACTAGAAAACGCCGGTTACAGTATCTAATAGAGAAGGCGACGTCTGATCTAGCAGGACATTTCGGAGATAATGACCGTATTCTTGCTCAACGCCTCTTCCTCCCACTTTCTTGTCAGAAGACGCTCCGCCTTCTCTCTCGGCAACAGATCGCGCAAGGTCACGGTATAAACAAATCGACACTTCTGAGAAGCGCCCGTTTGTCACAAAAGAGAGTGAATCATCTGGCGGTAAGATTCTTTATTCTGCCGATACAGTAATCTGTTTATGCCCTCTGAAGTGTTATATTACATCGGTTTGTGCAAGTCACACATCGTAAATGTATTGGTTGTGATCTCCGGAATTACGGTCTCACTCAGAAATCTGAGAAGCTGATCCAGTTCTCGGCGTGGTACCTCGTCGTCGCCACTGTTTCATCATTCTGCTCAAAAAGGTTAATTTGACAGCTCTTTCTCTGTCTATCTGCAACATGCACCTTGTCGCCAGTTGTATGTCTAGATAACAGTTCGTGCGACCTTTTTTTGGAAAGTGGTTTTGCAAAAGCTATACGAACGGATACATAGAAGGATCAAACTCTCACATGGAAAATATGAACGAAAGTGAAATAAACTACTCTCAAAAAATATATCAATTTTACACATCGTTATCTGTTCAATGCCGTGAGAAACTCCAGTGTTGAAGGGTTGCATCATTTGGAGACATATGATGCAGCTCGGCCTTTTTTTCTTGAACACTTGAGAGGTTTTGGAATAAGCTCCTCATGGTTTTTGAAAGAAAAATATATAAAATTGTTCGGATAATCACATGTTAGTACCGTTTTCATAAATGAAAACGGTACTAACGAAGTTTTACAGGGAGCGAATATTTGTTTATTTTTCAAACTGCGGTGCTAAACTGACCTGTTGTGAATTACAACTGGATCCACCATTGCTGATTACAACGACATTTCTCATCTTTGTTTGATTTGAATCGACTTCATAATCTGTTCTGTTTTCCCCCAATGATTTTAAGTTAAAACTGAAATTTCGAAACAGAAATCGGAGGGAACACTTTATCGAAGATCACCAATGTAGCAAAAAAATATTTTTCTGACTTTCAAATCTCGTTCGCTAAAAATCTGAAAATAGAAACTTATTTACTTTCAGATCAAAGCAATTGTGCAGTACTCGGCAACTGTTCCATACAAGTTCCCAACACATGTGACATCTCGACTCCTTCAACTTCAGGCATCTCTTGGCATCTAATCTTATTCAAGAAGTGCCTGTCGTTTGTCAGATAAATTATATTGTTTTATTCATTTTCATTTTTGTAATTTTTGAAAATTTCAATCATTTTTCCCCAAAAGTCTCTTTCTCTCCTAAATAACATTGACTTTCACTAGGTATTTATACTGAATTCTATACAGTTTTTGTTGTTGAAAACTTCCATTTTTTATTTTAACCCAGTTTTTCTAATTTCATTGTTATTTCCAAGTTTTAAAACTTATCTCATCATTGCCCATCCAGAATGAATGATTGCTCTATGAATTTCAATAGTTTTACGTTTTCTCTGTCAATTTTAACAACGTTCTTGATTTGAATTGACTAATATCGGTTGGTATTGATAACCTCTCCGAGTGCGAGTTTTTGTCTAATTTCTAACTTTTTTTCTAATTTCTAATCGCAGGTTCATGAGTCTTCAAAGTTTCAGTCATCTTCTTTAACAACTTGTTTTACTTTTCTCTGTTTGTGTCCTGTTTTAAACAGGATACACGCAATTTATTCTTTTTGGTTCCTATCGCCCGCCAAACCCACGTACTTCAAGATTGATTGACCACGAAGTCCGTTGTTTTTTCAGTTAATTTTCTCAGGCTTTCTGGTTCATCTGCCCTTCCCATTGCCCTTTCTTGTGGATTTCAGTCGGGTGACCTGACCACCATCAAATACAAACGTACACAACAAGTACGTTCTTCGCCGTCTTCTTCTGATAATCGAAGCCATCACTCTTTCTGTTTCCCTCTGCATTTGCTCCTTGACTTGTTGATAACAATTGTGTGCGTGTGCTCTTTTCTCTCTTCTTTGCTTGTTTGTATGTGTTTATAAGCATCTTTCCCTCCGTTTCTTTTACTCTCTTCATCTCAAAGAATAGAAGGACACGAAAACAGTGGGAACGTGATTCCCAACACTTTCTCTCTTATTACCGCGTGCTTTTTCACTTCCAGAGAGAGAGAGAGAGGGCAAGTATAAATAGGATCTGGCTAGGCGGTGGGAAAACGAGATCTGATCAGAAGAGTTTCATATTCTTTTTGTGATTTTTTATGGGTAAACATCTCATAGTCATCTTAGGCAAGATGCATATTAGATCACTACCACCTGCGAAAGTACTAGAAAAGTTTCGAACGGACTTCAGATCTTCGAAGCCGAAAAAGGATTTTAGATATATTTATTTTTTATCTTCACTAAATTGACCTTTCTAATTGTGCTCCAATTTTCAACCTATGCAGAATTCTGACCGCTTCTTATTTTGTGACGATTTTTCTTCTTTTTTACAACATCCAGTACATTGTACGTACAATGACCAACATTTGAAACTTTAGGAACTCATCTGTATATTTCTCTATTTCTCATGTTCCCTCGTTCCGTTTCTCAGCTGTTTCTTGTTTACATCTACTTGGCTCCGCATTGTTGTTCTTTATCTCCTAAAAGCTCAGTGAGCTCTAGAGAAAAATAACTTATTTATAACTGGGGGTCACGAGAAAGTAACATGAACTAGTTTAAGACTTAATCTAGAATGTAGCAAACTGACTCCAACCGAAATTTTCTGTTTTTTCAGTAAGATTACTTCTAGAAATGCATGCGAAAATCACACTAAAAGTTCCTGATATCTTATGATCTACCACAATTTTCATTGAAAAAAGTTGCAAAACTCAAACTGGTAAACATAATATGATCGTTAATAGATAACCCTGTTTCGTTAAAAAGATCAAAAAATCAAAACAAGTCATCACTCTTTTGCCTCTTTTCCCCTCTAATTTCTTGTCGTTTGGAATCTTTTCAAAAATGGTATTATGAATTCATTTTTTTCTGTGCATGAGAAGTCCGCGCCGCACTCACGCGGCGGCCACGCCCATTTCTTGCGGCAGTGTTCAAAAATTGAACGCAGCGTTAAATTCGGAGTGGGCGTGGCCACCGCGTGAGTGCGGCGCGGACTTCTCATGCACAGAAAAAAATGAATTCATAATAGTTGCCTATAATATTCTCTCGAAATCTTATTTTTCGATGCCCATAAAACCTTGACAATGCGAGGACTGAATATCAAACAGTCTGAAGACCATTTCTCGGGATTTTTTTCAATTGAAACCAACATCGTGCCAACATAAATAGTTTTCCTCCATTCCTTTTTCGTCTTTTTTCCATATTGAGACGCAGACGGGCGGCCGTTCTCTCCATTTACCACTTCTGTCTGGTCTCTCTCTCCATCAGAATGCACGTATTTTGTTTGTGTACTCTATTTATTTTCTACTCTTAAAATTTTTGTTTTCCTCAACTAGCAGGAGAAATTAATGCTCAAAGAAAAACGAATACTTGTTTATTGGCTCATTTTCTTTCCTCTGGCTTCTTGTTTTTTGGCAGATGTTTTGAGAATTTTTTGATTTTTCTCATCAACCTAATTGTTGGAGGTTTTCTCTATTCATTTTATATTATTTTCCATTCTGTCTCTATAATTTGATATATGCTGTCTTACAAATATCTCTGTTGATTGTCTTTTTTGACCAGTGTAAATATTCCTAATTCATTAATTTTCAGATGCTTCACGCGTCTCGTTCACTGATTCGCACGTCGACAGACCTGCACACAACGATTCGAAATTCTTCATCAACGAAACATGTGTTCGCATGTGTTCTTGGTTCCGGAGTAGCCGGAAGTTCAGTTGCCTATCACTTAACAAAAAGAAACATCAAGGATGTTCTTTTGTTGGAAAGAGCTTCTGGTAAGAGATGCAAGATTAAAAAGAAACTGAAATGTCGAAAATTATCGGAGAAAACGGGTCAAAAGTGCTAGGAAAAAGAGTTTTGAGTCACGAAATTATCACAAAGTCAAGATTTCGAATAAAAAAATTCAAAACCCTATGTCTCAGCACTTGCAAGGCCGGTAATCACTAATTCCTAATAATGTAATCCATATATTTTTAGGTGGAGATTTCGGCGAAACTGGTAATTTTTTATTTTTCAAAGCATGCACCATTGTGTTGTGATTTGTTCGAATAACCTGTTATTCCATAATACAAAATTGATTTATGAGGTTTTGATGAGATAGAAACTTTAAAAAAAATTGGTTGCTGTTGGAGAACAATGAACGAATGTTCCCCGGTTGATTGTTCATTTGCGATTGACTGATAATTGAGAAACGCACTGAATTTACCAGCATGACGATCACAAAAAACCAAAGCCCTCACGATTTTCCTTTGTTTTTCTAAAAACTGATTTCAAAATGTTTTTATTCGGAAAAAGTGAAATTCAATTACTTTTCCCAGTAAAAATATTTTGAAATCGTCTCCTGTTCCTTCTCAATTCCTTATTTTATAGGAGTCGCCTCACCAACTGGAACCTCATTCCACTCTCCTGGTCTTGTCTCTGCCAGTCATCCAGCTCATCGATATAAGCCAATTCTGGCTCATTCTATTGAGTTATACTCGAAGTTAGAGGCTGAAACTGGAGTGAACATTGATTTCCAACCAACTGGAACCATCCGTTTGGCAACAAATGAGACTCGATTGGCTGAGTTCAGAAAATATGTGAACAGAGATTATTATAAGGTTGGTTTGTAGGAGAAGAGACATTCCAATGTTGTTTTGTTACAGGAAGGAGATGTCTGCAAAACCACTTTGCTCACCCCAGAACAAGTTCGTGAACTGGCTCCAGCAGTCGATCATTCTCGTGTTTTGGGTGCTCTTCACACTACAAACGACGGAACAATTTCTGCCCGTGCATTGACTCAAGCTCTCGTTGCTGGAGCCAAGAACGGTGGAGCTCAAGTAATTGATGGAGCAATTCCACGTGAAATTAGATATGATAAAGAGAAGGGGCACTGGATTATTTCATTGGAAGATGGTACAATGGTCACTACCCGAAATCTGATTAATGCTGGTGGAATTTGGGCGAATGATATAGCAAGACTCTCTGGACACGCACTTCCTGTTGTGGTTGTTGAACATCAATATGCTGTTCTTACTGTAAGTGCTCTGAAGATAATGGATTTCTTTTATTGAACTTGTTTTCAGCCAAACAAGACACCTGATAACACTCCAGCCATCATTGATCACGACTCGACATTCTACGTTCGGAAAAGTGGAGATGACTATCTTTTCGGAGGATTCGAACCTCTTGAGAAGACTGTCATCCGCGAGGATTGGTACAAAAAAGGAGTCCCAACTGAGGGATCGAAGAGTATAAAAGCAGATTTCTCTCGTCTTGAGGATGCGTATAAAAGAGCTTGTGAGCTCATTCCAGGACTTGAAGGAGCTAAGGTTGATGCACGTGCAGCTGTATTCAGTATGACACCAGATGGATATCCATTAGTTGGACCATATGATAAGAACTACTGGATGTCAACTGGTTTCTTGGATGGAGTCTCATCTGGAGGAGGAATTGGAAAGTATTTGGCTGACTGGATAGTTGATGGAGAGCCACCTGCAGAGTTGTTCGATACGGATGCGAGTCGATATGAGAGATGGGGAGACAGAAAGTTCTTCACTGAAAGATCAAGAGAGACATATTCAATGTATTATAACTGGTCGTATACTGATAGACTTGCTGGACGTCCGACTGACAGAATCAGTGGAGTTTATGGAAGATTAAAGAAGGATGGAGCTTCGTTCTCATTCAGAAATGGATGGGAAGTCGCTAACTCTTTCAATATGGGTATTCAACATGAGGCATACCTTCCAACTTTGATCAGAGAATACGAGATGGTTACCAACAAATGTGGAGTAATCGATTTGTCGTGGAAGGGAAAGATCGAAGTGAAAGGAAATGATGCAGAGAAGCTGATGGATTATGCTATAGCTAGTCAGGTATAAATTTGGGAAACTTACAACATCAAATTAAAAGAATGATAATTTCAGATCCCAGCTCTCGGAAAGATCAGCTCAGGAGTTATGCTGACTCGTCATGGCGGTATCCTTGGCCCAATGATGATTTTCCATCATGATCGTCAACGTTCCGCCTTCATTTTACTCACTGAGCCAGAGAGAGAATCAAGAGATTTGTATTGGTTGAGAAGGGCAGCTGCTGAGAAACAAATGGATGTTCAGGTATGTTGAAGGAGACTGAAATACGAAAATAATTTTTATATTTCCAGGTTTCAATTGTCTCTGAATACTTGGCATCCCTCGCCCTCGTTGGACCAAAAAGTCGTGAAGTCCTCTCTGCTCTGACGAAATCTGATGTTTCTGATGATGGATTCCCACAGAAATCGACTCGAATGATCCGTCTCGGACCAGTCGGAGTCGTCTGTGCTCGTTCATCCACTTCCACCGGACAACTCTCTTATGAACTTTTCCACAATCGTGCTGAAACTGCTAAATTGTATAATGCAGTTATGTCGGCTGGCCGTGAACACGGAATTGTCAATTTCGGACAAGCTGCATTGAATATGATGAGATTGGAACACGGTTATAAGATTTGGGGAAAAGAATTGACATTGGACACGAATCCATTTGAATGTGGAATTGGAAGTCTTGTTGATTTTAACAAGAAAGAATTCATTGGAAGAGAATCTGCACTGGAGTTCAGCAAGAAGGAATTCGAGTAAGTGTACGGGGTGATGATCTCTCCGTCTCTCTTAAAGTTACTGTCTCTAACCTCCGTAAGTTCTTCCAGCCGCCGTCTCGCTTTGATCACGTTTGACACCGAGGAGGGAATCGTTTTGGACGATAAATATGTTCCAAGTGGAAATGAAGTCATTCGTATCGATGGACAAGAAGCGGTTTGTTCTTCTTCTTCAGGAAATTTATGATAATGATGAGTTTTCAGAGAGTTGGACAAATCACGTCCGGAGCCTACAATGTCCGTCTTCAAAAGCCAATCGCCTTCGCGTGGATTGATAACTCTGTTGGAAAGAACGAACGAGTAAGATCAAATTCTAATATTTTTGGGTGAACGAATTCAATAAATTTACAGCTTGTCGTCGATATTGGAGACAAACGCCTGTTCGCCACCAGTCTGGAGACCCCAACCATCCCACCAATCCAATAATTCTCAACTTCTCTAATATTTTTCGCCCTAACTCACTTTTTTCTATCTCTCATCCCAGTTACCTTCAGCCTTCCCACCGCCTCAAGAATTTTTCGGTCCCAAGTTTTTTTTCGTTTCATTCCATTACAGTATTTATTTTTTCTTTGTTTTTATTTGCTTTCCAGTAGGTTTATTGTAGTTATTCGTCCCGTTTTCTTGTGTAGTTCACTGCCTTTTGTTTCTCATAAAGTGCACAAAATTTCAAAAGCCTCATTTTTTGAGATGAAATGAAACAAAACGAGGTTTCTTGAGGATTCAAGATGGATTTATAGCTATATTTAAAGCTATAATTTATAAATTTTGTCAAAAGTCGGATTTATTTCATTCAATAAAAAACACAAAAGTTACATAATGCACTGAAATTTGGAAAAATGCGGAAGAAATTATTTCACAGGTTATTTATAACTCGTTTGACTAATCAGAAGACGAAACACTATCTTCATCGCTGTCTCCCTCGGAATCACTTTCATCTCCAGAAGAATCGTCTGACTCCTCAGATGAACGAAGTGGATTCTTGATGACAACAATTGATGAATTTGGTGATGTATGACGAGCCTGAAATTTCAAAGATTTCAATAGTCCGACAATTATTTTCCCCTAAAATGAATCTAGCTTACACGACGTCGCCTGAACATTCTTCGAAGTAGATTAAATGGACGTTGCACAAAAGCACTCACTTCCTCGATAACCCCACTCTTAGCAGAAACAAATGACATGGCAGTTGACATCGAAACGACACTCAAATCATCGTCATCTTCCTTATTGTCAGTATCTCCACTGACATCATCATCTACTTCTGATTCTTCCTCTTCCGTGTCTGAAATTCCATCATAAGCGTCCCGAACAGCTTCCATCACTGTTGAACTCAAATCTTCAAGTTCTGATTGCGCGGATACTGAAAAAAGGCTTTGAGAAATAGTCCGGGTTACCGCTCAACTTACGTAATGCAGATTTTCGGAGACGTTCTCTCAAATCCTCAAATTTCAGCATCAATTCTCCCTTGACATCTGCAATCAGTTGACGATATTGCTCATCAACCATCTCATCGATAGTTCGCTCTCTCCGAGCAGCTCGTGCACGTTTTGGCTCTTTCACTGATGCAGCTTCAGCAGGTCCCATCATTTCGAGTTTACGAATCATTTCTGTAAGAAATATTGGTTGTTTGAGGAGATTATGGTTCTGGTGTTTGCTGATCTCTTTAAAAATTTTTTTTTAGTTTTCAGGTGGGTTTTCAAATTTTAATGAGTTTCCACGTGAAAATCGAAGCTAGAGTACGGGGTTAAAAAGTTGTTGAAAACGGTTGGATTGCCATAATCTTCTCCATATGTAGTTTTAATCGCCGTCAATCATCTGTTCTCATCTAATAGACGATACCAATAGCAGAAAATCGGAAGAAAACTTGAGGTTAGTGTTTTTCTTCCAGTTTCGATACCAAATCAATACCCAAAACGGTACAACCGTTCTGGAAAAACTCAGCCTAGTTCGAGTAATTAGCAGGCCTGTTAGACCCATTTTGGAGAACCTATTGTCCAGAGTTTTTACTTTCTATTGAGATCAGAAATTTCAGTTACCAAAGCCTGAAGTAAATTAACGGTTTCAGGACTTTTCCACGTCTTCCACAAAAAATAAAATACATGTTTGGAACGTGGCGAACTTTGAATGAAAACAAACGACGTGATGACGTGTTTCCGATGATCTCTTGAGGGGAAACGCATTTCTTTCATTCCACGTCTTTTTCAATGGACAGTGCCAGGAAATCAATAGCAGAGAAAGGGTAAGTGATGAAGGATGGCTTGTTTTTGCGACTAATTCTTTAAAATATCTTCTTATTCCTCCGTTTCTTCGTGCATACTGATATTAGCAAGGTTCTTAGAGTAATGTACTGTTCGATTGGTCGAGTAGATCTGATTCAGGGTGTCTCGGCACTCGGGTCTCAGTATATTCCTGGGGAACACTGCTTTATTTCTAAGACACTATTGCTTCTATCAGTGTGTATGAATCATTGATCTAACTAGAATTCTTTAAAATATCTTCTTATTCCTCCGTTTCTTCGTGCATACTGATATTAGCAAGGTTCTTAGAGTACTGTACTGTTCGATTGGTCGAGTAGATCTGATTCAGGGTGTCTCGGCACTCGGGTCTCAGTATATTCCTGGGGAACACTGCTTTATTTCTAAGACACTATTGCTTCTATCCGTGTGTATGAATCATTGATCTAACTAGAATTCGTTAAAATCTCTTCTTATTCCTCCTTTTCTTTGTGCATACTGATATTAGCAAGGTTCTTAGAGTACTGTACTGTTCGATTGGTCGAGTAGATCTGATTCAGGGTGTCTCGGCACTCGGGTCTCAGTATATTCCTGGGGAACACTGCTTTATTTCTAAGACACTATTGCTTCTATCAGTGTGTATGAATCATTGATCTAACTAGAATTCGTTAAAATCTCTTCTTATTCCTCCTTTTCTTTGTGCATACTGATATTAGCAAGGTTCTTAGAGTACTGTACTGTTCGATTGGTCGAGTAGATCTGATTCAGGGTGTGTCGGCACTCGGGTCTCAGTATATTCCTGGGGAACACTGCTTTATTTCTAAGACACTATTGCTTCTATCCGTGTGTATGAATCATTGATCTAACTAGAATTCTTTAAAATCTCTTCTTATTCCTCCTTTTCTTTGTGCATACTGATATTAGCAAGGTTCTTAGAGTACTGTACTGTTCGATTGGTCGAGTAGATCTGATTCAGGGTGTCTCGGCACTCGGGTCTCAGTATATTCCTGGGGAACACTGCTTTATTTCTAAGACACTATTGCTTCTATCAGTGTGTATGAATCATTGATCTAACTAGAATTCTTTAAAATATCTTCTTATTCCTCCGTTTCTTCGTGCATACTGATATTAGCAAGGTTCTTAGAGTACTGTACTGTTCGATTGGTCGAGTAGATCTGATTCAGGGTGTCTCGGCACTCGGGTCTCAGTATATTCCTGGGGAACACTGCTTTATTTCTAAGACACTATTGCTTCTATCAGTGTGTATGAATCATTGATCTAACTAGAATTCTTTAAAATATCTTCTTATTCCTCCGTTTCTTCGTGCATACTGATATTAGCAAGGTTCTTAGAGTACTGTACTGTTCGATTGGTCGAGTAGATCTGATTCAGGGTGTCTCGGCACTCGGGTCTCAGTATATTCCTGGGGAACACTGCTTTATTTCTAAGACACTATTGCTTCTATCAGTGTGTATGAATCATTGATCTAACTAGAATTCGTTAAAATCTCTTCTTATTCCTCCTTTTCTTTGTGCATACTGATATTAGCAAGGTTCTTAGAGTACTGTACTGTTCGATTGGTCGAGTAGATCTGATTCAGGGTGTCTCGGCACTCGGGTCTCAGTATATTCCTGGGGAACACTGCTTTATTTCTAAGACACTATTGCTTCTATCCGTGTGTATGAATCATTGATCTAACTAGAATTCGTTAAAATCTCTTCTTATTCCTCCTTTTCTTTGTGCATACTGATATTAGCAAGGTTCTTAGAGTACTGTACTGTTCGATTGGTCGAGTAGATCTGATTCAGGGTGTCTCGGCACTCGGGTCTCAGTATATTCCTGGGGAACACTGCTTTATTTCTAAGACACTATTGCTTCTATCAGTGTGTATGAATCATTGATCTAACTAGAATTCTTTAAAATATCTTCTTATTCCTCCGTTTCTTCGTGCATACTGATATTAGCAAGGTTCTTAGAGTACTGTACTGTTCGATTGGTCGAGTAGATCTGATTCAGGGTGTCTCGGCACTCGGGTCTCAGTATATTCCTGGGGAACACTGCTTTATTTCTAAGACACTATTGCTTCTATCAGTGTGTATGAATCATTGATCTAACTAGAATTCGTTAAAATCTCTTCTTATTCCTCCTTTTCTTTGTGCATACTGATATTAGCAAGGTTCTTAGAGTACTGTACTGTTCGATTGGTCGAGTAGATCTGATTCAGGGTGTCTCGGCACTCGGGTCTCAGTATATTCCTGGGGAACACTGCAGTATTTCTAAGACACTATTGCTTCTATCAGTATCTATAGAAATGTTGATATTTCTTTTACTGAGTGCATTATTTATGGTGTTTTTGCTTTATTCATATTGGAAGAAATACGATCGAATTCCGAGAGTTGAAGAACTGTTTCAAGTTTGTCGATATCCCGCTTCACTATTTACATTCCCTAATAAACTCGTTATTTCTTCGTGGCAGAATTGCGGTACATAAAGTACGCAATTCTGTCGAACTGTTTTTATTTTTGTTGAACTGTTAAGGGAATATCTTTGATATATAACATCTTAGAACCGCTTCCAAGCAACAAAAAACGAACCCATTGCTAGAAAATTTGTCGCAATTTCGTTCAAATCGCATTTTGTCTCTGCACGACACGTTGGGCACTCCAAATAGGCAGAGTTTCCATATTTTTGAATGTTTCCGATACATTCCATGCAGAAAGTGTGACCGCAATGCAACAACTGAGCGATTCGTGTGGTTTCGTTGAAGTTCTGAAAAATCGAAACTGCAGTTAGTAAAATTTTGAGTAATTCTAGTTGTCTGGACGTCATAGCGATAGAAATTTAATCCGACTACGACTTGTTTATTTTGAAACTGAACGAAGAATACATCCAGAACTAGATATATAGAAAATATGATCGAAGTGAGAGGGCATCGAAAATCAGAATTTTCGAGCCATTCGAGCAGAAAAATGTTTTCGAAAAGTGATTGCATTGAACGCGTTGTAGACATAGAAGCAGTCAATTATATCGAAGTAATCGTAAAATTAACCACAAATTGATTTCAAGTAATTTTCTGAACACAACTAATATTAACATTAAGGAATGTTTGGCAGTCTAAACGATGATACTTTTGTGGGAGACCCTGTTTTGTCGTCTGTTTTCCTTCGTTTTCCAGATTTCTTACCGTGCAACAAATTTGACATTGACACAAATTTTCCAGAAGTGACGAGGAAATTAGTTTCTCTGATTTTGTTTCATCTGAAGGTTCTGAAATTTTAAAATCCGTTGTTTTCTCCAATTGAATTACAACAACCGTACCTAGAAGGTTCATAGAGGCGAACATATTGAGAGGAAAACACTGAAAAAATTAAATTTTTAAGTAAAAATGAGTTTTAAAAGAGATTGAAAAAAAAAACAAAAAGAAATAAGAAAAAGCATTGAGAAAATGAGCAAAGGAAAACATATGCGAAGCGAACACTGCTTAAATTTTGAGACGCCGCTCAAAAAAGTAGTGCGATCGGGCATGCTTGCTTCACTTGTTTTTTAATACAGTATGCCAGACACAGTCTAAAATTGATACTTGAACACTTCTTGTCATTAGAACAGCCAAAGCTTTCAGAAGCTTGATCTATATCGATTTACAGATTTTTCATCATTATATCCGTTATTTGAACCCTCTGTTGTGTTTCATCTGCATAAATTTCGTACCGAAACTTGAAAATATATCTGGCAGTGAATTACACGAATTGCACTTACATGAAAGCACAACTTGAATAATTTTTAGATCTGTCTCCAAATCAGATATATTTATTGGCATCAATGTATTCGAAAGGATCGGAAATTGTGGGAAACTTCTGAAAATGCTTACGCTAGATGTTAGAGCTCAAGAGGCTTTTGTTGATAATGTATTGTTGTGTTTCGAAGGTAGACAATTTTATATAAGACATGGATATCTAAACAATTGGGTTGTGTGGTTGATTACATGAAGGAGTGGAAGTCAGGAAGTACATATCACGCTTTGGAGTGCTTGAACTTTCTACAGTATCCATTTTGAAATCAGAAAACATTCTGCCTGAATTCGTCTTCAAAAAGTTCGGTACATCAATCCAATTGCCTGGTTTTGATTACTTCAGAATTCTGTTCTGGGGTTTTTGAAATGAATAAGAACTGTTTATGATAAACAAGGAAATAAAGAGAATAAACGGATTAAATTATCACAACTGAGTCATATCAAACGATACAGAGTGTTGTTGCTCATCAAATCTTGCTAACGGAGCACGGTGGGACGTTGTTTTATTATCAGAAGAGTTCGATTCGTTGGATAGACGACAAAGACTTTCGTGTCGAATTTGGGGAATCATTGAATCTGAAAAATGGATTTTGAGTTGAGAATCGTTGAGAAGTAAATAAGTGTAATTACGCTATTAACAAAGTAAAAACACAGGAAAGCTCTACTTCTAGATTGTTGAAAAACGGAATTCGGAATTTTTTTTGTTTTTCAGCGTGAGTATAGCACGTGTAACCCTACAAATTGATTCTAGTCAATATAAAAGCAATCCTCAATCAAAATTGTTCTCTAGTTCATCCAAAATGTTTCAATTTTTTGGTCTTCTCCTTCTCTCTTTGGCTCTTCAAATCAATGCTCTCCCTCCAATGAACGAAGATTTCCGAGAGACTTTTTTCGATTTCGAAGGGGAACTTAAGTGTGATTTGGCAAAGAAAGGACATCCATACGTGGCTCTTATCAAACTTTGGGAAGATGATTCATATTTATCTGATAAACTTGGAGACGATGAATTGAAACAAGTGTATGAACTGGATGAAGACGCTTTCCCGAATACTTATACAATCTTCGCTCGTGAGCAAGGAGATGGATGGGATCCAGGGGTGAGTTAGGGGGTAATGGCTCGTCTTCTGTATCATTGTACTTCTCCATAATTTCAGATGAAATACGAGCTCTATCTGAGTGTCCAACACAACTGTACCCCTAACCGCCAGACGATTGTTACGGATATTCCGATCACATCACAAAAGTTTGAAATCAAAAACAAGTGAGTCCTCAGGTTCAGGGGACTATTTTTCATTTACTGAGATTTTCAGAACCTATCATGTCACCAAAAATATCGATTTGACTCCTGGCTCCGCGGACCGCCGAAGCGCCGAAAAACGACTTCGCAGACGTAGAAGACATGTCAATAAAAGAAGACATTAACTAATTCGATTTTCCAATCCAATAAGAAAGATAAAATGATTGAGCAGTATTTGAATTTCTTACTAGAGCGCACTTGCCACATGTGAACGTTTGAAACTTACATTTATGTTGATCCTGATTCATCTGCCTCCACTGTAAATATTGCCTAACAGCCGCTGTCTCTGCGTCTCCCCAATCATCACAATCTCTCGTTTCGTCGTCATCCACGTCATCTCCATCCACTTCATCACAACAATATTCACATGAATCTTGAGGGATTTCCAGAATCTTTGCATGCATATACTCTCGCTTTGGCCTAGTTTTTCCTTTTCCACCCGTTCGAAGGACACAACAAGAAATGACACAACAGACTCCGATGAATATGCAAATCGTGAATTGACAGTAGATCATAATTCCTTCGGCTGAATTCAAGACAATCGGGATTTTGTCTCGTTCCACGTGGAACTCTTTTGATGAGTTTAGACCCGCCAACGAAGCAACGCATCTGTATTTTCCCATATCTTTCAGCTGGATTTTTCGGATTTCTAGACAGAATTCCACTTTTCCAAAATCAGATAGATGCTTCTGAGAGAGACCCTGAAAAAATACACTTTTTCAAAAAGTGAAGTTCAAATCTTGAGAGAAATCTGAGTTCCGGTTCACACCATTTCAGAAACTTTTTCTCATGAAAAATGACATTTCCAAACTCACATTGGAAATATTCTTTCCATTCAGCTGCCAGAATAGTTGAGGAGGTGGAGTAGCTAGAGCCGTACAACACATTACATGAGTGTCTGATAAGGAGACGACAGAGGATTCTGGAGATGAAGAGACTACTGTTGGACCACAAACTGTCTGAAAATTTGGAATTACGGGGGTGGCTTTGAGGTGATATGCAACTCACTTTCCCATCAATCGGGCTCTTTCTGAGCTCACTTGGGCGGCGGCACGGCAGCATTGTACTGGAAATATACTATGTGTTTTTGAATGTTACAAGTGTGCTCTACTGACGAATTGGAAAATTATCAAAAGAGCAGTTTATTTACCTATCAAAAAGCGCCAACTTCTCCGCCCAAGTCACAAAATGCCATAGAGAACAGTCGCATTCCAGATCATTGAATGTTACATCGAGTTCCTGGAAAATTGTCGTTAGCTATGGTGTAATTCAAGCAAATTTTAAAAGTGTGAACACCGCTGCCCAAAGTACAGTAACCAACATCAGAGATTTTGAAACTCGAAGATTTGTTGACAGCAGATAGACCTGAATTGAGCTTTAGTTTTGTAGTTGATAACTTTTTTGTACGGACACTCCCTAGAGAGTTACGGTCATTTTAAGACGACAGCTCAAAAATCGCGCTATTTTACACTGAAATTGGTCGATTCGAGGAAGAAATTACTTTGTCGAAACGTAACTCACTAGGAAGCGTCCGCACAAAAAAGTTGCCAACTACAAAAATGAAGCTCTACTTTTGATCTCTAATCGCAAAAATCCAAGTTTCCAAGTGTGCCCATTTCATAATAACCCAATTCATAACCCCTACTTACAATTGGTTGTCCACTATGAGAGTTACGCAATGTGCTCAGCATGGGCTCTCTTCTCATGGGATTAATTTAAAGTGTTCAATTGAGAGGACACACAGAGCAAAAGCAACACTAATTCTCTCTCTTTTCATTTCATTTTGATTCCAAATTAACTGTCAATCTCTCTCTTTCTGTCCTCTTCCCACTGAGCATTGATCCGAGACTCTGAAGGCAAGGGTTTCAAAGTGTCGAATGGGGGACAGATGTAAGGGAAACAAACATTCAAGACATGTGTTGCTTAAGTGGACACCCACTGCTTTTCACACATTTGAAATTGAGACATGTGGGAGAAGTGGACATCTGGACACACCGATTCCCGAAATCTCTCGTGTTTTTTGACTAGTGGGTCCCTTTTCTCGTTTTCGTTCCGAAAAAGATTGGAATATTGAAATTTGATCTTATTTTCCAAGGAGCATAGATTCCAGCTATTGACTACTACAGCTAGTTCCGGTTATTCACTCCGATTCCCACGAGATTCTTACGTTTTTCATAGAACATCTCTCTGTCACAAAACGCGCTCTATTGAGAAACCCGCAACAGTTGTTTTATCCACAGAGCAAACTTGCATACCCACCTGCAGCTTGTGTAGAAATGGCCACGGCGACAAATGTGTGAATCGATTAGCTGCTAACCTAACGACTTCCAGATTGAATGGCAGCATTCTAGGGCGGACTGATATAAGACGGTTATGGGATAAATCCACGAGTCGGAGAGATTCCAGATGAGACATGTCGGGTACATATCTGAAAAACGATATTTAGTTTTGGGATGGTGGGATAAGAATCCGAAATATGAGTTCGCTCTTCTGATATACGGCTCTTCTAATAGTAAGATATCTGGGTGTTCGGACTTTCAGACACACAGACAGACATTCAAAACTCCTTCCCCTCTCGTAACTTATTATAACCTCTAACTACATCTAATAAAAATCGTTTTGTGGTTTTTATGGCATTCCAATTCTCTCCATCTTTTTATGACCTTCTTCTCAATTATTTCCTTTTCCCTCCTTTTACCGAATGTCCAACTTTTTCTGCTTCTTTTGAAAAAAAATTGTTTGAATGGTCATCATCTCCGTGGGAATTGGTGCATAACTTCTCTTTCCCTTTCTCTCGTTTTTTTCAACTTACGTAAAAGAAAGTTGAATGCCAAATTGAGCACAAGGAATTAAGAAGACTAGTTTGGATTTCTCGGCCATCAGATCAAAAACTCACGTAAATGAATTAAAAGCAAGATTGAGCACTCTCAGCGAGACCAAATTTCGAGGAATTATCAATTTCGAGAGGGAATTTCTTGAAATATCCAATTCCCTCAATTGATCGAATACGGATAATGCATCGAAATCCAACTTTTCCAGTTGACATTGATCTAGACGAAGGGATTGAAGACGTCGATATTCTTGAGGAAAGTTGGAAATTCGGAAGATGGAATTGTTGGATAATGATAGTGAAAGGACGTTAGGTAAGAGGGATGGAGGCTCTTGGACTGATAGCGAACTGCAGTCCTGAAAATATGGTGAATAGGTATTGGAGGTTCTCTAAAAGAGGATTCAGTCTTGATACAGCTCATCTGGATGGTTCATTCTTTGGCTCGGCGAGCAACTCCCACCCATCTCAAACTTTTTTGATTTTTGTTATCCAGAACCCACTTTTTCAAAGTTCTCTTCTCTTCGACTCTCAAAAAACTACTGATGTTCAACAGAGCGCATTTGCATAATCGAGTAAAGTGAGAGTACCTGTGATGGTCTATTCGAGACCCAAAAACTTTTGCATGTTTTGAGTGCATTGGAGCATGAAATAAGAGGAAGAAAAAGGAGAAGAAGGAGAGGAAATGGGACGTCTTCTCGCATTTCGAATCATCCAAAATGATACATCACTTCTTCTTCTTTTCGTTCTGGAAAAACATTCATGGATTGAAATCGGATTCATGGATGAGTAAATCGACAAAATTAGGGAGTGAAGAAGTGAGAGAAATATGCTGGTGGAGGGAGAGGGTACGAGAAGGGAAAATGGACATCTGGACATCTGGACACACAGAAATTCGTGAAAAACATCGTAACCTAGATGAGATGGCCTCTAAACACTAGGCAATAAATGCAGAAGAATTATGAATAGGATCAGCGAAAAAGTGGCTTCGACTTCAAGCCTCGGAACATTGAACCCAAACGGTGACTACCTTTTTCTAGGCGATCAGTACTTTCTTGATAAAAATAGTTCCTCTACTGTATATATATTTTCGAGAGAACCTTCATGTTTTGGCTTTTCCATTTTCTAGAGTCCCATAAACAACCGGAAATCAAATTTTCCACATTCTCATGTTTTGATGGGGTACAAGGGGAGAGAGGGTCCTGGGTGGGGACCAGTCTATTTTTTTTGGGTGAAAACGTGCAAAAAAGGAAATTAGGATTTAACCTAACCAGACATTGACAAAATCTCTTGGGCCAGAATTTGATAGTATGTCTAGATCTTTCTAGGGCATGCTTTGAATTAAAAAAAAAACATTTAAAAAATGAAATTCAATGAATAAACCATAGTTAGATCCTGTACACATGCAATTCATATTTGGATACTTATTGATGGAACGGTACGATTTTTGAGCACCTTCCAGTGTCACACGTGGTCTCATTTGATTTTTTCTAATAAATCGAACCTAGATTTTCATTATTGTAGTTGACAACTTAAAACAAGTTTTGGGTAGACGAAATTCACGGAAAAATTGATGAGCCGAAATCAAGGGACACAGTGGACGCGGCTCTTCAACCATCAATAACGGTCTGTACAATAAAATTATCAACTACAAAAATGAAGATCTAGACTTGGTTTATGTCAAAACTTGAGACTTTTCAAAGAAAACAGTAAGAACAAATGCATTACAGTATTCCCTCCAAAAAGTTCTATGAGCTTTGAGACTCGTTGCAAAACCATCGAATCCATCTATTTAAAACATGAATTTCTCACTCAAAGAGAGCCCATCGTTCTAGTTGAAAAGGATTGGGAACAATAGAAATGGTTAGAGTCCTTCCCTCTGTTTCCAACTTGAAGTGGTTCCCTTAAAAATCTCAAAACGAAAAGAGAATATTGGATATACTCATATACCACACAATAGAGGAAGGAAGAGGACATAGGACACTCCTCCTCCCGCTTCTTCTTCTTCTTCTTCCATACCAACACAAAGAAAAGAGATGCACTTAAAAATGGGGCGGAGCTTATTTTGGGGGAGGAGAAGCTGTGAAGAAGAGAAGATGTGAGCATGAGGAGATCGGGGAGGGAAGGAGAGGGGATTTGAATTTTATGGTGGTGTGGGTTGAAATGATAGATGGTTATCTAATGATGATTGATGAGTCTATAATTAATGAATCTGGCGTGTCGGTGACGCGTTTTGTTCACAAGTATTTTCTCAGCTTGAGACAATAGGATGAATGATCCTGAAAATCCTGAATAAGAACTGTGCTCGTTTCGGAAGCATCAAATCTCGGTCTAATGGATTTGATATAACACCATCTTTTATACTGTTCTGATTCGTCCCAGTTCTATTTCGGGCAGTTCTGATTAGTGGAAGCACCCGATTTTCGAGATGAGAAGCTAACCCGTAATTACCCCGACATTTTGTATAGTTAAATCTGAAATCGATCAAATCAAAACGCTTTTTTTTTTAAACTTTTTAGAGAAATCTGGGTTTCTAGACATACATACAGATCAGGGCTGTGCGGAAGTAAGTTTTTCCAAAAAGAGAAGTCGGAAGTCGGAAATGAATTTTGAAAATGACAAAGTTGTAATAAGTGTTTCTAGTCATCGCTGAAAACGAAGAAGTCAAAGGAAGGAATTCCGCACAGCTCTGACTATGAGACAGACATTTCAGTTTTGAAGTCGTCTCCGAGTGAAGTATCAGTTGAGAATTGAAGCTAGCAATCTGCAAAAATGGACTCAAGAAAAATCAAGACTGCAGATCAGTAACACAAAATGATATATTTCTTCTAACGTTGTATTCTCAAAAAAACCAAAATTTTTAAAAGGATTTATGTAATGAAAAAAGAAAGATCTAGTATGAATGTGAATAATTGAGTTAGGAATTCTGTAAAAATGTTTCAAAATGTTTATTTTTTTTAAATAAGAGAAAAAACTGTTTCCGAAAATTTGCTAAATTTCTGAAAATTTAAAACTTTTTTCGAGATCTTAACGATGATAAACCCCAAGCTGAAACCGTACATTTTTTCACAACTCAAGTTTGGGCCAGATGAAAAAGCTTATTTAGAAAATCTGGATGTGTGTTGGTTTGTCTGGATGTCCACAGTCTTCCAGAAAAGGTCTGTATCTATTTTTCCGCATCAACGGAAGAGATCAGAGTCTAGAAGTTTAGAGATTCGTTATTCACTGAACATTCTTTTTTATTTAGACACAGATCTGAATGTCTGTGTGTCCGAAAATCCAGATGTCTTTCGCCAGGCTCTTTCAAAAGATCGTTTCGTCAGCAATGATGTTCTAGTTTATCTCCGATATCTTCATCTTATTTTCCCCTATTCCATTTAGAGGTTCAAACCCCCATTTTGCCTCTTGTCTCCCCTTAATATCTGGGTTACTTTTCCCTTCTCTTTCCACCTGTCCACCACCATATCATTAGCTTCACCCGCTCCCCCCCCTTCACCCCCTTATTCCCATTACTAGTATGAAATAATCAGAAGAAGGAGAGTTCTCTTCTTCTCTCTCCCTTCTATCTCATTTCTCTCCGTTTCTCATTTCCAGTTCAGTCTTTCTTCGTCTCTTTTTCTCTAAACCTCTCCGTTTCCATGACGACTCCAGTGCTCAGACTCAACCAGAAGAAGGCGGGAACCCCTCTTACTTCTTAATACTTTCTTATTCTCTGGTCTTCTCATTTTTCTGTATATTTATGTGATAACAAGTCTCGACGAGACAAAGAACTACATTATGTCTGAAAGAACGTGGTTTGAAACTATATTCTGTTGCTGTAATCGGAAACCATTGCATCGGAGGTAAAGAGGAAATTTCGAAATAACTGAATCACGGTTTGTGGACATCTGGACTCCCAGACACTCAGACAGACACTTTTTTCATTGGGGACGTAGGTCTATTACGAATTTCTCATGATAAAAACTCTTGAACTTTTTCTAATTCATTACTTTCGGATTATTACCTACTGTGTCTTTAGTTGTTACTGTACTCTGTTTGGGTTACTGTACTCATCGTGTTGATACCCATTCTCTCTGTGAACCACAATTTCCACATTTCAGGGAAATAAAACTGGGATGTTTTGGTATAGGCGGTGCTGGAAAGACGACTTTCCTGAAGGTTCTAAAAGGAGGTAAGTCAAACGATCTGCCATTTATTATGAAGTTTGCGATGTTCGGAAATTCAAATTTTCATTACCAGAAAATGTCCTCCAAGGCTTTAAAAATAGAAGGGTGTTTGCTACTTTTAAAGCAGCAAGTCTAACTTGATACCAATAGAGCACATTTGAAACCTTAAAAATTCGAATTATCGAGAGTTTCAGAAGATCCACGTGACTTGCTCCGAACAAACGGGTTCTCAACAGTCAAAATGGAGTATGACGATCTGTTTCATTTGACAATTTATGATGTTGGAGGGGATAAGGGTATACGTGGCATCTGGAATAATTACTATGCAGAGGTAGGTTGAAATTAGATAGTAATGTTCTTTGAGTGGCCTAGAAAATTATCGGATGAAAGCTAGGTCGTCACTTCTGATTCGAATTGAAATTTTCAGGTTCATGGAATAATATATGTTATCGACTATTCAACTGATGAGGCATTTTTGGAGTCAATTGAGGTGAGTGGGAAGAGGAAACAACAATTTCGAAATATCAGATTAATACAATATTTATGACAAGTTCATTTGAATATCCGATGAGTATCAAGGAATCAGAAGCTTGCGAAATATCTGAACATTTTCTATTCCAAAAGAGTTTTCAAGCTCTTTAAAATCCCTCGGAGACCGAGCTCCATCATCTGATTACCGTAGTTTAAGTCCCTTGTGATCTCTGACGGAAAATCTGAAATAGATATTGTTGTCATTCTTCGTGAATAGAAACTCGTAATTATGGAGTGTACAAAAACAAAAAGCGCCTGATTTTGAGGAGGAGTTGAGAGGGGAAAACACGAGTTTGAAATTGGAAAAAAGGTCAGAATTCATTGATCTCCAGAATGAACTGAAGTTGAGAGAAAATTGGACATCCGGACATCCAGATACACAGAAAACCCATCTCATTTTCAGGCCTTCCACGCAGTGAAATCTCATCCACATGTCCAAAAGAAACCGATATTTTTGCTTCTGAATAATCAGAATAATAGAGAATTCGATGACGTAGAAATATCGAACGAGGTGAGTTTCTAGATATTACCATAGTTTGTTTTCTATTTTCTGAAATGTGTGATCTTTTCCCCCTTGATATTGTGCACTACAGTAGTCCAATCCAATTGCATGTCATCAGATTCACAAAAAATCGTCGCATTTCTGGACAGTAAAGGTGTCTCTGTGGATAATATTTGGCTTTATGCCACTTCGCTCCTAGTAGTTTTATATTTCCAGTTATTAGTATGTTGAGATTTCTAACTTCGTAGTTGACAACTGTTCGGTTATTCATTGAAATATCAAAACTTTAAGAGAGAAGTCGAAGTTACTACATACCAAACTTTAATATTTAAAATTCAAATTTCAAGAAGATCTGTTTGAATGATTGAATATTTTGATTTTTTCTACAAAGAACTTGAGCCAATCCATTTTGAATCCCCATTTTGACTGAATAAATGTGATTTTCAAATTTCGAAACTCTGAAGTTTGGAAATCCAAATTTCGGTTACTGTCTGAACTTCGTATATTCTTACCTCTTCTATTCGTCCTCTTCATCTGAATTTTCTCACAGACTAATATCCAGGCGGGACAACATAAAATCGTCATGTTTTCTCATTTCAACAAATATAATGGATATGTAAGTACTCGCAGTATTCATCCATTTTCCAGACATTTCTGTTTTCAGTTGAACAACATAAAAAATGCCACATTGACAGTCGCCTCAAGAGCGAAAAAGGATAAACATGAATATCAGGAAGCATTCGGAAGGTTCATTGATGTGGTACGAACCCAGTTTCACGATAGTCATTTTCTTTCAATACTCGTTCTTCCAGATATCAGAGCACTACGTGGAATTGTCAGAAGGCGTCAAAGCTGCAGAGATAGCATTGAGAATTCGGCAAGACGAGGCGAAAGAGCAACGAAGAATGATGCAAATGAAGACAGAACACGATGCTCTCAAAGCTGATGTGGCTGGTTTGGAGCTGAGAAATGCCCCCGAACCCCCTCCGATTCCTCCCGATCCTCCATCTGATCCGAAGTCTGCATCTGTTCACATCGAAAGTCCTCCATTATCACTTGCTAGTTCTACTATTCCTTCGGATATCATTCAAAGTTCGCCAGAAGAGTGCACTCCACGCGATCCTGTCAAGTAAGTTATCTATTTCTACATGTGAATTCGCACCGAGTGTTTCAGTTTTTGCAGAATATCGCAAACTAGCACGAAGCCTGTTACGCCCGAATCTAAAGACATGGTCAAAATTGAAGAGCCGGAGAACATAATGAGAGACAACTACTTTTTACCTCCTAAGACTCCTGGCAGAAAATACAGTCGAATACAAAGGATACAGAACTCTCTCAGCAACCGAGTAGTGCCAAAATAATCCGTTTCTATATCATGACTCTTTCACTTTCAAAGTAAATACTTGCTTTGGGTTGTTAACAAATTTATTGACAACAAATAACAAGATATTTAGTCGAAAAGACCGAATCCCATGTCGTCGTCGGACTCCTCCTTTGGCTCTTCCTTCTTCTTGGTCTCGGCAGCTGGTGCGGCTCCTCCAGCAGCTGGGGCAGCAGCGGCGGCGGCTGGAGCTGGTCCAGATCCGGCTCCGGATGAGACGGAAGTGATGAGGTTCTGTAAAACGTCTGTTCAACGAAGATTCTGAAGCGACACAATTTTTACCTTGACATCGACTCCCTCGAGGGCCTTGGCGAAAAGTCCTGGCCAGTATGGCTCGAACTCGACGTTGGCGGCCTTGAGAAGGGTGGAGATCTTCTCGCCGGTGATGGCGACCTCGTCATCTTGAAGGATGAGAGCAGCGTAAACGCAAGCCAGTTCCTGGTTAGAAGCCATTCTTCACACGTAAGTTGCGGGGTTTGCCTTAGCTCCAAAGAGAACAAACGTTTGAAAGAACGCTGAAAATTGAGATTAGATGTCACGAAGTGACAAGAGAAAATTAAAGATCAGATATAAGACATGGAGGTGAACCATGAAAAATAAGAACAGAGAACAGAACACAATATAACTTGAAACTTTGTTTTTAATACAAGGTAACAACATGGCTTAAGCCACCAAAACACAGGCTCCTCCGGCCTTCTTGATCTTTTGCTCAGCTTCGTGGGAGAAGAATCGGGCCTTGACGATGAGTGGAGTCTCTGGAAGGAGTCCTTTTCCGAGAACCTGAAAAATAACGACTATATTCGAATCCTAAAATATTGATAGAATTGTCTCGAACCCAGAGGATGACATTGGTCGAAATTCAAGACCAACACCGAAGGAGATCCGAAAGCCGCGAGGCACTACTTTTCCTCTCGTAACATACACAACCACATTCACCAGTGGAAGCGCCAAGACGAGAGGGGATGGAATAATACTTTTCTAACGAACCTTGAAGTATCCAAGCTTGGTGCAGTCAATGACTGGGGCCTTGCCTCCGGTGGCCTTCTCTCTGACCTCCTGTGGGACAAGAGACCACAAGCGCTCGACGTTGACGGTTGGGCAGTAGTGGTGGTTCTTGTTAAGGTGGAAGACTCTCATTCCAACCTGAAAAAACAGATTTAGTAGTTTTATTTAGATAAAAATTTTTATATATAATTGTCTCGAACCCAGAGGATGACATTGGTCGAAATTCAAGACCAACACCGAAGGAGATCCGAAAGCCCGTAGGCACTACTTTTGCTCCTATAACATACACAGCCATATTCACCAATGAAAGCGCCAAGATAGGAGCAAATTTTTCTAACGAATTTGAAAAATGTACCTAAAAAATACCTTTCCGAAGTATCCAGGGTGATACTTGTCACGGTTGATGCGGTGGTGATGTTGACCTCCGGCGTTACCGCGACCTCCAGGATGCTTCCTGTGCTTTCCAATACGTCCGTGTCCGTGCGAGACGTGACCACGGAGCTTTCTGGTCTTTCTCTGCGCGTGAGCCATACCCTGAAAATTTAAATTATTGAATGATGAAAAAACTTTAAATTATGAAAAAATGACGGAAAAAAAAGTAAGGCGAAATTTTAGGCCAATAATTGAAAATCGAATTAATGCAGGTGAATTATAATGAAAATCGACAATCTTTTTTGGTATCTTGATTATTTTTATGTAATTCATGATTTTTCAGATAAAAGAACTGGTGAAAACGGAGAGAACGAAAAGAAATCCTAAAATCGAAACAAAATTCATTGGCCTGATGTCCTAAAACGACGCCTACGGTTGCATTTGTTGCGCTTGTGCGCTAGTCGCGGCGAGACCCGACGGAGAAATGCCGTGTCCCTTTAACAAGTTATTTTTTGCGCAAAATTTTCATCATTTTGAAATTGATTTTTCAGTGAGTTTATGGAAATTCTGAGAAATATTACGAAAATAAATTCATATTTATCATAAGTAATGATTTGATTCAAGAAAAAATCGCGGGTAGTTGATAAAAAATCGATTTCTTCTTGAAATTGACCCAGAATATAAAAAGTTAAATGTATTCGTTTTCAGAAAGAGAGTACAGTAGGATTTCATGGAATAATGAGAAAACGTTATGACTTCGTTATCGTAAATGTTTGTTTTTAAGAAAAGTACTACAATTTCTGGTATTTCGCAAGAATTAGGTGTTCTGAGAGTTTGCATCATTTTCTCTTCTTTATTGTATGATTCGTTCTTAGTTTCTTCACATATTCAATATTTTCAAACTACAGAATGGCCGCGTCTGCACAGAAGCTTTTGGGTCGCTTGGGAACTATTGGAGTAGGTTTGTCGATCGCTGGAGGTATCGCACAGACTGCTTTGTACAACGGTAATTTCACAGGTTTTTTTAAAAAACAAATGAACAGTGGGTTTCAGTTGATGGAGGTCAACGAGCAGTCATCTTCGACCGATTCACTGGAGTGAAAAACGAGATCGTCGGAGAGGGAACACACTTCCTTATTCCATGGGTACAGAAACCAATCATATTTGACATTCGGTCAACGCCAAGAGTGGTTTCAACTATCACAGGAAGTAAAGATCTTCAAAACGTCAATATCACTCTTCGTATTCTTCACCGACCAAGTCCTGACAAGCTTCCAAACATCTACCTCACCATTGGTATGGACTACGCCGAAAGAGTTCTTCCGTCCATCACAAATGAAGTTTTGAAGGCTGTTGTGGTATGAAATACAATACATTTTTATAAGATTTTTTAAAAAGACTTTAGGCTCAATTTGATGCTCACGAGATGATCACTCAACGTGAGGTAGTTTCGCAGAGAGCGTCAGTTGCACTTCGCGAGCGTGCCGCTCAATTCGGACTTCTTCTTGACGACATCTCCATCGTAAGTAACTTTTTAATTTTTTTAAAGACTAAACGTATTCCTTTGCAGACTCATTTGAACTTTGGTCGTGAATTCACTGAGGCCGTCGAAATGAAGCAAGTCGCTCAACAAGAAGCAGAAAAAGCCAGATATCTTGTCGAGAAGGCCGAACAAATGAAGATCGCTGCTGTTACCACAGCTGAAGGAGACGCCCAAGCTGCTAAACTTCTTGCCAAGGCATTCTCCAGTGTCGGAGACGGACTTATCGAATTGAGAAAGATCGAAGCCGCCGAAGAGATTGCTGAGCGTATGGCTAAGAACAAGAATGTCACTTATCTCCCAGGAAACCAGCAAACCCTTCTCAACCTTCAATCCTAAATGTCAAATGATATAACAGTTACGTGTGTTGCAGACGAATTCCTTTTATTCACATATATGCCGTTTTTCGTTTTCTTCCGCCTTTACTTTTTTGAGAGATATATACTCTTCTGTTGAACTCTCACTCGAAATCTCATACTCTTTTTGTTTTAGCATTGTTGTGTTTAGTTTAGGTTTCCCCAAATCTCTTTTTATTTTTGTAGCCATCATAGTAATTCTCTTTGTTTTTTGTTGGTTCTTCGTCTATTTAATAAAATGTTCGCGATTTTCGGGAGATTATTTTGATGACTTTTTAAACGTTAACGGTTTTTCTCCGTTCTTTATTTCTTGGCAACATTTTTCTTGTGTGAAGTTATCGAATTCTATATTTTCTTATTCAGATGGCGTTGATGAAATGTCGTTACTACGAAAATCAATTCCCTGATGTGGAAGAAACCGTTATCGCCAACGTTAAGATGATCGCCGATATGGGAGCCTACGTTCGGCTTTCCGAGTACAATGACAAAGGTAATTCTGAAAACGTGAGATCCAACTTACAGTACTTGAATAGAATTTGAAAAAGTAACAACAGACAATGTGATAGATTAAAAAATACAATATTTCAGAGGGTATGATCTTGCTCTCTGAGCTCTCCCGTCGTCGTATCCGTTCAGTCAACAAGCTGATTCGAGTTGGTCGTAGTGAATGCGTCGTCGTTATTCGTGTCGACAAGGACAAGGGATACATTGATCTCTCGAAACGTCGCGTCTACCAGAAGGATATGAACCAATGTAATGAGCGATATGCCAACGCCAAAATGGTGAACAGCATTTTGAGACACGTTGCTGAACAACTCGGATACACCACTGATGAGGAGCTCGAAAATTTGTATCAGAAAACCGCATGGCATTTCGATAGAAAAGAAAAACGAAAAGCCGCATCGTATGATGCATTCAAGAAGGCCATCTCTGATCCAACAGTTCTTGATGAGTGTGATATTTCTCCCGAAGCCAAGGAAAAGCTTTTGGAAGATATCAAAAAGAAATTGACTCCACAATCCGTCAAAATTCGTGCTGATATCGAGGTGTCCTGCTTCGATTACGAAGGAATCGACGCGGTTAAGTCAGCGTTGATCACTGGAAAGAATTGCTCTACAGAGACTTTCCCAATCAAGGTAAGGGTGGATAAGTTGTCACTGAAAATTAGCGTTGCAATTTTCAGATCAACCTCATCGCCGCCCCACACTTTGTCGTTACCACCCAAACTTTGGACCGAGAAGGTGGACTTGTTGCTGTCAATGATGTATTGGAGACGATTCGTAAGGCTATCGAAGGATTCAAGGGAAAATTCACGATCAAGGAGGAAGCAAGAATTGTGACCGATATTGAAGATGAGAAGAAGAAGGCTGAAGGAGATGAAGAGGAAGAGGATTCGGAAGAAGATGAAGATGAGGAGGAAGACGAGGATGATGTATGTTCAAAAATTGAGCGCTTTGGGTATTAAAATTATGATTCTCGTCGTATTGCTCGCTAGAACCAGCTAGAAAATAATCATTTGCTGTCTTGTTTAATAGTCTCACGAATTCATACATTTTCTTACAGGATGGACTCATGGCACCAAAAGGATTGGATCAACAAGTGGACGCCGAGGAAGCAAGTAGAGACAACAGAAAGAAGGCTGGAAATGAGGAGGAGGACAGCGATGAGGATGATGATTAGACATCGATAATAATACAATTTTCTCTTTTTCATCCAATCGTCAATTTTGAGAATTTTTGAGCTCCAGAATCTTAAATATTGACCATACTGGACGTTTAGTATTATTCAATTTCTTGGCACTATCATTTCTTTCTCTGTCCCTTCCATTTTCTGATCCCCCGTTGTTGGTTTTTACTATTTATTGTCTTCCTATCCCTTTCCATTTATAATTCTCCACAAACTTCATTTCTATTGGGATTTCACTATATTCGTTACCTTTCTGGCCCACTTTTTTGTCCTGAATTTTTTGAGATTTGTTCACAAATGAACAGTCCATTGGTTTGTCCGCAACCAACATCATTGGCAGATCAGTTACTTCTACGCTGCAGTTCTGTTTTCAATATTTAAACCGATTTGAGTGTGGAATTGATCGATAAGATTGATGGTCAAAGTGTGAGCGATAAGGTCCACTAGGGGCCAACAACGAGCGCGCGCATCCCCCGTCACGTGTTCTTCTGGTCATCGTGGCAACCAGAGGTCTCTTGAAAATGATGATGTGTACTTTGTGTATTAGTTTTCTGTTCTTTGTTTCCACGCTATTTTCTCGTAGTTTTCAGATTATTAGTTGAAAACTGAAGAAATCAAATTTTTGTTGATATTTTTGACTGGCTAGGTCTGGTGACTCAACCACCTGAAACTTGATTTGTTTTCTGTTGCCTAGTATTTTGTTTAGCGTCATTTTATTTATTTTTTGACCGTGGATACTGAAAAAAAAACTCCTGACAACGCATAGCCTTACTTTTTTGGAGACAAATTCGTAGTTGGCACTATTCTCCTCTCACACACGTATTTTCCAAAACGGAATTTCCGCTTTTGTGCCAAAAATCACATTATTTCCTATTCGAACTTTCCGGTTTTTTTTCATAAACTCCAAAATATTCAAGACAGGAAAAATTTCCGTGACAGGCGGTCTGTGTGTCCGGTGTATGCCAAAGAGCACTCTATTTAAGAGCTGATAAGATGGACATTTTTCCGCATTTTTTTAATCGGATGATATGGAGTTGGATGGTCAGTTATACCATTGGCTACAATGTTTCTCGCACTTTTTTATTACAATTTTTGAGTTGAATTTTACGAATCAATCAAATAACCTTCAAATGCTCAAAGTTTTCGTTTTTTCCCCAATTTTTCTGTTTTTCAGTACTAAAAATGAGTGGAAATGCACCAGACGGACTACCGAAAGGAAATCGAGTATGGGCTGATGGATGGTACGGTTTTAGCGGAAAATCATTGAATTTTCACTAAAAACTCCCTTAACCTCGGAGGAGATTTTAATAAACTGTTTTCAATTCAAGAAAGTTTAGAAGAACTCCAGTTTCCTAAGATTTAAAAATGCCAAAATCAGAGAATTCAGTTACAGACCGTAATGAAACTGAAAATTTTTGACACATTTCATACTGAAAACTATCAACGTTCTCATTATTATGTTTCCAGCTATGACATGGTTCATTTCGGACATGCAAACCAATTGAGACAAGCCAAACAATTCGGACAGAAGCTGATTGTTGGAGTACATAATGACGAGGAGGTACGATTATACAAATTACTCAAAATTTCAACAATTTCTTCCCAGATCCGTCTCCACAAAGGACCACCAGTGTTCAATGAACAGGAGAGATATCGAATGGTTGCTGGTATAAAATGGGTTGATGAAGTGGTTGAGAATGCTCCTTATGTGACAACTGTCGAGACGCTCGACAAGTATCAATGCGACTTCTGCATTCATGGAGGTAGATCTTTACTGAATTGCGTTTCATCTATCAATTACCACTTATTATAGACGATATCACTCTCACTGCTGATGGAAAAGACACGTATCAAGAAGTGAAGGATAATGCAAGATACCGCGAATGCAAGAGAACTTGCGGTGTCTCAACCACTGATTTAGTTGGTCGAATGCTTCTTCTTACCAAGAATCACCATACCCAAGACGAGCACATCGAGCAGCACGTGGAGAGAGCACGCTCATTGAGTACTGTAAGTCCTTCCAAAATTCTGGAAATCCTCTATTGATGTTGTGTGATTTTAGACTATATTGGATTGCGCTACGGTAAGCGATTAATTAGCGAGCGATTCGCTAGTAAATTTTTGCGCTTTTTCTGGGTTCACTGCTTTTTTGTATGAGATTTCAGGTTTTGATGAAGACGGGGTACTTCTATCCATTGTGTCAGGCTCTTCTGTCGCGCCTGCGACGCGTTTCAAACCCCTTCGTTTTGCAGGACAATGTTGCAATGTCTCCATGGACACGTGTCTCTCGTTTCATTCCGACAACTACAACCATTCTTGAATTCGCCGAGGGGCGACCACCAAAACCGACAGATAAAGTAGTCTATGTGACTGGATCTTTCGATTTGTTCCATATTGGACATCTGGCTTTCCTTGAAAAAGCCAAAGAGTTCGGAGACTACTTGATTGTTGGAATTCTATCGGATCAGGTGAGTCTATTTGAAGTTCTCATATATTTTTAGTTGACCTGTATTGTAGTTTATTTTGTATTAATTTACTCGAGTAATATCTATTTACGTTTCTCCTCAAATTACAACTTTCATTTTTCAGACTGTCAATCAGTATAAAGGAAGCAATCATCCAATTATGTCAATTCATGAACGAGTTCTGTCAGTACTCGCTTATAAGGTTCGTAGTTTGTAGTTCTCATTAGGTTGACTAACATGTTTTTCAGCCGGTTAATGAAGTTGTATTCGGAGCACCATATGAAATCACTCCAGATGTTTTGGACCAGTTTAATGTGAAGGTACGGAAGAATACCAAAATTAAAACTGGATAAAAGAGAGGACGATTAGTTTATTCATATTTCTTGAAAAGTTCTGAATTGTGATATTCGATTCTCTGACAGCGCTTCTCTGAATGTCCACTACGTAGGACCTGAAAATGTCAGAAGAAAGTGTACTTTGAACTTCTCTCCCTTCTCCACTCTCCCTGCTTTTTGTCTAACCGCGAGAGAGTATGCAGCACGCGGAGAGTCACACGCTACAGATAGTGGACGGCGGAACCCGGGAAATGTCGGCTGCTGCATTTCTACAGGTCGGCAATGAAGTTCTCTCTCTTCAAGCCTCCTTGACGCTGCTAATAGTCTTGGATTCATAGGCTGGCGATGATTGAGATATTCCCACACGCAATTTCTGCTGATCCACATGAAGGTTAAACTTCCTTGGACGTCTGAGCCACCTTTAAATTCTGAAATTTTGAGAAAATCAGGGCGAATGTCCCTGTTAATAACTGAAAAGAAAACAGCTTCAATCTAGTCAATTCAGTTAATTGTTCTACGAAGCACTAGGAAATATTGAAACATCATGAACTTTAGGCCGTCGTCAATGGATTCCGTGACCGTGAATCTTCCATCGTTAATTCTCCACTCACTTCAATTGATCCATTCGCTGAAGCAAAACGACGTGGAATCTATCATGAGGTTGATTCTGGCAGTGACATGACAACCGATCTCATCATCGATCGAATTATTAACCACCGTCTGGAATATGAGACAAGAAACAGAAAGAAGGAAAAGAAGGAAGCTGATGTAGCGAAAGCAATGAACTTGATCAAAGTCGAAGAATAAATCATCTTTCAGCCTGCTTCTTTTAGAACCTTCTCTTTCATTTTGTTTCTCTCCGAAGTTTTTCAAATGTCACCCCCTTTTATCCGTCAATTCTCTAATCACCCTTTCCTCAAATTCTAGTCGAATTCTCTAACAATTCCAAAAACCTTTTCCCCCTATTTTTACTTGCCACTCTCAGAAGTTTCCACCTTATTTGATTCCATGTATGTACATATTTTTCATACTAGTACCTTTTTCTGTCCTCTTTTAAAAAGAATAAAACTGAACCTTTTTCAAGCTTTCAATTTTAACAAGCATGACAATGGGCAGAAAGTTTCGAAATTCGTTTCAACTTCCGGTGATAGTTTCCCCACAAAACTCATCTATTCACCCAGAAATAATGTTATCATTGAAACTTTGAAATTTCATTTTCTTCCGGTCCCTCTCGTCATTTAACGCCACACCCAAAACCATCTTCTTCGATAAGAAAATGCTCACTTTAACTTTTTGTTTCTGGAAGAAATGTCTCTCACTTGGTCTAATTTCCCCAAAAAAGAACTAATTCTCAATTTTTTGGATTATGAAGCGAGGTGAGTGGTCTTTAGTTCTACAAATATCCAACAACTTCAACATTTTCAGATGCAATCTTCGTACTTGTTCCAAAAATGACTTAGCACTCGTAGACTCAATTCACTATGTTCCATCTAAAATGAAGATTTCTGAAATTTCAAGTAGAATGGATCCGGAGAAGGTAAGTTCGCTCTACTGGGCAGCCCGGGGAAACTACGCTCTACTGCACATTCTTAAAATTCCAGTCCCACATCCGCCTAGACATCGAATCTTTCACAATTTGGTTCATCGGGAAAAATGATAAAACAAGAATTGAGAGAGCATGGAACGAGGAATTGAGTGAAATGGCAGAGACTAAAGCTGAAAATCGATTTGATCTATTCCAAAGATATATTGATCGATTTTTGAATAAAGGAACACTGGAAGCAGAGATATTGCTCATCAAGCATCTTCCCATTGAGCCTCTCGATCATTGGAAAATCAAAGTATCCTCTTTCATTCTCTTGTCTCCTGGAACTCCTCCCGATTATATCATCAATTGGTTGACGAAAATAGATTCTCAACTGAAAGAACTCATGGTTTGCAACTGGACTTTGGAAGGAGTTTCAGAAGTTCCAGCTGTATTGGAGGTTTCTGAAAGACTTCATTTGAGTGAAGCTGCTGATTTGACGGATGAACATTTAGAGAGATTGACGGCTACTGGCATAACGGTTTCCTCATTGGAAATCACACCGAATGGAATCAAAAAGGCATTGGAGGTGAGTCAAGGGAGAGCAAGTATTCCGACAACTGTCATTCTGTAGCCGCTTGTTACCGAATCGTCCTCTGTATAACTCTGAAATCTTTCCAGAATCATCTGAAAAACGGTCGTCGTGACGATGAACTCATTATTTGCACAAATTTCCCGGAAGATTTTGATCCAGTTTATGTATTTCCGGATGGATTGGAATTCCAAAAGATTGCAGGAAGATTTCCTGAAGATAACATGTAGGATATTCGCTCCAAACTGTCTTGATATTTAGTTTTCTTTTCAGATATAAAATCTTGGGTGGATTCGAGAATAAGCATGGAGTCCAGGATACGAGAATTTGTCGATGTGGTAATACTGTTTTTCAAGTGTCTCTGGAACCAAAGAAATCGAAGGACCATATACATATTTTGTGGCCTTTCCACTTCTGAAGATATCTCTCTATTTTTCACGGTTTCTTCCAATACATGAAAAGAGAACAATTTATTCGATAAATACGGAACCCATAATTTATAAATCAATTGGGATTTTACAGGAAAAAATGAGGTGTTGGGGGTTCAATGAACGAAAATGATGGAGTGGGGCGTCTCTTTCTCACAAAAAGTTCTGTTGTTCACATCTTCAGCGGGTCTACTTTGGCAACTTTCTTGGCGTTCGCCGCTGCAGCTGCAGCATCTTCAGCCTTCTTCGCTGCAGCCTTTTCTTGTTTGATACGCATGATGTCAGCGTCACGATTCATTCGGTTGTCCATTGAGAGACCCTGAAAATAAGAATTTGAAAAAGTTTTACTTTTCATGTCTTCTTACAGCATTTCCGTCTTGTCCGGCGGCTCCTTGGCGTTTCTTAATTTCAGCTTGCTTCTTTTGGTTCTTTTCACGAGCCAAGTCTCTTTGATTTCCACCTGAAATATATCATTTAATACGAAACGTTAGAAAAAATTAAATATTGAATTTATATAACAAGAGTGGAATCAATTCATTTTTGGACCTACCCACAAAGAAAACTTGTACCATTTAATGCAATTTAATGCATTTTTTGCATTTTTGTGCCATAACAATGCATTATTTTGCGTTCGTGGGTAGGCAAGTTTACTTCGTGGGTAGGTCCATTTGTGAAACCAAGTCTATTCATGTCGAAAATTTCTTACGAGTCATTTTTGTAGTCAGGGAGAGTGATGAAGGATCGGATCAAATCACAATACGAATCGAACAATCTGGTTCTCGGGATCGACCGAACGAGCCGTCAATGGAAGTGCTGGTTGCACCGTATACAGAAGTTGTCTGAAAAATATAGATATTATGGGAAATGGTTTCAGTAAACGGGAAAAAGTAAGATAGCAAGAAGCCTATTTTTCTTGTCTCAACATCGAGAAATACAGGCTGCTGGCTGAGAAAAGAGGCGAGAATAAGAAAAAAGATGAGAAATAGAGGGAAGATTGAAGAGGCGACAGACATCGGGACACAGGCCGGTTGACCACAGAAAGTAGACACGTGGAACATTATGTGGATTGGATACGATTGAGGCGTGGATTCGAGAGATATTGATTAACGTGGCAAACAACTTTGATAACCCAAATCACAGCTAGTTGAGCACATATTGTATATCATAACCACTGAATAGTAAAAACATTCTTGAAAGTCCGGAAGGTTCTTAGACGCGCTAGACACGTGGCATAAACACGTAGCCATATTTTGGCGGGAAAGCAATTAAGTGAGCCTAGAAAAATGTTTCACTAGTTAGCTCTTTCTTTGCAGTAATCTAGAAAATCTGAAAATCCCAACCCACATTGAGCTAGGCTTTTACAGTCCTTCTGAATGGTCATGCATATTGAAAAGAGCGAAAACCGCTGAATCCAATTGGCAATCAAGCCTGAAGATCTGAAATAGAAAACGAAACACATGATCGAATAAATCAAACAAACTAAATAAATCGATAAGGGCATGAGTCTGAACAGAAAAGACATAGAACAGCATCAAGTGAGAGTGCAAATATCAAATGAGCCAATATAACTCTTTTCGATATATTTGAAAAATTTAAAAAAAAAAGTATATGAAGAAGGGAAACACTGGTATTTATTCCACAAAAATAATGTCAATTGGGGTGAAAAATGAGAGAAAAAGGGTAAAAGCGGAGAAGACGAAGAACATGAGATTCAGACACAACATAACAGAAAAATAACAAACGAAGCATCAAGGTGCTTCTGGAATGCGGAGAGTCGACGATTTATCTGAAAAAGAACGCAATTTTTGGGCAGAGGAGAGTTGAAAAGGTGTTTCATCCCAACTTTTGGAAGTTTTTAGGAACCTTGGGATGGAGTCAAAAAATGTAAACTCACTTTTCCAGCGGATGATAATTGAGAAGTTTCTCGATGAGATCCACGTGAGCCAGAAGCATTCTTCGGCAGCAGTAACGACGGAGACCGAGAGCATCGAGCGCATCTCCTGAAATTGTTTTTTAGGCCAAATTAAACAAAGAAAATGATTAATTTTCCTTTCAAAGTTACAATTTCCTATTTTTTAGACGTTAACTTTTTACCTTCGCTGTATTCTGACTGCAAGAATCCGAGATAGGTCTCCCACTTGTCACCGATAACCTTTCCGCAGGTGAAGCATCTGATTGGGATGATCATTTTTTGTGATTCTGCTGAAAAAATGATAAAAAATCAGGCGAAATGGATTGAAGAGGAAATCAATGCGATTAAACACAAATTACTACTCTGGAGAGAGAACAATCAAAGTGAAATTTAGAGAAAAATACTTTTTTCAGTGTGTAATAATCACAAATCGATAACAACTTTACCCAAATTTATTCAATACTTTCTCAGCCGAGTTGAGCCATTTCGAATTCTCACGTTTAGGAAATTTTAAGGAAAAATAGAGAAACTGACGGTATAGGGTCCCAATTAGCATTCAAACACACGACCCCGTGTGATTCCTGTCCGGATTTCCATGAAAATAAATAAAACATTAAAGAATTTCAGTAAAATAGGAGAAAAACTTCAGTTTTCCAGAAAACTTTTAAAATCGGATTGCTCGTAAAATGTGGCGCACTGTGTGCGCTTTCATATCTTCAGTGTTTGCACAGATTGTCTACCGTACCACTCCGGAAATTTGACAAATTTTGCATTTTTTTCTCAGCACGGTCTCCCACACAGCGAAAAAGAACTGCAAGGAACGTGAAGGCTATTTTTTCACGTTTTAATTCAATTCTTTTATTTTTTGCACTGAAAATTTAGTTTTTTCAGGTTTTTAGACGGCACAATGGTTGAAAAAAGATCCAGTCCTACAGAATTGTAGAAAATAAAATTCTCTATCTTATGAACCAGAAAACGTGAAATTTGGTCTGAAATTCACTTTTTCTATATAGAAAAACCGATTTTCAGAATATTGAGTATAACTTTTTTGGTAGAAAACATTTTTTAATAAAACTTGCACATAATGTTCTTGAGAATGCTCCAAAACTGTTACAATTTTTTGAAAAAGAAATATTGGCTGAAATGACAGAAAATCTCAATATTCTGAAAATCGGTTTTTCTGTATAGAAAAAGTGTATTTTAGACCAAATTTCACGTTTTCTGGCTCATAAAATAGAGAATTTCATTTTCTACAATTCTGTAGGACGGGACCTTTTTTCATCCATTGCGCCTTCTAAAAACCTGAAAAAACGAAATTTTCAGTGCAAAAAATAAAAGAATGGAATTAAAACGTGAAAAAATCGCCTTCACGTTCCTTGCAGTTCTTTTTCGCTGTGTGGGAGACCGTGCTCAGTAAATTTCTGTCAGATTTATTTAAAGCGTCTAAAAATGGAAGTATATAAAGATGAATTAGAAATGTATAAAAGAAGATATTTCCAAAATAACCCGACTTCCACGAAAGAAGAAGAGTCGCTAGCTGTTATCAGAAAAGCGGAGGAGTATATCCAGGTCTGTTTATCTGAAAAATCTAAATTTCATTCAACAAAAGACTTTTCAGCACACACTCCCATCTCTGGTCGACAAAAATCGTGCTTACGACACCAATCAGAAAGCTTTCCTGCTATCAGAAGCCGGGAAATTGTATAATGTGCTGGAAGAATACAGTGAAACCGCTGAAAAAATGCTCAGCAAAGCTGTTAGAATGAGTAAATTGTTTAGAACAGCTAAAGTTCTTTCAATGTTTGAATTTCAGACCCCAAAAACGCAGACACATGGCACGAATTGGGTCAGTGTGTTATGAAACGCCTTGATTTAGAATTCGCACAGTCTTGTTTCACAGTAAGTATATATTGAGACAGAAACAGTTTGCGAAACAAAATCACCTGACATCGACAAGAAAGTTTTCTCGTTCAGATTGCACTGGGAATCACTCGGTCTGCTCCAATTTTAACGTCTCTTGCTGTAGCGATGAGATTAGTTGCGCTGGACCATCCAGAACCAGCTCAAACTGAAATGCGGTAAGATTTTTTTACCCAACTTCAAATTTTCGACCATTTCAGCACAAGAGCAATGGAACTGATAATAGAAGCCCGACGTCTTGACCCTTCCCACGGTCCAGCCAATATCGCTTTCGCCACAGGACTTTTTTATGCATTTTTCAGTACAGCGAAAGTGGAATTACAATATTTGGATAAAGTTGTCGAAAACTATCAAAAAGCGGCCACGTCATCGAACTCGGAATTATCACGAACTGATCCACAAGTATACATTAACATGGCAACATGTCTGAAATTCATGGAGAAGTATGATGAAGCACTGGAATCGTTGGAGAAAGCAGTTGAATACGACGGGAGAAACGAGTTGGAAACGAGAGAAAAACTTGAAGGATTTGTAAAGTATTTAGTGAAATTTACTGACTGTGTCGGCAAAAAAGGGAGGATGAAGCCGAAAAGATTGATAGAAATGGTGAACGAATTGAAGAAAAGTGGTGGTGCATCTGATGGATTTCGATTGAAAATTATTGGAAGTGTTGGACATGACGAGACGATTCCAGTGTAAGAATATAGTTTTCTGAAACCAAGCGTTCTAAGCTAAATCAAAATAGACTTAGAGCATTTGAAATGAACATTTATTGAAACAAAAAAACAAAAATAATTTTCAGCGCTCTTGTCGGCGTCGATGCTACTGGTGAAGTCTACGGTATCACCATTTATAATTGTCTCTCGAATTTTGGATTTGTCATTGGGGATACTGTAACGATAGCGAGGCCGGATTTCAGAGAGATCAAGGTAAAAGAAGCCACTCAAGTTGAGAAAAAAACCTATAGTTATGGAAACTTTGAAGGCCGTATATCAAACTTCATCAATATTTACTTTTCCAGAACCTCCGAATTCCATCTGACCCGCCAAATCATGTTGATTCGTTGAAATGGATTCGTGTAGCCACACCTACACAAATCAAGAAAAACGGAGTTCCTCTTCCTGAATCTGTTCTTGCAAGAGCAATAGCCTCTACACAAACTAAATAATCATATTTTCTGTATGCATCTCTTTTTATTAACATTTGATCTCGCTTCTGCATCGTGTTTGACCAGTTTTGCTTCAAATTGCCTTGAAAATAAACAATTCTAACCTTTTTCCCAGTCCATAAATGGATGATTCTACAGATTTAAGCCATTCGTTTTCAATACGAATGTTAATCATATTTTCTTATTATTGACTCTCTTTTTCTGCATTGGCCTGGCACGGTGCCAATTATACCGTCTCCAACTTGACAAATATGACTCTCTCGATTTTCGGTTTTCATTTTTGCGAATGAAAAGACAATTTCGAAACGTTTCCATCAAATGCATTTCTTATTGAAAAGCGATGCGGCCGTACAATTTTTTATTTCTCGGCAGCTGCCATTGGTCCAGGGAAAGGAACATCGCCGAAAAGTGATACGCAGAAGAATAAGACCACGTGTTCTAGCGACGTTCTCTCCTCACAATTTCAATCCGCACTCTATTCGCACTGTTTCTTCTCGCCCCACTGACACTCTCCCCCTCTCTATCCAAAGGGGTACATTAGGAACTGCGTAGGGCCCCCGGACGTTCGAGGGCGCGGGGTACCCGGCGCGTTAAACAAACCGGTTTTAGGCCTTAATGTTAAACAAACCGGTTTTAGGTTTGAACCTGCTTGACTTTTTACTAATGATTTTTTCTTGACACAATGATATTTATGAGAAGAAAAGCTGATTACCGTTTTAAACCACAGTTGGCGGTGTTGTAACTGAATCACACTCGACGAAAATTCCAGTTTTCATTGATTACCATTGAGCTTTTCTACAGTTTCTTACTGTTTTGTGAAAAAGTATGAACTAAATACCTCAGCGCACAATCGCTGTTGTCAGGTTCTTCCTTTACCGCAGAAAAATGTGGATCAGTTCTGTCCCTTCTCAGAGCAATTAGATTATTAGGTTTCAACCATTTCCTTCTTTCTCTGGTTCTCCTGTGGGTGATCGATGTGTTCGCCTCTAAGAACTACAGATGGCCAAAATACTGTATTTCTCGTGCACTCTCTGTGTTCATCTGTGATATATTTTACTGTACAAAAGAGCCGACAGATGTGAGTTCTCCAATTATCCGGAGTCCAATTATTGGATTAAGTGCCGAAAAGAGTAATTGGGCCAGTTTGAGAGTGACAGAACATCTCGCCTTATGGTACAATTTTTTTTCAATCTTTTATACAAAATTTCACTTTTTTCAAATACCCGACAGCTATTTCAGAACCGCGGTTAACTGTTGTTTACTGTGAATCCACATTCCGCGATTTGACTGATTAACGATTTTTGCAACTATCTGCTCTTTCGCAGACGTTCAGAAAAATTGCAATAATACACTTGTTGTCTGTAAAACATAGTTGTCCGGAATCCGGATTCCGGAATTCCGGGTTTTTTTGACATTCCGGTTTCGGGTTCCGGATTCCGGAAAATTAAAATGTTGATTCCGGTTCCGGATTCCGGAAAATGAAATTTTAAAAAAATTTTTGAGGTTTAAAGGCAACTGCATTACTTCTTTTTCGGCTTTGAACCTCAAAAGTAGTTTTAAACTTTATACGTCATTAAAAACACTCGAAAAAAGACTTGGCCTTGCAAATTTATCGAATCATTCCGGATTCCGAAATTCCGGAATTCCGGGTTTTTTCGTCATTCCGGTTCCGGATTCCGGATTCCGGAAAATCTAAAATCTCATTCCGGTTCCGGATTCTGGATTCCGGTTTTTCAGAAAATGGCATTCCGTACAACTATGCTGTAAAACCCCTGTCATTGTTGTTTATCCTTGCGTTTTATTTTCTCGTGTTCAATCAATTATTTTTTTCTATTGTATAAACTCACAACGATTTATTTCAGGGTGCACCCCCAATTCGAGATTGAGAGATGGCGGACATTCGAGAACCAAAGAAAAGAGACGAGGACCCCGTTGAAGTGGAACAAAGGAGAATGCTCCGGTAAGTTTCTTATCACTTGTTTTTTCTCTTTTTTCTCTATCAATCAGTTCCTTTTATTTCTATTTGTTCCAGATCCGCAAAATATGAAGAGCAGAAGATGTTTTTCAAATGTGTCAGAAGAACCGGGCAACTAAATTATTGTGATTTTGTAGGCAGCTTTTCGGAGGCACAGGTCCACATCGCTGAGCATACGTGAGTTAGATATTTCTTCCGGACTTGAGAAAACAAACAAGATTTAATTTTTTGATTCAAAAACTATAACAAGATATAAAATTATGAACTTACGAAGATTTTGTGGAGTAGGGATAAAAAAGGTCTTGGAAAAACTAATCATAAATAAAAGTAGAATATAAGTGAATAAAAAACTTGTAAACACGATGCCAATAATTTTAAACAATTGCGATTTTTCAGAAAAGACTTCCTGTACTCGTGTATTCTATGCGGGAAAGAGCTCTACGATCCTGTTCTGATTCACACCCACAGAAAGGGCAACAAAGTTTGCGGACCTCGACAGGAAGATTTAATTATAAACATCCCGTCAAGAGAAGACGCCGTCGACGTGTGGCGAGCAAGAAATGTATTCATTCATCCAGCAACGAAAGAGGAATATGATGAGTACAAACGTGTTCTTGCCAGAAAAGCCGAAATGAAATCAGGCAGTGGTGAAGTCCCAGGGACGCCAGGATACGGTGACGAAGACGGTGGTGGTAATAGGTCTGGAGCACACAGTCGACAATCCTCTCGCAGCCACTCTCGTTCCACATCCCGTGAGAGGCAAAGACCACGATCACCGATGAAATTCATCAACAGGGATAATCTGATCCCCTCTGCTTCACAACCGGCTCCAAGTGCGCCACGAACAGCACCAATCGTTCCGGAATCATTGAGGACAGCTGAATTCCAGCATCAGCCGCCACACCTGTCTCAAGACCCAAGAGGATACCAACAGCCGCCACCGCCCGGAGTATCTCATCAATATACTCGGCCACCGCCAGCATTTTTCAATCAACCACCACCACAACATCATCCATCAACTGTCCAGCCGGGAGTTTATCAGGAGCAGCTTCCACGGCAAAATGGATATCAAATGGAGCAGCCTCCCATGTTCGCAAATGGAGCTCATTTTGATCTGAACATCCTTCCTCCACCACAACAACAATTCCATCAAAACTGGAACAACAACTTCCAGAATGACAATCGAGGAGCTCAAAGTTCGCATCAACGCCATCAGAACAGCCGTTCCTCCTCCAGACCACGAAATGATCACCAAAATCGATCAGGGTGGAATTCGTCAGATTCTCACATGGCGAACGGATCCCATTCCAATCAAAGAGGTGGAGGACAACGACGTGAAAGTTATGGTAATGGATGGAATGGCCAAGATCCTCGAAATAATGCAAATCGCCAACAACCACAAGAAACATTATATAGAAGATCGCCAGTACCATCGCCCCAGCGTCAATCCTCAACTCCAACTGTAAATCCTCCGTATGGCCAACCTCCACCACAAAACCCGGTTGCCCCACCAACATCCGAATGGCAAAGATTTCCACCGCCACCAGGGCCGCCTCCAGAGAGTCCCACTCCTTCAAGACCAGCTCCGCAATCGACACCACAGCAATCACAGTCAAGTCCTTGGATGCCAATGCCGATCGACAAAAATCTTCTACAACAGTGTGCTTCAATCCTACAGAAGCCTACTGCTCCTACTCTTGTTCCTGGACCTGCGCCTGCACCAGTTCCAGAAGACAATGATGCGAGATCGACTCGACGAGAGACAAAACCGTCTTCTATTATAATACCCGACTCTGGGATCAGTGGTCAAGAGATATACTCTGGTCGGGTGACGACACGCTCAATGTCAAGAGCTCGAAACCCATCAAGAGCAACGTCGAGAGCTGCATCGAGAGCAACTTCTCGAAATGCATCACCAGTTCGAGATACGGCAGCATCAACTTCTTCGAACGTTCCCACAGGAGATTCGGCTTCAACCCGACGTGGAAGGCCATCCAATCGAAAGGAACCAGTTCAGGAAAGAGGGTGAGTGCTTATGAAAACTTGAACGATCCTGAACTTTCTCATTGTTCATAGCAAGAAATTCTCGTATAAACAGTTTTGGCCCAGAAAAAGCAAGAAAGAATAGTTTGGTAGATTGCAATTTAATTTTCAAAAAACTGAACTGACTACTAATTGAGAAGAAGTTGTGACCGCCCCGGATACAAAATATCGATTGATCTATGTTTCAGAACAATATCTCTGGCCATCCAAACTCCCCAAGAGATGAGGAGACAGAGTAGGAGCGCTGTTCGTTATCGAACAAGAAGCCGATCCAAGAGTATTGAAACTCCGTCGAGGGCTGAGATGGATTGTAAGTTATTCTGAAAGAATCCTCTTCTTAAAGCGGGAAACTTTTTCTACAACGTTCTCCCATTTTCAGTAGTTCAACAGAGACAGAATCAGTTCCAACAGACAGGAACAGGAACAGTCAAAGTTCCACCAGGACGGAACCGGAACAGTATGCTGATCGAGTAAGTGTGTTTTAACGGGGGAATCCTAGTCTTGCTGTTAATTTCCAACTAAAAACGATTCAATTTGCAGTGCTCCTCCTCCTCCCCCTCCTCCTCCTCCAAAAATCGTGATCGACCGTGAAAGGCGAAGAATGGAAAATTTGGCGAAACTCAGAGTCGCAAATCAACCGGAAGTCAGTCAACAGAGCTCATCAAATGTGGAGCCTCCGGAAGAGACAAAGGTATTTTAGTTTTTAGACAGGCTTTGAAAGGATTCTGTAAACGAAATACTATTTTGCGAATGATCTAAATCTAAAACTGAATGACATCTCGATATCCGCTGTGTTCACAGTCCGTGGTCTAGGAATCCACTTCTCCAGAGACAGAGATACTATCATAAATCGCGAATTATGAATTCGACAAAATCATCTTTCCAAATATTCTCTAACAGAGTCCTCATATGTTGGAACTCGTTATCTGAATTGATATCTCTGTCATGTGAATCTTACAACTAATTCATTTTCACGTATCAGTAGTTTACACCCTTCGATGAAGTAAATAATAAAAATAAAAAACTACAACTCCTGAAAATTTCAGCGTTCCGCCACTCTGAGAGGATTGCACAATCGACCAGAAGATAACCAGCCATCAACATCATCTGCGGCGAACAGAGGAGGACAGTCGCCACGACCAGTACCGCCTCCAGGCAGACAACGTGATGTAGATAGAAGACTTCGAAATTCCAAGTCTCCACCTCCATTTATTGGAAATAAAAGACGTCGTAACAATGATGATGACGACGAAGATTTTACGGATAGAAGATCGTCCGGGAAGAACCAGAAACCTGGCCGTAATGATGATGAAGATCGGCATAACAGAAAGGACAGACGGCATAGAGCTCACCGAAATTAGTTGTACCCGTTTCTTCTTTCTTCATCCCCGTTTTTCATTTGTCAAGCCATTCTATCCATGAGACTGAGTTTTATATATTCCTTTTTTTTAATTATTTCCGTGATTCCCAACCGTTTGACTTTTTCGAGCCATTTTATGTTTAAAATATTCTATTGAGTTCCTTTGCAACTGTCCTATATTATAAGGTTTTCTTGTTTAACTGAAAGCTCTTTGTCCTCTTCTTGCAATTCAGTATTTTAATAAGACCCCATTTCACTTGCCTTGTTCCCGATATTGTGTAATAATTATTTTGATTCCCCGATTTTTGACGTTGAAATCATTCTTTTCATGATTTAATACCGAGTTTATATGAATTTGAATGAGTGAAAATTGAAAAACATGCAAATATTAGTGAGCGGTGATGAGAAGAGAACTTAGTAATTTTCAGTGTTCAGAGGACGTCTGATTTTCAAATTTTCAGATAAAAATAATTCAAATTTAGAATAAGAAAAAATTGGGGATAAGTGGGAGAAATGTGAAATGCGTGAGGAGGTTTTTGGGAGCGAAACAATTTGGGCGAGGATATCACATTTGGAAGTAGGAATTCTTGAGAGGGAATAAGTTTTTTGGTGAAATTCACATTTCGCGGACTTTTTGAAAATCCATGTGGATGAATGGAAATGCGCTCCACCGAAATCTAAAAGCTAATGCGAAAATTCTTTTCGATAGAGCACACTTATATTTCCACGTGGAACCTCAAAAAGGAGATAATAATAATACTAATTCTGAAGCATTTGAGTGCCGCCGGGATCGTGGAACGAGTTGTTCGGAGGAGGTCCACCACCATTGCATAACACGTTTTCCAGCGAGTCGAGTCCGAGGTCCTGAAATTTTGAATTTTTATAAAAGTTTCGTAAGATATGGTGTATTGGACGCAATTTGCAGATCATTATTGTCTCGACACAGTTATTGCAACTGCGCTCCATCGAAATCCCTTTGAAAAGAGTCTATTTTTCTCTGAGTCTCTCAATTTCGCACACAATTTTCTAGAGTTTCGGTAGAGCGCGGTTGTAAGAAGAGTGCTTTGCTAATAGATTTTAGGAAAATGTATTTTTCTTCGCTCCACCGAAGTTTTCTCTTTTTTCTTTGCGTCGGTTCACCATGTTTTTTAAAAGTTTCAGTGAAGTCGTTAAAATTGTGATTCGCCTCTCGTTTTTTTCGGCAGAACTTTCAAGGTTCTTCCGAATTAGACCAAAAAAACGTACATTAAAATCATTATACGAATCGACATGATGCCCGGGTGCACCCTCTGCATTTGTTATCGTTAATTTCGGAATATCCAACGCCTCCGGTGAATTCGAGAAGGTCCTTGTCGGCCACATGGGCGGTTGATTCGGATCCAATTGATTATGTGGAGACGTGGGCGCCGATTGAGATTCTGGCGTCAAAGCAGGTCCAGGAACTAACCGAGGACCACATGCTCCCGTACTATGACGTGGCCCAATGGGTGCGTGATAGTATCCAGATGAGCCTCCTCCACTCGAATGATTCACTCCATTACATCCATTCGTGTATTCAGAATTCTGTCGTTGTTGCATTTGTGAATTCTGAATATTTTGGAGGTTCGGTAGACTTCCCGCATCGAAATCATGCATTCCGGGGGGACTTAATTCCATGTGAGGAGTCCCGGATCCATCTAACATTAGAGTTGAAGCATGAGGAGAATCCATCGGAGAGTGTAGAGGAGATCCATTGTGATATCTGGAATACGATAATGTTTGGATGTGATTAGAATCATAGAGAACATATAAACATGTCTGTGTATCTGTTCGTCCGAAAATGTACGAAATTCGTCAAAAAATTTGGAACGCTTCACGAATTTGCGTGTCATCCTTGCGCAGGGGCCATGCTAATCTTCTCTGTATTGTTCCAATTTTAGTATATGTTCTCGGAAGAACAAGATGGGATCAAGAGGAGGTTGTTTATATAGGGACGTCTTGGGAAGTCACCGACATCTCACGGGTTCCGCGCGTCACTGTGTAGACTATGGGAAAGGGGCGGGGCGGGGCGAAGGATAGGTGGGTATATATGGATGGGAATGGCGGCTCTTGGCAAAACTGTACTTTTCGGTATTGAATTTTGAACATTTGGAAGCTTCCCGAAATTCTGAAAGTCGGGAACAGGAATCCGGCATCTTCTTACAAATTGTGAGTGCTGAATCCCTTTTTTCAGAGTTTTTCGCAGAAAGGGCAGTTTAAGAATCTTCGAAATTCTCGAAAGCATTACTCAATTTTCTAAAGATTGTCTAATACGAAGGTTCAGAATAGAAACATCCAGAATTCGAAATTAATTTTTAAAACACGAAATCTAGAGTCGAGAATACTCATTCAAGTCGAAAATATGTAAGTCCTTTCGTTTGAAAATCTGGATTTAAAAATACTTTGGCTCTCGTTAAAAATCATGGAATTCTGGATAACTTGTTTCAGGAAAGACACCATTTACATTAAAAATTGAGAGCCTATTTCTCAAAAAATCTCTATTCCTATCCATTTACACACACTACCCTTCGCCCCGCCCCTTTTCCATAGTCTACATAGTGACACGCGGAACCCGTGAGATGTCGGTGACTTCCCAAGACGTCCCTATATAAACAGCCTGCTCTTGTTCCCATCTTGTTCTTCCGAGAACATATACTAAAATTGGAACAATACAGAGAAGATTAGCATGGCCCCTGCGCAAGGATGACACGCAAATTCGTGAAGCGTTCCAAATTTTTTGACGAATTTGGTTTGAACTTAAATTTAAACTTTAAAAAATAGAATCCATCTTGCATCTTCATGGTCATATCCAACACAGAACAACCTCTCTCTACCCAAAATCAACTAAAACTCACCCATACATAGGCGTCATCATATGATTCGGACTCTGTAACGGTGACATTCCATTGCCTCCAATCTGTTGCGTACCGCCCATTTGAAGTGGCGGTGGAATCTGATGATGCATCTGAACGGGAGATCCTTGTTGTGACCCCTGCGGAGTCATTTGAGGACTGTGCTGATTGGATTGTGATTGATGCATCATTCCAGACGGTCCAGGCATTGCATTTTGAAGGTAATGTGGCATTTGGTGGATGGGCATTTGTTGGTGAGGATGGTGCATTGGGACCATACCGCCCATGTTGTGAATGGCTGGGTCCGAACGAGCACGGTTGATTCTGGAATGTGGTTTAGGATGGTATCAAAAACCAATGATTAAAAAAACTCACTGATTCCACGACTCGGGCGGTACCAACTGTCCCGGTTGATTGTACGGTGGTCCATATGGTGCATAATGGGGATGATGGGGTGGTGTCCTATCGGGTGACCTCGAATGGTGTCCATTTGACCTCATACCATACGGATGATAGTGATGGGATGGAGACCCGGAGGCACTTCCGATCATGTGATCCTCTGGTGATCGACTCCGGTGCCCTTGCTACAAAAATATGAAGTTTTATTGGGAATCATGGCATCCAAAATCTCTTACCATCGGCCTGTGCATAGCCTCGTGTTGCCAGTTCGGTGGCCATTGTGGAGGGGAGTAAGAGGGCATTTGATGGACATTCGGAAGGGATCCTCCGAGATTGTGTCCCCATGGCTGTTGAGGGGGGAGGAGCCCTCCTTGTTGAGGGATTGCGATAGGTGCAGTGGTCGTCGAGGATCCTGATGAATCCGTCGGATGATGTGTGATCGATTGCACCTGGAAATAGAAAGGATTGGGTCTATAAGTATTTTCGGATGTCCATTTCAAGTCCCGCCCCCTTACCTGTCGCATAATATCCTCAAAAGTCGTGTTTTCCTCATTCTGTTTCCGTTCAAGTATTGCAATCTTCTCACTGAATTTGCGCGGTGTGTTCGAATTGGACATTCGCATCGCTCACGTTGCGAGCGTCTTCACTGGAGATGTCTTTTTTGGAGGCTCTTTTGGTTTCTGAAACAAATGTAATTTTATGAATACGAGGAGAAGATGGAGAGATTTCAGACGAAAAAAAACGATGGGAGACAGGTGGAAATGAATGAAAAATGTAGAGAATTGAGAAAATGAGGTGTATCTGCGGGCTCACTCCTACATGCACAGTACTCCCCTTTTCTTCGCCCCGCCCCTTTCCCATAGTCTACACAGTGACGGGCGGAACCCGTGAGATGTCGGTGACTACCCAAGACGTCCCTATATAAACAACCTCCTGTTGAACCCATCTTGTTCTTCCGAGAACATATACTAAAATTGGAACAATACAGAGAAGATTAGCATGGCCCCTGCGCAAGGATGACACGCAAATTCGTGAAGCGTTCCAAATTTTTTGACGAATTTGGTTTGAATAGATTTCTCAAGATAGAAGGTGTTTCAGTTATCTGCGTGTCTGTATTTCTAAATCATGATTGCAGTCTGTGTGTCTGCGTTTCCGGATGTCTTGAACACACGATATCCTTATCTCAACCCAGTACCTATCAGAATCTCTGTTTGTCTATCCGGATGTCCACCACACGTGTCAAACTCCCCTCTCAAAAAGAAACAGAAAAAAGAGAGAAAAAGATCAGAAAATGAAATTTGAGAATTGACACGGACTTCAAGAGGCGAAGGGGGGGAGGTAGTAGGACTCGAAGAGTTTCGGGAGGAAGTGAGGGTGGATAAGGTGGATGAGAGAGCAAGAGATTTAGAGATATAGAGCACTTTCAAAGATTAGACACACATGGGGAAACGGAATGGAATCGGGGAAGGGAGCTTACATTCACACACACATACACATCGAGAAGACACAAATATAACTAAAATGGATTGAAAATCTTCGGATTACGGGGAAAAGTGCTCTTCTTTTCTTCTATTTCTGATGGGAATGGAGCACAAAGGTTCTTAGAAATCCAATTAGATTCTGGAAATTATCAAAAAGCAGGCTGTACATCTTGTCGAAACTAGGAGTAATCAGAAATAGAGCGAAAGGGGCGGGGCCTATTGGCAAAGTTCAAAAAGATTAGACCAGAGAATTTTGGAGAAAGTTTGTAAAGAGTAGGCGGGAAATGGAAGATCAGATGGAAATTTGGGATTTTTGGATGTTACGAAAAAGATTATAAGCATGTGATTTTTGGGAATTTTAGGCTTACTGTTGGCCTAGAATTCAGGGTTTAGGAAAATTAGTTCATTATGAATTTCAGGAGTTCTTTCTGATTGCAAGAAGAGCTTTGAGATTCTGAAAATTGGGAGGATGGTCAGAGATGAAATTGGGAAAAGACTGGGGAGAGCAAAACTGCGTTTTCTTCAAAAACTCAGAAAAAGTTTTGAGTGTTTTCACTAAAAATATTGGGAAAAAACATGCTCACAAGTTGCAACCGTGCTCTAATGAACACAAGATTCAAATTTCGTACAAAAAAACTCAAGAACTTGGGAATCCTTCATATTTCTTGGAAAATCCCAGTTCCAAAAAAAAAACTGAAACGGTTCCAGTTGAATCTCCACCTTCTCCTCCTCTGATTAATCAAATGCGCTCTATTGTAAATCCGCTAGAAACTACATGGATTGTGAAGACTGAAAAGCCTATCATTTGAGCCGTCTCTCTTCTTTTTATCTCATTTCACAATAATAAGCAATCATACAAATGAAATATATATTTATAGTGAGTCATTCAGGAACAAAAACATATATCAATTTCTTAAAATCCAGCCATGAATCATTTCAATTTCAGACAAGGAACACTTATGTAAATTATTGGAAGTTGAAGAAATTATAAGAATAGAAAATAAAGTTTAAAAAAGAAACGATAACAAAAAAAAGTGAAGAAAAAAGTGGAAGAGATTTAGAGAAAAACGAGAAAAAGAGCATGTGATAAGGCTAACGGAGCACTAAAAGAGGCAGCAGACATTAGGGAAAAAATAGGGAAATTTTGGACCCATGGGGGGTCTGAAAATAGATAATTAGAGGGTATTTAGAGAGAAAAATGAAACAATTTTGGTCTGGAAAGAAGGAAATTATGGGTATCACGGGGGAGTAACCTATAATTTGTTCTTGCGAGTGGTAGCATAGAATTAACATAAAAAATGATGAAGTTGAGAGAATATTTTTGAATAAATTTGAATAGAAATTGGGTTGATCTTGTTGCTTTTTAACTGGTTGAGAGGGAGAGAGAGGGTTGGGAGGACATCAGGACACGCAGATGTTCTGAGATATGCGGACATCCGGACGGACAGACGCACAGACAGACTAAAAAGACACTCAACGTCCTCCTCCTCCTCATTTCCCATGACCAATCGCCTGGAAGGGGGAGAGTAAAGTGCTTCCATCAATATTTTAATATCAAACGATAAGGAATTCTTCTTTTTCCAATGAGATGATGTCATGTTGTCTTTGCACTTTGACGTAGAAAGGGATTCGGAAGAGAACGAGAAAACAACCAAACATATATACGTAGTATTTTGAGAAAACAAGAATCAGAAGGAACCCTCTGATTGCAAAAGATACAAAATAGTTTGGAGAGTAGGTACGATTGTCAGAAATCAGAAATCAGAATTCAAATTTCTGTTAGCTTGGTCAGAAATCCAGAAGGAATTGAACACATATCTAGATTTACAGACCTATGATTGAACTTTTGAAAGCATTTTCCAGCCATTTCCGACACACAATCGTCTCCGAAAAACAGGAATCATCTCGACTGAAAATCGGTTTAAAATGTTGCGAATCATTTGACACTCTCTCTTATTTTTAGCATTAATTTTTCTACTTTTTCGGTGACTAGTTCCTATCGTACACTTCAATATTCATAGTTTCAGTAATACAGTGATCATATGAGATAGGTGTTTACTATTTAGTAGAAAAAAACTGGAATACAAAAATGAATTTCAATCTGAAAATGCAGAGAAAAAAAAAGAAAAAAAAAAAGAAATCTATGAGAAAAAAATTCACAAGGATACATTCGGAACGGAAAACGAGATACAAAATCTGTTGGAAAACAAAAAAAAGTGGATTTCTAGTCCACGAGAACGAGAGTTTTATAAGAAATTGTAGAAGAACATTGTCAGCTGATTTCAAACTATATTATTCTTTAAAAAAAGATTTTTCCAGAAAAATGTAGAAAAGAACAGTCGGATGTACCTTCGACGCGTTTTCAGCGAATTTCAAACTATCTAGCGCACCTTTGACGCTTTTTATTGCAAAATTCATTCGAATCGGAACCCCCTTTTCAACTGAAATATACCACCAGAAAGAAAAACTTCAGAAATTTAATTTTTTGACCTCTTCTCCTCCTTAAAAAAGACGAAATGAGTCAGAAGATCCGACCAGGAACTGGATATAAAAAGAGTATAAAAACCTCTTTTTCCAGCAATAATTCCAAAAAGAAATCGTGGGAAAATCGAGGAGACACCAAAAAGTTTCCAAAAAAACTCGTCTTTTTCTCTCCATTTTTTTCGTGAAAAAAAGTGAAAAATGGATTGGGAGAGCACATCTAAAATTCAAAGAAAGCGGAAGACTATAGAAGACTTTTTCTCCTTTTTCTCTCACTCTTCCTCTTCTTTTTTCTGGATTTTTGTGTCTCAAAAACGAGGGAATATATCCGGAAAAAAGGAGAAGAAGATGATGGAATGGGGTAGGAAGAAGGGAAAAGGGAGGGGCAGATGAAGACAACAAACGAGCTGAAATTGGATAGAAAATAGAGAGAAATGAAGAAGAAAATGGAGAAAAAAGAAGAAGAGAACGAGAAGACGTGGGGGGATTGATAAACAAAAATATATACAAAAGGAGTCCAGATATCCAGAGAGAATGTCGAGGAAAACGCGACAGAGGCACGCCAGATAGATGGACGTTTTTGAACAAAGTTGAAAGAACTGTTAGATAAAAACTTATACGGAAGTTCTAGATTTTGAAAAATATTTCCCAAGAAACGCACCGGAATTCCAGATGGTTTGTCTCAAAAGAGGAATCCTGTTTTTGAAAAAGCGCCGAAGGCGGGCCAGGTCTCGAAAAATTCAAATCTGGCTTAAGCCGGAAAAGTCTCAAAATAGCATCCCAGAAAAAAAACGATTTTATTTCCTTTTTTAATCGGATCTCTGAATCAGAGCACATCTGCAGATTGGATCAAATTAGGAAAAAAATCCAAAGTTCGACGGTCAAACTAAGTATAAATACATGATTTTCAGAAGAAAATAAAAATTGAAAACTTTCCCTCTTAAACGCCCTCTCAAATTGATTATAAACAAGTGAGTGTTAATTCGAGAGAACATTGGAACAGGAAACTGACTATTATGAAATATAAATATTATTAATTATACGGAGAGTCAGAGAATGACTCATTTTTGTTGTTTTTCAGGGATTTCTAGTGGGAATGAGAGTGACCGGAAGAGGAAAACAGACTTTCAGAGAACAAGGAAATCCGGAATCTTCAAAGTTCATGATTCAAGAAGGATAGATTTCAGTATAAATAAAATTGGCTTCAAAAGTTCTTTCTCTTGTTTCTTGACAAAAAAAACATGGAGCATTGAAATGAAATTTTCCAAAAAAAAAATGATTCAGAATGGGAAGAAAAAAGTAAACAAGGAAAAAGACATTTACATATGTATGCATTCTAAATGTAGATGTCATTGTCATGTTTTCACAACAAACAGCCATTTCTGGAAAAGATGAGTTTGGGGAAGGAATTTTGGAAAAAGTTTGAAAAAAAAACAGGTCTGTCTGTCTGCCTGTTTGTCCATCCTTATCCTCAGAGGCTCAAAAAACTCACTGACCTATAATTATCCAAACGGAAAAAAAGAAAAAAGGAAAGAGAGACCCTTTTAAAACAGACATAAAAGCATTAATTATATATGAGGGTATTTTTATCCAGTTTTCTGATCAATGGAGGAAAAATCGGATTATGATCAGACTGTAAAAAATTCCAGGTCCTTGAATAATTAGAGTTATTGAAACGTGATTTTTAAATATAGATCCTGAGATTATGGAGTCCCCCGGTTGACTTCATAAAGGTAAATGGAGATTTTCAGATTTGAAAGTTAAGAAATCAGGAGAAGACAATGTATGCTTTTGAAAAAATAGAATTAGCAAAATTGAAAATTTCAAAGTTCGAAATTTCAGCTGTTTCAACAATGTCCAAGTCTTTTCAAACAACAAATGGACATGTTCCACAATTTAAGAATTTAAAGATATCTTCTTTCCTCAAAAATTGAAACTTTCAGAGTTCACTCTATCTGAAAAGAAAACCTGAGCAAAGAACCAAAAAAGGAGTGCAAAAGCCCAATTTTTGTGGTCTGAAATTCATTGAACCATAAGCAAAAATGTTTGAAAATCATATTTTGACTTTGAAAAATCATATTGTTTTTGGATGCAGACAAAGGCATGCTTCACTGATTATAACCAGATGACATGTCTGTCTGTCCAGTTGTCATGTCCACTATCATTCCATTTTTGATCTATTTATAAATAAAGAAAACCCTATATTTAATTACGATAAACTTTGGACTCCTTCCAGACTTCATAACCCCCTAATTATTTTTCATCTTTTTTTAGTCCAACCGAAAAAAAACCAGCAAAAAAAAAGAAGAGAGAGGGGGAAGCGAGAGTTCAGTTTATAATTGAGTAGAAGAGAGAGAAGAAAAAAGAGAAAATTTGGAGAAGAGAGAAGGAGAAGCAGCAGCTTGAAAAAGATGGAAAATGCGACAAAATCAAGAGAGAGAGAGAGAGAGAGAATTAGAGAAAGAGAGAGTCCAGAGAGAGAAAGAGCTAAAGAGTCAACCTCTTTTTCTCCGTTTCCGAGCATTTTATCGCCCGGAGCAAAAGCGAGAGAGCGAGAGACGCAGAGAATATTGTTGCCACATGTGAATTGAAGAAACTTTAAGAGAGAAGGAGAGAGAGTACTGTATTGATTATTTTGGTCTGGGTGGGCTCTGTTGAGTCACGAGTACTGTCTGGGTGCACTTTGAACAGGGCGAGAGGGGACACTTTCTAGAAGAAAAAAGTGTATGTGTGTGTGCTTTTTTGTGTTGATACAACGATGATTTTTGTTGGTTGAACAATTGAACAAGTGTGTGTTAGGAGGGGAAGAGAGAGGGTGAACTATGATTTCTTTTTGACGGTTTTCAGATAGAAGATCTTGTTGGAAACGAGTCTTTATATTTTTCTCTGTATCTGATATTTCTGTAATTGAGGTATCCCATTAATCCTAGTTAACTGATATTCATTGTATTGTTGTTGGCCGTGAAAATGCAAAAGTTCGGCCACCAAGGATTTTCTATTTCTAACTTTGCTCTCACACAGTTTCTCCAATTTCCGAAATTTTCTTCTCCATATAAAGTTAGAATTCAGCTGATCGTATTACCCGAAATCGAGATCTTCCCATGACTGTGATAAGACAAAATGTAGTAACTGCAAATTTCATGTGTTTCGGTGGAGCGCAATCGCTAAAGTCGTGCTGATATAGTATACTGGACATCTGGATGCTAAATAAAACATGCTAAATATTTATACTGACAATAGTACAACTTAAAACATCAAAAAAATCTTTTGAAAAAAGGAACTCATATCTCTATGAAAAATGTCCAAAATCTAGTGAAACATTTTTTATGAAACTTACATTAGAAAGTCGTTTTTGATGTCATTGTTCTGTATAGAAACTTTTTGTTGTTAAATTTCAATTCTCCTTATAAAACACTCACTCCAGACTTGATCTCCCTTCGATTATAGGTGCATAAAGTTTCTGTTTACTAGAAAAAAGTATGATGAGGAAGTATAAATTATGAAATATGAATCCAGTTATTAGAGGGTGGATGTTGACTCATTTTTCTATTTATTTTCTTGTTTCTAGTGTCTGGATGTGTCTAGAGAATTATGATTTGTTTCAGGAGAGGATTAGGTGTTTGAGTTCAGATGTTTCGAAACTTTTTAGGGTATGAAGATGTTAAGAAATGAGAAAAAAAAACATTTAAACTATCCAATTTTAGGTAAAAAAATAATATATTTTCAATGCAATTTCTCACGTAAAATCACCATCTAACTTCACTTCAAAAACTCATAGAACCAACTGATAAGACCGAAAGAAAGTCATGAAACAACACAAAAAATTCGCAACAAATTTTCAAATTTTCGAATTGATCTTATCAGTTTTCTCTCTTAAACAAGATTGTAGCTGAGTGGGAGAAAGTTGAAACTATGAAAACAGATAGTACTCAATTAGGCTCCGCCCACTTGTGCAACATTGCCGCACATTTTTCAATTCGGGATATAGAAGACTTCCTTGAAATCTAGTAATAATGAATATTCCATATAAATCAGAGTACTCTCATCACATATATTTCTGATAAGAGTGCGCGGCGAACTTGCGAAAGTGGGAGGAGCCTATTTTACAGCTGTGCCTCGCTATCTCTGAAAACACAATGAAACATGAAACTTTTCGATTCAGAATAGGAGAAAAAGTGATGCGAAATGACTGGTTTATGGACATGTGGGGAAGGAATCATGCAGATTTTCAGAGGAGAGAAAAGTGAAAACATTCGAATAAACCTTTGGGATAAGCTACCCGAAAATCGGCCCGAAATTTATGGAAAAACACGGAAAGAAGGGGAAAAGAATGATACGTAATATGACATGATGGATGGGAATGAGAGGAAAACAATACAGAATGAAAATGGACTGAAAATCAGAAAAAGAATAGGGGAGAAGGGGTGGAATAGTGCGAGTGAATAATTTCAGAAGAATATCTGAAAAATCGAATCTGGATAGCTCAAATATTTTATTTGTATTGTTTAGTTTGGACCCTGTTCCTGAGTTTTGGGTTACTGTACCTACCTACAGTAATCCCTTTTGGAATGAGTTTCCAATTTCAGATTTAAGATTCATTTCTAACTTTATGGGTTACCGGAAATTCGAACTTTCGGAAAACACTATTTACAAGAAATTCGAAGATTCCAGAAAAGTCAAAAATCCAGAATTTCTAGAAAATCAGAGAAACAGGCTAGGAGAAAAACGTTCAGGTTGCAGTTACCTGGGTAAGCGAGAAACAGACAGATTAATTTATCTAGGACATCCGGACAAACGGAGACAAGTACAGAAAATAAATAGAACTTTTGGACATCTGGATATACAAACGCCCAGGCAGACGTACTGCTCTTAGAACAAAGGCAGTAAAGGATAGCTTAAGCTTAAGCTTATAGCAATATCTAGGTTGTCGGACATCTGGAAAAACCTACAAGTGAACAGACATGTGGTCAGACGAACTAAAGTTTTGACAAATATACGAAAGTATTGTGAACATCCGGAAAAACGATGTCACAGGGAAACTGAAACTCAATGGGAATCGTCACCCGGACATCCGGACACACCTGTAAACAAACATCTCTCCTGAATTTCCAGACAAAAATGATGTGATAAAAGAAGCAGCAGCTAATCTTTCTCTCTTCTTCTCTCCAAACCTTTTTCCAGCAAAAAAACAGAAAAATCTATCAATTTCTTAAATGTGGGTCTTCTGATGAGTGTGGAGCAAAGAGAAGTGAAAGAAAAAGAGTAAGAAATCGGAGGAAAAACAAAAGAAGAGTCTCTCATAAAGTGAGAAAAGATTGATTCCATATGTCTCCTCCGGGGGGAAACAAATCTTTCGGATTAGTTTTCAGAGTTTTTCGGATGTCGGTCAGATGTTTAATATAAATACTTTTGGGTGTTAGTGTTGGGAAAAGAGAGAATGAGAGAGCAATCCCAAATGGAGATGCATACAAATTGGATTTGGATTCGGAAGGGAAGAAGTTTATTTATTTAGAATAAACAAGATCTATGGTGGAAGTTCGCTCAACTGAGAATCAGGTCTGTCCGTATTTCTGACTGTCCGGATGATCAAGAGAAATGTGTTTCTGAACAGGACATCCGGACAAACAGACCATTTACCAAAACACGTTGTGTCTGTCGGTGTTTCCATATTTCCAGATGTCCCATTAATTAAGAAAGACTCCAAAAATAGCTGATGAACTCCCATTGACCTTCTGTTTTTTCGCCCTTTTTCAGTTTCCTGTTGTAATTCGAATTTCCGGATGTCCTCTAAATATGTTGCTCTTCGTGAACTCGGATTTTATTCCAGTTTTGCAAGATGTACTTTCAGATTTTTTGTACATACATTTTAAGGATTCCTCTCACATTTTTCAAAGCGATTTTCAACAACGAAAAAAACAGAAAACAATCCGGAAAGCAAAATTTGCTAAAACAAGAATCATTTGTTCAAGTATTGTCACTCGTCACTTTTTGTGTTTCGAAAGAACAAAAAGAAGAGAGAAAAGAGAGGAACTGTTTGAATTATTTATCACTTTTGTTTAGAGTTTTCTGGTTTTTTCACATTTTTTCTGCACAATTTATCTAATTTTAGATGGACTTTGCTGAAAACAAGATCAAAAAGAAGGGGGATTGGTAGACAAATAATCATAGAGACGTTGGAATTCCTAAATTAAAAATTTCGGACATCCGGACAAACCGAGACAGATGGTTTAAATTGGTTCAAGCCAACGATCATGAGAACGTCGACTTTGGATGCTCGGACATCCGGACATCCAGGGACACAGACAGACAGACAGATATAATATAGTTTGGTAAGCAGCCAGGTTGTATGCCTGTTCAAAATCTTGAAGCCCAAATGGTCCTTTAACAATATTCAGCTATCCAGACACACAGACAGACACCTTTCTAGTCTCAAGCTGTTACTATATACATTTATAAATAGAAAGCGTATCTTCGCCTTGAGAGATGAGCCTCACTTCACACGTGGTTGAATTCACGGCGTAAGAGCAATTACATTTCTCTCTCTCTTCGTTTCTTCCCTTCGGAATGACATAGTAAAAGAAGACTTGTTTCGTAATATATCCACGGGGCGGTCTCCGCTTTTTACGTCTTCTGAATTTTAATGATGACGTCATTCAGGAGACGAAGGGGAAATTTCTCTACGTAAAATGAATAAGTAGACAAACGGAGCAGAAGGAATCACTTTTTGGAAAGTGTAAGGATAAGAAATATATTGAGATGAAGACGTGGATGAAGGAAGGGGATGAGGAGCATGTACTTTGTGTTATGAGAAAATCCACGGGGGATTCTGGATATGACAGGAGAAAAGAAGAGGTGGAAGAGGGTATTTTGGGATGGGAAATAGGATTTGAGATTGAAGACTAAAAATTGGAAATGTTGGTCAAGATGATGGTCTAAGAAAGAGATATGTAGGGGGTTACTTGAATCTCGGCGTGTGACATCCGAATACACAGACATACAGACAGACAGATACAGCTATGGGGGGGGGAATGAAAATAGAATGGGAAAAGTAGACAGAATTTGATGGGATGCCAGTCTGAGAATCTGTGTGTCCGATGTCCGTAAACAATTTCGAGGACATCTGGATATTCAGAATCATAGAGACAACGAAAGGAACATGCAATGCAGCTAAAATATAAATTTTGTATGAGTTAGATAAAAATAGTCAATCTAAGAGCGGACAATAAAAATGAGCATTTTTGACTGTTGTCCCTATTTCAGACTGTATCTTTTTTCAGAGATATTGTAGAAAAATGGCAATTTTCAAAATAAAAGCCTTATGGTTCGACTGCACAGTACAACAAACCTTACGACGATATCATTATCTTCGGAGTCATGGCTTGATCTCAACTTTGACTGTTTTGATCAAATTTTTGACTTGACACATGCAAAAAGACGCTTAGCTGACAAAGGGTTTAGCGATTGAACTATAGACATATTTCCAGGACATCTAGACCAACAGACACACATATTGGTTCCGGAAATATCGACAAACATACATAAATTCTACCCGGTCAAAACATTGAAAATAACCAAATTAACTCCCATCTCCGTCGTCTATGACATAGGACCCGCCCGATTTAGAAATTGAATTTCCTATTTATATAAATGCAGGTTTAAAAATAGGGGGTCCGGAGAATTAGACATATTAAAAATGTACGTATTTACGTAGATGGGGGGAGACAGGTGGAAACACGAGGAACGTAAGCGGATTCTCCAGATTAGAAAATGAAGGATTTTCGAAATATTCTGGAAGATTATCGACATTTAGTTGGAAATAAATGATAAATATAGTGGGAAAAAGGAGAAGAGAACCCGAGGGATCGTCTATGTGTATTGTTTGAATTTTTCTTGAAATAAAAGTTTTTTCAAGATCACTGATTTCCTGAAGTTTTTGGAAATGTCCACGTTGAAAACCGATATTTGATGAGCATTGCTGTTGCAACCATGCTCCATCGATACTGAACAAAACAGTGTGAAAAATAATGAGACGCAGAGAAAAATAGAATCAACCCATGACCTCCACATAAAAATAACAAGAGAAAAAGAACTCCCTCTACTATTATCCATTCTGAATAATTTATAAAACATTCTCACATATCCGATTCAATATTCTCCGAGTTTCGCTTTCTTGATTAAATAAAACAATTTTTGTCTCGGAGTGCAAAACTCCAGCTTTTCTATTTTGAGATCTAAGAAAAATGAACTGCGTGGAGGGACACAGGGGACTGAGACATTTTTTCTGAATTAGGACACACTGAACCAAAATTTGGGAATTCAAGAGTACGAAGAATCTGAAACTACGGTTAAATCAAGGACTCTAAGAATACAAAGTTGAAGAATTCTGATGCAGAACTCTCACCTAAAACCTCTTCGAATCACCGAAAATCATTCAGATCAGTAGACAGAATCTGGATACTCATCTCCCGAAAGTGCTCATTTATATACATATTTTTGGAATCACAAGTTGAACCTTGACGTATGAAATTTACTATTTCACTCTAATCACGGACGTACTTTTAATTAGACGACTAGACTACTCGAGTCTAGACACTAGCCGTCAGATTTCCAGAAAATTAGTTATCTCAGGGGATGAGTGATGTATCAAAGAACTTGAGTTTATCACAAGCATCAGAATAACAATATGGTAGGTCTCGAAAATAGAGAAAGAGTCGTGGGAGTTGAAAGTACGCTCTATTGGAATAAGGAGGGATGTTCGAGAGGAGTACACGGAGCATCACAGTAAGAGGCATCAGATTTCCAGATTCCTTAAAATGTTCTAAAAATTCAAAAGTTTGAAGGGAAACGAGGTACTTTCTGTTGTTAATTGCCTTTTTTGATGATTTTAACACTATCAATAGAGCGTATTTCCATCTCTACATATTTCAAATAATGCAGTAGAAGAAACATCGAAACAAAGTCTCAGGTGTACGTGAGAGAAAGACTTTTTTCTTATCCCTGAGTGCTTAGTATATCAGATCTATGCAATCCAATTCAGGTGCAAATCTACTTTGAATTCGAAACAAATAAGAAAAAAATCCAGATTCTGAAAGGATGAAAACACAAAAAACTCGTATTCGCGTATGGACTGAAATAACGGATGCAGAAATTTCACGATCTCAAAGAATGGTAATATAGGATTCCGGGAAACTGAAAATTTTCGGAACCAGAGAATTTGAAAGTCTAGGAACCTAGAAACCCAACCCTTTTTCGAGTAAAGAAAATTGAAAAATATTGAAAGAAAGCTTGAAAATCTACATTGATTATGTATGAGATTTTTCCCTTTCGAAAACTTTTCCCCCATTTTTTTCCATCTTCTAGAGATCACATACTCCATCGAGGAAGCGGAAAAAAAAGGAGAAATGGGTGGAAAAAATTGAGTGGAGGGACCAGAAAAGGGCAACTTCTTTGGGACCTTTTTACTGGAAAATGAAGAAGAGACAACAGATTTTTGATAGAGACGCAGATATTTGGTGAAGACAAAAAAGGGGTTTTTGACTTTTATTTGGATGAGCGGATGCGAGTTTTTTGTTACTTCTTCCAATTGTAGAGTACTTTTTTGTGGAGCTTTTAGGAGTTAAGAATCTGAAAATTGAAAGGAAAACAGGTGATTTTTGTTACCTTTTGGAAAATGTTGGATTGATCAATTTTTCTTAAAATTTGGAATTTATAGTTAGTGGGTCTCGCAGAGAAGTTCAAAAATGAATAGTTTCTTACAGTAGCCGTCTTCTTGTTTGTCTAAAAGTTTAACCAAATCTGAAATTGACCTTGTCGGGTCTCGAAACGAAAGCTCAAAATTTTCAATAAAACTTTTTACGGTAGATATTTCAAAAAAGTAAGGCGGGAAAACAAAACTATGTTTGGAAAATTCGAAATGCCTCAAACTGAAATTTAATTTATTTTATTAAGAAAAAAACGAAAAAAAGAATAGAAAAAGTTGGCTATGTGCGATTATGTGTATAAATAGGAGGAAAATTAATTGAATTCTCTATCCAATTTTCTTTCTGTTTCCAACTTTTCGATTAACTCTTAATATTGATCATAATTACATTTTTCTCTCAATTTCTATCAATTTCCGACTTCTTTTTCAAAAAATATTCTATCCCAAACGCGCTCCACTGTTAACTTTCAAATTTCAACGATTTCTGAATAGAGCGCACTTCCCATCCCATCTTTTCCCAAGTAATTTTTAAAAAAACCAGTTCACAAAATTGAAAATGTTCATTATCACATGTTATCTATCATCGCTTTTTTCACATGACCCTCAACACCTTTCAACTTGAAAATTTTCAGCCTAAATCTCACTTTTTCTCTGTCTACTCTCTTCCATTCCCATACTCTCTGTGTTCTTCATCACACCCAATCCACATGGTCCCACCCTCTTCTTCTCCTAACTTCCGGTGCTCCGAGAGTCCCCGCGGGGAACAGAAAAAGAACAGAAATGAGGAGAGAGCTCTGGCGACTCAAGAGACGTAGACAGTCAGAGATAGAGTGATCCGAGTGAAGAGACGCAGATAGTGAGAGTAAAGTGATCGGGGTGTGGTGAATTGTGTATTGAAGAAGAAGAAAGAAGAGAAACGATGCGTGGGTGTAATAATATGCCATCTCTGCTTCTTTTCTCGTTTCTACACATTTTATTATCACTTTTATTTGAAAATTTTCCACTAAAAACTTTTGGCTTTTTGTTTTAACGGTTTAAAATTGTCTAAAACGTTCGAAGCTGGCGGAAATCTATTGAAAACATTTGAAAAACTGCAGAAACTACAGAAAACATCGGGAGCTCGAGTTCCCGCTTTCCTTATTAGACTGTGCCGGATTTTCAAACTAGTAGACTCATTTCCTGTTCAATGTCATTTCTCTGTGAAGCTCTATTTTTCAATTTTTTTCAACTGAAAAATCTGCAAAGCCTGAAAAGTTTCGTGAAAAGACAATTCCGTGTCTCCCAAATTTCAAAATTTCCTCCAACTTCTTCCCCATATTCTGCAAACACAGTTTCCCAAAAATGCACATCCTTTTAAAACAGATTTTTTGAATTTCATATTGTTTCTATTTGTTTTTCTCACTTCTTCTGTTTTTCTCACTTCTTAAGGTTTTCACTGAAAAAAAACTCAATTTCTTCCGTATTTTCAGGTGCAAATGAATAATTATGCACTCAAGCGAAAACAGCACACCTAACAGCAGCACGGAGGGACCGTCATTCTCGAAAGTAAGTGCGAAAAAGACAAGAAAGTTTCAAAGTCATTCTTGGATAAAAAATATAATCAGAAAATTTCTGCAGAACAGAGTTTTAGCAATCATTCAAATTCGTTCGTCTGGAAAAAAATATATTTCAATACTTCAAAATTCCCCTTTGAAATACAAAAATGTTCTAAAAAGTGTCTTTCTTTTGCTTCCCAAAATTCCCGAAAATATATTTTTCATGTTCTTTTTTTTCCAGACTCACAACGACACCCGACCGGCTGACATTACCGCCAAAGATGTGTGGTACCATGGGGAATTAAACGAACACGATGCCAATCATTTGCTTCAGGTTTGGTTTTTTTCGTTTTATGTTCTTTATAACTTTAAAAAAAGGTTCCATATTTATTATGACTTTCAGGGCACAACACCAGGAGCATTTCTAGTCCGCCAAACGGGCTCAACTCGGTTTTATTTATCAATTCTAGATCAGGACGGATATCCGAAACATATGCCGTAAATTTAGCGTAGTAAAAACACAATAACTTAATTTCTTCTAGAATTCGTCAACTCACATCTCCTCACTATTTTTTCGAAGGAAAACGATACGATACCCTTCGAGATATTGTGGAATTCTTCAAACCTGCACTTTTTCCGATCCGAAAAGGAGGAATTATGCCAATTAATGGAGTTTGTTGAATCAATTTTCTAGTAAAAATATCTATTAGTTTCAGGAAATAATCGAGAGTAAATATTTGTGTTTGCGAAGTTTCGAACGACGCGATGTTGATGAACTGAGCGCTGAAATCGGTGATATATTGACATTATGTGAAACAGATGAACTCGGATGGATGTTGGGAAGAAATGAAACAAATGGAACAGTTGGAATTATATTGAAATCACATTTGGAACCATTGGTATGAGAGTGTGTATTATTTTATCGGAAAACCGTATTTTGCATCTATAAATGTGAGGATACTGCACAAAAATAATTCCTAATCCAACTGTTGGCAACTAAACTTGAAATTACAGATCTCGGACGTTGACGATCTCGCTGATCTACCATATTTCTACGATACAGTATCCACAGATATGGTTCAATATAATCCAATTGGCACATTTCTTCTACGTCGATCATCAAAAGGAACCGATACATATGCACTTCTAGTCAAAACGCAATTCGATTTAGTCGAGAAATTTCTGATTGTGGGTTCACCATCGAGAGGCTTCTGTTTGGCTGGCAGACCGTTTCCCACGATTGGACATGTGCTGACCAGGTACAGTTTTGGGTTGAAAGCTACGGGAAATTAGAAAGATTGAACTACATTTCATATTTTTCTGTATCTTTAGATACTGCGATCGGGCGATTTCCGGTGGAGTTCGTCTGACACATGCAGTATGTGTGAAGAACCAACGGAAGTCTTCACGAAGATCAACTGCAGAAGTACGATGGCCTGTAGTTACTGATCCGACGATGATAGCGATGAGCAGTAGTCAATATGATGATATATTGAGGGATAGGAAGGAGGTAAATTTATTAGATGAACATCTGAACAGACAAACCGAGCAGACCCTTGATATGCATTACATAAAATAATTATGTTCTGAAATAAGGGAATTTTGAGTCCAAAGTCATGATATTCAAAAAATTTCTAAGAGAACTCAATTTCCTTTTCTCTACGCCTTGTACTCGTCCATATAAAATATCTCTTCTACTTATTCTACTCTCTCAAAATGTGTGAAATAAAAGAAAAATAGGTATATTAATCAAGCGTAAGAAGGGGGAGGAAACAGAAAGAAATTGAAACGAATCCTTCAAAAAATGGGCAACAAAAGTGACATCTCATCTCATCTACTGTCTTTTTCTACTCTTATTTCTGCTCTTATTTTCCGTTGAAACACAATTCAACATCATGCAACCTAGACGAGCGGTACCACCTCCGTTTGATAGAAGATTCAGTATGGGGTATATTCGATTTGTAAGTTTTTAAATATTCAGAATTCTGGCTTTTCCAATTTTCTGAACATTTCTAAAACGTCATCTCTCCTTTCGAATTTCTAGAATTCCTACTGCAACTTTTCTGCATTTTCCACCTGTCCCATTCCATCTGACATCTCGTGAGCAACAAAACTCTCTGGCCTTACCGAAACCTTTCGTGACCAAAATCTAGAAAGTAATATGTGGTTTTCCAAGAATATCCCATTACTTTTCACATTTCCCTTTTGTAGATTTCTAGGTAATTCACATTTTCTAGACGTAACGTGTATCATTTCATTTCGTGTCCTCGATAGAACCTCTATGCGTAGATTTTTAGCCAAGAAATGGGTAAGACAAATATATTTATGAAATGAAATCTAGAAAAAACCACGAAATTGACCTTCAATAACCATAAAATGGTTTTCCGTTCATTCTTCCCGCCCACTGGAAATGGACACTTGACATTTATTTGGGTTGTTTGAGCTCCTTTTCTTTATTTTTCTTATGTTTTTGTTTTCTTTTTTCTCCTAGATTCTTGTGCATTTTTAGCTTTTTACACGGTAGAAGCAGCTGGCATTTCTAGAGAAAAAAGTGGACCTAGAAAAAAGTTTACGTAGAAACAACTATTTGACCTACCTGACCTCCCGGCCACGTCATCACCCGCTGGGTCAAAAAGAGGTCACTGGTGATCTATTTTTCAGTGATTGTTTCATTTTGTAAATTTTTGGTGACGCTCGATAAAATTTGAATTTAATGAGCTTTTTTAAGTTTCAATTTTGTTTTCATCCTAAAATAGATTTTGCAAATTCTAGTTTTCAGCTTCAACACATCTGAAATATGTATGGATGGGAAAACGGAATGTGATGAAACACACGTTTTTTTCTATAATTTCCGGGTCCCACGGAGAACAGAAACTGCAAGATTTATAACTGATGCAAAACTAGAAATGTCTCGTTTTCAACCTACAATTTATGTTTTCAGAAAACGCGTCGCATGTTCCGTGGCACGTCAATCGACACAGCTCTTGCTTCCGCCTCTTCTTCATTCTTGACAGCTACAACAGGAGCCACATCGAATTCCACGTCGACAGCAATGCCATCTCCAGCGAATACTGTATCCACGGGGATACCCGAGAACTTGGTTAGTTAATAGTTTCAGAGTTTTTAATTGTCTATAGTTTGATCTGTTATGTAAATCAGGTGAACTATTGAGTAGTTTCTCTCAGATTGCGTATTTCCAGCTCGACCGATTCAACTATGAAGATGTCAACGATCATGTGGAAACGAGCAGTACCACCGTCGCATCGACTGTTGCCCTCAGAAAATGTGAGAGTTTTTGAGTGTTTTAATAATATTGAAATGTTCCCATTTTCAGCCCGAGAAGAAAAGAGTTGGAAAGACTGTTGGCTGACATTATCCGATATTCCTGGTGGATCATCACAACTATCGGTGTTCGATTCTATGGTAATGACTAAATTGATTAGTTTGAAACTTGAAATTTTCCATTTTGCAGGGGTCAAAACTGCGTCAACAACTAGACCTATCGACGTGTACAATGTTTTGGTTGGATGAAACTGTCTTCTCGGCCGACGGTTGTCTGTTCCTCTCGCCTTCATTCCCATCTCAATCGGCACTTTACCTATGTTTCCGTCCGTTCACCACGTTCTTGAAATGGGTTCGAATGTTGAGGTGAGATCTGTTCAAAACCACTTCTCTAATTTCTATCAATTTTCAGAAGTCGTACAATCTATCAGGACGTTCCACCTCCGATGCTTCAAGGAACGATATCAGTCGGAGATCCCAACTCACAAGTCTCGTTTCTCTCTGTTGAAATTGATAAATTTCGATCGGAATCTCTCAAACCGGACAATCTTTACTCTGCGAATGTATCGCTGAATGGGGTCAGAGTGGGCACTTCGAATTCCTTTGCACCGGCTGGAAACAAGGGACCAAACGAGTTACCGACAGTAGTGATTGACTCGAAATTTGTGATTCCGTAAGTGAACTAGATGACAGACACACAGACAGACTATTTTGTTTTCAGATGTATTCCAACATGCAGTACAAATATTCAACTTTCAATAATGAGTCATTCATCTGCTGGCAAGAAAGGACGGTCATGTGGCACTACAGTAACCGTTTGTCTCAATGAGAACAATGAAAGTGTCTTCCAACAAACTGTCGAGACTGCCGGTTTCGTGTTCCGTGCTCAGAGAAGTCGATGTCCGGTGTTGCCGTTAGATCGGTATAAACCAATGTTGGAAATGATTAGGTATAGCGGGATTATGGCTGTAATAGATCTCTGATTCCATCAATTTTTTTCAGAGAATCACCAACATCCCTCTTGTCATGGCCATCACAAGTACTTCCACCTCATCTGAAGCAATTTATGTATTCGTGTATCTCACATTTGTATGCACTCAATCCACAATTTATGAGTCCTGTTATTAGGTTAGTTGTCTCAGATATGTCTGATCTCAAACAAATTATTTTTTTTGTAGAAGAGTAATCAGCGACGTTCTCACCACATCAACTCCAGAAGATGTCTTCCGAAAGGATTCATTGGCTACTGGAATCATAACTCAATGCCTTAGACATCTATTCAAAACTCCATTCGATGAATTCCTTCTCGAAAATACACAATTTTGTCAATCCCTCAAATCCAATAACACTGGAAATTTGGAATCGGCTGTCGAACAACTCGTCACTTTTGTCGATCAACGTCTTCTGACTATCCCATTGGCGACACGTCTTCTCACAATCGCTGCCGAGTGCGCACGTCATCGTTTTGGAGATGATGAACGCCATCTGATGAAGCGGACGTTGAGTGCTCTTCTGATTCTTCGTGTTCTCAATCCAATCGTTTTCTCGACATTAAATACGGGAGTCGGTAGTCAAATCGCGAAAAATGTACAGATTTCGGCGAATTCGGCAGCTTCCCAAAGTCCGAGTGAAACGTTGACACCGGCTGCGAATACGATACGAAGGATGTTCGATAGATTGATTATTCTAATTGATCAGGTAAGATTAATGAAAGGAATAGCAGATAATCTCGACATCCGGGCACGATTAAACACAGACAGACAAAAAGTTATATTCCAGCAGCCATCTGAATCTGAAGATCCACTCATCACTCAACCCGATGAAATTCATACCGAATGGATCTCATGTCTCTCCTACATTATTGCACACTCTCTCACAATTCGAACAACGTCTTCTGGATCTTCTGGAGCGTCCACCACGTCATCATCTGAAGACGTCCATCTTCCAGTCGCTGTTCTCGAACTCGTCCGTCTTCATCAATTATAGAATAGAAAAGAACATTTAATTCACCCAAGTTTTATCTGCCTCCCTATATATTTTCATGCCTCCTGCCCCTTCTCCTAATAATCGACCTTCCCATTCCCATTCACTTCTTTCAAAACTCCGCCCAATAAAAGTGAGTGGGCGGAGCATGAAAAAATCGCATGTTCATGTAAAATTACTGCTCGGCTTTACCCATTATCTAGCACTAGACTGATTTGATCGGGTCACGCCCCCTTTTTCACCTAGTATTGTAAAATAACGTATAGACTCCTCCCCTTTTTCTTTAAATTTCCCCTAATTCTAAACCCGTTCATATATGTGTGTATTATGCGGCTGAAAGCGCGTTTTATGTACAATGACGTCTTCTGAAAGAAGATTTCAACCTTTTTAGGCCACGCCCCTTTTGAGAGTATTGACTTTTCTGTGAAAATGTCAACTCCAAAAACTATCAAGCCCCGCCCCTTTCTCCCAAATCCTTTACTATCTGAAATTCTAATCGAATTTGTACAATATAAATAGAATCCCTGATCCCCTTCATCTCACTGATACCATTTTATTCCTTGACCCCGCCTCCTCTCACTCCTGACTCCACCCCCATATCTTGCTCTTTTTCACTGTCATTCAATGAGCATTTTGTGTCCAGTTTTATCCTTCCCCTCTTTCTGAAACCGGTAACATTTCATCATTACCATACCCAATTATGATCAATTGTGTTTTATATTTATTTCCAAAGAAAACTTTACGGTTTTCTCGGTTTTTCTTCTTTTTGAACAACACATTGGTTAACTCGGGAAACTCGAGAAAAAGCTTAGAAATTCCGAGTTCCGCGGCTACATGATCTCCAATTCAAGAAGATTCTGAACAGAGAAACAACCAAATTAAATGTGAGTAGCTTTATTATCACAATCACAGTATTAAAAAAAGGGAGCCCGAACGAGAGATTGAATGAAGAATTTTGAAATTGAAAGAATGAAGAAGTTTAAAAATGCATACCCGATAAAAAATTGAGTATCGAGAAGAGAGAGAATGGGGGAACCGGAAAAAAGACAATAAATTTATTGATTGAGATGTGGTCCCAATTTCATGATCAACCGATCGTACAATCCGATTTCTTTTGGATGAGTTTCGGCCAACTGATTGCGGAGTTCCTGACAGTATACTGGGAAGTTCTGAAAAAATATTTTTGTGAAGAAGATATTCACAGTAATTGTTCTTGTGACAATAAGTCTTACATTAGATACTGTAGCCTATCCATAACAGGATTAGTTATGTCATGTGGGAATGTTTACTCACCTTCGAAATTCCTCCATTCATTGTTTGCATGATATGAATTCCCGAGAGCAGAGCCAATTCGGTATCATTGAAAACGGTATTTCTGATACAAGTACGGAGTAAAGTAACCGTCGAATGGAAATTGAGACTGTCAATGAATGAAATTGGATCGAAAGTGAATGCAGCACGGATAGCCAAGATGCCTCCAATAACTTTTTGAACATCAAATTCAGTGAAAATTGAACTCAATGCTGAAACTTCTTTGACAAAGTTTTTGATTGCTGCGATCGCGTGAGTTTGAGAAGTGAAATTGGAAGAGACCTTCATAGAAGCAACGAATGAATCCACGAGTTCCTTGACTTCTGGACTCATTTTTGTAGTCGACGGGGTTGATTCTTCCTTCGTTTCATCTTTACCTATCATTTTCACACTATCCTTATTCATCCCCATCTCAATACATCTTTTGAATCGACACGCTTGACAACGTGTACGAGCTCCTCGATTCATGGCACAGTTCTCGTACGAGAATTGACAAGCCGCTCCTTTCTGACAAACATAATCAACTTTTCTGTGGACACTTCGCCGGAAAAATCCTTTGCATCCTTCACAACTGATCACTCCATAATGATATCCGGTTGCACTATCTCCACATATCGCACACAAATCTCTTCTCAGATATGGATCCATCAGTGCTGCGAAGTTATGCATCATCATTGGCGAATAGTTTGCAGTGAAATTCTGTGGAACAGCCGGAGGAACCGTTGTTCTATCATGAGCAGTTGCGCGACGCTTCCGATTGACCGACGGTAGTGTATTCCGACGGACTGACGTATCCTCTTTCTCCTCTTCCTGTGGTGAATTTTGAGTTGTTGCAGATGACAACAAGTTGTTGATTGCATATGTAGACACTTGTTGAGTTGGTGTCTGATTATTCTGATTCATTTGCTGCAGTTGTTCGGGACTCGGTGTGGGAACTGGAGTCATATGAGGTGTCATATGTTGTTGTTGTTGTTGCATTTGTGGAGCCATTGGATCCGGGTAGTGTGGGGAGACTGTCGGGGTGTTCGTGCTGTAACTTATATCGGTTTTGTAGACGGGTTTGAATGAAATAACGTCTTAAGTTTAAGTTTAGTTTTGGAAGTGGCATTCTAGTACACGTCTTCCGTTCTATCTCAGGTACCCCATTACCACAATGCGGTGTCTTCAAAGCGGTGCATCCTTTGCAAATGGGATGCCGACAGAACGGGATTAAGTGGAAGTGGAAAAAGAACAATGAAGTGTGAATTAACGGGATTAAAGTTAAAGGAAGTTGGTTAAAGGAAGAAAAAACCTCTGTCAGGTGCAAATCTTGGAATCTTAGGTAAATCATAAATGCCACAAACTCAACATTAGATGCTACAACTCTAATTAGAGGTCTTTTTAATAGCTACAGTATCCCTCAACCCCCTGCTAATTCATCTTCAACCATCTGCCACGTCACCACCAATCCATCTGTCCCTCTTCTGACCTGTCATTTACTCTCTACTTCTGATCGCATCTCTGCCACGTCACAGGCACACTACTCTACCAATATTTGACCCCTTCACAGGCGAACCGTAGTAAAAGGGGCCGCCCGTCTCTATCAAACATTACGTAACTCTGAACATACCCTGAATGAATTTGTTGTTGTTGCTGCGAAAGTGGCGGTGAGATGGTATCGTTTCCCGAATCATTCTCGACTTTTGATTCAACTGACTGAATGATAGGCATGGGATGCTGCATCTGTGGTTGATTGAGCTGACTCATCTGCATCATATACATTTGAAACATCTCTGGGTTGAATCTGAAGTGAGGGCGATGAAGTTGGGGAAGGGTTTTCAGACAGACTTACGATTGTGATGCTGCAAAGTTAGTCATATCAGTTGGTTGCATGTACGGTTGTCCGTATGGATTCATCATGGGATATCCCGGTGGAATCTGATGATGTGGGGGATACTGAATCGCTTCGGCTGTCATCGGTTGTGACATTTCTGGAATAATGGAAATTTAGAACAAGTTGAAGAGAAAAGGAAGGGAGATAAAGAAAAATGTGAAACAGATAAAGGTATAGCTTAAATCAGGAGTATAGATAACCGGTTAGAGCAATAGTATCGTGATATCTGATCAATAGGTTGCTATGCACCCACTGACAGTGCACTCTGACAAAGCAGGAGGAATACTGATCAGACATGCAACACTCAATACCAAATAAAATATGGACCGTCACTGACCGGTCCATTCCTCCAGAAAACGCGCGAAATAGTGTCATTGATTGCATAATAGCACGTTTGACCTGGCCACACACAGTTCTCGCGCACTCTCTCGCTCTCGCTCCGCCCTCTTTTCACCTGTAGCTCACAGAAAGAGAGTGAGAAATGGAAGGAGAGAAGGTGTCATCACAGTATGTGACAAGATGGTGGAGACCAGGAGGAGCTGAGGTCGAATGAGGAAAAATAACTGTGTCAGGTCGATATTTGGGTGGAGGACTAACTATATTATTGGCATCAATGTATATTTTGCGTGAGTAATTATTGCTGTGTTAATCCGAGCAGGTGGAATATTTTCTCTGGGAAAGACGGAGTGACATGTCGCGTGACAGCGTTGGTTTAACCTACGCATAGTATTGGTTTTTGGAGAAAGGGAAACTGCGTTGTAACTAATCATTTCAGCTATCGGAACGAAATCTGGCGCGATCATCTCATTGCCTGGCAACAGAAACAGCAGAAACAGAAGAGCCAGAATTCGTGTGGATTCAAGTGAAAGTTATCACCGGAAATCCGAAAAAAACTCTTCGTTTTCGTTCGTTCAAATAATGATAGATTAGGCAACAATTATTGAGATAAGAGCCAAACAGTGACGAGAATTCAAATCCGTCAAAAACTTATTTGCACTCGGTGTAACAGGTCAAATTGTAGGCGTCATACATAAATACTCTCCTCTTCACAACAGTGTCCCGGGGCTATCTCTTCCGAGTAGAAGAGGTAAATTGGACAACATATGTGACCCAGAGAATGTGTCATAATCTGTCAGGAATTACGACTAGCCATCGTAAAACTCCGGGACTGAAGGAAGTTCTTGAACACCATCGTTCGTTGCTAGATCCGGCCGAGAGTAGCGAGCATGAACTCTCTTGATTTCCTTGTCATCCGCGTTAAAACTCCGAAAATATCTCGCCACAGAAAAAATTTCAGTGACGATTTATCGATGTGCTATCGATCTTGATTGAAAAAATATTATAAGCTTAAAAATAAATCAAATTCATGAGAAGTGCAATAATAATTGAAATCCATACACAGAAAAAAGGCAATAATAAACCCTATTAGATTCACTACGAGAAAAAAGTGACAATACAGAAGAGCAGAGAGAAGAAAAAGAAAATAGAAACAATATTATAAGTGAAAACTACTTATTATAAGTGAAACTACTTATACTCGGCAAGGAATTTGGCGTGGAAGTCGGTGAAACGAGCCAGCATATCCTTGAATAGCTCTGGTTGTGGGAGAATAGTCGTTCTGAATTTTTGTTATAGATTCTCCAAAGCATTTTACTAATACCTGAAGTGATAAGTTCCATCCTTCTGTCCGAATCCGCTTCCTGGGACAATGCAGATTCCGGTCGATTCCAAAAGTTCCATAGCATAGAAGAAGTCTGGTTGTTGATTACGTGATTGTGCCTTCTCAACAGCCTTCGGTGGAATTGTGATTTGTGGGAATGCATACATGGCTCCTTGAACGGGATTACAGCTGATACCATCGATGCTGCTGTATGCCTTCTCGACCAATGTGGCACGTTCTTTGAGCGATGCGAGGACGGCGTCTCTCTCCTTCTTCCATTGAGAATATGATGGTTCTCCTTCCTTTGGTGGGTTGACAACAGCATCGATGACAGCTTGTCCGAGAACTGTGGAACAAAGTTTGGCCGAGATCATCTTCTTGAAAAGTACGTAGACTTCTGGGTCAAGGTTCAAGAACTCAACGTATCCTCCACGCATTCCGCATTCTCCCATATATCCTTTCGAAACGGAGTGGAACGACGCCAACTCGAGTCTGAAATTCTCAATGTTATTCTGACTTCATTATAAAATAAAATGAATCTTCCGCAATCAAAAATGTTTCAAAACATGATACTCACTTGCTGTATGGCTCGCCCATCTCGACGAGAACCTTCTTGAAAGAATGGAATTCCGATCCTTGACCGTACACGTTATCCTGGTAAACTTCATCCGCCAAAATGAAGAGCTTCTTCTTTTGTGCGAACTTGATAATTGTCTCAATATTGTCACGAGACAATACTTGTCCGGTTGGGTTTCCTGGATTGATAATACACAATACGCGAATATCGTATTCTTTGCTGTGATCATTGAATGATCTTTCAAGTTCAGCCTCGTCGAGAGACCAGTTGGATGACTCGCTGAGGTAATATCCAACTTGTCCGAGCCCGAATTCTTCAATAGTTGCCGAGTACAATGGATACTGTGGAATTGGGATCATCACTCCAACCTTCTTGGCATTATTACGGTTGATGAAGAGTTTCAATACATTACGAATCGATTCGGAAGCTCCACCAGACAAGCAGATATCCTCTGAGTTGCTCGGAACTCCTCCATCACGTTTGGAAATGTATTCGGCAACATGCTTCCTGACGATTTCGACTCCGGTACTTTGACTGTAGGCTCCAGCTGATTTTCCTCCACAACTGCCGAGGAAGGCGTTGGCGTGTTCAATAACATCAGCAGGGAGTGATTTGTCGGTTTCCATCAATGATGGGTTCGCGATACAAGCCAAGAGCTGTCGGATGAATGTAATTGGTTTCTGTCCCATAGCATGAGCATCTCCAATATTAGCCTTGATCACATTTGGGAATGGCTTTTGAGCTCCGTTGGCGAGTTCTTTCTCAAGTTCGACGGCTCTGATGACGATTGGCCCACGTACGGCATATTCCATTTTGATGACATTTGGATTGATATTTGACACATTCAATGTCTGAAAATCAAAAATATAGATTTCCATAGAGAACCGAAATGATATTCTGACAACTGGAAAGAATGTTCATCAAAGGTGGAAACTACAGTTTCGTCTTATAATCCCAGTAAGAGGAATCTTTCAAAACTTCAAAATTCAATTCAGAATTTTTTTCTGAATTGAACCAGTATTTTTACTAGTGGCTGCAATAGAATTGCAGGTGATAATCAACGTCCGATTTCCAGTCTTCTTGTGAACAGAAAACTGTAGAACTCACTTTTCCGCTAGCCATGATTCTAGACGATGTGCCGAAGAAACGACGGGCGACGAGTCCGGTGAGCACTTGTGTAGTTCTCATGCTAAAAATTGTGAACACAATCAATTAGAACATATAATAGTTGTTTCTAGAAGGAAATCATTGATATAGAGATCGAAATTGGTTGAAGTGATAACAGCGAGGAGGGATAGGAAACGAGACAGTTGCAAGTACTCGAATAGACCGCGCGCCCCACGTTTTTCTTGTTGATAAGTTTGAGGTCGAGCTGAGTGCGCGAGATAATAAGTTGATAGTTTGACCTCCAACTAAACAAACTGAAAAGACGAAACTTGGCAGCCACCGAATGAGAAAATAAGAGAACTAAGCGATCTGAAAGAAACTCTATAGATAATTACCAGATTATGTTTTTAAACTGTATTGAACTTAATTTTACCTTATCTGATAACCCGTCCAGCTTTTAGCCCTGTAAATCATTTTTGAAAGGGATACTTATTTTTTCCAGCAAACCCTTTTCAAACAACCCCTCGAACATTATTATTCTGACTGAATTCAATTAAATTCCAGCATATTACAAAATGACATTTAGATGGCGTTCAAAACGGCTTAGACTTGGAGGAGAGAAAATTAGGAAGAAAAAGAAAAAAAACGCCGGGTGAAGAGACAACAAACAAATGTCCAGTGCATTCGTTTCCCCGTCTTTTTCTCATCAGTCTATCTATTTTCTGTTTTATCTCGCTCGTTCGTGCCGTTTCGATGAGAAAAATTCATCATTTAGGTGACTTTCAGTCTTTTTTTTCTGAGTGTTCCACGTGCTTGCAAGTTCTGAGCGGTTTAGAAACAAAACAGAACCTCAATTTTTGAAAATAAAAATTATTTATGGCTTAAAGACTCAAAGAAGGTGAGCGATCCCTTCTAACTTGGAAGTCTGCTCCTTGAAGCTTGATTTTATTATTTTCGAACTATGAAATCAGATGTGTATTATATAAGCAAAAATATCGTAACCAAAAATGAGAAACAAGTATTCCCAATTTCAAAAAGTTGTGATTCTTGTGAGGATTATAGTAGTGAGTTTTTACAATAAGATCTGTAGTTTGAATACGAAAAATTCAAAAATTCTACTCGTGCCGGTCCAACTTTAGTATATCCGTCAGTCGAGGAAAGACAGCTATGTCCAGCATGAATCTGATCCACACTACTTCAGAAACCTACTTTATCCAGTATAAATAGTCCAAAGCGCTTTCCATGATGACAGGAAATAATGAAAGTGCTCCAAAACTTTTCCGAGTATTTTATTTTCTACGTGAAAAATCCAACTCACCAACAAAAAAGAACCACGAACAACCGGTGAGTGGAGAGTATGGGCGGTCGATGAAGTTCTCGCACAAACTGCAATATATTTTCCGTCTTATCGACAATTTCACACCAAGCTGATTCAAAAGAGAGTAAGAGAGTGAGCATGTTTGTTAGTATTACAGAAAAAGGGAACGATGATTGAAAAAAATCTTTCATCGATTATTTTGAAAGAGAAATGATTCCTGTTCTCGACTAGAGATGGAGAAAGGGTTGAAACCTTGTTTATGTATTTCAACGATGTAAAGTTGGGAGGGTCCCGGAGAAGAAAACTGAAAACAACAAAAGAGAAATAGAGATGGAGAGAGGAAACAAAATTGGGACGACTGACGAAAAGTGAGGACTACGTGCCAAACGGCTCAGTTTTGTGAAAACTGGTTTCGTGAGGTATTGAGAGGACGGTTGCTGTGTTTTTTTTGGTTCGATGATTTAGTAAATACACAACAAACAGGGAAGGTCGTTTGAATTAGAAAAGTCACGTGGTCAGAATACCGCATGAACGTACAAAGTTCGGTTTTCGACCTAATTGTAATCGGCCTTACATGGTGTGACGGAGGAGAATTGTAATCACTGTCGCGAAATTAAATTTTTAGAGAAAATATCAGTGAAGGGGTCTAATTATACTTGCAATTATTGGTTACGATCAAGAACATCATTAATGAAATTATCATAAGCAAACTTTTAACATCATCAATCTGCTTTTAAGAAAGTCCTAGTTTGACAGAAGTGTATATCCGAGGGTGTTCCAACTGCTAAAATCGTCACAATCGATTAAATTCAGACTTGATTCTGAAATATTACCTATGTAATAGAATAAATACAACCAAACGTCAAAAGTCGAAAAAGAATATTTGATTTGATAAAGAATAGGGAAAAACAGTCAGTAAGTATTATCAACTTATCTCAAACTAAAATTCGTGGAAACTAAATCGACACCAGAAAAAAACTTCTGGATATGACGTTTGGAATGATTTATCTCCCACAACTGTAAGCGGAAGAGTGTTTCCAAAAAGGTGAAAAGTCACAACAATTTGATTTACTCGTTCCAATGCATCGCCGGCCTTCGCGCATGGATGACCAGAAATTAAACATCATTTGTGTTTTCTTTTGCCCCGTATCAATTCTGTTATCGAGAGAAAGGAAAATGTGCATTTTCAGAGTTTTGATTCAGTCACGAGTGCACACATTCATATTTATTGAGCCTATATTTTGTTTTTTATAACTATCGCCTTCCCTCCGTCCCTTTTTCCATAATCTCTTTTTTGTTGTAGCTGTCGCCTTTTCTTCCCATTTTCTCCCGTTTTTCCAAAAAAAAAGCTGCTCAAAAATTCTGACAGCCGCTTCAGGCATGTTTCATCAAATAGAGCTGTCACAACGCGCATTGGCTCTTCGAATTTCCCTTTTACTGCTCTATTTTTGGTCCCTAGCGTCCCACTTCACCTAGAGCTCTTTTCTCTTCTTTAGTTCTTCTAACGATGCAGAAACCCTTTCAATCAGATACACGTTTCTCATAAAATTCGCAAGAACACACACTCCACATCGAAAAATCCCTGAGGACCCGTAAAAAGGTCGTGCAGCGTAAACCTTGAATCTTTCCGGCACTCTCGGTGGTTCGGTGAGTATTCACTGAAAAGATTTTAGGAAATAAGCTCGAAAAAAGGCCTATTTCGAGCTCGACAAGCTGAGTGGCCTAAAAACTTGAATTTCGCTTTTTAAAAAATAAAATAATTATCGCCACTTTTGCTGCTAGCAGCGCTGTATAAAGAAAACGTATATTTAAGCATGCCTATGAAAAAATTAGCAAAACTAGAAAAAAAACACATTTTAAAATTAAAATTTCACAGTGCAAATTTTCACAAAACTTTCATTCCCTGCGAGACCCCACACTTGAATATTCAATGCACCTTTAAATTCCGTACGGTAGCTTGCATGAAGTTATTTGAAAAAATACGATTAAAAATTTGTGATTAATTTAGAATAATTTGTTCTTTGCCGTACATTTTGTAAAATGAACGAGTTATTTGCAAAATTTAGTTTAATTTAGGCCAAAAGATCATCAAAAACGCAATTATTTTCTGCCAAAAGTACACAATTCATTCTAATCCGTTCCGGATATTGGCAAGGACGCTTTTTCCATATTCTAACGTTAATCCCTATGATGCTGCTCTATATTAAGGCATCAAGCTATCTATTTCAAGCAAAAAGTATATAAACATATTTGCATAAGTCCATACGCATGTTTCACTCGCGCACCGCATGCAGTCCGCACAAAAAACGTGTCAGTATTGGTGTCCAGCCCGACACACTCAACGCGGGGACAGGGAGAACGTCATCGGTTGGTCGCGGCGCCCCTCTCCCCTTCTCAATACATTTCTCCTACTCCGTTCGGTTTTTTCTCGTCCTCCTCCTCTCACAGCCACAAAAAATCCACGTGTATTTCAATTTCCTTATCTATTTCTCCGATTTCTTCATCTCTTCATTCTCACCCGGTATTGGAGGCCAATACGAACACAACCTCTCTTTTTCTCCATTGCTGCGCGCCCAGTTTACCCTCTTATCCCTGCACTCTCTCGGTTTTCCGTTGGCACTCAAACCAAACCTCAACTCACTCCATTTTTTCTGGCTTCTTCGTGAAAACGAGTAAAAACCAACACAAAGTATTTTTAGTTTCAGAATGGAAGGTCCACTTTCAAAATGGACTAATATGGTGCATGGATGGCAGTACCGATGGTTTAAAATAGAAAATGACACTCTTCTATACTACACTTCTCGGGAAAAAATGCTGAAAGGACAGCAGAGAGGTTTGTGATGAGTAAAGATGAAGTTTCTGATAATTTCAATGAAAAACTGAAGGTTTGGCTGTATTTTGTACGCCCTCAAACCTACAAAAAAAGAAGAATTTTGTGAATCTGCCAAATTAGTACTGAAAATTTCTACATTTGTGGAAAATTCAACTCAATAATTCCAGGTCAAATTCGTCTGACCGGTGCAGTCGTCGGAATAGATGGCGAAAATAACAGTCTGTTCACAATCACAGTCGAAGGAAAGACATTTCACATGCAAGGAAGAGATCTTCGAGAAAGAAACCAATGGGTTCGTATTCTGGAAAATTCGATTCGTGCCAGCAGTGGATACGCAAAGAATGGATCCGTTGGAACCACTCCAGCTCAACATTTCAAACAAAAAACAGAAGAGGCGAATGAATTTTTGAAGACACTTGTGGATAAAGTGAAAGAATTGGAGCAGTTGAAAAATGGAGAGAGAATTGCTGACGAAAAGAAAACCATTGATTCTCTGATTGGAGCAAGTAACAATTTGACAAATAATGTGAAACATGCAATTATTTATCTGCAGGTTTGTTTGCAGTCTAATGCCTCTCATTCACTGATTCTTGACCTCTAAACCTACAAGTTATCCCTCTCAAACTCTCATATTTCAGATGGCTCAAGCTCGTCTCGATCCGAATATGAAGACCGAGAAGTTGATGTTCACACATCCGGATTTGGATGAAAAGGTTTATTTTGATACTCTAATGAAGTTTGAAATTAAAATCGAGGTATGGCGAAATCGATGAGTGACTCAAACCAATCAATGTTTAAGTCGACTTTCAAGTCATTGTTCAAATAGTTAACAAAGTATCAAAGTGACGTCATTTCCTATTTTTCTTTCAAAAACACCCCTTTGGCCTTCTGTTTGTATAAATCACCACTTGACCATAATCTTTATTTTTACCTAGAAATCTTTGAGATTTCAGTTTTAAAAATTGTACTTCTACGCGCGGGGTAAATACCCATAACCAGACATGCTTGCGAATATGATTATCCTTTTAATTGATCCTTCCTTTGGGGATCACAAATCATATGAAAATCATCACAATTGCGCGAAGTGTCAGGTGACTAGACAAAATTTTGAAATAGAAAATATAACTCAATGTTAGGTGACTCAGATTCTCGCTATATTTCGGGTGACATCGAGATTCTCTTTTGATATTTTTTCTTGATTGGAGGTCGGATAGGCATAGCATTTCTGCAGTAAACCTTATCAGAAAGGTCGTTTCTTTGTATCTTTACAGTCACTTACTGATCAATTTTTGCATCTTACTCTATTTTTTAAATCACGTGACCCCTCCTTTTACGTGGATTTCTCTTCATGACGTTTGAGAGTCTTGAATCCAATAGTTGGCAATATCCGGAAAGTTTATGCCACAAACAAAAACTGATCCGCAACATAATTTTTGATTAAAATCAGAAGTTGTTTGTGCTTTTTTGAACGTCAAAAGTAGTTTTTTTTAATCTGGAAATATTAAGTTTTTGTAAAGTCAACTTTTTCCAATACACTCAAAATAATTGCTTTTTTTCTCAAAGCTTTTTTCTACACGGTCCATTTGTTCCGATTTCAAAAAAGAAAGAAGAAAGATTTCAGATCCAGACTTTCATATTTCCTCCCTTGTTTCGTCTTGATTTCTCAAAAACTTTCGAGTGGGCGAACCGATTCGCTCCGTTTTTATTTTTTGTAGTTATGATGTGAGAACGAGACGAGATAGTACTGATTCCTCGGAGAGTTTGAAAATAGCACTGCGCTGCTACAAAAATTCGCAGGCCACGTTTTTTTCTTCAAAATTGAGACAAAAGAAACTGTTTATAAAATATTTTAATGAGATATTCCACGAAAAAAATTGTGTTGACTCGAATCTGAAGTTGCTTTATTTTTCATTTCAAGGTCTGGAAATTTCAGTGTCATTAGATACAGTAGTCTTCTTAAAAGTACTTTATTCACGTTAAAATTGAACAAAAATTCATTAAAAATAGTTTGCCATTTCTCAATTCATTTCTTACTAAATCCCACTCAACGACTCGCCATTCCCCAAATTTTTCCGCTGAAACTATCATGTGTATTACAAAAAAACGTATACAGCCGTCGTCTCGTGCTGGCACAGTCTCCGATTCAACACAAACCAGCAGTCATCAATCGAATACTCAATCTGAGAAACCTTTGTCTGGAATTCAACATCTCGATCATTTGAAACCACAACGTGCCGAGTCGTATGCGAGGTAAGATCTTCCTTTCTTATAAAATAGGGGACCAGTAGAGGTTCTATCATCACCGGTGCGTTCCTCTTCCATTATCGCAAAAGTTGTGCGGTTGAACCAAATTGAATTTTGTTTTGGGAGTGAAAGCCTGGGAGATTTTTGTCACAGCACACTGAACAAACTTTTAGTGCAAACGTCCTTTTTATTTCAGCAGTGACGAAGAAGAGTTCTACGACGCCGACGAGGAATTGATCGATTTGGATAAATTTGAGAGTGAGAAGAGCGGACAAGAGGCTGGCGATTCGGAACAGCGTGGTGACGCCGCCATTATGTCATCTGTAAGCATTTTTATTCATAGGATTCATGATTCATCCAATTCCATTTCTTTATAATTCATGAAATATACTTTTTAGGATGAAGACGGGTACGATTTCGGAGATTCACACGAGGATTTTGATGAGATTTACAACAATGCAGAGGAGCACGACATCGGAAATGTTCAACAGGAGCATGGATCAGTTTTGATGCATCTTTTGAGTCAAGTGAGCGTTGGAATGGATTTGACTAAAGTCACTCTTCCAACATTCATCCTGGAGCGTCGTTCTCTTCTCGAAATGTACGCCGACTTCTTCGCTCACCCTGATTTGTTCATTGCTACAAATGGAATTGATTCGCCCGAAAAACGAATGATGTAAGAGTACTTTATCTCACAGAAAGGAACACAAATATTATTTTAAGCTCTGTCGTGAGATACTACCTCAACGCCTTCTACGCAGCCAGAAAAAGTGGTGTTGCCAAAAAACCATACAATGCGATTCTCGGAGAAACATTCCGTTGTCGATACACTGTCCCAAATGACTCTTTGAGTGGAAAGAAGACTGAAAGTGGACCATGGCCAGGATCAGATGAAAAACAGTTGACATTCATTGCAGAGCAGGTAAGATAAATTATGAAGACATCACAAAATTTAATTTACTTTTTAGGTCAGCCATCACCCTCCAATTTCCGCATTCTATGCTGAAATGCCATCAGAAGGAATCTCATTCAATGCTCATATATACACGAAATCATCATTCCTTGGCCTATCCATCGGTGTTGCCAGTATTGGAGAGGGTGTTCTCACATTGCATAACTATGGTGATGAACAGTACACAATCACATTCCCAAGTGGTTACGGACGCTCCATTATGAGTACTCCATGGTTCGAATTCGGTGGAAAAGTGAAAGTGGTTTGTGAGAAGACTGGATACTATGCTGATATTGAATTCCTGACGAAACCATTCTTCGGTGGAAAACCACATAGGATTCAAGGAACAATTTGCAAAGAAGGTGTCAAGAAACCTATTCTGACAGTACGTGGAGAATGGAATGGAACGATGTACGCGAAGCCACAGAATGGAGAAGAATACGTGTTTGTGGATGTGAAGTCAAAGCCAGAAGTGAAGAAAGAGTGTGTTCCAGTTATGCAACAAGGAAAACGGGAGAGTAGAAGGTAAACATTGGTGATGATGATTTAAAAAAAAGATTCGGCTCCTGAATTATTTTCTATATTCAATTTTTTCAGATTGTGGAGACATGTGACCGCCGCACTCCTCAGGAACCGCATTCAAACGGCGACTACTTCCAAGAGATTTATTGAGCAGAGACAGAGAAAAGAGGCGAAGGTATTGTCGGTTAATTTCTGAAAAAAAAACTGAGCATGAGCTATTTTAGGAACGTCAGGAAAGTGGCGAGACCTGGACTCCTCTCCTCTTCGATACAACAGACAAAGATGGCGAATGGATGTATAAGCAGAAGCTGGGCGTCAGAAAAACGTTGTAATTAACCGTCGAAATTGATTGATTTGTGTATGATACGAGTATAATTGTCGAAGAATATAGTTCACTAGAACCCTTATCTCATCTTTTTCTTCTTTTTCATCTGTGCTCATTGCTTTTTCTCCAAACGTTTGCTCCAGCATTTCCAGTTTAAGTCTCTTATCTTTTCGTGTACTATTTGTGTACTAATTTTACTGCCGAATCTTCAAAGCAGTTGAGGTATTTTTACTCGGTGAAAATATAAAGGTGAATTTATGTAAACATTCGAAACAACAAATTACAATTAAATTTCGGCCTCTTTCGTGATCTGCCCTCTCTTGTTGACATATTTAATTTCAGTTGTGTATTTTCGGATCTCCTTTTTGAATCTCTTCTCCATATTCTCTTCTGGTGAGAAACTCATCACGTCGACAACAGATGCGAGTTTTCTGGAAATTTCGAAAATGAAATGAGATAAATCTGAAGAATACGAACGTCGAAGCCTTTCCTCCAAGGGATGCAACATCTTCATGACGAGAGAAACTTCTCTCTTCCAGATCTTGTTCATCTGCGAACTTGATGACTTCCATAGTTTGAGGCATGAATGCGATGGTGTCTCTCCGCTCATTCAGCTTATCATTCACAGTATTTTCATGCATGTACTGAAAGAAAAATTAGAAAAACAAAGAATTCTGTTGAACTTCAAACCTCCAAAATATCCAACGTGGTAATCTTTTCTTTTTCCGGATATCTCTTCCGTATTTCCTCTATAATTTTAAGAAGTTCTTTCACTTGAACATCCATTTGTTCCTTCTTCGGTTGTCTTCTTTTGAAGTTAATTCGTCGTCCGAAATAATGGATTTTCATGAAGAGCTCTTTCAGTTCGAGGGCAGCGAGTTCAGCACTCATTGAGAGCACTGCAACACCTGGAAAATCAGAGATTGTAGAGGATGATATAGATGAAGAGAATGCTGGAAATCTGGAGGTTTAGAATATTTAGATGTTTTTTCTCTATAATGGAAGTGGACGGAGTTACATCACGCTTAAGAATTGATTGTTTTGAAGGCAAAGTGTAGCCGGACTATGAGATACTGTAAAGATCACAGAAAGTCACAGAGTCTCAAGACACTCAGAATGTATAGAATAAGTCTAGGTTTTCAACTTTGTTGTTGACTACTTTTGTGTGCAAGTGCTCTCTGGGTTACTGTAGCTCTACCAAGACAGTGGTCACCGTAAGCTCCGGTTCAAAAGCGACGTGTCTTCTGGGCGCTACAGTAACCCAGGGACAAAAAAGTAGTCAACTACAAAACCAAAGAAAATTATCTAATTTTTCAAATCGAAGAAGTTTTCTACGATTTCAAACTGTCGAACTTTCACTTTCTTGTCTCTAGTCTCCAGCCAGCCGGTGTAACTCCGCCCATTTTCAGCATAAACAGCTCAAAAAAAGACCTTGAACCCCACATCCCCCTTTTCCAAGTTGAAGTTCTACTCCAAACTTTACTCACCACAAGTAACAAAAACGAAGATATAAATAATGGTGAGAATATGATTCAACTCATTCGGCATCTCACTCATCGTCAGATTCGCCACCAAATTGAATGTAAGAAAAAACGATTCGATAAACGTGGCTCTTCCTCCAGCAGCAATGTATAAAACACCTCCGAGCATACAGAAAATTAGAAGAATCGATGCATTTATGACAAGAGGAAGTCTCTTCTCAGGCATTTCATCCGAATCAGTTGTCTGTTCTTCTTCTAATTGAACATCTTTTTGTGTTGTACATTCAGGCATTGATCCCGTATCCTGGACGAGTCGTTTGAATGCGTGGAGACGTTTCTTTTCGTCTCGTGCACGATGTCGTTCCATTATCACTGTTTTCATTATTTTTATTTTGTGCACAAGGTCGAGATACTGAAAAAATATTTGAACGTTTTGTGTAGAGGAACAAAGACTTTTATGAGGTACAGTAACTCAAGGTTATATGAAAAAAAAAGTTGTCTAATACAAAAATAATGGTCTAGACTTGCTCAACATGTCCAATAAGTTATGCCAATAATATTAGCTCGGCACAGTTCTTACAACTGCGCTCCACCGAAATGCCCTTGAAAAATGTCTCTTTTACTCCGAATCTCTCAATTTCTCACACAATTTTCTTCGGTTTTGGTAGAGCGCGGTTGTAAAAAACGTGCCGTTCTAATATGTGTCCATCAGGGCTGTGCGGCAACAGCTTTTTTCGGCAACTCGCCAACTCGGCAACTAGCCAATTCATGATTCGGCAACTTTCGGCAACTCGGCAACTTGCCGAAATTTTAACTCGGCAACATTCGGCAATTTTCGGCAACTTTCGGCAACAGTAGTTTTTTACTAGAGTCTCATAAAAAGCTATGTTCAATCAAACCAAAAAACAAAAATCTGCAAATGAGACAAGAAATCATACAGAGAATTCGTGAAAACACAAAAAATCTCAAAAATCAACTTTTTTTCCACGAATTTAATTATTTTCGTCAAAATCAAAATTTTTTAAAGTTACCGCCAAAGTTGATTCCGGTGCGGTAAAGGCACAATGCGAGTTTTTTTCCGCTGGTCTTGACCAGATTAAGTATGTTCACTGTTTTTTCTCTAAAATTGTAAAAATTAATCACGAAAGGAAAAATTAACGCTGTTGCCGAGTTGCCGAAAAACTGTTGCCGAAATTCGGCAACCTCAAAATGTTGCCGAAACGTGGGTTGCCGAATTCGGCAACGGCAACTCGGCAACTAAAACTTCGGCAATTTCGGCAATTTCGGCAACCGGCAACTTGTTGCCGCACAGCCCTGGTGTCTATTAAAGATTACGGTAATTCTCCGCAGTTTCGCCTCGAAGATGATTGAGCGTTTCGAGACTGGGGCAGATATTTGAAAAACGAGTAAACTTTGGCAAATCGTCATGGAGCCAAAAACTGTATCATTGTTTTGAAACTGTATTTTTTGGATGCTCAATCTATATTTTGTAGTCAAAACCTTTTTAGGCTTATCTAGGCCCAGAATATGCGGTGCTCTGAATCTTTGTGTAAAGAAACGCATCGCTTATGATCTAAAATAACCCATAAGTTACACTACAAGAATGAAAATCTACTGTCTGGCTGACCTACCTTCGAATAGATCTCCAACACAATATGAGATAGAAATCTTCCAAAATCCACAGCTGCCAAAACCATCAATGGAATGCCGACTAATCCATAAATGATTGCAAAACACTGACCGATTGGAGTGACAGGAACAGCGTATGCATATCCAGTTGTTGTCTAGAACAGATAACTGCGTAGCGACTCGTGGATACAGAGTGAGAAACATACCAAAATGCTGAGAGCATAAAGAATTGAGCTTCTCTTTGTCCATCTCGGAGGTAGTGCGTCGTCATTGATTCCAGAAACTGTCGATTTAAACTCTCGGCCCTCATGGTAGGTTGACAGACTGAAAAGAAACCAATAAATTATTCAAAAAGAAACAGTGTGCAAGTGTGCTCTATTAGACTTACCCAGATAAATGTTTCAATAGATTCGGCTTGTACTCCTCATACTTTTTCTCATCACCAATCAATGCTTTCACTTCGTTTTCAATCTTTTTATATCTCTGTCGAATCAAATTCAACTTTGTCATTTGTATTTTCTTATCAGCATCATATTCCTGATAATAGAATGCGTAGGCACCAAGAAGTAGATACAAAAATAGGAAAACGGCGAGTCCAACATGGGGAAGAGCCATTTTCAGCATCTGGAACATGTCACTTGGGATTTAAGTTCATGGGAGAAATTTCTCACCTTTTTCAGCTTATTTTGCACCGGTAACTCGGTGCTTGATGAGTTTTCTTCATCCGACATTTTGAGAATAGTGGGTTAAAAAAAACAGGAGAGTGACCAAAAGATTCTCTCACGGACTGGGAAGAAAAAAGAAGAGGGGACGCAGATGGTGCATCCGAAAAGGATACATTGAATTAGGTGTTGCCCATTCATTTATAATTATGAAAAGGATTTGAATATTTTTGGAAGGACTGAAGACCAAATATATATTATTGGAGGAGATATTTTGTGGAGGATTTAGAGTTTGGGTCGGTAGTATCTAAAGAAATCAGAAACAAAATGAAGGAACGTTGGCAGGGATGTTTCTGGGCGAAGATCCGACATTTCGAGAGAAGTCACACACGAAAAGTTATGGGATTCTTTACTTATCGCCCCCCACATCAATAGAGTCCCCCACGTTGAAATTTACCTTGGAAAAGCCCCCCACCCAGTACAAAACAGGTGGGGGCTTTTTCCTCACGGCGGGGGCTCTACTTCTATTTCTGTGTGAAACAATGACCCCCACCAGTACAAAGTGGGGGACGATTGGTCAAGAACCTGGTATTCATGACTTATCGCCCCCACCCCCTAGAACCCCCACCGAGAGAGGAATTGTGATGCTCACTGTTTATCTTTAGCTAGAATCATTTACTGATAGCCCCCCACCATTGAACATCGGTCCCCCACTATGGATTATTAGGCCCCCATCGTTGAATATCAGTCCCCCGTTAATGACTTTAAACCCCCATTATTTAACAACAGACCCCCATCATAGAACATCAGGCCCCCACTATTGAACCCCACACTGTGAATGAAACATACGGAAGCCCGTTTTCAGACTATCAGCTTGAGCATCGTAAATATAAATTATGCCGAAAATATCTTTCCGGGTCCTTTTTCCTAAGCCTGAAGATTTGGGTATAGTTGAATTATGTTGGACTCAATGGTTCAGGCGTATAAGTGAAAAAGAGACAGTTCCCCAGAAATATTTAGTTTTCTCTGACCGTTTTTCTCTTTGTCGGTTTCAGCATCTTTTGTATGTTGAAGACAGAAGCAGGAAACCAGAATTCAAATTCGGCAACACCGAAAAAACTCTTAAACATTTCAAAAAGTTATGAGCTGATCAGTTGAAATACAAGGGTAGTAGGAGCATTTTAGCATTGTTTATTTCAAACATTTTTCAGTAAACAAACGTAATCATCTATCACAATTTATAGCCACAAATTGCTCCGTTAGCTGAGTTAGTAGAACATAAAACATCATTCAATAAAGCTACTCCACGTACATTTCTTATATTGAAACAGTTCTCGTTATATCTGAAATCAGGAATCTACTTCTTTGGAATGAGAACAACTTGACCTACTTCCCATCGGTACAGCTCAGATTTGAAACATTTGTATTCTTTGTGATCGCAACTCCTTTTGTCATTCCATCATCTGACCATTTGATGAGGAAATCAGTGGTCTTACATCCAGAAGCTCCGGGATTGTTCATCTGCTCCCCAGCTAACCAGTAGTTTCCACCTGCATCTCCTTTTTGAGTTAGGATTTGATCTATAAGAAACAACAATTGAAATAACGAAACACACTGAACTTATCTGACACCTTACCCCACATCCACTGTGCTTCAACTTGCGTTTCCAGTCCAACTAACATTCCATTCATCCTCTGACATGCTGATTGGGCATTGACTTTATTCGTGTTACCTAGGCTAACAGCCGTCATACAAACCGAGACTCCACTTGACCGATCGAATTGTTTCCAGCCGTCTCGACATCTCGGAAAACTGAATCCTTCTTCTGTATATTCCCATTTGTAAGTATCTCCATTTTCAGATGTAAATATTAGATTGGTATTATTTAGTTCTGGAGTACACGTATCATCCGGGGAAGTGACCTGAGACTTTTTTCATCCAAAAAATTATCTTTATCGAGCTCACCTTGAAATACACAATACTTTCAGTTGTTTCTTCAGTTGGTTTGGCTATTTTCAGTCCAGTTGTTAGAGCAGAAAATGAGTAGATCGAGCACTGACCACTTGCAGCTAGACTTGCCAACATGCAATCAGAATTAAAGTAACAGGAAGACGGACAATCACTTTCAGAATCAATTGAAGTGGGAACTGGACCAGATTCAACTTTTCCATTAACACTGATGATCTTTGTGATTGAAATAACTTCCGAAATCAAGAGACAGAATATGAACACTCGGAGAAACATTTGTTTGAATGAGAAAGAAGAAATTTCTTTTTGAAAAACACAAAAGCAACAACTCATCTAAATCCTCGTAGTAATCGTTGTTATGGGAGATGTCTGAACATTCCCTAGTTTTTTGTGTGCCTTTTTTCAAAGAAAAACTGGGGAACTTTTGAGAATTTCAAAAAGAAAAAGTCAAAATCAATTTAAAATGTTGAGCTTAACAAATGAAGAAGTTCATTAAGGAAAATGAAACTGAACAGTAAAACTATGGGATATTAATACAACTTGTAACCACACATGGCACCGTTCACTCTGCTATAATCACACTTAACATCGTTAAGAGTCAGTGGATCTCCATTGGTTGCGAAACAGTTTTCAGGATTCCTGAAATGAGATATATCTCGTCAAACAGTATTGTGGTAAGCGTAATTCACCCTTTCGGATATTTGTCTATACAGCTGACACTTGCAATCTTCTGATTTTTCATTATATCACTTCCAGTTGTCATTCCATCATCATCCCAATTAACATTGAAATCAGTGGAAGTGCAATTAAAAACACGCGAGTTGGTGATACGCTCTCCGGCAAGCCAGTATCTGGTGCCTTTGTTCAACCTTTTAATCTCATCTGTAATCAAAATTAGAAACGCTGAAAACTCATATTTCTGACCAGACATCCATTGTGCTTCCTCTTCTGTTTCCAATCCAATCAACATTCCATTTAAACTCTCACATTTTTCTTGTGCAAAAGCCTTTTTCACATTTCCAAGTATGCTGACAGCCATCATACAAACGGACACACCACTGGATCGATCAAACTCTTTCCAGCCATCACGACATCTTTCGAAACTGAATCCGTATTCTGTTTTCTTCCAGTTATACCTTTCTCCAGTTTCAGAAATAAATATTAGATCAACATCATTGAAAGATGAAGGACATTGCAATAGTGACACCTGAAAACCGTATAATTCCAAAATGGAATACTGTAATGCCCATATTGGTCTTACCTTAAAGTACACTAGACTTCCAGTATCCTCCCACGTTCTAATCACTTTCAGTTCAGTTGTTGCAGCAGAAAACGAATAAAGAGAACATTGACTACTTGCATCAAGGGTTGCTAGTAAACAGTCAGAATCTACATAACATGAGTCCTCACAGTCAGTTTCTGAGTCAATTGGAGTGGGAATGGGACCAGACTCAACTTCTCCATATATTTTGATCAGTTTCGTAACTGAAATGACTTGGGGAAGTAAAAGGCAGAAAATGACAATGTTGGAGTTCATTCCTTTGAATAAAAACAAGAAATGTTTCGAGAGAATAAAAGCGGAATGGCTTCATATAAAATGTCTAAGTTGCCGTCGTTATGGAGGTTGTCTGAACTTTTCAGTTTTATTTATCTGTCTTTCTTTCAACAAGTGAGGAGTCTCTTGAAGATTAAGAAGAAACCGAGAACACAGTGTCGTCCAATTATTTGTATTCTTGATTCAAAATGAGAGAAACGGACTAGACAGGTACGAAGAGCTGAAATTGTTACTAGCTCCTTATTTTCTGAACGAATCGTCACTCGACACACGGTAATATTCACGACAAATGTGAATGTATATCAGTTGCATTGGACATCATAAACCATATGAAAGATCACCCATTCTATCAGAACGTATCTGTGCATCGGATCCACAGTCCGACAATGTTATTGGGTGGATGTTTTATTTCAGGATATTGCGGAGAAGAATATAATTTAATTTTATTCGAAACGAGCATTCAGTCTGACGATTTTCGGTGTTTCTTTCTGGGAAAAACTATAGTTTTTATACTTTTGAGTTTTAAGCTATCAGTAGAGATCAAAAATCACTTGAAACATTCAAAGAATTTTTATTTTGAATAAATAAAAATATGAAAAGACCCGTGCAATCAAATTCCAGAAATGCAACAAAAACACCGAAAATTTGAAGTCTATTGATTGGAGTGAAGAGCATTCAGTTTCTCCAGCATATTATCGTTCAGCACTTTCCAGAACATTCCTTCCTCACATTCGATGTCCGTCGTGAAGAATACCTGAAAAATATCATAAAGAAAGTTTTTAATGATTCTATGAAGGTGTCTTGGTCTATCACAGGTTTTACGGTAGTTGACACATTTGAAAAAGCCAGAAAATAGACCAATTCTGACTAATTCAAACTAGAAATTACTTTAAATTACCTGTGTGAATCGTGAAGTTTTCGTGAGTCGAAGCGTGATCGATTTGATGAATTCTCGTTGCGTGTTCTCTCCATCGACGAGCATTGTGAAGTTTGGAAAGTGGGCGAGACCGATTGACTCGATTTTACTGAAAATGTCTATTTGAATTTCAGAGTAAATGCTGCTTTTACAGCCGGTCAGAGATCCCTTACCTCTCCCCAACCCAAATCCAAGCACTCTCCGTCGAATACAAAACGTAACCACGAAGATCTCGATTACAAATTTTCTCGGCGAACTCGAATCGTTGAATTGGTGTCGACTTGACCATGTCTGAAACTGTCTTTTGGAATAAAATTTCGAGATTCAGCATGAAAGGAGCCACGTAAAAGTATGGGAAACTGAAAATAAAAAAAAATGAATTTGTTGTCTGCGAGGAGTACGTGGCCGCACGAAGGTGCGAAAAATAGGCCATTTTGACTCGGTCATCCTTTTTTGGTGAAAAAAAAAGGGGCACCACGAAAATCGGGGAGAGCCTTTCAATCGGGGAACGAAAATCGGGGAAAGTGTGCACAGACGAACGCAAATTTGCGGCGCAGTTTCAAAACCGTAGTTGTTTTCCCCGATTTTCGTTCCCCGATTGAAAGGGTCTCCCCGATTTTCGTGGTGCCCCAAAAAAAACAGAGAATACAGTCTCTTTCCTGAGTTCTAAATAGATTTTTCATGTCGCAAGTTACAATTTTCTTTTTTGCAGAAGTATCAAAAATGCTACTCAAAACTGGTTATAGCTTTCTTCTAATTCAATTCATTTTCATATCGATTTCTGCGGAAAAAGAGCGGGTTGTTAGTTGTTTTATCAAGAATACTGTATGAAATGGCTCATAATTTTCAGACGGACGGTTCAGTCTCCCCACAAGACCGTCATAAGCCAGCAGCTCAACAGAAATTAAACTTGAAATCCGGACAGGAAAGTGTGGAGAAATTCGCAAAAGCGTTGGACACCAACAAGGACGGTTTCGTTGGTCAGTGAGCCCTTGTTAAGAAAAAAGTAAACAAAAACTCGCTGATTTACAGATAAGAATGAACTTCTGGCATGGGTTTCCGAGTCATATCAGAAAACTGTTGATAGGGAGGCAGTGGAGAGAATGAGTGAATTGGATGAGAATGCAGATGGATTCGTGAGTGAAGTGTAGCTGTGATGTCAGTACAGACTTGTTTTTCAGGTGTCTTGGGAGGAATATTTGAGAGACTCGTTCCCAGAGGAAGAGTTGCATAATAAGGAAGAGGAAACACTGATTGCTCAAGATAAATTGTATTTCAAACGTAAGTTTCAGTATAAGTCGATGTGAAAAGGAAATTAAATGATTGCAGAAGCCGATCAAAACGAGGATGGAAAGCTGGATATGCAAGAGCTCGCAAGCTTTTTGAACCCAGAACATCATCCACATATGCATCCGGTTCTCATCGCAGTTACTCTTCTTGAGAAAGATCAAAATGGAGATGGAGCGATTGATGAGAAAGAGTTTTTGGGAGAATTGGATGATCAGAGAGGAAGTGAATGGTATAATGTTGAGGTGGAAAGGTTAGTTGCAAAATGGAAAATCTGCTTTTGGCAGATTGAGAAATATTGAAATTGCGAGAAGCCGTAAACTTTCACACCAACTCAAAAAGTTGAACAGAAATAAACGAAACGCGCGGGTTTCTTCAATCACAGGTTCTTGCAATTTTCTTATTAAATGTATGTTACTGCAATAGTATTGTGTTCTAGAAGTAGAAAACAAACTCCTCTTAATAGTGAAACAAGTTAAACCATAGTCTTCTAATTTTTCGAAAATTTCAGATTCCACACTGTCTACGATCAAAACAAGGACGGAAAACTGTCTGGTGATGAGCTGACAGCGTGGCTTCTTGTCGACGGAACCACCGCCGGTTCCTACGAAGCAGAAAGTCTTCTCCAGAATTCAGACGACGATAAAGACGGAAAATTATCGTATGATGAAATTGTGAAGCACCATGCACTTTTCGCAAAAACCGAAGCTGCTCAAGAAGCTGACCATCTTCATCCATATTCCCATGACGAGTTGTAATCCTCCTATTTCGATCTCATTCTGTATAATAAATTGTAGAATTTGTGTAAATAATGTCGTTCATTTATTCACAAGTTATACTTTTGCTTTTAAATCATGTTACAAAAATTTCGAAATTTGCCGACAAAAAAAGATTGGGGGATGTGAGATAAGACTGAATAGGTTTGAGAATATAAATAGTAAAAATCGCGAGAGAAAATTAGTATTATGGATGATGACTGAAGTGAGAAAGCGATGATTTTAAAGGAGGAGAGTATAGTTCAAAGAGAATAGTTTAGAGCATGCTGCACTTGCTCTTCTCGGCCCATGGATTGACTTTCTTGTCGATTGGGTTGACGAGTGGGTCTTCCTGGCTTTCGGTGAAACGACGGAGTCTGTAAAACGATGGATTATTTTTATACGAGAATTAGAGCAAAATTCAATCAGATTCCTAAACAAAGCGCATTTTGAACATTTTTTCCATGTTCTGTATTTCAGATTGGGAATTCAGCATCAGATTGCAGTTATATAGCTCAGTGAGAATCTCTTTACAATTAGGTATTACTTATTAAAACCTCTCACAGTGATTACTGTTCCGTTATCAAAGTTAGACTACTGTAAGAGCTCCACTGGCAAGTCAGTACAGGATAATTCCTGTTTTGACTCGTTCCGTACTAAAAAATGATTCAGACTAGATCAATAAATAACGGGCACTTCAAAGAAAGTTTATTCATTCAAACTTCGACTTACTCAGCGGCCGAAATGGTGATTGGAGTCCGCTCGATGTTGAGCTGACTACGGAGAGAGTCAACAGTTCGTTGCATGTCAGACTTGTCCATTATTCTCTGAAAAAACGGACAGGAAATAATGGGAAATTGAAGATAGAGAAAGAGAGACGTTATATAAGAGAAGCAAAATAAGGAGAATGAAGACTCTCTGGGACCCTGCCAGCTCCTCGTCTATGCTCTCTTTTGCTCGCTTCGTCGTCGGAACAATCGATAGAACCGACGGCGGCGGTGAAAGCGGGAACGAGAGAGTGTGCTTCAACAAGAGAGTTCAAAACAGAAAAGAAAAGCGGCATGCTGCTGTTGTCCCTGTTTCGATTGGCACACACCACACTCTCTGGCGCATACATTTACACGAGCGCCCTCTTTTTCATGGGGTTGGTGGAGACGGGGACGATGACGACGACTACGGCGAGACGAAGAAGAAGATGAGAATACTGAAAAGGGCAGAAAGCCAATACGGGGAGTATTGGAGAAACGGGGAGAAAAAATGGGCGGAGTTTCGTAGTTGAGCCAATCAGCTTCCGTGAGAGAAGAATTCTGTTGGGTTGAATTAAAATAACAAAGCTTATTAGAAAACGAGGAGAAAAAGGTCAAGGAGAGGAATGAACGAAACCAATTAATTTCAGCTTTAATGTCACATGTTTTGTATTGAAAAGGAAAACTCATGGTTAGTGGGGAAAGGGATTATGTTCAAAAACAGGAACGCAACAAGTTTATCAAAATATGAAAACTTTCTTATTTCGAAGAACTCTCTATGTTTTCAGATTTTTCTATGTTTAAAGGGGTTCAAATGAGTATTAGTGTTGCCCTTAGTGATGAGTACAAGAAACTAGAATAATAATTACTACTACTGACAAGAGAAACTTCGAAAATACTTCAGAGATTTTTTCTATTCGAAACGATACAAGTTTTAGTGTCGGAAAACCTTACTTTTCATTTGAAATATAGCTGGCTTGATAGAAGTGTTGTAAAAAATATAGCAACAATGACAACAGATAACAACTAAACTTATGAAAATTGAATTACATAAAATGTTTCTATTAATTTCACAAAAACTATGAAAAACAATGAAAACTGAAAATTTACAGAAAAAATAAAACAGCAGAAAAAAAATAATTTTCACGGTGATTTTCTCGAAACCCGATGGTTAGATTTCTAGGCCACGGAAAAGCAAACCCGCTCTACTGAACCCTGTTGAAATTCTCGGCCTCGAAGCCTTAAAATGCGTCCTGTATGAAACTGAGCCCAAGGAATTTTTTCAAGCGCCCAAACAGCCTTAGATTTAAAAACGGAGAATTTAATGAAATAAAAAAAAATTTGGAAAAAATTGTCCCTCATACCAAAAAAAAATTCAAGCGGTGTTGGCCTAACATTCTCAACGTAAATATGTTTTGCTGTTTCGAATGCGCTCTATCTGCACGTGCGAGAGAAGAGAGACGCAGAGCCGCCCATTTTTTTTCCACTGCGGCCGAACTTTTCGAGCGTTACTACTAGCTGGTTCCGAAAAAATCACCGTGATTTTAAGTGAGACTACGGTAGACAACGGTGTTTGCACACAATACGCCAGACTCTACGAACAAAAAACCGTTTCGTTTGAAAAAGAACTGCTACATGTAGCTGCAGCTTGTTTCAGTTTTCAGTATTTTCCTTGTGTTTTCTCTGTTTCTTTATCGACTTTCTGTTAATAAATGATTACTTTCATTCAATATATTGTTTTTCAGACATGTCGGAAAACTTTCAAGTCCAGTGTCGAGGTCTACCGTGGGAAGCTACCGAACAGGATCTCCGAGGTTTTTTCGGAGGTGAGTTAACATATCGTTATTGATTTGGTATTAAATTTTGTCAATTGCAGATAACGGGATAGAAAGTATAGATATTCCGAAGAGAAATGGGCGTACTAGTGGAGACGCCACAGTCACTTTTAGCAATGAAGATGACTATAAACTTGCTTTGAAAAAAGATCGTGAGCATCTGGGGTCTAGGTATGAATTAAAAGAAAATATTGTTTACTATTTTGTCAATTTATATTCCAGATACATAGAAGTTTTCCCAATGAATTCAGCTCCAAGACGACGTGGTGATCGTGATGACTTTCGTCCGCGTGGTGGTGGCCCACCAAGAGATCGATATTCGGATAGAGGAGACCATAGAAGTGGTGGTACTGGAGGACCCGATCCAATCGTAAGACTTCGAGGATTGCCGTTTTCTGTCACAGCTCGAGATATCAACGATTTCTTGCAACCTCTTGTAATTGTTAGGGTAAGTAGAATGACAGAAATTTCGGGAATTTTCTTAGTAAAAAACCTGATGATCATGTTGTCATTTTTCAGGACGGAATTCTTCTTCCCGATCAACAACGTGCTCGTCCCAGCGGCGAAGCGTACGTCGTTTTTGATTTGCTAGAAAGTGTTCAAATAGCAAAACAGCGACATATGAAGAACATCGGGCATCGTTATATTGAGGTCTTTGAAGCAACGCAGCGCGAGTTGCAAAGATTCGCCGATGACAACGGGCTTCGTGTTCCACGAATGGGGCCAGCTCCATTCATCTCGTCTCCTCCGACTGCTGGACCACCAAGAGGAGCCTATGATCCGTATAGTTCTACTGATAGATATCGTACTCATAGTGGTGGAGACTATCGTCGTTCGGAGCCTGAAGATCCATATGGTCGGCCTCGTCCAGCTCCGGCTGCATCAGACTACGGATCACGTGTGGGTTACGATCCATACCAACCAACTGCTCCCTCGTCTTATCCAGCTCAACAACCAGCTAGTGGATTTTACGATAACTACTCATCAAAGCCGGCCGGTTACGAAACTTATGGACGTGAACGGGCTCCAGACCCTCGTGACATTGGGAGAGATTCGCTTCGGGATTCTAGATTGTCTGATTCAAGATTAGGGGATTCTAGAGCACCAGTTGATCCATATCCGGTGGAGTCAAGGTAATTAGAAAAGGGGTACAGATGGGAGAAGAAAGAAAAACTTCTAATGATCATAAGGATAATGATAATAAGAGAAAACATGGGGGAAAAGAAAATCAATTTTCACGGAATTTGGAGGGGTTTATGAGGATGCAAAGATCACTCGATGGTTACTGCAGATGGGTAACAACAGTATGATTGGTATGGTTGCCAATCAGAGCTTCTTGTTTGAACCTATACTCTCTTCTATATTATATACGCAATCTAACACGTATAATTTCAAACGCGTGCTTCGCTCAGTCACATGCGTGGGTAGTTGCCATGGTAAAGGCAGCAGAATAGTGTTTTGGTAGTGATAATTAGAGAATTTCGCTTTCGAAAAATGAATGCATTAAATTTTCGTCTGGGGGATAACGGACTTGCCGTAAACTGGCTGAGTTATTTTTCAAGAAAGTTATGATACCTAGAATATTTAGAGAGAATTTCCGAATGCCAGAGAACGTTGGTTCTGTTGCAAAGAGCTTACCAATTTTCGGTTCTAAATTCTATCTGAATTGCATTGATCGGAAAAGTGTTGTGATGTCTTCATTTCAAATCAACTTATATTTTAACGGGCGTCTATTAATTCAGGTATCCGGATTATGGCTATGACTCCAGAGAATCAAGAGATTCTTATTGGCGTGGAGGTGGGGCCAGTGAACCAAGACATGGTAGTGGTGGAGTACCACCGGCACCTGCTTCAAGAGACCCTTATTCAGTAGGAGATTCATGGGCGAGTGGAGGAGGGGCGGATAGAGGAAGAGACTTGGCTTCTGATAGATCTCTAGATCGGTATGGAAGTGGTGGTTATACAAGTGAGCCATATGCACAGAGAGAAGGTAGGTGGATTATTGTGGGGAAAAAGGGAGAAATATTGGAGTTGGAGTGAAAAAAGGGGAGCTGGAGAAAGGGTGGAAAACTACAACAATTGCGCGAATCGCATCTGAAAATGTAGCTGAAAAGGGATTTTTGTTGGGTTTCAAAAATATTTTTGAATACAAGCGGAAATATTGTCTCACTAGTCAGTGAGATGATGAAATGAGGTGTGAGTCAGCTTGGGGAATATTTCCGAACACATGATGTATTTTTTGAATGAGAAGTGTATGATTCGTCAGCTGAGAATCAGGGAAATGATTGGATTTGGGCTTGTTTCGTTGCCATAGATGGCAATTCGAGTTTTCTGAAAAACTCATTAGATATTAATGAAATTTCAAGAATCAAGATGGGTGATGAATTAGGGAATGAATGTTGACTAAAAGGGAGATGTGTTATTTCAAAGTTGAGGCTTCAATATTTGTGGTAGCAGTCATGTGGGAAAGTTGATAAGATATTCGGAGAATTTCACTTAGAAAAATACATGAAGAAAATAGGTTTCTTGGGAGTTTTTGAAACATTAAAAATTAAAATCAGCTCCATATCTTTCTATCCTTCCCTGTTAATTTCCCTGTTAATAAAGTTTCAGTTTCAGCTGGGGGAGCCCTTCGTCGTTCAGAATACGGTCGTCCGGATGATCGTTATAGTAGACCAGATCCATATGGTGGACATGGAAGGTACTTTTTTTTCCAGCATATTTTTATACAAAAAACCATTTCCAGAGACCGCGAACGTGACTACGGAAGTCACTCAACAATGGCGCCTTCTCAAAGTCAACACTTTGTTCTCCGTATGCGTGGAGTACCATTCCGTGCGACCGAAGAAGATGTCTACGACTTTTTCCGTCCAATCTGTCCAAATAAAGTCGAGTTGATTCGTGATAATCAATTCCGAGCAAGTGGAGATGCTCGAGTCATATTCTACAGTCGAAAGGATTATGATGAAGCTCTGATGAAGGACAAGCAGTATATGGGAGAAAGATACATAGAGATGATACCAGATAATGGAAGATACTAATTGAATAATCACTATACAATCCAATTTTACCTAAGGAAATCCAGTAGCTGTCTAAAGTTGTTCTGAACTCATTAATAATGGCCAATTCATACTCTCAACTTTCATTTTCTCTATATTTTCAGTTCTTTCTTCAAAAAATTTAAATGATGGAATTAATTAAATAAATTAAAACAGAACTTTTTCGTTTCCATGACTCCCTTGGTTGTGTGCTTGTCAAACCCTCTATCACCTACTTCTTGTGTTTGTTCTAACCATTTGCATGTTTTTTCTGGGAATTTCAGATGGGAGAAGTTGTAATGTCCCAATTGTTCACACAAGCTTCCCAACCTCGTCGTGGTGGTGGAACTGAGAAATTTGTGGATGCACTCATCAAATTTCGGCAAAAACATCCGGATAGTTTGGATGATGTTTCAGAAACTTCGAGAAAAGCAGTGATTACGAATCTCAGAATTCTCAATAATGACAATAAATGGGTACTGTTTTCTTTTCTTTTTCTCATATTTTTTCTCTTTTACTTCCAGAATGCACTGGGTCGTCTTCTCATTCAAATGTGTTCCGATGATCGTGGTGGAAAGTTATTCGAGTTCACTCATTCCATTTTTTCTCTTCTTCCTATTCTATCAGACTTTGCTGAAATCGAAGTTCTCTCTCTGAAAACAATCAAATTTCTGATGGATGTACTGACGAAAGCTGATGTTTCCGTTCCGAATTTCTTTGGAATGTACAATGATTTGATGGTTCAGTTGGAAAATTCATCGAATAATTTATTGGTTCAATTCGTTGAATACGTTTCGATTGAGTTGAAAAAAGCGAATGAAGTGAGAGTTGAAGAGACGGATGACACAGAGAACACGGAGAATATTCATGTCAAAAATGAACATGAATCGAGAAATTTTAATCAGAGATGGAAGGATTTTGTGGCGGTTTTGATTAAGAAAATTCGAGAGGTTGGGCAGGTTTGTGTTGGGAAACTGGGAATATCGGAATGACAAAAACTGAAATATTCAACTTCAGTTCGACTACAACGATGATCTACTTCCTGGAACAGAAGCCGCTGACAATATCATTTTCGAATGGATGAAACTCACAGAAGACGTCAACGCTTTCGAGCTGATCGCTGAAATTGCTGAGGTCGGAGCCTTGGAAAGATTTTGTGATGAAGTGATTTCTATGGAAATCGGAATTGATTCGGCTTCAGATGACATGGAAAAAGAACGGAAACGACGGGCGGTCCTGACTTGGAAGGCAATCATTTTAACAACGAAAACAGAGAAAGACAGAATGGGAAAACTATGGAATGGAGTTATTGGTGCATGGGAAATTGGAGAAAATGAGGAAAAAGAGATGAGAGAAAAGAGGGAAATATCAGAAAATTTAGAGAAATGTTTGGTTATTGGACATAAGGTGTTAAACAGCAATGTGGAGTCGGCGAAGAAGTTTTTGTCCATTTTCAGGGTAATTTAGAAGTGATAATGGATGAAATAGTTGAAACGAGATGCTTTCAGACCGACAAATATCGAGTACTCAGCAGTGAATTCGGATTGATTCTAACTCTGGTTCAATGCAGTTTGGATAGAAATGATGTGAGTATGAAAATACTCTATCTATTTCAATTTTCATTTTTCAGTCAATGGCTGACATGAAAAAGACACTCCAAAAACTATGGAGGATCGGAGAACAATCGGAAGAGTGCGTGTGGATTTCAGATATTGCATGTGGCCGTCTACTCCATCTAGTTGATCTCCAACTCCGTATCATATCAGAATCTCTGCTCAAAAATGAGAATCTACGAAATCTTCTGAGCCGTCCCCTTTTCTCTCTTATGCTCTCTCTTCTTGATACTCCTGCTTATCAGAAACAAGTGGTCGTGGTCGATGGACGAGTGGCTGATGGATGTGCTTTGTGGCTTCTCAGCAGAGATATTCTGATTACTGTATCACAAGCACAGACTGATATGGGAGGGCACCTCTCGAATCTATTCAAAGCAATTGCCAGTTCATCTAGCAATTCATCTGCACTGATTTTGATAGATGTGTTACGAGAACTTGTGAGAAAATGTTCTGTGGAGATTTTGAATAACTCGAAACTCATCGATGGGCTGTTTGATTATGTGTGCAGAATGAGAAAAGACATTTCAGTCTCACTTATCAGATGTCTCATTCCTATAATCAATACGAGATCACAGTTGAGAAATGGATTGTTTAAAAGTCTCAAGGTGAGTGTCAGGTGCTAGAATCCATGTTCAAACGAGTGTTTTCCAGAAAGATCTTCTATGTGAATCCACCGTCTCGTCTGCTGTTCCAATCGTTCTTCTTCTGCTCCGAAGTGTCAGTAAACGTCGTGAAGACGGTGGTGGTGGTCAATTCGATCATTCGATGTCCCAGTCATTTGGCACATTCAGTACTCAAGTCTTGAACAGTATGGGATGTAAGAAGAATGTAGATCAAGCAGTCGGACTAGAGCTCATAGGAATTATTAAAAGATGCTTATGGCAACCGGCGAAAACTAAAATTGCTCTTTATGATGGAATTTGTGAACTGGCAACACAAACTTCCACAATGTTGAATCAGTTTCTGGATATGATTGCATCCCATTCAAAGATGATTCCAGAATGGAAGAAGTCTGAAATGACAACATCCAGTGGAAATATTGTGCAACTTGTGGAGCCACTCCCTCATCTCATTCAGACATTGGAGTGTCTCATCAGTGAATTGTCATCATTTGACCCGGAATTCAAAGTGAGATTATTCTGAATGCATAGATAGAATTTCAATCGAATTTTCAGCTCGAGGGCACCGAGGTACTTCTGAGACAAGGTGCAAGTCAAATGGAGCAATGGGTTTTGAAAGCCATGAGAATTGATGTCACGGATATGGGATTGGATAGAAATATAGAGTGGACGACTGCTACTGCGAACGGAAGATCTTCTTTGTTATTCGCACAGATGATGTTGAGTACTTATGATGTGTTGATTGAACATATGTGGAGAAGAGTTGAAGCAATGAAGACGAAACAGGATGCGGATAAACTTATTGTTTTGTTAAATCGAAGGAATGAGTTGGATCGATTGTTCAAGGTAAGGAATTCTTGAATAAATTATCAAACCTATTCCATAATTTCAGGAGAAAACAGTAACCAAGAAAGACAAAGAAAAGGATAGCGAGATCCCTGCAACGGACAAAGATAAAGACGAGAAAGTTCCACTGGATACATCTCAATCTGAAATTCTTACAAGTGCCAAGACATTAGCCTCGATTCTCACGAACTTGATAACACTCCCGAATGCAGATGATGCAGATGACAGTGGATCAGTCCTTACGGAGTTACTTTCGAACTTTCAACTGGAACTTCTCGCGTGGGCAATCACTAGATCTAAAGTTCTTTCATCGGATCTTGTCAAGGAATATCGACCACTTCATTCCATTCTATCGGGAACTAATAGTTTGTTGTTATTGTCAAAGTGAGTCACTGTTTCAGCAGAGATTTTTGAATATAATATTTTATTTCAGGAGTCTTATTAACTTCTACGTCGGCAATGAGTGTCCGATTTGGGCGAGTGAAATAGAAATGGGAAATCCTATAAAAACGATCGCGATTGAAAGTTACTCGAATATTCTCGAATTCCTGAGTATCAAATACAAGCAAACCCCGTCAAGAGTCACAATGTCGTGGTTTGAAGAGAAGGAAGGAGAAGATGAAGAGACTCGACGAAAAAGACAAGAACCCAATATTTTAGCTGTACGGTATCAGGATCTGTTGAATCTTGAATTTCTTCTGATTTTAACCCAAACATCGTTCATATTTCAGCTCCGCCAAGCCCATTTCCTCTCGTGTCGTCTATTCCGACAAGTTCTCGACGTGGAAAATGAGGATATTGAAGAGGAGAAGAAACCGAAAGCTCAGTATGAAATGCAAGGGCGAGCCATTCTGAAAGCGGCGTCTGCTGCGTTGACCATGACAAAAAACGTCAAAGTATGGTCGAATCTTTTCGTTCGAGTCATAAAAGTTCTGGAGGATGAGAGTTTTTGTGAGTTGTCAGTTTCAGAGGTAAAATGATTCATTTTATTCCAGACAACAATCAAATGCTCCGAGACTACTGTAAATTCATCATCAAATGCAGTCTGAGATGTGCTGATTCTGATAAGACATCAGCAACAGAGATGAATGTAATAATGGAGAATATTCTGGAGTTTTTGAGTGAAGAATCAGAAGATATGAAATATTTCATCACGAAGACAACGCTGAATATTGCCATCGAGTTCCAGTTCACTTTTGTGGAGAAAACATTGATTTTGATTAGAGAGGCGTTCGCATTCCAGAGAGATTTCTTCGTCAAACCACCTGTTTGTAAGTTCAATTAGATTTTCTGAAACCCCCCCATGTTGAATTTTCAGTCGATAAAATGCTCTATTCCCTCCTCGCAAAATGCATGGAAATAACTGAATTAGTGTCTCGATCTCTTCAAATTTTCGTTCAATACAAAATGATGCAAGAACGAGTTACAGAAGTGGTTACCAGTTATTTTACAACGATTCAGATGTCAGTTCTCTTGGTGAGTGAGCGAAGTTGTACATTATCAATCTAGAAAACCTCCATTTTCAGCTTCAAAATCTCACAAAAGTCTGGGGAAGGGAGATGTCTGATTGGGAAAGTGTTGATCTTCTCGCTGAACTTGTGAAAACGAAACTCCGTCCGATTCTTGCGATGGTTGATGATCATATTGGATTTTCGAAGGGAAAAGAAGAAATGAAGAAGAAGATTTCACAGAAGACAAGATATGCGAAATCGAAAAGAGACGAGAAACTTTTCTCCAAGTTTTCCCATGAAAGAGAAGCAGTTCAACATGGAATTTTGGTCCTCTGCAAACTGATCAAGGACGAGAGATTTGATCTACAAATTAAGGTGATTTGAGTAATTTCTGAACACTGAACCCCATGTTTTCAATTTGAAAAAAAACAATCTAATTTTCATTGATCCCATCAAAATCTTTATTTTCAGAACAACTCCATCGGATACCGCGATTTCCGTATAGACATGGACGTTCTTCGTAACAAATTCAATGGTGAAGCGAACGAGGAGCTTCAAGAGCCGTCAGTTTTGTTTTCACCGAAAGAATACTCTTGAATATCTTAATTTTCAGACACCACAAACGACGCCGTAGGGAGCAAACTGACGAAGACGACGAGGAGGAGGATGAGACAAATACGACTGACGAGAATACGACTAGAATGACGACGACGAATGGACAAAGAAGTTCCGAAGAGCCAGAAGAGGAGGCGAGAGGAGGAGGAGAGAATACTACAACGACTGTTCGAGAGGTAACCGGCGTCTAGATTTATGAGCGGAAAGAAGAAAAAAGACAGCACTTAGAGTTGATTGACACGTTTTACGATGTGGCATCATAAGAGCGGTATCTCAGTCGTAAATCCATTTGGTTCCGAATGTTTACCGCCCATAATATATGTTTTATTGTTCGGGTCTCTTTCATTTTCAACTTTACGATATCTATGATACATTTCCAAATATGTAATTGATATGGGATTACTGTAGGAATTTGGAAAACTGAAAGATGACTCATTTGTCACCGTTTTTGACTACAAACTCAATTTTCTGAAAATGTATTTTTGATCCTAGTATAACTACAACTGCTACGTAATCTGCATCCCTAACCTAGAATAATTGTAGGGTGTTCAAATGAGTGACGAATGGCAGAGGAGTGAAGGTTCAGAATTCAGAATGTTCGTATGTTTCATTCAAAACCCAACATTCGAGAATACTTAACTGCTATATTGAAAGCAGATGATCAAAATTAGATTTGTAAAAGTACTGAGCCCTGTGAGCACACTTGAAGTTCTTTTAGACTCAACCAAGAAATCTTAGAAAACGCGCCCATGGCACCCCAGTCATGTTATAATCCTTTCCGATAACATCTCTCTCATCGATGCGAATGTCACTCTCTCCACTAAGATGGTTGTCAGTTAGTGAGAACACCCCACTAGTACTACTTATACAAACAAATGTGAACGTATCCCATTCGTCCCGCTTGCCCTCTCTCACCATCTGTTGATACACGCCTGACACCCTCAATTATCGCCTTCACCAATCTTAAGAGTCCATCTTGTACGCATTTGACCGCCGGTCATGTTCCTTTAGGATTGCTGAACGATTTAGGGTCCGTCTCGTTCACTCAATACCTTATTGCGCCGACTATCATTTACCAGTTCTGATTGATGACGTAACAGAAATTGTACTTTTATGAAAGTACACGTCAGAAGCTGATGTTAAAACAGAATATCCCTGCACTTTTACATAATCCACTCCCTTTTTTAGGTGAAACGAGAAGTAGAAGAGGATGAAGACGATGGCAATACTCGAGGAATCAGCCCAGTATTCTGATATACATCTTATTCTTCAATTACTTGTTCCCCTTGTTTTACTGAAAATGTGCTATAAATATTTTATGTAGACTCATTCGGATGGTATTGTGTTCAATTTCTTTATTGTGAAAATGGGTTCCTTGTGACACCCTTTGAAATATTTACGTGAATCATTCATTTTCTTAATTAAATTTTCTTAATTAAATGAAACTAAGCTCCAGAGGAATGGAGTGAAATGTCATTTCTTTTTCAAAATGTATTAGTTTTGGAGTCTCGACTCTTTTCTTTTTGAATTCTTTAAGATCTCATTTTCATCCGTTTTCGGCTGAAAATCCAGACATTTTACGATGACTTTGAGTATTCTACCGTACTGATTTTTAAATCTGAATCATTCTTTTTCGCAGTATAAACAGTACTAGTCCAACGCATTTTTTGCCACTTGCTAAAACCTTAAATTCATAATTGTCTTATCAGAATAAATCCAAAACAATCTCAATCTCTGAGCCATGTTCCATTTATGTACACATGGTCTATCTCTCACCGCCTCCCCATTATTCCTCCTCAACCACCAAATGCCACCAACATTTCCATCGGTGTCCCATTCGACGTCTCGCGCGTTCGTCCTCGCTCTTCGTCGACACCAATACCCTTTTCTTTTCTTCCTCTTCTCTGTCAAGGGGCTATATGACCAGTCGTTTTGCAATTAATGTGTGTGTCTCTCTCTCTTTCTCTCTAACACTCTAGTCATATCTCTCGTTGTCTCTCACACTCTCCAGTTTTCATACTGTTTCATCTTTTTGTCTTCGTTTTCCTTTCTTCTCTTTTCTTTTCTTCCTCTCTCTGTGTGAACACAATCGAATTTTCCTTTTGGACTCTTTTAGACTTGAGGCATTTTTTTCAAAAAGGTTATGAACACTGAATTTAGAATTTTCAATGAATTTAGAATTTTCAATGAAATAATTCATTGTCAAAAATCAAAGAATTTTTCTGTTAATAATAATGTTCTGCGGCTATTTCTTCCTTGTGTGTCCCAAGGAGATTCCCGATTTCTTTTCTTCTTCTTCAGATTTTTTTCTAATTTCTTTTCAAAATTTCCCTGCGGTCATTGCGGAAAATCTGAAAATTGTAACACTTGTCTTGTCAACTCGTATTTTCTCTCTTCATCTATTTCTCACCTGAAATGTTCTAATTTTCTCTATATTTTCAGACATCATGAAGCCTTCCTATATGGAAAGTCTCGAACGGATCAAAGAAGAACATTCAGAAATGAACAAGCATTTGAATCAACAAAGAGTATGCTTTTAAATTAATAATTCTTGACTAATTTATTTTTTTACAGTCTGAACTCGAGAAAATCAACACGGAGAAAGAGAATATGACTCGCTCGTACATGACATACGCTGAAGTCGCACAAACAATGAAAAATGATATCAAAAGAGCCGAAGATGCCAATAAACGTCTTCAAGAGTTCATTTTGCAGACGGTAAGTTCGGAAATTAGATTTAATTTTGATAGGAATACGAAAAATTTTACGAAAAATTTCAAATTTCTGAAAATAAACTTGAATTATCGTATATCTAACCGTGCAGTCTTAGAACTAGCTTGTTGTCCTAAACAGACTGATCACTAACACATCTAAACTATTTCCAGCTGAGCCCACTGCTCTCCCCAGAAAACCAAGCAAATTGTCTTGCCGCAATGGAATCATTCAAATCTCTCTCATCTCCACGTGAAAATGGAAATGGAGCTGCCGCTCTTCCACCTGGTCTCCCACCAGGCGCCGCTGGAATGCTCGGAATGTTTCCGAATCCGTTCGGAATGAATCCAGCAATGAGTCAACTGTTCAATCAGTTCACCTCCCAAAACGGAGATGGTACCGGAGCAGGTGGAAGTGAGGCGAAGAAGGCGAAGTTGGACGATCCAGATGACAATGAGCTGGAAATCGACGTGACAAATGATGATAATCCAAGTACGACAAACGGTGGTGCAGGGCATAAAAACGGGCGGGATAGTACAAATAGCGTGGCGTCCTCTGGAGCATCTACGCCTAGTATTGCGTCGAATTCAGCGAAGGCTAGGCAACAGCAACCACAAGGTGGACTGCAGTCATTGGAGCAAATGAGCTTCCTCGCGGGACTTAGTGAGTTTCAGCTTTCTTTCGAGCGACTGAGGCACAGACATATGCATGATTAGAATGACTGCTTCTTTATGTTTTATGATTCTTTCTTGAGTATATATTCTAACTTTTTCTATTTTCAGATCCAAACATGCTACGTCAAGGTGGGTACAATTTATTTAGTGATCCTCATGCTCATGCTAAAATTGCTGCAGCTATGAGTCAAATGTCGGGTCGACCGGCGTATTCATTCAAAATTGTCGATGGAGTTCCAACACCGACATTGTTCCCAGCAGATGCCCAAAAGGGACCCGGAATTCCAACGTAAGTTCTAACAGTGATTTGACTGAAACCCTGCAAAATGATCCTTCACTTTTCTTTTCAGTGGCCTCAAAAAGAAGATGGAGCTGAACCACGGAGAAGTTGTCTGTGCTGCCACAATTGCACGCGATAACACGAGAGTCTACACTGGTGGAAAAGGATGTGTCAAAATCTGGGATGTCTGTGAATCTGATATCACAGGAAACACTGTCGCAAATCGACCATCAATCGCCACATTGGATTGTCTCAAGGAGAATTATATTCGATCATGTAAACTATTCCAAGACGGAAAGACTCTTCTGATTGGAGGAGAGGCCAGTACAGTAGCACTTTGGGATTTGACGACACAAACAAAGACGCTGGATTTGGAGACTGACTCACAAGCATGTTATGCGTTGGCTTTGTCTCCAGATGAGAAACTTCTGTTCGCTTGTTTAGCCGATGGAAATATTCTCATTTATGATATTCATAACCGAGAAAAGGTTCACACTCTCCCAGGACATCAGGATGGTGCCTCATGTCTTGATTTGTCAAAGGATGGAACCAAACTCTGGTCTGGTGGTCTCGATAACTCTGTTCGCTGTTGGGATTTGGGTCAACGAAAGGAGTTGGCGAAACACGATTTCAGCAGTCAAGTGTTCTCTCTTGGATGTTGTCCAAATGATGAATGGGTAGCTGTTGGAATGGAGAATAATAATGTGGAAGTGCTCTCAACGACAATGAAAGAGAAATATCAATTGACTCAACACGAGTCATGCGTCTTGTCTCTCAAGTTTGCACACTCTGGAAAATTCTTCATCTCTACTGGAAAGGTAAGTTATAATAGCGGTTTGCCGAAACCTTTCATAATAATACCATAAAAATATGTACTAATGCTGTAAAGCTTACAGGATAACGCCCTCAACGCATGGCGCACACCATACGGAGCATCTCTGTTCCAATTGAAGGAAAATACATCAGTTCTGTCTTGCGACATCTCATTCGACGATTCTCTTATAGTCACTGGATCTGGCGAGAAGAAGGCGACGCTCTACGCGATTGATTATTAATTTTTTTACTTCTCCCACCCCCTACAACCACAGTGATCAAGATACTCAACAATCCCTTCCGCGTACGATAATCCACCATTTTTGCTGATTATTTTGTGTTTCAAATTTGATGTCTTTTTATTATTTTATTATTACTCTAACCTATGTTGAATTCTCATGTGTATGCGTTTAAAACTGGATAATTCAAAGATCCTGCTGAAACTAAACCTTAATTTTCATATAACTGCATTCTGAAGTGATGATCGTCTAAAAACCATTAATAATAAAGGAGAACTCGGTTCATTCATTCATTTAGAAATCAGTGACTCGTCCCTTCCTTTCCCAATCTCCGTATCGAGTTGGTTCGGGTCCTGCTGGTCCGCCGACTTCTCCAGTACTCTTGTTCACTCCTCCCGGATGTTTTTTCAGATGAGGATCTTCGAATTGTTTTTCTTCTGTTTTGTCGAGAGCACCTTTTGGAGTTTTGTCGGCCATTGCCTTCTCTTTCAGATTCTTCTTCGGTACATCGGCGAATCTTCGTGTGGTATCTAGAATGAACATATTTACTTTTTAGCAGATTCTATATGTTTACGGCAGAACAATTGGTGACTTTTCAACTTTTCGCAATTAGAAATTTCCGATTTCACAACTCTTGTTTAAAACATACTTAAAAGTGGACGATATAGTTGACGAATCATTTGCTCTGAAAGAAAAAGGGAATTTCATGTCATGTTGTTCAATTTCGTAACTCTTCTGATAATTGCGAGGGATTTTCACCAGTTTCAGTAAGAAACAACTCTTGAAACAGATCATTTTTATCACATTTAAATTAAAGTCAAAGCTATGTAAAAACCGAAATAGGAAGCATGAGAGTAAGATCATTTCAAAAAAGCATTTGGTTGGTGGAGACGTGGAATTCAGTTGAAGAGGAACTTGTAGACGACATAGACGACGATTCCCATGGAGACCGGAATCAAGAAATTAGTCCATGTTGGAGATGTCATGATATCAGTGAAATCCTTGAAAAACGACGACGACGATTTCTTTTGAGTGGAAGTTGTCTTTGGAGTAGTGGTAGTGGTCGCAGCTTCAGATTCTGGAAGTTGTCCGATGAGATATTCTTTGGTCATTTCGATGGCATCCTTCGAATGTCCGACATCAAGAAATCCAACTGTTGCGTCTTTTCCAGCCAATTGAGAGATGACTTCTTCTCCTCCCGGATGCTCGTTCAGGAATTTGGTCACATCGTAAACCTGGAAATGTTCTTTTACTTCTGGCGTTCCTTGCCGGTGTTCTTCACTAACCTTTCCTGAAATAACGATCCAACACGACTTTTCGATACCTTCATAGTTGTGCTTGTCGACCTCTTCGAGAGAAATAACACGGAGATCCGGCATGCTTGATGAACCCTAAATTTCCGGTATTCAGTGGAAGATTACTGAAAAAAAATAACATAGGAACGGTCAGCAACCGAAAAACACAGAAAAATATTCGAGCTCTCTAGGAAAACCTTCATTTAAATATAAATATGTACTTAAAATACCCCTAATTAACATAATCTCGCGAAGAAGTCACAGTTTTGCATAAAATCGGGATGAAAGGACCTATAAATAAGGAAGGCAACATGAAAAAGAAAGAAAAAACTAAAAACATTTTTTAATAATAAATCTATTTCCGCCGGTGATCAGCTCCAACTGCTTCCGATATATGTGTATATCCGTCTCGTTTCAATAGTTCTGCCAGTTCACGTTTGATTTTTCCAATTACTGGAAATCCTTCGTAGACAAATGCAGAATATAATTGAACGAGACTGGCTCCGGCGCTGAAAACAAAAGATGAATAATAATAGAGAATTTTCATTCATACCGAATCTTCTCATACGCATCTTCGCCGCTGAATACTCCACCACATCCGATAATTGGAATCTGACCATTGGTAAGTTTGTACATTTTCCTGACACATTCCGTACTGATCTCTCTAACCGGTGCTCCACTCAATCCTCCAGTTTCAGCTTTATTCTCAGATCTCAAGTAGTCCGGTCGTGCAATCGTAGTGTTTGACACAATGATTCCATCGACTCCGTACTTTTTATTCGTTACCACTTGAGCAATATCTTTCATTTCCGACTCAATAAGATCCGGGGCAATTTTCAGAAATACTTGTGGCCTCTTCTCCAGTTTATGCATATCCAGAGCATCTCTGACATATGCTAACAGCTTCTCGAGGTCACCCTTCTTCTGCATGCTTCGGAGTCCTGGAGTATTCGGAGATGAGACATTGAGAACAAGATAGTCGCAGTGAGGAGCAAAATAGTTCACTCCAATTTCGTAATCTAACCTGAAAAACTTATCAATTTTCAGTCGTTAACATGGTGACTCATGCTCTACAACATGACTAATTCTCATTAAAAACTTAAAAACTTAGTGATGTGATCTAACTATAAGAAAAAAGAGAAATCATTGAAATTTACTCACTTTGCATCTTCTGTCAACTTATTCTTTCCCAAATTCACTCCGAAATATGCGTATTCTTCTGGAACCCATGAATCTCTTGCACTTCGAACTCTTTGATGTACTCTTCCAACTCCGTCACTATTGAACCCATACCGATTGATTACTCCTTCGTCTTCCAGTAATCGAAACACTCTTGGTCGATTATTTCCAGGTTGAGGTATCGGAGTAACTGATCCTATTTCGATCAGACCGAATCCTGAATTCTTAGCGAGCTGTGTGATTGCTTGTCCATCTTTATCAAATCCAGCAGCTAGACCAATGGGGTTCTTGAACTCTCTTCCGAATAATTCACACTTCAGTTCTGGATACTCCTTTCGGTTCCATCCAAAACGTGGAAGAAGTCCCCATGAAGCGGCTCGAACCGCCCATTTATGTGATTCTTCTCCATCGACGAATTTATGAACCATTGGCATTACAGCCTTCTTATAGAATGTTTCTGATCCATATAATAGTTCTAGTGCAGAGTATCCAGCGATTCCTGTGGCGAGAACGATTACTGTTGATCTGCTGATGGCGCCAGGTGGCAATTTTGAGTAGATGTATTTAGGATCGGCATTTTGATTCATTTTGAATCAGAGGCTGATTTATTGAGGCCAGCAACAAACGTTTCTAGCTGAAAATATACAATAGTTATGTGGAAAATTAAGTGGCGGTCTTACCTGCTCAGGAGTGAAGTCAAGAACCTGCGTTTCTCCGTCTTCGTAATGAAGAACAAGTTGGAAGAACGGTTGAAAGAGATTAGGAGACGAGTCACAGGTAGCGGACGCCTGAAAAACCAACAATAGTTTTCAACACAGAAAAGGTGGAAAGTTGTCCCATACTTTTAGCTTTAAAAAATTTTGAAGGACACAAAAAATCTAAAAACAGGGAGTGATGTTTTTTGCCTACATTCTATCAGTGGTTTTAGGCCAATAAATTCATGTGAAACATCAATGTGTTTGCAGCATGCTATCTGTCTAACGCGGCGGCGATAGCGAAGATTTGATCGGCAGAGAGAAAAATGATAAACTGGAGGGGAACAAAGTAAAAAGGTATCAGGTCACAGATCACAGACTTTATTAAAAGGTGTCAGGTCACAGATCACTGACTTTTTTGGGGGAGAAAAAGAAACATACTCTGATGCTGTAGTCGTATGATTTGAGTTTCTTTTTTACTGTTTGCTGTCCAGCCACTGATGACATACAATCTGAAAATAGACATCAAATTATGAAAAACTGGAGAGTACGAGAACAATTCTGAGAGAAGAAACGAATAATTATTAAAATAATAAATGGCTCGCAGCGGTTTCCAACTGACAAGTTTTAAGAAAAAAAATAACAATTTTCTTGTTGTTTCTGAACTTGTCAAGGGATTACTTTAGCAGAGTCATCAAATTCTTACTGATTTAGCTAAAAAAGTGACTGTTCATCAATATTTCTTCAGCGAAACTTGTAAAAAATACACGAAGAAAGCGAAAAAGAGCAATAAATTATTATTTTTAGACTTTTGGTTTGCTCTTTTTCACTTTTTGACGTTCTTTCTTCCACGGCCACCGATAGAATTTTCTCTTCCATCACAGGTTTGAACAGTTTTGGCGCACCAATTTTGGCTGAAATTCTTTTTTTTCGATAAAAATGAGTCTTTTAAAGAATGAATACATCGAAATGTATACGTGTTTCGCTTTTGTGTGTCTATACTTTTTAAAAACTTTCTTGCCACTGTTGAAACTACGAAAAGCTTTCATGAAACTTTAAAATGTTGTAATAAATTAATTTTCAGGCAAAAATGTCAGAAGACGCCGAAAAATTCAAAAGATATTGTCATCAATTAGAAAAATATGGACAAACGGAAAGTGTTCATTCTCCAGTGATGGCCTTGTTGCGTAGAAAGTAAGCTGGATTTTTCACGAACTACTGCTCATTTTTCACATTTTCAGAGCTCGAAAACAGCTTCTATCACTTATGAAACAAGATATCGATTGTTCAAGTAGCATCAACAAGTTATGGATCGTTGGATACTATCATCCGTTTCAGTTTTTCACCAGGGTAAGTTATATAACACCATAAACATTAAAACTCACTGTTTACTTCCAGGAAGATAATAACTCGATGGAAACCGTCACTCTGCTCACAATGTTTTGTGGAGAACTTCAAGAAATGCTCTTTTCCACAACGAAAAACGAGTATTCAGCACTTTGGAATCTCTTCATTGCTGATCTTCATCGATACATGCCAGATGAAGAGATTCAGAAGCTTCTGACGGCTGGTTACTATTCGAGAGCTATCGAGTTGGATCCAAGACATGGAAGAGCTTTTCATATGTTGTCTGTAACTCTGAAAGGCGCAGATTATGCTACAAAACTGAAATTGATGGTTTTGAGTCAGCTGGCTGAGATTCCGCACAAAAAGAGCTCGGATTTGAATGATTTTCTTGGCAAGGCTGATGGAGATAAGTTTCTCGTGGAGTTCTGTAATTGGGCGTTGAACGAGAACCCGAAACGTGTGGATCATCAACTCGCTGGGCTCAAATTGATAAATCAATTCAAAACGGAAGTTGAAAGTGAAAAAGATTGGCCGATGATACTGGGAGTATGCCGATTAGTCGCCAAGTTGGCTTATAAAAAGTTTGAATGTGAGTTCCACAATCAATTGAATTTCAACAACCATTAAATACTTTTCAGACAATCAATTCCTTGACTGCTTCGACGTTATTTCATCGTTTTATTTGGAGTATTATTCAAAGTCTGAAACCACAAAATCTCTGCTTTCTGAAGTGATTTCATGGATTAGCGATGTTGGAGAAGTGTTTGGAAGTGAGAATCCGGTGAAGAAAGAATCATATTTTCTTTCTTTGTCTGTTTTCGCAAAAGCAGTGAGTTAAATCGTGGATGAAAGCTTGCTAACTGTTTATCTTTAGAAGTGGAATGAACTCAACGATTTGGTTATGGATCATATCAACTCCTTGTTCGCTTCAGAACATCTTTTGGAAGATGCTTCTACTCCAATTCCACTGATAAATAATTCTGAGCCATCTATCCAGATATTGAGTCAACTTGTTCATAATCTCCTTCGAATCAGTCACCCAACAATGGAACTTCTGAATCAAGATGGCCAACCCCTCCTCCGTCGAATCAATCAAACCGAATCGAAACGTATGGATATTCCAATAGAGGCGCTCGCTGAGAAAATCAGTGATTTGTCGAATCGTGAGGATTGGCGACCTGTTTATGTGCTCATGGATACTGACGCAATACTCAACAAATCTAGAGTTGCTCGCAAGATTTGGGATATTGATGATTTCATTTGCATTCTTCCGTCGAGTGTTCTCGATGAGTTGGATAATCAAAAAACGAGAAATAAGGCGGTCCGACCAGTCATTCGATCTCTGATGGAACTACAAGCCGAAGGAAGAATCATATTGAAAAAGTGTACCGACGAGCGTCATTGTGCTGAACAACTGGTGCAGAGTGCGAAAGGATCTTCAGAAGATCACAAGAACATTGTCGCATTTCTCTGCAAGAAACCAGAAGAAGAAGAACCGATGGAGGGAGTCACTTTCTATGAAATCAAGCAATTCTACACGAAATACTTGGAGTAAATTATCTTCTGATGGTTCATGGGATATTGTCACTCGTTTTTGGCTGGAATTCCGCAAAGAAAACGATTGAATTTCATTTGAAAATAAAATAAATAATAAATTTTCATTACATTCCGTGTCTACACTTGTATTTTCAGAAATTCAGTTGGAGCGAATGAATTTCGTTAGCAAAAGGTGACCTCAATAGAAGATCAATTCCAAAACCCAAATCGAGAATTTTCCTCTTCCCTCTCTCTCCTTTTCACTCTTACTCAGAAGTAGTCAACTTCCAGAAGCCAAAATCCAAAACCACTCGAGTCGTTGAGAATGAAAAAAGAGAGGAAAGTTGCAATCCAATTCAATTATATTTATACACATATTTACAACCGCCTACTTCTTTCTTTCGCCCTGAAGTTTGTTTTCCGGGTACACCCAGTTTAGGATCAGTCTACCGGCTATTTGGCTGTTAGACACTATAGTTACCTCCCTATAGACCTCTATAATTTTGCTATTCGTTTTTATTTTTCACAGATTTTTTTTGGTTGTGACGGGGGAGCAGATAATCTTTGGTGTAGGGGGATGCGGTGTGAAGTGAATGACTGACTGTCGTTTGTTTTGTCGTCTAGAACTTTTGAAATGTTTAATTCTAAATAGATCTGCGCGTTTGCAGTTGATAATGTTTTGTAAGAACCCTCGATGGATTACTGTAGTTTTTGGAATGGATGTCTCAATTACACTCTATAAATAAACACTCTTCTCCGTATAGCTACAGTAACCCAAGACGATTTCCAGCATGACTTTTCCGCCTAAGCAAACAACTCTGAAAAAAGAAGATTTAAAGAAGATCATATAAAAACTTCTCAACCTTAATATCATCATATCTCGTGATATTTGTAGTCTGAACTTCCTTCTTTTTCCTTTTTGCAACTATTTCTGAACGACCAAAAATTGTCAATTCCTTGTGACCCAAACTCTTCCAACCATGGCATAATGGTCTTCACTTTTTTTTTGTGTTCTGAAAGTTATCAAAGCATCTCATTTCATTTTAATATTGTTATGCTTGTTTTTTGAAAATCGAGTTTTGCCCCCTTTTCTTGACCATCAGAAGTCTGATTCAATCATATGGAAATGCCTAGTTTTTAAAGGTTTTCAGTGAAAACTGGTGAATTCTGACAGTGTGTCACCGCTTCCTAAAATGTTCTATGAAATTTAGTAGTTATGGATTATGTAGGAAAAATCTAGAGCTTTTTTTGCTTCAGACAACTTTTTTAGGAACATTCGCTGGGTTACTGTAGCTGCTTCTTTCACACAAGAACTTGATGTTTCTGAGCATTACAGTAACCCAGAACGTTGTATATCGCTAAAATGGAGACCCAGACCTTTTCTATATCATTTCTAAACTTCAGATCAATGAAATCACTTGTGATACCAAAATACTATGCCTAATTTCATCAATTTTAGCAGAGCCTCACGTCACATGTTCCCCCCTGATCATAGAATATAGCTGGCTCCAACCAACGATCCAGATCCATGTCAATTTGTGTTTCTATTTATTCGTTTTTTGGAGTCTGTAATATAACAAACTTCCTGAATATTCAATTATCGGGGCCTCTCCCCGTGCGTTTTACGTGCATTTCTACTGCCTTATTGGCTTCTGAAATCAAAAAACAAACAACGTTTCAGCAGTCCTCGGAGACTCAATTTCTCAATAATTTGTGAAGAGAAAAAACAATGAATCATACACTTAGAAGAGAAATGTTTGATTTTATAATTGTTTTCGTCTGCACTCAATTATTCATTTTCATTCAATTAGCTTCTTATTCACAGAGAATGTCGAAGATCTCGAGAGGAATTGTCTGAAATTGTGACTTCTAGTAGACTTTCAAAACATTTTATGATGTTTGTGTTCCCAGAACTTCCTTGATTTTTACAGGAATTCTTGATTCCAATGAACTAGTTTTCTTGAAAAATCAATTGCAGTAATCAGTCATTCAACTGAATTGAGGGCAAATAGTCTAGACGGTTTATAAACAGATATTGCGTTTAAAAAATTTCAAAGTATTGATGCTTTCTAGAATTGTCAAGTAGAAAATTGTTTATAAAGTCTTTGAGAATAGCAGTTGACATTGTTGATTTTTTCCGAATTTTTCTTTCAGAGCTCTTTTCTTTTTGAGATTGTTTCCGGATATTAAGAATCGGAATCTCTTTTCAGATTCCTCTGTTTCAGACCACCAACACTTTTATATACGAGTTCTCAAACTGAGCCCTTTTCATTTAAAATATGTAGCTATTATCAAAACGTTTTTAGGGGTAGGGGTCATCATACGATTCAAACTTTAATTACCTGTTTCAAAAACAATTTCATTCGGAACAACTTCTGATTTTTCTGAGACGCGGAAACACTTTGCTCTCTCTTTTGTCTCCCTTTATTTATTTTTGTAGTTACATTTCTACCTTTGAATTTTTAAGTAATCGGGAAAGTTTGAAAATTCTTGAAATAAAAACTTGCAGTAACCCAATGAGGAACTTTACAAAAAGACAGTCAACTACAGAATCTAATTCAATGCTCTAAACTATCGAGATTATCAAAAAAGGAAAAAAAAGTCGTTTTTTCTGAAAATTGAGGTGTCTGTTCGTTTTTCAAATAAATTCTCATTTTCCGTTGGGTACCTCTGATTCTCAGGTCTGAATTTTTTCCTTTATCTCCAACTATTTCCAGAACAATGGAAACATCTACATCCACCACCTCCACCTCATCATCACCCCTCCCATCAACATCTTCAACCCCTCTAGATTTCTACAATTCTCTCTCTCCAGAAAACTATTCTCTATTTGATCTTACTGTAACTCCAATGTCATATCGAGACAGAATTACTGTAGAATTAAGTTTAAATGCAACTTCATGGCTTTTAAGCACTTTTCTAGTCATATTTGTGAGATTGAAAAGAGCGATTTGGATGTCTTTGAAGGTATCTATTGATAATTTATTTGTTTTTCCATTGAACTTTCACTTTCAGAGCACAATAGTATTCGTAACAGTTGGCTCATTCCTTCTGAATATTCCTCTGATATTATTCCAATCCTGGATGGTTTTCAACCTACATGCAGGTCATCAGCCTGTTTATTCCATATTTGTTTGTTCTTTTCTCAAAAATTTCTGTAGTTCGACGACTTCTGCATATCAAGTTTTACCGTTTGTGAGTTCTTGAAAGTTACATAAATTTGAGAAGGTGGAATGAGTCATGGGGGGTTCCATATTTTTCTAGTTCTTCATTTTCGCAACTGACAATTTTTAGGACGTTTTCCAGGGTTACTGTAGAACCCCAAATGCGGTGTACTTCTTCCAGATAAGAGATTTGAAAGCTATATTCCAAGAGCTCTAGTAATCCAGGTCACATAAAAAGTTGTCAATTACTAAAATACATATCTAGGTTTGAAATACGACATATCAAAAGTTCAAATCAAAAAGACTGATCCTAAGGCCACCTCTCACAGTTAACAATTCTTTCTTATTTTCCAGGCTGTTTCCCTATACCGATACCGTACTGTTGTGTTGAAAGGTCATCCATCTCCATGGTTTGTTATAAACGTTCACACTATAGTTACAATTATTTTTGTAAGTTTCTGCCTCTTAGACTCCGCCTATTCTTGCAAATTCGATTTGCAGAAAAGAGAGAATTGTAAAAATGGGCGGAGCCTCACTCCTCCACTTGTCACAATATGATTGATTTTCCAGATTATTTACGCATTTCTCAACTATCCATTCGGTGAAAACAATAAGAATGATGTTTGTTACACACTACGATTTAGTAATGGAATGGAACTTGTTAGGGTGAGTCTGGCGCGCCTTCGACGCATATCACTCCAGCTTTTTTTTAACAGATTTTCTCTACATTGTTGTTCAATTTTGCTGCAATTATTGTGAATTGTGTGATTCTTCGATTTGTGAAACACTTTGAACGTGAGAGCAAAAGTGATTTTGATATTTTGAAGTGAATAATGTTTGTTCTGTTTTCAGATGTCCAATCGAAACGAGTCCAGTTAACTCAAAGTTTGCTGATCCAATCTATAATCCCAGTTCTTGTTTCTCTACCGCTATTGCTCTTATCTTTTGAATTTTATTTTGGTAAGTTTTCTAGTTCCCCTGTTTTTGAATCTTTTTCGATGTTTAGGTGTCCCGATGCCTAGCTCATTTGGCACCACTTGGTACGCTTTGACATTTCTGGGCCCATTTCTTATGCCTTTGTCATCAATCCTTGGTATCAAGAGTACCAGAACAGAACTAATCGATACTTTGCTATGCGGATGCTTCCCGAGACCAACAGTAGGAAGCAGCCAGATGAAATCAGCTGTCACAGTGATCATTCCCTCGAAACATGAACGAAGTACATTCACAATTCGTGACGATGATTAGGCATTCATGAAGAGAATTAAAACTATGCGAGAAAAAGGTACGAAAAATAAATAAATGATTCGAAAAATAAATACAATCACCATTTTTACACATAAATTCAATAAAGGAGATTTGATGGGAGAATGGATGGAAGTAGATAGATAATCGGGATTTTCTTGAAAGAGAATTTAAGAAAAGAAGACGGGTTCAAAGAGTTGGACTGCGAACAGCTGGCTTTACAATTAGCTTTCCATTGTGATCACAACTCAGACTGAATGGAGCCAACGCATCACGACATCGGCGGGCAACACTGAAAATTTTGTGAGTTAGTGTTAAATTAGGTGAACAAGCTTCCTTACATCGTTGGCGCCACGATTCTCCTGTGTACACCGAGTAATCCGAATAGCAGAAAACCGACACATACGCATAATGTGAAATCGAGATGAGTAGTGAATAGAAAGTGGGATATTGACGTTTCGAATTGCTCAATACTCTGAAAAATAAACGTAAAACCCGCGAGATAACCGAAAAAACCAACTACTTCTCTTGTCACATATTTCGATCCGATCAAACCAATTATTACCGCGAAGACGACAATTGTAACTGAAACTGAGAACTGATGTAATAATAAATCATAACCGCATGGAAACTTACTTCTCCATCGTGTACATGATGGTCCCATATATGTGATCACTTCTGTCAATCGTCGTTCGAAGAATCTCAGATCTGGAGTCATTACTAACAAGAGATTATGCCACAAAGTTTACAATTGATTCGCATCAATTGCAAAACAAAAATACGTTTTCGACTCTATAAACTTTTTTCCTGAAGTCAGTCAAATCGGAACTCGAAGCAACGCTATTTAAAAAGAAAATCCTAATTCTTATAGTTGAACTTCTCAGGGTCGAAATATAACTCTATTTATATTTTCAGCAGATATCTCGCTGATATTCTTACCTTCGCAAGCCGCTGATGGATCCTCGGGCAATTTTCTCGCCGCCATTTCTGGGGCTTTTGATTGTGTATGTAGAGTAGATAACAAAGATCACAGATTATTAAAACAACGTGGTTATAACTTGGTTTCCCTTCAAAATTCTCTGAAAATGTTAGAATGAATCCATGATGTTTCATGGGGAAGAAGTGTTAGAAATATAAGAATAGGCAATGAAACCGAAGCCGATTTTGAGAACGTAAAAGTCAACCAACAAAATATCTTCATTCCAGGGTAAAAGTGCAAGTTTTTTAAAAGAAACTGTGTGAATCATTAACAATTTAAAAATAGAAACAGAGAGAAAAAGGCTTTAACAATAATTGGAAATAACAACAAAAACAGACAAAAGTTATCACTGGAGACAGGAAGTTTACTTCTGATGCTTGACCTTTCGTCTCTTCTCCAATTTCTTTCTCCACATATTCGACTTTTGAGCTCCTGGTTTGGCGAAATCAACAACGCTCTGAAATCATACAGTTTATTGTTAGATTCTATGAACTATATGCTACCTTATCCTTCTTCTCCGAAGCAGCTTGAACAATGGTCTTTCCAGCAATTTTAGCCTTATTCGCTTTCTTTCCTCCTCTCTTTCCACGAGTTCTCACACTGGCGATATCGTCCTTCTTCTTCTTCTTGTCTGCAGCATCACTGGCAGTTTGCTCCTCGACTACAACCTCTTCACTATCTGATAAATCTTCTGCCAAATCACTGATTCCAGAAAGATCAGTGAGACCAGAACACGTGGATCCGATCTCTGTCAACTCCTCCTGATCCTCATCGTCGATTTCTTCGTCATCTTTATCGTCGTCTGGACCCCCATTCTGAAATAGATTTCATTATGAAATTCTCCTTGTAACAATCAAATATATTTTACTCACTCTAGCAACATCATCTAATTCAAGTTGTGCATCTGGTGGAAGTTGTTCATCATCGTCAGCACACATCTGATTGATTGGAGCTTGTTCGAAGTCCTTTTTCGCCCTCTCCTCACATCCAGGTGGTGGTACGAAATATGGAAGCTTTCCTCTTTGGAACTCATTTAACACTACTTTAGCAATAGCAACAATATCTGGATCTCCTCCTTTCAGAAGACGTCCTTGTTTGATTGCGATCTTTGTTAGGAAATCATCAACACCCGAAAACTCTGGGATACCGTATTGACGGCGGAGATGTTCTGGCTTACAACGATCGAGGACTCCTTGAATGTGATTTTCTGGATCTTTCACGTTTTCGACACGAACGACTCCTTTAAGAATAATTTGAGTTTCAGTATCTCCTTGTGGATAGACGACTCCAGGAGAATCGATCAAATAGATTCTACGCATCAACATCACATATTGCCAAACTTTCGTTTCTCCAGCAATGGGGGCAGTCTTACATACTTTCTTCTTACGAAGGGTATTTACGAGAGACGACTTTCCGACATTTGGATATCCGATGAAACCGACACTGATTTGAGGACGGTCTGGGTGGAGTTTTGCGAATTGACGGAGAAGATTGATTACAGCTCCCTTTCCGAAAGAGTTGTTGATGGAGGCATGGAATGCGATGGTTGGCATTTCCTTCGAGAGCTCTCCAATCCATTTTCTCTGACAATTCAAAGGTTGTTTTATTATTATCCAAATGATTCAGAAACTTACCGTAACCCAAGTTGGCACCAAATCGACCTTATTGATAACTGTCACAAGATGTTTGTGTGGCTTCTCCTTTCTCAAGAACTCCTCAACGTGACGACAACGAGTTCCCTGAAAGAATTATTCATAATAGTCTAAGTTGTAAATATTGTTTATATTTCCCTATGTTTCCAAACCACAATTCGAAAATTGCAACATTTTCAGGTGGTAGCACAACACACTCTGATAAGAAGGCTGTAAACTTTTATTACCTTCGGTTTTCTAGAACCACGACGCAACGCGATACTAAAAGGAATCCTTCGTTTTGTAAAGGAGCTTCCGAATTCATCAGTACAAAAAGGTTTGTGCGCACTCTTCTTATTCGTTGTTCTCGTTTCGTTTTTTATGTCTGTCTAGGGAAGGAAAGCAGCAAAAAATAAAAATACAAGAGTGAAGTAGTTGGAGAAGAACAAGCGGAAAAACTAAAGAAAACTGCGAACGACTGAACGCTATGCGTTTTTTCTCTCTTGTGAATTCTGTCGCAGTTGGTTTGGTGAAAATAAAAGTATGCTTTCCGTTTTTGTTTTTTAGAACACATTCATATTTTTTCCCATTGTGAGAATGTAGTTATGTTTGTCTGTTTGTCCAGCAGCCTACTGATGGCCGCATGATACCCTGATGTTTCCATAATGTACTAGGTTAGAATACTGTAGCTGATCATGAATACGAACCAGACCGATAGTGTTGTGTCTATTTCAATTTTCGTTGTGACTCACCATAGGATCTCTTGCATCGACGACTTGAACGACAACATCCGAAGAGTCGATAACTTTGTACAGTTCTCCCCAGACTCTGTTACTCTGTCCGGCACGGAAAAGTGGATTCTGATTTTCCGGACGGTCTCCGAGCTCCTTTTCTCTGCTCAAATCCAATTCTGGTTTGTATTTGACTTCTCTGTCTTCTGCACTTTTCGTCATATCCTACAAGTTTATTAACTGAGTACAGATATCATACTTTGAAAAGAGTTGTTATTTAAACTCGACTTTACCCTTTTCCCTTATTTCCCACACAAAACCTACCTCCAAAGAAGCGTCGTTCAATTTGGCCTTCTTTCTCAACGCCTTCTTTCCAAAAGTGTACTCAAAGCTCTCAGTTTCCGTCACATGCACTCGTTGTGTCTGCAAAATACTACGTAATTTTTGATGGATGACTACGTTTTCTTCAAACCTTAGCTTTCTCTTGAAGTAGACTAATCGGCAATTTCGTTTGCTTCATGACAACTTGAAACGGATCGCTCAACACTTTTCCTAGATTCGCTTGGAATTTTTGGAGTTGTTCTTGTCCGATAATTCTTGTGTTACCGAACCATTTTCTGTTTGGTTCGATTCTAGCCTGAGTTCCTGACGACAGTTTCTCCTGGAATGGAGCGGCTTTCACGATTTTTCCTTTCGAGTCTCTGTAAAAAAATTTGTGGTAATGAACAACTTTTCGCAAACAATTGAACTAACCTGATCGGTTTGAAACTTTTATACATACGAAGACGGTTGATGGTAGCCTTCGAACGCTGACTTTTGTCTCCCGAATCAGCCTTACGATCTGAAAATTTTAAATACAGTGTTTTTCGTTCGATTGAGTTCATAAATACCTGGATTCATTGAATGGTTCGAACCACGGAACGTATGACGATTTTTAACCGGTCCATAATCCGGTTTTTGCTTCAGCTTTCTGCTGACCTTTCCCTCCTTTCTGGTTTTAACCATTTTTGGAAGTGTTTTACCCTGAAAACAAAAAATAAGATAGTAAAGAGAGATACTGTCAGAGAACAACAAAAAGAAACATTTCCAAAAAGAAGGGAAGAAGAGGAACAAAATGAAACGCAAACAAATCGGGACAAAACCATGATTTTTTATGAGATACGAAGAACGAAAAAACCGAGCACTGGTAGAGAGAAAACGAGAAAGAAAGGAGAAGAAGAACGACGAAACCACCATTACCAAACATCTCTATTTTTCTTTTATTCTTCTCCCATCTGGACAAGACATGTATCAATTTCAGAAATTTTAAATTGATTTTTTGAATTTTTGATTTCTTTTGATTCTGGTTACACAAAAAATTTAGAATACTACTTTTACTTATCAACGATTTTCCATTCCCAAAACCTGTTTTTAAGTATGCGGGTAATAAGTTTTTCGTTTTCTGGATTGTATGAGATAAACTCCTGAAAAACCAAAATTCGACAAAGACCTACATAGTCGAGGAGCGAAAACAAGAAAGTCTAACTCCCATTCTCATTACAAAAGAAAAGAGCCACTAGAGCCCCCATAACACATTTCTGATGGCAGTATAGGTCAGCCAGCAAACCACCACTAAAATGTTTCTTGTTGTTGGGCCGGACCCTCCCCCTATTCCGTTAGAAGCTGTGCTAGCGTCGCCAGAGTCTATATATTTTGTTTTCCGTCGCCTCCTGACGGACGTCTTCTTTTTCTTTTCTCTTCGTCCCAAAATATGTCACATTTCGCCTCTCATTGGCGCTCCCGGCTCCCGGAGCTTCTCTCACGTTCTTTCTTGCGCAGCGGCGTCAAAAACTATGTGTTGTACTTAGTTGGTTTTCTCTCTCCGCTGACTCCCTTCAATTTCCTTGTTCGCCCCGAGAAGCCAACGAGTCTATGAGTCAAGTCTTATGCAAATATTTGGATAAGGTGGTCGAAATCGTGAAATCAATATTTCGGACATCGCGAAAAATTAGTCTATTCGTTGCTTAACTATCTCACTTCTCTATGCTGTGCTTCCGCTCTCTCACGACGAGATCTACTAACCACCATTACTCAAAAAGAAACAATTAGCATTCAATATTCATAGAAGCAGAAAAAAGAAGAGATGCAAGAGTGATTGTTCTATGTATAACAAGAAAAACTACTTTTTTATGGAAACATTTTTGATCATCTCTTTCGTTTTTTAAAACTCAATATTGTCTATTTTATCACGCCCTACGTATTCGTCATCGCTACGACACAATTGAAACTTTACGATAGGAATCCTGTTCAAAACTATAGTTTTTCATTACTAGTTTCTTTCAGTTTAGAATATTTTTTGAGATAGAGAACGAGTTAGAGCATGCGCTTCAGTGGGGTACTATCTAGTTTTGCAATCTGGACGTGATGCTCCAAAACATGACTCGTTAAAAAAGATTAAAAAAATTTTCAAGTGATCCTAACATTGAGAATCGACTTCAGTCTTTTCGTGTGCAGCTTTCGTGAATTCCCCTTTTTTAAATAGAAGTAAAGAAAAAATAAATTGAATTAAATAATTATTTTTTATAAAACTGGCTTAAAAGCTCTACCTAGTCGGTCGGTTCATGGAAACTCGTTTTTTTTTTCGAGTTAAAATGGAGAAATTAAGCTGTGAGTGAGACTAAAAATGAAACAGCCAATATATAACAGAAATAATTGAAGAACTATAAAATTAGTTATTTTTAAATTATTTCGCAACTTGTCCATCTGATTTCGAGCTAGTAGGAGTCACAGCTGAACGGAGCTATGATTTTCAACTCTACTTTTCATTGTTTCCTCAAGATCTCAGTAATTTTTCTAACCGAACTATGAAGATATTTTTAGACGGAGAATTACGGATCGATAATCTTCGAAGTTTTGTTAGTAGTGTAAAATAAACAAATGCTGAATTTTCGGGAACAAAAATATAAAGAAATCTGCATAACATTTCGCAGAAAAAACTTGAAAACGTAAATCATCTGATTAACAAAAAAAATTCGACACGAGAAAGTCGCCAGCTCGCAACTTTCGCGTCTACCGCCTTCTGGCGTCATTCTCGTGAAAAGTGGGCGGAGTCATCGGACAAGAAAACTTCCACTTGTCTCCAGATTCCCTCTGTTTCTGATTCCTGCCTGCTCGATTACTGTGATAAGAAGCTCGTAAAAAAGGAAATTTGAAATTTGATAAGAAAATTCCACGCCGTTTTCATGGTAAGTTTAAATTTTTTTCTGCTAATTCAAATAATTTTGTTCTCTGTAAAAACTTTTTTGTGTCTAGTGTCTGTCACCTGATGAGTCATCACTCTAATTTGTGCATGTCTCGTGTGGAAATATAGTACCATTTCTCTTTTTTAGTACTGTTTGTTCAGAAAATCAACCGAAACGTTTCTTTTTTTTCATTTCTCTCTCTCGAAAATATTGATTTTTGAAGCTACGATTTTTGAGAGAAGCTGAGAAAAACAGACAGATCATAGAATTTCAAAAAACTTTATCACATATGAAAGATTAAAGTTTTCAACTAAAATCGCTGATATTTTATAGAAATGATAACACCTTTTCTTATCACCGTTTCCTTCTCCGCCTCCTTAACTATATCATTCTGCCCTCTTTCTGATTTTTTTTCTAAATTTCTAAAGGTTAGAAAACTTAAATTTTCTGGAGAATCTGTAAGAAAAACCACGTCATGTGACGATACCATCTGCCCAAAAAAGGAATAAAACTGGTTTTTCCTCTCAAAATAGAGGAGAACACTATCGACAGATTCATCGGAAGCCCACTCGGACTTTTTTTGCAAGATTTAGATTGGTCCGAATCAAAACTTTCGGTCCAAACCGGTTTAGCTCGTATTAAGTTAAATAAATTAGCAGCATTTAGTTGAACCGTACCGAATCTTGGTAACTTCTCTTTAGATTTTCTTCCGGAAGTTCCGAAATTTCCTCGAAGTTTGTGCCTAATTTCTGACTTTTAAGTTCTTCTTTCTCTTTTTTTAAATTTTTAATAAATATTTGACAACAAGAATTGAAATATTTTACACGTTTCCTCCCTGTCCTCCTCCTCTCACTCATAGTCAGTCGCTCTCTTGTTCTATTTCTCTCAAAATCCAGTGTGTAAAAATCATCAACAGAGAGAAGAAGAAAACGCAATTGTTCTTTTTTGTTTTGTTTAAAATATGCCGCATATATTTAATTATTTGTGAGAGAGAAATATAAACAGGTGAAAGTGAGCTGAAGTCTCGAGAGTCAAGTCACCCGGGGAATGCTTTTCTATTTACCACTTCATTAGGAAAATTACCTTGCGAAATCTGTTTTTAGCAATAAATAGTATAAAAATAAAGGCTTTTCTTTTTAAATATTGTGCTAATTATTTTACATTTGATCACCTTAAAATTGAAAAAAAATGCTCCAAATTTTGAGTTTTTTTTGAGAAGTTCCTTTTGTGAAAAAAATCAGTTTTCTTAAATGTTAAATTGGGAAGATTCATGACTTCTGATGGTTCCCGAAAAAGTAAACATATCAGATGTTTCCTCATTGCCAGCTCTCTACCGTTATTGTATCCAAACACCCACTCCAAACCCGACACTCTGATTGTCAAAACAGAAAAATCTTGCGCAATAAATGAATCCGTAGCAATAAATAATGTTTCCTCATTGAAAAACACATTTTTTGCTCACTCGAAGAACTCAAAAAATTTCATAATCCTCGCATCCTCATAGTAGTTTGTTCATCTCCATCCCTCTTCCTCTCTCGTTTTTCTCGTTTTCTCACCTCAAATGTTTCCCCAATCCATAATTAGCATAAGAGGTGACCAAGGACATCTCGGCCAAGTGAGGGAGTGCCCATCTTTCGATTCTATCGGTCGAATGTATGTATTCATAGTGATAAAGATCCTTGTCTCGTTAAAATAGTCTCTAGTCGGGGCCTAATTTTTAGCGTTTGAGTTCCTTTTCTGAGTTATCATCTCGTCTTTTTTTCAGCTCATATATACATTCAAACAAACAATCTAGTAAGTTATGAAGTTTTGAAATAAGACTTTTCGGTGAACTGAAAACCTTTCGAATTGAAATCCTTAGACATTCTGAACCATTTTGTACTCCATTCAAGTTCAAGTTGATATCGAAATAATTTGACTTTGTGCCCAAAGAAGTTTTATTCTAAAGCAATCTTCACTAATCCTCCATACAAATACTCAAATAGATTCTAGATTTCAATTGAACTCGCGTAACTACAAAGCTCTTCTCGAAGCATTGCGCATTCTTAATCCCTGCCTAGCAACCAACTACTACTAGTGTCCACCTCGTCTGCTCTACTAATAGAATCACATCTTTTTCATATTCAATATATTTTCAGACTGAAAAGATGCTTGTCGTCGAGTCACAAGGACTCCGTCTCGTTCCTTGGAATGAGGTCGCTAGTTGGCTCGTCTTGGGACTCACATACTTCTTCAAGTTCTTCATCATCGGTCAGTTTCTGTCATTTTGAGTTAAAACGAGTTTCTGAAAGCATTTTTCTTTTACGTTCTAACCGAATCATCAACGGTTCATGAAGTTACAAGAACTTGAAATATCAAATTAAAATATATGATTTTTCTGAACTTTTTTATTTAAAAACAAGTTTATTACAAAATTACTGTTTTTTACTGGAAACTCTATTTCAAAATGTCATAATATTCCAGTGGGAGGAGCGATACCATACGTGTTCCAATATGCTGAAATTCATCACCGTCGGAATGCTTCTGGATTCTCGCTGTTCGTGTGTCTTGCCCTCTGTGTCGCCAACATTCTTCGTATATTGTTCTGGTGAGTTTTTACATCATTTCAATTTTTCTGATATTGGTCAAATCTATTCGTAAAGAGATAGATTAGAGCTTGTATCGTTTAAAATTTAAAGTTTCCTATAATTTAAACAAAAATCTGAATCCATTTATAGATTTCTCTGGAAATTATGCAATTTTTAGTGATTAAGGCTGACAAAAATAAAGTCCTGAACAGCTTAAAGCATTTTTTTTGGACACCAGGATGTACTTATAGCAGTAAATGTTTTTAGAAACCTGAAATCAGCTATTGAGTTCTTCAGTTATCAACCTGTTTTCGTTAAAAAAATTGTGAAAACTTATCTGAAATTATTTTCAGGTTCGGCAAACGGTTCGACAATGCCCTCCTTGCTCAAAGTATCGTGATGCTCGTTTGTATGGTTCTGATGTAAGTTTGGTATTTTATCATCATTTTAGTTTCGAAGAACTTCCAGTTTTTTTTGTTGAAAATTCAAATTTCATGCGAATTTCAGTTTCCAGTTGATACAATACTTTTCTAATGAATTCTCTCCAAAAAATCAACCTAAAACTGTCATTTCATCGAAATTTGAGTTTTTGCCTCCGAAAATCTCTGAATTTCTTCCATATCGGTCCGAAAACACAAAAAGATGTTTCAACCCTTGTAATCTGAAATGCTCTCGCTTTCAGGCTGGAAATCGCTGTCCGAATGAACCGAAAACACACTGCAAAACCACTGCGGAAGTCAATTCTGAGTAAGTTTCATCTCAATAGGTTATCTTTCTTTTTTTGGAATCTCGGAGTGACTTCCACCACTGCCCCAACTATACTCGATCCATCCCAGTCTGTGTGTTAATGTGTCTTTTTTCCTTCGTCGTCCCGCATGCTTCTTTTCTGTCCATTTTGAATAGGAATGGGAATGTGAGACTGATGATGTGACGTCAAAGAAGAGAGAATTCGAACAAAAAAAGAAGAGGAAGAAGAAAAAGATGAAGGATATTTTAGGACATCAGGGCGGTTATTTTTGGATTCAAATTCATAAGAAATAACTCGTTGTGATGTCATTTTGGGTTGTATTATTTAGGTTATTGAGACCTAAGTAGGCGGATTCATTGGTTCTCTCTGGATAGATTGGGGTTTTAGGATACAGAAGCCTTCAGATTTACAAGAATTCTTCGGAGCTCACAGTTTTGACATTGGAGGTCATCGGAGCGCTCGAAATTCATATATTCAACCTTCAAAGACTGCAACTCCCGAAGAATGAGATTTCGACGTTCTTTTGAATCTCTAGAATGTCCAGAAGCAGAGGAGTCGAAACTCCGGAGCATTTTTTGTTCTTCAAACCAATGGAGAAGACTTCGAAAATTCTGGCACATCATTAATCTAAGATGGAATTGTAGCATCCTTTGAATCATCAGAATCCACTGAATACAAACGACAAAGAATCAGAAGACGTCACAGACTTTTTTGATGCATTCAGAGTCATATCACTTGTAAAATTCTTTGCATGGTCTAGAAAATGCATGATTTAAAGTTAGTCCGCATGATAAAATGTAGGAAACGTCGTCTGGATTCTCTCCGGGAACGAATTCTTCAATCGATCAATGGTACAACTTTGCAGTTTTACCCTCAACTTCAATTTTTCCGAAAGTTGATTGGTGTAATGCATAAATTCTTGACTCTTGCTGAGAAACCAAAAATCACATTTCTATAGAGTAGTCCATTGAGAGTTCTCAACAATATGCACACATCCAATCTGACTAATTACGCTGTTTGGTCGGTGTCTCTCTCCCCTAGTTTCAGTCAAACTCCTCTTGTTGCTCTTCTTCTCACATTTCCCACTCTTCTACCAGATCTATAATTCATCTCCGCAGCAACCACCTCTCTAGTTGTATGTGTGTATTGCAAAAATCGTTTTTTTTTCTTCCTCCCTTCACTATTCTCTCTTTTTCTCTCGTTAGTTCAAATTCCGAAGTACGTCTTTGCTCTGTCGAATAATTCATCATGGTAAAAATGAAGGAGAGAAAGAGAAAGCGGTGACGATGAGTCGATTCAAGATTCAAGATTTTATATACACAAAATGGCTTTAAGCCAAAAGAACACACGGGATCAATCGATACAAAGGAAGTGGGAGGGGGATGGATTGGAATAGATAAAATAAATTAATTATAGCATGGGAAGATGAACACGTCCAGAGAGAGAAAGAGAGAGATGGAGATGGAGATATATCGGTGGTGTGATGTTACGAAGCCACTGTCTGCAACTGGAATTGCAAAGATTTTTGAGATAAGAAATGGAGGGGAATGGAAGCCTTACGGCAGGTGGATTTGGGATTTGAAATTTAAAGGGGATTTTTTGAAGATTGGGACTATCATTTGAAAGAAATACTCACTTTATGATCGGGAGTGATCAATCCGACAACATTCGGCTCTGTTTGCCTTCGCTTTGAGCGAACTTTTGTGGTCAGCATTCCATTTTTGTTCGACGACATCTCGAATGATCGATGCCTTGTTTGCATTTCCTGGAAGATACATATAATAGTATTCTTCCATCAATGGATATAACTCACCTTCTCCTTATGCCTATGAACATGTCTTGCAATCCTTTGCAAAATATTGTCGGGTGGAGCTGGCACGAATGGCAAACATCGATTCACGAACTGCCAAATTGGAACGACTAGTCGAAACGCTGATCGTTTGAACTCTTTGACAGTAAATGAGTAGATAATTGGATTCAACATTGAGTTACAGTAGCCCAGCCAACTTGCCACGTCGATAGCTATTGGTGGAATGCAACCCGAACATTTATAATCTGAAAGATGAGCATTGATTGAAGTTTCATCGGAGACCAGGATCTAGAACTCACTTGTTAGGTATAACCCGAAAAATGGGAGCCAGCAAAACAAGAAAGAACACGAAACAACGCCTAACGTCTTCGCAATCCTCTCGTGTGTCCTGAGAACTCGCCGTTGATGCTCAACCATCCCGTTTGTTTTCCCGAAATGTACACGAAGTGTTGTCTGAAACTCCGAGTGTGAAAACTTGGTGAATTATTCAACGATTCGAACCACCAGAGGGACAAGTTTTTTGTTGCAAAAAAGCAAATACCTGCTGACTTAGTGTGTTCGTGAGAAAGTTCATGTTTGAGCCGAGAATCATGAGAAATCCGCGATCCAATGCCTTCTGACGGTTCCTTGCCAGTTTGTAGATTCTCCAATAGAGAGTTAAAGTGACTGAAGCTGGAAGGAAGAAGGCGAAGACGACACTGTGAGCCAAATGTCGAATTTCGTTTCCAACGAAACAGAGAGACTGAAAGTTATTCAGAATTCTCAAATGGAAGTAAGACAAATCTACTCACATCATCATAACATTCCGGTTGCTCCCATCGGACAGTTGTCAGTAGAATTGATGATGAGAATACCCAAATGATAGTCATCACTGTGATAACTTTCGTCTTCGTTACAATACTTTTATAGCGAAGTGGTCTCGTCACTGCGAGATATCTATCCACAGATATTACACATATTGTCACCTGAATCGGCGATGAGTTGAATCAAGGATAGAACATCAAATACTCACCACAGAACACGTGCAAAATGTCACATCAGCCGCAACCCATAATCGACATAAAAACCGTCCGAATATCCATTTTCGATAAATCAAATAAACAGCTCCCATAGGGAGTACAATGACACCGACGAGAAAGTCAGTGAGACCTAGATTCCAAACGAGAAGTGTCGTGTTAGTTCGACCTACTCTGGCTTTGAAGAATAGTACCAGTAGATTACCAAATACTGTGAGAAGAATGATTATAACAGCTGGAATACATAGGAGAACAAGAACAGCTGGTGGCAGTTGCTCTCCGGTTCGTAGCTTTTCTCGAAGAATTATTCGGAGCTGAAATATTTTTATTAGTGATAACTTCGAATTCAGATGATATCCTACCTGTTCTTTGCATAGCTCAGATACCACTTCTGATTCATTGCCCATGCTGATACCAGCAAGTCGTGCGATTTTCGTGTAGTCGACTTCTTCGATGACCCCGCCATCTCCATCGGAGACCAGAAACATGACGGGTGTGACACGTGGCTATGGAGCTGCTACTTCTGAGAAGTTGCGATGTTGAGCAAAACGAGTGAAAAAGCAAAAAAGAGAAGACGAACCGACACAACGATCAGCATAAAACGAGTGCACAAAAAAGGGCGGTAAGGAGGAGCACAGATGGAGAAAAGGAGCACGGGGAGGAAGAAGAGGACAAATAGAATTTTGGCGCGGATGAATGGGAAGATAATCAGAAGAAGTAAGGAGGGTGAAGAAAAAAGTAGGGGCGCGAAGAATAAGAAGAAGCAGAAGGAGGACGGAATGAAATCGCGTGCGCGGGGCCCCCGAAGAGGTGCTGTTTCGTCTTGGATGATCCCGTTTTGGAAACTTTTCCAACTATTCTGGGCTCTCTCTCCCGAAATCTGAGGATACCGCCCACATTATGACGGAGGAGTTTCAGAGAAGGTGTTCTACAGAAAAAGTCCAGCGATTTTGTTGGAAAGGATTTTAAAAGAAAGTCAGAAGAGTTGAGAGTTGCTCCTGCGGTCATCATCATCATCTCATCATCATGTGATATTGAGTGCGCGCGCAGGTTCTCACACACAAGGCACGCCTTGAGAAGGACGAAGTTGAAGGAAGCAGAAGAAGTAGCAGAGGAGAAAGAAGAAGAAGGACTTGTGAGAAAATTTGGAAGGAGTAGGTGAAGAAGTTGGACTCTTGATATAAGGGGTCTTTTCGATAGATACGATCAATAGATGCTGAAAAGTGTAAGAGGACTGAATTTATTCTGAACAGAATTCCGAATTGACCTATTTCTGGAAATGAGGAAGAGGCACTGGCTGTTACGAGAGAGTAATTGAGACGATTAGGAGGTGGAATTCAAAATTAGAAGAATCTAGGAGCTCGAAGATTGAACAAAAGAAAAGGGAATCCCACTTCAAAGTTCTCATCAAAAGCAACTTGTCCTTTATTGGGAAAGTTGTGTTGCCTAATCACTCTCTCCGTTCAAAACATGCTCTCAACATCAACAACCCAGAGGCCTCCTCCATCGCTTCTGGAGGCTCTCTCAACCGTGAGAACGTCAATATGAATTGTGTTGAGTTGACAAGAAGTATGAAGTGATGAGAAGAGGAAGATTCACGTTTTCAAGAAATATAAGAGTTTGTGTCAAGTATGGTGTCTAGGAGAGAAAATGACAATGGCTTGGGGAGTAGGAGGGGACAGAATAATGAAGATGAAGAGTTCACTGAGATCTTGCATGTTCAGGAGATCAGAATCTTGTGATTGGAGTTCTCGAAGAGCTTGAAAGTCTAAGATCTAGGATGTCTGTAACTAGAATCTAGCGAGAACACTGACACATTTTGAACTGAAGGAGACATCTAGAATCCTATGGTCCATAACTTGATGTTTTCGAATTCTCAAATTCAGCACTAGAGCAAGATCAATAAGAAGCTGAAGTTGACAGAATCCAGAACCAACTTTCATTTTTAACTACACTATCGAAAAGAGTTTAGGTAGTCAGAAAATAAATAAGACATCCCGCAAGATGTTAGAAAACTGTAGCGTATTGCTGAAAGGCAAAACCTTTAGTCTACATTAGAATCAAACGAAGCTGAAAATATATTCAGAATTCTTATGACTTTAGGATTCGGTTCATGTAAATAGAGGAATACGTGAGTCTCAGTCCACACAAGCAAGGAAAGGACACTGTTGTTGGGGGATGTTCCATGATGAAAATAGACAAAAACGGACGCATTCTGTCCGGACGGAAGTGCTTCGGAGGCAGTCCGACGCCTTCTTCCTTCTACTATCTTCTCAAATACCCCATCTCTCTCCTCTTCTTTTTTTCTTCTTCCTGACGTCTTCGTTGTTGAGGGCAAAAGTGTGAAGAAGAAGAAGCATAAGGAGAAGAAGGGTGCCGTCGCACTGGTTTATGAATAAGTGATGGCGTTCTATGGTTTTCGCGTGTGGTGCACATACACACAACGTCTTGGTGCCGTGAGACCCACACCATTGGCTGCTGAGCAACTCCATGAAAGATATCAATTCTTCGAAGATGTTATAATTGTCAAAAAGGCGATTACCAAATGAGCAGTATTGATGAAGGAAGAGGAGGAGAGGTGTCAGAAATCACAAGAAATGAAAGTGACAAAGAGTCAGGTGTTGTGAAGCAATTATGATTGATAAACTGACTTGGAGCAGTTATTTTGCAAGAGGAAACCAATGGAAAAAAGAAGAGCAGAGAGGATCGCCAAAACATGACCTCTAAACTGATTGAACTTCGCATCTCGTTTTTCTTTTTCTCACGAAGTTCGGAATTCTCAATATTCTATGCAAGGGATGAGATAGGGTTCCGGAAATTTGTGCATAGAAATGAAGGGCGGAAAGTGTAAAGATCTGATAAGATTCGAAAGCAGATCTCAGATTCTGCTTCCAAGTCATAAGGTTTTGATTTCAAGTATCGTATCTTTGAATATAGGTTATCCGATATACATTTTTTAGCTTTTCAGCCATAACTGAAACCCAGAACACCTCTAGGTATTTGGTCTTCTGAGCTCTTCATTCTCTACTATCAAAGAAAAAAAACAAGAATTAGCATAGTAATTAAACTCCAAACGATACAATCGGCTTATCCCTCTCTCTTTCTCTTCCATTCTTTCATCAACGTCGTCGTCGCCGCCGCCATCACCACCACCGCATTCAGATGTGCTTTGAAACACTATAATTCGATCCGATTTTCGCTTTTTTCGAGATGCAAATTGCAGAGGTTTCTGATGTGTTTTTGGGAGAGAAAGAGATAACAACAGAAGGACAACGTCTTCTTCTGTCCGACTCACACGTTTTGGAAAAATAGCATTACTGAGGATTTGCACACAAATGACCCCCGAACAGAAGAAGAAGAGTTGAAAAAAGAGGATAGAGGGCACGTGTGCACGAAGAAGAAGAAGAAGTAGATGATTCCGTCAAGTACCATAAAAAGTCAAGGATCAGGTCAGAAAATGGCGGAGAGAAATATTGAATAACGGGCGTGGAGAATGAGGACATCTTCTTCTACTTCTGAAGAGAAGATTCTGGTGATGCTCCGTGAAGACGTTTTGCACACACACACATACTCACACACACTAGAAGTGGATTGGAGCAAAAGCAGAAGCAACTTAGAAGAGCAAAGAAAAGAATAGAATTCCTGAATTGAAGGAATTTTTTGCTCTGCTTTGCTTTTGTCCTCGTCAGAAGAGTTCAATTCAATTTCAGCAGCAGAGGAATGGATTACTTCTTGACAAAAAATTTCGAAGAAGAATTTTTTATTCAAAACGAATTGTGACGAAGCACTATGAAGATAGATCAGAACACATTATAAAACCACAGTTGCTTAAAGGATTTCAGTGAAGAATACTATATTATTCAATGGCTTAAATTGTGAAAAAGAGCTAAAAACGATCGCCTAAATTAGAATCGAAGCACAAAAATTGAAAGTTGGAGGTCTTTAAAATTGGATTTGTCAAAACCAGAGAAACCTCTTTTTCCCTTTTTCTTTTTGATGGAGGCGACGTGGTAGTAAACAATGATTGCGAAGGCACACATACACACGTGCGCCCCAAAAAAGCTGAATCCGAGTGGCTCGGAAAAGTCGTGCGAAATCTTGCAAAATGGGCGGAGTATTCTTTAGCAGTGTATCATCATTAAATGTAGCGTTTCTATGTATCAGATGAGAGAGAAAGTGACTCAGTTAGAATACTTGATGGCTGGGTGGATGGATTTTCCAGTTCCTTTAGAAATTATTTTTTAATAGACAGGTTATCAGGGTTTCAACTCTGAAATACATGTGGATGAAAACGCATGCGCTCTGCTTCAAAACCAAAAAAACTGCATGTTTCTAACCCTAAAAAATTGACAAAGAACAAGTTGCTCTGAGTTAAGTTAGGCTAATCTCTTTTCCTAAATGAACTAAAAAAAATCACCAATGAACTAAAAGTGTCCCAAATGAAGTTGTATATGCACTAATCACTTTCCTTTCCTTCTCCTCACTAAACGAATGTAGTTTTCTGTGTCTTTTGTATCTAGGAAGGATACGATAGCTGTCACAAAAAACACCGCGTCCCAGACGCACCAATTAAGTTTCTCCTATCAGATTTTCCTCCTATCCGTGTTGTGGTTGTGATCTTCAGTTTTATTATAGAACAAACATATCATCGGAACACCATTGCAAATGCATTTTACGTGATTACAAATGGAAAATGGGATCATTTCAAAGGTGAAATCTCTCCAAATCAAACCTCTACAGTAACTCTTCTATTCGTTGTGTGGGTCCCTTCCTATATCTCACTCTCTCTATCCCCTTTCATATCTAATTCAATGATTACATTCTGTGGTGGAAAGAGTGAAGCAGTCGAAGTTGCCCACTTTTCAGAGAAAAATGAATTCCAGAAAAATGTCAGATTTTACTGTGTTTTCTTTCCAGAAGGAGACTTTTTCAATGCATTCTGGGCGTGGCACGATCTCGCTTCTTTCATCATTGCTCTCCTCCTCTTCACCATTTTCTGGTCTCTTGCCACTTGGATCTTTTTCAATGTAAGGAAGGAAGTTCATCGAAAAAACATATATTAAATCTGATTTTCAGCAAAAAATCTACATTGAAGCAATCGGAATGTGTGCTCTCCTTACAGAAGCTACTCTCGGAGTGCCACAACTTCTGAGGAATTTCCAGAGGAAGTCTACACAAGGAATGAGGTTTGTGATCTGGACAAACAGATATACAGACAGAAAACTAGAAAGCAAAGAAAATTCTTCTAGTCTTTGAACAACCAGTGAACTTTCGTGGGAAAATCCACGAAATCATATTTAGGTAGAATGAGAGCACGAGAAACAGAAAAACGACTAGGTTCACAAAGTACGCAACAAATCCAAAGTTCGTTTTGAAATAAAAACAACGGGTAAAATTCAGAAGAGAGGAAATGTTTGAATAATGGATCAGATTTCCACTGGGACGAATTTCAATATTACTCTTTAGACTCTTCTCGGTCGTGTTCGTTCTGGTTAGGCTGAAAGTGACAATTTCAGAGAAAAGGGCTTTCAGAAGTTTTTGACATAAGAGGAAATTGGTGGATCACAGATCATCAGACTTGTCTCGGCTCAGACCGGCTTGGATTGATTCTGTGATGTTTCAGTTTCAGGCGATTTAATCTTGAAATCTATTTCAGTCAACATTTTTCAACATTCTTTTTTGCCGAAAACTAGTGAAAAAAGCGTCTACGTACTCTAGATATAATTAAAAAGCTAAGTTCTCCTGTAAGAAAATAACAAGAGTACGGTAGAAATAAAAAAAGCGCCAAACGCGCCCCAGTTTTTTCCCCCTCTAATGAGAGCTGGTTTTCAGTATCCCCATGGTGCTGGCGTGGTTGGCTGGAGATCTCGCAAAAACTGGATACTTCGTGGCGACAGGCAGTCCTCTGCAGTTCTGGATTTGTGCTATTCTTCAGGTAAATCGATTCGACGTGAATTCTCCTACCCCGTCTCTTTTATTCCAGATATCAATTGACATCTTCATTCTTGGACAAGTATTCGTCTACAGGAAGAACACAGCTGCCGGCGAGCTTCCATACACAGGCAACAATCAGACGACGACGTCGGATTCATCAGAAGGAGCAATAATTGATTAATTAACATCCCTTGAATAGAGCATATTTTCAGTCTCTTCATATAGTATTTATTGAGAAATTTTCCTAACAAAAATTTAGTAAAAAGCGAAACCCCGCCCCCTTCCCTCCCAAAAAGTATCTGTGATTCAGACTCCCCGTTTACTTTTTCGTTTTTCTACTTGCTCATTTCAAGTTTTCAATTCGATTTTTATTCTAAAAGTGTCAAAGGATTTGAGAATGTGCTCTTTTTAACTCAATGGGGGAAATCATTTTTCAGCTTTAACACCATCTCTCTCACCTTCTCTTTCTCTCCTTAACAGACACAATTCATCGATTCCGGGTATTCTTTCTAGATTGAAATAATTTCTTCCTTTTTTCCTCCACGCTTCCCCGATGCCTCTGTACATAAATACCGAACTATTCTCAGTGCTCTCGTTTTCTCTGATTTCCCCCTCTCGAAAAACACATCAATTCTTTTAATACCAAACTCACCCTTTCCACTTTTCTCTCGATTCTTTGTAAGTACTGTCTAACTAATATAGAGTTTTATTTCCATATGTAAAGTGACAACAATGAACAAGTTTTGAGAAAAAAACACATTCATTCACTTGCAATTCTTTTCAGAAGTTCTCTCTTCTCGAGCCACCATGAAAACGAGTCAGCCGATGTGTCATCTGGATTGATTTCACACGTGGTAGAGATCTTATAGTACATGATCAACTGGTTCAACGAGTAGTGTTTTCGAACATTCGGATATCCACAATCAACGAAATATTGGTTTTCCGACGAGACACGAATCGAATAGTGACGATTTTTCTTGGTGGTGGTTCGGTAGATGAGCATGAGTGGGAGGGATTCAAAGAGAGTATCGAGGCGTCCAGTTGGATGGGAGAGATGGTAGAGGGCGAATTCTCCACGATCTCGCTCGCGTTTGCGCTGCCGTAACACCGTTTTTGGAAGGACACTTTGAAGACGTTAAAATCAAGGAAAAATGTAAACTAAAATAATGAAAGTTTATCAACAAAATGAATGAAGAAGTGAAGAATCTTTTAAATTTAAAAAAATTTGCAAGATTTTCACCAAAGAGCCGTAAGACGTAGATCAATCAGATTTGCGATTTTGAGTGCTTCAGAGGTATTCCGAATTTGAATACTCAAAGTCTTGTATGGATTCTATGAACCGATGTCTAAAACCCTTTGACAATACAAAAAACCATGTTTCTCCATGTTAAAGCTATAAGTCACAAATTTTATAAACTTTTTGTCACATTTTACGTTTTTTGGCCCCTAAAAACGAAAAAGAGAGAATATCTAAAATCAGCCTCCTTGCGTTTGTAGAGAATTCGACGGTGATCATTTTCCAAGTTGGAACGTCAAAAAAGGTCCAAATAACGCTCTGTTAATTAAAACAAATTTCAGTACTAAATTAGAAAATTTGGTCATTTTTCGACGGTTTTTGGAACATTTCTCAGAAACGACAGCCTAAATCAAAAATTCGTTTTTTATTGCAAAGTTAGCAAATGTCTTTGCGGTTCATTTGAGCTATCAATCATTTTTCTTATGTAAAGAACTGACTGAACGTTCGCATTTTTTTCGGAGACAGGTCAAGACCACGTTGACTACTGTAGGTGTAGACTCGAGAGCGCGCAACAGAATAGGAGCTTTGAAACCCAGTTTTCTTTCTTTCTCAAATAAATTTTGACACTCTAGGAAGAATAATTAAGAGAAATCTCCTTCTTAGATTTGGTTGTTATGCAAATACGCTCTTGTTCAAACACTTATTCAAGCGGTATACTATGATCTGATCTTTCGGTCATCTTTAGGAAGGAAGAATCGAATCTAGATTCTAGAATACTGTTGGCACCAAAAATCAAAGCTGAAGTCATTTTAAACGTTTTCAAGTAGCTGAAAAACAATTCATGTCACCTTGACTGAATTTACTCTCTAATAAACAATCATTGATCCGTCGATATTATTGTTCAACTTTGAGATGGTTTCATGACGTCAGAACTAATGATCTTGTATTTGGTATTTAAACCAAATTGTAGTACTATTCTTGTTCTCCATTTTTGTAATTGATCATTTTTTCGTTGAAGACCCTCCTAGACAGTTGGAGACGATTGAAGCAAACAAGCTACGATTACGCCCATATGAAGTAGACTTGATTTACCGGCCGATATCTTTCTTGGGAGAGGTTTTGAAAAAAAGTTTTCAACTAAGAAAACAAAGGGATATGTTGATAGAACACATATACCAAAAATTGGAACATCTTGACTTTTCTGAATATTGTGGTCCTAGCCGAAACTTATGATGCAAATTCACCGAAAAGCTGAAAAATTGTGAGGATGATTCCCACTTCTATGACACTGAATAAAGCTCTAATTTCATTTAGTTTGTTAACTCAGTTAGTTAATAGTATTCTTCGATTAACTAACACACTCCGGAGCTCTTCATAATCAATTAAATACCTTGTAGTTTACAGTAAAATAGTCGACTAACGTTTACTCGTTTCTTGTTATATTTTTTTAGCAGTTTGGATCGAATTCAGTCAATTTACCGAGGAGCAAATGAGAAGATTGCAACGAAAACTGTCGCCCAGTCAAATTTCTGAATGTGCGCTGCTCCTTACGAGAATTGGAGAACAACAGAAGGCGTACGAGCTCCTGGAGCAGCTGCTTGATGAGAACGCGAGTAGTGGGGAGGAGGCGACAGTTTACCCGAAAGGGCACGCGAGACCGCGGCCGATGGCGGAGCTTTTTGAGGATGCGCTGATGAAGAAGGATACGTATGGCGCCGCGTTGTGTCTGGAGATTTTGTCATTGACGGCGAATCGTGCCAAGCTGAAGCCGCTTGTGAATAGAATGGTGGAGAAATGTAATGTGAAGCAGGAGCAGGCGACGATTCTTCAAGGGTTTGTGCGACTTCGTCCACAATAATTCTGTTTTTTTTGTAGTAGAATAGGATAGTAAATTTAAATTTTTCGTTGTTTTCCACTTTTTTGGCTTTTTTTGTTTGTGTTTTCCTCAATAAAACTGATTTTTAATTAAAATTCAATAAAATCATCTTTTATTTTAATTTTTCCGTTGAAAAAAACTATTTTTCAAAAAAAAATCGCCTTTTTAGGATAAAATTCGAATTTTCGAGCGAACAATTTTTTCGCGCCGCCCAATTTAAAGGCACATGTTTACCTGACGAGTTTAAAGGCGCATGAGGGTCTCGACGCGCGTACAGTAGTCTGTAAATCCCAAAAGTAGATTTGTATTTAATTTTTTTTCTTTTCTTTTTCGGCGGTTTTTTCGGTTTTTTGGCGCGAATTTTTTGGTTTTTCTTTGAAAATTAATTAAAAATTAAGAAAATAATTGATTTTTTACTAAAAAAAACCTAATTTATTGCGAAAAATTCCCGAATTTTCGTCGTTTTGAGTGAAAAAATTTAGGCCAGTTTGAAAGCGAGTTTTTGCTGTGTTTTTTCACGTTTTTTGGCTTAAAACTGCTTTACTTTCTAGTTAAAAGTGCCTAAGTAATTGTTTTCCGTTGAAAAAACTAATTTATTGGTAGAAATTCCCGATTTTTCGCCGTTTTGAGTAAAAAATTTTAGGCCTACCTAAAAACTAGTTTTCGCTGTAATTTTTCGCTTTTTCCAGCTCAAATTCGCTTTAAAAGTGTCTGAATAAGTATTTTTCGTTGAAAACCCTTTTTCTCTCTGTTTTTGGCCGCTATATCTTCTTTTTCTGTTTTTCTTGTTAATTCTCCTATTTTTCAGAAGAACTTGGAGCAAAGAATGCCACCAATGCCCCCGTTCCCGTTACCACCGGTGACGGCTCCACCCGGAGCTTTCCCACCGCCTCCGGTACCGCCAGGCCCAGCTCTCTGATGGACAAAACATGCTTTACTCCACGTACAATCTATTCGGAGATTTCCCTATGGGATCAACAAAGGTATTAGCCGAGAATTTTTATTAAAACGTCGCCCCACCGCAACCGAGAGAGCATCGGCGTGAGACGCAGAGAATTTTTACGCGCCGATACAGCTTTTGACATATTTTCGCTATTTTTAAAACATTTTTTGTTAATTTTTCTGAAAAACAGCGAAAATAAGTCAAAAACTGTGAAAATCTGTGTCGGCGCGAAAAATAACTCTGCGTCGCTCGCCGATACTCTCTCGTGTGCGGTGTCTGCTAATAATAGTGACGCAAAACGAAGTTTTTTAATAATGACACTCTCAATTTTCAGACAAAGGTCATCCAAGTGAATGGAGCCGAGATGGGATACAAAGATCTGGATCGATTGCCGCTCATCAAGTTGGAAGTCTATACAACGAAAAATCCGTCCGTCAGATTCTTGCAAGATGATCTTGGACGACGAACATCTGACACCAACATTGAGTCGATCAATCGTGCTTATCGTAACATCTTGGAGCTTGCACTCAACCAATTCTGCATCCGTGACTTCTCCCGTTGTGTCGATTTCGAGCACGGAAAGGTTTTCTTTTTCAAACCACTCGAAGAGGGATACGAGAGACGTGATTGCATCGAAGTCGGAGACGGGAAAATGATGTATCCTGGTATCAAAAAGACCGTCCAGTTCATCGAAGGACCTTATGGAAGAGGATCGAACAATCCATCGATTGTTATCGATTCGATGAAAGTCGCTTTCCATAAGGACCAGACCGTCATGGATAAGATAAATGATATCAACTTGAAGCCATGCGGAGACGGTCTGAGTGACTTCGAGCGAGACAAGTGTCAAGCAGTGATCAAAGGACTTGATTGCTACACCACCTACACTGGCCGAGTTCGACATCTCAAGATTGAAGGAATCCACCATGACAATGCCTTGAAGGCTCGTTTCCAGCTGAAAATCGGTGGAACCTCTACATTCCACGAATACTTCCAACAACGTTGGCAAATCATGCTCAAACATCCACAGGCCAATCTCATCTCTTGCATCGAAAGAGGAAAACAGAATTTCTATCCAATGGAAGTCATTCGAATCTCTCCGAAACAAAGAGTGAAGATTACTCAGCAGACGGGTAAACAAAGTCAAATTACGACGAAGGCTGGTGCAGTTCCTCCGGCAGATCGGCAGAGACTCATTATGACTGGAAAGAATGCCGCCAAGATCAATCAAGAGATCAAGATTTTGAGTGATTTGGGACTTCAAGTTTATGACGATCCTCTATTGGTGAGCTATTTCTGAAATATAATCGAATATTCATTTGAAATTTTCAGATTCAAGCGAGACAACTTCCACGTGTGAGAATCGCCGAGCACAAAGGCGGTCCTGAACTTCCAGAAAGAGGTCACAAATGGCGATTCAATCACTTCGCCCGACCAGCGACTCCCCCGGAGAAGTGGGCCATCTACGCTGTTGGACTACAGAATAGTAAATTCGATAGACACAATTTGATGTTAGTTTTTGAAAGAATTATTGACTTTTATCAAATTTTTTATTCAGTGCCATTACCGATCGATTCATCCACGCTTGTAAGTTCAAAGGACTCATTTTGCCGGAACAAATCGATCAGGATCTTGTAAATGGCAACAATATTGAGGAGAGACTGCATATGGCTGCAAAAGGAGGATGCAAGTACGTGTTGGTCATCACGGAAGACTCCATCGTCAACCTCCATCGTGAGTTTCTTTTATTGTTAGGATAGCAACTGATTTTCTTTAATTTCAGAGAAGTACAAGGTTATCGAGAATCTGCGGGGTATGATCGTCCAGGACTTGAGAATGTCTGTCGCTTTGGATATCTGTACGAACTCCAAAAACGAAACAATCGAGAACATTGTCCAAAAGACCAATGTCAAGCTTGGAGGAAGTAACTACATCTTCTCGGACATGAAGAATTTGCTCAACGGAGTTCTCTGCATTGGTATCGGAATCTCGAATCCACCACCCAACACCAAGTTTGCTTACGAAGGAAGAGGACTTCTGAACCCGATGGTTCTCGGATTCGCCTACAATGGCATGGCGGAACAAGAGTTCTACGGAGATTTCGTTTTGAGTCCCGTTGGACAAGATGTAAGTTTCAGTTTCTTGCTTCGATTTAGTGAATATAACTTGTTATTTTCAGACTATCGCCCCGATCGAGGACATCATCACTCAATGCATCCTTGGATACAAAAAATGGCAAGATGGGAATGCTCCAAAAGCAATCATCGTCTATAGAAGTGGAGTTAGTGAGGGAAATCATGGAAATATCATTTCCTACGAAATCCCACTGGCTCGCACAGCCATTGAGCCTGTCTCCAAGTCGATCAAATTGATCTACATCGCTGTCTCCAAGGATCACACTTTCCGCTTCTTCAAGAACGAAGATCTCACGAGCAGTGCAAGCGCCTCGAAAAGCCAGAGCCAGACAAGTGTCGGAAGCAGAACTTCAACGTCTTCCCGCGGACCGAAAGTGTCGGAGCAAAATATCGCTCCAGGACTTGTCGTTGACAGTGTGGTCACCAATCCAGCTTGCAAGCAGTTCTTCTTGAACTCACACATCACACTTCAAGGATCAGCGAAGACGCCGCTCTACACAGTTCTCGCCGATGACAGCTACGCGTCGATGGACAGATTGGAGGAGCTCACCTACAGTCTGTGCCATCTTCATCAAATTGTTGGTCTTCCAACTTCTCTCCCAACACCACTGTACGTCGCCAATGAGTACGCAAAGAGAGGAAGAAACTTGTGGAATGAGGCTAAGTAAGATTATAGTTATTAGCACGTCATGCTCCTTACAACCGCGCTCTACCGAAATCGAAGAAAATTGTGTGCGAAATTGAGAGGCTCAGAGAAAATAGACATTTTTCAATGGCATTTCGGTGGAGCGCAGTTGTAACAATTGTTCTGAGCTAATATATTGAAAAAGTTACTATTTTTCTTATTTTCAGCGTCAAGAATCCAGCAATTCGTGATGCTGATTCGGAGCGCACTCACCTCCAACAACTCACCGACTCCATCAACTACAAATCCGCTGGAGACCTCGTAGATCGTCGTTGCAATGCATAAGCATGTAAAACATGTATCATTTATCTGTAATATTAATTGCCCCCTACTTTTTTAATCATTTTTAATAGTTTTGCATTTTCAAAATGCCTCTCTTTTCCCCCCATAGATACTTGTATCATTTTTCATATACCTTGTTGTTTTTTGCATTTTAAAAATTCGTTTTCCCCCTTTTTACTCACTGTATCCTATATAATCTGTAACCTATTGCCAATAGATATACGTTATAAACATTTGCTGTAGGTGTTTTAATTGTTTTCGTGCTTTTTAATGTGTTTACGGGCATTCAATATTTGTTTAATGTGAATATGAGGATTCCTGGTGAATAATAGATTTTGCAGGGTTCTGACTGTTCAGTCGGTGATCAGTATGGCTTCAGCCGGAGATCACTATTCTAAATACGACGAAAAAATTTTCGTGTATCTGCTCAAATGTATTCACATTCAGCTGAAAGTTTTTCATCTCAAAGGAAAAGATGGTAAGCATTTTAAATTTTGAAACTGATAATCATTCTCTTTTGTAGGTGATCTGATGCCAGTGGAAATCGAGAATCGCGGAAAGAAGATTATAGGACTATTCGATCATGCAACGAAACGTACTCGATCGAAAGAATTCCGAGAGACAGGCATGTCCGGGAGGTGCGGTTCCCCGCGGTTCTCAAGTTGAGACTTCTCAACTCGAGGACCGCGCCGCACGCGACGCGCGCGAGCGCACTGGCAGCCGGCCGCGAAATGAGAATTTTCTACGGGTTTTTCGTTAATATTCTTCATTTTTTCGCAAATTTTCTCAAAAAAACGAACGAAAAAAAGATAAATTAATTTTTTTAACATCATATCACGTTTTGAGTTGAGAAAATATGCGAGAAAAATGCGTAAAACCACTATTACTCTAAGAGATTGAAAAATACGAAAGAATTTGAACAGACTCAAGCACTAAACACAATTATAAAGGTTGATAAGACAATTTTGGACAAAAACATACATAATACACTTTCAAAATAGAGGAAAAACACATATTTTCATCATTGTTAACGGAAAATTCCAAAACTAGAACATCAAGCAATAAAAATGGATCTCGGAGTGAAGGCGATCAGAAAATAACGATAACAAAAGACGTTGAACACATGTATTTCGATATTTCCAGGTTCAAATACAAGGGGCTACCTCGCAATTATCTGAAAACTGAACACTGGTCTTCAAAGTGATTATCTTTCAATTTTTCGAAATATGTGCTAAAATTATACCGCGTAGCGAGGATGATGGGGACAGATACTTAATCGCTACTATACTTTTTACTACTTTTTTCATTCTGTCTCATTGCTTACTGATAATAACTCATTGACTACACTCGGCTCTTCAAATCCATTTCTTTCATAACCTATAAGTACTAATTGCCTATAACCTAATGACCAATCTCAGTTGATAGAAGGGAAGTTTTGTGAGAGACAAATAGTGATTCCCAAAGAGAAATTTCTCATGATGAATACAACATTTTCATATATCTTTAAAATCAAAACGGAAATATTTTCCTACAATAGTTTTCAAAGAATTGTAGACTCTCATCTTTACTTTCCTGGATACATTTTGATGGGCTTCAAAACTTTTTGAATTGTGTTCTTAATTTAGATTTCCGCAGGTTAGTGTCAGTGTTTTAGTATTTCGTATAAAACAATATCAGAATCTCAAACAAAAGGATCCGAGCAACAAAACGATTTCATCGCAGAAGACCTTGAGGTATAATGCATCCTTATAAACCATTTTCAGGTGCCTTCTTTCAGTTGGTAGTGGCGATCTATGAAAGGGTCTATCCAGGTCATGTCATGTTGGAGGGATGTGAAGCTTATGAATCGTTCAACACAACCTGTGTTCCATTTTTGTAGTTGACCACTTTTTTGTACAACTTGTCCTGTGAGCGCTCTGTAAAACACAGCGGCTGCAAGACATTTACTCCTAGCAGTATTTTTTCACAATGTGCTCCGTTTTCTGCAAGTTTATTTCATTTTTTCGAGAACTTTAGCGTTCACAAGGCAAGTTGTACAAAAGAGTAGTCAACTACAAAAATGTAACACAGGTTGTGTTCAATACGATTCATAAGCTTCAGATCCCTCCAACATGACATGACCTGGTTAGACACTTTCATAGATCGCCACTACCATCTGAAATAAGGCACCTGAAAATTGTTTATATAGATTCATTATACCTCAGGTTTTCTCGTTTGGATGCTGGGTTCCTTTTGTTTGAGATTTTGATGTTATTTTATGTGAAACACTAAAAACTGACCTTAACCTGCGGGAATCTCCTAGTTAAAAGGAAGATCAGAGTCTACCATTCTTTGAAACTATAACAAAAAAAACGAGCGTTTTGATTTTGAAGATACACGAAAATTTTTATCTTTATCATGTGAAATTTCACTTTGGGAATCATTATTTGGCTCTCACTAAACTCCCCTTCTACCAACCCAAGAATAATCATCAGACTATAGGCAATTAGTACTTATAGTTAATGAACCAAACGGGTTCGAAGAGCCGAATGTAGTCAATGAGTAACCGTATGGAATAAATACCGTAGTCGATGAGTGTTTGCTGAGATTTCATCATCAGTAATGAATGAGACAGAATGAAAAAAGTAGTGGAAGGTATGGCAGTGATTGAGTATCTGTCTCCATGACAGTGACTATGCCGTATAATTTTAGCACATATTTCGAAAAATTGAAAGATAATCACTTTGAAGACCAGTGTTCAGTTTTCAGATAATTGCGAGGTAGCCCCTTGTATTTGAACCTGGAAATATCGAAATACATGTGTTCAACGTCTTTTGTTATCGTTATTTTCTGATCGTTATTTTCTGATCGCCTTCACTCCGAGCTCCATTTTTATTGCTTGATGTTCTAGTTTTGGAATTTTCCGTTAACAATGATGAAAATATGTGTTTTTCCTCTATTTTGAAAGTGTATTATGTATGTTTTTGTCCAAAATTGTCTTATCAACCTTTATAATTGTGTTTAGTGCTTGAGTCTGTTCAAATTCTTTCGTATTTTTCAATCTCTTAGAGTAATAGTGGTTTTACGCATTTTTCTCGCATATTTTCTCAACTCAAAACGTGATATGATGTTAAAAAAATTAATTTATCTTTTTTTCGTTCGTTTTTTTGAGAAAATTTGCGAAAAAATGAAGAATATTAACGAAAAACCCGTAGAAAATTCTCATTTCGCGGCCGGCTGCCAGTGCGCTCGCGCGCGTCGCGTGCGTGCGGCGCGGTCCTCGAGTTGAGAAGTCTCAACTTGAGGTGCGGCCGTAACCTCATACCCGGACATGCCTGCCGAGAGATCTCCGATTTTGTAAAGGGATGCGCCACACGTTACGCACTCCACAAGAGTATGGCCTCATATCAAACTGAGCTGTGTTCGGTTTTGGGCAAAGTTACCTCATTCTGTAAAACCAGCGAGACTAAGATCAATTTGAGGTGAATATGAGGATTCCTGGTGATTTAAAAATAGATTTTGCAGAAATCTGAATGGTCCACGAATGGCTACATGTGAAGATCGGAATTCTAAATGGGACGAGCAATTATTTGTACTCTTGGTTCAATGCATTCACACTGAGCTTACAGTTGTTCATCTCAAAGGAGAAGATGGTAAGCATTTTAAATTTTGAAACTGATAATCATTCTCTTTTGTAGATTCTCTGACAAAAGTGGAGATCGAGGATCGGGCATTGAAGATTCGAGAACTCTCTACTCATGCTTCGAAACTGACTGAATCGGAAGATTTCAAGTTTATCTCCTCTATGACTGAAGGATCCGTCGAGCGTTACGAACAGCACAAGAACATCCACTTGTATCGGACTGAAGTGTCTTCGATTTTGTCGAGAGTTACCAAATTCGGCAACGACCGCGAGCCTAGAATTAAACTGTAATTTTTCGCTTTTTTTGTGTTGGACTATTCTGGGAATTTCATAGAATAATGCAAGTGTGTTGAAAATGTTATATTCGGTCTGAAACTCTGAAAGCGATCTTAGGTGAGGGCGTATCGGTGGCCTTTTTTCAATTTTTATCTTCGTTTTTTCTATCATTTTTGTAATAATTCTATCGATTTTAGCCGTTTACTTTCAAAATTATTGAAAGAAAACAACAAAAATGAGCGAAAATACCGACAAAATTTGAAAAAATCAACATGGCCGAAGTCGAATTTCTAGGCCCCCGAAATGCCCAAGCTGACCGGCAATCGTTCTCAGTGGGTTTCAGACCGAATTTGAAAATTCTTTTGATATGGAAATGAACTCACAAGTACACGCACATATTTTATGAAATATTCAGAATTTTTTTCCTGTTTTCTGCTTTCGTGGTTTTTGAACAGCATAAGTGGCATGTTCCCTCCTACAATAAATAAATACAAATACAGTCTTTTCATATTCATTTCATAACATAACACAGTTACGGTGGAGGTATTTATTAGGTGCTGAAAAATGAGGATTAATATAAAATGAAAGATATATTTAAAAAAAAGATGGGACCCGAGGAGATGTTCTCTTGGTCATCATCCGTGATCGGTACATGGCTAGTCGGCGTCCTTGCTTTCCTCTGCGCCCTTTCTTGTTGACGCTCCACATAAAAGACGTGTGCTATTTCCTGCTCTTCTTCCCAACCTCTCCATGACAACAATGTGGGCCACAGAGTATCTACTCCCATATCAACAACTTTACCTGTCAATGAATACCACAGAGTATTATTAGGATTCATTATATAAGCATCAAGATCTATAGAAACCATAGTTGTCAAGGCCCGGGCCGGGCCGGGCCGGGCCTTGTCGGCGAAATCAGGGCCCGGCCCGGCCCGGGCCGGGCCGGGCTTAAGGCCCGGGCAAATTGGCGCGAAAGTCAAAAATTCAAATTTTTTCAAATTTTTTGAAATTTTTTGAATTTTTTCGCGAAAAAGTCAAATTTTTGAGCATCGTTCAGAATTAGAAGAAATTCAGAAAAATAGTCTAAAATTGACCCATTTTCGATGAAAAATTGAAAAAATTTCGGAAAAAAATGTGTTTAAAAAATGGGTCATTTTTGAAGCCGGGCCTTCGGGCCGGGCCGGCCCGGGCCTTGACAACTATGATAGAAACTGACACAATTATATGGTTATGATGGTGATATATATAGTGAGTTATCATACAACATAAATAGTACAGTATTATTATAACACTTTAAGTGTGAATAATATAGATTTTTCTTATACAATAATATGAGCATCCTCACTCGATGCGTCATCAACGCTCCCCCACTAATGACTGCTGAAGATAATAGTTAATTATTTGCTGTTTTCTTCGTCCTAAAGCATAGATAACTATGATGTGATGTTACTTCGCAATAAAAACATTTCTTCATGTTACGACAACGATGATTTCTGGAAGTGGGGTGTATGCAAATCAAACATATGGCCTTTTCCCCAGCGTTAGATTGTCGTTCCTCATACTCGATGACATTTGGACGTAAGTCCGAATAATGGAGATGTTTGCAAAAGGTGCAAGAGTGCTTGTCAGTTGTGTTAGTTGAAAAGACAGAATTCTTGGTTTCGCATGTTCCTTAGAAGAACTCTCGGCTCGGCTCCTGTAGAAATTTGAAATATTTTCAAAAAAATTTGAATTTTTTTCCAAAAAAGTCGAATTTTCCACTATTTTTTGGAATATCGATAAAAATTGAAGTGTACGAGAATTTTGGAGAATTTTAACTATTTTTTGATGAAAATTTCAGAAAAATTGAGAAAAATTGTGCAAATTTTTGAATTCGGGCAGGAGCTGACGAGTCGGCCCAGCCCGGCCCGGCCCGGAATTTCTTAACCCTGGTGCAATAAGTGTTCAACGATAAATATATTTAATATTAGAATAGAAGGTAGGTGTCCAGATTGAAAAATTTTAATGTCCAATAATAATAATAGTCAACATTGATGTGCATGTGATAAGGAACCTGACGGGAACGATCGATCTTCTCTTGTTCGCCTGTCTTTTCGTGTTGACGAGTTCCAACAGCTTGAGCGAGCAATTGGACACTTCGTATTTTCTCAGCGCTCAAAGCGCCTACATAGGCACATCCGTGCTTGCAGTTCCTTTACCAGTTTTTGTTTTAATGGAATAACTCATTCATATTCACTAAAACAATCTATCACGATTCTCGAAATCATAATTCTCATGATGATGCTCAAAATCATAATTCAATTTGATATAGTCATGATCGGCTTTTATAGTGCATTTTTATACAACATAAACGGTATAGAAGATTAATATAAAACATAAAACAACTATCAGTTGTGTATCTTTGATGAACCATATTTGCTCTAATGAGAAGAAAAACCTTCTGTCTCATTCGATGACATGATGAAATGTCGTGGGAATAGTGCAAGTGGCAGAGACGAGGACACACAAGACTCACTACATTTCCTCGTTCAGCTCATTGATTTTTTTGAATCTCTCCTTTTTAAATTGTTTTTCCAGTAACATCATCATTATTTCAGAATGAAAACTATGAAACTTTCTCGTTTTCCCTCGGTGGTTCAAACTGAAATATTCTCAAGTATGGAACTGATCGATATTCTTTTTCTGTCATTTTGCTCCAAAAATTTGAAAAAATCGATAGAATCATGTATGAAATCAAGATTGGATAAGATCATTTCAATCTCATACTTTTCCTCAAATCCAGATAATGTTAGAATTTCATCTTCGAACAGTGATAACAAGGTTTTTATAAAATTGGTGCCAAGAGAAGAAGCAAGAAACCGGCCTATCGTTGAAATGAGCTTGTTTGGAATCGATGTAGACTGTTGGTGAGTTTTTCGTTAATCGAGTCATTTATAAACCAGATTTTTTTCAGCATGGCAACAAGGAATCACCCATTCTTTATACTATGTAATCAACAAGACGGAGAGGAAATGTTACAGACCATCCACAACTATTTCAGAGAATTTTTCGGATCATCTATTGAGTATCATTTAAAAAATGGTTACTCGAACTATGTACCAACCCTGAAGAACATCAAGAATAGTATTCTTTATTTCCGGGATGAAGTAACAGCTGCACAATTGTTGGACGGGTACTTAACTGTCTCACCCTCACAGGAATATATTCGAGTCTCTTCATTAAAAGGTTTTGAATATGAAAGGAAAAAACTGGTTCAGACCAATGTTCTCGATATATCGATCCCGGAGAGTAGAGTTGGAGAGATTTTGAATAATTTCGAGGGAAGACATCTGTTTATAAGTGGTGGAGTTGTCACAGATGATGATGTCATTCAGTTTTTGAACAATTGGAAATCAAGACAAACACAACAAAACTTGGAGTACTTGAGTATATATCGCGGGAGAGGAACTGATCTAAATCCAGAGAACATAATGAGAAACATTGATATGAAACAGTTTGATCCAAATCAGAAGATGCCGGTTTATCGGTATGACAGAAGGTAAAAGGGTTATTACTTTGGTTTAGATAGTCAGAGTTTAGGACGCACTCTTCGAGTCTATCGAGCATCGATCAACTGACCATAGGTACACGAAAAAAGTTGGTCAAGTCTAATTTTTTTTTTAAAGTTGGTCAAGTCTAAAACACAATATTTTTCGAAAATTTTTCCTGAAGTAGGTAAGAATGACAGCGTTTTCTATTAAAAATTCGGAATCTACATGAAATTTGGTATTAGATCCATGGTTTTCCGTACTGGTATCTCTATCCCCAAAGTAAATATGAGAAAAAAAAGAAAAATTTTTTTGATGCATTATAAAATTAGAAGAATATGGCTGGAACATAGTTTAGGTTTATAAAACAACCAATTTCCACCATCGGGTCACCTGTTACAAACGCTTTAATGATAAAATTCAGCGAAATGTTCCACTTGGGAGGTTGGTTCAAAGGCTCTACATACTTGCAACGTTATTTGACAGAGGACTGTGTTGAATATGACAGAAAAAGTGAGAAAACTACAAAAACTGATCAATTTAGCAAGATTTTCAACAAAAAAAAAGAAAAAATAAGACTCATAGGTGGGTTCAATGGACAGATTTTTTTTCTTTTTTTTGTTGAAAATCTTGCTAAATTGATCAGTTTTTGTAGTTTTCTCACTTTTTCTGTCATATTCAACACAGTCCTCTGTCAAATAAAGTTGCAAGTATGTAGAACCTTTGAACCAACCTCCCAAGTGGAACATTTCGCTGAATTTTATCAAATTTTTTTCTGATCTTTTGGTCCAACTTTGAAGAAAATCGGTCCAGTAGGAAGGGCGGTAGGATCGGCGACAGACACACAAACATACAGAATCTGGTGTTTGTTAATAGTAAAGAAAGATATTCTCAATATTTCAGTTCGAATGATTTAGTTCAGTACGGTCTCCCACACAGCGGAAAAAAACTGCAAGGATCGTGAAGGCGTTTTTTTCACGTTTTCGTTTGCCGCCGAATGTTTAGGTCAAAAACATTGTTTCGCGTCAGCACGCGTTTTGGGTCAGCAAGCGCTACTTTTGCCTCGTTTGGAAGTTTCGAACACCGTGCACAATGAAGGTGTTGCGCTTGAATTTTCTACTGAACACAAACAATGCTTAAAATAGTGTCTACAATAATTTTCCGTTGAGATTCCATTCCTAACTACTTCAGGAAAAATTTTCGAAAAATATTGTTTTTTTTGTTTTTCCTAGGTACTTACTAGGGAAGGCCTGCAGGTGACCGTGGGTTATGGAACGTGGCCAATGTCATTGGAAAGCTGAGAACACAATGATTCCAAATACATATTCAGTTTTTGCCCTCGAGGCCTGGTATTCGAGAAAAAACAAGGTCAAAGTTCGGAAAGATGACAACATATTTCCTTTTTAACACGCAAAAATTGCAAAAAATAGCAAAACAATTTTTCGCGTGTCTGAAAGGCAATAATTCACTGTTTTTCCAAACTTTGATCGTGTTTTTCTCGAATACCAGGCCTCGAGGGCAAAAACTGAGTATATATTTGGAATCATCGTGTCCCCAGCTTTCCAATGATATAGGTCACGTCCTATAACTCCACGGTCACTCGGAGGCCTTCCCTAGTCAGGTGACGGACCCGTTCAAAAAGTACCCCAATTTGCTGAGAACACTTGATACTACAGTAGCGAGCATGAGTGAGTATACCTCCACACTTTCCTATGTATCTCAGCTGAAACAAATCCGTTCTGCACAAACTTTTTTTCGAAATGTAGCTGAAATATCCTGTAAAACTGACATAAGTTTTTTGTTTAGTGTGATCAGCTGATTTTTTTGATTATCGATTTTTCCTGATCTTGATTCGAAAACCCAGAAAAAACTTTTTATTTTTGAACTGGACCCTATGATTTTTTGAGTTTAAAATCTTCAGTAACGTTAACAAAAACAAAATATGATGTTAGAATGCTTCTGTGAATCTTGATCGTCGTGCTACAGCTCCAGAAGTCCAAAATATTATGCTGGGCAAAATCATCATAACTCATCGAAAAATAGTTCAAATTGATTGAAAATTGCGATGCGTAAAAAAAAGATGCGTATTATGTTAGTGAACGTTGTTACAATCAAAAATCATGATTTTCACAAAATTTTCGTTTCCAACTTTTACCCAATTTCTCATGTTTTTTGATTATAAAACAACTGTAATTAACTAAAAAAAGATCTAAATTTTGTTTTTCATGTGAAATTCAATTCCTACTTGCGAGTTGTCACTGTTTTATTATCAAAAAACATGAAAAATTGTGTAAAAGTTGGAAACGAAAATTTTTTGAACGAAAAAATTCAAAAAATTAATTTTTTAAAATCATGATTTTCAATTGTAACAAGGTTCACTAACATAATACGCATCTTATTCCGCAATTTTCAATCAATTTGAACTATTTTTCGGTGAGTTATGATGATTTTGCCCAGCATAACATTTTGGACTTCTGGAGCTGTAGCACGACGATCAAGATTCACAGAAGCATTCTAACATCATATTTTGTTTTTGTTAACGTTACTGAAGATTTTAAACTCAAAAAATCATAGGGTCCAGTTCAAAAATAAACAGTTTTTTTCTGGGTTTTTGAATCAAGATCAGGAAATATCGATAATCAAAAAAATCAGCTGATCACACTAAACAAAAAACTTATGTCAGTTTTACAGGATATTTCAGCTACATTTCGAAAAAAAGTTTGTGCAGAACGGATTTGTTTCAGCTGAGATACATAGGAAAGTGTGGAGGTATACTCACTTATGCTCGCTACTGTATCTATGATCAAAAGGATCGGCAAATTGGAGATGGCCAACCTTTTTCGTGTGTGGTGATCGAACGAGTCAGAAAGTGCGTCTTTATTAGTCTAGATAGAAAAAAGAACTCCTGTTTTCAGAAGTGAATGGGATTTTAAATGCGACTGGGAAATAGAAGAATTCAGTAGTCCAAACTTCATAATTCGAGATGCTGATCAACACGTGGCATCATTAAACGTCAAAACTTGGGGAATCCAATTTGCTTCATGGAGAATGACTGAAGAGGAGGTTATGAGAGAAAGAATTCAGAAGACTTTCCAACGAACTCCATTCCAAAAGGCAGAGCCTCCAAGAAATTCCATGAAGTTTTCAAAATTTTCATGGCTGATTCAAAAAGAGATCTTGTCGAGCATGGAGTTGGTGGATTTGTTGATGATGGCTTCCTCTTCTCAGAAATTCCACCAATATATGAAATCAATTATGAAAAGCCGTTTCGACAAGATATTCACAATCACTTATGAGTCGAGGCCGCCGTCGTGCATCAATATCTCATCATCTAGTAGTGGAGACGATCCATTTATGAGTCTCAATCGGATGCATGATTTCATAGGCCGTCCACTTATCCCAATGAATCTAATCGGAATGGATTTACAAGTAAGGTGAGTAAGAAATATAGCTAATCGGTGTATAAAAAATGAAAGGAATATTATGGGGTTATGAGGTTATTCACCTCCGGAAAAGACGTTTTTTCTCTCGATTCATTTTCCGGAAAAACGGCGAAAAACGGAAAAATCTGTTTTTCCGGTAAATGAATCGAGGGAAAAAAACGTTTTTTCCGGAGGTGAATAACCCCATTATCAATCGAGGTACCCAGTTTCTATTAAAGCAGCGTTTTGGTGGCAGCGAATCTGATTTCCATTTGTTTTCATTTAGGACTTATTCCGAAAAGACCCAGATTTGCGTGGCATAAAAAGTGTTCGTTGTCCCTATCGTACGCTGAACAACTTCCCTAATAAATTAATTTTATTTCTTTCAGTATGCCAACCAAAAATCACCCACTTATGGTACTATCCGATTTGGAACATGAAGAAACACTTCTTCTATCTATCCACAATTACTTCCTTGACTTCTTCGGTTCATCCATCAAGTATCAGTTAAATGTTTACTTTCTGATGCCACCATTTTCAAAACTGAAAAATATTTCTAGTACACATTTATCCGGTTATCTAGACGCAGATTTTCACGATTTTCTGAAAATCTCACCCAATCAGGATCTTATCGATCTTTCTGAATTAGACAACTCTTTGCTTGGAAGAAATTTAGATTTTGCTAGGACGAAAGTGTTAGATATTGGTAGTGCGAATCACTTGGTAGATGAAATTTTATCCAATTTCAAAGGTAGACAGTTGTTTATTGACGAAGGAATTATAAGTGATGCATCTATTATCCAATTTCTGAACAAGTGGAGATCGAATGAGGGATATCAGAATTTGGAGTATATCAGTATTACCGTCTGCCCTTTTACACATCCTCTCAATCCAGATCAGATTAAAAACGGTATTCCAATCAATCGATTGTACTCATCTGCTCGACTGCCAGTTTACCAAGTTACTAGAAAGTAAGTTCATTGTTGAGTTGATGTCTCATAAATTCAATATTTTTCAGAGATCACTATTTGAAACGTACATGGGGAATTCATAAGTTGAGCAGTCCAAACTACATTGTTCGAGGGAGTGATCAACACGTGGCATCCATAATGATTACGGAGAACAATATCACTTTTGCCGCGTGGAATATGGCTGAAAAAGAATTTTTGAAGAAACGCCCCGTCAAGAGACTTTATTGAAAACATTCTTTAATTGCTGTTTTTTGTCTTTAGTTTCATGCTTAAGAAGACAACATTCTGAAATGTATATTGTTATGAACACCTTAATAACTTTGTTTCAAAAACTCCTGTTTAATAAATTTAATTCTGTCAAGCTTTATTGTATCTTCGGTCTAAACTTCCATTTGAAATTCCATCAACTTATTTTCATTCCTGCAGATTTCTTCGTGATTTTCTTCGTGAACTAAATTAGAATAATTTAGTGATACAAATTACATTTTAGTTTGGAGTGGGACAGGAACCTGATTCGGGGACCAGGAGACTGTCAACATTTATTTATTTATTTATTTTCACGACAAAATGGCTATAAAAATTCACAGAAGACTTGAACATGTCCCTCACGAGACAGTTTCAAGTAAAAAGAAGAAAAATCTAGGTAATCAACAAATAAATAATGATGACGTGGGGAAAGACAATTTGAATGACTAAAACGGGGGCGAGCAATGTGATGAAGATGAGATCAATGGGAAATAAAGGAAGTAGGCAATTGGAGGCAGAGGCAGAGAATAGAATAAGAAACTGTTCGTTTATACAACAGGAAAGGAGGAAGAAATATTAGAACCGGGTTATTGAGGAATCAAGTAGAATAATGTTATATCCGTGAAGATATATAAACCTGGCATAGCACCCTAGTTCACGTGCTCTACTTATGGAACTTGTTATTTCCCATGGAAATCAGTTTGTAAATAAATCTGTTCCTAATAACTCGCTTACGGCTCGATCGCACGAACGCAACAGTGGCGATCAGGATCACTAAAGAACGACGAGAGACTCAAGAAGAGAACCAACTGACCACTAGAGAAACCAAAGGATAAGACAATGGTAGAAGAAGCTCAAGGTATGAATGTAAACGTTTCGATGGATGAGTTGCTGAAGGCATTGGCCGACGGACGATTGAAATTGACAACAAAAACCACCGAAGGAGCAGGATCTGGACTCGTGGATTCGATTTCGAGAAGAATCGCAAATTTTGAGTATGAGCCAGAAGAAGGTCAGGCATTTGAAGATTGGTACTTGAGATATGGAGACACCATTACGGGTGAAGGCGCTGACTTATCAGATGAAGCCAAGAGAAGACTAATTTTGAGCAAATTGAACCAAAGAGACTACAACTATTTCACAAATAGAATCCTACCAGATAAGACGAGTGAGTTCAAATTTGAAGAAATTGTGAACAAACTGAAAGAATGTTTTCCATCGACAAGATCAACATTTGCAAGAAGAATGGAATTTTTGAAAATCATAGACGAAGGCGGCGATTTAGGAGAGTACACCGGAAGAGTGAAGAAAGCTTATGATGATGCCAAATTCAATGAGATGAGTTCTGAACAAGTGCAGTGTTTGATGTGGATAAAGGGTCTAAGAACCAACGGAACAGTTGATATAAGAGCTCGGGCTATGCAGATTATGGAGACAAGACCGACAACGACACTTATTCAATTGGAGCATGAGATCATGAAGTTACTAGAGTTCAGAGAAGACGCCAAAAACATCGGAGGATGTAGAAGGAGTGAAGAGGTATTTGCCGTGAGAAAGATGAGAACTGAGAAAGCGAAAGAACAGAAAAGATCGAGCCAGAGACACTTGCGAAGTAAAGAGAAGCAACGTGAGAACGAAGAAAGTTCTACAGATGAAAAAGATGATTCGGACGAAGAGAAGCCGACGAGAAATCAGAACCAGAAAAAGAAGAAATGCCATCGATGTGGAGGTGAGCATAACGCAATGAATTGTTGGGCCAAGAACAAGGAATGTTTTGACTGTGGACGCAGAGGACACATATCCAAGAAGTGCCGAGAACATCAAGACGATGATGAGAAGTCAGACCGTTCGGGTCACAGAGTTAATCATGTAGTTGCGAAGACACCGAAAAGAAGAAGAGACGTCTACAAAGTCAATGGTATATACGTGAAGGAATCGAAGCCGAGAAAAGGATCGACTGAGGTCGTGAAGAACGGATCGATGAAGATACATGTGAGACGTTGGCCAGATGAGAAGTTTGAGAAGATTCAGAAGAATCGTGAAGAGACTGGAAAGGAGAGATGCAAGAGTTTCGTGACAAGAAGTCCAAATCCTGGTCGGAAGGAGAAAGTTGGAGCCTTTGAGAGACACGATCGTTGGGAAAAGAAGAATCCTAAAGAGAACTCGAGATTGCAACCTGAACTAAAAGTTAGTTTTCCAGAGACGTTGGGACAGCATTCACAGTGGAATCGTGGCTGGAATCAACAAGGAAGTAGCACACCATCGTTGACAATCCCACCACAACCCAACCTTGCAATGTACCCATGGAGAAACAATTTTGGATGCTCGGAGATGACCGGACGTTATGTATGGATTCCAAATTGTTACGAGATGAGAATGATGAGTGGACCAGATGCCAATTGGAGAGGATTCCATCAGAATGACGTGGCACCCGTGGACTTTCGCTATTAGAAGGAGAGATGTTATATCCGTGAAGATATATAAACCTGGCATAGCACCCTAGTTCACGTGCTCTACTTATGGAACTTGTTATTTCCCATGGAAATCAGTTTGTAAATAAATCTGTTCCTAATAACTCGCTTACGGCTCGATCGCACAAACGCAACAGCGTGCAACACATGCAGAAACAAACACCACTCTTCAATTTGTCCAGAAAAGGAAAAAGTTGACACATCAGTCAACTACCTCACCACCAATGACAATACGAAGCAAATTTTTCGGTCAAACGGAATCGACATGTGACCACGATCACTCCGAAACACTTCACGATCCTTACCACCAATCCACACAAATCATATATAAACGGCCACGATAACCGTGTAATATCAAGCAAATTCACACCAGTTACTGCTATTCTGTCTACACCAGATATCCCTCCAACAACCGAGGAAACATCCCACAATCCCGGTTATTGAGGAATCAAGTAGAATAACAAATTGAGAGGGGGAAAGAAAAGTATTTACATTGTAGGTTATGGCATTCCAATACGGAATAGTGAAAGAGAGAAAGTTATCAGATAGGGGGGAGAGATAGATTAGAGCCATGGGCCTTCTGGGAGAATCGGACAGTCTGACAATGGTATTAAGGAAGGGAAAGTGAGATGCGCCAGCAATGAATTTGTAAAGTAGGAGTAATTGGGATTTGAGTCTGCGGTGTCTAATGGAGTGCAGTGAGAGGAGTTCCAAGCGTTGCGAGTGAGAAGAGAAAGAGATGTTGCAGCGCTGGAGCGTTATTCTAGAGTATACTCTAAGGGTGGATTCCAGAAGTCTAGAGAGACGAGATGTGGGGGACAAACAGAAAATAACAGAACAATACTCTAGGATAGGAAGAACGTAAGTTTTAAAAAGGAATGAGTAGACAGCTGGATTATTTGACTTGAAAGATTTAAAGATCTGAGAGGAACGAAGTCGGGCTAGAGCCACTGTACGATTAATATGAGCCCGGAACTTGAGATCAGGTTCAACAAGCAGGCCAAGATCACGAACGGAGTTGGAGTCAGGAATGGGAGAACCAGCAATAAAAAACTGATTATGAGGGTTGAGCAAGCCGAAGCGAAGCAAACCTGTTTTGGAATGGGCAAGAGGAAGGAAATTGGATTCGGCCCAGTTGGAGACTAAATCAATGCCGGCTTGAAGACTGGAAGGAAGATGAGAGTAAACTTTAATATCATCAGCATAGGCGGCAACATGAAGGTAAGGAATATCATTCAGATTGAGTAACAAATCATTGATGAACAAGATAAAGAGTAAAGGGCCCGACACGGAACCTTGAGGAACCCCAGAGGAGATAAAAGAGGAAGAGGAATCAACGAAACTGTTAACCTTAACAGAAAAAGATCTAGAGGATAGCAAGGCAGAGAAGCATGCTACAATGGGAGAGGACAAGCCAAAAGAAGAAAGCTTTTTGAGAAGAAGACTATGGGGAACTTGATCAAAAGCTTTCTGGAAATCAAAGAAGACTACATCTAGAGATTTATGAGTTTTCAAGATGATTTTGTAATTGGTTATGACCTGAACTAAGGAGGAGGCACAAGACCTTTTAGCTAGGAAACCATGTTGATGGACAGAAAGTTTATGGGCAAAATCAAGCTTGATGCGGTTACAGATGATGCGCTCGAAAATTCTAGAAAATGGATCAGTGAGAGAAATTGGGCGGTAGTTGATAGGATAACTAGCATTACCCTTCTTTAGAACAGGGGTTACTACAGCATTCTTCCAAGAGTGAGGGACTGAAGAAGAGCGGAACGAGTTATTGAAGATGATCGAGAGGGGAAGGGAAAGAGAGGTGGCACAATTTTTGATGAGAAGAAAGTTAGCAAGATGGGGTGAGAAACCACAGCGAGGCGGAAGTTTACGTAAAGAATTCTCAATTACCCACGGGGCAAACAGATCAGAATCATGAAGGTCAATAATATGAGATGCTGGTAGGATGGCTGAGAAGGAAGAATCCGAAGCATTCGGAGCTGCAGAGGGGTTTTTAAAATTAGATGTGAATGCAGTAGTGAAGATGGAGGCTTTCTCGGAGTCGGTATTGACGATTCATCCTTGATATGAAAGAGATGGTATTTCGGAATTACTTTTAATCTTTTCGTTATGAGGGAACGGGCAACAAGGCTGTGAGGTGAGTTGAGAATTCGTTTCTCCGTTCTGGCGTAGTTGCGACGAATAGTTTTGGTCAAATCCCTGATTCGAAAGTTGAGAGACTGGAAATCATTGAAGGAAGAACTAGGGAAGTTTAGAAAGACGGCTACGAGCACGACGCAACTGGCGAATAGGGTTGGAAGGTGGTTTAGGCTTTGGTAAGGTCTTAGTAGGGGTGTGGGTTTTGATGAGATCATTTAAAATGCGAATAAACATATTGAATTTAGAAGATGGCGAGGGAAGGGTACTGAATAATGGGGTTATACACCTCCGGAAGAAACGTTTTTTTTCCGGAGGTGAATAACCCCATAAGACATCCCAGTCAAGGGAAGCAAGATCAGAATTCAAGAGAGTATAATTACATTTTCTGTAGTCAAGTTGAGAGGGATATGAAGCAGAGGCTGGATCAGGATGAGTGGAAGCCAATAAACGGGGGAAGACCGAGAAATTGACGCTGAAGTGGTCAGAATTCAAAAGTGGAGGGTGACAGACAGGAGGCGAGAGAACTAAATCATCAGAAGATATAACCAGATCTAAAATGTTGGAAGAAATATTGGAGCGAGTAGGAAAATCAACAAGTTGAGAAAGACATTTAGAAAGTAAAAAATCTGAAAAGGGATGCCGGGATGAATTATCGAGCCAAATAATGAATGGGAGGTTGAAATCTCCAATAACTAGAGCAGAGGATAGTGGAATGAGAGAGTTCAAATGTGTAATAAGGGAAGAGAGTTCCGAAGATTTGCAATCCTGGGGACGGTAAACAAGGATTAAGGTAAATGGAGAGAATTTTTGCTGGTTCCGACTAGAGGATGAAGGGGAGACAAGACAAGCAGCAATTTCAGATTGATGCAAAGGGTAGTGGAAGTCTAAGTTGATGGGGATAGAAGTGAGGCAAATGGAATTTTTGACAATGAAAGCAACTCCCCCACCACTGGATTTGCGGTGAAGGGATTGCATACGATCGCAGCGGAGAATAGAAATGTTTCGAGAAGTGAAAAGAGAGGTAGGAATGGAGTCATTAAGAAAAGTCTCAGTAAGCGCAATGATATCGTAAGAGGAAGCAATGAAGAGATCTATAAGAACAGAAATTTTGGTTAGGCTGGCGACACCTCGAATGTTAGAACTCGGCTACTTTCCGCTACAGTTGCGCAGCTTTTACAACGTTTGCAACAGTTACGCGACAAGAATGCTACAGTTCCACAGCAATAACGATAAATCAGCTCACATGCAACAGTTATGCAGCATTCACTATATTGCGACTGATGCCTCCCTTGTTTTTGGGGCGTGCACCAGTTCTGCAACAATCTCACAACAGTTGCGCAGCAACTGTATATTCGCTCCAATGCAAATTGGACTTTGGCTGCATTTTTCATTTTTTCCAATGATTATTTCTTGTCTATTTGACAAGTTTTATTACTTTTTCGACTTGTTTTCACTCTATTTTTGAAAAAATATTTTTTCAGAAAAAGGATTTGTATCTGGATGGCGAAAACGAGTCACAGAAAGCCAAATTGGAAGTTAAACGAAAGGTTGGGAGTTTTGACTGAAACCCTTTATCTTTATTTTTGTTCTTAACTTTCAGACCACCGGAAAAAATTCAACAATGTAGCTGATCAACAAAAATTCGACTGTTCGATTAAAAATTTGACTTTTTGAAACTACAAACAATGGGAACTTGGAGACATTCACCGATTGTTGGTCACCATGGAGTTTAAATGATGTTTCTAAACTTTTTTGTTTTTGCATTTACTTTTTAAAACTTTACTTTTTCATAATAAATATCATAAGTTCTTTCTGTTATTCTGTTCACATATTAACTATACTGATTAGAAACGAGAAGCAATGAGCGTATGCAGCACGACGGCAGCACTAATGCAGCAACTATGCAGCTTTCATGCAACACTTGTACGCCTCTGACGCAGCAGGCGAGCGGTCCACGAATGACTGCTGCGTTAGTGCTGCGCAACTGTAGCGAAAAGTAGCCGAGTTTGTAGCACAGACCATAAAGAATGCGACACTTGCAGTTTTTAGTTGAAAATGATCAATTTTGAGAGTGTGGAAAGTTCTCACAGATAGTCTCACAATATCGATTGTTTGAGGAGTGTATAGATCACAAGTAGAGCTTCATTTTTGTAGTTGATAACTTTTTTGTACGAGAATTTTCTAGAGAGTTATCAATCATCAAAGTAATTTTTGTTTTCCCGAAATGTACACGAAGTGTTGTCTGAAACTCCGAGTGTGAAAACTTGGTGAATTATTCAACGATTCGAACCACCAGAGGGACAAGTTTTTTGTTGCAAAAAAGCAAATACCTGCTGACTTAGTGTGTTCGTGAGAAAGTTCATGTTTGAGCCGAGAATCATGAGAAATCCGCGATCCAACGCCTTCTGACGGTTCCTCGCCAGTTTGTAGATTCTCCAATAGAGAGTTAAAGTGACAGAAGCTGGAAGGAAGAAAGCGAAGACGACACTGTGAGCCAAATGTCGAATTTCGTTTCCAACAAAGCAGAGAGACTGAAAATTATTCAGAATTCTCAAATGAAAATGAGGCAAATCTACTCACATCATCATAACATTCCGGTTGCTCCCATCGGACAGTTGTCAGTAGAATTGATGATGAGAATACCCAAATGATAGTCATCACTGTGATAACTTTCGTCTTAGTTACAATACTTTTATAGCGAAGTGGTCTTGTCACTGCGAGATATCTATCCACAGATATTACACATATTGTTACCTGAAACGGTAATGAATTGAATCAAGGATAGAACAGCAAATACTCACCACAGAACACGTGCAAAATGTCACATCAGCCGCAACCCATAATCGACATAAAAACCGTCCGAATATCCATTTTCGATAAATCAAATAAACAGCTCCCATAGGGAGTACAATGACACCGACGAGAAAGTCAGTGAGACCTAGATTCCATACGAGAAGTGTCGTGTTAGTTCGACCAACTCTTGCTTTGAAGAATAGTACCAGTAGATTACCGAATACTGTGAGAAGAATGATTATAACAGCTGGAATACACAGGAGAACAAGAACAGCTGGTGGCAGTTGCTCTCCGGTTCGCAGCTTTTCTCGAAGAATTATTCGGAGCTGAAATATCTTTTCTTATCGATTACTTGACATCCAGATGATATCCTACCTGCTCTTTGCATAGCTCAGATACCACTTCTGATTCATTGCCCATGCTGATACCAGCAAGTCGTGCGATTTTCGTGTAGTCGACTTCTTCGATGACCCCGCCATCTCCATCGGAGACCAGAAACATGACGGGTGTGACACGTGGCGATGGAGCTGCTACTTCTGAGAAGTTGCGATGTTGAGCAAAACGAGTGAAAAAAGCAAAAAAGAGAAGACGAACCGACACAACGATCAGCATAAAACGAGTGCACAAAAAAGGGCGGTAAGGAGGAGCACAGATGGAGAAAAGGAGCACGGGGAGGAAGAAGAGGACAAATAGAATTTTGGCGCGGATGAATGGGAAGATAATCAGAAGAAGTAAGGAGGGTGAAGAAAAAAAGTAGGGGCGCGAAGAATAAGAAGAAGCAGAAGGAGGACGGGATGAAATCGCGTGCGCGGGGCCCCCGAAGAGGTGCTGTTTCGTCTTGGATGATCCCGTTTTGGAAACTTTTCCAACTATTCTGGGCTCTCTCTCCCGAAATCTTAGAATACCGCCCACATTATGACGGAGGAGTTTCAGAGAAGGTGTTCTACAGAAAAGTCCAGCGATTTTGTTGGAAAGGATTTTAAAAGAAAGTCAGAAGAGTTGAGAGTTGCTCCTGCGGTCATCATCATCATCTCATCATCATGTGATATTGAGTGCGCGCGCAGGTTCTCACACACAAGGCACGCCTTGAGAAGGACGAAGTTGAAGGAAGCAGAAGAAGAAGTAGCAGAGGAGAAAGAAGAAGAAGGATTTGTGAGAAAATTTGGAAGGAGTAGGTGAAGAAGTTGGACTCTTGATATAAGGGGGTCTTTTCGATAGATACGATCGATAGATGCTGAAAAGTGTAAGAGGTCTGAATTTATTCTGAACAGAATTCCGAATCGACCTATTTCTGGAAATGAGGAAGAGGCACTGGCTGTTACGAGAGAGTAATTGAGACGATTAGGAGGTGGAATTCAAAATTAGAAGAATCTAGGAGCTCGAAGATTGAACAAAAGAGAAAAGGGAATCCCACTTCAAAGTTCTCATCAAAAGGAACTTGTCCTTTATTGAGAAAGTTGTGTTGTCTAATCACTCTCTCTCCGTTCAAAACATGCCCTCAACATCAACAACCCAGTGGCCTCCTCCATCGCTTCTGGAGGCTCTCTCAACCGTGAGAACGTCAATATGAATGTTTTGAGTTGACAAGAAGTATGAATGGATAAGAAGAGGAAGATTCACGTTTTCAAGAAATATAAGAGTTTGTGTCAAGTATGGTGTCTAGGAGAGAAAATGACAATGGCTTGGGGAGTAGGAGAGGACAGAATAATGAAGATGAAGAGTTCACTGAGATCTTGCATGTTCAGGAGATCAGAATCTTGTGATTGGAGTTCTCGAAGAGCTTGAAATTTTAAGACGCACTCTCTGACTCGTTCGATCACCCATGTTCACCCGAAAAAAGTTGACCATCTCCGATTTGCCAATCCTTTTGATCGAAGATAGTATCAAGTGTTCTCAGCAAAATGGGGTACTTTTTGGGTCGGTCCGTCACCTGGGTACCTAGGAAAATCAAAAAATCGATATTTTTCGAAATTTTTTCCTGAAGTAGTTAGGAATGAAATCTTAACGGGAAGTTATTGTAGACACTATTTTAAGCATTTTTTGTGTTCAGAAGAAAATTCCAGCTCAACACCTTCATTGTGAAATTTTTGAAAATTCATGAATTTTTCGGATTTTTTAATGAAATCGTTTTTATCTCGGCAGTGACACGAGAAGACGGGGTTTTTATTTGAAATTCGGAATCTACATAAAATTTGGTATTGGATACATGTTGTCCCTACTCGTATCTCTAGATCCCAAGAATGGTTTTTGGGGAAGAATGAGAAAAACAGCGATTTCAGTTTTCGAGCCCTTCCGGTAAATCAGTTTTGATGTTTCAGAACATTCGTTTTTTGAGTTTTTCTGTTTACTCATGTCATTTAATTCTAGTCCCATTACAGTTTTTGATCATACCACAAAAATCTACGAAAATTTTGAAGTTTTTGAATTTTCGAAATTTTTTTCAGAATTGATATACTCCAACTGAAATATTAAGGATAGCATTATATAATTAGGAGAATATGATTGAAACATAGTTTAGGTTTATGAAACAATTAATTTCCATTATCGGGTCACCTGTAATTTCCTTTTTCATGATGAAGTTCATCAAAAAGTTCAACTAGGGAATTTGATGAAAAGGAACTTCATACTTGCAACGTTATTTGACAGAGGACTGTGTTGAAAGGGTCAGAAAACATAAGAAAACTACAAAAATCTATTGATTTAGCAAGATTTCCATAAAAGATATTGAAAAAATGAGACAAAAATGAGACCCATACATGTTCAAAGTCTAGCCTTTTCTGGAAGTCAGAAAATTTTTTTTTCAATATCTTTTATGGAAATCTTGCTAAATCAATAGATTTTTGTAGTTTTCTTATGTTTTCTGACCCTTTCAACACAGTCCTCTGTCAAATAACGTTGCAAGTATGAAGTTCCTTTTCATCAAATTCCCTAGTTGAACTTTTGATGAACTTCATCATGAAATAGGAAATTACAGGTGACCCGATAATGGAAATTAATTGTTTCATAAACCTAAACTATGTTTCAATCATATTCTCCTAATTATATAATGCTATCCTTAATATTTCAGTTGGAGTATATCAATTCTGAAAAAAATTTCGAAAATTCAAAAACTTCAAAATTTTCGTAGATTTTTTGTGGTATGATCAAAAACTGTAATGGGACTAGAATTAAATGACATGAGTAAACAGAAAAACTCAAAAAACGAATGTTCTGAAACATCAAAACTGATTTACCGGAAGGGCTCGAAAACTGAAATCGCTGTTTTTCTCATTTTTCCCCAAAAACCATTCTTGGGATCTAGAGATACGAGTAGGGACAACATGTATCCAATACCAAATTTTATGTAGATTCCGAATTTCAAATAAAAAACCCCGTCTTCTCGTGTCACTGCCGATATAAAAACGATTTCATGAAAAAATCCGAAAAATTCATGAATTTTCAAAAATTTCACAATGAAGGTGTTGAGCTGGAATTTTCTTCTGAACACAAAAAATGCTTAAAATAGTGTCTACAATAACTTCCCGTTAAGATTTCATTCCTAACTACTTCAGGAAAAAATTTCGAAAAATATCGATTTTTTGATTTTCCTAGGTACCCAGGTGACGGACCGACCCAAAAAGTACCCCATTTTGCTGAGAACACTTGATACTATCTTCGATCAAAACGATTGGCAAATCGGAGATGGTCAACTTTTTTCGGGTGAACATGGTCAGTTGATCAATGCTCGATCGACTCGGAGAGTGCGTCTTAAGATCTAGGATGTCTGTAACTAGAATCTAGGGAAAACACTGACATTTTGAACTGAAGGAGACATCTAGAATCCTATGGTCCATAACTTGATGTTTCCGAATTCTCAAATTCGGCACTAGAGCAAGATCAATAAGAAGCTGAAGTTGACAGAATCCAGAACCAACTTTCATTTTTAACTACACTATCGAAAAGAGTTTAGGTAGTCAGAAAATAAATAAGACAACCCGCAAGATGTTAGAAAACTGTAGCGTATTGCTGAAAGGCAAAACCTTTAGTCTACATTAGAATCAAGCGAAGCTGAAAATAGATTCAGAATTTTTATGACTTTAGGATTCGGTTCATGTACATAGAGGAATACGTGAGTCTCAGTCCACACAAGCAAGGAAAGGACACTGTTGTTGGGGGATGTTCCATGATGAAAATAGACAAAAACGGACGCATTCTGTCCGGACGGAAGTGCTTCGGAGGCAGTCCGACGCCTTCTTCCTTCTACTATCTTCTCAAATACCCCATCTCTCTCTCCTCTTCTTCTTTTTCTTCTTCCTGACGTCTTCGTTGTTGAGGGCAAAAGTGTGAAGAAGAAGCATAAGGAGAAGAAGGGTGCCGTCGCACTGGTTTATGAATAAGTGATGGCGTTCTATGGTTTTCGCGTGTGGTGCACATACACACAACGTCTTGGTGCCGTGAGACCCACACCATTGGCTGCTGAGCAACTCCATGAAAGATATCAATTCTTCGAAGATGTTATAATTGTCAAAAAGGCGATTACCAAATGAGCAGTATTGATGAAGGAAGAGGAGGAGAGGTGTCAGAAATCACAAGAAATGAAAGTGACAAAGAGTCAGGTGTTGTGAAGCAATTATGATTGATAAACTGACTTGGAGCAGTTATTTTGCAAGAGGAAACCAATGGAAAAAAGAAGAGCAGAGAGGATCGCCAAAACATGACCTCTAAACTGATTGAACTTCGCATCTCGTTTTTTCTTTTTCTCACGAAGTTCGGAATTCTCAATATTCTATGCAAGGGATGAGATAGGGTTCCGGAAATTTGTGCATAGAAATGAAGGGCGGAAAGTGTAAAGATCTGATAAGATTCGAAAGCAGATCTCAGATTCTGCTTCCAAGTCATAAGGTTTTGATTTCAAGTATCGTATCTTTGAATATAGGTTATCCGATATACATTTTTTAGCTTTTCAGCCATAACTGAAACCCAGAACACCTCTAGGTATTTGGTCTTCTGAGCTCTTCATTCTCTACTATCAAAGAAAAAAAAACAAGAATTAGCATAGTAATTAAACTCCAAACGATACAATCGGCTTATCCCTCTCTCTTTCTCTTCCATTCTTTCATCAACGTCGTCGTCGCCGCCGCCATCACCACCACCGCATTCAGATGTGCTTTGAAACACTATAATTCGATCCGATTTTCGCTTTTTTCGAGATGCAAATTGCAGAGGTTTCTGATGTGTTTTTGGGAGAGAAAGAGATAACAACAGAAGGACAACGTCTTCTTCTTCTGTCCGACTCACACGTTTTGGAAAAATAGCATTACGGAATATTTGCACACAAATGACCCCCGAACAGAAGAAGAAGAGTTGAAAAAAGAGGATAGAGGGCACGTGTGCACGAAGAAGAAGAAGAAGTAGATGATTCCGTCAAGTACCATAAAAAGTCAAGGATCAGGTCAGAAAATGGCGGAGAGAAATATTGAATAACGGGCGTGGAGAATGAGGACATCTTCTTCTACTTCTGAAGAGAAGATTCTGGTGATGCTCCGTGAAGACGTTTTGCACACACACACATACTCACACACACTAGAAGTGGATTGGAGCAAAAGCAGAAGCAACTTAGAAGAGCAAAGAAAAGAATAGAATTCCTGAATTGAAGGAATTTTTTGCTCTGCTTTGCTTTTGTCCTCGTCAGAAGAGTTCAATTCAATTTCAGCAGCAGAGGAATGGATTACTTCTTGACAAAAAATTTCGAAGAAGAATTTTTTATTCAAAACGAATTGTGACGAAGCACTATGAAGATAGATCAGAACACATTATAAAACCACAGTTGCTTAAAGGATTTCAGTGAAGAATACTATATTATTCAATGGCTTAAATTGTGAAAAAGAGCTAAAACGATCGCCTAAATTAAAACCGAAGCACAAAAATTGAAAGTTGGAGGTCTTCAAAATTGGATTTGTCAAAACCAGAGAAACCTCTTTTTCCCTTTTTCTTTTTGATGGAGGCGACGTGGTAGTAAACAATGATTGCGAAGGCACACATACGCACGTGAGCCCAAAAAAGCTGAATCCGAGTGGCTCGGAAAAGTCGTGCGAAATCTTGCAAAATGGGCGGAGTATTCTTTAGCAGTGTATCATCATTAAATGTAGCGTTTCTATGTATCAGATGAGAGAGAAAGTGACTCAGTTAGAATACTTGATGGCTGGGTGGATGGATTTTCCAGTTCCTTTAGAAATTATTTTTTAATAGACAGGTTATCAGGGTTTCAACTCTGAAATACATGTGGATGAAAACGCATGCGCTCTGCTTCAAAACCAAAAAACTGCATGTTTCTAACCCTAAAAAATTGACAAAGAACAAGTTGCTCTGAGTTAAGTTAGGCTAATCTCTTTTCCTAAATGAACTAAAAAAATCACCAATGAACTAAAAGTGTCCCAAATGAAGTTGTATATGCACTAATCACTTTCCTTTTCTTTTCCTCACTTAACGAATGTAGTTCTTTATGTCTTTTGTCTCAAGAAAGGATACGATAGCTGTCACAAAAAACACCGCGTCCCAGACGCACCAATTAAGTTTCTCCTATCAGATTTTCCTCCTATCCGTGTTGTGGTTGTGATCTTCAGTTTTATTATAGAACAAACATATCATCGGAACACCATTGCAAATGCATTTTACGTGATTACAAATGGAAAATGGGATCATTTCAAAGGTGAAATCTCTCCAAATCAAACCTCTACAGTAACTCTTCTATTCGTTGTGTGGGTCCCTTCCTATATCTCACTCTCTCTATCCCCTTTCATATCTAATTCAATGATTACATTCTGTGGTGGAAAGAGTGAAGCAGTCGAAGTTGCCCACTTTTCAGAGAAAAATGAATTCCAGAAAAATGTCAGATTTTACTGTGTTTTCTTTCCAGAAGGAGACTTTTTCAATGCATTCTGGGCGTGGCACGATCTCGCTTCTTTCATCATTGCCCTCCTCCTCTTCACCATTTTCTGGTCTCTTGCCACTTGGATCTTTTTCAATGTAAGGAAGGAAGTTCATCGAAAAAACATATATTAAATCTGATTTTCAGCAAAAAATCTACATTGAAGCAATCGGAATGTGTGCTCTCCTTACAGAAGCTACTCTCGGAGTGCCACAACTTCTGAGGAATTTCCAGAGGAAGTCTACACAAGGAATGAGGTTTGTGATCTGGACAAACAGATATACAGACAGAAAACTAGAAAGCAAAGAAAATTCTTCTAGTCTTTGAACAACCAGTGAACTTTCGTGGGAAAATCCACGAAATCATATTTAGGTAGAATGAGAGCACGAGAAACAGAAAAACGACTAGATTCACAAAGTACGCAACAAATCCAAAGTTCGTTTTGAAATAAAAACAACGGGGAAAATTCAGAAGAGAGGAAATGTTTGAATAATGGATCAGATTTCCACTGGGACGAATTTCAATATTACTCTTTAGACTCTTCTCGGTCGTGTTCGTTCTGGTTAGGCTGAAAGTGACAATTTCAGAGAAAAGGGCTTTCAGAAGTTTTTGACATAAGAGGAAATTGGTGGATCACAGATCATCAGACTTGTCTCGGCTCAGACCGGCTTGGATTGATTCTGTGATGTTTCAGTTTCAGGCGATTTAATCTTGAAATCTATTTCAGTCAACATTTTTCAACATTCTTTTTTGTCGAAAACTAGTGAAGAAAGCGTCTACGTACTCTAGATATAATTAAAAAGCTAAGTTCTCCTGTAAGAAAATAACAAGAGTACGGTAGAAATAAAAAAAGCGCCAAACGCGCCCCAGTTTTTTCCCCCTCTAATGAGAGCTGGTTTTCAGTATCCCCATGGTGCTGGCGTGGTTGGCTGGAGATCTCGCAAAAACTGGATACTTCGTGGCGACAGGCAGTCCTCTGCAGTTCTGGATTTGTGCTATTCTTCAGGTAAATCGATTCGACGTGAATTCTCCTACCCCGTCTCTTTTATTCCAGATATCAATTGACATCTTCATTCTTGGACAAGTATTCGTCTACAGGAAGAACACAGCTGCCGGCGAGCTTCCATACACAGGCAACAATCAGACGACAACGTCGGATTCATCAGAAGGAGCAATAATTGATTAATTAACATCCCTTGAATAGAGCATATTTTCAGTCTCTTCATATAGTATTTATTGAGAAATTTTCCTAACAAAAATTTAGTAAAAAGCGAAACCCCGCCCCCTTCCCTCCCAAAAAGTATCTGTGATTCAGACTCCCCGTTTACTTTTTCGTTTTTCTACTTGCTCATTTCAAGTTTTCAATTCGATTTTTATTCTAAAAGTGTCAAAGGATTTGAGAATGTGCTCTTTTTAACTCAATGGGCGAAATCATTTTTCAGCTTTAACACCATCTCTCTCACCTTCTCTTTCTCTCCTTAACAGACACAATTCATCGATTCCGGGTATTCTTTCTAGATTGAAATAATTTCTTCCTTTTTTCCTCCACGCTTCCCCGATGCCTCTGTACATAAATACCGAACTATTCTCAGTGCTCTCGTTTTCTCTGATTTCCCCTCTCGAAAAACACATCAATTCTTTTAATACCAAACTCACCCTTTCCACTTTTCTCTCGATTCTTTGTAAGTACTGTCTAACTAATATAGATTTTTATTTCCATATGTAAAGTGACAACAATGAACAAGTTTTGAGAAAAAACACATTCATTCACTTGCAATTCTTTTCAGAAGTTCTCTCTTCTCGAGCCACCATGAAAACGAGTCAGCCGATGTGTCATCTGGATTGATTTCACACGTGGTAGAGATCTTATAGTACATGATCAACTGGTTCAACGAGTAGTGTTTTCGAACATTCGGATATCCACAATCAACGAAATATTGGTTTTCCGACGAGACACGAATCGAATAGTGACGATTTTTCTTGGTGGTGGTTCGGTAGATGAGCATGAGTGGGAGGGATTCGTAGAGAGTATCGAGGCGTCCAGCTGGATGGGAGAGGTGGTAGAGGGCGAATTCTCCACGATCTCGCTCGCGTTTGCGCTGCCGTAACACCGTTTTTGGAAGGACACTTTGAAGACGTTAAAATCAAGGAAAAATGCAAACTAAAATAATGAAAGTTTATCAACAAAATGAATGAAGAAGTGAAGAATCTTTTAAATTTAAAAAAATTTGCAAGATTTTCACCAAAGAGCCGTAAGACGTAGATCAATCAGATTTGCGATTTTGAGTGCTTCAGAGGTATTCCGAATTTGAATACTCAAAGTCTTGTATGGATTCTATGAACCGATGTCTAAAACCCTTTGACAATACAAAAAACCATGTTTCTCCATGTTAAAGTTATATAAATCACGAATTTTATAAACTTTTTGTCACATTTTACGTTTTTTGGCCGCTAAAAACGAAAAAGAGAGAATATCTAAAATCAGCCTCCTTGCGTTTGTAGAGAATTCGACGGTGATCATTTTCCAAGTTGGAACGTCAAAAAAGGTCCAAATAACGCTCTGTTAATTAAAACAAATTTCAGTACTAAATTAGAAAATTTGGTCATTTTTCGACGGTTTTTGGAACATTTCTCAGAAACGACAGCCTAAATCAAAAATTCGTTTTTTATTGCAAAGTTAGCGAATGTCTTTGCGGTTCATTTGAGCTATCAATCATTTTTTTTTATGTAAAGAACTGACTGAACGTTCGCATTTTTTTCGGAGACAGGTCAAGACCACGTTGACTACTGTAGGTGTAGACTCGAGAGCGCGCAACAGAATAGGAGCTTTGAAACCCAGTTTTCTTTCTATCTCAAATAAATTTTGACACTCTAGGAAGAATAATTAAGAGAAATCTCCTTCTTAGATTTGGTTGTTATGCAAATACGCTCTTGTTCAAACACTTATTCAAGCGGTATACTATGATCTGATCTTTCGGTCATCTTTAGGAAGGAAGAATCGAATCTAGAATACTGTTGGCACCAAAAATCAAAGCTGAAGTCATTTTAAACGTTTTCAAGTAGCTGAAAAACAATTCATGTCACCTTGACTGAATTTACTCTCTAATAAACAATCATTGATCCGTCGATAATATTGTTCAACTTTGAGATGGTTTCATGACGTCAGAACTAATGATCTTGTATTTGGTATTTAAACCAAATTGTAGTACTATTCTTGTTCTCCATTTTTGTAATTGATCATTTTTTCGTTGAAGACCCTCCTAGACAGTTGGAGACGATTGAAGCAAACAAGCTACGATTACGCCCATATGAAGTAGACTTGATTTACCGGCCGATATCTTTCTTGGGAGAGGTTTTGAAAAAAAGTTTTCAACTAAGAAAACAAAGGGATATGTTGATAGAACACATATACCAAAAATTGGAACATCTTGACTTTTCTGAATATTGTGGTCCTAGCCGAAACTTATGATGCAAATTCACCGAAAAGCTGAAAAATTGTGAGGATGATTCCCACTTCTATGACACTGAATAAAGCTCTAATTTCATTTAGTTTGTTAACTCAGTTAGTTAATAGTATTCTTCGATTAACTAACACACTCCGGAGCTCTTCATAATCAATTAAATACCTTGTAGTTTACAGTAAAATAGTCGACTAACGTTTACTCGTTTCTTGTTATATTTTTTTAGCAGTTTGGATCGAATTCAGTCAATTTACCGAGGAGCAAATGAGAAGATTGCAACGAAAACTGTCGCCCAGTCAAATTTCTGAATGTGCGCTGCTCCTTACGAGAATTGGAGAACAACAGAAGGCGTACGAGCTCCTGGAGCAGCTGCTTGATGAGAACGCGAGTAGTGGGGAGGAGGCGACAGTTTACCCGAAAGGGCACGCGAGACCGCGGCCGATGGCGGAGCTTTTTGAGGATGCGCTGATGAAGAAGGATACGTATGGCGCCGCGTTGTGTCTGGAGATTTTGTCATTGACGGCGAATCGTGCCAAGCTGAAGCCGCTTGTGAATAGAATGGTGGAGAAATGTAATGTGAAGCAGGAGCAGGCGACGATTCTTCAAGGGTTTGTGCGACTTCGTCCACAATAATTCTGTTTTTTTTGTAGTAGAATAGGATAGTAAATTTAAATTTTTCGTTGTTTTCCACTTTTTTGGCTTTTTTTGTTTGTGTTTTCCTCAATAAAACTGATTTTTAATTAAAATTCAATAAAATCATCTTTTATTTTAATTTTTCCGTTGAAAAAAACTATTTTTCAAAAAAAAATCGCCTTTTTAGGATAAAATTCGAATTTTCGAGCGAACAATTTTTTCGCGCCGCCCAATTTAAAGGCACATGTTTACCTGACGAGTTTAAAGGCGCATGAGGGTCTCGACGCGCGTACAGTAGTCTGTAAATCCCAAAAGTAGATTTGTATTTAATTTTTTTTCTTTTCTTTTTCGGCGGTTTTTTCGGTTTTTTGGCGCGAATTTTTTGGTTTTTCTTTGAAAATTAATTAAAAATTAAGAAAATAATTGATTTTTTACTAAAAAAAACCTAATTTATTGCGAAAAATTCCCGAATTTTCGTCGTTTTGAGTGAAAAAATTTAGGCCAGTTTGAAAGCGAGTTTTTGCTGTGTTTTTTCACGTTTTTTGGCTTAAAACTGCTTTACTTTCTAGTTAAAAGTGCCTAAGTAATTGTTTTCCGTTGAAAAAACTAATTTATTGGTAGAAATTCCCGATTTTTCGCCGTTTTGAGTAAAAAATTTTAGGCCTACCTAAAAACTAGTTTTCGCTGTAATTTTTCGCTTTTTCCAGCTCAAATTCGCTTTAAAAGTGTCTGAATAAGTATTTTTCGTTGAAAACCCTTTTTCTCTCTGTTTTTGGCCGCTATATCTTCTTTTTCTGTTTTTCTTGTTAATTCTCCTATTTTTCAGAAGAACTTGGAGCAAAGAATGCCACCAATGCCCCCGTTCCCGTTACCACCGGTGACGGCTCCACCCGGAGCTTTCCCACCGCCTCCGGTACCGCCAGGCCCAGCTCTCTGATGGACAAAACATGCTTTACTCCACGTACAATCTATTCGGAGATTTCCCTATGGGATCAACAAAGGTATTAGCCGAGAATTTTTATTAAAACGTCGCCCCACTGCAACCGAGAGAGCATCGGCGTGAGACGCAGAGAATTTTTACGCGCCGATACAGCTTTTGACATTTTTTCGCTATTTTTAAAACATTTTTTGTTAATTTTTCTGAAAAACAGCGAAAATAAGTCAAAAACTGTGAAAATCTGTGTCGGCGCGAAAAATAACTCTGCGTCGCTCGCCGATACTCTCTCGTGTGCGGTGTCTGCTAATAATAGTGACGCAAAACGAAGTTTTTTAATAATGACACTCTCAATTTTCAGACAAAGGTCATCCAAGTGAATGGAGCCGAGATGGGACACAAAGATCTGGATCGATTGCCGCTCATCAAGTTGGAAGTCTATACAACGAAAAATCCGTCCGTCAGATTCTTGCAAGATGATCTTGGACGACGAACATCTGACACCAACATTGAGTCGATCAATCGTGCTTATCGTAACATCTTGGAGCTTGCACTCAACCAATTCTGCATCCGTGACTTCTCCCGTTGTGTCGATTTCGAGCACGGAAAGGTTTTCTTTTTCAAACCACTCGAAGAGGGATACGAGAGACGTGATTGCATCGAAGTCGGAGACGGGAAAATGATGTATCCTGGTATCAAAAAGACCGTCCAGTTCATCGAAGGACCTTATGGAAGAGGATCAAACAATCCATCGATTGTTATCGATTCGATGAAAGTCGCTTTCCATAAGGACCAGACCGTCATGGATAAGATAAATGATATCAACTTGAAGCCATGCGGAGACGGTCTGAGTGACTTCGAGCGAGACAAGTGTCAAGCAGTGATCAAAGGACTTGATTGCTACACCACCTACACTGGCCGAGTTCGACATCTCAAGATTGAAGGAATCCACCATGACAATGCCTTGAAGGCTCGTTTCCAGCTGAAAATCGGTGGAACCTCTACATTCCACGAATACTTCCAACAACGTTGGCAAATCATGCTCAAACATCCACAGGCCAATCTCATCTCTTGCATCGAAAGAGGAAAACAGAATTTCTATCCAATGGAAGTCATTCGAATCTCTTCGAAACAAAGAGTGAAGATTACCCAGCAGACGGGTAAACAAAGTCAAATTACGACGAAGGCTGGTGCAGTTCCTCCGGCAGATCGGCAGAGACTCATTATGACTGGAAAGAATGCCGCCAAGATCAATCAAGAGATCAAGATTTTGAGTGATTTGGGACTTCAAGTTTATGACGATCCTCTATTGGTGAGCTATTTCTGAAATATAATCGAATATTCATTTGAAATTTTCAGATTCAAGCGAGACAACTTCCACGTGTGAGAATCGCCGAGCACAAAGGCGGTCCTGAACTTCCAGAACGAGGTCACAAATGGCGATTCAATCACTTCGCCCGACCAGCGACTCCCCCGGAGAAGTGGGCCATCTACGCTGTTGGACTACAGAATAGTAAATTCGATAGACACAATTTGATGTTAGTTTTTGAAAGAATTATTGACTTTTATCAAATTTTTTATTCAGTGCCATTACCGATCGATTCATCCACGCTTGTAAGTTCAAAGGACTCATTTTGCCGGAACAAATCGATCAGGATCTTGTAAATGGCAACAATATTGAGGAGAGACTGCATATGGCTGCAAAAGGAGGATGCAAGTACGTGTTGGTCATCACGGAAGACTCCATCGTCAACCTCCATCGTGAGTTTCTTTTATTGTTAGGATAGCAACTGATTTTCTTTAATTTCAGAGAAGTACAAGGTTATCGAGAATCTGCGGGGTATGATCGTCCAGGACTTGAGAATGTCTGTCGCTTTGGATATCTGTACGAACTCCAAAAACGAAACAATCGAGAACATTGTCCAAAAGACCAATGTCAAGCTTGGAGGAAGTAACTACATCTTCTCGGACATGAAGAACTTGCTCAACGGAGTTCTCTGCATTGGTATCGGAATCTCGAATCCACCACCCAACACCAAGTTTGCTTACGAAGGAAGAGGACTTCTGAACCCGATGGTTCTCGGATTCGCCTACAATGGCATGGCGGAACAAGAGTTCTACGGAGATTTCGTTTTGAGTCCCGCTGGACAAGATGTAAGTTTCAGTTTCTTGCTTCGATTTAGTGAATACATACTTGTCACGGGCCGGGCCGGGCCGGGCCGGGCCGGGCCCGCAAAAAGTCCTCCGGCCCGGCCCGGCCCGGCCCGGCCCGGCCCGTAGTGCGGGCTGGCCCGGCCCGGCCCGCTCGGCCCGTTCGGCCCGTCAAAATGTAGAAAAAAAATTTTTCGTCGTTTTCCCATTGTTTTTTCGTTTACTTCTTTATGGCAAACATATAATTGATTAGAAATTATAAAAAGACTACAACTGAAAACGGAAATTGTCAGAATAAGTACCATCTTGTTTGCTAGGGTCGAATTACTAAAATGTCTGAAAATTAAATTTCGGCTCATCTTGACTGTAACTGATCAGCCGAAGATTTTTTTTAATTTTCAGATATTCGACCCTTGCAAACAAGATGGTACCATTTTTAGATCCCATAGGGCCCATTTGGGTCTTCTTCAGCCCTCGCCTTATTTTGTCACTATAGACTTTGAGCCTCTCAAAGTCTCTGTGATGATCAGCCGATGATCAGAATCTGGATCAAGAACTTGCTGGAGGCTTCTGAAAATAGTCTCAGCGAATTCCCCGACCTCGATTTAGTATAAACCGAAGAAAACATTTAATTTCCAAGACTTTCAATTCTATTTTTCAAAAATAATTTTTTGCTGCGGGCCCTGCGGGCCGGCCCGGGCCCTGAAATTTTCAGCGGGCCCGGCCCGGCCCGGCCGGGCCAGCCCGGGCCGGGCTCACACGGGCCGGCCCGGGCCGGCCCGCGGGCTGGCCCGTGATTTGACAAGTATGAGTGAATATAACTTGTTATTTTCAGACTATCGCCCCGATCGAGGACATCATCACTCAATGCATCCTTGGATACAAAAAATGGCAAGATGGGAATGCTCCAAAAGCAATCATCGTCTATAGAAGTGGAGTTAGTGAGGGAAATCATGGAAATATCATTTCCTACGAAATCCCACTGGCTCGCACAGCCATTGAGCCTGTCTCCAAGTCGATCAAATTGATCTACATCGCTGTCTCCAGGGATCACACTTTCCGCTTCTTCAAGAACGAAGATCTCACGAGCAGTGCAAGCGCCTCGAAAAGCCAGAGCCAGACAAGTGTCGGAAGCAGAACTTCAACGTCTTCCCGCGGACCGAAAGTGTCGGAGCAAAATATCGCTCCAGGACTTGTCGTTGACAGTGTGGTCACCAATCCAGCTTGCAAGCAGTTCTTCTTGAACTCACACATCACACTTCAAGGATCAGCGAAGACGCCGCTCTACACAGTTCTCGCCGATGACAGCTACGCGTCGATGGACAGATTGGATGAGCTCACCTACAGTCTGTGCCATCTTCATCAAATTGTTGGTCTTCCAACTTCTCTCCCAACACCACTGTACGTCGCCAATGAGTACGCAAAGAGAGGAAGAAACTTGTGGAATGAGGCTAAGTAAGATTATAGTTATTAGCACGTCATGCTCCTTACAACCGCGCTCTACCGAAATCGAAGAAAATTGTGTGCGAAATTGAGAGGCTCAGAGAAAATAGACATTTTTCAATGGCATTTCGGTGGAGCGCAGTTGTAACAATTGTTCTGAGCTAATATATTGAAAAAGTTACTATTTTTCTTATTTTCAGCGTCAAGAATCCAGCAATTCGTGATGCTGATTCGGAGCGCACTCACCTCCAACAACTCACCGACTCCATCAACTACAAATCCGCTGGAGACCTCGTAGATCGTCGTTGCAATGCATAAGCATGTAAAACATGTATCATTTATCTGTAATATTAATTGCCCCCTACTTTTTTAATCATTTTTAATAGTTTTGCATTTTCAAAATGCCTCTCTTTTCCCCCATAGATACTTGTATCATTTTTCATATACTTTGTTGTTTTTTGCATTTTAAAAATTCGTTTTCCCCTTTTTACTCACTGTATCCTATATAATCTGTAACCTATTGCCAATAGATATACGTTATAAACATTTGCTGTAGGTGTTTTAATTGTTTTCGTGCTTTTTAATGTGTTTACGGGCATTCAATATTTGTTTAATGTGAATATGAGGATTCCTGGTGAATAATAGATTTTGCAGGGTTCTGACTGTTCAGTCGGTGATCAGTATGGCTTCAGCCGGAGATCACTATTCTAAATACGACGAAAAAATTTTCGTGTATCTGCTCAAATGTATTCACATTCAGCTGAAAGTTTTTCATCTCAAAGGAAAAGATGGTAAGCATTTTAAATTTTGAAACTGATAATCATTCTCTTTTGTAGGTGATCTGATGCCAGTGGAAATCGAGAATCGCGGAAAGAAGATTATAGGACTATTCGATCATGCAACGAAACGTACTCGATCGAAAGAATTCCGAGAGATCTCCGATTTTGTAAAGGGATGCGCCACACGTTACGCACTCCACAAGAGTATGGCCTCATATCAAACTGAGCTGTGTTCGGTTTTGGGCAAAGTTACCTCATTCTGTAAAACCAGCGAGACTAAGATCAATTTGAGGTGAATATGAGGATTCCTGGTGATTTAAAAATAGATTTTGCAGAAATCTGAATGGTCCACGAATGGCTACATGTGAAGATCGGAATTCTAAATGGGACGAGCAATTATTTGTACTCTTGGTTCAATGCATTCACACTGAGCTTACAGTTGTTCATCTCAAAGGAGAAGATGGTAAGCATTTTAAATTTTGAAACTGATAATCATTCTCTTTTGTAGATTCTCTGACAAAAGTGGAGATCGAGGATCGGGCATTGAAGATTCGAGAACTCTCTACACATGCTTCGAAACTGACTGAATCGGAAGATTTCAAGTTTATCTCCTCTATGACTGAAGGATCCGTCGAGCGTTACGAACAGCACAAGAACATCCACTTGTATCGGACTGAAGTGTCTTCGATTTTGTCGAGAGTTACCAAATTCGGCAACGACCGCGAGCCTAGAATTAAACTGTAATTTTTCGCTTTTTTTGTGTTGGACTATTCTGGGAATTTCATAGAATAATGCAAGTGTGTTGAAAATGTTATATTCGGTCTGAAACTCTGAAAGCGATCTTAGGTGAGGGCGTATCGGTGGCCTTTTTTCAATTTTTATCTTCGTTTTTTCTATCATTTTTGTAATAATTCTATCGATTTTAGCCGTTTACTTTCAAAATTATTGAAAGAAAACAACAAAAATGAGCGAAAATACCGACAAAATTTGAAAAAATCAACATGGCCGAAGTCGAATTTCTACGCCCCCGAAATGCCCAAGCTGACCGGCAATCGTTCTCAGTGGGTTTCAGACCGAATTTGAAAATTCTTTTGATATGGAAATGAACTCACAAGTACACGCACATATTTTATGAAATATTCAGAATTTTTTTCCTGTTTTCTGCTTTCGTGGTTTTTGAACAGCATAAGTGGCATGTTCCCTCCTACAATAAATAAATACAAATACAGTCTTTTCATATTCATTTCATAACATAACACAGTTACGGTGGAGGTATTTATTAGGTGCTGAAAAATGAGGATTAATATAAAATGAAAGATATATTTAAAAAAAAAGATGGGACCCGAGGAGATGTTCTCTTGGTCATCATCCGTGATCGGTACATGGCTAGTCGGCGTCCTTGCTTTCCTCTGCGCCCTTTCTTGTTGACGCTCCACATAAAAGACGTGTGCTATTTCCTGCTCTTCTTCCCAACCTCTCCATGACAACAATGTGGGCCACAGAGTATCTACTCCCATATCAACAACTTTACCTGTCAATGAATACCACAGAGTATTATTCATAGTTGTCAAGGCCCGGCCCGGGCCGGGCCGGGCCGGGCCTTGTCAGCGAAAGGCCCGGGCAAATTGGCGCGAAAGTCAAAAATTCAAATTTTTTCAAATTTTTTGAAAATTTTTGAAAATTTTTGAATTTTTTCGCGAAAAAGTCAAATTTTCGAGTATCGTTAAGAGTTAGAAGAAATTCAGAAAAATAGTCTAAAATTGACCCATTTTTGATGAAAAATTGAAAAAATTTCGGAAAAAAATGTGGAAAAAAATGGGTCATTTTTGAAGCCGGGCCTTCGGGCCGGGCCGGGCCTTGAAAATTTTCTACTGGCCCGGCCCGGCCCGGCCGGCCGGGCCTTCGGGCCTTGCCGGGCCGGCCCGGGCCTTGACAACTATGGTATTATTAGGATTCATTATATAAGCATCAAGATCTATAGAAACTGACACAATTATATGGTTATGATGGTGATATATATAGTGAGTTATCATACAACATAAATAGTACAGTATTATTATAACACTTTAAGTGTGAATAATATAGATTTTTCTTATACAATAATATGAGCATCCTCACTCGATGCGTCATCAACGCTCCCCACTAATGACTGCTGAAGATAATAGTTAATTATTTGCTGTTTTCTTCGTCCTAAAGCATAGATAACTATGATGTGATGTTACTTCGCAATAAAAACATTTCTTCATGTTACGACAACGATGATTTCTGGAAGTGGGGTGTATGCAAATCAAACATATGGCCTTTTCCCCAGCGTTAGATTGTCGTTCCTCATACTCGATGACATTTGGACGTAAGTCCGAATAATGGAGTTGTTTGCAAAAGGTGCAAGAGTGCTTGTCAGTTGTGTTAGTTGAAAAGACAGAATTCTTGGTTTCGCATGTTCCTTAGAAGAACTCTCGGCTCGGCTCCTGTAGAAATTTGAAATATTTTCAAAAAAATTTGAATTTTTTTCCAAAAAAGTCGAATTTTCCACTATTTTTTGGAATATCGATAAAAATTGAAGTGTACGAGAATTTTGGAGAATTTTAACTATTTTTTGATGAAAATTTCAGAAAAATTGAGAAAAATTGTGCAAATTTTTGAATTCGGGCAGGAGCTGACGAGTCGGCCCAGCCCGGCCCGGCCCGGAATTTCTTAACCCTGGTGCAATAAGTGTTCAACGATAAATATATTTAATATTAGAATAGAAGGTAGGTGTCCAGATTGAAAAATTTTAATGTCCAATAATAATAATAGTCAACATTGATGTGCATGTGATAAGGAACCTGACGGGAACGATCGATCTTCTCTTGTTCGCCTGTCTTTTCGTGTTGACGAGTTCCAAAAGCTTGAGCGAGCTATTGGACACTTCGTATTTTCTCAGCGCTCAAAGCGCCTACATAGGCACATCCGTGCTTGCAGTTCCTTTACCAGTTTTTGTTTTAATGGAATAACTCATTCATATTCACTAAAACAATCTTTCACGATTCTCGAAATCATAATTCTCATGATGATGCTCAAAATCATAATTCAATTTGATATAGTCATGATCGGCTTTTATAGTGCATTTTTATACAACATAAACGGTATAGAAGATTAATATAAAACATAAAACAACTATCAGTTGTGTATCTTTGATGAACCATATTTGCTCTAATGAGAAGAAAAACCTTCTGTCTCATTCGATGACATGATGAAATGTCGTGGGAATAGTGCAAGTGGCAGAGACGAGGACACACAAGACTCACTACATTTCCTCGTTCAGCTCATTGATTTTTTTGAATCTTTCCTTTTTAAATTGTTTTTCCAGTAACATCATCATTATTTCAGAATGAAAACTATGAAACTTTCTCGTTTTCCCTCGGTGGTTCAAACTGAAATATTCTCAAGTATGGAACTGATCGATATTCTTTTTCTGTCATTTTGCTCCAAAAATTTGAAAAAATCGATAGAATCATGTATGAAATCAAGATTGGATAAGATCATTTCAATCTCATACTTTTCCTCAAATCCAGATAATGTTAGAATTTCATCTTCGAACAGTAATAACAAGGTTTTTATGAAATTGGTGCCAAGAGAAGAAGCAAGAAACCGGCCTATCGTTGAAATGAGCTTGTTTGGAATCGATGTAGACTGTTGGTGAGTTTTTCGTTAATCGAGTCATTTATAAACCAGATTTTTTTCAGCATGGCAACAAGGAATCACCCATTCTTTATACTATGTAATCAACAAGACGGAGAGGAAATGTTACAGACCATCCACAACTATTTCAGAGAATTTTTCGGATCATCTATTGAGTATCATTTAAAAAATGGTTACTCGAACTATGTACCAACCCTGAAGAACATCAAGAATAGTATTCTTTATTTCCGGGATGAAGTAACAGCTGCACAATTGTTGGACGGGTACTTAACTGTCTCACCCTCACAGGAATATATTCGAGTCTCTTCATTAAAAGGTTTTGAATATGAAAGGAAAAAACTGGTTCAGACCAATGTTCTCGATATATCGATCCCGGAGAGTAGAGTTGGAGAGATTTTGAATAATTTCGAGGGAAGACATCTGTTTATAAGTGGTGGAGTTGTCACAGATGATGATGTCATTCAGTTTTTGAACAATTGGAAATCAAGACAAACACAACAAAACTTGGAGTACTTGAGTATATATCGCGGGAGAGGAACTGATCTAAATCCAGAGAACATAATGAGAAACATTGATATGAAACAGTTTGATCCAAATCAGAAGATGCCGGTTTATCGGTATGACAGAAGGTAAAAGGGTTATTACTTTGGTTTGGATAGTCAGAGTTTAGGACGCACTCTTCGAGTCTATCGAGCATCGATCAACTGACCATAGGTACACGAAAAAAGTTGGTCAAGTCTAATTTTTTTTTAAAGTTGGTCAAGTCTAAAACACAATATTTTTCGAAAATTTTTCCTGAAGTAGGTAAGAATGACAGCGTTTTCTATTAAAAATTCGGAATCTACATGAAATTTGGAATTAGATCCATGGTTTTCCGTACTGGTATCTCTATCCCCAAAGTAAATATGAGAAAAAAAAAGAAAAAATTGTTTGATGCATTATAAAATTAGAAGAATATGACTGGAACATAGTTTAGGTTTATAAAACAACCAATTTCCACCATCGGGTCACCTGTTACAAACGCTTTAATGATAAAATTCAGCGAAATGTTCCACTTGGGAGGTTGGTTCAAAGGCTCTACATACTTGCAACGTTATTTGACAGAGGACTGTGTTGAATATGACAGAAAAAGTGAGAAAACTACAAAAACTGATCAATTTAGCAAGATTTTCAACAAAAAAAAAAGAAAAAATAAGACTCATAGGTGGGTTCAATGGACAGATTTTTTTCTTTTTTTTGTTGAAAATCTTGCTAAATTGATCAGTTTTTGTAGTTTTCTCACTTTTTCTGTCATATTCAACACAGTCCTCTGTCAAATAAAGTTGCAAGTATGTAGAACCTTTGAACCAACCTCCCAAGTGGAACATTTCGCTGAATTTTATCATTAAAGCGTTTGTAACAGGTGACCCGATGGTGGAAATTGGTTGTTTTATGAACCTAAACTATGTTCCAGTCATATTCTTCTAATTTTATAATGACCAGTCAGTTCACGTCGTCTATCGGCGACTAAGCCTCCTTTTCTACACCACCCTTCTACTTGTTGCAATGTTTCCCACGCTTTTTTCGAGACAATTTGAAGAAATGCAGTCATTTGCAGAATGAAAAAATTCTAGAATTATTTTCCCCGTGAAATCCTACTTCCCTATTTCGAAAACGAAAGCCACTGAAAGGCTTGAAACCCACGTTTTTTGACCTAGTGACCTAGTGGAGACCTATTCTAACTAAAAAAAATAGACGGGCATCATGCGGGGGAAATTTCTGATCTTTTGATCCAACTTTGAAGAAAATCGGTCCAGTAGGAAGGGCGGTAGGATCGGCGACAGACACACAAACATACAGAATCTGGTGTTTGTTAATAGTAAAGAAATATATTCTCAATATTTCAGTTCGAATGATTTAGTTCAGTACGGTCTCCCACACAGCGAAAAAAAACTGCAAGGATCGTGAAGGCGTTTTTTTCACGTTTTCGTTTGCCGCCGAATGTTTAGGTCAAAAACATTGTTTCGCGTCAGCACGCGTTTTGGGTCAGCAAGCGCTACTTTTGCCTCGTTTGGAAGTTTCGAACACCGTGCACAATGAAGGTGTTGCGCTTGAATTTTCTACTGAACACAAACAATGCTTAAAATAGTGTCTACAATAATTTTCCGTTGAGATTCCATTCCTAACTACTTCAGGAAAAATTTTCAAAAAATTTTGTTTTTTTTTGTTTTTCCTAGGTACTTACTAGGGAAGGCCTCCAGGTGACCGTGGGTTATGGAACGTGGCCAATGTCATTGGAAAGCTGAGAACACAATGATTCCAAATACATATTCAGTTTTTGCCCTCGAGGCCTGGTATTCGAGAAAAAACAAGGTCAAAGTTCGGAAAGATGACAACATATTTCCTTTTTAACACGCAAAAATTGCAAAAAATAGCAAAACAATTTTTCGCGTGTCTGAAAGGCAATAATTCACTGTTTTTCCAAACTTTGATCGTGTTTTTCTCGAATACCAGGCCTCGAGGGCAAAAACTGAGTATATATTTGGAATCATCGTGTCCCCAGCTTTCCAATGATATAGGTCACGTCCTATAACTCCACGGTCACTCGGAGGCCTTCCCTAGTCAGGTGACGGACCCGTTCAAAAAGTACCCCAATTTGCTGAGAACACTTGATACTACAGTAGCGAGCATGAGTGAGTATACCTCCACACTTTCCTATGTATCTCAGCTGAAACAAATCCGTTCTGCACAAACTTTTTTTTCGAAATGTAGCTGAAATATCCTGTAAAACTGACATAAGTTTTTTGTTTAGTGTGATCAGCTGATTTTTTTGATTATCGATTTTTCCTGATCTTGATTCGAAAACCCAGAAAAAACTTTTTATTTTTGAACTGGACCCTATGATTTTTTGAGTTTAAAATCTTCAGTAACGTTAACAAAAACAAAATATGATGTTAGAATGCTTCTGTGAATCTTGATCGTCGTGCTACAGCTCCAGAAGTCCAAAATATTATGCTGGGCAAAATCATCATAACTCATCGAAAAATAGTTCAAATTGATTGAAAATTGCGATGCGTAAAAAAAAGATGCGTATTATGTTAGTGAACGTTGTTACAATCAAGAATCATGATTTTCACAAAATTTTCGTTTCCAACTTTTATCCAATTTCTCATGTTTTTTGATTATAAAACAACTGTAATTAACTAAAAAAAAGATCTAAATTTTGTTTTTCATGTGAAATTCAATTCCTACTTGCGAGTTGTCACTGTTTTATTATCAAAAAACATGAAAAATTGTGTAAAAGTTGGAAACGAAAATTTTTTGAACGAAAAAATTCAAAAAATTAATTTTTTAAAATCATGATTTTCAATTGTAACAAGGTTCACTAACATAATACGCATCTTATTCCGCAATTTTCAATCAATTTGAACTATTTTTCGGTGAGTTATGATGATTTTGCCCAGCATAACATTTTGGACTTCTGGAGCTGTAGCACGACGATCAAGATTCACAGAAGCATTCTAACATCATATTTTGTTTTTGTTAACGTTACTGAAGATTTTAAACTCAAAAAATCATAGGGTCCAGTTCAAAAATAAACAGTTTTTTTCTGGGTTTTTGAATCAAGATCAGGAAATATCGATAATCAAAACAATCAGCTGATCACACTAAACAAAAAACTTATGTCAGGTTTACAGGATATTTCAGCTACATTTCAAAAAAAAGTTTGTGCAGAACGGATTTGTTTCAGCTGAGATACATAGGAAAGTGTGGAGGTATACTCACTTATGCTCGCTACTGTATCTATGATCAAAAGGATCGGCAAATTGGAGATGGCCAACCTTTTTCGTGTGTGGTGATCGAACGAGTCAGAAAGTGCGTCTTTATTAGTCTAGATAGAAAAAAAGAACTCCTGTTTTCAGAAGTGAATGGGATTTTAAATGCGACTGGGAAATAGAAGAATTCAGTAGTCCAAACTTCATAATTCGAGATGCTGATCAACACGTGGCATCATTAAACGTCAAAACTTGGGGAATCCAATTTGCTTCATGGAGAATGACTGAAGAGGAGGTTATGAGAGAAAGAATTCAGAAGACTTTCCAACGAACTCCATTCCAAAAGGCAGAGCCTCCAAGAAATTCCATGAAGTTTTCAAAATTTTCATGGCTGATTCAAAAAGAGATCTTGTCGAGCATGGAGTTGGTGGATTTGTTGATGATGGCTTCCTCTTCTCAGAAATTCCACCAATATATGAAATCAATTATGAAAAGCCGTTTCGACAAGATATTCACAATCACTTATGAGTCGAGGCCGCCGTCGTGCATCAATATCTCATCATCTAGTAGTGGAGACGATCCATTTATGAGTCTCAATCGGATGCATGATTTCATAGGCCGTCCACTTATCCCAATGAATCTAATCGGAATGGATTTACAAGTAAGGTGAGTAAGAAATATAGCTAATCGGTGTATAAAAAATGAAAGGAATATTATGGGGTTATGAGGTTATTCACCTCCGGAAAAGACGTTTTTTCTCTCGATTCATTTTCCGGAAAAACGGCGAAAAACGGAAAAATCTGTTTTTCCGGTAAATGAATCGAGGGAAAAAAACGTTTTTTCCGGAGGTGAATAACCCCATTATCAATCGAGGTACCCAGTTTCTATTAAAGCAGCGTTTTGGTGGCAGCGAATCTGATTTCCATTTGTTTTCATTTAGGACTTATTCCGAAAAGACCCAGATTTGCATGGCATAAAAAGTGTTCGTTGTCCCTATCGTACGCTGAACAACTTCCCTAATAAATTAATTTTATTTCTTTCAGTATGCCAACCAAAAATCACCCACTTATGGTACTATCCGATTTGGAACATGAAGAAACACTTCTTCTATCTATCCACAATTACTTCCTTGACTTCTTCGGTTCATCCATCAAGTATCAGTTAAATGTTTACTTTCTGATGCCACCATTTTCAAAACTGAAAAATATTTCTAGTACACATTTATCCGGTTATCTAGACGCAGATTTTCACGATTTTCTGAAAATCTCACCCAATCAGGATCTTATCGATCTTTCTGAGTTTCAAAGCTCCTTGCTTGGAAGAAATTTAGATTTTGCTAGGACGAAAGTGTTAGATATTGGTAGTGCGAATCACTTGGTAGATGAAATTTTATCCAATTTCAAAGGTAGACAGTTGTTTATTGACGAAGGAATTATAAGTGATGCATCTATTATCCAATTTCTGAACAAGTGGAGATCGAATGAGGGATATCAGAATTTGGAGTATATCAGTATTACCGTCTGCCCTTTTACACATCCTCTCAATCCAGATCAGATTAAAAACGGTATTCCAATCAATCGATTGTACTCATCTGCTCGACTGCCAGTTTACCAAGTTACTAGAAAGTAAGTTCATTGTTGAGTTGATGTCTCATAAATTCAATATTTTTCAGAGATCACTATTTGAAACGTACATGGGGAATTCATAAGTTGAGCAGTCCAAACTACATTGTTCGAGGGAGTGATCAACACGTGGCATCCATAATGATTACGGAGAACAATATCACTTTTGCCGCGTGGAATATGGCTGAAAAAGAATTTTTGAAGAAACGCCCCGTCAAGAGACTTTATTGAAAACATTCTTTAATTGCTGTTTTTTGTCTTTAGTTTCATGCTTAAGAAGACAACATTCTGAAATGTATATTGTTATGAACACCTTAATAACTTTGTTTCAAAAACTCATGTTTAATAAATTTAATTCTGTCAAGCTTTATTGTATCTTCGGTCTAAACTTCCATTTGAAATTCCATCAACTTATTTTCATTCCTGCAGATTTCTTCGTGATTTTCTTCGTGAACTAAATTAGAATAATTTAGTGATACAAATTACATTTTAGTTTGGAGTGGGACAGGAACCTGATTCGGGGACCAGGAGACTGTCAACATTTATTTATTTATTTATTTTCACGACAAAATGGCTATAAAAATTCACAGAAGACTTGAACATGTCCCTCACGAGACAGTTTCAAGTAAAAAGAAGAAAAATCTAGGTAATCAACAAATAAATAATGATGACGTGGGGAAAGACAATTTGAATGACTAAAACGGGGGCGAGCAATGTGATGAAGATGAGATCAATGGGAAATAAAGGAAGTAGGCAATTGGAGGCAGAGGCAGAGAATAGAATAAGAAACTGTTCGTTTATACAACAGGAAAGGAGGAAGAAATATTAGAACCGGGTTATTGAGGAATCAAGTAGAATAATGTTATATCCGTGAAGATATATAAACCTGGCATAGCACCCTAGTTCACGTGCTCTACTTATGGAACTTGTTATTTCCCATGGAAATCAGTTTGTAAATAAATCTGTTCCTAATAACTCGCTTACGGCTCGATCGCACAAACGCAACAGTGGCGATCAGGATCACTAAAGAACGACGAGAGACTCGAGAAGAGAACCAACTGACCACTAGAGAAACCAAAGGATAAGACAATGGTAGAAGAAGCTCAAGGTATGAATGTAAACGTTTCGATGGATGAGTTGCTGAAGGCATTGGCCGACGGACGATTGAAATTGACAACGAAAACCACCGAAGGAGCAGGATCTGGACTCGTGGATTCGATTTCGAGAAGAATCGCAAATTTTGAGTATGAGCCAGAAGAAGGTCAGGCATTTGAAGATTGGTACTTGAGATATGGAGACACCATTACGGGTGAAGGCGCTGACTTATCAGATGAAGCCAAGAGAAGACTAATTTTGAGCAAATTGAACCAAAGAGACTACAACTATTTCACAAATAGAATCCTACCAGATAAGACGAGTGAGTTCAAATTTGAAGAAATTGTGAACAAACTGAAAGAATGTTTTCCATCGACAAGATCAACATTTGCAAGAAGAATGGAATTTTTGAAAATCATAGACGAAGGCGGCGATTTAGGAGAGTACACCGGAAGAGTGAAGAAAGCTTATGATGATGCCAAATTCAATGAGATGAGTTCTGAACAAGTGCAGTGTTTGATGTGGATAAAGGGTCTAAGAACCAACGGAACAGTTGATATAAGAGCTCGGGCTATGCAGATTATGGAGACAAGACCGACAACGACACTTATTCAATTGGAGCATGAGATCATGAAGTTACTAGAGTTCAGAGAAGACGCCAAAAACATCGGAGGATGTAGAAGGAGTGAAGAGGTATTTGCCGTGAGAAAGATGAGAACTGAGAAAGCGAAAGAACAGAAAAGATCGAGCCAGAGACACTTGCGAAGTAAAGAGAAGCAACGTGAGAACGAAGAAAGTTCTACAGATGAAAAAGATGATTCGGACGAAGAGAAGCCGACGAGAAATCAGAACCAGAAAAAGAAGAAATGCCATCGATGTGGAGGTGAGCATAACGCAATGAATTGTTGGGCCAAGAACAAGGAATGTTTTGACTGTGGACGCAGAGGACACATATCCAAGAAGTGCCGAGAACATCAAGACGATGATGAGAAGTCAGACCGTTCGGGTCACAGAGTTAATCATGTAGTTGCGAAGACACCGAAAAGAAGAAGAGACGTCTACAAAGTCAATGGTATATACGTGAAGGAATCGAAGCCGAGAAAAGGATCGACTGAGGTCGTGAAGAACGGATCGATGAAGAGACATGTGAGACGTTGGCCAGATGAGAAGTTTGAGAAGATTCAGAAGAATCGTGAAGAGACTGGAAAGGAGAGATGCAAGAGTTTCGTGACAAGAAGTCCAAATCCTGGTCGGAAGGAGAAAGTTGGAGCCTTTGAGAGACACGATCGTTGGGAAAAGAAGAATCCTAAAGAGAACTCGAGATTGCAACCTGAACTAAAAGTTAGTTTTCCAGAGACGTTGGGACAGCATTCACAGTGGAATCGTGGCTGGAATCAACAAGGAAGTAGCACACCATCGTTGACAATCCCACCACAACCCAACCTTGCAATGTACCCATGGAGAAACAATTTTGGATGCTCGGAGATGACCGGACGTTATGTATGGATTCCAAATTGTTACGAGATGAGAATGATGAGTGGACCAGATGCCAATTGGAGAGGATTCCATCAGAATGACGTGGCACCCGTGGACTTTCGCTATTAGAAGGAGAGATGTTATATCCGTGAAGATATATAAACCTGGCATAGCACCCTAGTTCACGTGCTCTACTTATACTTACTTACTTACTTAGTTACTTAGTCGATCCGTTCTTCGCTCATTGGGTGTGGGCGCGGATCACAGCTATCCATTTGTTTCGATCTTTTGCGATTGTGCTCCAAGGTTCTATCGTTTGATTTCCTTGTCGCACTGAGATTTCTTTTCTCAAGGAGTCGGCCCATCTCATTGGCGGTCTCCCTACTGGTCTTTTCTCATTTCTGGGTATCCATTCTTGTAGCAACGTTGTCCACCGATTATCGTTTCTTCTCATAACATGTCCAGCCCATCCTAACTTTCGTTTCGTTATAAAGACGAGAGGGTCTTTCACTTGGGATAGTTTCCTTATGTCTTCTCTGTGAAGGTTCCTCTCTCGTTGTTCTGTGAGGGTGATTCCGACGAGTTTCCTTTCAAGTGCGGCATGTGTGATTCTTACTCGTTCGGATAGGGCTTTTGTGAACGTCCATGTTTCTGATCCGTATGTCAACGCTGGGAGGACCGTGGTGTCGAATAGTTGGGCTCGGGTCTTTGGGCACGATAAGGCATCTGTAGTGGTTTTGATGTTGTTGAATGCCGCCCATGCAGCTCTTCGTCTTCTGTGTATTTCTGGCTCGAGGTCGTTTTTCGTGTTGAGGAGTCTTCCCAAATAAACATATTCCTCAACATCTTCAATTGTGGTTGTGGTGTTATTGTTTCTGATGGATATTTGGTGACTTGACGCGAATTTGTTTCTTAACACTTTGGTTTTACTCGCATTGATTTCCAGACCGACTGTTTCACAACTGTTTACTAGCTCTTGTAGCATTTTCTCCGCTGTTTGTGGAGTCTTCGAGATGAGAATGATGTCGTCGGCGAATCGTAGGTGTGTTAGGTTTCTACCGTTTATTCTGATCCCGGGGGAGTTATCGTAGTCTTCTTCGTCTCCTTTCAGTTGTGACCATGACATACGACTAAAAGCTGATTCGAGACAAGCAGAGAACAGATTTGGTGATATAGGGTCTCCTTGTCTGACTCCTCTGGTAATGGGGATGTTGACTGGGTTGTAGAATGGAGTGATTGTAGTGGAGCAATCTTTGTAACATTCTTTCAGTAGTTTCACATATCCCGCGTCTATCCCTTGGGTCTTCAAGCTTTCCCATAAAGCCGCAGGTTCAATTGTGTCAAATGCCTTTTTGAAGTCGATGAACACCATGGTGATTGGGATTTGGTATTCTCGACCCACTTCCATCAATCTTTGCACAGAATGGATGTGGTCAATCGTAGAGAAGGATCTTCTGAATCCTGCTTGTTCGACCGGTTGTACTTCTTCCAATGATTTCCGGATTCGATTCAGAATACTTTTCGTGAAGACTTTGTATAGGACAGGAAGCAGGCAGATCGGCCGATAGTTTTCCAGATTTTGTTTGTCACCTTTCTTGAAAATTAAAGTTGTTTTCGAAGATTTCCACTTCGTTGGAACTTTTCCTTCTTTCAGGTACCGTGAGAATCTTTCTGCTAGGAGTTTATGGACAGTTGAGTGACTATTTTTTAAGAAGTCTGCTGTTATTTTGTCTTCTCCAGCTGCTTTCCCGTTATGGAATGAGTTCAGGGTGTGTTGAATCTCTTCTGGAAGGAATGCAGGTAACGTTTCCGTTTGTTGAAAGAGAGTGGTTGTAACGCTCGGCTTTTTGGTTGCAAACAGGTTTGAGTAGAACCGTCTCACTTCGATTTCCATTTTTTCTCGAGACGTGAGTTTTTCTCCTGTCTCTCCTGATATCAAGCACGGAATGTATGATTGGTATTCTTTTATGTCCCTTGCAACCTTCTTCAGACTCTTTTTCTGGTTCGCAGCATTCAGAAGTCTATCTTTCGTGAAATTTTCATGGTCTTTTTTCACTGCTCGCCTACATTCTTTGGACAGGGTCTTGAAGTTGGGGTCTGATCTATCAGTGCATCTCCTTTTTGTCAGTAGCAGTCTTGTATTGTCCGTCAATCGATTTCTAGAATGGTTACTCGGCATTGTGATTGCAGTATCTTGGGCGTTTTTCAGGACTCGTACAAGAATATCGTACTCTTTATCGATATCTTGGTCATTGCAACAGTCTAGATTTTCCGTTACAAGCAGAGCTGTTGTGGGATCCAGGATTCTTCTAGGTGGCTTTCTCCTTTTTACTTGTTCAAATTTGGATTGTTTTGCGTTTATGTAGACATTCGCTCGTAGCAGACGGTGGTCGCTGCCGTTTGTGAATGAAGGAACTACTGATACGTCGGTGACGTATTTCCCGTTTGCAAGAATGTGGTCTAACTCGTGCCTATGTTGCTTGTCAGGGCTGATGTGGGTCCATCGTCGGTGAATCGGCTTCATAAACTGAGAATTCATGTGTGTAACTCTATTGGTCTCGCAGAAAGTGGCAAGCCTTTCTCCACTGTCGTTTCTGTTTTCCATATAATGGGGACCAATATATACTTCGTTTCCTTTTCTTTGACCGATTCTGGCATTGAAGTCACCGATGATCAGTTTATATCTGGCTTTGCATGAATTGTACACGTCTTGTAGATTTTCATAAAAGTTCGAGTGTTCTTCTTCTTCGTATTCTGCGGTGGGAGCATAGACTTGAATGATCGTGCATTGACTTTTATTGATTTTCAGAGTGAGGTATCCGATACGATGGTTCACTATCTTTATTTCTTTTATCTTTGGCATAAGTGACTTGTTGATAATAAACCCTACTCCTCCTGATACAGAGGAGTCGTTCCGTTTTCCCAGTATCACGCCGGTTCCGTCCCGATTCGTTAGATGCACTTCTGTGGCTCTTTTTGTTTCCGAGAGACCAATGATGTCATAGTTAATGCGTTTTGTCTCTTCAAGGAGTTCTGAGAGTCTGTTGTCTGAGGCGACAGACCTGCAGTTGTACGTGCAAATTCTGAGGTCGGTTTTTCTGGTTTTTGGTCGGGTTAACTGTGTCCGTTTCGTATGGTAGACGTCCGAAACTCCGAGATTAGATCGCCTCTCTCGACGTGCTACTGCATCTACCGTAACAGTAGCAGAGGCCGAGTGCGGAGGACTGAGGCAGTTTGTGGTGCTGTTTTGAGCGGATTGGGTGTCTCTGGTTACTTTACTATGGTCTGCTAAACCAATGCTAAAGCCGCCCGGTCACGGAGAGTATTCGACGCTACCTCTGACCTGCGTGAGACGATGTACTTCTTGGCCAGATGTTACACTCCCGGTGTGACGAATTCGCCGGGTTTGTAGAAGTGTAACATCTGTTGATCTTCTTCGCCGCGAAGAGGCTCAGTACAGAAGAAGGGAAGATATATAAACCTGGCATAGCACCCTAGTTCACGTGCTCTACTTATGGAACTTGTTATTTCCCATGGAAATCAGTTTGTAAATAAATCTGTTCCTAATAACTCGCTTACGGCTCGATCGCACAAACGCAACAGCGTGCAACACATGCAGAAACAAACACCACTCTTCAATTTGTCCAGAAAAGGAAAAAGTTGACACATCAGTCAACTACCTCACCACCAATGACAATACGAAGCAAATTTTTCGGTCAAACGGAATCGACATGTGACCACGACCACTCCGAAACACTTCACGATCCTTACCACCAATCCACACAAATCATATATAAACGGCCACGATAACCGTGTAATATCAAGCAAATTCACACCAGTTACTGCTATTCTGTCTACACCAGATATCCCTCCAACAACCGAGGAAACATCCCACAATCCCGGTTATTGAGGAATCAAGTAGAATAACAAATTGAGAGGGGGAAAGAAAAGTATTTACATTGTAGGTTATGGCATTCCAATACGGAATAGTGAAAGAGAGAAAGTTATCAGATAGGGGGGAGAGATAGATTAGAGCCATGGGCCTTCTGGGAGAATCGGACAGTCTGACAATGGTATTAAGGAAGGGAAAGTGAGATGCGCCAGCAATGAATTTGTAAAGTAGGAGTAATTGGGATTTGAGTCTGCGGTGTCTAATGGAGTGCAGTGAGAGGAGTTCCAAGCGTTGCGAGTGAGAAGAGAAAGAGATGTTGCAGCGCTGGAGCGTTATTCTAGAGTATACTCTAAGGGTGGATTCCAGAAGTCTAGAGAGACGAGATGTGGGGGACAAACAGAAAATAACAGAACAATACTCTAGGATAGGAAGAACGTAAGTTTTAAAAAGGAATGAGTAGACAGCTGGATTATTTGACTTGAAAGATTTAAAGATCTGAGAGGAACGAAGTCGGGCTAGAGCCACTGTACGATTAATATGAGCCCGGAACTTGAGATCAGGTTCAACAAGCAGGCCAAGATCACGAACGGAGTTGGAGTCAGGAATGGGAGAACCAGCAATAAAAAACTGATTATGAGGGTTGAGCAAGCCGAAGCGAAGCAAACCTGTTTTGGAATGGGCAAGAGGAAGGAAATTGGATTCGGCCCAGTTGGAGACTAAATCAATGCCGGCTTGAAGACTGGAAGGAAGATGAGAGTAAACTTTAATATCATCAGCATAGGCGGCAACATGAAGGTAAGGAATATCATTCAGATTGAGTAACAAATCATTGATGAACAAGATAAAGAGTAAAGGGCCCGACACGGAACCTTGAGGAACCCCAGAGGAGATAAAAGAGGAAGAGGAATCAACGAAACTGTTAACCTTAACAGAAAAAGATCTAGAGGATAGCAAGGCAGAGAAGCATGCTACAATGGGAGAGGACAAGCCAAAAGAAGAAAGCTTTTGAGAAGAAGACTATGGGGAACTTGATCAAAAGCTTTCTGGAAATCAAAGAAGACTACATCTAGAGATTTATGAGTTTTCAAGATGATTTTGTAATTGGTTATGACCTGAACTAAGGAGGAGGCACAAGACCTTTTAGCTAGGAAACCATGTTGATGGACAGAAAGTTTATGGGCAAAATCAAGCTTGATGCGGTTACAGATGATGCGCTCGAAAATTCTAGAAAATGGATCAGTGAGAGAAATTGGGCGGTAGTTGATAGGATAACTAGCATTACCCTTCTTTAGAACAGGGGTTACTACAGCATTCTTCCAAGAGTGAGGGACTGAAGAAGAGCGGAACGAGTTATTGAAGATGATCGAGAGGGGAAGGGAAAGAGAGGTGGCACAATTTTTGATGAGAAGAAAGTTAGCAAGATGGGGTGAGAAACCACAGCGAGGCGGAAGTTTACGTAAAGAATTCTCAATTACCCACGGGGCAAACAGATCAGAATCATGAAGGTCAATAATATGAGATGCTGGTAGGATGGCTGAGAAGGAAGAATCCGAAGCATTCGGAGCTGCAGAGGGGTTTTTAAAATTAGATGTGAATGCAGTAGTGAAGATGGAGGCTTTCTCGGAGTCGGTATTGACGATTCATCCTTGATATGAAAGAGATGGTATTTCGGAATTACTTTTAATCTTTTCGTTATGAGGGAACGGGCAACAAGGCTGTGAGGTGAGTTGAGAATTCGTTTCTCCGTTCTGGCGTAGTTGCGACGAATAGTTTTGGTCAAATCCCTGATTCGAAAGTTGAGAGACTGGAAATCATTGAAGGAAGAACTAGGGGAAGTTTAGAAAGACGGCTACGAGCACGACGCAACTGGCGAATAGGGTTGGAAGGTGGTTTAGGCTTTGGTAAGGTCTTAGTAGGGGTGTGGGTTTTGATGAGATCATTTAAAATGCGAATAAACATATTGAATTTAGAAGATGGCGAGGGAAGGGTACTGAATAATGGGGTTATACACCTCCGGAAGAAACGTTTTTTTTTCCGGAGGTGAATAACCCCATAAGACATCCCAGTCAAGGGAAGCAAGATCAGAATTCAAGAGAGTATAATTACATTTTCTGTAGTCAAGTTGAGAGGGATATGAAGCAGAGGCTGGATCAGGATGAGTGGAAGCCAATAAACGGGGGAAGACCGAGAAATTGACGCTGAAGTGGTCAGAATTCAAAAGTGGAGGGTGACAGACAGGAGGCGAGAGAACTAAATCATCAGAAGATATAACCAGATCTAAAATGTTGGAAGAAATATTGGAGCGAGTAGGAAAATCAACAAGTTGAGAAAGACATTTAGAAAGTAAAAAATCTGAAAAGGGATGCCGGGATGAATTATCGAGCCAAATAATGAATGGGAGGTTGAAATCTCCAATAACTAGAGCAGAGGATAGTGGAATGAGAGAGTTCAAATGTGTAATAAGGGAAGAGAGTTCCGAAGATTTGCAATCCTGGGGACGGTAAACAAGGATTAAGGTAAATGGAGAGAATTTTTGCTGGTTCCGACTAGAGGATGAAGGGGAGACAAGACAAGCAGCAATTTCAGATTGATGCAAAGGGTAGTGGAAGTCTAAGTTGATGGGGATAGAAGTGAGGCAAATGGAATTTTTGACAATGAAAGCAACTCCCCCACCACTGGATTTGCGGTGAAGGGATTGCATACGATCGCAGCGGAGAATAGAAATGTTTCGAGAAGTGAAAAGAGAGGTAGGAATGGAGTCATTAAGAAAAGTCTCAGTAAGCGCAATGATATCGTAAGAGGAAGCAATGAAGAGATCTATAAGAACAGAAATTTTGGTTAGGCTGGCGACACCTCGAATGTTAGAACTCGGCTACTTTCCGCTACAGTTGCGCAGCTTTTACAACGTTTGCAACAGTTACGCGACAAGAATGCTACAGTTCCACAGCAATAACGATAAATCAGCTCACATGCAACAGTTATGCAGCATTCACTATATTGCGACTGATGCCTCCCTTGTTTTTGGGGCGTGCACCAGTTCTGCAACAATCTCACAACAGTTGCGCAGCAACTGTATATTCGCTCCAATGCAAATTGGACTTTGGCTGCATTTTTCATTTTTTCCAATGATTATTTCTTGTCTATTTGACAAGTTTTATTACTTTTTCGACTTGTTTTCACTCTATTTTTGAAAAAATATTTTTTCAGAAAAAGGATTTGTATCTGGATGGCGAAAACGAGTCACAGAAAGCCAAATTGGAAGTTAAACGAAAGGTTGGGAGTTTTGACTGAAACCCTTTATCTTTATTTTTGTTCTTAACTTTCAGACCACCGGAAAAAATTCAACAATGTAGCTGATCAACAAAAATTCGACTGTTCGATTAAAAATTTGACTTTTTGAAACTACAAACAATGGGAACTTGGAGACATTCACCGATTGTTGGTCACCATGGAGTTTAAATGATGTTTCTAAACTTTTTTGTTTTTGCATTTACTTTTTAAAACTTTACTTTTTCATAATAAATATCATAAGTTCTTTCTGTTATTCTGTTCACATATTAACTATACTGATTAGAAACGAGAAGCAATGAGCGTATGCAGCACGACGGCAGCACTAATGCAGCAACTATGCAGCTTTCATGCAACACTTGTACGCCTCTGACGCAGCAGGCGAGCGGTCCACGAATGACTGCTGCGTTAGTGCTGCGCAACTGTAGCGAAAAGTAGCCGAGTTTGTAGCACAGACCATAAAGAATGCGACACTTGCAGTTTTTAGTTGAAAATGATCAATTTTGAGAGTGTGGAAAGTTCTCACAGATAGTCTCACAATATCGATTGTTTGAGGAGTGTATAGATCACAAGTAGAGCTTCATTTTTGTAGTTGATAACTTTTTTGTACGAGAATTTTCTAGAGAGTTATCAATCATCAAAGTAATTTTTGGCAATTGTTGCCATTTCAGTGCTAAAAGAAGAGATTTTTGAGCTGTTTACATTGACTGCCTGTAACTTCTTAGGACGTGCCCATACGAAAAAGTTGTCAACTACAAAAATGAATCTCTATATGTGATCTATTCATTCCATAAACAATCGATACTGTGAGTCTATCTGTGAGACCGTTTCACACTCTCAAAATTGATCATTTTCAACTAAAAACTGCAAGTGTCTCTTTCTTTATGGTCACTACTGTAGCTTGAATCAAATTTGAGAACCCTGATGGTTACGAAAACCACTTATTGATCGTCTGTTACCCATCCTGCATCTCAGACGAAAAGAAACTTGAATATACAAACTTATAAACTTTTTATTGAAGCGGTTTGGTTCGGTTTGATGCAATCATTTGAGTGTATTTATATTAATAAGTGCTGAAAAGCCAAGAAAAGAATTAAAACAAAGTGTAACATGATAAAAAACAAAAACAGATAAACCCGCGGTCGTGCATCTACAATTCTGGTAAGTTCAAAATGAGAGCTTTCCTTTTGAAACTTAGCCTCTAGTGGCTCTCCCACCTTCGAAAAACACTCCAAACCTCCACAACTCCTGCATTATTTCAGCAAGTTCTTGAGTCATTTGTATCTGGTCATTGACATTATTTCGTTGTTCCAGAGCCCTCTCCAACGTTTTCTTCCTTTCCAGCAATTGAAGTATTTGATACGTTGGTTCGTACTCATCTCTGTTCCGGGTATCATTAAACGTTTCATCTGGTTTCCACGCAGAGATGATAACGATAGAGAGAGCATACGTGATAGCCAAAACGGGGAGCACTCTTGAGGGAGATTTTGCCAGTCTGAAACTTATTTTCCAGACTTGTTTCTTGATTTCCAATGAACTTACGTAAAAATAGTGGAACAGGAGTCTTGTAAATGTTTCAAGACAACCAGTGAATCAAATAACTCATCTAGTTCAATATCTTCATTTGCGAAGATTCTCATCGATTGAAACATATCGACTTCACTATTTATCCAATGAGTTAGCAAGGTTCTAACATCATCAGAAGTTAAATTAGTTCTATATAATATCACTCGATCAACGTTCACAATCCTTACCAAATCATCCACTCGTACCCAGCGAGCATCATCATATATAGCTCTTTGAAACTTGAATGCCTGTAACATAATTCAATTATTGTTCACCTGGACGACTCTAAAACTGGAACCCACGTTTTCATGTCTCAAATCCAAGGGCATTTCAGAATTACGAAAAGAAAAATGACTATCAAACTTTGCCGTATTCATAAAAAAGGTCATTGCCTCCATATCAAAGGCAACTCCGATCATTGAAATGTTGAAATAATTCTCCAGAACTGTATTGGATAATAGCTCTTCGATAAATGATTTTTCGATAGATTTCGTTCGAATTCGAATATCAATTTTTCCACATTTTGATGTGTTCCGTAGTCGATTCATCGCTTCTGAAGTGGTTTCGCTAATGGATCCATTTTTGGAAAAGCTGAAAAAGTTAGGAGTTTGTTTTGGTTTCTCACTGATACCATACCGTTTTCCTGTTTTGGTTCTGAAACCAGTTATTGTGCAAATCAGTTCAAACTCTTTGATTTCCTTCAAGAAAATTTTTGAACAGCTATCAACAAAAACGATAATAGGGGAATATAATCGAGTTCTAGCACAATGGACATCGACTTCCATCCGCTTTGAGGTGAGACTCATATTGAATCTGAATAAACTGGGTAAACAAGTGAGCATGCACTGGAATGTATTACCGCTCTGCTGGGTCCATCAATTCCATCACAAGTTTTCTAACAATAAATGGCAATTTTTGAAGAGAAAACTTATTTTTCTTCCATTCGAAAAAAGGAAGCACCGTGAACCGTTGCCCATCAAAAAGTATTGCCGAACAATATTTTAAGGAAAGAGTGAGTATGTTGAGCATAGAGAAAGTCTAACAAAGAAATACGAAAATCTATAGACCGTATTGAGTGGGAGGTCTTCTGAATGCCGCAGTGTTGACTCGAGACAATAAAAGGACAGATGGTGAACAGAAGACGAGAGAGATGATAGAGAGATATGTTGTAGTAACTGTATGCTGGGAAACGTTAGAAAAACAAAAAAACTTGATAAGGAGCGAGTCAAAATGTCGAAGTGTATCGAAAATATCAAAAATTGGTAGACTTCTATCCTGAATACACTATACTCATGTTTTAACAAAGATTCTTAGCATTTTTTCATTTGAAAAATAGAAATTTCACGTAATCTTTTCCGAGAAATAGAAAATATAAAATACGTGAGCTAAGAAAGTAAACCAGGATGTTTTGATCAGAAATGAATATAAAAGACGGTCGATTCAGTGACACGCGTCAGTTCCACATTTTTATTCAATTCCTCAACTAGAATTACTAGAAATCGATTTTAACGGAAAGCCCAAACAGTGAGTTTGGGAGATTTAATAGTTGAATTTTGCCTTTTATATTTCAGTTCCTGCTCATCCTCTCATGAGAATTATATCCCAAGTGGAGCATTCTATTCCAAGTGGAAGTTAGTTTTCGAACTCATCACAAAGATGATTTCATTCTTTTCCCTTGTTCCAGATCAATATGTTTTTGTTTTCAGTGCGAATAAGAGATGGATACTACTTCAAAAATATGATTGGAGTCGAACCTGTAGTTTGGGAAGAATAATCGATTTATCTGGATTCAACGAAACATAAGATCGCACTCTGCAATGGTTAGCTCTTTCCGACGTAGGTTTTGCCCTTAGTACCTGCGGACCCTTCAGCCCCATCCCCGAGAGAACCGTGTACCTGACTGCTTCGGCTGACAGAGAAAAGGGCTCTGACTTCCCATTCCCGAGAGAACCGTGTACCTGACTGCTTCGGCTGACAGAGAAAAGGGCTCTGACTTCCCATTCCCGAGAGAACCGTGTACCTGACTGCTTCGGCTGACAGAGAAAAGGACTCTGACTTCCCATTCCCGAGAGAACCGTGTACCTGACTGCTTCGGCTGACAGAGAAAAGGGCTCTGACTTCCCATTCCCGAGAGAACCGTGTACCTGACTGCTTCGGCTGACAGAGAAAAGGACTCTGACTTCCCATTCCCGAGAGAACCGTGTACCTGACTGCTTCGGCTGACAGAGAAAAGGACTCTGACTTCCCATTCCCGAGAGAACCGTGTACCTGACTGCTTCGGCTGACAGAGAAAAGGGCTCTGACTTCCCATCCCCGAGAGAACCGTGTACCTGACTGCTTCGGCTGACAAAGAAAATGACTCTGACTCCCCCATTCCCGAGAGAACCGTGTACCTGACTGCTTCGGCTGACAGAGAAAAGGACTCTGACTTCCCATTCCCGAGAGAACCGTGTACCTGACTGCTTCGGCTGACAGAGAAAAGGACTCTGACTCCCCCATTCCCGAGAGAACCGTGTACCTGACTGCTTCGGCTGACAGAGAAAAGGACTCTGACTTCCCATTCCCGAGAGAACCGTGTACCTGACTGCTTCGGCTGACAGAGAAAAGGACTCTGACTTCCCATTCCCGAGAGAACCGTGTACCTGACTGCTTCGGCTGACAGAGAAAAGGACTCTGACTTCCCATTCCCGAGAGAACCGTGTACCTGACTGCTTCGGCTGACAAAGAAAATGACTCTGACTCCCCCATTCCCGAGAGAACCGTGTACCTGACTGCTTCGGCTGACAGAGAAAAGGACTCTGACTTCCCATTCCCGAGAGAACCGTGTACCTGACTGCTTCGGCTGACAGAGAAAAGGACTCTGACTTCCCCATTCCCGAGAGAACCGTGTACCTGACTGCTAGTTATCTACTTCTATCACTTAAGACAGAAACAGACGTTGAGAACCTGAAAAGGTAAGAAAACTCACAACTCTAAGACGATTTATTTGCGTGCTTGTTAAAAGCAAGAACTAACTTTATCAAAGAGTTCAATCTAATGAAGGCTTGAATTTCATGATGTGGATTAGGTTTTCCGGTTGCCACGTGAATATCCATTTCCTTTCACTTCTGTGATTCCACGGGGTTCCGTGAATGTAGAACTTCGGCGAAGCCACTTCCCCCTCCTCTCGGCGATCGGGCATCCTTTTCCGAGGTCTTTCTTCAATCCAGATTGTGGTCTTCTGTCTGCGTTCTTTTCCCACTGACATCTGACTGAATGGCCCGGCAACGCCTTGTGCAAGTACTTCTGTAGACCATCCAGCGACTTCCGATGCCATTTCTCCAAGATCAACGGTGTCTTGTGATTTCCGACGGGCATCAACGGATCCACAACTTCTACGTTCGCTAATGTCTTCAGCCATTCTTTCCACTGTTTGGCCACATTGTCGACGTCCCCGAGTTCACATTGTAGGCTGCTCGGCATCATCCAGACTTTCTCCACTTCCTTCGCAACTGATTTTACGAACTCAACTCTCTTACTGTTCTCCTCCACCTTATCAGTGTACTCAACAAGCACCACTGCCTCCTTCACATCTCCCCAATCGAACTTCTGAGTCCACCCCGTTATCGTCTTATTACGATACTCGAGAACACCTGGCCCCCTCGCCTCCAGTCTAGGTCCGATGACCGCCACACTCGCCCGAATCTTCACCTTCTTTCTTTCCTTCTCCCCCCCCCCTTCCGACTTGAACACCTCTCCCAAGTCACCCGGGCTTGCCCTTCTCCCCCTCTCTCCACGCACGGCAACGCTCTTGCACTTTATCTCTGATACCTCCGTCGGAACCTTCCGAAGTTTCTCTCCTGGTCTCTCCAGTTTCTTCTCACCTCCAATTAACTGTACTTCTGCCGAGTTCTCTTCGGCATTCACCAAACCATATTTATCTTTCCATTTCACCTCAACGCCAATGCTCTCAAAAGCATTAGTTCCTATCAGTATCTTCTCCACTCCCTTCTCAACCAACTGGAAAACTACTCTCACTTTCCGCCCTCTGACCACCATGGGAATTTTGATCTGCCCCCTGACTCTCATCTTAGAGTTTGACGCATTCACAACTGTAAATGTCGGCTTTCCGAACACTTCAACTTCCTTTTCCCAGTCACGACACCCCGCCTTCAAACTCTCATAAGCACTAGTCGATATCACCGATACGGCTGCCCCACTATCAATGACAACCTGTCTCCGTTGTCCCAACATCTCCACCATTTCCATGGTTACCACCCCAGCATTCTCGAAAGTCCCCTCCTGGATCTGCACTGTATCGACTCTTTTCGATACACATTGCCAGGAACCATGTCCAATTCCTCCACAAGTGAAGCATTTCATTTTCGCTCCACTATCTCTTCTCTCCCCTACAGTTTTCCGATCACCATCGTTACTACCTTCAGGCGACCGACGACCATCACTGTTTCCCTGATCTCTCAATCTCCCCATTCTCTCTTTCTGCTTCCGCAGTTCCTCATTCTCCCTCTGGAGTACAATATCCTTCAACTGCTCATACTGCGCCGCCAGTGGCAACTCCAACCGTTTAGCTACCAGCACCGACTGCAGCATGTCATCATCCTCCGTAGCTCTCATCAACTTTGTCGTTCTCATCTGCGACAACGTCGCTTTCTCGACCTCGGGATACGCTTTTTTCGACCACTTCTCTACCTCCACCAGGTACTCCCACAACTTCTGTCCCGGAGCCTTCTGAAGACGATCGAACTCATGCAAGGCCTCAGCCTTCGCATCCCCCTGTCTCTTCCGGAGTTTTCTCTCAAACTCCACAAACCACTCAGCAATCGGCCTCTCCTGCCTATCTCCCAGTGACTTGAACAACGACTTCGCTGCCCCCTTCAAGTATCTCTCCTCCAATATGGCTACTAGCTCATCATCTTCATCCGTAACCTGCTGGTACTTCAGCAAGAACGCTCTCTTGAACTCCTTGAAGTCCCCAGTACCGTCAAACGTTTTTGGCTCTGGCAACGCCGACGCCTTCATCATTCTCCCCATAGATGCCACCATTCCCATCATAACCTCGTTCCCCGAGCTATACCTGGAACTTCTGCCACTCTTCCAATCTTCACCCCAACTTCTTTCACTACCCGAGAATTCTCCACGCTTGCCATGCATCGAGAATTCGTCATCCGAATCCCTTGGGGACGACTTTCTGACCACCTCCAACCTCGAGGGCACCGGAACTGCCTTAGTATCACGGGCCTGTCCAGCCTTCTTATGCTCACTTTCCTGCTTTCTGAGCAGTCCTCTCAACTCGCTACTTGCCTCACGCTCCTCCTTTAGCGTCTTTTTGTACTTTGAGACAGCCTCCTCAGCCAATCTCTTCTCCTCTTTCAGCCTGTTCAATTCTCTAAACAACGTCTCTCTCTCCGCATTCCAAGCATCTTGTAACAATGCCAACTCATCCCGGTCCTTTTCGGCATTCTCCACGATGCCACCTGGCACCATTTCTACACCTTTCTCACAGAGTTCACGCAACTCTTCTACCGTTTCCACTCCATTTTCCCTCATTACTCCAATAATCTCTAGCGGCCATCTCTCTCCGCCAAGCTCATCGAATCGCTCGCGCAACTCTTTACCGTACTTCTTAACCGGCGCAATCAATCCTTCCAACTGTCTCGCGGTACCTTGGCAAGTCATCTTGACCGCCTCGAAAATATCGCTTTCCATTTGACCTGACGCTTCCACGAAGTCGGTGAACCCTTTCACCAACTTGCGTCTCTCCCGCAGGCTCACCTCACTCAAACGCGAAGACCCAGAGTTCCCGGACGCAGCTCCACCCGAGCTGTTTTGGGTACAGTCTGTAGTCAACATCTCCGTGCTCCCATTACCAGACATTCCCGACGTCTGCAACGACACCTCCGTTTCTCACCACCGTCTCACCAATATCACACCAAAGTATCTCCCCTCGGTCTCACCGTTTTTATTTGTCCGACTCTTCGATCTTCGATCTCCGAGACAGGAACAGTACGTTCGCTGATATTTAGTCAACGAGAGGTTTTTTTCTCTCAAAACGAAATCGAATTGAGAAATAGTTCTAATAGCGAAGGAGCTCGGATCAGGTCTTATTACCTTCACATGCGTCTGACTTCTACTACTACAACTAATTTGGTTCGGCCCCCAAGTTATCTACTTCTATCACTTAAGACAGAAACAGACGTTGAGAACCTGAAAAGGTAAGAAAACTCACAACTCTAAGACGATTTATTTGCGTGCTTGTTAAAAGCAAGAACTAACTTTATCAAAGAGTTCAATCTAATGAAGGCTTGAATTTCATGATGTGGATTAGGTTTTCCGGTTGCCACGTGAATATCCATTTCCTTTCACTTCTGTGATTCCACGGGGTTCCGTGAATGTAGAACTTCGGCGAAGAAAAGGACTCTGACTTCCCATTCCCGAGAGAACCGTGTACCTGACTGCTTCGGCTGACAGAGAAAAGGACTCTGACTCCCCCATTCCCGAGAGAACCGTGTACCTGACTGCTTCGGCTGACAGAGAAAAGGACTCTGACTCCCCCATTCCCGAGAGAACCGTGTACCTGACTGTTTCGGCTGACAGAGAAAAGGACTCTGACTCCCCCATTCCCGAGAGAACCGTGTACCTGACTGCTTCGGCTGACAGAGAAAAGGACTCTGACTCCCCCATTCCCGAGAGAACCGTGTACCTGACTGCTTCGGCTGACAGAGAAAAGGACTCTGACTCCCCCATTCCCGAGAGAACCGTGTACCTGACTGCTTCGGCTGACAGAGAAAAGGACTCTGACTTCCCATTCCCGAGAGAACCGTGTACCTGACTGCTTCGGCTGACAGAGAAAAGGACTCTGACTTCCCATTCCCGAGAGAACCGTGTACCTGACTGCTTCGGCTGACAGAGAAAAGGACTCTGACTCCCCCATTCCCGAGAGAACCGTGTACCTGACTGCTTCGGCTGACAGAGAAAAGGACTCTGACTCCCCATTCCCGAGAGAACCGTGTACCTGACTGCTTCGGCTGACAGAGAAAAGGGCTCTGACTTCCCATTCCCGAGAGAACCGTGTACCTGACTGCTTCGGCTGACAGAGAAAAGGACTCTGACTTCCCCATTCCCGAGAGAACCGTGTACCTAACTGCTTCGGCTGACAGAGAAAAGGACTCTGACTTCCCATTCCCGAGAGAACCGTGTACCTGACTGCTTCGGCTGACAGAGAAAAGGACTCTGACTTCCCATTCCCGAGAGAACCGTGTACCTGACTGCTTCGGCTGACAGAGAAAAGGACTCTGACTCCCCCATTCCCGAGAGAACCGTGTACCTGACTGCTTCGGCTGACAGAGAAAAGGACTCTGACTCCCCCATTCCCGAGAAAAACCGTGTACCTGACTGCTTCGGCTGACAGAGAAAAGGACTCTGACTTCCCATTCCCGAGAGAACCGTGTACCTGACTGCTTCGGCTGACAGAGAAAAGGACTCTGACTCCCCCATTCCCGAGAGAACCGTGTACCTGACTGCTTCGGCTGACAGAGAAAAGGACTCTGACTCCCCCATTCCCGAGAGAACCGTGTACCTGACTGCTTCGGCTGACAGAGAAAAGGACTCTGACTTCCCCATTCCCGAGAGAACCGTGTACCTGACTGCTTCGGCTGACAGAGAAAAGGACTCTGACTCCCCCATTCCCGAGAGAACCGTGTACCTGACTGCTTCGGCTGACAGAGAAAAGGACTCTGACTTCCCCATTCCCGAGAGAACCGTGTACCTGACTGCTTCGGCTGACAGAGAAAAGGACTCTGACTTCCCCATTCCCGAGAGAACCGTGTACCTGACTGCTTCGGCTGACAGAGAAAAGGACTCTGACTCCCCCATTCCCGAGAGAACCGTGTACCTGACTGCTTCGGCTGACAGAGAAAAGGACTCTGACTCCCCCATTCCCGAGAGAACCGTGTACCTGACTGCTTCGGCTGACAGAGAAAAGGACTCTGACTTCCCCATTCCCGAGAGAACCGTGTACCTGACTGCTTCGGCTGACAGAGAAAAGGACTCTGACTTCCCCATTCCCGAGAGAACCGTGTACCTGACTGCTTCGGCTGACAGAGAAAAGGACTCTGACTTCCCATTCCCGAGAGAACCGTGTACCTGACTGCTTCGGCTGACAGAGAAAAGGACTCTGACTCCCCATTCCCGAGAGAACCGTGTACCTGACTGCTTCGGCTGACAGAGAAAAGGACTCTGACTCCCCCATTCCCGAGAGAACCGTGTACCTGACTGCTTCGGCTGACAGAGAAAAGGACTCTGACTTCCCATTCCCGAGAGAACCGTGTACCTGACTGCTTCGGCTGACAGAGAAAAGGACTCTGACTTCCCCATTCCCGAGAAAACCGTGTACCTGACTGCTTCGGCTGACAGAGAAAAGGACTCTGACTTCCCCATTCCCGAGAGAACCGTGTACCTGACTGCTTCGGCTGACAGAGAAAAGGACTCTGACTTCCCATTCCCGAGAGAACCGTGTACCTGACTGCTTCGGCTGACAGAGAAAAGGACTCTGACTCCCCATTCCCGAGAGAACCGTGTACCTGACTGCTTCGGCTGACAGAGAAAAGGACTCTGACTCCCCCATTCCCGAGAGAACCGTGTACCTGACTGCTTCGGCTGACAGAGAAAAGGACTCTGACTTCCGCATTCCCGAGAGAACCGTGTACCTGACTGCTTCGGCTGACAGAGAAAAGGACTCTGACTTCCCCATTCCCGAGAGAACCGTGTACCTGACTGTTTCGGCTGACAGAGAAAAGGACTCTGACTCCCCCATTCCCGAGAGAACCGTGTACCTGACTGCTTCGGCTGACAGAGAAAAGGACTCTGACTCCCCCATTCCCGAGAGAACCGTGTACCTGACTGCTTCGGCTAACAGCTGAATTTTCAAACCTATTACATATCTTCATCATTTAAAAAAACATTTATTTTAAAACAAATAGGTGAAAAGATTCAACAAATATGCAAAAAAAGGGAAGTGATCAGACTCGCAATTCAAAAATAAATATCACAAAACTTGAGACAAGTACACACAAAAAATGAATGAGGAAAGGCTTTTGGGCCCGAACAGAACAAATACCCCTAGACGATTTGAAGACTCGTGTTTATTGGCTTTCAACGATACGTTGTGTTTCACAAAGTTTCTGATAGATTTCAGATTTTCTGATCAATTCATCATGAGTTCCCTTGTCAACAATCTTTCCATCGTTGACGATTGCAATGACGTCACTATTCTGAATTGTACTGAGACGATGAGCAATTACGAGACACGTACGGCCTTGTTTCGCCGCGTCGAGTGCTTCTTGTACTATCTGCAAATTCGAAATGGTGTTTCTTTTTGATATTTCTGAAAGCGGAATCTCGCTCAGTTTTCGGTCTAGTTCAATGAAAATTCGATATTCACAATCGCATGTGAAATCGCTTTCATATGAGGTAAATCAAAACTAGATTTTGATAGATGTGAAATCCTACGCGCCTTTAAACTCCTACTGTAGTTTTCGTGGCGAGAGTCTAACCTAGTCATGAGTTTCAAAGGCCGGTTCCAAGTTTCAGATCTTAGTTTCAATAAACTAAATTCAGAACACTTGAAAAACTTGTGAAAGGATCGTTTTTTCTCAGAAATGATCAACAATCGCAACTATTTTTCTCACCGTACCTTTTCACTTTCCGTATCCAAAGCACTAGTTGCTTCATCCAACAAAAGAACCGACGGAGATCTGACAAGTGCTCTCGCAATGGCAATTCTTTGTTTTTGACCACCCGATAATTGAGTTCCTTTCTCTCCGACATGAGTATCATAGCCCTGAAAATTGCTCAGTTGATGATACCTCTCTCTTATCCATCACTTACATCCGGTAATCCAAGAATGAAATTATGAATGTTTGCCATTTTGGCAGCTTCAACAATTTCTTGATAAGTGACATTTCGATTGGTTCCATAACAGATATTCTCTCCGATTGTGCAATCGAAAAGTGTTGGTTCTTGACTGACAATACAGACTTGTTGACGGAGAGAACTGATGTTTAGATTACGGATGTTGTCACCGTCGATCATCTGGAATATCAGTAATATTCAAATTCTGGTAAAAACTATGTTTCGTCTAGAAAATGCGAACGCGCTCCACCGAAACCTTATTATATTCATTCCGATAAAGCGCATTTGCTCCACTAGCACAGAGGAGTCAAACTCACAATCATTCCCTTATCCTGATTATAGAACCTCTCCAGGAGACCCATAATCGTCGACTTTCCACACCCGGAGTGTCCAACAAGAGCCACTGTTTGACCCGGTTTGATCTGAAAATTCAAAATTAAAGATCGGAAGTTTTCTAATCAAACTTGCATCCAGTGTGAATCCTTGCAAGACTTTTGTCTCCTTTCTCGTTGGATAATTGAAGAAAACATTTCGAATCGATATATTTCCAGTGATCGATTTGACAATTCCAGCCTCCGAAAGTGAGTCAATTGGAGTTGGGTGTTCGATTAAATAGAATAAAAGAGAAGCAGCAAGACGTGCTTTGACTACATCCGGAATGAAAGAAGTCGCATTTCCAATCATTTGTCCAGAGAAAGAGATGGCAAAGAATACTCGATAGACATCAATTGGTTGCATTGCATGCTGATTGACGAAGATACTTCCCAGATAGAATGCAGCTGCGTACATGAAGAATATCAGAGATTGGGAGAAGGCGAAGACGGCTCCGTAGGTGTGAGCATGTTTCAGATTCGTGTTGAATGGCTCTCTGGATAGTGGTAGATGAATTGACAGTTTTTTTTAACCGTAATAAAGTTTTTGATTTATTTATTTTTCAGACGCGAAAGAGCTATGTTACGGTAGGTTTTTAATGCAAAAACTTCGAACTAATTTTTTTTATTATACTCATATGACGCCACAGAACTGTATCCGAAAATTGTAGTTTCAACAAAAAGTTTGGCTCGTTGAGCTGAGATGCGGTTGTTTTCGGGACGAGACTTACTAGGAAAGGTCTTCGAGTGACCGTGGAATATGAAGCGTGACCTAAATTACTGGAAAGCTGAAAAAATGCTGATTCCAAATAGATATTCAGTTTTTGCCCTCGAAGCCTAGTGTTCGAGAAAAAAAGTTCATAGATTGGAAAAACAGAATTATTACCTTTCTAACACGCGAAAATCGCAAAAAAATTTCAAAAACTTTTTCACGTGTCATTAATTGGCCGTTTTTGCTAACTGTGAGTTTGTTTTTCTTGAGTATCAGGCCTCGAGGGCAAAAATGGAATATGTAGTTGAAGTCAGGGTTCTCTCAGCTTTCCAATTATATGGGTTACGACCCAGAGGCCTTCCCTAGTTAGTTTTTACAAAAAAAATAATCATAAATCAGCTCGTTTAATTTCAATCTTTATTAAAACTAGGCTTGCAGTACCAGCTGACTATAAGCTTTCTTATGAATACATATAATCACAGCTAGATTCTGATAACTTCAAGTTTCGGCCGCGACGCGGGTGCCTGTTCTATAGCCCCTCAAAAACTAACCTCAAATATTCGCAATAAGTGAAATGAAACTGTTCCTGTCGATTCAACGAATGAACCGTCCGAATATGTTCCACGGCCTGAGATGCCACTTTTCCAGCTTCTTCCAATAACTGAGTATCTCTTATCTGTTTTCCAAATCTCATTTGCATCTCGAAGTATCCTCCCATCACGAGAAGAGGTACCATCACAACGAGAACCAAAGCCAATTGCCATCCATACCAGAATCCGATTCCCAGAGCTCCACAAATAGTGACAATTGAAGCGAGAACAACTGGAAGACGGGTGAATACATATCGAACATTCGGAGCATCCGTTGCGAATCGAGTACACAATTTTCCAGTTCCATGCCTCAAGTCATCATAGAATGCGATATCTTGTCTCATTAGGTTCTTGAATGCCTCGAATCGTAGCTTCATTGTCAGAGACTCTCCACATCTTCCGAGACAATTCGCTGAGATGAAGAATCCGATGAAGAAAGTGACACCCATTAAAACGAACATTCCACACCAGAAGTACACAGATGATTGCATTTGTTCAACAGGGAGAGAGTAGACATTGAAGATTTCAGCATAAACCAAAGCGAAAACTGGAGTAACCGATCCGAAGATGAAAGCACCAAACAGTCCTCCAATAAACCACCAAATCTTGTCTCTGTTGAAACTGAAGATCTTCGAAATGGATGTGGGCGGAGCTTTGCATTCCTGAAATAGAAGGAAGGTGTTGATTTAAAAGTAGTGAATCAAGGAATGAGATGGAATTTTACAGAGAATTCGGCAAGATTGGAAAGCTGACAAGATTTCCAATTTTTTTGAAAATAATTCAGAATCGCCAGACCTTCCACATCCAGATCACACCAAAGTTCTCTCTAAGTTCCATTCCTTTCCAAATTAAAACAATCAGTTTGAAAATCCAAGTCAGGAAAAGAAAAGGGTGAGAAGTGTCAGAAAAACGGAAAAATAAGGGATAGAGAAAGAAAAAAAGAGTTAGAAGAAGAGAAATCAAAACCAAAAAAGAGAGAATTAGAAAAGAGAGAGGGGTATTCAGAAGTACACCATCATCCACTTACACCCCCAAAAGCCGCCAGTACACGGGCTCTTATCATGTCTTGATTTGTTTGACCGTTGAATGGGTCAACAAGCTGTAATTGACGATTAGGGAGACTGATTATCTAATCAATTGAGAGAATTCGAATGAGTCGTGAGAAGAATTATATTTTGCGTTGGAGGAGACTAGTAAGTTCGCTCTAATGATGATAATTATCATTAGAGCGCACTTACTAGCCAGTTGACCCTATAAATGTCGTAGTCTTTACCTCTACTTCCTCTGCCAACTGGTGGATCGATGTAGCAAGTGAAATGGCACTTCTTGTTGATGATTTCCGGCTGAGATGAGAGTGAGCGGATTCCGAAATTGTGTCTTCGATATCTGAAAATCGGAAATTTTCTGTTAATTAACTATTTATTCCCCTGAAGATTCAGTCTCATCAAAAAACCCATACCTTTTCCAGCCTCTTGTTGTTGCTGTCTCACTACTTGCGCCTGTGTCATATCATAGAAAACTCCTTGCTTATTCATCAACTCCTCGTGACTTCCAGTCTCCACAATGTTTCCAGCTTTAAAGACGAATATTCTGTCAACATTTCGAATTGTACTCAGTCTATGGGCTACAATGATAGTGGTTCTTCCGGTTTGAGCTTGATCGAGAGCCGCTTGGACTTCTCGTTCAGCTTCTGTATCCAATGCTGAGGTGGCTTCGTCGAGGAGAAGGATTTTCGGATTTTTGACAAGGGCACGGGCGATGGCTGAAAGCATAATAATGATTCAAAAGGTGTGTTTTCAAAAAGTTGATTCTCAAATTCACTCACCAATTCTCTGTTTCTGTCCTCCACTCAACTGAACTCCTTTCTCTCCAACTCTCGTCCCATATCCATCAGGTAATCTCTTGATGAAATCATTAGCATTAGCCATTTTACAAGCCTCAACCACTTGATCGTGTGTTGCATGTTCATTTCCCATCTTGATATTTTCATAAATAGTTCCATCAAACAGTACTGGTTCCTGACTGACAATTCCGATCTGTTCTCGAAGACTGTGAACATTCACTTCCTTCAAATCAACTCCATCTAACATAACTTTTCCTTTCGTTGGATCATAGAATCTTTGGAGTAAATTGACAATTGTTGACTTTCCACATCCACTTGATCCAACCAGAGCAATCTTGTCACCTGATTTCACTTCCAGTGAGATTCCTTTCAGTACTTGAACATCTTTTCGAGATGGATAACGGAAATGAACATTTTGGAATGAGATATCTCCTTTCATGTTGTCCACGAGAATTCCTTCCAGTGAATATGGATCGATTTTCGGGTGAGAATTGATGACTCGGAGAACTGTTGAAGCAGCTCCACGGGCGGTTCCGAAACTGGCAAGATGTGGGAGAGCACCTCCGAGAGACGTGGATCCGGAGAGGACAGCGAAGAAGACCTGAATCATTATGATAAGATAAGTTTGGTCGTGTGATAGTAAAGGAGGAAAATATAGAATTGCGGTCGGAGCTCAAGTGCCCTCCAGGGGGGATTAAGCTTTCCTAGACACAGTTATGACAATTTTCAGCTGCGACGCGGCTCGAACCCTATGATTTCAACTCACAGTGAAAATGAGACCTCTATCGAAAGTAGGATCGTTGATAATGAGTGTACTTCCATACCAAAAAGCCAATGCATACGAAGAATACATACACAAATTACTGAAACCAACTCCGATTCCCATATAACAATACTTGACAATTCCAGTCTGTCTCCCCACTTCCAGTGCATTCCAGAATCTGTCCAATTCTCTTTTGTGTCCATTCAACGAATGAACTGTTCGAATCGATGAGAATGTCTCCTCTGCAATTGCTCCAGCCACTGCATACGTCTCCTGTTCAACCTTTGTTCGAGTCGCCATACTCTTGCTCATTTTGGCTCCAGATAAGACAATCAATGGAGCAAATCCCATCATAACGAGAGTCATTGACCAACTGTAGAAGAATCCGACACCGTAGCCAGCTAGGAAGGCAGCGAACATTTGAACGAGCAGAGCGAATTTGTCTCCTAATCCTTCACGAACACGTTCCAAGTCACTGACAAAATGAGTTGAATTTTTTTCGAAAGTTATTTAGAACCTATTCATGATTCGTGAAAACCTCTTTAAATTTGATTCTAAAAGTATGGATTTAGTCCATTTCGGACATCAACCCGTTGAGTTACGTTCTGAGGACAGTAGTTTTCGTCGTAAGACCTTAATTTTCAGATTTTTCAAAATCTGATCATTGTTACATATGTTAGGAACATTACTATTATAATGTCCAGATCTTATTTGAAAATGTTACAGCTATCCGCTAGTATTACTGTAGCTTTGGAACTACAGTAACCCTACAGTAGTTCTACTGTAATCCCTAAAACCCGTTCTTCTTACTCCGTCAATCTCGCAGTCAAATTTCCCGTCTGTTGCTTGTCGAACCATTGAATCTGCTGCCTCAGAATCGCTTTCAGATAGTTTTGTCTCAATTTGTGAACCAGATTTTCGGCGTACGACTCGAAACAAGCGATTTGAATGTATGACGTCACGAACATTAGCACTCCAAGAACCAGATAGTAGATACAGAACTTCACAACTTCCGCATTGAAATCTTCCCTGGAAGAAAAGTGATTTATGAATGGAAACTTTGTAAGAAGAGACTAGGAATTGTGAATGCTTTTACAAATCGGCGTTTCGAGTTGCCGATAGTGATGCGCCTAAGCGACAAGCCCATCTGTGTGGCCTAGTTGTCTTGGTGTTCTCTCGCCACGCATTCAACGAGATTTCAATTTTTCTCTATGATTACACCTTCAAAATGTTTAACCTTTTTTGCTCCTAATTTTCATGGACTCCATCATTTCTGCTTCCAAAATGATATCACTTGCATCTTTCAAAAGTTCTCCCAATCGAACAAGGAACTAGATAAAGGTGTCAAATGATAAGATATCTTATTTTTTTTTATCAGCTGTTTTTTTCTTTTCACAAGTCAGACACATTCCCTTATCAATAAGACAGACTTGAGAGGTTTCTAAGATCACAGACCAGTTGTCTGAATCACTGCAAAATTAGAATAGATCTTGTTTCAAAAAGTCACGAAATGGTGCATCTTGCACCTCAATTTTTAAGGGACACGTGCAACTTTTTTGTTCACCTGGAAACAAAAAAACTCAAAAAACAACTAAAGTCTAGCTGAAAATCCCTGTCTGCAAATAGGGTTTATTGCTTTTTGACGGCCGGATCAGATAGAGGGATTAAGCAGTCGGATCAGATGATTCACGGCTTTTTAGGACTACGGTTATAGAGCAAAAGTTCAATTGAATTGTAGTTTTTGGTGATTTTTTCAGAAGACAAATATGCAATTGGCTGAACATGATTTGTTTTGTCAGAGTTTGTTTTTCTGGTGTCAAGGCTACAAAAATTTGTGACTTTGAAACAAAACTTTCATATGAAACTTGGCTGACGTTCTGAGAAATTTTTTTGGAAAAGAGGAAGTTGAAATTCAAAGAATTGATTAGCAAAACGGGTTCCAAGGTCGATGATAATTTTTATGCGTTTTGATTCCTCAAGTCTCGGAAATTTTTTAGAAAAGTTTATTCTAATGTCAATGCACCATTTGGTGAACGCTGTTTTTTTCAATTTTTCTGTCTTTACCCTTCCCCACAAACTAACATTGAAATCGGTTCCAATCCATTCGGGTTCACATTCTCGATACCAACAACGAATCCAGAGTTCTGAGCTCTCAAGAATACTGTTGTCATTCCTCCGAGTACTGAAAACAAACTTTTCTTCTCGAAATACAAATCAGAATCCCCTCTAAGTATATTCTGATCTACCCGAAAAAGATCACAACACAAATCATTTGGAAAAGTGATGTCATCCTAGAGAGAGAGAGAGAAAGGTAATCTAATTAAATTAATGGTATAGTTTGGAATTGTCGTTATTTTTTAACTGAAAAGGGAGGTCAAATGTTCTTGATGTGAGATGACGATTCCGGTTGCAAAACGACAACAAAATGAACCCATGGATACGGTATGTGTTTTGGTGAACTTCAGAAAATTTCAGAAGTACAAATGATAGATTTTTTTCTATTCCCTTCTTGTTAGGATCAAAAATACAGAATTTATTTAAACTATCGCTGGTTTCAAACGTTTTGTCTAGAATACCAAAACTCTCATTTCAAAACTAACCAATGGCAAGAAGTGGGAAACCGGCTCCATGAATGACTGCTGCAATTGTTCCGACGATGAGAAGAAGTAGATCTTTTCCACGAGTATAAGAGAAGAGTCTATAGTTTGTAAGCTTGACAGTCGATTCATCGATTGAGGAGTCACTTGAGTGGGAACTGAAAAAATGATGGGAGATGTTAGTGGATGAGTGAGTTTTGGGGGTTTTGTAAAAAAGATTGGTTTGAAATTTTGGGTTTGTTGGCAAGAGGGTTTCGATACTCATGCGAGAACATTCTCAAGCGGATTCTCAAAACTTGAATCTTGTCAGATTGAACCGCGCGGAACCGAGTTACGGAAGTTTACGTGGCGGGACCAAATTGCACAAAAAATTTCGTAAAATTCTGAACATGAGTATTATCATGCTCATTTGAAAACTTGGATTCTGAAGATTCTAAGAGTTAGAGTTTCAGAGAGTTTGAATGAGAACTGAAAATGATCTAGTACTATCCGTAAACTTCAGATTTTGAAAAAAAAATCAATCAATTCTTAAAAAGATCCTATTCTATTTATCTGAAAGCGCTTGTCAAGCAAATCTCAAAAACAATATGTTCATTTGATTCAGTCAGAAACTGACAAATGTCGTTTGTTTCAGATGAGCAAAAGTCACTGATTTTGCACAAAAATTGAAAAAGAGAACACATGGAAAAACAATTTTCAGAAAAACAAAAATCAACAGGAGCAATAAAACAAAAACTGAGTTTACAGTTACAATACTAGGAATCCGAAACTACTACCTACAGCGCTCGACAGCTGCTTAGACTATGCCTCATCCCCCAAAAAACCCTTTTCTTGCCATCAAACCCAATAACTAATAAACAAAAAAATTCCCCAAAATGCGTACCGTTTAAGAAGAGGCTTAGTCACCCAAGTGGGCTCGTTTTTTCGGCTTTTCATCAGTCAGAATCGAAGAAGAAACGGAGAAGAGAAGAAACAAAAAGGTGTGAGAAATGAATGGTTTCTAGCCGATGGGGCCGTCCGTTTAATTAAAAAAAGATATGATGTCTTCGACTCCGCCCCCTTTCTTCTTCTGTTTTTTTGATGCTGACTGACTCAATGCCTCCTCCAGCCTCGAAAGATGAATGAAGGGAAATGAAGGTTTCCAGGCCAACGAGGGGATAACGAGACGCAGAGAATGATAGTTGATTGAAGGAAAATAAATGATAGAGAATAGAAAAAAGGGAAGAATAAGAAGAAGAGAGAAGGTGGAATCAATTCATTGTTTTGTTCCTTTTTAGTACTTTGGAATAGAGAGAAGAATGAAAAGAAGACGTCTTCTGATGACCAGTTGAGAAAAGTGAGAAGAAAGAGAGAGAAGAGATGCAGACGAAAAAGCAAATAGGAGAAGAAGAAGAAGAAGAAGGGGGCGGAAACTGAGAATTGAGAGAAACGGAGAGAGAGAAAAGACAACTCTTTTTGATTCAATGAGCTCTAAGATTTGCTCATTCCAAAGGTCAACGTCGCTACGTTCAAACGACATACAAATTAGCGGCTTTGAGTGATTTCCGAACACTTTCGTGATAGGATTTTCGGAGATTTAGGAGAGTTGAGGTTGAACGAGACAAATAATTTTACGGTTTTCAGAGGTTTTATACTTTTCAGATTGAAATAACCAATTTTTGAAAGAAAGCTGTTCAAAAAAATTGGTGGTCATGACTACTTTTGACGAGATTTTTCAGAGTCTTGTATTACCCAGAATTTTGACGTTTTTCTCTTTTTATGAATCTGAATTTGAGATTGTTCTAAAACAAGTTATTTTCAGCCTGCCTCCCAGATTTTCGAACAGAAAACTACAATTTTTCCATAAGAAAATGATGAAAACGGTAAGAAACTCAAGTAGAGCTCAAGTGTTGCAAAATTTCCATAAAGATAGAAATCACTTTTCTTAAAAATAAGAGTTAGGACTCTCAAAAGGTCATGAAAATTACCCGAAGTTTACTAATGATTCAGTACCTCTTTAAAATGTACGAAAGTTACAGTTCCATCTTTTTGATTTTCTGGTTTCTACTTTTCCTTTCATAGTCTTCTTCCCATTTGCTCCTTCTCTGAACTTTCAAAAACCACGGAATTTCTGTCCATTTGTTTTTCTAGACTTCATCATTTTTCTACTAAATTTTCAAATATTTACTTTCATATTCCTCATTTATTTACTTTTTCGTGTCCCCTACTTTCCCATTGTTTCGAAAAAAGCTTCTCTCTGTATCTCTCGAAATTTTGTGTGGGTTGGGGTCTTCTGATAAAGAGAATTCAATCAAAAACACTAATGGATTTGGGGGATTTTTGTTTCTGTTTCTAGAGAAGCCCAGACTAGAAAAACAATTTGTTTCGATGGACTTTGGAACTATGATCGAAAAAAAGAGAAAAAGAAAAAAAGAAGAAGAAGAAGGAGCCCTTGTAAATAAATGTGACGTGGAGAGAAAAAGAGAGAGAGAGAGAGAAAGGATAAAAGGACTTGTGATTTTTGGAAGCTCTCTCTCTATCGGTTGGTTGTTTGCTCACAAAAGTGGTATTTGAACTGGCTAAAAATGGAAAATGAAGGAATTCCAAAAGGATTAATTGGAATTGGAAATTAGATGGAAGGAGAAGAAAGAGCACAGAGTTCAGAGAAACAATTCTATTGACCAAAAAAACAAGTAGAATGTCGAAATTGGATGGAAGCAGTGTAACTTTGCTCGGGTTATAGCTAAAAATGTAAAAACTCGATTTTCAAAACATGCTGACAAATCTGTGTCAAATGAATAAAACAGTGACTATCGGGGCTTATTGAAATTGAGACAAAATGGAGGGAAAATTCGGCCAACACCTTCTGGTTATACTTGACCACTATAGTTTCGTGGCGGGACCCGAATATGAATGTTCATTTTTAACCTCAAAATGCAATTTATAAAACGCGGGAAGCTACAAATTTTAGCTTAGAAAGATTCAGATCGAGCTTAGAAAGGTGAGCTTAGAAAGATTTCAGATATGTTTTGGCAAGCATTGGAAAAATTAAATAAGGATAGACAAAGTTTAGACTTTTTTGATTTAGTAGATTTGAACAGAATAATTCTACTTTTCGTTGAAGTATCACATTTTGAAATTTCAAGTTTTTTGTGGTGAAAACCTTTCTGAAATGTTCGGTTTTCAGCATTGAGCACATACTTTATTGAGATCGATATGCCATGTCTTAAACCAAATTTCGAAGATTTTCACCAGCAATATGACTTTAGATCAATTATTCTTCCCTTTTTTGAATTAGTTTTCAAATTTTCCCACAATTCAAGTATCCATACTTTCCGAAAATTCCCTTGCCCCCTCTACCAAAAACTCGTTCTCTTCCCTATTAATGTCCAGCACAATCATTATTTTCTATTGATTGTTTGTCTCTTTTTCTCTCTCTCTTTCCAATACACATCAAATGAACTGATAACCAAAAAATTATAGATATGGTAGGAGAAGGAGGTTAGTTAGACGAGAAAAGTTAACTTAAAACAGAGGTTGACCAACGGGTTAGAACGAGGAAGTTAGAGTAGTTAGTGGTATCAGGTTTAGTTACTTTTAATTGTGTTTTGTAGATCTTAAAATTCTGTTTCTTTTAAACTTAAAACCAAGTTTTCAGATAAACATTGAGAAAAGTTAGAGCTGGTCAAAGTTTACTACTCGGTCTCCGTTGGCCAGCCCCCTTCTGGTTGCGGACGATGGAGCAAAACGCTTCACCGACCACTCAGAAGGAGCAGGTCAACTGAAAATGCCCGCAATTACAAGATCTACACAAAATAGAAGACAAATTCCAGTGAAAATTTCCAATTTTCAAAGGTTAGTAAGTGACTTACCTTATACTAGTGTCACTCTTCCGAAAGTCCTTATTCGACAATAAAAGCGGTGTTTTCTCCGTATCCTTTCCCATCGAATGATTGATTCTGAATCAGAGGAACGTATATTAGTTGTTAGTAAGGTAAGGTGCAGTTAAGAATTAAAAGGTATTAATTCACCAAAAAAAATAAAAAATAAAACGGACAAGAAAAAGAAAAAGAGCAATTACTGTTAGTAGATGGACACAACAGAACTATTAGGGAGAGAGAGATTGATAACACAACGAGACACTGTTTTTGTGTTGTACGGGTAGAAAGGGGGCGGAGCATAGAGAGTTGTCACGATAACGGGACACAGAAATTTATCGTAGTGACGCGTAGTTTGTAGTGAGAGGTACAGCGACAATTGTGTACTTTTTTCCGAGAGTGCATGCTCAAAAATTAAAAAAAATGGAATGGGTTGAATTCGGAACAAAGGAAACGTAAATTCTGGTAGAACAGAGTTGATAAAACCAAATCAAGGGAGAACGTGGAATCTCAAATTGCCACGTTTTATGGAAATGAGCTCCTTATCGACGTTTAAAAAAACAGGGAGGTAATACTTTAAAATGTTCTAAATTTGAATTCAAGTACAAGAAATACCCAAAATTCCCGAAAAAACTGGATTTTTGCAATTTTTTCAGTGAAAAAGGCTGAAAATGAGTCGCAGGTTCGAAAAATTTCAAAAATCCAAAAATTCTTCAACTGAAAAAAGGCAAAAACGCGTCGCAGACACGCTAGACATTTCATTTTTTCGATATTTCGGTGAAAAAAGTATCTGGGGCACCTTCGACGCGTTTTCAGTCTAAGTCCTATCGAAGAACAGTAGGAACACGAGAAACACGATTTTTAAAGCAAAATTCAAAAAAGTTTTGATTGAATTCTATTTTTCTACTTTAAAATCCAAAAAACCAGCAATTTGTAAGCATTTATCCAGATAAAATCTTTGAAAATACCAATCAAAAACTTCGGAATCCAACTCACGGGCCGCCTTTCCAACACTGAGACACCGTCCCTTCATTTTTCAGACTATTGAAAATATACTTCTAATTGCAAATAAAATAAGTGCATGATATATAAATTGATGTATATTTATTTACACAGGCACAACTCACAAGGTTCGTTTCCATCGATAATAAGACAGAAGGTTCAAAATAGATTAACTTTTGCCATGGTCAGTGACGGAGTTTTTTGTTTTCTCTAGCAGGGATCTAGGCATGAGGTTACAAGCTATATCGAGTTGATGTTTTAGAATAACTGAGAGAACTGAGACTGAAAAGAAGACAAAAAGTGAAATTCCTCTTGATCAATTCCATTCAAAACCGTCAGTTTCCACGAAAACTGTCTAGATAGAGGTATGTTTGCTATCAGTCAAATTGGTTGTGAGAATGGAAAAACGATAGAAAGTAAAAGTACGAAATAGTCCCCCAGACACATGCTCTAATCATGACAACAATGTATTCCATCTCACACGAGAGGGAAGTTTTTGATTGACAGGAGGAATGATCAAGTTGAGAATAAAGGAAATTAATGGTATCTCTGATGATTTATTTTTTGGGAGGTTTGGCGTCATGAGTTGCTTTGAAATGAGTGGGAAATGGAATACGGAACTTTGAAAATTGAAAATTGATTCCATTTAATTGAAGTAACCATGTTCTGGTGCGCCTTTGACGCTTTGCGATTTTAAAACCCTGCACTCTTTGAATATCGTCCGGCAGTGGTTCAGGGATCAGAGTAATTAAAGTGTTACAGTGTTATGAATATGAAAATCCTGCAGGATATTATTCTCAATCTACAGTGCACCCACTAAACTCTGATTCCATTTTTCAGAGGATCTCTTCAATGAAAAACCTCTCTAATCAAAAACGGATAATCGGAAAATGGATGAATCTGTGAAAGTTACCTACTATGAAAATCGTCTCAACCTTCCTAATTTTACCAATACTATAAGAAAATCTAGGTTCTTTACCAGATTTCACTGCTGGGAATTTGATCTACACCAGATGATATTATACTTTTATGACACAAACTCCAATTTCTGTTCATTTCCCTTCTAACAACAATTCATTATCGTATCTATTTTTCTTTTTCCATTTCTATCTGAATTTTTCCCCCATTTATGACTTGTTTTCACACCTTTTGTGTTTCTTCACATCTTATCTTGTTTTCTTGTGAATAAAAGAGACTTACCGAAACGCCTCTCTGAAATCTCTGACAATATCTTTGATAAGCTTTGTCATTTGATGAATTTGACATACGAATATTGGGAAAAAGAGAATGAAAATGGCTAATTATCTATTCCATCCACATATGAAATATGTTAATGATCTCTCTTTTGGTTGGAGTCTGTGTTATATGATCAGTTTTGAAAAATTTAAGGAGATAACTGTATTTTAGAATTGGAGTAATGAAGTTTGAAATCACAATCCTCTTCTCACTTCTTCAAAACGACTACGATAGTTTTTTGTTTATCAGGCGGTGAGCAAAGGTTGTTGTGGAACCGGAACGGATTACTGTATTTCCAGTAGTTAGTTTAGTTATGTCAACTACTACATGAAATAAAACGCTCCTGAAAAACGGAAATGCTCAGTTTTTATCAAGTTTGAATCCTCTTTTGAAATAAAGCATTCTGAAAAAGGTCCTGAAATTTGAAGTTTTTATCAATAAACCTCAAAATCAGAGCACCTGAAAATGTTCTTCTTTCGTTGAAAAAGATCTTTTCAGATAAATTTTTAAGAATATTTAAATTTTTTACGTCGAGTACGCTTTTTTGAAAACTTTGAAAATAAAATTTGTGATAAAACGTCTAGGAACCAAATTCGAACTTTCAGTTACTCGGTTTCTATATACCGTTTCTAGAACTTCCCTCCGAGCCCCCTAGTAATCCATCCCCTTACAGTATATGATCATCCTGCAAAAAAGTGTAATCCAAACAGTAGTCCGTCTACGGATAGTAGAAAAGAGAGGGTTGTTGAATGACCTCGTTCTCGTCCATAAACCGTGCGCACATTCCTTTCTCGCTATCCGCGCTCTGCGTCTCCACCTCTTCCACACTCTCTCTTTATCACCGATCCGAAAAAGTACAGAAGAAATCCGCGGGAGAGATGAGTGAGGAAAGGAGGCGTACAACCGCATACATACATACAATATCAGATAGAAAAGTGACAGTAACCGCCCGTCTCTCTTTTCATTCGAAGAAGAGAAATCAGGTCAAAAAGATGGAGACGATGGAGATGATGATGAATGAAGAATGTGTCGGGAAGAAGGAGAAGATCTGGAGGAAGAAGAGAAAACATATTTCTGAAGGAAAAGAAACGAATGATTTCTAAAAGAAAACACACATTCGCTTATCAAATTTGTTAGAGATCCGGTGATCCTATCAGTATTCCGGATTCTACTTCAGAAGTTTGTCACGCTATGCGGGTGTTGCGGATCACGTTCAATTTGAGTTTGGGTGTCTTTCAAACTCAGATCTTTCCTTTTGTAGTTGGTAACTTTTGCGATAGCCGAGTGAAGAGAGATTATACTGATTAGTGCAACTTGTGTGGGCTGAAATTTTCGCTGAGCCAACTAACTTTGAAAGAAAGTAACGAAGTCGAGAAGGATGATTCCGTTTTAATTTTGAATGTTGAAAATTGTAAAGCTCTTGAACTTGTCAACTTCTGAGTGAATTTGTGAGAAATGAGCGGAGCAAAAAGTTGCGAGTATGGATACGACGCCAATATATAGAAGAGTGTCACAACGTCAATGACAGAACTTTCATTTTGAAATCTTGAGACTGTATTAGTAATTTCTTCGATCTCCATTTTTGTAGTTGCAACTTTTCTGCTCGAGCCCAACCGAGTGAGATACGGCGATATGACGTCTGCATTCGGAAAGTAATCAACTACACTTTTGTAGTTGCTCGACACGCTTCTTACAACCGCGCTCTACCGAAGCAGAGGAAAATAGTGTGCGAAATTGAGAGACTCAGAGAAAAAGGGATAATTCTGAAAGGGATTTTGGTGGAGCGCAGTTGTAAGAACTGTGTCGAGTTAATAGCTCTAGACGTAAACTTTCATCTCAAAAAATCTCAAGACTCTAGGAAAAAACTGTTATCTCAACAAGCTGCAGAAACGAACATTCTCATCAGAAAGCCGTTCAAGATATACCCCGAATTAGACAATATGATAACATCCGAAATTTTCCATCCATGACGCCATTTATTATTCAAATTTCATAACCGTTATCTTTATTATTGCGCAGAGGAGGAGGGGGACAGCTAATTCGTCTCGGGAATTTCTTGTTTCGTGAGTCATTGGGTGTTCGGAATGAAGCCTCATGAGGCTTAGGTTTCAGGACAAACAGACAAATATAAAAATGATGGACATCGGGATGAACAGACTTTTGGACAGACAGACATCAGGAAAAACCACCTACAGTCATGATAACTCTGAAACTAATGCCCGACAGAGTTTCCTTCTGTGTGTCTACATGACTGGATGTCCGGGATAACCAACTAGAGGACATCCAGATCAACAGACACACAGACATACCCATCAACCCAAAAAAGCCTCCGAATCCACAGCTTTCTCCAATTTCTGCACACATATCAAAAGTGTATATCATTCCTCCTCCTACTTTCTTTCACTACTAATCGCCAATCAGTGTCAATCTGTATCTGTTAAATCTCTTCTCCTTCTTGTCGCTCCAAGTTCTCATCATTCTCTCTCTCAAGTGTCGTCTTCCTTGCCTTCCCCGTCCATTCGTCCTGTAGTGTGCCAGCCCCTAATGACCCAATTACCAAATGTGGTGTCCCATTTATCGGTCGGTTCGTTCAAACATAACTGCTATCCGTTTTGTGTTGCTTTCTATCTACAAGAAGTGAGGGCGCCCGTGGCGCCTCCCCCATATCATTTTCACTTTTGAGTTTTCTATCTCGGCCATTCACTTCTTGTTGTTGTCCCTCTTCTGGATTTCTTTGCATTCCGGATGGATGTTAGCTTACTGTACCTTAGCTACTTGATGCTTACTAATATCTTCATAGGTTGTGAGGTTTTCTGAAATTCTTATGGCATGGTATGAGCCAACCAGCCTTTTTTAAAAGTTTTTTTTTATTAATCACTAAAAAACGAAAAGCTGAGATTGCTTCAAGCATTGGTGTGCAGTTGTTGAGCATACAGTGCCACAAACGATATTTAATTTTTGGTCACTGCTTTTTGACTTATCCGTTTTGTCCAAGTATCTAGATGGTCTAGCTATAAATTTATTTAACTCATATATATTTTTGTTCAGTTTTGTCTTGTCTCTAACCAAAGCAAGTTTTAGAACGATGCTATGCTAATTTTCAAAGAAATCTCATTTTTAGAACAATAAAACCTCTCTCAAGCTTGCTTTGTAAGCGTGCGGGGATATCTGAAAGTCCTATTGATAAAATCTGAAATGTATTCACCTATTCTTGTTCAGCATGTTTCTTTTAACATTTGGATATTTTTTCAAAATATTTGGTGCGATTGAGATTTAGATAATAGAGTCGGGGTTCTTGATGGCCGAAAGGGCAGCATTTTTTTAAAGTACATGGATTAAAGTACCTGTAACTCAGCAAATGTTTGCTCAATTTTTGAGAAGTTACGGTTACCCAACAGGTTAGGTCTAGATCTTTATTTTTGCTGTTGACCACCTTTTTGTACGGTGCCCCCCTTTGATAGCTACGGTGTCTTGAAGTTCCAAAGCTCTTTACACAAAAACCAAATGATATCTAGTTCAGTCCTCAACTGAGATCCCTGAAATCAATGCACCATTTACCGGTACTCGTTTACCAAAAGAAAGTGTTACGCAACAAGTTTCTCGGTTTATTCTCGGATAAAGGAAGAATGCATATACATATTCTAATCGTCTCATCCAATCCATTCTTCCTCTTTCCTCCAGCCGATCCAATCGTTTTACTCTTTTTGTGTCTCCAATGTCAATCCGATTTCTCTTTCGACGCCTTCCTCCAAATGTGTCACAAAAACGGTCAACACAATCGTCTTCTCTTCCTCTCTCCAGGCGCCCCATACGCAAATTGGGTCACGCTTTTGGAACATTATCTATCTCTATCGTTTTGTCTGAATTCTCGTGGTGGCTGACCCCTCCAATTCCTATCTGATTGCAAAGGTTTTTTTTGTAATTGGAAAAAGAGATTTTTAATTTGTGGAAGACTTATTTTAATCGGTTGCGTAATTGAGACCGTGTCGTTATTAGAGGGATTGCGGGGGAGAGAAAGTGAAGAAATGGATACTTTTTGGGTTACTGTAGATATTTTGGGTGTTGTAAAGAGCAGAGTTCACTTCAGGTACTTTTCGGGTACTGTAGAAATGGGGGTTGCTGTAAAAAAGATTTGAATCATTTCAAAATTTTGATGCTTCGGTTACTGTAAGATTTTTCGTCCCTGTAACTTTTTGGTCTGTGTAGAAATTTCGGGTAACTCTAAACCTCTTGGTCACTGTAATCGGTTTCCTCCTTCTCTAACTTAAAACCAGAATCACGAGCATCTGGACATACATATTTACCCTACCGTAATCTCCAGACAGATCAAAATTCAATTTCTTATCAAATCAATGATCCGATCCCCTGACTCATCCCTGTATCCTTTTCCAAAAATCCAAAATCCGGAATTTCTTTTCATTCCGTTATCCCATTTTGTGTTCTCTTTCTCTCGTTTAACACAACGACGTCATTCACTTTTTTCACCTCTCTCTGCTATTATTATTTTATTCATTTCAACGCACTTTCCGTTTTCAAGTTTCATGTTTCGAGAACCCGCTAATTCCTCCCCCCTTTGGGAGAGTGATGTTCCATGGATTCATGATTCATGCTTCAAGAATCCAGAAGTATCCGGGAGCGGCGGTGGCGTCTTGCGGTTTTGTCGTCCGCCCACCGCCAACCGAACCGGTTTCTGTTTCGGGAAGAAGAAGAAGCAGAAGCCGAGAAGTGAGAGGACAAGCGGAAGAAAAAAACTTGATGAGAATGGGGATATATGACCTCTGGAAGGGGGGTGTCTTTTGCCGTGGATACATTCCGATTCTCCTCGAATAAGAAGAAGAAGAAGAAGAAATCAAATCTATCATCTCGACCCCCGACGGTCGTCGTCACTAGGTTATCAGTATCGGTCATCTAAGTTCTCTTTCCCCATATCTGATCCGAAAACGTTTGTTGTATACAATGGCCTTCACCCTACTAAACATTCCTGGATAGAAGAGAAGTCACCGCCTCTTTCCCTTTTTCTTTTCCCCCGTTTATTTTCTATCCGTAGTAATCTTATATGGTTGAGTAGAGATGTAGATACTAGAGTACTCGAGGATTGCTCTAGAAATGGCGTCACGAAATTCTAAATTTTGGTATGTTCTAGAAGAAATGTTGATATTTAACTTTGTAATTGAAAACTTTTTTGTGCGGATTGTTCCTAAAAATTTATGTCCGAAAAAACCAAAAGTTTTGGCTCGAAAAAATTTCAGTTGACGACTTTTTCGCACTTGTTCTCCCTGAAAAGTTATAGATTTTCAAAATAAAACATCAATATTTTGAGTTTTTGGTAAACCTGCCTATTTTGAAACAACGTAATAATTTCAAAAACGGCTATTTCTCCTTCAGTTTTTTGAAATGTTATATGTAGCAAACGACTAAATCTCCAACTTTGTAATTGACAACTTTTTTGTACGAGTTCTCCCGAAAAAGTTATGAGCCGTCAAAAATTGGCTCTCGAAGCTCTCACCCCGGAATATTTTCATATCTTTTCGTGTTTTTTATACTTTCTAATCCTATTTTCACATGCCATAACCCACTTTCCTCCATGTTTTCTTTTATGGATCCATTTCACTTTCTCCCATTATAACCAATTTCTTGAGTTTTCACACCACTTGTTCCCCTCACTTTTTCTTGTTGTTTCCGCCTGATATACCATTTGGGTTGATGTCAAAAACCATCAAGACGTCTCCGATGAATTCCCTTGCTTCTCTTTTTCTCCTTTTTTCATTTTTATTCCGAAACCGAAAAAGGGAGAAAACTTTCGATTCAGTAGCCATTCACTTTATAAACTCGTCTCGAGAATCGCCGTTGTTCATTCACATTCAATGTTTCTTTTTATCCGCTCTCCGATCCCACCTCCTTATCCGTTTTCTTTCAGAAGGGTGCTTGGCGAACAAACCGTCGTTTTGCAACACTCGACCATTCAATTTTGACCAATGAAGGTCTTCGCGGTTTTCGCCCTTTTTGCGGTCTCCGCACTAGCAGATACCCTACGTGAGTTGCATTTTATTATGTGACTGAAAAAGAAACAATCCCGTATCATCCAGAAAATCATCTAATCTCTTTTAATTTCAGCATCAGTGACGATATGTCCTCCAGAAACACAAACCATCTTCGTCCTCCAACACAACACAACAGTCGGAGCTCGTATCCGAACAATCCCAACCTCAAACCTCGCTGAATGCTCCGATCACTGTGCTGCTTCCCTTGATTGCCAAGGTGTTGAATTCAAGGATGGATCATGCGCAGTCTTCCGTGCTGGATCTGAAAAAGCCGTGAAGGGAAGTCAACTTCTCACAAAGAGCTGTGTGAAGAGCGACCGTGTCTGCCAGTCTCCATTCCAATTCGACCTTTTCGAGCAGAAGATTCTCGTCGGATTCGCCCGTGAAGTCGTGCCAGCTGAGAACATTCAAGTCTGTATGGCTTCATGTTTGAATGCTTTCGATACTTTCGGATTCGAATGTGAATCTGCCATGTTCTATCCAGTTGATCAAGAGTGTATCTTGAATACCGAAGACCGTTTGGACCGTCCATCTCTTTTCGTCGATGAAGCTGATGATACTGTTATCTACATGGATAACAACTGCGCTGGATCCCAATGCTACCCACCATACATCACTCAATACATCGCCGTCGAGGGAAAACAATTGAAGAATGAGCTTGACCGTATCATCAACGTCGACCTCGATTCCTGCCAAGCTCTTTGCACTCAACGTCTCTCCATCTCATCCAATGACTTCAACTGCAAATCATTCATGTACAACAACAAGACTCGTACATGCATTCTCGCTGACGAGAGATCAAAACCACTCGGACGTGCTGATCTTGTTGCCACCGAAGGATTCACTTACTTCGAGAAGAAGTGCTTCGCTTCTCCAAATACTTGCCGTAATGTTCCAAGTTTCAAACGTGTTCCACAAATGATTCTCGTCGGATTCGCTGCTTTCGTCATGGAGAATGTTCCATCTGTCACCATGTGCCTCGACCAGTGTACCAAGTAAGTTTAAAGGGGCTCTATTGGCAAAGTTTTTACGATCCCAGTTTGCGTCTTTTCATGTTACACGTTTTTTTTTCAAAACTTGCGAAAAGGAGGTGCCGTCGAGGCTATGTAGACCCAAAATAAAAACTACCGGAACTTGGTCAAGGTTATACTTTTCTGAACCGTCTGAACACCTTGAACAGAAAAAAACTTACTTACATCATGATCGAGCAACCTATGACCAAGTTCGAACCTTGCAGAATTCAGAATAGTTTACAAAGAATGCAAAATAGACCATTCCAAAAACCTGAAATCCATCCTAATATCTCTTTTTCCAGCCCACCACCAGAGACCGGAGATGGATTCGTTTGCAAGTCTGTCATGTACTACTACAACGAACAAGAATGTATCTTGAACTCTGAAACTCGCGAGAGCAAACCAGAGCTCTTCATCCCAGAAGGAGAGGAATTCCTCGTCGATTACTTCGATATCACCTGTCATCTCAAGCAAGAGAAGTGCCCAGCTGGACAACATCTCAAGGCTATCCGCACTATCAACGCAGCTCTTCCAGAAGGAGAATCAGAGCTTCATGTTCTCAAGTCTTCAGCTGCCAAGGGAATCAAAGAATGCGTTGCCAAGTGTTTCGGACTTTCTCCAGAAAAGTGCCGTTCTTTCAACTATGATAAGAAGACAAAATCCTGTGATCTTTTGTATTTGGATGGACATAATACTCTTCAACCCCAAGTTCGTCAAGGAGTTGATCTATATGATCTTCACTGTCTTGCTGGTAAGTCTCAATTTCGTCCTGGTTACGTCTCTTCTTGATTTGAGTTAAATATTTGGATCCAGCGTGATCGGGAGGTTGGAAAAAGTATATACGTCTCTAGATTAGATGCGTTTATACTCTTTGTAAACCGCTTTGGCTCGCTGATTTCAAATCTATTAATATCTTGTCCATTCGACATAATACTGACCAAATTCTGAGTTCCGAAGTCTCGCCTAACCCCTTTCCCTTACCCAAAAAGTCCATTTCCGCTTTGTGTGTTTTATGTAAAGTGTCTTTTACTCATAGCTCTGCCTCTAGTGGAAAACGACTGCTCTGCCAACAAGGACGATGCTCTCTTCTCCCGTTATCTTCACACCAAACAACGTGGAATCCCAGCCAAGAGCTACAAGGTCGTCTCACTCAACTCGTGTCTCGAAGTTTGCGCCGGAAATCCAACGTGAGTTGGGGACCTAGAACACTTTAACAGAAAGAATGTTAGGAAGAAATTGTCCACTAAACTCCTCTCCATTTTGTTAGTTGTAGTATAGGCGCTTGAAGATTAGAGACACAGAGAAGCTAGAATGTTTGTTTACCTGCGTCTCAATTTTCATCTCCCATTTTCAAACGCCCTGTAATCTAAAAGCACCAATGTCGAAAATTTTGTTAGTTAAAGGTTTTCAGGCAACTTTCCTAGGCTTTGAGATATTTCTTAATACAGTAACCCATCTCATTTTCCCTAATTCTAGATGCGCTGGAGCCAACTACAACCGTCGTCTTGGAGACTGCTCTTTGTTCGATGCTATTGACGAGGATGCCGAGGTTAACGAGCACACTGACTTCTACAAGAATCTCTGTGTAACCAAGGAAATCGACACCGGAGCATCTGCAGCTGCCAATGTACCAGAAGCCAAGCACCGTGTCTCTGGAACCGTTGTTGAAGGAAAGGACTCAAAGGCCCAACTTTTGGCCACCAAGAAGGTCAAGAAGCCATCAATCAAGAACACCGAACACCGTCGTGCTCCAGAATCCACCGTCCCAATTGGACCACCAGTTGAGGTGAAGGCTGAAGCCATTCAGACAATCTGTAACTACGAGGGAATCAAGGTTCAAATTAACAACGGAGAGCCATTCAGTGGAGTTATTTTCGTGAAGAACAAGTTCGATACTTGCCGTGTTGAAGTTGCCAATTCGAATGCTGCTACATTGGTTTTGGGACTTCCAAAAGACTTCGGAATGAGACCAATTTCATTGGATAATCTTGATGATAACGAGACTGGAAAGAATAAGACAAAGAAGGGAGAAGAGGAATCTTCATTGAAGGAAGAGATCGAAGAGTTCCGTCAAAAGAGACAAGCCGCCGAATTCCGTGATTGTGGACTCGTTGATCTTCTCAATGGAACATACAAATCGACAGTTGTCATCCAGACAAATAACCTCGGAATCCCAGGACTCGTCACCTCAATGGACCAACTTTATGAGGTGTCTTGCGACTACTCGAGCATGTTGGGAGGACGTGTTCAAGCTGGATACAATATGACTGTCACTGGACCAGAGGCTAATCTCATCCAGCCACGTGGAAAGATTGAGTTGGGAAATCCAGTTTTGATGCAATTGTTGAATGGAGATGGAACTGAACAACCATTGGTTCAAGCTAAACTCGGAGATATTCTTGAGCTCCGATGGGAGATCATGGCTATGGATGATGAGCTTGACTTCTTCGTTAAGAACTGTCATGCTGAGCCAGGAGTTGGAGGAGGAAAGGCTGGAGCTGGAGAGAAACTTCAATTGATTGATGGAGGATGTCCAACACCTGCAGTTGCTCAAAAACTCATTCCAGGAGCTATTGAGATCAAATCATCGGCTGTCAAGACAACTAAGATGCAAGCATTCCGTTTCGATTCATCTGCTTCCATTCGTGTTACTTGTGAAGTTGAAATCTGTAAGGGAGACTGTGAAGCTGTTGAGTGTGCTTTGACTGGAGGAGTCAAGAAATCATTCGGAAGAAAGAAGAGAGAAGTCAGCAACAACATTGAAGAATGTAAGTTATTTTATTGTTCTTTTTGTAGAACTCGTTTATCTCAAAAACTAAAAGAGGTAGAAAAGAGTGATGAACTAGTAAAGTGTAGAGTATGAAATTTGCTACATTTCATTAGTTGAAAACTTTTTGATAACGCTATTTTTACAAAAGATATACAACGTTTAAAGTTTGGGCACAAGAGCAGCAGACCCTGTCACTGCTCTGTGTCTCCCACTTGTTATTTTGTTCAAACTAAAAGTTGAAATTAAATGTGGTTGCTTCTTATTCAATTACTTATGTACTGAATTCAAATTTGTTCAATTTTCAGTCGAGACGAACCGATACTTGATCCCAAGAAGATCGCACGCCACAACATCGATTGTCATCATTGACCCACTTCAACAGGTATGCACTAAAGTAAGGGAAACAATGATTTGAAAAGCCCCGTCTTCGTAGCTAATGTGGTAACATTTTTGCCCACTACGCAACCTTCCAGGGCTCGTTCCCGCCTATCCTCAAATTGTTTGGTTTCTTCTCTTCAGTCGACATAGAATTTTTATCTAATCATCATCAATTTTTCAGGTGAATGAGCCAGTTGCCATGTCCCGTGCCTCAACTCTTGATCTTCTTCGCGAAGAAGCTCACGAAGTACAAGTAATTGAAGAAGGCTCAATCTGTCTCAACTCAGTGACAGTCTTCGCCATTTTCGGAACACTGGCTGTCCTGATTCTCGGACAATCCGTCGTCATTGCTCACTACGCATTCCGTCGGTTTTCCACTGAAAAGACCGCCTAATTCTCTTCAATTAATCAATTAATTATTTGTTTCGTAAACCGCTTTGCCATGTTTCTCTCCTCCCAATCGCTCAATCTCACCTCTAATAATATTAATAAGTAATATGTTTTCTTGTTAATAATACTCTTTCTTTTTTCTTTCCTTTAGAACAATTTCTACGAGTCCATCGAACAGTTTTCATCTTTTTTCTTCTTGTTCCCTATTGACCAGATACCAAAAATTCTCTCCATCCCCCCTTATTGATCCCTCTATTTGCCCTTTTTTCAGCTACAGTCCCCACTGAGAACTTGTCTGAAACTAGAGCAGTTCGGTCTGTCGGGTACTGTAGGGCCTTTCATTTCTCAGTTATTTCTCTATCATGTTTATTGTTTCTTCTTTCCATTCCTTCTCTGATTTTAGTGCTTATTTCATCAATGAATAAAGTTTCTGAAACTAGTGCATTGCCTTTCAGAATTCAATTTTTTTTTAACTATTAACCCGAATACAAGAAGTGATACACGTGAAATGAATGAACCGAATGGAGTGAGTGAATGAGGTGATAATAATGGGAAGCAATTAAATCATGAAGAGCTAATCATCGCTTTCAAATGGTTTCGCTACGTAGGCGGCACGGGTACGGTATGTATCGATCATGCACAGAAGTTGATCTGCATTGTATCGTTTGAATCGATCGGCTTCAAGTGATCGATAGAGTAAATCCACGTATACTGTCATCAATTCATCGTCCTTTTTTCCACGTTTTCCAATTTTGTGATCTCCCGTGACAAACATAGTCTTCTCGTAGTCTGTTCGGCCTGAAATAAATTTTCCAATTAGGGAAATTAACATAAAAACGTACAAAAGCAAACACTATCCGAATTATTGTGAGATCGCTTATAGCACGTTTCACACTGAGTTGTTGGCAGAATATTCTTGCTAACATAATCGAAACCGTGTCGAAGAGACATTACTAATTTATAGTAGTCTACTGGTGGAAGTTTCTCGGATAGTGTTACTCGCAATCCTTCACTTTTTGCCATCTGGAACATTTTTAATGTTTTTTTTTTCAGAATTTTTATAAAAATTTGGAGCAGTTACTCTCCGTTATTATAGATTAGAATGTTAAGAAAGTACATTGATTCTTACATCTTCAATAGTTTCTGATCCGAGTAGAAACGCCAAGTCATAAATATTTTCAGTCTCGTCTTTTGGTGTGAAAAATGGATGTTTCACACAGATAAGTGACAAAAGAACAATTCCACATGAAAAAATATCGACTGCCGTATTGCATAAACCAACGCCGAAAAGTAGTTCAGGAGCACGGACGCCAGGGGTTCCTACCTGAAAAATTGTTTTTCGCTTTTAAAAATTACAGAATTTTCGAAGATAATCGTGCTCTATCTACAGGAACTGACAATAGACACTTCGAGATTAGCTCAAGACTCACAACATGATATATCTCTCGTTTCGGTCTATTTTTGCAAAACATACAAGGAGTGGATAAACCGTTACACGTGGTACATGGAGGATCTTTGTTCAAAGCGGCGACGTTGTTCTTCTGAAATTTTTGAAAGTGCAAATGCAATTGCGTACAATAAGTTTTGGAGATGTACTCACTCTAGAAATCTCATTTTTCGATCGGTCATTTGTGGCAAGTCCGAAATCGACGAGACGGAATCTGAAATTGCGGAAATTGCCAGAGCTTATTTGAAAACTGCTCACTTATTTGTCTGCGGAGAATACAGGAAATTGGATAGTTTGACATCACGATGCACGTATCCATTGTGATGGAGATATGCGACAGCGGAAAGAAGATTTTCAATATATTTCAATCCAAATGACAAGTCTTGTTTCGTTCGGAATAGAAGCTCATTCGCTGAGCAATGGGGAAAATACTCGAGAACGAGAGCTACCGAGCCATTGAAATGGAAAAATTCATAGAGTTTTACGATATTAAAATGCCCTCCGAGTTCTGATAATAATTCCAGCTCAATCGACAACATGTTAACTTTTTCTATCCTTCGTATCGCTTTAATCGCTCGATTTGTTTGAGTTGCTCGGCATTTCGCTCGAATAACCGTTCCGAATGAGCCTGAATACCCGTTTTTGAAATATCGAATTCATTCTTTAATGCTTACCTTCGCCTATAATATCTTCGAGTACCTGATATTTTCTCTGAAATCGCGTATCTTTCAACACCGGACAGTTCTCTTCCCAAACTTTTAGTCTCGTTGAGTTTGAAGCCATATAGTGTCGAAACTTAAAGTTATTGCTTTTAGGTATTATTGAAAGCTTATAAGTTGAAAAATAGGACGAAAAACTGAGATTTACAGCATTTTGCGCCATATCGCTTGAAAACTGAAAAAATGAAACTTTAAAACTCACTTTCAAAATTTGCGCCAAAAAGTGATGGCGCCGAGACTACGTCCAATTGCGTCCAATGTGTCAGATTCTACGCGCAATTGCCACATGTAATTTTTGACTTGATGCAACGTCTTCTTAATTTTGTTTTGCCTTCGAAATATCGAGTTTTCATCTTTTCTACGATTTTCTGATTTTTGTGAGCTATATCTGCATAACGTTGAGCAAAAATGTGTAGCTTGCTTCCATTCTGCGACAAAAATCTGTCTGGAATTGGTTCTGCTGAATAAATTTCGAATAGCAATATTTTCTTCAGTTTCGATATCAGTACATGTGGCTCAAAATCAAATGAAAATGGACATTTTGCTCTGAACATTTCTTTTTTTCGAATTCAAATTAAATAATTAGTCAAATCTCTCACTTTTCGAGCTGTTGCGCGGAATGAGATTCACCTTTTCAAACTTTGCAATGATCTATCAGGAGTTTTTCGTACACCCAGTTTCTGTCCTCTCCGAATAATTTGAATGTAATTTTTTAACACTTCGCACCACACTTTCGTTTAAAAACTGGGATCCCTTCAAATCACAACCAGATGAGCTCCTGGCTGTAAGATATTTTGCGGGCCCGAGGAGTCTTCAACTACCAAAAGTTTCAAAAAACCACACCAAGTGGAAGAATCATTGTGTAAATAACCCCGTGGGGGTTGATTGATAGTCGAGAGATGCCAGTTGGTTGTGTTGTCCCTCTTAAGTTCCCCTGTTTCTTCTTCACGTTTGCTGAAGCTCAAAGAGTAAGTGATATATATGTATATGTATATCAATACACACATGCCGTGTCGTCATGGCGAATATACTCTCAAGGGGCGTAGCACTTGCCGTGCTCTAATTGTGTCTGCTTTCTCTCATTTCTCTTTTTCCAGTATTTTGTGGACGCCTTCGTCTCATACATCAGAGTTTCAGTTTTCATCCATACGTATTTCGCTCCATTAGCTCTCACTATTCATCCCCGGAAGTTTCGCAAAGCTTAATCTACGCTAAGTGCTGCTTCCCCAAACTCCCCAGGAAGGAGTCTTAATTTATTCCTTCTTCACTTTATTTCCCCCAGTTTTTTGGTGTTTTTCCTGCTGTCATCCTTCGTCTCTAAGACTCGGACGACGTATACATGTGTGCCCTTCTCTCTCAGCCATTTTCGCTCACACTCACCCCGACCTCCCTCTCTCTTTTTTCCTCTCCCACACTCACACCACCAACATCGCACACTCAATTCAGTGTGACGGGAGTAAGCATCGAAGTGATCACCTTCATATTAGAAACGCAGACATCTTCCAATGTCTGCGCCTCTGTCCCATAGACTACATGGTTCTCAAAAACGTGCGCTCTCCACGTCTCACCCATCGTCGTCGTCGTCGTTGTCTCAGCGATAGCCCCATAGCCATCATCTGACATCGTTGCAGTTGTGTTTTCTTTTCTTTTTCAGAATTAGAATTTATTCAAAATCGATTTTGTAAACAATTCAAGCGAATCATCACAGTTTATATTCTCGTTTTCAATATTTTTTGTTTATTCGTCTGTTGTTTTCTCCACTCCTCTCATTCTTTTATCATTCAATGAACTGCCAGGTCAGCCATGTTTGACACGTGTTCCAATCTGTTTTTATTGTAGCCAATTTAAGTAACAAGTTGAAAACACTGGAAGTATTTTACTCAGTATCGAACTGTTATTCGTACATGCTTTGTGTTTGTTTCTAGCTATTCTAAAATGTATTTAGAAGAAGTCGAAATTCCGTGACACCGTTACATTCTCTCAAAGTTAACTATTTCTTCACATTTTTGATCAGAGCAAACATTCAATGACAACAATTTTGCCTTTCTTCGACACTAAGTATTGCAAAACCTCTTCTCTGATAACGCCCGATTGTCAACTTTGACTACATTTTTTCGCGTAATATACTATTGATTACAGAAAAAGAAATGTCCGACAAGCACAGTCTTCTTCAAGTGACTCCAAACCGTGAACTTACGTTCACTGGTCCATTCACGGATGTTGTCACCGCCCACATGACACTCAAGAACACGTCATCGAATCCAGTATGCTTCAAAGTGAAAACGACGGCTCCGAAACAATATTGTGTTCGTCCAAACTCTGGACTCCTTAGACAGGGAGACTCAAAGCAAATCACAGTGATGCTACAACCACTTGAAGGAATCCCATCAGATGCGGGACGTCACAAGTTCATGGTTCAATCGTGTGTTGCTCCTGCTGAAGATCTTCAAGATTTGGAGTCGATTTGGAAGGTTGTCGATCCATCAGAGCTCACCTACAGCAAGTTGATGGTCACTTTTGTCGACAAAAAGAATCCAGCATCTGGAGACGATAGCAAGACTTTCATCGCCAATGGAAGCGAAGAAACATTCTCTTCTGGACAAGCGCAGTAAGTTTTTCTATAATTTGAATGGTCTTCCAACACGCAAGGATAGTTTTTTCAGAGAGCTCGGAAGTTCTTACTCAGCTAATACTTCCCAACAAGACGGAACTGTCGCTTCGCTTCGCAAGTCGTTGAAATCGACGATTGATGAGAAGGACGAGTTGCAGAAGAAAGTTCACGGATTGGAGCAAGAGATTGAGGTCATGCTCAAGGTAAGGATCGTGTGATTGTTTACCGACAAAAAATGAGTATCAGGATGTCTTCCTACTTTTGCTTCAAAAATTACTCGCGACATATATATATATATATATATATATATATATATATATATATATATATATTATCGCCGATCAACAAACACGCAAGGTGTACGTTCGTGTGTGTCAGCGCAGCGTTTTTCCCCATTTGGATTTAAATATACCCACGCACAGACTAGTCTTGCCGGATAATCGTTTTCGCGAAGAGTTTTGCATCTTAATCAGAAAAATAAATAAAACTATATCGGAATCAGAAAAATGAGATAAAACTTTATCATCGTTTATTTCAGAAGAACCGTAAGCTGCAACAAAATCAAGCGGATGGTGCTGTTGTCGAGGGAACATACCCATCGCTGCAAGTAGTTCTGATCGCGATTGCCACATTGCTCATCGGACTCATTCTCGGTCATCTTTTCTAAATCACTTTAATAGTATTCTCTTCTTTTCTGTCGCTTCTCGCTGCCACTACACAACTTTTGTTTTCCGTTTCCTCTTCATCCGTGAATTTCTAAAAAACTTAAACCTCTTTCATTCCCTGGAATCCTTCTACCCTATGTCTCCTTTTCGAAATGACAATACCTAACATTTTCTGTATTTGATCGCAGCGCGCTGTTCATTTTCGATATTTTCTCTCAAACTTCCTTCACTTCTTTTTTGGTTTCTTTTCTTTTTATTAACTTTTATGACTCAATTAGATTCTTCTAGTGAGTCTTCCTGTTTCCTATTACCCGGTAGATTTTTCTTTATGTGGAACCTGCCGTTCCCTTCTCATCGTTTCGCCAATTATCAATTACTATTTATTTTCTCCCCCATTTTCCATCGTCATCTATTGTATGTGTAACATTATTGATAGATCCCAATGACCACTGTTCGCATCCAATTCATTCCGACTTCCCTAAACCATCAACGTCGTTTGAACAAGAGCCCTATGAATTGTATATGGTACAATAAAGTTTTCTGAAATTTAATATTTTTGTTTGGCTTCTTGCCGTAAAACCCTCGGAAACATTTATCTCAGCTGTCAAATTGCAGACGGAAAAAACATTTTGCATTACAAAATCACAGAATCGCAACGATGGCTGGTGGAAGTGGACCAAAAAAAGAAAAGGATGAGATGGCATCTGTGGAATTCGAGTCTTCGGAGGAAGTCAATGTAATTCCAACATTTGATAAAATGGGGCTCCGAGAGGACCTTCTACGTGGAATTTATGCTTATGGATTCGAAAAACCATCAGCAATTCAACAAAGAGCGATTCCTGCGATTCTCAAGGCTCGGGATGTGATCGCTCAAGCACAATCTGGTACAGGAAAGACTGCAACATTCTCGATTTCCGTACTTCAATCATTGGATACACAAGTTCGAGAGACTCAAGCTCTCATTCTGTCGCCTACCAGAGAACTGGCTGTTCAAATTCAAAAAGTGAGTACGCAGATAAAAATGATAATATTTCAAATTTCGGCATATTTAAGGTTGTCCTCGCTCTCGGAGACTACATGAACGTCCAGTGTCATGCTTGTATCGGAGGAACGAATCTCGGTGAAGACATCAGAAAACTCGATTATGGACAACACGTTGTCTCTGGAACCCCGGGACGTGTGTTCGATATGATTCGTCGTCGTAATCTCCGTACTCGTGCCATTAAACTGCTTGTACTGGATGAAGCTGATGAAATGTTGAACAAGGGATTCAAAGAACAACTATACGATATCTATCGTTATCTCCCACCTGGAGCACAAGTTGTTCTTCTTTCCGCCACACTTCCACATGAGATTTTGGAGATGACTAGTAAATTCATGACGGATCCCATCAGAATTCTTGTAAAACGTGATGAGTTGACACTCGAAGGAATCAAGCAATTCTTCGTGGCTGTTGATCGAGAGGAATGGAAGTTCGATACTCTAATCGATCTCTATGATACTCTCACAATCACTCAAGCTGTTCTCTTCTGTAATACGCGTAGAAAGGTCGACTGGTTGACTGACAAGATGAAGGAGGCCAACTTCACTGTATCATCAATGCATGGAGATATGGAGCAGAAGGACCGTGATGAAGTGATGAAAGAATTCAGAGCCGGAACTACGAGAGTTCTCATTTCAACTGATGTTTGGGCTCGTGGTTTGGATGTTCCACAAGTTTCATTGGTGAGCAACGCAGTCATTGAAACCCATCGATAATAATAAAAATTCAGGTCATCAACTACGACTTGCCCAACAACCGTGAGCTCTACATTCACCGTATCGGTCGTTCAGGACGTTTCGGACGTAAGGGAGTTGCCATCAACTTCGTTAAACAAGACGACGTCAGAATCCTCCGAGACATTGAACAGTACTACTCCACACAAATCGATGAAATGCCGATGAACATTGCTGATATCATCTAATTTCTTGTTGGCTGAAGTGTACACAATAATTTATTTATTTTTTCTTGTTGCTTATTTACCCATCAAGTCGAAAACTGATCCATAATTGTCGTTTTTTAAATAACTATCGTTAGTGCAAAGATCTCTCTCCATGTAATTTAAAATTATCCAGAGATTTTTGTGAAAACCTTGAAATTTTAAACTTTAATAAACTTGTGAACCCTAATTGTTACTTTTATTGTGTTGAAATTGTCGAGAACTTCCCCATTTGGTACCGAAATAAAAATTAATAACGTGGCTTTTCACAATATAAACGTGACGTGTTGCAACAGTTCAATTTCAGAAGAGTTCGCCTCTCGGCACGTGGCAAAACTAAGTGTAAGTGTCTTTTCCTGCACCGATAAGAAATACCAACTTTCAATTACCCAAACTTTCTTCTAGTAAACTTTTCCTCGTGTGAATTAAAAAGCAACAGTATAATTTTTTTAGCATGCGTCATTTTGTTTCAGTTTACGGGCTCTTCAAATGTTTTTTTGTATTGTTCATCTGTGCAGCCTTTTCAACACTTTTTGCGTTTCCGATCAGAAAAGTCTGGACGGCAAGTTGACGTGTCACGAAAACTGAAGCGAAACAGTGAACAATAATTCAATAATGACAAAAGTTCGTAAATTGACACAAAAGGCGCAATAATTCGTCGGTTTTGTCACGACTACAGTAGCTTCTGAGTTGATTTTTAAGAATTCTCGTGGAGTTTCAGCAGTTTTTATATCTTTCGCCACTGAATCTGTTAGAAAGTAAAGACAAACCTTAATTTATATATTGAGTTGTCGTCACATTTACCAAAAATTGCGAAATTGGAATTCCCCTTTTTTCCGCCGAAAAGCAGGAGCTCCGTTTTATCACAATTAATAAATTCATAATTAGCAATTCTTTTAATAAAATAATTATCTAGTTCATGAAGCTCGTCCATGACTTAATTTTCTTTTTTCTAATTATTCTCGGCCGATTTTTGTGCATAATTCTATTGAATACAAAACAGGGAACGCTTTTCGGTTCATTTCTTGCGATAACAAAGAAACAAGAGAATAGGTTACAGTGCGCTAATCATGTAGATACGCAGACACTCCGAAAGAGTACCAGAGAGAAAAAGAGAGCCACCCGCGTGCAGCAGTCCACTTCTCGTTCAACTACACTGACCAGCCTTTCCTCAAAAATAAAACGAAGAAGGGGAAGGCGTCGACATCGAGGAAAAAGCAGCATGTCGGTTTTTTTGCTCCAAAAGATTGATATTTCCGCGCTGCGCACGCTTGGTTTCCAATTTCCGGATTGCCATGCTCTCTTTTTCTTATTCTTTTTGGCAATTTTTAATGACTGCGATTTTAAAGAGAAGAGGAAAAAGTGAACACTTTCTAATATCTTTTCGTCTCTTTCGTCCCTCTCTCTGCCCGTTTTCTCGAATATCTCGATGTCGGCTGAATATTTATGAGTCATTTGTATCGAACATGCTCTCGCCTCTTCGTGTCCATTCAAATGGTTGTTTGGATTTTCTTTGTTGGTTTCTGAGCTTAGTGGGAGATTGAATGGCTCTCTGTTTTTAGAATGTCTCCTTCTTTAATTGAAAAGACAAGGATTAGATTGGATATATGTTCATTTTGAGTGAGTTTCAAAAGTTCATTGTAATCCTCGAATGATATATTATCTTCCTTTCTAAATTTTGGGTGAAAACGCGAAAAAGAGGTAAGGTACTACCATTTTAAATATTAGTTTTGTTAAGTTTTCTCCTTCTTACTCACACTATTTTCTTTCTTTTTCCTGAAAACACAATCCTTTTGTTCTTGTAGAATGAGACTTATTGCTAGGCAACGACACCTGTGACCCAATTCTCTTTCTTAATCGTTTTTCTCATCTATTTCTTATTCTGGAATTCAAAAAGGTATTGTATCTGTTAATCTTCACTCGAAAAATTTAAATTGATATTACTAAATTTTCAAATTAAAATTGGGTCTGGTGCAATCAGACTATTTGGGGTCAGTAGGAGATTGGGGTCGAAATTTCGGACTGGGCTAACTCCCACCGGATTGGAGCTAGAAGTCTGAAATTTGGCAGGCATCTAAGTTGGCCCAAAATGAACAACTTTACTAATAGGATTTTTTTTGTTTGGTGGGAGCCGCGCCCGCTGGGGAGCCGCAAAGTTTTATTTTAGTTATTATTTTCAGAGTTCGAAGGGACAAAAGCCTGATGGAAGACCGACGATATCTTGATCGATGAGTTAGCGAGTTGACTCCAATAATGTAAGAAATATCATCCGCACTCCCTCAAATCCTTCTTTTCATTTCAGAATAAAATGTCAGTGTTCATTAGAACGAAAACGAATTGTTGCGGTCGATCATGGTGTGTTCGAGATCCATGTGGAATCATGTGTGCAGTCGTAACATGGTTTCTGATAGCATACGGACAAGTTTGTGTGTTTTTGGTTATGTTATACTCATGGGAGACATATCCAATTCATACAGTCTTTAATTTTTTGATTTTCGAAACGTTCAGTGTACTGGCGGTTATTAGTCATCTGAAGGTAAGTTTTTTATCCAATTTGTGCAAAAAAATTGTCAACAAAAAATTCTTTAGACCATGATGACTGATCCGGGGGCAGTGGCAAAAGGAGACTGTACGGAGGAGACAGTTGAACGGATGCAGTTGTTAAATGGACATACTGCAATCTATAAATGTCAGAAATGTTCGAGTATCAAACCGGATCGAGCACATCATTGTTCAGTTTGTGAACGATGTATACGAAGGATGGATCATCATTGTCCTTGGGTTAACAATTGTGTTGGAGAGGGGAATCAGAAGTTTTTCGTGTTATTTACTGTAAGTTTTTGTTCTTGAATTGTGAAAATTGTGAGTATCAAACCCGCAAAAAGATTTTAAAGCATAAGAGTTCAAAAGCTGTAACTGTAAATCCCGAATCTGAAATCAGATTTCCCAAATTTCAAATTTCAAATAGAATCTGATATCCTAGATTATAGGAGCTTTTGAATCCAAAATATTGAGCCTGAGTTTTCGAAAATTTATAACACAAAATCTGAAAATCTATAACACGAAATCTTGACTCTTTTTAAAACCAGTTGCGAATATGCAGAAACCAGATGTATCCAGAACTCAGAATCTAGAATTCTGAATTCTTAATCGAGGTTTAGTTATTAAAAATCCTGATTCTGGGATTTTAATTTTTATATCGTAACTCCTCAATTTTCAATTTCAAAACTTCCAATTATATTTTTACTTTAAACTCAGCCATTTTCAGATGTACATTGCTCTCCTCTCAATGCACGCTCTTTATTGGGGAATATGGCAATTTGTGCTGTGTGTCGGTGCCGAGTGGCAGAAATGTTCCTCCCTTACACCTCCAGGAACAACGCTTCTTCTCATTTTCTTGCTCTTCGAGTCGATTCTTTTTGCGATTTTCACTGCAGTCATGTTTGGAACTCAAATTTCATCGATTTGCAATGACGAGACGACGATTGAGTCGATGAGAAGGTAATTATTTATCTGAAATCAAGAAAACTTCATAAAAGCTGAAATTTTCAGTAGAAATGCGATGTTGGACGACGAAGAACGACAACGAAACAATTCGTGGAAAAATTTGCAGCTTGTATTCGGCGGACCGTTTGGTATACGATGGTTTAACCCTCTCGCGAATCCATTCGTTTCGAGACCCACTTTCGAGTATTCTGTTTGATTTCTTTTTATCAGTTCATTTTATTTTCAAAAAAGCATGTGTAATTAATAGAATGTCCAATCAACACATTTTATGACGGGTTATCAACTCTTTTTGTGGTTTGTTGTTATTATATTATCGAGATTTATATTCAGTCTTTTTTATCTGCTTACTTTCTACTTATATTATATATTTCCTCCTAACTTCTCTCCCTTTTCTTTGTATCTCATGAGACCTAAATAATTGCTCCAAATCAAATTTCTATTGCATAGCATCAAAAATAAAAACGTTTTCTGAACTAAAGCGGTTTTTATGTAAATTGTATTATGTTCACATCAAATATTCAGTTTTATTTCTTTCAAGACAAAAAAAATCAGTTCGCTGTTCGATGCTCTTAACTCATAAAATGTGGGCACTTACTGTAGTCGTGACGACACCGGGCGACCAATTCGCAGAATTGTGTAGATTGACGGGATCTTGTAGTCTGATGTCGATATGTTTCTCCACATTTTAATCAGTAAATTTTAGAAAATGGCACTAGAAATAGCAAAAGATGGTGGATTAGCACGCCCGAAAATTCTGGATCGGATAATACGGTTTCGAAAGTTCATACTGATTATTGCATATCTTGGAGCCTACTTTTCAGCACAATATTTATTTGATCCGGTTAATATGGAAGTTACAAGGTTTGAATATCTTCTGAAACTTAACTCAAGTACTCCCAGAGTTTCAGAATATCCGAACATTCATTAATGCCAGGACTTGTTACACCGAAATTTGATAAAAGTGGAGTCGCTATTCAACTGTACAGGAGGTTAACAGATTTACCGAAGTATGTTCAAACCTAGTTTTAAAATGTATATTTCTATATTTTCAGAACAAAAACACAACAAGAATTCATTCTTGAAGTATTTTCGGAGTTCGGTCTTCAATGTTTCACTCAAAAATGGAAATCTACAATAGCAGGATATCCGAAAAGAGGAGAAAATGTGTATGGATTCATCAGAGGACATAGGAATGATGGAGCAGAAGCACAACTGATTGTTGTTCAGTTGGGAAGATCTGAAAGTGCGCGACGAATGATTTCTCGAATGTTGGCGTTTATTGATTATGCGAAAGAACAAGTCTACTGGGCGAGAGATTTTGTGATAGTTTTTGTGGATGGAGGAGATAAAAAAGAGTCGATCGATCAGGCTGCATTCGCTCTAGACGCATTCCTCTTCAAATATCAAAAGATCGAGGCATTGACATCGAAACAGTCGAATGGAACAGTGATTGCTGATGAAATTCAATCACAAACGGGTGCTTTAATAGCTGGAGTTGTCTATGATCTGTCTGGAATGTCTATAAAAAGACAACATATTATTAATATTCAAACGAATGGGTTGAATGGACAACAAGTGAATTTAGATGTTTTTAATGGAATTGTGAAGATTGCTGATTCAAAACATCATTCGAAAGTGGCCATTTATGGATTGATGCATAGGCATGCGGTAAGAGTTTTGAGAAAATTTGAAAATGAAAATTGGCATATTTAGAAAAAAATAAACAGAAAATTGGCCAAACTTTCGAATTCTATGTTTCTCTGCGGATTTTCCTTTAAAAAAATTACCTTTCTCATTCTAATTGATCAGGCTTCCACAGAAATTGCATTTTTTTTTGTTCGAATTACAAATTCAACAAAAAACTGAATCCGAAACTTCCAGCACACTGGATTCCCCGTGTTTTTAGTGGAAAAATGATAATTTTCGTGAAAAATCATATTTTTTTTTGAAATAGCTCACTTTATTTTAACCGAAAGAAGATGTAATTACCATTTTTTTCAAAATTTTTAAAGCATAGTTTTTGAAGCTTTTTGAAGCATATATCTTCATAAAAAGTCCAGAATTCGAATTTTCACTGCTATTCAAAAAGATGTATTACTCCCGATTGCAATTCTATTCATATAAATTTGTTTGAACTTTTCAGAAAATTTCAGCAATAGATATATTTTTCTAATGAGAAGATACCCAATATATCATTTGCTTATTTTCTTTTTCCAGCCTTTCCGTTCCAACCTTTTCCCAATTTCCTTTTTTTTTTCAGAGCCCCTACAAAGACTACTCTCCATACGACGTGCCTCTCAAAGCTCTCTTCACACAAGCCTTCGTTTCAATCGAAGGAATTCATAGTGTTATGGGAAAATATGGTGTCCAGGTACCGCCTTCAACCCATTTTTGATTAAAATACGCAATAATCGTGCCTGGCACTTCCAATCCCACTAAAAAGGCAATAAGTGTCTATAAAATTGCCGACAGAAAACCTGAGTAGTGTCGTTTCGGCTCTCCGTCGACGTTTTTGGACAGAGGAAAATGTCGGGTGGGATTAGGTGAAACACGACCGAATCTCATATATGGGAAGTGGTCGTTTTGTCGTAAAACCGAAGGCGCCGTCCCTCTTCTTTCCTTTTTTCTTCAGTTCATTCTTTACTATTCCGGCTCCTTTTACTTTCATTAGCTAGTCTCAATGTACTATTTCAGGATAAAAGAGAGGAGAGAGAGCAAGTCTCAATTTTAATATTCCAATGTTTACATAGAGCAATCTCTTCTATTTATATTAAGAATGCTTAAGGTTCAATGACCTCATTGAAACTATTTTGAAATCTGAAATTAATCTTATGACCATAGATTCTGGAATAATCTTTTTGAGTGGGAGTTCACTGACTCAGATTCACGAGACAGTCTTAATTGTCTGTAATTGTCTTGAGATAACTATGATTGGTGACGAATTCGTTTTCTCTAGATTCATTTTGATAGTATATATCACGAAGACCGGGACATCTGATCTGGCGGCACAATTAGGCATCACAGCTAAATGTGTGGATTTTCGTATCCTAGCTATCATCACTAGGCTGAAAGTATTGTATATTTTTTGAAAATATGGAAATTTAATAGATCAAATATTTGCATTCGTGCGAGCTGGATCCTCCAATCAGCTCGATCCTCCTAGGAATGACTCATCGAAATGTGTTGTTTTTTGGCAATTCCGCTCCTCTTTTTCTGTGGTTATTGATCTGTAAAGCAGTCAGAATTCTGTAATTATCAGCATTCAGCTGATTTCAGCTGATTTGGAATCCTCATCATGAACTCCTGTAGAAAACTCTGACACCTACTCACTTTTCACTAATAGTTCACATAGTGCCAAAAGTACTTTTTGGCTTCCTAATCACCTCCATCAATCACCTAGAACTCCCTACCACAATCCTTCCCCATTTCTCCTTTTTTCAGGGTTTAACCGTCGGATTAAGTCACGATTATAGTGAACGACAAGCAGGACAGTTCATTGAGGAAGTCTCTCGTATGCTAAATAACGTTCTGGAGAGACTCCATCAAAGTTACTTTATGTAAGTTTGACCTATTTTTTTTCCAAATTTGATCTACATTTTTTCTAATTTCGAAATGGCGCCAGTCAATTTTTGAGTGTGTTTCCATAAACAAGAATCTTTTTCTTTCTGATTTTCTCCTTTCGTGGCTCCCGATTTGCTGACTTTTACAACGATATTCAATTCCAGGTACGTGCTCGCCGACGACATGCACTTCATATCGATTGCACTATTCGTCATACCAATCGGTATTCTCATCAGTCCACTCGTCTTCCTCGTCTACTTCGAATGGAAGAAATGTCAAGTATTCCACTTCCCGCTCACTTATCCATTCATTCATTTCATCGGTTATATGCTCTATCTATTCACCACTTGGACCTATAAACATGTTGGATCTCGATACGTTTTTCAATGGACTCGGTACCCATTTATCGGAAAAGAAGGATGCGATGGAGCTTTCTCGCCACTATTCGATCTCATGCATTCGTTCCTCTTGTTTTCTGTCGTTCCCTTTGGACTCTACGTTTTTAATAAGTGAGTTGTTAGATAGCAAGCTTGCTCTACCGAAAAGTTCTTTTTCAGAGTCCCCGTACCATGTGTTCCAACAATGCGAATCTTCTGCCTCGTCGAGACAACTCTGGCCATCGTCGCCCTCGCCCTCACCAACGTGGGTCTCGGAATCTTCACCTCAGCCGTCGTCGTGCCACTTGTATTCCTGATGACGTATGAATCGTATCAGAGGTGAGGCAAATGAGCTGGAAAACTCTTCGGGTTGTAGTTGGCATTATCTGAAATTACAATTTTATTATGACATGTAGACACATGATGTACTGATGAATTGTAGTCAATGAGACATAAAAAATTGACGTGATGTAATAGATCTCACGAATACAAAACACAGTAGACCAGATCCCTTTTTCTTCTTGATCTAGTTCACCTGGCGCGCCTTGGACGCGATTTCGGATACTGTAGTTAAGACGAAATGAAACGATTACTCTCGATTTCTGAAGCGTTTCTGAACTTTGTTCGAACTTTTGGATTACTGTATCTATCTACTGTTATTGTGTTCGAAAAATTTACCAAGAAATCCCTTCTTTCTCTTCAAACTTACAAGGAAAACGTTCAGTAGATGAAATTTTTCTAGAATTTGTAGTTGTATCAACACCTAGCTTACTGATACAAACTTGCCACATACAACTGCTACTACTACTAATACGACTGTAGTAGAAGTAGTGACCACTACAAAATACTAAATCCGTACACTGATACAATTCATATCTTTTTTTCAGAGAACGTAGTATGTTCCGCTCGGGAATGTTGGCAGTCCTCAGTCCGATGATGGTGCTTACAGTGGTCGCCTACTCCCTTCCGGCATTCATCACTGTCATCATCCCAGACAAAGCCTATCAATCAGTACTTGGTGTTCCCGTATTCATGCTTCGAACAATGATTCAAACCGACGCTGCCAACGGATCGTGGCATTTATTCTTGATCACATGTGTCGCCTGGCCTGTTTGGAATATGATCTTCGCTTCGTCGTTACGATATGATTTGGCTATTGACCGTGCTAATATGACTCCTCCACCAACTCCTGCGCCATCCCTTGCTTCAACTGCCGCCGGTACTCCAGAAGACCCACCAGCCCGAGGATTTGGACAAAGAACTTGAATAACTGGTTCATTGATTCATCGAAACTGTGTATAATACTTGTTATTACATTCCCATGGCTTTATTTATTATTACTTAATTTATTTTCAACTTCTATGTCCTTCTTATCCTTTTCTTTATATGTGATAAAATACACAACTCAACTTAATGTTCTCTCAACATACGCTCTTTGGTGTCAAAGGCAATAGACAATTTGTTGACACCAATCTCCTAAAACGGATGGGTTTCGAAAGGCTGTGGAGAGGAAGAATTAGCAAATTTGAGAGCCGCCAAAACACTTGGATGCTCTCTGGAAAGCTACATGGAGCAATTTGCACTTGTCATCTCATGAAAGAATTCGTTTCTTTTTCTGAAAAAAATGATTATAGGTATAGAAAAAGAAGACGAAAAAGTATATAGATGATGTGGAAACCTGAAAGTGAAATCGTTATTTTCTTTCGACTGAACTATAGTGATTTGTAGTGTACAGCGTAGACATATTGTTACTTTTTCTGTTGGGAAATCATGCTTTTAGTGGAACGAGGATTGATTAGAACCGCCCGTTTTTTCTTAATTTATCAAGAATTTTGGAAATTTTACACTCTTTGGAAAACAGAAAACAAAATAGATTTTCGTGAGAATGTTCGTCTGAAAAACTTTGTGAATTCGGTATTGTATACTCTCCTCCGGTGCTTAGAGATTATTCTTTTATCATCGCATTGTTCACAAGCTGTGCTTTTGCCAACGTGGCGCAGCCGGGTGGACACGCCGGCGCCATTCAAAGGGTCAAGAGTTCAATTTTGACTGGGTGGGGATGTATTTTTGATTTCTTTTTTTAACCTTGTGGGCAGTGATAAATGATGATAGGCGTCTTCTGACTCAACACTTTACACTTTTAGATAATAAACGGAGGTCATCATCATTTCGCCACGAGTATCGTCATACTGTTCGAGAAATTCTGAATTCAAGGAATTCGTATGATGTGGTTTCCTTTTGTTTATTTATTCAAGAACAAACCGTTTTTTTGTGTCTAGACACATCCTGTCAATTAGTTTTCAGAAACTTGATACTCATGTTTTTATTTTCGAAATTAAATTCTGTAATTTTCGTTGAAAGTTTTCTTTCGATTTCCCGCCCACGCCTTCTAAATTTTTCTCAGAATTTTCATAGTTTCTGATGTTTTCTGACAAAAGATTCCGGAGGTAACAAGGTACACGTGTTCCTCACTCCTCAATTTTAACATTTTAATAGGAAACTGATAACAAGTTTTTGCAATTCGTAATCATTTTTCATTCAGCAGTAGGCGGAGAACAAAGACAATTTTTGATTTACTATAATTGTAGAAAATGAATCAAAAAATTAATTTTTTAAAAGAATGGTAAACATTTCTTACTGTATTTGTTGGGTCTTCTGCCCACATGATCTGTTTTGTGCCTCACTTGTTTTTGCTGGAATTTTTCTAGATTTCTCTAGATATTTTGATTCTGAGAGTTACAGTAACCCATTGAATGAGTTTGAACTTTGAACGTCAGTTTAAGAGAAAAGCTTGCGCTTTTTCAAAACCAGCTCACAAAGAGCTTTCAAGCGAGTATAATCATGCCTTGGTTTGGTGACAATTGGGTCCCGCCACGAACCTACAGTAGCTCAGTTTAAAGGTGCATACCGTAGTTTTTGTGCCGGGACCCACACTTGGCATGATTATACTCATTTGAACGGTCTCAACGTCCTGATTCTGAATATGAAAAAAAACCAGACATTATCGAGTCCTGAACATATTTCTTCTATAATTAGCACATGCTTCCTCCGATTTGTCAAATCTGTGCTTCTCCCGAAATCCACTCTGCTAAAACCGAAATGTCAATTGTCAAATGACGAAGCGCACGGTTATTTCCTCTCCTCCCAGAAGACGTCACATAAGATGACACCCCCGTCCGTCCTTCATCATCTGAATCGTTTTATTTTTATTCCCTTCTTCTTCTTCTTCTTTTTCACTAATGGCTTCTTCTTCTTGGACCCTCTTCTCTCTTCATTCCAAAATCTTTCTTCAAATGTAATTTCATCCGAGAACGTGAGAATATTCTTCATCTCCTCCCCACGTTTTTCCATTTTCATCTCGAAACTAAACTAATTGTGTGCTTTGCTTTCAATACGACCTTTATTCCAAAAAACGGTTCAAATTTCCGTTAAGCGTAGGGGGGATTTGGAAGGGATCTAGAAATGATATACTTTTTTGGCCCCGCCCACTTTCTAGAGAGAGCTCCACTACTTCTGAAGTGGGCGGAGTCTTGTCCGATGCGCCTACAAATTTGGACTATAAAGTATTATTTTCTGAATTGAAAAAACACAAATGGACACTCCTTCTTTTTTTGAATCAGATCTGGCTAAAGTGTCTTTCTGGCAGAAAGTTTTCTGTCGACTTATAGTTAGGTTTGCAAAAAATGATGAAACATTTTTTATCAATTATTTTATGTCAGAGGTCTTGATGATTTGTGTGTCTTTCCTATTTCATTCCGAGTTTAGTTGTAGAAAAAAGGAAAAGAACGATAGTAGGTTCGTACCCCTTACCTTCAGCGCGGATCCCAAAAGTGTAACCACTTGCGCCAACCGAAGAACTGCTTCTTCTTCAACTCAAGTTGGTGATATACCTGAGCTTGTCACCCTATTCGTTGGTTTTCAACAATAGCAAACCCAAATATAGCATTCTTGTTGTGACTTCTGATTGTGAGTTCAAAAAATGTATTTGGTTTGTAACTTTAGAAAGAGTCTACTAGTACTTCTAGACAAACTAATCAGAATCAGAAGATTTTATGTTCCCACTTCTTTCCTCAAACCATTGCTCTTTTTCTTCCTTTTTCCTTATAATGTTCCTCATTCTTTTCCATTCTAAACCTATTATTTTTTGCAGAAACCCCCCTCATTTTCCTAATATCAAAATGTCAAAAAGCTTTGCCTTGTTCGTTCTTCTCTGCGTCCTTCTCTCCAGCTTCTCCACTGCAGTTCCTCTCCGGAGTCTGGTGAGTAACGCTTTCCCCCCTGAAAAAGGAACTTTTCTTCACAGCCCTGAAAACTGGTCGGCGAGCGTGGCTGAGTGGTCTAGTGGTATGATTCTCGCTTAGGGTGCGAGAGGTCCCGGGATCGATCCCCGGCTCAGCCCACTAACTTTTAATTTATTTTTGTTTTTCAGTTTCTCCGTTCCTACGATGATATCAATCAGGAGAGCGTTTCCAGAGGATACTTTGCACCACAAGAGACCGTAAATGAAGTTGATAATTCAGATAGCAGGTAAGAAAATAAGGAAACTGATAAGCAAACTAAAGTAGACTTTAATGCAATAAAAAATTGCAGTGAAATAAAGTGAAAGAAAACAAAATACTCATTCAGATGGCATTCAAAGAGTTCCTGGATTACTGTAATTATGTATTTTTCAGAGCAAAACGTGGACTTGATCTTCTGAAACGACGAGTTGAAATCATTGAGAGGAATCGTTGTTTTTTCAATCCAATCACATGTTACTAGTCATCTACTGAATCCGGTGATCTACTTCCATTATCTCATAATTTGATCTCTTTTCTTTCATTTGATGATGATTTTTTTAACACTCGTTGCTTTCTTTTCGTTCCCAAATGAATCGTGTCAATTCTGAATTTCTTTATTTCTTGGGAAGAAGTTGAGTGCCAGGTTTTCCACGTGGACGAAGAGAGGCGTAAACATGATTCAGATATTTGAAGAAATTAATATCATTTTGATTCGATTACTAGATACAATTCACTAATTCAACTCGAAATAATGAGTAAGTGAAACAAAAAAAAGCAGAAAAACTTCTGCTCCACCCGAGATCGAACCCCCGAGTACCCACTCCAGAGGCAAAAGGGGAACCACTTACACCACACGTATATGATTTAAAAGTTCGGCAAAAGCTGTCATAACCTTGCCTTCATCCGAGACACAAAATTAGAGATCGTTGCAGCATCTGAAAAGAAAAAAAGCGGCAGAGAGGGAGAAAAACGTACGAAATCATCCTCAACTGGTAAAAAAAGATCGAAAAATGAAAAAAGTAGAGATGGAAGAAGAATTTCGGATAGAACGAAATCAGAGGATACGAAAGAATCAGGGAAAAAAGATTCGAGTCCACAGAGACAAAAAAGTCAATCCTCACCGAGAAAACCAAAGAAAAGTGGGCTGAGTCCTCCGCCATCGTCACTTCAGAGTCTTCCAGGAGAACCTATAAATGTGAGATCTGAAGTCTGAATCCAATCATTTGTGTTTTTCTCCCCATTTTTCAGGAAGGAATGGATGTGACACAATGGGAAAATACTCCATATAAGGACGAAGCAGCTGGAAATGTAGTTGAAGATCCAAATGAATATGTGGTTGATAAAGTTGGAGAGGGTACTCCGTTCCTCACTGAACAGAAACAAGTCATGCTTCAGAGAGGAGAACATTTGTTCGATAAACCTATGTATACACTGTTTTTTCTTTTCGTGGAATTGGTGAGTTTGGAGAAAAGTTTAGGGAGGGTTTTATAAGTTGAGGTAGGGTGATTGCTCCCAGCGCGCTTTAATTTTTGGTGTAATGGTTAAGATGGCTGACCACCAAACTGACATCCCTGGTTCGATTCCTATGACCAGAATTGTCAAAAATCGAGTTGGCGCGGACTCAAAAATGGCTACCTATTTTTAGAAATAATGTTCAGTTTTTTTTGAAATTTCAGAGTAAACGCACATAAGAAACTCTCAAATCTGTTCCCCTCCTCTATAATTCAATATTTCAGATCCTCGGATTGACAGTACTGATCTCATGGAGTTTTTTTCTAGACAGAAACGAATTCACACCAATTCTCTTCTGTTTCGCCAATATTATCATCATCATTATCGTGATTCTAATCTTATTTGTGATTCAATTTGGAAGGTTGAATGTAGTAAAGGAGGAGTTGGATGATGATTTCAGATATCGGATTCCTTATTATTGGAAATATTGGGTAAGCCCCCCTGAAGATCCATTAATCAGAATTTTTTCTAGATCTGTGTTTTCCACTTCCTCCGATTCTTTCTAATCTGTTCCAACATCTCGATTGCCGCATTGGATAATGACTTCGACGGTGGAACAATCACTATGGTATCAGCGATGCCTGTCATGCTTATCTTATCAGCAGGTCATGTATTTTTTGCATTAAAACCGCAATAAATAGAATTTTCCTTTACAATTGATATAAATATTCATTAAAAACAATAACAATTGTTGAATAATAATATAAATTAATGATTTCTTTCAATCTATGGAGATTCACTGGCGAACACAAGCTTAGTTCTCTCTGGACACGAACAATAAGCGGCATCTGGTCCTGGGGCTCCTGGTGTTCCATCTCCTCCAGCCACTCCATCACTTCCTTTTTCTCCATCCTTTCCTGGAGCTCCTTGAATTCCTTCACTTCCATCTGCTCCAACTTCTCCGTTTGCTCCCGGCTGTCCATCTTTTCCTGGTTCTCCAACAGGTCCTTCTGGTCCAGCTGGTCCAGGTGCTCCTGATCCACGTTGTCCATTCTTTCCTGGTGCTCCTGGAGCTCCGGCCTCTCCCGCAGCTCCAGCATCTCCTGGTTCACCTTCTGGTCCGGTTTCTCCGGCCGCTCCTGGATTTCCAGCGGCTCCTGGGGCTCCTGGTTGTCCGTCTGGTCCTGGAGCACCTGGAGCTCCATCTGGTCCAGCTGGTCCTGGCTCTCCGGCTGGGCACTTGATGCATGGAAGTTTCTCGTCTTCGAAGATTAAAGAAGATCCGGCGTTTCCGTCTTTTCCTGGGTTTCCAGCTTCTCCATCAGCTCCTGGAAGTCAAATTCAAATTGAAATTCGTCTACTGCCTCCAAGACACTTGAGAGCCGCCAACGCTCAAGAAATTACACAAATAACCTGATCGCATACTCAAAAAGCCTGCGGGCGTAAGTTTTTATACGGCTTGAGAATCTAGATCAAAACGTGGCCGCGTGGCGCAATGGATAACGCGTCTGCCTACGGAGCAGAAGATTGTAGGTTCGAATCCTGCCGTGGTCGAAACTATTTTTCCTTTTTCTGTTGCCTAACCTGGAAGTCCTGGTGCTCCGGGTGGTCCAGCCTCTCCTGGTGGGCAATTATTTGGTCCGTTGGCACATGCGCATCCACATGGTTTATCGTCTTCTCTCTTCTTTCTGTCGAATGTGTTCGAGGAGACCATATCTTTCCACGCGACATCAGAGTAGTGCTAAAAATCTGATTTTGTTCTGAAGAAGTGAGCAGCTAAATACCTTGAAAGATTCAATTTCATCTAGAGAAGTTTCCAAGAACTCTTGAGCATCAAAGTACAGAGATCCAGCTATAAAAAGACTGGAGAGAATCGCAACACCGCAAACGGAAGTGATGAAGAGAAGTACTGAACTTGTGGTTGACATAATTACTGAAAATACAATAAAAGTTTTGGCAGAAGTCTATATAAAAGGTATAAATGGTGAAATAGATCAAATCGTGAGTGACAGTATAATGAGAAGGCGGGCGGGGAATATGTATGAATCTAAAATTGAACATAAATACCCTTGAAAAGCTAGTTTTCTCAGCTTCAGAGACCCCACAGGTAACGTGTTTTTCTGTGATAAGAGAAGCTGGGGGTGGAAGACAGAAGCAACAAAAAAAAGAAAAGATATTCGGTTTTTTTCTCTCTTTTTTTCCCTCCTCCCAATAGGATATCATTGTGAATACGCAATCATTTGGCAGGTTTCTTGCGTACACGGAAGTGAAAATCGGAGGGAAAATTTATTAGTGAAAGTATAGATATTCGCAAGAGAACATAATAAATTATAATCATTGACAGGATGAGGAAGAAGGATGAGTTGGAGTGGAGGATGGACACCGCTTGTTTTTCATTCGACGGTTTTGGAACCAGATTTTGATCTGAAAATGTATAGGATTAGATTGAAAGTCAAGAAAAGAGAGACAAAATGGTTTATGAGGTGTTGGGAATTGAACCCCAGTAGCTTGAACTACAATCGAGTACGTAGACCACTAGGCCATAAAAGGAAAGCGCTGCTGCGAACGTTGGGTCGTAATAAAGCGGAGATTATTCCGACGGAACCACGAGATACTAATAGTAAGTTACAGTACCTGAGTCTCTGAAAGTGAAAGTTGCTGGGCCAATTGATATCTTCTTGGTCTGCTCAAATACCGATTATCCGAGAATTGTTTCTCCAACTGCACCAGCTGCTCACTACTGAATGCTGTTCTCGGTCTTCTCATCTTTCCCCATGCTTGCCACGCATTCACTGAATCTAGAAAACATCTTTAAACTGTCTTCTTCTATTTGTCAACCCCTACATGTTAGTGCCAGATGGTCGTAAAGAAGTGGCAGAACAGGTTGAACCAATGAGGTGTACGTGGTTAGTGGGTGTACTGCTGTCGTGGTGGGAGAGGCTGCAAACATACGGAATGTAGAGGGCAAAGAGATGCCATCGAAAATGTGGCCGCGTGGCGCAATGGATAACGCGTCTGCCTACGGAGCAGAAGATTGTAGGTTCGAATCCTGCCGTGGTCGAAACTTTTTTATTTTTCGGTAACTCACTTTGAGTTTCAAAACAGTTGGACGCAGAAAAATGAGCAGCTTTCGCAGCCATCTTCATTAATTCTTCAGAGCAGCTGGTTGAATAATTAGTAGTAGAGCAAGAGAGGTCTGTGGGTGAGAGGGGTTCATCTGACTTTTCAACAGAATGAGGTGACGGGGAAACAGTTTTAAGAAGCGAGTCGATTGAGGAGAACATGATCGAATGAGCGAATATGTTGCGTATTCTGGGTGGAGCCCTGCTCCTTATCGTATGAGAACCCTCAGGGGAGATACCCGGGCGCGCGGCTCGGTTCATAAGCGACTACGGTAGGCAGGCAGGGAGCTGAGCAGGAGCCGAGAGGGATGATTGATATTTCGGAAAGCATTATATAGCGCCTTGGTTTTCATTTAGGATGAAGAAAAGAGAGAAGCCGAATCCCCCTCGGGAGATCACTTGTTGAAATTTTATAATTTTCGGCTTGTTTTCGGTTTCTTGACACTTGATTGATGGCTACTTAGAGGAGAAAATGCTTTTATGAAATTCTAGATGGAAAGAAAAAAAAAGGAAATCTCTTTCAAAACTTTATTATTCTTTTTCACAATACAAAAATTAATAGGAATCGAATGTTGATATGGATTGATGACGAGAGAGTTCTTAAGGATCTACAACTTGTTGAGCATCGCTTTGGCGTCGTCAAGGAATTCCTGCTCGGCATCGGAATACGGTTCAATGTCGATGAGCTCACCGAGATATTTTTTGGCGTTGGCCTGAAAGAAAAAGAGATTCAAGAACGGTATATCTTCCTTAAAGAGCATACCTTATCCTTGACTGCCACGTAGCATTTAGCGATGTAGAACAGATTCTCCATCCACTTCGGATTCACTTTATACGCGGCCAAGAAGTCCTCGTTCGCCTCTTCATAAGAATGAGATGGTGGCTGTTGGTAGAAAGTGGAAGCCAATTTCTTCTCAAGCCAAGTCAACGAAGCGACCGAGTACTTGTAACGACCACGCAAGTGAAGAAGTGCAGTGTCTTTTGGCTCCTTAGCAAGTGCCTTATCCAAAAGTTCCTTGAATTTCTTACTGCACTCCAATTTCTCTTTGGTTGCCATGTACTCCGTGGCTTGTCCAGTCAAAACTGCATTCCATTTCAATGCTTTGAAGTGACTCGGGTCTTTCTGAACAGCCTCCTCCGCGAATTTCAATCCATCGTCGATGGCTGCTTTTCTTTGAGCCTTCGGCATACAAGCGGATCGTTCATGCATCATTTGAGCCATTCTCCAGAGAACCTCAACCGAACGATCTCCTTTTGCGATGCGCTGAAAGTTTGAGTTTGATCTGGAAATGTTTCAGAGATCTGAGCGCGATCAAAGTCAGAGTTCCTTCTTCTCTATTCCTCGCTTAAACTTTTGAACGCGTGTATCTCTGCGACCATTAATGCTATCAGAAAGCAATCATTTAAGAAATGTAGAGACTGTAATTCCCCTCATTCTGTTAGTTGAAACATTTTGCTCATCTTAACAACTCTTTGAATTAGACGCGTTCCAAGTCTGAAACCTTACCGCTTTGAGCAACTCAAAACCTTGATCACGGTTCTTGGTTCCGAAGGTCTTGTCAATTTCATCAAAGCTCTGAAAGTTTAAAAAAAATTATCTTTTCAGAGTGAAAAAAACTAACCATGGTTGTGGAAGCGACGAATTATAACTCTCGCGGTTTAATCGCAAAGAAAAATAAGACTGATTTCAAGTTCAGACTGAAACTGGGGCTCTGATGGAAAATGATAAAATGACCCCACGTGGCCTCCTGAATTCAGACTGAGTCACGTTTTTATGTAAGAAACCTCATAACTCACGAAAGTCACGAGGATTTCACGTTTTCTGTATGCGTTTCTTTTCTAAAAAAAAAATAAAACTTCATGAAAAAATCGCGACCGAGGCGCACCAGACCTCAAAGGATTACACTAATAACCTGCTCACATACTCATTCTTCGATATCAAATCGGAGGTTTCTATATAATGTGGGAATCTGAGTCGAAACGTCACAGGTGGTTGGCCAGCGACGAAATACGGACCATATACGCGTCCGCGATGGACTCAAAAAGAAGTAGCTAAGGACGAAATGTGTGCGTCATATACGGTCCGTTTCGAGTCCGCGCGCGTAAAAGTTGCCTCCCTTGTTCTCACTGCCAGCCCCCTCCCTACTTTGTTTCCCCGGTTGAGATCGTTATTGAACAAGAAGGATTAGTGATAAAATTACAATTTTATTTGAAATAATATAAAAGGAACATTACAATTAATGAAAATATGAAGAAAACACAACAAATAAAACTTATAAATCAGAAGTTTGTCCGCCAGTTGTGTCCTTGAAATTCATTCAAATCCAATTTTGGTAGAAGCATTTTTAGTCGTTGACTTCAGTTTTCCCTTAGTATTTCTGAAAAGAAAATCGATTAATTGCGGAATAAAATATAACTGTGAAGTTAACTTACTTTCGAAAATAGGTTCCTCCCTCCGGAAAAAAATACAGTTTTGTGCTTGAGAAGTAGTGCAGGCAAACTTTATCGAATTACCTCACTGAAAGAAGTTTATTTTGAATAGAAAATGCCGAACACTATTACAAACCTTTGAGAAAATCGTTGGATTGATTCCATTTTAGCTGTCGCCGCTGCTTCTCTTTTTGAGATCATCGGACTGACTGAAAACACAATAATTGTTTGACCATTCACGGTAAAATGCGAGAATTTTTGACGAAAAAAATTAATCAAAAGAAATTTCAATATAAAAAACATAAAGAAAGGCGAAACTTTCGAAAAATAGGGAAATACACGTAAAACCTCCGTAAATGATTACAAAAATAATCATTATCCGAGAGGAGTCCGAGCGCTTCGGAAGAGCTGCTGCAAGCGGCCGCCGCGGCCAGTCCATACGGACTATTTCGCCAATCCATATACGGTCCGCGCAGAGTCCGCGCGCGGACGCCTGCCGCCCACTTCCTCCTCTTTTCCCGAAGTCCACACTGCGTCCATCTACAGCCCGCAGCGGGCCATAATTCCGCCGCGGACTCTATACGGGCGGATAATGAGACTGAATCCGCATGCGGTCCGCACGCCAACTACCTGTGCGTGGCCGCGTGGCGCAATGGATAACGCGTCTGCCTACGGAGCAGAAGATTGTAGGTTCGAATCCTGCCGTGGTCGAAACTATTTTTGCTTTTTCATCAGTTCATCCTTCCATCTACTTTCCTAGATTTGTAAATGTCACTCATCCGCATTCGCCGCACTTCTTGACTTGTCACAAACCAATTTGAATATTCATAAGCGCCTTCTTTTCCCTCAAAACGCATAAGGTCAAAAAGTGAATGTTTATTCGTATAAGTGAATGAATTTCGAAGCAAATATTTACAGAATATATACAGAGAAAAGTCTTCATTTCCGCCAATGCACTCTCTTCTTTTCAGCCTGAAATACCGGTGGACTTTTGTTGGAGGTACTCGGAGAAGCTGATGGGCTGGAAGCATTACGCCAACTACCGTAATCCCTGGAGTCAAGGGTGACCAACGGTTCAAGACGACGTTGTTTCGTATTACGGTTTAAGCATGTTGCATCTGGAAAATATTGGCACCTCGGAGTTGGGATCGGAAAAAGATTTTCTCATTTTTTAAAATCTCCCAATGCGGCCGAATTCTCGGACCCGGTAGTCTTTTCAACCACGTGTATTTACAGAGGTTCGACTGCTTTCCAGAAGCAATTTTTGTATAATTTAAAAACGGTTTTAAAATAAATTTTAAAACTGGAAAAATGAGACTCACCAGCACGAGAGACGGGCATGTTTCCCGATAGACGGATAAGGGGAAAACTGACTTTTTCGGCTGTTTTTGACTCGTTCCGTTTTCCACGCAAACACGCCCAAAAGATATTGAGAGGGCAGGTGGAATGGACAGAATTAATCCAAAGATTACACAGAAAGAAAACTCTTGAAAAAAGGAGAGAAAAGGTGTGGGAAATAGAGAGAAATCAGTGAACAACAACAAGAAAATGTATGTGTGTGTTCCGCGACGTTGATTTTTTAAAACGATCAAAATATTCGTATTGGAAACGAAACGAAGCGAAAGATCATGATGATGGCAGAAGAGTGGACAGGAAATGGACGGTGACTCAGAATCAATTGGAAGAATAAATGGGTTTTTTCCGAGAATTTGAATCTCGAGTTTTATTGGAAACTGGAAGTATTGAATTCAGGCGAGAAACCTAAGTGATCAAACTGTAGATTGGGTATAAAATATATACCATAGCTTCGTGGCAAGACCTAACCTGAGTTCATCTGAGAACATCTGAAAATATTTGAACTCTGTAAATCATTTTGCAGCGAGTTATGCGTCTTTGAAGTGTCGATGCACCATGTGATGGCAGCTTTCTCATTTTGTTGAAATTTGGTATTAGGTTGGTGCATAAGTTCCTTTCATTTTTGAAGGTGTGACTTTGGTCTTCGGTCTCTCAGCAGTGAGATTGTTTTTCAACATAAATTGTTTTGCATTTATATAACCTCTTTAGTGGCTAACACATAATGTTTCAAGTTGGTGCAAAGACAGTCCACTCGTGAAAACGATGGCTTTTTCGGTCGCCAACCAAATGCCTATTCTTGAAAGTTTTTTGATTTTAGTCGCATTGGTATCAAAATGCAAGGATCTTTAAGAGAAATTGAATGCAATTTATAGAACAAGACTTCATCTTGTTATCGCATTTTAGTTTGTGGTCGGAATGTTAAAAACAAAAAAGTTACAATCAGACGATTGAGAACAACGCGAAATCATGGTTCAGCTGGGTTCAAACAGATTACAGAAATATTTGAAAGAACATTTGTACCAAACTATTTGTAAAAATTAGAAGGAAAGATGAGTAAATTATGACATAAAAATGTTTATGACAAAGCCATCAAATTAAATGATAAAACTTAGGTGATGTGTTTGCAATGGTTTTTGCGCTTTTGAAAAATTTTGTGTACTAGACCTGAGTGAAGTCAAGGTCTCTGCTCAACGCTCACAAACAAGTCTGAATTATTTTGTAACAAGTAATTAACAATAGATACACTGTTCTGTAATTGTGCAAAAAATCTAGTGGATTGCTTTAGAGGTACGAGCAGAAGGCTTCATCAAACTCAAAAATCATGTAAATTTGATGAAGTTGACTTCGCGCTTCTTGCGAAAAAAGACAGATGGCGTAAACATCTGAAACAAAGTAAATTTAGAAACATCAATGTCTACTTTACTCAATAATAAACGTTTCCACCAATTACCTTCACTAACGTTAAAGAAAAATCGAAAATACTCGCACATCCCTAAATTGCTGATCTTCACCTTTCTTCAGAGGCGGGCACTGAACTATCGTTGCTCAGTTAAAATGTCTTTAGTTGTTTTTTACACATAACTTTTCTTGCTTGTTTCAATTTTGCAAAACTCACCCTTTCTTGTCAACATTTTCTAAGAAAAAAATGGAGACGAAGAATGGTACCAAAAAAGGGTAACTCAAGTGTTTTGACGTGTTAACGGTTGAGATTAAACAGATGGCAGACGTCAAGTCACAGGTATATTCACAATGAGTTATAGGTACTAACCAACTATTATTCTCATTATGGGAATTAACAGTCCTCTAGAAATTTCTGTCCAAAAGTTACCCAAAAAAAGAAAGAAACTTATGCACCAGCCTGATATAATCTGCTTGAAACAGTTATTATAAGACTTCTTCAGTCTCTGATACAATTCCTTTTTCAGTGAGAAAAGCAACATTCCGTTTCCGAGTTTTCTGACTTTCAAGGAACGAGTGTCATTTTTCAGAATGAATCTTTCTTCCAAATGAACGTTAATGTGTAGGATTGATAGACGATGGGTAGCAGAGTTTAAAGGCACATACCGTAAAACCGTAATTATACGATTAGCCTCGATGAATCGGTTTCAGAAGTATTGGTTTCAATGAACATGAACCTCAATTTACGAAACTGAAATATCAACGCGCTGCAGGCACGCCAGATTCTTCAAGTCTAAACTTTCATCTATTTCCGTGCAGATGACTCATCCTCTCCAATGACTCTCTGTATGATTTCAAACTTTCAGACTGTTTTTTTTTCAGATGAACATCATCCTCCGTGAACACTCATTGTCAACCCAACCCCATCAACCGACTTCCTCGTCTAATTCATTGTCAACCTAGTCATTTTAATGACATCATCAATGCGTCCATTATCAAGAAAAAAGAAGAAAAAGAAATAAAGAGATCAGCGAATTTCACAGAAAAATAACCAAAAGAAAGAAGTAGGAGAGGAGGGAGTAAAGAGACAAAACTGTTACAAAAAATGTTTGACCGAGAGAAATTAGGAGAAGAAGAAGACGTCCTGTCTTCTTCTTCATTACTCTTTATCAGTTTTCATCGAATCGAACTAGCCGAACTAGAGGAGAGACAGTCGTTTTTTGTTCTGTTATTTTTTTGGTTTGATTTGGTTTTTGTTTTGGAAACTAGACCTTTTTCATACTTTTTGACTATGCCGCGATTTTTCAGGTTTCTGCCAAATTTTGATATGTATATAGAACAAATCGACAGCTTCATTTTTGCGTTTGACAGTTTCTTCATAACTCCGCAGAGTTTGAGATAAAGCGTTTTTTCCGCCCCTCGACCTCACACAGACTGTTCCTCATCAATTATAGAAACACTCTCGTTCTCCATTTTCACAGTTGGCATCTTTTTGATAGCTGGTCTTGTTCTCCAGATAAATGCATTTGAACTCATGAAACTCATGAAAAATAGAAATGGAGAGGACACAGAGAGATCATACACTCTAGCTTCTCTCCGTCTCGCATCATTCCCTCAAAATACAATATGGTAAAATGTTGTAGTTAACATCTGGATCTTCATTTTTGTAGTTGACAACTTTTTGATTGGTTCATCTGTTTTTTGAGATATGCACTATCAAAGAAAGTAGTATTCAAGAAAAGCTTGCTGTTTCAAAAGGCGCATATCTGATAAACATGAAATTCTATCATAATCTTTTCAACTAGAAAAACAAATCTAGGTTTGTTAGACACAAAACACGGAAAACTTTCATATTTGGATAACACATGGCCCCCATACCTATCTCCTAAACTTCACAGTTTTCTAACCACTTCATTGTTTTGCACGTCTTCTTGTTGCACCCAGTTTTCCTGTCAAAGAATATATCCAAGTAAACAATTTTGTTCTGTTTTTACCCGAATGCGTCCCCCAAAAACCAAATTAATCTTCTGATCTATCTCTTTTCAGGTCACCTTGGCCTCAAACAACCATGAAATATCTCTACAGTATCCTCCTCCTTCTATTCCCATTATACCTAAATGCACAGGATCCGTGTGCAAGTGCTCCGACGGAAACTGCAAAGATTCTATGTCGACAAATTCATAAATGGGATGATGGCGCAAGGGTTGGTTCTTCTTTTTTTTTGTGATAGGAGAGGCATCGGTCAAGGGCATTTTGGACAGAACTGATAGAATTAGGAGGTCAAAGATCTCTTTGATTACAGGAGGCATCGAAAAAGAAGAAGATAGCACTACCACCAGGACTCGCAAAGGGAATGGCTGCAGAGTTTGCTCCGATTGCATCGAATATCTATCAGTGTATGGATCTGCCGTGTCTGTGCTCTTATCTCAGAGGAACTGCGAGTGGAAATGGAGGATGTACACTTCCAAATGGACAACCACTTCAGAAATCTGTTAGAAAAGAGTATAGAATGCTGACGGATGATGAGAGGAATAGACTTCATGCAGCTTTCAGAGCACTCAAAAATGTTAGTTTTTGAACGTTGGGATAGTTGGAATGGGAAAATGAAAAGTTAAGGAATTTGAGTGTGTCACAATCGTCTTGAATTTTAAAACTTACAGTACCCTCCAAAAAGTTGTAATTTTCGGCTGTTCTCAGTTGAAATTGGCCAACTTTGAGGATGTGTCATGTTAATCATACTTGCCAAGGGCCGGGCCAGGCCCCTCATTTGACAAGTATGATGTTAATACTAGTTGTCCCATGAAGTAGATTTTTAATGAATAATACAGAACAAAGGTAGAGCTTCATTTTTGTAGTTGACAATTTTTCTGTACAGACACTTCCTAGCAAGTAACATATCGACAAAGTAATTTCTCCCTCAGATCGACCAATATCAGTGTAAAGTAGTGCAATTTTTGAGCTGTCCTCTTAAAATGACCATAACTTGCTAGGGAGTGTCCGTACAAAATGTTGTCAAACACAAAAATGAAGCTCTACCTTTGTTCTGTATGATTCATTAAAAATCTACTCAATGAAACAATCAGTATTACCAAGACACCCTCTCGAAGTTGGCCAAATCAACTGAAAAAAGCCAAAGTTTGCAACTTTTTTGACGGTACTGTAGCTGTAACTTACCGACTTCCAGAACGGAGAATACGAGAGAATCGGTCGAATCCATTCCCAAATGTCAGCCGCCGGAGGTGCTCACTCAGGTCCCGCTTTCCTTCCATGGCATCGTGAATTCGTGAAACGTGTCGAGTTTGCTCTCCGTCAAGTCGACCCAACTGTCAATCTTCCATATTGGGATTCCACCCTGGATAGTGGTCTTCCACGGCCAGCTGATACGATTATGTTCAGGTAACTATCTGTGTGTCTGTATTTCCGTATACCTCTTTTTCAGTGAATATCTCGTCGGAGGCACCGGACTCGTCAACAACGGACCCTTCACAAACTGGAGAACTCTCGCCGGAAGACCTCAAATCCAGAGAGCAGTCGGAGCACAAGGAGCGCCTCTTTCTCAAGCAGATATTGATTTTGTAATAAGACAAACCCAGATAGATCAAGTCCTCTCATTCACTGCTCCTCAACAAGGATGTCCATATCGAACTGACTTTAATTGTCTAGAATACACTCATGGAAATGTTCATATCTTTGTCGGAGGAGATATGTTTGATACTGCTACGTCATCCAACGATCCGTCGTTCTTCCTTCATCATGCTTTCGTTGATTTCGTTTGGGAAATGTGGAGACTTGCGAGACAGTCGAGAGCTGATAGAGAGATTGCATTCCCACCGGATAATCAGTTGTGTGCTTCTCCACAACATTTCGGTGCTTCTCCAATGCAACCGTTCAGTCCGATGAGGTGAGCAATAGCCAAAGCTCTTGTCGAGCTGGTTTCAGAAAATCTACTTTTATTCGGAACAGGCTACGAAATCGAAAGTTGCAGTAGTTTTCGTTGCGGGACGCCATTTTTGAAACCGTGTCATGACTGCACTAATTTGAACTAATTCTAACTTTTTATTTCCCATCTGACTCATGTGGGCGGAGCCTAATCACAGTGACTATCAGAATTCATGCAATACAATTTTCAGAAACATCGATGGTCTATCCAACAAATTCACTGATAACCTCTACAGTTATGCACCAAGACCAACTTGTCAGGCTGGCGGAGATTGTGGATCCAAGTGAGTTATGGGTTACTGTAGCCATTCGAAATTGAAAATCTAAAACTTGAGTTCATCTGGAAGAGCTGCAAATTTGGCTTTTCTAGCTCACCTGGGAGCTGAGTGACCACCCGAAGAAGTTAGAACGCAGACGGCTATAGAGTCTGGTCGTCTGCGCGATCTCTCTCTTACATGCTTCTTTTAACTGTTCGAACAGATCTCCAAAGCCTCTGAATCCTGAAAACCTCCATTTCCAGATTCCTCTTCTGCGACACATCCACCGGAGTCGCCCGTTGTGTCTCCCGTATCCGTCCTGGCTCCCAATGCGGTAACTTCCGTGTGAACCCGTGCTTCTCCGGGGTCTGTCGTAACGGAGTATGTGTGATCTCTTCAACTGCTCCTCCACCAACTCCACCACCAACAACTCCTCCACCGGCCAATCCAAATCCAGTTCAATCTCAAGAGTCGTGTTTCAATGAGAATCAGTGTTGTGCTTCGTGGGCGGCGTCGGGAGAATGTTCCAGAAATACAGCTTATATGAATGAATGGTGCAAGGCTAGTTGTGGAGTTTGTAAACCGAAATACCGATTGGCTGATGGTAAGTCAAAGCTTCGAAGAAAGTAGGGATTTTTTAATACTGCTCACGACGGAGCGCAAAAAAGAACAGTTGGTTTTAAGTAACCCGTTTACCTCAAAATCTTCAAAAGCTAGACAAAAATGTTCTACTGATAGAATATAGAACATAAAATTGTGTACTTTTTTTCTGTTGATTACTTTTGGACCCAGCTAAAAATCACAGAGATATGAGCGTTCAAAGTAGAAACACAGAGAGAAGACATGAGGAGTAGTCGCTCTTCCCACTTTGTGATTATCTCAAAAGCTCTAAAAGCTAGGCAAAACATCTTTCACAACTAGCAAAATGTAAACCATGAGATTCTCTACATTTTATCTGTTATTCATCTTTTTGTGCGATCAAATCGGAGGCAGGTGCAAGCGTTTGAAGTTGAATCATAACAACGAGACGAGCAGAAGCAGGCATTCTTGTGTCTCTTCGGATATTTCAAAAACCCGAAGAGTTAGAAAAAGTTGCAACAAACAAAATAAAGAGTGCATCATTTTCTACATTTCCGCAGTTGATCATTTTTTGATACAATCAAAACTGGCAGATTTATGATAGTTCAAAGTCGATTCTTTCCAGATTGCACCGATCGTCACACCCAATGTGCCAGCTGGTCTCGTTCAGGAGAATGCACGAAGAACGCTCTCTGGATGACTGAAAATTGCAGAAAGTCTTGCAGTAAATGCGGCCGCTCTCGTGCTCAAGAGTGCGGCGGTGGTGGTACAGTAACCACAACTACAGTATCGCCAGCTCAACAATGTGACAATTCTGATGGATGTTTCAATGAGAACGTATGTTGTGCAGTGTGGGGATTGATGGGTGAATGCAGAAAGAATGCAAGATATATGGCATGTAATTGTCGGGTTTCTTGTGGACATTGCTTCCCAGAGGACTATAATTATGGATGTGAGTTTCATTTTAAAAGTAATCAATACGAAAAAAGAATTCCAGCTTGCGTCGACTATCACCGCTCCTGTGCCGGCTGGGCTCGTGTCGGAGAGTGTCAAAAGAATCCATGGATGGCTGAGAACTGTCGATCGAGTTGTAACAGTTGCTACACTCAATCAGAACTCCGTAGAATGTGTGGAACACAAGCTGGCTCCGTTGCTCCAGTTGCTCAAGTCCGTCAGAACAATCCATCTCGTCAACCACCACGTGGAGGATGGGGTCGTGATGACTTTGGAGGTGGTGACAGTGGATGGGGTGGAAATGGAGGAGGCGGATGGGGAGGAGGTGATCCATGGGGTGGATCTAGATGGGGTAATGGAGGCGGAGGATGGGGTGGAGGAGGAGGTGGATGGGGAGGTGGAGGATGGGGTAAAAGATCCATTCGTGCCGCCAACGCATCCATTTCCATGCCAGCTTTCGATCCCGATCTTTTGTAATTTTTTCTTTTTTCAACCTTTTCCGGTGTATAATTTCGTGCCATTGTATTTGAGCTTAATAATAAATCATTCTTCTCTTACTTTGTTATGGCTGAAAATGAAAGAGCGCTATACAGAAAAAAAGGGGGGGGAGGCATTGTAGAAAATAAGTTAGATGCGAATAGAATAAAATGGATCACAGTGTACCGAGAGGAGACGAATGGTGGTGACAAGGGGTACATACAGAAACTATACACAAAATGTTATTTAGTATTGTTGGGCTGGAGGAGCCGGCGCCCATTGTTGTGGCTGTTGGGGTTGCTGAGCTTGTTGTGGAACTGGAGCTGGGGCCGATGACACGTTTGGAGGGTAAGCATACTGTTGTTGCTGTTGTTGAGGAGTTGGAGTATAGTGTTGAGGATATGGATGTTGTTGCTGGACTTGTTGAGCAGGAGGCGCGGCTTGTTGATAGTAAGGAGCTTGCTAAAAATCAGAGTTAATTTGTAGATATCTTCATAAATCCAACTGTCAAGGCTTTTGACACCAAAAAAACTAACCGGTTGTTGATAATTATACTGTTGCATTGGCTGTTGATACATATTCGGCTGATAACCTCCACTCTTTTGCACAGCATCGTCATACAACGCCAAAACATCTCGAATTGCAATATCAATCTGAGCCAAAGAGTTACTCTGTCGATCGATACTTGCCAAATGAGCATCTATCAGACTTCCTTGAGCATAAGAAGCAGCTTCCAATTGAGCTAAATCCTGTGGATCCGGTCGTTCTCCGGTTGGATCACATTCGTGGAGTACTTGAAGACAGCGGACAAGAACTGCCTCATTGATAGATGCAACCACTTCAGGGGCTTTTTGAGCAGTTTCAGCTTCTTTTGCTTTCGAATCATCGAGCTGATTTGTAACGAAACTGGAAGGGAACAGACCTTGCTGGGTGCCAATACGTCCGGTCCACCAGTGGGGATTGCTGAAATCAAACCAGATTTTCAGATTAAACTTAGCTTGAATGGGACTAACCTTTCATCGGTAACAACAATAACATCTCCAGCCACAAATGAGAGCTCATTATTTTCAGCAGCCTCAAAATCATACAGAGCTCGAACTTTCTTTTCTGGAGCATTGGGATTCGATTGAGTTGGTGGACTAGTTGCTTTTGTAGATGGATACATTGAAGAAGACGTCGATTTCTTTGCTTTCTCTTGTTTCTCGGAGTCAGCTAATGAAGCAGCTATGGCTTTCGCGATAGCTTCTTCCTCCGCGGCAGAACCCACCTTAAATCGCTAATGGGATTAGAATAAGATCGAATGGAGGAGTAGATCAAAGATAGATCAAAAAGTTTGTGTAGACTTACGTAGTTTGGATCATTGGCGTATTTCGCATCAATAATTTTGGTCTTTGCCTTTGGATCGTCGACGACAAATGAGTAACCATCAGCGTCGAGGTTTTTGTAAAGAGAGACGATCAATGAAAGTGACGACTCATTTTTACATTCGGTTTGAACCCATTTCAGAAGAGTCAATCGCATCTTTTCAGCGACTTGTCGTTGACTCTGAAAAAGTTTGATAAGTTTTTAAACTTTAAATTTTGAGTATCGTTTCAGAGAGAATTGATAATTTTAGAATTTTTAACGGGAAAATCGAACAAATTCGTTTTTACGTGCTTTTGAATTATTTTCAGACATTTTTGAGCGAGGTTTTCTTTCTTCCTATAACGTATTCTCAAATGATCTCACAACTTAATTTTTTGAAAAGCTTACAGAAGTGCAGAGAGCTTTGAGCTCATTAATAAATTGAGCCGATGAAACTTCTTTTCTGAATCTCTCCTCACAATTGGCCCAACATGAATCAAGAACTGAAATTGCCAGAAGTACGACGTGTGGATCACGATTATTCAATCGCTTGCGAAGAGCTTTTATTCCGGTTTTCTGGCCTTCATAATCGTTGTTAATCTGGAAATTTATTTCGAAATTTTAAAAAAACAAAAAACAAAAAGAAAACTTACCATATCACAGAATCCGAGAATCCCTTCCCAGTTTTCTGATGTGAGAGTTGGTGCCGTGACTTTGGCAAGAAGATCGTCGTAAGCCGACATCGGGAACGTTTTTTTGACTTTCTGCAAAAAATTATCAACTTGGTGGCGTTGACTGATATAAGCGATACATTGAAAAAATAACGGTAGTGGAAAATTGGACAGTTGTGACACGTAGTATCAGCAAAGATTGCAATAAACCGGAAGTTTTTTGTTTTTACATGAACTGTATCGATTCTTCAGGTATAACTAGACTGATTTCAGCATAATTAGTTAATTTCTTCTAGTTTAAAGCATAAAATGATTATTACGAAAGAGGGAATCAATAGAAGGATAGCGGGTTTGTCTACATAGTGAACAACCCACGACGACCCGGTGAAAACATAACGAAGAGAGAGAAGAGAGTTTAGAAGAGACGCGAGGGGGATTAGAACTGACGCATATGTTCTTTTTTCTCGTGTTGCACATAAACGATTTTATATTTTTTCAAAATAAACCTGTTTCCTGTAAGAAACTTCTTTTTTTGTTATACTATTTAAAATGAAAACTGAGTCATATAATTTCTCTGAAAACAAGAAGAAACAAACCTTCATTGTTACAGCAGCAAACTTTTAGTCACGTGGCGGTGAATTGAACGAGTGAAGAGAAAGTCACTGAAAAAAGTTTATATTGAAATGAAAATGAGAACTTTCAATGCCGTGTGCTCGGCATTGCTCCAGTAATTAATCGATAAGAGTGAGAGAGACGAGCATGAATTTGTTTATTTCGTGAGAACTTTTTCGACTAATTTTGGCTCTTTTTCGTTTCGCAACCTGGTTCTCGTGAAGAATTTCGAAACTGAACGATGACGTTGATTAGTATTTTTCAGTTTTTTATCATCCAAAAGCTTGAAATTTTGAAAGAAATACCGAATAAAGCGCTAGCGATTTGTTTGAAAAAGAAAATCAAGGAAAAGCCAAACGGACACCTTTTCATGAAATACTCCTTTAATAACTACCGTACTTTATTGTTCGCGTTGAGACTCAAAGAAGCGTTCTGGATATGCTCCTTTAATGAATTTTTATTTTCAACAAGCTTTCAGATTTTTTTAGCTTTCAAAAAATTCTAAAATTTCGATAATGTTTGAAAACTCCATCTTTGAATCGCCATAACGTTTCCGGAAAAGAATCACATCGGAATTTAAGTTTTACAGAAACCCCACATACCGTAACCTGTCTTTTCCAGTCCATTCTCTTTAAAGCTCATTTTCCTTGTAAATAACCTACATAAATCAAGCTGCATCTCCCCATTTTTCAACATCATATACCAGTTTATTTGCACAATTGTTTGCACTATTCTTTCTTCTCTCTCTTTCTAAATTTCCATGCTTCACTCTACTCCATTTATTTTGCCTGTCTGTCAGCCGTCCAATTTTCTAATTCGTCAAAAATGGACAGAGGCGAAAGGCACGGGCAGCAGTATATTTATTGCTGCTGCTGATGTCTTTTTCTGTTCGTTTTTCGGCTGTGTTTCCGTGCGGCGAGCCATAAAAATACATAGAAAACGACACGAAACAATCGATTTTTTTTGCTTTTCTCTGTAGCCGAAAGCCAATTTTTACCGATATCACCTGCCTGTTGTTATCAGTTTCGGCGAAAATTAATAAATGCTGGCAGCACCATCTGAAGAACATTATGCATGTCTAACCTAACACTATCATCAATTCGCAATTAAAACACTAGAAAAGTCAAATCGACTTCGTCATGGCTATGCTATCCGCGCGTGAAAACTGGTCTGAAGCCCCTTCGGCGCCCAATTCGTAATACAAATCATGATGTTATAACCTCCGAAATTATATTTACTTCATTCATCTCTATTTCTCTCAATCTGAGTATCCTTCTCTGAATATCCTTCAATGAGTAATTTTTTTCAGTAACATCTATGTGAAGTAGATAGAATAACATCACAAAATGTCAGCAAACAATCAGGTTTCCAGTTTACTGGGTAACGTTTTTCTTCTCTAGAATTGTTTCAACTTTTGTATTTTCAGACCTGATAATGAGTCTGCTCGACACGGCAATAACATATCAACATCAGGAAAGTGTCAAGAATGAAGTGACAGAATCATTGAAGACGATTGGAGCACATCAGCCAAATGTTCTCCTTACAGCGTGTCATCAGTATTTATTGCAGAATCCAAAGGTACTTTTTCCACAAATTTCCTAATCTCATTAAAATTTTTTTCAGCTCGGTCCATTCAAACGTGCGTTCGTTCTCCAATCCATTTCAATATGTGTGGATAATGCTGAAATTCTCCCAAAACTCGATGAGCAACTGGTCATGCTCATCATAAATCTGGCCACCCAGGAAATGAATATGACAAAAGATACAGATGTGGAGTGGGCGGAGTCAGCAATGGAAGTTCTTGTTACTCTGGCTAAAAACCATCGATTTGTTTGCCACGTCATCGATGCGATTCTCCAGAAATTTCCACCTGGACAAACGACGAGTCCTCATCGATACATAGTGCTGACGATGGCAACAATTGCGAATCATAATCGTGAGTATTTCATCTTAAGCACCAAAGTATGCATATGATTTTCAGCATTCGGCTTGGTTCCATTCCTCACTGACATTTTGTCTCGAACTGTCCCACTTCTCCAACACGTTAAAACGGATCCTTTGAGATGTGCGTGGGCACGAGCGATTTGTTCATTTTGTGAAGCAGTCAGAGAATGTGAAACAGAGAGACCGAAAGAGGCGTCAGAAGAATTTAATGGAGAACATTCGAGACCGAACTCCGCTAATGGACACTGTCAAGAAGTATCGAATCGAGCGACGTATTCCGATCAAACGGAAGCTGTTTATGATGTGGTGTTTGGTTGGATTTATAGTAAAGATCCGAAGGTGAGTAGAAATTGAAAATGGTCATATTTAAAAAAAAACTGTCAAATGGACATCCTGAAAAATCAAAAAAAAAAGCTAATAGTAAATCCCGTGTAAAATTTTGAAAATCATATTGGAATTCTAAAAATATTCTTGATCGATTTCCAGACCCGTGGAGAAGCAGCCGAATGTGTTGGAGAGCTATGTCTCATGATAAAACAGACGAAACTCGTAGAAGATGTGAAGAAGATCGTCACGAACATGCTGCCCCTTTACCGTAAATCCTACAATGAATCCCATATGATCACTCAAGGAATATGCCGATTTCTCGAAGCAGCCTGTATCGATGAGACCTGCCCTCTGGAACCATATCTAGAAGATATTCTAAATGCCCTCTTCCCAAATGCATGTCTGGACCCAGATGACACTACAGTAACCCTTGGTACTCAAGCAATTAAAAATCACTCGGAAGCATTCCGATGTTTCGATGTGGCTGCCACGAGATTTGCCGATAGAATTGTATATTATCTGCTGCACAAAATGCAAAGTGTTACGGATTCACAAAAGTTGGGTGCTATAAACGTTTTGAGACATCTTTTGAATGCAACCGGACAGCATATGGAAGATAAACGATCACTTTTAACGATGGGATTGAAGAAATTGTTGGCTGCTGAAAATACGACGAGTATTCGGGTATGTTTTCTCTAATTATAGACCAAAGGGAGCACTACTTTTCCAATTCCTTCTATTCAACTTTCTATCCTTTCATCTTAAAAACCAATCTCATCACCATCAAGTCTCAGGTGAAACGTGCTATAGTCCAACTCTGCGTCGCCCTTGCCGATCACTCCTACGTGGATGCTGAAGGCGGAGACTACGTCATCGCATTTCTCGTTCGAAATCTCGTTGGACCAACAGAACAAGAAGCGGCAGCAAAAAAGATTGAAGTCGACGTCGCCGGGGTGAATCAGTTGAGAACTCAGTGCGCACAGGCCCTCTATACAATTGCAAATACCTGCGTGTGTGCTACGAGACTTCTCTGGCCGTATCTTCTGGAGTTCATTTGCTGTGAAAGATATACACCAGTCGTCGGCGATCTTTGTAAATGTTTGAGAACTTTGGTGAATCGAGAAATTGATGCGGGCAGGAAAATGGATTATAATACTGGTTTTGATAATCGTAAGTTTGGAAGTTGAGTCACGAACTATTATAGAAGTTTCAGCAAAAGTCGCCGGTCGTCATGCAGTTTTGGCCCGTCTGTTCACTTCCTTTTGTAATGCTCCATTGAATGGATTATTGACGAGGAGAGCGCGAGAAGCTGGTGGTCTCATTCAAGTGATCGCTCCATGGTTTCATAATTCAATGGAAGGTCCCGCAGCGAAATGGAGTGAACGGTTGGAACCCCTTCTTGATGGTAAGTGGAACAAAAACGCATCCACAATCAGCGAAGTTCTCCAAAACGACCAACTTCAAATCTATAATTCCAGAGCTCTCAACCACTACGGTATCCTCCGTTGACTCCGCCCCTGCTGAACTGCGTGGTCGCAAGATTGCAAGATGGCATGAAGCTTGCCTCGACTGGCTCTCCCTCTGTATCTCAGCAGTTCCAGAAGGTGAATGGAGACAAGATTTAGCAGCAGCAATGGGAAAACAATTGGATATGTATAAGGAATTGAGTGATGAGAAGTCATTCCTCTTCAGATGTCTTGGAGTGGCTCTATCAAAGATCACAGCGAAACAATTTGTAATTGATCACATGATGCTTATGTTCAAGACAGCGTCTCATTCAGTGTTAACCGAAAGACAAGGTTGCGCCAGAGCAGTTGGAGCGATCTCATCATCTCATATGGATCTGGTTTTGATTGAATTGGAGAATGTGAGCAAGTGGGAACACGCGAGAAAGAGCAGTGGAATCTTCGGATTCATCAAAGATACTATGCCGATTCGACAGTACCCGGATATTGAGATGATCAATTTAAGAGCAACTCTTATGCTTTGTTATGGACACGTTGTGATGGCTTGCAGTCTTGATACTGTAACTCAACGACTTCAAAATACTATCATGGTTTTCTTGAGAAATTACTTTGCCAATTCAAAACAGGAAACTGTGGTTCGGGAAGCTATGCTGGAAACGATGAGGTTGATTGCAACAGCTGTACATCCTTCGAGAATAGGAGGAGAATGGAAGTTCGATGCGAGAAATGAGTTATTGGCGTACGCGAAGGATTATTTGAATGGAGAGACACCGGAATGGTTGACGAGTTCATTGAGATTGCTGACATGCAAAGCGACAGCGGCGTTGGTGTAAGTTCAAAACTTCTGAGATTGAAAAGTGAATACCAAACCTCAAATCTCTAATTTCAATCTCTCACAAATCGGTTTTGAAATATATAATTACGTATCCTGAATCACGAATCATGTGATCTGATTTCCAATCTGTTTATTTTCAGACAACTAGAACCACCACTCTCCGCCTCAGACATTGAAGACATTGGTAATGTTCTCAGCCGTCAAATCCTTCCGATGCAAAGAGAGAAAAGTGGTCTGAAAACTGTAAGTTTATCTTTCTCCCTGAATATATCTGTTCATTCCTTTTGTTCCCTCACCAATCCCTTTTTGTTCTACTTTTTCATCCACTTCTCACCTTCATCCATCTAACCATCTCCCACCCCATGGACTCGGTTTTTCTATTTTTCCAGCTCGCTTTCGATATTTTCGACTACGCTTCCTCATCGGTCCTCTCAACATTCAGTAGTGGAGCAGAACGAGGTGCACATCAACACACATCACCTCCTTTAACTGGATCATCAGTTGCCGAAGGACCAAATGGAACGCCGATTCATCAGAGACATCGTGGAATTGGAAAGGTGCTGAATGATGGATTTAACCACCGAGTAACCGAGTGAAAATTGTTTTTTTGATCCGACTAAAACGAGCTAAAAGTCTCAGTTTCCTTTTTCATCAACATCTATTTTATTGCTACTGACATGGCTTTCTGTTCGGAATCTTCTTTTTGTGTGGGAGAATGCGGGGGGAATTGTGGGAAAATGGCTCCGCCCATTCGAAAAACTATTAGTTTAAACTTTGAAATTTCAAAAGCATTTGAGTTTTGAAATTCAGAACAATGGTATTTCAAATTTCAGATTCTGAACTCCGTATTCGGAATCCTAGTCTATTTTAAATACTAAACCCAAAAAAAAGTTTGTGAATTTCTCGCGAATATGACTAAATGGGCGGAGCCATACTAGTCCCGCCCTTTCTCTTTCCTCAAGTTTTAATTGAATAACTTTCAATTTTTCAGATGGAAGACGATGAATCAGCTACTATAATGGATGCAACAATGCATCAATATGGATTGGCACTGGAACAAATTGTTCGAATGTCTCCAACGACACAGACTGTTATGATCCTTTTGAAAGTGAGATTTCTGTTTCTTTCGTGCCACCAACAAAATTTAACTTTCAGATCCTGTTACCGTACTATGGAAAACAAGCCGATCATGAGAGAATCCGGGCCGTCGACATGACAGTTTTGATACTTCGTGTCTACTATGAATGCGCTGAGGACATATCACTGGGACATGCTACAGATTTCGAGCCACTCAGTTCTCTTTTGGGACGATTGGCGCCTCGTCTTGTTGATCTCTTGGCTCACGTTCGTCTTCAAGCACTTTCAGCTATTCATTGGGCACTCCGATTAGCATACATGCATAAAGGACATGGAAGAGATGCTGATCAGAGTCTGTTCTCTTATCAGAATTTCGTTGAGAAATATCTGACAAGTGGAGATGTGAAATTGGACGGACAGAAGGAGAAATTGGCTATTGAAGCGATAGCACAAATTATAGAGTACCGTCTTCCACAGTCTCAGATGCAGATATATCTCTCTGCAATATTCGAAATGTTGACTGATCGACAGAGTCATGTTAGTTCGGCAGCTGCTCAATTGTTGACTTTCGCCGTGATGGCAAGAGGATCCACGTTGAATTCAGAAGCAGAGATTCTTGTGACGAAGATGGTTGAGAAGTTGGCAGATATTCATCATTGTGTACAAACGAATACTGATGTGTTGGCTGCTCTCGTTGCATTTGCAGTCCATCAGCAACAGGCAGTTTGTGATGTTCTTTTCAAGCAACCACTTCCATATTCAATGTAAGTTGAGACACTCATAAACTTGTATCCAAGCCATGAATATAAATTTCAGTAACATCACCGACGCGTGGGAATGCCTATCTCGGGACAAACTTTTGTTCGCTGGAATTCTAGATCATCTCACTGAACTTCTTGGAGCAAGTCTCGATCAACCCTTCGAATTGATGGATTCTGGAGGCGGTGTATCAGCAAAAGTAGTCAACGTGGAACCATGCACCTACGTGGCAGTTCTGGCAGAAGTTGTGAAGAATGGAGAACCAGAATCTGCTCTGATGGAACGTCTTCCACTGATTCTCACTCTTCTCATCCACTTCATTTGCTCTGTATCCGACACGCAATTCCCAGTAATGCAAAAGGAGAACAAGGATGGAACGAAGTCTCCATTGATCATTACTCCAGATCTCCGTCGAAGTGCCGAGAAACCAGCCGGAATGGCTGTTTCTGCAATCAAGAATCTTCTCAATCGTACTCGTTCGAATATGGTCATTGAGGATATGAACCAAGCGAGAGCATGGAGTGATTGTATTGATAAGGATGCATTCATTCATGCGATTGGAGTTCTGATAAGATCTTTAGTGGAGCAGAGACCCGCTTGGGTTCCTCCGTTGGCTAAAACGATGGAAGAATATGCGAATAGTGAGAGTGAGCCGAGACGACTTGCAGCAGTCATTGTTGCTTCATCTCTGATAAGAAGAAGTACGAATGAAGCAGGAGAATTCAATGAGCAGCTTCTTGTCAAATGTATTCGACGTCTTGAAGATTCTCTAACGGATCCAAGCCTTCGAATTCGAAAACTTTGTGTGAAAGGACTTGGAGAGTTATCAGAATGCTCATCCTCTGATGTCATATCTCGATTCGTTCACATGGCTGTAGAAGCGGCGATGTCTGGATTAGATGATCATGGAGATCGGAAGGATACTGTAGCTATTGAATCCATCCTAGCTCTGAACAAACTTGTACAGCTTACTAATAATGATCAACTCAAATCGATACTTCCCCTGGTTCTTCTCAAAATTCGACCGTGTTTCGAGAAAGATTCATACGCACTTCGAGCTGCCGCATTTAGTTTATTCGGAGAACTCGGCGCGAGAGTTGGAGAGAATAGTGAAGAGTTTCGAGGTCATTTGCATACAAATATAGTTTCACTCTTGCTTCATCTTAATGATGATTATGAAGAAGTTCGACAGAAGTGTGCACTTTCGATCTATCGATTGAATGAATTGTTGACGTCGCCGAATGCTTCGATTTGTATTGAGAGGGATATGAAGGATGGAAAGCAACCGAATAGTTATAACGCATTCATCAAGGATTTTGCAGCGATTTTGGTAAGGAATTTGAAAGAAAAAGAGACAAAATATATTGGAAATAGTCCCAGCTGACACTAAAAATTCTAATTTCCAGGCCAACTCATTCCCCGATCGAATCAATCAATACGCCCTTGCCACTTCCAATTACTTCAAAAGCTCCAGCGCTCGTATCCGATGCAATGCTGCTCATCTTACCGGATGCCTTCTAGATGGACTCAGTGCTCCACTGCGAGCAACTATCAGCAGAGAACTCGTATTCACTGGACTCGTTGCTCTTCTCAAAGATTCTGAAGATGTCAATGTGAGGATTTCGGCGACAAGAGCCATTGCCAACTTGCATCATTTCCATTAATCTAACTTTTTTGTAAATAGGTACCATATTTTCCCTTTTCTTGATCACTCATCTGTGATGGTCAGTGCATTTATGTTCTTCTGGGTATTTTCTTCCTGTTGTTTTTTTTTCGAAACTTTCTTTATTGTTAACTTTTCAGCCTTTTCCAAACAGTTGTTTCCATACTTTCCGGTTAGATTTTTCATTTTCTAGTCTCCTTTCCAACAGTAGCATTTATACTTGACTTTTGTGCGGGACATCATTCAACGTCTTCTGATTCTTTCCGAAAGCTTTCCCCCGGTTGGGTTTCACTTTTCTTCATCTTCCTCCCCACTTTTGGGTATTCTTGTTACTTTTTTTCTCGTTTTATTTGAGCAATTTGATGTTCTCTTTATTGCTTGACTTTGATATTATATACACCCACTTCATCTACAGTGTTCTTGAGTAATAAACGGATAGTTTTAATGATTCGTTTTCTTTCTCATTCTATTTCAGATTTTCGATCACCTCCTTCCATTCACAGCTCACCTTCACATCTTGTGTCGGCTTCCCGTCTTTCAGCGCCCACGGTTCCCAGAATCGGTGATGGGAACCCACAGTCACCCAGTTTCAGAATAAAGGCGAGCGGAGAAAGCAGATGGCTTGTCATTTCTCTTTTTTGTACGATTTTCTTTCCAGATACCTCTTTCGAACATTTCTTTTCGAAGCTGGTTTCTCGTTGAGCTCTTCTTTTTCAATTGTTGTCATTTCTGATAGGCTAGCTAGGGTTTTGAGATGGGGTTTTTTTCTAAAGGAGAACAAGTTTTCTAGCTCTTTTTAGACGCACGAGCCACTTGCCGTTGAATTCGCGCTCATTTGAGACCGAAACTCTCTTTCTAGTCCAATTCTGAAAAAAGTTATGCTTTCTCAAATTTTACTGCTCACCGGACGGTGATGCAGCTCAGCCGATGGCGATAGTACGGTAGATTTATAAGAAACATGTTTTTATTTGAAGAAGGTTCTGATAGCTTTCCTTACACCCGTTTGTAGTCGTTGAAATTCTGTTCATTTTGAGACCGAAACTCTCTTTCTAGTCCAATTCTGAAAGAAGTTACGCGCTCTCCAAGTTGAGGACTCTCTCCCCGCTGACGCCGACAGTGGCAAGACTACGGTAACATCAGTTAAAAGATAGTTGCGCCCAATTCCCGCCTCAAACCAAATTTTCAGCGAATTCCCAAACAATGTTACTCTCAAAATTTAGTTCTCGAGCCGGGTTAATCTCCTCCATCTGAACGTGGACAAAGAGCTCTAATTCATTTTTGGCACATTTGACCCCAGATTTTCTAGGTTTTTACTGTCTCTGGAACTTCCTGGTATCTCTCTTCGATTTCTACAATTTCCAGTTCTTCCCCTATCCTTAAACATTTTCAGACAACCCTCCTCCAGTTGTCTACCTGTTCCAAAATGTGCTTCAAGAGTATGACCCTTCTGGGTCTCATATCTCTTGTCGCATTGACTGGAGCGAAGTTACGGTGGAAATGTGAACTGTTTGATACGAGTCAAGAGACGTCGACCAAGACGACTTTCGTTGAATTCGTTAAGGACAAGTCACCAGAACCCTCTATTCCGGGGGACACTCCGAATGGCTCGAATCCACGTACTCCACGATCAACCACGACAAAAAATGGAAAGTGTAGACCTCGTCCGAAGAATGGAACTGATGCAATTTCGACTGAAACTCAGACATTGAAAATGCAGAAGAATCGAGGAACGATTCAATCGGATATGCCAGTTAATGTGGTTTCTGGAGATACAGCTCTACCGAATGTCAGATATCAGAGAAAGGAGTCGAATCAGTTGCTGGATTTGAATATTGGTCCTGGATTCGAAGAGAGTAACGATCCGTATGGAAGGAGTAAGCAGCCGACACCGAAATTGTGAGTTATCAGGGGTTAATTAAGAGTTTAGACTGAAACAGAAGATCCCCCATTCCCAGCTCAAAATATAATGCAGATTGGCTCTGAAAAGAAAGCCTAGGTTTAGCGGCCTTTGGGTCTCGCCACGAAAAACTACAGTAACCTGAAGTACCGTACTCTATAGTCTTCCAGAAGGGCTCGTTGTGCTGCATCTGGTTTAATTGATAAATCAAAAAGATTACGGTAGTTTTAGTGAAACTTGTGATGCTGGTGAATTTTTTATTTATTTTTGACCCATTTTCTTAGTTTTATGTTAAAAGTAAGCGAAATTTCAAATAGTTCCCATTCTCAAACCTGTTGATCAAACCCAATCCCAAAACTACTCCTCTTTCAGATTCCGCCCCGCCCATCTCAAAGGAGCCGACGAGCTCGAAATGCCAGTGGCAGAACATTTAGATGAGAACGTCATGCCAGATTTCCAATTCGACGATGAAGAAGCTCCGCCCATTGAAGAAGATCTTCCATGGTGTCCAGAGGATTCAGATGACGACTGTGACACAGCAGATCTCGAGAGTTTGAGTATTGCAGAGTTGGTGGACTTGAAAGAGAAATGTGAGACGACAGTGAGTACGGAGAGAAAAGAATTGATTGATAAGTTGATTCGAACGGAAAGAAATCAACCGGGAGTCGTTCCAACTGATCGAACTGCCGTGTTGCCACCAACTGGGGAGACCAATTGTTCAATGAATCCATCGGATATTTTGGATGAAAAAAAGAGAGAAAAATATGAGAAAGAGTGTCCGTGTGAAGAGAATACAAGCAAAATGAGTGAAGAAGAGTTCGAAATTTTCAAGAAACAGTGTTTGGATCCGATTGAAGAACCTGGAGAACCACGGAAGCTCATTCGCAAAAATGGAAGATGTGGAGCGTCTCAGAAGAAGATTAAAGAGATGAGTGATGAGGAATACGAGTTATTTGTAAAGGAATGTTATGTGGAACCGAAGAATATTGTGTTGAAGAAGATATTGATTGTCAATGATCGACCGGAATGCAAAGAGGTGGAGACCAAGAAAATGAGCAAATCAGAGGTGAGCTATAACTAACTTCTAATATCTTCATATTACTTTCAAATTTAATCTAGTTAACATGTTTAAATTCAGCGGGTTTTTGCGACTCAGAAAAGTATAATCACGAATAAGTTTGGTGCACCTCCGGTCTCGCAGCGAAAGTACAGTAATCCGTCGCTCACAAATCCTACCGTACTCTCGTGGCGAGATTCAAACTTTATCAAACCTAGCCGTGATTATACTCATTTGAAAGGTACTGACGAGCTGAACTAGATTATCTTGTTTTCGAAGTTCCAAAGTTGAAAACAAGCGATAGTATTAGTGACATTTGGGATTTTCGAGAAAATTTTGAATGTTTGGGAGTTTTCACGGAAAGTAAGATAGTGACAGAAATTATAATCATTGAGTTTCAGTTCTCCGAATTCCAAAAGAAATGTGTCACTTCCAAGAACTGTGACGATGTGGACAAGACGAAGATGACTGAGAAAGAGGTGATTATTCAGGAAACTAAACATTTCTAAAATCCCTCATTTTCAGCTTGCCCAATTCAAAAAGAAGTGTGGATCGATCACCCGAAAGACCAAGAGTATTTGTGACGTCGAGAACATCGAAGAGTTAGATGACGATCAATTCGAAAAGTACAAGAAGAAGTGTATTCTCGATGCAGAGGACGATGAGGATTGTGACTCTGCTGACGTCGGATCGATGAGTAAATCGGAATACGAGACATACAAATCAAAGTGTCAAGATGAGCCAATCGATTGCGAGAGTATGCATCCAAATGAATTGAGTGGAGCCGAGGTAGGGTTACTGTAGTTGGTTACGGTACCAAAGTTCTATGTTTCAGTACAAGATGTATCAACGAGAATGTGGCCATTCCGATGCCCCTCCACATATTGATAGGGACTGCAAGGACACGGATGTTGAGAGTTTGAGCGGAAAAGAGGTAGGTCAAACTAGATTTTCTCGGAAACTTTCGAATTCTGTCATCTCTGATATAGCCATCGGGTCTCATTACCAAAACTACAGTAACCCAACCCTACTGTAATTTCGTGGCAAGACCGAATCCCCACCGAATCTAATAATTCGGAAGATCTCGATAAGCTGACGTCAAGTATCTAAATTCCATTGAATGCGAAAAAAGAGAAGACGACGGTAGCTTCAGATTCTTAGAATCTTTCCAAAACCAGTAACTTTGTTAATTTTTCACCGAACTCATTGGTTTGAGCTAAAAAATTATGCATAAGCAGCTAAGGCAGAGGCTAATGCGGACATTGGGACGGTTGGACAGACTCCTCATGCGTGTTATATACAAGAATAATTTCTTCTAGAACCTTTATGAGATTCGTATTCCAAATACTTTTCAGCTCGCCGAGTACAATCGTCGTTGCGGAAAGGAGAAATCAGCGACGGAGTGTGCGAAGATTGATCCGAAGGATCTCAGTGAGGAAGAGGTACACACAGTGTTTATTCTATTCCAGAATACTAATTACTCTCATTTCAGTATAAGAAATACGAGATCGACTGCCTCTCGAAAGAAGTCAATTGTATCACTGCGGACCCAAGAGAAATGACGGAAAAGCAATACAAGAGATATGAAAAAGTGTGTTTGAAGAAGGATTCAAATTGTAAAAACATCGAAGTGAAGAACCTGAATGAGGAGGAATATGAGAAGTTTAGATGGAATTGTCTCGATGAATTCGATTGTTCGAAGAATGTGGATGAGATGAGTGAAGAGGAGGTGAGTCTGATTTCGACCATGGAATCTAGGATTCTGAGTTCAAAACACATTTCCTATTTTCCTTTTTTCAGTACTCAAAATACCAACGTGAATGTCCGAAACAAAACAGAGGAAATGACTTCAACTGTGACATCTCAAACCCTCAGAAGCTCTCCATGAAACATTTGAAGAGATTCAAGAGAGAATGTGTAAAGGGAACTCCGGATTGTCAAGACGTCGAGTTGGAGGAAATGAGTGAGGAGAAGTATGAGGAATACGCAAAGAAATGTCTGGAAAAGAAGCCAAAATTCGATTGTTCGAGTGTCAATCCAGAGGATTTGAGTGGAGATGAGGTAAGGGGAAGGGAGACCTAGACATCAAGGAATTTCTATTGAGCACGGGCCTGATGGCTCAGTGATTAGGAGAGCCAACTGTTTAATATTTTTTAATACTAATTAGTTGTGTGGCTGATTACGTCAACAGCCCCACCCCGAACTCACATTTCTTTTTCCAGCTCGCCAAGTATCAAAGAGAGTGTATCGATGAAGAATCTGAAGATTGTCAATCGATGGAACCCAGAAAACTCACCGAGCAACAGCTCAAGAAGTATCAAAAAGACTGCATCAAACAGACGGAAGACTGCCAGAGCCAGAATCCGAAGGAGTTGAGTGACGAGGAGTATGAGAAGTATCTGAAGGATTGCCTCGAGGAAGATCTTGATTGTGAATCAGTAAAACCAAGTGATTTGAGCAAGAAGGAATATAAGAAGTTCATGAGAAATTGTGTGAGGAAGACATCAGATTGCACAACTGTTGAAGTGGACAAGATGAGTGATGAAGAGTACGAAAAGTACAAGATTGATTGCTTGAAGAAGAAGAAGGAAAGACGATCGGATTGTGATACCATTCGACCAGAAGAGCTGAGTCCAGAAGAGGTGAGTAGGAAAACATTTCTGATTCTAATATTACTTTTTCAGTTCCAAAAATACCAGCGAGACTGTTCCGATTCTCCACACTCCACTGCGAACTGTAGAAATGCGAAGGTTGAAGAAATGAGTTCAAAGGAATACCAAAAGTATAAAAATGACTGCTTATCCAATAATATCAAGTCGAAGGATTGTGATAATATCGACCCAGATACGCTTTCAGATAAGGAGGTAAGAATGGTTCAGTTTGAAGAAGAGCTACGTTACGATACATTGTTTCAGTACTCAAAATACAAACGGAACTGTCTTGGCCCTCGCAAACCATCCAGCTGTAAGAACAAGAATCCAGATGACATGTCGAGAAGTGAATACAAGAAATACAAGAGGGAGTGTCTCGATAGTTCTTCTTCGCCGGATTGTGATGATGTCAACGTTGATGAATTGAGTGATGAGGAGGTATTGAATTTCAGAAGTCACAGACAACTTTTCAGAATGAATTATTTCAGTTTTCTGCCTACAAGAAGAGGTGCTCAAGTGTTCCAGGAGAAAGTCCAGAAGGAGGAGAGTCACCAGATTGTGAAGATGTGAATCCTGATGACTTAAGTGACGAGGAGGTGAGCTGGAATATTCTCTTCACAAAAATACTACAGTAACCGTGTAGTTACCGTAGTATAGAGTGTTCTGGGAAGCCCTTTAGGGGATGCAGTATCTCTAACCTTACCGTAACCTACAGTACATAACTGTACCATCGAATTTCAGTACAAATCCTACATGAAACGCTGCAAACCAAAATTCGAAGGAGAGAATTGTGACAACGTTCGTGTCGACAAATTGAGTGATGAGAAACTTCGGAAATACGTCGAAAAATGTGGATTATTCTGTGGAATTGAGAGGAAAGAGGCACTTTCGAAGAAGCATCAGAAGATTTACGAGGAGAAATGTGAAGGAGATGACAATGAATTGGAGAAGGATTGTAAGGATATTGCGATTGAGAAACTAGGAGAGAGAATGGTTTGTTTTTGGAAAAAAGGTCTTGATCCAACCTAATTCCCAACTTTCCAGTACGGAGCCTTCGCTGAAAAATGTCTAGAACAAATCAACGCTTGCTCAATGCTCAAAACTCGTCGTCTCGTTCGAAAAGTCTATAATGAGTATAAGCTGAGATGCAAACCACGTCTTCGTCCATCTGAAAATCCGGAATGCAAAGAGGAGAATACGGAGAACATGACATTGGAACAGTACAAGGAGTATAAGAAGAAATGCTCTAATTCTGGAAAGGATGATTGTGATGATGTGAATGTGGATGAGCTCAGCGAGCAGGAGGTATGACCATATAAGGAAAACCATCAAATTGAAAAAATTTCAGTTCACCAAATACAAGAAACGTTGTCCTGTAGAAGAGGCTCATGAGGATTGCGAAGGTGTCAAATCAGAAGAATTGAGTAAAGAGGAATACAAGAAATACGTGAAGAAATGTGGAAGACGTCCAACTTCCGAAGAATCAGAAGACACTGATTGTGACTCAGTGGACTGGGAGGGAATGAGTATTGAGGAAGTGAGTAAAGATGGTAATGTCTCGGTCGTGAAACTACTTTTTTCAGTTCCTCGCCTTCTCCGAACGCTGCCGACATTCACCAGATTCCATTCAGAAGTACTGCGATGAACTCGACTGGCAATCCCTGTCCCGCAAGGAATACAAAAAGATTCAAAAGTCTTGTTCAAACAATCCATCCAAAGAAAGAATGAGCCCACCAGATGGCTCGAACTCTCAAAATTGCACCAGTGTGGATGTGAAGAAAATGAGTGATAAGGAGTACATGGAATACAAGAGAGAGTGTGGAACAAGCAAGTCTCCAAACCCAGATTGTGATGATGTGGATGTAGATAACTTATCGGATGAGGAATACGAGAAGTTCAAGAGAAATTGTGGAAGACGAAACCCTGGAACTGGACCAGATTATCCAGAGAAGCCGAATCGAAAGGGTTGCAAGAATGTCAAGGTTGAGGAGTTGTCATCAGAAGAGGTAATAGAAAACACACTAACAATTGGACTAAGAATTCTTATATTTTTCAGTATCGTGCCTACAAGAAACGATGCTTGAGTCCAGATGAGTCTCCAGAATCTCCAGATTCTCCAGATTCCCCCGGAGGAACTCCAGATTGTAGTATAAAGGACACAAGTGAACTGTCTGAAGAGGAATATCGGATTTATAAGAAGAAATGTGGGGACTCAGACACTCCGAGAAGAGGATCTCCAGATGTGACCGTGGAGAAAACAGTTGTTGTGAACCCATCAAGACCAGGACCGGAGTCTCCAGAATCACCGGAATCCCCCGAGTCCCCTGATGGTGAATCCGTGACCGTCAAGAAGACCATGGTGATCAATGGAAATCCTGATACTAACCCCGAGCCTTCTGTAACCGTCGAGAAGACTGTCGTAGTAAACCCGGAGGCTTCAGATGACTGCGATTCAATTGACGTCTCCAATCTATCGGATGCGGAATACAAAGCTTATAAGAAGAGATGTCGAGAGAGAAAGACCCCGAAACCTGAATCTCCTGATTCGCCCGAATCTCCAGATTCCCCAGAATCTCCGGAAACTCCGCGAAGAGGATCTCCAGATGTGACCGTGGAGAAGACAGTTGTTGTGAACCCATCGAAACCAGGATCGGACTCAGATGACTGTGATTCAATTGACGTCTCCAAACTATCGGATTCAGAATATCAGGATTATCAGAAGAAGTGTGGACCGTCGAAACCAGAAAGGAAGACCCCAAGACCAGATTGTGATGATGTAGACGTCGATACTCTGTCTGATGAGGAGTACAAGGTATTCAAGAAGAGATGTGGAAAGCGTCCATCTCCAGAATCCCCAGAATCCGGCGAACACGCTCCAGATAACTCCGTGACCATCAAGAAGGTAGTTGTGATCAATAAACCTCCAAGGGATGCATCAGGACCTCCAGGTGGCTCTGAACCACAGAATCTTGATGACTGCTCCAATGTGAAGATCGCCAAGTTGACTGATGAGGAGTATGAAGAATACAAGAGACGTTGTCGACCAACAAGAAAGAATTCAAGTCCAGACTGTGAAGATGTTGATGTTGAGAAGTTATCTGAAGAAGAGTTGGAGGAATACCACAAGAAATGTGACATGGAAGGAGTGCCACCCGCTCGACCAGGAGAAATTGACTGTTCGGATACAAATGTGGAGAATTTGGATAAGGAAGAGGTGAGAATACTTTCCTAGAGTTTGTAGGTTCTTCTATATTTAATCCTATTAAATTCAGTTCATGGCCTACAAGAAAAAATGTGGATCTCCAACTCGTCCGAAACCAAACGGACCCTCGGAACCATCGGATGACTGTAACAACGTGCAGGTGGAAGAGCTCAATTCTGAACAGTACGCCGCCTACAAAAAGAGATGTTTGAAGAACAAACCACATCGAAGACCAGAATCTCCAGATGAGAACTGCGCCAACGTTGACACGGAAGATCTCTCCGAGAAGGAATATCTTGCATTTGTGCGAAGATGTCCGGAAAGTGTAAAAGTCAAAAAGACAGTTGTGTCGAACAAAAAATGCCAGAATATGAATACGGATGGAATGACGAAGGAGGAATATCGACAATATAAGAAGGACTGTTCTGGAAAACCACACGTTGAATTGACGAAAACTGTGAAAATAATCAATGGACCTAAGACTGGAAACCAGGAAGACGACGAGTGTCAGAGAGATGTGATCGATATGAGTGATGAGGAGTTCGCGAATCACCAAAAAAAATGTGGAAAGATTCGGAAGACATTCCAGTTCAATTGTAACTCGGATGTCAGTAAAATGACGGATGAGGAGGTGAGTAAACCTATGAAAAAGACGCAGAGAAGCTAGAGTGTCTGCTTGTCTGCGTCTCTTTCTCGATTTCTTTTTTCATTTCCTATATTTTATCAATTGTAAACTTTTAGCTCTCTTCCCTAACTTTTCAGATAAAACCAATCAAACAAAACCAGATTTTTCAGTTCAAAAAGTTCCGAAGAGAATGCAGCAAGAAGCCATTCAACTGTGAGACTGCTGACGTGGACACTCTTTCCGATTCAGAATACATCAGATTCGAAAAGGAGTGTGGAAAACGGACAAGATATGATTGTAAGAATGCGAAGGTGGAGAGAATGACTTCAGAGGAATATGCGGAATACAAGAAGAAGTGTAAGAAGACAACGACAAAGAGTTCGAATGATTGTGATGATGTGAAGGTGGAAGAGCTGAGTGTTGAAGAGGTGAGATACAGTAGTCTTGAGATGGTTACCGAAACCCTTTATCTTACAGTACGCAGACTACAAGGAACGATGCCTAAGCACCCCACCTCCAGAAGACTCCACTCCTCCAACCAAGATCCGTCGGCGCATCGACTGCTCCATTGTTGATGAGAGCATGATGAGCGAAGAGGAACTCGAGGATTTCAAGAAACACTGTAAGGTGAAAGTGACCACTGATCGATACCGCCCAGGAGAGAACATCATTTTGACGAAGAAAGTGAAGATTCGAACTGGAAAAGAGAAATTCAGTTGTTACGATCAAGATGTGGATAATATGAGTGATGAGGAATACGCAGAGTTTGAGAAGAAATGTTTGAGTAATCCACATTTCCGATTCGATTGCAGAACTGTTGATACCACGAATCTTTCCAAGGATGAAGTAAGATTTCCTAGTAAGACATACAAGCAATATCATTATTTCAGTACGCCAAATACCAACGAGAATGTCAGCCTCCTGCCAAATCAATCGTTTTGATAAAGAAGCTGGTAATCAATAAGACTGATGAACCAGTGACTGATGGATGTTACAATCGGGATGTGGATGGAATGAGTGATGAAGAATACGCTGAATACGAAGTCAAGTGTTTGGGAAGAAAACCAACGGAAGTTCCAAAGACAGTGGAGAGGAAAACTTCATTCGATTGCCATAATGTCGATTTGTCGAAGCTTTCGTATCCAGAGGTTAGTTTTGGGTTGGGACGAAATGACTGATGGGAAATTCTGGAAATAGTCAGAGAGTATAATGAAGAACTCCTTTTCAATTCGAAACGCAAAGGGCATTTTTTTCAGATCGAGGAGCACATCAAACGCTGTCGTTCCCGTGAAACTGCCACAACTCCATCCCCACCACGCCGTCGTCAATCTCTCAAATGTTCTGATGTGAAGACAGATGACTTGGATGATGAAGCATACCAAAAATGGGTTAAAGAATGTCTCGCTGCTCCAAAAACTATCAATTTGGAAAAGAAACTGATTATCAATCCAGTCACTACAACTACTCCAGCACCTCGAGGAGAACGAGTTATTGTAGAGAAGTTTGAGATTCATGAGCATCTTCGACCGGGCGATGATGAAGGATATCTGGAGGGAAATGAGAATTTCGGAGTGAGAATTACAACTGGAATCAGGAAGAAGGTGATCAAGGGACGGCCAGATGATGATTCTGAATCGGAAGCCGGAGTGATTCTCGTCAAGAAAGTGATTCATAAAGTACCTGGAAGAAGACGTCCGAAGGGAACTGATGATGAAGATGATGAATCTGGAGTCATTGAAGTGAAGAAAATGATAATGAAGACGTCACAGCCGGAGCCAGAAACTGATGATTCAGAAGACGTCGAGGAGATTATGAGAAGACCACGGAAGAGAATTGGACCGAAGGAGGAAGTTGTTCTGCTCTCGGTGACAAAGAAACATCCACATTCCTACCGGACGAAGGCGAAACCTGAAGAGGAGGAGCCAACGGAGGTGGTGAAGTTGGTGAAGAACACGAAGCATCCAGATGCTGTGTTGCGAGAAGTCAGAATTCGAAAACATTTCGGAACTGGGTATCCTGAAGAAGAAGCAGTTGTTCAGGAGATTGGAGGACCAGATTTCAAGATTACCCGGAAGACTGTGATGATTCCTCGTCAAGTACGGAAGTTGAAGCCAACAACGACGACTACAACGACTCCTGCTGAGCCAGAATACTACTACGATGAAGAAGAATATCCGGAGATCATCACGATGGTGAAGGTTGAAAAGTCTAGTCGCCCACTTCGAAAACACACGAGACCTGATGATGAAGATGATGAATATGTTGATGTGAAGGAGGATAAACCCAAGGAATACATCGAATTCGAAGGATTTGTGAAAGTACATGCGGGACCAAGAAAGTTACGGAAGAGACCGGCGTTCACCGATTCTGGAGAGGAACCGGACATTCGAGAAGTAACAAGAAAAGTGGTTCAAGGAAGTGAAGAAGATGATTTCAAGGGTGTCAAACTGAGAAGTCATCGGAAGAGATTGATTCTGATACGGAAGGTTCCTGAAGAAACGCCAGAAGACGTGGAACATGAGGTGACGGTGGTGAAGAAGTTGAAGGTGTTGAAGATTGGAAACGAGGAGACGGAGAACTTTGATGATGATGATAATGTAGAGGATGATGGAAAGGTTATTGTGAGAAATCGGAAGAGGAAATACAATGTGGATGAAGGAAGAAGACGTCCGGGAGAGGATGAGGAGGAAGAGGAATTTGTGGAAGGAAGAGTGGCAGTCAGAGGAAAGGCGCCGAAAGGATTCAGATGGACTACGCATTCTCATGACTCAGAAAGAAAGGGGTCCAGACCTCCATCGATAAGTGAGAAGAACTCGGAATTCTACAAAATCGGAGGATCTGAGGAAGATGATGTGGAGAGGAGAAGGCGGAGAAGAAAGGATGAGGAGAGACCGAGGGCGTTGGAAGAGGAAGAAGATGGTGGAAGGAAAAGAAGAAGACGTCCAGGATATGAGGAAGAGAGTGAGGAGATTGGAAGGAAGGGCTCGAAGCCAGGTGGTTTAGATGAAGACGTTATCATCAAGAAGTTATACAGAATTGGAAAGGATCAGAAGGAGCCTGCACCTGGGGAGAATGTGGTGGTGACCAAGAAGAAGGTGGTGAGTTATGGACGGAAGGGATCGCAACCTGATGATGGTAACGATGAGAGTGAAGAGATCAAACTTCTCAAAAAGAGAAAAATGTACAAGATAAGACCAGATGAGGAGGACACTCCAGATGATGATGAAGATCAAGAAATCGTGAAGGTCTCCAAGAAGAAAGTCTACCGAATCGGACCAAATGGACAACGAGAACTTGTTGATCAACCGGGAGCTGATGCGGATGAAGATGAGGAAATAAAGCTGTTGAAGAGAAAGAAATTCTATCGAGTTGGACCAGATGGAAAACGGGAGTTGATTCGAACTGAGGGAGATGGACCGGCAGTTGATGAAGACGGAGAAGTTGTGAAGATTCGGAAGAAGAAGGTTTATCGAGTCGGACCGGATGGAAAGAGAGAACTTGTTGATGAAGAAGAGAATGAGCCGAAGAGAAAGATAGCCCATGATTTACCCGAGGACGAGTCTGGAGAGGTTGGAGAAGATGTGAAAGTTTCCAAAAAGATGCGGAAGATCTCAAATCCTCAAAGTGATCTACCCGATGACCAATCTGGAGAGGAGATTCGGATGAAGAAGAGGAAGAGATTCTATAGAATCGGACCGGATGGAAAGAGACAATTGGTCAGAACCGAAGGAGGAGATGTGCCGGAGAGTGAAGGAGAAGATGTGGAGACTGGCAAGATGGGATTCTCAAAACCACACGGTGGGTAGTTTGTAGTCAATTGGATCACTTAATCTTGTTTTTTCAGGCCAACCGACTGGAGATGAATCAGGAGAAGCAGTTAAGATCATGAAGAAAACGAAAAGATTCTACAGGATTGGACCAGATGGAAAGAGAGAACTTGTGAGAACTGAAGGTGGAGATGACTCTGAAAATGAACCAACCGGAGCTGATGGTGAAGACGTGAAGGTTGCAAAAAAGATGCGGAAGAGCTCAAATCCCCAGAGAGACCAACCCAATGATCAATCTGGTGAAGAGATTCAGATGAAGAAGAGGAAGAGATTCTACAAGATTGGGCCTGATGGAAAACGAGAGCTTGTGAGAACCGAAGGAGAAGGTGAGACAGAAACAAACCAACTATTTCGAACTGCTTTATTTCAGACGAACCAACAGAAGACAGCTCTGGAGAAGCTGTGAAGATCATGAAGAAAAAGAGGAGATTCTACAGAATTGGACCTGACGAAAAACGGGAACTCGTGAGAACTGAAGGTGGAGATGGACCTGATGATCAACCAGCTGGATCAGATGAAGAACATGTGAAGGTTGCGAAGAAGACTCGTAAGAGTTCGGATTCTGAAACTGGAACTGACCAACCAGAAGATGGAGAGGAGATCCATATGAAGAAGAAGAGGAGGTTCTACAAGATTGGACCAGGTGGAAAACGTCAACTGATTCGATCTGAAGGAGGTGGAGATGACTCGGAGAATGATCACCCTGACAACGGAATGGAAGAGTCTGTGATGAAGAAAAAGAAGAGGGGATTCTACAAGATTGGACCACATGGAAAGAGAGAATTGATACGAGAGGAGGAAGGAGACGCCTCTCCTGGTATGTCCATGAACCACGAAAAGTCTGGAGGACTCCTTGGCCAGAACAAGAACACTTTCAGTCCGGAACCACTGAATGATGGGGAGATGACCCATATGAAGAAGAAGAAGAGATTCTATAACATCGGACCGGATGGAAAGAGACAATTGGTCAGAACCGAAGGAGGAGATGTCGATGCTCAAACCCCTCCAATGAAATCGGATGGCCACGTGAAACCACCTCCTGGTAAGAATACAAAACTGGTGTCTAGTCAACGAGGATTTTTTAAAGGAGGACATCTATCGGTTCCCGATGAGTTTCAAGATGATCAGAACACCAATGGCAACCGCAGAAGCAATGACGTACAGGACGACGACGGATACGAGTATGATGTGAAGCCACGTGTCAAACGAACGTATGTTCTTGATGGACAGGGAAATCGGAAGTTGGTAGATGAGAAGGTTGGAGATGGTGAGTTGAGGCGAAAAAGTTGAAGTAAAAACTCCTTTTTTTCTTCAGAAGAATCGAATTTGGACCTGGGACACTTGCTTAAACCAAAAAGAAGGACAACGGAGACGGAGACTGTTGATAGGGAGCATGTGAGTTTGGTTTTTGTGTAAAAATGATATTTCAAAAAAGTATTCACTCAATGGGGGTCGAACCCTCTCCCTCAGTTTCGTAGCCATTCCAGTTATCCAAAACACTAAACGCGCAAAAAAGAAACAATAATACTTGATGTCCTAGAATTATTGACACATCCCATTTTTTCCAAAACTAATTCTCTCATTTCAGCGCGAGAGCCAATACGAGCAGAAACGATCAAACAGAAAGACAAGATCATCGAGAAAGTCGGAACCTTTAGGTCAGTTCATCCGCTTCTAAGTTCTTCTAATCGCTTCTTTTTTTAGTTGGTAGCACCAGACCAGGCGGCGAGATGCAGAAATATCACAAAGATTCGAATTTGAGGTCCAGTGGAAAGAGTGAAGAAGCAATTCCCGATGAAGAATAATGTTACCCACTTTCTTTTCCTTCATAATAAATGTTTATATTGAAAAAAACTGAGAACATGAACTGAAAACCGGTGGAAAGAAACAATAATAACAACAAAGTAACAACGAGATTTAAAAAAATCATGATTTTGAATTAAGAATCAGTTCTCGAATATCTCCTTGTTCAGTTAAAGAAAATCCATTAGCTGTATCGACCATCTGAATCACTTTCATCATTGATTCCTTATTCTCAACTGCCAGCGGAACGAATGAGACGAGATCGAAATCAGTGATAACTCCACAAATTGCTTCATTCAACTTTCGATATTTCTCCAACCCGGGCACTTCATTCAGAAGATCCAGAAGGCGATTGACATCGGGTAAATAAGAGAAGAAATCGAGATCGTAGGTACCTTCGGGTGAGAAAATATCAGCTTTCGATAAGCAATTCACTTGTGGCATTTCCATCGTCACCATTGTTGCTGGAAAATGTACTGCTTAAAATTTCCAGGATTCACTTTAGTGAAATTCAGGCTATCGCCACACACAAATACTTTTTTAAAACAGAATTTTGCAACTTACCTAATGTAGAAAGTGCGACAGAAATAAATTTTGATGGATCACTGCAATACAACGAATCAGCTAAATGAAGAGCACATAGACGAACTCCAGCTTTCTCCAAATGTCTGATCACTTTCCATAATTCTCCTTCACTTTTATAAAGTTCCAATTGACCAGGACAGTCGATGATCATATATTTCTTGCGGTTCGCTTCGATTTTCTAGAAAAATAAGATTGTCTTTTGAAATTTTTTAATCGAAAATTACTTGAAGGAGCCAATCGCTATTCGTTCCGAGTGTCTCAATACAGTATTTCAGAGCCCCATTCGGCCCGAGACCCAATCGATCCATTACATCCGTTACAGTGATCAACTCGTAAAATTTTAGACTCTCATTTTATTTTCTAATCTGCTTCCTCACAACTCACTGTGATATTCACATCTGGTGCGTATGCCATTGTATCGTTTGCCGGATCCAGGTTAATTGTGACAAAGGGCCGCCCGGTTTGTGTGAAAATATCAGTCAAACCTGCGCAGAATGTTGATTTACCGGCTCCAGGAGCTCCGATAACAAGTACGCCGTACATTTGTCTGAAAATTCATCCCTTGTTTATAAAAACTTGATTCAAAAACTTTGGTAGAGAGCAGATACAGGCTGTGTTGAAATAAAATACGAATATTTATGATTTTCAATGTTTTTTTCCTTTTTCTTCTTTTTGTTTTCAGTCAAATATGTATGATCAGTTACTGAAAAGAAGCTTGATAAAATTAAAATAAATGAATTTTTGGCCCGATGCCAAGTCCGCATTGACACCGGACTTTACGACACATTGCGGACAACGGAGCGAATTCAAATTTTAGTTTGCCGCCTTTTTCACGCCTCGGCCTCATCTTCGCCCGTTCCGCTCTATTTTATAGTATTTCTAATTAATTTTTCTGAACAAAGTTTCCAATATATAAAGGAACAAATTCCGTAGATAAGAAGCATGGAAAATAAACCAGAAGTAATCCGCGATCACGATGAAAAAAAATCGAAAAACAATCCGATGAAGGGAGGGTGAGTAGTGATTGTTTTTGATTCAAGAAAACTTTTCGATTTCCAGAAAATTATCCATCAAAGACTTCGAAATTGGAAGACCTCTCGGAAAAGGAAAATTTGGAAGTGTGTATCTTGCACGGACGAAAGAGGGTCATTTTCATTGTGCCATTAAAGTGAGTTTTCTTTTTGAAAACTGTTACCTTCACCACTAATTTCCTTTCAAATTATTTCAAATTATTGAAACCAAAACAAATTTAGTTCAAAAATATCTTCCGTTTTCAGGTCCTCTTCAAATCACAGTTAATATCGGGAGGTGTCGAACATCAACTGGAGCGAGAAATTGAAATTCAATCACATTTACATCATCCTAACATTGTCCGGCTTTACACCTATTTTTGGGATGCCAAGAAGATCTATCTTGTACTTGAATACGCGCCCGGTGGCGAAATGTACAAATCACTGACAAATCAAAAACGGTTTACCGAGGTGATGGCTGGAAAGTACATGTATGAAATTGCTGATGCTCTACAATATTGCCATCATAAGAAAGTAATCCACCGAGATATTAAACCCGAAAATTTACTGATCGGACCACAAGGAGAGTTGAAAATCGGAGATTTCGGATGGAGTGTACACGCCCCTTCGAATAAGTGAGATATACCTTTGTTAATCAAATGCATATTCTAACTGTTTAGACGTCAAACAATGTGTGGAACAATGGACTATTTGCCACCCGAAATGATTGTTGGTAATCATCACTCTGATGCAGTTGATTTGTGGGCAATTGGTGTACTCTGCTATGAATTCCTCGTCGGAAAACCACCATTCGAGCATGATAAACAAGCCGACACCTATTCTGCCATCAAAGTGGCGAGATTCAGTTATCCAGACTATGTGAAGAAAGGTGCACGGGATTTGATTGGAAAATTACTTGTCGTTGATCCAACAAAACGATGCACACTCCAAGAGGTTAGGTTTGAACTATAAATAATTTTCCAATTTCGCTTTGGAATGCTGACGTTCTGAAAAATTATTTCTGTTCAACGCTGTATTTTGAAAAAAACAATCACAGAAATCAATATTGATATCAATGAAAACTGAAAAGTATTCTATTCGAACAATACAAAAATCAGTAATTTGAACCAAGTATACCGATTTTTTCATTAAAATCACATTATTGCAGGTGAAAGATCACTACTGGGTCACACAAATGGTGGAAACAGCGAGAAAGGTGGCGGAACAAGCTAAGGCGGAAAAAGCGGCCAGTCTTCGAGATCACTAATTCCATCGACTCGATTCTCGAAATATGATCAGCCTACCGAATTCATCTCTCCCCCTCTAATCAATATTGTCACTTACAAGATCTCGATTCTTCGCAATAAAATTGCAACTCTCCCTAATTCTTTATGAATATTTTTTTCCGTCTTTATTCGTCTCAACACAAACACTATTCGTTCTTCCTTTGTATTATGCGCTCTCTTATTCTTTCCCTCTCCTCCTCCTATTCAGAACATAAATTTGTTTTCTTGTTTAGTGAGTCCAATAGCCAATTCAATTATCCATCCCGGTGCCCAGACCTCTCCGGGAGATTTCTTCTTTCAGATGACGTGCTTGCATGATTAGAGAGTCTCTCACTCTTCTGAATCCGTTCGGACCACCTGCCCTCAATGACAGATGCTATTTCTTTCTTTTCCCGAGACATGGAATTTTTCCAATTTTTCAACTTGCTACTCCTTTTCCGCAGTCTCTGTACAGAGATCTTTGAATCTTTGAAATTTTCCGAGTTTCAAGTAGCTTTGAAAACTTGACAAAAACATTTGTTTTCTCACTCTTTCCCTTATTATTATTTCAGTATTCGAAAGCTTCTTACGAGAAGAGACGTGCTACCTTTAACACTACAAAACAGAAATGTGGGTAAGTTTCAATTAGTTGAGCTTTTCGAAAAGGGTATTTAGCGAGTAGGCGGTGATTTTGGGATGTAATAAGTGTGTTTGTCGATTTTACGATAGTCTAGGAGATTTTAATGCCAAAAGTTTAAAATGTGTTACATATTCGGAATGATGTGGCAAAAATGTCAAGTTATTTTGAGTTAAAGAGAACATTATGTATTGTTTCATAGCCGCTCTTTACCTCAGAGGTTGGTTGGTAGTTGGCGCAATGGGTTACGTTTTTGCACAGCAGACAGACACTTATTCGTTCGAACCCGGCTATGGATTTCTGTTTTTTTCTTTTTTAAACGTTTATCCAATTCTTTCGAAATGTAAAATGATCGATATTGGGGTTTTTTTAAAGAAGATTCTCGATGTTTTTGTTATTTATTATTACAAAATGAAAATTATTCAATGATTAGCGGTCTTTTGGGTATTCTTGACTCATTCATAATTCGTGATCATCGCAAACCACAAGTTATGCCCAGCAAAATGAAAAGAAGCGAAGACAAACTGGCGATTAGCTCAACCCAAAAAATAAGAAGTTACTGTGGACTAGGGACCGCCCACTTTCGTAAATTTTACTTCACGCCTGTACGCTTTCTTCGGGGTGAGACCCATTGCCAATCGAATTTTTTTTGGTCTCATCACCACAGGTTACTGTAGATCCTCCATCCTCTATCATCCACTTCCTCGTTTTTTTCTACAAATTTCAACCTCACTAATTCCGCTTCGACACACATGAAGCATACACCAAAAATCAGTTACTCTTCTGATCTAATGCACTTTTTTGTCTAGTCTGAAATTCATTCCGAATGAATCTTCAAAAGCCAGCTGCAAATGACTTTCTCACTATTCATTTCGTCATTTATTTTTTGTGCATCGAATCGAATAATTTGATATTTTTGAGAAGAAGAAGCTAATTGTCTTGAGATGACTCAAATTTCGAAAGAATTCTGAGATTTTGAATTGCAATTTTAAGTAAAGAATCACTGATCATACCACTATATTCGATTATTTGGAAATTGGGCAGAGAGTTGAAACGAAAAATCAAATTGTTGAAAAAAAGTGAAAAATCGAACCGCCACTTCTAGAAATGCTCGTTTCACCTGCATTCCAGATGCAGAAACTTGAATTTTCTGAATAAGAAAAAGAGGAAGAAAACGTGACTCTCGATTATTGGCATGATGCCTATTTTCCCTTTCTTCATCTCATTAGTTTTCCACTTGTTTTCGTCGCAATAGCACTTTCATCTATGTCAATCTAACCTGTATGATTGTCGGCCGCCATAGCTCAGTCGGTTAGAGCGTGGGTCTAATAAGCCCAAGGTCGCAGGTTCGACCCCTGCTGGCGGCAAATATTTTATAGACTCTCTTTTTGAATTACTAAAAAGTTCAGTGTTTCGAACATATGAAAACAAAAAAATTAAAAGATAGTGAAACCTTCAATTTGTGTTTCAAACTAGAAACTTTCTCTCTCTTAATTTTCCTTCCTCTATTCCGAGTCTCTCTTAGTATTCAACTATATTTCTCTAACATTTTTCGCTCCACAAACGCCTAAAATCTCGCCTTTTTTCTGTCTTCTCTACACTTCTTTTTCCTTTCTTTCATTCTAAAACAGAGAGCCAGATTTCGGGGTCGAGAGCATAATTGAGTGACGTAAAGAAATTGGAAAAGTGGACCGATTCGGGTGAAAAAAGAAATACTCGAAAAGAGAGAAACTGAGTGAGAATGTATACTCGATTAACATATTATGAACACTTTTTTCTTCTTTTTTTCTTTTTGTAGCCGATTTGTGGTTTTTATCAAAAAATCATTTTTCAAGTGCAGAGTCAGATATGTACGTGCTTGATAGATCAAATTGTAGTTACGAGAAATGACAAAAAATAAAACGCGATTTCTGCAAAATGTAGTCCTGGGAGTGAGATTTTCGATTACAAAATCAAAACCAGTGTGTGAATCACACTGGAAAATGAAACCGGAAAATTCCTTAATCTGAATGTATGGTTTTGTTCAAGCGAGTGTTTTCCTGGGATGGTGATTACCTGGGTGTCAAGGATCCTCACTTGAATTCAATTTTATTCGTATTTTATATATTGAATATCCTAGCACGTAGGTGTCCAGGTCAACATGATCCCACGGTCCAGGCCGTGAGATACAAATCAAAACAATTTCAAAGCAGATCACATTTAGAGAACTTTTTCTTATACAAATGTTTTCCGTAATACTCTTATGAACCCCTATGTTTTTGTATTCCTCATTACTCGTTTTATATTCCCAAAACGCTTGTCTGAGCACATCTTTAATCCGTATACGATTATCTCTCGAATACTACAAAAACGAATCCAGCAAAGTGGAGAAGATCAAACTTTTAAAGAAAAACGTCCGTATCCCTCCAAAGAAGATGCGCGATGCCGTCTCTAGGAGACCCAATTTCAAAACTTTGAAGACTCATAACTTGCTTCGAATAGCTTTTCCGGCCACCCTTTACTAGTCTTTCCTTTTCTCCTAAAATAGGAATAAGTGAATTTTTGATATCTGCCACCAATCGAATCACCAGTGACATAAAACTTTGTGTTTTCTGATCATTTTTCTTCAATTTCTTTCTCTTTTTCCCACTTCCAGGTCCAACCTAAGTACACATTCTCTCTCCACAGGGTCAAATTTTGTCCATATGAAGCAACTGCGCTCTAAAAAAATTAGCGTGAAATTAGCGCGAAATTCAAAAAAATTTAACCAAAAATTTTTTTTTGTATTCAAAATTTTGTATTTTTCTCTTTTTTAATCAATTCGATATTGTTTTGTGCGAAGTTTTCTCGAAAATAGCGAGAAAAATGGAAAAAAAATCGGCTTCATTTGAAAAATTTGACTCCCTATCGTTCGTCTTACTGTGCCCACGTTAAGAGGTCCCGCATTTTGCTGATCTGCGACTCAATTGGCCACGCCCCAAGTTGTGTGCAAACGCGCTTCACTGAGCTTCCGGTTTCGCGCTAAAATTATTTGAATTCATATGGACAAAATTTGACCCTGTGCTCTCTCAATCCCTTTTCTACTCATAATTTTTGAGACTTCTTATTCATCTCCAATTTTGTCTCACTTTTCACCCCATAACTGCTCATTAGCGGTTTGTCTCGTCTCCTCCGAGACTCCGCCCACTTCTTCTCAGTTTTCAGTGACTGATAATATACAAATAAGGAGGAGGAGGAGATATGACTAGGTACGGTGAGGGACATCTCCCCGGGGCATTAATTAATTTTATTTGAGCTCTCTCTTTTCTCTCACTCGAATGCTTCGTATATCTTCACGCCTTCTTCTTCTCTTTTTTCTTTTTGTGTTTGAACATTGACATCTCCAATTATTTTCTTCTCATTTCTCTATGGCGGAGCTTGGGTCATGTCGCAAATCGTATAAAACCCTGCGTTACAGACGCCTTAACTTTCTTGTTTTGAGTGATGCCACGTGGTGCAGTCGGCAACATTTTGGTTCACCAAGTAACGGCTTGCGGGTTCAATCCTCCCCGCAATAAAATTCTTTTGGAATTTCTTTTTCAATCTGATCTTTTATTTTACTGCTTCCCCACCTATACTTCGCTATCAAAATCCATTTTTTCCAGAACCACCCATCCATCTTTCATTGTATCAGTATTACAACTCTCTAGCAAAGTACGCTCTTCGTAGAAATGTTTGGTTGCTTTAGCAGGTTTAGTGTGGAATATTGTTATCAATGTATGCATGGTCCCGATGGGTAAGATTTATCAGATATCTATCCAATCCAAAAAACTGATGTTTCCAGTTGTATGGTACCTAGTCGTCATGGAGAAGGAAGCGAATTGTATGCACATTCAGAAGAACTTGAATCTAAATTGAGAGGACTCGCAAAGTGAGTTTCAATCCATTTAGTTTGATCTTTTGATTGACGTCTGGAAATAGAATTTTTACGAAAAGAGGATGATTGAAAGTACAAAAGATGTCCGTCATCTCCTCTTTCGAAAAGTGCAAATCTAAAATCAGAACGGATTAAAATGAATGAAGGATCTAACATTTTCAGGAAGGAAAGTATGGAAATTGAGAAAGTATTAGCACAAGACAAGAAAAATTATGGATCACATATAAAGATACTCATTCTGGGAGGACCGTCAAGCGGGAAGAGCACTATTTTCAAGCAGATGCAGTGAGTTTCAGATATTTAAAAAAATTAAAAGAAGAGTTAGACCGCATCGCGTGGTAACCCATTAGATGCTATCACCTCACCACTTGTTTTCGTCGCAATAGCACTTTCATCTATGTCAATCTAACCTGTATGATTGTCGGCCGCCATAGCTCAGTCGGTTCACAGGTGAACCGCTGGGGAACACATATGGAACCGCGCGGTGGCGAATATGTGGCTAAAAAGAATGAGGGTTGGAAACTATATGTGTCCATATGGATCACCGCGCGGTCGGCCGAAAACGTGGGGCGCATATGGAACGTATATGGATAGCAAATCAGTATTAATACTACCAACCGTATTCGGTTGATTATTCTGTATGAAACACTAGAAAGGCCTAATTCATTGTTTTGATTAAAATGTGATGTTATAATGTTGTTTTACTTTTCTTTTTTTCAACTTGTTCACTTCCCATTTCTCGGACTTGTACATTTTCTCCATTTTTTCTCGAAGTTCTTCATTTTTTAACAGATAATGGCAATACTTCAATTAAAAAAATTGAGAACCACACACGATTTCATATGAAAATTAGAAGTTTGCTTGGCGGTTATAAAACAATTTTTGATGCTCGAGCTTCTCTTTGAACTCTGACAGAAAATTATACTCGTCGATGAAATTCGAAGTCCGTTATTTTCACTTTACTTCAGTATGACAAATTCTTACCTTCTTACCTTTTAATCCACCTGAAAATATATATATGTGCATTCGTGAATTGAATTAAAATGCAAAAAGTGGCATTTTAATTCGCACTTTTTCTTCGTGAATAGGTGCATTATCATACCAAAGTAAAGAAAAACATAAGACTCGAATTTCTCAACATAAAGAAAATCTAAAAGTTTCTTGAGATAACAACAGGTTTTCTAATGGAAAAATGAGTCTCCGCATATTTAAATAGCTTTATTCTTATTTTTGAAGTTAGCCATTATCTGTTTTCTGCAAAAATAATGAAGAAATTCGCTGAAAAATTTCGAGAAACAGAGAAAATGGGCCCGGACTTATAGAACAAATTGTTGCGTCGATTTACGGTAAACAACACGCCCAGGTGTAATTCCGGAGTGTCGTTGCGGCGGCCGGCCGCCAGCCTCAAAATATGTGGAACGTGTATGGGAGCTATATGGGTCCACGCGCGGCCAGTACACAGAAAAGACGACCACACATATCCACCACACGCGCGATCCACTTCTCATTTATGGACACATATAGGATGCTATTCCACCACTTTCACATATAGGATTCCCAGCGGTTCACCTGTGTTAGAGCGTGGGTCTAATAAGCCCAAGGTCGCAGGTTCGACCCCTGCTGGCGGCAAATATTTTATAGAATTGATTTTTCTGTTTGCACGTCAAAAATGAATAAAATATTTCAGAATTATCCACGTCAACGGATTCAAATCAGAACAAGAGCTGATTCAGTATCGAGGTCTTATTGACGCCAATATCCGGGACAGCTATTTTCAATTAATTGCTGGAGCACGTCTTCTAGACATCCCATTGGAACCAATTGATCACCTTTTGTATGAAATCAATGATATTTATACTCCAATGAGCGATGAGTTCGCTATTCGAACCGTGCCAGATCTCGTTGAGCCACTTATCGCATTTTGGAAATCTGAGCAGATTCAAGAAGTCTACAAACGAAGATATGAATTCGAGTTGATGGATTCCACGAAATAGTGAGTTCGTTTGTTTTGATCTCTGTCTAATCACATGTTTTTCAGTTATTTGGAGAATCTCGAAAGAATTTCAAACGAAAACTATCTGCCGAATGAGGAAGATATTGTTCATTCTAGGAAAGCAACAGTTAGTATAAACAGCATAGTTTTTGAATACACTGGAGTATCATTACTGTAAGTTTCTTCATGTTTTGTGTGGTTGGATGTGGGCGTTTAGTTCCGGGTTCTCGAGTTGGGGGCGTGAGTTGGGAGCAGAAACTACAGTACAAAATTAGTTGGGTCTTAGGGAAAAATAACAGACATTTTCGGCCTAAGTCACTCTGCTGAATTATGATATCTTAGAACAACTCCCTTATTAGCCACAGTAATCCTTCGTGTAATTATCATTTTGCGACTAGTCAGAAGCAAGTTTGATTTCTTGAGTATTTTGTTTGTCTCTACTTTCTCATAAAACAGAAAGACATAATCATATATAATTATCCTTCCAATCTCAAACAACTCAATGATTACAGTATGATTGATGTGGGCGGTCAACGATCAGAACGAAAGAAATGGCTTCATTTATTTGACGATGCGAAAGTTGTGTTATTCGTAATTGATCTGACAGGATACGCGAAGAAATCTGAGGAGAGTCGGACGGAGGTATCCTAGAGATGAGGGAGAAGGGTTCAAATATAATACTTTTTCAGCTATCCCGATTTCCTTCTCTCTTCCGAGATATTGGAAAAGATGCATTCGATATGAAAGTGGCTCTGAAGATATTCAATGATATCTCAGCATCACCTGCTCTTGCAAGTGCTGTCTTTTTATTGTTTTTCAACAAAGTTGATCTATTCAAAGAGCTTCTTCCACAAGTCAGACTTCAGCCGTGTTTCTCAAAGTTTGAAGGTAAGAGAATTCATTAATTTTGTTCCTGTAAACATTTCTTTAATTTTCAGAAGAGAATGACTACGACTCCACGAGCAAGTTTATTTGCGAAAAGTTCACTCGAGCTGCTAAATCCAAAAAATCCGTTTTTCCTCATTTTACAACTGCAACCAATACTGAAAATGTCAAGGTAACTAGTCTTTAAATTAAACAGAAAATTAAATTTTCAACTCTTTTGCAGCTTGTATTCCGTGCCTGTATGGAAAGTGTATTCAAGGCAAACTCAAAAGCGACAGGTCTCTCATGACAATGAATATTAGAATTTTTCTTCTTCTATTTTTTATTATGAGCACGGTGATTGAAGTCTAGCTTCTTTTTCCGACCCATTTTTGTGGTACAACTTTGAGCACAGTATTCATTTAGTTTTATCAACGTTTCGTTTTTTTCATTTTCGCTTTCTTCAATGTCTGTACATATCGACCAGTGGTCTTTCTGTCAATAAACGAGTCTTTTTTCTGAAACTTCCCATATTCGGTGTATGCAGAGAATTCAAACTACAGTAACTCAGATTTATTTTCTGTCAAACGAGTCACAAACTGATAGACCGAGTAGTTACATTCATTTTCTTTTCACAAGTAGATTTTTCTGAAATCAATCGATTTGTTTGACTCCGCCCACTTTCAGATTACCTAAAAAGACATCAAACGATTGATTGCTCGATTGAAGCCAGCGGCAAGTCTGGAATTCTATTGTCTTGAAATAAAAGGAGTTGCCTTATAAATCAAAGAACCTTCCGAGTTTATTCTCATCATCACTCGAACTCGATCCCAATGTCACAATATCACTTTTCCGATTACGATGAGATTCCAAAACATCTGGAACCGTTGACTGATAGTCACTGTTCATTTCCTTCTCCGAATCCGTTTGTCCACAGAAAAACTCCTCGAAAAATGCGGATCCTTCTTCGAAATCCATTGGATCGGATTCATCGATCTCCAGACGAATTTTCATTTGGTTGAACAGGTTCATCATCATTTGGTAGTCAGGGGAGGAGTCGAATTTCAGTTGACTGCAAATATGTAGAAATTTATCAGTTTTTAGTGTGTCTGCCTGTCCAGATGTCCGTAGGGCATTTTACAATGATATGTGATTTTTTGTCCTCAAATTTAGTGTATGTCTACAGTAATCTACAGTAACCTAACATAATCGACAGTTATCTTCAATGACTTACATCAGCCTACAGTAATCCAAAAAAGCAGAAGGTCTGTAAGGATCCAACTTTAGAACTCATCTCAATTGAAAGTTTTGGTTTTTAGTTCTGGTTTTTCTGAAGTCGTCGTAATAATTTTTTTTTCGAAAAACCAAACTTTTCAAATAAATTTGGGATTTTTTCGAACATTTTACATAGAGTTCCAGAATTTGAAACGGTAAAGTTGGCAATAAGAAAATCTCGTTTCCTCTATTTTTTGCACATTTTGGGTCTGTCTGTTTTTTTGTCCAGATGTCCTCCCGTCCCAAAATCTTTTATCTCTTACCGGATATGTTCATACATCAATGCGAATTCACGTGGACACTTGTAGAACAATTTCTTTCCGACTCTCTTCTTCATTTTGCTCACCAAAATTGACTTTTCTTCAGTGTTCCATGGAAGAGTTCCCTGGAATTTAATACTGTAAGTGCGCGGAGTCTCTTATGCAAAAACTGCATAACCTAATTTCAGAAAATGCTCACCAGAAACAGTTCTACAGTTGAATAAAGCCACGCCCACAAATCATCACGTCTTCCCTGATCGAGTTCATCATGGGCGAAGACACTACAGTACTTGCTGGTTCCCATGAATCCTGGAGCTTTACGAGCGGTTCGATGACTCACTTTTAAGGTCGTTGGGTCCACTTTGAGCTGGAAATTTGAATATGAAATTGAAAAGAAGCCCCAAATTCTTACAAATTTGCGACTGAAACCCAAATCGAAGAGAAGAATTCGTCGACTCGCCGCATGCCATCCACAGTTACTCGCCTTCACATCTCGATGGATAATTCCAGAAAAGTGTAGATCACGAATAGCTTCCAGAAGTTGGAAGGAGAGACGGGCGGCCGTTGATTTCGTGAAATGTCGGTCAGGCATCATGCGACGAAGTCGGGAAAGTGGACGGTTGCAGATGGTCATGACCATGATATTCACTGATTGACCACACCATTTCATCTGAAATAAAAAATAGTCTAAATTCTCTCGTACGCTTCAGTTTTTATCGATATTCAAAAAATAGTCAAAAATTCGACTTTTTTAAAAACATCACAGAAATCGCGGATTTTCGATGAAATTTTTTCAAACCATTTCAAATTTCCGCAATCGGGCTGAAAAAATGTTTCAGTCGGCCCGGAATTTCCGCACCCTGGTGTAAGTCATGCTGCCTGTTAACAATGAAACTAAAAATACAGACTTTACCAGATTAGTGAATAGAGCCAGAAGCCCGGAGTAGGGCTCGTCGAGACCTACGTTTTGGTATGTTTTTCAGTATATAATATTAAGATCGAAGTGAGATACGTATCGGTCTGGGTTTTAGGTGCTGTAACGAATCAGAACTGAACTGTGCCCGAAATGGAATTTCTCAAAACAGAACCGGCCGGATGGGAGCTCCCGAACTCGCAGAACTGTAGTTCTGTTTCGGGGCGTCACCGTTTTTGGTGCAGTGGATAACGATAATGTCCGCAAGTTCAATACTGTCACAGGGCAAAGATATAGACCAGATGTTCCCCATCCAATAACAACTGTCGTTACACCAAACACCTCTAATTCTCATCTCCCCTCGATCTCAGTTTAGTTTCCATCAAGCGGTGGTGGTCGGTCGGCTTCGGCCGACCCTCCACTATACCGCCACAACAATAAAGATTGTGCAATCTAATCATGGATATTCCTCATCACAGAACACAGTTCACTCGTTAACACGGTTTAAGAGAACGCTCTTAAACCCGCGTTACATGGAGGTCCCACTTCGAGTAGAAATTTCAAGTTCTGCGTTCAAAAGAACTTGACTTTTCGCGAACCGTGAGCAGGATTCAGAAGATCCCGAGTGCTAGATTCCACACCCACTACACCCCATGGAAACCACTACCCGCTACCACCTATATTTCTTCTATTCCTACCATCTATACTATTCGAACATTTTTTGGAAGCTGATTCAACTACGTTTGACGGACACGACTGAGCAGCACCATCCGAGTGTAGCCGGATTCTACGACAAATTGCGCGGTACTTCGTTTTTGAGCCCTCATATTGAAAGTTTTCCCCATTGAATGTGAAAGTTGTTTGTAAGTATTTGATGTCTCTTGAAAAACTACCAATATTGAATTGAAAAAAGCTCAAAAGAAGCTAAAAATTGGAGTTATTGAAAGCCAAAAGTGCTATTGAGGGAATGGAAAAAATCATTCCGTTGAGACCATTGTATTTGAAGTTCAAAAAAAAATTGAACTCATAATTTCAAAACAACTAGTGAAAGAATTTCGGAAAAAAAATGTTGAAAAAGAATAGGCTCCTGTAATTTTTTTTGTTAAGTCATGAATCCCGTCCTCATTTATTGTCTGATTGTAAAAAGATTACCGCGGAAGTTGACCCCTAGACCTTAACCGGAGAGAGGGCAATAGTATAAGTCAATACGTTTCTTTCAGATATAAATATCAATTTGTATGTTATGATGCTTTGTTTTTTTGTTCGAATTTCTGTTTTCTATCCATGACACCACTTTGTTAAGAGACTCGACAGTTGTTCCGTTTCTGAGATATCTCTCAATTACATCAACACCATTAATTAAAGAGAAGCTCCGGGACGAAGCAGCTGCCGAGGAGAGGGAGAGCCCAGTTGTTTTGTTCATCTTTTTACCTGATGGAGAATGTTTCAACCTCAGGCGTCTAAAACATCTTTTGGCGCTTCGGGGACGAAGCACATCTCCAAAAGGGGAAGGATGTCACAGGGCAAAGATATAGACCAGATGTTCCCCATCCAATAACAACTGTCGTTACACCAATCACCTCTAATTCTCATCTCCCCTCGATCTCAGTTTAGTTTCCATCAAGCGGTGGTGGTCGGTCGGCTCCGGCCGACCCTCCACTATACCGCCACAACAATAAAGATTGTGCAATCTAATCATGGATATACCTCATCACAGAACACAGTTCACTCGTTAACACGGTTTAAGAGAACGCACTTAAACCCGCGTTACAATACTCGGTGAAAACTGACCCTTTTAGCAGTGAAAAGACGACAAAAAGAAGGCGACCACTGCATCATTCGAAGCATATGAACCTCATTTTTCAGAGTCTCATCGTTATCCTCATCAATAAATTCAGTCTTCAATGCCATCTCCATTCCATCTTTCTTCACATGATACACTGCTCCGAATCCTCCGGATCCCAGCTTCTTGATCACTTCGAATCCTGCTACACATTCACCCACTTCGAATTCCGGTTTGGCACAAGAAGATGACGATGACATGATTTCCACTCGATTTTCTTTAAATTCTTCTTCGATTTCTTTCTGAAATTGTTATTGTTGATGTGTCTTATTTTCTAGAATCGAGACACAACGAACCTGTCAGAAGAATACCCTCGAGGGTGCAGAAAAATAAGAAAATGAGGCAGAAGTCGATTGGGGAATTTATGAATTACTTGGAATTTGTTGGCGGGTTTTGTGGTGATGGAAGACGTGGAACATATTAATTGAAAATAGACGGTCGTCACGTTTTATTTGTTTTCAGAATTGGTAGGATTTATGAGTTGCGTAGATGGAAAATATGAGAATTCAGCGTGTCGGTCTTATCTGAACTCACACAGTTGGAACTTTTTTGAGTCTTCATGTTATTCCAAGTTTTTACAACTGCGCTCTACCGGACTTCTTTTGAGGAATTTCTTGTTACACAATGGTATCGAGTTTCGGTAGAGCATGCATTTGATTGCCACATAGTGCTGAAAATGGTATGGCGTACAGATTGAAACCAGAGTTCTATTTTTGTAGTGTGCAACGTTTTGTATGAGCTGTTCGTCTTGAATTATGGACATACATCTATCTACAGTCATTAGTTTTGACTACCCTGCTCGTTGACAATATGTCAGTTGCTTTTTTTTATTTTGATGAAAACTTATGTATTAATGTATCTCCAGACCCCTAACTCCGTCCTGTATCACTGGAAGATCTTAACAAAGATCCATCTTGATCATACTTATTTGAATTGTCGCGATACTGCTGAATTTGAAAAGATATCTTTTCGTTATTCTTCGAAAATTTAGAAAGCATGATGAAATTACCGTAGTTCATCAATATTACATCTGATAGGACTTTCTTTCCCGGCAATCAAGCATCAATTGAGCTCCGAATGCTACATGACAAACGCTACAAAATCTACATCAAGGAACGCACGCCATCTAATTTCTCTCTCTCCAATTATTTTTCAGTCAATTAGATCTGCAAGTTTGTGTCTTTTATAAATTGCCATCCACTGGTCATCATCCAATTTTTGAAACCAACTGCAACCATCTCTCTCTCTTCTTTTCTCTTTTCTATCTTTTTGCATGTTTTTCATTCATCGATCCTCTTGAAACTCATTTGAAGTACGATGGGGAACAATCGCGTGTCATCAGAAGGGACCTCTCTCTTCTCCAATTCAACCATTTTATTTGTATCTTCTTCTTCTTCCTTTCGAACCAAAAAAGCAATTGTTTAAGGGATAGAGAGTCTCTCTCTATCCAAATGTCAGTCACTCATCTCTTTCATTCTGACAATTCGAATCAACAAAAGAAAAGAAAACAAGCAATTTCCGTTCTCCTCCGGATATCTTTTAGTTTATGTACTTGTCGGAGAAGAACCAAAAGTTCTTCATAATGGTTTCTCCATCTTCATCTTGTCTTCTTTCATTTGTATAGCGGAGGAAATTCATGATGTGACTAGTTGTGATTTCATTCTAATCTGTATCTCTCGCTATAATTTATCTGGAGAATACAATTTCAGTCAAGACAATCCAAGACGCGTTCTGAATGTTTTGTTTTCCTCATTTCAAAATATAGTTCATCATTTTCTCTTCCACATCCGACGTTCGATTATTTTCCATTCAAGTATGAATATTTATGAGTTGGAAGCTCGCAATGTTTCAACGTTCTCTTTTTCTTTTGTTTTCGGATTTCTTTTTTTTCGACTGGTGGTCGTATTTAGGGATTCTCTTCATTCTGAATATTCATCTGATGTTTTTTCGGATGTCTTGAAATCCTTGATTGGTTTTGATAAAACAGTGAAAATTGAGAGAATTTTTTATTTAGAATCCTAATGATGAAACTTTTACCACCATGATTAGATTCTCTAGAAATGTATAAAAAAAATGTCCCGGGCCGAAAGATACCGTTGCCAAGAAAAACTCTACTGTAATTTGTAATTCTGTATAAGAATAGCACTGCGTTTAAACAAATGCATAGCCATTAAAACCATCTGAATAGGTCTGAAGGCATCTTTTTCGAACTAATAACTGTTGAATTTACTAATTTGTGTTTCTTTTTTTTGATTGACAAACTGCAAATTTCGAATCGAACGATTTTAAGACGGCACCACCCACATCTGTTGGAAATTCAGTACAATGTGAATTTCAAACAAAATTCTAAACGCTTTTTCGTACAGTAAACTTTAAATAATTCGTATAATTCAATATTCGTACAACAATAACGACGAATCTTGACATTTTCTTTATTAAAAAAGATAATGAATTGCAAGAATTTTGATTGAAATTCAATTTATTTTGAGTGTATAAAAGCTTTGTGAAACTGAGAAAATGATGCTTTTTGAAATTTTTAGACAGACTCTTTAACTGGTCTCATAACTGTAACTTTTAAAGTTTGAAATCGAAATATAGACTTTTTCTCTGCGAGACCTTTCTACAGTAAACTTTGCGTGCGCTTTCAAAAACAACAGTCAGCCGATCTTTCTCTTCAAAAAATCAATTTTCAAGTTTTTATTTTTTAACTAAAATAAAATCAACGTTCCCCGTCAACTTTCCAACTTTTCAAAGTCTTCCTGGATTTTTTATTTATGTCAATCACAAAACGAAACCAAAATAATTCAGAGACCAAAATATTGGAAAAATACGACGGAGTCAAGTGGTGTCAATAGAAGTCGTGAGAACATCTTCGTAGTAAATATTTCAATTCATTCGGCGGGATTCATTTCACAAAAAAAGATATTGAAAATGGTGAGTTCTCGGGGAATGGATGAATGAGAGAAAAGGCAAGTTTATTTATGAGGGATGGGAAAAACCCGGAGACAGAAAGAGTCCCAAAAATAAGAATAGAAAGATGACTACTTTCTTTGAGAAATCTGAAGTATATTGGCCCGATTAAACACCTTCTTCATCACTTCTTCTTCATCTTTCTCTCTTTTTTACTAGAAAGAGTCTCTCGCATCGCCTCTCGATTAACTCTTTTCTCGTCTCTTCATCTATCTAGATTTATTATAATCCAGATATTTGACTGCCCTTGACTGCTTAATCGTTTTCTTGATTTGAATGAATCTTAAGAGGAGAAAGCGAGAGAAGAGCAAAGAAGCTAATCGCATCTCTCTTTTCTTGCAAACACTCACTTTTATATCGATCTGCTTCTTTTTTGACCCGTCTAGCTATTTTTGGTATTTTTAGATGTTAACGAGACGTGTGTTTTTAGATTTTCTAGCTAGGGGATGTGGGAGATCGTTTAGTTTTAATCGGACTCACTAATCTATATCCAACTAGCAAATCTTGAGTTGTATCTCAGAGTAGCCAATATTGTGCTACTACAAAAATGATTGTACTATGCCTTCCTAGGTTCAATATTTTATTCCGTTGAAACCGGCCAGCTCACAAAGTGCAGGAGTTTTTGAAAACCACTAATAAACTATTCATCTTAGGAAGGGTTCCACGAATAACCCGAGTCTAAACTCATTACAGGTGGCATAGTTTTTTTTCAATTCGTCTGGACTAGTTGATATTTTATAAATATAATACATGAAGGCTATTCAGTGCAATATTGTCTTTTTAATCCACGCCCCTTTCTGATCAAGAAGCATTCGATAATAGATCAAAAAGCTACATTTTTTCCTTCGACTGAAAAAAGAGTACGATAAGATTTTGAAAAATCTGAAAAGTTGTCTGTAGTCTGAACTGATCATTCGCTTCGCGCATGTCACACTTTTTCATTCGACCCAGTCCTCCGCTACAATAATGATTTTCAGCAGTCAATACCTTTTCTACCTACCCCTGGATTCATGTTCCGTAACTCACAAAAAGAGAAAACGTCTTGTTTTTCCTTACACGACAAGCGTCAAAAAAAGCTTTCACTAAACTCATCTAGAGACTCGAACTACAAATGACCTTTACAAAAATAACTCGTTTCATCAAGAAATTGGGAAAACTGCTGAATAGCTGGGCATCTTTGTGGGAGACATTCGATTTCCAGATTTAGTTTAATGGTCCATCATTCTTTTCTCAACCATCTCTGCAAGGTTCTGATTTGAAATGGAGTCTGACCATTGGTATAAAGATGAAAGCTTAACTTGACACATCAACTGGCCACTTGGAATACTAATTCTCTCCTACTCCACCTCATCATTGCCTCCTCATCCCAAAACAAGCTGAGATCACAAATCTCCACGAAGAATACGTAAATAGTGTCACTTTCTCATTCTCATCCTCTCTCCCTTTCATTCATTCATTTTCTCTATTTCTAAACATTTCGTCCCCACTTTTTTTGAGTTCTTTGCTCGAAAAAGAGAGCTCTTGTCAAGTTTCTCCAAAGCAATTACGTGTTTCTTTTCACACAGACTTCATCAGGAAGAAGAGAGAAACACAAGTCCTTTCCGTTTAATTGGAGCAAGTCACAGAGCCAAAAATGGAAAAAAATCGACTTTTTTGGATGACTTCTTGGAAACAAATTGCTTCCATTTTTCTTCCGGTTTCGGTTTTTTGTATTCCGGAACAAGTTTTTTGAAGGTTTTTTGGGGAAGAAGTGAGTCAGACAGTGATGATGTACTATGCTGAGATTAGACTAATTTAATATGAGATTAGTTCCCTTTTTTGGTTTATTTTCGAGACATAAGTGGATCAACTTTCTGATATTTCTAGAAGTTTCGTCATTTTGGTTTTGGAGACGGAAGAAAAAGAAAATCGGATTATCAGTCTTGGAGTTGACGTTCTGTTTTTGAGGATACATCAGATTGGTCAAGAAGGTTTTTTGGCAAAGTAATTGTAGGATTACTGAAGCTCTCAGATCTTGCGAACTGGTGTGGCAATGATCACAAAGAATGCATCTGAATTTACAAAAATCCACTACCGGATCTTTCTGAAAATGTACTTCTTTTAGAATCCAAACATTGATAGTTTTCTTGAAAAAAATAGAGTTTAAAGTGTTTTTAAACTTGCTTAGATTACTCACAAAACATTGTATACATTTTTCCAAAAAAATCACTTGGTTACACTCTCTCAAATTATGCCAGCAATCAGTGAGAGGACGCAGACAATGAGAGTGTCTGATCGTCTGCGATCTCTCTTCCCCCAATCCGCACTATCCAGATATCTGAGGTTTCCGATACTTTAAACCAACATATCCTTCAAGTGCATTGACATAAAAGGTGTTCTATCTCACTTGTACTACTCCTCATTGTACCCCAGGGACGACTCTTTCTTCTCCAATTCATTTTTTTCCCTCTCGTTTTTTCTCCGTCCATAGAACCAATTTACATTTGACCCCCTTCATCTTTTCTTTTTTTGCCTTGTCCCATTTATCGGTGCCCATTCATCTAGAAGTTGCAAGCCTTCACCTAAATTAGCCCTTCTTTTGTTTCCCTCCTTCCGTTGACTTCGTGGGGTCTCCCAGTTTTTATTCTAAATATTTCTGAAAAAAAGTAGAAGAACCGAAACATGTTGTATGATGAAGTGGTAAGTTTTCAGTTCTTTTTTGAAATCTTGAAATCAGAAACTGAAAACGCGTGCGATGCGGTCGCGTAGCGGTAAGAAAGCATTTTCCTTGTCATGATTATACTCGTGCCTAAGCGTTTAATTAGTCAATTTTGATAATCATGATGTCAACTATGCCGAAAAAATTGTTCATCTATTTTTAAGCCAAAGTTGAACAAGAAATGAAACAAGAACATTTGTGTGTTGAAAAGCGGAAAATTGAATGGAAGTTTATATTATTAATGAATTTTGAAATATTCATCAGAATAAGAGAAAAAAGAGGAAAAGAAGTGTAAAGTGAATCGCACGTTCTTTGTTTATTTCTTTCATTTTTTCTCTGCTAAAGTGTATATAAGGGCTCTGCAGAACATAACTGTCTTGTTTTAGATTATTTGTTGAGATTTTAGAAAAGTATAACATTTTTGGAGGGGCTCCTATGTTACCGTAAAAATTCTTGACTATCCGTGAAAATGTCTTTTGATTGGCCACCATTATTGCTCCTTTGAAAGAACAGAAATGAATATTTCATTTTCTCGAAAATATTATTCTTTTCAAAAATTATTTGACTCTGTTGTCCTGTTTAGTGTTCATGTCCAAAATTATGGATATTTGAGATTTTGAAGTATGGAACAGAGTGGTGAAATATTTATTCCTTGTGTTGTTAGTCTCTGGAATACACCGTTTTGAAAGATTCTGGTTGTTCAGTTTGGAAAAGGAATCCCATTTACCGATTTTCGATTATTAACGTCTTTAATGCCCGGTTTCCTGAAATAGTTTTGACCCCAAAATCAGAACCACCCGGATTAGAACTAGTACGAATAGGAACTGCATCCAAACCAGAACCTCCGGGTCTAGTAGTATTGAATGGTTCTGATTTGAGCAGTTATGATTCATTCCTGTTTCAGGCAGTTTTGATTAGTAGCAGCACAGTCATTAAAGTTTCATGCTGTAAAAATGATATTTGCTAACATTCCCTTCATTTCCATTGTTTGAAGCTTGCAATTTTTAAAAGATGTTTATTTTTCACTCACTCAGTATTTGTATATTCTTCTACTGGTGTCCGAATTCTGCAATTTTCTCAGTGGCTTACTGCTTTTCTTCGAACAAGTTTACCAAGAAAAACAAAAGAAATAATAGAAATTTACCAAAAATAGCAAAGGCAACTACTAAACCTCCTATTATTCACCTTTTTGTATTGTGCCAGTGACAATTTGTCTTTCAATAAATAAATAAAACTTAAGTTAAGTTAAAGAGATCTGTAGCCTACAGGATCGTATGTTTAAAAATTAGGTCTACTTTTATGAATTCACTGAGTACCGACTTCCTGTGAAATTTTACACGAGGACGACGATTCAAACTTATGATACGGAGAGTCGTCTAACTTCCTCATTCCGTTTTTCCCTGCAATTATCATCATCCACCGGATACACAACAATTAAAATTGAACTTGTTCTCTACTCAAAAGTTCAAACCATTGTTTTCTTTCCTGGAATTTGTTTTTGTTCCCTCTCCTCACCTACTAGTTCATCACAATCAACAACTAAAAACTTTTCTCTTCGTGTTGATTGCTCCGCTAATTACTTCTCGATGCCCTCTATGTGTTGCAATCCTCTCTGTCCAGCATCAGCTTCTTCCTCTTCTTCCTTCCTTTCGTTTTCTCGTCTTTTCGATTCACAAATCAGTCTTTCTATTCATAGAATCTCTTTTTTTTCTTCTTCTCGTTTTCTTCTTTTTTCGACTGAATCCACGACTAATTAAGCATCCAAAAAGGCATTGAATTGCACTGAAAAATGAGGAATTGCTGAGTATTTTTCATATAAATTTTACTTGTCCCTCTTCACTTCAAGGCTATTGTTTTTACTTATATTTTGAATTCTTAATTTTTCAATACCGGGAACTAAGATAAATTGCCAGCTTCTAGTCTAGAATTCTCAACTCGTTTGATACTCAGAAATGTGGGAAAGTAACAAAGGATGAGAAAAATGAGACGAATGATCATGCTCATTTACGAATCACTCCTCCGATTTCTCTCCCGGTTGTATTCGAAGAGTGAGATCTCATTCTCATTTTGAGACATTTCTGTTGTGATTTGTTCAACAAAACAACCTATTCCTATTTCTATATGAAGATGATTCCGGATCAGGTATTTGTGACAGTTTGAGACATTTGAAAATAATTTGTTTTATAAAGTTTCAATTACAATGACTTACAATTAATTTTCTATTGTCTGCAGTTTGTTGTCTTTATCAGTAGTAGAATTATTAGGCTCAGCAAAATGAGCTTTGAAAATTCAAGATCTGTGTCTTTATCAAACCTCGCAATCGTTGGAAAACGTTTCAGCAACAATAAATATAATTTGTTAATGAGTTCGAAGACTGTGTCTGCTACTTGATTATGAAACTTTTACGATTTTTTAAACCATCTCCTATTAGCAAGGAAATCCTCTAAAGTCGCGGACTGATCTTTTCGAGTATTCAAACCAAAAGTCCATCAAACTCATTGGAAAGTTAACTTTTCTGACTTCACTAACAAGTTCTCTTGTCTGACAGACTCCCCTTTGGGAGATGCTTGTGCCGATTTAATGTTTGTGGGTTGAATATAATTAACAATAACTAATTACTTCATAAATAATATAGACGAAACTTATCTTTTCTAGAATAGTGATAAAGGTTCACGAACGCATTCCTATCCGTTTGACAGAGTTTGTGAATCTTGAAGTCAGAAAACGAGCATTCATACTTCAACATCTTTAAAAGTATATTCCGCTTTCTGGTTTCCTGTTGAAACCAGAATGACCAACTATGCTTTAAAATAGTTACAACCCTGTTCGTACTTCTCTGAAAAGTCTATAACTAGATTCAGTTGTGTTTTTCAGACTCCCGAAAAAGAAAAGAAACATTCTTAATATAATTCCCCCCACCAAAAGATTAAATTAATAAAGATTATCCCCTCCTTAACACCCTCTATAAAAAGATAAGAAGTGACCAAACATCTTAAGTTCCCGTTTCTTCTCTTTCAATATCAATCCACATAATTTCAGATGTTCTACGCGTGTCTCGCCATCATGATACTATTTGTTATAATGTGTTCTTGTATCACAATGGCAATTATAGACCTGGAAATGTACAATTTTGGACTATACATAGTGTTGTTATGCATTGTTGGTAAGTCTGAAATATTCTATTTTGAGGTTAAACTGGTCAATTTGAAAACAGGAACTATGCTCGCTTGTGCTCTATGTATAGCGAATCCAGGAGCGTGTGCAAATCCCATGTGGTATACGAATTTCTGTCTTTTATTACATGTGAGTAAGAGCACTGAGAACTCATAAAACAACTCTTTCTCTATTTTAAGGACTACATGCAAGAAATGTATCCAGTACATCCGGATGGTACTTCGAGTCCAAAAATGACTGGATTGAGGGCACAAATGCAAAGGCATGCGGCACAGAGTATGGCGACGTCGGAAGATGGAACGAGGTTAACTGTGAGACAGGAGTCAAGGGCGACGGTGGCTATGTTGGCCCCTGCTGTACATATCATGCATCAGGTAGGAAAGTAATTGAAATGGAGGAATGGTTGAACCCGAATGAAGCAGAGCACGGGTTATTTTGGAAAGCAGTCAGTTGACAGACTGTTGACTTCAAAGATTACTTGTAAAAATATCTGAAGAAGATCTTCATTTTTAGTAAATTTTTATAGCATGAAAGCAATCAGTGAAAATGAACTAAATGTCCAAAAAGGCTATAGCAAATTGTGAAATTCAGAAAATCTGGAAACGGATCAAAATTTAACAACACATCAGATTTGAGGTCAAAAACGACCTTATAAAAGTTCTGGATGGTTCCAACAAAAAGAAAAGAATGAAAAGAATTTTCCAAACAAAAACACTGAGAGCTGATAAAAGAGCTTCATAAAGTTTCCAATAAAGATCAGTGACAATAAGTACTTGTTTCAGGTCTGGAAAGGAATGGCGTGGGTAACGGACGGAATCGAAGAAGAAGATGAGGATACGAGAATGTCAATGTATGATAAAATGGAGCAGGTGAGAAACAAAACGATCTCCTACAAGAGAAGCCAAATCAACTTTATAGGGAACATCTGATGAAACGAGATCTGGAAGTGATCATGCATTGAAACGATTGTCTACGATTGCAGAGACAAGTTCTTATATTTTGAGAGAGTTGGTGAGTTGGAAAATAGATTATTCTGCATTTCAATTGTTCTCAGCTTCAGGAAGAGCCAAGCAGTGAGATAAACTCTCGGAACGATGTCACTCTCTGATCTAATTAGGTGCCTTTTCTTGTATTTTTTCACTGCGGTTCATTGGAGCGCGCTTGTACATCCAATCAACTTTTTAAAAGAGTTGTTCAATGCGCTCTACAGTAAGCGCCACTATGTTCTTATTTTGTAACCAGAAACTTATACGTGTCATTTGAATATGTGATAATATGATACTGCTCGAAACAATAAATTTCTTTATACGAATCTATTCACTAGCGGCTGCAGTTGCTCCCGTTGTTCCACCAGTTTTCGTAGTTCCTGTCGACGTTTTCGTTATGGTTTTTGTGGCTCCTTTTGATGCTTTATGCCCTTTCACTCCAGGTTTTCCCCCAGCTTTTCCACCGCCTCCGCCCATCTTGATTTCTGGTTGACAACCGATCGTCTCACGGATTCCCTGAAAAAAAAAGCCAAGAAGGATCAAAAACTGAACAAGATTATATTACAGCAGGAATGTAGGAGAGAAGAATATTATCCATGATGATATATGTCTGCTTTCGGAGTTCAGCAATTGTTGGCTTCATCTGCAAAACAAGATACTCTTATCAACTTGAAAATAAAAAATTCGAGTTTCCCATCTCATGAGCTTTGAAATGAGCCCCATATCAACTAGGTTTGCTTAACTTTGAATTTCTGTCACCGACACGCGACGCATGGCCGCGACGCGACGCGCTGGCGCTGAAAATGTAAATTGAGCAAAACTACTCAATGTGGGGTTCATTCTGAAGCACTCGAATTTTCGACTTACATAACCGAGAACTGCATAAAGAATAGAAATATTAATACAGAGAAGAAGACAATTGAAAGCACCCATCGTGTAGAAAAGACTCAGATCTCCACCAAGATTTTTCTGGAAGGTTTTAGCATTTTAGATCCTCGAAACTAAAAATACCAAAGTAATGAGATCTCTGAAGCAGTTGGTCGACGTATTTGATTGTGCCATTACTGAAAAAATGAGAAAACTGGTTGTGGCCTAGAAACCCGAATTTAGAAAACTAGTCCTTATTTCGAATTTCTAGGCCACGAATACAATCTCAAAGCATTTCGCTTGTTTTTCACCGGATTTCTTGGCCTAGAACCTAAACAAAACTCCAGAGAAAAAACTGACCAATAACTGGAAGCAGAAAGAAAAAGATGAATTCCATTTTGAATGCAAACTGTTCTTTGAAATGAAGTTTAAATAATTTTTTCCACAAAATAAAAATTGCAATTTTTCGGAATCCAACCGTTCAATTTTCCGAGAACACGCGAATTCCCTCGCATCTCTTTCTCTTTTTCTACAAACTAAACAACAGTATGACTTCTCTGATACTCTCGTTCGTAAATTTTCATGTATGACTAGAGAAACCGCAATTCCCGAAGCCCTTATAGCTCAGTGGTAGAGCGTTGGTCTTGTAAACCAAAGGTCCGTAGTTCAATCCTGCGTGGGGGCATTTTCTTTTCGAGTATTTTGAATACAAAATCCCAGAAAATAAGCTTTATTGACGAGAGCGTTCAATGATTTGTACAAGAAGAACGATTCCGCAGACAGTGACGAGAAGAGTGGCTGTCATGACGATGCATACGAAGTGAGAGCTGTTCATTAGTTTTGCACGACGGATAACGTTTCGGTTGTTGAAAGAATCATCACTCTCGCTGGACAAGTGGAGACGGAGTTCTAGAAATTATTAATATCGGTGGCCTAGTAGTTCAAATCTGAAAAACTACGCTCTATTGATAAACTATGGTTCTCAATAGAGCGTCATTGCTTGGACCTCCATAATAAGCAGAAAATGAATGAACTTGCAGGTTTCTAGGCCACCCAACTCACCCTCTTTGTTATTCTTCAATGTTCCAGCGTTTCCAATGAATTGATTCTCTTCAGATGAGCTCATTCTTTTTCTGAAAAATTGGAATAGTGTTTGAAATAAAAAAGAAAAAAATGAACAAGAACATTTCTTTCGCATCCTTATATCATTGCACTCCTACGGCTTCTTCACCCACATATCTACGTCATTTTATCAATTGAATTTGAAAGGAAAAATTCGGAAGAAACCTTAGAAAATGTTTGGAACTCATGGAACGGAAGAAAATGGTTTCGGAGAACTAGTTAGAAGGACGAAAAAAGAAAAGAAAACAGGAAAACCATAATGAGAAAAAGGGTTAAAAATGTCATTTGGTAGGGAGGGACGGGGGAAAATAATGAGTTCATTATGTGAGTGGAGAACTATTCTTTTCTGGAAAAAAGGGGAAGGGGCGGTTACTGTAGGAGAGTTCTGGAAGGTCGGAAACAATTCAAGTTAGGCGGGGGCGTAAGAGCGTCTAGTGAATTACAGTTGTGCCGAACATTGTCAGTTAGCTAAATTCTACCGGTTGACACAGATAATTTGCTCAATGGAAAACCTTTTCACATTAATTTCTAACTCTACTTTCAAACTCCAAAACTATCTTCATGTTGATCTGATCACAGTTTTGATTCTAGATGAAATCATGATCTAGAACTTTCGAATCAACGAGATTTTTGAAACTCACTAGTCAGTATCGCCCTTGAGACTGATTATTGCAAGTCGAAACTCAGTGAATTTGTATTAACTCAGGACAAAATTTTTGCAAATTTGTTGCACTCGAAATGAGTGATAACTGGTCCCGCTTAGCCCTTCCAAAAAGAATATTTTCAGCATGACAGGTACGAAGTATGCCCTACCGTTTTTCAAAAACAACTAGTGAAAGCCATCCAGATTTATGCCAAACAGTCAAACGATAGTTCCTGACTAAAATCAACACTACAAACATGAGAACTAAATACAAATTCTCTCAATAATCCTGACTCCTGCCTATCCCAACAAATGGATGGACTGGAACTACAACACGCCCCACTACATATTTATAACTCTTACGACAACAAGAGCTGAGAACTCCAACCCCTAGATTATCTCGGATTATCAAGGAAAGCAATCACTTATATTAGTGGACGGATTGATGGAAACGAAGATATTTTTATGGAAAACTCTAAAATTGAATAGGAGTTGTCAAAACGATGACCCTAGTTACAGTCTAAGACCAGACTTCTAAAAAACAAAGTGACAAAGTGTAGACTATTTTCCAAAAAAATTCAACTCCAGTCCGGAACCCACCGATCTGAAATTTCATTTCCAAAAACTCTTCGTTTTGTCAAACGAACTTTCTCGAAAATTTGGGTATCAGCAGGAAGTTTGTCCGAGGGAAAACACGCCTATAGTTAGTTTCAAATTTTGTTTTCATTCCCAAGGGACCAATTCACACAAAAAATGACAGACAAGTGGCGAATTTCTGAGAAGAACACATTCTTTTTGTGTACTTTTATAACAGAGATGTCAAAAAGAAATGGAATCGTTTAGTGACAAGACAACGCTTTTTGGGAATTGAAGTGGGATGGATATGATTTTTGATGGTTTGAAGAGTGCATTCTGGGGTGGGAAGAAGATTAGGAAGCCTCAAATTTATCACTGGAATGCTGACAATCATGTCGTTTTTCGTTTTCAACAGAGTTCAAGAATTGAAAATTCAAAATGCTCAATTGAATCGGTCACCGAGAATATGGGCTAGAGAAGTCTCGAAGCAGAAATGAATGGGTTACTGTAGTTTAAAAGCTCCATAAGCTCTTGCTGATAATTTCGAAAAGTCAAATCACTCTTTATGAATACAGTTTTTAACTACAGTACTGGTCAAAAGGTTGTAAACTTTGGTCGTTTTCAGTTGAAATCATCCAACTTTGAGAATGTGTCATGGTAATACTGATTGTCCCATTAAGTAGAGTTTTAATAAGTTATATAGATCAGAAGTAGAGCTCCATTTTTGTAGTTGACAACTATTTTATACGGACACTCTCTAGCAAGTTACATATCGTCAAAGTAATTTCTCTCTCAAATCGACCAATTTCAGTGTAAAATAGTGAAATTTTTGAGCTGTTCCTTAAAATGAATATAACTCTCTAGGGAGGCCCATACTCCCAGGGGGCATTGGGACAGGGGGCATCGTGCTCATAGGGGGCATTCACTCAGAGTGGTCATTAAATTTTAGGGGGCATTTCACTGATACTCTTAGGGGTCATTTCTGATATGCTCATAGGGGAGATTGACCTTCATTCTCAGAGGGGTCATCGAAACTCTCAGAGGGGGCATCAATATTTTCAGAAGAGGCATCAGTTTTCTCTGAAGTTCCATCAGAAAAATTGCTATAAAAGTTGAATAAGGTTAGTTTTCGGTAAATGGATGACCAGATAAACTTGATTTAGCGTGCTTTGAAAAATTTGGCAGAAACTCAATAACAACAAAGACTCATTGATTCCACATTTGTTTTAGGTCAATGATTTGACGCTGGATATTAGAGATTCTGAAATGCCACCAAAAATCCTTCACAGCATTCCCCATCTTTCTAATAAGTTAAGAATGCCGCGAGCTTTTAATCTATGAAAAGCATTTTGAAATGCTCTACATGTCATAAGTAGACGATATCTAATGGCATTTTGACGGAATTCTTTTTGAAGATTACTGTAGATATAGTCAATGAGAGATTGTCTATGAGTATTTGCCAATAAATTTCACAATGATTAGATGTTATTTTTGAAAAAAAGTATACTAACCGCACTGTTCAACAGAAATAGCAAAAGAGCCTTTGATATTGGGGTTGTACAGAAATCTCTTTGAAGGAAACAAGAATCTCTTCGAAGAAAAACTTTTTGGAGGAAAATAGCATTAAATCAATGCGAAATTTCTCAAGGAACATTAAATCAAGTTTATCTGGCCATTCAATTATCGAAAACTAACCTTGTTCAACTTTTATCTGATGGCACTTCTGAGAAAACTGATGCCTCTTCTGAAAATATTGATGCCCCCTCTGAGAGTTTCGATGACCCCTCTGAGAATGAAGGTCAATGTCCCCTATGAGCATATCAGAAATGACCCCTAAGAGTATCAGTGAAATGCCCCTTAAAATTTAATGACCCCTCTGAGTGAATGCCCCCTATGAGCACGATGCCCCCTGTCCCAATGCCCCCTGGGAGTATGGGCCCTCTAGGGAGTGTCCGTACAGAAAAGGTGTCAACCACAAAAATGAAGCTCTACTTTTGATCTGTACGATCCCAGAGTTCTTTTGTAAGACAGTTAGTTTTACTATGACACACTCTCAAAGTTGGGCGTTTTCAACTGAAAAAGACAAAACTTAATGTACTTTTGAGCGGTAGTGTATTTAAAAATTGGACGTATAAAACCCAAATTGATCTCTTAAATTCCGACTGTCAATATATTACAGAATGTCGTCATAAGTTGCACAAGTTTCTCTGATAGCTTTATCCTCCACTCTCAGATTGATTAATGAGTGTGGCCCCAGTCGAACAAGTGTCGAGAGATCGAAATAAAACCACCACACAACATGAGATTTTTCTCTCGAGTCATCATTTTTTGGCATCTCAACTCTGGAGAGGAAGACGCCAGTTCGTTCGGATTTCTACCTGTCCGAAATGTGATTTTCCAGTTAGATGATCATTTTCTGCACTGAAACCAGTATTCATAGATTATTACTCATCGCAATCGAGAAAGAAACCATCAGAAATATTTTTTATTCTGGAGCACAAAAACATAAGAATTGAGACGAAAAAGCAACTTCTGAACCCTGGATTCCTATCTATTTTACTACAATTCAATACGTATGTCAATCATTAAATGTAATAAAAAAGAGGGGAAGAGAGCACACATGTTCAGTTGAAACTAAAGAAAAAACAAATACTTTTAGTGTTGGAAAACTGGAAAAAGGGAGGAGAGAGAGAGGATCTGTCTCTTTTTAGTTTTCGATTCTCGAGAATTCGTAGCTTTTTTTCATTTTGTATTCACGTATTCACAAAATGCTTCAAAAAATGTACACTTTCGGTGATCGAGAATCAGCAATTCTAGATGAAGAATTTCCACCTTTTTTTGAAATTTAAGTTTCCATTCTGAACTTCGAAGTCGGCTTTGGGACAAGTTGAAACCAGGTGTTTAAGAACTGAGAGACTTCGAAACTGTTGAAACCTATCGAGATGTGATGGTTCGAAACCGGGACATCTCGCAACTGTGACGGTTTGAAACCGTGACACTTCCAAACTTTGACAATAGGGAGTTTTAAAACTTATTATTTTCGAAAAATAGGCAGTTTCGACTAGTTTCAGATTAGCCTAGAGCCAAGGATACAGAAGACGTATAAGCCCTTTTCAAGGTTTCAAGGGATTCCGACGTCCAAAGAATTCTGGATTCAGAGTTGTGTCAGCTTGAGGGAAGAATTCTAGATCTTTACATACCTTCAGATTATCTAGAGTTCAAATTTTACAGCTACAGACGTCCACTGATGTTCTTTTTCTCAAATTTAGAACATTCCGTTTTTCTCCAAACAAAATATGTGAATACTATGTGAAGCACAACAACAAATCACCAATAATCGTCAAAATTCGGGAAAGTTCTTCTCAAAATAACATGTGTTTTGAAACAAGAAAATGAAGGAAAATGAATGAATGAACACAACAAAAAACTAGTCGAAAAAGAGAAAAAAGGGGAGAAAAGGGGGGCAAAAAGAAGTGAGCCCCCATTGGGGTAATTAGGGAAAAACGAAATGGCTTCCAAGGAAAAAAAGGAAATGGATAGACGGGTGGATAGGGGGAAAGAATAAGAGACAAGGGAGAAGGTAAACATGGTTAGAAGGTTTTTATTCGATCATCAGATATACCACTTTTTTGTTTGGGAGGAGCAAGAATAGAGAGTTCCAGAAATAGAAAGTAACCATTGGATTTTATAAACAAGTTTTTAAAAAATCTTGGAAACAGACTGTCTCGCATTTTAAGTATTTTGCTTGGAATCAGCCCGTTTAGAGTGTTCTAATGAGTACAATCATGACTAGGTTTGGTGAAGTTTGGGTCTGGAAAGCTACAGTAAGCTTATTCAAAGGCATGATATTGAGTGAGCTCTTAAAAACTGGATAAATATTGGAAAACAGTAAGCATCGTTGCCACTCACAAAATTGTAATTCTGGATGTGGAGACTGTATGCGTCTTTAAACTATGGTTACTGTAGCTTTCGTTTCGAGACCCAACTTTTTTCCTAATGCTTAGCAAAGTACTCTATTTTCACTACGTTCTCCATGACCATTTTAAAAATTATAGTCATAACTATTATCACGACACACGTCTTACAACCGCACTCTACCGAAACCGAAAAAAATTGTGTGCGAAAATGAGAGACCCAGAGAAAACGAGACATTTTTCAAGGGGATTTCGGTGTAAGAACTGTGCCGAGCTGATACGTTTGGAGCAGTATTAGTCTGTCCACGAAGACTACAGTACTCACATTTAAAGGCGCACATCGTAGTTTATAGTAAAAATCTTATTATGCATGACTATACTTTTCTGAAAGTTCTCGTTCATCTGGAAGTGTAGATCTGCAGAGTTCCAGAGTAATTTCGGCGAATTCTGAGACGTTTTCAGTGAAAAGTAAGTAGAAATAATTTATTAATGCCATTCAATTCTTAAATTTGAACAATATTGCAAGTAGAAAGTGAGAGGGAAAAACACGAATCATATTTGGAGAGGTACTGTAGTTTTGAAAAAGAGATATCACATGTTGATTGCATAGAAAAGAAAGTATATACAACAATGACAATGGCAGATGAACTGGGATTTCGACAGAAAAAATACAATGTATGAAAAGGAAAAATACTGAACAATACTGAAAAATCAAACAAAGAAATAAGAATTAGAAGTGTCTTTCGATGTCTGTGAGTGGTAATCCGGGAAGTGATATTCATCCTGAATATTCAATAAAAGAATATTTCCGAATGTTTTCTAGGTTTTCCACTTACGGATACATTCACATTTGCGAATGTTGTTTGTAGGAGTTCTGATGCATTTGCACGATCAGCCGCTTGGAATTCAAAGCATTTATCAAGGAATGAACGGACATCCGGACGTTCGTTCGCAATCTCCGGGTAGATTGGCTTCTGTTTTCGGAAACAGATCTGGAAAAGGTCCATTTTATTAGTTTCGTGGCCAATCGAAAGACAAATGTTTGAGTTTCAGGTTTAGCGTTTAGCATAAGATCGCAATTGAATAGATCAATGTTCATTACACGTGTGGAAAAAGTCAAAAAGTCATCTTTCGGTATTTTATGGGGATTAGTTTTCCCATTGTTATGAGTTCTAGGTCACCAATTCTCACAGCCATACATCAAAATTAAACTTACCGCAAATGCGATCTGATGTCTCGTCTGTCCTTCGAACGGTAGTTTTCCAGTCATCATATTGACTACCGTACCACCAATTGCCCATATATCAACACTTCTACCGTATCCACTATAACTTCCAGTCACTTCATCCTTCTCTCCATACGAATATATCTCCGGAGCCATGAATTGAGGTGTTCCAGCTGTCGTTTGGAACTCTCCGTATACTGTAGATGTCTCCACGAGTCTAGATGAACTTCCAAAGTCTCCCAACTTCAAAACAGTGCATTTATCCAAGAATATATTCGCCGGTTTGATATCGCGATGGATGATTTTTTGGGTGTGAAGATATTGAACTGCTCTCAAAAGACTATGCGTGTACTGTCGCACCATTTTCAGATCCATTCTTCCATGACATATTCTCTCGAGAGTTCCCTCGGAACAGAATTCCATAAAGATGATGACGTCACTGTCTTCCACTTCAACTCCGTAATATTTCACAAGGTTTTCGTGGGTTAGTTGGCGAAAAATATTGATTTCTGATTCGATCGCTTTGTGGTTTTCACGACGGATTCTCATCACTTTTGCTGCGATGACTCGATGAGATGTGATATCCATTGCACGGTGAACCACTCCAAATGTTCCGGCGGCTGGAAAAAAGTAATTTATGAGTTGTCTGTCAATCCAGATGTCCATATGTCAATTTTTACAGTTTCCTTTGTTTTCAAATAGATTTATAAAATGCTCTATACAAAAAACGAACCTATCTCATCAAGAAGAGCAAACAAGAACGGCGCTCTAGTCGAAACTTTTCGATCAGTCGCCAACACAAAGTGACTATCATCAGTAATCACTCTTCCAGCCTGTCGATTATCAAGATCCTGAAAAGTAATAAGATAATGAAGGTATCAAGATATCCAACTCACAATTTTATGTCTCTTATCCTCCAACTCCTGAAGTCGTAACATCTGAGTTTCCTTCTTGCTCTTCTTCTGATTCTCCATCGACGAGGACGACGTCTTCGAGCTAGTTGATCGTGTCATTCTCTGTTTCGGAACAATTGGAGTACTCATATTCGACGAAGACAAAATGATTTTCGCCTCGAATTGTTTCACGAGATCATTGAATTCTTTGTGTTGCTCATCAGTCATTATCTCTGGATTACTCCATTTCGGTTCAGTGATGAATTGAAGAAAAGTGAATCCTGGAATCGCCCACATCGGAAGAGTTGGAGAGGGAACTGAGTTTTTGAGTTGGACATATTTCATCCACTGTCGAGTCAACATAAGTGCCTTTTCGATCATTTTACTTCCGAGTTCATCCATAAATGAGTCACTGACAACCTTCGCGACGTCACGGTGGATTTGGAAGGCGACGAGAAAATGTTTCTCCAGTTTGAATCCTAGGCTGGACAGGGTTCGTTCCTGTAATTTTTGAATTTTGGTTGTGCTTAGTTGCTTTTTCGAACTCCGTATCGACAGAGCATGAGTCGCTACTCAGTAGACTTACCTCATGTTGGCCAACACCTAGCTTCCCGAGAAGCATTGAAATCCGTCGACCTTCTTCATCCAGATGTTCTAATAGTGCATTTTCCTGGAATAATATAGTTTTTAGATCGAAGTGTCTGCAGGCTCCGCCCACTTTTACAGAACTGAGATTCAATGGAGCGCGATTGCATAAAGAAAAGAGAAAACATTTACCGTTAATGTTTGAATCCTAGAATTGATAATAAAGTTCGACGAGCACGCCGGTGCGACACATTTCAAAAATTTCGAATACTTTTGTTCGATATTTGCACGAATATTTGCACTTGCCAAGCAGAGTGTCATGTCCTGAAAATAGTTTTAGAATCAGTTCGGTCCATTCCCCAAATCGCACTCACTTCTCTCAAAAACCTATAACAAATTCTCGTCTCCTCGTCAATCTCAATCTTCACAACTCGTCCTTTCCAATGTTTTTGCAACTCAAAATCTTTATCCGGCACGATAACAATACATCCATCCTCGATTTTTCGTCCTTCTGATATAGCCAACATGCATGTTTCCACGTAAGACTTATCTACCGTAGTCCGATAAACAAACAGGACGATCGGAAGATTCACCAAGTCGTTGTCATCGTATTGATCCTCTTCTCCAGATGACATAACCAATTGAATCAGACAAAAGTCTGGAATCATTTCACTGAACATTCTGGTTCGATCGATATCCGGTCGGAGAGTGTATCCAACTGCATCTTGACTGTCATTCAGAGTTATTCGGAGTAGTGAAAATATCCGAAGTTCTCGTTCTTTGACTTCTCTAATCAATAGATTTATCTCTAACATGAATTGATGATTCGACTGATGACGGAGGATTGGTTTACGTGGAGATCCGGGAACTTCCAACTCATAATCATCATCATCGTCATTCTCTGATTCAACTGGATCGTTATATCGATTTCTGATTTCTTCGATTTGTTCAATTGCAAATTCCTCGACGACTTCTTTGATGAGTGACTCGATGATATCACAATATGTGATACAGAGAAGTCCGAGAGCAGATTTCACAGATTGAGCACATTGAACAGCCGAAGTCCATTCCATTTCAAGGCGGGAGAACAGAAGAGTTGGCTCCTTTCGGACTGTGTCGCAGTTAGACCAGCATTTTACGTAGTGGATGTATTTCTGAAAGAAAATTGACTTTTTGAAGAGAAAATTATAAGGAAGAGTTTTCAAATCTCTAGAAAGATGAATTGGGTGTTTTTCTGATGTATTATATTTTTGTCCAGATTAAGTCAGTGTATTTTAAGATGCTTGTATGTAATGAAACACTAGTTTTGGAAATTTTTGAACTTTTTTGACCTAGAAAACCAAGATTTTGCTTCCCTAGGCCATCACTATGTTTTTCAGTGTCAAAAGAAAATACCATTACCTTAAAAACATCCAAAACATAAGTGGTATACTTCAACGGATACAAGAATCCGGGCATTGCGCACTTCGAACACATCGACTGTAGAATTGTCGAGTAGTTCTTTTTAATCCGAACAGCCTCCTCAACACAATCTCTCGAATCAGTAATCATCGCATCGAATGTCAGTTCATCGAGAAGAGATGAGTCTGGTGGTTCAGTTGCTGATCGAATCTCCAACCAATGGACAACTAATTGCATGGGAACAGCGACAAGAAAGAAGAAAAGATGAGTGAGAGGAGGAAGATTCAGAGAGTAAGACAGTGCATTACAGAATCTCCATTGTGCCATATCCCCGTATCTATCCTTCATTAGTTGACTGAATGGGAACGATGATCCACGAGAGGCAGTGGCTTCCGCGTATGATTGAGGCGGTTTTTGCATCAGAATCGCTGTTTTTACGAGTGTCAGCTCGATGATTTTCTCCACTCGATTCAACACTTTTTTCATTCCTTTCAGGTTTAAACTCTTCTTTACATACTCCAGAAATACGACACGCACATCTTCCAGAGCGAATATCTTGTTGTCTTCGTCGAGTGGGCGGAACCATTCATGGTTAGTCATGGATTCCACTTCGAATAGGGCGCCGAGCTAAAATATTTTATTTAGATGGTCAGACGAGTTCTTCCACTCACTACTCTGAATTTATCTGCCATATCATTCAACGTATTCAACCAAACTCTCATCGAAGTCATCCTTCCTTCCAGCAATTTCTTCTCAGCCTCTCCTCTATCCAACTCAACAACTTTCCATAAAGCACTCTGATTCGGGAACAATTCGACAAGAGTATCATATTTATCTAGAATATCCGTGATTCTTTTCCTGGCTTCTCGAAGACTTTCACAGTAATCCGGGGAGAATTCCATTCGACGGTTGAGAGAATCGAAGGATGAGTCGTCTGGAACGAGAGATTTTGATCTCACTAGTCAGCAGCCAGCCAGCCACTAACTCACCTTTATCACATTTGACAAACTCAAACTTGAATTCTTTAATCATATCCATCACCATCATGTACTGTTTCCTTGCTTTCGCTATACTCTCATCCTCAGCCATCCACTCTGACTTCCCAATCATAATATCTCTTCCGTTTGCTCCCACAGAGAAATATGCTTTGAGAATCAACCAGAGAATATTTTCAAACGTATATCTAGTGTGTTCACTTTCTTCTACGATAAGTCTCTGAAATCAAATAGATCAAATCAGTCAAACCCCGCCCACTAGTCCCAACCATAGTTTGTCCAAACTGCGGACAATTCATCATTCTCTGTGACATTTGCATTTGTTTTTTCTTTTCTCCATCGGCTTTTTTCAAGAAATGAGAGATCTCGAGATGAAGTTTACTCCGATCAGTAACTTCTATCTGATCGAATTGATCTGTCAACGAATCAATCGATAAAGTTTTCGGAGGAGACGTCAGAAGAGTACTGTAGAGGAGTGGAGGACGACGGATTTCTCGGTCACTGTCACTTGAACTGGACTCAACGGATGGGAGGTAGTTGTGAGAGCTGCGATTGGATCTTTCGAGAATTGGAATGCATCGGTAGGGGCGGGAAGATGAGGAAGATGTTGAAGAGCCCTGGAAGAATTAGACAGTTTGTCTACGAAAAATTGTCTCAAATCTACTGAAAAGTACTCAAAACTTACATTATAATCCTCATCATACATGTCATCCTGTATATCTCTATCCCTCTCGGTCTTGCTCTTCTTCCGTTTCACTGAAATAGCTAAATTCCATTAGCGAAATGAACCAAAAAACTAAAATAGACCAACCTTTCGTGGCCACTCCGAGACTTCTCCGCCCCATATACTCTCTTTTTGATGTGTTTATTTTGTTAGTCATTTTCTTCACGGCGGCGACTCTGAAACGGGTTACTGTAGGGATATAGGGAGTACTGTAGAGCTTACTGTTTCTTGATGACGTCTCCAACTACTTCGTCGTCAATCGTCGGCATACTCCTGCATCTTTTTATTCCTTTGTACCGGCCACTGCTCATTTTGAAAACTTTTAGTTTGGGCGTAGATCAAATTTTCTTTTTCCAAACGTTTGAATTAAACCTTTTACACTTGAACTGCGTAATCTGAAAACACTGAAATTTTGCCGTTCGAAAATAGAGTCTTAAAAAACAGCAAGTATCGGAATAGTTATAACAACTATTTAAAAAATAGAAGAATCCCAAAAAATGAAATTAATATTGAACATTTTTATTGAGAGCACACAATGTTAAATGAACAAAAAAAGTAGAATGATGATAAGAATAGTCAGTGATGAGAGGGGGCGAAAGGGAGAGGCGCCGCCTGGGTGTCTGTCTGAAATTAGAGAAAAAGTTATTTATTCGATGGGGAGTAACTGGTACGGAGTTGTTTTGTTTCAATTTAGTTTGCAAAGAGTTTCGAAATGAAACAGTGACATGAAGTACAGTAGTCCCGTCCTTCTACGAGGGGATTTGGTTACTGTAGAAAGAAGATTACTGTAAGACTAGAATACTGTAGAACTAGGTTACTGTAGTAGTATTATAAAGATCATAATCCTCTAATTTCGAAATAATTTCAAACATGGGTTACGGTATGATTTGCTACTGTAGATTCTAGTTGTTGGAGGTTACTGTAGCATTTGAGCCCAATTTGATCAGAAACTTTGCTGATCAAAATTATTTATGTCAGCTGCAATTATCTCCCCAAAAACAATCAGTTTCAAAGTACCTCTTGACGTCAATGAGAGCAGCTGAAAAAGTTGAGAAATCTGCCAAACTTCTCACTTTCCAACTTCAAATTTCATACAAGCTTCTACTTGTTTCTTTCTTGATATCTCGTGACAATGAGTTATGAGAATGTATCAACATTCGACTTATCAGAAATACCATCTACATATTTAGTGATTGGAGGGATCGGTGGTTGCGGGTTTTTGATCTATTTAGTCAGTATTCTTATCATATTTCCTCTTTATGTTTATGTGCATCGGTTGAATAGGAAGACTGAGAAATTGGTGGGTTGTGAAGGGAGATAAGAGACTTTGAGAAGGGACAGTAGAGTCAAAAAATTAGAAAATTTTCTACCTCTTTGAAGTTAATATGCGAGATTCTCTATATTTTTCCTATTCTAGGCCTACTTCTATCCCATAACAAAACATTTTTATTCGGTAATGTGCTCAATGCAATTCTACATCTATGTTACCACTTCGATTACAATTATTTCTTGGCTTTTTTTGTAAGTTTGACAACGACGCTTTTGCAATTGCACTCTACCGAACTCTACAGTTTCGGTGGAGCGCAGTTGCAAACTAACTAACTCACGACTTAACAAAAACTCAAAATTCAGTGACCTCCCTGCCGCTGGAAGTGTTCTTATTGTCTCCTTTTTCTTTGTTTATTTTGTAGCGATTACTGTAACAAGTGTTCAAAATGTTCTTCTTTTCGTTTTGGCAGTCAGAAGATTCTTGATTTTATTCCTTCCAAATTTCAAAAAAGTGATCTCAATCGACCCGAAATCATTCAAAATCTGGTTGAGAATACTCTACGGTTGTTATATTTTCATTCAAGTCGCTTCGAAAATTGTCAAATTATTTTGTGGAACTGATTCTATCGCCAGAACATCATTTTTGAAATTCGAGAATAAGACGGAACGAGTGATGAATTTAACTGAAAAGTATGAGAATTGCTCCTCAACTGTCGACTTCATTTACGTGGTAAGTTCAGAATCAGATGCTTCGAAAAACTCACAATTTCCAGAGAATCTACCTGGCTGGTGACTTGCTAGTCATGTTCGCCGCCGTTCTCTACGCTATAATGTTCATAAAAATCAGAAAATGGAGTAAAATGACTTCAGCAGACTCTTCGCAGAGTCCAGAAAAGTATATTTTCTATCAGACACTTCTCATTGTTGTCACCAAATTACTTGCGATTTCCACAATTCTATTGCTTACTTATCAGCGAGGATTTGATTACGATTGGGTAAGGCTCCGCCCACTTTTCAAAATTGTAGGCGGAGCTTAGCAAGTAATTTTCAGGCATTCACTACATTCCTTCTCACTGATATTTCAACAACTCCATTCGTGATCCAAGGATCGTATCTGTTGTGTAATCGAACTAATGTTGATACGATATTATCGATTCAATTCAAGAAGTTGAAAACTTGGAAAATTATCATTTGTGGAGGTGGATCTATATCAGAGGGACGTCAAAGAAGAAGAGAATTCAAAATGAAAATATATGAAGCAAAGAAGAAAGCACAAGAGATGATAAGAGGAGATAAGACAATTACAAAGTTGGTTGTCAATGTAATTCCGATAAATAGAAGGATTGAAAATGTCAATTGATCAGGAAGGAGATTTTCAATGTAAATAAATGATTTCTCGGTGAAGTCTAGAGAATGTTTTTTCGAAAAGAGAGATAAACAGATCTGGGTTATGCGACGTTTGCTAAGAAAAGTTTTAGATAAACAACTTTTCTAGAGCGTTTTTGAGATCAACCTAATTGTCCCCTTCCCAAAAAATTCTAGGTTCAAGAACCATCAAAAAGAAAAAAAAAGTGAGAAAAACCTCAAAATATTATACAAGATTGACTGAAATCTAAATAAAACCTAAACAAAGCTAATATGAAAATCGATTGGTTGGTTATTTGACTTACTGACTAACTAGGTTACTGTCAAATATAGCTCATTTGGCTCATTCATTATCGATGGTTATTGATTGTTCTATGTATATATCCACTCACCAACTTCTAAAACACACAAGTTATTAATAGAAGAAAATTACAACTCACACTTTCCCACGATTGTGTCCCGTGTCGTCTCCGCCATTCACCAGGTTTCCCCAGCTGTCAAGTAAATTGGAATTACGAGCAGATACTCAGTAGTTGAACAATCAATAAAAACAGGGAAATAAAATTATACTTTTAAAATCAATAAATTAGAGAAAATAAATATTATATACAAAACCCGTTGAACCATAAACTATAACTACACAACCGAAACTACATCAAAGTGACACCAATAAATCAACATGCAATAAATTAAAATTTCAAATTTGGAGTTTTAATATCCAAGACTAGACGCTTGAGAACTCGGCCGATTAGCCGACGCAGGAGGTGCCTCACAGAGTTGAGCTAGCCGGGACGGATGGACGAGAACGGGATCCTGGCATCTTTTGAGGGCAGACGAGAGTGCTTGATCTACCATCGAATTGACAACAACCTATAAAAATCATCATTTTCTGTTATTTGTTTGCATAGAAGTATGCAGAAAAAGTTCGTGAGCAAACAAGAGTTTTACTTTTTGTAGTCAATCAGGCTACACACTTTTAATGAATTCCAGAACTCACCTCATCGGAAACCAACGCTGCCAGACATCTCTGCAAGTAATAGCAATCGACTTGAACTTGTTCCACACCAAATTTCGAATACGTTTGAAGTCGAATGGATTCTATGAAAATCTTTAAGACAACTTTAACAATAACGGTTATGATTGAGGCACGGTTGAACTGGAAGTGCAATAATTAGGATTCAGAACGATAAGGAGATGTCAACTCACATGAATCTGAAGGTGGAAATCGATTCTTTCACACCAAAGGGAATCGCGAGCAGCGTCGAGAGCAGTGGTGATCGGACGGCGGCTAGAAAAGAGATTTATTAATTGCATCTGGCGTATCTTGAGCGCGTTTTCTACATACCTCACTCTCGCCTCCTTTGGTTTAAAGTCTCCACCAAGAAGCAGAGCCAATTCACTATCACAAATATTCATTTCTTCGACAAGACGACGGACCGAAGCTCTAAAACGAACATTTTTGAATTTAAATAGCCTTATTCATTTCTATTTTTTACCGTATTGCACTTGGCGTTGCTGCAGGTTGAACCAACATCGTACATCCCTTCACCAGTGTCTCTCCCATCGACAATCCTGTCTTTTCCGCGTAAGATCTCACCAGTTTTTGAGCTCTCAACTTTACTTCTGACGTTACTATACTGATATCTGTCAGTCCTTCTTCGGGGGTCAATGAGAATTGTTCCCGACATAAATTGAGAAGATAGACGGCGGATTTGTTGGATAAATGTTGAAGAGCTACAGAGAATACAAGAAGGACACGTGGATCAATGAAACGGGTTTCACCGGCGCCAGATTCTGAAACTCTTACGATGGAGATGATGACGTTTACTATTAGAAAACAACTTACCATACTCATCAGCAAGCTCAGCAAATCTGTGAAAAGCCTGAACGAGTAGACGTTCATGAGCATTGAGAGCAAATGAATGACGGAATTCATCAGGTGGCAAATTGGCAAATGTGACGTCACTTGCAGTGAAAAGGAGTAAATTTGCGAGGGCGGTCTGGAAAATATAAACATTTTCGATTGGTCTGCGTGTTTAAATGTCTAGATGTTCACACTCACCTTAACCTGATGAACAAAAACTTGCTCAATCTTGCTCGCCAATCCGGATAGATCCTTCTCCTCGTTAATCAATGCTTTTCTTACTTCATTCAACGAATTCTTCAATTCTTCCTTGATTCTCAAAAGTGATAAATCGATTTCATGTTTTGATACTTCATTGATGAGTTCGATGGTCAATGGAAGGAAATCGAGTCCCGGGATGACGTGGCGACACGTGGAGATTTTACGAAAATATCTGTCAAGTGCTCGGACGACGATCGAACAATCCTTGGCATCCATTGAGGAGAGAAACACTTTTGAAACAAGAGCGTGAAGAGAGTTCATTTCGGTCTGGAAAGTTTAATATGATTTTCAGATTATTTATATTTTTAATTACCTGAAGAACCGCTAGCAATTCATCCCTCTTCTCTTCAAATAATCTATCATGCGTCGTTGCAATCAACGTGAGATTTGGAATGAAACTCTCCGAAGCCTTATCAACGAGATCCAAAACATCCGCATGATTTGTTGATAATTCTTTCAAATCTTCTCTCAATGATTGCTCTGAACATCTCAATAAAACTTGTTGTACTTCATCTTCGTCCCTTCCAATCGTCAGCAATAAATCAACAGCTTCAGATACTAATTCAGCGCCAGAAGCTGGGTTTCGTAGTTGATCCATTAGTTGGTTTTCCGTCATGTCATATATCTTTTTGCTCTTTTGTAGAACGGTTTGAACTGTTGGAACATCTTTGTATTGCTCAAGAGATTCTTCTGCTAATTTGAACATTCGGAGTACTTCTCCGTAATTTCTCTCGTCGAATTCACTCTGGAAATATACTTTCTGGATGACTTTTAAATGGTTTCCAGATCAAAATTGTTAGATCTCTGAACCAGTTATCAAAACTTCAAAAAATTTCAAAAAAATTTGTAATCAGTAAAAATTACTTTAAAAATTACCTGCAAGACATGCGGAAGATCGAAAATATGCTTCAAACTGTTGACAACTTTATATGAGCTTCCAAGTTGAAGAATATCGTCACGTTTCTCGCCAAGAACTCCGTCAAGGTTTCCGATGAGTGTGGATATTGTTGTCATACTTTGACTCAACGACTTCATTTCCTGGAATAATTTTTTCAACTTTATTTACTACTTTTCTATCACTTTTTGAAGCGTTCTTTCCCACTCAGTTGTTCAACATTTTTTACAGGAAACCTTTTTTTTACTTGTGAAAATAAATACAAATGCCTGTAATTCGACAAAAAAGGTTTTTTCAATTAAGAGTAATTTTTAACATGAATAAAATCTTACCGAATCAAGTTGTGTGAACTCGTCTTGAATCTTTCGGACTGTATTCGTTGCAGTTAAGAATTTATTATAATTCTCATAGACTATTTGATGAACATCTGAATCTAGTCTTCGCACTGCTGAAACCATTTCTTCCTCTTCTTTAACCAACCCATCGAGCGATTTTTCCCGAAGTAACCTGGAAAATAATCGATTTTTAATTATATTTAATTCCAAAATAGGTTTTCCTATAATTAAAAATGGCTCACTTTACTACATATGCTTCCACATCGAAATCCGGTTTTGTCACATCCAAAACACTGGAAAAAGAGGACATTTTCCAGTGTTATCGAACTGTTGTGACGTCACAAGCAATTGAGCCGGAATGAGGCGGCCGAATTCTCGAAAAGTTCGGCCACGAGATAAGCATGTGCAACTTCGCTCGGCTGACAATATTATGGATAAAGTGCGCGCGCAACCAGAAAAAAATGAGCGCGTTCTTGAAAAATAATTATAAATTTAGTTTTGAAGCTCGTCTAGGATTTTAAATTTTTTGAATATAAATTTTCAAAGTTTTGAAAGTTTAAAATTAATTTTTGCAGTGTGAATATCGAAGCCTCGACATGCCAAAACGAGCTGCGGATCAGCCAGGAACTTCCACGTCAAGGAATAACCAACAAAGTATAGTTTTCTGTTTATTTCTCAAAAATGGAAGACTGGGGCGCGTTGTGCGCGTTCTGGATATCTGCTCGTATAGGAAAAACCTGAAAGCCCGTTATTCTAAAATCCGAGTTTGCCTTTTTTTATGGAATGTGATATATTTTTATTTATTTCTTAAGTCTGGCGCGCCTTCAGCGCATCTATAATCTACGCTTAATTCCAGTAGATATGTCTTAACGTGACGATACATTCAAAACGTTTTCTCCATTCTAAATTTCAATTTTCAAATGTTATCTTTCAGCATACGATCAACTTCCTCTGGGTGGATTCTCTCCAACCTCTGGCCAACCCGCTCCAAAAAGGAAAGATGTGGACATTAAGCAAGGTTGGTTATTGCTATTCCTCCCTCGTACTTGTTCGCAGTTAGAACTTTAATGCTTTTTTTGAGTCCGGAGTCTGCTTTTTTTATCAGTTGAAAACTCCTGATAAGTGTTTCCATTGAATTATGAATACATGCTGATCACCTGATTGATCTATCGAAACATCGGGTCAAAACAACGAATAGGCAACATATTTGTTCATTTTTCATTTCAATTTTCTCACAAACAAAATTGACGAAAAAACCAATCGGTAACATAATATACACGCGGGGAGTGGAGAAGGAATAATGACAAGAAGAAATTAGGTAAGGGCGTCACTTCTGATGGTTATGTGTCCCGGTTCAACGACGTCACTGTAGGCTGGCGGACGGGAAGGAGCACGTGAACGGGTTGGGTCATCCTCTGCTCCAAAGGCCAAATTGTCGGCTCCGGGTTGTTGTTCCAACTGAAAGTGTTCGTAATTTGAAGGTAGTGTTGAATACTGGCGCACCGGTTTCATGGGTTTCGAGACAAAATGTGCCCATAAATAGCTTTATCAGAAATAGTTGAACAACTTACAGTACTAATAGTCAGAATCGGTGTAGAAATAACTGATCCAGTTCTAGTAGTCGGAGTGCTCTCCGTATCACTTGGTAATGGTTGCTTCGTTGGAAGAGCTGGTTGTGGCGGTATTGGTGCAGCATACGCTGTGTATCTTGGTGGTGGTGGCATTCCATTTGGACTGATTGGTGTGGGAACGATATATTGGACGTTGTAGTTGTTGGCTTGATGAGATGGTCTGGAAATCAATTTATGATGATTGTGTTGAGTGAAATCAACTCACAATCGATGCATGTTTCTTCTCAAGAAGTTGTACAAAATCATCAAATATCTCATTTGAATAAGTGCAACAATGATACTGACAGTCAGGAAGAAACATGAGATCACAACCATTTCAACATCTCCAGTTGTGAATTTTGAGTCGATGCATCCTTTCGGTGTACTTGGATGATCTTCGTGATCTGAAAGATTCTTCGTTCGAAAAGATTTCCGACTCATCATACTTACTTGGATTACAAATGTTGTTATTGTTATCCACAAGGTACACCGTTGCCAAAATTGCTCCCAATATCAGGAAGAACACCCAGAATGTGTACATAGACTGAAATTCCATCGTCACTAATCTCTTCCTTTTCGATAAAATGACTTACAATGTATAACATGTAAGCAGTGATGTAAGCAATCTTTCGATGCTTGGCACCTGTTGATAAAATGAACATCATCGCACTGCCGATGGAAATTTCGAAAAAGTAGAGCAAAAATGGTGACAGATAGAAAAGTCCGAAGATTTGACAAATCATCAGAATCGAACCGAGTATTCCTACGGCACCCTGAAAATTATATAGAAATCTTAATTTTATTGCTCAAAAGATTCAGTTCTGAAAGCTCCCAGAAACTCCCTGAACTCAGTTTCGAAACCTAAAGGTCACTCACCCCAATTGGTAGCCCACATAGTACCCGTGGCTCCGGCTCAGCAGCTATTCGTTGAGCCTGTTGTGGCTGTGATGGCTGCTGTTGAGGCGGCTCCGTTTGAGGAGGTGCTGTTGTCATGATCCTAGAATCAATACTAGTTTCAGTGCCAACAAGGTTTTCTACAAGAAAAGAAAAACGAGAGAAGAGGAGAAGGAAAATCGAGGCAAATAGGAGAAGCAGGGGACGACATACGACTGATATGGTGGTTGACACTGTGATAGTACGTGTGTTGGGCAAATACTGGGAAGAAATATATGGAGAAAAAAGAATGAGATAGGAAGAGAGACGCAGGTAAAGAGCATGGAAATCAGCTGGAAGAGCAGAACGAAGGGAATGATTCGAAGTTGGAGAACTTTTAAGAGAGACAAAAGTTAAAGTTCAGCAATAAAACGTTTATTGTTGGAAAAGGAGAGAATGAACTCGCTTCGAGTTTTCTTCTTTGTAGAACCACTAACTTTTGACACTTTTTTAAAAGTATTTGGTATAGTTAGAGGCTTGTTAGAGACTCGGAGAGTTCTCACTCAATCGGATTCTTACTGATCAGTAATTCGGGTTTTAGGAAGCAGTATATCAGTGCATTTTTATTTCGAAAGAAACCAAAAACGTTCTGGAGCCAATGAGTTTTGAAATTTATAGAAATCAGACTATAAACACCTTATAGTTTTGAAGCAAGCTGATTTCCAGCTCTGTAAAAATATACGTATAGTTTTAAAGATATTTTCGCTTCCTCACTTTCTTCCAGTGAACGGAAGACGAATAAAACGAAACGGAAAAAGGAAAAGCTAGCAAAACGGAAAAGGTGTCGGTGCTTCCTCTCTTCTCTCCCTCCGAATATTAAAGTATTCGTATTTGGTATTTGGTATTTCAACTGCCGCCGCACCACAATTCAACAACACAATATTATTATTATGTGCAACAAAATATATGTAATATTGGGGGTCAAGCGAAGAGCCAAAACCCACTCTCTCCACTCTCTCTTCTTCTCTTTTTGAGTCCGCGCACCCGGTGTCCGATTTCAAAATGAATTCATAAGAGAAGTGCTGGGTAGTTGTAGTGGGTTTTTGAGGTACAAAAGTGGGAGGAGCCTAGGTAACGACACCCATAAGAATAAAACGCGGGAAAAAGAGGTATTACTGAAGGAAATTTGAAAAAAAAAGTAGAGTTTATAGTTCTTATCATCAAAAAAAGTGTGGTGAATGACTGAAGAAAAGATAAAATGTAATGATGCCTTCTCAATAGTTTCTGTTCTTTAGAAGACATCGATAATGAACAGAGTGGAGCATTGACATTTAATCAACTACCATCAAATGATAAACTGCAAAGAGGTGAACCACGAGAAGAAGAAAGAGACGATGAGGAAGAGGAAGACGATGATGAGGATTCACGATCACCGATTGCTGTGTTAGAAGATGAAGAAGAGGAAGATGATGATGCGGAAAGTGTTTTTGATAAGAGTAATGTAAGTTGAGAGGGATCTGGAATCCAGATTCTGGATGTCTTAATTCATATTTGTTTTTCAGATACCACCGCCTTCTGACACGTTTATGAATTGCTGTATTAATGCGAATCTCACCGATGACATCGCAGTCGCTTCATGGGACATCTACTACCATGCGTCTCAAAGAGCTGCTCTTGAGGTGGGTATACTACAAAACACGACGAATGAAGGGCTTGAATTATTTATATTGTTGGGAGACTAATAGAAGCGGTGTTTGTTATTCTGGATAAATATATGTAATTTACAAAGAGTATCTGGAAAAAATAAAGTTGTGCAATCTCTCATTAAAATGATTTTTTTCAGGGTTCCGAATCCGCTTGGCAACTCTCTGCAATCTACTACTACCTACTGTCACGTGGCATAAAAAGACGAGGAAAACCGGCACGTCTTCTCACTCAACGAATGCCCGTATCCATACTCACAATTGCTAATACGTTTGATGTTTCCATTGCTGAACTAATGGACAAAACTGTTCGATTCGCTGAAATAATTCACTCGAGAAAGATGCGTCGATATTTGGATTATCTCCGACGAATTCAGGAAGGACTCGCCGTGTCTTGTGTCATTTTCAAGAAGTTCTGTAAAGTATACAATGGAATTTTCGAACAACTCAAAGAAGGAACCGATAGTTGTCCATCGTCTCATGAGTTATTCACGGTTATATGGACATCATTTCTGGTGATGAAGAGTCGATTGCAAACTGATGATTTGGTTAATAATTATCAGCTGTTATTCTGCATGATTGATCAAATTTATACTCAAATGAGTTTGATGGAAGAAGGAATTATTCACCATTTGAATCAGAAATTCGTGGGAAGTCTGATAGACAATGACTCGACGATTCTTCGTGCTCTCTGTACACAATTCGGGGGATGTATTCTCGATACCAGACACTTCTATGATCACACTTATAAGAAAATGAAAAAAACGGGGGTGCCGGAGACATGGGACTTTTTGGAAGATCGAGACATGATTGTGTAAGTTTTGTGTAGTATAGATTTTAAATTAGGTAATAAGAATTCCAGAAATGTTCCAAAACTCGCCTACGACCAATATGTCTTGCAACGTGGAAATATCGACGAGCGTGTCTTCATTCCAACACATAACAGATTTCCGACAATTTTCAAAGAAGATTTTATTTCTGCAAGTGTTCTCAAAAAATCATTCTCTGGACGCCCGTTCAGAGACGCTGAGTTCTTGAGTACAATCTCCAGTAATCAGTGCCTTGAAAAAATTGCTCATGGAAAAACGGCAGCCGAAAAGGTGTCGCAATCCAAAGAGCGACCGAAGGTACCGTGTGCTGAGTATAGTTTGGAACTTGGAAAATACTCGGATGAGGACGAAGCAGAAGAGGTACATAAGAGATTGGTACGAATAATTGGAAACTGGAATTTGGATACATCGAAGCTTCAAGAGTAAGTATTTCAAAACAGTCGAACTGAATGTTCAATTTCAAAATTTAGAGCCTGCGAGCGAATGTCAGATAACCCGATGGCGACAATCCTCCTGAAATGTGATGAACTGACGACGAAATTCGAACGGACTGTGGGCGCAGAACACGGAGAGACCAGCGAATCATCCATGATGAGCAAATTTCATAAACAACTTCGCAACGAATTGGAGAAAAGTTTTCTAATTTTTATAGAGAAAATCATCTTGACTGAAGTGAAGAAAAAAGTACGAGAGGAGGATCTATTGGTATGTTGATTCAAAACTTATCATGAATGGTAATTAATAATTCCAGACTGTAATTCGACGAGAGGAATTCCTTGGCGCAGTTTTCTGTTTCTGTATCGAGTTGGTTCTATGCTCGAACGGCTACGATCGAGAGTTCCCTTGGAGTGCAAAATTATGTTCCTGTCATCCATTCATGTTTCATAAAGTGATCGATCTGATGATTAGTCACGAGAAACGGCTCAGTCGCCAGATGATTCAGCATTTCAGTAAAATCGAGGAGAGCATTATCACCTATTACGCCTGGAAATTTGAGAGTCCAATGTGGCCGATGATAGTCAGATGTCCGTTTACTAATTTCTCAGAATTTGGAGAGGATTGGGCGGATAAATGTAAGCGTTCGTGGGAGTTCAGAATACATTCTAAATCCATTACTTCAGTGAACACCTACTCTCCAATGAAATTCACTCCAACCAAGAAACCTGATGTTGAGGACATGCGTGATGAGTTGGGCAGACCAATAGTGCCGCAGAATCAAACTTCGAGAACTCTACGAATCTTTTTGAAAAGAGTGAGTTGTGGCTGTTGACGAGCTTACATTGCAATCTATCATTTTCCAGACATACTTCACCGCCGCCCGTCGCCTTCAAGAGCTCACGGATCGTGTTTCAATGGGAACACGTGGCAAATCACAGTGCTGGTCACTATTCGATTATCTTCTTCGAAACGACACTCTCGTTTTCATGGATCGTCACATCGATCAGATAATCCTTTGTTGTGTTTTTGTGATACTTCGAATCAATGAATCACCTATCACGTTCACGGAAATACTGGCACAATATCGACGACAATCGACGGAAGCAATGCAAATCTATCGACATGTTCCGGTGTCTGCTCAGCTGTTGGATGAGAACAACCCATCGGCTCTGAACACGAAAGAGACAATTTTAGAGCGTCTGGAAGCGCCGCGGAAATTCACTTGTAAAGTAGATATCATTAAATACTACAATATCGAGTTTAGAGATCGCATAAAATTCATTATCGGACAAATCGATAGTGCTTTGGATGACGATCTTATGGAGATGCCAGTGCCAACGATTCACGGATTGACACCTGTACGAGTGTATTTGACTGATAAGTTATCGATTCAAATGCTGCCAAAGACACAAAAGAAGGATTCAAAACAAGAGATGGCTATAAATCATCTAGAACGAACGGGCCGATCGCTGGAAGCCGCTTTGGGACGTATCACTGAATAACATTTGTTCTTTTTATATTCTGCCACCCAATTTTTAAAGGATTTTATGTTTTTTTTCTCGGAATTCTCAAATCTAATATTATTAATTAAATAATTACCCCCTCCCCCTCATTTTCGATGCCATTGTTACTGATAATTCTAACGTCATCCAGTCCTTTAATTATCATGCTGTGATTTTTAGTAATTTTCAGTAAAATTGATTTCCTATTACACAACTTTACTTATGAAAACTTTTGGGAAGAAACTTAGACAAAATGATGGATTGAGTATCAAAATAAATGAGATACTATTTTAAAACGAGGGTAATACCAAGGGAGCGGGGAGAAAAATGCAGATAAAATTAATCAGAATCGTCATCAGAGTTGTCGGATGCGATGTCATTCTCATCAGAATCATCTGATGATGTCGCTTCTCTCGACGGCTTCTTTTTTTCCTTCTTTGGCTCTTCGTCAGAATCAGAATCGTCAGAGTCACTGATATGTTCCTTGGATTTGTACTTGGTTGGGGACGATGTGGTTGCCTTCTTTGCTGGTTTGGCAGAAGTGGTCGCTGATGAAGATCCGCCGCCGTTCTTCTTGTACTCCTTCATCTCCGCCTCGTAACGAGCCTTGTCCTTGGCAGCTTTCTCTTCCCACTCCTGGAATTTGAACAGTTATAAAATGATTTCTTTCGAAAAGTTTTACGGTGAAAAGAGTGAAAAAAAGATGCAAATTTTATCAAAGTCTACCTTCTTGTCATCGGATCCCATCTCTTTCCACTTCGCTCCTCCTTTCTTCGCCACATCAGCTACAGTATCTCCGTCCTCTTTGAACGACAACCGATTCGCTTGGAACCACAAAAAGTATGCAGTCGTTGCACGTTTCGGTTCCAGTGGATCCTTCACCTTCTTCTCTTTCTTCTCTTTTCCATTCTTTCCGAGTTTTGGCTTCATCGGTTCTCTCGACTTTTTGGTCTTCTCCGATTTCTTCTTCTTGTTGCCAGAATTTTCCTCATCTGGCTCTGATTCTCCTGTTCCACTCGCATCTTCTTCAGACCCAGAATCATATTCATCGTCTGGTTCACTTCCAGAACCTTCAGATGAGTCACGATCAATCTTTTGCTTCTTCAAGTCTTTATCCAGATCATAATCCTCATCAGTACTCTCATCATCATCAGTATTATCCTTTCCTCTTCCCTCTGCTGTAACTGTCGCCTTATACGGATCATGTTCCTCGTCACTGCTATCCACGTCATTCTTCTTGTTGTCAATGCGTGTAGAATTGCGAATTTTGATGTCCTTCTTGTTCAAATAATCAAACAATTTCGCATTCTCTTCCTTTTCCATCGTGTTGAACATCAACGATGATCCATTTTTCAGATCGACTTCGAAATCAAAAGTACGGGTGACTGTGCCAGCATCAGAACGAGCGAAATGACAAGAGCTGATCTCTTCGAATCGGATATACATCACTGGCTTATGAATGAACAAGAATCCCTTCTCCATTGGATACAAAAGTCCTGGATTCTGTTTGTGATTGCATTGAATGGCAGGGGTTCCACTATTTCCAATGAATCTTCCGGGTACCGTCACCTTAAGATTGCAAACGACTTTGAACAGAATTGAGACGTTCTCGTACAACGGTCCGTCCAAATCACGCTTCAAATTGTTGCCGTATTTCTCTTCGAGCTCACTGAAAACATAATAATTATTATAGAATTTGAGATTGTCCCTCTTACTCAGTCAAAGTGATCTCCATCTCTTGATCATCCTCCTTAACGAATTCGAACACCAGATAACTGTAACGAGTTTGTCCTTGACGAATTGGTGGATTCAGAGAGAGCACGAAATACACGTGACGTCCATCTTTGTGTGGAACCAAGAACAAACGGTTGATCGATTTAACTGGAATTTTGTAGTCGTACGTTTTTCCGTGTAGGGCGATGCTTGTTGGGTACACCTGAAATCATTATGTAGAACTCTTTTCGACACAAAAAATCGGCGTACTTTGATATCATATCTACCACGTGGCGTTGTGCACAGAATATCAGTGAGAAGAGTGATTGGTTGTTCAGTTTCAGCTTCGAGACCAGCGTACGCCAATACGGCATTTTTGAACTCCTCCACTTTATCAGCCTCGTCTTCTATTTCTGGGTCAACTGGCATATAAAGTCTCATTTCCATCAGCGAGACTGAAATAACTAAGATACAGACACAGTGCAGAATCAAAACTTCTACCTGGAATATTCTCATTCTGATGAAACTCCAGAATCGCCTCGTTCTTATTAGCTACACACTGTGAGACGTTAGTACATGGAATTTCGAAAATCGGCTGTTTTTCTGATGAAAATAAAATATTTTTTCCTTTCACTTCAGCATGTCCGTAGTTCCATCCTTTGATGAAAAGATCCGATTGTACAATTCGAACATTCCAGTTAGAATCGGTGAATAAGTTAACTTTTTCGAAATCCTGAAATTCAATTTTTGAACAGAAATGCCCAATTTAACCTTACTGAATCCTTGAATCCGCCCATACGTTGAGAAGAACCATCTTGCAGAGCGAACCGAATTCCTGGTTTGTTTCCCAACTTTTGCCACCGAATTCCCTTAATATCGCTCACTTGCACCTTCACTATCTTCTTGTCGCTTTTGAAGACTGCAGAAGTACCGTCGAATTTCAGGGTTCCCGGGATAAGAACTCCCATGTTTTCGAGGAAAACATTTGAGAATTCTAGGTCGGTCATACTGGAAAAATAAGAATGTTTAAAAGCGAATTGAGTCAAGAAAAGAGGAGATAGCGTTGAGCCTCAAACAAATTAGCTTAAGAACTGAATCATAGTGAGAATGAGTGAAAATATATAACATTAAAGAAAATAATTCAGCAGAATTAACTGTAAAAGTGCGAAACGAGAGGGAAGCAGTTCAAAACATTCGAATTTCGTTTTGGCGCGAAAACGATGCGGGAGGAAATGCCGTGCGTCACTCCCTTTCTCTCTTTTCTATTGATGTCTACAAGTTCCCGCAAAGAGTGACCGCTGTTTGATCAGAAAACAGATGCATCAGAACAAAAGAAGGAGAAACTTAACTTTCACTGGTAAAACAGAAAAAATAATGTTTTTTTTACTTTAAGTGGTAAAACGGATGCTTAACTATTGCACATAAAAAATGTTAATTAGCTTACAAAGCACATATACTATTTTAAGAAGCAGGAATTTAGGAAAAAGGCGCTGAAGAAAGAAGAGAAAGGAAGAGAAAATGGCGCCCAAAATTGAACAATTTTTTTATTTGGGTTACTGTATTTGTTTTCTGTGCAATGGTGCGTGGTTCTCAATGTATTCGGTGTAAACACCAATTAACTTTTAAATAATTTTTTTCAATCTCGACAACTTGTATCCCATCTTTTGCACGTTTTTAGAATAATTTACATTTTCTTCAGTTAGAATTGTTGAGAAAAAATAATTAAAATTTTTCGTCAACTTTCCGCGTTTCAGATTACCTCTCGCGTTCATTTTTCTTTCAGATTCGAAAATAGTCCTACTTTTCAGATTTTACAGGCTTTGCCCTGTGTATATAGCACTCACTCACCAGACATGAGTCAGGAAGAGGTGGCTGGAGAGACTCCCGGAGAAATCGCCATAGAAAAGGCTGAAGACACCGTTCAAGACGACGTTGAAATAAAGAACGCTTCTGGAACGAAGAAAACTATTCCACCAATGCTGAACGTTGAAAAGGTCGATGTGGCGGCAGTTGGCGAGGTTTTTCTGAGTGGTTATCAATGGAAAACTGTCTTTTTCAGAAATCCCCAGCTCCTGTGTCCGTTTACGACCTCTTCAAGAAGTATCAGAAACCTGACGTGAAGTCCGACAGCGAAGACATGAATGTTGGCTTCGACCAACTGACAACAGACGAGAAGAACGGATTTCTTCGGAAACTCCAAATGTTGACGGTCGGAAACAAGAAGACATTCAAAGTCCCTGGTGAATCAACACCATCGCCTGCTAGCCGTCTGCTGAAGAAATTCGTCCCATCGCGACGTCCAACATCTGAAAACAAATCATGCGAATCTCCAAGTCGCTTCAGCTTGTTCGGAAAATCCAATAAGAAGGCTCCTGAATTGGAAAGGCAAATCAACGGAGGAATGCCAAGGAAGAAGTCAGCTCGACGACTCAACTTCGGAAAAGAAATCGAAGAAAGAACTGAGACAGATGTTCAAAATAACCGTGTTGTAGCTGCGATGACTCGAGAATATGAGAAAATTGTGACGTTGAAGGGTGTCCCTGTTCCAATAAACAAGCACCCACGTCAACAGGGTCCTCGAGGATCACTGGAGACTCCAACTGATTCGCCAGCGAAGACCGAAACTTCATCGATCTCTAGATCGTTTGGTTCTGACTATCAGTCAACTCGTGATCGCTACACTTCGATCAACGAAGATTCATTGACCAAGAAAAGAATTTCAACTCCAAATCGTGGCCAAGGACTTTCAAACCGCGACAATGCGACGTGGCACGGGGAACTTCCTCCGAGAGACTACACAAGTCCGACTTTCTCGAGAAAGATTTTTGTTGGTGGTGTTCCATGGGATATCACCGAAGCTGCACTTAAGGATTCGTTCGGAGAATTCGGATCGTGTGCAGTTGAATGGCCGGGTCATGAGGCACGTTATCGCAACGCGCAATCGAACACTGCTTCTCTGAACTTGAGAAATCAATCCAAGGTGAGTAATTAAAAAATATTTGCTGGAATTATTAAAATCCATCTTCAGTATACCGGACAAGCTGCAACTGGGTACGTCTACATGATATTCGAAGATGAACGTGCTGTCGCCTCACTGCTTCACGAGTGTTCACAAGAGATAGGAGGTGCTGGTGAATGGTATTTCAAGATAAGGGCTCAACGCTCGAAGTCGACTGAAATCCGTCAGGTTAGTCGAGCTGACACATGTTTCTAGTAATTTGATGTTGTTTCAGGTACAAATAATTCCATGGGTCACATCGGACTCCATGTTCTGTGAGGATGAATCTCTTCTCGAGGTTGGAATCGAGCCAAAACGAACCGTGTTTGTCGGTGCTTTACATGGGATGATGACGGCCCAAGTTCTTCATTCAATCATGGAAGACTGCTTCGGAAGTGTCGAATGTGTTCAATTGGACACAGACAAATTCAAGTATCCGATAGGAAGTGGACGTGTTACTTTCCGTGAACATGGCGCTTATTTCAAAGCTATAGAAATGGGATATCTGCATGTACATACCAGCAAGTTCCGCAAACGTGTCCAGATAGATCCGTTCCTTGAGAGTACCAACTGTATGGTGTGCACTACTGAGTTGGCTCACTGCTTCTGTCGCAACCGCAATTGTTTCAAGTATTACTGTCACACTTGTTGGGCTGTCGACCATGGGCATGACCATGACGGAGAAGTTCACGTCCCAGTCATTGTACCATCATCGGCTTCGAAAGCGTATTCAGGACCAAATCGTCGATCGCAATTGTCAAGCAACTCGCCATCAAAACCGGCATCTCTCATGAGCTCATCAAATTCTCAAGTGGCGCACATGGTTTCTCCAGGTAACTTCAGTTCTGAGAAAAATGTAGTAATTGAATTTTTTAAAGCTTATCCGGTATTGGTTGGAGCTCCAGCTCAAAATTTATCCGCACTCTATGGCTACATCCAGAATAACCAACAGATGATGATTACTCCTGCTGCTGTTTACGAGCCACCGATGACTCCATCTCCGAATGAGATGAAGAGAAGAAGCTTCCCAGAGTTTCAGCCACAGCCGACTGTGTTCTTCAATTCTACTCCAATGATGACGCCACAAAAGGGTTAGTATAGTAATAGTTGGAAAACACTTCTGATAATTGTAATTCACAATGTGTTTTTTGATAGCCTGCAATATTAACTTTCCAGGTGTACCTTGCTCCGACGGTAGCGCTGTTCCTACCTACTACGCCAACTCAGCAGCCTTTCTGACTCCACCATCATCATATTACAATTCTCCAAGTCACTCAACTTCCAGCAACCTCTCTCCACAGCAACCGCAACAATATTACGGCGCTAACCTCTACTATGGCTACATGCCTCAAATGTCATATGATGGAGGACCAAACCAATCTGCAATGCATCTTCCCCACACCCCTAACTACCAACAATAAAAATAGATTCCCCTATCCCTTCCCCTGGTCCTCTCTGTGAATCCTATTTAATCTGTACAATTGTTAATTATCGTCTATCCCCCCCCCAGAATGCTGTAAGTTGCTTCATGTTTTCCCCCTCCCCATCTGTTCTTTTTTAACTTTTCTTTTTTGTTTTTTGTTCGTTGATCTAACTTCCCCCTCCCCATTGCCTCTGAAATAGTATCTGATGCCATATTCTTCTTCCATGACCTAAAGTGTCCCCTCAAGATTCCATTCATATGCCATTTCATCTCCCTTGACCCCATCTCTGTAATTGTTTATTGTAGTTTGTAGTCGTCGTCTCCTCAGTATGTTTTACCCGGCGAGTTAGATGTACACGAATGTAAAGGTAACGTTTTATCTTTTTTATCCTTATTTTTTATCTTATTGCAAACACTGCTCAACCCTCCCCCTCTCTACCTACCTACTTTTCATAATTTTTAAATTTATACCATTCTCCTATTGCACCTGTATAATCATTGCTTGTCGGGATATAATATGATGTGTTTGGATAGCAAACTTTTATTATAAACAGCAATTTCAGAAAAAAAATAAAACCGTGGCGGACCCGTTTTGAGTGCATGAATAATGGAGAGGTAGAAATAACAACAGAGATAAGAAATGAGGTATATTAAAAAGGTCTCCAAATAGTAGGTGAGGAACTATTTGAAGAGGTTGTCGACATATTCCGACGTCGTTTCGAAGGGATCGATTCTGGAGTCTCTTGAATCAAGTTTATTGCCGCAGACGGAAGTTTAGTGGGTGGTTGAGGAGAAGTTGAGGTGCCACGTGTCCGATCATGGGAGTTCGGTGTAATGAAGACAGATGGAGACGAGAGACAAGTAGAGACGTTGAGGGATACTTAAAATAAGAATATTAGGAAGATGAGACGAAACTTGAAATACCAACCATTCTCCTGATCCATTTTTCGTTTTGGCGTTCTCATAGAATCCGCGTATATTTTCCAGATTGCTGCGGATGAGTGACTGGGAGTCAGAAGTGGAAGAGGGAAATGTCTGAAACTAAATATTTCTGATTTAGAAAAATGAAAAAGGATAGCTTACGGTAGAGTGGGAGTCATTGGTAGCGGCCACCACGGAGGAGGAATCATCGACAGCTGGAAAAAATAGAAATTAAAAATTCCTTATCGAACTTTCTAGCATACCGTCGGAGCAGGCGATGGGAGCATTTCCGACGGGAAAATCGTCGAAGCTTGTGGTTCTGAAGGCCGTTTTGGACTGGGTTTCGGAATTCTCGCATCACGTGGACCGTCTACAGTAACCTGTAAAAGTTTAGAGTGATTTCATTTGTTTTGCTTCCGGTGTGTCTGTGCCAAAACAACTGATAACGAAGAAATTTTTCAGTTATTAATATCATTTTACAATTTATTTCTTCAAAAAAATAAGTGAAGAAGGCAACTTGTTTGATGAGACACATTGCGATGATGTGGTTGGTTAATCAGATAAGATGGGGGGAGTACGGTAGGTAGGAAAGTGGAAAAATAAGAAGGAGAGAGAGACAGTATGTCTGTTATGGACACCTTGTGACTTCCGGTGAGAAAGAAATAATCAATTTCGGGTTTGTGTGGGGTGAGGGTTACGATAGCTGAGGCCTAGCTCAGTTTAGAATTGGACTTGTAAAGGAGATTGTTTATTCATGAAAATTCAGGTGGCCTAGATTTTTCTCAATGTGGTTTTTAGGATACCGAAGAACTAGTCTCATCAGGTTACTGTAACTAGAAGGCTAACTGACAGTGAGAAACAAATTTGATGGCCTAGAAAAGTCAATTCAAGAAAACTAGTCCGTCGGGAATAACGTAATTCAGCTCAGACTATCCCAATACATAAGATGAATGACCTAGGTTTAACAAGTAGGATATCTAGGTCAGAGTCTATGGACGAATTTTCAACATTTTCGTTTTTCTGAATTCTGATAGTGAGTACAAAAGTCTGGAATTCAGAGTACGATATTCCGGTTCTCGAAGCCCGATTGGGATTCAGAAATGTGAATCCTATGTTCCCTCATCTCTGAATCTCGAATTCTAGATTCTCGGTTTCTGAATCCCCTCCACATATCTCTCCCTCAAATCCATTCCCCCACTCACCTTGATCACATTTTTGACGGTGGCCACCATCATCGGCGACGAGTGTATAACGATTGTCAAATGGAATTTTCGGCCTGCAAAAGAGGAAAAAAATAAATGTGCCAGTTTTATTAGGAGCCGCCCGGATGGATTCGCGGCTTTTTCAATTCAGAAGAATGGGGAGAATTCAATAAAATGCGGGCGTTTATCGCGCATTTTTATGTTTCGCCGACACGATTTTTTATCGAGTGTTCGAGTGTTCCGGGGAGATGAAATGGGGCTCCGGTCAGACGGAACTTCAGGTATTCTGTCCCAATTTTTATTGGGCTTTATTAGGTTTTATCGGGTGGCGCCTGGCGAGATCTTCTATCTGTCTGTCCGTGTGTCTGTGTCATGGCCTAGAGGTCTTTAAGCCTTTTTTTAGTATGATGACTAGTTGTGGGATTTCTAGGCCATAGTCAGAAATAGGGTTGCCTGCTTGTCTGTATGTCCGAATGTCCCTCAGAATTTTGAAAATGGGCGGTACCTCAAAAGAATGTTGCCATACAAGTTGTGGTCTTGTTATCTAACATTTCTGAATTGTTTTTGTGGAAAATTTTGAAACTTTTTCTCAAAATTTGTTGGAATGCGGATGGGCGGATGAGTCAAAAGAGTTGGGACACTGATTAGAATAGGAAGAAAACTGGAGAGAAGATACTGATAAAAAAAGAGAAAATGGGTGGTTTTGTGGAGAGTTGGAGTAATGAAACAGAGATACGGTAAGTTGATATTTTGAGAAGAATGGAATGTTAAGAGGGAATTCGAATTTTATTGGTTTATGAAGATGATAAAAATTAATCTGTTTAGGTGTGGATCTTTGGTTTTTTTGGTTTTTAGGGAAGAGGTGCAGAGATACGAATTGTGGTATTTTGAGGGAAGCGATTCAGAATAAATTCAGGTTTGAAAGAAATTTATAATTGAAGAATAATGATTTCGGAACTTCACAATTCTATTTTTACAGAGGTTTAGGACTCCAAAGTTGGAATTTTGGATTTTGGAAAACGACATTTTTAATTTCGAGCACAGAAATTTGAAGTTGTAATTTAAAAGATCTAGATTTTGGGTTATGAATTTTAGATTGAATACTGAGAGTTCAAATTTCAAGATTTAGAATATCCAGTTTAAGATTCAGAATTTGTCGTTTCCTGAAACTTCCAATCTTGATCATGGAAAGCGCAAAACCAGATTCTTAATCCAAAATCTGGGGCTCAAATGTAAAAATTGAAGTTTTCGAACAGAACCACCTGGAGCGAGCTTCGGAATTATGGATTCAGAACTACGGATTGTAATATGGGATAAAAATTCAGAATTGGCAGAATGAGATTCAGTTAGAATAGAAAGTTTAGAACCTTGAAACTTGAGAAATTGGATTCTGAGACCTAGATCCTTGTTTCATGTTTAGAACTTGAAAAGTATGAAATTAGGGAAAATGATCCCATGACTAAAAAATTCAATGTTCAATATTCTGAATTCTAAAAAAAAACAGAAAACCTGTGACATTCTCTCCTCACATTCCATTCAACTTTCTCCCCCCCCTCTCTCTCTTCCATTTCCAATTACTTCTTCTTCTTCCTTCCAACCAATTGCAATACTTACAGTATCTGCCTCCAAAACTAACACAAAAGTAACATCTTTTCTCAACAGCGGTCATCATCAAAAACCCGGTTTTCAGTCCTTCTCCGCTTTTTTCTTTCCCGCCCGCAAGGTCTTTTTTGTCTACGAAGTCTTCTAAGACTCACCTCGACCGGACCGCCCGACAAACCGCAAATCGTTGAATTTGGCCACCTGGCGATGCACTTTTGCTTTTTCGTTTCGCACTTCTTCACAAGGTTTTTCGTCGTTTCCAGCCCATATTGATACTGTAAAATGAACAAAATGAGATTTCTGATGGGTCCGCTAGATGGAGATTTTGAACCTTCAATTTCAGCATTTCCATACCTTCTGTATTATCTGGAACAGGTGTCAACAGTACCACATAGAATGGTTCTTGAAATGATTTATTCGATCTCCAGTGCTTCGGAAGTGCCGTGTAGAGAATGTTGGGGGATGAGGATTTCTGAAATTTCGCATTAATTTTTTTATTAACTTTTTGAATTAAAAAAAATAATTTATCGCACTTTCTGCAAAATGCTTTCTGCTTTTAGAAAATGTTTGCCAACTAGGACAACTCCAACTTATTTATTTCGACATCACTATTACTTCCCATCTCTTAACCAAATAGAAGATACAGTAACCCAGTTTGCATTTCAACTCGAAAATGATAAGAACAATTTTCAAACCGCAGAGAAAAATGGTGAAATGATTATGGAGACATCGAAGCAAACAATTGTAGGAATAGTGGGAACAAAATTTTTGAAACTTGCAAACAGAAACTGTAGCATTTGAACGAGGTGAACTTTTTGAAATTGAGAAAAACCAAAATTTGAAGCGAGTATGAACCAGGAAGTGTGAGCTTGTGAGACAAAATGATACCTGTTCCAGGTTATGGTTAAGATCAGTTTGTGGTGGCAGGTGGCAGTCATGCTCATTGATCGAATGGTCCACCCGGTTCACCTCACAATTCTACACTTTTTGATTGAATCTCATCTTATTTATTTCTCATAAACTATCAGAATGACAAACCTCTAACGTCTTCGCTGGCACCGGTTGCTGTTCAATAAAATTCCGAACATGGTGATAGACGTTGGCCATCTGGAGACAGCTCCTGCCGAAATCTAAAAAGATTAAAAAATGAAAAAAGTGAAGGAACATGAAGTGTCAAAACATAAAGAGACACTCGTGCAACCGCAAAGAAAATGAATTGATAAACATCAAATGCTCTCGAGAGTGGCACTACTGATAAAGCGGAAGTGTGGTTAGGAGAGGAGGAGAAGAAGTGGGAGGGTTTCATAGAATACGGACAGGAAGAACGAGAAGAAGAAGAAGAAGTAGGTGGGGTCGTGTGGAATTGCGAATTCCAGGAGAGGAAGTACAATTAAAAAACAGTTAACCAACAATTTCAGAAATTACTTGGGAGCGGCCTGAGTTGAACTCATTCAACCGGGGTGAGCCACGAGAATTGATGTGGGAGCTCTATTGATAATTGAATAAGAGAAGCTTCTTCATCTCAAAACAACTCTCTCCTCTCTCTGTCCACATATACCATTTCAAATCGGGTAAAAGAGCGTGTGCGGCTTGAAAGGTGTTGGCGGGCGGTAGATGGGACGAGAAGATAAAAGACAGGTATACTGAAAGAGGGAAAAGAAAGAGAGAGAGAGTGGCTAAAGGACCGCAAAAAATTGGTGGGTGGAATGAAATGAAAAGTGACGAAGCGATTGGAGTGGAAACGGTAGAAGGGGAAAGGGGGCGATGAGTGAGGTAAACGAGGGAGAGGGTCATCTGGAGTGAGTGAAAATTGCGGTTTTCGGAGATTAGAAAAAGGGATACTTTTTTGAAATGGAAATGAAATTAAGAGGTCAAATGGAGACAAAGGACACGCGTCAGGTTGGGGAATATGGACTCACACAGAGATAGATCCACCTGAATTTCAAGAAAAACGCGTCCACGATACGCCAGTTAGATTTCTCAATTCAGAAAGTCCACTGTCAAAAGGCAAGGTTTCACGTGGAGTCTTGGGAATTAGAACTCTTCGTATGTTTTTAGAACCAGTATAAAGAAAACGTTTCACAGTAGACGATTTTGATGTATGTCTCCGCAGAAAGATATTACTCAAGAACCAATCATTCCCTTTTTAGACTCAAGCTGAAAATTCTCAACCTTAGAGACGCGCCAAGTAGTCAAGAATAGGTTCTAAAAGACAAATTCGTATTGCATTATGCATCATATACCAGAGTTGCATGGAATTCCGACTTCCGGATAAGACATTTTCACTTCCATGCAACTCTATCAGACACCGACCTACATGTTTGCTAATAGAAGTTTTTGTAGACTTGTGGTCCAAGAACAAAAGCTTGCATCGACATCAGATAAACACGAGAAATTTGAAAAGTGTGTTACAGTGTTACAGTGTGAGAATCTGTCACAGACTTCTCATTTTTTGATATGTTATAAAACAAATCTAGAGCTACATTTTCATAGTTAAAAACGTTTGTGAACAAATGAAACTTAGAGAGTTAAGAAGCCTTGAAACCAACAAAACTGTGCTTGCCTTCGTTGGCACTGCCAACGTCCCGATGGCTTTTAAGGAAAAGCGGTACAAAAGAGTTGTCAACTACAGAAATACAAACAGAAGTTTGATCTATAACATATCACAAAATGGGTTTTTGATGATACCATAACGCGATCTAAATGTCCATACTGCAAAGAGCTTAAAACGATGGACATCTGGACCTTCAGACACACAGACCGACAAGCTTAACCTATAGATCATATTCAAAGTGGAATGAGAGGAGAAGGACTCCCTCACTGGAAAAGGACATTTTAAATCAGATCCGAAGTGAGGACGAACGGCCGCCATTCGCGGATGATGGGTGTTTCGCGGTTGTTTTGAGGCAACGACACGCCAGATGCGATAACGGAATATCCGAGGAAAAGTGAACGGAGAGGGGAGGATGTGCCCAAGATACAGATCTTCTCCTTCTCTTCAATTCAGCTGAGTGAGGAACAAAATGAACATGACAGAGTACTATATCATAGAAGGACAAGCTGCGGAGACGACGGCGACCCACACGATTTGAAGAGGAGATTTCATCGGAATTCTGAATTTATGAAGAGGTGCGGATGGATGAGAAAAAGGACAACCTATATTTGAATTTGATGCGGTGAGGAAATGGTTCAGGACTCTGGAGCACACTTAGGCACTTCATCTTGACGCCTGCTCGGAAGACGTGGCGGCAGAAATAGTATTAGTGGTGGAGTGGGTGCAAGGAATGGGTAAAGAGCAAAAACAGTTTCTGGTTTCTGATTTGGGATCCCTGCGTATTAAGTTGGTTTATAAAAAGTTGGAAACAATTGTCTCGATTGAATTGATGAAGTGAGGATACTGTAGCTGTAAACTGGAAATAGAATATAAATGACGTATGAAAGAATTCAGTTATATTATAACTGTACGCTTTAAGATTTAGAAGTTGAACTATAGACACGTCGACACATTCGCAGTTTGAAAACTGTTCCACTTTTAAAAACTACAGTAGTCTTTAAATTTAAATTTATAAGTGACTACCGTAACCCATGGTCTGGAAATTGTTGAAATTAGTTAACTTAGATAATGCGTTCAGTGGTCACGAGTTTTCACAATTTTTGTTCTAAATGGTCTACATTATTGTAGTTGGCAACTGTCTAACACGATTACTTTCCTAAAAGTTACGACTCGAAAAACAGAGAGAGAGAGAGGGGGATGAAACTTCTAAACTTTGACTGGAAATAGGTAGACTTGGAAGATTTTTGCATCAAAATATTTATACTCTTTGACTTTCCAGAGATCACAACTCTCCATGGATTGCTTGAACGGATAATTTGTCAACTGCAAACATGTAGATCCAAACTTGAGCTATAATATATCAAAAGTTTGCAAAAATGGAGGCAACGGCTGATCCCGTGACTCTTTATCGAAATTCCTTCATGCTCATAATGAAAACAAACGAGACACTTGACATTACAGAAATTTAGATAAAAAGACAATCTAAATAAACCTAAACTTCTTCTATCTAACCCCTTCCATCTCCCTCCGTTTCCCCGCACTTCCCCTTATTACCGTACTCCCCCGACTCCGCCCACTTTCTCAAAAGGGTGTCATGCAGGAGGACTGTGTCTATGTCGGTGGATAATGAATGTTTCCACCACCATCTCGCCAAACCATCTTGTTCATTTCTTCTCTTCTTTCGCCCCTGTTATGATGCGTCGTCGATTGCCATCTACATATACATAACCGGGTGAAGAAGGATGGAAAATGAAGGAATGATGGGGGAGAATAGAGGAGAAGAAGAAGATGGGGTGAACACTTTGGGAGATGATCAGGGTTGTGGTAGGAAAGTGGAAAATATTTCAGGAAGATGGTCCATGCAAAAACAGTTCTTCGAACAACAAGTACTGATAAAAATGAAAGATAGCACGGAACTTCAGAATTATTACAATTGAAAAATAAACGTGACTTTCAGCTCCATTTTTTAAGAAACGTGAAGTTCGCGAAGGTGGTAATCGGAATGTGAAATCAAGGTATGTGATTTTGTAGTTTACAATTTTTCAGTTAAATCTTTTCCTGGCAGTTTATGAAACATATGGCAAACACATGCAGATAGTTTCTAGGAGACAGTTTGTCAACTAAAAACTCGTGAATGTAGATTTGCTTTTCAAGTTTGTCTTCTGCTTTTGTAGCAACAGAAGGGTATTTTAACACTTTCTAAATGGAACTAATCTATGTGTATCAAACTACAATACCTCTCGAGTTTCAGGTTACTGTATTCCATTAGATTACGGTAGGTACAGTAATTCTAATTCTTCAGTCATTCGACAAAACTCTAAAAAAGACAATCACATTAAAAATGAGTAGGGTCACGAAGTGATAGTCCTGGTGGGGACACACCCGCGATTCCGGGTTACTGTAGCTTTGGAATTGTAGCGAAAATTGAAAATTTTTACTTGAAAGCTGGGGTAATGAAAACAAATTAAAAGTAACTGCCATTTCTAAAGTTTTACTCAAATTTGAAAAATGTTTTTTTTTTGGGATACGGTATGAAAAATTTAAAGTTTTATGAAGAATTGAAGCAAAGAATATTTCGAAACAACTAAAACAAATTCAACAATATAAACAAGGATTCTTAAATTGGTTTTAATTAACACAATCTCATTATGATCTACTCTAGTTAATTAGTTACGCAATTAAGAATCCAAGAAATATCCCCACTCATCAAAAAAAAAACCCGAAAAATTCGAGAAAATCAATCATTCCGAATTGCACAACAACTCGAATAAACCGAGTGACACCACAGGTGAAAACCCCAGTAAAAAGTGGGCGGAGTCTTCAACTTCTTCTTTCTTTTTCTTTCTCTTTTATCCCATTCGCCGCCTTTCGTCTACGTGTCATAAAATTTGGCCACAACTCGTCTCGCTTCCTATCTCTATCGTCAGTATGTCGGCTCCTCTTCTTGTCAGCTGCAGAAGACAGTTGTTGTGGCTGAAGGAGGGGGACCCTCGAGGTTGGATTTGATCAGTGGTGGTGTGGTATCTGAATCTTCTTCTTCTCTTCAACTTGAATCCCCTCCTCCTTCCCTCTCCTGAAGCCACATCGATCACCGTCCAACCGCTATCAGTGGTGACAAACGGGTGGAAGCGGAGAAATGGGAAAGAATCGGAAGAAGATTGAGAGAGAGAGAGAGAGGGTACTTGTTGCTACTACATTTATTGCATTGTCTCTGACACTACTTGTGATATATTGGAGTGAAAAGAGTTGGGGTGAGAAGGCTGATAACACGAAATTGTCACACTTCGGGGCTCTCCGTGGGTCGGGAATCATGGTTTTTAGATGTTTGATAGTTGGTGTGCCTGAGACGCTTTTTTGTTTGAGACATAAGATTTTCATGGAATTTGGTGCTGAAAAGCTCAGATGCTCGGGGGAGTCGGAATCTGGAGCTTAAAAATGCCCAACTTTGAGTGTGTGTCATGGTAATACTGATTGTCCCATCAAGTAGATTTTTAATGAGTTATACAGATCAAAAGTAGAGCTTTATTTTTAAAGTTGACAATTTTTTTTTGCGAACACTCCCTAGAGAATCATGGTCATTTTAAGTAGACAGCTCAAAAATCGCACTGTTTTGCACTGAAATAGGTCGATTTGAGGGAGAAATTACTTTGTCGAAGTGTAACTTGCTAAGAAGCGTCCGTACAAAAAAGTTACCAACTACAAAAATGAAGCTCTACTTTTGATCTGTATAATTCATTAAAAATCTACTTGATGAGATAATCAGTATTACTATTACACACTCTCAAAGTTGGGCATTTTCAACTGAAAAAGGCAAAACTTAATACAGTTTTGAGCGTTATTGTATGCGTTGAAAGTTTTGTTTACTGACAGAATTTTTCAGAATTTTCAGCAAAATCCATCTATCCGAAAACCTCTTGTCCACATCTTCCAGATTGTTTGTCTGCTTGTGAGCATTTGTGTCTTATGGTATTCTGAGACTGCGCTTGGTTTATCTGGCGCGCCTTTGACGGGTTTGTTTTTTTTTCTATCACGAGTTCGAGTGGGAATGTAAATTTTGATGTTAATTTTCTTCTTCCCATATATTTTATATTATTTTTCAACTTCCCATATATTTCTGCGACTGCTTCATGCTCATTGTCATCTACCACCAACAATCTTCTTATTTCCACTTCTCCATTCATTTCCTGTCGTATTAATCTGTCGTTTTGAAGCAGTGAAGTATCCCATTAAATAATTCGAAACAGCCTCTCCACCCCAATATCAATCGGCGTCAGGCGTGCTCCTCCTGTCGGTCAGATATCACACGAAGAATTGGAGGGAGACCGCCGGATACAATGAGATGACAACGAGTGAAAATAGCAAATGTTGTGGTTGTTAACGTGTGTACACACTCCCCACACACACACACATAGCTATCCAGGACTCACTCAATTGATACATTTCCGAAATTTTGTTTTCCGGGTGAAAAGAAGCGTAGGGATAAATAGGTGGAAGTTTATCAATATAACAACATGTGGCAATGGGGTGGGGATTCTGGGTTGAAAGCGGGAAACAAGAAGCAATGAATACCGAGAAAACTACCGGATACTGTAAAAGATAGAATCGGAAAAAAATGAGAAAAAAGAAATTGGATGAGAGTTGCATTTCAGCGATATAAATAGAAAGCTTTGGAAAGTCGAATTTCGGTAAGAAAATTCAATGAAAACCTACGGCTGGACATTGTCTTCATTCTGCTAAATTTTTCAAACATTTCCGACCTGTAATTCGGTCACAAAATTACTAATTTTGTATTATCGAAATCCTAGAAAATCTTTCAAAGAGTTCTCAATTGTTAATTGCCTGAAAAACAACTCAAATCCGAAAAAATATCTATTAAGCGTTAAAGAAAAAGGCAAATAAAACATGAAAAATGTGAAAAGATATGAAATACGGAAAAATATTAATTTCTGTGTCGTGACGCCCGGAATTTTGATACTTTCTTCTCAGTAATCACAGGAGCTGGATCTTTACTCGTTGACGGCTCACAATCATAAGGATTTTTCTCTACAATTTCTCCTGGGAATGTAGCTGAACTCATCGTGGCAATCTCTTTCGGTTCTCCTTCTAAAGCTGACCGATCGACTGGAGTTGGTTCGGTATTACGGAGGATTGATTTCGTTTCAACAGTGGTTTCTGTCTTCACTTCAACGGTATCATCTTTGCGGAATGTCTTCACATTTTCCAGTTTAGCAGCGAATCGAACTCCACTCTTCTTTCGAGTAACTGTTGTTGTGGTAGAGGTTTTCTGGAAGAATTTACATTCTGAAATTTTATTCTGGAATATTTTGTGCTTATAAATAAAATTCCGCGAAGAAACGACGCAAAGCAAAATTCTGACACTTTTGTAAACAGATTGTTGTGAATTTCCCAGTATTAAACTAGGATTTTCACAGAAATGTGATAATTTTATGGCTGGGAAGTGTTTAATTATTACCTCGTTGACTTCCACAACTTTTGAAGCAGGTTTTGCTTTGGCCGAAGTTTTCGAAGATTCATCAGCTTCAACATTAACGTTTTCAATATCTGAAGCGTAATCATCCGAGTCTAACTCTTCAACTTTTACTCCTTCATTCACTTCGTCTTCTTCTTCTTCTTCCTCCTCATCTCTGTCACCTGCCTCCTCCTCGGACGAGTGCTCAGAAGCATCCAAGTAACGCAATAACCGCTCCATTTCTCTCTGTGAAACTCCCGGTTGGGCAAGCAATCGTTCATTGATTCTACGTATTTCATCAGCATCATCCTCGTCTTCTTCAACTTCTTCCAATTTCATCAGAGCATCAACAGAAACTTCGAACGGTTTTGGTGGAGGCGCTTCTTCTGCTTCTTTCTCCACTTCTGCATTGTTTTCTTCCAGTAACTCCAGCTCCGCCAGCCGATTCATCACCTTCTCATGTTCCTCATCGACGACTTCACTTTCTGTTTTAACTTTTTTCTCTTCAGCCACCTCTTTTTCTTTTGCTGCTTTCTCGTTTTCAATCCGCTTCTTCCGACGATTCTCATAAAACATTTTCTCCATTTCGTCGTCATATTTCTCAACAATCTCAATCGCGTCTCCTTCTATTTCAAGTTTAGTGAAATTCTCTTGAGCAAACTTTATTTTATCATTCAACATTCGTATCGACTCTAAACCATCATCACGACTTCGTCGCATCTCTCCAACTCGCCGAGCTATGATCTTATCGGCTGTGTGAATTGCACATTCCACGTAGTGGCTGCTGCCCATTTCCATGGTTACTTGATTCGTCCGGACTACATGGGCGTCACAGAAATAGCCAACATCGCAGATTTTGGCCTGGAATTTGACATTTCAAACAATGATTGAGATCGTTTCGCAGTTACAAAATGCAACATAAACTTTTTAAATAGAAATTGATTATTTTTCAAGACTTACCGTGATCGGAACTTCAAGTTTTAAAGAGTATTCTTTGACTTGTTTCAGAGTTTTTTCGTAGTTATCAGCTATTAATCTCCTACATTCCGTTTCTACTTCGAGCCGAGCTCTTGCCTGAAATCTTTCAATTTTATTGAGAAGTCAAATTTTAAAATTTAATCACCGCCATACATTCAGCTACATACAGCTCACACATCTTGGAGTTGAGGTCATCATCGTCGGAATCGGTCATTACCTGAAATAAAAAAAGATTATCGATTATTTATCAAAACGATAATAGGAAAAAGAAGAAAAAATGTGACCAAAACCTATCCAAAATCAGAGGGCAAAGTCGGTACATGTTTGCCATTTTAATTATTTTCTTTGAATTTCTACTCCACGGCCACCAGCCAGCAGTGTGAATTTCTCTTCCAACTCTGTTTTAATGGTTATATAACCATGGTTCAAAATATTCTAAAGTAAAACTATGAAAATTTTATATGCTTCACAGTTTAATCGGCCATTAACTTTTCTTGTCATTCAATACAGTGTAAAAAATTATTCCATGTTTCAAACGCGCTCTTTCTGCATGCACGAGAGAAAAGAGACGCAGAAAAAACAAGTGCCGCAGTTGCACAAACTGCGTGCCAAGCTTGCATCCAGACTCCGCCTATTTTATTTTCCACTGTTCATTTTCAAATGGGTCTCGCCACGATTCCATTTTTAACTGTGTAATTTGAGTTTTTGAGCTTCCTTCTCGCTACTCTGCTTCGCTGAAAATGGTTGTTTCCACCGCGGTGTCTCCACTTTTTTCGTCAAATACCACAGTACAGTTGAAGCATCGAAAAACCAACTCGATGACGACACTTGTGAGTTTTTATGTGATGTTTTAAATTTTCAAAAACTATTGGAAGTTTCTGATGAGAAGAATCTTGGTCTCGGAATTCATGTCAAGATCAGTTTCTGCATCATCTCGGCTCTCTTCGAACTTAACGCCAAAATCAGCGACTATATGGAGTACGAGACGTTCATGAACACGTTGGCCACTGTCGACAAGCTTCTCGATCTTCTTATTGGAACCGACCGCGTCAAGTTGTCTGTGACTTATGCCGAAGAAGATGAGAATCTCAAGGTAAGATATTATTAAAGTGTTCAAGTAGTTCAATAATTTGTATTTTTACAGGATGAGAACGAGGATTATCGTATTCAAGGAAGTATTCTCATCGCTGTCCAAAGATTGGATGGCGAATTGGCGAAGATACTTCAGAATGCGGATTGTCACTCGAATGACTACATCGAGAAGCTGAGGGCTGAGAAAGACATGTGCTTGCTTATCGAAAAAGCCGAGCGCTACGTTGAACTTCGTAGCCATCTCAAAATCTTCGACAAGCACGAAGTCTGCAAGGTTTACATGATGAGAATCGAGCATACCTACTACAAATACCAAGATCAAAATGAGGGAGACGCCGGACAGACGATGGATTATTTGTGTAAGAAGATTTACAGCTTGGATGATGAGAAGCGTTTGAGACAGCGTGCTATGCTCTGCCACGTTTACTTCCTCGCCGTTCACGATCAGTGGCATCGTGCCAGAGACCTTCTTCTCATGAGTCATATGCAAGCCATCGTTGATCATTCGGATATTGACACTCAAATTCTCTACAACAGAACCATTTGTCAACTCGGACTATGTGCTTTCCGTCATGGTTTCATTCGTGAAGCTCATCAAGGACTTTCCGAGATTCAAAACACTCAACGTGCCGAAGAATTGCTCGCTCAAGCTGTTGGAACTCGTCAACACGAAAAGACAGCCGAACAAGAGAAGATCGATCGTTCCCGCCAGGTTCCTTATCACATGCACATCAATGTTGAGCTCATGGAATGTGTCTATTTGATCTGTTCGATGCTTCTTGAAATTCCACACATGGCCAGTTGTGAGTTTGAGATGCGTCGTCGTATGCTCAGCCGCAGTTTCCACTATCAGCTGAAACAAAGCGAGAAAGCTTCATTGACTGGACCACCAGAGAACACTCGTGAACATGTCGTAGCTGCATCGAAGGCTATGCTCAATGGAGACTGGAGAAAATGTAAGGAATACATTGTCAACGATAAGATGAACCAGAAGGTGTGGAATCTCTTCCACAACGCCGAGCAAGTCAAGGGAATGGTTGTGAGAAGTATTCAAGAAGAATCCCTTCGCACATACCTTCTCACATACTCGACTGTCTATGCTACAGTTTCACTCAAGAAGCTTGCTTCGTTGTTCGACCTTTCGAAGAAAGATGTTCACAGCATTATCAGGTAACATAATTATTTTCACAGCTAATTTTTATAGAAATGTTTTCAGTAAGATGATCATCCAAGAGGAGTTGTCAGCCACACTCGACGAGCCAACCGATTGCCTTATCATGCATCGTGTCGAACCATCCCGTCTTCAAATGCTGGCACTCAACTTGTCCGACAAACTCCAAGCTCTTGCTGAGAATAATGAGCAAATTCTCGAGCCACGCACCAGACGTGGAGGCTATCAAGGACCTGGCTCGTGGTTTCCAGGCAGGAACGAGCGGCAAGGAGACAAGCAGAAGGGAGCAGGAGGATTCCAAGGAGAACGACGTGGAGGACAAGGACAAGACGGAAAGCGAGGAAACTGGGGATCACAGGGTGGTCAACAGCGTCGTCATCCAAATAAGCAGCGTGCTTTCTAAATTTCAATTATTCAATCGTCTCTCCCCTCTGTGGAACCCGCTAACAAGCCTTTCATGGCGCCTGCAGATGACTTTCAAGTTGTCTGCAGGCGCCAATACTCGTTTCTGTTTTTGTTGAATTGATCAGTTCTTAAATTCTTTTCACTATTTTCTTTTCTATCCCCTTCATATTTTCTGTTCAGTGATTAACCTGAAAAACCCCTATAAGTTTGTTTTCGGTTGGTAGTGTTTAAGTTATTTCTTTTCTCTACAACTTCGTTTGTTTCTTATAATATCTTAATTATTCCTGTTGGGTTTCCGTACTTTTAAAATAATGAAATCTACATTTTTCAATTACTGTTTTCCATTTCTTTCTGGTGTCTATCCAACTTGATATATTCTTTTCTCGAAAACTGAACTTCAACTTGATTTCTATCATTAGGTAGCTGGAAAATAGTTTCGCCAAGCGAACAACATGGGTAAGAAGAAGGCATTCATTGATAAGAAAGCCAGTCAAAGCTTTCGATTGGTGCCGGATAATAGAGAGAAGAGTGAACGATTCAAGCCAGATCAAGCACATTTGGAGGAACAACAGAAGTATGGAGTCTACTACGACGATGATTATGATTACTTGCAGCACATGCGAGCTATCAATGAGGTAAACGACAGTTCTTTTGAAAATTTGACCTCAAATGACTTGTTTTCAGCCGATGAAACTGGAAAGTGTACATGAGGAAGTGGAGAAAACAACCATCCGTGCTGCTCCTCCTCTCTTTGGTCTCGTCGGAGGTTTGAAAAAACCAGAATTTTTCGATGAAGACGTTGCCAACGCATTGGAAGATGTGACAGACGATAGGAACGGAGGAGAACTCGAAGATAACTTCATCTCGTTAGCGGGTGGAGTTCTTGACGAGCGGACAACTTTCTTCAGAAACGAGAGAAGAGGTGGAGATTCTGATGAAGAGGATGACGACGATGAAGATGATCAAATGTACGATGATTACGATGATGAGGAGCTATTCGGAGAGGAAACTGTCAGAGAGATTAGACCGGAAAGAACTGAACAGAGAGTTATGGATGATGCTTTTGAAGAGCTTATGAATAGAGAATACAATACTGATCAGGTAGAAAACCTTTCCATTTTTTTTTAAATTAAAAATCTTTTTTCCCCAGATCGGAGAGCTCGATGGAGACGACTACGAAATCGGAGGCGCCCTTGAACCAAACGCCGGTCGTCTTCACAAACTGATTAATGACAAAGGACGTTCTAATGCAGAGTATGATGAAGAGGTACTACTTTTAAAGCTTTCATTCCTAAACGAAGATTTGCAGCTCGCCAAATATTATGTGCGGGAACGGATGCGCCTCATTGAGGAAGGAGTCATCAAGGACAAAGAGGAGTACGAGATTGTGGAAGTGGATGAGGGTACCAACAAGAAGATGAAGTGGGACTGCGAGTCATTCGCCACTCAATACACAAATATCTACAATCATCCAACATTGATCAAAGAGCCACGTGGATTGTCTAGAAAAGCTTTGAAGCGATTCGATAAGGCTGTGGAAGACATGGAGATTGCTGAGGAAGATGAGGATGAGGATGAAGACGAGGATATGGAAGATGATGCAGACGACAATGAAAGTGTTTTCTCGACTGTTTCAACGTTCCGACCGAAAGGAGAGACTCCAGAACAGAGAAAGTTGCGAAAGGCAGCTGTGAAAGAGGCAAGAAAGCAGAGAAGAGTTGAGAAGAAGGCCAATAAGACCATGTTTGCAGAGGAGAAACGAAAGGTGAGATTGAGCTACTGTTAACTGAAAACTTTATTGTTTTGTTTCAGCTCGCCAAAGGACGCATCGGACAGATCAAGGCTCGTCCAATCTAGTCATCTTCATTCACTTCCATATAATATCTTTTTTCTTGTTGCTTGTTTTTGTTCAACCCAATATAGTTTACTTCTATCTGTTTTTCGTTTTCACCCCTCCTTTCACCCCCTTATTCTTGCGTTGTCTTAAATTTTTTTGTGATAAATTTTTGAAACAAACACAGAAAATTCGGAAAACAAACTCAGAGAACGAAATCAATTAAGTATCTGGTCGAATTCAGCTCATTTTCCATGAAGTTAAATCTTTCGGAAGAATGCGTTGAATGACACATACTGGAAGCAACTTCTTCGAAGGAATCCGGAGAAGCGAAACTATGTTTCAGAATGGAATACGAATGATGACAAAAATTGAAAACTGCGACGGGAAATTCACTTTTCAGAAAGCCATTAGTGCTGAAAATGCAATGGAACTTGACTGAAGAAAGTTTATTAAAGGACATAAAAGAGTTCGGGGATTAAGTGTGCTTTTTGAAGACGAGGCATCATATTTAACGTTAAATATGGTACCTTGTCCGACAAAAACTTAGAAACTCAAGACAACTGATGACTAATAATTTTGAAATATATGTAGTTAATTCTATAATAACATCACAAAGAAACAGCCTTTGGTGGATCCTTGGAAATCTACAGAAGTGAAAATAGGAATTTGATGGAATTTCAAATGGAATGAAATTTATTAAACAGGAGTCTTTTAAACAGAGTCATTAAGATGTTCATTACAATACAAATTTCAGAATGTTGTCTTCTTAAACATGCAATTAAAGATTTGTTGTTTTCAATAGAGTCTCTTGACGGGGAGTTTCTTCAAAAACTCTTTTTCAGTCATATTCCACGCGGCAAAAGTGAAATTTCCATCAGTGATCATAATGGATGCCACGTATTGATCCGAATCTCTAACAATGTAATTTGGACTGCTGAACTTACGGATTCTCCAAAAATGTTTCCCATAACGATCTCTGGAAAATATTGAAGTTATGAAACCTCAACCCAATTATGGACTTACTTTCTAGCAACTCGGAAAACTGGCAGTTGATCAGATGAGTCTAACTGATTGATTGGAATACTATTCATTATTTGATTTGGATTGAGAGAGTGTGAGACAGAAATACTGATATACTCCAAATTCTGATATCCTTCATTCGATTTCCACTTGTTCAGAAACTGAATGATAGCTCCATCGCTTATAATTCCTTCGTCAATAAACAGCTGTCTACCTTCGAAATTGGATAAAATGTCATCTACCGAGCGAGACGTTTTGCCGATATCTAACACTTTCGTCCTAGCAAATTCCAAATTTCCCCCAAGCAAATGGTTATGAAAATGGGATAGTGCGATAAGATGCTGATTAGCAGAGATCATAAGGAATCCATCTATTCCAATGTCACTCGATAAAACTGTACTAGTGATATTCTTTAGTTTTGAAAATGGTCGCATAAAGTTGTTAACATTTAACTGATATTTGATCGATGAACCAAAAAAGTCAAGGAAATAATTGTGGACAGATGTAAGCAGTGTTCCTTGATGATCCAAATCGGATAGTATCATAAGTGGGTGATTTCTGGTTGGCATACTGAAAGGAATGAATCATTAGGGAAGTTGTTCAGCGTACGGTAGTAACAACGAACACGTGTTATGTTACGCATATCGAAACGGGGTTACCTCGATTGATAACATTGCTTTCATTTCATATAAACTGATTTACAATCTTGCTTACTTACCTTACTTGTAAATCCATTCCGACAAGTTTCATTGAGATAAGTGGACGAGCTCTGAAATCGTGTATCCGATTGATACTCATAAATGGATCTTCTCCACTATTAGATGATGAAATACACGGTGACATTTTCGACTCGTAAGTAATTGTGAGTATCTTGTCGAATCGGCTTCTCATCAATGATTTCATATATCGATGGAATTTCTGAGAACAAGAAGCCATCATCAACAGATCCACCAACTCCATGCTTGACAAGATCTCTCTCTGAATAAGCCATGAAAATTTTGAAATTTTGATGGAGTTTCTGGGAGGGTCTGCCTTTTGTAGTGCAGTTTTCTGGAAATTCTTCTGAATTCTTTCTATCATAACCTCCTCTTTTGTCATTTTCCATGCTGCAAATTGAATTCCTCTTGTCGTGATTTTCAGTGATGCCACGTGTTGATCATCATCGCGAACTATAAAGTGCGGACTACTGAATTCTTCTATTTTCCAGGAGTCAAAAACATCTTCTCTGAAAACAGAAGTACTTTCGTTTTCTATCTATACTACCTAAATTCTGACTAAACGTTTCAGTAATAACCCATCTCACTCACCTTCTGTCATAACGATAAACCGGTGTCTTCTGATTCGGATCAAATCGTTTAATATCAATATTTCTCATTATTCTTCCTAGATCTAGATCAATATCACTATCGACATCAATACTCAAGTACTCCAAATTTCGATGTGTTAGACTTGATTTCCAACTGTTCAAAAACTGAATGACATCATCATCTGTGATTATTGCACCACTTATAAACAGTTGTCGTCCAGTGAAATTCTTCAAAATCTCTCCAGCTCCACTGCCTGAGATCCATAAATCGAGCACTTTGGTCTGAGGCAGTTTCAGACTTCTTTCATATTCAAAAGCTCCGATTGAAGAGACTAGGATATATTCTTGTGAGGGTGAGAGAGTTAAGTAACCATCCAACAATTGTGTTGCTTCAATCCCGAAATAAAAAATAGTATTGTTGATGTTCTCCAGTCTTGGTATGTAAGACGAGCAATAATTTTTCAAGTGATATTCTATAGAGCATCCAAAAAATTGTCTGAAATAGTTGTGGATTGTCTGTAACATTTGTTCTCCGTCTTGCTGATTGCATAGTATAAAGAATGGGTGATTCCTAGTTGCCATGCTGAAAAATATCTGGTTTATAAATGACTTGTTTGAAGAAAAACTAACCAACAGTCTACGTCGATTCCAAACAGATTCATTCGAACGACAGGCCGGTTTCTACCTTCTCCCCTTGGCACTAACTTCATAAAATCCGTGTTATTACTGTTAGAAGATGAAATACTAACATAATCTGATTTCAAGGAGCAGTATGTAATAGAAATGATCTTGTCAAGTCTCGATTTTATACATGATTCTATCACATTTTTAAACTTTTTCGAGCAACATGACAGTAAAAGAATATCGATCAATTCCATACTTGAGAATATTTCAGCTTGGACCAGCGAGGGAAAACTAGAAAGTTTCATAGTTTTCATTCTGAAATAATGAAGAATATAATAGAGAAAGAGGGATAGAAAAAAAGAGAGATTAAAAAAAAATCAATGAGCTGAACGAGGAGATGTAGTGAGTCGTGTGTTTGCTAATCTCTGTCACGTCGTCACCCTTCCATTCCCATGACTATCTATCCATTCGTCTCATTAGAGCAAATATGATCCATCGACAATACGATACACATTCTAGGGGGCACAGATGGGAGAGTTGGTTGCAGAAAGAGGGAGGCTGGTTGGATGTGGGCCCGTGTTTGGCACAAACTTAGAAAAGGCGTTTTACAGAATTAATTTTTTTGCCTGGATTAATTTCTTACTTTTCAATAAATCTTTATATCAAACCAACACGAAAAAAGATGAGATGAGCTAGAGTTCAATTGGGTCAAAAAGACAAAGAAGAGGTGAAGAAATCTTGTAGTTAGGAAGAATTTAAAAATGTTCTTACAGGATTTGTCTATGGAATAGACTCTGAAAGTGATGATTATGAGTGTCTGGACGATTCAAAAGGTTTGATGAAAAAATGAATGTAAACCTGTCTTCTTAAACATACAATTAAAGACAAAGAACAGCAATAAGTGTATGTTTTCAATAGAATCTCTTGAAGGAATGATTCTCCAAAAACGCTTTTTCAGTCATATTCGAAGCGGCAAAACTGATATTGTTCTCCGTAATCATTATGGATGCCACGTGTTGGTCCGAATCTCTAACAATGTAATTTGGACTACTGAACTGATTAATTCGCCAAGTATGTCCGAAATAAGTACCTCTGAAAAATACGGAATTTATGAATTGAAATGAATTGTCGACTTACCTTTTATCAAATGTGTAAACTGGCGATTGGTCAGATTTATCTAATCGATTAATTGGAATACTATTCATGATAAGATTTGAATTGATCTGACAACGATGAGTTCTAAGAGAAATGCTCAAATGCTCCAGATTCTGATATCCTTCATTCGATTTCCACTTTTTCAGAAATTGGATGACAGCAATATCACTTATGATTCCTTTCTCAATAAACAACTGTCTACCCTCGAAATTGGATAAAATGTCATCTGCCGAGCAGTACGTAGATCCAATATTCAAAACTTTCGTCTTAGAGAATTCCGGGTTTTCTCCAAGCGATGGATTTTCAAATATAGTAAGTCTGATGAAATCTTGATTAGGAGAGACCGTAAGAAAATCCTGGAACTCTGTTGTTCCTATTTCACCGCTATGTGATAAATCTGTGTTGGTAATACTCCTCATTTTCGATAATTTGGACGTCAACGTCCTCACATTCAACTGATATTTGATGGATGAACCGAATAAATCAAGGAAATAATTGTGGATTGAGGGAAGAATAGTTTCTTCTTGAGATGGATCGCATTGTACCATGAGTGGTCCATTTTCGGTGGGCATACTGAAAAGAATGATATGATCAACGGAATCATCAAAGTGTAGAGCAATTGGCTCCGGGACATTTCGCCACCTGACGTTTTGCCACCAGACATTTCGCTTCCAAAAAATGGAGAATTTCCAAAGCGTTATATTGACAAAAACATACCACTAACATATTTTGATTATGCTAATTAAAGTGATGTGCTTTTTTCCCTATAAAGAAGATTGAAATGACAAATTGAAGCATCGAAAAGTGTAAAGCAATTGCGTAATGGACTGCATCGACTCTTATTCACTCACCTTACTTTCAATTCCATTCCGCAAAAATCAATTGTCATGTATGAACGAACTTCAAACCATCGTGACCATCTGATACTCATAAATGGCCTATCTCCACTACTAGATGAAGAGATATCGACGGAAAGAATGTCTGTCGCCTTATAAGAGATTGTGAATCTCCTATTTCTCATCAGGGATTTCATATTCTGATGGAATTTCTGAGAACAAGAAGCCATCATCAACAGATCCACCAACTCCATGCTCGACAAGATCTCTTTTTGAACCAGCCATGGCATTTTTGAAATTTTGATGAAGTTCACGATAGGGTCTCCCCTTCGATTTTTTTGAAGAAGCTTATGAATCTTTACTCTCTGGACTTCTTCTTCAGTCATTTTCCATGCTGCGAATTTGATTTTTCGAGTTGTAATTTCCAGTGTTGCCACGTGTTGATCAGTGTCTCGTACTATAAAATTTGGACTTCTGAGTTCTGCTGTTGTCCAAAGAAGAGCAATTAACGTATGTTTTCAATAGAGTCTCTTGACGGGGCGTTTCTCCAAAAACTCTTTTTCAGTCATATTCGATGCGGCAAATGTAATATTTCTATCTGTAATCGTTATGGACGCCACGTGTTGGTCCGAATCTCTAACAATGTAATTTTGACTGGTGAATTTGAGAATTCTCCAAGTACGTGCCCAATCTCTGAAAATTATTGAAGTTATGAGACATCAACAGAATTATGGGCTCACTTCTTTGCAAATTGGTAAACTGGCAGTTGATCAGATGAGTCTAATCGATTGATTGGAATACTATTCATTATTTGGTTCGGATTGAGAGGATGTGTAAATGGACAGACAGTAATACTCAAATACTCCAAATTCTGATATCCTTCATTCAATCTCCACTTGTTCAGAAATTGGATGATTGCTGTATCGCTTATAATTCCTTTGTTAATAAACAACTGTCTACCTTCGAAATTGGATAAAATGTCTTCTGCCAACCGATCCGTTCTATCAATATCTAACACTGTCGTCCTAGCAAATTTCCATTTTCTTTCAAGCAAAGGGCTCTCCAATTGTAACCCTGTGTTGCTTTCTAATTTAGGTAGTTTGATATAATCCTGATTAGGAGAGATCGTAAGGAAGTCGTGGAACGCAGCTACTCCTATGTGATTGGAAATATCTGTACTACTGATATTATTCATTTTTGAATATTGTCGCCACAGGTAGTAAACATTTAAGTGATATTCGATGGAACTCATTAGGGAAGTTGTTCAGCGTACGGTAGTGACACGATGATTCTTACTCGCCTCACTTGTAAATCCATTCCGAGAAGATTCATTGGGATAAGTGGACGGCCTATGAAGTCATTTCTCAGATTGAGACTCATAAAAGGAACGTCTCCACTACTAGATGACAAAATGTTGATGTACGACAGCGGGCTCTGCTCATAAGTGATTGTGAATATCTTGTCGAATCGGCTTCTCATCAATGATTTCATATTTTGATAGAATTTTTGAGAACAAGAAGCCATCATCAACAGATCCACCAACTCCATATTCGATAGGATCTGTCGTTGAATTAGGCATGAAAATTTTGAAATTTTGATGGAGTTTCTGGGAGGGGATGCTTCTTGGAATGGAGTTTTCTGGAAAGTCTTTTGAATTCTCTCTCTCATAACCTCCTCTTCTGTCATTTTCCATGAAGCAAATTGGATTCCTCGAGTTGTGATTTCCAGTGATGCCACGTGTTGATCAACACCTCGAACTATAAAATGTGGACTACCGAATTCTTCGATTTTCCATTCGCATTTACCCCAATCTCTTCTGAAAACAGGATAATTTTTTTCCATCTAGACTAACTACATTTACTCTGACTATCAAAATCATAATAATAACTCTTCTCCCCCTAACCTTCTTCTATCATAGCAATAAACCGGCCTTTTCTGATTTGGATCAAATCGTTTTATATTAATATTTCTTATTATTCTTCCTAGATTTAAATCAATTCCTTCCTTGATATTTATATTCAAGTACTCCAAATTTTGATGTGTTTGACTTGATTTCCAACTGTTCAAAAACTGAATGACATCATCATCTGTGACTATTCCACCACTTATAAACAGATGTCTTCCCTTGAAATTCTTCAAAATATCACCAACTCTACTGTTCGGGATCCATATTTCGAGCACTTTGGTCTGAGCCAGTTTCAGACTTTGTTCGTTTTCAAAACTTCCGTGTGCATTCAATCGCATATATTCCTGTGAGGGTGAGAGAGTTAAGTACTCATCCCACAACTCTGCAGCTGCTCCTTCATTCCGGAAACAAATATTACTATACTTGATGTACTCCAGTCTTGCTATATAGTCCATGGAACCATTTTCTAAATGATATTCAATAGAACACCCAAAAAACCCTCTGAAATAGTTGCGGATGGTCTGTAACATTTGCTCTCCGTTCTGCTGATTGCACAGTATTAAGAATGGGTGATTCCTAGTTGCCATGCTGAAAAATATCTGGTTTATGAATGACTTGATTAACGAAAAACTTGCCAACAATCAACGTTGATTCCAAACAGATTCATTCGAACAATTGGCCGGTTTCTACCTTCTTCTCTTGGCACCAACTTCATAAACTCCTTGTTATTACTGTTAGAAGATAAAATTCTAACATTATCTGGTTTCGAGGAGAAGTATGTGATTGAAATGATCTTATCAAGTCTCAATTTTATAGTTGATTCTATCACGTTTTTCAACTTTTTCGAGCAAAACGACAGAAAAAGAATATCGATTAGTTCCATACTTGAGAATATTTCAGTTTGGACCACCAAGGGAAAACTAGAAAGTTTCATAGTTTTCATTCTGAAATAACGAAGAATATAATAGAGAAAAAGAATTCGAAAAAACGAGAGATTCAAAAAATCAATGAGCTGAACGAGGAGATGTAGTGAGTCGTGTGTTTGCTAATCTCTGTCACGTCGTCACCCTTCCATTTCCACGATAATCTATCCTTTTCTCTTATGAGACACACGGTGAATCTAAGCAAATATGGTCCATCAGTACGATACACATTCTGATTTCACATCTGTGGCAGAAAGAGCGAGCATTCGACTTTTGACTATGACGCGCTCCTCCCTTTAATTCTCGAAAATCTTTCGGACATCCTAAAAAACACAAAGACAAATCCTCAGACTGGGCCCATAGGCATTTTATATACAATAATGATACATGAAGGTTCAGAAATTAGATACATATAGAATTTTGGAGAGAAAACGAATAATCATACAAGAAATAAATTATAACCACGTGGGAGAACTTGGAGAAAATAATCACAGAAGAATGTATAGGGTGGCAAATTCAGAAAGGGAGTTAATGATCGAACCCAATTGCTCATTGATCAGCAAGGGATTTTCACTATTGACCAACAAGTCATTCGCTTCTTCGGCGGCAGCCCGAGCGGTATCCATCAGAAGACTCTCAATTCCGTTTTGAGTCAAATTAGAGTGAGCGTAACCAAGGCGAGTGGCGATTCTTCCAATCCGAACAGTCGACTCCAGAAGGGTTCGTTGATCTACAAAAGGAAATCATTACCAGCGTCAAACTCTGAAATGTTTACCATTGGAAACCAGCAGCAGAGTTTCAATCGAAATATTAAATCATTGATGAGAAGCCGTTTCGACAAGATATTCACAATCACTTACGAGTCGAGAATCTCTCATTTCATCGACATTTCATCATCTAGCAGTGGAGACGATCCATTTATAAGCATACCGGCAAGTCTCAGATCTCGTCCACACGTTCCGATCAATCTGTGCGGAATGGAGTTACAAGTTTGGTGCAAAGAGAAACCATGCTTACATCTATCCACAATTTTTTTTTCAACTGAGGAAATATTCAATGAACATTAAGCTATATTTTGTCAATCAACAGCCTTTTGGGAAGTGAGATATAATAGGCGCACTGCTAGGTTCGCCTCTACTACCGGAATAGAACTTGAATATTTTATTCAGAGACGTTTCGAAACCCCGATAATCTATATTTCATTATCTTGTACACAGATAAATCTTTTTTCCAGATCGGTGAGCTCACGACTACGAAATTGGAGGCGCTCTTGAACCAAACGCCGGTCGCCTTCACAAACTCATTAATGACAAAGGACGTTCTAATGCAGAGTATGATGAAGAGGTACTACTTTTAAAGCTTTCATTCCTAAACGAAGATTTGTAGCTTATCAAACATTATGTGCGGGAACGGATGCGCCTCATTGAGGAAGGAGTCATCAAGGACAAAGAGGAGTACGAGATTGTGGAAGTGGATGAGGGAAATCTTAAATGGAAGTTTAGACGGAAGATTCAATAAAGCTTGAGAGAATGAAGTTAATTAAACAGCAGTATTTGAAACAGAATTATTAAGGTGTTCATAACAATATAATATTCAGAATTGTGTCTTTTTAAACATGCAATTATAGATTTGTTGTTTTCAATAGAGTCTCTTGACGAGGCGTTTCTCCAAAAACTCTTTTTCAGTCATATTCCACGCGGCAAAAGTGATATTGTTCTCCTTAATTTTTATGGATGCCACGTGTTGATCACTCTCTCTAACAATATAATTTGGACTGCTGAACTTCTGAATTCGCCAAGTAAGTTTCCAATCTCTGAAAGTTATGATCGTTATAAGACATCAACTCAATTATCGACTTACTTCTTTCCAAATTGATAAACTGGCAGTTGATCAAGTAAGTTCAACCGATTGATTGGAATACTATTCATGATTTGGTTCGGACTGAGAGGATTTTTAAATGGAGAGACATAAATACTGAAATATTCCAAATTTTGATATCCTTCATTTGATTTCCACTTGTTCAGAAACTGAATGATAGCTCCATCGCTTATGATTCCATCGTCAATAAACAACTGTCTTCCTTCGAAATTGTATAAAATATCATCTACCGAGCAGTTCGTTTCACCAATATTTAACACTTTCGTCCTAGCAAATTCCAAATTTCTTCCAAGCAAAGGGCTTTCTAATTTAGATAGTCCGATAAAATCCTGATTAGGAGATATCGCAAGGAAGTCGTGGAACGCAGCTACTCCTATGTGATTGGATACATCTGTACTAGTGATATTCTTCAGTTTTGAAAATGGTGGCATCAGAAGTTTAACATTTATGTGATATTTAATGGATGAACCAAAAAAGGCAAGGAAGTAATTGTGGATAGATGGAAGCAGTGTTTGTTCCTGTTCCAAATTGAGTAATACCATAAGTGGGTGATTTCTGGTTGGCATACTGAAAGGAAGGAAATTCACTCATTAGGGAAGTTGTTCAGTGTACGGTAGTGAGAACGAACACTTTATTATGTCGAGCATATCTGGTGTATTTCTAAATTGGTCCTAAATGAGAACAAATGGAAATCAGTTTAGTTGCCACAAAAACACTGGCTGTGATAGTAGAAATGGAGCTACCTCGAATGATTTACTCTCTTTCTTACTCACCTCACTTGTAAATCCATTCCGAGAAAATTCATTGAGATAAGTGGACGACCTCTCAGTTCATATCTCATTTTGATACTCATAAATGGATTGTCTCCACTACTAGATGATGAAATATTGATGCGCGACGCCACTCTCGACTCATAAGTGATTGTGAATATCTTGTCGAAACGACTTTTCATTAGAGATTTCATATTTCGAGTGAATTTCTGAGAACAAGAAGCCATCATCAACAGATCCACCAACTCCATGCTTGACAATATCTCTCTCTGAATCAGCCTTGAAAATTTTGAAAATTTCATGGAATTTCTGGGAGGGTCAGCGTTTTGGAGTGGAGTTCGTTGGAAATTCTTCTGAATTCTCTCTCTCATAACCTCCTCTTCTGTCATTTTCCATGAAGCAAATTCGATCCCTCGAGTTGTGATTTCCAGTGTTGCCACGTGTTGATCAGAATCTCGAACTATGAAATGTGGACTACTGAATTCTTCGATTTTCCATTCGCATTTACCCCAATCTCTTCTGAAAACAACAGTACTTTAGTATTCTATATACAGTGAATAATCTCTGATATCCAAGTCATAATAATGACCCCATATCACTCTACCTTCTTCTGTCATAACGATAAATCGGCATCTTCTGATTCGGATCAAATCGTTTGAGGTCAATATTTCTCATTATTTTTTCTGGATTCAGATCAATTCCTAAATCCTGAAAAATTCCTCCCTCGCGATGTATATTCAAGTACTCCAAATTTCGATGTGTCTGATTTGATTTCCAACTGTTCAAAAACTGAATGACATCATCATCTGTGACTGTTCCACCAATTATAAACAGATGTATTCCATTGAAATTCTTCACAATATCTCCGGCTCTACTGTCCGGGATCCATAGGTCAAGCACTTTGGTCTGAGCCAGTTTTAGACTTTGTTCGTTTTCAAAACTTCCGCATCCATTCAATCGAATATAGTCCTGAGAGGATGACGCAGTTATGTACCTATCCCACAATTGTGTACTCGCTTCTTCATTCCAGAAACAAATATTACTATTCTTGATGTTCTCCAGTCTTGGTATATAGTCCAAACAACAACTTTCTAAATGATACTCAATAGAACACCCAAAAAACTGTCTGAAATAGTTGTGGATGGTCTGTAACATTTGCTCTCCGTCTTGCTGATTGCATAGTAAAAAGAATGGGTGATTCCTAGTTGCCTTGCTGAAAAATATCTGGTTTATAAATGACTTGTTTTAAGAGAAACTCACCAACAATCCACATCTACTCCAAACAGATTCATTTGAACTATTGATCGGTTTCTACCTTCTTCTCTTGGAACCAACTTCATAAACTCCTTGTTATTACTATTGGAGGATAAAATTTTAACATTATCTGGTTTCGAGGAGAAGTATGATATTGAGATGATCTTATCAAGTCTCGATTTCATACAAGATTTTATCGATTTTTTCAATTTTTTCGAACAAAACGACAGAAAAAGAATATCGATCAGTTCCATACTTGAGAATATTTCAGTTTGAACCACCGAGGGAAAACGAGAAAGTTTCATAGTTTTCATTCTGAAATAATGAAGAATATAATTGAGAAAGGGTTGGAAAAAATGAAAAATTAGAAAAAATCAATGAGCTGAACGAGGAGATGTAGTAGGTCTTGTGTGTCCACATCTCTGCCACGTCGTCATCCTTCCATTCCCACGACAGTCTCCGTTCATCGTAGGAGACACACGGTTTTTTGTCTCATTAGAGCGAATATGGTCCATCGATACAGTACACATTCCAATGAAAACGTTTAATTTCTTTATGAAAATTCGATGTTTGCAGAGGAGAAACAAAAAGTGAGAGTGAGTAACAGTTAACTGAAAACGTTATTATTTTGTTTCAGCTCGCCAAAGGACAGATGAATGCTCGTCCAATCTAGTCATCTACATTCAATTCGATATAATATCTTTTTTCTTGTTGCTTGTTTCTGTTCATCCCAATATGGTTTTCTTTCCCTTTTTTCTTGCATTATCTCGAATTTTTTGTGATGAATTTGAGCAACAAACTCACAAAACGTCTAGGATTTTATCGCCGCGGGCGCCCTCCAGAGATCTCTCGCCTCTCCGTTATATCTTCATATATATCTTTTATATTCCCCAAAGCTCGGCTCAAGAGAGAGACATGAAGACGTCTTGGAAAAGAAAAAGAAGTATCCACTGCGGGGCGCTCCAAAATGGGCGGAGTTCGGAGCATCCGCCCCTTCTTCTTCTCCGACTCAATTGTGTTGTCGCCTTCTCTTCTCATTCTTGTTTCCTTCCCCCCTTCACTGACGTCTTCTTTTTCTATTTCTTCACCAAAAGTTCCATTCGTCTTCTCCGATGACATCGTGATAAGAAAGTCATGGTCGAAGGAGGCGTCACCATCGTCAAATATCTACTTTTTCTTGCGAATCTAGTGTTATGGGTACGATAGAGAGAGGAGGCGGGGCCTGAGATTCAAATGAAGATTTTTCAGGTCGGCGGACTCTCTTTGATCATTATCGGATCGATTTTGCAACTGAAATTTGATAATGTGTTAGATATATTAGGTGATGAAAGGTGAGAGTTCGGAAAGGGGCGGGGCATAGAATTTTGAGATTAATTCGAGAAAAGTGAGTCCGAAATTACTGGTTTTTGACTCAAAATTTGAATTCCAGGGTTCCGAAAAAGAAGTTCAGAATATCTGAAACTGACGTTTGAAACTCAGAATCCTGATTTCATAAATTTTTCTCCAGGAATCAGAACAATAGAATCTAAATTCAAAATTTGAGATTTAGTTCTCAGATTCCTGAAATGCGGATTCTGATGTTTTCATTTCGGTTTCTGAATTCTAACTCCAGGATTCTGTATCTCAAATTCTCAAAACTTTACCTATGATAAAGAAATCTGAATTCAAAATTTCTGTTCTTCGGGATTCTGAATTCGAATCCTATGGTTCAGAATCTTTTATTTGATTCTTTAGATTTTGGATTCTGGATTCTGAATTCCAGATTCTGATTTTGCGATTCTTGGCTCTGAATTTGGATCTTGAGGTCAGAATTCTATAATTTCTATTCTAAAATCTAGAATCAAGATTTTGGTTTCACTCTGATTTCTCAATTCTGATTCCTCAAATCTGGAACTGACGGGTTCGGAATTTTCGTAAATTTTCTCCAAATTCCAGATTAGCCACGCCCATAATCCTCGTCATCATCGGATACGCGCTTCACGACAGTTTTCGACTTGGTATTTCTAATCAACTTCAGGTGATTTCGCATCGATTTTTTTGTCTTTAACTCATCCTTTCAGACGGGTATGATCCGATATCCCGAGAGTCGAGGAGTCGAAAGTGCCTGGGACAAAACAGGTCAGTCAAATAATCCAGGGATCATTTGAGTGTGGAGGGAGGAATTAGTTTTATGAGTGAAAAAAAAATCGAAGAATTGGAGAGGGGTGGTATCTTAGTTTTTTGATTCAGACATTTGGGGAACCTCGCTCTAGCGAAATCTGAAAAATCAGAGATCTCTGGGTGTCTTCATTCCCTATATTTTTTCTTCTGGAAAGCTGAAATTCCTTGAGTTTTGCTTCATATGAAGAGTACGATTATAGTCGAATTCCATTTAATTTCACATCCATTAACAAGGCACGCTTCTTACAACCGCGCTCTACCGAAACCAAAAAAAATTGTGCGCGAAATTGAGAGACTCAGAGAAAAAGAGACATTTATCAAGAGCATTTCGGTGGAGCGCACTTGAAAGAACTGTACCGAGCTAATAACTAACAATTGCAGAATAAGCGGTTTCAGTGAAAAACGCTCTTCTTTGAGAAAGCCTCGTAGTTTCAAAAATATTCGTATTATTTCAAACTTTTGTTATCTACATAGAACAAACCTAGATCTTTATTTTTTCAGTTGACAACTTTTTGATATCTCTTTTCGCTTTTAAGATTTGATTCTTTTTAGCTAGCGTGTTTTTCAGGTTTTATTGAAAAACGCACAACTTTGAAATCCCGTCATGGCGTCAATTCTTATTTTAATTTTATGATTTTTTGATATCTTAAAGTTCAAACCTAGATTTTCAATTTTGTAGTTGACAACTTTTTTGTGAAAATCCTCACTAAACAGATATAATGCCTGGAAATGTTCAATGACTCACAACCTATATTCTTTTTTTGACCAATAACTATCTTGGGAGAACTCGCCGGAAAAATTGCCAATTACAAAAAAAAAACCAACTAGATTTGTTTTATAACATATCAAAAAATCTCAAAAATCGAGCTAGAACTGGCTGCATGACGGGCTTTCAAAGTTGAAAGTTTTTTGTAAAAATGCAAAAAAAAAAGAAGGCTAAAAAGATTCATATCTCAATAACTAAAAAAGTTATCAAAAAGTAATCAACTGCAAAAATAAAGAACTATGTTTGATTTATAACATACTAAAAAATTAGAAGAATTTAAAAAGTTTTGAGGCTGGAGCACGTCTTCAAAGTTGGTGCTGTACTAGCACTTTTTGTGTACAACTTCTGTACAAATATAGCAAATGCGCTCCACCGAAACTAATAAAAGACACATTTCCAGTTATTCGAATGCTGCGGAGTGACAAACTCATCCTATTGGCTCACTTTCACAACGATTCCCGATTCGTGTTGCATCGAAGAAATGGAGGGATGTGCCAGAGAGAGTGCTCCACTTTTTGAGCCCGGATGCATTCATAGTGTCGAACGTTAGTTGCTCTTTTTTAAATAGATGCGCTCTGTTGCACTTTATCAATAGAGCATGATTGCGAATGTTTCATTTTTCCAGAATGGGTGCTGAAAAACGGTGCAATGGTCGGTGGAATTTGTGCAGTGTTGGCAGCCATCCAATTGGTCGGAGTCTGTTTCGCTTGTTGTCTTTCAAAATCAATTCTCAAGGACTTCCACGATTTTTATTATTAGTACTCTAATAGCTTTACTCTTTTTCTATTATTTTCTTTCATTTCCATTTCTCATCTTTAGGCTCTTTCACTCCTTTTTGTGTCGTCCTTTCTCGTATTCCACGAAATAATAATGCATAACGCTGAAAAAGAAGAAAAATACGAGAGAAAGAATCGCACAACATAAATAATGACACTAATGATACATTGAATTCAATTCGAAGTTTAAAAATTGAAAAACAAACGAATCGGACTGGGATTGGAAGTGGGTTTACCCTGGATTGGAGCGTTCAAAGTGAGAAAGTGTGCACCTTGTGCTGGAGCTTTTGACAACAGAACATGAGTAAGTAACGAGGTACATGAGAAGAATGGCAGCGAGATGAATGATTAGATAAACTGATCTACAGTAACCTGAATTTGATGACTCTTTTCTCTCAACTTTTTCGCCTTTCGTTCCACCAGTCTAAATATCATTTTTGGTGATTCTGGTGGTGTTGGAAGAAGGAGGCGATGGGCGCGGATGAGCAAAAAGATGAGAGAAAAGTTATAAGAAAAGGAGCGGAGTGAAAAGTTATGGGTCGTTGAGGAAGGGGAGAAAGGGAATAAAATCACATCATAATCATAATACTACAGGAAAAAAATGTTAAAATAGCAACGGAATATCACCTCATAATAACCAGATCAACATGATTAGGAACAGGAGGTGACCTGGACGATGGGCGCGGATGAGCAAAAAGATGAGAGAAAAGTTACAAGAAGAGGAGTGGAATGAAAAGTTTTGGGTTGTTGGGGAAGGGGAGAAAGGGAATAAAAGCACATTACAATCATAATATTACAGGAAAAAATGTTAAAATGGCATCGGAATATCACCTCATATTCACCTGATCAACATGATTAGGAACAGGAGGTGACCTGGAAGAAAGCGCCAGGTACGCTTTATGATAACTCGATAACCCAAATTGCACAGGTTATACCAACAACCAGTTGTGATACATATCTGAAAATAGGGAATCAGTGAGATTATTGGAAAAGGAATACTCACTTTAAAAGAAATACAATTATCTCATGAGGCGGCGGTTGAGTGGAATGAGACTCAAATTCCATCGTTTCGCTATCTCTGTCAAGAGTGCCACTGTATTCTGCACATGTTCAATAATCATAACGAGATTATTTGGGTGGAAATTTGCGCCAAGGGCGTTTTCCAGCGACATCAGCGCTTGAGTAAGAAGTTCTGTCTCTTCACAAACTGACATCGCGTTCCGAATCCCATCTGCAGCTCTTCTCAATCTCATATAAGCCTCACCAAGAAGTAGGTCGCCTACAAAAGAGAATGATTATAAGATTCTTGCTTTGAAATGCTTACCTCTCTGGTATTTTAACACTACCATATACAGATCGCCGTGCCCGGAAACGATAAAGTTTTCTCCGAGTTGTTCATCTTTCATATGATACCAGTCGAATCGGTCCATCTGAAATCAGTTATTATACTAATAGGGTACTTTGAATTTAATTTTAACAAATATAGAATGATCGAAAACACATTTTAAAAAACATGAAGACAGCTTTAACGGAAAACATTTATTGATTGTTAATAGTTTTAATGTTCATTATCGAGTTTCTCAACGTGGAAACGTCCTTGTTGTGAGCTGATATTCTGCGGCGACGACTCCAACAGTTCAGCGGTAACAGTTTCCTCCGAATCGACATGGCTTCCTACCAATAAAACGTTTTCATCAGAGCCATCGTTCGATTTGAATGTTGAAACATAGTTTGTGGAAGGGGAGAGGCCGCGAAGACTTCCAGAAACCAATGGAGTTGAGCATGTCATCACACCAGATCCGAATGAGGAACACACGGAGTACACTCATTGGGTTTCTGAAATTCAAAAAAAAACTCCAATTGGTTTTGAAAAGACAAAACTCACTGCTCATAGCGGTTCTTGCCGAAGAAACCGATGTCATTCGGCGCGGCGATACAGATCCAGCGAACAAATCATCGAGTCCTATCGGTGATAGTGTCAATTTCTCCGGCTTCTCGGCGTACATTTGTGGAGTGGAAGACATGCCGATTTGAAGCTAAATGTTATAAATAAGACCATTTATTAATCGATTTTATGTGCTTACTGCTTGTTCTGGTGATCTCACTCCAAAAGGAATGGCGTTTCGGGATGCATCATGATTGTGAGTGTTGTCGCTGTCAATGGCGGTATGGTTGAAGTGAGCGACGAGAATTGGGGAGATTCCGACAATTGGTTCGATAGGAATCTGAAAAAGTGAACATTTTTTGGTTTAAATGCCACGAGACTCACTGTATCATTCCTAGCGACTTCCGGATAAAGAACTCTCGCTGGCTTTCCTCGAATTTTCGCCCAGATTCTTGAAACTCTCGATTTGAAACCATAATTCTGCTTCGTCCAATGCGGATTAAAGTGTAGTGACTGTTCTGCGTCTAATTGATCAACGACGAATGTAATCTTGTTTTTCTCTTGCCAATTTCTGTATTGTTTCAAATGAGTTCCCAACGTTACAAACATGAAAGCAGAGTAAGCGAAGAAGAGAACGACGGCGACGAACACGATCAGGGCGAACTCTGAGAAATGGGAAAAAGGGTACGTTAATTGTTTTAGAACGAACCTATCGATGTTTCATTCCGGATATCCAGACTGTGTGAGTTTTCGCTATCTCGATTCTCGAATGCGAAATGATATTTTTGTCCAGCGAGTGCAGCTCCTCGAATACAGAGATATAAAGCAACGCATACGAGAGGAGTGATGAACAGTATGAACAAGAAATCGACGAATGGGTTTCGATTCGTTCGTTCAGTGTGCACTTTTTTGTGTCCTCTCTGGCGAATGTAATCTCTGAAGTTGCGGGATTTCCTGAAAAAATCTCTTTAGTTTCAACATTTTCGATCTTTTTGAGCTTACTGCTTGATTTTGAATGAGAATTTGCAAATATCCCAACTCGTCGTTCTTGTCAGTGTGAGCCAATGTTCGAGACAACTTCGATGAAATAATCCCATTGTTTCGGAGCATCTACAGGGAGAAATGAGCGGGTTCGCCGGCTTGTTTTCCGAGATACGGGATCGAAGTTTCACCGCACATGCAGATCCGACACACTGCCGGGCCTAGCGATGCGTTGAAGTCTTCCATGAACCCGATCTGTAATTTTGTTTTAAGGAAATTGAATGGTACTGAAAAACTATTGTCAATAATTATTAAAAGAATAGAAACTCTTTATATCAACAGCAAAAAAAGTAAAACGACTATTTCTGTGAATTTTGAGAGCAAAAACGGAGATTTCTTACATTTTAAACAAGAAAAACAACCTGGAAACCTCATTTTCAGGTTTTATCATCAAAAAACGCTTTAAAAACTGTGAAAAACCTGAAAAAATCACAAGGAAATTCCAACGAAACATCACCACGGTCATACTTGTCACGGGCCGGGCCGGGCCGGGCCGGGCCGGGCCCGCAAAAAAAGTCCTCCGGCCCGGCCCGGCCCGGCCCGGCCCGGCCCGTAGTGCGGGCTGGCCCGGCCCGGCCCGCTCGGCCCGTTCGGCCCGTCAAAATGTAGAAAAAAAATTTTTCGTCGTTTTCCCATTGTTTTTTCGTTTACTTCTTTATGGCAAACATATAATTGATTAGAAATTATAAAAAGACTACAACTGAAAACGGAAATTGTCAGAATAAGTACCATCTTGTTTGCTAGGGTCGAATTACTAAAATGTCTGAAAATTAAATTTCGGCTCATCTTGACTGTAACTGATCAGCCGAAGATTTTTTTTAATTTTCAGATATTCGACCCTTGCAAACAAGATGGTACCATTTTTAGATCCCATAGGGCCCATTTGGGTCTTCTTCAGCCCTCGCCTTATTTTGTCACTATAGACTTTGAGCCTCTCAAAGTCTCTGTGATGATCAGCCGATGATCAGAATCTGGATCAAGAACTTGCTGGAGGCTTCTGAAAATAGTCTCAGCGAATTCCCCGACCTCGATTTAGTATAAACCGAAGAAAACATTTAATTTCCAAGACTTTCAATTCTATTTTTCAAAAATAATTTTTTGCTGCGGGCCCTGCGGGCCGGCCCGGGCCCTGAAATTTTCAGCGGGCCCGGCCCGGCCCGGCCCGGGCCAGCCCGGGCCGGGCTCACACGGGCCGGCCCGGGCCGGCCCGCGGGCTGGCCCGTGATTTGACAAGTATGACCACGGTGATTTTTTCGGAACCACTTGGTTTGATTTCTAGGCCATCACATTGGCGGCCGCGAGCAGCCATTGTACCGTTGAAATTTCTAGACCCTCAACTTAGGCTTGAATTTTCTCAAAATCTATCTATGCTGTCTAGAAGTCTTTCTATGATAACGCCTAAGAAAATAGTGGAGAATTTTTAGCAGAAAGTTTCATTCTATGAATTCGGCGGCTTCACAGTTTAATCGGCCATTAACTTTTCTTGTCATTCAATACAGTGTAAAAAATTATTCCATGTTTCGTCAAATTTTAAAATTTAATCACCGCCATACATTCAGCTACATACAGCTCACACATCTTGGAGTTGAGGTCATCATCGTCGGAATCGGTCATTACCTGAAATAAAAAAAGATTATCGATTATTTATCAAAACGATAATAGGAAAAAGAAGAAAAAATGTGACCAAAACCTATCCAAAAATTTTTTTTTTTTTGGATTCCAAAATCAGAGGGCAAAGTCGGTACATGTTTGCCATTTTAATTATTTTCTTTGAATTTCTACTCCACGGCCACCAGCCAGCAGTGTGAATTTCTCTTCCAACTCTGTTTTAATGGTTCAAAATATTCTAAAGTAAAACTATGAAAATTTTATAACATTCAAACCACTGATAAAGATATTCTTGTATTCTATCAATCAAATTTGAACCTAAACTATCATATAAATGATTTTTAAAATATATTATCTGAATACCAGTTAAAACGTTAAATCGAAAATGCTTGTTCCTAGGTCACGGCCTCATGACGCTAATTGGTTGTTTTCAATTTCATTCAAAAAACATGTGCCGGCATTTCAATTTGATTGGCAGACTCCTCCTTTTTAGTGCATTCAGGATTTAGTGTTTCCCGGTTTAGTGTTTGCACCATAAACACCATATATGACGACGGTTGCTCATGGAGATTTGCTAACTTGAAGAAGCTACGAGAAGGCGTTGATTTTCGAGTTTTATCTGATTTTTTCCTGACAATTGTCATTTTTAGATTGAAGCTCTTGAAATAAACGTATTGAAATTGATCTTAGCAGAATATCTCACCAATGATTCGTATTTTCAGCCATGAGTGAAGAAATAGACGAAGGCGATGGAATTATTGGGTGCTTGCCGAGTGTTGTGGATTTACACCATATTGAAGAGCTCAATGAACTAGTAAATCGACTTCCCGGTTTTTTCAAAACTAGTGAAATCGACGAGACTGCTGTTGAAATCGCATTCGTTCGATATTCACGAATTATTCATCTTTATCAGGAACAACCACGTTTATTGGACAAATGGATTCCCGATTTAGTTGAAATTCTTGTTAATTATGTTAATTTAATAGGAAACAGTGAGTTATTCTAATTCTTTTGATTACGAAACCTGAGAATTTACATTTCAGATGATCCGTTACGGAAAGAAGTCGACAGAGTTACCCGAGAATCGCTGAACTATATTTCTGAATTGTGTATTGTTCGAGGATCTAAAACAATAGTTCGTCTCCTGCCCCATCAAGTTCATCTATTGGATCCTCTTCTAAGAACTCTGGAATGGTATGAATCAAGCTCTCTACCAGATCACAATCAACGGAATGTACTGCTCATGTGGCTTTGGATTGTTGTCAAAAATCCATTTGATTTACGACGATTTGATCCAACTGGCGACCCGGATAATGTTATAACGAGGATTATGAATGTAGCATTGCATTATATGAAATGGGACTGGAATCGAACTCTGGTAAAAGTTGAATTCATTAAAGTTGCACTAGGTTTTATGTTTTCAGACATCAGCTGCCCTTGTCATCGCGCAATGCCTCTCTCGAACCGATGGATTACCAAAAGTTCCGAGTTTTCTCTCCCGGTTACTTGACAGTATAAAAACACATCATGAATCGAAGAAACTCCTTCTCGCTGATATTCTACTCCTTCTCGCAATTCTAAAACACGTGGATCGACGGATTCTTGTGAATTATCTGCCAACAATGTATGAACAACTCAAATTCCTGTATCCAATCGATGAGAAAAAGGGCGGTCTCATCTGTAAGTGCCTCGTCAAAGTGGTACAAAGAATAGGATTAATTGCATTGAAACCACGAATTTGCAAATGGAGTTATAGTCGTGGAAAGAGATTATTAGAAGGAATGTTGGGTGAAGAAACGGAATTTTCTGACACTACTGCTGAGTTGGGGCCAGAACAGAATGAAATGATTGAAGAATCAGAGTCCGAAGACCTGGAGAATTCCGAGATTGTTGAATGGTCTTTGATGCATGTGTTAGAAGCTCTGAGTCATTCTGAAACGGCAGTGAGATGGTCTGCAGCCAAAGGAGTTGGAAGGATCACAGTCAGATTACCCAGCATTGACTTAGCTACTCAAGTAGTTGGATCAATTATTGAAGGTCATTTTGGAGAAGTCGCCGAGTTCTCCTCGTGGCATAGTCATGGAGCTTGTATGGCTATTGCTGAACTTGCCCACCGCGGAGTTCTTCTGCCAAATCTTCTGGAAGACGTCGTACCAGCACTTGAGTTGTCTTTAGTGTTTGAAGATGCTATGGGAAAACATCAGAATGCGAATCAAGTGAGAGATGCTGCTTGTTACGCGGTTTGGGCGATTTCGAGAACTTATAATCCGAATATGCTTTCGCCTTACTTACAGAGATTGGCCTCGTCATTGGTGAGTAAATAATTATGAAGTTTTGAACAAAACGTAAATTTCAGCTTTGCGGAGCTCTCTTCGATCGAGAAGTGAACCTCCGACGTGCAGCGTCTGCTGCATTACAAGAAATGGTTGGAAGACAAAAGAACGTTGCCGACGGAATTCCTCTCATCCAATGTGTCGACTATTTCGCTGTGACTAACCGTCAAAAATGCTACGAACAACATTGTGTTCCTGTCGTACAGTATCCTGCGTACTCTTCAGTGATTCTCAGACATATTATCAACAAAAAAGTTGTACATTGGGACGAAAAAATCCGCGAACAAGCTGCTACAGCACTGGAAAAAATCAGTGCAGTGCCTCTGGATCGGATCAGTGATGACTACTATATTGAGAACCTGGAAAGGTTTCTGAAAACAAGTTGTGAGCCAAAGACTTCACCGTTGCTGAGACACGGATACTTGCTTGCCGCTGGTCATTTAATAAAAGGATTGACATCTCGAGGTGTCGATATTTCTTCGAAAATCCCTGATATCGCTTCGGTGCCAGAAGTATTACGGAAGTTATGTGATAAAACCACTCAACCTGGGGCGCTGATTCGAAGGACTTTATGTAGATTTATCGAACTTGTTTCTGCATCGAAAAGAGTTTCGTTGAGTGGTGCTGAGAAGAATACATGGATGGATGTTGTGTTGGATCTACTCGTGGATCCACGTGAGAGCATACAGACATTGGCAAGAGGTGCTGCGGCAGAGTTTGTGAAGAGTTATTTGCCCAATGATGAAGCATTGATTCAGAGGATAAAAGGGAGAATCATCAGCTCGGTAATTAGGTTTTCTCGATGCTCAACTTGTAAAAAAACACTTTTTTTCAGCTCGCCAAATGTTCCGAAGAAAGTGAACGAGTCGGAATGGGAATTCTTTGTGAAGTACTTGACCCGAATGCCGTCGATTATGAGATTTTCGAAGCGCTATGGAACACTATTCTCAAGTAATACTTCCCCCTGTAATCGCCGAAAACTCATTTATGAAATTACAGCTCAACACCTCACGATGCGAAGTGGGCAGTGTCTAGGCAGCAGATGATTCTCGCTATTAATCATATTTCAGTGCAAGCATCGACTGAAATGTTTTCTAGAGTTGGCGAAAAGTGTTTCGAGACTCTCTACAAAGCTATGGCAGATCATACGACGAATGCGCAAGGCGATGTTGGACGATTTGTAAGTTTTGAATATATATTCATTCCTCCTTGCTTCTGGAGGGAAGAGGGAGCGCAGAAGTATTTGAAACAGCAGAGAAAAAGCTTGCTGTCTGCGTCTCTCACCCTCTCCCTCTCTATTTTTTACAGCCATGCAAGTACGCGTTGCTTCGTCGGGAGTAACTGACCGGTGGCTTCTACACTTTAGTAAATTTATATGAATTATGTCATTGACCTCTCCTTTGCTTCATTTCACTCTTCTTTCAGGTCCGCGAAGCCAGCATGTGTGCCATGTCAGATATATTGATCTTGGCGAAGACGGAGCCTATCTTCCTCGATAATCACGTTATTAAATGTGCAAGACATATGGTTCAACAGAGTGCCGAAAGAATTGGAAGAACTAGAGAGGTGAAAACTGGATCTTTCAGACACACAACTTATATTTCTTTTTTCAGTGCGCCTGTGAAGCTCTCAAAAAGCTGACAGAATGCGAGATAACCGGACGACGTCTACCATACATTGATCTTCTTAGGAACATCTACGTGGATCCGAAAGAGTTCATTTCGGATCGAACTGTATTCCAATTGAAAGCAATTCTAGACATTGGTGATGAATATTATGAGAATTTGATTCTTGGAATTGTTGTATCGGCTGGTGGTCTGGCGGAGGGAACTCAGAAGTTTTCGAAGCAATTGCTTTTGGAACATCAAAGAGAGATTTGCGAAGATAAACCTGTAAGTTTTTCATAAATTGCTCATCTTCAGTGTGTTAAAACGTTCTCGTAACTTTATAATTCCAGAGATTCGATCACTTCTTGGCTACTTGTGCTGCATTGTTTCAAAGAGGAAAGAAGGTTGCTCGTATTGGCAACAGTTTCATGCAAGTTCTTCCCCAATTTTTCGGAAATCTCGGAATTTACGAACTGTGCCCAGAAACTTCGCATTCTCTTGTGGAAATGGTTGAAATTATGAAGGCGATCACAGTCAAATCGTCACTAATGTCACGACAAAGATTGTCTATTGATTCGTTAGGAGAATTATTGAATTGTGGAAAAAAGAGCAACGTTTATAGGACGGCTTTGAGCATGGTACGGTTTTTAAATTCTCAAATATCGAATCGGAACATTAATATCCCTACTTTCAGATTCTTGAAACTCTTAACAGTCAACAACCCGTGCTCCGTAAAGCGGCTGCCGAACGACTCTATGAACATTTATGTTGTGCTGAAGAGACGGACGATGACGTCTTGGAGCTCTTAGCAACCACCAATTGGCAGGATGAAAATGATGTCGTTCTGAAGAAAGTGGTAGCTGGAATATCGGATAAACTCACCTAAATTTTGCCTCTATTTTTCTTTGTGATAATCCCGGTGTCAATACGTGTCATTTCTCTTTATGTACCTATGTTGTGAGGCTTAATTCTGTTAGATCTCGTTTTATATTGCAACCAATGAATATTTCGCTTTTTTTCAATTTCAGAACTTCTTTTGCTTATTTTAACAGTTTTCTCTGTTTAATATCTCTAAATTAATTTACTTCTTTTTTTTTTTGAAAATTCCACCAGCGAATGGATTTTCAGAAAACTTTTCGTAACTGTAATCTCATATATGCACCATGGAAAAGTCTCCGGAGGAAGAATTGGCAGACACTATTTATTCGATGTGCCTCACTGGTGGTCCTAATAGTTTGGGAAAAGTATACTCTGAGAGAGAGCTGAAGAAGGATACTGAGTATGTTTTTGAAATTCTGAAAATTCCAACGAATCCATTTTCAGAGACCTAATCGGTAAAGGAGAGATCGACCGTATCCTCCGTGAGGTTCAGCTCACATTGCATCAGCTTTTGGAAGAGTCTGGAAAATTTGTGAATCAAGGACCAGGTCAATGGAGAGTGATCGCTGATAACAAAGATGCGCGCCTTCTTGAATCGATCGCAGACAAAAAAAATGGCAACCGATCTGCTCGTGGTGGACGTAGTGGAGGAGGTGGCGGAGGTTCTGCACGTGGAAGAGGAGGTGCTTCAGCATCGCAACGTGGCAATCTAGGAGGCGGAAACCGTGGTTTCGGTGGTGAGTATAGTCCAGATTTCGGAAGTTCTAATTAAAGTTAAGCAAAATTTTTAGCCATTCGTCGTGGAAATCAAAATCTGCGGTCTCATGGATCGGCGTTCCATGGTGCCCAGCCAACTGTCAACAACCGAGCACCACCACCACAGAATGACTACAGCAATCAACGTCCACTCGTTCGTCCTACCCCAGCTGCTCCACCTGATTATGGTCGGGATCGAGACTCGGGCTAGTGAGTCTTTCCTCGTGTAAATTCTGAAACTCCTGGTAAATTTCAGCCGTGATCAACCGTACAACAGAGGCCCTTCGCGCAACTCATACCACGACGAACCTCGTTACGCTCGTCCAAGACGGTCTCCGTCACCATATCGACGGTCTCCGTCACCACCACCTGGATTGTCACATGGGAATCACGATTCTCATTACGATAGAAACGAGCCACGTGGATATTATGTTGGACCACCTCCTAATCGTCATCAGCCGGATGATCATTATGACCTACCAAACAACCATTATGATAATTCATATGACATTCCTTACGACAATTCATACAATGACGATTACGAAAGACGCGGATACAACGATAACCGCGGCTACAACGATCGTCGACGTAGTCCATCACCACGACCACAAGTTCGTGACTATCGAGCTCGAACACCTCCACGTGGAAATGGATATGTACCATCATATGATGCTAGGTATCGAGATGACAGAGCATCTGATTCTCGTTCAAATTTCAATGGATCCAACTATGACGGTCCATATCGTGCTCCATCCAATCGTAGTTACTCTCCTCCTCCTCCAACACCCCCTCGTGCTCCATCGAATCGTGCCTATTCTCCTCCACCACCTCCCCCTCGTAGATCACCTAGCCCAGTTTATCGCAATGCACAGCCGATGGAACCACCTGGTTTAGGGCCACGTTATGTACCTTCACAAAAAAGCTTCCGAAACGATCCGTCTCCACCACGAAGACCGGACTCGCGCGGATCCAATGTCTCTGAGTACTCCCAGTTTTCCACGGACACCAACGTCCCACCTGCACCATCGACGTCAAGGCAACGGGCAAAAGAACGAGCTGAACAATCATCCTCGGCGCCGCTAAAAATGGAGGATTTGGCTGCGAAATTCAATGCGAAGGTCCTTGTTTCTGAGCCAATAGTCGATAAGTCCTCGCCGGAGTACCAGATTGCGGTGAAAATCGCCAAAGCGTTGTCAGACGGAAGGGAGTCGTTTGATTCTAACAAACTTCTCACTTATGACGCCTTTAACTACTTGAGGGCGAAAGACATTCAGTGAGTCACGGCTGCCAGATCAGAGCTTCTTCTAAATCTAAAATTGTTTTTTTTTTCAGGTTACCCACAGACAATACTATTTCTGAGAATGAGGCTTTTCTTGAAAAAATATGGAAAGAGTATCCAGAATTGTTCAAGGGCATGAAATTGAATCTTGCTGACGACGATGCGATCATCTTTATCGACGGTCCTGTTTCTGCGTCTACTTCGGCTCCTTCGGTTCCTAAACCAGCTCCATCCATGAAAGTTCCCAGTAGAAACTCAGATTTTGATATAGAGTATGAGCGATCCCAGGTCCATGTTGAAGATGAAAATCATTTTATTATCATGAGAGACATTCGGTCTATTATCACCAACAAGTTCAGTATCACCAAATTAATTGATCGATTGTGTCACGAATTGGCATTGTACAGAAGCATAATCACTGAAAAAGTGACGTATGTATTGTTCGTCACATTCAAAGGACAATACAGATATGCTGAAGGAAGCCAGGATGGTAATCTTATCCTCAACTAGAACTCCACACACAAAACACGTTTATTTTTCAGAAGTTGTGGTGCTTAAAAATACCGAATTGAGAAATCCAGACTATTTTGAAGCTCCTCTTGTTCATGAAGTCTTTGGAGAGCGTCGGAACTACTGGAAAGTTGTCGTCTGTCGATTCATGAAATTTGAGAAGTTCTCGGTTCGTCCAGTGGAAGCGATCGATGTGTACCAAAACATGGATAAGGAAATCAAGTGAGTATATTTTAAAATGATTTTTATTCCAGTCAAAATATTAAAAATCTTTTTTCTCATTTAGTTCTGTGGAAAATCCGAAAATTGATTGCCCGAAAGACGGATGGAAGCCGAATAATGGATGTCTTGTCCGTTGCAAACATGATGACACCGGAACGATGAAATGGGGACGCGGTATTATCATCCGTGATCAATCCGGATCACCTACGGATGAAAATCGAATGGTAATGATTTTCTAATCCCAGATTCACATAGATTTCATCTCAAAATTGTAGTTTTGCTTTACAGAAGCTTTCTCTTTCCAGTTTTTAGCAAGTTTCCCGGAGAGCAATCAAAGCCAAAACTTTACAGTTTTCTTTTTCAGATGTATCGTGTTCTCCTCCTTGATCAGGGGAATTGGGTGATGGTGAGCCCAGTGAATATGCGGATAATGCCAGAGAAGTTCAAAACGATTCCACCATGCGCCATTCAATGCAGGATGGAAACTGATGATGAAATAGCATTGGTGGAGCTGAATTTACGATTTATTGGGGGAACCGCGTCGTTTGCCAGCTATTCGGATAAAACATACATTACGTTCACGGGTAACGTCACTCGCTTCGTAAGTTTCAAATGAAAAAAATCAGTAACCGCTTATTAATCATATAAATTTTTCAGGATGGAATCACGACTTACGGCGTCCAGTTATTCGTAGATAATCTGAAAGGAGAGAGAGCCAATATCACTGAAATCGTCTAAAAACAACCGACTTCATTCCCAATAATTGCCGAACTCTTGAATCCTCAATTTCCCATCCAACGCTTTCATTCTTACCATCCAAAATCAAATCCCATTCCATCCAGTTATTTGCATTGTTCTTCGTGTAACATTATATTTTCGTGTAATCAATATGCAACGCTATATCTTTACTAATTTTAGCTGAACTATTTCAGTAACTAGTCGAGGCAAAACGTGCATTCAAAAAGGTCCATAACTTCGCCACCTTCTCCCCAACTAAGATCATCCTGCCCATTTCCAATCAGTGTTATTACCCCGAAACATTTTTATTTACTTTCTTGTTTTCAGACTAAGATTATGAAGAAACATTTTACAAATAAATAAAATGCAAACATTAAATGGATTATGAATCGTACTTGACTTTAATAAATGAATTGCCATTAAAATGTGAAAAAGGATGACAAACAAATTAGGGGAAAGAGATCAATCAATTTTTAATACGAATAAATGGCACAATTTAAAAAAAAGAAACTGGAAAAGTTCGTAAATCGACACAAAAGACACATGTGTAGGATTTATCGCTTGGGTCTCACCACGAATACAGTAAACTTCCTCTTTTCTGAGTTTCTATGGGAGATCGTTAATTATGGATTATGCGAATAGATTTCTTTGGATTTTTAAGATAAATCTGAGAATAGGACTATACAAGAATTTCAGATTAGATACAATTATTGAGAAAATGGAAAATATTCTAAAGAGAATAGGTTTGATAGAGCGCGGATGCTCATCAATGTTTTAGAAAATACAGAAAAGATTGATGATTTTTAAGTGGGAGGAGGCAAAACATGTGGCAAAACATAAATCACGATCTGTTGACAATCTATTTTATCACATAAGAAAAACTTTGAGGGATAATATCTCTATGATATCTAACCTATCAAAACATTTTCAACTGGAGAAATTATGGGAATTTTATTCTCTTCATTTCATTAGTTGACAGTTTTTGCCTAGTTTCTCTAGTTTTTGAGATAATTATGAATTAAAATTGAATTGTCAACAGATTCAGAAGCCTAATATTCCTCATCATTTGGATCGAAGGAATCCACTCCGACCTCCTCATAATCCTTCTCCAATGCAGCCATATCTTCTCTTGCTTCCGAAAACTCTCCTTCTTCCATTCCCTCTCCAACATACCAATGAACGAATGCTCTCTTCGCGTACATAAGATCGAACTTATGATCCAATCGAGCCCATGCTTCCTGGATTGCAGTTGTATTTGAGAGCATACAGACTGCTCTTTGCAGTTTGGCCAAATCACCGCCCGGGACTACTGTAGGTGGCTGATAGTTGATTCCCACTTTGAATCCGGTTGGACACCAATCAACAAATTGAATTGCTCTTTTGGTTTTGATTGTGGAAATCGCAGTGTTGATGTCTTTTGGGACAACATCTCCACGATAAAGAAGACAACAAGCCATGTATTTTCCGTTTCGCGGGTCACACTTGACCATCTGACTTCCAGGTTCGAAGCAAGAGTTGGTGATTTCAGAGACCGAGAGTTGCTCGTGATATGCTTTTTCTCTGAAACATTGAAATGGTATGGTTGGAATACTGAGTTCTTGGGAATTTCGAATATTTTTTCAAATTGATATAGGACAGAATTGAAGCGAAATACAAAGGGAATCTCAACGCCCTGATGATTCCACAAAACTCACGCTGAAATGATTGGAGCATAGGTGACGAGTGGGAAATGGATACGAGGGTATGGCACAAGATTTGTCTGTAATTTTCATAGGTTTCGAAGCGACACGATATCAAGAGCCATACCTGAAACTCGGTCAAATCAACATTCAATGCTCCATCGAATCTCAACGAAGCAGTGATCGATGAGACCACTTGAGCCAGAAGACGATTCAAATGAGTGTATGTTGGACTACGAACACCCAAATTCACTTTTGTGATCTCGTAAATCGCCTCGTTATCCATGATGAATGAACAGTCCGAATGTTCGAGAGTTGTGTGAGTGGTCAGAAGTGAGTTGTATGGTTCGACCATTGCTGAAACACGCAAGATTTAGAAAAGACACTCGCTGACAAACTGACATGTACTGATCTGTGGTGCAGGATAAATACTAAATTCCAACTTTGCTTTCTTTCCGTAATCAATCGATAATCTCTCCATTACGAGGGAAGTGAAACCACTTCCAGTACCACCTCCAAACGAGTGAAAAATCAGGAATCCTTGGAGAGATTGGCATCTTTCAGTCAGACGACGAACTCTGTCCATCACGACATCAATCAGTTCCTTTCCGATTGTGTAGTGACCACGAGCGTAGTTGTTTGCGGCGTCTTCCTTTCCACTGATCAGTTGTTCCGGGTGGAAGAGCTTCGCATAGGTGCCGGTGCGGACCTGAAAATGGGTAGTTTAGTGGATGGATAGAAGAGGTGAACCGGGTTTTTGGGTTTTTAGGGCTTGTTTTTCAAGTTTGTAATGATCTTACTGTAGTTCATTCCAGCTATTCAACAAAAAAAGAAGCTTTGAGTCTTTGAAGAAATTTAGAATGTCATGGAAATCGGCTGAAGTGACAACGAGGAATAGATAAGGGGGAAATTGTGCTTTAAGTATTAGCACGGCACGCTTCTTACAATCGCGCTCTACCAAAACCGTAGAAGATCATGGGCGAAATTGAAAAACTCAGAGAGAAAGAGACATTTTTCAACCCCAGTTTTCAAGGCTAGGCATGACATACCAGCCTAAAAATATCAAAAATTCCATCCGAAACAGTAGAACCTTCATTTAGACACTGGTGTCTGAGATTGGTCTATTAGAGTATAGGTGGTTGGAAATATCATATCAAGATTAGTGTCTCTGCCAAGTTCAAAAGTTTTTCATCTCTCAATTTCGGAGAAAATTCAAGAGACTCCTCTTCAGATGATTTTCTGGAAAGTATCCACTACCCAATCCCTCAAGCAATTTTCAAATAGAAAACAATTTGTCCTACACTCTCTTCGACTTGTTTCTTTGAACTGTACTAATGAAATGATCAACGATATATCATTCTTTCCAAATTCAAAGTCTACCTAGGTACACGATAGTCCCCCCAGTTGTTCTTTATTCGATGTGATTTGTGTCACTTTTGTTTCATTCATTCCACTGATCCAATTCAATCAGACAAATACATTCACAGCTACACAAAATACGGGCGACTCATCCTTCGAAAGTTGAATTCTCTCCGTCTCTTCTACTCTCCCGTTCAATTTTCAGATGACGTGTCAACGATCATCAGGTATTTGATCCGGTGGGGGCATCGCCCACGCAAATAATAATATTTCTCTCTTTTTGAAAGTTTTTGTGAAAATGATCGTCGATAAATCATAGACGAAAAGAGAGGAGAACATCGACCAAAAAGAGCGAAAAGATACTTTTTCGAAACGGTAAGAGAGAGCGAGAGAGTGAGAGAGTGCAGAGTAGCTAGAATGTCTGACATCTCTGAATACGCTCTCACTCTCAGATTCTACGGTTTAGGTTTGAAGACATATATCTCAAGAACTAGAGAAGCTATTTAAAAGTTATCAACTAACAAAGTGCGTGACTTTTAAGTAGATAATTTTAGTAAGACTTACTTTTTCACAAAATTTTATCCTGGTAAGATATGGCTCAAGAAAGTAACACAGTTGATTATTACAAAATTTTTAATTAGCCAATCCCTGACTCCACCCACCTCATCAATGACAGTTGGTTCCAAATCCACGAAAATAGCACGTGGAACGTGTTTTCCAGAAGGAGTCTCCGAGAAGAACGTGTTGTAAGACTGATCCTCCACTCCAAAACTCTTGTCATCTGGCATGAGTCCGCCCGGAGTGATTCCGTGTTCCAAACAATACAATTCCCAGCACGCGTTTCCGATTTGAACGCCTGCTTGGCCGATGTGAATCGAGACGATCTCGCGCATTTTTCCGTTTGGAGCCATGGTTGTCTGGAAAGATTTCTAGGAGTTGGTTTTGGTAGTGATCAGATTGAAGTCGAAAAAAAGAACGATGGGAAAACACCTGAAATATTAAATTGGAGCTTCGTAACTCGCTACGGAAAGCACACTTCAAAATAGGTTGGGACTTCAAAAGGTAGAAAATACAAGTTCCAGATTTCAAACCTATTTAATTTGATGCTTAAAAACCAGGATTTTCAATTGTATAACTCGTTTTTTGAACGGTTATTTTCTTAAGGCTGAAATTATTTCGATAACAAGAGTGAACGCTAAAAATAACGAAATCGCGTTTCAACTACTGTAACTCAACCCAATCTGAACTAGGACGCTGGAATCTTCTGTCTTCAGAATAATCACTTGAAGACGGCTTAAACGAGTATAACATTGGTTGTATGTGGATGTTGGATCTCACCACGAAAATGGTCTTGCTACCGCATTCCTCTGGTTTTCTTGTTGCAACGAGTGTGAACACATCAGAGTTTCAGAATTTCAGAATTTCAGACCCTAGGATCTCAAGGCGAATAACTACCGGTTACTCGTTCTAACCCTTCCGGACTGAGTAGTGACCATCGGTTTCGATTTCAAGATTCCTCATGCTCTAGAATTTCTTACCCCTTTCTTTCCCCATTGTTCCATGTTGTTCTATTCTCCATTACGGGGGCGTTCATTTTTGTTAAAATAAATGATTTGTGTTTCACTGCTCTCCCTTCACTCATCTCCCTATAATTCCCCCTATCCATAATCCCATTTCTGTATGTGCGGCATCGAATTGAACAGATGAAAAAACAAAAATTTTCGAACTTGCACGTAGACAAACTGCAAAAAAAAGAGCGTACACTTTCGTTCAATCTGTGTTCTAATGGTGGTCAATGACACATTCAAAAAGTGGATTCAATAGGATTGGAGTGGAGAGAGAGAGAGAGAGAAAAAGAATACAAATGAAACAAAAAATGAGTGGTCAAACTACGGTATTGGCTACAAGACCTCAAGGTACAGTGAGCACAGATGCTACAGTACCCGGTGGAAAACGTCTGGGCGTCTAAAAGTCCGGATATCCAGAAACTGAGTATATGCTACTGTATCAGCTACAGTATCCTCATCTTCCGCATTATCATTAACTACAGTACCCTACAACAACACAGTTCAAAGGCATCAGACACTTGTTTTTCGGGAAGTCCAGAATCATCAGGTGCCCCAGCCTTGTAAAACCATCTTCCCCACCCTTTTTAATATTTTTGTATTTCAAAAACCTCCTCTCTTATCAATTGGAATTAAAACCATAACGACCAGATGAGTCTTCCCTCTCTAAACCAAAAATGATAAGACCTGGAGAGAGTCCAATTGTCCATTCCCTCACCTGACATCATCTCCGTAATTGAGTCATTTCAATAAGAAACCGGAAGAAATTTCTGATTGATGTTCTCTTTTTATTCTGGAGAAAAGTGTCAAAATCTATTCATTGTGGAGGAGTTAGCAATTCGCCTATTTTTTGGTTTCTGATCTTTTGATTCTCATTCTTTTCGACATACTTCCGCCGGTTTCAGCTTATAAAATGGATGGACAGCTTGTCACTTTTAATGCTCCGATTTTCAGATAAGAAGGTATTAAAACTAAACAAAAAGTGATGAATTCGTAGTTTGCAGAAGTGAAGTTTTAATGTGCAAAGGTTACTGTAGGGGTACGGTAGGTACAGTAACCAAGAAATGTGTTGCATTGTACTTGAAGAATGATACATTCTTTTATGGATCTAGAGCGCCATAGACAAAAATTGACGTCGCTGTATTTATTCAAAATTAGAATATCGAGTTAAAAGTTAAAAAAAAAGGCGCTACGGGCGCCCCAGACAGGTGAGAGTGAAAGCGTGAGAGCACACAGACTTTCATATTTTCTCGCAAGCTCTGAAATGTTCTCCTTCTAAATACATTTATCAAAAATTTCTAACTTTGTAAGAGCCAACTCGAGAGATGTGAAATCCTAAGTTCTAAAATAATATGATGAGTAAGTTTTGAGCTATCTGGAAAAAAAACTATTTTATTAATGCTGGTATAACTTTGTTCTATTCTGAAACTAGTTACCGTATTTGAAAGCAGGTCATTCTCAGCTTTGCAATGATATAAATTTTGCCCTCAGGCTCAATGAAAACTCGAAAAATGCTTTCTAATGACAATTTGAACCGACGAGCAATCTCATTAGTTTTCTCAGATAGTAGTTCATGCTTTATTTGAAAAGAAGACATTTTCAAAATTCTAATAGTATATTTATGGCTCCCAGAGCTCAATTGATTGCCAACATAACCACTGGTAAGTTTACGCTGGGTCATTATTACCACACTGTCAATTCAAACTTTTATAACTTCTCACGAAACTGAAATTCTTAAAAGCATAATGATATCCGAGAAGAGCAGATTTTCCGCATTCCAATGATATACTTGCGAGCTCTGTAATCCAACTGGAAGTCAAGTTACAGATACAGTAAGCCTTGTGTCTTGGTTCACGCTGCACCCTACAGTAACCCATCCTAATCAATGTAGCCACGTGGTCTCTCTACTGCACGTACTCTGTTCCCAACCTCTCCCTTTTCAATTCAATCATCATATCAACCTTCTCTTAGTCCAAAATACTTATTTTTCCTCTCCCTTCATCCCAAAAAAGAATAGAAAAGTGGCCAGTTGACTGTCTCTCTCTCTCTCAGAATACACTCGAAACATGTTCAAGTATCGAAGAGAGATATAACGGGAGAACCTCTTCACGAGTCTCTTCTAATTTCTTTGATCACTGACAACTACGTCACAACAGTGAGACTTTCGGGGGGTTTCAAAGTTTCGAAACACGGAACACAAGTCGTTTTTGTGTGTTATAAGTAGTACAAATCGAATTAAAATGTCCCCCAACGGAGGTCTCTTTTTGAAGATGATCAGTTGAACAAATCAAGTGTTCAAACTATTCAACACAACCGTCGTCATCAACTATTTCCAATCTGCACGTCTTCTTTTTCGACGAAAATTTTTAGAAGTTGACCAGATGGGTCTCCGACAGACATACAGACGCAACGTGACTCTTGTGAAATCGAGTGAAAAGACAGCCGACGCATACACAAACTTCAGTGTGATTCCTGCTACAGTAAGACCACTACAGTACTCTGAGGTGTCCACTTGAGGACAATCCTCCTCGATTCGTTCGTGTTCTTTATTGAAGAGTCAAGTTTTTTGAGAAATTAGGACAGTTATTTTTGGGAAAAAATAAAGGAATTGTGTAAAGTTTGATGAACAATTGAACAACTTTTGAAGATCGAGAATTCGGGTTTGAGGTTACTGTAGGCTGAGAAACGGTTCTAGAGCCTTGGAGTACGGTAGCTCGGAATCCCCATCACAAGATATAATCAGTAATCCATATCAAACGAGGCGCCGAATCTTTGTCTCGGATGGCGCCAAATATCTTATCTCAGTGTTCCAATATACATTCGGCGCCAGGTGATACTGTAACAGTTTTGTACGCAACGTGACAAGGTCAGACACGCCTAATAGGCGAACTTCATCATGATATCTCAAAGATCGTTAGAAGGTAAAGAGATCACAGGGGTACTGTAGGTGCAGGCACAGAGGAGGTCATGAAAGCATTGGACAGAACAACGAGTGCAAGTATTTCGTTGTTGAGCGCTAACCTAGCTGTTATTATATAACAAGTTTTTGAAAATAACAGGAAAAAATGTGATACTGGGACAACAATCCTGTTTATCAAATAAGTAAGTTGTTTTCAGCTCCAAGCTGGAACGACTTAGGATTAGAAAGCTATCCACAGTGGGAGGTCCTGAATGGGGATCAGACTTTTATGTATCGAAGAAGAGCGGCTTTTTCAAAAGATAAGGAGTCTCACTTTGAAATAAAATAAACCGAGACGGACACGGAGCTCAGGAAGCCAACCTACTAATTTAGAGCAAAATGACAAATTCTGCTTAAAGGAGGACAGAAGTCATATTTTTTTATTTGAGATTATGATACTTCAGAAAATTCTGAGCAACTTTCATCATTGGAGCATATGCTAAAAATCGCTCTAAACACCCTAAATTCACGTTTTCCCGGCTCAAAAGGAGCTTTCGTGGAAGAGTTTTCCCACGCGAATTTCTTCCTCCGTGTAGTCCTCTCGGACAAAATTTTTTCTTTTTATTTCTCGATTTCTTGTTTTCTAGCTTTTTTTCAACGAAATTTCGTGTTTTTTTCAATTTATATCGTAAAAAATGAAGAAAAAACACGAAATTTCGTTGAAAAAAACTAGAAAACGAGAAATCGAGAAATAAAAAGAAAAAATTTTGTCCGAGAGGACTACACGGAGGAAGAAATTCGCGTGGGAAAACTCTTCCACGAAAGCTCCTTTTGAGCCGGGAAAACGTGAATTTAGGGTGTTTAGAGCGATTTTTAGCGTATGCTCCAATGATGAAAGTTGCTCAGAATTTTCTGAAGTATCATAATCTCAAATAAAAAAAATATGACTTCTGTCCTCCTTTAATGATGAAAATGGTATTATTTGGAATGATGAAGTTTTAAGTATTTTTAATTTGAGCACCCTTTATGCCAGGCATCTGATAGCATGCTAATTCAGGACTCCTGTGTAAGGATGTTTACAAACCTCAAAATGACCGGAGGTTTACGAATTTTCAGGTCAAATGCGTTCAGAATCTGTTTTCAATCTCCAGCTAGCTCCAATATGAGGGTAGTTACAATGCTCTCACTTGATCCCTGATCGTTGTCTTGTGAAAAAACCAAAAACATAGTAGACGGATTACTGTAGGTTATCATATCACTTGATATCACAGAACTCGAATGGCTGCTCATACAGTAGTGCCTGAAGCACCCAGCAAAACCCATCAGATGTGAAAATCTTTTCTACCGTAGTTTGCTGTTCTGTCTTCGAACTGTATAAACAACATAAACCTGATTATGTAACAAGAAGAAACACACTAAAACCTCAAGAAGAATTGAAAAATTGAAAGAAAGGAAAACGAAGAGAAAGGTGATGTATACATCTGTCGTTTGAGCATGAGCATGTGCACCAGCCGATCGAAATGAAGCCGTATACTCACACACAACTCTCCCTTCTCTCTCTCTATATTATTCCCATTCTCTCTCCGTTTCCCCCGAAATACTAATCAGTGGTTATGTAGTACCCTCTCCTTGTGTTTTCCCCCCGTTTCCATATCAACCGAATCTCGATTTCCCCTTGGCTCTTTTCTCCTCATATTTCCAATTACCAATTTCCCATTTCGAGAGGAAAAGAGACGAGAGAATTGAGGACTAACCAAAAAGGGGCGGTGGTCAAATGCCAATGAACAAAAAAATAAAAAAGGGGAGGGGATTCGAATTGAATGAAAAAGTGAAAGGAGGGGAGGAATTGGATACAAAGTATGGTTTGATCAGAAAAAATGGACAGTGCACACCTCTGGGATTCGGTATAAATACTCGTGTACTTTCAGTGATTTTTATTATTTCTTCGTTTTTCTGTTTTTTTGAAACTTTTGAAAGATCGACCAATAGTTCAATGTTTCTTTGGATTTGTTTACTCTGTCTTGTGTGATTCCAAGGAAATCTTTTTGCCAATTGAACTCCTGGATTTGTATGTTTTGTATGATTTTTAAAGAGTGCAACAACTTATTTGTTATCATTTGTTCATTGTTTTCTGTTTGTAAAGCCTCTTGCTGCTGAAATAAACTTGAAGAAACCGGAATTTGTAAAGTTAAAAAAAAAAAACAAAAATTATCTGATGTCCGGCGGTCTCGAACCTAGGTGTGAAGGCGCTTGGGGCAAAACTCTGAACCACTTTGACACGGTAAACTGAAATTAAAAATCCTTCGAGTCACCGCAATTTTCGAACCTCCCAATTTTTTTTAAAACTTTTTCTACTTTTATTCTTTTAGAGTACGCTGTGAAAGAAGAATGTATGTAGTCTTGTCCAGATATCCAACCGATTCTAATAAAATGTTTTAATTCTGAATTTATTCTATTTTTGCCTATTGTTCTGAAATTAAACTATCCTGAAGCATGTATAATTTCAAACCGATAACTCTAGGATTTACATATTTTTGAGGTTACTGTAGTACTGTAACAAACCCCAAAAAACGAACACATTTCCAATTTAAAGTGAGGAATAAGATCAAACTTGATATAGATCGAAACGCTGTTTGATTTCTCTTGTAAGTGTCAAAAATAAGTTGAAACGACACGTTCAGTTTTCTGATTAGGAACGAAAAAATCTGCTGACTTTTTTTTTGGAAAAAAATTGAGGAATTAGAACTTTGAACACCCAAAACGGTTATCACGTTCGATCTAATGATCTAGCAGGAAAGAGAAGAATCTAGAAAAGATGAGGATAGGTTTAATAAGGAATTGAAACATGGACTCATAGGAAAAATTACAAATTAGAGTTTATTTCGAAAAGTCATTTGCATGGTTTTTCTGTTAATTGCGAGTTCTAGTTGGTGTCGGGCTTCAAAACATGATAACCTGAGAAGCAAGCGATGCCGGTTAGTATTTTAGCTCAGTGGGCAACACTTTTGCCCCACACGCCAATACTCCCAGGTTCAAACCTCCTTCGTGCATAATTCGTTTTTGTTTTCTTTTGTATGTAGCCTAGACTTGCCCACTTATGTTCACAGTCGTCTTTCCACCTACAAACTCCAAAGTTCATTTACTTCTGTGTACGGATCAAATGTTTTATGTCCGAAAACACTGTTTGATCTGATCTGATATTTCTTCTTCCTTCTTATCATCATTCTGGTCAAACTTTTCCTCTTTTTCTCATCTCGTCTCAAAAAAAGAAATTGCCATAGAACGACCACACACTTTCTCCTTCCTTTATTCCCCGAATTCACATCATCGTTCAGCTGTCTTCTCAGAAAAACTGACGTCTTCTGAAGTCTTTTTTATTCCAGATTTTCTGATTTCTTATCACTTTTCCGGTACACCCATTTCCTCTCCGTCCTTTCCTCCTTCTCTTTTTCTTTGTTATCATTTTTATTTTTAACACGAACCTCTTTTTTTGGTGTCTCTATCTTTGACTCTTATCTATTCTTGTTTCCAGAAATGCTCTTCGCTCAGCTCGTTATTTTAGTGGTCATTGTTATGCTTTTACTCTGTAAATTTGCAAATAAGATCAGAGGATTACCTCCTGGACCCACTCCATGGCCATTTATTGGTATGTTTTGAGAAAGAAACACAGAAGTTTTTGAATTAAAGCTGAAGCATGACTCTAAATGCAAATGCACACTGTAAAGTAGATCAGAAAAAGAGAAAAAAAGGTTGAAAACATGAACAGTTTGAACCCGAGACCTATTGAACCAAAAACAGAAGCGTTAACCACTCGACCACCAAGGCGACAGTGAAACATTTCTGCATGGTACTTGAAAAGGCTGGCAGGTTTCACAACCACCGGCTCCTAAATTCATGAAACGCTACTGAATCTTTTACAGTGTCTCAATTTATTTGATCTGTATTGTTACGACAAATAGAAAAAAACTCAAATCCGACAAATAATAGAAAACTCAAAAAATAATTTTCAGGAAACACATTCCAAGTCCCGGAAGACCGTATCGACATAATCATCAACGAATTCAAGAAGAAATACGGTGGAATTTTCACACTTTGGCTTCCGTTCCCGACTATTGTCATTTGTGATTATGATGTGAGTTTGAGAATACAAGTTAGGGAAAATTAACGAAAAAAAAATTAGGACCTAGAGAAGCTCGCTTGGACTTCTAGAGCATCATAAAATGTTTTGAATAAAGGAATTCGAATTTTTTCGGCTAAATATTGATGCTGATCAATTGATAAATCTCTATCTTCTCTCCCACGTGGGAGAAAAAACAAAAGATAAGAGAATGTTGATCATAGACTGACTGCGAGAAGAGAGGGGGTAGATCAAACCATCAAATGGATCTTTGAAGAAGTCACGGTGAAAGTGAACGAGAAAAGACGAGAAGATACGGCAAGGCGTTACGTCATTACAGTTGATTGATATGGGTTCGATCTGATATAGGTTATCATTTAAATCATCTAATGATCTAGAAGAAAACGAGATGGGTACTGTAGCACTCAACTCATAACATCTTTTGGCGGTGAAGTTCTCGCCAGGTCGCCACTTACTTGAGTGTTGTGATTAGATCTCAATCAGTTATCTGAGAAAGCCAACTATACAATCAATATTTCAGATGCTGAAACGAAACATTGTCCGAAACGGAGAAGCATTCTCTGGACGTCCGGACACTTTCATAATGGATATGTTGGTTCAAGGAAACTATGGACTCTTCTTCATGGAAAACAACTGGTGGAAGGCTCAACGACGTTTCACAACTCACATTTTCCGTTCTCTTGGTGTTGGCCAAGCTGGAACTCAGGATACAATTGCTTCGTTGGCTTCTGGATTAGTTGAGAAAATTGATAATCAGAAGGATAGCTCGATTGAGTTGAGACCACTTCTTGTGGTGAGTTTTTGAATGTAAATCTGTTAGCTTCAGCTCAAAATTACTTGAGAGGGTTCGAATGAGTATAATCTTGGAAAGGTATGAAGCTCGCGGGGTCCCACCACGAAAACTACAGTAGTATCATCGTGAGACCTAAGCTAGCCATGATTATACTCGTTTGAAAGGTCTCGACACGCTGAGTTCGAAAATAACAGTATCAAAAAATGTATTGGGAAACTAAGAAAGTTACAACCTCTCTTTTTTCAGCACGTCGTCGGAAATGTGATCCACAAGCATCTTTTCGGCTTCACCCGTGAATGGAACGAGACAGAAATTCTCGATTTCCACGTGGCAATCAACGACGTTCTCGAACATTTCACATCTCCAAAAACTCAACTTTTGGATGCCTGGCCATGGCTCGCTTATCTCGATAAACCATTGAGTCTCGGTATTCCAAGAACTACAAGAGCGAATGATGCGATTATTCAGAATCTTGAACAGGTAAGGTTTTTTGCGGAGGACAGTGGATAGAAACTCACAACTCTTTTTATCAACAGAGCGCATTTTCATAAATCTCCCGCCTCTAATACAAATAATTTCCAGGCCCTTGCCAAACACAAAACCGGAATAAACTACGATGAAGAACCGTCCAGTTACATGGATGCTTTCCTTAAAGAAATGAAGATTCGAGCTGCTGAAAATGCACTTGAAGATGGATTCACTGAGAAACAGTTGATTGTGGCCATTTATGATTTGTACTCGGCTGGAATGGAGACAATTATCATTGTTTTGAGATTTGCCTTCTTGTATTTGGTCAATAATCCAGAGACTCAAAAGAGAATTCATGATGAATTGGATAAGAATGTTGGAAGAGAAAGGGTGAGTTGGATTCTGATTTGAATTTATCTGAAAGAGCTTGATTCGAGTCTCGACACGAAACTACAGTAGTTTTCGTGGCGAGACCCAACATTCACAAAGCTGAGGCGTGAATCTGACAATTTTATGATCTAAAACATTTTCAGCAAGTCGTCATGGATGACCAGAAACAACTGCCCTACACCTGCGCATTCCTTCAAGAAGTCTATCGTCTCGGCTACGTTCTCCCAGTCAATTTCCTCCGTTGCACTCTCGTTGACGTGGAGGATTGCGAAGGATACCGTCTGAATGCTGGAACTCGTGTCATTGCTCAATTCCAATCAGTTCATGTCGACAAGAAACATTTCCCCGATCCAGAGCACTTCAATCCTGATAGATTCTTGAATGTGAGTAGCTCTCTTCTCCACGATATAATAATTTTTGACTTTTCTTCAGGAGCGTGGAGAATATATTCGTGACGATCGAGTGAACCCCTTCTCAATGGGAAAACGATCATGTCTTGGTGAGAACTTGGCTCGTATGGAAGTGTTCTTGTACTTCTGCACTCTTATGCAAAACTTCGAATGGCATACGGACGGTCCTTTTGCTCCACCAATTGACGTCATCACTTCTTCACTCCGTGCTCCAAAACCATTCACAGTTCGTGCGACTCGACGATGAGCTGCTTTTGCTCACAACTACTTTTCCCCTTCACCACCAAAATGAGCTCATAATAATAAAAAAGAGAAAAAGAAAACTTTAAGAAATGGGTAAACATGAAATGTAACTTTAATAAATATAAATAAGTTAGTATTATATCACAGTGTGTGTTTCTTTCCCCGGTTATTCTCTCTAATAAATAAATTACATAATAAACATTTTTACATGATACAATTATCTTGCTTCCATATACTTTGAAAAGAATTCATAATCACGATTTGAGCATTCTGTAGTCAGCGGTTGAGCAGATTTCATGTAAAAACGTTCGGAATTTCCACTGACTTCTGGTGGTTCTGACTGAAAATTCATGGATTATTTTGAGGGAATCTCAACTTTTGACTCCTCACTCTATAACAGTCATCAGCGGTGAAGAAAGTCGGGCGCCTCGCATCCAGCTCTGGATTCAGCTTGAATTCACTCAACAACGTCGGCTTCACTGATTCCCAATCTCTGATATTACATTTGAATGCAGTCACTGCATACTTCTCATAATATTTCCTTTCCTCTGGCTGAGTTTTCAAATGATCCAAATTGTATATGTCCTTTGCAAACAGCAGACCAGTACTCAGAAGTGAACGACGATTTTTCGATGAACGTGGTGGAGTCGGCTCGCGTTTCAGTGGTGAGATGGTCTTGGAGCTAGCCACATTTCCAGGTCGATTCACTAGATCATACCATTCTTGTTGTGCTTCGACAACATCTGACCATTGCGTTGAATTGCCTTCTTCGTCATCTTCATCATCTGACTCTTTCTCTTCTTTTTCTTTTTCTTTTTTCGCTGGTTTTTTGGTTTCTTTCTCTTTGGTTTCCTGGAAGAATTAAACGTTTTCGAAAATAAAAACTAGAATTTCGAATCAGTAAAAATTGTATTCGATTTCCCGTTTCTCATACCGAAGTTTTCCACAGCTTCAAAAACTGTGCGTGAGTCGTCGGTTCCTCGTTGATACCATCCACTTGAATTGCTCGATTCTCAATACTAAAAAGCCGTCCGATTCGATCATCCAATGAAGTGAACTCATAAGTTCTATGATAATCACGGAAGTCCTCATCTGAAGAGAACTGCAAGGTACGGTACTCGCTTCCCTCACTACCACGTCTTCCATCAACTGATTCCATCGATCGAATCTCCACGTATCCTTCTTGATTCTCTTTCTCGTCATATTCCAGAAATACCAAGTCGTCCAACTGCTTTTCAGTCAGTGTCCATGCACAATAATCCGTTCGAATCTTCAGAGAATACGGAAAGTGTAAATTATAATCACTTGTTAGATCCCAAAGATTTTTAAGAGATGTGATTTTCGGGCGGAACATTCCCAGGAATAGATTGATCGCCATTTGTTTGTCCCAATCGTTGAAAGTATTACTGTAATATCTGGATAATGTCTGAAAGACATCTCTGCGTCTCTCTTGGAATGCCGCCGTCTTTTTGTAAGTTTTAATGGAATGAACCAGTTGACTTCCCGCGTATTGGAGGGCCATCGTATCACCGTGTTCGTCGAACATGTCTTCGAGAAGACGGCAGACTTCACTCTGAAAAAGAGGATGTTTTGAAGAGAATAATAATAGATTATCGAACAACGTTCGTATGTTAGAAAATAAAAACTGCTCGAAAATTATTGAAACTGGAATCGATCGAATCTCTCAGGATCTCTCCTACCTGAAGCGACAAACTCGGTTCATCAAGAATTCCCAGTGCACATAATTGACATCCCAATGCCACTTTCGCAATTACAAACTGTGCAACGTTAGTTCTATCCAAACAATCGACACAATTCGTTCGACATATTCCGTGCTGAATCATGAACCGCCCATCTGGTGAATACTTTGCATCCAACGTATCGAATCCTTCTCTCGGACGTATTTTCATGGATTCACTGAGTGGAAATGACTGGAACCATCCATTCTTCAGAATCGATTTCATCGAGATATCCTCCATAACATTCAACACATTTATAGATGGCATTGCATTGGCAGCTTTGTTACATCTAGCAACATCAAATGAAAGGTAACACAGCTTCTCAGAATCGTCCAAAAATTGATTCAAATATTCAATATTTTTCAAGAATTGAGTATGCAATACCCCTTCATGCCTTCTCTTTTCATTTCTCTTGATCAAGTTCATAATTACAATCGGATCTCCATATATATTTCGAATATCTCGGAAATGACTCGCTGCTGTCTGTGCGTGTGGTTCATGATTATCAATCAATATCAATGGTTTTCCAACTACTCCACGTGTCGATGGATCTTGTGACCATCTCATCGGGACGGATCCTCTCATTTGAACGAAACTACTGAATCTTCCGTTTGCCACGTTGCCAGATGACGCCATATCCCAAACTATTTGTTCCGTTTCCACGTAGTTTGCCACATGGCCAAGTGGGTTCGCACCACGTTTCAAGAAACGAGTTCCAGCATATTTTGTTGAGCGACGACCGATTATTGTTAGAGAAATCCGACCGATTGGGAGGAAAATGTACTCTTGGCGTACATATCCGTGAACGATTTCGACAAACCAACGTTCACTGATAAGGTTTTTGCGAAGAGGTTCGAGAAGGAAAGAGTTCCAGATGAATCTGAAAATGAATAAATAAAATTACAAATTATGAAAACCTCAAAAACTCACTTATCATCTGCTTCCAGCCTTCTCTGTCCATTATTACTCCAATCACTCCTCAATGCATTCTCTTGGAAAGTACGACTCAAATCATACGAATATGAGAAATAAAAATCGGTACTCAAATCGACGGATTGGAATAATTTCACATATTTCTGTTCCTCAGAGCTTGTTGAAACTCCATCCATTGCAATTGGTATCATTGCAACCTCCACAATTTTATAAACCGGATGATAGCCAAGAGTGGCGACGGCATGGGCGCGAGTGATGATCTAGGATATATTTGAGGATAATAATGATTTTTTCAGATAGTCTGAACTCACAATCAAGTAATATCCTTCAACAAATCGAACGACTCCAAGTATTCCGAATGCATTTGTAGCTCGTTCAACTAATCCACTTTTTGTGCCTTTTTTGGAGGAAGATCGGTATACAACTGAGAAAAGTTTATTTTTGTATCAAATTATGTTCTTTTATTTGTATTTGCAGAGCAAGAAGCTCTAGAGAACACCGATTAAAAATTGACCGAATGTCCCGTAAATCGACACAAGAAGAGATTCAAGAAGGGTTTCGCCACGACTACAGTCCATTGTGTGTATTTACGAGATTCGGTAGTTATTTTGTCAGAATTGTAGCTTTTTCAGCGTTTTTTCCACAATTCAGGACCGATAATGTGATAACTAGATAATAATAAACAGCATGTTTCAATTCTTACCGGAACTCCCATCTGAAATCGTCGCGAGCAACTCCAGAATTTCGTCTCTCGTATAATCATACTCCGGCTCTCCAGTTATCAATGCCTTCGGGTCTATTCGATCGATTTTTAGTACATTATATCGTGAGCCCGTGCTATCACATCCAATTATATAAAATCGACTTTTTGTTTCATAAACTGTGATTTTACGGAGACGGCATGGCATTCTGTGATTTTTTCTTGTTTTAGGAAAGCAAATGAACGTTTTCACGATATTGAAAAAGCTCAACTTTATTGCAAAAAGTTGTATGTACAGTTACAGGACATTAAAACTTTATTGTTTCAAGATGACAAATTAGCGGGGTTAAAATGAGACCAATAGTTATAAAATGATAAGTTTTTACATGAAAAAATACTGAAAATCAACAATTGAGAGAGGGGCCAATAAATAAAGTTCAAGTAAAACAATTAACAGATAAATATGATGTAATTTTTCAATAATAGAGCGTTTCGCTCTGCACAAAAATCTTTTAAAAATATGAAACGATTCGTGGTAGTTTTGAAAGTAGGCGGAACTTAAGTTGCGAAAAAATTACATTTATTTTCAAATAGAGACATAGGAATTGCACTTAGTGGGGTCAAGGAACTCTTTAGTTGGTCTTGCTCTCCAGATGATTTTCTTCGGATCCACGAATCGACGTCGACACTGAGACAGAGGGAATTTCAGTGCACGTTTTCCAGTTTTTAGAGTATAAACTCCTCCTTTCAGGGTAATCAATTTATCGAACATCAGTTGGTTCACAATATCTACGGGAGTAATCCGAGTGGCCAGGCTAATATCTTTGATATTGACTCGATCGAATTTTCGATGCTCGCGAAGATAGCAGAGGAGACTTGATCGCCAGTAGCCACGATACGCCAGGATTCCGAGATCAGAGAGCGGATGCTCCGGATGTCCAACACGGAGTTCGATACGAGATAATTCATAGCTCATGTCAATCAGAAGACGTCCGTAACCCATCTTTTGAACCATTGGAAGCACGAGAAGACACGATAAATTATTGTTTTTCGATGGGTTTTTCTCTTTCGAAAAGTATCCAACAATCACATATCCCTCCGTCGTTATTTCACAGAGAACATAGAAAATGAATGTTTCCACTTCAGCATATAAAGTTTTTGAAGCGATGAAGAGTTTCGAAATGAGGCATAGATCCTGACAATATTTCTTCTGAACAGCTCCATCAACTTCGAAAAACGCGAGACCATCATCACGATAGATTTCGTTGCCAGGTGGATGCTTGGCAGTACAATGATCCCAGTGAATTACCAAATTCTCTTTCAAATGCGTGGTATGCAGACAGAACTTGCACGAATATAGGTTCGGAGCTGAGTGAAGAGGCTCTTCGTATGCAGAAGCGTATATCGCCTTGCATACTTTGCCAGTTCCGAAATGAAGGAGTTGACCGGTCGGGACAACACTAGAACTTGGTTTGCTAGAGTATGCCACTTTTTTCGATCCATCGTATCTGAAAGTTGGAAGAATAGATAAATATAATTTTAAAAGAAAACTAACAAATCAGAATCTTCCTTTTGAACAAGTGGGATATTTGAGTTCTTCTTCTTACACGAATTATCAGTTTTTCCATTCATTCTCGGTTTCTCATCTTGTTTGTGGTTTTGTGTTGAGTAGGAGAGAGGACTCGGAGTCGCTGATTTCGAAAGTCCATTCTCGCTGCTCAACGCATCCATTGTGGAGTCTCTTCTATTGATTAGATCCGTCAATTCATCAACATCGCAATCGAAACGTAATGAATCTTCCTTCGGTGGAGCTCGACTTTTCCGTCCTTTCGGTCCTGGTCGGCTTGGTGTTGGTGGGGGTGAGTCGTAAATTCGGAAGTTTCTTGATCGACAACAAGCACCACAATACCATGCTGAATCGAAATCGATCGATGGATAGTGTCCTTTCGGAGCACACGTGCCGTGCCATGCTCGGCAACAGACTGAGCACTCGACATTTGATGGATCACTGATGAATCGTTCACAGGAAGAACATAGGACACACTGAAAATTAATAATTCTGTTAAAATATATTATTTGAGCGAAAATCTTACTCTCGGGCAGAACCACTCCTTCAATTTCCGAATATTGGTCTTCAACTCATCCTTGTAACGGAGACATTTTCCTGGATGGTCTGAAAATTCTTATTTGAAGAAAAATTTAATAAAAATAACGAAAAAAAACTTACAATAAGCCTTGCATGTTGTACATGCCAACAATTCTTCATCCTCTGATTTTTGCTCTTCTTTACAAAAAGAACATTGTGGTGGGGCGACCTCTCCGCTGAAAAAATAAATTATTTAGAGAAATTTTGACAGAAAACATTTTAAAAATCCATTCTTTCTCATATTGAACTTTTCGTTCTAAGTTGACAATTATAATTGATAAAAAATTTAATTTAACTTTGTTTCAATATAAAATCCGCTTTTGACTAAAATCTGATGATTTCCAAATAGGTTCCAAACTTTGTAAATAAATTGTGTTTTCTGGTTTTTTAAATAAGAAAAAGCAGATAATTTAAATTTTCAAGCTCAAAAAACACACAATTTCAATTTGTTGCAAAGAATCAGTTGAAATCATGGAAAATTTAAAATTAGGCTAGAATTTTTTTTATTTGTATTTTTAAAAATTTTCTTCTAAAAAAAGAATACAATTCATACTGTTTTAAAGTTCTCCTCCTTCTCGTATTCTCTTCTTCTCCTGTTTCTTTATCTTTTTCAGCGACACTTGTTTTTCTTCTGCGATCAGTGCTGTTTTCTAATCGATTTCTTTTCGCGGCCGGTTCGCCGATCAATAGAGTTTCCTCTAGATTGTGCTTCCGAGCGAGCTGAAGAACAAGAAAAATCAATAAATTGTATAATTTCAAGTGAAACACACCTTTCGTCTCGGAGTGGGAGCATCGTCTGTTTGAATTTCGATGGTATTGTTCAGCGACCTCGTTCTGCTGTAATAATTCGAAATTTTGTTTTAGAATTATAGTTTTCGAAGTTTCAAAATTTACTCACTTTTTTATTTCAGGTTTTGTTACAGCTTTTGTTACAGCTTTATCATCGGATTTGCCCATCGGATTCGAAAAAGAAGACGAAAATTTCGAACAAAATTGAGAAAAACGAAAATAAAATCCCGTGTTATTCTCACTAGGGCGCGCTTTCTCGCCCTTAGCGGGGGCTTTTTTCGACATTTTTTTCCGTCAATATCAGAACAAAAATTGTTAGTATTTCATGTAAAATAAGATATTGAAAGTGTTTTCGATTTTATTATACCGAACACTTTCGTAATAGATGTGTGGTCATCAGAGCACCTGTTAGTGTTCACCTCACAACGATACAGTATGAAGAGAGGGTAGGGTCTCTCTGATGGTTAGACAAGATGTAACCGTGCTCCAGGGGTACATGCAACACCCGCGAATTCAAATGGAATAATGTATATTATCTGTGTAGTTACATATAATTCATTTATTTAGTGTGAATGTCTCATAATTGTACAGATAGAGAGTAAATAAACACCCTTGGAAAAGGTTAAGATGAGAGAACAAGACCATAGATGAGAGAAGAACAAATACAAACAAAGAGAGAAGAGAATCCAGCAGAGTTTTGTGGAGAAGGAGTCGGCATGGCTACATCTGAACAGGCCGTGTTACAGAAGGTGGTGTTGCAGGCTTTCAAAGCGGTCTGGACGGATCCCAGCATTCTGAAAAATGTTGAGAAATTGAAGAGATTTTGAGACGAGAACTCACTTATACTGGCAATGATTGATATCTGTATAGACAGTGTTGTCTGGAAAACTGAGAATCGATGACGAGGCACACGACTTTTTGACAGTAGTCTTGGTTGGGTCAAGTTGAGATTTTGACCTTACTGAAATCAGAATTCATCGATGAATCATAAATAGTTAACTTACCAAAGGTACAGAATCTTCCTTGACAAGTGCCTCCACTACAATCATCCGCATTGACAGCACTGCATTCGGTGCATGTTACTGAAATGATAGTACAGTAATCCACTAGGTTTCGTGGAAACCAGCAGGTCAAGACTATTTGAAAGAGAATAGCCACGAGTATTTCAAAACTTCAAGTTTTTGAGCCGAGCCACTTTTTTTTTTTCAAAAATCTCATTTCAAAATCTCACCTGCCGAAGCATCTTGAGTGCACTGAGAATTGCACATGTTCCCAGTATTACAAACTTTCACATTATATTCCACGTCATTGATCACTTTTATGTTACAAACATTGGGTGCACCGGTGTATGAGCCATCTGGATATTGAGCATAGGCCAAGGCAGAGCAAGATTTTCGGAAATAGGTTTTGGAGGTACCGCTTCGAAGTTGACGTTCTGAAATGGGGTATTCGTTTTCTAGAGTAGTTGGGGAACAGGGATTTCCAAACTTACAAACCTTAGATCCCATTTATCTCAACAAGCTTAGTAGCTAGAAAAATACTTTCCACTGGTAAAATATAGTACATAACATTTCCTAAATTTCACTAGTTGACCATTTTCTGAAACGGTCAAAACCTACAAAGATACAAACGTTTCAATTTAGAGTGTAGAAGAAAGAGACGCCGAGAAGCAGTTACTGTAGCCACACCGAAAAAAAAACACCGAAAGCTGTTTCAAAAAATCACCATAAATACAGAAATTTCCTTCACAAGATCCAGTAAAGCAGTCTGAATTCGAAGACTCGCAATCGTAGCATCTAACCAATGGTTCTGAAACTTTGCTCCTCTCAGATTACTGTACTTTCAGAAAGAAATCTTACGTCGTAGTGGTGGAAGAGGCGGAGATTGTCCAGGATTACAGTAGTTGTTACACAAGTTGACGTCGTTGCAAATTTTGACATAATACCGGCTGGTTACTGTATTTCTAACTTCACAAATGTCTACATTGCTCACTGTCGTCTCGTCATCTAACTGGATTACTGGCTCTAATAGACATGTTTTTCTGAGATACATTTGATTGTTGGTGAGACGACGTTCTGGAAGCTTAGAGTACAGTAGGGCGCACTTGCATAGTTGAAGACTAACCATACAGACAGTATGCCCCTTGGCAAGTATTAGTTTGACAGTCAGTTCCATCAGTTGAAATACAATCATAACAAGTCACAGAACCTAATGGGGTAACTGGAGGAAGTGTAGGTTGGACAGGTTGTTGTGGTTCTGTTCTACAGTCATTATTGCACATATCTTGGGAAGTACATAATGACACGTAGTACTGTCCTTGTCTTGTGGTACGAGTTACACATTGATTCAGGTTAGACATCGTGACACCATCATCGAATGTGTATGCTTTTCCTTTTGTATAACAGGTACGGAGGACGTGGGTTATTCCATTGGCTGCGTTTAGTTGTTCTGAATAAAGGAGGAATTTGAAAGATGATGAAAGTTTTTTTTGTCTCTTTCGGCTTCAATTTCTTGCTTCTATATACTTTGTGTTCTTTTATAAATCAATTGAATTTCCTACCATACAAACAAACGTCCGATTCGCAATCTGGTGCATTTACACAAGCTTGACCGTTATAGCTGTAACAACTACGACATCTGATTGCTTCTGAATAGTGAAGAAAGCTAGAAAAATAAAGTAGGAGCAAAAAACGGTGCATTCTGCTTTTGAGAATAGAAACTTCGGTTTCGTGTGTCTGAAGTGGCGCTGGATTAAAAAATGCTTGAAGGTTACAAACAGATTTGTTTGCGAATGGTATCTACTCATCCTTGCGCATGATACAGCACCGTATCTGGAACAAGGGTGCGGTGAGAATATATTTGCACAAAGGATTCTGACACGTCACGGAATAGAACCATCAACTGAATCATTCCCTTATTTGGCACAAGAAGTTGATGTCACTCGAGGTTAAAAGTTTGCACTAAGTACATGAATATTGTAGTTCGGAGATTAACTTCTTTCCAATGTCGGAAACCGGAACAACTCGAGATCGACACCCTGTTGAGTCATGACTATATCGGAAATAGTTCGGATTATATTATTCAAAAAGTGTTTTTTCAGAGTAGCTTTACTTCGATTACATTCTATCAAAAACATTTTTCAACTTTCCCTCTATTTTCTTCCTGAAAATATCGTTTCTTAGCGAATTTCATTCATATGAATATTCATTGAAATTTTATTTTATTTTAACTTTCAAAAATTTCCACACGATTTAATTTAAAGGCGCATGTTGTTTAAAGGAACATGCTTGTTCGCAGACTTCCGGGTCTCGAGCCGCACAACAAAACCGTATCTCTGCTCCCAAATTTTGATATTCAAATCCTAAACTTTTTTCCTGTTTTTTCACCGATTTTCGAGGTTCTCAGCTCGATTTTCTGTATTTTTCTTACTGAAATTTTGCCGAAAAATCGATTTTTGGAGATTTTTTCTTCCAGCATATTTATCTTTGCTCGTGGACCCATTTTTCAGGTCTCATAAAGATGTTTTACGAAAATTTTCAGAACTCGCCATTTTTCATATTTCCTTAGACAATTTCTTTTGCCCACTAGTCGTCTCTCCGTGCCCCACTGTGATGTTTTCTGACGCCATTCAAGTGATTTCTCTCGCCTCTCTCCAGCAGCACACGCTCCCTCCTCTCATACGAAAATATATACGCATTTTCGGCCTAAATTCTTTGTTTTTCGTAACTCTCTGTCGTTTATTCTAAATCTTTTAGTTTAAAAAAATCAGTATCTTATTTTCAGACATGGCTCCGTCATCAAACAAGGTGGGAAAGGCTATTAAAGCCAAGAAGGCAGTTGTCAAGGGAAACAAGACCAATATCCGCAAAAATGTCCGTACCTCGGTTCATTTCAGACGACCAAAGACCCTTATCACCCCAAGAGCTCCAAAGTATGTTTTTCACTGACCTACGAATGTTTCACTGTGTTTTTTCAGGTTCACCCGCAAGTCCGTTCCAAACAGAGACAAGCTTGATAGCTGGTCCATCATCAAGGCTCCACATACCACTGAGAGCTCGATGAAGAAGATTGAAGAGCACAACACTCTCGTCTTCATCGTCAACGAGAAGGCCAACAAACACAACATCAAGGCCGCTGTGGCTCATCTCTACAATGTCAAGGCAATCAAGGTGAGTCTGAGCCTTGTATGAACCGTTTTAATCAAATCGTCTTACAGGTTAACACCCTCATCACTCCACTCCAGGAGAAGAAGGCATTCGTGCGATTGTCTTCCGACTACGATGCTCTTGACGTTGCCAACAAGATCGGATTCATCTAAATCTCATTGTTGTATACTTTTTGTTACCGTTATGATGAAGATATTCGTTAAATTTGTTTTCAACTGTTGCATTCTAACGATTTCAGACGGCACGTCTGGCCGCTCTTCGGAGTACGCAGAAACCCTATCTACGTGGCTTCCATGTGAAAAGAACGATAGGGAAGAAAGCAGGGTTGGGAAATTCCGGGCCGGGCCGACCGATAAATTTTCCTTGGCCCGGCCCGGCTACTGTAGAAATTTGAAATTTTTTGAAAAAATTTTGAATTTTTTTGCAGAAAAGTCGAATTTTTGACTATGTTTTGGAATATCGATAAAAACTGAAGTGTATGAGAATTTTAGAGCATTTTGATCATTTTTTAATGAAAATTTCGAAAAAATATGTGAAAAAATTATGCACGATTTTTGAATCCGGGCCGACCGGGCCGGGCCCGGGCCGGACATTTCCTCGGCCCGGCCCGGGATTTCCCAACCCTGGAAGAAAGTCTCCTACAAAGTTGTTCATCACAAACAATGCATGCTTTATTGAAGAGACAGAATTTAAAACAGCACAAAGATTATAAAACAAAAGTAAAGAGCAAGTCACAATGAGTATCAATTACAAATGAGATTAGATTTTGACTGTTTGTGATAAATACAGCACCATAGTTGAGCGCAACAGTATCGTATCAAGATTCGGATTGGTATCAAGTGGAGGAATTACGCATTTTATTCCTTTTTTGAATGCGATAATAGTTGAGAAAAACGTCATAATACTTCTCCAACTTGGCAGAATCGATTCCAATCCACTCGAATATTTCGGATCGTTCCTCGAAACATTTAGTCAGATCAGACATCGTATGGATGTCTGCTTGTCGAAAACGATCTGTGTCGTTACCAAGTCCAACTGAAGCGATGAATCTGAAAGACTCCAAATCAGGAAAGTAGAGAAAGTGGTTACTACTTTTCGATTCCATCGGATGGTTTTATACTATTGATGGGACGACGATGAGGAGGTTGTTTGCTAGCCGCTTCTTCAGCCTCCTTCGCCAAAAATTCAACAACTTTTGCGTATTCTTTACCGTAGAGCTGAAATAGGTCAGGTTTGCATCTTTCAACGTATAATTTTGAAAAAGCGAACCCGCAAATCTTGATGCTGATGAAACACGAGTCGAGATCTTTTTGCAGTAGGTGTCTCCAGAATATCGATAACATCCATTTCCATCTGTTCATTTTTCGGTACACACCCATGAAGACGCATCGCATAACTATTAGGTTTCGTAGAGATCTGCTGAACATGGGGTCTCGAGAAGACATTCTCACTGGCTCCTCGTTTTCTGGAGTTGGAAGTCGATGGAAACATCTGAAACAAGAAAAATAACTTATTTTTTAAATAAGACATGATTTTATTGTTGAATAGTTGTGTGTGTGTGAAGGGAAATTTCAATAGCAAACATTAAAAAAGCGGAATTTGAAAACGACTTCCGTAGATGATATTGAGTTTCATGCTCTATGGTTTTCTCGTGGTAGATAAAATCTTTTTCTGAAAATGAAAAAAAAAATCCAACCTGATAATTATTATTCAAATTTAGCATGTTTTGCGGGGATTTCGGGCTGGCTTGATGGAGGCTCGTCGATGGCAAAAAATGAGGGCTTTTTATTATCGATTGACTGATTGATGGACTCTCTGTGAACGTGAAGCCTAACAACTTCTCACGGAAGTTGTTACAGTCCCGCCGTGGGTATCCAACGACGTAAACTTGATCGATAACAGCGTGATGGATCTCGTTTCTGGAATAGATTAGTGTAACTAATTATGTATATTGGATTAGATGATCCAGAGTAATTCAGAAACGTGAATAGGAAGGATATCTATATTCTCATCGATAAAAAGTTACACAGAGATTTTCAGAACTTCGCGATTCTCGTTGATCTGTTCAATGCACCTCCATTCCCGCATTTCTTATCGTGAATGACCGAGGGACACCTTCCTCTTCCACGGCCATATGTTATATGCTTAATACTCACTTCAGCTCATCCTCCAGAAATGCTACCAAACAAGCTGCTTTTCTTTTATCTTCAATTCCCATGCACATTTTTTGACACATGAAAATCAAATCGAATGAAATGCTAAACGTTCCTGGATTTATTATTGTTGAGAGGGTGTAGCCTGAAACGGAATATCTATTTGTTTGTTTTTAGAAAAAATTTACCTCCATGAGATCCATTGAGCTGTGCCTGCCATCGTTGTCCTGAGTTCGCAATATAGAAAAAAGCTTCAGGCGGAGTTCTGGTTTCCTCTTCGATGTGTTTTCGACACTTTGCAACATCAGCCTTCGGATTACGAATAGCAACTTGTAGATCCGCTGAATTATCGTAGTTCACTAGCTGAAAATTTTGAACATCCGTAGAATGTTATCATAAATCAACGTACTCTAATTTTGAGCCACAGCTTCTTCTGGGCGACACCATACGGAATACTCCATTTTAACTCGATTGGAACGTTACATTGCATTTTTGACCACAGATGCTTTTCACCAGTTTTTGTCACAAAATAGGCCAAATTCGACATTTTCGAGCTTCTTTCTGTCATCACATCCATTTCCATCCCATACGTTTGCACGGTTTCCAAACTAAAAGGATAAATTAATTGTAATAAAACCGCTGAATCTCACTTCTCCTCAACATCCACATCATCCATAGGAATTACGCGTTGTGTCATGTTTTCAGCCATTCGATTTCTCGCTTCTTCTTCAAGTCTCGCCTCTTCTTTCGCCTTCATTTCCTCCTCTTTTACGAACTCTTCTGCGATTTTCTTCTCGTTACGCTGAAAACAAATGTATTTTGGGAATAACAGGTGCGGCAATCGCGCTTCGTTGAAATAGAAACATGAGAGATACACACAGAAACAGAAGCCATTGGTAACTATAGAGAAGTTAGTATTGCGAATAGGGCGCAATAGTCTCTCGAACGAAAACATGTTTTACCAATGCTTGTTCTTCCGGGGTTCGTTCTCGGAGGTACTCGATGTTTTGTGATCCAGTCTGAATTTGGGATATTGTAGTGTTCTGAAACTTTATTGATATTGATTGATGCGAGTTACAGGTGTACTAGATACTCACCGATACGATTGAAGTGTCTAACAGTTCAGATCTCGGATCTGCGATTGCGAATGAACAGTTCAAGTCTGGGAACGGTAGACTGGAATAGTTATAAACTGTAAGAAAAACCATGTGAAAAATGATTACTCGTCTTGAATCCGCGGTGTTCTTCGTTTCGTCTGCTTAGGCTCAATAGCAGATGGGAAACACTTTCCGAACGAGTCGTTTCCCGGGTCTTTGCTCATGTATTCGGTGCATGCAATTTTATATCTAGAAAACAATTAGTTTAAGAGTTACAAGCTTCTCGTACTCAGGGCCAAGTTCCCCGTCCAATATTTTCTCTGTATTTTGACTCATCACCGGCGAAACTGAGAATTCGACATCGACCTCGTCCTGTAATTATTTCATTGCTTGATGATTAGTTACGTAATTTGAATTACTATTAGTCGTTGTACCGTATTCTGGCTCATATCTTGCGTTTTGTTTTGCTCGCTGTTCTGGGAATCCAACATCCTCCCTTCTAAAAAATGACAATTAATAATCTGAAGTGAAATTCTAATGAATCGCTAACTTTTTAACTCTGCCGTCAACTGGGAATCAGAAATATCCATTTTCGATATTGGGTGAGTCGATAAATTGTACAAAAAGATTCTGAAATGAACGTGTTTGACGTGAGAGATTTTCGTAAATTTAGCAATAATCGTAAGTTTTGCGAAAAGCGGCGTGTGCCTTTAAATTACAGTACCACTTCGTAGCGAGACCCGCCCGCCAACTTACGCATTTGTGATTTTTGTTTCCGCTACGAATTGATCATTCTTTTCTGAAATCTGAGTTTTGGGGTCTCTTTTCAATTGATTTATAATTCTGAAATGTTGAAAAATTATCGGAACTGTCAAATATTTGGCAAATATTCGATGGTGGCTCGGTGCATTTGAAAAGACGCTGTTAATTTGAAAAGACGCTGTTAACGCAATCTCGGTACTTGCCGTTTCATGAAGCCACGCTGTAGAAAATCACAAGTTGAATGTGAAATTATAGTCCCGGATTGTTATAATTGTTCCTTTCAATAAAATAGAACTAAGAATTTGATTAATTAATCATTTTCACCGTGTTATTGTTTTCTCTCTTCAGGAGTTTGCAAATTCTTCGAAGCAATCTATTTTAACTCATCAGAAACGATGATATCCTCACTTCAGCTGACCTTTCGTTTGTTTCTATGACAGCGAGAAGCATCAAGCTTCTTTTCTCTCTGCGTCTGTCATCCATTCTACGTCTATTCATCCTCTTGCATGTCATTCGTTTGCTAGTGTCATCTCAATTTCTCTATATCATCGTTTTTCAGCTCAACGTCAGACAATAAATGTACTATGTTTCGAACAAGCAGCAGAGGAGGGTCCGTGTTCTATTGTTCGTTTTGCTTTAGTACAAGTAAAAACTAATTTCAGATTCCAAAATGCCCGCGCGCCACCATCGAAGCAGTTTGACGGAGATCATCTGATTCACAAACGAAAAGCAGATGAAATCATCAAAGAGTTCCTAAATAGTGGACACCGTCACAAGACACTAGATGCAATGTCTCGAGAAATGAGAAAAGTGATGCATGACGTGGCTCGAAACAATGGTCTTGTCACACGTAGTACTGGAAAAGAGCCTGACAGATTTATAATCCTTTCGTACCGAGAGAATCGGTTGACAAGATCGACACTCATTCAAACCGAACCGATTGTCCCATCAGGAGCTTGTCTCTCAGCTCTTTCAGAATTTGTAGAACAAAATCCAATCACGGAAGAAGAAATGAGTATGTTTCTGAAGGAGAAGAGTGAAAAACAGAACTATACGAAGAGTAAGTGGTCTAGAGAGAAAACTGCAGTTCCTCCGAAGGCTTGCTGTTCGAAGGATTTGCAAAAAGCAAAGTAAGTACTAGGCACCAAGTTCATAGTAGTAAATTTAATCATCTCAGAGACAACCTGCCAGCTACAAAGTATAAAGATCATGTTCTCGATTCGATTGAAAAGAATGAAGTCGTTATCATCAGTGGAGGAACCGGATGTGGAAAAACCACTCAAGTACCACAATTCATTTTGGATGATGCACACGACAAGAAGAAAAAAGTTCGGATTATGGTAACACAGCCACGTCGAATCGCGGCCATTTCGATTGCAGAGCGTGTGGCGAAGGAACGTGGTGAAGCTCTTGGAAGTACAGTCGGTTATCAAGTAAGACTGGAAAGCAAACACAGTGAGAAAACGATTCTGACATACTGCACCACTGGTGTACTTCTTCGAATGCTCACGTCGGATCCACTCGCTTCTGGGATTACGCATATCGTTATGGATGAAATTCATGAACGAGAAATCAACACGGATTATCTTCTTATTGCACTACGGGAGTGTCTCAAACACCGAAAAGATTTGAAAGTCATTCTTATGTCTGCTACGATTGAAGGAAATATGAATCTGTTCGCAGAGTACTTCCAGAAGTTGAGTATAGACATTATTCGAATCGAATCACGAACATTTGATGTCAAGGTCTTCTATATTGACCAGATTCTCGCAATGTCTGGCTATCAACCCCCAGAATCGACGGCATTCTTCCCGATGTCTGATTTCAAAAAGGAGAATTGGAAAGATGAGATTGAAGCGATTTTGGCAGCAGAAGAGAAACAGAAGCAGAAAGCACTTGGGTAGAGGTTCAGGAAGAAAGTTCCTAACATTATAGATTTTTTACAGATCTCCAAGTCCATTCATTCAAAACTCAGATAATCAACAAGGCAGTCCTGACAAAGAATGGGCATTAGGGTCGTGCAGTACTCCAGACGGTGAAATAATAGAGGAACGCATCATGAATCAGTTCATGAGTGTCGTCGGGGCAACAGATGTTCGACCATTGACTGTCGAATTCCACCCGAACAGTCTTGACTCGGTGTTTGTGAACGGTGTTCGCTACACAACTGATCCGAATCAATCACCCGGAATGTTGCATAAACAAAAGGTAGACCGTGCCTTGATGCCCGAGTGGCCACTCATATTTCAATGTAATCAGCCATTTCCCAACACTCCGCCAGCTTTACCTTCACCGTTAGCTCAACCTCTTGCTCAACCTCTTGCTCAACCGCTCGCTTCACCTTTTGCGACGACGCCGTCGACCGCATCTAGTGGACTTGCAAGGTTTTCGACGGAAGCATTCGGATATGGAGTTCGTATTAAAATTGATCTTTATCATTCTAATTCTTGATTTACAGTCAGAACTTCGTCTTGCCAAGCTGCTTGAAGATCAATTCCGGAGTGAACTGAAAACGGCGGTTCCTGAAAGAACCGTCTATTTCCATCCAAAAATGAATGAGAAGATCGAAAAAGTTGATCTTGCGAAACTTCGTCTCGCTGAGAAATATGACTTGTTCTGTGGATCACAATACGAAAACTCAATAGATCATGATCTTCTGAGCCACGTCATTCAATATCTGACGGATAGTCCAGTTTTCGGAACGATTTTGGTGTTTCTCCCGGGTTTCGAAGATATCCATCACATGATGGGGAGAGTGGGTACATCATCTGTAAACCAAGAATTCATTCATTGAATTACAGATCGAAAAGTGGCAGAGTAAACTAAATAATATGAAGTATGTATCAGTAATCCCATTACATTCTCAAATGCAGAGCATCAATCATCAGAACGTTTTCAAGCCAGTCAATAACGATACGCGAAAAATTGTGTGTTTTCTAATCATACTATATTTTTGAAACCGTTCTATTCAGATTCTGGCTACGAACATCGCCGAAGCGTCGATCACCATTGAAGATGTCATTTTTGTAGTGGACACAGGCAAAGTCAAGGAGAAGTCTTACAATCATGAATCCAAATTGAGCACTCTCGCAGTCAAAACAATTGCAAGAAGTAATGCTGAGCAGAGATCAGGTCGTGCTGGAAGAGTCACCAATGGCTACTGTATTCGTCTCTACTCTGAAAACAAGTTCAATTCAATGCCGGAGACGCAAGTGGCTGAGATGAAAAGAGCGGCGATTTATGATGTGACACTTCATGCAAAACTCTTTGCTCCGAATAAAATGAGAATCTCAGAATTCTTGGCTTTGGCACCAGAACCACCAGAGACAACTTCCATTGCGCAGTCTATGACCTTCCTGGAACAACTCGGTGCTTTCTATGCACCTGGTAGAAGTACCGTTGATCAATCAGAAAATGATCATCGAGAACTGGAAGAAGCGCAAGAAGATCCAGAATTGACAAACTTAGGAAGGCTTATGGCTAGATTACCGCTGGATCCACAACTGTCTAGAATGCTTTTGTTTGGATTGGCGCTAAAATGCCTCGGACCGATTGTTCATTTGGTTGCTCTACTTGCTTCTAGAGAACCATGTATGTTTCCTTGTTAACTGAAAAACTCAAACCAAATTGTTATTTTAAGACATTCTTCCACATCCGGAAGAACGGGAAAAGCAAGGAAGCAAAAAACAAGCGATGGCTGAGCAAGACTTCTCTGATCACCTTCTGTATATCCGATTGTGCACCGCTTTCTGCTCTATAACCAATTACAAAGAGCAAAACGATTTCTGTCGTGACAACTATTTGAATTTGTCAACAATGAGAATGATAGTAGGAACACGTCGTCAATTACTCCAAGAACTCGTCAGAGCAAAACTTGTCGACATTCCAGATCGAGATGTGTTAGTTTTGCTTCAAGATCCAAATTACAACACGCATTCGGACAGTTGGGCGATGGTCCAGGCGGCAATTGCAGCCGGTTGTTATCCGTCTATAGGTGTCAGTTCTACAGATACGAATTTGAAGAAGGTCCAAACATCGTGAGTGAATCTGTGGCGCCTTTCTCATCTACATTTAATTTTCAGGAACGACCAATCTGCGTGTCTTCATCCGTCATCAATGCTTAAAAAACAAATCGGAAAAATAAAGCAAACAATGAGAAGTACAGGGCCTCGCCTGGAGTACGTTGTTTTCCAAGAAATGTGTCAGTTAACTTCTGATATGTCTTTATCGATGAAAATGGTGACTGCCATCCCATCCCTTACTGCGTTGCTGTTTACTGGTCCGATCAGATTGAGACAACAAATGATTGAAGAGTATGGAATTGGTATGTTCTGTCAAAAAATTCAGAAACATTCTGTTATGGACACCCGTCAGATTAGGTCTTTTTCTCATTGACGAGTATCATAGGGCCAAATTAATTTTTTCTTTCGAGATAATCATTTTCTCGTGCTTTTTCTTGGTTTTTAAATGTTTTTTTTGTAGTTTACCGAAAACAAAACATTTGAATTCAGGCATGTAATAGAATTTAATAGTTTCATTTTAACCCCCACACTTTCTGTTCCATTTTAACCGAATTTTCCCAAACAATTAGTCCTGTTAGCATGTTAATTGATTTTCAGTGTGCGAAGAAGGGGAAGATTTCACATTGGAAGAAGAACCGTACGATTTCTCATCAGATTTTTGTACTTTCGATGTAGATGAGTGGTATAATGTGAAAGCTGATAGAAAAATAATGCGTCATTTTCTTCGTCTTCGTCACAAGTTTATGCAATTCTTCTTGGAAGGAATAGCAAGTTCTCAGAGTTTTGGTCAAGGTACCAATGAAAACCAGCGGGTATGTCGTGATGTTTCTAACAGTTCTGCAATTTTGAAACATTTCAGAAAATGCTCGAAGTTATTCGTCATTTATTGGATTCGGAGCACACTCGTTACAGTTTCTCGCCTGTCGATATGCCATCTTCGGCCACTTTGTCAGGTTACAGAAAGCAAGAATATAAGAAACCTGTAGAATACTCGAGAAAAGAACCAAGGAACTACAAAAAGAGTGTAAGAGTAAGAAATCATAACTATTGTAATCCAGGGCAATTGAAACTAGATGAAAATTCCAATTTTCTGAAAGAAATGGTTCCAGATGAATGAATTCGATCATGCTGGAGGACCTAGAAATGGAGCAAACCGGAATTCGTCATTCCAACAAAATCAATCCCTTCCTCATTCATCGTTCCAACCGAGTATCAGTTGCATTTCACCATTTGATTCTTCATTTCCTTCTGATATTCGAAACTCCAGTTATGCTTCTTCACGTGTTCATGGCTCTAACATGTTTGGGGAGGCCAATCATTACGAGAATAGCGCGAAGTCGTGGTCTCGAAAGCCTGGCTTTATCCCATCTGTTCAGGCCCAGCACACTGATCATTCCGGGAAAAATTCGTATCTTCGAAAACCGTGGGGTTCCCAAAACTACCAGCCTAATAGAAGCCATTGGAGTGGACATGAGAAAAAGAATCAACCACACAACAGTCAGATAGAGACGAGTCCACTGAAGAAAACAGAAGCGCAACACGATCATTTATACAGTCATTCGAGTCAAAAAGTCGCGAATTCTGCCGGAAATTGCACGTTGAGAGGTGGAAGAGTGGCTCGAGGTTCTAAAGTTAGTGAAACAAGCTGACACATATATCAGAGAGTTCCATTTTTTCAGACGTCACACGGACGCGGCGGGATTAACCACTCGCAGAACAACGATCACCGTAATAATTAATCACGTTTCGGATTTGTTAGATGATAAACTACACGTATCTCTTGTTCCTGTTGATTATCATAATAGTCTCAATTTATCTTGCTTGTTTTCCTCTGTCAAATCATTTTTATGTTGATTTTTTAATTCTCTCTTTCCGAACTTCGAATACCTTAATCTGTATATTTTGAGTGATTCTCTTTTTCTAAGTCAAGATACCCCTCATGACCTTCTCTTTTCTATGTTTTTGTTCAAAAAAATAGTCCAATTATTTGTTTCAAATGTTTATTCACTGTATTAAAGCATCCTGTCAACCTATTCCAAAAATCTACTTGATTTTTTGAATGTGTGCCCAACATGTCATATTTTCAATTCTTTGTTCTTTTTTACCTCTAATTTTCCAGCGTTCACAGGTAAATGTCGGAACAGGAATTGCGTAATGGATGGAAGATGGAAGTCGACCCCATAAAAATATATCGTGAATACAAAGAACACACTGCAAAGAAAGAGGGAAAGGAGGTAAGATAATACATTATCTTTTACTGATTTTTCGGGTTCATGCCTCTTATTTTGGTATACAATTGAACATTAGGTTCTAGTAGGATTTCTCAAATTTTCTCCAAGTCTTCTTTTTTTTTAAATGAGAGCAAAAAATCATGGAAGCTATTTAAAATTTTCAGAAATTGTGAGAGGACAAAAAATCCACTTAAAACAGTTGTTTTTCAGTTTGCCCCTCTTTCTGCCAATAGTCAGAGCTTATAATTTCCTGTAACGGTTTTAATTAATTAGAAGAAGCGTCGCTTGCTTTATCACTCAAAACTCGGCCCATTGGTCCAACAATGGCATTGGAACTGAAAAACTTTAATAGTTTAAACGTTACAGGCGGTGGTGTATATAAAAATTGGAGGATTTGAAGGATTGAACGAGTTTGAAAAAATATCAAAAGCTGTCAATGGACAGGACAATGTTGTTAGGATGATTGAAATGAACGAGGACCTCCGGTATCATAAAAAGTATATACTTTGCGACAGTTATCCGAAATCAAATCAAGATTGGTACAAGAAGAACGATCTTGATGAAAAGAGAATTAAAGTCTTGATGCAGCATCTCTTCGCTGGGCTCAAGTATATTCATAGCAAAAACATTGTTCATCGAGATATTCAGGTAAATGTGTTCATCAGCCTTCAGAAAAGCCTATTTTTTCCAGCCTGAAAATCTGAAACTGTTTGACAACGACATTCTGAAAATCTACAATTTCACTTCCGCATGGGATTTATCTGATGGTGAAACTGTTCATGATCGTCACAGAGTCACTGTACAGTATCGCCCCATAGAGCTGCTGTTTTGCAAGGCTGAAATTTCGACAGCTGTGGATATGTGGTCTGCTGGATGTGTGATGGCTGAGTTGTTCATGAAACGTCCGTTGTTTGATGGAGTGTCGCAGCCTGATGTCGTGAGTCTGCTTTTCTATTTGAAAATTGAAAGTTTAGTAGTATTCTCAGGTGGGGGGTGTCACCACACTTTTCTCGTTAATCCCCTACTTGAACCCCTGTCACTAATGACGTTTGAGTGAAGTATTTAATACCGTTCGATTTTCCAGATATGCAAGATCTTCGACTATTTGGGAAAACCAACTGAAGAAGTCTGGAACGAGATAATAGAAGATAGTGCAGCTAGAGACCGCTTCGATTTGGATGGTGTTGTTGAACAGGAGAGGGGTTTCGAAGAAAAGCTTAAGGAGTTCAAAGTGCCCGCTAACGCAATTGACCTTATCAAAAACTTGATCGTTTACCGCCCTACAGGTCGTTTGACCGCCACGCAAGCTTTGGAGCACGTTTATTTCAAAGAAGACTGAAGTCGGTCCCTCGGAATCATTGTTCTCGTGAATTACACTTCATATTACATCCTCACTCAATTTTTTCACTTTCGTTTATTGTCGTGTATTTTGTATATTTCGGTCATTTTGTTCCAAAATTCGTTCTAACCAGTTTTTACTTCAATTTATTTGTGCTCTCACCCCCACTGTGATAATTTATAGTCGTTTCATTCAGTGTGTTCTTATTTTGTTGAGATCCGCATGAGTTTCTGGTTTATTTCAAACCAATTCTCTCTCTCTTTCTAAAATAGTTGAATAATCTCGAATTCGTTGCTTATTTTTCACTTTTGTTTACTGTGTGCCCAACATATCATATTTTCAGTTTGTTAATAACTTAAAATTCAGCTTTATTCAGTCATGGCGATTGATGTCACCAAAATACCTCAAGGAACGGAACTAGTCGCGAAACTTGGTAACTACACAGTGGACGACTTGATTGGTAGTTTCAAGGATGACATAGAGTATCTTGTAAAGGGAAAAAACGAGAAAAACGAAGACAAGGACGTAAGTTATATATTCGTCTTCAAAAATCTGTCTCCTCTGCAGTTCACTCTATATATCTGCAAAACATCGGAGCGCTGGCAAGAAGACTTCAATGCGATCAAATTGGTCAACAAAGTACAGCCTCTGAAGGAATTTGCAACGTTCAAAAGCGAAGGTGTACACAACGAATATCAGTATATGGTTTTCGACAACTATCCAAATGATTTGCGCGATATGTACAAAGGCCGTGAGATCACTCCTGATGAAATTAGACGTGTTATGCAACAGCTTCATAACGGACTCTATCATCTTGATGGGGCAGGCATAATTCATCGAGATATTCAGGTAGATGTATTTTTTACGGAGAAATTCGATAATCTCTAAATTTTTTCCAGCCTCGAAATCTGAAAATTAAGCATGCTGGAAACTTCGAGAACTTCACCCTAAAAATAGCAAATTTCGGATCCGCTGTCAGATACAAAACACCCATTGTAGATCACCACAGAGTTACTCTGCAGTATCGTTCCATTGAGCTATTGTTCTGCACTGAAAATCCAAAACCAGCTTCTGATAGATGGTCTGCTGGATGTGTAATGGCTGAATTGCTCAAAAGAGAACCGTTGTTCAAAGCGTCACATCAGTTGGAAATGGTTAGTTTCTAAGCATCACCGTTTCACAAACAGTTTTTTCTTAAAGATACACAAAGTGTTCACCCTCCTGGGAAAACCGGATAAAGTTTGGCTTGAGGACAAAAACCTTCCACTGAACAGCTATATTTGTTCGGATGGTTATAACGAGAAACCGGATTTTGAAAAAGCAATTCCACGTGCTTCCAAAGTAGAAGTCGGAATCCTCAGCACATTACTCACATATAACCCTGAAAAAAGAAACAGCTTCACCGAAGAAGAGAGAAAATACTTACGAACTGCTTAGTCTTATCCATCAAGTTATTTTTACAGTTCTTGATTCGTGTGATTATCATTAACTTCGACTTATGTATACTTTGCTTATTTCAGTTGTTTATTTGTAATGTTGTATTTCACTCAACTCGCTCCTGCTTCATCAAACTTCAATCTTATATTGTTCTTTCGCCTCAAATGATAAATTCGCACTTTTGTATATACTATTTCATCAAAACGCTTTCGGCTTCTGTACCTCAAATATCTCATTTTTACTAACTCTTATTTTAATCTTTTTTGTTTTTCTCTATACAGAATCAGACATGGACGAAAATTCTATCGGAGATTACCAGCTAGGAGATTCGTTGACTTCAAATGATAATTTGTATTCCGATTGTGAAGTATTCGAAGCGAGACACAGGACGACACAGAAGCAGGTTGATTTGCATTGCATTTTTGGTTAAAATGCTCAAAATTTTCAAATATTCAGGTAATTATAAAACTGGGAAGGGACGTAGACAATGCCAATCGGGAAATGGAGATTCTCAACGTCTTATCCCACGAGTTCATTGTGAAACTTTTGGAATCGTTCCAAACTGAAAACCTCCGAAATGTAATGGTATTCGAGAGATATCCACGAGATTTACAAGAGGTTTATACGACAGAGAGTCTCGAATCAAACCGAATTCAGAAGTTTATGAGGCAACTGATTACCGGATTAGAATATATTCATGGGAAGAATATTATTCATAGAGATATTAAGGTAAGGATAGAGAGTATGGGCCGTATTCGAGGGTGTAGAATATTAGCTTGTGAGCATATAGAAAATGATTCCAAAGCAAATTAGTATTTTCCGATATAGTTTTCGGAAATTTCAACTAATACATGTTTTCATTTCAGCCAGAGAATATATTAGTCGACGGAAACGATACACTGAAAATTGGGGATTTCGGATTGTCTCGATACGCCGATACAAATGTTATCATGACTCCAGAAATAATTACTCTCTGGTATCGTCCCATCGAAGTTCTGTTGGAATGCTCGAATCATACGACAGCTGTTGATATCTGGTCTGCTGGATGCGTATTTGCGGAATTGTATAGACGTTACCCGCTGTTTAAAGGAGAGAGTCAGATTAATATGGTAAATGATGTCTCATTACAATCATTACAAAAAAGACAAATGTTTCTTTCAGCTCAATAAAATAATAAAAGTTCTCGGAAAACCAACGACAGAAGAATGGCCAACGATGAATGATCTGCCGATTATGCAGAGCATTGAATTAGACGGATCTAGCCTGGAAAGATACGAAGATGCTATTCCGAATGTTTCTGAAAAGTCAATCAATATTATCAAAAATATGATAAAATACGATCCGGAACAGCGGTTCAGTGCTTCACAGATACTCCAAAGCGATTATTTCCAAAATGAAGATACATCAGAGAGAAACCGAAGTCGTGAGCCTCCCGATTTCCCTTAATATTGTTTAGAATCTTTACTGTTTGTACTTTGATTGTTGCTATTTTATTTTGTTGAGTATTTGTTTCTATTTTTCCATTATCAATTCACTGATATGGATAAATTAATAATCACTGAGGTCTTGTGGTTTTCGGCCTTTTTCTGTATTACTATACCCGACTCTTGTTACCAATTCGTGTTTATTCATTAAAGATTTTATTCTACAATTCAAGCTGTTAGCGAAAAAGAGTTATATGGTACAATTTTTCGTGGGTAGGTTAAGTGGATGATTATTTTGCATAGATCACACTTTTCAAAAAATATATTAGAACAATTTTTATATGTTCGTCTTACAGCGGTCGACGTAAAAACCCCGTAATCCTCGAGAAATCTCTGATTTTCTCTGCTATTTCTCATCTTTTCTCCCACACTGCCGCCGCCCAACATTAATGGGAAATATGGGCGCGTCTATGGTTGTATGGTCGCCTCGTGTCTCCCCTTATGGTACTCTCTCTCGTCATGTTCCGACGGCGTTTTCTCTCACCCATTTATTCTATTACTTCCACTTGTACACTATTGATTTGTTATTCGGAGAATGGCTACCTACATTGTCATTGAGGTGTCTGAAATCGACAATGCGCTGGAAATAATGAATATTTTGGTAGGTTTAACGAGGTTTTAGAAAGTAGAACTCCCACTTTCAGATGACACAAACCACCGCCCGATTCACAATTACCAAAAATATATGCGAGTATGCTGAGGAAAGAGGGAAATTAGAGCGAGCGACTACTGAAAAAGCTGAAAATCAGAAAATCACGGAAATAGAAGAACCTCCCATGAAAAAGACGAAGAAAACAGAAGAGACTAAACCGATTCCTCCTCCACCACCAAAAGAATTAGTCATTCCAAAAATTGAGGAACCGGACGTTTTCGATTTCCAGAATAATCTAATTGATAGTTGGAATAGTTTACAACCGCCTGCAATTCAATCCACAATATCGGAATTGATAAAATCGTCTCAAAGCAATGGAGAAATGACTCAAACACTGAAAACGCAGAATAAACGACAGAATTCGACATTTCAGTGTCAAATGTGTGGAGCTTTTATTAAAGCGTATCATTTCGATTATTACAAAAGGAGTAATCATGCAATTATTCATACAAATCTTCAGAGGTAAATTGATTTATTTGTTTGCATCGGGTTCATTTGACACCTGGTGTAGTTTCCACCAAATCTAGACGAAAAAAGAGTAAAACTGTTAACGGAATTTTTCTCATGGTTCACTCTATTTTTTAATGAATCAAGCTATATTTACAACGAATTCATTCCAGATACGTGTGCCCTGTGTCCGGATGTGGTTCGAAAACTCGTCATCGATCCAACATGGTTGTCCACGCAAAAGCAGCTCATGGACTGATAGGAAAAGTAGATGTGAAGAATTGTCTGTCACCACAGGAGGATGAAGAATTGAAGCAAATGATTGTGACTTGTTTCCCAGAAATGGAAGGAACAATTCAAAAAATGTTGAAAAAAGAGAAGAGCAGGAATGGAGAAGCATTGGAAGAAGACGGTGCAGTTGGGAGTGATGATGACTTTGTGGAAGAAATTGTTTATGAACGATAGTTGACTTTTGATGCTCTCTTTTTGATCATTTGGAATAAATATATTGAGATTTTGGAATTTGCATTTATTAATTTCCGGAATTTAGAAGTCGAAAAGTAGAACTTCAGATGATACAATTAGTTTTCTGCCTTTTTCCTTCCGGGTTTCAGGATTTCAGAGAGTTGAACAAAGGTTTTGATCGTGAATGAACTACGGAGCATGGCGCACTGCTCATCGAAGTGCAAAATTCCAAAATCTGTCGCAAGCTGGAATACTTGAAAAAAATGATAGTAGAGTCTTTCATTATCTTCTTTTTCAAACTTCTCCGGATTTCAAACAGTTTCTAGTATTTCATCTGCTCGTCTAGTCTCCAGTTCTTTTAATTCATCCAATTTGTTCGGTACCATAATCTTATCTTTTTTCATACCAAAGGATCAATAAACCGTAGTATTTTGTTCTCCTAATAACCCATTTATTGACTCCTTTTCAATTGTCGGTCCATTTTGTATACAGTATACCTTACAGCTCTTATCACACAACAGATTATTCAATTTGCTCCTGGGAAATTGTACCGTATTTCACTATTAGCATGGTCCTCGGTTATCTCATTTCCCAGAGCCCTGAAAGGGGCGGAGCTTGAGAAGAGTCCATAGTTACGGACCGCCCCTCCCAGAAGAGTATAAACACCCATCTGATTCCTTCATTCTCATTCGTCCATCCAACTCACTTATTACTTCCCTCTGGTCATCTCAAATATGACTTCTGATCCAACAGATATTTCTGTGTCACTCACTGCAGACAAGGATGTTCTCTGGAAATCCTGTTATGAGAAGAATCATGAAATGATCATCACAGCCCCAGGTCGTCGTATTTTCCCTACAATGGAATATGACGTAAAGGGATTGGATCCATTGAAGTTCTACTCAATGAGCTGTCATTTCGAGTTGATCGACTACAAGAAGTATAGATTCGTCGGTGGAAACTGGACACAATCTCCTTCAACCGAGGAGCATGGAGCTCCACGGTTTGTATTCCATCGAAATGGTCCACAACTTGGCAAGAATTGGATGGATCAGCCACTCAGTTTCGATCAAATCAGAGTCACTAATCGGAAATCAAATGAAAGAATCAACGGACCTTCATTCGTAAGTTTTATACTTTCCTTTTCATTAATTCCAGATTTTAAATCTTATTCTTTTACAGGTTCACCTCTTCACTCAACACCGATACATCCCGGTCTTGACAATCTACGAGGGAGATAAGATCGTTCACATCTCAAAGATTAGCTTCACTTCATTCATCACTGTGACTGCATATCATGTAAGTTTCATTGAGTCCAGAGATACCTAGATGAATTCTCTTATTTTTATATTTTCAGGGTAATGAACTCAATCAATTCAAAACGAACACAAATCCATACGCGACTGGAAGTCGTATGAATCGTTTTCAGAAGCGTGAAGCGGAGAGCAGTTTTTTATCTTCGAAGAAAATGAAAAAGGAGCCAGAACTATCCACATCAGACTCAACTGTTACATCTATTCCTTCACCAACACCAACCCATGCTCCCACTACTTTCCCATTTCTTCCAGTTTTCCCATGTATTCTCTCACAACAAGAATTCTTCCGACAGTATCAGTTTCTGTCCCTAATGAGTTTGCCCCTTCAACAGCCAATGGACATGAATCAATTCTTCTCAAGACTTCACATAACTCCACCAATCACTCCAGAAGCATCGACTCAAGTTGAGAGTTCTCAAGCCAAGGATGAGCCAGTTGAGCCAACTAATGATATCTAATTGTCGCCGTCTTTTCCCTCATTCATTTTCAATTTTTCCCCAATACCGTTCTCCGTTGTCTGTCAACTTTCCCTCTCTTCGGTTATGAACTCTTCACTTCCATTCATTCCTCCATCTCTCCATAGTTCAATTAATAAATTATTTAAAAATCTATCAAGTCTTGTTTTATTTTCAAAATTAAAGCAAAATTCCGACCCGGGTGATAGGTATGCTAATCTATCGAAACAACAGGACTATTCTTGCTTGTTCATCTAAATAAAAACGTTCCGGTTTCCAGAAGTACCGAATTGTTGGCAAGTTTTTTATAATTACTTTTTCCTATTTCACTTCAAAAAAGCCAGAATTCATGTTGCATAACTAGTTTTCGATCAAATTCTGAAGTATAATAAGAAATTCGGTTTTTTTCTGAAAAATTCTGAAAAAAAAGTTTGTTCAAAATTTCGATAGAGGAAGTGGTGGAGGATCGGAATTTGATGTAGTCAGTTTATTGAGATTCGGGGAGTTCAGAGTTTCAGAAAAGTATAATCATGATATGGATTGGTGAAACTCAGGTTCGCTACGAAAACTACAGTAATCCGGGTTACGGTAGTCTCCACGTGGTGAGGCGGACGGCCAGCCGTTTCCAATTTCATTCTCGCCCTATTTTTTAACTTTTCATATGAATTCTTTCTTTATTTTTGCTTCGAACTCCTGTCATTTCTAAAAAAAAATCAAATTCACCACTAAACTTATTTGAAATTTTTCATTCGTTCCCTTCTCAGTTTTTAACCAACTATTATAATAAAGTACAAGAATATGACAAACAATGATAAGACCCGAATGATTTTGTCTTAACCGTGGGGGAAATATAGGAATACAGCATGAACAAACAATATACAGATAATACAGAAAACCAGTTAAAATGTGTGAAATATAGTCGTTTCTAAGAAATGAAGTGAGTAATGTTTGAAAAAATATTTTACAGAATAAAGATATCAGTTAGTGAAAAAAGGTTTCAGGTCCTTTGAGCTTTTTCGAAATCCGACAATGTTTTGAAGTAGATCATCATTTTTTGATCAGCAAGCGTTCTCAAATCTTTAACTTTCTTTGCGAGAGCTTGGTCTATCGGAGTCTTCTTTTTCATTCTCCACACATATTCAGCACTTCTTCTCATTAATTCATCGATTACTCCATATGGTAACCAAGTACGTGCATTTGGTTGAGATAATTTAGATGTTTCCTGTTCGACGACTTCTGCGACCAATTCGAGGCCGGCGGCGTACTGTCCGTAGTCTACAAGACATCTCAGATAGTCGTTGGAGTCAACGATCTGAAAATCATTCAGCTCTGAACTAAAATGTGGAAAGAGAACTTAATTATTTATATTTTTCTTCAAACAAACCTTATAAGTGACATGCAACCAGGACGGAATGGTTAAGCGGTGGGCCAAAAACGCTTCTGTGGCACCCCGAAGCGGTTTCGAATCTGCAGGATATTCATCTTGTGCAGCTTCGACCAAACCACGAACGATTGCCCAATGAGCTTCAATTTTTGGCACCGAAGAACGGTGTCTACGGTTCTTACGAACCCATTGGGGTCTGGGATCTTCGTTGTAGTAAACTTTCTCGCGCAAATGATTACGAAGAGCATCAATTTCAATTGCATCACGGGTTACCGCATTGAACAGATTCTCGGAATCCAGGTTGAAAATTCTGAAAACATTTCTGATTTTTTTAAATCACATCGAGCAATTCTCCAAAGAAAACAACCCGATAATGTGGGAAGTTCGCTTGAAATACACAACGTTCTTACTTAACAATATCGAATGCATTATCAAAAAGTTTATGCTCGATTAGCAGTGGTAGCAGTTCTTCAGGATCCTCTGGAGGGATTCCTTTGAATTCTTCACAAGCGAGGAGCCGAGTTGTAGACAAACACTGGGTCCATATATAGCGAATACTGCAACAAACTATAATTTCATTACAGAAAAAGTGTTTGCAAGGCTTCAAGAACAGTTTCAAAATAAGAATTTCGAACTCGTTAAGAACTCACTCCTGCTCAGTTAACACCACAATCTGGCGTCTTTGAGACAATGGAAATCTTCCGATCATTTCGTCTCCGTTATCCGTGTCCGTCGTCTCTTCACTATCACTTTTAGCAAGAGGTATTCTCTGACGAGCTCTCATAGCTGCCGCCTCCAAACTATTTCCAGACGAACTCGAACTCGAGCCTTCAGAATCTGTAGTTTTGCCTGACCCAGGTGTCAACGTGGAGGATCCAGAGGATCCAGATGATCCTGATGATCCAGATGATGAACCCTCCGTAGATTGACTCTCTTGTCTTACGATTCTTTTTGTCACTCTTGGTGCTCTTTCAGCATCATCAGATCCAACTGACGACTTTTCTGGAGGAACAGGAATAATAATGATATCTGTGTAGGTGTGATCGTCGTAGATTGGTTTGTAATCTGTATTCGTTTCAAAGTCATTAGAATACACATTTTGAATATCTCACTTCCACTATCTGGTTCCATTCCTATAACCTCCAGGAGATTCGTCGCAACGGACATACAGTGAAGTCTTTTTGTGGCAAGTGCTAGAGTCATCACCTCAGCTGATTCCATATAACGAGAGTATTCACACATTACACAAGCGGCTGGAAATAGAAAATGAAGACTGAAAGAATCGTTCAATTTAATGTGATTTTTCAAACCAAATATCTTTCTAAACTCATTAAATTTCATTCCATACTTACCTTGCCTGAACTCCTTCCTCGCCATGAAAAACGCGTACAACAACTCATAATAGTGCGGATCTTCTTCACGAGGCTGATTTTCAGCCTCTTCTCTCAAAAAATCTTCCACGGTTTTCTCATGAACTCCATATTTCGTCTTGGCAATCGCTTCCCAATGTCCAGCTTCCAACATCAATTTCAGCTGTTCACGTATTGCTGCTCTGAGAGTTTCCGAGTTTTTATTCATCTCCGCTGCAAGTGAAAACGCATCGTGCCACTTATGAGTTTGTGTCAGATGATTATAAAGTGTATTGGCCATGATTCTGACACTATCATTGTTCATCGGAAGTTTTGTGATAGCCGTGGTTGCAGCGAAGACAACTTGTTCAGTATGTCCGTTCTCTTGGAAGATTCCCATAATTGTTAGATAGTATTCAGCTAAAGTCATTGCTTTAATTGGATTCGCTCCTCTTGGAGCATTGAACCGTTTTTGAAGGAAGTAAAGGAGTGTTTTACGTAGAACTCTGTTTCCGCTTTCGAATGTCGGACGGGTCTGGGCGAAGATTTGGAGAGCCTGTAATTACGTTTTTTTTGTTGAAAATAGTTTTTGAAAATTTTTGAAGGAAATTCTATTCTATGCCGGTATAGAGTACAATCGTGTACATTGTACAAAAACTATTTTTTTTCTTGTACTGATTTGTAATTCGAAGAATGTTTTGCCGGGAACAAGGAGTGCTTCACCGTTTTCACCGTTTTTTTGTAGATTTTTCATTGAAATGTTTCCCTTTATTTATTAATAAGCATCTATCAGAGCTATTGAATTCGTCCAATGTTGAGAAAAAAAACCGCTGATATACAAACTATGCATCTGAGATTGAACACTGTCTTTGAGTTACAAACAACAGCCCGACTGAAGAAAAAGCTGATTTTGAACATAAGTTTACAGAAAAAAGATGTCAATCACAGGCTCAATAAGTTCACCATAGACCGCACCGGTCTTTTTCATTTTACTCAATCGAAAAAAATGAGAAATCTGAGTCTACTGTATTCGCCTATGAGCCCCGCCTGTTTCCCAAGAAAGGGATGCATCCATCACCCGCGAAACTAAATGACTCACCCGCTAAAACTTTTATAACCGCCAAAATTATAGAACTGTAATAGGGAAATATCAGCTGAAATTCATTCATTCCCTGTACTTACCCTAGCATAAAATGTCGTCTATTCTATATTCTACTACTATTACTAACCTTCCACTTCTTCCAATGGCGCATTTGGTCAAAACACTAGATGTCAAATCTCTGATCAATCTTTCCAAGACTGCTGATATATTCAAACAATTCATTCAACTTCTACATATTCCATCTGGCGGATATCACATTTGTATTCTAAGTCATCGAGTTGATATCTATATTCCATCCAGAAACTACTCTCAATCATTCCATCATTCCAGCAAGTTTATCCTGATCGATGCAATGTATGATATTCATGAAGAACTTTCTGATCTACTCCCTGGAAATCTTGATTATCTCAATATTGATCCAGATCTTGTCAGTTATTTCAATGCTTTCAATCAGAAATGTACAGTCCTTTCGGTCGGTGAAAAATCATATGAATACTCAGAAGCGAATGTGGAATGTATGGATGATTGTACTCCAAAAGATCTTGATATTCTATTGGATGGTGTCGATTTTCAGAAGGGACTCGCATTGAATGGACCGAAAGAGCTCAGAACTGAACACTACAAAATCTTCAAGATCGATTGGTTGCAAGTCAGAAATTCGTCGTGGATCACACCAGAATTCCTGCGAAAATTGAAGAACAAAGTGATCTATTTGGCTGATATCTGGACTTTCACAGAGCAAAACATCAATGAATTTATTCGTGATATGAGGGATGGAAAGATCAATGAAAATCTTCAAGTCATCGGATTCAGTCGATATGGAGGATGGAATAATTTATCTATTCTTCACGGAATAGAAGTTGTTGAACAGAGAGACCAAGTCTACAAGCTGCCGGAATATGATGCCAGAATTATGACGGAGAAATTCTTGCCACGTGGATTCAATTCTGACGGTTTTAAAATCAAGGAATCCTATGATTTGATTAGAAACGATGGAATCAAATGCAGTATTCAATTCTGTCGGTGGACAATTCGAATCTATGTGTGGAACCAGAAGAAAGAGGGAACCGTCACAAACAAGCGATGGAACACTAATGATATCAATGGACCGCCTGTGAAGAAACATTGCCAACACTCATTCTTGTGATTTTTGTTTTCAAACTACTGAATAAAATTACTAATTCCAAGACTTTGTTGTTATTTGGGGAGAAGAGCTCAATGTATTTCTTAGGTTGAAACTTTCCGTTACACATTGAAGTACTCGAATCAATCTATGGACTTTTTCCATAAAAATTCTAAAAATCCTAGATAGTTCGGGGGGAAACTTACTCTCTGCCCAGAGCCAATTCCTGACCACGCGATTCCCTGATAGAATATGAAGAGTGGTTTCAATGCATCAGTTTCCTTCAAATATCGTTGTACGAACAACGACAGTAACACTCTATACTCCTTTCGTTCAGCCAGAAGACGTGGGATAAGAAGAATCTCCGTAGTCGAGAGAAAAGCACGAACAGCCGCTTCAGTCGTCACTTTGACGAACCAGTTGAAGTCTCTCGGACGTATATCTTTGTATCCATTCGGTCCGTAACCTCCTACTCGTTTCAGTATTCCAAGTGCCTCTTCATCCGAAACTATCCATGTTTCGAGATTCAATTTCAATCCACCTCTGGAAATTTTTTAATTGTTAAAAATAAATCTTTGTTAGTTAGATGACCCGTTTTTCAATCAAACAGAAAACCTTGTAATCTTGACATCCATTATTTCATTGAGCTCCCAATAAACGCGAATAATCTCTTTGAGTTTCCGGCAAAGCGAGTGGATATCTTTGAACGGTTCAACGCCGTCTTGTTCGTTCTGCTGCAATTATCAATCATTTTTCTACGAATGGAAAATAACGATGAGTGAATAAATCAACCGGATGAATTTACTCACCGCTTTGATACTATTGAACAATGATAGCAGAACTAGTGCAAAATGAACACGAGATTCCACAGTTCTTCGAATATTCACAGCAACAACACCCTGTGTGAAAGCTCCATTGAAATCACGTGTAACCGTACCGCCAAATGGTTTCGCTGGATCGTAAGCTGCTGCAGCAAGGAATGCCTTCGTCAACAAGACAATCTGTTCATAGAGTTCAGGTGTGGTTCGAAGAAAACATCCATCCGTATCAAAATCAAATGCATTTTCGTTTACGTCATCATCCATGGGTACGCTTCCGGCTACTGCACACATGACGCGAGCTCTATCACGATTCTGAAAGGAATGGAATAATTCTGATATTCGAAAAAATTCTTTGAAGTTGATTTGCCCTAAATATTATTTAAAGAAGCTACCATAAGAAAAACACGTCGATCCGCGAGTATTGATGCCAACTCAATTAAAAAAGTCATTCGGTTATCCAGTTCTTTCGGGAATTTCGGCTCAAACTTAAGTGTATTTTCGTTTTTCATGAGAAGGAGATTGAGAAGTTCTGTGTTAGCCTCTTCGAGAATAGTCATCCGATCTCTATGAATTACAGCCATTGTCCTCAAAGTATCGGATATTTGAATAGGTGAAAGAGAAATGACTCCGCGAGAATTGAAGGCGAGCTGTTGACATGTCTCGAGATATTTCCACCAGAAACTGAAAAACGTAATATTTTTCGGACTCCTGACCCATCATTAGTTTTAAACTTACTTTTGATACAAAGCTTGATGTAATTGTTTGTCTGACATCGACTTCAGTTCCGGATTCGGTTTATTGAATTTCTGCTTGTATTCAGGCGAACCCAAATAACTTTGTACAAAATTGTAGAGCACATCCCACTCGCCGTCGCTTATACTACTAAAAGTTCTATGGGGTTCGTCGGGATTTTCACGAACATCCCAGTTATCAGAGACGATCTAAACATTTATAGGATTGCAATTCGCATTTTTTAAAGTTCAATTCATGAAATGCCACCAACCTGAATACCCCGACGAACGATGTCAAACGTGAACAAGTCGAAATTGAAGACCACATCGTTAATTTGTTCATAAGAAGCATCAGGTATTAGAAAAAATGGTTTCTTCGGTTCATCACCATCACTTCTATCGTCTGAAGTTGAGACAGGAAGGAATGGACGAACTGGATGCCAATCAAAATCAGAGTTTACTTTTCCAGTATCCCATTGAATTGCGAATGAAATACGTTGAATCGAGTAACTTTTTTGGGTAGATGAACTTTTGAACAGAGCGGATAATGAGAATTCGGCTGCGGTTCGAGTATTCTTCTTCTCACTGAAAATGTTGGAAATTGGGAAGAAGTTGAACGCTTTCCGTGTGTTTCCCAGGTAAAATAATTTAAGAGTTTCAGAAAATGGACCTAAATTTCAAATTTCAAACGTTTTGTATTTTACGAGTTCAAAGTTGTTACTGTTTCTTGCTCATTTAAAATGCTCATGTTCTCCGCGTTTTCAGACAAAATTCTAACATCCGCATACCATTTCTGTTCTTTCTCCGCCGACTCTTCAGATTCCTTTTCTTTCTCGGCCAACTCTTCCGATTCCTTCGGTGGAAAATAAGTCTGGAGCAATTCCGAATCCGCCAACGACATACTATTATCAGTTACACTTGTCTTATACATCTGCAGATGTTTCATCTCATAATTCGAAAATTTAATAATGTGCACTCGGATTCCAACACTTTGCCGTCCGATAATAACATCACATCCAACAATTATGAGTATATCACTTTCATATGGATATGCTTTGATAGTATATTCTAATTTAGTTGGTCCAAGTTCTGTACTTGTCGAACCATCAGCGTCAGAGCGTTTAGAATCATCATTTCGTCTTGGAATCGGATCATCTGGAGATAAATATTCGTTGAGATTAATGCGACTTTCCAGCTGCTCTTTTTTGTCAACATTCCATGCTTCAACAATTCCTTCTCTCGTTACAGCAAATATTATATCAGACTTCGGTTCGGATTTTTTATCTGCAGACACTCCTGACAGATCCCTCATTGCACATGAATCACTGACAAGTCTGCTGGTTCTACCCAATAATTTGTCATAGAAACTGAGTTCTGGAAGACGGAATTCTTCGTGACCGACATTTTGGTTTTCTTGATCCCGACCGAGAGCGACGAATCTGAGTTCGCCTTCCGCTGTGACGTAGCTGACCTGGAATAAGAGAAGTAATTTTTTTTTGGAATTTAAGATAAATATTGACAAATTAATTGGAAAAAGGCGAATATTTGCCAGTTTTACAGCAAAGTTTTACCGACAAATCGAAAAACATGTTGTCTCAAACTTTCAGCGAGATTCTAAAGGAGAAAACAAGGGAAAATCAACTATTTCGATAGAGAATTTTCAGTTTTCAGTTAAACTCAGCTATTCACCGTGTTTTTGTAACGATGATGTGTGACACTGGCTCGAATCGGCCGTCCCTCTGTCCTCAGTTCGTACATGGTCTTGTATATAGTGAACCCATAGTCTTCATAGAGTCGTTTCAACAATGAACACGTCTGGAAGTTAAAAATTAGAATTAATTTTGAACATGCCAGAACTTTCACTCACATTGTCGGGTTTAGAAGTAATCTCTTTATAAAACCGATGTACTGAAGTGGCTGTCGGCACGACAATGCAGAGAATTCCTTGTTTGAAAAATGTGATAGAAGTCCCTGGAATAATATAGGAACTTCCGACATCCATGCATATCGAGTTATCTGTCAAAGAATAAAGAGTCGACCGTTCTTCGATAAAGAGTTTGTTTCCGATAGCTCGCCAGATGAAAATCCGATCGGAAAAGTCCTTGATGTCTGGGAAAGTGGCGATTCCACCGGATGATTCTGTTTCTAATATGTTGACATTGAGAGGTGCGTCTGAAAAAAGATAAATAATTTCCGAAAAAAAAACTGTAAATGAATCTCACTCGAATTAACGTTAAATTTGTGCCAATATTCTATGGCAAATCCATCCCCAAAGGTTAATTCTGAACCATACACCAAGTCCATCTATAATGAAAAAATTTGATTAACTATTGTAGAAAAAGAGAGCACGAACATAAAGATATGAGTACATGTAATTGAAAATAAAGAGATATATATTGTTTTTCTTCAGCGGATACGAAGAATACCTATTTTGAAAGTTACTTTACTGTGAAATCATTCAAAACACACAAATAATTTAGAAATTAAAAAGTGGGCGGAGTCTGCGTTGCAAGACTTCTTCACAGTTTTTTGCAAGTATCGCATGCTTTTTCGCGCTCTGGCGCTCTCGAAATGAGAAATCGCGCGAAAAATGGAATTTTAAGAAAAAAAAAAGAAAAAAAAATGAAATGATGCGAGTAAAAAGTGCGAAAAATCGCTCATGTTTCTTATCCATCTCTCTCTTGCGCACACTCTCTCACCTCTGAATTTTAATAGTGGAACAAATGAAAGTTACTTATCTGATGACATCTTTGTCAGGTGGTTTCCGTATGTTTTGAAAAGAAAAAAATAAGAAAGGGTAATTGTGAAAAATAGTCGAAAAAAGCCTTAATAAAAACCATAAAGATGACTAGGAGACATTACATATTCGTCACACAATAAGTCCATAGACCGCACCGGGCTTTTTCTTCAAAAAAATATACTTTCCAATCAAAAAATGAGAAATCTGAGTCTACTGTATTCGCCTATAAGCCCCGCCCATTTCCCATAGTGATTATAGCGACTGGCGGAACCCGAGAGATGTCGGTCACATCTCTAGAGATGGGTATATATATATATCCTGTCGATTCATATATAGATGTGTAGGAGTACACAAGACAGGATGTTCAGCGATGAGCGTTCGGTGACTGGATGATCATGAATGGTCATCATCCGGTGACTGGATGTTCAGCGACGAGCATCCTGTTATGGCATGTTCAGTACTGAGCATCCGGCCTAAGGATGATCAGTAATGATCATTCATTCGCCAGATGTTCAGTAGTGTAGTGAACATCAGCAGCACCAGAAGGATCAGCAACCCAGAACTTGAAGAGGAGGAGTCCTCGATAACCGCAGAACATGAGGAGGAGTCCACGAAAAGCCCAGAACCTTGAGGAGGTGTCCACGAGGAGGCCAGAATTGGGGGAGGAGCCCACAACCGGAGGAGGCGAGAATTGGGGGAGGAGCCCACAACCGGAGGAGGTGAGAATCGGAGGAGGAGCCCACAACCGGAGGAGGTGAGAATCGGAGGAGGAGCCCACAACCGGAGGAGGTGAGAATCGGAGGAGGAGCCCACAACCGGAGGAGCCCACAACCGGAGGAGGTGTCCACGGGGGCCCAGAACTTGAGGAGGAGATCACGTGGAGCCGAGAACTAGAAGAGGGATCGACGAGGACCCCACAGTCGGAGGAAGAGCCCGAGCCCAGAACTTGAGGAGGAGTCCACGAGACGGAGGAGCTGTCCACGGGGAGCCTCAAGCCCCGTGGGCTCCACGGGGAGAACCATAACCTCTAAAAAAAATTCTCAATACTTCCCTATACTGGTAGCATATCCGTTTATGACTTGAAAGATGATCTCATTCGCGACCATTCCCATTCATTCGTCCTCTATCAGTCAATATATATCACTATCGATGCCCCACTCTCTTCCTCTATCACCAATTCCAACTTCAAGAAGGCTCCCCAGATTAAGAAGCAATCGAACGGACACCATTCATTCGAATATCAAATTCAGAAGAAAAGTCAGATGAATAGGGAATCGGCATCTAGTATTTCAAGCCGGGTGACATATCCATCGAATCCATCGTATTCCAACAAAGGCCCCAACCAGAAGACCCGCATATTTAGTACCCAGAATATGAAGAAGTCGTTGAAGCCGAAGCAGATAGATGACATTGGAGGAATTGGATGAAGCTCTGGAGGAGTATATGAACTACAGTACCGGACAAAAAGATATCAAGTTTTGGTTTTTTGACCATAACTTTTTTCAAATCGGTCGGATTGACCTGAAACTTTGGGAAAACATTTATTGTAGGGTTATTGTTATATTTAGTTAACATTCTGAGTGAAAAATCATGTTTCACAAGTTTTTTGTAAAATTTTCGAAAATCACGAAAATTCGAGAAATCGCATATTTTTGTTTCCATGACCGGTGTATGAAAAATAGAGCGTATAATTAGTGTTTATAATAGTTTTCTAATAAAAACATTCCTGATGTTTATTTTTTGACCACTAGACCACTGCTTTTTACTTGTCACCCACATCTCCCGGACTGTCAAAGATTGGTAGTACTAATATATGGAGTTGTACACTTCAAACATCTGTAAAACTTGTTTTTTTTGTAGAAAACAGTATGGAAGTCTGCAAAACTATAGAGTAAAATGTGGAAAATCTAAATGTAACATTTTTATCTTGATAGAACCCCTCAACCAATTTTTATAGACCTCCGATTGTCAAATACTGCATATCTGGTATCGATGTCTGACCAGTTCCAGAGCGAAATTATACATTTATCCGGTATCTTTGGTTATTTGAACGTATGAAACTTGTTATTTGAACAATTGTGGATTTTTTGGATCAAGTTTCCGTACACAATTTTGTATTAATAATGTTGAATCACTCCCTGGAATGTGACTCTCACTGGGTTGAAAGTATCAAAATTATATGTTTTGGTTTTTACTGAAAAATCATAGTGTATTTATGGTATATTTGATCGTTCACGTTAGAAAATAACCTAGATGAGTTTTAAAATACTACAAAAGTCCTCTCCCGCATTTTCTCATCTTTTCATAAGAGAGCCAAAAAATGCTGTCAGAACATGATCTCGACCAAGATTCTTTTCAATGTAACAATACCTTAACAACAAGTCATTCATCAAATTTTGATCCAAAAAATCCACAATTGTTCAAATAACAAGTTTCATACGTTCAAATAACCAAAGATACCGGATAAATGTATAATTTCGCTCTGGAACTGGTCAGACATCGATACCAGATATGCAGTATTTGACAATCGGAGGTCTATAAAAATTGGTTGAGGGGTTCTATCAAGATAAAAATGTTACATCTAGATTTTCCACATTTTACTCTATAGTTTTGCAGACTTCCATACTGTTTTCTACAAAAAACAAGTTTTACAGATGTTTGAAGTGTACAACTCCATATATTAGTACTACCAATCTTTGACAGTCCGGGAGATGTGGGTGACAAGTAAAAAGCAGTGGTCTAGTGGTCAAAAAATAAACATCAGGAATGTTTTTATTAGAAAACTATTATAAACACTAATTATACGCTCTATTTTTCATACACCGGTCATGGAAACAAAAATATGCGATTTCTCGAATTTTCGTGATTTTCGAAAATTTTACAAAAAACTTGTGAAACATGATTTTTCACCCAGAATGTTAACTAAATATAACAATAACCCTACAATAAATGTTTTCCCAAAGTTTCAGGTCAATCCGACCGATTTGAAAAAAGTTATGGTCAAAAAACCAAAACTTGATATCTTTTTGTCCGGTACTGTAATTAATTAACTTATTCGCATTGTTTCAATAATCCAATATTCAATAATTGAAGTACCTGATTCTCAATTTCATCTGTTTTCATCAATAAACTTTCATAATTTCAGAAACTGTTTCATCCTGAACGCTAAAATAAAGAAACATGAATTGACAAGTTTGATTTCTCGATCTCATTATCCGTCACTTCATAATCCTCTGTGTCCAGATTCTCGAAAGTTTCACTTTTTCATTTCCAGAAGGTCCCTTTGGTCTTCTAAAATGATGATGACCAAAACTCTGACTGTTATCTTTCAATATCCACCTTATTTATCCGGAAGAAAGGAAACAATAAATTTCCTGAACAACTCTTTCCATTTTCTTTCTCTTCCTCTCAATCTGAACCAAGAAATCTCAGCGAACAAATAAACAATAAACACGGGAGAAAGAAGAGAAGAATGTGTCCACATTCTCGTGTAAAGATGAGAAACGCATTAGAGTTTTTTGTGACTGACGAATAGAGAAGAAGTCTTTGTCCCCTGAGACTTCTCGTTTTTTTCTGTAAAAACTTCAAAAAAGTCTTCAAAATCTTGGATACGCTTCGTTTCCCGAATACGAAGAAGAGCTCCTTTTTCCCTTCAATCGTCTTCTTCTTCTTCTTTTCGGGTCTTTGTACAAGTGACGTAGTGAGGTGAAACTTTGAGAAAAAGCTGAAGAAGAGGAGTGGGCGGAGTCAATGGGGAGCAGCGGAAGAAAAGAAAAAGAAGAAAAAAGAAAAGTTATGGCCACGTCAATCGGAAAGAAACGAGTTGTCGAGAGCAGGTCCCTCCAACGCCAATTTTTATGTTTTTTTTGTCTGCTTTTATTCTTTTTTTGGAATTATAAATATACATCCGAAAACAATAAAATCGTATTTGTGAAGCTATAGTTTTTTCCAGAGGTCTCCATATTTTTTGGGAAAGTTCTGAAGATGTATCCACTCCAGTTTCGTGGTGAGACCAATACAACTTTAAATCGTGGTCATCGAAACATTCCTCATTAGTATAATAATGACTTGTTCAAAGTGTAACTACAGTAATCTAGTTTATTGGCTTGTCTTCCGTGGTGAGACCCCTTTTTCAATTCTAAGCATGATCATACTGAATCGAACCAGCTCTATAAGTTGATTAGGATTATAAAACTTTGAAATTATTTGTTTTGTAACAGATGAGATACACCTACAGTGCCGGTCAAAAGTACACGAACTTTGGCCGTTTTCAGTTGAAATTGTCCAACTTTGAGAGAGTGGTACGGTATCACTGATTGTCCCACAAAATAAAATTTTTTATGGATCCTACAGAAAAAAAGTAGAGCTTCATTTTTGTAGTTGACAACTTTTTTGTACGGCCACTCCCTAAAGAGTTATGGTCATTCAAAGACGACAGCTCAAAAATCGCACTATTTTGCACTGAAATTGGTCGATATGTAACTTGCTAGAGGGTGCTCGTGCAGAAAAGTTGTCAACTACAAAAATGAAGCCCTGCAATCTGCATGATTCATTAAAAACCCACTTGATGTGACAATCAGAATTACCATGAAACTCTCTCAAAGTTGGACAATTTCAACTGAAAACGGGAAAAGATCGTATACTTTTGCAAGGCACGGGCGGAGCCTACACCCCGTTGTAATTCATGGGTATTTTCCAATGTTTCAAAGATTACTTCTTTTCAAAAAAGTTTCCCCCACAAGTTCTCAGAAGGTGTTTCTCTTGATGACTCACAAAAAGGCAACTTTCCTATTTACAAGTGCCATTCATATGTGTTCAGGTGTGACTGGACCTTCCAATTTGTCGAAAATTATTGCGCGCCGCCAGGTTGAGAGGTGACATTGGTGTAAACTGATGGGCTGGTTGGAGCTGTTGGTGTTACACCATTTGATTTGGTGGCTCTGTTCAATGGGTCTTGTTCCGAAAACTGATCTAAAAACACGAAATTTCAACAATTTCATTTCTAAAGAGCATACTCAAAACATTCATTGAAAGAAAACTACGAAATTCGATCTCATCTCTCCTTTCTCAAAATTAGTTTCTCGAAATGCTCTTCTTTCGTGAAAAACCCGTGAAATTCCCACCATATTATCTATCTTCAAGTGCCCATTTTCTCCCCTCCTTTCCCTCTTTTTCATGAACTTTTTCCTTCTTTTTCTTACGATTCTTGAATCTTCTGACTCTTTTCAAGACACGCGAACAAGTCAGGAATTGATGAACTTTCGTTGGAAAAATACATCCCAGAGATCTTTGTCAAATCCGATTTCCTGTTATCATTTTTTGTCCGCTTCCCGTTGTCTGATCACTTTTTCTCGTTGTAATAGTTTATTTTTTTCCTCAACTCATTGAGCTAACTTCTTTGATCATCTACGTCTCTCTATCACTGATATAATCAGAGTCCAACCTCCCTGCGCACAATTTTTGTGCTTTTCCAAATGTCTCAATAAAGAAGAAAACGTCGGAATGAATGAAAGAGAAGAGGGCTACGAGATAAATATTTATGCAGCTTCGGCAAACAGTTTAGATTTCTTTCACCTCCTACCCGCTCTCTTTTTCGGTCACTACTGCCTCTAACGTTCAGTTCTTATTAGTAATTTACTGTTGAAAATGTTTGGAAAGAATGCATTTTTTCAAAAACTTTTGAACAAAAGCTCCTCCTTTCCTTCGAAATTCTTATCGGTCTGGTAGAATCTGACCAATAATAATTTATCGAAGGATTATGTGTGACAGCTAGGATTATGGAGCTTTGCAGAAGAATCAGAGAGAACGTTTCTTTGTTTTTCTGAACTTATCAGTAAAAATCAGCAAAACTTGAATAACTTGTAGATTATTTCTAAAACGAATTGCCTAATAAATGAAATGAGATTTTAGCTTTTCAACGATATATTTTTATTTCTAAAATTGAGGTTTTGTCTGAAATTTCATTAATTTTCTCTTTAAAATACCTTACCACTACCGTACCAAACTTAAAGGGACATGCCAAAATTTCTATTTGGGTTTCGACACGCAGTTAATTATTTCAATTATTTAAATTAATTATTTTCAAGGGACGTGGCGTTTTTCCCACATAAATCGAATAATTTTTCCTTTTTTTGTCATTTTTCTTGTCAATCTGTTGTTTTTCGCATTCTTCTCTCATTTTCTTGTTGAAAATCCATTTTCTATGTTCTGACTTCCCAATTCGATTACAAAGTCACGCTGTTCAGCTTGAAGCTAAAAAAACAACATTTTTCCGGTGACATTTTAAGAGCAAATGTTCAAAAAATGATTTCTTAAAAGTAAAGACACCCCCGTATATTTTAATTTCTGATCACCAAAGAGCGAAAATTTCTCAAAAAGCTCACCGACGATATATATGTTTATGTTTTTTTTTCTCTGTTCTCCACAAAACTTGGATGTGCTTCATTGCGTGTGTTTGTGTGCTCGCCCTCCTCTGCGCACACGTCGAAATTCGACACTCGGGAGGAGGAGATAGTGAATGAGACGAAATCGAATTACACCTCAGACAGATCTTTTGCTTCTTTTTTTGAAAAAGACAGTGGAAACCGTGGTACTTAAAATAGAGATGAACAGTTTGTTGAAATATCAACTTTTCACAAAAGTCAAACGTTTTCAAGTTGAAATTTGATAGCCGTGAGTTGTCTACGGTCTTTTTCGTTGTCTGCCACTATTTGACCTATTTTTCCTGCTGAATTTTGAGTAGGTGTAATGCAAACTCATCGTGTGCCAGGTCAATGTTTCTTCCAAAATTTGCCGAAAAATCTACAAAATTTGAAGTTATTTGGCTTAAACTTCATCATTTGATCTCTCCTGATTATACCGTAATCTCTGGCCTCTGCGACAGAACGCGAACAACTAATTTGAATTTTATCATATCATTACCATCTGATCAGAAATCTGTACTGCTAGAGATAAAGAACATAAGTACACACGACATTCCCATTGTCGTTTAGATTTTTATTAGAAAAGCTGATGGCACCGTGTAGCACGGTGCCCGGTGCCGTGCCCGATGCAGTGATTGGAATAATGATTAGAGGTATAAAAGGTCATTGGGGAGGAGTCTTTTCAGCTGAGGGATGCCTTGAAATTTGGGTTTTCCTTGTATTTTCCAGAGTTTGCTTGAAACTGTCAAGTTGAAAGAAGAGATTCGTAACTTTTCCGAATTCTATTACCATTATCGTGACAGACTCACAAGTGTATCTCAAATGTTGTTCTCAAACGCTTTCTTCGAGTATACTACTTTTTTCTTCATTAGAAAATCAGAATCACCAAAAACTGAGTATAACCATCAGAATGAGAATGAAATTACCTATCTCTCAAGACATTTTTGTCGAAATTGCACTCCAAACGCCAATTCCCGACTCTCAGAATAGATCATAAACCGATTTTAAATATATTTTGAAAGTTCTTTGTTGAACTCAGAAGAGCAACTGCTTCTTCTTCTTCTTCTCCAACATCTCATGTCCTCCTTCCTCTTCCGACAACTTTTAGAGTCTCCTCCTTCCTTTACCCCCCGACTGCTCTAGTCCACTGGGGCTTGCCAACCACCAACTCTCTCTCCCTTTTCACTATGAATTTTTGATTCCCTCTCTCTCTTTGAGTCCTCCCACTTTCCCTCTTCCACTTTTACTTTTTCCACAAGCCTTCAGCTTCTTCTTCTTCTAACTTTTTTTTCTGGTTCACCTGAAGTTATTTTTGTATTCAGGTACCTCTTCTGAATGCACCGAACCGACTTCATCTGATAGCTGTCATCTCCAAAACACCCCCGCTTCTAATAACAAAATGACGCACTCTGTGTGAGTTTCTACTTTGGCGATAAAACGGGGGGAGAAAATTGCTAATGAAATTGGCGATAAACAAAGGATTATTCGTAGGAAATAGCTTATTTCTCTTTTGCACGTTTCTGTATAATTATGGAATAGTAAAAGGTCAAAAATAGCTTGGAAATGGGAATTGAGGAAAAGATGAGTTGTGCTGAAATTCAAGACGAAATTATTGAATTAAAAGTAATTTCCTAAGTTTTCCACTCTTAAACTGCAAGTTTATCAATATTTGGAGTACAGTTCATAATTATTAAGTATGTTTTAAGATAAGGTATAGCCAAGTTTAGGGTGAATCTTGACTAATTCTGAAAATCAACACAAAATCGGAACATTTTTTGAAAAATTTTGAAAAATTCCTACGAAAAAGAACCGCAATGCTCAAAAAGAAGAAATTGAAACGACTCTTCGTCGGGGTACTCATCCAATTCGTCCGTTTACCGAATCAACAGAAAATTGGAGTCGTTAGAAACGTTTAAATAAAGAAAGCTGACGACGGCGGCGCTCGAATTAAGTAGAATGCGTAGTGCGGTGTGTAGAAATAAAAGGAGCTTGTCTCTCGATAAATGAGACGGAGACATTCACACACCCATACCCTCTCACTATTCTATTGATTCTGGCGCGGACAGCTTCAGCCATCTCTCTTACTCCCTTTTCTTCTGATATCTCTCTCTCCCTTATACGCCCCTTTTGGTGCCCACAGCAGCGTGGAGCTCTCGACTCTCATATATCCGCTCATTTGGCCTTAATTCAACTCCCCATTCTCTCTGAAAACTGGATCAAAAACGAATTATTCTCCCTGAAACTTCATCCTCTAAAATGGATGAAGAACCCGACGAAGAGTCACCATCGCGCATCGCGCGTTCTCGATCGTGTGAGCCACCTGGCTCAACTGCGCGAAGTCGTGAATCACGGGGATCCTTATGGATGTCAGTGGGAGTTCATGTCGATACTTCCAGAAGACGTCGGATGTCGAAGGCGAGACGCGAGTCGCAGAGCATCGAGCTGTCATCTCTCGGTGAGTCTTTCTTATTTCTAAAGTTCTGAAAAGTTGAGAATGCAAAACTTATGGCAAGACGAGTGGTATGTTATGTCAACAAGCGTGATCACTAGACACCTGAATCAGTTATCAGCAGAGTTAAATGTGTTATGTTACCAAGACGACAGAAAAGTATAGAGAGGGAGCCAGATCTCTGGCTCAGCAGTTTGGTTGCAGAAAGGGAAAAACCTCATAATTCCGACAACGTCGGTTCTAAAATTTCTAATCTTAGCTTACATTTCTTGAGCTTGAAATTCTAGATTCCAGATGTATGATTCGACTTCAGAATTCAAGATGTTAGGCTTGAGCTCTAGGTTTTCCAACGAACAGGTCGAAATCCAAATCTCCAGATCACCAACTTCGGGTTCTAACCATCGCCATCAGAATTCATCCTATATCCTTCAAGCTGCACGAGGTGGCCGGCTCCTGGTCTTAAGACTCGCCCTCTGTTTACATTAGAGCACCGCTCCTCTAGATTCCACAAGATTGTCAATTGCAGCCATCGCATCGTCTTCTTCATCTCCTTCGTCCATCCCCAATCAACTATTCTATTCAATCTTCTTCGTTTCATTTTTCTTTTGTTCTCTCGTCTTCATGAATCTACATCTCATCCCTTCTTCTCTTCCTCCACTCAAATTCATCCCCATCTTTCGGGGTCCACAGATGAAAAGAGAGAGAAGTTTTGGAGAATGATGAGAGAAGAGCATCCACGTGAAACTCCCGCTAACTTTCACGTTCTCTTCGATCTACAATAGAAGAGACCAGAGGGATACAAAGACGAAGACGTCTTCTTCTTCTACTACAACAACGTCTTCTGTGCTCTTCTAAGAACCACCCGGATGAGCCCCTTCCTTCTCTTTCCCTCGGTTAGGCGGGTGCACGACTTACACAACAACGTGTGCTCCAACGGGGCCTCAACGGCCTCTCGCGCGCGCTCATACACGCAGAAAGCACAAAAAGCATTCGCGTAGTAGGTAGAGATGTCTGGTTGTCTATGTCCTCTGTCAATCATTCTCTCTCTTCACTCTTTTCGGCTTCAAAGCTTCCATCATGAGAGAAGGGGTCCAAAAGTTGGAAAAAAGAGAGAAGAGACGCGACGACAAGGCGCCAGGAATTTTTTTCAGAGGGCGCCTTCACAACAACTGTTCTGTTGTGTTATTTTTTGGAGGAATTCGTGGAATGAGTAATTAAAGTTTTGGAGTTGAATGGGTTGAAGAGAAAGTGGGAAGCAGGGGTATATGGCAATCGAAAATTTGGAAGAATGGCACGATCACTTATGCTTTGCTAGATTTTTGCACTTTTATCAGTGGTCTAATCAGCATGACCAGACTTTTTGCTTAAAAATGGATGATCGGATAGGTGTTTGATAGAGTGGGGAAAAATCTGAAAAATGCAAATGTCCTGAACTGCTTTGTAGACAGTAGCTTTTCGGGGTACCTCTTCCAGGTAAATTAGGTCTATAGATCAGCTTGGACAGTTTCAACCAAACGATGACGTTAGACGCTACCGTACAAACACAACACGAACTGATTACGCACACACACTCTCTATTATCACTATTTTCTGGAACACAAACATTTGTAATACCTGCAAAAATGTGCGTAACTTTGATTCAAGAACATTCTGAAAATCTCTCAGTGACGACAATTCTCTTCATAATACTCTTACCTCTTTTATAGTCTGTCCTTTTCCTAAAAACGGCAACATAAAAATTAAAAATGTCTTCGACGACCACCACACCCGCCTACTATCACTCCATCAATCATTACTAAACTTCGAAACGCTGCACAATCAGTTTCAAGAAGACAAAAAAAGGTGGTGATAAGATACAACGAGTGTGTTAATACTTCGCACTCGAGAGTACTTCTTCGTGTGGTTTCCCCCCATTATTAATACTTCTATGCTGAAATATTCTAGTCGAAAATGCTGCAATACTGCGCAAGTTGCGAACATATCACTCGTCTTAGCCAGAAGAATGCCGATCATTTCTGTAAATTCAAATCTGTTCCCTATGAAAATATATTCAAAATTTTAATTCTTTAGCTCCCGGCACCCGCGTCATGTTTCTCCTGAAGGAAAAAGAGAATACACCGGCTCTTTTCACGGAAATGGGAGAGTTGAATAACGACGAGTGGAGAGAAACCGCGAGATGGGTGAAATTCGAAGAAGACGTCGAGCAAGGTGGAAACAGATGGTCGAAGCCTCACGTCGCCACACTGTCACTTCATTCGCTGTTTCAGTTGAGAAGTTGCATTATGAATGGACTGTTTTTGAACGATATGCCAGAGAGTGATATTCCATCGATTTTCAGTAAGTTTTTTTCATTTTTCAAATATAAATTTGAATACTCTTTGCGTTTTTCATCCGGAAATTGAGTGAAGCGCTAAAATAATTTAATTACAAAAACCCTTAAACTGACACAAAATGCGCAGAGTCTGATAGCTCTTGCAGGTCAATCGGAGAGTACAGTAACCCTTGTCGGTTATGCGGCAATTCAGGCCTTGTAAAAGTGTATTTTAAGAGTTTTTCCCTTATTCACAAACGTTGAGAAGTTATTTTTTATAAATCTTTATTGGGCGTTGGTCTAACAGCGTTTCCCCTCTTTTTGAATTTTTCGACATGTAACATGTAGGAAATGTAGAAAATACATGTTTTACTAGTCATGAATAAGGAGAAATATGTACACTTTTACAAATCCTGAACACCCCCATTTTTTGCAAAAATCTTTTTGTTATTATCTCACAAAATATCATAATTTCAATAAATTCTATTAACTTTTCTCCACCAAACAAGCGACAAAAAACGCAATTTTCAGACTCTGTAATCGAACACCTAGTGAAAAGTGGAGACTTGCCAGCAGAAAATCGCGAGGAACTCCGTGAAATTCTTCTCCGAAAACACGTCCATCAGTATGAACAAGTAAGTTTTCACACTATTTCAACTTCTTCTTTTGCTTTTCCAACCCCATCTTTCCCTATAACTGATTCAGGGAGAGTGTCTTGACTATCTTGCCTTTTTTCCTTTATTTTCTAGCCGCCCTTTTGGGCCTTCTCTCGTTGGTTCGATGATATAGTGGCGGTTGCCTCGAGCCCATCCACATCGCGCACCTCAAGCTATTCAAGTCACTCTCTTTCTTCTTCACAGGTCTTTTGGCTGAAATTGCAGTTCATCTCTAATACTTCTTAACTGAAAAAGGTGTGATCTTTGTCATAACCAAATCGTTACTAACGCCATTTTTGACATTTTCATTCCTCCTCTCCTTAGAACTTTTTGGTTTAGAACCGATAAGCACGGGGGGTTAGACAAAAAGAGGGAATTCTTTTTGATGTTGCTAAAAACGTGTTATCAGCATTAAGGTTATTGGTGATAAAAAAGATCAAAATATAGTTTCCTTTGAAGTTTTTGAAAAATTTAGGATAAAATACATTAAAATCGAGGAATTCGAAATGTATTTCCAGGGTTTTTTAGTTTTAGAATTACAAAATTTCGGACTATTCTCGGATGCCGAGATTCTGTGCAACCCTTGACCAGTACTTGATCAGTACCCTGCAAAATCCATCGACGAATATCTATTTACTTTTTCATTCTCTCCTCCGATCAAACAAATCAAAAAAACTTCTAAGTGTACCTTTGATCATAATCCGAACTATGCCAGCTGATACCCTTTCTCCCCTTTCATCACCCTTATCAGCACTCGTTTTTTTCTTTTTTCTCAGAGGGTCATGACGTTGCGAGCACGCAGGAAACCAGGATTCATTTTTCAACACATTTTATGTTTACTCTTTCAATTTATTAGACACTGGGAGAAAGGAGGCGGGAGAGGAAAGTAGTCGAATAGAATGTTTGATTTTTGAGGCGTTTGGTGTCTTTTTCTGATCCTGATCTTGTTTTATTTGATGTAGTTTCATGTTTATTTGTATTTCAGGCGAAAAAGAATGGAGCTGGAGGCGAGAAAGGAGGGTTCCTCAGCACAGTTCGCTCAATTTCTGACATAGGGAAATCGTTTTCACATGGGAAAAATTTGTCGAAGATTGAAGAGAAACCAGAGGGACCAGTGACGACACAAACAGCTGGAGCACCTTCTGGATCATCCAATCAGCTCACTCTTCCAACGGTTCGTCAAATTCCAAGAATTTATATCTTGAAACTTCTGATAAAAACAATTTCATATTTTGATTTTCAGGTTGAATCAGTGCCAAAGGACATTTCAAATGAGGAATTGTCCAAAGGAAATCTTCATTTTCTCAAAAAACTGCCCGTCGGAGTTGAAGCAAGCAACGTTTTGATAGGAGAAGTCGAGTTTTTGACTCGTCATATTTGCTGTTTCATCCGACTGAAGAATGCCAATCAATTGGGTGATTTGACTGAAGTTCCAGTACCAACTCGCTTCATTTTCCTACTTCTCGGACCATCTGGACATGGACCACAGTACAGAGAAATCGGAAGAGCCATCGCCACACTTATGGCCGATGAAATCTTCCATGACGTCGCTTACGGAGCACGTGATGTTGATGATTTGTTGGATGGAATCGACGAGTTCCTGGATCAAGTTACAGTACTCCCACCAGGAGAATGGGATCCAAATATTCGTATTGAGCCACCAACGAAACTTCCATCTCAGGAGAAGAGAAAGCAGATTGGAAAAGAGCTTCTCGTGGAGCCATCATCTCATAAACCAGTTAAGAAAATGATTGAAGAAGAAGAAGAACACTCACATGGAGATGATCCAGCACTGAAAAGAACTGGAAAACTATTCGGAGGACTCGTTCTGGATATCAAGAGAAAAGCGCCACATTTTGTGTCTGATTTCACAGATGCATTCAATATTCAGTGTCTCGCTTCGATTTGTTTCATGTATTTCGGTCTGTTGGCTCCAATCGTTACTTTTGGAGGACTTCTCGAAGAAGCAACACATCAGAGAATGGCTGCGATGGAGAATCTGTTCGGTGGAGCACTTTGCGGTGTCATCTACCATTTCTTCGCTGGTCAACCCCTCACAATCGTCGGTTCCACCGGACCTGTCCTCGTATTCGAAACCATTGTCTTCGATTTCTGCACCAGAATTGGAATTAATTATCTGAGTTTCCGTTTCTGGGTTCACGTATGGACAGCGTTGATTATATTCTTGATGGTTGTTACTGATGCGTCGTCTCTCGTCTCTTTCATCACTCGTTTCACTGAAGAATCGTTCGCCACGTTGATTGCTGTCATCTTCATTTATGAGGCAATTATGAAGTTGGTCAAGATTAAAGGACAGCTCGATAATATCAATTACTCACGTGAATTCGTTGAAGGAGGATTCTGTTCGTGTGTGGCACCAATTGGAAAACGTAAGTTTCTAAATAAAAATTGTTTTAAGCCTATACCAATTCCTACATTTCCAGCCAGTGTCTCCCTCGACCACGCTCGTTCCGTCATCAACGAGAGAGGACTTCGTATCCCTAACAATTCTACATTCATCGATTACTCAGCTGCAAGTCTCGCAGAATGCCGTTCGATTGGAGGAGTCTACGATGGAACTACCTGCTTCCCACTCTATGATAAACTCCTTATGTCAATCCTCTTGACTGTCGGAACCTTCTTCTTGGCTACCACTCTCAAAAAGATGCGTAACTCCTGCTATTTCCCATCTCGTGTCCGTCAACTTCTATCTGATTTCGCTGTCATGATCGCAATCGTTTCAATGACTTTCGTAGATATCGCTGTTGGTGTGAACACACCAAAGTTGAATGTGCCAAGTACTTTCAGAGTGAGTTTTAAATTTACAGTTAAAAAATATTCAATACTTTTATTTCAGCCAACTTGGGAAGGACGTGGATGGTTCATTGCTCCATTCGACGGAAATCAATGGTGGACCGCCCCTCTTGCTCTTCTTCCAGCACTTCTAGCATGTATTCTCATATTCATGGATCAACAAATCACAACTGTCATCGTTAACCGAAAGGAGAATAAATTGAAGAAGGGATGTGGATACCATTTGGATCTTCTCGTTCTTTCTATCTCTATCCTTATGGTTGGATTCCTCGGATTACCAATTTATGTCGCTGCCACTGTCCTTTCAATCAATCACATCAACTCATTGAAAGTGGAATCTGAATGTAAAGCACCCGGAGAAGTCGCTCAATTCGTTGGAGTCCGTGAGCAACGTGTCACTGGAATAGTCACTTTCTTGATCATCGGACTCTCCGTCTTGGCTACAAACGTCCTCGGTCGTATCCCAATGCCTGTTCTCTACGGTGTCTTCCTCTACATGGGTATCTCAGCTCTCGGTGGAATTCAACTTTTCGATCGTACTCTCTTGTTGTTCATGCCAATGAAATATCAGCCAGATACTATCTACATCCGTCATGTGCCAATTAGAAAGATCCATTTGTTCACTGCCTTCCAAATTGGATGTCTCGCACTTCTTTGGGTTATCAAGTCGATCAAATCTACATCCATTTTGTTCCCAATTATGGTAAATTATTATTTTTTAGATTTTCGAATCTAAACCATCAAATTTCAGCTTGTCGTAATGGTTGCTATCAGAAAGATGATGGAGAAAGCGTTCACTACAACTGACTTGAAATATCTCGATGATCCAATGCCAGATTTCCATTTGAGAAAGAAGGAAGATGCGAAAAGACGGCAGAGTGAAGGAGAAGCCGTTGAGATAGAATTCGACAATGAAAACCAGGCAACAATACACGCCGTCAAGACAGAAGCTCACCTTCACATCCCGATGGCATCTGGAAATGTCATCAAAATCCCATTGGCTGCTATTCAAGAACCATCTCATTCGATCAACTTGACAAAGGAAGTGAATAACAGTGGAATGTGGAAGCATATCTCATCGGCCGACTCGAAAAACTCACTTGTTAGAGATGTTCCAGCTTCATCGGAGCCGACTACAAGTAGAGAAGGTGCTCCGATTGAACAACCAGAAGATGATGATGACCCGATTATGATTAAGGTGAGTTTTCCAGATCGAAAACGAATAGTTAAAAAAACATTCATTTGTTTAATTCCAGGTGATCCGCCCATCTCCACACACATCTACACAAAATCTGGCTGAAAACACTCCACTTCTGAAGGAAGAACCGAAAGAACCTCATCCGGATGAACCAAAAGTGTGATCATTATCCATTCAATTGTTATCCAGTTATTCCATTTTTTCGTTTCGTTCCCAGTCATAATTCCTTTCTCGTTATCCCGACATCCATTGAATCGTGTTCCACAAATTGCTTTCTTTCTGATCTTTAATTCTTTCCTTTCTTCTCTCGTTAATCAATTCCTAAACAAAAATCAAATCGAAAAAACATTTAACATTCAATTACCCCTTACCCGCCCTGTTAACAATATAGTTTTCTCTTTTTCCCTTCATAAGGGATCGCATTATTTAGTTTCCGTGTTTTTATTGTACTCATTTTATTTCTGTCTTCTTTTTTTCAAACTAATAAAATAAGAAAATTTATGTTAATATGCCGGCAATATCAGATAGGCATTTTTTGGGGGTTAAAAAAGAGGGGTCAAATAGAACTATATTCACATGAAGGGGAAATTAACCTATATTCACAAATATGAAAGACTTTCGGAGATCATTGGCATGTTGAGAACCTCGGCAATTTACATGGCACCAAACGAGTCACACCACTCTTTGCATTTGAGCATTGTATCCGGATCGACACTTGAGGAGACGGCTTGAAGGGCAGCTTCAAAGTCACAATTGCGAACTGGCTCCGTTTTCAGCGATTCCATTGCGGCAGTGAGTTCTCCGCCTCGCAGCGATTTCGTGTCGTATCTGCAAAATCTGATGGGTTTTTCAGTGAAATGAAGATGAGACTTGATAGAAAGAAACGGCAAAGATGCGTCAGTTTCGATTCAGAGTAAAAACTCACCGCCTGAGCACATTGATTGCAGCAGTTCTGCACAACGAAACCACATCGGCACCAGAGAATCCTTCTGTTCGTGCAGCCAACTCATCATAATTAATTTCATCCGATTTTGGTGTTCCCTCCATCGAAGTCTCAATGAGTTTCTTCCTTGCATCCAAATCAGGCAACGGAATGAAAATTCTTTTCTCGAATCGCCGACGAAGTGCCTCATCGAGTTCCCATGGAATATTCGTGGCAGCTAGTACGAACACTCGACGCTCATCGAACTTGTGTTGTGCTCCGTCCATTTGAACGAGGAATTCCGATTTGACGCGTCGACTCGCCTCGTGCTCTCCAGAATTTCCACGTTGGCCACCAAGTGTATCGATTTCATCAATAAAAATGATGGATGGAGCATAAAAGCGGGCCAATTCGAACAAAAGGCGCACGATTTTCTCCGAATCCCCTCGCCATTTACTGGACAAATCAGTGGAAGAGACCGTGAAGAATGTTGAGCTGGATTCTGAAGCGATGGCACGAGCAATAAGAGTTTTTCCAGTTCCTGGAGGTCCAGCCAGAACCATTGCTTTCCACGGCGACCGAAGGCCACGGAAAAACTCGGGAACTAGTAGGGGAAGTGTCACTGCTTCGTGGAGGACTTGTTTCACGTCGTGCATTCCAATTATATCATCCAGAACCATCGTATTCTCTGTTTGTGTCGCCATCGTTCCACGTACCGCTTGTACAATGTACTGAAAAATGAGAAAAATATTATAGATACTAGTTGAATCATGGCTGCGCTCAAAGTTATCTTTGCGAATCTAAAATGGACGTATTTGAAAGCGTAGCTTCGTACTTGAACGTTCGTCAGAGTCATATTCAGTTTAAAAAACTCCTCCCAAAAAGCCAATGATGTTCAAACCGATTGACGTTCAAGCACGAATCTTTTCTTGCAGAAGTTATTCTGAAACTCACTGAATCATATGCTGACGCATCAAACGACTCTCCGGCACTATTCGGCGGCAGTATTCCTTGAGATGGGCACGCTGGCTTCGAGTCCACTGAATTCTGTGCGTGACTACTGCTCATCGATGATGTGGATTTCGACACTTCTCTTGGGTGTCTTGGCACTGTGCCTGTTTTTTTCGCTGCTAACTTTGAAGAGGTGGGTAAAGGCGGAGAAGGTTTCGACCATACATCCGGATCTGCTGGTGGCTCTGGACTACCACTCTGCCGTGTCATTGCATCGTGAAGATCTTCTTCGTCGCGTGCATTCTGTTGGACTAGCTTCAAGTTTACTTCGAGGGCTTTCAGAAAGGCCTGAAAAGTGAAAAATTAAGCCTAATTGTCTTTTTAAAATTAAATTGTTTTACTTACAGTCCTTGATTCAGTATCTTCTCTGTTACTCGCGGGAATTTTACAAGTTTTCACATCTGCCATTAGCTGCTTGAGTACATCTGCGGCATCTGCCCATCGTCCGTCTTCCGCCATCGTTTTGGCGACTTGTGCCCTTTCGAGATAACCGGTGACCGTTTGACTATCACCGACCATTTCTGCAAAAATAATATTGAATAGAAGAAACAATAAAAGAATACGAAGAGAAGAAAGAGAGGCGACGATGAGAGAAGACATAATGAACGGAAAGGAAGACCGCGCATAAACTGAATAAATTAGATGGGAGCGGAAGATTGCCAATCGACGGAAAACATACGGATTCGATCGTATTTACACTTCGCATTGTTAAACGGGTAGATTGAATGGAATTTGAATTTCAAAAAAGATTATAAAATAAATACATTTACAGAGAACTTAAACTTGGAAAACAAAATTTTAATCAAAATCCAGAATTCCAAAAATTAAATTTTAAAGAAGTTAATAGCAATGAGTTACAAATTTGTGCCGGGGTGTTAAAGGAACATTTAATTTATTCGAAACTTCGCGGATTGGTCTCTTAGCTGATAGAGATCAAATACCGTCTTTTTGAGCTTTGCAGATCTGAAAGGAACTACAAACAATGTTTTCAGCTTCGAGATCATTTCGAGCAAATTAAACGCTCCTTTAACACTCCCTGGCAAGTGTTCAGAAACCGATACAGCATCAAAATTGATCATTGCAGCCACGAATATCGTCAAAACTTGAAAAGTTCTAATGTTTCATTCAAGGTTTTCTATTGAATTGATCTATAAAGTTAATAAATCATTATATATGGAAAAGTGCATTTATCTGTATACTTTCTGTCAGAAGAGTTCATGAAAAAAGCAAAAGCGACTACTTTTGACAAGGTCCGGAAGCAATTGAGAGAGCGAGAAGTAGCCAGGGTATTAGTGTCGTAAGATTTAATGCACGGTACGCAATAGGCAGAGACACCGTCACGTCAGAATGCACAGCTCGGAAAATTTGAACATTTTCGAACGACATTTTCAGTTTTTCAATGTTTTATTCATATTTTCAGTCTTAAAAACTGAAATGTATCATTTCAATCTTTAAAAAAATATGGAGATGAAGTGCTTCACATATTTCTCTTCTTAATACTCGTTTTTCCCAAAACATTTTGAAAAACGTAGAATAAAGTGTTGCCTGCTTTCAGATGACAGATATCGGTCGGGAATATGGGATAGCCGTAAGCGACTCTTCAACCGTTTTTGCATATTTATCAGATAAGAAAAGTCCGAGTAACAAAGGTTTTACAGGCTATCTCGGCTAATTTCAATCAGTTTTCTATTTCAGATGAAGTCAACATCGTATTGGTCGAGAAAGTATCACAGAGTCGGCAAGTTTTGGCAACTCCGAATCTTCGAAGACTCATCATCGAAATGTATTCAGTTTTCGACAGATGTCAGAAACACTCGTCTCGTGATAAACCTCTAGATACTGCGAGTTGTTGCACATTCTCCAGAGCGTACAGATCGGTGCTCTATAATGCAGCCGTGTCGCATTCCAGTGTTGATTTTATGACGGATTTCGCACTATGGTCATTATATGAAAAGTTGTGGTTCGGAAGAGGAGACAGTTCGATATGTTCCGATTTGGTGTCGTGGGCCAATGAACCTTTCACGTTCTTCAGAGATGCCACCGAGAGAGCTGCAGAGAGCATTGAGCCAAACAAGGCACCTGGAGAGGACTTCTGGAAAGGCGTCGCTATAAATCTACTCAGCTGCAATTTTAGTGATTGTCGAGAGCTGTTAAGTCTGCTTGGAAAATCACCAGAGTACGACGCTTTCATCAACGTTCTCTCTTCCTTCAAGCCTGATGATCTGTCAGATGAAGCACTAAAGGATACTGTAAACGAGTGGCAGGATTTGATGCAGGAAAATTTGATCAACGGAAAGTATGGTAACAATGAGAATTTGAAGTATCTCGCAAAACTTCTTCTCGGAGAACAGCGGTATTTAGCATCAATGGCTCCACGAGTCCTTTCCCATTGGTGGCAGTTTCTCCCATTCTTCGTACTTGTCAGAAATCCTTTTGCTAAATACCAGGAACTCATCGACCTGGCTGACGAGTGTCGCTCGATTTTTGTAGGAAAAGAAGAAGAGGGCGCGCGAGAAAATGATGTTTTCTGGTGTCTGATCTCCAAGAATGACATAAATTTTCAACAGGTAAACCATTGATGACAAATCCCGAAAACTAGTTAATTGTTCAGTTAATTTCCTCGAATCCATGGCTTGCTGTTCATCTTGTGGATCTCATTCAGAAAGCTACTCTGAATCCAGAATTCGAAGAAATGCGGAGAATGCACATGTTGGATTACGCGAGCGCTTTGATTTCGCACTCTCCGTATGTTTCAGTTGATTAACATTGATTACGCAATGAATCTGGACATCAATTATTCCAGACTATGGGAAATCGGCGCTGGATATCTGATTTCTTGTGGAACCGAAGGACTTCTTCGTCTAGACGCACACATCGAAGGACTACATATCGAAGACGACGAAATGGCTGAGCAACTTCTCGACATTTGTGAAGATTACCAGCTGAAAGATTCGAAAAACTGTGTGACGAACACGATGACATTTCGATATTTGAAGCAAAACGAATGGAGTGCTGCACTCGCGTGGGCTCTCAAAACTGGATCTAAGAAGACAATCGATTGGACAATATCTCGTATCATTAGTGGAGCTTCCAAAGAGGAATTGGCTGCTCTCAGAGTACTAGCTTCAATTGCAAGTCATTCAGTTCTCTCACTTCCATCACTAACCTTCCTATATGCTTATCAACAATTCATTAAAATGATGCATAGCGGAAATGTGATTGGATGTGTTCAACATTTGATTCCATTAATCATGATGCCAGATGTTCCAACTCAATATTATTATGACCTCTTCGATTATATGATTACAATAATTAAAGAGGACAAGTGTTCTGGAATCCCATTCTCCAAGCAAGTCTTGTATGACCTATCCACGTTCCTCTCTACTTTTTCACTCGACAAAGAGAAAGAATTGAATGATTGTTACATGAAAAAGGTAAAACAAGTTACTTTTTCCGTATAAAATTGTTATTTTCCAGGTGAAAACACTCAAAAAGATGGTTTTGCTAAAGTTAGCTGATTCGATTGCAAAGGGCCTGCCGCTTGCTTAAATATCAATTTCGTTTTTTTACCTCTTTTTTTATTCCGATCTCTTCTAAACGTTTCGGTTTATTTTAATTTAAATTTTGTTATCACAATGTTTGTGAATAAGAATTACCATCTCATGATTTTTTTCTCCGTTTTTTTTTTCAATATTTACTCGTTGTTTCGAGTTCGATTTACCTGTTCTTGTCCTCTGATCTGTTCTATATTTACCAGATCGATACACGACCGGTGTGACCTGTGTGCTATGCAAGCGCGCTCCTGTGCACTCGCCTTCATGGGCCCCCGTTTTTTTGTCGCCTCGTCACTCTCGTTTCCTCATTTCTCAAACTTTTTTTTCGAGCGAGATTGTCAAAATTCTTGTGCACACGAGTTTCACCGGTCGAAATCGATTTTCCTTGGTACTTACCATCTAATTCGTTCTGTTTCAGGCAGTTGTGTGCTTTGCGCGCAACTCAGCCAGTTATCGACGTGAACGCCACGGCTTCTGCTCGCTGGCGCCAACTTGATTCCACTTCGGTGAGTTTTTGTTATCTGATTCGCTTTTCAAACTATAAATCTCATTTGTAGGCAGAGTCTGGTTCGCAGTCAGAACAAAGCGGCGCAAGCTTGTCGGGATCAGAAGTCATGAGTAGCTCAGAAGAAGTGTCATGGATCACATGGTTCTGCGGTCTTCGGGGAAATGAATTCTTCTGCGAAGTGGACGAAGAATACATCCAAGATCGTTTCAATTTGACCGGACTCAATGAGCAAGTCCCCAAATATCGTCAAGCACTCGATATGATACTCGACTTGGAGCCAGGTGATAATTAAACATCGTTTCCCTCTCCTGCAATGTAACCTTTTTCTAGAAGATGACATAGAGGATAACGCAACAAATACTGATCTCGTTGAACAGGCGGCTGAAATGCTTTATGGATTGATTCACGCAAGATACATCCTCACCAATCGAGGGATCTCTCAGATGGTCGAGAAATGGCGTGATCATGATTTTGGAGTTTGTCCTCGGGTTTACTGTGAAAATCAGCCAATGCTTCCAATCGGTAAGTATTAGTTTAAATCTCATTATAAAACTAAAAAAGCTTATTTCGTACTCAAAGAACCAGTATCATCAATGATTTATGAACGGATAAATTCATAAGTGCAGTTCTCCCGTTTGAGGGCCGAACGTATTTGTTTCTTTTTTTAGTTCATATTTTATCAAAAATTGTGTAGAAACCAACGTCTTCCTCACTAAAACTCATTGTCTAGTTCACATTATTTAAGTTCAATGTTTCCAGGCTTATCCGATGTTCCCGGAGAGGCTATGGTGAAGCTCTATTGCCCTCGTTGCAATGACGTCTTCGTTCCACGCTCATCACGTCATCAACACACCGATGGTAGCTACTTCGGTACCGGATTCCCTCACATGCTTTTCTTCGTACATCCGGATCTGCGTCCTCGTAGACCAGTCACTCAATTTGTTCCAAAGTGAGTTTTTGAATGAAACATTTCACAACTTGATGAAATATGTTTTCCATTTCAGACTCTACGGTTTCAAAATTCATCCAGTTGCTTATAATGGACAAGAGGGAAGTAATGCGAATGCGGCGAACGCTGCTCAGAACAACGCAGCTCCAGTAGGTCCACAAGCTGGACAATTCAACAACTATGGAAACTAAAGTTATGCTACTATCCATTTATTCCAATATTTCCATCCCCCACTCGTCCTCCTCCTCTTCTCTTTGTTCAGATTTCTCTTCTCCTATTCTTATCAATCGATCATTTTCTGATTGTCTTCAATTGATTTCTCTTTTTTCTTCTTAAACCAACTTGTTTCATTCGTTTTCTCCCCTATTTTTGTGCCCTTTGTGTCCCCCGAAAAAATTCCGACTCTCTTATGGTTTCATTTTTTATACTTTATTTTATTTCTTATTCTAAATCTGTACAGTGCTCTCCTAAACGAGACCGTATGATATAGGATGAAACTATGAATGAAAAAGGTCGTCACCAGCCGAGTATATTATCGAATTTCTGTCACGCGGACAGTGGGGTCTCGAGGAGTGCGCATAGAAGCGAACTGCGCTCTATTGCACACCCTGCCGCCTTCGATTTTGCCATCATGTGTTAGGTTGTTTTTTGCCATTCAAACAGAAACCAAGACGGTCATTGTAATTATTTACGTCATTCTCTCTACTAGTAGACCATTGTATTGATCAATCAACAACCTCAATTCTCGGTTCTATATTTTTCAGAAAATCGAAACCATTATTTTAACTCATTTTCAGAGTTTTTATTCAAAAAGAAAGCTCTCAAAATGAATGGAAAACAGCAAGTGACGAAAAAACCGTCGACAGAAGACGATCTCAGTTTTACGGTTTGTTTTCGTATCGATTTTGGTCATTCTCATCGTTTTCGAAGAGTTTTAAGGTAGTTCCCGATGTTGGATTGAAACATGCACAAATGGAATTCGTTCTCGGAATGCCGATTAATCAATGTATCGCAATGATGCAGCAGCATCCGAGAATGTTGACGAACGTCGAATTGAAATACAGCAAGAAGGTAAAATTCCAGAGAAATTCCGGTTTGAAAACGATTTTCGGCTGGTCTTTGGCTCTAAAAATCTGGAAAAAGTATTGTTTTTTGTTACAACGGTGAAAATAATTTACTTCATTTTTAAAGAACGCGTTACTTTACGAGAACAAAATTAAAATTAAATAAAAGCTTCAGGATCAGGGCTGGGCATTGTTTGAGTGGTCAAATAAATTGTTTGACCAAATAATGTTTGAAATTTTTTTCCAAACAATTTATTTGATCAAATAATATTTGAATTTCTTTTTCAAATAATTTATTTGACCAAACATTATTTGAAATTTTTTCTCAAATAATCAAATAATTTCAAACAATTTCAAACAACAAAAAAAACACTTTTATCGTCAACAAGAGCACTAAAAAGAATAAAAAAACAGTGACCTATTTTTTAATGACGTAGAAATCAATGGCAATTACTACTTTTGTGATTTGTTCCCTCCTGAAAGAGATTCTCAAGTTCGAATTATTTATTTTACCTAACATTTTGTCAGGTTGAAGAAAAAAACTATCATAAATAATACACAGACATGGGTTTCAAATTATTTGAGAAATTTCAAATAATTTGGTCAAATAATTTTATTTGATATGAATTAGTCAAACATTATTTGATCAAACAATTTGTTTGAAAAAGAAGTTCAAATAATTTTTTGAAACAATTTATTTGACTTTTACCCCAAATTTCAAATAATTCAAATAATCAAACAAATAATTTGCCCAGCCCTGTTCAGGATCCATGCTATCGTGACATTATTATCTATATCGGATCGACTGGAATCAAATTGTATTTTGATGGACATACTCAGCTTATCAAATTGATTGAAGTCGACAATCTGTCAAAGATCAATCTGACGTATAAGTACGAGAATCCACCTAAACTCCCAAAACTAAAACTATTTCTTTTCAGTGACACAGTATTCTCGGATCCATCTAATATGGCCACTTTGGATCGAGTCAACGAGTTCTTCGGATCGACTCATCCGGGATCTTACGATGATAAACACAATATCTATGTTCAGAGTTGGCCGGGGTTATCTTTCTGTTTCCCGACCGCCGCCGGGGAGAATTCCAATTTGGAAGTTAGAGTAAGAGATTCAGCAACTCACACGACGCCGATCGTTATTCAATTCATTACGAATTTTCAGCCGGGTTTCGGTGGAAATCTTCGGTCGTTGAAGTATGATGCCAATTCTCAGCCGAAACTTACTAAAATGTCTATTTATCGTGGCCAGAATCCGTCGGAGCCAGAGTGAGTTCTATATCTTCTTTATCTGTAAATGAATGAGTGTTTTCAGACCAGTCGACACTCCATTCTCGTGTTATTGCGGACAAAATAGAACTAGGAAGATTGAGGCGATTTATGAAAATGAGACTATTGTCGGACTTGATATTGAATTTGATAGTCAAAGTAAGTTCTAATCATTTTCAGCAACGTTTTCTCTGCAATCTTCATTTTTAGACGGACGAATGGTCGATGGAGAGTATGAAATATCTTCGTACAAAAGGCAGATCTATTTCGGAGATTCTGTCGCGGTATGTGTTTTTAAAACGTTAAAACGTTTTATTTCAGTAAGGACTCATTTCAAATTTGAGCGAGTTGTTACAAAAACTGAAAGATTTTGAAGTCTTTTCAATTCGTTTGTGAAAAAATATAATATTTCTTCTCAAAGTTGTATAGAAAATCAGTTTGAAGACCCTGCTATTTTGCCAAAATAAATAGATTTTTGAAATTTATAGAAGTTGGCTAAGGTTCAGTTAAATCGTTGCTTTTTTCTATTTTTTTTCTGAGAAAATTGCGTGAAATTCTGCGAGATATTTCAATTCTGAAAATTGAAATATTTTGATCTCAAAGTTTCACTTTTATCTCTAACTCTTCAGAAAACTAGATTCAGTTATTGTAAAAAGTAACGAAAATGTGCATTTTTCCTTTTCTGAAATTCTGAACCTGATTTTCCTAATTTTCCATCAGAATTTCGCACCAAATGAATCCAACCAATTTCAGGATGTTCAAGCGATTCTCGGAGCACCAACTAAGGTGTTCTACAAGTCTGACGACAAGATGAAGTGAGTTCCTAACCAATTCTAATTCTCAAAATCAACTCTCCCAATTCCAGAATCCATCGTGGACTTCACAAGGAGACACTCTACGGTCCACCGAATTTCTTCTTCAATTATTTTGTGATGGGATTGGTGAGTATTCTCTCGTCCCCTCTTTCAATGAGAAGAAGAAACAAAATATCCGAGGGATAGATAATGTACACGCAATCGTTGTACATCCGCATATGATAATAATCTAGAGCTAATGGTTGGTCCCCTTCTTCTCCATGGCGTCCGGAAAGATTTACGACTTCAGAGAGGCAGGGAGCCTTGTTTTGTATTCCCTCTCCCCTTGACACTTGTACGAATTGTCTCTTCTGCTACATTTAACAGAAAGACGACTGAATTATGGGCGCTAACGACCTTCAGTAGTTCATCTCATCAAGTCGCTCACTCACACAAAAGAAAGAAAAAAAGAGGACACCTTTTTGAAAATTTATTGGTGGAAGGGTTCTGGGATGGGGTGTCGTTGACGCGTTTTTCATTCAAACTTGATGAAAATTGCAAATAATCGTTCTCGTAGATGTAGTGTGGTGTCTGAGTTTCTATTAGGTTGGTGCATAATTTTCTTTCTTTTTGGAGGGTGTGACTTTGGTCTTCTGTTTCCGAGCAGTGAGGTTGTTTTCCAGCCCAAACTTTTTTGCATTATAATAAGCTTTTTAGTGGCTAACATATAGTGTTTCAAGTTGATGCCTAGACAGTCCGCTCGTTAAAACGATGGTTGTTTTTGATGGCCAAACAAACGCCTATTTTGGGAAGTTTTTTTGTTCTAGTCAAATCGGTATTAGAATGTTGAAGTATTTTTAGCAAAATAAATTAAATGAGCAGAAGATAACTGTATCTTATTATTACAATTTAGTTCTGGGTCAGAATCACCAAGATGAGAAAGTTATGAACAGACGATCAACAGCAACGAGAAATCAAGGTTCAGCTGGGTTCAACCCGATTACAGAAATATTTGAGAACACATTTATACCAAACTATTTGTAAAAGTTAGAGAGAGACACGAGTAAGTTATGCCACAAAAATTTTAAGGCAAAACCATTCTAATTAGTGGTAGAACTTGACTGATGTTTTTCTTATGATTTTCACAATTTTGCGCAAATTTGTGTAGTTGACCTGAGTGAAGTCTAGGTCTCTTCTCAACGATCCCAAACAAGTCTGAACTATTTTGTTATAAGTCATCAACAGTAGGTACATTATTCTAAAATTGTGCAAAATATCTAGTGGATTGATTCAGAAGTATGAGCTGTAGGCTTTATCAAACGTCAAAATCACGTGATTTTGATCGTAGAGACTTCACGCTTCCTGCGAAAAAAGACAAATGACGTGAAGATCTACAACAAAATAATTTTAGATACATCGATGTCTAATCAATAAAACTGAAACAGTTTCAACCAATTTTCTCATGTAGTGTTAAAGAAACATCGAGAACATTTACACCTCCCTATATTGCCGATCCTTGCCTTTCTTCAGGGACACGCACTGAACTATCGTTGCTTAGTTGGAATGTCTTTATTTGCTTTTCGTAAATATTTTTTCTTGCTTGTTATAATTCCAAATAGTTCACCCATTCTCGTAAACATTTTCTAGAAAAAAACAAAAGTCAAGGAATAGTACCAAAAAGGGTTCCTCAGGTGTTTTGACTTGTCTGGCGCTGAGATTAGGCAGATGGCGGAAGTCAAGTCACTGGTATAATCACAATGACTTACAGGTACTAACCAACAACATTTCTCATTACGTGTGTTATTGGCCTTTAAGAAATTTCATGACAAAAGTTACCCAAAAAAAGAAAGAAATTTATGCACCAACCTAATAGTTTCTTTTGTTCTGACATAGTTTCTGATAACTCATTTTCAAGAATATCTGGGTTTTTGATCTCGGATTTTCTCAGTCCTCTAAGCAGCTTTAGTTGAATCCTACAACTTCAAACATCTGATGAACAGCTTACCCAAAAGCCATTTTCGAGTTAATTTGGTGATCTAGAATTGTTCTAGAAAGACTGTAAATGACTCATTTCTCTACTCTGAAACATTTTATAGGTGTTGCTGATAGTCCCCTCGATAATGACTTGAATTTTATAACTTCACGCAAATTAGTATTCACTTCTGTAGTTGACAACTTCTTGGTACCTTCCACATTTTCTAATCATCGCTCCCTGATTCTCGTTTTTTCTCCCGGTTTTCGAACCAATCCAAATCCACGAAATCTGCTCTAGAAGATTGATGATTCTGTTTTCGAGTCACGGTGTATTGGGTGCCTCACAGCTTCATCAAGTTCGTATTTTCTATAGAATTGAAAAGTAATTATTCAATCCGAAGAAGACAAGCCAATTCATGTTTACACCCCCTCCCGAACCAACACGACAATCCGTCATTTTTCATAGTTATGTCGTCGTGGTCGTCTTCTGGCGCGTCTCTTCTCAGTTGACGATGACTTAATTGGTGTTCTCTCGATTGTTTTGTGGGTGTCACTAGGGAATCTGACGGATGGAACGACATCCCTACGTGTCATAACAGATTGTGCAATCTACATCCGAAGATTTCGCGCGTGTGCACACACACACAACACACATCAATTTATTATTCGAATGGCTCATAAATTAACGAGCTCTGTCACCCGACGTCCCCCCGTTCCACTGACTTCTCGCGAATCTTTTCAGAAATTCATAACCCTCAAAAAGTTTTTTTCAAGAAACAAAAAGTTTTTCGTGGGTTTTTAGAGCTCTCTGTGCTCAATTATGCATTTGTTTTGTGGGCGTTGAGAGTGTGCATTTGACAAATGAGTTGACCCCAGGATTCTGGTGGAGAGAAGGAAGAAGGAGGGAGAACCCACCACTCTCGGAGACACTGACACCGATTTATTACTCAGGAGAGGTTTACGATGGAAAGTGGGATACCAAGTGGTTCTAGGTGGTACATCCTGACTTTTCTGGCGCAATTAGTCAAATGGAGCTTCATTTTTTTTTTGATATATTACAACTAGTGAATGTAGCTTCATTTACAGACAAAATGGGTTATAGCAATAGAACTGGAAATTGAAAAAAATGGGTAAAAGTGAACACCGTATCGAGGAAAAAGGGGCAAAAGTACATGGAAATACAAGAGATCTGACGACTAGATGCAAGGAAAATCACACGGATCAGGAAGAGAGAAAAAATATAGACAGCGTATTCCAAAAAATGGAATCAAATTCCAAAATAGGAGGATCCGGGCTTTGGTGGTGCCGGAGGAATCAATGGGGGAGTGGCTTTAAATGTCTCGGTACTAACCATAAATGGGTCGAATGGAGGTGACAAAGGGCCATGAGTATCATTTGTGCTGGAAGAGCAGCTATGAGTATTCGCCATGGTTAGAGGAGTTCTGGAATGCTCTCGCGTTACGTAGGATCCTTTGTATTGGCGCTCGCGGAGGAAGTAGATGCATCCGAGAATCATGAGAAGAACTGTAGCGAAGATCAAAACTCCGGCGAGGAGAATGAGCATTTCACTAGTTTGAGTTAATCCATAGCGGGCACCGAACAAAACTGCACAGTCGTTAACCTGAATTGTTTTTTTATGAACTTGACTTCTTACAATTAGAAAACAAATCTTACGTCGGTAATAGCCAAAACCGAGTGACCTTCCACAAGAGACGGTGTCGCGCATCGTACGTTTTCATAGTTGAGAATGTGTCGCATCGCATAACGATCTCGCATATGTACCTGAAGAATAGTAATAGGATTCAAATCTTCTAGTGGCCATGAAAAACTGCTTACCTGAAGTCCCTGAATAGCACATGAACAATCCCAAGGATTCGAATCCATGTAGACTTGGTCCACATCGTTCAAAAACGCCAAATCCGTGTGGGAGAAGGTGTGGAAACGATTGGCAGAGATGTCGAATGTCTAAAGAAATCTCGATGACTTTAGAACGAGAAGACAGCAGATGGTTCTCAAATGACAGAATGCGTGTGCACTCTTAGAAGAGTGGAGAGACCGCCCGCATCGGATTTCGTATAGAAAAAGAAAGACATACTTTCACATTTGGAAGCAAAGTGTTGATATTGTCCGGCAAGTAGGAGAGCTCATTTCCAGACACATTGAATGATACCAAGTGGTAGTAGCGGGCTGGGAGTTGAACTGGAATGTACTTGATATGATTGTACGCCATTTCAAGGTGAACCAGTGATCGGAGAGTGTGCGTCCAAATTTCTTCGAAGTCTGGAACGATTTATGTTTTTTTGTTGCCAAAACAATATCAACTTACGCTTTAACAAGTTTCCTGATAATGCAATCGAAGTCAGCTCATCTTGAGCATATCCCAACCATTTCGAATCGAAATCATCCAAATGATTGAATGAAAGATCCAAGTGTCTCAATGGAATATTTCGGAATGCATCTTCGTTAAATGGAGAACCTTTCGATATACCGAGCAAGTTGTGGGAAAGATCGAGTTTCGAGATATTGGTGTTGCAAAATGCGCAAGCTGGGATTTCTTGAATCGAGTTGTGAGATAAATCCAAAACAGTTAGCTGAGAAAGTGGTCTCAATTCCTTAGTTGGTATTCTCTTCAAATCATTTCCACCGATTCCGAGTTGACGGAGTTGAGGGATCCGATCCAGAGAAAGAGCAGAGATGGAGGTGAGATTGCAGTGATTCAAATAGAGTTCGTCTAGTTGAGAAACATCGGAAAACAAGTCATTGATTTGCTCGATTGGGATGGAATTCCGATCGAGGCGAAGAACTCGAAGGGAGTTGAGTCCTCGAAGCAAATTAGTGGAGAGATCCGAAATTGTGTTGTTGGAAAGAGTCAGAGATTTCAAGGATCGAAGATAAGTGAATACTCCAGTTGGGAGGATATTCAGATGATTCGAAGATAAATCCAGAACTCTCAACTTCGGCATTCCTCCGAAATTGCTCATTGTCGCATGTTCGATATTATTGTAACGTAGATCCAAAACTTCAAGAGAAGGAAGTCGAATAGATCTGGACATTGCTGGAATTTGACAATTGATGAGACGAAGAACACGAAGTTGTGCGAATCGGTTGATGTTGTCATTCCATCGAAGTTTATTCGAACCCAGACGATTTGTTGGTGGCTAAAATAAAACGAAGAATTTTTATATGCAAATGAGGAAAAGGGATTAAATGTTGATGTTTTCGACCATTGTTTCGACATAGATTGCAATCTTTATAGAGTTCTAAACGAACCTGAATATGTAAAGAACGAAGAGTTAGTGGAAGTTGATTCAGAATCTCTGCATACACGGTGTCATTTATAATAGCCTTTCGGCAGTAGACATTCCAAGACGAATCATTTTGATCACACTCGCAAAGAGATGGACAATTCGATTGTAGAGCAAAAGCAATGGTCAAAAATGACCATAGTAGGAGAAAAATTATCATGAGTTCTGAAATTTTCGAAATTTGACTTTAGAAGACAAACACCACTAGTAGACAAGAAGAAGGAGGGAAAACAAAACACCATGAGAAGGCGAAGGCTTCTATGCAGGGCGGATAAGAGGGGCGGAGCTTCGGAAGCTGGAGAGAAGAGAGGGGGTGGAGGAGGGTCAACACACACCATGGGGACGAAGAAGGATGACCGGAGAAGGGAAGGATGACAGGATAGAAGGCACCTAATGTTGTTTCATCTATGGTGGTACATGACAATTATCACACCCCGAAGAATTAGGAATCAGGGTGGTCCCAGACATGTTTTAGGCGCCTCGTGGTTTCAAACTCAATTAAGTAGAGCAGAAATTGAAATGTCTGTTCCATGAGCCAAACGTTATCATATATTCATGAGATTTCTCAATTGCACCCGGCTGTTTCTCCCCGATTTCCTTCTTCGCCTCCCTCAATTTTGTTTCACAAAAGTCATTGGCTTCCTTGTCTTTTTCCCACCAAATTATAGACTACTTTCGCCATTTTGAACAAAAAAACGTCTTCCTGTGTGGTCAAAATTGTCCAGATGGACGAGCTGCCAACAGCAGACGCTTTTCGGTGGTTTACGACATGCCCTTTTATTGGTGTTTGGTAATAAAAGGTGGTGACTCCTTCTGGTCAATTGAGGGAAGACGACAGGCAGGAGGGTGCGAAGATAATTGAGCAGAACAGAAGACCATCTATAGAGAGAGAGGGAGCATCGGAATTGTTCATGACATATGGTCAGGAATTGGTTGGGGTAATTCATCCGTCATATATCGAGTACACTTGGAGAAAGAAGAAAAATTGGTTGTGGACAAACAATCAGTCGAGATGTTTTTGAAGCGGTCAGGCGGATAGAGCAATTTGTTCATTGTACGAGCATGGAGCTACAGTAATCGGCACTGTTCTAGAACGCCGGAACGAAAAAAAAATCCCGGAACGAAAAGAAAAAATCCCGGAACGAAAAAAATGCCGGAACGAAAAAAAATCCCGGAACGAAAAAAAATCCCGGAACGAAAAAAATCCCGGGACCAAAAAAATCCCGGAACAAGAAAAAAATCCCGGAACCAAAATTTTCATCCTATTATTTGAATTTTTGTGGAGATATAATGTTTATTTGGAATACATGATAAACAAGACAACTAAATTCGGGAAACATAATCATTGTCCTTTGTTTTTGGATTATATAGATTTTCCAACTTTTTGAGGAGTTTCGTGGTCTTCAGAGGTTTAGTTGTGACGAGTCGTTTTATGGAGGTTCGGTGGAAATCTGCCCCTCAACCCTAAGGATGTTGCACTGACTGTTATGTGCGTATTGTGATCATTGTGATCTGAAAGAAGCACACAAAGAGAGATCGATAAATCTTTTATTTCCTAGGTTAGCTGGTATGATTAATGGAAGCTGGTAGTTGTTATTTTTGGTGGACGGCTGGTTGGTAGTCGGAGAGTGTGGTGTCTCACTTTGTAGCTGCTGACACTCACATAGCGGAATGCCTAAATTTCAAGCTTCCTTGCTTATAGGTGTTATTCGATCTTTTTTTGAATCCTTAGTAGTTGGGGTTAGACTGCTGGTACTGAATTTGTCCTGACTTGTAGCTGTGACTTGTTCACTTCCCATAACAGTTCCAGAACAGCTTCTTCACAGAAGGCTTATTCCAGTGTGGTAGGTCAGATGGTTGTAACTTTCAGGGGTTTGATATCCAGAAGATGGGTTGTCAAAAAGTGAAGTTGTTGAAATTCTTTAGAGTTTCAACTGAAGTTGATTGTCTGCTTCTTCCTATTAAGTGGGTTTGACGTTATCATGTTGGCTCTTGAACACTGGAATCGATGACTTCTTGTTGATGAATCACGTTATTCCTTAGCTATCCATGAGGTCGAGCTGAGAGAGTGATGTTCCTGGATCCCTCTCGTTGACTAACTGATCCATAATTTTACTGAAGATCTGGCTGGGGAAGTAGATGACTATTTCTTCCTGGCTTTCTTCAGTTGTTAGACAAATCTTTAAATCCTTGAGACAAAGATGTGAATGGTGGATTGTCGTTGGGCTGTCTTCTGGTGTTTGACAAAATTGTTAAAGACATGTTAAAGACGTTCCGCACAGCTCTGAAGTGGACATAAGATTCTAAGTTAATGGGCAACCAGCTGATGACTTGCTGGTAAGACTTTGCACCACTTCTTCAGAACCGGTATCTCTTTTGGACCCGTACTGACTGGCAGTTGGACTTTTTTAGTCTCTTTTCGGTTCTCTGGATTATTATATCTCCACAAAAATTCATATAATAGGATGAAAATTTCGGTTCCGGGATTTTTTCTTGTTCCGGGATTTTTTTGGTCCCGGGATTTTTTTCGTTCCGGGATTTTTTTTTCGTTCCGGGTTTCTTTTTTCGTTCCGGGATTTTTTTTCGTTCCGGGATTTTTTTTCGTTCCGGTAATTTTTTTTCGTTCCGGCGTTCTAGAACAGTGCCCAGTAATCAAGACCTACTGTAGAGAAACTAGCTGGGACTAGTCTAGTCACATGAGCTTCACGAATGAGTTATAAAAAAGGTAATTCAAGGGAATCAAGTTGAGTTTAGACCCGCATCTTCGTCGGATAAGTTCTTCGGATATTTCGGAATGTGCTCCAGATCCTCAGTCAAGAAGCGTCTAAATCAGATTTTTCAAAAAAGCTATACAGGTGGAAGCTGGAGGCGGGAGAATTCAGAATCTGTTCTCCGAATATCACTACGAAAAGAACTGTCACTCACATCTACAGTACTTTTCCTCAAAGCTTCTGGAACTAAACTGTGAAATTCCACCTCATTCCATCCTGATGATGGCATCCTCAAACCAAAAGAATCCTATACATCCTCATTTCCTCTTTTGTTTGCTAAATAGCGGAGAGGAGGGAAATGTGTCAAATTGTTCCCGCATTCTCTCGCTTATAAACTCATTAATCAGGGTGTTCAATTTCCATTTGAGATTGAATCTCTTTCTGACGATGATGTTGATGATGACGAAGATGTCGGCAAACTTTAACCCAATTCCGGCACCCACTGGCTTCCGTTCTTTCTCAGGACCAATTGTGTTGAATATCCAGGAGAGACCACCTCCTATCCCATTGTTTTCTCTATGTTGTGATGAGTGCGAGCACGAAGACAATGACGGCTGTCAATATCGGAAGTGTGTTCTCGTCTCATTGGGCGGGTAATTTATCCACACATTGACATGTCATCAGGATGCTCTCGGCGTCATTTATCACACCTCAAGGTGTGTGTTCGCTGAGAGTGATGCCCCCACGATTGTTGCCCTCTGCCGCATTTCGATGCATCATTTTGTATGCACCCGAACCGCCTGGAACTCTCTGGAGAACTGACGGATACGCACACGCGTTTTCGTTCGAAACAAGAGTTTTAATGCCTCTCGACCCGAAATATTTTTACGAGCGGATTGGGATTGAAGTAGAACTCCCGCCGGGAGAATACACATATAGATGTGTATATTTATATGGGTATAAACGAAGAAATGATCAATTAGGAGAGAAAGACAGGTGAAGCTAATCTCCCCCGATTGGGTCATCCTTTACCCATTTGGTCGAGCAAAAGCGTCGGCAGAGTTGAAAGCGATGAAATGTGTGGGGAAGATTATCGAATTGACATGATGACTGACCACAAACGGGCAAACGGGGCCAACTTCTTCCGGAGGGACCATTTAGTGTGAACGCAATTAATCATTTCGTTTAAGCGGTTCTCCTTTCTCTTTCTGTTTGCAAATGATGATCTGACAAATTTGTCAAATTCTTCTCTCCTCTCACTCTGACCGCCAATCGCACAATACCTATTATTAACCGTACATTTAGTCTGGTTTCAATGAGGAAAAGAGGAGAATGAGGAAACGAAATTAAATCGAACAGCATAATGTACTACTGAATTCGGACGATATCTGTCTGGTTGGTTGAGTAGCAATTTGACAGCCGATTGGGTTGTGAGGGTCTGTGTGGCTATTCAACTTGGGCGACACTTTTTCTGTTTCGAAACCAACACAAGATTATGAAATTGCGGAATTCATGTGATGGACAATAGTTGACAGGAAAAGTACTTGAATGGGATTAGTTAGAGAGAGAATAGGGGTCAGTGAGAACCACGGAATTCCGTATGATCAGTGTAGAAGTTGTCAGTGTAAAATAGCGGAAGGAGCAGTGTCAGTTCCTTCAAGCAGTCTGAAAAATTTCTGTTATTCTCGTGCTCTATTGGTCAGTTTAGTGACATTTTGGTCAGTGTTACTTTGGTCACTGCAAAATTCCCTTGAAAATCGAATTTATTTTGTATCCTCAAAAAAACTACTTTTGAATTCAGAATCTTCCCTCGTTCCCATTCTGATGACATTCGAACTTCAGTTTGTTTGTTGTGTGATATGACTGCAAAGTAGCCAACGTCGTCTGACCTCGATTTTCGAAAATGTTCTCATCTCTCTGTTTGCTTTTGATCCATCCCAACATTATCCGTATCCACCACCACTTTGTCGCTTCCTCGGTTCATCCATCCGACTAATGCTTGAAATGTGCCCAGACGGGGGGACCCCATCTGAAGTTTCACTTTGTCTGTTTGTACTTTTTCAATGAGTCCCGCCCGTGTGTCCTTTATTACGGGAGAGAAGACAAGGACCCGTAACGGATTGAAAAGATGGGAAGACTCTCGGAATAGGATTTATTCAATTTTGAGAGAGAGCCTCCAAAACATACTTGCTTCTTCCCGTTTTCTTCTTTTTTGTTGATACATCGGCATGCCTCGTTTACTCCTTTTCTATGTGTCTTCCAATTGTTTTGGATGGATTTGAGAACAAAGAGCCGAATGACCAGTAGAAAGGACTGGACGAAGAAGAAAAAAGAAGCAGAAGACGTGAAAATTTGATTGGCAACAACAGGCTTACACACACACACACAGAGCCCTGAGTCTTTTTTGAAGAAACCAAATGTTCCTTTATACAATGGGGACGCGTCTTGCCACGTCAACAAGTCAGTGATACATCATTTTGAAGTAACCATTTTCATATTGCAACATGCTTGATATATGATATGGGTCCCTCCTCCTCTCTGATGTATTATTTGCCAAAAACTGACATATGTCAACACGTACTTGACATTCAGTTCGATTACCGTAAACGAGCCGAGAGACAACACGATCCGAGGAGCCGCCAGACACGGCCAATGCACCTGTTCGTGTTGTTGAAGAGGCGCTTACAAGCCTATCATGGCATGGCTAATCTGACGAAAGCAGGGAGGGGGGATAGAGCTCCCCGATGTTTGTCTTGTCTTTTCTCTTAATTAACATGGTCGGCATTTTGCTTTTGAGTTGTGGTTTCATGCGAGGTGTATGAATAGGAGCAAGGATTGAATGAAGAGAATGGATGTCACAGTGGAGGGACTCGATGACAGGAAATGACATCTTCAGTTTCAATTCCTTAAGCATTTGAGTACACATTCAAGATTGCTAAGCATGGAAAAGGCGAACGGAGAAGAGTGAAATTGGATACAGATTAATTTGAAAATCTGTTCGTAAAGTTTTAAAAATGTGAGGGAATTTGGAACTTTTGACTGGGAAAGATTTGGGAATTGTACTCCAATTACTGGAGAAGAGTTCGGGAAACTACGTGACCAAAAGGGACCTTCCACAACCTAAAAAATGTTGATTACGCGTCCTAATCATCGATCATTTTTCAGGATGTTCTGTTCGACTTCGTCTCGAAACGTGTCGTCAAATTCGTTCTTCACACCAATGCGCCAGGACACTGCGATTTTGGAGTGTATGTTTCTTTTTCTCTTTTTTTTCATTCTTCTTTGATTCAATTTTGGAAACAAAGAGAGAGAAATCAGAAGGATGAAAATCAGTCTCCGGCAGGCAGAACAATTGGATTAAGAAGAGAAAGAGAAGACATCACTCTCTCTTCTTCTTTACTCTTTGTCGCCATCACCAGCCGACGACATACTGATTGACATTCAAAAGATGAATGATGAAGTATTATTTATTTTGAGATTCTTTGCAGGTACTCTCGATGCAACTTCTCAATCTTCTTGAATGACAAGCAATACGAAATTCGTACGGATTCGAAGGTAAAACTAAGGGATCGACTGGGAATTTGAAAGATACTGTAGCTTAGGTTACTGTAGGATCTAGCGTCTTTTATTTTTTGCGTTTGTCTGAAAATGTAGTCAAGCCAACTGAAAAACTAATAAGCTGAAACCCTCTCTGAATAAGTCATCAACATTCATTGCCTACTCTTCCAGTTCGACGAATTCTCGCACGCCTTCATGGACGACTCGAACACTCCACGTCCAGTTGTTCTCACTCGTCAAGAGCAACAACCATTTGGATCGACATTCTGCTATGGAGTGAAGCAAGTCATTGTCGAAGTCATGGATAATTGGTTCCTCTCCTCAGTCACCATCTACGATGGATCCAAAGAAAAGTGAACTTCTCGCTGGAGAGTGTGTACATAACACTGTATAATAATGCTCTTTTTAAAATTCTGAAATTTTCTAATCACATTTTTCTTTCTTCTAATGATTGTAAATTGGTCGCTAGTTTCAAATAACTCAGCCATTTTCATTTTTATTCCAATTTTCTTCCCCAGTTTTATTCCAATTTTTGTAAAATGTGGCAACTGGATTGCGTCTTTCCTTGATTTCTCTATGCACTTTCTCCTGTAAAATGTCTCCCACAGTGTTAAATTTTGAAATTTTTTAATGCATAAATAAAGAAAAAAGTCGGAAAAAGAAGGGTCAAAATAACTTATAAATTAAAGAAGAAAGAAGGAAGATGAGATGTTATGGTACCCTGGAACAATACAGAAAAATTAAAGAAAGTGGGGAGAAGAAGAGAGGTGAATTGCACAGAAATGGATTCAGAAGACAAAAGAATTCAGATGAAAAAGAGAGAAAATTTAGGAAGATTCGAAAAATCGTTTTTGAGCATACTGGAACTGCTTGAAGATTGGAACGTTTTGGCCGATTGGGGAAGCTGAAAATTTTTGAGATTTACTGTAGGGTTGCGGGTTATGATTGCCCCGCGCATCCCTTTCCGGGACGGTCACGTGGCTCAATGGTTCTTTTATTGCCACTCAAGAGAACACTCGTTGGATCGACCCCGAGCCTCGCCAATATTTTTCTGCTTTTCTGAAACTTACACTGATTTTTCAGCCGAATAATAAGGAATGCAATAAGTGCAATAAGAGCAGCCAGAAGTGCTCCGAATCCAGCCAACACTGCCAAAAGACCATCCTTTGAAATAGAACAAGCTGATGGCGAAGAGTTCTTCGCTGAAATTTAAAATTTTCTTCGTTTAAAAAAAGGAATTAAAACTAACCTTTTGGTGGTAATCCAATGTCATTCGGTGGTTCTTCATCCAAATCGAAAATGAGAAGTTGTCCAGCCAACATCGGTTTATCATATTTATTGGATCCATCGAATTCAGGAATCGACGGAACATCCCTCCGACGAGTCGATGTCCAATCCACTTCGATTTGATCTATTTTCTCACCAGATCTCAAATCTCCTGGTTTTAATTCTCTCAAGTTTCGGGAATGATACTTTCGAGAATCTGGTTGCTTCATCTTTTTCGCCTTCATTAGTTTACCGAACTCGGCGAGCAAGGCTTTGGGGTTGTCCACGGAGTCCCTGTAAATTAAGTGATGAGTTTAGACTGTTGAAAGATATATAATTAAGCAATACTGTAGTTTTCCCAGTTGTGTGTATTTTGAGCAAAAAAAACCAACAGTCTAGCTTGATTCTGGAAAAATTTACAGACGTTAGAAATTGAGTTCCTATCAACTGTTGATGACTTTTAATCACTCAAGTACTCGGGGTGGTTTTTTGAAATTTTTTTGAAAAAGTTCAGAGCTCTCTATTTTCAGAAATTTCAGGCAAATTTTAAATTTTTAGCATGCGTTTGAATACTATTACGCCTCTTTAAATTTGATTAATTGAAAACCGCTAATGATCTCAACTAGATCGCTCAGAAATTATTAAATGCTCAGTAACTTATTACATATTCGTACTTAACTTTTGTAGTATATCAGATTTTGCTAATTTTAAGTTGAAATTCTACTTTTTAGCAAAGGCGGAGGTCATCTGTAGCTTGTGAGCAATCACCTTTGAGCAAAATTGTTTCCAGTTATTTCTAGAGACTATACTTTTGACCTCAAATGAATTTGATTTCCAGGGCTATATTATATCAAAAAGTCCCTCTTCAAACTCCCAGTACTTCTTTTCCCTCCCCATAACCAGTTCTCCACTACTTTCCCAATATTTCACAATCTCTCCTTACCTCAACATTTTCTGTATACTGTCACTGCTAATGTCATCCGGAAGATTGGCGAGCAAATCGGTGAGATTCGGCGGTATCGTCACTTCATCATAATCGTTGTAATCGCCTGCAAATTGTCATAACAATGGATACTTCACGGTGTCCCTCAATGAAATTCGTCATGTTTCTCAAGAAGTGTAAGCCAATTTGCTTATGTTTGACCTACATAAAATAACAGAAGCGTCAATTTGTCTACTTCTTTTTCTCGATGAGACTAGTTTTTGGACATGGCTGGGGAGGGGGACGGCTATGGTCAATTAGCGGGATGCCTCCCCCAGGTAGCCGTATCCAGATATGTACTGTGATGACCAGATACTATGACTCATGATATATGTCTGTCTTGACTCACTCTTTCCAATTTTCTTGCTCTTTGGCTCCGACGTCACCGATGAAGAAGAAGCCAGATCGTCCTCTGTTTCGAATGTCTTTGAGACGCTTTCCTGTGTGGACTTCAATTGGGAAAGATGGGTCTCGAATGGAAAAGTGACTTACGGTTCCTACAGTAGCCGGGTTGATTGGTGGGGAGAAGGCTGTCAATGTGACACTTTCATAGTCCAGTGGTGGGGTGACACTGTTATAGGAATGGGAGTTCGGGCTGAAATTGGGATAGATTTGGAACGCAGAGAGGTTTCTTCAATCAGAAAATGTTTGAAAAACTAGGCAAGCTACATTCTAGCTACCTCGCTCTACCGACGTACGAAACTATGCGAAAAGGGAAGATACACATAATAAAGTTGTTGGGGTCACTTTTGCTGACTGGCTAATGAATCGGTCTTTACGGACTGATCTGCCCGGGCCACTTCAATAATTTCTAGTCTATCGGACTGCAATTCCAAAAAGAAGTCTCTATTGATAAAACTCAAGAGCTGAAACCGCCACTCCCCTTTTTTCAGAACTCATTCTCTTCCACCTACCTGTGCAACTTGGGCGATTCATTATTATCATAGTCATAATCACTGGAAGGCGTTGTTCTCTCTCGTGGAGGCGCCCGTGTCGTCTTCGGTTTCTCTGATTCATAATCATAATCTTGAACTGGTGGTTTCTTTGTCTTTCTCTGTGGTTTTTCTTCTTCGAATCCACCGTTTTCATCACCACCGGACGAGATTGGTCTATTCTGAGAACCGCATGATGGGGGCTGAAATAGATAACATCAATTTGGAGTGTATATTCCGGCGGTGTTTTTAGGCTCAAAATGTGCAGAATAATCCTGGCTTTCTGGAAAACTTATATTACGACAAGTAGGTGCTATAGAGTGCATTCGTTAGTCTGAAATACATTTCATAGATTTCTAGATCGGAGGAGGAGCATGTCTACAGCGTACATACAGAGCATATCATAATTCAGACGACCTTCAACTTACCGTAATCCCATCACACATTCCATGCTTCTTCATACACATCTGAACTTGACAGAAGAACCAAACACCCGGTTTATCAGCAAATTTGAAGACTGAAGATTCTGCGTACGCACGTTGAAGATCAGATGAATAACGGATTCCAGTGATAAGAATCGGGTCAATTACACATCCCTTGTCATCGATCACATCTGATTTCTTTCCAAACCCATCAGTTACATAGCAGTTATTGATTAGCACTCCGTACATTTCTGAAAAAAAGAAGTAGGTTTTGACAAAACTGAATGAACCATAATTCTATTATGATGAGTACGACTTTAATAGATGAAAAAAATCTACTCACGATCATTGCAATGCCACTGATGAAGTACTCGATCTCCAACTCTCGCAAATTGAATTGGCTGTCCAGCAGGTCTTCCAGCATCCAACTCATCAATTGTAGACGAATGAATCGAGTAAGTACATCCAGGTACTCCGTGTCTCGCTTCAAGTTCGGTTGTTGGGATCATACTAACTCCTAATTCAGCTGTGAGTCCTTTGTTGGCCTCTTCGAAGAAACATTTCACATGGTAGGCTTGATCTACTTTCGTGATGAATAGAGGGTGGAATGAGACGACGACTGTGATACCGTAGTACATTCCACGGGGATCCACCTGGAAAATGGAATATTGGGAAAATGAAGTATAAGTTTATTTATTCGGGATTCATTAATATAATAAACCACAAACCTAGACCTTCATTTTTTGTGAACAAGTTTTCTGTATGGGCTCTTTCAGAAAATATACTAAACTTTTATTTTCAACTGCGTATCTGAAACTTCTATGGTCACCTACCTATTTCCATGAACCATATCATTTAAACAAGGACTTGTACAAAAATGCTGTCAATTACAAAAATGTAAAGCTATATTGGCTCTATTTGGTACTGAGGATTTCAAGAAAGCATTTTTTTTTCACATTGTGGCACACTCTTGAACTTCATATACATTATTTAGCTTATGAGCAAATTATTTATAGCTAGAAAGACCACCAACGTCAATATCTTATAACCAAATTCATATTCTGTTCTGAATTTCTTACTGGAAGTAGGCACAGACTTGATCACTCAAGCCTAAAAAATTCTCGAATTGGATTTTTCCAGTTTACAAGTTTCCAGCAAAGACCGCTCTCACGCATTGGCATTGGCATCAAAAACAGAAACTCACAGATCTCAAACTTTTCATCCCACACGCTCCAAATTGAAGATCAAAATGTGGCTTTCGTGTTTTCTGATTTGCAAAATCATCCTTATAACAGTCCTCCAGTTCAGCTCTTCCTTTTGCGTATATCCTTCCTGTAGATTTCAACTCTAGTTTTCCTATTTGTAGTTTTTATAGTTCTTATAACTAAGCTAAAAACCAACTTTCTAAGTGAACTTTGAGAAATGTTACGCTCTTTTGAAATTTAGGGATCGCTCCCCGAGCTCTCCATTTGATCGCGGAAAAAAGATTCGATTAGCGACGACCAAACACTACTCATAGTCAATATCCGCGATCAGATGGAGGGAGTCACCAATCCAAAGAATCTTCTTCAAAACGTGAGCAAAGAACTAATTTCTTTCACTAATCTCATTTCAAGAGCCCCTTTATGTTCCTTCTCCCTCTTTCTCACCTGCAAAAATCTTCCTCGTCTTCACCCAAATGCGTATTTCATCTTCGAGACATTCAATATCCGGTTCGCCGATGATCTCATTGTCGATGCTGATCGTATTGGCAACACGCCAACCCTATTAATAACCGAATGCAATTATATATTTCTGGATGGAACCGTCTGACGTAGGGGATTGAGGGGGAACTAAGGGGGGACAGGAGGGGGATGGATGACCGTAGGAAAAACTAACTATTTTGATGGACAGGGAGAGACGGTTGGCAGCTAACGGAGGAAATTAGGCTGGTTTATTGGTCTGGCAAAAGTAAAAAGTGAAGTGATTTATGTATATAGTTTCCCGTTTTGGAACGGTAAGTGGAAACGATTCTAAGAGTTCGTAAATTTATGGACTGAACCCAGGGAAACTGAATATCCAGTTAGAAATTGTTTGAAACAAAACTGTTCTGCAAATGCGTACAGTACCCCGAAATAGGTTTGCAAAGATCGATAGGCTCCAGAAAAAACCGAGCCAATGATAGTGAGGATGGTAATTTCGATCTAGTACTCCAATGGCGATTTGTTTAGTACTATTGTACCGGAGTTTAGAGATCCAAAAGTGGTGGTTTTGCGTCTATGTGAAGAAAACTAATGAGGTTTGAAATCATGTCACTGTCACACAAAAACTTAAATTTGACAATTTTTTGTAGTTCTTCCTTTTCTAGGCTGGAAATCTACCCGGCATTGTGCTTCTAGTTACAGTATCTCTCTTCCTATAACTCTCCAGGAAATGTTTGTGCGAGAAATTCGTCAACTACAAAAACAAAGCTCTAGACTTTTTCCGTAACATTTCAAAATTTCCAAACCCAAGGACATTAAAAAAAACGTGATTCCTTTTCAAATGTAGGTTTTCTTTCTAACCATACTTTATGAAAACCCTTCTAACCTCTTCCAACGAAAATGTATAGCTACGACCCAGAAAAACGAAAATTCGAAAAAAGAAATAACGAGAACGAAAGGTTAATTGAGAATAAAAGTGAGAACATGAATTAGGTTTTTTGCGGTCACCTAGTAGTCAAAACGGTTCCATCTGATACCCAAACCCAAAAAATCCCAAAACTTACAGTCCACGCGATGATAAGAATCTTCAAAAAATGCATAACAGTTTGAATGGAATAAAAGAAGCGGAATCCAATTTGAAACTACCGAAAATAAGCTTTCGGAGGAGGATCGAGTAGCCTTCTGTAGGTGAAAGTAAGAAGAGGGAGAAGAGGGCGAAAAGTATGACCAATTTTGAATGAAGAAAAGAAAAACGGACGGAGAGAAGGCGTACCCCCTCCTTCGAAGCGACAGTAATTATCGGTAAGCAGAAAAGAGAGTGGACACTGGATATATATTCGAGAAGCCAAGTTATGGGTAGAAGTGGAAAGGGACAGAGAGAGACAGAGAAGACAACCGGAAATTTACATTCTTCCCGATTCCGGGCACCTTTTCCACACAAATGAAACATCTAATAAGGAGGGGAAGGATACGGTTTCGAGAAGACACTGATGTATGGTTTGGAGGCATTTTGACACCCTTCTCTGCAATTTCGAAAAAGATACAATAGAGAGAATGAACACAAGCCGGCTATGTATAGTAACCGGATCGAAATTTCGAAATAGTTTAGCTTCGTCTCAAAGCTTTTTGAAGCGTGAAATACCGCAAGACTCTAATTATGAAATAAATGCAAGCGGGAACTCGAGCTTCGAAACCAAAAATTACTAGATTCTCTATGAATGGTGTCCGGCTAACTTCCATAAACAGTAAAAACTTCGAATCGAATTAAAAAAAAGATTAACTACCAGATGGAATCGAACCAAACACTTCTACACAGGTAAACCGCGATGGATCCACTGTGGGTCCATATGCAGCCCATATCGAATAGGGATCCACATAGGATCAATAATGCGATCACATTTAAAACGCGGATAGTATATGGATAGGGAGAATGTCGGTCGCCCTCGAATATCCATGCTTCCATATCAGTACCGCTCAAAAGTATATTTAGGTTTGGTTTTTGGCAGTTGAAAATGTACAACTTTGAGAGTGTTTCATGATCATACTGATAGTTCCATCAAGAAGATTTTTAATAGATCGTACAGATCAAAAGTAGTGCTCCATTTTTGTAGTTGAAAACTTTTTTGTATGGACACGTCCTAGAGAGTTATGGTCATTTTTAGACAACAGCTCAAAAATTGAACTACTTTGCACTGGAATGGGTCGATTTGAGGGAGGAATTATTTTGACGGTATGTAACTTGCTAGGGAGTGTCCGTACAAAAAAGTTCACGACTACAAAAATGGAGTTCTATTTTTGTTCTGTTCAGTCCATAAAAATGTAATTCAACTGAAAAAGGGAAAACTTAATATACTGTTGAGCGGTACTGTAGATCCACGCATGATGTGCCTTTCCAACGATAACCCGATGTTCCGTTTAGCGTGTTGTTTATCATAAATCGAGGCGAATGATTTTTAAAAAAATTGTCGATAAACCTCCGACGAGACCGAAGAGAGGTGGAGCTGGAGGGAAAGCGGGAAGAGCAGTGGGAATGGTTGTTTTCTCCATCGAAATATATAATCATTGATGAGAAGCCGTTTCGACAAGATACTCACAATTACTTATGAGTTCATACAGGCGCTTTTCATTGATATCTCACATGGGAATGACCCAGGGTGTAACGCTGGGATTTCTTAGATATTTTGGGAAATGATAGCCCATACCCCAACTAGAACAAAATATAAATCTTACGTGCCCCTTTTGAGTTTCCAGAGAATGGCAGACACAGTTCGATTTTTTCGACTTTTTTGAGTTGAACCACTTCGAGGCATCATAACTCGGTCAATTCGAGAGCAATCTTCCCAAACTTAAATGTAATCGCAAGATATAGACTAAGGCTACATTAATGGTAACTGGCCCATGTTCCTAGCTGTGACTCCCGAGTTACTATAAAGCAAAACGTGAAAATTTCCACTACTCATGAAATCAGAAAGTGGCCATTTTCGAAAAAACGTATTTGGGAGACTATGTCTATCCGATTGCTAGTGACAAATAAGGTGTATATACGTATTCAAATATATGGCTCACCTTTCATTCCAGAGACTTTTTTTCATTTTTTCAACTTTTTAGTCCAACTTCATGTATAGGGATACATGTGTTTTTTCAACTGTCCAGTTGATCGTTCGTTTCGAGCAAAAGGTATACGGATATTTTAGCCTAACATAGTTTTTGAAACACTGTTATAGCCGCCTTACATAAAAAAAAGAGAATTCACCGAAAAACGCCGAATTTATTTTTTAGGAATTAACGTATCCCTATACATGAAGTTGGACTAAAAAGTTGAAAAAATGAAAAAAAGTCTCTGGAATGAAAGGTGAGCCATATATTTGAATACGTATATACACCTTATTTGTCACTAGCAATCGGATAGACATAGTCTCCCAAATACGTTTTTTTGAAAATGGCCACTTTCTGATTTCATGAGTAGTGGAAATTTTCACGTTTTGCTTTATAGTAACTTGGGAGTCACAGCTGGAAACATGAGTCAGTTAACTTTTATTCAGTTTATGTCTGTATCTTGCGATTACACTTTAGTTTGGGAAGATTGCTTTCGAATTGACCGAGTTATGATGCCTCGAAGTGGTTCAACTCAAAAAAGTCGAAAAAATGGAATTGTGTCTGCCATTCTCTGGAAACTCAAAAGGGGCACGTAAGATTTATATTTTGTTCTAGTTGGGGTATGAGCTATCATTTCCCAAAATATCTAAGAAATCCCAGCGTTACACCCTGGGTCATTCCCATGTCAGTGGGTTCCGCTGTCTAATTTGTTCGGCAAACGAGACTCCGACCACTTTCTTCAATAGACGTTTTGATGAAAATTAGGTGCATGTAATGGAATTTAATAAAGAAATGAGAAGTTTTCATGAGAATGTGTATCGTACTGTATCGATGAATCATCTTCGCTCTAATGAGACAAAAAACCGTCTCCTGGGATGATTGTCCTCGGAATGGAAGGGTGACGACGAGGTGTCAGAGAACACACAAGACTCACTACATCTCCTCGTTCAGCTCATTGATTTTTTTGAATCTCTCCTTTTTAAATTTTTTTTCCAGTAACATCTTCATTATTTCAGAATGAAAACTATGAAACTGTCTAGTTTTCCCTTGTGTGTCCAAACAGAAATATTCTCAAGTATGGAACTAATTGATATTCTCTTTCTGTCATTTTGCTCGAAAAAGTTTAAGGAAACGATAGAATCATCTATAAAATCGATATTAGATAAAATAATTTCAATATCATACAACTCTTCGGCTACAGATAATGTTACTATTTCATCTTCTAACAGTAATAACAAGGATTTTATGAAATTGGTGTCAACAGAAGAAGCAAGAAACCGGCCTATCGTTCGAATGAATCTGTTTGGAATCGACGTGGACTGTTGGTAAGTTTTTCGTTGAGCAAGTCATTTATAAACCTGATTTTTTTCAGCATGGCAACTAGGAATCACCCATTCTTTATACTATGTAATCAACAAGACGGAGAGCAAATGTTACAGACCATCCACGACTATTTCAGAGAATTTTTCGGATCATCTATTGAGTATCATTTGAAAGCAGGTTGTTGGAACGATATACCAAGACTGAAAAATATCAAACACAGTTATCTTTCTCTTCAAAATGAAGGAGCAGCTGCATTGGATGGGTACTTAACTGTCTCACCCTCCCAGGAATATATCCGAGTCTCTTCATTTAGAGGTTTTGAATATGAAAGACATCTGAAACTGGTTCAAACCAATGTTCTCGATATGATGATCTCGGGCAGTAGAGCTGGAGAGATTTTGAATAATTTCGAGGGAAGACAACTGTTTATAAGTAGTGGAATAGTCACAGATGATGATGTCATTCAGTTTTTGAACAATTGGAAATCAAGTCAAACACATCAAAATTTGGAGTACTTGATTATTGTCAATGTCGGGAGAGAAATTGATCTCAATCCAGAAAATATAATGAGAAATATTGACATCAAACAGTTTGATTCAGAGAAGAAGATACCGAAATATTGTTTTGACAGAAGGTAGAGTGAAAGGGGTTACTACTATGATTTGGATATTCCGAGTTTAGTTAGTTTAGATAGAAAAAGTACTCCTGTTTTCAGAGAAGATGTTTTTGATTCCTGGAAAATAGAAGAATTCAGTAGTCCCAACTTTATAGTACGAGACGCCGATCAACACGTGGCATCATTAAACATCCAAACTTGGGGAATCCAATTTGCTTCATGGAAAATGACTGAAGAGGAGGTTATGAGAGAAAGAATTCAGAAGACTTTCCAACGAACTCCATTCCAAAAGGCAGACCCCATCAGAAATTCCATGAAATTTTCAAAATTTTCATGGCTGATTCAGAGAGAGATATTGTCGAGCATGGAGTTGGTGGATCTGTTGATGATGGCTTCCTGTTCTCAGAAATTCCACCAATATATGAAATCTTTGATGAGAAGCCGTTTCGATAAGATATTCACAATCACTTATGAGTGGAGACCGCCGTCGTGCATCAATATCTCATCATCTAGTAGTGGAGACGATCCGTTTATGAGTCTCCATCGGAGATTTAATTTCAGGGATCGTCCACTTATCCCATTGAATCTTCTCGGAATGGATTTACAAGTGAGGTGAGTATATAAGATAGTAAATCAATCGAGGTATCCCGTTTGTATTATGAGAGCCAGTGTTCTGGGGGCTACTAATCTGATTTCCATTTGTTTTCATTTAGGAATTATTTAGAAATGAACCAGATATGCGGGACATAAAAAGTGTTCTTTGTCCCTACCGTACACTGAACAACTTCCCAAATGAGTTCATTTCCTCATTACAGTATGCCAACCAGAAATCACCCACTTATAATACTATACGATTTGGAACATGAAGAAACACTGCTTCCATCAATACACAATTACTTCCTCGACTTCTTTGGTTCATCCGTCAAATATCAGTTGAGCGTTTACATCCTGATGACACCATTTTCAAAACTGAAGAATATCAGTAGTACAATTTTATCCGGTTATCTAGGAGTAGATGTCTTCCACGACTTCCTTACAATATCCCCTAACCAGGATTTTATCGATCTTTCTGAATTAGACAACTCTTTGCTTGGAAGAAATTTGGAATTCGCTAGAACGAAAGTGTTAGATATTGGTAAAACATACCAATATACAGATGAAATTTTATCCAATTTCAAAGGAAGACAGTTGTTTATTGACGAAGGAATCATAAGCAATTCAACAATCATCCAGTTTCTGAACGAGTGGAGACTGAATGAAGGATTTCAGAATCTAGAGTATTTGAGCATTTCTGTCTGTCCATTTACACATCCTCTCAATCCGAACTATATCATGAGTAGAGTTCCAATCGATCGATTGTACTCATCTAATCAGCTTCCAGTTTACCAAGTTGCAAAGAAGTAAATCCATAGTTGAGTTGAAGTCTCATACATAACTCCAATATTTTTCAGAGATCATTATATGAAACGTACTTGGGGAATTCATAAGGTCAGCAGTCCAGTTTACATTGTTCGAGAGAGTGATCAACACGTGGCATCCATAATGATTACGGATAAAACTATCACTTTTGCCGCGTGGAATATGACTGAAAAAGAGTTTTTGAAGAAACTCCCCGTCAAGAGACTCTATTGAAAACATATGTCAATCACTGTTCTTTGATTCTGAAATTTATATTGTTATGAACATTTTAATAACTCTGTTTCGAACACTGCTGTTCAATAAATTTCTTCCTGTCAAGTTTTATTGAATCTTCGGTCTAAAATTCCATTTGAAATTTCATCAACTTATTTTTATTCCTTTCCTATGATCCACCAAGAGTGGTTATAATAATTCATTTTATGCAGTTTTCGTTGAAAATAAATTATAGTTTACGGAATAAAAGATAATTAAACTATTGCCTGGGAAGTTTCTGCCGTTCCGAAAATAAAAATCGGGACTTTTACTCTATGGAAGTGTTCTTCTTTCAGGGTAACTTGAACACATTTTGGGTAAAATTGATAAAAACCAACAGATCATTTTGGCAAGTGAAGACCGAAAATTGAATAGTATACAAAAATTAGATAAAAGTGAAATCATAGTTTGTTTTCGATGAAAAAGTGAGTGAAAAACTGAAAAATTTTGTATACGAACAGAGTTGGACGAGAACGGAAGTTGAACAACAATAGTAAGAACATAATAGACACAATATGGAACTTATAGTAGCAAATGAATGTCTCTAGTATGCGAAATAACCACAATAAGTGGTGGTATGAAGCACAGTCAAATCAAAAAAACCACGTTTCGCGCGTGGATCCATACTGAATCCATAATGGATCCATCTGCCATACCCATCCACGCGCGATCCGCGTTTCATCCATGGAAAAGTCGTAGATAACAGTGTGGCTTCAAGCACTGACGTCGCCGCGAACAAATCACCTTGTACCCTATGATTCGAATCTTGTAAAGCTAGTTTATTGGCAGAAATCGAAATAATCAAAAGTCACAAAAAATCAGAAAAAGAGAAAACAAGCAGAATGCGTTGGCACCAGTATCACGGGAGAAGTAGGAACGGAAGCAAATGAGAACCAGATGAATAAAAAGAATAAATGGAAAGAAGAGGTTCGTTGGTTGGAAGAAGAAGAAATGGGTGTCTAGAAAGGGGTATGAGATACAGTAAAAATAAGTGAAAAGCTAGAAATATTTGTAGTTCTGGAAACTGATTAAAAGAGTAATACTACAAAAACTACAAAAATTGAAATCACTGAGCCAACTGCCGAATTCTCAAAGTCACTTCCATACATATCTTCATCAGTTTCTCGTCGATTTGGTCTCTCTTTTTCAGCTTCTTTGATCTCTTCCTCCTCGATTCGACGGAGTATTGTGTCCTCTTGGAGACGTCGTTCTTCAGCACGTCTTCTGGAAAAATATGAAGGGTTTTTGTCGGAATTGGATGGGTTTCGTAAGATTAGTCAGAAAGAATAAACCAAAATCTCTAGAACCTTGTCTACCGTACAGGTCATAAAGAATGCGACACTTGCAGTTTTTAGTTGAAAATTGTCAACTGAGAGAGTGTGAAACGGTCTCACTGATAGTCTCACAATATCGATTGTTTATGAAGTGTATAGATCATAAGTACAGCTTCATTTTTGTAGTAGACAATTTTTTTATACGGACACATCCAAAGAAGTTACAGGTAGTCACTGTAAACAGCTCAAAAGTTGTTCCTTTTAGCACTGAAAAATGACATTAATTGCGAAAAATTACTTTGACGTTAGATAACTTCTTAGGATGTGTCCGTATAAAAAGTTGCCAGCTACAAAAATGAAGCTCCATTTGTTATCTATACACTCCATAAATAATCGATACCGTGAGACTATCAGTGAGACCGTTTCACACTCTCAAAGCTGGAATGTTTAAACTAAAAATTGCAAGTGTCGCATTAATTATGATCAGTACTGTAACTATTTTAACCACTCGATCACCGCCGTGGCAATGCTGCAGCGTCGTTTCGACAACGCCGCGGCGTGTTAGCGTCAAATTACCCAATGGATAAAAGTTCCAGCTATGAATCATAGAGTTTTATGTTAATTTTTCAAAACTCACCTCTCCATTCGATACCTCTCTCTTTCTTCCTCTCTCTGCTCTTCAGCTGTCACATCATCATCTTCCACATCCGAAATATCTGAAAATGTGGTTTTTTGATTCTTGAATCCTTTCTCTGTCTACTAAACAAACCATTTGAATTCTCCTCTTCCTCTTCATCAGCAAGCATTTCTCTCAATCGTTCGTCTTCTTCTTTCATCTCCTTTTCCTACAAAAAATGGAAAATGATGACGTCATTCATCTCAGATTTCAAATATATATTTTCTCACCAATTTCCGTCGAGTCTCTTCAAATGTGTCGTCAAGTGAAATGTCGTCATTGGGAAGGGGAACAGCCTGAAATTAAGATACGTGTAGAGGTGAGCATCTTATCGGAAATAAGTCATAATTGTAGTCATCTGAATCGTCATTTTCTCCTGATTCTAAAAATATAACTTTCAAGAGAATAAGTTGAAATTGACCAAGTTGCTACTGATTTTGTGAAATTAGGATTTTTGAAATTTTTTGAATTCTTAAAACTCCAGAATACTCTGTGACTCAAAATGCTCTAACTTTTCATGCATTTTCAATAAAAACCGTCGTGCTTTACCTTCTCCCGAATATCAACAATATTGATCACTCGTGCCTTCGAGGCATCTTTCGGGAACAGTGATGGGTCTGAAGTTGCGGTACTTTGTCCCGAACCGATTCTCTTTGTAGACTTCTTTGGAGTGATTCGTGGAGTTGTTGTAGTTGGAGTTGTGGTGGTGGGGGTGGGTCTGAAATGAAAGTGTATTGATTGTTTAGTTGATACAGTCCTCAGTGTCAAACTAGGAAAGGTCATGGAGTCGGTCTGGAGATATGGGTCGTGACCTATATCATTGGAAAGCTGAGAAAACGATGATTTCAACTATATATTCAATCGTTGCCCTCAAGGCCTAGTATTCGAGAAAAACGAGGTCAAAGGTTGAACCCTTGGCAAGTCATTACCAGGCCTCGAGTGCAAAAACTGAATATAAATTTGGAATCAGCGTTTTCTCGGTTTTCAAATCATATAGGTCACGTCCTATATCTCCAGACCGACCCCATGACCTTCCCTAGTAAGAGATACAATTTGGGAAAAACTAGTAAACTATTTCCTTACTTTTCAGTAGTCGTTGTCGTTGTCGTAGTAGTAGTAGTTGTGGTAGTTGTACTTGGCTTCTTCCGAATTGTCGTCCGTCTTGGAGTGGTCGTTCTTCTGGTTGTAGTCGTTGGAGGTTCTTCGGTGGTTGTGAACTTTTTCCAAGCTGGAAATAGTTTTATTTTGAAACTGTGGCTCGGCTTAAAGACATCGAAAATTTGTTCCCCCCATATCTAATTCTTCTAATAATTATCCAAAACTAAAACTTACAACTCTCATCCTTCTCGGACTTCAACCATTCGGAAATCTTCTCCACCGCCTCATTATCTCCTTCAGTAAATGCTTCATAAAGGTCTCGACTCGTCTCTGGATCATTACAATTCTCACGTCCACCACACCAACAACGAATACTTCCTGATGGTTTACGCATGCATCCTGAAAGAACTGGATTTAAAAAGTTTCTGAATCGTTGAATTACCTGTCATCGATTTATATTCTTCTGGATAGACACAGACGAGTTGGTTCCGATCGTAGAGTCGAGAGAGCTCGTACCATTCTGGAAATATAAATTTTTTTTGGTTTTTTGACAGACAAGAGTGATTTTCTGAAACAGATATTATAATCTAGGTCATTTCAAGCTAAAAATCTATCATGGGATCTCAAAGTGACAGATTTTCTGAAATTACGAAAATCGAAAAGTTTACAAAAGTTACCGTAACTCGGTATGTTTATTCCCTATTTTCGTGATAAATGGTTTTTTTTAAATAAGCAAACAAATATCAGCTGAGCACGGCCTCCCACAGAGGCCCTTTCAAAGTACTGTGCGCAGTGCATTGAGAGGGCCTCCGCTGGAGGCCGTGGCTGAGTGAAAATACCGAAACGTTACATACTTTGTGAGCGTAGAACAGGTAAGTGCGCTCTATCTGTACACAGTTTTAGAAAACTTTTCTCATAAAAATCAAGCGATTCGCATAATCTTTAGCCAAAAAACATTTCTGAACCACTAAAACTAGAAAATTCACAAAATTTCGAAACATTCAGAAAATCAAAATTTTAACAAAATCTGTAGCAAATTTTTCAGTTTATATCCAATTATTGAAAAAAAAACTAGATTTTTGAAATCATCCGTTACGAGAGGAACTCACCAATATGATCCTTCTTTGCTCTGATTCTACATCCAACCGCATGAGACGGACAGTCCTCTGTCACCAAACCGTATCCTGGAAATTCCCAAGATTACAGTTGTCCTTGTGATCTCTGATTTCAAACTACAGTATCTCAAAGATCAATTTTTGTTTACAATTTGCTCTCATCTGATTATAAAAACGAGTCTCAAGTTATCGCTACTATTTACCCATTCTGCTCATCCATCAACCCATAAATAGCTATTCACTGAAAATGTGTTCTCTCTTTTTCTCAAAGATGAAAACTCGCAGATAACTAACTGCTCTCCTCTCTTTTCTTCCAAAATACGCTATTATCTGGTGCATGTTTTGTGTCTGTCAAGAGGAAGAGAAAATGACAGAAAAAGGGAGGAATTGACACCCGTTTTATATTGGCGTGGAGTTGGCAACTATACGTTTTTCCGCGTGGAAAGATTTCTAGATTTTTTGGAGAAGAGGAGTTGTTCTCTTGGGAAATATATGGAATGGGGTGTTCGTGAGTTCAAGAAGTATACAGGATGTCGAAGTCATTACTGTTACCCACTGAGTCATTGCTCGCAGCGTCGATGACGCGGCGGTGGAGGCAGGGTTCGGAAATTTGGGCTGGGCCGGACCGGGTCTACAGAAAAATGTCCCTTAGTCCGGCTTCTGTAGGAATGTGACATTTTTTGAAAAAATTTGATTTTTTTGCAATAATGTTGAATTTTCGACTATGTTTTGGAACATCGACAAAAACTAAAGCGTATTTGGAGAATTTTGACTATTTGTAATGAAAATTTCAAAAAATTTGTGAAAAATTATCCCTTCTTCCCAAGTGCATTTATTTTCTTTTTGCAACCACTGCAACACCAGTTTGTACTATTCCAATTATCTCATTTTCTTCTCTTTTCTCTGCTCATGAATGTTTTTGAAAGAGAGAAAAAGTATCCGTTTTCCCTACAGAATGCATAACAGTGATGCATTGGTGATGATGTCCTTTTCTCTTTTCCATTTACACGCCCCAGAGTGACCACAACCGAACATATGGGACCACCCAGACAACTACTACTCCGAAATTTAGATTTTAGCAAGTGAGATATAAAAAATACCCTAGTTTCTCCAGTTTTTTGGCTCATGGTCACATATGACAGATGGAAATCCCGTGGGAACGAGGGGTCGGGGCGAGAAAAAAGAGAAAAAAAGAAGGATTGTGATACGTGTTGATTTTGTAATGGATGGGGAGAAGAAAGGCGAGAAAAGCAAAAACAAAAAGGATTTATTTTGAAGATGAATTCATTTTGCATAAGAAGAGAGAGGAGGATAGAAAGTATTTGAAACAGAAAACTTGCATTTTAGGGTCAAATGTGTGGAAAATAAGCACGAGGAGGGTACAATACCACGAAATAGGGCAACAAAAATCAATTGGAATCGAAAAGAATCAAACCAAAGACCTTTTGAACCATAGCTTCCTTCGTACCCACTGAGCCATCTGACCCATCGCAGATGTGCTGATCCAGCCGTACCCATCGTTGTATACTACCTCTGGAATCGTCACGGCCTCGCCCAGGTGGCCGAGTGGTTAAGAAGCTTGGCTATGAATCAAAAGGACAGGGGTTCAATTCTTTCTGCACCCAAATCATTTTTTCTTCTTTTTATTTCGTACTCCATGACTCCAAGTGTACACCAGAACCTATATTTTCTTTTCCATTCTCCAATAATAAAAAGGTACCCCTCACCTGGTATTACTCATACAGTCGAACTTTACAATATGTGTATAGATTTGTAACATTTCCTTTACTCCCTATGTACAAATGTCAAATGTTTCATACTAGGGAACTCTACAAAATTGAATTTTTGGAACGAGCGAAGAAAAAAAACGTCAAATTGGATTCTCAAGTGTTTCCCCTTTCCCTCGTTTTTCCTCAATCCAAGAACATGTAAATTGTCGAAAAAAAAGAAGATGGGAATGTTTCGAAATCCGTTATCCCAATCAGAGAGATGTCCTTTTCTTAAGTTTTCTGAATCAAACAACGTATCGTTAGGCGTCAGTTGTACACATCTTATTCCCTTTTAAATTGGCTTTTCGCATGTCGCGATCCGTTTCGGAATCTAAATTGAGTTTTCTATGGGGCACTCTTTTCCCCTTTTGGGACAACTATCCCCCCACTTCTCGTTCATTTTCAAATCATAGAGTGTCAGTTTATGAAGAAGAGTCTTCTAAAAAAAGAAGAAGGGTCACAGAGAAAGACGACACATGCTTTTTGTCAAAAACCAGAAAAGGAGATGGAGGGAAAAGAAGAAGGCAAATAAAGGGCATGAATCAGAAAATATCGAATTTCGAATGTTTCGGTTAGATAGTATAGAGAAGTGAAGAGACGCAGAGAAACAAGTCTCGAAGACACGTTTCCCGAAAATTAGCAGAGTTATGTACAGTGATACTAGGAAGATTTGGAAATCGGGAAATTGAGAGCTAGGAAAGTTCGGAATCGGGCCAGAAACCTTGGAACTATAGCTAGGTTTGTTCCAGCCTGAGTCACTGTAGCCAAAGGTTTGGTCAATAAGCAAGAGCTAAAGAAATCTACAACTCGACCCAACGTCGCCTTTTGACGAGTGTCCGATCAGGTGACACAGTGGATAAAAGGGATGACTGTAAATCAGAAGATTTCCTGTTTTCCCCGAAGGTCCTAACAAGAGAACTCCTTTTAAAAAATGCTTGAGAATCCGGTGAAAATTGGTTTATGGGTAGTTTCGGCCATTCTGAATACAATGACATCAAAATCTTCCAGCTCCGGAGCTAAAAAACGAGCTCGAAACTCGCTTCGCGAGATTTTGATGCCATCGTATTCAGAATGGTCGAAACTGCCCATGAGCCAATGTTTAGCGAATTCTCAAGCATTTTCTAAAAGGAGTTCCCTCGTAAGTGCTATTTATGAGTTTTTGATGAAGTTCGCAACAGCTTGCCATTTTCTGATACAAAACTGGAATATTTGCATTTTTCTATATTTCAATAACTTTCTCGAAAATTTCCGAGACTTCAGTCAAAAATCGAACTTCTTGGTATTTTCCCTTCACTCCCGCCAAAGTTCACACCATAATATCTAAGGTGTTTGCAGTGATTTATTGCTGTTCATCCGCATCCCTCCCCCCTTCGCATCTCTTTTGTTTGAGAGTAAATTGTAATTTGAGCATAAACGGTGCCTGACTTGCACACTCTCTTCCAAAACTTTGTTTCTCCGCAAAGAAGACAATACAAACAGAAGAAGGAAGCACACGTACCTGGTCTCATTACAAGACAACTCATGTTGGCATTCGCCACGTCGATCAGCCATATCACAAGTAGAAGACGTGTCCACATCTGGAAATATCTTCTGGATGATTCAGATTCTAGAGGAAAAGAAACTGCATAAAAAGAGACAAAAACTGCCGGGGGAAAAGAATAGAAAGAAGGCTCATTTGACCACAGGAAGTGTGGCGTGAGCCGCCACACAAAAATGGGCGGAGTCAGGCGGCGCGTCTCGAGAAGAAGAAGAAGATGCACCCGGGAGAAAGTGGAAGAAAGCAGAAGAATTCTATATGTGTTGGCTGTAGGAAAAACGGAACGCAACATTCTCGAAACAGCTGGAATTTGGAATTGGATCGGGAGGGGAAAGTGAGTTGAATTGGGTTGGGAAAGAGAATGACAAAAGTCGTAAATTCAAGAGAGTTGATGGATTAGTTTTAGGGAAAAAAAATGACTAAAGTGAGTAATAAGTAACAAACAACATTTGAATCTAGAGAGAGAAACGTGGAGTCAGCGGGGTTTCTATGATTCATAAAGGCGGAGAAACGAGGTGTCGATTGAGAAAAGTTGAGATCGAATAGAGAATGTGAGAATTACTTTTTTGAAGAAAAAACTGTAAAGTCAACGGGCATTTGCAAACCAAGATTCAGAAAACATTTTAGAAAAAATCGAACCAACGAGTCTATGAACCATTTCCATTCCTCTAACCCACTGAGCCACCTGGGCACAAAAAGACAGTGAGGAGTGGCTGGAAAAGCGAAGCCCCGCCCTCCTTCCAGGTATCCCATTGGATAAGAGGGATGACTATGGATTAAATGGTTATTCGTCTGATTTCTCTTCCAGGCGTTCTGTTTTTAATGTATTAGCACGGCACGTTTCTTACAACCGCGCTCTACCGAAACCGGAAGAAATCGTGTGCGAAATTGAGAGACTCAGAGAAAAATATACATTTTTCAAGAGGATTTCGGTGGAGCGCAGTTGTAAGAACTGTGCCGAGCTTGTATGCTCTTGTTTCATGTTTTTCAAAAACTGTCCAAAACCAGAAAAATCCCAAAATTTAATTATTCCCGGTTTTAAACTTTTCTTTTTCCAACTCGCTAATCCAACTTTTCACCCATCTTCTTTCACCCAGAAGAAGAAAAAGTTGTGTTTCCTCCCACCCCTTCCTAATTCCGACACCAAAACAATTTTCTCACAAATTGCCATCTTTTCTCTTTTTGCGAAAAATTCAATTTGTTGTAGGTGTCTTCGTGGTGTCAAACCCAAAATTGGATTTGATTGTTCCGTTTTGCTTTGTGTTTTTTCTAGAAAATCTTTGAAAGAAAACCAGAAAACATAAAATTGGAGGGATAAATCAAATAGGAGATTTATTAGGTTTCAGAAGGAAAAACTGAACACAAAAAAGGAAAATTTGGAACAGAAAAACAAGAAAAAGGGAGAATGCCTTCTCCAATTTCTGTACAAGAATGAGGGAAAGGGAAGTATTTGCTTACAGGGGACCTCCTTCCTGCCAAAAGTTTATTTGGGTTCCAATGTGCGAATAAGGAGTCCCATTATTGACAGATTAGGCACCTCTTGGCTTCCGATTACTGTTGACTCGAGCTTGGTTCCGATTGAGGTTCATTGGAGAACCACGAGTGCAATGAAACGTATGAGATATGTGAATCTGGAAAAGATATTGGACTCTTAAAGCCTCCAGCTTTTCTGTCTACTGTATGTATTTTTGTCCCCACGGGGACTGGGCCGAGCCCGGCAGCAGTGCAACGCCAGGACGACCCTTGGAAAGTCGGAGCAAGCCCCGAGTCTTTCCTAGGTTCCAAAAATCATATAACCTTTATTACACTCATTCGAGTGTATACCGTAGGTTAATACGATAAGAACAGATACTACACTTTGATCTTAGCTAATAAGCCGAAGAAGCGATGCGGTAAAGGCGAGGCGCCGGTGGTAGGGTAAACCAGTGTACGGACAAAAACCGGGATCGCGACCGCCACTATGGAGTAATGGTGGAGGAGAGGTGGGAGGTGAAGGGGAGGCTAATGAGGTATTCGTTGAACGTTGAGGGTTTTCGCGGGTTGTTTCAGAGGAAAGAAACATCTGAATTATAAATAGTTGTTATTCAGAATTCCCACAAAAAACCGATATATTTTTTTTCTAAAAAATAAAAAAAACTAAATTTTTTAAAGTTTTAAAACAAGTCTTCTAAATTATTTGAGTCCCAATAAGATATTTCAAACAACAAACCCGTATTATTCCATTTTCAGAACTATTTTTCCCGAAAACTAGTCAACTACCCGAAGCACTCTATCTCTTCTACTCTCCTCCAGCCTCTCTTCGCCTCTCACCACATTTATATTGGTCGACTCTGCCTGTTCCCATGCTATGCGCGCGTGGCCTAGTGGTCAGTGGCGGCGAGCGCCGTCCGACCTTCGCCCGTTCGTCACCCTGCAGTGCAAGGATGAAAAAGAACTCTCTCACTGATAGATGATGTCTTCCTACATTATCAGAGCACGTTTTTACTTTTTTCGAGTTTTATTTTCTTAATAAAATAGATAGCGGTTTCTACTAAAGCATGATTATGCGAGCAGCTAGCGGGTTACAACGCAACGATTCGGTTTTACGACGAATATCAACAAAGAAAGAGGGGAAGACGCGATGCTTTGATTAACAAATATCATCACATAAACACAGATGATATTATTATTATTATTATGATATTAGTCCAGAGGGCAACACGTGTTTGCACAAGCCAAATGTTGAACAGGATTGAAACTGCGACGAAAAGACATAGAAGGGAAGATGGATGGTTTTGGAAAAAAATTCTAGTTGATCTAGTTGAGAATTCTAGTTGAGAATTTTTGTATGATTATTTATTACGAGCATCACTTGTCTTCCATGCCGATATGGAACCATATGAACTCACAATGGATCCATCTCGATCTTCCTGCGAGGCCTCTTTAGTTCTCAACGCGAGAATCTCTTTAGACCGTTCGTCTCTCGTAGATGTCGTCTTCCCACAACGTGTTCGTCTGCCACGTTACGTGTTTATTGATTTGCTTTTTTACCCGTACCTTCTGAGTTAACGCATGGTGTGAAAGAACTGTAGAGAAGTTTGAACATCGTGCTTTCTGGTTACGAATTAATATTTTGAAATAAAGTTCCAAGTGGAGTAGTTGCTGACAGCTCCCCCTTGGTCATACGGTTGTCTTCATACGCTTTGTCAGATCACGTTACGTTAGTTTTGGAAAAACCTCACCCAAAATCCTTATCTCCTCTTTTTGTATTTTCACTGATTTGAAATTATCCAAGTTTTCAGAAGATGACGACAATCAGACTCTTCAGTTTGCCATATACCGTGCAGAGAACGATTTTTCAAACTATGGGGTATGATGACTTGTTTCTCATTTCATTATGCTCCAAGAATACGAATAGATTTGTGAAATCAATTCAAAAGAGTTCTTCCAAAAACATTGCACATATCAAATATTATGCAATATCCGAGGTAATATTAGTTACTGTTGAGATGAGAAGTAACAAATTCTCTTTGGTTTTACGCCTACAAAAACATTGCGTTCCTTATTTTAAAGAAGTAGGATGGCAGTATATTCATCAAACAGAGATAGCTGGGAAGAATTTCGATGTATAGTAAGTTAAATAATCGAACTCCAACCATTATTCAATTTTCTCATCATCTTAATTTTAGTTTACCAACTTACGGTTAATTCCTACCGACGACTTTATTTTACGATTCTGACAATGGTGAAGAAGACGTTGAAACCATCCATGGTTACATTTGTGATCTCTTTGGATATGACAAACAGTACCGACTGGAAGCAGATGGGCTCTTCTACACTGAAGCGAAACTTGTTTCAAGACTGAAAAACATCAATATAACTAATTTTGGATTTCGTGCCAGATGTGATGCAGAAGATATCGATTCATTCTTTTCTGCGTCTCCCAATCAAAAGTTTGTCACTGGAAGCATTGAACTCTGCGGAGAATTGAGTGAAAATTCAGAGTTTTACCAAACTGACATCATTAATATTTACGATAATGATTCAATGACTTCTGGAATTCTGAAACATTTCAATGGTCGCAAGGCGTTTCTGAGTGTCAAAACTATCGAGACTTCTGACATTATTCAATTGATTAACCGATGGAAGTCAAACGAAGAATTTCAGAATTTAGAGTTTCTGACTGTTCAACTCAGAAACTTAGATGCATCATTCGATATAGATGAAATCAAGAATTTGTGTGATATCAAAGAGCTGGATCCGTCAAATCAGCCTCCAGTTTATGAAACTGAGATCGAGTTAGTGTGTCTTGTAACTCTAATGATCCTTATACTTACTAAATTTCAGGTTCTTCGGCTACTCTCCTCTTTCCTGGAAACTCACGGAGTTCTCAAGTAGATGCTATGTAGTTCGGGACAGTGACCAACACGTGGCATCTATTTCAATTGATGAGAAGCGATTTGTGATTGCGTTCTGGAATATTACAGAGAAGGAGTTTCTCGAAAGGAAGAATTGAAGAATAATTGTTATCTTTTCGCTTTTTTTTTCAAATGTGAATGAGTTGTATTTCTCATAATAATGTTTCTTTTTATCTTATTTCGATTTTCTGCAATAAATATCAACAAAACAAATTAACGGAATTTAGAATTGATGGTTTCCATTCTTTAACCTCATCTCTAGATGTTTGTTCCCCTATATTCCCTCTTTCACGCCTGCCTATCCTCAACAGAAGACAGCCTACTGTATCTCGATGACGTTCACGGTCCCTTCTATTTGACGACTTGTAATTGCTGTAGGCCGTTCTCCCATGCGAGATGTGGTCTCCTCATGTCACCTCTTGCCACTTCAGACACCTCGCAACATGGACGGTTTTATTGATTTGTGTTTTTTCGTATCCCGTGAATTGCACGCGCTTTGTTTGAAATTAAAGCACTTACTCTTGAGAAGTCTTGAGAAAACATTGTCCATTCTCCATGAAACTGTTTTGATCTCTGACTATTTTGAAGGGACGAGGCATACTTGTCAAGGCCCGGATGATTGGCGCCAAAACTCAAACATTTTTGAAGTTTGACAATTGATTTGTGTTTTTTCGTGTCCCGTGAATCGCACCCATTCTGTTCGAAGTTTAATAAATCACTTTCTTTTGAGAAGTCATGATAATTGGAGTCCTAATTCAAACATTTTTTAAGTCGGGCCTCGCCATGCCGTGCCTGGCCGGTCAAGTATGACTCCAGACCAATTTTTTGTACTGTGTTTTTCCGCAACACAGTGATATTTCCTTGACACTCTCTAGATGCACATCAAACAATTTTGAATTTTGTTCCGCTAGAAGCAACAATCCGAAGGCTGCGTTTCAGCGTTTCTCAATCTAATAATACATTTTCAATACTTGAACTTTTTCGGTCTGTCCCTTTTTTACTTGTCAGTTCTCCCTTATTATCCAATTTTTCAGGAGATGGTCATAGAGCTTCTCAGATTTCCATATGTCGCCCTGAAAGCGATTTTCGGAGTGATGGATCATACAGACTTGTTTTTCATCTCACGTTGTTCCAAAAAAATTAAAAATCTTGTGAAGTCAGTTCAAACAACTCCATTCAATAATATCCAGTACATTCTATATAAAATAATGAAAGATGGAATGAGAGTGGAACTTGTGAGAAAAGATAATGTAGAGAAATTCATCATATCAATGTATCCGAAAACTGATGAACAGATGAGTGTGATAGAATCGAACGAAATCAAGCAGATGGAAGTATCAGGAAAGAATTTCGAAATTTAGTAAGTGAACTACTTGAATTGGATATCAACACAATTTCGTGCAAGTATTTACTTCCAGTTTCACTTTTTCAGTCTCCCGCCATTCGATTCAAAGCAAAAGGCGGTCGTGCTTTACGATCCACTGCAAGGCGAAAAAGAAGCAGAATTCATCAATAACCATATCCTTGACCTGTTCGGAAGTGACAAAGAATACCGCCTTGAAACAAGTTTTATGCATGATGCCAACACCAAATTTTTGAAAAAACTCAAAAACATTACTATAACTAATTTTGGTTTGTACGGCACTTTTCACGCTGAAGAGTTAGAGGAATACTTTTCTGCGCCTTCGAACCAAAAGTTTTTAGCAGGATCGGTGACACTCTCTGGGAAATTAGAGGATGATTCACCATTCTATGAAATAGACACCATCGATATTTATGGGGATCCTTCGCTTTCTTCAGGAATATTGAGAAACTTCAAGGGTCGAAAGGCATTTTTGAATCCCGAAAAAGTCGACAATTCGGGTATTATCCAGTTGATGAACCGATGGAAGTCGAATGAGGCATTTCAGAATCTAGAATATCTGACGGTCGAGCTCCAAAGCGTTAGCTCATTCGATGTCGATTTCATCAGAGACGCATGTGAAGTCAAATTTACATCACAAAAGACACCAGTTTATCAAGTGGAGAACAAGTTAGTTTTCTGTATTTTCAAAAAACTGGGTAGCCGGATATGCCTTTGATTTGGATCTGTTTCTTGAGGGATTTCAGGAGGCGCTGCAAAGTTTAAACCGCGAGACTCCGAAATCTCACCGAGCGCTTCAGATCAAAGGGATTTCCGATGAGCCTATGAACTCGTATCATCAACTGATAAAACAATAAAAACATTCCAGATTTTCTGTTTTTCGCTGGAAACCTACTCAATTCTCGAGCGGATGGTATATAGTAAGGAAGAATGATCAACACGTGGCATCTGTCTCAATTGATGAAAAGCGATTCGTGATTGCCGTCTGGAATATTACAGAGAAGAAGATTCTTGAAAACAATAATTGATATGAGGATTTCTTTAATCAAAATAATATTTCAGTCGATTGTCTCAACTGACTAATATAATATCTCCTAATTTTTATTTTGTCTTTTTCGATCTGTTGTGTTTTAATTTAACTTGTGACTAGCGTCCCCCGCCTGCCGGCGGGCTCCGCAGTACTCGGCTGCGCCTCGTGCGCGGTGCTTAGCAAGTTTTGTATTCATAAGTTAGCATGTCCGACTCTGAGGAATATAAAAATACCAGTCGGTTCACGTCGCCTGACGGCGACTAAACCTCCTTCTCAACACCACCCTTCTTGGTGTTATGGTGGATCGTAATTGCGCCGGAAACAAACGACACGTTTGGAATCCCCTATTTTTTCTGAATCCGATGGTATCAAAAAATGTAACACGTCGTCACTTTTTAGAAAACGGCCCGTATCTTTTTATGACGTGGCTCAATCCGAAAACAGACGACACGTTTGGAATCCCCTATTTTTTCTGAATCCGATGGTATCAAAAAATGTTGCACGTCGTCACTTTTTAGAAAACGGCCTGTATCTTTTTATGACGTGGCTCAATCCGAAAACAGACGACACGTTTGGAATCTTCTATTTTTTCTGAATCCGATGGTATCAAAAAATGTTACACGTCGTCACTTTTTAGAAAACGGCCCGTATCTTTTTATGACGTGGCTCAATCCAAAAACAGACGACACGTTTGGAATCTTCTATTTTTTCTGAATCCGATGGTATCAAAAAATGTTACACGTCGTCACTTTTTAGAAAACGGCCCGTATCTTTTTATGACGTGGCTCAATCCAAAAACAGACGACACGTTTGGAATCTTCTATTTTTTCTGAATCCGATGGTATCAAAGAAGACAACATTCTGAAATTTGTATTGTAATGAACATCTTAAAAACTTTGTTTCAAACTCTGCTGTTTAATAAATTTCATTCCATTTGAAATTCCATCAAATTCCTATTTTCACTTCTGTAGATTTCCCAGGATCGAGAGTTCTCCCAAGACAGTTATAAGTTAAAGAAGGAAAATAAGTTGAGAGTCATTGCGAAGGAGCTAGTTATTTCCAGGTATTATATCTGTTCAGGACGGGAATGTACAATAAAATTGTCAACTACAAAATTAAAACTATAGATTTGATATATCAAAAAATCGTACAATCAAAATAAGAACTGACGCCATAACGGGATTTCAAAGTTGCGCTTTTTCCTGAAAACCTGTAAAACAAGTTAGCTAAAAAGAATCAAATCTGAAACGCCAGACGAGATATCAGAAAGTTGTCAACTGGAAAAATATAGAATCAGGTTTGTTCTATACAGATATTATAATTCTGAAACGATACGAATGATTTGCTATGACACTTGCTCAAAGTGCAATGACACTGTCACACTTGCTCAAAGCTATGACACTTGCTCAAAGTAGAGCCTTTTTCACTGAAACCGCTTTTTCCGCAATTTTTGGTTAGATGTGAAATAATATTTAAAAGAATACCGTAAAAACTGTATTAGAGCGACATGCTGCTATATTTTTTAACCGCCTCACAGAAAAATGTTGTGGTTTCAAGAACTCGTTAAAGTTAAACGAAAAACGTTTTTGAAAGTTCTATTTGTTGATCTAGAGGTTACTTGCGCCCGCGGCGATAAAATCCTAGACGGTTTGTGCGTTTGTTGCTCAAATTCATCACAAAAAAATTCGAGATAATGCAAGAAAAAAGAGGGGAGAAAACAAAACGAAAAGCATATTGAAAAGAAAAAAGCAATGAGAAAAAACAGATATTATATAAATGTAGGTGACTAGATTAGACGAGCCTTTATCTGTCCGATGCGTCCTTTGGCGAGCTGAAACAAAAAACGTTGTCATTAGAATGTGTATCGTCCTGTCTTCGATGGAGCATCTTCGCTCTAATAAGACGGAAAACCGTATGTCTCCTGCGATGACAGGATAGACTGTCGTGGGAATAGTGGAAGGGTGACGACGTGGCAGAGATGACGGCACACAAGACTCACTACATCCCCTTGTTCAGATCATTGATTTTTTTGAATCTCTCTTTTCTTCTACCTCTTTTCTCTATTATATTCTTCATTATTTCAGAATGAAAACTATGAAACTTTCTAGTTTTCCCTCGGTGGTTCAAACTGAAATATTCTCAAGTATGGAACTAATCGATATTCTTTTTCTGTCATGTTGCTCGAAAAAGATTAAAGAAAGGATAGAATCAACTATCAAATCAAGACTTGATAAGATTATTTCCATCACATACACCTCTTCTGGGCCAGAATACGCTACAATTTCATCTTCTAACACTGATGACAAGGAGTTTATGAAGTTGGTACCAAGACAAGAAGGTAGAAACCGATCAATCGTTCGCAAGAATTTGTTTGGAATGGACGTGGACTGTTGGTAAGTTTTTCTTCAAACAAGTCATTTATAAACCAGATATTTTCTAGCATGGCAACTAGAAATCACCCGCTCTTCATACTATGCAATCAGCAGGACGGAGAGCAAATGTTACAGACTATCCACAACTATTTCAGAAAATTTTTTGGGTGTTCTATTGAGTATCATTTAGAAAGTCGTTGGTTGGACTATATACCAAGACTGGAGAACATCAAGTATAGTAATATTTGTTTCTCGAATGAAGGAGCAGCTGCAGAGTTGTGGAATGGGTACATAGCTTCCTCACCCTCACAGGAATATATTCGATTGAATGCACACGGAATTTTTGAAAACGAACAAAGTCTGAAACTGGCTCAGACCAAAGTGCTCGATTTATGGATCCCGGACAGTAGAGCTGGTGATATTTTGAAGAATTTCAAGGGACGACAACTGTTTATAAGTGGTGGAACAATCACAGATGATGATGTCATTCAGTTTTTGAACAACTGGGAATCAAGTAAAACACATCAAAATTTGGAGTACTTGAGTATACATCGCGAGAGAGGATTTTTTCAGGATTTAGGAATTGATCTAAATCTAGAAAAAATAATGAGAAATATTGACCTCAAACGATTTGATCCGAATCAGAAGATGCCGATTTATCGTTATGACAGAAGAAGGTAGAGTGATATGGGTTCATTCTTATGACTTGGATATCAGAGATTATTTAGTGTATATAGAATACTAAGGTACTGTTGTTTTCAGAAAAGGATGGGGCAAATGCGACTGGAAAATAGAAGAATTCAGTAGTCCAAACTTCATAGTTCGAGAGGCTGATCAACACGTGGCATCATTGGAAATCACAACTTGGGGAATCGAATTTGTTTCATGGAAATTGACAGAAGAAGAGGTTATGAGAGCGAGAATTCAGAAGAATTTCCAGAAAACTCCTATCCAAAAGGCAGACCCTCCCAGAAATTCCATCAAATTTTCGAAGTTTTCATGCCTGATTCAGGGAGAGATATTGTCGAATATGGAATTGGTGGATCTGTTGATGATGGCTTCTTGTTCTCGGAAATTCCATCGAAATATTAAATCATTGATGAGAAGCCGATTCGACAAGATATTCACAATCACTTATGAGTCGAGTCCGCTGTCGCGCCTCAATATTTCGTCATCTAGTAATGGAGACGATCCATTTATGAGTCTCAAAACGAGACGAGAACTGAGAGGTCGTCCACTTATCTCAATGAATTTTCTCGGGGTGGATTTACAAGTAAGGTGAGTAAGAAAGAGAGTACGTCATTCGAGGTAGCTCCATTTCTACTATCACAGCCAGTGTTTTGGTGGCAGCGAGTCTGAATTCCATTTGTTTTCATTTAGGACCAATTTAGAAATACACCAGATATGCTCGACATAATAAAGTGTTCGTTCTCGCTTCCGTACACTGAACAACTCCCCCAATTAGTTCATTTCATTCTTTTCAGTATGCCATCCATAAATCATCCACTTGTGGTACTATACGATTTGGAACAGGAACAAACACTGCTTCCATCTATCCACAATTATTTCCTTGACTTCTTTGGTTCATCCATTAAATATCAGTTAAATGTTAAACTTCTGATGCGACCATTTTCAAAACTGAAGAATATCACTAGTACGGAGTCGAGTGACATAGTAGTCGCTGATTTTCACGATTTTCTAAAAATCTCTCCTAATCAGGATTTTATCAAACTATCTGAATTAGAAAGCCCTTTGCTTGGAAGAAATTTGGAATTTGCTAGGACGAAAGTGTTAGATATTGCTGAAACGAACTGCTCGGCAGATGACATTTTATCCAATTTCGAAGGTAGACAGTTGTTTATTAACAAAGGAATCATCAGCGATGCAGCTATCATTCAGTTTCTGAACAAATGGAGATCAAATAAAGGATATCAGAATTTGGAATACTTCAATATTTTTGTGGCATTTGAACATCCTCTTAATCCAAATCAAATAATGAATAGTATTTCAATCAATCGATTGGACTCATCTGAACAACTGCCAGTATACCAATTTGCTAGAAAGTAAGTCCATAGTTGAGTTGAAGTCTCATAACTTCAATATTTTCCAGAGATCGCTATCGGAAAGATACTTGGGGAATTCACAAATTCAGCAGTCCAAATTATATTGTTCGAGAGACTGATCAACACGTGGCATCCATAATGATTACGGAGAACAATATCAGTTTTGCCGCGTCGAATATGACTGAAAAAGACTTTTTGAAGAAACTCCCCGTAAAGAGACTCTATTGAAAACATACGTCAATTGCAGCTCTTTGTCTTTAATTGCATGTTTAAAAAGACAACATTCTAAAATGTATATTGCTATGAACACCTTAATAATTCTGTTTCAAACACTGCTGTTTAATAAATTTCATTCTGTCAAGGTTCATTGAAACTTCAGTCTAAACTTCCACTTGAAATTCTATGGAATTCCTAATTTCACTTCTGCATATTTCTCAGGATCCACCAAAAACGGTTTCTCTGAGATGTTAGAGATGAGGACACACAAGACTCACTACATCTCCTCGTTCAGCTCATTGATTTTTTTGAATCTTCCCGTTTTTCTACCTCTCTTTCTCTATTATATTCTTCATTATTTTAGAATGAAAACTATGAAACTTTCTCATTTTCCTCAGCAGGACGGAGAGCAAATGTTACAGACCATCCACAACTATTTCAGACAGTTTTTCGGGTCATCTATTGAATATCACTTGAAAAATCATTGCTCGAACTACATACCAAGACTGGAGAATATCAAAAATACTACTCTTTATTCTGGGATTGAAGAAGCAGCTGCACAATTGTTGGATGGGTACTTAACTCTCTCACCCTCACAGGAATATATCACAGTCTTTTCAAGCGGAGGATTTGAATATGAAAGGAATCTGAAATTGGCTCAGACCAGTGTTCTTGATATATGGATCCCGGACAGTAGAGCTGGAGGGCTTTTAAATAATTTTACTGGGCGACGACTGTTTATACGTGGAATAGTCACAGATGAAGATGTCATTCAGTTTCTGAACAGTTGGATGTCAAGTCAAACACATCAAAATTTGGAGTACTTGAAAATAAATCGAGGGAGAGGAACTGATCTAAATCCAGAGAAAATAATGAGAAATATTGATATGAAACGATTTGATCCGAATCAGAAGATGCCGGTTTACCAGTGTGATAAGAGGTAGAGTGAGAAGAGTTATTACTGAAACTTTTAGTCAGAATTCAGTTAGTATTTATATAGAAAACAAAAGAACTCCTTTTTCAGAAGAGATTGCGATAAATGCGAATGGAAAATCGAAGAATTCAGTAGTCCAAACTTTATAGTACGAGACGCTGATCGACACGTGGCATCACTGGAAATCACAACTTGGGGAATCGAATTTGTTTCATGGAAAATGACAGAAGATGAGGTTATGAGAAGAAGAATTCAGAAGAATTTCCAGAGAACTCCACTTCAAGAAGCATCCCCTCCCAGAAATTCCATCAAAATTTCGAAATTTTCATGTCTAATTCAACGTGAGATCTTGTCGAATATGGAGTTGGTGGATCTGTTGATGATGGCTTCTTGTTCTCAGAAATTCTATCAAAATATGAAATCATTGATGAGAAGCCGATTCGACAAAATATTCACAATCACTTATGAGTCGGGAATTTCGCCGTGTATTTCATCGTCTAGTAGTGGAGACGAACCATTTCTTAGTATCAATCGGATATTTGATTTCAGAGGTCGTCCACGTATTTCAATGAATCTTCTCGGAATGGATTTACAAGTAAGGTGAGTAAGAAAGAATGTAAATCAGTTTATATGAATATGAAGAAACTAAACTATTATTAGAGCCAGTGTTTTGATCAGTCAGATTTTCATTTGTTTTCATTTAGGAGTTATTTATAAGAGAACCAGTTATGCGTGACATAACAAGTGGTCGTTGTTACTACCGTACGCTGAACAACTTCCCAAATGAGTTCATTTCCTTCCTTTCAGTATGCCAACCAGAAATCATCCACTTATGATACTATCCGATTTGGAACAGGAACAAACACTGCTTCCATCTATCCACAATTATTTCCTCGACTTCTTTGGTTCATCCATTAAATATCAATTGAACGATCACGTCCTGACGCCACCATTTTCAAAACTGAAGAATATCACTAGTACTGTTTTATTGAGTGATATAGGAGTGGCTGAATTTCTTAAGATCTCTCCTAATCAGGATTTTATTGCACTATCTGATTTTCATAACCATTTGCTTGGGGGAAATCTGGAATTTACTAAGACGAAAGTGTTAGATATTAACAAAGCGTTTCGCTCGGTAGATGATATTTTATTCAATTTCAAAGGAAGACAGTTGTTTATTGACGATGGAATCATAAGCGATGGAGCTATCATCCAATTTCTGAACAAGTGGAAATCAATATCAGAATTTGGAGTATATCAGTATTTATGTCTCTGTTGCGACGGTTATTGGGCAGGTGAACCCCGAACCGACCGCAATGAGTGAGAGAGTGTGAACTTAGAAAGTTAACCAACACAGAATTATACAAACGGTTTATTAGAGCAATCTCAATGGGAGAAACACCATAGTTGGAGGAATCTCTTCATGCATTGACGATGGTGGATGGTCCATTGGCGTTGTTGGTCGCATATGACTTGTCGATGTGTGCAGTTGAGAAGAGACTCCAGTAGGCGAAACGTAGACGATTGACTTCAGATACTGATTGATAGCAATTCGATAGCTTATGTTGACATTGAAACGTGGCGAATGTCATCTTGATAAGAGTCTTAAGTCCGTTTCACGTGATTAGTAGGCTAGGTAATTAACCTTTGAGAGTAACAATAAGTTCGCCGTTGTATATTTTATAAATTACGTGGAAATAATCTACGAGTTAGATTGTACCAGTTGTGACAATATAGCTGGGGCTATTATTGTCACGACAGTCTCACACTCTCTCAATCCAAATCAAATAATGAATAGTATTCCAATCAATCAGTTAGACTCATCTGTTCAACTGCCAGTTTTCCGAGTTGCTCGAAAGTAAGTCCATAATTGAGTTGATGTCTCATAACTTAAATATTTTCCAGAGATCGTTATGGGAAACATTTTTGGAGAATCCGTAAGTTCAGCAGTCCAAATTACATTGTGAGAGATTCGGATCAATACGTGGCATCCATAAAGATTGCAGATAACAATATCACTTTTGCCGCTTCGAATATGACTGAAAAGGAGTTTTTGGAGAAACGCCTTCTCAAGAGACTCTATTGAAAACAACAAATCTTTAATTACATGTTTAAGAAGACAACATTCTGAAATTTGTATTGTAATGAACATCTTAAAAACTTTGTTTCAAACTCTGCTGTTTAATAAATTTCATTCCATTTGAAATTCCATCAAATTCCTATTTTCACTTCTGTAGATTTCCCAGGATCGAGAGTTCTCCCAAGACAGTTATAAGTTAAAGAAGGAAAATAAGTTGAGAGTCATTGCGAAGGAGCTAGTTATTTCCAGGTATTATATCTGTTCAGGACGGGAATGTACAATAAAATTGTCAACTACAAAATTAAAACTATAGATTTGATATATCAAAAAATCGTACAATCAAAATAAGAACTGACGCCATAACGGGATTTCAAAGTTGCGCTTTTTCCTGAAAACCTGTAAAACAAGTTAGCTAAAAAGAATCAAATCTGAAACGCCAGACGAGATATCAGAAAGTTGTCAACTGGAAAAATATAGAATCAGGTTTGTTCTATACAGATATTATAATTCTGAAACGATACGAATGATTTGCTATGACACTTGCTCAAAGTGCAATGACACTGTCACACTTGCTCAAAGCTATGACACTTGCTCAAAGTAGAGCCTTTTTCACTGAAACCGCTTTTTCCGCAATTTTTGGTTAGATGTGAAATAATATTTAAAAGAATACCGTAAAAACTGTATTAGAGCGACATGCTGCTATATTTTTTAACCGCCTCACAGAAAAATGTTGTGGTTTCAAGAACTCGTTAAAGTTAAACGAAAAACGTTTTTGAAAGTTCTATTTGTTGATCTAGAGGTTACTTGCGCCCGCGGCGATAAAATCCTAGACGGTTTGTGCGTTTGTTGCTCAAATTCATCACAAAAAAATTCGAGATAATGCAAGAAAAAAGAGGGGAGAAAACAAAACGAAAAGCATATTGAAAAGAAAAAAGCAATGAGAAAAAACAGAAATGTTACACGTCGTCACTTTTTAGAAAACGGCCTGTATCTTTTTATGACGTGGCTCAATCCGAAAACGGACGACACGTTTGGAATCTTCTATTTTTTCTGAATCCGATGGTATCAAAAAATGTTACACGTCGTCACTTTTTAGAAAACGGCCTGTATCTTTTTATGACGTGGCTCAATCCGAAAACGGACGACACGTTTGGAATCTTCTATTTTTTCTGAATCCGATGGTATCAAAAAATGTTACACGTCGTCACTTTTTAGAAAACGGCCTGTATCTTTTTATGACGTGGCTCAATCCGAAAACGGACGACACGTTTGGAATCTTCTATTTTTTCTGAATCCGATGGTATCAAAAAATGTTACACGTCGTCACTTTTTAGAAAACGGCCCGTATCTTTTTATGACGTGGATCAATCCGAAAACGGACGACACGTTTGGAATCCCCTATTTTTTCTGAATCCGATGGTATCAAAAAATGTTACACGTCGTCACTTTTTAGAAAACGGCCCGTATCTTTTTATGACGTGGCTCAATCCAAAAACAGACGACACGTTTGGAATCTTCTATTTTTTCTGAATCCGATGGTATCAAAAAATGTTACACGTCGTCACTTTTTAGAAAACGGCCTGTATCTTTTTATGACGTGGCTCAATCCGAAAACGGACGACACGTTTGGAGTCCCCTATTTTTTCTGAATTCGATGGTATCAAAAAAAACTTTCACGTCCTCACATGGGGTCGAACCAACTAACTGTAGTCGACGTTGCCTAACTTGCCAGATCGGACGCGGCGACGAACCTACCTGAACCATGGGGCCCAGGAAAAACGGCTGCGGTGGCGAGGAAAGAAAAGACGACGCTTTGCCGACCATCTCTCCCCATTTTTCCGCTCTTAATTCCCCCTATGCTTTATCAGTGTTTCAGGCTCAGAAGACGTAGTTTTGAAAATCTTGAAAAAAGAAAAAGACGGGCATCATTAAGAGAAAATGTCTGATATTTTGGTCCAGATTTGAAGAAAATCGGTTCAGTAGGGAGGGCGGTAGGGTCGGCGACATACGGACAAACATACAGAATCTGGTGTTTGTTAATAGTAAAGATCCAGATTCTGAGTTCAAAATAATGACACCCACTGACCCTCTTTTTCCCGTCTTCGATCCGAAATTTCCAAACTTTTAAAATCTTTACTCTCACAATCTTTTATCAGCTCGGCACAGTTTTTACAACAGCGCTCCACCGAAATGCCCTTGAAAAATGTCTCTTATATTCTGAGTCTCCCAACTTCGCAGACTATTTACTTTGGTTTCGGTTGAGCGCGGTTGCAAGAAGCGTGCCGTGTTAATAGGAAGTTCATACGGAAAAGAAAAAAAAAATAAATTTACCAGTTGAATCCGAACCCCCACCCCACCGATTCTCACCCCCGCACACAACCACTGCGCCACCGGTAGACAGAAAAACGTGGACATGGAGGGAAAAGAAAAAAGGGGGCATCTCGCAGCTGTACAGTGACGAATACAGTGACAAAATGGTCAGTGTAAGAAATGTCAGTGGAGATTCAGGTTTCTCCACAGAATCGTCCGGTGTCAATATTTTTTGGTCGGACTTTTTGGTTCCATTAGATCTCCAAAAGTTTAGATCGGTGTCAAAAATTCAGAGGGATTCAGTGAATCTTGTTCCCAGGAGAGCGAATGTAAAAAATCCCCATTGACCAAAAATCACAAAACACGGTTTCCTGAAAACTTTTACCACTAAAAATATATCGAATTTAACATGGTTCGATAGAGATTTTTTTTCTACACATTTCCTTTTTTTCGGATCCTGAAATTTCTCAAAACTGAGCGAGTTACAGCCGGTCAAAGTTTTGGGCGGAAAAAGGGGGAGAGATCGATAATTGCTCATTTTTTGACTGTTTTTTGAGTATAACTCAACTGCATCATTTCCAATTTAAAATCTGTTTTTTTAGTCATCTTCTCCATGCCTTGTTACATAACTGTAACAAATTTCAAAGCTCTCGGTTCAATACAACTCGAGATATGAGAAGGAAAGTGAAAATTTTGAGAAAAAAAGTCGTTTTCTTCCTTTTATGGCCATAAATCATTTTTTTTCAGATTTCCAGATAATTTTTACATGTCTCGATAGCCAGATTTTCAGAGATTTTAAGTCCAGAATATCCCCCCAACATGTTCAAAACTGGCGCCGTACAAAGCGGGAAAAGGCAAAAATCGTGAATTTCTCAAGCCATTTTTTTGAGTGAAAAAAGTTGCTCTCACTTTTGTGCTCATAACTTTTCCGCGAATGCTTCAAACCTACCCTTGGCGGTCGCCACCGGCGCCCCAAGTTTTTGTATCACCACAAAAAAGAATTTTTTGAAAAAGTTGAGAACAAAGACAGTTATTAAGAAAAATGAGTGCGGACGTTTTTGTCGACATTTTTTTAGGACAAACCCCGCCCACTCCAAATCGGCACGCTCATACTTACGCGATTTAAGAAGAGGGGCCGACTAGCGTCCCCTGCCTCCCGGCGGGCTCCGCTAGAAGGGGCTGCGCCCCTTGCGCAGTGCTAAGCAAGCTTTGAATCAGATCGCTACGACCATTTTGAAGCAAGTTATTAGCGTTTTTTTATTTTATGTGACCCAAGCAAAGAGTAAGTGAAGAGCTTTCGAATGGTAGTAAGATGAAGATTCTACGACAATTTTGAGCCGAGTTAGGAGGTTTTGAAGTTTAGAGGCTGGGGCGCCGCGAGGCGCGAAGTTTAAAAAAAAACAAAAAATTCGACCCGCAAGAAAGTCGAACCAAAAACCGCCCGGCTCACGCACCACAACACTGCCACTGCGCCACACACTCGCTGGTGTGAAGACACCCAGATGGCGTATAAGTGGTGGGAAGAGGCAAGCTTGCTTCGACTCGACCGGTCGTCTCCGTTGAAAAATGTTCTTCAAAGTTTGGGACCCTGTAACTCGGTTCAAAATCAATATTTTTTGAATCTGTTTTTTTATCCCCCTAGATAATGTTCCTGGCTAACAGATATCAAAAAACCATATTAGCCTGACAAAAGACACTCCAGAGCTAAGCGATATAAGCGAAAAACACGTTTTCTCCACAGATCAGCTCCCACTGGACCGTTTTGGCTGAGACTTGATATTCCATTAGATAATTCCAATTTGACCAACATATCAAAAAACCAAAACAACTTTAGTACAAAAATTTCTCAGGACAGCCAAAACAGTCCGGTGGCAGCCGACTACAGTATTGACTTTTTTTCTGTTTTTCTGCAGTCCACCGGCCGTACCGGGCGGGGGGTGATTCAAATCATGAATTTGACGTGAAAAAGTGATTCCTCGTCCAATTTTACGTCTAGATACCAAGTTATATGAAAAAATATCCAGTAGAACTCGAGATAATCGAGGTAAAGCAAAAAAACAGAAAAACCAAAAAACCGAAAATTTTCTCAAAATTAAAAGTTGACTTCATTCTATCGATTATAACTCGTTTAGAAGTATAGAATCTCAAAAATGGGGTTCTTAATAAAAGATTGCCCCAAACATTTCCTATCGATTAAAAAAATAAAATCAAAATTTCATCGAGAATTCGGAAAGTTAT